>JAPQVY010000144.1:45817188-48814688 GCA_028535165.1 Quercus tomentella | reverse complement strand
GTGAGGGCTGAACAGAAAGGGCAGGTACGCTGAAGCAGAAGAGAGCGCCGAAACTGAAAAGAAAAAGAAAAAAGTGGCGCTGAACAGAGAAACAAGAAAGTGGCGTTGAACAGAAAAGAGACAAAAGTGGCGCTGAACAGAAACAAGAAAGAGGCGCTGAAGCTAGTAGAGGTTGAAGAAGATTCTTTTGCGTTCATTTTTTTCTTCAAATCTTCTCAGAAAAATTATGGTGAATTCGTTTATGTTGAATTTAATTTTTAGCATGAACTAAATTTTCTTTATTCTAGGAAAACGATGTAATCTAATTCCGAACTATGCTTGCTTTTCTATGGTAATTTGAATTAATTCTCTTCATGTTTGTCTGGTTTATTCTGAGCTTATTGCTTCTAATTAACTGGCCATTAATTAGATGATTTTGATCTTGTGATTTGTTGTCGAAAGAGGGAATTATAGGATAGATCTTGAATATTTCAGCATAGGTAAATATAGAGATCGAAAGACTTGTATGAACCTATGTAGTATTAAAATCGTTGGTTTTAATGCTTTCTTGCTTTATTAAATTGCATACTCTTATGTAAATTGATGAACAAGAATGTTTCCAATTGACTGTCAAAAGAGGCTTTTGGAAGAGTCTAGAGATTGCTAACAAACAGAGAGAATTAAATTAAATTAGCTAGATGAGTAAAGCATAGTGAGGGATTAGGTGAAATCGATTTCCTAGAAGTTTCTTTCTCATTAAGTTGATTTTCAAACAATACCTGACATTCTTTGGGACTAGTTCTTAGTTCTTACCCTCAGCAAAAAGCATTATCAAATAATCTACATCTATATCTATCTATATAATCAATATCAATCAATATCTATTTAATAAATCGTTAAATGAGTTAATTTATTTATTTCGTCTAAATCTGTTAGTACGTGAAGTCATTTAAGCTTTTTTTTTCAAATTAATATTAATCAAACAATAATATCTTTTAAATTATGCATCTTTGAATGTTTTCATTATCTTTCTTTTCCTTTGCGTATCTTTTATTTAAACTAGTCGCCAACCCGTGCTATGCAGGGGAACCTACCTATTTATGTGGTAAACTAAATTGATTTTATAAAATTTTAAATTGATTAAGAAACTATATTATTGCATGAATTGCTCTTGTATAACTTCAATTTGTGTTACAATTTGATAAAGAAGTCATTGTTTGAACGTGCAATGACTTACGAAAAATATTAAAGAATAGTTCATGACTACAAAATTATAACTATTGAAAAGAATCAAAAGATTAAGAGCTTAAAAATTATAAAAATATATGTGTGTGTGACTACACAATAGAGAAATATAAGAGAAAAATTTGTTACACTCAAAATAATAATTCATGGTTATAATTATTGAAATTTTCCAGATAGTTTTGGATATTACAAAAATATAACTCAAAAAGTCAGATGTTAAAACTTCCAAAAGGCCAAAAAATATTAAGGAATCATAAGATTTACATCCTATAAATTATTGAAACAAAACTATATATATATATATATATATATATATGATTTTATAATAGAGAAATATAAAAGAAAAATTGATTACCTTCAAAAGAATAATACATGGTATAGTTGTTGAAATCTGCTAAACATGTACAAATATTGCAAAAACTAACACAAAATATATGACTATTCAAAAGAGAAAAATAAGAAGAAGAAAAAAGTACATGAACCTATAAAGTAATTAGTTTTAAATTTTAATGGGTCTAAACTTTAAACAATGAAAAAAAATCACATGTTAGGTTGTGTTCCTAGCAACCTTGAAAGTAAAAGTAAAGGGAAAAAAAAAAACCATGAAATACCATCAGCCAATAAGTTTTAATGGGTTTAAACTACAAACAATGAACAAAAATAATCATAAACAATCATAGGTGCAGGGTTTGGTTACCAAGATCAGATGGTTGTAAAACACAACATTTCAACATTGATTTAGGGTTATGCAGAAGGCAACATAAATGACAGAAAATTGTTTTTACGTTGTCTGCTATGCCAACCATCTAAATATATTAATTCCAAAAAAAATTAAATTAAATAATTCCTAGAATTATATGAGATAATTAAGAAGAACATCAAGCCCTTGCGTGGATGTTATTTGTGGACGGCTGTCCATCATTGCAATTCATAGACTTTGTTGTTAATAAGACAATCGAGTTCAAAACTAAAAGCAATTAGGTGGCCTTTGTACTACAGGATTTGTTCTCGTTGAAGAATCAACTTGCTTCCTGCTATGGCTTCAATTTGATATGTGTGTTTTCTTTGTGAAAATTTGAGTGAGTATGAAGGGTTTCGACCTTGGCAGAAGTTTATATTTGTGAAAATTTTTGTTATAGAATTTTAGTTGAAATAGAATTTTCAAGCTTTTGAAACATATATCTAATAGAATTTTATTTAAACTAAACTATTGTAATACTTGATAAGATATAAAACCAAAAATAAAAAGAATCTAAAAGAAAAAGAAAATAGTGATGACGTGGAAAATTGTGGGAGCTCCAAAGGCTATTTTCAAGCTTTTGAAACATATATCTAATAGAATTTTATTTAAACTAAACTATTGTAATACTTGATAAGATATAAAACCAAAAACAAAAAGAATCCAAAATAAAAAGAAAAAGAAAAAGAAAATAGTGATGACGTGGAAAATTGAACCAAAAATAAAAAGAATCTAAAATAAAAAGAAAAAGAAAATAGTGATGACGTGGAAAATTGTGGGAGCTCCAAAGGTTTCGGTTTTATATATATATATAGATTAGCCACAAACCTGCGCGTTGCGCATGATAATTATTTTTATGGTAGTTTTATGAAATTTTTTTTATACAATTTAAACTAATTTAATAAAGAGTAATGTATTTTGTAATTATATTTTTATTCATTATAAGAATAATCATAAATGTAATATAAAAACAATCATAAATCATAAATTTAATAATTTTTGTCGTACTAAAATGAAGAAAAGTACAATTTTTCTCAAAAATTCAAAAGGCAATTTAACGAAAATATTTATTTTTTAATAAAAGTTATTTATAACATTTTGTGAATCATTAAAAAGAAAATAGAATTTAGAAATTATTCTTTTAGTTTTAAACAAACTTTCTCAAACTTATTTTTTCTGCCTACAATCCAAAACACTGAAAAAAGTAACTAAAAAAATTAATAAAACTTAACTATGATTAATTGAACCAATTAGGAAAAAAAATTGTTATTTATAATCTACTAAGGTTATTTTCTTTGCGGAAATTGTAATTTCGTCCACCCAAAACATATTATCAAATAATCAATTATTAGCAAAATCTAAGAATTAAATTTTTATATATGCATTGTTATAAAATAATAATAATAATAATTAAAGTAAAATTGCGAAAGATAAAATTTGTCTCTCATCCAATAACTTTTGTTTAGCCAACCTTTGCTTTTCTCTAAATAAATTGCATTATAGAGTACTTTGTCTACCACAAAGGATTAAAAAATAAACAAAAATGATTAAAGTCTCATAGTTTAACATCTAAATTGAGCACTATAAAAATCATGCTATCAAATTACAGTAGCTACCAAATTAAATTATCCAAATCATGCTATGTATTAGAATAATATTATATTTTTATATTTAATCCTTTATAATGCAATAGGATAACATTTAACAATCAAGAGAGAGAGAGAGAGAGAGAGAGAGAGAGAGAGAGAGAGAGAGAGAGAGAGAGAACTGAATCGCATTAACCTAAAGTAGATTAAAGAATATAAAAAATTATCAACCTAAAGCGAAGATGCAAGAAAAATAAAAAATAAAAATCCACTCAAAAATTGTGTGTGTGAGAGAGAGAGAGAGAGAGAGAGAGAGAGAGAACCTTTTTTTTGTAAGGAAAAACTATGCATGGAATGAATGAGATAGTGACAAATTTATAGTAAGAAAGTGTGAATAAGAAGAGACAAAAATAGAAGAAGATGAAGGGAAAGATGAAGAATGATATTAATGTAGAGAGTAGTGGGGAGATGAGAAGGTGAGAGAATGAGAGAAGGAGAAAGGTTAGAGAAGTAGTGGGGAGATGAAAAGGTAAGGGAGGAAGAAAGGTTGGAGAAGTGTAAATATCAAATAAAAAAAAATTATAAATAATTATAAGAAAATGGAAAAAAAAAAAGAAAAAGAAAAAAAAGAAAAGATGATGACGTGGACGTTGACGTGGCTCAACGTGAGCGCAGCAGCATTAAACGCTACGCTTCAGCTTTTAGTAATATATTGATTGATTTTATTTTGAATTCCAATTACAAAAACCTTAGTGACTTCTCTAGATAAAATCGAGATTAGCATAATTTTGGTTTTTGTCAAAAGTAAGCTACCAATCCCTGAGGACGATACTCTTCTCATCACTTTACTATAAAACTATGATACTGTGCACTTGCAGTTTTGCATCGATCATTCCCACACCCCAATGTAAGTGAATTCCACTTATTGAGTTATCTCACCCCCTTTTATTTCCCCTTACAGATACATTAGAGGGATTATTGGAGTAGAGATTCTTGGAAGACACCAGTTACGAATTATTTTGTGGGACTGAGGATTTTATTATTATTTTTATGGCACTAAACATTGTACTGGAGAATTATTTTGAGAATGTTTTATCTTTAATGGATTAGAGCTCTGACATTTGTGATGAGATTTTAGGTTGCTGGTTGCTTTTATTAAATTTTTTTTTTTGGATTATTTAGATTGAATAGATTTTATTATTTATGATTTTGGGGCGTTACATGTTTGAGGACTAATAATTACAAATAAAATAAAAACTCGTGTAAGAAAAAATTATTAGAGACTGAATACTATGTTTCTTGTGAGTTGTGAGTCCTAAACTTCTAATTAACTCAATTAATAAAATCTTTTGTCATCAAATAAAAAACGCAATAGTTTCAATTCTCGTTGTATCTATAAATAAAAGTTTATATAAAAAAATAAATTAGAGAAAAGAAAATTACATCTGTTTTGAATCACCATAATTCTATTATAGTTCACAATTAATATATATATTTTTTTATAACATCAATAACAATAGGCTTTCAACAATGCTAGATGTACCCAGCTCTGATGAACTGGTACTCTAGTTGCAAAATTTGCTAAACCGTAAACAGTGTTCAGTATATGCCTAGGAACAAAGAGGGCTTTACAAGTAAGACCATGCTGCTGCACGTTTAGAACATCAGTCACCATATTCAATTCCGTAGCAGCGATGACATTTGAGATTATTATGGCAGTGTCCACAAAATGCTTTCTCCCATTTTTGACATTGACGACCACAATGAAGTGAGTAGAAGCACATTTGGCTCCATGATTTACTACTCATTTGAAAAAGGTTCCTCATGATTATAGGACTTTCCTCCTTACAATCGACAGAATAAGAAGAAGAAAAACCTATAAACAGAGGTAAGTTAACAAAAGGCATTTAAGAGACATATTGGGGTGAAAAAAAATACAAAAATGAATTTTTGTAACCAAACAACAATACGTAGTTGGTTATATCAATAGAAAGATATGAAAGAACTCACTTGTCTTGTGTTTTCAGCAAGGATAAAGATGAAGATGAATAAGTGATAAACATTTGTAAGAGACATTTGAATTTGGATAAGTCCAAGGTGGATAAGTCTCCTCAAAATGTGGGAACCATGCGTGGGGATATTTTGCATAAATATAATGTAGGCTTACCTGGGGTAAAGCCTAGACTTCTTACTTGGGTTAGAAAGTGTGGGAGGTTAGTGAAGTCTAACCTGGGGAATGGTAGGCAGATCTGGGTTTGGGAGGATAACTGGGTACTCTTCTACTCACAAAGTAATTTCACAGAAAGGTATGCTTCCGTTGGACTCTAGAGTTTGCAATTTTATTGATGTGGAGAATAAGTGCTGGGATTGGAACATTTTGAATAGAACTTTTCTTCCTTTTGAGGCTGAGGCTATTGCTGGAATTCCTTTGAGTGTTAGAATGCCTGATGATAGGCAGGTATGGGATGAAACTTCACTATAAGAAGTGCTTATAAGTTGACTCTAGAATTAGAGACAAATAGGGAGATTGGCTCTTGTTCTGATGGGAGTAATATACGGTTTTGGAAGAGATTATGGTCAATTCAAATTCCCCATAAAACCAGACATTTTGCTTGGAGAGTTGCCCATGACATCTTACCTACAAAAGAAAATCTGGTTTGTAGAAAGGTTTTGGTTGATAGCATGTGTGAGGAATGCGGTAATGCTTCAGAATCTTTCTTTCATCTGTTTTAGGAGTGCTCTATGGCTCAAAACACATGGGTTTCTTCGTCTCTCTTCACATCGCCGTCGTTGATTCCTTTCTGGACCTTCTTTGAGTTCTTACGGCATGTTTTGATGGATGCACAGTGGATTATGAAAGATGCTGGCCTTACTGTTACTATTGCATGGGCTTTGTGGACTAATAGAAATGAGGCGATTCATGGAAAGCTGAGGAAGACAAGTCTGTTACCAGTTGATTGGTGTAGATCATACTTGGAAGAGTATTGGGCTACAAGCAATACCCCTCTAACACAATTGACACAACAAACCCAAGTGGAAGTGAAGTGGTCTCCTCCTATTTTTCCATTATACAAGATTAATGTGGATGCTGCTATATTCTCAACTTTAAAGGCTACTATATATAACACCACTAAGGCATGGGAGAATGCAAAAGTGATTGAATCTAGACCTTACACGTGGAGTGGCTGTGAGCAAGGGGAGAGGAAGCGTTGGTTATGGGATTTTGTCTTGGTCTGTACTAAAGGCATGACTGTCTTGGGAAGGGAGTATGAATTGCACCTGACATGGTACTCAAGCACTCACAAAAAGGGAGATAGTGACTTTCTAAGGTTAGAGGCTATGAGGACGCCCCTTATTGGTTGAATGCATGATGGACCACCTTAGAGACATATGTATCAATCACAGTACTTCTGATGTCCCTCTCAATGTCCAGGACTTGTTTTCCAAGCAGTGGCAAAGTCACCTACCTACGAGTCCCAATGCCACGTTGGTGTAGTTCTTATCCTCTAGTCAGTAGATAATATCATAACTATGAAAAGGTCCAAAATAGAGAAATAATGACTTGACACCTGTCTTTGTACTCAACCATATTCCTCAAAGTATAAGAGGAACATGCAGCTGTGTTATTAGGGCAAAAACCTAAGTAGATATTTTGAGAAGAGAGTAAAGAGTTGGTAGGAAAGAAAAACAACTTAGTTGTAAGAAATTGGTCTCTTTTCACACATAATACAGGCTAAATAGAGCAAGAATGCGTTCTTACTCAAACCGTGGTTTTTTATCCTTTCCTTAGGGTTTTCCACATACATCCTGTGTTTCTTTAGTCATTAGTTTCTTCTTCTTGTTTAAATGTATGTCTTTTTCATATCCTATCGTCACTTTCTTCTTCTTGTTCGAGTGTCATGTCAAAGCTAGCATCTTTTTAAGCTTTCTCATGTAGATGTACTGTTAGATAACTTATTTTACTTCTCTATATAAACTCAAATTTAACTTGCACGTATAGTTGCTGGTGTTGGTGTTTTAATTCGTGACCATGAAGGGAATTTTATTGCAGATTTGAGCAAGAAAATTCATGCTCTATTGGGGATTATTGAAGCTGAAGCAAAAGCATTTGAAACTGGTATTATTTTTGCTAAGGAAGTGGGCATCAGAGAGTTTGTTCTTGAAGGAGATTCCTTAACCATTGTTCAGGCTCTTAAGGAATGTTCACCTGCTCCATCTTCTATTTTTGCACTGATTTATGGGATGTTAGCTGAATGTAATAAGTTTAGAAATGTGAGTTTTTCTCATGTTAGACGACAAGGCAATAGGCCGGCTCACTTGTTAGCAAAACAAGCTTTTGGCTTGATTGATTTATGTGCTTAAAAATAAAAATAAAAATGAAAATACAATGGCTATGGATCTAACTTTTATAAATTAATAATTTAAAGGGTAAATTACAAAGTCGGTTCCTGTCCTTTATACCATATTTCAATTTAGTCTCTAACATTTCAATTGTATCAATTTGTTCCTAACCTTTTTAGTGTTGTGTCAATTTAGTCTCTACCGTTTTCCTTGGATGGAAAAAGTTGATGTCAAACAGAACAATAAAAGAAAAAATTTATATCACATCAATTGCCAACTGTACCACCACGTCAATGTAAAAAATAATAAAAAACTAAATTAAAATCTACACACGTGAGAGAAGTTTGGGGAAACTAATAGGTTCTAAAATCCTTAAAATGTAAAATCCATCTCTTCTCCCTCATCTCCATTAAAATCCCTGAAGTTGCAGATCAAAGAGGCTATCATGACTGTCAATATGGTTCCTCTTTTTCACTTTCAAATGTTTTATTTATGAGTTATACATTTCAAACGTTTCACTTTCGTCGCTATTATGTTGCCGCGACATTTCTCAATCACTGTTGATTTATTATGTTTATGCTTTAGTGCTTTTAAATAATGCAATCTATGTGAATCTTGCTTGGAATTGTCTGACTGAAACTCTTGCCTTCCCATCTTCATTTAGTGGGGATATAAAAGAATCTCATTTTCTATTTGTGTGCCTTCCTACTCATCTTTTGTTGTGCCCAGGCAAAACATTCATTAACATTCATTTGTAGATTTATCTCACGTGTGCAGATCTTAAATTTAGTTTTTTTTTTTTTTTAAAACTACGTGGGCAGTATAGTTGCATTTGATGTGGCATAGAAAATAAGTTTTTATTGTTCTGTTTGACATATTAGTTTTTTCCATCCAAGAGATAATAGCAAGGACTAAACTGTCACAACACTAAAAATGTTAAAGACCAAATTGACACAATTAAAAGGTTAGGGACTAAAGTTTTTTTCATCCAAGAGATAATAACAAGGACTAAATTGACACAACACTAAAAATATTAAAGACCAAATTGACACAATTAAAACGTTAGGGACTAAATTGAAATTCAGTGTAAAGGGTAGGGATTAACTTTATAATTTACCCTAATTTAAAATTAATTTTTTTTTTTTAAGGAGAGTTTCAACCTATGACGTCTGCTCCTGATGATAGCTCTTTATCATCAGACTAAGATACCAATCAGTTTTTGGTGTAGGCAGAGATTAAATCTTAGATCCTTTATTCAACCATCAGAGACTTTACCAGTTGAACTAGCTGAAACCCACAAAAAAAAAAAAACCTATTTAATTAGCATAAAGTAATGTAACATCCATTATAAAAAACTTAAAAAGAACATAGACAATTTAAACTTATATCTTGTTGATGAACTCAAATCTTAGATCATACTCTCATCATCAACTCTCCTGTCATAGGCCTGACTGGTTACCATACCTGCGCCCTTATTATTCTTCAATTTTATTAGTCAAGGCAAAATATTAGAACAGGAAAAAGAATGAAAATAACTCTCACCACAAAACTCAACCCAAAGTGGGACCAGAAAAACAAAAATTCTAGTGCCAGAAAAAACCACAGTGACTTTCATTCAGTCAATGCATTTATCAACAAAAAAGTAGGTCTGTGCGTGATAATATGACATAACCATCGAAATGATGGAGACGAAGACCAAAAACGCCCACCTCTTCTACCTCCACCACAATCATCATCATCATCATCAATATTCTGCTTGAAACCAACTCCAATTTTTTTTCTACCCTTTTTGCTCTGCATGCATGGGTTGCTTCTCATTCTTTTTCTTTATATGCTGCGTTTTCCTTCCAAGTCTTACTTTCTCAGCCTCCATTTCCACGCACTCAATCAGCCCCAATTTCACAGCCTCACACTTCCAATTCACCGACGCCAGAGGCGCTTTCTTACGCTCTCAAAATGGTACTTTCAAAGCCACAATTGATGTCGCCAGATCACCCTCCTCAAAATATTACTTCTCTGTCGTCCACAGTGACACCAACATCATAATCTGGTCAGCCAACCGCAACACACCCATGTCAAGCTCCGACAAGTTGTCACTGACTGTCAGCGGCCTCATAGTCACAAACCAAATAACTGGTCAACCACTCTGGTCAACCCCGCAATTCAATTCTGATATTTCTGCTATGCAGCTTTCAGAGACAGGAAATCTCGTTTTAGTTGATGCAGGAAACAATACGTTGTGGGAGAGTTTTGCTCATCCGACGGACACTATTGTCATGGGACAGAGAATTCCTATTGGAAAATCATTGCAAAGCGCAGACGAGGACATGTCGGAGGGTGATTATCGACTTGAAGTTACTGACAGGGATGTGGTGCTGCAATGGAATAAGATGAATTATTGGAAATTGTCCATGGATCTAAAGGCTGTCAGGAACTCTAGCAAGGCAGTATCGTTGATGGTGATGAATGGTACAGGTTTGTATTTGCTAGCAAGTGATAATTCCACGGTTGTTCAAGTAGCTTTGAATGGGTCAGCAAGTTTTAGGATTGGTAGGTTGGCTCCCGATGGCAGATTTGGCATCGTCAGACCACCTCGGATCGGGGAGGTAGAATTTGCAGGACCATTTGAGGATTGTGATCTTCCTCTCAGGTGCAAAGAAATTGGATTGTGCAGAAGAAAGCCTCTGGGTGGAATTTGTTCTTGTTTACCAGGATTCAGTTATCAAAACAATGGTGATTGCATGCCAGTGAATCGTTCGCTTTCTCTGCCTTCAGCTTGTACTGCAGCTAGAAATGGCAGTCAATTGAATTCCTCTATTTCCTATCTAAATTTCGGCCCTGGTATGGACTATTTTGCCAATAATTTCACGGAACCCGTGAAAAATAATGTAACGTTGTCGGTTTGCCAAGATTTATGCTCTCAAAATTGTTCTTGTTTGGGCTTTTTCCATGAAATTTCTTATGGTTCTTGTTATCTTCTTGAAAACCATTTAGGTTCTTTCATTTTGACAGACGACAATAATAAGGACCGTGACCGTTTGGGTTATATTAAAGTTTTGGTTGGTTCTTCTAACATAAATCAGAAAAAAAACTTATCAGTCGCTGCTTTGGTACTGTTACCTTTAACAGGATTCTTAATACTAGTAGTGTTTGTAATCATTGCAATCCTTTGGTTAAGGAAAAAGCGGCTTTCTAAAACCAAAACTGTAAAACTAGACCGGAGTAACTCGTCATCGTCTGCAGAGCTAGAGATGGTCTCTATCCCAGGCTTACCGAGAAGGTTTGCTTATGAAGAGCTTGCAGCTGCTACTGAGAACTTCAGGACTCAGATTGGTAGTGGTGGATTTGGTACTGTATACAGAGGTACTCTGTCAGACAAAACTGTTGTGGCGGTCAAGAAGATTACTAGTTTGGGAATCCAAGGGAAAAAAGAATTTTGTACTGAGGTTTCAATAATTGGGAACATCCACCATGTCAATTTGGTTAGATTGAAAGGTTTTTGCGCACAAGGGAGGCAGCGCTTTCTTGTTCTCGAGTATATGAACAGAGGTTCGTTGGGCAGTACACTCTTCGGTAATGGTCCTGTTCTAGAATGGCAAGAGAGATTGGAAATAGCCATTGGAACAGCAAGGGGGCTTGCTTACTTGCATGGTGGATGTGAGCACAGAATCATCCACTGCGATGTGAAGCCAGAAAACATTCTCTTGAACGACAATTTACAAGTGAAAATCTCAGATTTTGGGCTGTCGAAGCTGCTAAATCCCGAACAATCTTTTCTATTTACAACAATGAGAGGAACTCGAGGCTATCTTGCGCCTGAGTGGATAATGAGTTCCACAATTTCCGACAAGGCTGATGTATATAGTTATGGGTTGGTTTTACTAGAGATTGTGAGGGGAAGAAAAAATTGCTCAATACAAACATGGAGCCACAGCACAAAAACTAGTAGCAGTGAAGGAAATGCCTCATCCTCATCCCCTTCTGTTTCGGAACACAGACTAATATATTTCCCTCTATTTGCGCTAGAAATGCATCAGCAGAGAAGGTACTTGGAACTGGCAGACCCAAGGTTAGAGGGACGAGTGACAAGTGAAGAGGTTGAGAAGCTAGTGCGGATTGCCTTGTGTTGTGTGCATGAAGATCCAGCGCTGCGGCCTTCTATGGCTCACGTTGTTGGCATGTTGGAAGGTGGTTTGTCTTTGGGTGAGCCGAGGTCCGAGTCACTAAATTTCTTGCGGTTCTATGGCCAGAGATTCATCGAGGAGTCAAGAATGGAAGGGTTCAATGAGCTGAAGGACTTGGGGTTGTATCCAGATATAAATGCTACTTCCAATAGTGCTGCAGGTGTTTCATATAACCCAATGTCTTACATCTCTTCACAACAGCTTTCTGGCCCCAGGTAGTGCTCAAAGTTTCTGTAATAGTTATTAGGAAATAGTGGCTGAATAAGGATGTGTATGTGTTGAGAGTTTTGGCTGCAGGTTTCTGAACCTGCAGACTCTCTATGCTTGAATTGTATCTACCAATATTGCCTGCAATTTCCGTTGCCCAGTTGTAGATATGCAGGTTTTGGTTCTCTTGGCTTAGATAGTAAAATTATTGTTAAATAGCGTGGTAGAAGATTCCACCTTTGTGACTCTTCATGGTTGATCTTATTTGATTTTGATATGAAAAATTGGTATTATCATTAATACCTTGGAGTCTTGGTATAATTTGAACAGTTCCAATTGCATCAACTAGTCCTCCATTTTTAACCAAAGTAGTTAAATAATAAAGATAACAATTAATGCTGCTTGCAAACTTTCATTCTCAAATATCAGTGCATCAGTTCTTGCTCTCCCTCCATTGGAACTTGTTACAAAAATTTGGTGTCTCGGTGTAATTGTGTAATATATATCAATACAGCACAAAGACGGTATAACTCCATGTTCTACTCAATGTGAATTTCGACTGCAATTTGGCCGATGTGCTTGATATCCTAGAGCATTCTGTTATGTTATTTGAAATGATCAAACTTGGCCAAATCTGCTTTGACTATAGGTGGTGACTTGCAATTCTTAGCATGTTAAACCAACATCTACCGAACCAAGGTTTTATCTTTACGGACCGAATTAAAAATTAACCAAAATTATTTGGTCAATCAAAAATAAGAAATATACTAAAATTTAGGATTAACAAAGTTAGTATCTTTTATTGAAAAAAAAAAATGTATCTATTTAGAATTAACAAAAGGAAAGGATTTAGCTCCAATCACCAATAGGAATATGACATTTGTCATTGTTATGTGCAATGTACATGATCACTTAATTATTTAGGTTAAGTGAGTGACAAAGACAAATATTATCTTCTTATTGGCGTTTGGAGCCAAATTTTGTCCTTAAAATGGCAGAATTTTTCTCACAACTAGTTTGAAGGCAAGTTCCTCCAGCCCACTACATAGCAACTCAACAAATCATCCACGTGTGCTACTAGTTACATGACTTATTTAATAATAAATTAATATAGTCAAGTGACAAATTTAATTATTTAATTAAAATGTGATTTAATATACATTGATGGTTTTTTAAACCACCACATGTTAAGTTAAAAGAGATTTCTCCAATCTGGTTTGGAGGATAACATTCTCCATAACAAAATATAAACAAAATAAAAGAAATAAAATTTTCTTGATACATTTTAACTCAATCATTTATGATATATCCAAATGAAAATCAACCTTCTTTTAAATCCTGAAAAAAATTTATGATTGATTTTGTACTAAATTTCACAACAATTTCACTTTCTATATACAAAATCAAATATTCCGTTAGAATAGCATCTTCCATTTTGTTGCAACATTTTTGTTAGGATTTGAATATCTAGATTTATATTGGCAAACACAGAAATAAAAAACTTGTCTTGTTATAGTCTTTAGAGTCTATGGGAATTTCTAGACAAGTGCTTAAGCTTTTGGCATTCAGTGTGCAAGAACATGAATTCGATTGTTTCAAGGTATTCAGGAATTAACAATTTTGATCGATCGAAGTGTGATTATGCAGATTCAGATTTTCAGCCCGCCAACCCATCAAGTAATTTGGGTTTTAGATTTATTTCACTTAGTAAATAAAGGAAACCATAAGATACGTTTTAAGAAGACTTTGGAGCTACTCATTTGAGATCAAAAAGGTTCTATACCTTCTCCTTTCAAAGTCACTACTAGAAATCAATCTACATATAATTTGAATTGATAGATTTAAAGTTCCCACATACTAGTTATCAAAAGTGCTAGATCTAAACCTTCAAGTGTGATCTTGAAGTCATGAACTGGAGGTCTACGTTAGCGTGCATATTCTCAAATACACACACACTTATACGTATTTTTATTTATATAAAGTGTGTTTCGCAGAATAAGTTGGGCCAAAAAGCTCTCAGCTTCAACTCTTACAGTCATATTGCCATATGAGCACAAAACTATGAGGTTTTGAACATAAGCCAGATTGGCCTTTGCTTAAATGAGCTCAGGAACTTAGGGAGGATGTAATTCGTGGGACAGAGAAAGTTGCCCTATTGGTGTATGCCAAGTTTGCTATTCTGCTAAGTTACTTCATTCTGTGGTGATACTACATTCTAAGAGTACTCTCCTGACTCTGTTTTTTCTCTACTATACTTTTCACTAAGACTTTTCATTTGAAATGCAAGGTTGTGTGTGCGTGTGTGTGTGTTTTTTTTTTTTTTTTTTTGCTGGTGAGGTCCTTCCTTTTATACATGAATTTGAATGTGCGTTCTCCCATTTTTACCATTCTTCTTTGATTTCTTGGATTTCACCATAAGCCCCCTAACATCTCCCAATGATTGTGGGTATTCTTTCTCTTTTTGGGCAATTACTACCATGAAAGGGATTTTGGTTCTAACTCTAAATGGAGTATACGTTGATTTTTGAATAAGCGTTTGGTTACGACAGAATTAAGTTGGGAGGTTTTTCTAAGCATAAAATGGTGAAAGGCCATTAATTTTGTTTGTCTTTATGCATATGGGTTTCTATTAGGCATGCACCTTGAAATGTATGTTGTTGCTCCTTTAATAAAAGGTGCTTTCCCCCGTGAAAGCATCCCCAGAAGGATTTTGGCAAAAAAGATTAACCCATCTTTTGATGGAGTAATGTATATGAACATTTAAAAAGGCTATATATGCGGATGTATATGCTCAATATTGAGATCTTTATCTAGTTGCATGCAAACGAATTGAAAAATTAATGATTGAGATTTTTTTTTTGCTTGAATAATGCGATAAGTGCATGCCAAGATAACATGGTTGTAGTAGAGTTAAAAACTTATATTTGAAATTGTAGACATGTATAAGAAGCATTTATAAGTATGAAAAAATTGAAACCGAATATATCAATGAAATTTGCATAAATTATGGATGTTGAGGTCTATTTTTTAACCGTCTATAGCCAAAATAAACTGTATTTCAAAATAAAATATGATACTTCCTTGAGTGTGTTACTTAATATAGACATGATATTCATAAAAGAGACTATATATAAAGAAGTAAATAATTAAACTTTGATGTATATTCTCAAATTGAAACAGTGTGCCAAACTTTGATTTAAACTTCTATCATGTAATAAATTTCATGGAATCGACACCATAGATTCGAATCATTATTATCAATATGAAAGTAATCATTATATTTTTTAGGAAATTTATGTAAAAAATGTAGTAGTTGTCTAAGGACTGATAATTACAAATAAAATAAAAAACTATATAAGAAAAAATTATTAGAGACTAAATACGACGTTTCTTGTGAGCAGTGAGTTCTAAACTTTTAGTTAACTCAATTGATAAAATCTTATGTTATCAAATAAAAAACGCAATAGTTTCAATTCTCGTTGTATCTATAAATAAAAGTTTATATAAAAAAATAAATTATAGAAAAGAAAATTACATCTGTTTTGAATTACCATAATTCTATTATAGTTCACAATTAATATTCTTTTTTTTATAACAACAATAACAATAGGCTTTCAACAAGGCTGGATGTACCCAGCTCTGATGAACTGGTACTCTAGTTGCAAAATTTGCCAAACCGTAAACAGTGTTCAGTATATGCCTAGGAACAAAAAGGGCTTTACAAGTAAGACCATGCTGCTGCAGGTTTAGAACATCAGTCACCAACTCACCATATTCAATTCCGTAGCAACAATAACATTTGAGATTATTACGGCAGTGTCCACAAAATGCTTTCTCCCATTTTTGACATTGTCGACCACAATGAAGTGAGTAGAGGCACATTTCGCTCCATGATTTGCTACTCATTTGAAAAAGGTTCCTCATGATTATAGGACTTTCCTCCTTGCAATTGATAGAATAAGAAGAAAAACCTATAAACAGAGGTAAGTTAACAAAAGGCATTAAAGAGACATATTGGAGTGAAAAAAATACAAAAATGAATTTTTGTAACCAAACAACAATACGTAGTTGGTTATATCAATAGAAAGATATGAAAGAACTCACTTGTCTTGTGTTTTCAGCAAGGATAAAGATGAAGATGAATAAGTGATAAACATTTGTAAGAGACATTTGAATTTGGATAAGTCCAAGGTGGATAAGTCTCCTCAGAATGTGGGAACTATGCGTAGGGATATTTTGCATAAATATAACGTGGGCTTACCTGGGTAAAGCCCAAACTTCGTACTTGGGTTAGAAAGTGTAGGAGGTTAGTGAAGTCTAACCTGGGAAATGGTAGGCAAATCCGGGTTTGGGAGGATAATTGGGTACCTAGCTCTTCTACTCACAAAGTAATTTCATAGAAAGGAGTGCTTCCATTGGACTCTAGAGTTTGCAATTTTATCGATGTGGAGATCAAGTGCTGGGATTGGAACCTTTTGAATAGAACATTTCTTCCTTTTGAGGCTGAGGCTATCCCTGGAATTCCTTTAAGTGTTAGAATGCCTAATGATAGGCAGGTATGGGCTGAAACTTCAAATGGCTTTTTCTCTATAAGAAGTGCTTATAAGCTGACTCTAGAGTTAGAGACAAATAGGGAGATTGGCTCTTGTTCTGATGGGAGTAATGTACAGTTTTGGAAGAGATTATGGTCAATTCAAATTCCCCATAAAATCAGACATTTTGCTTGGAGAGCTACCCGTGACATCTTACCTACAAAAGAAAATTTAGTTTGTAGAAAGGTTTGGTTGATAGCATGTGTGAGGAATGCGGCAATGCTTCAGAATCTTTCTTTCATCTGTTTTGGGAGTGCTCTAAGGTTCGAAACACATGGGTTTCTTCATCTCTCTTCACTTCACTATTGTTGATTCCTTTTTGGACCTTCTTTGAGTTCTTATGGCATGTTTTGATGGATGCACAATGGGTTGTGGAAGATGTTGGCCTTACTGTTACTATTGCATGGGCTTTGTGGACTAATAGAAATGAGGTGATTCATGGCAAGCTGAGGAAGACAGGTCTGTTACTGGTTGATTGGCGTAGATCATACTTGGAAGAGTATTAGGCTACAAGCAATACCCCTCTAACACAACTGACACAACAAACCCAAGTGGAAGTGAAGTAGTCTCCTCCTATTTTTCCATTATACAAGATTAATGTGGATGCTGCTATATTCTCGGCTCAAAAGGCTGTTGTACATAACACCACTAAGGCATGAGAGAATGCAAAAGTGATTGAATCTGGACCTTACACATGGAGGGGCTGTGAGCAAGGGGAGAGGAGGCGTTGGTTAAGGGATTTTGTCTTGGTCAGTACTAAAGGCGTGACTGTCTTGGGAAGGGAGTAGGATTTGCACCTGACATGATACTCAAGCACTCACAAAAAGGGAGATAGTGACTTTCTAAGGTTAGAGGCTATGAGGATGCCCCTTATTGGTTGAATGCATGATGAACCACCTCAGAGACACGTGTGTTAATCATAGTACTTCCGATGTCTCTCTCAATGTCCAAGACTTGTTTTCCAAGCAGTGGCAAAGTCACCTACCTATGGGTCCCAGTGCCACGTTGGTGCAATTCTTATCTTCTAGTCAGCAAATAATATCACAGCTGTGAAAAAGTCCAAAATAGAGAAATAATGACTTGACACCTATCTTTGTACTCAGTCATATTCCTCAGAGTATAAGAGGAACATGTAGCTGTGTTATTAGAGCAAGAACCTAAGTAGATATTTTGAGAAGAGAGTAGAGAGTTGGTAGGAAAGAAAAACAACCTGGTTGTAAGAAATTGGTCTCTTTTCACACATAATACAAGCTAAATAGAGCAAGAATGCATTCTTGCTCAAACCGTGCTTTTTATCCTTACCTTAGGGTTTTCCACATATATCATGTGTTTCTTTAGTCATCAGTTTCTTCTTCTTGTTTAAATGTGCGTCCTTTTCGTGTCCTATTGTCACTTTCTTCTTCTTGTTCGAGTGTCATGTCAAAGCTAGCATCTTTTCAAGGTTTCTCATGTAGATGTATTGTTAGATAACTTATTTTACTTCTCTATATAAGCTCAAATCTAACTTGCACGTACAACTGCTGGTGTTGGTGTTTTAATTCGTGACCATGAAGGGAATTTTATTGCAGGTTTGAGCAAGAAAATCCATACTCTATTGGGGATTATTGAAGCTGAAGCAAAAGCATTTGAAACTGGTATTATTTTTGCTAAGGAAGTGGGCATTAGAGAGTTTGTTCTTGAAGGAGATTCCTTAACAATTGTTCAGGCTCTTAAGGAATGTTCACCTGCTCCATCTTCTGTTTTTTCACTGATTTATGGGATGTTAGCTGAATGTAATGAGTTTAGAAATGTGAGTTTTTCTCATGTTAGACAACAAGGCAAAAGGCCGGCTCACTTGTTAGCAAAACAAGCTCTTGGCTTGATTGATTTCTATGCTTGGATGGAAGAATGTCCTTGTTTCTTAGAACAAGTCCTCATCCATCATATTTCTTGTATTTGAATTTCATGAATAAACTTTTAGTCTGTTCATCAAAAAACAAAAATAAAAATGAAAATACAACGGCTACGGATCTAACTTTTATAAATTAATAATTTAAAGGGTAAATTACAAAATTGGTCCCTATCCTTCACACCATATTTCAATTTAGTCCATAACTTTTCAATTGTAACAATTTGGTCCCTAACCTTTTCAGTGTTATGTTAATTTAGTCTCTGCTGTTTTCCTTGGATGGAAAAAGCTGATGTCAAACAGAACCATAAAAGAAAAAATTTATACTACATCAATTGCCAACTATACCGCCATATAAATTTAAAAAAATAATAAAAAATCAAATTAAAATCTACACACATGAGATAAGTTTGGGGAAACTAATAGGTTCTAAAATCCCTAAAATCCATCTCTTCTCCCTCATCTCTGTTAAAATCCCTGAAGTTGCAAATCAAAGAGGCTGTCATGGCCTCCGAGGTTGTGGCTGTCAATATGGTTCCTCTTTTTCACTTTCAAATGTTTTATTTCTGAGTTATACATTTCAAAAGTTTCACTTTCGTCGCTATTATGATGCGCCTTTTTTTTTCCCACGACATTTCTCATTCACTTTTGATTTATCATGTTTATGCTTTAGTGCTTTTAAATTATGCAATCTATGTGAATCTTGCTTGGAATTGTCTAACTGAAACTCTTGCCTTCCCATCTTCATTTAGTGGGAATATAAAAGAATCTCATTTTCCATTTGCGCGCCTTCCTACGCATCTTTTGTTGTGCCCAGACAAAACAGTCATCGACATTCATTTGCTATCACTGCCAGCATAATATTTGCTATCCAACCAAATAGTCATATTCAATCGAATAATTTTTCCTATCGATTTACTAACTATGACTGTAATTGCAAATTGGCTAGAACTTCCAAGCGCAATTCTTATTAGTTTCCCAAATTTATCTCACGTGTACAGATTTTAAATTTAGGGTATGTTTGGATATCATTTATTGTTGAAAACTGAAAACATCGTAGTAAAATAATTTTTAAATGTGTGAATAGTATTATGGAACTTATTTTTAATGAAAATTTTGCTGAAAAATAAAGTTTATGGGTCTCGTGAACAATACATAGATCCACTGACAAACGCATTTTTCAATCTTGGGCGTGATATTTTAGCTACTGTAACCGTGGATCCCACTGTGTGTAAAACACAAACGCACAGTAATAGTGCCACGTTCAGGCCAGGTTGTCCCGGAACCACCTGAATTTTTTTTTATTTATATATAATAATTTAAAATTTTTTATTTATCTACCCTTAAAAAAAAAAATTAGAAATACCCTCAAACTCGTCAATACAGCATGTCATTACCTGTGTTGAACGCCTAAAAAACAAATCCAGCCATCGCAGAGGTCACCCCTTCTTCTTCTTCCTTTTCTTCTTCTTTGCTTCGTCTCAGACGCTCTGCTAGTCTGCCTCTTCTTTCGTTTTTTACTCTAGTTTTTGCTTTGTCAAGTTTTTTCTTTAGTTTGTCTTTTACTCTTTTAGTTTGTTGACCCCACCCACGTGACAAAGCTTTGGAAATGACAAAACTCAAAAAGCTGAGAAAAGAGTTTGACTTCAAACTTATTTATTGAGTCTTGGCCTCTTCCCAATGTGATATACATGTATACACTCTGATTGTACCATTTTTTTGTTGTTTTTCATTATTTAATTACATATTTATATTTTAATATTCAAAAACAGTAATTGTTATGTAATAACAATAATTTGAGTTAAAAAAAATAAACTAAAGCCCGTTCGGTAATATTGTTTTAGTAATATTGTTTATATTTTTTGAAAATACGTGTAGGTAAAAAAGTGTGTAGAAATATATGCAATATTGTTTAAAAACTAAAAATATGTGTTTAAACACATTTACCAAACATACCATAAATGATTTGTTTTATTTGAGGTTTACTTATTTGGATCAATAATTTTATGTTGTATAAGAAAATATAAATATATATTATTTTTAATTTTTTTTAGAAACTCCGAAACACCCTGAAACGGTACACCAAAATAGACTAGTACCGAAAAATTCCGTTCCACTAAACAAACCGAAACAAAGTCCGAAACGGTATTTATATCATTGCTTTCAAGCAAAAAGAAAAGGCTAAAAAAAAAAATTTGAATTAAAATCTGAATAAAAAAAAAATTGTAACAGAGAACTTGATAAAAAAAAAAATTTATAACAGAGAGAGCCCACCCAAGAACACCCTGAGAAACATTCTTGGAGCCGCCACTAGCACAAACGCAAACTTAAAACACAATCCAAACAAACACTTAGTTTTTTTTTTTTTTTAAACTATGTGGTAATATAGTTGCATTTGATGTGGCATAGAAAATAATTTTTTATTGTTCCATTTGACATATCAATTTTTTCCATCCAAGAGATAATAACAATGACTAAACTGACACATCACTAAAAATGTTAAGGACCAAATTGACACAATTAAAAGGTTAGAGACTAAATTAAAATTCGGTATAAAGGGTAGGGACTAATTTTGTAATTTACCCTAATTTAAAATTAACCTATTTAATTAGCATAAAGTAATGTAATATCAATTATAAAAACTTAAAAAGAACATAGACAATTTAAACTATATATCTTGTTGATGAACTCAAATCTTAGATCGTACTCTCATTACCAACTCTCCTGTTAAGAGCATTACATTGGGGAATGCTAATGTCAAATGTAAGGGATATTTGGCATTTCAAGCTCAAAATGTATTGCATTAGGAAATGCTATTGCTAAGTATTGTAAATTTTTTTGCAATGGTGCTACAATGCAATTCTATCTTTAGAATTGCACTGTAGCACAATTCTAAAAAAAAACTAATATTTTATTGTGATGGTGATTGGGAGAAAGAAAGAATAAATGATAGTGATTGGGGGAAATATTATTTTATTGTGTAGATATATTATTTTAATGAGTAGAATAGGAAAATAAAAGTTTGGGATGCTGAAAGTATTGTAAAATGGGATGATATAATTGATAAAGTAGCTTTTTGAGATGATAAAATAGAATAGAGTAGCATTTCCGGATGCTAATGCTCTTATAGGCCTGACTAGTTACCTTACCTGCCCCTTATTATTCTTCAATTTTATTAGTCAAGGCAAAATATTAAAACAGAAAAAAGAATGAATAGTGCCCGTTTGGTTGGGCGGTTTGGCTGGGAAAATGCACGTTTTTTTAATGAAAATGCTGATTATAAGTTGTTTGGCTAGGCAATTTATAAGAAAATGCATACAAAACGCCAAAAAGCGCGTTATCAATTCACAGTATTGGTCAACTTTTTTCAAAACGCAAATTTAAATTGGTATCACGTTCTCCTATTTCACTTGTTTTGGGTTCAAATACCGAATATACCGTCAAATACATACCCTCCCTTCTCATGAATCTCATCTTATTCTCTATCACCTCTGCCCTTGCTATTGTGTCACTCCCTTTTTTAGCCGTGCACCTATATATATGATTCGAGTCACTCATCTATCCCACTTTTTATGGGGCAGGGTTCATATTTTTAGTTTTTCTTTTCTATCATTTTCGTTTTGGTTTTGGTTCAGTGAGGTGGCACTCTAATTTAACGCCAGGTAAACAAATCCATGTTATGCTGGAATTGGAGTTGACATATGGATAACATGCAGGAATAATGGTAAATGTTAAGGCTCTTTTTTATTATTTTATGAATAGTCTACCAAACTTTCAATAAAAGATCAACAACCATTACATTGAAACAGTGAAACTTATGCTACAGCCAGAGAGAGGTTAATAGGCTGCAATTTACGATAAGCCCATTATAGTAATTGCACCTATTATCTAAATGTTCAACGAATAGAAACAACACTTTTCTACATATTTTACCAAATGCTTAATTGTGATTTTAAAAAGAGAGATGTTCCATAACATTTTTACAATATTTTCATAACAAATTATAGGTGATTAGTTATTATTGGTTCAAATTTGATCTTAATACTAAGATTACTTTATTTCCCAACAATAACAACCAATAATAACCTACTACTTAAAATTTATTATAAAAATATTGTGAAAATATTGTATATATATTATTTTTCTTTTAAAAATCACACTTTTTAAAACCATTATTATTTAAAAAACGCCTTTTTCCAAGCAGATTATCCAAATCAACCTAACTCTCACCACAAAACGCAACCCAAAGTAGGACCAGAAAAACAAAAATTCTAGTGCCAGAAAAAACCACAGTTGTGAACCTGTGACTTTCGTTCAGTCAATGCATTTATGACACAAAAAAGTAAGTCCGTGTGTGATAATATGACATAACTATCCAAATGATGGAGGTGAAGACCAAAAACACCCACCTCTTCTACCTCCAGCACAATCATCATCATCATCATCATTCTGCTTGAAACCGACTCCAATTTTTTTTCCTACCCTTTTTGCTCTGCCTGCATGGGTTGCTTCTCATTCTCATTCTTCTTCTTTATATGCTGCGTTTTCCTTCCAAGTCTTACTTTCTCAGCCTCCATTTCCCCGCACTCAATCAGCCCCGATTTCACAGCCTCACACTTCCAATTCAACGAAACCAGAGGCGCTTTCTTACGCTCTCAAAATGGTACTTTCAAAGCCACAATTGATGCCAAACCACCCTCCTCAAAATATTACTTCTCTATCGTCCACAGTGACACCAACCTCATAATCTGGTCAGCCAACCGCAACACGCCCATGTCAAGCTCCGACAAGTTGTCACTGACTGTCAACGGCCTCATAGTCACAAACCAAACTGGTCAACTACTCTGGTCAACCCCGCAATTCCATTCGGATATTTCTGCTATGCAGCTTTCAGAGACAGGAAATCTGGTTTTAGTTGATGCAGGAAACAATACGTTGTGGGAGAGTTTTGCTAATCCGACGGACACTATTGTCATGGGACAGAGAATTCCTATTGGAAAATCATTGCAGAGCGCTGTGAAATTCGAGGAGGACATGTCGGTGGGTGATTATCGACTTGAAGTTACTGACAGGGATGTGGTGCTGCAATGGAATAAGATGAATTATTGGGAATTGTCCACGGATCCAAAGGCTGTCAGGAACTCTAACAAGGCCGTATCGTTGATGGCGATGAATGGTACAGGTTTGTATTTGCTAGCAAGTGATAATTCCACGGTTGTTCAAGTAGCTTTGAAAGGGTCATCAAGTTTTAGGAGTGGTACGTTGGGTCCCGATGGCAGATTTATGATCGTCAGAGCACCTCGGACTTGGAGCGATAAATGGGAGACAGAATTTGCAGGACCATCTGAGGATTGTGATCTTCCTCTCAATTGCAAAGAAATTGGATTGTGCAGAAGAAAGCCTCTGGGTGGAATTTGTTCTTGTTTACCAGAATTCAGTCAACAAAACAATGGTGATTGCATGCCGGTGAATCGTTCGCTTTCTCTGCCTTCAGCTTGTACTGCAGCTAGAAATGGCAGTCAATTGAATTCCTCTATTTCCTATCTAAAATTCGGCCCTGGTATGGACTATTTTGCCAATAATTTCACGGAACGCGTGAAAAATAATGTAACGTTGTCGGTTTGCCAAGATTTATGCTCTCAAAATTGTTCTTGTTTGGGCTTTTTCCATGAAATTTCTTCTGGTTCTTGTTATATTCTTGCAAACCATTTAGGTTCTTTCATTTTGGCAGACAACAATAAGGACCGTTTGGGTTATATTAAAGTTTTGGTTGGTTCTTCTAACATGAATCAGAAACAAAACTTACCAGTCGCTGCTTTGGTACTATTACCTTTAACAGGATTCTTAATACTAGTAGTGTTTGTAATCATTGCAATCCTTTGGTTAAGGAAAAAGCGGCTTTCTAAAACCAAAACTGTAAAACTAGGCCGGAGTAACTCGTCCTCGTCTGCAGAGCTAGAGATGATCTCTATCCCAGGCTTACCGAGAAGGTTTGCTTATGAAGAGCTTGCAGCTGCTACTGAGAACTTCAAGACTCAGATTGGTAGCGGTGGATTTGGTACTGTATACAGGGGTACTCTGTCAGACAAAACTGTTGTGGCGGTCAAGAAGATTACTAGTTTGGGAATCCAAGGGAAAAAAGAATTTTGTACTGAGGTTTCAATAATTGGGAACATCCACCATGTCAATTTGGTTAGATTGAAAGGTTTTTGCGCACAAGGGAGGCAGCGCTTTCTTGTTCTCGAGTACATGAACAGAGGTTCGTTGGGCAGTACACTCTTCGGTAATGGTCCTGTTCTGGAATGGCAAGAGAGATTGGAAATAGCCATTGGAACAGCAAGGGGGCTTGCTTACTTGCATAGTGGATGTGAGCACAGAATCATCCACTGCGATGTGAAGCCAGAAAACATTCTCTTGAACGACAATTTACAAGTGAAAATCTCAGATTTTGGGCTGTCGAAGCTGCTAAATCCTGAACAATCTTTTCTATTTACAACAATGAGAGGAACTCGAGGCTATCTTGCGCCTGAGTGGATAATGAGTTCCACAATTTCGGACAAGGCTGATGTATATAGTTATGGGTTGGTTTTACTAGAGATTGTGAGGGGAAGAAAAAATTGCTCAATACAAACATGGAGCCACAGCACAAAAACTAGTAGCAGTGAAGGAAATGCCTCATCCTCATCCCCTTCTGTTTCGGAACACAGACTAATATATTTCCCTCTATTTGCGCTAGAAATGCATCAGCAGAGAAGGTACTTGGAACTGGCAGACCCAAGGTTAGAGGGACGAGTGACAAGTGAAGAGGTTGAGAAGCTAGTGCGGATTGCCTTGTGTTGTGTGCATGAAGATCCAGCGCTGCGGCCTTCTATGGCTCACGTTGTTGGCATGTTGGAAGGTGGGTTGTCTTTGGGTGAGCCGAGGTCTGAGTCACTAAATTTCTTGCGGTTCTATGGCCAGAGATTCGTCGAGATGTCAAGAATGGAAGGGTCTAATGAGCTGATGGACTTACGGTTGTATCCAGATATAAATGCTACTTCCAATAGTGCTGCAGGTGTTTCATATAACCCAATGTCTTACATCTCTTCACAACTGCTTTCTGGCCCCAGGTAGTGCTCAAAGTTTCTGTACTAGTTATTAGGAAATATTGGCTGAATAAGGATGTGTATGTGTTGAGAGTTTTGGCTGCAGGTTTCTGAACCTGCAGACTCTCTATGCTTGAATTGTATCTACCAATATTGCCTGCAATTTCCATTGCCCAATTGCAGATATGCAGGTTTTGGTTCTCTTGGCTTAGATAGTAAAATTATTGTTAAATAGCGTGGTAGAAGATTCCACCTTTGTGACTCTTCATGGTTGATCTTATTTGATTTTGATATGAAAAATTGGTATTATCATTAATACCTTGGAGTTCTGTTAGGCCTGGTATAATTTGAACAGTTCCAATTGCATCAACTAGTCCTCCATTTTTAACCAAAATAGTTAAACAATAAAGATAACAATAAATGCTGCGTGCAAACTTTCTTTCTCAAATATCAATGCATTAGTTCTTGCTCTCCCTCCATTGGAACTTATTACAGAAATTTGGTGTCTCAGTGTAATTGTGTAATATATATCAATACAGCACAAAGACAGTATAACTCTTCATGTTCTGCTCAATGTGAATTTCAACCGCAATTTGGCCGATGTGCTTGATATCCTGGAGCATTCTGTTCTGTTATTTGAAATGATCAAACTCTGGCAAGTCTGCTTTGGCTATAGGTGGCGACTTGCAATTCTTAGCAAGTTAAACCAACATCTACCGAACCAATGTTTTATCTTTACGGACCAAATTAAAAATGAACCAAAATTATTTGGTCAATCAAAAAAAAGAAATATACTAAAATTTAGGATTAACAAAGTTTCTTTTACTTAAAAAAAAAAAAAAAAAGGTATCTATTTGTAATTAACAAAAAGAAAAGATTTAGTTCCAATCACCAATAGGAAGATGACATTTGTCATTGTTATGTGCAATGCACATGATCACTTAATTATTTAGGTTAAGTGAGTGACAAAGACAAATATTATCTTCCTATTAGTGTTTGGAGCCAAATTTTGTCCTTAAAATGGTAGAATTTTTCTCACAACTAGTTTGGAGGCAAGTTCCTCCAGCCCACTACATAGCAACTCAACAAATCATCCACATGTACTTCTAGTTACATGACCTATTTAATACAGTCAAGTGACAAATTTAATTATTTAATTAAAATGTGATTTAATATACATTGATGGTTTTTTAAACCACCACATGTTAAGTTAAAAGAGATTTCTCCAATCTGGTTTGGAGGATAACATTCTCCGTAACAAAATATAAACAAAATAAAAGAAATAAAATTTTCTTGATACATTTTAACTCAATCATTTATGATATATCCAAAAGAAAATCAACCTTCTTTTAAATCCTGAAAATAATTTATGATTGATTTTGTACTAAACTTCACAACAATTTCACTTTCTATATACAAAATCAAATATTCCGTTAGACTAGCATCTTCCATTTTGTTGCAACATTTTTGTTAGGATTTGAATATCTAGATTTATATTGGCAAACACATTAATAAAAACTTGTCTTGTTATAGTCTTTAGAGTCTATGGGAATTTCTAGACAAGTGCTTAAGCTGTTGGTATTCAGTGTGCAAGAACATGGATTCGACTATTTCAAGGTATTCAGGAATTAACAATTTTGATCGATCGAAGTGTGATTATGCAGATTCGGATTTTCAGCCTGCCAACCCATCAAGTAATTAGGGTTTTAGATTTATTTCACTTAGTAAATAAAGGAAACCATAAGATACGTTTTAAGAAGACTTTGGAGCTACTCATTTGAGATCAAAAAGGTTCTATACCTTCTCCTTTCAAAGTCACTACTGGAAATCAATCAACATATAATTTGAATTGATAGATTTAAAGTTCCCGCATACTAGTCATCAAAAGTGCTAGATCTAAACCTTCAAGTGTGATCTTGAAGTCATGAACTGGAGGTCTACGTTAGCGTGCATATTCTCAAATACACACACACACTTATACGTATTTGTATTTATATAAAGTGGGTTTTGCAGAATAAGTTGGGCCAAAAAGCTCTCAGCTTCAACTCTTACAGTCTTATTGCCATATGAGCACAAAACTATGAGGTTTTGAACATAAGCCAGATTGGCCTTTGCTTAAATGAGCTTAGGAACTTGGGGAGGATGTAATTCGTGGGAGAGAGAAAGTTGCCCTATTGGTGTATGCCAAGTTTGCTATTCTGCTAAGTTACTCTCATTCTGTGGTGATACTACATTCTAAGAGTACTCTCCTGACTCTGTTTTTTCTCTACTATACTTTTCACTAAGACTTTTCATTTGAAATGCAAGGTAGTGTGCAGTTGTGTGTGTGTGTGTGTGTGTGTGTGTGTTTTTTTTTTTTTTGGTGAGGTCCTTCCTTTTATACATGAATTTGAATGTTCGTCTTTCATTAAAATCTTTTTCATAAGGTAATTGTACAATATGTCAATGCCTGTGCCAAAAAGCAGTAGGGAGATTGGACCAAATCTCTGTCTCGATCTGTTGTCTGAATAATTTTATTTTATTGTTTAGTATGGGGTCTGTTAATTGATAAGCAATTCTTTTGTATATTATTTCTGACTTCAAAGATTCCAAATGTCTATTCTTTCTATCAATTCTTTCTTTACCAATTTCCTTTACTATGGTATTAAGTGAATAAATATATTTTGGAATTGATGGTAAAATAAATTTAAAAAGTATGTCTTTCCCTAGCACATTAGTTTTTATACCTTCTTCTGTCGTTAAAAAGGGGTAATAAAGTAAAGTCATAAAAGGATTTCCTAGAATGATTTTAGAAGAAAGGTCTTTAATTAAAACAAAAACTGTCTCAAAACAAACTCCATCATTACATATGTGAACACTAGGTATTTTATAATTAATTATTAGCTTTTCGCCATTAGCTTGAGTTAATCTTTCAGAAGATTTTTCATAGTACTTTAAAGGTATTAATCCTTCTTGTATACAGTTCATGTCAGCTCCTGAGTCTATTAAAGCAATTTCTGTCAAAGAGAACTCTTTATTAATTATCAAAGTAATTTCTGTATGCCATTTTTGGAAAATTACTCTGTCAAATAAACTTAAGAAATTCTGTCTATTTTCATCATCATTATCATTAAATTTTCTGTCTATGGGATTAGAAAATTCTTTTAAATTTATAGTTTCCACAATATTTTGCTCATTTATGTCTGTGGAATTTTCTTCTTTTATTTCTTTAATTTCTTGCTTTACCATTTTTGCTTCTGTCATTAAGTCTTGTAGAGCTACTGGTTTTATCTTTTCTTTCTTGTCTTTTTCTTTCTTTCTACAATTCGTAACATGGTATCCATATTTCCTACACCTAATACAAGCAATAGGTATTTCTATAGAATCTTTCAAGTTTAATAAATATTCTTTCTTGTCTTTATGGTGATTTGGTAGATTTTCTATCAGGTTTATTATTATGTCTTTTTGTTTTCTTTTTCTTTTATTAATTTTAAGTGGGTTGGTTGATTTTATTTCTTCCTTTTTTAGTACTTGATCTATCTCTTTTTGCTTAACATGAAATATTTCCATTAATTCATTTGTTATATCTTTCTCAAATTCTAATTTACTAATTTGTTTAACAATTTTATTATGTCTGTCAGATTGTTTTTTAGTATGTGCATATCCTTTGCATTTATGACAAATAGTATTGTTAACATGTCTGTCAGTTTTCTCATTATCTCATAACTCAATAGTATTTAAAACTGTTATGTCTCTTTTTCTGTCTGTCTGTAAAGGTGTATTTAAAATTTTCATTTTTTTAGTTAATTCTGTCAAACTATCATTTTGGGTATCTATTATAGATCTTTCAATTAATTTTAGTCTTTCACTTATCATTTCTTTTAAACTATTACACTTCTTGTCTTTTACTTCCACTTTTACTACACTATCACTATTTTCTTTTAAATTACCATTAATGTTTTTCCTACCTTTGTTGACTTTTTCTCTTTCATGTCTTATCTTTTCTTCTATTTCTATCTTCCTACGTAGAGATTCTTTACTACTATTTGGTTTTGGTTTTTGCATGTCCTTTATTATTACTTTCCCTACATCTTTACTATTCTGTCTTTCAAACATTCCTTTTGTTTTGTCTTGTACTATAGTATTAGTCCTTTCTTCTTTTAACTTCTGACTTAGAGATTCTTTAAGAGTGTTATTTTCTTTTACTCTTTCTTCATTATTTGTCTTTATCTTTTGTCTTTCTATGTTTTCTATCATTTCCTTTACTATGCCTTTCCTTATCTTACCTCTTTCTTTGTCTTCGTTTATTATATCTCTGACACTTTCTATAGTACTTCTATCTTTGTCTATCATATTTATTGATATTTCGGTACTTGTCAAATTATCCTTTTGTCTATTATGCCAGGTATCTAATTTGTCTGTTGCTTTTAATGTCTGTAAGTTCTTATCTACAATTTTTAAACTACTATTTATACACCAATTATCTGTCATAGTTTTTGTAAAAGATGATCTTTGATGGGGTTCAAATTCTATTTCTTTTTTCAAAGGCGAATTTAAAGCTTTCATTCTTTCATAAAGGTCCAAAAAACTATCATTTTTCTTTTCAACTTTAGTATATATAGTGGATCTGTCAATATTTTCCAAAGATTCTAATTTTCTATTAATTCTATCTAAAAAACTATTATTATGTTTATTAGTCTGTCGGTTGATTTTATCTCCTGTTAAAGTACTCCAATTATTTGTGTTACTATTATAATTATAATTATCAATTTCACTGTCAGAATCAGAATCTGTTTCATATTCCATGTCACTATTTGACCAATTATCAACTATATCTTTCATGCTATAACCTTCATCATAATCTATATCATCATAGTCCATGTTTCAAATTAGTGTGTACCTATCCTAAGTGTGAACAAGCAAACAGATGATGAGCTGATAAATGTATTTATTCTCTTTCTAAGCAATTAATAATTACTGGCGGAACTATTACTAACCACTGGTATCCTTGCTATCGGGACCACCTCCTAGGGAAACTCCATTGCGGGACCACCCAAACAACGCCTGTCCGTCGGCTAACAACAAAGGCGCTGACCAATGCGAAACTATGGTTTGCCAACGAGTCTTTAGGCTGACCAACGCTAACAAGGAAAGTCTTTCTGAGGGAGAGGGAGAGCTATTACAAAGTCTATTTGGACCTTAAAAGTTGAACCTAAATTTTGAACCTGACTTCTGTCTTCGAAGTTTGTCCTTTTATAGATAAAGTGAACCATGGTAAGTCTTTAAAAGTAACCTGAGTTAATTCAAGTGAACTCAAGTTAATCTGTCGGTAGAGTCTTGAACAGTAAAAGTAGTCTATCTGGCAATCTGTTCGGGTACGCATGCTAGTGAACAGTAACTTTCTATCTGTGAGCATCTGTGTACGAATAATATTCTGTCAAAATATCTTTCTGGATCTGTCTGCATTCTGTCATTTTATCTTTTGGTCTTTTGTCTTCTTTTTGTCTTATCTGTCTCCTTTTGTCTTATCTGTCACATGTCATAGGGGTCTTGGGAATCTTGAAATGCTTCTGGATGAGTTCTGTAGTTTGGAGAAGAGGATTCCATTACTGTGTCATCTTCATCGTCTGATATTTGTGATGCAGCCTCAAGCAGTTGCTTTTTAAGCTGTCTTCTGTCTAAAACAGAGGCAAGCTGGCACTGAACTTGACTCTTTTCTAAAAAGAAATTAGAACTTTTTGTCTGGGAGGAAGAGGTCTTTTTCTGTAATTCTCGGCAAATATGATCAAAATTAAACTTATTCCACCATTTTAATTTAAACTTTTTGGCGAGCATAGGAAAAGGATACTGGGGATGCTTTTCTATCTTGTATTCCCATCTAATGATCCATGGGAGATCTGGAAACCTGTAAAAGAACTGTAAAAGATGTGGGAAATCCCTAAGATGCGCTATGTTAGGTTCTTTCTTGAAAGTCTCATAAGCTTTTAAAAGATCAGGGGGGAGAATCATAGCTTCAGGACCATAGGAATTCCACCAGTCAATGAACCATCTTGGAATCATCATGTCTTTCTTTCTGTACATATCAAACCAGAAAAACCAAGTATGCCTGTTAATATTATTTTGGAATAAAAGGAATCTGTCCCAAGCTTCCATATAGTCATAATAATTGTAAAACTGAGGCTCAAATGGTACAGAGAAGTTCCTGGTGATCCAGGGTTGTGCTTTCCACTGAGAAGGGGTGAGAATCTGTTTTATAACAACTTTAGAATAACCAACTCTGTTTGGTTCTTAGGAACAAGGCATATGTGTTACTAATATTGAGTCTGTATCTACTAAAATATGCTCATAAAATGTCTGGGTCTTAAAAGTTTCTGTCTTAGGATGTTCCCATCCTGGGGGTATGAGCTGTCTAACTAGGGAGAGGGTGTCTGTTATGTGCTGGTATTCTGGTTCAATCCATAAAATAAAATTCCAGGAGTCTTTTGGGAGTTCAATGCTATGATCTTCTTTTGGGATTTGAGTTTGGGTTTCCTGAGAGGTAGAGGATCTATATTTTGGTTGGTTGGAGGGAGAGGCCAAAGGAGGAAAAGAGGATGCAACTACATTAAATGGTTTCTTTAAAGGAGGGGTTGAGGAGGTTGAGGGTAGGGCATAAGTCTGTTTGGATGTTGGATTGGGGTTGGGGGAGAGTGGTTGGAAAGGGTTTGGACTACAGGTTAATGGGGATCTTTCTAGAGATTTATTTGAAGAGAAAGTGGGTGAAGTGAAAGAGGGACAAGGGAGGAATCTGGTAGGGGGAGGAGGAATTGGGGGAGCAGCATAAGACTGTCTGGTTCTGGGTTTTGGGGATTTGCTTTTATCTGCAGGGGAACTCATCTTCCCTGTATAAATTCATTGGTTAGAAAATCAGGAATCGAATTAGTTTCCCCTTTAATATATTCAATATCAAAGTCAAAAACACTTAAAATAGCCTGCCATCGGGCAAAACTCTGTTTGGAAACAACATTTTGAACATCTTTTTGTAAAACTTCTTTAGCACTTTTACAATCAACTCTGATTAAAAACTTTTGATTAAAAAGATCATTTTGGAATTTTGAAATACATAGTATGATAGATAAAATCTCTTTCTTAATAGTGTTGTAATTCTGTTGGGTAGCTGGCCAAGAGCCAGAATGAAATCTAACAATTTGTTCTTTAGCATCATTTTTTGCTACTTGTTTTAGAATTCCACCATAACCTATGTCAGAAGCATCTGTCTCAACAATTTTGAAAGTATCAGGAGAGGGGATAACAATACAAGGAAGTTGCTTAACATATTTTTTAATCTGTCTGACTATCATAGTATGTCTGTTTGTCCAAGGTGGGGGATTCTTTTCTAATCTTTTATACAAGGGTCTGCATATTTTTCTTAATCCCTGAAAATAATCTGAAACATAATTTAAACTACCAAGAAATCTCTGTAATTGATTTTTATCTTTAATCTCGTCCGGGAATTTATCTGCAAATTGAATAGCTCTGTCAATAGGGCTTAAAGTTCCCTTATAAATATTATGACCTAAAAATCGAATTTTATCTTGAAACAAGCTTATTTTAGAGGCTAAAACAACTAAACCATTTTGTTTGATTATTCTGAGAAATATTTAAATGTTTCCAATGGTCATCTATTGATTTAGAAAAGATTAGGACATCATCTATATAAACAATGGAAAAATTTGTGAAAGGTGTAAATATGTCATTCATTATATTTTGAAATTCACTAGGTGCATTCTTCAAACCAAAAGGCATAACATTCCATTCATAATGACCGAAAGGAACTGTAAAAGCAGTTTTGTATCTATCTGTCTCATCTATCTGTATTTGCCAAAATCCACTTTTCATATCAAATTTAGAAAATATGGTTGCTTCATGAAGTCTGTCAAGAAGATCTTTCTTATAGGGAATAAGATATCTTATCCACTGTAATGCTTTATTTAAAGGTTTATAGTTTATAACTAATTTTGGAACTCCTCGTTCCAATTCAGCCTATTTATTAACATAAAAAGTAGCACAACTCCAAGGAGACTTGCTCTTTCTGATTAATCCTTTAGTTGTTTCGTAGAATAAGTTGGGCCAAAAAGCTCTCAGCTTCAACTCTTATAGTCTTATTGCCATATGAGCACAAAACTATGAGGTTTTGAACATAAGCCAGATTGGCCTTTGCTTAAATGAGCTTAGGAACTTAGGGAGGATGTAATTTGTGGGAGAGAGAAAGTTGCCCTATTGGTGTATGCCAAGTTTGCTATTCTGCTAAGTTACTCTCATTCTGTGGTGATACTACATTCTAAGAGTACTCTCTTGACTCTGTTTTTTCTCTACTATACTTTTCACTAAGACTTTTCATTTGAAATGCAAGGTTGTGTGCAGTTGTGTGTGTGTGTGTGTGTGTTTTTTTTTTTTTTTTTTTTTTGGTGAGGTCCTTCCTTTTATACATGAATTTGAATGTGCGTTCTCCCATTTTTACCATTCTTCTTTGATTTCTTGGATTTCACCATAAGCCCCCTAACATCTCCCTATGATTGTGGGTATTCTTTCTCTTTTAGGGCAATTACTACCATGAAAGGGATTTTGGTTCTAACTCTAAATGGAATATATATTGATTTTTGAATAAGCTTTTGGTTACGACAGAATTAAGTTGGGAGGTTTTTCTAAGCATAAAATGTTGAAAGGCCATTAATTTTGTTTGTCTTTATGCATATGGGTTTCTATTAGGCATGCACCTTGAAATGTATGTTGTTTCTCCTTTAATAAAAGGTGCTTTCCCCAATAAAAGCATGCCCAAAAGGATTTTGGCAAAAAAGATTAACCCATCTTTTGATGGAGTAATGTATATGAACATTTAAAAAGGCTATATATATGCGGATGTATATGCTCAATATTGAGACATTTATCTAGTTGCATGCAAACGAATTGAAAAATTAATGATTGAGATTTTTTTTTTGCTTGAATAACGCGATAAGTGCATGCCAAGTTAACATGGTTGTAGTAGAGTTAAAAACTTATATTTGAAATTATGGACATGTATAAGAAGCATTTATAAGTATGAAAAAATTGAAACCGAATATATCAATGAAATTTGCATAAATTATGGATGTTGAGGTCTATTTTTTAACCGTCTATAGCCAAAATAAACTGCATTTCAAAATAAAATATGATACTTCCTTGAGTGTGTGTTACTTAATATAGACATGATATTCATAAAAGAGACCATATATAAATAAGTAAATAATTAAACTTTGATGTATATTCTCAAATTGAAACAATGTGCCAAACTTTGATTTAAACTTCTATTATGTAATAAATTTCATGGAATTGACACCATAGATTCGAATCATTATTATCAATAAAAATTGAGAGTAATCATTATATTGTTTAGGAAATTTATGTAAAGAATGTAGTAGTTTTCTGAGGACTAATAATTACAAATAAAATAAAAACCCGTATAAGAAAAAATTATTAGAGACTAAATACTATGTTTCTTGTGAGTAATGAGTTCTAAACTTCTAGTTAACTTAATTGATAAAATCTTTTGTCATCAAATAAAAAACGCAATAGTTTCAAATCTCGTTGTATCTATAAATAAAAGTTTATATAAAAAAATAAATTATAGAAAAGAAAATTACATCTGTTTTGAATTACCATAATTCTATTATAGTTCACAATTAATATTCTTTTTTTTTTTTATTTTTTTAATTTTTTTATTTTTTTTTATAACAACAATAACAATAGGCTTTCAACAAGGCTGGATGTACCCAGCTCTAATGAATTGGTACTCTAGTTGCAAAATTTGCTAAACCGTAAACAGTGTTCAGTATATGCCTAGGAACAAAAAGGGCTTTACAAGTAAGACCATGCTGCTGCAGGTTTAGAACATCAGTCACCAACTCACCATATTCAATTCCGTAGCAACAATAACATTTGAGATTATTATGGCAGTGTCCACAAAATGCTTTCTCCCATTTTTGACATTGACGACCACAATGAAGTGAGTAGAAGCACATTTCGCTCCATGATTTACTAGTTACTACTCATTTGAAAAAGGTTCCTCATGATTATAGGACTTTCCTCCTTGCAATCGATAGAATAAGAAGAAGAAAAACCTATAAACAGAGGTAAGTTAACAAAAGGCATTAAAGAGACATATTGGAGTCAAAAAAATACAAAAATGAATTTTTGTTACCAAACAACAATACGTAGTTGGTTATATCAATAGAAAGATATGAAAGAACTCACTTGTCTTGTGTTTTCAGCAAGGATAAAGATGAAGATGAATAAGTGATAAACATTTGTAAGAGACATTTGAATTTGGATAAGTCCAAGGTGGATAAGTCTCCTTAGAATGTGGGAACTATGCGTGGGTATATTTTGCATAAATATAATGTGGGCTTACCAGGGTAAAGCCCAAACTTCGTACTAGGGTTAGAAAGTGTAGGAGGTTAGTGAAGTCTAACCTGGGGAATGGTAGGCAAATCCGGGTTTAGGAGGATAATTGGGTACCTAGCTCTTCTACTCACAAAGTAATTTCATAGAAAGGAATGCTTCCGTTGGACTCTAGAGTTTGCAATTTTATTGATGTGGAGAACAAGTGCTGGGATTGGAACCTTTTGAATAGAACTTTTCTTCGTTTTGAGGCTGAGGCTATCACTAGAATTCCTTTAAGTGTTAGAATGCCTGATGATAGATAGGTATGGGCTGAAACTTCACTATAAGAAGTGCTTATAAGCTGACTCTAGAATTAGAGACAAATAGGGAGATTGGCTCTTGTTCTGATGGGAGTAATATATGGTTTTGGAAGAGATTATGGTCAATTCAAATTCCCCATAAAGTCAGACATTTTGCTTGGAGAGCTGCCCGTGACATCTTACCTACAAAAGAAAATTTGGTTTGTAGAAAGGTTTTGGTTGATAGCATGTGTGAGGAATGAGGCAATGCTTCAGAATCTTTCTTTCATCTGTTTTGGGACTGCTCTAAGGTTGGAAACACATGGGTTTCTTCGTCTCTCTTCACTTCACCGTTGTTGATTCCTTTTTGGATCTTCTTTGAGTTCTTATGGCATATTTTGATGGATGCACAGTGGGTTATGGAAGATGCTGGCCTTACTGTTACTATTGCATGGGCTTTGTGGACTAATAGAAATGAGGTGATTCATGGCAAGCTGTGGAAGACAGGTCTGTTACTGGTTGATTGGTGTAGATCATACTTGGAAGAGTATTGGGCTACAAGAAATACCCCTTTAACACAACTAACACAACAAACCCAAGTGGAAGTGAAGTGGTCTCCCTTTCTTTTTCCATTATACAAGATTAATGTGGATGTTGCTATATTCTTGGCTCAAAAGGCTGTTGTACATAACACCACTAAGGCATGGGAGAATGCAAAAGTAGTTGAATTTGAACCTTACATGTGGAGCAGCTGTGAGCAAGGGGAGAGGAAGCGTTCGTTAAGGGATTTTGTCTTGGTCTGTACTAAAGGCATGACTGTCTTGGGAAGGGAGTAGGATTTGCACCTGATATGATACTCAAGTACTCACAAAAAGGGAGATAGTGACTTTCTAAGTTTAGAGGCTATGAGGACACCCCGTATTGGTTGAATGCATGATGGACCACCTCAGAGACATGTGTATCAATCACAGTACTTCTAATGTCCCTCTCAATGTCCAAGACTTGTTTTCCAAGTAGTGGAAAAGTCACCTACCTACGGGTCCCAATGCCACGTTGGTGCAATTCTTATTCTCTAGTCAGCAGATAATATCATAACTGTGAAAAGATCAAAAATAGAGAAATAATGACTTGACACTTGTCTTTGTACTCAGCCATATTCCTCAGAGTATAAGAGGAACATGCAGCTGTTTTATTAGGGCAAGAACCTAATAGATATTTTGAGAAGAGAGTAGAAAGTTGGTAGTAAAGAAAAACAACCTAATTGTAAGAAATTGATCTCTTTTCACACAAAATACAAGCTAAATAGAGCAAGAATGCATTCTTGCTCAAATTGTGGTTTTTTATCATTTCCTTAGGGTTTTCCACATACATCTTGTGTTTCTTTAGTCATCAGTTTCTTCTTCTTGTTTAAATGTGCATCTTTTTCATGTCCTATTGTCACTTTCTTCTTCTTGTTCGAGGGTCATGTCAAAACTAGCATCTTTTCAAGCTTTCTCATGTAGATGTACTGTTAGATAACTTATTTTACTTTTCTATATAAGCTCAAATCTAACTTGCACGTATAGCTGTTGGTGTTAGTTTTTTAATTCTTGACCATGAAGGGAATTTTATTGCAAGTTTGAGAAGGAAAATCCATGCTCTATTGCGGATTATTGAAGCTAAAGCAAAAGCATTTGAAACTGGTATTATTTTTGCTAAGAAAGTGGGCATCAAAGAGTTTGTTCTTGAAAGAGATTCCTTAACCATTGTTCAGGCTCTTAAGGAATGTTCATCTGCTCCATCTTCTATTTTTGCACTGATTTATGGGATGTTAGCTGAATGTAATGAGTTTAGAAATGTGTGTTTTTCTCATGTTAGACAACCAAGCAATAGGCCGGCTCACTTGTTAGCAAAACAAGCTCTTGGCTTGATTGATTTCTGTGCTTGGATGGAGGAATGTCCTTGTTTCTTAGAACAAGTCCTCATCCATCATGTTTCTTGTATTTGAATTTCAAGAATAAAGTTTTAGTTTGTTCATCAAAAAAATAAAAATACAATGGCTATGGATCTAACTTTTATAAATTAATAATTTAAAGGGTAAATTACAAAGTTGGTCCCTGTCCTTCACACCATATTTCAATTTAGTCCCTAACTTTTCAATTGTACCAATTTGGTCCTTAACCTTTTCAGTGCTGTGTCAATTTAGTCTCTGCCGTTTTCCTTTGATGGAAAAAGCTGGTGTCAAACAGAACCATAAAAGAAAAAATTTATACCACATCAATTGCCAATTGTACCGCCACGTCAATTTAAAAAAATAATAAAAAACCAAATTAAAATCTACACATGTGAGATAAGTTTGGGGAAACTAATAGGTTCTAAAATCTTTAAAATGTAAAATCCATCTCTTCACCCTCATCTCCATTAAAATCCCTGAAGTTGCAGATCAAAGAGGCTATCATGGCCTTCGAGGTTGTGGCTATCAATATGGTTCCTCTTTTTCATTTTCAAATGTTTTATTTTTAAGTTATACATTTCAAACGTTTCACTTTCGTCGCTATTATGTTGCGCCTTTTTTTTCCCGCAACATTTCTCAATCACTGTTGATTTATCATTGTGGGGGTGGCATTTACAAAACGAACCAGGAAGCCCATACCAATGTATATGTTGGGCCAAGGGCCTAGTCTAAGGAAGAACTCCTCAGCCAGGTAAGGCCGAGAACAAAGGGAATGGCCTGCCATCGAGAGTGACACTCCGGACCATTCCATGGAATAGGATAAGTACTAAGAAAGAAAAGGATAAAGGAAGGCATGGAAATATCTGAGAGAAAGCTGCTACTATTGCATTAAGTGCTCTGCAACTAACAGAACCATGATTTTCAGCCTTTACAACCACTCCCAACGACTTTGGGGAGGGTCTGATGGGACAAGTATCAGCACTATCAATCTAACTGTACACGTGGACGGTGGAAATAGGAGGGAGATAGTATAAAATAAAGGAGAAAGGGAGAACAAAAGGGACGAGACTGGTAACAAAGGATTACGAACAATACATTAAGAGTCAACCTCCTCGGATAAAATCCGAGGACATCCCTCCCCAGTAAACCAATGTTATCATTCTTTCTTTATCACTTAGACTTGTTGGTCGATCGTTTGATTCGCTAAGGTCCAAGTTTCCAACCCATTCTCTACAAATTCATTGTATTGGGCTCGTTGGACCAAGACTCCATACATCTTGGACTTGGGCCCTAAAATTGTGACCCTACAATTGGCGCCGTCTGTGGGAACCTGGTGTTTTAGCGAGTTGAACGCTCAACATACCGAGGCGATGCAACGATATATCGACCATTGGTGGAGGAGACCATTTTGGCCGTGGTGCATGCTACACAGAGGATTGCTCCGTACGAAACAATATTGGGGGCTTTCAACATCAAATATACATCTCGTGCCTCCATCAAGGGCCAGTTTCTCACAGACCTAGCGGTCGAGACCGCTTAACCCTTGCCAGATGAAATGACAGAAGCACAGCACGTAGATGGAAAATTAGTTGGCACGGTCTCGCTGCATGGAATCCTTTGCCCAGAATGGTGCATGTTGATAGCACTACAAATCAAAAGATGATCCGAAGTGGGGCTAGTTGTACCTTAAAGTGCTTAAACAGAACTCAAGGCATGCTTGAGTCCTCGGACCAAATGCTTGGGGGAAATTAACACTATGACATCTCTACAAAGTGCTTAAACAGAACCCAAGGCATGCCTGAGTCCTCGGACCAGATGCTTGGGGGAAATTAACACTGTGGCATCCTTATAAAGCGCTTAAACAGAACCTTAGTACACGATGGTCCCCTCAGATCACTTACTTTAAATTCCACATTCTTTGATGGTTGCACTGTTCGCAGTATAGAGCACACGGTTATTTTCCTGATTAGTCCTACATAGTTAACTTATTTAAAGTTAGTGGTCGGGTGCCACTGTCAACTTTGATAAAGTCAGGGTGACAACTTTTCATTACCATCAACAGCATCAATTCTATGTCCTATTTGAAGGAAAAATACCAACGCACCCATTCATGAAACAATTATTGCAAAAAAGGGAAAGACTCATAAAGTAAAAATACAATTCTCTCTTTATTAAATAAAGGGAAAGTACATCATATACAAAATGGCTTAGGCAAGCCTATTTCAAAAGCTAACTATAAAAAAAATAAAAAAATAAAAAAATAAAAAGAAGAAGAAAGAAAGCTTATAGGAATGGTAGATCAACAATCTTGTTCTAATAGCAATCGAGCCAGTATGGATGGTACCGATGATGAGAAAGAAGAAGAAGCGGAGACGCTAGATCCACAATCTTGTTCTAGCAGCAATCGAGCCAGTATGGATGGTACCGGCGATGAGAAAGAAGAAGAGGCGGGAACGCTTGATGAACTCCTCTTCTCCTAACTACAAGGTGTTCTGCTATCAAGGCTGAGAAACAGGAAACCTATCTATCCATGTTCTTGTTGATTTGCTTGATCAACCTTGGTCCGTCTTCACATCTACACACACATGATATACGTCGCCAGGTGAGACCCAAATTTGTCACACCAAAAATCTAATGCGATCTACACCTGTTTTGGGTCTTGGCTGAAGGAGGAGGGACTTATTTCTTGCTCGGTTGAAAGGAAGAAATGTCTTTGGCCCCTTCTTCCCTTGCCTTAACTGCGTCATCCTGGATCTTGGCGACATCCTTGGCTTCTGAGGAGGGCTTGGTTTCCTTGCCCTCACCTTTATCCTTGGCCACTTCATTCCCTAGACTTCGATCACCAACTTGGCAGGATTCTTGGGAATGCCTGAAGAGTTAAGAGCTTGAGATTCCCGCAGAACTCAATGATTTGTAAATGAGGAAGAACGACTCCCCCACATGTATAGAAGGCAAAATCTGGTGGAAATTAATTCGCCCGAATCTCAAAGAAAGAGTTACAAGTGAGATAAATCCCGCTCAATTTCCAAAAAAGTCTTCAACCGTTGGATCTGCGTCACCTCATAAAAGACCTTAATGAAAGCATGCCTCGTGTACCGAAATGGTAGGAACGTGACTTGGATAAACTAAAAGAATATCTTGCAATCAGAAATGGTGTAAAATGGGCGTGAAGGGGCTATTATCACGTTAAGATCCTCCTTTCTTCCCATGGAGAAGAAAAGAAGAATCCTGAGGGGCTATTGTGGGGGTGGCATTTACAAAACGAACCAGGAAGCCCATACCAATGTATATGTTGGGCCAAGGGCCCAGTCCAAGGAAAAACTTCTCCTCGGCCAGGTAAGGTCGAGGACAAAGGGAATGGCCTACCATTAAGAGTGACACTCCGGACCATTCCATGGAATATGATAAGTACTAAGAAAGAAAATGACAAAGGAAGGCATGGAAATATCTAAGAGAAAGCTGCTATTATTGCATTAAGTGCTCTGCAACTAACAGAACCATGTTTTTCAGCTTTTATAACCACTCCCAACGACTTTGGGGAGGGGCTGATGGGACAAGTATTAGCACTATCAATCTAAATCTACATGTGGATGGTGGAAATGGGAGGGAGATAGTATAAAATAGAGGAGAAGGGGAGAATAAAGGAGACGGGACTGGTAACCAAGGATTGCGAACAATACATTAAGAGTCAACCTCCTCGGATAAAATCCGAGGACGTCCCTCCCCAGTAAACCAATGTTATCCTTCTTTCTTTATCACTTAGACCTGTTGGTCGATCGTTTGATTCACTAAGGTCCAAGTTTCCAACCCATTCTCTACAAATTCATTGTATTGGGCTCGTTGGACCAAGACTCCATACATCTTGGACTTAGGCCCTAAAATTGTGACCCTACAATTAAAATCTAAGGAGGTCCCTCCCCAGTAAACCAATGTTATCCTTCTTTCTTTATCACTTAGACCTGTTGGTCGATCGTCTGATTCGCTAAGGTCCAAGTTTCCAACCCATTCTCTACAAATTCATTGTATTGGGCTCGTTGGACCAAGACTCCATACATCTTGGACTTAGGCCCTAAAATTGTGACCTTACAATCATGTTTATGCTTTAGTGCTTTTAAATAATGCAATCTATGTGAATCTTGCTTGGGAGAAAGTATACCATGTTTCACTCATTTATTGAGTAAGAAATACCAAAACAGATACAGAGTTGATATTACCGAAACATGATATACTTTCTCTTTGCCTGGGCACAACAAAAGATGCGTAGGAAGGCTCGCAAATGGAAAATGAGATTCTTTTATATTCCCACTAAATGAAGATGGGAAGGCAAGAGTTTCAGTCAGACAATTCCAAGCAAGGAGAAAGTCTATTATGTTTCGGTAATACCAACTCAGCATCTGTTTTGGTATTTCCTACTTAATAAATGAGTGACACCTGTTTCAAAAAATCACATCAGACTACTCCAATAAATGATTAATTTATCTTCCCGATAGTATAGAAGATTGTGATTAATTTATTAGAGTAGTCTGATGTGGTTTTTTGAAACAGGTGTCACTCATTTATTGGGTAAGAAATACCAAAACAGATGCTGAGTTGGTATTACCGAACTATGGTATACTTTCTCCCAGGCAAAACATTCATCAACATTCATTTGCAGATTTATCTCACGTGTGCAGATTTTAAATTTAGTTAAAAAAAAAAAAAAAAAAACTATGTGGGCAGTATAGTTGCATTTGATGTACCATAGAAAATAATTTTTTATTGTTTCGTTTGACGTATTAGTTTTTTCCTTCCAAGAGATAATAATAAGAACTAAATTGACACAATACTAAAAATGTTAAAGATCAAATTGACATAATTAAAAAGCTAGGGACTAAATTGAAATTCAGTGTAAAGGGTAAGGACTAACTTTATAATTTACCCTAATTTAAAATTAACCTATTTAATTAGCATAAAATAATGTAACATCAGTTATAAAAAACTTAAAAAGAACATTGACAATTTAAACTATATATCTTGTTGATGAACTCAAATCTTAGATCGTACTCTCATTATCAACTCTCCTGTTATAGGCCTGACTGGTTACCTTACCTTACCTGCCCCTTATTATTCTTCAATTTTATTAGTCAAGGCAAAATATTAAAAAAAAAAAAAAAAAAAAAAAAAGAGAGAAAATAACTCTTAGTCCAGGGGCGGAGCTACGTTTTACAATGGGGGCCCATGGCCTCCCAAAAATGCTCAAAAATTTATTATAGTTGCTAAAAAATAGGTTATATAGAATTGTTATAAGAGCTGGCTCCCTCCAAATGAAACTAACTGGCCCCCCATGCTTCCTTAACTACTTGTTTCATTCATATTTACTTAATTACTTAGACTTTTTTTTCAATCTTTCCTCCATCTCTCCTCCCTCTCCCCTAACACATCAACAAGCCCACAACTTTTATAAGTTTTACAGTTTTACTCACTTTTACTATTAACTTCTCTTTTTAATATGTATTTTCCAATGTTCTACTTTCCAGTCCCTTCCAAAAGAACTCATCACTCGGTGTAAATGTTCTCATAGTCTTACACTAACTCTCTTCAATCTTTTTACAAAAATTCATTAGAGCATTGATGAGTGGGTCATACATACATAAATAGACACATATATATTTTTTGTGAATTAATATAATTATTTAGTCTTGACCGATTCTTGAAAGATAAATTTCTAGCTCCGTCACTACCCTCACACCAAAACTCTAACCCAAAGTAAGACCAGAAAAACAAAAATTCTAGTGCCAGAAAAATCCACAGTTGTGAACCTGTGACTTTCATTCAGTCAATGCATTTATGACACAAAAAATAAGTCTCTGCGTGATAATATGACATAACTATCCAAATGATGGAGACGAAGACCAAAAACACCCACCTCTTCTACCTCCACCACAATCATCATCATCATCATCATTCTGCTTGAAACCAACTCCAATTTTTTTTCTACCCTTTTTGCTCTGCATGCATGGGTTGCTTCTCATTCTCATTCTTCTTCTTTATATGCTGCGTTTTCCTTCCAAGTCTTACTTTCTCAGCCTCCATTTCCACGCACTCAATCAGCCCCGATTTCACAGCCTCACACTTCCAATTCAACGAAACCAGAGGCGCTTTCTTACGCTCTCAAAATGGTACTTTCAAAGCCACAATCGATACCAAACCAACCTCCTCAAAATATTACTTCTCTGTCGTCCACAGTGCCACCAACATCATAATCTGGTCAGCCAACCGCGACGCACCTATGTCAAGCTCCGACAAGTTGTCACTGACTGTCAACGGCCTCATAGTTACAAACCAAACTGGTCAACCACTCTGGTCAACCCCGCAATTCAATTCTGATATTTCTGCTATGCAGCTTTCAGAGACAGGAAATCTCGTTTTAGTTGATGCAGGAAACAATACGTTGTGGGAGAGTTTTGCTCATCCGACGGACACTATTGTTATGGGACAGAGAATTCCTACTGGAAAATCATTGCAAAGCGCTGTGACAGAGGAGGACATGTCGGTGGGTGATTATCGACTTGAAGTTACTGACAGGGATGTGGTGCTGCAATGGAATAAGATGAATTATTGGGAATTGTTCATGGAAACAAAGGCTGTCAGGAACTCTAACAAGACCGTATCGTTGATGGCGATGAATGGTACAGGTTTGTATTTGCTAGCAAGTGATAATTCCACGGTTGTTCAAGTATATTTGAAAGGGTCATCAAGTTTTAGGAGTGGTAAGTTGGGTCCCGATGGCAGATTTATCATCGTCAGACCACCTCGGACTCGGAGCGATAAATTGAAGACAGAATTTGCAGGACCATCTGAGGATTGTGATCTTCCTCTCAATTGCAAAGAAATTGGATTGTGCAGAAGAAAGCCTCTGGGTGGAATTTGTTCTTGTTTACCAAAATTCAGTCATCAAAACAATGGTGATAATTGCATGCCAGTGAATCGTTCGCTTTCTCTGCCTTCAGCTTGTACTGCAGCTAGAAATGGCAGTCAATTGAATTCCTCTATTTCCTATCTAAAATTCGGCCCTGGTATGGACTATTTTGCCAAGGAACCCGTGAAAAATAATGTAACGTTGTCGGTTTGCCAAGATTTATGCTCTCAAAATTGTTCCTGTTTGGGCTTTTTCCATGAAATTTCTTCTGGTTCTTGTTATCTTCTTGCAAACCATTTAGGTTCTTTCATTTTGGCAGACCACAATAAGGACCGTTTGGGTTATATTAAAGTTTTGGTTGGTTCTTCTAATGGAAACTCAATCGGATCTAACATAAATCAGAAACAAAACTTACCAGTCGCTGCTTTGGTACTATTACCTTTAACAGGATTCTTAATGCTAGCAGTGTTTGTAATCATTGCAATCCTTTGGTTAAGGAAAAAGCGGCTTTCTAAAACCACTACTGTAAAACTAGACCGGAGTAACTCGTCATCATCTGCAGAGCTAGAGATGGTCTCTATCCCAGGCTTACCGAGAAGGTTTGCTTATGAAGAGCTAGCAGCTGCTACTGAGAACTTCAAGACTCAGATTGGTAGTGGTGGATTTGGTACTGTATACAGAGGTACTCTGTCAGACAAAACTGTTGTGGCGGTCAAGAAGATTACTAGTTTTGGAATCCAAGGGAAAAAAGAATTTTGTACTGAGGTTTCAATAATTGGGAACATCCACCATGTCAATTTGGTTAGATTGAAAGGTTTTTGCGCACAAGGGAGGCAGCACTTTCTTGTTCTCGAGTATATGAACAGAGGTTCGTTGGGCAGTACACTCTTCGGTAATGGTCCTGTTCTAGAATGGCAAGAGAGATTGGAAATAGCCATTGGAACAGCAAGGGGGCTTGCTTACTTGCATCGTGGATGTGAGCACAGAATCATCCACTGCGACGTGAAGCCAGAAAACATTCTCTTGAACGACAATTTACAAGTGAAAATCTCAGATTTTGGGCTGTCGAAGCTGCTAAATCCTGAACAATCTTTTCTATTTACAACAATGAGAGGAACTCGAGGCTATCTTGCACCTGAGTGGATAATGAGTTCCACAATTTCTGACAAGGCTGATGTATATAGTTATGGGTTGGTTTTACTAGAGATTGTGAGGGGAAGAAAAAATTGCTCAATACAAACATGGAGCCATAGCACAAAAACTTGTAGCAGTGAGGGAAATGCCCCATCCTTACCCCCTCCTGTTTCGGAACACAGACTAATATATTTCCCTCTATTTGCGCTAGAAATGCATCAGCAGAGAAGGTACTTGGAACTGGCAGACCCAAGGTTAGAGGGACGAGTGACAAGTGAAGAGGTTGAGAAGCTAGTGCGGATTGCCTTGTGTTGTATGCATGAAGATCCAGCGCTGCGGCCTTCTATGGCTCACGTTGTTGGCATGTTGGATGGTGGGTTGTCTTTGGGTGAGCCGAGGTCCGAGTCACTAAATTTCTTGCGGTTCTATGGCCAGAGATTCGTCGAGATGTCAAGAATGGAAGGGTCCAATGAGCTGATGGACTTGGGGTTGTATCCAGATATAAATGCTACTTCTAATAGTGCTGCAGGTGTTTCATATAACCCAATGTCTTACATCTCTTCACAACAGCTTTCTGGCCCCAGGTAGTGCTCAAAGTTTCTGTACTTGTTATTAGGAAATACTTGTCACGGACCCGCGCGTTGCGTATGATAATTTTTTTTTTTTTTGCAAGTAGTCTAATACAAAGTAATATAACAATCCATACTACAAGAAAACACTGTTCACCCAAATGTATATGCTACTGAATTTGATCTTTATTTGCATTAAAGGAGCTGTTATGATGGAGGTAATGATCCTTTTAATTCTAATAATTGTTTCCATAAATTTTATATTTCAATTTATAAAATGGAGGTAAGTAAATTGTTCAAAAAAATGCTGGAATAAGTCTTGTGGCATTTCTTCAATGGTAGGTAGCTTATTTGATTGCCTTTGTGGCCTCGGCGAGCCCTTCTTGCTATATTGGATGTCAATGCCTTTCTGTGTTTAGGTCTCTTGGTTTGCCAAACTCTGTTGTGCTGATTTTTGTATGTTCTTCTTCGTTCTCAATGTATGTATCTTTTTGTCTTGCTATTCTGCAGTTATGACAATTTCTAAGTACTTTATCTCATTGGAAAATACCTAAACTTAAGGTCATGAATTGTTACCACTCATATGCCTTTTGGAGCTTTGGTCAATATTTTGAGTCTTTTGTTTTTTCGAGGCAATCTATTAAGATTAACATTTGCATGCTTCAAACATAAGCTTCCTTTTATCTTCAATAGATAGGGTTTCAAAGGCCATACTCTCTTGTATCTCTAGATATCAATATTCTTTTCCTAAAGTTTAGAGGTTTCATTTTTGAATAAAGATACGAGTTAAAAAAATTTGTTGGAGTGATGTAAGGTTGAGATCAAGTTTCTCTTTGGTTTTCTCAACAATATCCTATTGATTTTTTTTTTTTTTTCCTGATTGTTTCTAAAAAAATTTATATTGAACATTGATAACCTTTTTAATTTATGATTATGTGTTATTCTTTATATCCCATTTACTGTTGTTTATGTCTTATGTCTTTAGACTTTCACAATTTTTGGTAATGCTTAACTGTACTTTCTTTAAAAAATATTGCATTTGCATCTAAGAGAAATGCACATATGATTAAGTGGTTATAATAATATTTAACTTGAATGGAAGGTCATTAAAAAAAACTTTAGTAAATTTTTTCATTCCTTCTTTTTATCAAGCAAATGCAGCTTCTAAAGTTTGGATTACATCAGAAATATCGATGTTATAATCAGTTTTTGTTTCTTCTCTCCTTCAATATCTTTGCTGTAATACTAATGTTAGTTTCATTTATTTCATCATAAACATTTATGTTATAGTCAGTTTCTATTTCTTCTCTCCTGTGATACTGATGTTAATGGAATTATTAATGTCAGCACTTTGTTAAATGTCTTTGTTATATTTGAAGGTTTTTTTTTTTTAAGAAAAAAAGTTTTGTAGTGTTGACAGCAGATTTCAATTTCATAGTCATAATATATTATTTGATGTGTCACAATATGCATTCTTTGGCAAAAATGTTGCTTAGTAGGGGGTTGCCATTCTTTGTCACTTGGAGTTTTAAAAATGGTAAGTGATGTGTTTACTTTAATTTTTTGATTTTCCCCCTTACCTGTTCTCTTATTTGTTAGTGGGAATGAAATTGGGTTTTTGCGTCCAGCTTGGCCCTTTGGTTTACTAATCTATTTAAATTTTGTTCATTTTTCAAGGTTTCTGAGAAAGGTATGATCTTATCAAATTAAAAAAGTTTATGAGGAAGGTATGCTTCTTCAGTTTTTGATATTAATTTCTGGGTTATAATGTCATTTATTTACTGTTTTATTTGTATATTTAGCTGTTATAGTATCTTTTCTTTTTCTTTTTCTTTTTTGGTTTTCTTTGTTGCATGTTATATTATTTATTTGGAGTTTGATATTAGAATTCATGTTTTTTTTATGAAATTTTAACTTTATATTTGCATTTTTTATTTCTGGAGCCTAATTGGTTTATTTATGGGAAGCACGGATATTATTTATTTCTTTTTTTCCCTTAAAAAAACAGCACCATTATCATGGCAGTCTCAATGGATATTGAAAGTTGAATATAAACATTTTAAAGCATAAAATAAAAACTTAGTATACTTTTTTATTATGTTGCACTGTTGCAGCCTTGTATATAATTTTTATTATGTTTTTATATATAATTTTTTCTTAAAAAATCTTGTATACTAGATTTTCAAACATGATATTGTAGCTACTTAATTTTAAAACCTAAACAAAATTTATGTCCAAAATTATTTAAATATGCCTAAAAATAAATACTAATTAATTAAATAATTGTTGTATCCCTGACATATCGTATTCTAAGCGTTTGAAAAAATGCTGTATCCCCTTTACTTGTACCCGTATCTTACCAATACCCATATCCGTACCCGTGCATCATAGGTTTATTTTTGCATATAATAAAAGAGTTTAGCAAACCCTGCTCCACTCAAACCAACTCGCACATCCTCTGCTCTCTCTCTCTCTCTCTCTCTCTCTCTCTCTCTCTCTCTCTCTCTCTCTCTCTCTCTCTCTCTCTCTCTCTCTCTGTCTGAGGAATATAGCAGCAAGGTATGATTTTGAATTCTAGGTTCTATATTTTAGTTTGAGAATTGGAAGGTTTCATCTCAATTGAGACATATCAAGTGCTTTCTTATTTCTCAAAAAAAAAAAAAAAAAAAAAAAAAAAAATCAAAATCATGTGCTTTCTTATGATATAAAAGCCATGGAAGGGTTGGGTTTTTGGCTCTCCACTATTCATGGATTCATTGAATTAGTTATATAATTCCATATATTTGATACTCTTTAGTTTGTTTGTTTATGTTGAAATGAGCATCTTAGCCTAAAGAGAGTTTGATTTGTTATTTTTTTTTTTAAGTGGAAAGTATAAGGTCTTGATTTTGATGAGTTGAATGTTAAATTTAATTGGCTAATGAATCAATTAATATTTTGCTTTGTTTAAACGTGACTAAAGTTTTATCAATTTTGTAAACGTGACTATAGTTTTAAAAATCTCACCAACTTTTGACGATTTCTAAATTATTCTTTATGCTGGTGCTATTTTATCAATTGTTTGTAGAATGAAAGATTAGGGGTGAGAAATCTGGATACTTTTTAACCCAATTTTTTTGGGTAAACAATTGTGGAGATTTGGAGAGGAAAGAAATCTCTTTTGGAAGTGAGTTACTTGAATAAAGTATGGGAAGGTTGGGGACAATTCACATTTGATTTAGAGACAATTACTTTTTGTTGCAACCTTTGGAGAAACAGAAAGTTAGGTTGGGATAGATTTTCAGTCTTGCCACAATGTCGTATTCGTTAACAGATTAGAGTTAGATGATTATTGAAAGGAGATATGAACACCTAGCTAAAAAAGGTTGTACTTAGTGCACAAAACTCTCACTTTTGTGGGGTTTGAGGGAGGCCATGGTAGGCAGCCTTACCTCTCATTTGTTTTGGAGAGGTTGATTCACGGACTCAAACCTACAATTTGTCACTTTTGGTGAAAGGCACTAATCATCACACCAACTACTTAGGAGTATTCTGGTGTGGTTTTGACTTTATAATTCATTCCTATAAATCAGCAAACAACTTGATCTGGCTTTTTCTTGTAACATGGGCACCTCAAAAGGGTGAAGCACCTTTGTCAGCCAATCAACTAGGCTACTGTGGACAAATACCCACCTACCCACCAGCCGGTCTGGTAAACAAAGATGGCAACACGCATTTAGTTAATTAGCAGAGCTTTACCTTTAGGATTTATGTAGGCTATACATAGAGAGTGGAACATTAGAGCATTTGAAGCGTTAGAATGGTCTACGACAAGTTTTAAGATGCTTTTACTATATTCCTTATATGAATGGATGACTGCTTTATCATACCATTCAAGTTCTAATTTGTTCAAATTTCTTGATGATTGTAATTTCCCTTGATTTGACCACCTGCATGTACTTGTGTGCAGGGTGATGTTCATATTTTTAATAAAGTTCAATTATTCAAAAAAAAAAAGAAAAGTTTAGCTCCCAAGCAAGCATTTAGACATTATCACTACTTCTACCTCAGTCTAAGGAGTGGTTTATTCTGGACCTATTGCTATTATCCTCTGTTTATTATTCAGTTTCTCTTGCCTTATTTTAAAGTCTATGCAAAGTCTTCTACAGTGTTATGGGTCAAAATTTTCAGAGTTTTGGTTCGAAAAAGTAGGAAGTAGGCAGAACAATATCATAGATTTTATAAAGTATGTGGTCTCCATTCAAATATTCTGTTAAGTTGTTGTATGGCGTTTGTTTATCATCTTGATGCAAGCTCTTATAAACTAGGCGAAACAAAACTATTTGTCCCTTTTAAGTGTACCCTTTTAGCAAAATTGGTCCCTGAAGTTTCAAGTGTCATTGGTCCCCCAAGCTAAAAAAATGAGCATTGTTAGTTAGTTTGTTAACTACTGTTAGTGTTATTATTTATGTGGCAAATGGAACAATGATGAGACATCTTTTTACATAAACCAACCAAAAAAAAAACCACGTCAATTAAAAAAAAAAAAAAAACTATGTAAGCTCCAACTCGCCAAAACTAACAGAAGCATTTTTATTTTTTATTCTCTCATCTCCGTTAACCTCAAGAGTCTTGATCATCTCCTCCGTTGTCCTCTGCAGCACCCAAACTCACGCCATCAATGCTCATGATGGTCATCCACCTCTTTCATCCTCCACCCTAGTTGAACCCATGAGTTTAGGTATAGAATTCTGTAGATCTATTCTTCCCCTGACCCTAGTTGGTGAGGACACCACATGATAGCACATTTATGGAGATTATCTTTATCATTTATGTTATCTTTATTTGGGTTTATCTTTAGTATTGGATTAGTATTTGAGATTGTTAGGATTATCGTATTAGTATTTGAGATTGTTTAGGATTTGTTTAGGAGAGTTTATCTTTATCATTATGATTCCTGGAAGCTATATATAAAGCTCCAGATGGTTCCTTTTGTATTTTACAGACTATTATTATCATTATTGAGATTATTAGCATTGATTTGTTTGGTGGTGATTCCAAACACCTTAGGTGGGAAGCCTAAGGTTTTACGGTAGGACTAATCTAGATGGGAAGCCTAGGTTGTCCTACATCAACTTGGTATCAGAGCCTAACCTGATCTCCCCTTTCAGCAACCAAAATCACGACTGACAACCCACAGCCACACTTACCATCAGAAAACAACTCAACCACCGGACATGCCATTACTCAAATACTTACCCCACGAGATTTGCAAACCAACGCAACCTAATTTCTTACCTCACGAGATTTGCAAACCAGAATCAGAACCAGCCCGAACCATATACCCCCTTTGACAACACGAATTCTTCATCCCAAAACCAACAGAGAAACCCACTACTCCCTCCAAACCCGTAACCCCCATTCGTGCTTGACTTTAGGACCACCACCAAAAAAAAAAAAAAATTCAGATTCACAACTTCAATCCACCAAATCAGAGACACAAATAGAAGAGAGTTGAAAGCCAACACTAAACCACCGATCCCACCAACGGAATGACGCCATCACACAACCCGCCGCCGAAATCATCACCAAACAGCCGTTGTCGACACGCCATCACCTTCGCTCCCACCATCCCGCTTCACGGGTTCTGAGATCTGACTCACCAATTCCGATCTCCACCTTTGAGTGTCGCTAACAGTCATCGCCGACGAGCCCAGCTGCCTCTTCGTCGTCGACTCCAAAGATGTTTCGTGTTTGCTCCACCATCTCTTTTAGTTTTTCGTTGTTTCTATTTTCTCTAAGTTTCGATGTTTAGTTTTTTTTGAACTTGGCAGATAAGGACTTTAGCTTTATATTCTAGTTCTTTCTTTATTGTATTATTATATAAAAAAAAAAAAAAGTCAAGTCAGGTCCACGAAGCAGGCAGAATTCTTAAGAAGGCTCCACGTTCACTACATGTGAGGAACCACAAGCCCACTTTCACCATTGTTAGTAGTGTGACCCACTGTCCAGTGAGGCCCAGGTTGTTAAGTCAACCCATCCAAGGTGTGAACTTTCCTATCTTAATGAATTGAAATGTACTTTCAAATTTAATATCAATATGTCTACTATGTGCCTCAATTTTATCTCAGTCGTATGCTATTGCCTTTGTCCTTTGTTTTGCTTAAACTTCCACATGACTTTGTTATTTTGGCTGCTGGTTTATTTTCTTTCAGCATTTTATTTTAGCCAAAAAAAAAAAAAAAAAAACACAAAAAAAAAATCCTTAAAAGTAATTACTTCTCAGTATTAGTGGTTGAACTAGCCTAATCACATTGTCATAATTAGGTCCTTTTTAATTTAATTCTTGTTGAAGCTAGTACTGCTTGAATGCAACAACCTGTGGAATTCATGACTTCTCTTCACATATAATTTAACTTGAGTATTATCCTTACTATTCACTTGCTAGAATTAGTTTGTTGATCTCTTTGCATGCATTTGTGTAGTGGTCGTCTAGTAACTAGTTCTAAAGAACAGTCTAATTCAAAATCAGAGTCTAGTTCTGAATCCCAATCTAGTCCACAATCCCGCCTAAACATGGATCCTCCTCCCTAAGATGAATTAAGACAAGCCATTGCAGAGCTTACTGCTTGTCTAGGCCACTTAGAGGCTAAGTATGACGAGGAAAATGCACATAATGGAAGAAATAATAATAGGCATGGCCCTTACCCTAGGCAAGACCATAGAGACAATGAAGACAACTCAGCTAAACATATCAAAGTAGAGGCCCCTACCTTCGATGGTGTTAGGAACCCTCAGGTCTACAATGATTGGGTGCGAGAGATTGAGCATTTTTTTGAGTGGTATGACCTGTCTGAGGATAGAAAGGTTAGGTTTGCCAAAATGAAACTTGTAGGAAGAGCAAAACTCCATTGGGATAGTGTTGTCAACCACCTCCGTAAGACTCGCCAACCACCCATAACTCTTTGGGAAGAAATGAAGGCCAAGCTCAATGAAAAGTACTTCCTAGTCTCTCATCAAGGCAACTTGTTGGATCAATGGCATGATTTGAGACAAGACAATAGGTCTGCTACTGAGTATGTAGAACAATTTGAAGAGTACAGGATACGTAGCAATGCAACTGAAGATGAGCCAATTACCTTGAGTAGATTTAGGAAAGGTCTCAATTATGATCTTCAAAGAGAATTGGTGGCTCGACAGATCTCAACTCTTGATGATGCTTATACCTTAGTGCAAGATTTAGAGTTGATCCCTAGGCCCCAAGGTGGAAGGAGATCTGACAATCGCATGTTGCCTCGCAACAATTTTGATGGTCCCCAAGGTAGATACCTCCAAGGTACCCAAAATAGGCCTTATCTCAACAACGGACCCTTACACATAGAAGAAAATCCTCAGGGTAGATACCAACAAGGTCCTCAAACTAGACCCAATCCCAACAATAGGCCCTTACGCCCAGAAGACAAAGGGAAGAGTGTGGTTAGAGAGACATTTAGGCCAAATTCTAGAATCCAGTGCTTTAAGTGTCAAGGCTTTGGTCATATGGCTGCCCAATGTCCTAATAAGACTTTGTTGATTGAAGAATTAGATGGAGAGGAAGAGGTAAAAGAAGTAGTCTATGAGCCTAATATTGAAGACATTGTAGAAATAGGAGAGGATGATCCCACCCAATTAGCTTGCATTAGAGCCCTACCATCTTTTGATAACCTCAACGAAGGTAGTCATGATACTCCTGTAATGAGTGTTGTTAGGTGTGCTCTAGCACAGTCCGAAGAAAGTGATGATTGGAAAAGAAATACTATCTTCCAAACCTTTGTCAAGTGTGGAACCACAAATTGCAAGGTTATCATTGACAGTAGAGTTGCATTAATGCGGTTTCTTCTAAACTTGTCTCCCTCCTAAGTTTGAAGTTAGTTGCCCATCCTAAGCCCTATAAGGTTTCTTAGGTAGATGATTCATCTATCACCATCAAGGATAGGTGTCTTGTTCCTATTCATATCCTCTCATACAAGGCTCAGATTTCATGTGATGTGATTCCAATGGATGTAGGACACATAATTTTAGGACAACCATGGCTCTATGATTTAAATGTCACTCTTTATGGTCGCTCGAACTCTTGTTCCTTCAGACACAATGGACAAAAGATTAAGCTTAACCCAGTCAAAACTAAGTTTGTTAGTGCAAGTAAGGCTAGAGAAGAGCCCAGAAAGCAAAGTATGAACTTCATTAGCCCAAAAGAACTTGAAAGAGCTGTCAATCAAGACTCCATCATCTTTGCTTTGGTTGTTAAGGAAACTGAACTAGATAACTTTGAAGAACCAAGAGAAGAAGTACGGTCAGTGCTTCAAGAGTTCCAAGATGTTTTCCCTAGGGAGCTTCCAAATCAATTGCCTCCTATGCGTGATATTCAACACGCCATAGATCTTGTCCCGGGAGCAACACTCCCAAATTTGCCCCACTATAGAATGAGCCCTCCTCAACATGATGAGATGGTTAGACAAGTGAATGAGCTCTTGCACAAAGGATTTGTGTGTGAAAGCTTAAGCCCATGTGCAGTCCCTGCACTTTTGACCCCAAAGAAAGATGGATCTTGGAGAATGTGCGTGGATAGTCACGCAATCAATAAGATTACTGTGAAGTATCGTTTTCCTATCCCTAGGTTAGATGATATGTTTGATATGATGTTAGGAGCCATAATCTTTTTGAAGATTGATTTGAAAAGTGGATACCACCAGATTAGGATCTGCCCAGGTGATGAATGGAAGACTGCTTTTAAGACAAAGAATGGTCTATATGAGTGGCTTGTGATGCCCTTTGGTTTATCAAATGCTCCTAGTACTTTTATGAGAATGATGACACAAGTACTAAGGCCTTTCATGGGCAAATTTGTGATAGTGTACTTTGATGACATCCTCATTTATAGTAACTCAAAAGAGTAACATTTGGACCATCTTAAAGAAGTTTGTTCCACTTTGAGGAGAGAAAACTTGTATGCCAACCTAAAGAAATGCTCTTTCTTCACTGATAGTGTCATTTTCTTAGGTTTTGTGGTTTCATCTAAAGGAGTTTCTGCTGACCCACAAAAGGTCAAGGTCATAGTGGATTGGCCCGAACCTAAGAACATTCATGAGGTTCGCAGTTTTCATGGGCTTGCAACTTTTTATCGCCGCTTCATACGTGGATTTAGTACAATCATGGCACCAATCACTGATTGTATGAAGCAAGGCAAATTCCAATGGTCAAATGCTGCTGGTAAAGCATTTCAAGAAATCAAGAAGAAGATGACAGAAGCACCGGTGATGCGCCTACCGGACTTTGATAAGGTCTTTGAAGTGGAATGTGATGCGTCTGGTGTAGGCATAGGAGGAGTTCTTAAGCCAAGATTGTCACCCTATAGCTTACTTTAGTGAGAAATTAAATGAGGCTAAGAAGAAGTATTCAACATATGACAAAGAACTCTATGCTGTGGTACAAGCTTTAAGATATTGAAGCCATTATTTGACACCCCATGAGTTTGTCATTTATTCGGATCATGATGCTCTCCACCACATCAATTCCCAAAAGAAATTAAATGCTCGACATGTCCCTTGGGTTAAGTTTTTGCAAAGATTCTCTTTTGTTTTGAGACATAAATCTGGTGTTGAGAATAAGGTAGCTAACGCTTTGAGTCGCCGAGTCACTTTACTTTCTGTGATGAGCACAAAAGTCATAGGGTTTGAGAAGTTGCAAGAGGAGTATGAATCTTGCCCAGATTTCGGAGAAGTGTACACTACACTTAAGACTAAGCATCTTCAGGTTGTTGATGATTTTATCCGCCGAGATGGCTACTTGATTAAAGCCAATAAACTTTGTATCCCTCGCACATCAGTTAGAGACTTTTTGGTTTGGGAAGTGCATGTGGGAGGACTTTCAGGACATTTTAGACGTGATAAGACAATTGAAGAGGTAGAGAGACAGTTCTATTGGCCAAATCTTAAGAGGGATGTTGCCAAGATAATTAGTCAATGTTGTCAATGTCAACTGGCTAAGCATTGCAAGCAAAATACTGGTCTTTACACTCCTTTACCAGTTCCATACCGTCCTTGGGAGGATATTAGCATGGACTTTATACTAGGTCTTCCCCGTACCCTTAGAAAGTTTGATTCCATCCTTGTAGTGGTAGACTAGTTCTCTAAGATGGCTCACTTTCTTCCATGCTCTAAGACTTCTGATGCATCCAAGGTAGCAAAGATTTTCTTTGATGAGATTGTTAAGTTATATGGGTTGCCGAAATCAATTGTGTCAGATAGGGATGTTAAATTCATGAGCTATTTTTGGAAGACCCTTTGGCACATGATGGGAACAAAGTTGAAATTCTCCACAGCATACCATCCTCAAACTGATGGTCAAACTGAGGTTGTCAATAGGAGCCTAGGAAATCTTTTAAGGTGTCTCATAGGTGAGAATGGTAAGACTTGGGAATCTATACTCCCTGTAGCCCAATTTGCTTACAATAACTCAGTCAGTAGGTCCATAGGTATGAGCCCATTTGAAGTTGTTCATGGTTATACACCTAGGAGACCTTTAAACCTTCTCCCAATGTCCTCACATGATAGGGTTTCTGTGTATGCAGTAGAGTTTGCTAGTCACATGCATGAGCTGCATAAAGAGATCAACAAACGAATTCATGCTAGTTCTTAAGTATAAGACTTAGGTTGATTTACATCGACGTCATTTAGACTTTGATGTAGGAGATTATGTTATGATTTGTATCAGGCCTGAACGGTATCCTTTAGGAACCGTTAAGAAACTGCAGGCCCGTAGTGCTAGCCCATTCAAGGTATTAAAGAAACTTGGACCTAATGCTTATGTGATTGATATACTTTCAAATTATGGTATTAGTTCTACTTTTAATATTGCTGATTTACTTGCTTTTAAAGGTCCAACAGCTATTCCCTATGACCCTTTTGATGATCCTCTCTCTTCTTCTTTGGCTAACCCTGTCCCTAGCCCTACACCACCTTGTTTCCAAAAGGCACATAAAGATATTATTAATGTTATTTTGGATGAGCAATCTCTTTTCACTAGGGATGGAATAGTTCAGTGCTTCTTGGTTCGCTGGCGAGGATGGCCTGATTCTGACTGTACATGGATCATCAGAGAAGAGTTGCAGCAGCTTGATCCCGCTCTTTTGGAGGCTTACTTGGATACACTTGCTACCACCTTATCTCTACCTCCTATCACTCGCACATATGAGCATAGACGGAGGCGCCATGTTGATCCAGTGAGCTTGTGGCTTGGAGTTTATTCTGATGTCACTTGATCCTTATGAGCTTTACTTGATGGGGTCGAGTTTCTCCCACCCCAGGGGAGTTGGTGCGGACACCACATGATAGCACATTTGTGGAGATTATCTTTATCATTTATGTTATCTTTATTTGGGTTTATCTTTAGTATTGGATTAGTATTTGAGATTGTTAGGATTATCGTATTAGTATTTAAGATTGTTTAGGATTTGTTTAGGAGAGTTTATCTTTATCATTATGATTCCTTGAAGCTATATATAAAGCTCCAGATGGTTCCTTTTGTATTTTACAGACTATTATTATCATTATTGAGATTATTTGCATTGATTTGTTTGGTGGTGATTCCAAACACCTTAGGTGGGAAGCCTAAGGTTTTACAGTAGGACTAATCTAGGTGGGAAGCCTAGGTTGTCCTACATCACCAGTATAGCCCACAAAAGGAAGAACTTACACAGAAACCCAAAAGAGAAAAAGAAATTTTAGGTTGACACAGAGAGATCTAAGTGAGAATTAGGCTGAAGAGAAGACCAATTCTGCTCCGACTTCGACTACCCCAATCATCAAACTCAAGTCCTTCTTCGACCCAAACAAGACATTCACTCTCGGTCTAAGGAGATCCATGGGATAGAGGAGTGAAAGAGATGAGGGATGAGTGATGATCTTGACGCAGTGAAGAGATTGTTATGTTTTTTTTTTTCTTACATGGATCTGACTTAGATTTTTAATTGATGTGGCTTATTTGGGTTGGTCCAAGTATGTAAAAAGATGACACATCATTGTTCCATTAGCCATATAAATAATAACACTAATAGCAGTTAACAAAAGGATTAACAATGCCCATTTTTTTAATCTTGAGGGACCAATAATGCTCACTTAAAACTTAAGGGCCAATTGTGCGGGACAGAGGAGTGAAAGAGATGAGGGATGAGTGATGATCTTGACGCAGTGAAGAGATTGTTATGTTTGTTTTTCTTACATGGATCTGACTTAGATTTTTAATTGATGAGGCTTATTTGGGTTGGTCCAAGTATGTAAAAAAATGACACATCATTGTTCCATTAGCCATATAAATAATAACACTAACAGCAGTTAACAAAAGGATTAACAATGCTCATTTTTTTAATCTTAAGGGACCAATAATGCTCACTTAAAACTTAAGGGCCAATTGTGCTCTGAAGGTAAATTTCAAGGACCAATAGTCTTGTTTTGCCTATAAACTACTTTGTCATCAATCTGTTCCATGTTAATCTACTGCCTTAGGCATACAGCTGAATTGTATTTTTCTTTTCAAGTATTAAATCTCTTATGCTACTCATACACAAATAGTTAGTAACTTATGCAATGCACAAGAAATTAAAGAAATATGATATTTATTTATTTATTTATAAATAAAATATCTGATAATTATCACAGTTATTATGATTGTATTTGCAAATAGAAATATTTATTCTATTATTTATAGAAAATATAATGTGGTTATATTCTAATGGAGGGTGTAAATATATGAGGTTTATAAGGAATCTTCATAGAATTTAAACTCATTTAAATAACATATATTAGAAGAATGACAAAGAAAAATTTGGGCTTTCAAAACTTATGTGTTATCTATAGAAGAAATCAACAAAAGTCAAAGACTATGCTTTTATGTACATTATAGATTATATCTTATTTGGGCCATGATGATTTTTCATTAAGAGGTTTCTTGGACATAGTTACCATGGTTTTGGTATCAATTATAGCATTTGGTTGTGTTTTTTTCCTTGCCTCTATATACTTTGCTAAATCAATGCAACAGATTGGAGTGGAAGGATTTAATTCCTTGGTTTGCAAGAAAGCACTAGGCATAGGCATAGGATGATGGGTAAGATAGCTTGAGTATGTCTGTAGGACCACCTCGCTTGGGAAAATCATCTCCTTGATAAATGAAGTCAATTAGAGATATAGAGAGGCATATGGTTATCTAGTTTCCACATTAACGCATTAGTTAAGGACATTAGTTCTCTCACCACTTATATATGTGATGGTCCGCCTTAATCTCGTAGAGTTTGAAGCTGTGGATTGCTTAAAATGTCTACTAGAGCCTCTTTTTTTTTTTTTTTTGGGAGTCCATAGGGATTCCCCATGAGGGACTGAAGACATGTACTTGTAATGAGTCAAGCACTTTGTGCTTCGTGGCAAATTAGTGGTGAATCTTCCTTACATCTCGCTAGTGGACGCTATGAATGGGAAAGATTGCAAGTGGTGAAATTAAGTGGATAATGGCATTTTGCATTTCTATTTGGAGGTAATGTATTTTAATGCCTACATCCTTAACTTCATGTCCTGATAGAGATGATTTGCGTAATGTGAACACTGTATGGGATGGCACCCTAAGCATAGCGGAATGTTGGGATCGAATCTAGAATTACATTGAAAAGTAAGACAGTCACTTCATATATTCGGTGAGGTGGGGGAATTGATTTATTTATTTAAAATATTGAAGTAAAAAGTTTCTTCTTTAAAAACTAATAACCCCATCATAGTCTAATGTTTTTCATAAATCTTTTAAGCATCACTGAAAATATGAGAGTGATGCTTTGACCTAGTGGGAGAGTGCCACTAGATGGTGAATGTGATTTCTAGAGTCCTTAGCGGTGTAGTATCTTTTTTGGATTCTCTCGTCATTTATGGACTCGTAGAGAGTATTGTGCTTTACGCGTGCTTGTTACAAGTGGTTAATCATTGTACATACACAAGGTCTTGGTACACAGGTTTGAGTTCTGTGTTAAATGGTTGACGATTGATGTAAATAGTTGTCCTCTCTCATGCATATGATGTTAGGTATATCATTGTGGCATGATTTGAATATTAGTGGACAAGTCACACGTACACCATGTGGCTGGGAGCAATGGAGTAAAGGTATGTCTTTAGGCTCTGTTTGGCTCACTCACATGAGCAACCACCTCCGATGCATGAGTAAGCGGAGATGAGACATGGTGTTCTTTGTGCTTGGGAAGTGTGCAAAAAACCCTCGACACTTTAAGAGCAAGGAGAGGAATAACACCAACTTATTGGTCACCTCAAATTGGATTGAGATGAGGTCTCCATTATGAAAATGAGACCGTGCATGATTTTTTCTTATGATCATGTAGCCTGGACAAGCCAGATGTGAGACCTCTCAGATGCTATGGGTTAGCAGGCTTATAGAGAACTCGAGTTAGGCACTTTGGTAATGACTAGACTAAGATCTGTACGGTGTATTGAGTTTAGACATACGCCCTTTCTTGAGAGAATTCCACCGTAACATGTATTTCATACATCATGTGCTTATTCGACCGACAATGGAGGTGAGTGAATGGATCCCTGCTTCCTCATTGTGTGTCTTATGGGTCATCATATATGATCCTATTTATGCCCTATGTGACTTTTGACCATGTCACAAGGTAGAGGTTTTAGTATCTGCTACTTTGACATGTTGCCTACGACTATGGATGATGCGGTGTCTAAAGGGGCATTGTTGGGAAAGCGAATGGACCAAAACTAAGTGGCATGATGGAGAAAGGAAGACTATTTGGTACACATCTATGTTATGTTTGTATTCACTGCCGGCAAATCATGTAGCTCCTTGGATGTTGCAACATAACTGTGGGTACATCATATTAGTGGAGGTTAAGCATAGCTCTGAGTTGTTGAACTCGAGAGGGATTGGAGATGCTTAATCTGATGTGGCCATATGAGTTGGGGTGGGGCATAATGAGACGCTTTAGGATGTTGCTATGCCGGTCTTTTCTAATAAGATTTGGTATAGTGCTCCCAATTTTTTTTGCAGGTGTGCTTGATGGTGGCATAGCCTATTAACCAGCATGAACAGAGAGGACAATGGCATGAGAAATGTGTGGTTGAGCCATGCCCACTATATGCAAGTGGGAGATGTCAGAATTTGGACAGTCACCCATTAGAGGGCATGACCTTTGACTAGCCACATTTAATGGGATTAATTCCCATGTAACATGGATTACATGAGAATGGGTTACAAAAGAGTGTAACCTCTCTCATTTGTTTAATTCACGGAAATCTTCTTCCTCACCATCATTTTATCATGTCTTTGGGTTCTTTCCTATGGTTCTTAGGCTGTGGATATTGTGTGACTTACTCTAGTAGCAAACACTACCATGAGCATGGTTTACAACGTGGGAAATCCCACAAGTTAATAGAAACAATGAAAATAATACTGCAGTCTCATCAAACACACTACACACTTGTTTAGAGGCTTTTTACATTTTTTTTTTTTTTTAATGTCAAAATTTTTTATTCATCCCAATTCAAAGTTTATGCATTTGCTTAGTGAGGTTTATGCCTCTATCAATAACTGAAATAGTTGAAAGTTGGATGGTCCTAACATAAAAAAAATAAACAATTTATAAATTGTATTGCAAACAATGGATTTAGAATACGGTATAAATTGTATTGTTTTGAGTCTTGACAGCAATTTAACAAAAACAAAAGCACAACAAAAGATAAAATCAAATTTTATTACACGCAATCAAGAATTTTTTTTTTTTTTTTTTTTTTAAATGTAGGCTTATATTAGTGGAAATAACTAAATATTTGTCAAGTCATTCAAGCAATTTATTCATATTCCCATGCTTCAACTGTGTCAAACCTCATAAGTTTAATCTATGGATTAATTTCTTTTTTAATATAAGAAAATTCTATTTGAATATATTATTTGGTTTTGTATAATTTCCCAGTTTCACTCACCTGAAACATTTCTTCGTGATTTGCTTTTAGTCTTAATTCTTCAAAAGGATCAAGTGACATCACATTGCCATTCTAGTTTGAAGCAAATTACTCTGATTTGAATTTTAAAAACAAACTTCAACTAAGTAGAATTCATGATAATGCAAGCAATGGAAGCGTCTTTCAAATATAGTACAATTTATTTGAAATTTTTTGTACTTATAAATAAGTTACATACATAGGTGAATTTTGAACAGAATTATTGACGACCCTTTACTTGGGGAGCTTGTTGGTGTTGAAACTTACTTTGCAATTTGGCTACTTCAATTGCTACCATCACATAAATTTTGTCATTTATGTAGCCCAAGAAATGGAAATAAGGATACCTCCAGGTATTGCATAGCCATCCTAGCCATCCTAGTTTTCAAGAGTAAAGAGCCCCAAAATACCCAAAACCCTGTAATAAATCCGAGTCCCAAACTTATATAGAATGAATGTATTGCATAGCCATCCTAGTTTTCTTCATCTCTTTTTTCATTGCTATATTGTGGATCTCCAAATGATTTATTGCTCGAGGATATCTTTGAAAGCGGAATTCCACAAAGTTGAGGATTCCCTGTGTAGGATGAGTTATGAAATCTATTAAGCAGGAGACCAAAAAGAATTACCCCTGATAAGTTGTTATGTGACACGTCCAAAACTACAATGAATGTCAAATTAGTCATGCCAGGTGGGATGGTGAATGAAAGGTGATTCCTTGACAAATCAAGAGACTCTAGTTCTCTCATTTCGGCAATGTTTGGTGGGATTGGTCTGACCAAATGATTTGTTGACAAATTCTTCTTCAATCCAACAAGGCTCAAAACTTCTTAAGGAATCTGCCTTGTTAACTTACTGGATGAAAGGTCAAGTGATTTTGCTAAAGGAAAAACATGTTGGAATATATAATGGTAATAGATCTTGTAAGGAAGATACATGAAGGTAAGAGTGTCCCAAAAGGAAGTGTCAATAAAGGCGCATCGTGGAATGGATCCAGATAAATTATTTGAAGCAATGTTCAAATATTTTAGCTGGCACAACTGCAACGGAATGCTTCCACTGAATTTATTATATTTCAATGCAAGAATCATTAAGTTTTGTAAATTTTCACCAATCCATGTTGGTACACTACCCAACAGCCTGTTCTCTCCAAGATCCAAAAACACCAAGGCAGTGCAATTCTGCAATGATAAAGGCAGTTCTCCTGTAATATGATTCTTGTCCAATTGCAGTGTCTTAAGATGTATTAATTGGCCAATAGAGTTTGGGATTTGTCCAGAAAGTTGGTTATTAGCTAAGTTTGAAATGAACAAATTATGTCTATATGGAATTTCAAATGATCTAGAATCTCTCCTGATAAATTATTTCTGGATATATCCAAATAAATCAAAGAGTCAATTACAGACAAGATTTCACATGTGTGAAATTGTTCCAAAAAATGAATTGGCAGCCAGAGCCAATATCCTTAAGTTGGCAGAGAAGCCAGGTAGGGGACTGTTAAAAGCTGTTGGAACTCAAATCTAGTAGTGAAAGTTGGAGTTGCAATGACAAATTTGGCACGTATCCGTGGAGGTTATTGGAATACAAATTCATATACTTTTATCCTAGAGGACAGGTTCCAAGACCAGTCTGGCACGACATCTACAATTCCAGCATTATAGATATCAATGGAAGATAAATTCTTTTGTGAACAAAGCCACAATGGAAATTTTGGGCCTAGTTGGCAAGACCTCAATCCTATGGTTTCAAGTTGAAAGGATGGAATCCAGCTTGTAATTGAGCTTCTATGAAGCTATCCTCCAAGTTATTCCCAGCCATATCCAAGACAATAAGTTGTGAGAGTTGTGCAAGACTTTTCTCCAAGGATCCATTCAATTGATTGTTGGAAAGATACAACTCTCTTAGTGATGAAGAACTGTTAAGCGCTTGCTTTCTTTTTGAAACAAGCCTAAAGTAAGTGGTATTGGACCTTCAAGATTATTCATTGAGAGATCAAGAGAAGTGAGAGAAGTCAGGTTCCAGATTGTATCCGGGATCAGAGCTTGTAATTGACATCTTGAAAGATTAAGGTGAACAAGACTATGGCCAATGTCAAACAACCACTCTGGTATTGTAGAACTGAAATCATTATGTGAGAGATCAAGGATTTTAAGAGAAGTAAAATTCACATGAGGCAAATTTAGAGGAAGTTTGTGAAGTTTACAAAAGAATAAACGCAACTCTTACCAGATTAGGTAGTAAATTTACTGCATCAAGTCAATTCTCTGCATTGCTAAGACCAACACCACCCAAATCAAGAACTTTCGAAGAAGAAAGACCACAAATCCAATTGAGATTTTCGACTTTTAAAGAAAAATCTATTTCCACTGAAATTCAGAACCTCCAAGTGTGAGAGGTTTCCAAGATTACTGGGAATGGTTCCCCGAAAATTAACATTAGATAAGTTGAGATATTTTTTATATTGAAGAGAACCAATATATATTGAGGCTCAAGTCTAGGAATTTCAAATATGGTAAGTCAAGCAAAGAAGGACTTATCTCACATTGCAATAAGTTGAATAGGTCTTGACTATGGGGATAAAGTATGGTCACGTGACCATTTGTGTTGTCACATCCAACTCCTCTCCATTTGCAACAATCTTTTTCGTCCATGAAGAGAAGGGGTCAGCTTCTTGCTCACTATCCATACATAGTACAGCATGAGTCAAAGCCATTTCCATGCAGTGAAGACCGATAAAATAAAATAGTTACTTCCTTTAATCATCAAGCACATGATTGTATTTGAAACTGCAAGGTATCAGTATAAGGCTGCGTTTGTTTTGGCTTCAAACGATTTCCGAAAATCCTTTTACATCTTTTCATTTGTTTGGTTGCACATGGAAATAGAATTTTCCGGAAAATCATTTACTTTGACCGTAAAATTAAGGCCTTTGACCCGGAAAATGAATGCAGGTTCTGTTTTACCTTCAAATCATTTCCGGGCTCACAGGAGAGAGAGAGAGAGAGAGAGAGAGAGAGAGAGAGAGAGAGAGAGAGAGAGAGAGAGAGAGAGAGAGAGAGAGAGAGAGAGAGAGAGAGAGTGAGTGAGCTAGATCGCGCCCCACCCCAAACGCGCAGTCGAGTTCGCGCCGCCGAGATCATCGGCGTCGTCATTCTCGACCCAAAGCTCATCGGCGCCGTCGTTACCGATCTCGTTCTCGTTCTCGACCCAAAGCTCATCGGCGTTGCCGATCTCGTCGTCTCGATCTCATCGCACTAATGATCTCGTCGTCTCGATCTCGTAGTCGTCTCTCTATCCCTGAAGTTTTCGATCACTCTCTCTTCCTCCCTCTCTCAGTTTGACCAAATTTGTATGAAGTTCAATGAATTGTTTTGAGCAGATTTTTGTTTCTTTAAAGTGTATATATTGAAATTTTTGTAATAAAATTTGTTTGGATGCTGAGAAAATAGTTGAGAAAATGTGAAAAATTTGTAGGAAAATAGCATTTTCAGAATGTTACCAAACACATGAAAATATTTTCTAGAACAATTTTCATAATGCAACCAAACACTTGAAAATATTTTCCTTTCCCGAAAATAGCATTTCCGGAAAATAAAATTTTTTGAAAAATATTTTACATTGAACCAAACACAGCCTAAAATGAAAGAAAGTTTACAAAAGGAAGTCTCAAGCTTGTGAATAGAGAATATGACCAACTCTTTTTGCACTTGCCTCTTGTTGAATGAATTAATTGACTCTTCATTAAACGACATCTGCTTCCTTATTTTTATTTTTCTTTCTTTCTTCTTCTTGTACATCTCTATCTAGTATCTAATTGTTTAATCGTGTGGTGGTATTTTATATCAATATAAAACGGCTTATAAAATTGAATCAATATAAAAAGACCTGTAAAATTGAATCAATATATATCGAAATAATTATTGTATTGGCTATGATAATTGAATAATTGAATCAAACTAGGACATTGCTTCATATATCACCAGGTTTCTAATTACAACCTCCGAGTTAACATCTAACATTTGTTGGGGAGATAAATATTTCGAGGAAATTCATTAAGTAATTAATATAACATATAAAGACATACTTAAACTAAAAAGCTTATTGTATTGGCTATGATACCTACCACAAGGAGAAAAAAAGAGCATGAAATAAATATTATACACAAGTAATAGAGTAATGTATATTACTTTTTTCATAATCTTATTATTATTTGCTAAGATGGTAAATTGTGATTGGAATACATCGTTTTCAAGCCAAATCTAGGCCTAGGTAACTTAGGCCATGGGCCTTGGCCCCTACTAGAGAGAGGCCACCAAATGTGGGGGCCAATAAAATTGTTTGGGCTGCCCGTGTGTTGACTTGAGGGTAACAAAAGGATTTGTAGGTGGAACCCACCTAATGATTTTGGCGAACTTAATCATGTGGGCTTTGGTTGGGTAGGCTATTCCCTTTTACAATTTTAAGCAAGCCCATATTAGAGTTGAAAACCTTCACCTTGAAGTTGAAGGTATTATCTTTCTTCCATTTGTGCAAAGTTTACCGTTCCCAAATTTTTGACGTGATAAGAGTCCAAGACAAGGACTCTTACTCTTATCTTTCCTACTTTGGCATTGTTTAACTGATGAATTATGAACGTGTGTTTCTATTTTCAATGTATGCTCTCAAGCTTTCATTTCTTGGTTTTTGTCATCCGATCTGGAAGTATGCCCCTTTTATTTTTATTAGAATTTGTTTTAAAAGTATTGTGAAAATATTATGAACATAACATTTCTCGTTATTTTTATGTTTCACAACATTTACTCTACTATTCACAACTCACCACGTGGACAAGACGTGGCTTTAATTGTGATTCTAGCATTTTTGTTTCATATGCATGTACATCTAAAATTGAGAGTTTTATTAAAAGATTTGAGGTTCAATTCCCGTTTATACCAAAAACCGATTGATGTCTTAATTTGATGATAAAAAGCTATTATCAGGAGCGGACGCCATAAATTAAAACCCTCTCCAAAAAAAAAGAAAAAGAAAAAAAAAAAAGAGTTTTATTATTTGGTAAAGTGGGCTTGCTGCGTTTTAGACATGGGTAGCCTAAAAGTGTTATGAATGAATATTGAAGACCCATGTCATCAGTGGGTTGGGTTAGACTCATGGGCCACAGCATATACCCAAAAAAAAAAAAAAAAAGGTCCTCAACAGTTGTGAATGTTACACAGGTGAATAGGCGTGGTCCATGTGGATGTATTTAGAGTCCATTGCGGAAGGGAAAGAACCTAGAAATAGATTGATTGATGATACCATTGGAATCACCATTTACCCCCTACTTCCATCAACAGCCTCCCTAGAAGCTATTGATCACTAGTCTAGTAAGCAAAAGATTTTTGTCAAATCTTCTTTGATTTATTATTTGGGTTTTCTTTTATTTTCGTTTAACATTTTTTTTTTTTCAGTTTATCTTTCCCATCCTTCTTCATTAACTTCCAACTATATATTTGCATTCTCTTTTAATTCTAGCTTTTCTTCAAGAATTTAAATACAAAGTAATCATATCCTATATATGTAAGCACGAATAATTTTCTCAAACATGCACCCACTTTTCACACTAAGGCTTTGGGAGTTGGGGTCCCAACTATATAAAGAAATGATTTTGAATTTTTGAACACCTATTACTTAAATGAAAGCATGTTTATCCCTATGTTAACCATAATACTGCACATTTGCAGGCTAAATTCTTAAATTCATTCAGTAATTGATGAATGAAAAGAAGAATGCAATTGAAAACTTTCACTTCATGAATGAGAGAGAAGGTGAGAGATCGGGTTAGATCCATCAGAGAGTAGTTTAGGTCTTTTTTTAAATTTATATCAAACCTGTAGCTGTGTTTAGACAAACGCAGCTACAAACATGCCTTAAGCCGCATTTATAAAAAACGCAGCTCTAGGTAGGGCTTAGGCTGTGTGTTTTAAATGCGGCTTTAGAAAATATTAAAAAAAAAAAAAAAAAATTCGGATGGGTCTATAGCCGCGTTTTTAAAACGCGGCCTAAGCCCAACCCACAAAAACGCAGCTCAAACATCAAAAAACGCAGCTATAGAGCTGATCTTTGGGCTACATTTGATAAACGCGGCTGGTGTAGCTGCGTTTTTGCCAAATGCGGCTCAAACCCAGCCTATAGCCTCGTTTTTGTAAACGCCGCTTAAAAAAACGCAACTAAAGCTTGTGTGTTTTTGTAGTGATTGGAAGAGAATGTAATATAGTGGCAATCATTCGAGAGGTTAACGTAGAGTCTAAATTTTAGCAACTTCTTGTTAGCGAGAATTGTGCGTGTGTGATTGTGTTTTTCGGCTAGTTTTGACCTTGTCAATTTAATTTCCTATCCTTCATTTGTATTCTTAAAATAAATAAAAAATAAAAAAAAATAAAAAAAAAAACCAAATGGTAGGATTACTTTTCTAGAGATGTACACCAAAGTTTTTACTCCAATTAGTAGAATAGATAATACAATAGAGATAAAGCAAGCACAAATGCCTTGTTACTTGTTTTAATACAAAATGTAATGCAATTTGTTAGATATATATATATTATAGACAAATTAGCTTGGGCCCAAGCCCTCAACTATTTTGTGTGTAAGATAAGTCTCTTACTTGTACTAGAATTCTAGGGTTTAGCCTTCTATATATACAAATGTTATGTTTGTTGTAATACAGGATTTGTACTACTACACTCTCATATATTAAGGATGTAACCCTTAAGAGTTTCCTCTGCTCTCATGTTCTTGTATTCCTATTTTATGCTTCATTTTCTGCATCTATTCTGATACATTCAACGTGGTATATCAATGCTAATATTTAACATAGTTCAAAGTTATAATAATTGCACCGAAGAAATTTTGTTCATTACCCTACATTTGCGATAAATATCAGTAATTGTAACCAACATATATTCAAGAAGGAATTGAAGGATGAGAAGAAGATTAATGTGATGAAATTGAAGAAGGGGATGAAGTCATTCCAAATTGTTAGATACTTAAGTCACGTGTAGGTGCTATTAGGTGGGTGTTAGGGCATAGGGTAGAAAGGTGGTGGTCTATGATTGAGTGATGGACTATGGTGTTTGATTTTGGGCATATCAAAGATATAACTTATTTTGCTTAAATAATAAAGTGAGTATATAGATTAATAGTTAAACTAAATTGTATTTTGGAGATCAAGTGATAATCTAGCGGTAGACTGGTAGTGACACTCTTTGTAGTGTCTGATATTTGTAGTTTTAACTTGACCTCGCTCTTGCCCATTATCTACTTATAAAAAATAAAATAAAATAAAATAAAAAAAAAAAAAAGAAGAAGCTAAGTTGTACTTTAAGCTTATTCAAACACATAATAAAGCAATGAAAAATAGGGATGTTCATTCATGCTAAATAACTCAATCTAACCCATCCAAACTTGTTATGTCAGTTTGATTTTTTGAGGGTTGATGGGTTGAGTTATGTTATATATATATAGCTTGGGTTGGATTGTGTTGAGGTTGGTGAATTTTTTTAACTCAAGTAACCCAATACATTTATGCTTAAAAAATAGATTGAATAATAAGTTTAAATTAAATTTCAATCATTTATATAATAATGAAGTTTGAATATTAGGTTTAATTGGGTAAATTACAATAATTTGTTAAATAATAAGTTTAAATTGAATGAAAGCGTTATTTTTTCATTAGGCCCAATAAAATGACCTGACCCAACAATCCAATCCGCCCCATACAGGTTGGGTAGGACTTTTTTTTTTATTTTTTATTTTTTTAACTATAATAAATTTTGGAGCTCGGTTGAGTTAGGAATTTCTCAACCCATAATATTGAGAGATGATATACCAAATGCATAAGACTCATTGTCAATACCAACCCATTATACAAGCATAGCAGCAATATGTGGGCAATTTGATGGGACAATATATTTGATTTAGGATGGGGGTGTTGGGTATGTATCAAGGAAGTCAATTCTGTACCGTATCGTACCGGCCGGTATATACCATAGTAGCCAGTGCACCGGTATAGGTAGACCTCTTGTTTGGTACCGGAAAAAATACTGGCCGTACTGGCGAAATCCGACTATTTCGAACCAGTACAAACAAGAAGAAAAAAGAAAAAGAAAAGGAAGAAGAATATGAGAAAAATGGGTCTGTGACTCACTGACTTGGTGCCTAATGACTGAGATCTGTGCTCCAAATCTTTCATTTTTTTCCCTTCTATACCCTTTTCTAATTTAGATCCAATTCCTCTCCATTGTAGCTGCCACTGCAACTTCTTTATCCTTCTTCTTCTTCTTCTTCTTCTTCTTCTTCTTCTTCTTCTTCTTCTTCTTTTTTCCTGTGTCTTTGGTTTCTTCACTGCTAACGCACTACAACAATTTTCTTATCTAATATTTAGTCAATGATGTCAGATGGTTAGGTGGAAGTGGTGTGGCAATTTAATGCACTTACTGTATATCTTTTTCTATTTTAGAGCCATCAAGTGTCCATCTTTTTTTCTTTTCTTTTTTTGCTTTAATTCATTACTTCACTTGTTGTTTATTGTAAATATTGTAACTTATTAGTATTATTTGTTTTCTTAGTATGCAATGAATAATTAAGCTTTTTATTTTTTATACTGTGTTTTTTTTTTTCTTTTTCTTTTAATTGATGCTAAAGTCTAAAACCATGAATAATTTGTTCTGAATTGATGTAATATTTTATGGTAAACTTTTATATTTATAAAATTTGACTAATAAATATATAAATAATATATATAGCGGTAAACTCGAAATGGTACACCAGTATTGACCAGTACCCGAAATATATCGTACCGCTGGCTAAATCAGTACAACCTTCAATACGGTATTGACTTCCTTGGTATGTATGTGTAAGTGAATTTTCAAACCAAAAAAAAAAAAAAAAAGTAAGTGAATTTCATTATTGAATAAGAGTAATAAGAGTAAGTGTTTAATATAATATTGTTGGAATCAACTTTATAGGCACGCTGTCTTTTATTGAACTAAGTCAAGAGTTTTGTAGTTCAATTGGTTGACATCTTCTAAATGATATATTAGAGTTTAAATCTCCGTCCTTCAATTATCAATTAAAAAAAAAAAAATTTGCGACAACAAGAAAAACTACAATGGCATACAGGTTGAAATAATGCACAGTATTTTAACTTAAGGCGTTTGTTCTGGGGTAATGTAGGAATGCAGATTCCCTTCAAAAGAGTTGGGTATCCACTTTCCTATGTCTAAAAAAAAATGTTTACATTTTTTTTTATATGTACATGTTATTTAGAAAATATTATACTATAGTGTTATTGAACTTGCCATGATTTATAGTTTAAATTTTGTTTCTCATTACTTATTTTGAGGAAGATAATAATAAATAAATAAATAAATAACTTGATATGTGTTTACGAACCAAATGATGTTTTGAGAAAAATAAATAAATAAATAAATAAATATATATTATTTATAACAAGATTCCCCTCTTTAATTGCACTTTTCTAAAAGTAATAAAAAATAAAAAAAAATAAAAAAAAAATCTTATTCAATAACCAATAACTTCTTCTACAAATGTTCTAGGATTAGGTCAATCCTAAATATTTTGGTAATTAGAAAATGCAACAATACTGAATTAATATACTTAAAAAATGTTTTGTCATCTAAAAAAAATAGAAGAATCTTTAAGCATCTACAACGTTCTAACTTTTAAGATGTAGAAGATTCCTTTTCTTTTTCTTTTTTTTTTGATATAAATGTGCAACTAATCAAATCAAATATAGAAATAGTGTCTGTTTGGTAACATTGTTTGAACAACAATTTTTATTGTTTAAACAACACAATACGTATTTTCATAACATTCTTTTATCTACACGTATTTTCACAACACTTAAAAAACATTATTAAAACAGTATTACCAAACAAATATTTTTAAGCATCCGTATTGTTAGCATCATATTTTTTAGAAATTTAGATACCAAGAATAATGTAAATTCTCTCTCTAAATAACGTTTTGTCTTTTAATTGTCACTTTCTACTATAAAGCAGCTTGGGGAACAGCTTGACTAGCTTATAGCATTCTTCACACCGCCGGGCAATAAAATTTTAAACATGCTTATTCTCTAATTTTGAACGTTTCCATTTCCTGGGCCGCACGGTTTCTAGAAGCACACCCACCCACACCAACACCAACACGTAATCCTATTTCCCCTCTTTGCTTCTTAGTCATCCCTCACCTCATTTCCTTCCCTTCTTTCCGGGCTTTCCTTCCACAATTTTTTCCATCATCGCCAACCCCTCCCCCAGATCTTGCCACGTGTCAACTCTCTCTCAAATCTTGCTCATTAAGCATCACTCACGCGTTATAAAACCCGTTTCTCAACAGAGGCTCCCAAATTCTTGTTCAATCTTAAAATATTTTGTGAAAAATAGTCAAATTTCGTGGCTATAAACTTATTGCTTTCACTACCTACCTACATCTTGCCATGTGTCAAGTCTCTCTCAACTCAAATCTTGCTCATTAAACATCACTCAAGTCATATAAAACCCATTTCTCAACGCAGAGGCTCTCAGATTCCTGATTAATCTCGAATCTCAATTAATTTTGACAGTTGTGGGATATTTTTGTAAAAAAGAAATCCTTCGTAAGCGTCTTCATACCTGCGTACGCACGTGTTAACTCTCTTTGAAATCTTCTTCGTCAAGAAACTCACATTACTCACGCCCTCTCTCAAACCATTATATAAAACCCATTTCTCTGCCCAACACATTAGATCCCAGATTGTTGTCTGAACGGTTCCTTCCAAGTTTCCGGTCATGAAACTCGACGAAGAAGAACTCCAACAAATCCCAGCCTTAGATCTTCACAACCTCGAAGTGATCTCGGCCGTCGGTCGAGGAGCCAAAGGGGTGGTGTTTCTTGCGAGAGAAAAAGCCACCGAGTTGTTAGCTCTAAAAGTGATTTCCAAGTCTTTGATCGAGAAAAAAGGCAAGAACGACGTCGTTAATGGAAACGAGTACAGGAGGATCTTTTTCGAACAGGAAGTACTACGTCGTTTTAACCACCCGCTTTTGCCGAGGTTGCGTGGAGCTTTGGCCACCCAAAACGTCGTCGCTTACGCCATCGATTTTTGTCCCGGTGGGAACCTTAATTCTTTGAGGAAGAGACAGACCGAGAAAATGTTCTCCGATGAAGTCATTAGGTACGCACAATTGTTTGGACAACCTCATTTTTATTAGTTCATTGAGGTTTTTTTTTATTTTTTTTGGGTGAAACATTGAGGCTTTTTTCTTTTTTAATTGTTGTATTTAATCTCTATTCTGTTCAAAATAACCATAATAATCTTATTTTACTCTAAATTTTCGGGATCAAAATGTAATAATTAAAAATTTCTAGGAGCTAAAAAAATACAATATTTGTTAGTATCGTGTTTCGATGTAACAATTTTTTTTTTAACTTAATAATTATGTAATATTGTCTTATAATTCAACTGACAACTTCTCATATAATTAACTAATACCTCAAGGATTTAAGTCTAGATCTTTCATAATTATCAAATTATATAAAAAATTGGAAGTAATAATTGAGAGTTGGATTTGATTTTTTATTATTTGTGGTACATTAAATTATTGGATGTGACATAAATATGACAAAATCAAAAATTTATTGCTCGTTGGATTTCGTACTCAGTGCACTAATGATTTTTTTTTTTTTTGGTTAAACACTAATAAATTAACATTTGTGGATTGTTGTGATGGATAATTTATGATTTTATTTTTTAATAAAAAAGTTGGGCATAATTTGACAGTGATTTTGTGCTTTAATGTATAGGTTTTATGCGGCAGAGCTAGTTGTAGCATTGGAGTATTTGCACAGTTTAGAAATAGTGTACAGAGATTTGAAGCCAGAAAACGTTATGATTCAAGAAAACGGTCACATAATGCTAGTAGATTTCGACCTCTCCACAAAATTTTCCCCTAAAACCCCTCGATCTTCTCCAAATTGCAACTCAGTCCCTAAACCCGAGTTTCCCAAAAAGAAGCACCTCTCTCTACTACACAAGTTTTTCTGTAACACGGGCATTGCCCCGAATGATGACTCACTGCCGAGTCGAATGCCAAACTCGTCCGAGTCAGAGACCGAGTCGAAGTGCAACTCGTTCGTTGGGACAGAGGAGTACGTGGCACCCGAGATCGTGTCAGGGAACGGTCACGATTTCGCAGTGGATTGGTGGTCGCTTGGGGTTATGCTTTACGAAATGTTGTACGGTACGACGCCGTTTAGAGGGTCGAATAGGAAGGAAACGTTTTATCGGATTTTGTCTAAGGAGCCGGATCTCGTTGGTGAAACGACGTCGTTGAGGGACTTGATTGCAAAGTTGTTGGAAAAGGACCCAAAGAAGAGAATTGATGTGGAAGGAATCAAGGGTCATGATTTTTTTAGAAAGATTGAGTGGGACTCGGTGTTAAGAATCTCAAGGCCACCTTTTATTCCAGGAAATGAAAATGAGGTGAGCATGGAGGGGAATAAGAAAATTGATGTGGAATTATTTGTCCAAGAAATATTTTTTGGGAATAATAATAATGATGATGTAAATGAAGAAGAGAATTTGAGCAAGAAGGTGTGGGTGGAAGAATTGAATCAGAAACCCATTGAGAATGTTGATACTTTTCCAATTTTTTGATTTAAAAATTATTATTACTATTATTGATTTTGATTTGTCGGAGGGATCATATAGTGTGTTTGTTGAATATTTTTAGCTGTAGATATAGATGATGACATAATGGCATATGTAAGCTTTTAAAGTTTTATTCTCAACCACAATTTTGATGTATATAATTGAGAAATGTTAAGTTTATAATACTTTCACAATAAATTTTTGATAGTAAATTGTTATTGGTTCTAATTTGAAATTATTAGTAAAATTACTTTTTTTTTTTTTGTTTATCAATAATAATCAGTAATAATATGTTATTTAAGATTTGTTGTGAAAATATTTTTTTTTTTAATACAAAATAGAAATTATACTCTAGTCTAATATAAGTGTATATGTGTATGAAACTCTCTACTGGATACATACTTGAATCTCAACCCTTGACCCTCACGAGTACTTATACTTATAGAGTGACTACCACACCAAGGATGCACGATGGTGTCGTGAAAATGTTATTAATATAACATTTCTTTTTGTATATAATTATGATGGAATCTCCCTCTCAATTTTGATATGTAATTAAGATTGAGAATGGGCTGGCGGGTCCTACCACTCATTCCCACCATATTGGGTTGTGAATGAAACAACTTGTTGTCGACTACGCACCATTAGGTTATCAATTGAGTGGTTCCATTATTCCATGTTTTCAATGGCCGGAATCCTAGTTGACAACTCAACAGCAACGACATGATAAGGCATAATAGATATGTGAGGGGACAGTGATGGTAAGTCATCGAAAGGTTAGAGATCAGTCATCATAGCCAAATTATGGTCTTGCTAGATCTCGACCTTGTCAATGTCGAATGGCCTCCCATGATGTCATATGCTAATAGCCATCAAAGAACAAAGTTTCTCTCTAACCCTTCCAACTTCTTATATATTTTTATATTGAATATGAATTTTGAAAATCTAACCTATTGGATTGTATGTTCTTATTATATCTTTCATACTCGCAAAATTTCAAGAAAATCAAAAATCAATTGTTATGCCATCAAAGAAATGTTAAAATTTTAAGTTTTTGTAATCTAAAATTGTATATAAAAAATAAGTTTATTGATCGAATAGTAAATAATATCTAATTTAAACGAAATTTGATATGCATGTTAAAAATATAAGGAACATAAAATTCAACAATTAAATTTTCAAATTCACACATAAATATATATATATATATATATATGAGAAGTTTGAAAAGTTTCTCTCTAAATTAATTTGAAGAAAAACATTATTCGCCATTAGATGAGAACCTAGAAAAGGTGGTAAGATGGTTTCAAGTTTCAACCATTTGACACCCCATGGTTTTAATATTCAACAAAAAAAAAAAAAAAAAAAACGAAAGAATTTAGCACCAAAGAATCCCTTGCCGACCAAAACAATGACCAAAATCGACTGAAATGCTTTGGATTAATCTAGGTTTTACGAGTAGATCAAGTTCAATGAATTATTGCTCACCCCTAATGATCAAGTAATATTTAAACTTAAAATTTATTTATAATTTAATACTAAGTATGATAGTCTAAATTTTTTATTTGTGAAGAAAATCTTTTTAAATACTAAAAAATGATAATATTTAAAATATAGAACTTAAAATTGTCAAAATAAGAAGACAAAAGAGTCCTTGAATTTGAGAAAAATGTGGTAAAAAGACAAGACTGATAGAATTTGGTTGTCTTCTAAAAATTTAATTATTCATATTTCATATAATAGAAATTGATTATTATTTATAATAACCGGGTAAAGTATGCTTATTTTTTATATATATAAAATAAGGTTTGAGTACATGCGGCAGTTAAATATTATTATTTGATCTTCTTTTTCATAATCTTAAGAGAAAATGACAAAAATCAACCATCCAACTCTCTGTAAAACAAGAAATTCTTATGAAGTTTGAGTGTAGTACTTGATCTCTTATGTAGTGAAAACAAATAAAAAATTTATCATGCGATGACACATGCACATATTTAAAATTATATTTTTCACATAAAAACAATACTTGGAGAGTTTTGTATTATACTCAAAAACTCCACACAATTAATGGTTTACACATGACACTACAACAAATGGGTTAATTAAGTATTTACACTCAAAATCTCAACTAATTTGGTGTTTTACAAGAAAATCACTTAGAGTTTTGTATGTTTTTCCCTGATTTTAATGTTCTGTCTTTTTATTAAGTTGTTAACTAAGATGACGATTGGCATCTTAATTTTAAAACGGCTGTATGATTTTTGAAGATATGTATTTTAGAAACTTTTTTTTTTTTTTTTTTTGAAAAGGAAAGTAAACAGACAACAACATACAAACAGGAAATGGGGATAAAGGCATAATATCACACAACTTACCCCTTACAAAAGCCGGTAACTCTTGTAAAGTGTAAGAAGGCTTTATACCTGAACTTGAACTCACTCTTAGGCGATGTGGGACTACCCACGTTCTTTTTTTTTTTAGAAGGAAAGTAAACAGACAACAACACACACACAGAGAATGGGGACAAAGGCATAATATCACACAACTTACTCCTTACAAACTATACTAAAAAATCAGAAATAAAACTTATAAATATGATATTTTTAATAGCTTAACACACTTTTTTTTTCCTGAATTGGGAACAAAAAATCACATATTGTTTTTGAGAATACTAATCTGAAAACAGTTTTTTTTTTTTTTTTTTTAAATTAAAAAGATCATTTTTTAGAAAAGGAACCAAAGAATCCTCTACTTTTCTAAAGTAATGGTTCTAAGAAAATTTGAGATTATCTAGAGGAGTTATACAAGATGTAACTGATAAAGTGCGCATAATTTTGTAAATTCTATTTGTGGGTTAAAAATTCACTAGCTTACATGGCAATCAGCTAGATTATTCTCATCGGAATTTGTTTATTGTCTCATTGTATTGACAATTAAGTATTAATTAATTATTAAAATAGTTGTATCAACTATTAATATTCATATCTAGTATAAACTTTCACAGCTGATCCAAAATAATATATATATATATATATATATATATATATATATATATATATATATATATATATTGGCCTGGCAATTCGTCATTTATTCAAGTATAATAATATCTGATTTCATAATAGTCCTAATTCTGTTGAACTCAAATTGATCAGAGATCTTAGGTAAAAGACAAAGAAATGTTATTAATTAAACTAATTAACATTTTCATTTTTTGCATTTTGTGTTCTCTCTCTGTGTCTACCTTTATTTTATTTTATTTTTCTTTTGTCTGAGTTTGTTCTTTTTGTCTTTTATCTTGGTGGGATTACACCCCACAAGTGTGTGTATTGCTTTAAACTTTCATGAAGAAAACATTATCACTTTTCACTAAAAAGATGACTGAGCTTTCTTATGATATGAGTTCCATGCTTCCATTCAACAACCCTAGGCATTTAGAATATTATTATATCGAAATTTTCATGAATTGTTAGAAATGTGTCTCAATTCTCATTGCTGAACAAGTCATGCTTAGTTGTTTACCTAAGACTAAGAGGAAGCTTCACATGAAGGCTGTAATGTGAATCACATTGGTTAACGAAATCTAACTTTTTTTGCACACGTGATTGACCAAATAATTAAGACTAAATGCATTTTGAATCTGTGGGTTCCAGTTAACTTAATTGAAGCGGACGTCATAAATTGAAACTCTCTCTAAAAGAAAATTGCATTTTGAATCTTACTTCTTCTTCTTGTTGCCAAATTTTCTATACTAGGCAAAGATTTAAGTGAGCGACCCAAGCGGACTAATAACAAGTAGATTTATAACCTATTATTTATGATTATATGATAAATAAATAAAAATTAAAATAGGAATAATTTTATCATTTCAAATTATTCTTTTCCTGTTTTTCAAGTTGGACTGGGTTGGGTTAGGAAAGAGAACGAGAGGTGGATGCACAGAAATAGTCAAGTACAGCTTAAAAACTGTTGGAGCATTATAATATTAAAATGATTTAAATGAACTAATTAATAAAATAACAAGTTGACTAAAAATGAGAAACTCCGGAATTTTTTAGTAAAAATTGAAATCTAAAAACTAAAAGTACTGTAACAAAATAATTTTTAATTGTGTGAATAATATTTTGGGACTCAGTTTTAAAATTGATTTTATCAAATTTTATACTTACGAGTCCCATAAACAATACACATAACCCACTATTTAAAACGCAAACCTAAACATGATTGGATTTTAGCTGTATCCAAACCCAAGCGAAATTTACCATGAAAGGAAGATAGACTTTTTATTAATTTATTAAGAGGAATGGGTCCTGTTAAATTAAGAGAAATTGACAGGTCCTCCTTTGGGTGAAAATGTCAAATATGTGGGTATATACCAAAGTACCGTGAAGATACTTCACACTTTCACGGTTCACACCTACATCCCAACAACCTCATTAAAAGAGGAGACATGTTATTGGTGAGAAAATATGAGTTCTTGTGTGCAAGGCATCAGTCAATTTTCAACAATCCCAAAGTTTTCTTTTTCTGCTTTTTTTTTTTTTAGATATTTTTTTGCCACTTAGGGGTGTAATCGGTTCGGTTCGGTCGGTTATTTTAGTTTTGGCCAACCGAAACCGAAATTTTTGGTTTGTAAAATTCCCAACCGAAACCGACCGAAATAATTGGAAACCGATCGGTTTCGGTTGTATTTCAGTTTCGGTCGGTTTCAGTCGGTTTTTGGTTTCAATCAACATCACAGATTCACAGTCAAAAAAAAAAAAAAAACAACTCAACATCACTTGGGGTTATCGATTTTTCAATAATAAAATAACAACTCAAAATCGCAATCACAGATTCACAGAAAATAGCATTGATTCAGTATTAAACAAAACCCAAAATACAGAAAAGAGAGATGGTTATCGAGAAATGTCACCGTGAGAAACTGAGAACGAAAAGAATCAAAAGATCAAGCCGGCGTGGGGAGGCCGGCGTGTGGAGGTGGCGACAGAGGCCGATTCGTGTGGAGGCGGTGGCAGAGGTAGATCGAGGCGGCGGCAAAGGCAAATTCATGTGGAGGCCGGCGTGTGAAGGCGGCGGCAGAGGTAAATCGAGGCGGCAGAGGCAGCGGCAGATCGAGGCGGTAGAGGCAGCGGCAGATCGAGGCAGCGGCAGATCGAGGCGGCAAAGGCAGCGGCAAATCGAGGCGGCAGACGCAGCGGCAGATCGAGGCGGCAGACGCAGCGGCAGATCGAAGCAGCGCAGAGGCAGATTTGCGTGGAAGCCGGCGTGTGGGGGCGGCGTAGAGGTAGATTTTCGTGGAAGCCGGCGTGGAGTGGAGGCTGTGAAAGGAGACTGTGAGAGCTGAGAGGGACTGGAGTGGAGGCTGAGAGTTGAGGGTGAGAACTAAGAACGTGTGGGCTGTAGGGTTTTTTTTTGTTTTTATAGTTTAATTAGATTAAGTTTAATTAGATATTTAATTAGTAATTAGTTTAATTATAGTTACTTAATCTAATGATAAAATGAAAGTTGAAAACATGAAAGGTAAAGGCCGAATCATATTTAAAAAAGAAAGGCCCAAATGTTTTTAAACAAAATGAAAAGCCCAAATAGGTATTGGAGGCCCCAATATTTATAAAATTTATATTATATATAAAATATATTATAATATAATTCGGTTCGGTTCGGTCGGTTCGGTTCATTCAAACCTGCAACCGAAAACCGAACCGAACATTTTCGGTTTTAAAAATTTAAAACCGAAACCGAACCAAAAATTTGGCAACGGTTCGGTCGGTTTCGGCCGGTTTGTTCGGTTCGTCGGTTTTTTGCACACCCCTATTGCCACTTGATTAGAGTATTTGAAAAATGAACTCTATTGGTTAATGACATTTTTTTTTTCAATTGGCAATAATATCTTAAAATCACGTTCTCATTTACTAAAATGAAAAATGTTAACGAGTGTCTTTAGGGTACTGGTTAATAATTCATTTAAAGAAAGTTTTTATTGGAAATGAAAAAAAAAAGTAATTAATATTTTGACAGCTTTTTTCGTTTCTCATAAAAGTGGTATCAAAACTTTCCTAAAATGGATTATTAATAAGTACCCTAAGGACACTCGTTAGCATGACCGTACTAAAAATATTCGCAAAAGTTTTTTTATTTTTATTTTATTTATTTATTTATTTATTTTGATGTGCATTGGACTAGGTGCACCCATCTTTATGTGGTCAAGAACCATTCTCTTTAAGCACTCATTTCGAAAAAGAATCAATCTTGCACCTATGCACCTAGAAGACCAAAATAATAATAATAATAATAATAATAATCGTAATCATAAGATTTTGGTAGTAAACAATGATATAATATGAATATATACTATGGAACAAATAAATGTCCTATGTCAGACAGAGCCACCCCTTTTTAATTAACAATTCAATTAGTCAAACAAAGGTTTAAAAATTCAAATAGTTGTCTAATACCCACTCTCTCTCATAGACATAGATCCTAGTCTCTTATTCAATGATAAATAACTTTGCTAATTAGTTAGTTTGATTCTCTTTATTTCTCTCCCATTTTTTATTATTATTATAAATACAAGTTCAAATATATTATTTAATGATAAAAAACTTGATCAATCGAACTAATTCAAATTCATTGTTAGTTGTTGATACTTTTTTTTTAATATATAAATATAATAGTATTTTAACTTACGACGACTGTTCCCTAATAATTGTATGTTATTAGCAGGTGATAGGAGTGCTCTGGTGTAGTGGGTCTTGCTGGTGCGTGGAGTGCTGATGACTGATGCGTGGAGTGCTGATGTCTAGTGCGTGGAGTGCTAATGTGACCAAGGGCTGCTGCGTTGGGATCAGAGGTGACTGCTACCATGTATATGGGTTTAAGTCATTGTGTAGTTACTTAAGGGGTAGTTATAATTGGTAGTATTCAGTTAGTTACAGCTATTGAGGGATGGGGTGGTTGGTTAGTTGGTAATAGCAGTTATAGGAAATGGCAAGGTATCACCAATTCTGTTAGGCTCGGGTATAAAGGAATGTAAGTTCAGAATATAGGAATCAATAAGAAATATAATGCAAGTTCTTGTATCCTCTCTCTTCCTAATTTCTATCTCTTCCTCTCTTTTCATTTCTCACCGTCCCATTCCTTCTTCAATCCCCTGTTTCTTCTTATTTGGATAAGGTGATTCTTATCAATTGGTATCAGAGCTGATCTCTATCACCATGACAGAGACTCGATCCATTTCTGTTCTCAATGAGAAGATCAATACTCTTTCCCAAACTTCAGATCAACATGATCGAGAACTCCATGGAATTCATCAAAAGTTGGATGCTGTTACTAGCATGTTGCAAACCCTATCTCAAACTGTGCAAGGGTTAACTGAAGCGGGCAATCAATGGAGACAGAAGTCAATTTCACCAGAGGGACTTTCTTCTCCAAATCATCAAGAAACAACCGTGGCAACTATTCCGAGGAGTGTGAAGCTGGAATTTCCGAGATTTAAGGGAGATAATCCTTCAGGCTAGGTCTATAAGGCTTATCAATTTTTTCAATTGTATGGAATGCCCCCTTATCAGAAGATTTTGCTAGCTTCTTACCATAAGGAGGAGGAGGCCTTAATTTGGTTCCAAGAAGCAGAAGAGGCTGGCCAATTCACGAGCTGGGAGGCATTTGTGAGGTCCTTACATGTGAGGTTTGGAACATCAGCCTATGATGATCCAATGGAAACCTTGACTAGGCTGAGGCAGGTAGGTAGTGTGGTTGTGTATAAGGGTCAGTTTGAGGCTTTATCAAACAGAATTAAGGAATTGTCGGAGAAGCATAAGCTGAGCTGTTTTTTGAGTGGTTTGAGGGATGAGATTAGACTACCAGTCAGAATGCTTAATCCCCAGAACCTTAATACAGCATTTGGATTAGCTAAAATCCAAGAGGAATACCTAATGGCTAGCAGAAGAAGCATCAAATCTTGGGGTGATGGGCCTAAAGCTTCAATTCTTGGTCCTCCACCAGTGATCAGAACTGACTCTAAGGGTGCAAAGATGGCCATCCAAAAGATTTCTCCTTTTCAGATGGATGAAAGAAAAAAAAAGGATTGTGTTATTACTGTGATGACAAGTGGGTTATGGGGCACAAATGTAAGACCCCAAGAATTTTCCTTATGGAGGGTTTGCAAGAAGTGGGTTGTCAGAATGTGCAAGACTTTCATTTGGAGGAAGTAGTTGATGCACCAAACTCTCAGGTGGAATTACAGCAGCTTGAGGTGAATAGAATTCCTGAAGGAGTAGCTGAAATAACTCTCTATGCTTTGCTGGGTAGCCCTTCACCAGGTACCATGAGAGTGTGGGGAAGAATCAACAATCAAGAAATGGTAATCTTGATTGATAGTGGGAGCACCCATAACTTCTTGGATGTGGCACTTTGGAAGTTATTACAGTTGCCTTTATCAACTCAAGATTGTTTTGAAGTTAAGGTGGCTAATGGAGTTGTACTTCAAACTGAGGGGGTATGCCATGTTGTTCAACTCAAGATTCAGGGTACTCTTTTTAGTGTTGATTTGAATGTATTGCCCTTAGGTGGCTGTGATGTGGTCTTGGGAACTCAATGGTTGTACTCTCTTGGCCTAATTCAGTGGGATTTCAAGAAACTCACTATGCAATTTGCTTATCATGGCAAATCAGTGTTACTTCAAGGCCTCCAACCTTCTATTCCTATCCTTCAAGATGGAGATCAGTTCTTCAAACCCACTGTCAAGAAGGGTTTAGTATTGCAAATTGTATCTTGTTCTGCTCCTCTTCCATTCGTGCAACAATGTCCAGCCATTGCTGACTTGCTTTAAGAGTTTGCTAAGGTTTTTGAAGTTCCAATTGGCCTACCTCCACTAAGGGATCATGAGCATCAAATCATATTGAAGGAGGGCTCTTCACCTATTTGTGAAAGACTTTACAGGTACCCATTTTATCAAAAAACTGAAATAGAAAAAATTGTGCATGACTTGCTTGAAACGGGTTCTATTAGAGTGAGCCAAAGTCCTTTCTCTTCTCCTGTTTTGTTGGTTAGAAAGGCAGATGGGAGTTGGCGAATGTGTATTGATTATAGGTCTTTAAACAAAGCCATTGTGAAGGATAAGTACCCTATTCCTGTTGTTGATGAATTACTAGATGAATTGTGTGGAGCTACAATTTTTTCTAAGTTGGATCTTAGATCAGGCTATCATCAAATCAAGATGAAGGAGAGTGACATTGACAAAATTGCATTTAGGACTCATGAAGGACATTATGAGTTTCTTGTTATGCCCTTTGGTTTAACCAATGCCCCTTCCACATTCCAATCCTTAATGAATCATATTTTTAAGCCTTATTTGAGAAAGTTTGTCTTAGTATTCTTTGATGATATTTTGGTGTTCAGTAAGTCTTTGGATGATCATGTTGCTCACTTACGGATTGTCTTATCTGTGTTACTATCCAATCAGTTGTTTGCTAAGCAAACCAAATGTGTATTTGGTTGTGGAGAGGTGGAATACTTGGGTCATATCATCTCTACCCAAGGGGTCAGAACTGATCCCAAGAAGACTGAGGCAATGCAGCAGTGGCCTATTCCTAGGACAGTTAAAGCCTTGAGGGGTTTTTTGGGATTGACTGGGTATTATAGGAAATTTATTCAGAATTATGGTGTTATTGCAACCCCATTGACTGCATTATTGAAAAAAGATGCCTTCCATTGGTCTTCACAGGCTGAATTGGCATTTGTAGCTCTTAAGCAGGCTGTTTCAAACCCACTTGTACTTGCTCTTCCTGATTTTTCTAAAACCTTTGTAGTGGAGTGTGATGCTTCTGGACTTGGTATTGGAGTTGTCTTAATGCAAGAACACAGACCTTTGGCTTTCCACAGCCAAGCCCTCAAGGGTAGGAGCTTACATTTGTCCACTTATGAAAAGGAATTTTTGGCATTAGTCACTGCAGTAAAAAGATGGAGACCCTATTTGGTGGGTAAGCCTTTTGTCATTAAGACTGACCAACAGAGCTTGAAGTTCCTTTTGGAGCAAAGAGTGGGTACTCCTACTCAACAAAAGTGGATTACCCAGCTTTTGGGCTACTCTTTCTTGGTTGAATATAAGAAGGGCAAAGAAAATAAGGCTGCAAATGCACTCTCGAGGAGGTTTGAGGCTTCAGATGCTTCAACATCTGATCATTTGTCAGCTATTGAGCCTTATCATGCACAGTTGTACCTAATTTCCTTTCCTTGTCCTACCTGGTTGGATGTTTTAAAGGATGGATATGGGACTGATTCAGAGTACCAAAGGCTGTTTTCTGACTTGGCATCCCCTAATCCTACTTCCCCTCACTTTTCTCTTCAGAATGGTATCTTACTTTATAAGGGTAAAGTGTTCCTTAGTTCTGGTTCTCCCTTGAAACCTTTGGTCCTTCAGCAAGCTCATAACAGTCCATTGGGAGGTCACTCAGGGTACTTGAAGACTATGCATCGTGTCCAACAAGATTTTTTTTGGTATGGTATGAAGACAAACATTAAGGAGCACATTAAAACTTGTGAGACTTGTCAAAGAATTAAGGTGGACACTATTAAACCTACTGGTTTATTGCAGCCACTCCCTATTCCTGACAAACCATGGCTGGATATTAGCATGGATTTCATTACTGGTCTTCCAAAATCTCAAGGTTATGATGTCATTTTGGTTGTAGTTGATAGGCTCACTAAGTTTGTACACTTCATGCCTTTATCACATCCTTATACTGCTGCCAAGGTAGCTCAGGTTTTCATGACTACTGTGTTTAAGTTACATGGTCTCCCTAGGTCAATTGTGAGTGATAGGGATGCTGCGTTCACCTCTACCTTCTGGAAGGAGTTGTTCAAGCTCCAAGGTACTGAGTTGGCAATGTCCTCAGCCTATCATCCTCAGTCTGATGGGCAAACTGAGGTTGTTAATCGAAGTTTGGAACAATATCTAAGGGCTTTTGTGGGAGACAGACCTCATTCTTGGGCTTTTTGGTTGTATTTGGCTGAATTTTGGTTCAACACCAACTGCCATACTTCTACTAAGATGTCTCCTTTTGAGGCTCTTTATGGATTTCCCCCTCCCAAGGTCTTAGATTATGTGCCTGGTCTTGCTAGGGTGGCTGCTGTGGATACTGTGCTACATGATAGGTCTGTTCTTTTAGACCTTCTTGAGCAAAATTTGGTTGCAGCCCAAGCTCGGATGAAGGCTCAAGCTGATTTGCATAGGTCTGCCAGGTCTTTTCAAGTTGGTGATTGGGTCTTCCTTAGGCTTCAGCCCTATAGACAATTGTCTCTTCATTCTAAAGGGTTTTACAAGTTGTCTCCAAGGTATTTTGGCCCTTTTCAAATTTTACAAAGGATTGGACCAGTGGCTTATAAATTGGCATTGCCTCCAGATTGTTTGATCCACCCAGTGTTCCATGTTTCTTGCCTAAAGCCTAAATTGGGTGCTCACATTACCCCTATTCCTACTCTTCCTCCTGTGGATGATGTTGGTTGTCTCAATCCTGAGCCTATTGCTATTTTACAACATAGGTCCAAGCAACTGAGAAATAGGCAGATTACTGAGGTTTTGGTTCAGTGGTTTGGGCAGTCTCCTGAATGTGCTACTTGGGAGTCTTTGTACAAACTGCAACTTCAATTCCCTCACCTTGTGGGCAAGGTGCTTTGAGGGGATGCCAGTGCAATTACCTCATTTTATCTTTCCCAGTGGCTGTTGCAATAGTAGCTGCTCCAATGGTCATTTCATCTTTATAGTAGCTTCTGCTTTACTGGTGTATTCATAGTAGCTGCTGCTTTATTGATGTATTCATAGTAGCTGCTGCTTTATTGATGTATTCATAGTAGCTGCTGCTTTATTGATGTATTCTGCTTTCTTGGTGTATTCATAGTAGCTGCTGCTTTACTGATGTATTCAGCTTTACTTCATCACTGTTCACGTGACTTGAGTTGTATTCATAGTAGCTGCTGCTTTACTGATGTATTCAGCTTTACTTCATCACTGTTCACGTGACTTGAGTTGTACATGTTTGCCTTGTGGACAATGGGGTTAGCTGTTACAATTTGGGTTGTATTTGTTTTACCTTGTGGACAATGTGGTTAGCTGTTACAATTTTGGTTGTATTTGTTTTACCTTGTGGACAAGGTTTTCAAAGAGGGATGGAATGATAGGAGTGCTCTGGTGTAGTGGGTCTTGCTGGTGCGTGGAGTGCTGATGTCTAGTGCGTGGAGTGCTAATGTGACCAAGGGCTGCTGCGTTGGGATCAGAGGTGACTGCTACCATGTATATGGGTTTAAGTCATTGTGTAGTTAGTTAAGGGGTAGTTATAATTGGTAGTATTCAGTTAGTTACAGCTATTGAGGGATGGGGTGGTTGGTTAGTTAGTAATAGCAGTTATAGGAAATGGCAAGGTATCACCAATTTTGTTAGGCTCGGGTATAAAGGAATGTAAGTTCAGAATATAGGAATCAATAAGAAATATAATGCAAGTTCTTGTATCCTCTCTCTTCCTATTTTCTATCTCTTCCTCTCTTTTCATTTCTCACCGTCCCATTCCTTCTTCAATCCCCTGTTTCTTCTTATTTGGATAAGGTGATTCTTATCAGCAGGCTAAGAGGCTAAGACGTTAATTAAATGTTGATGTAAGCGAGATTTAAACTCTAAATTTCTTATTTGATTACAAAGAATTTTTTTTTTTTTTTTTTTTTTTTATGACAAAGAAATTTTACCAGTTAAACTAACTAAAACTTACATTTGCCCTTGATACTTGATACAATAATTTCAACCAAAAAATAATAATTTTAGTTGGCACATATGACATATGCATTGGCATCATGCTAGAACCGCACATTATTTTTCCATAAAAACCATGTGAGATTGCATCACGAACATTAAATTGTGAAATGGACCACTTTTTTGTTCTTTCTATCAATCCATGCAGGAAGAGATAAAATTAGGTGGGATGCGAGTGGGCGTAGCCTCTAACGCTATAAATATAATAACTAGGCATGGACGATCCTTAATTATAGAGTACAAAAGGATGATCGCGTGCTAGTTTTAACGTCTGTTTGTTTTAATTGTATTTTCTACTTCAAAACAAAATAAGCTCATTTAATTATTATGTCATATGTCATTGTTTGGCCTATAAAATTTAATTTTTAGTTTAGCGTAGCCATTTTCATTATTTTATGGTGCAAGACTTTTTCTTTTCTTTTTCTTCTTTTTGGATCCTCATTATTTTGATCCATCTAATATCAAAATTGCAATTTAACAAATATTTAATCTTATAAACATTGTTGATGTTGCCATTTCATTAAAATCTTTTAGAAAAATACAAGTTATTACAAATTATACTAAAAAAAATTATAAACTTATATGATAATAAATGTTACTGACGTCGCCTCAACAAAACATGTAATAAAACTTGTAATACATCTTTCAATCAGTTAAATATTGCACCGTTAATATCCCAAAACTGCATCCTTAAGAAAAAATACAATGTCATTTTGAGATGTTCAAAGATTCAAACATGATGGATTTCCTTTAGGTAAAAAAGTTAATGGATTTTATGGAGAGCAGAACATTGAAAAATGCTTATAAAAGTTTTAAAACTTAAGTTAAACTATAAGTTTTGATACTCAAATAGATTAAAATTACCCAGCTGACACAAAATTTAGGGGGACCAAAAGATGTATATTTGACCTTTATTGTTAGTATATTAACTTATTAGTGTTAGTGTGTCGTGCTGCATGTGGCACCGGAAATGGCAGTGAGTTTATTTACTCGAGTTGGACTATATAACATCAACATGTATTCTTTCTTATTATTCAGCTGTACGTACGCCGCGACATGCAATAATATTAGGTTTGGCTCATTTAATACGAGTATATATATATATATATATATATATATATATGACAAGAAACAAAGTAGGAAATTAATGGATGTAACATATTGTGAGCTAAATTGATAAGGTCCAACTGGCTATGTCACTGTTACCTCTCTACTAGTTAAAGCGTGTGTTTCCATCGGTGCCCGTTTGTTTCGGCTTTTTGAGCCCAAAAAGCGCGTTTTGAAAAACGCTCAACCAATTTTTGCGTTTGGTAAACTCAAAACGCAACTTTTTTATAAAAGTTGCGTTTTGAGCATTGAGAAAAAACTGAGGAGAAACGCGGAAGGATTATGGACCCTCAGGGGTCCATAAATGAAAACACGCTATGCGCGTTTTGTATATTACCGTTGCAAATCCGAAAATTACCGAAATACCCATCAGTCTCTCACACCCTCATCTCTCATCTGTGTCTTTTTTCTTCGTCTTCTTCCTCTTCGTCTTCCTCTGCTTCTTCACCGGTCTACCCCCACAATCAACAAAACCCATTTCAACCTTTGATATTCCGAACACAGAATCAACAAAACCAAACCAAAAATAACTCAAAATCAACACAAAAACAACTTAAAATCAACTCAAATCCGGAAAACCCATCCCAAACCCAACTCAAAATCAACCCAAAATCCATAGAAAAAAAAAAAACCCAAAATCCCAAAATCCTTATCTTCAGCTTCAATCATCTTCATCTTCATCTTCATCATCATCATCATCATCATCATCTTCTTCTCTGGAGTGTGAAAAAAAAAGAATAAAGGATGAGTTCTGGCGTTGGTGACGATGGTTCCGATGTGTTCCGATTTGAAGTGCTAAGAGGAAAAAAAAAAAAAAAAAAAAAGAAGAAGAAGCAGAGCTGTGTTCTGGACCGAAGTGCTAAGAGGAAAAAAAAAAAAAGAAAAAAAGAAAAGAAGAAGAAGCAGATGGTGTTCTGGACCGAAGTGCTAAGAGGCAAAAAAAAAGAAAAGAAAAGAATGCTTGCTGGGAATGTTCTGGACTGAGAAGGTGGTAGAGGAAAGAAGGAAAAAGGAAAAGAAAAGAGAGTGTGGTTGGTTACGTGGGTGGATGAGAAAAAAAGAGGAGAAAAAAAAAAAGAAAAAAAAAAAGGAAGTAGAGCCACGTGTGTGGAGAGAAAAAAAAGGGAGAAAAAAGAAATTATATTATAATATTTTCACAATATTTTTACAATAAATTTTAAGGTAGACTATTATTAGCTAATATTGGTGAGAAAAAAATAATTTTTTTAGAAAGAGAAAAAAATAATTTTAATAGTATGTTAAAATTAAAATTACTATCAATTTTTATCACAATATTTTTACAATACTTTCACAGTAAATTTTAAGTGGTAGATTATTATTAGCTAATATTGGTAAGAAAAAAATAATTTTTTTAGAAAGAGAAAAATTGATTTAAGTATGATGAAGTAATTGATTTAAGTATGAAACAAACTCACATAAAAAAAAAAAAAAAATTGAAATAAATTCCCTTATATATACATTGTCCTTTTTGGTCATTTACCCCTCAAAAAGCCACTTTTATCAGCTTTTACCAAACACTCAACTTTTTCATTATGCACTTTTTAACAGTTTTTACCAAACACTCAGCTTTTTGAAACTCCACTTTTTACATTATGCACTTTTACAAAACTCCACTTTTTTCATTATGCACTTTTTCTAAAAGCTGAACCAAACTCACATAAATTGGCCTCTCCCTCTCTCTCTACTTTTAAGACAAAGGCTTCTTTTGTTTGTTTTTTTTTTTTTTTTTTTTTTTTTTTTTTTTTTTAATAAAAAAAATCAGCAGTTATAAGCACATGAATCTCTTCTTCTTCTTTTCTCCCTAATAAAAAAAATGTATAGATAATTAATCTAATTCACAAGTACAAATAAGGATATAAGTACGATAAGGATACAAATTGAAAGCTCGAAAATGTGTTAAAAAACACAAGAGCTTGTTTAGACCCCCAATTCAAATTACGGCTTGATTGATTTTACATTAACTTAATACTAAGTGCGGAATAATGTAAACGCAAGCAAACAAGCAATAGAGCTACTCTAATTCATAATTAAAGCAACATAGCAGTAAAATGAAATGAACAAGAGTAGGGAAGAGAGATGCAAACACAGATAACACCGAGACGTGTTATCGAAGAGGAAACTAAAGAACTCGGCGAAAAATCTCTCCGCCGCCCTCCAAGCGGTAATCGATCCACTAGACAATCAGTTGGGATACATGGGTAAGCAAGAGACCCTCCAAGCCTAATTTACCCTCTGTACCTAAACCCTCCAAGCTCCTACTCCAATAAGGCTTCTCGGAACCGTGTCTTGTTTAGCTCTCCGGATCCCGCAATCAACCCGATTGCATCCGCCAAGCCTCACCGGCTTCTTTTGGCAATTCCCCAAAGCTTCCCAAGCTCCAAAACACTCTCTACACTCTAAATAGGTGTGGGTTGTGTTTGGGTACAAATCTCCTCTCAAGGTATGACAATGGGAGAGGGATGGAGAAGAGGCTACAATGATTTCTCACTAAGGATGAGTAGCTTTCTCTCAAAAAGATGGGTGTGTGTGTTGTAGAAAACCTATCTAGAGTTTTTCTCTCTGAATAGCCTCCTTTACATTTGTGGGTAATGAAGGTATATATAGTATAGGTGAAGGGTAAGGAATTCACACATAAAAATCCTCCGGGCAGAATGTTTCGCGATTGTCTCGCCGGAAGGCCTTACTCGCGAGACACTCGCGAAAATGACAACCTGGCACGACTCTTCAGCTTCCAGTCATGTGCTCCTCACATGCTCTTTCGCGGCATAGCTTCTTGCGAGCTTCTCGCGAAATCCACTAATTCTTCATTTAAGCTTGAGTCTTCACCAACTTAATATTAAACCTAATACAATAAAATCCCACAAAATACAAGGAACAAAATTAGAGCAATTACAACACTTTTTGTCATGGAATAAAGCCAACATAAAACATAGTTGTAAATCACAACTTTACACAAATATAGGGATACATCATTTTTATTTTGAAAAACCTACGGAACAATATGCTGGAGATACGTGTATTATTACTTATTAAATATATCTTATTTGTATTTTTATATTGGTGAGTATTTATTTTTCATATATTATTAAGTATATCAATTTAAGAGTAATAATGGATAATATAACAAATTCATAACCTTTAATGTTTAGAATACAAATCAAGATCCAAAAAAAGTAAATAAAAGATAACTTGATAAGTATTTAACATTGAAACCAATATATAAAAAATATAAATAAAAATCCTTACAATTTTGGGCTATCTCTTACTATATATCGGGGGTTGGGCTACAACAGTATTCAAGCCATATTACGAGCGTATATTGGATGTATTAGCTTTGTTTTAAAAACAAACAAATAAAGACTAAGTATGTGTATTATTATTAGAGGTATCTAGTATGATACTGGTACGATATGTATCGTATACTAAATACGTGGGTGAAAAAGAGTATCTGTGCATCCTAGATAATTATAAGTAGTTCTTTTAGAACAAAAAGGAGAAATAAGAGTGCTTGTAGGGTGTGGGGGGTAAAGGTCGGGGTTCAAGTCTCTAAGAGAGAGGTTCACACAAATATACACTTAGATTATTCTAAAATAAAATTTCTATCTTGTATTAAAAAAAAAAAAAAAAGTACAAAAAGCATAGGAAAGTTATACCATTGAGTATCCAATGGGTTATGAAAACCCAAAAAAATACAAAATGGATAACACTACTTACAAAAACGCACAATGTTATCTACATTAATGACATCCATTTTGCATTTCTGATTTACAACATGCTAACATTGTAGCATCATGAAAATATTAAACTTCTTCCTCCTTTTTTTTTTTTTTTTTTTTTTTTTTTTACCCCTCTTTCTCTCCTCTGACATTTTCCATTGCCCCTAACACTCTTTGATCCCTCTCTCCTCTACACTCTCTTCCTCTCTCGGCATTTGGATAGCATGGTTGTGGCTTGCTGGTGTAGGGTTGTGGGCTTGACGAAGCATTTAGAACTTGGTGGAGCTCGTGGGGTCTAGAGTCTAGACAAGCTCAAGTTGGGCTTGATGGGAATCTCGATTTCAATGGAGCTTGCCATGGTTGGATAAGGTCAGATTGGGCTTGTCAGTGTTGCTGCGTGGACGTTGTAGCAACGCCACTATGGAGATGGCTCCAATGTTGAGGTTGTTGCGGTGGTCATTTATGAGTTGTTATTGGTTGTTGGGTGTTGGGTTGTTACTAGGTTATTGCGGTCAGTGTCAAAGTCAGGATTTGAGTTTAGGAGGGGCAAGATCAAAAGATAAGATTGAACACAATTATTCAAGACATTAATCTAAGTACATAAAGTTTAAACATGTACTTCAATTACTCAAAATAAATTGAAAAATTAATCAATGTAAAAAGTGTTAGAAAAAAATATAGCAATTCATCTTGAAAGTTTTATATATCAACTGCCTTGATTGCTTTTAGAAAATAACGTAAAATTCAAATTTTTATCTATATATTTTTTCTTCTAAATATTTGAAAGTAAAGTTAAAGGGGGAAAAAACCCGAGAATTTGAAACTTTGAAAGGTTTGAGGGATGGAGGGAGGAAAAGATTATTAGAGGATTAGTGTTGTGGGTTTTGTTTTTAATAATTATTTTAATTTTAAAATATGTGAATCCACATTTTTGAGTTGAAGTATAATGAGAGATGAACTTTATTTAAACTTTAATATGTCGTGATATGGGAAAATGAAATTTCGATTATTGTAAAAAATTACAAGCACCGATTGTCAATTAATCTTTATGTTTTCATGTTATACTTATCCCTCTATCTCTTTTTTGCTAAGTTCGGAATTTGAAACTAGATGTGAATTGAGAAAAAAGTGACTTACACGTTAGAAATATGTTACAACCTTTTGCCCCCCTGACTGCCTATGGTGTGGTTGTTGATATTAGCATTTAGCATTGGTGGTTGACGACGTTGGCATGTTGTTGCGTGTTTTCAGATTTTGTTGGGTTTCTTAAATTTCAATGATTTTTTTTTTTTTTTTTAATTTTTAATTTGGTGTTTTTGCATGTAGTTAGTGGCCACTGGTGTTGGCTTGGGTAGTTACTAGGTCTGGGGTGGATGGTGTTGGGTTTTGGATTGTAGCCGTGGCGGTGGTGGTGTTTTGAGTTCACTTGTTGCTGTTGGTATGGATAGAAAATATATTATATATGGAATGAAAAATAAGAATCAGATGTAGGGCATGTTGTTAAATTGGTTATGTAAAATAGATAAGATTTTTTGGTGATGCAAAATGCATTTTTTGTATTTTCACATTTCTCAATGGAAATGCTCTAGCTACTTCTTTCATAGTTTAGTTTATATCATATTTTAAATGTGACATAAAATTGAGTCTTATGAAATACCAAATATGTTATGACCCTATCATTTTGGAAGTTTTAAAAGTTAATGTGTAAGAATATTTTAAACCATTCAAAAAGGTGTATACAAAGAGAACTTTTTTTTTTTTTTTTTTTAATAATGTCATATACCATAATAAAAAGTTGGGTTCTACAAGTTATAATTGCACAGAGTGGGAATTTTCTCTAAGTGCTGCGCTCTCATTAATTATTAAAATTATTATTTTTTTGTTGTTGATAATATAAAGATAGTTTATCAAAAATTAAACTCAACAATAGTTTACTCTAGGTAAAATTCTATTATTTGACTTTCAAGAAATGTGAAATTATACTTCAACTGAAATTCGATTACCAAAGTTTCAAGTAATTTAAAATAAAATAAATATTTATTTAATTATTTTTCTTATATATCATAATTTTATATTTTAATATAATAACATCTACACACCATACAAATTATGTGTGCTACGTGTCTTAACTCTTTATATATGTATTACACATTTTTAAATTAATTATGTAGAGATTTAATTAATTTTTTAGGTAAAATTATTGCCTGGGTTTGTTTTGGGCTGTTATTTGAGCTTAAGTTTCCTATTGATAAATTTTGTTGTTTGGCTAAATTTATTGCATGGTTTTTTTTTTTTTTTTTTTTATTACAATAGATTGTAAAATAATTGATATTTGATCATTATAATAATATATTCATTGCAGCTTCATGTTTGTTATTGCAATAGATTGTAAAATAATTGATATTTAGTTATTGCAATGTTATATTTGTTGCAATAAGCCGTCTCTTTAAAATTTCTATTGTAATATATTGCAAAATAATTGATATCAAGTTATTACAACGGTTTCTTCAATTTAAGTTATTGCAAAAATAATTTTTATTTCTTCAATTTAAGTTATTACAAAAAGTTTTCTAATTCAATTTAGTATTAAAGCCTTTATAGCAACTGAAAATTATAAATTATTGCAACTAATTATTATTAATGTAATAATTTACTACTTTTAAGTTACTATCGCAACGATTTTTAATTTTTAGATGTGACATGTTATTCTATGCTTAAATATTTGAGACCATGACTAACTTGTTTTCGAAAGGGTTTTCTTGGTCGCTGGAGTAGAGAGAATCGAAGGAGGCAAAGATGCTTCGCTTGACTCCGGTGCAATTCTGGTGGTATTTTACGAATATAGTTCTAGAGATAAGTGAGCAACATGACTTGGACACACATTTGAATCGGCTAAGAGACTTCACCGGCAATTGCGACAGTATGTCAAAGATGATTTCCGTCAGTAGATTTGAAATTCCTTTAACTGGAGGACCTAAGTGCGACATCGTTGGCTCTTAAAGAGAGAGAGGGAGGGGGGGGGGTGAGAATGGGTTTGGAAAATACATATATATATATATATATATATGTATATATATTTATATATATCGCGACAAATTGCTCACAACTAAAAAATTCTAGAAATTCTTTCATATTTTTTATTACAATAGATTGTAAAATAATTGATATTTAGTTATTGTAATATTATATTTGTTGCAATAAGCTGTTTCTTTGAAATCTCTATTGTAATATATCACAAAATAATTGGTACCAAGTTATTACAACGGTTTCTTCAATTTAAGTATTGCGAAAATAATTTTGATTTCTTCAATTTAAGTTATTACAAAAAATTTTCTAAATTCAATTTAGTATTAAAGCCTCTATTGCAATTGAAAATAATAAATTATTGCAATTATTATTAATGTAATAATTTACTACTTTTAAGTTACTATTGCAATGATTTTTAATTTTTAGATGTGACATGTTATTCTATGATTAAATATTTGAGACTGTGACTAACTTGTTTTCGAAAGGGTTTTCTTGGTCACTGGAGTAGAGAGAATCGAAGGAGGCAAAGATGCTTCACTTGACTTTGGCGTAGTTCTGGTGGTATTTTACGAATACAGTTCCAGAGATAAGTGAGCAACATGACTTGGAAACACATTTGAATCGGCTAAGAGACTTTACCGGCAATTGCGACAATATGTCAAAGATGACTTCCGTCGGCAGATTTGAACTTCCTTTTACTAGAGGACCTAAGTGCAACATCATTGGCTCTTAAAGAGAGAAAGAGAGCAGGGGGGGGGGGTTGAGAATGGGTTTGGAATATATATTTATATATCGCAGCGAATTGCACGCTACTAAAAAATTCTAAAAATTCTTTCATATTTTTTATTGCAATAGATTATAAAATAATTGGTATTTGATCATTGTAATAATACATTCATTGCAGTTTCATGTTTGTCATTGCAATAGATTGTAAAATAATTGATATTTAGTTATTGTAATGTTATATTTGTTGCAATAAGCTGTTTCTTTGAAATTTCTATTGTAATATATCGCAAAATAATTGGTACCATATTACAACAGTTTCTTCAATTTAAGTTATTGCAAAAATAATTTTGATTTCTTCAATTTAAGTTATTACAAAAAATTTTCTAAATTCAATTTAGTATTAAAGCCTTTATTGCAATTGAAATTATAAATTATTGCAACTAATTATTATAAATGTAATAATACTACTGTTAAGTTACTATTGCAACGAATTTTAATTTTTAGATGTGACATGTATTCTATACTTAAATATTTGAGATCATGACTAACTTGTTTTCGAAAGGGTTTTCTTGGTTGTTGGAGTAGAAAGAATCAAAAGTCGGTAACCTTTATCATCGTCAGCATTTTGTACTCTCTCGATAGCTTCAATAATTCACTAAAAGCGTAATGAACCGTAAGCCCTTAAGAAAGAAAGACATAATAAAAAAAATAGAAAAATAAAAAGGTTTGATTGCAGGAATTGACGATGATAAAGGTTATCGGGCCAATGCGGCCAGTGACCGAGCACTGCAAGGTTGCAAGGTTCCTGGGAAATGACATTCCCTTTGTAAAGTAGGCATTTTGATAACTAATTAGAGTTAACATGAAATGGATCATAGAAGAAGACATATCTGATGAATGAATGATTGAATCCCCTTCCACCCACACGGGTTCTTCGACGGAAGGGGTTCCCCTTCTTTTATGTGAGGTGTGGCGTACGTAAGAGTAGAACCTAGATAGAACAAGGAGTGCCAGCCTCGGCCGTCGATACAATTATCATGCTTACCAGCTCTTACCATTGCTGCCCATAAATATAGATGGGAGGTAGGCGAAGGTAGCCTACTTCTCTTCTTTTAGGCTACCTACACATGTTATTCGTGAAAAAAGGCAGTGAGCGGTTCTTCGCTTAGTAAAAGTATCGGCTGCTAGTGACTTTCTCAAGGCTCCGCAAGAGAAGAAAGAAGGTCCGAGTCAAATTTATATTGAAGCAAAGGTCCCACATACTCTCTATTCTCTCTTAAGTTTTATAAAACTATTGACTGTAAACCATAGTAGTTACAGTCACTCAATGGAAATGTTTGCCTTTGGAATAAAGACGGATGAGCAGGCACTTGAGCCTAGAACTGATGAAATTCGGGGAAAGCATGGAATCGATCACTAAATTGGGGTGCGAGACATGAACGCGACTTAAGATTCAAGTACTGTTGAAAAGGAAAAATGAACGAATGGAAGGAATGACTATCTGTAAGAAAGCGTAGGCTAATATGAGACAACTAGAAGAAGCAAGGCTTAGATTACCAAATCATGTACACAATCTTCCTAGAGATGGAAAGCCCCTTGCTTCACCATTTCTAGCCTCTCCTTCTTGCTTGCTTAGCTATCTTTTGTCTTAGTGACTTTTTTTTTTTTTTTTTTTAGTGTTAAAATGGTAGATTTTTCATTTGCCAATGAATTGGATCTACCCCGATTTGATCAATAATGGGATACTTGGCTAGAAAGAAAGGTTCTATGACATGGATGCCCAACCAATAAGCAATTCTTTGCATAGTTGAGGTACCAGCTTCTGGTGACTTTCTCAGGGCTCCACAGGAGAAGAAAGAAGGTCAGGGTCAAATTTATAATGAAGCGAAGGTTCCCCTTACTCCCTATTCTCTCTTAAAGCTTTATAAAGCTTGGCGGAAAAAGGTTGGTTAAGAACTATTGACTATAAACCATAGTAGTTACAGTCACTCAATGGAAATGTTTGCCTTTCGAATGAAGATGGATGAGTAGGCACTTAAGCCTAGAATTGATGAAATTCGGGGAAAACATGGAACCAGTCACTAAACTTTAGGGGGGAGGGGGGGAGAGACATGACCGCGACTTAAGATTCAAGTACTGATGAAAAGACTAAAGGAACGAATGGAGAGAATGACTACCTGTAATAAAGTGTAGGCTAAACAAGCCAACCAGAAGAAGCAAGGCTTATATTACCAGATCCTGGACACAATCTTCCTAGAGATGGAGAGCCCCTAGCTTGGCCTTTTCCAGCCTCTCCTTCTTACTTGCTTACCTAGCTCTTGTCTTAGTGACTCTTCCTCTTTTCTAGTGTTTTTTTAAAAGTGTTAAAATGGTATATTTTTCATTTGAAAAGGAATTTGATCCACCCCAATTCGATCAATAATGGGATTCTTGGCTAGAAAGAAAGGTTCTGTGACATGGACGCCCAACCCAACTTGGTCGGTCGGTTGGCCTACCTAAACAGATAATGAGATTTTTGGTCGATTTGATCGAATTTTGAAAAGTCTTTCTCATTATTCAGAATAGTAGAGCTTTCAATCAAGATGTTCTCGCCTCCCCTATTTAGGCTCTAGCTCAAATTAGAACTTTATTTGGTAGGCTTTCGACTTAATCCAATAGCCTACCTATTGGGCACCAATAAAAGATAAATTTATCGAATAGGCTTATCATTTGATGCAGAACTAATTTCATAACCGCTATCCATCACCAAAATCACATTCCACATCACACTTAAAACATTTAGATTCAATTACTTGGGAAGCCTCCTTAAGAAGGGATTTTACTGCCGAGATGGGATTGGATCCTACTCGAAGCACTCCACCACAAAAAAGAGTCTTTGAGTAGGATAGACAATAGAGAGAGGAACTCTTGTTTGTAGGGCGGGCTTTCAAGACAAAGATGCACTACTCTATTTGGAAAGGGCTTTCCCTCGTGGAGAAAGAGAAGAGCCCCTTATTTAAAGGTAAGGCCAGAAAGGAAGTAAAAAATCAATAGAAAAAAATCTCTCCTTGGTCGATGGGACTTTACGTCTGGATCTTATTCCATCTCAAACTCAAATTAGATAGAGTGCCCTTGAACAACAAATCAATCGTAATAAATAATACAAAAAAAAAAAGAAAGAAAAGAAATGGATTCTCATGCAGGTAAGAAAAGGAAAAACAAGGCAAAAAATTTAGGGGGGGGGGGCAGATAAGGAAGAGGAGATTAAGGATAGTCATTCCAATTCCATAGATAGTAAACACAGATTCTTGTTTCATTTTCAATTCCTCTCAGGACAAAAACGTGGGCTGCTAGTGAGGTTGTGCCCATTCTCCCTCTTCTTCTGCTTTATAACCGAAATAAGGAACCTTAGAATTCACCTTAATTGTCGATGAAAAAATGGGATTTGAGAGGACTGGTAGCTAGCGGATCAAAAATATTTTTATGGAATGTCCTACTTTTTTAAGGGACATCTCCTTGTAAGGTAGGCCCAAGGATCACTTATTAATCGATTGAGTCCATCCCTTTGGCCTATATATCATTTATTGGTCGATTCGGCTAGCGACTTCTGCATTTCCTGCATCTTTATGGGGCCCCTTCATAAAGTTTTTTGCTAGGAGTCCCTTTAGGTGAATCAATAATCAATAAAATTTTACTGATCTAGCTTTTCAATTGACGATCTACTGCTCTCTCTTAGTTGCAGATGCCCATGCTTTGACCCAAAAGCCCTAGCCAGTGATGAATCCCTAAAGATTGGAGTATCGAATTCCTTGCCTCACCCTAAGATGAGAGGGAAGGTCAATTTTACTCAAATCTTGGACCTAATCTTTAATCCTGAATGATGCGATGGGAGAAGTTTTGATTTTGTCATTTTTTCATCAATGCTAGCCTAGCCTAGTTGAGGCTCATCCATGCCCAATTCTAATGGACAAACCAACCTTCACTTCGATCCGCCCCTAGCTCTATAATCCACTCACTCCCCAGTCCTTGAAAGCCCTCCTCTCTTAGGCCTAACTCTCTTTCTCAACTTGAGTCTTAAGTTTAGAGCTTTCATCATTGATGAACACCCGCGCTAATAAGACAAAGAAGTGGGAGAGTTTATGCTTTGAATGAATTAGTATCAACGAATTAGCAGAATAAGGGATCACGAGACGGATCAGCGAAGGGTGGCATGTCAATCCTTGGTGGACCTTCCCTTAAATCGGTTACGGAGCTCTCAACTGAGTTGTTTAGGTAGCAACGAATTAGTGGAATGAGGGATCGCGAGACAGATGGGCGAATGGTGGCCTGTCAATCCTTGGTGGACCTTCCCTTGAATCTGTCACGGAGCTCTCAACTAAGTTGTTTAGGTTCTTGAATTCCATTTCTAGCTGGGGGTTTCAGTTTGAGGATTATAAAATGAAAATGTGGTGCGGTCATCTCTCTCGACTAGTTCAGGTTCAAAGTAAGGATGATTGAGGGGACCCAGACTTTAGATCTCTTCTCTATGGTGGGAGGTTTCTTTCATATCAAGTATGTGTTGGGGAAGCTAGGGAAGACAGATTGGATCGAGAGACGTCATCTACGCCTTTTATTTATCGATAGGATTCCCATCATTTGCAGTCTCTAGTGAAGGAGACAAAGGTGAGGCACTGAACATGTTCTATCCTCAGCCTCTATCAGACATTGGTAATCTCAATCTACTTTTCGTATTCACTAGTACATTGCGCGCTACAACTAGCAACCATTTTACTAGTAAGGGGAAACGCTAGCGTGCAAGGGCCGAAAAGCCAGCAACTTGTTAGAAGTAGGTTTTGGCTTGCCCCTTTATTATTATTAGTAAAATAAGTTTGGAACCCTATACAAGGTGTTGCTTGCTACTTGCCTCTATCTTCAAAGGGGCTTATGCATTCTACTCGCTGCCTACTCCACTCATTACTACTAAACGATAAAGCCAAAAGTGGAAGGAGGGACTTGAATCCTAAACCTTAGCTTTGTAAGGCTATGCTCTACCATTAAGCTATTTCTGCCAACTACGGTAGTGGCGAAGCACTACTAAACAATTCATGTATCACTTGATACGGAAAACTTCTATTTTTTTTTTTGGACCACACTCTTGACCTCCGATTGAGCTACGAACATGAGTAGGTAGGCAACTAGGCGTGTGGCGCAGCTAGGCTGCCTTTTTTTTTTTTTTTTTTTATAAATCTCCGGCCGCTCAGTGCCACTATTGGTATGAGTTGTAAGGATTTTAGGTCTCGAGTTGAGCTGGGGCGCCATTTCATTCTCGTAACAAGAGTGAGTGCACCGCAAGATCAAACAAGTTACTCCCCCACCTCATAATGGCGACATATGTCTTTTAAGTTAAGTCGTTTCCTAAGAAGGCTCCAAGCAGCAGCTCCACAAGTTTGCTCGGAAATAGTCAATTCCTAATCCATTCGTTCTCCCCTCTCGACTAGTGTTTGCCAGCTGCTAAAGCAAGTAAGAGAACCTATAGTGAATGAACTTAAAGAACCACATATTTGGACCGAATTGTACACCTTTGTGTCTGGCCATGTCTATGGATGTGCATAAAGAAGGGATGAGACATCTTTCTCCTTTTTTTGGAGGGGAAGAGAGAGTGTATAAGTTGCAATAGTACCTCATAAACTTCTTACTGGGGCAGCACCATCCTATAAGCATTTGTGAGTGTTTGGATGCACATGTTTTGTTCATATTCCTGCACAGTTAATAGATAAATTGTCCCCCAAGCAATCACTTATATCTTTCTTGGATATTTTCAGTCCGGATATAGATGCTATGACGTGAAATCCAAGAACTCAATGTATCTTTGAATGTTCTTGTAGGAGATTGAAAGTTCAACCCACCATGACTTGGGCCTGAGCCAAGAATCGACAGCTTGAGGTCTGGCCCACACAAAATAAGCACCAAGTTGAAATACACAGAGGTTAATGCATCCTTAGCAACTACATCCGAGCAAACCACATTCCCCTCGAAGAGGGAAAGTAGTGCCTTGGGGGGGTCCGCCAACTGAGCATAAGATTCAACATCAGGCATAAGTTACTAGAAAATCATTTCAATAGCAGAACTATGGGTCCTAATCCTGATACATGATTAGACACGCTGAAACAGTAACCTAGACTCAAAAAGCCACCCAGGCCTTACGGGTGGAGGGACCCACATACATTCAGAATATTTCCCAATCATGACATATCCATTAACAGGAGAGTATAAAAGTGAGTGGGGGGGTGGGGGGGTTAGTGTTGAGGGTTGGAACATTTTTCAGAGGATAGAAAATACGAGAGAAGCAGAGGAATTATCATTTGATACCAAGGTATGATGATCCAATTCGGGACACTTTAGGGGCACCTCGGCTATTTGAGATTCTCCTTAGGTAGCAGGTTCCTAGTACCATTCCACCCCACAACAGTTCATTTTCACCATCCAATAGCCAAAACTTCTCCTAGGACCTTCCATTGTGGGCTATACTTGAAGCAACATACAAATTAATTGGGAGTTTAGGCCGAACGAGCCCAAAGTCGCTATGGGCTATACTGCCACAATTGGCACTGTTTGTGAGAAAGCTCACCAAGCTGAAGGTCTAGGAGAAGAGACACTAACAACATGTTGGAAGAGCAACATGTAATGGAGGAATCATTTGGATCGTGGGACGATTATTCTAGAGGGTCATCACAAGCCCTCTGACTAGTCCAGGAGGGACGAAGAAGAAATAGACATGCTCAAGCCTCTTAGAGTCTGGAGGACAACATGCATGTGTCATCCAAGGGTGAAAGATCTGTGTCAAACAGGCAGGAGGGGTTTTTTTATGAACGAAAGGGACTAGGAGTTAGAGGAACTATGTGCTCAAATAAGGAAATTGGAGTTGGAGGCTCGAAGAAGGCAACGTGGGAGGTCTCACAAACAAACTTTCTCAAAAGATAGCTCAAAAAGTAGTCAACACAGAAGGGGGCTACACAGAAGCTCACCTTGTTTATCAAGAGACAGGTCGGCATTAGCTAGGGATAGGAACCCGAGGTCCCTAGACAGAGGGGCAATGGGCCATCCCAATGTGGCTCTAGACACGATGAGCAAAGTGTTAAGGCATATTTCATATTCTCCTTTTGGCAAGGAGATTGAGAGGACAAAGGTCCCATGCCATTTTGTTGGACTAGAGTTCATCATCTATAGTTGTAAAACTGACCTGGTGGAATACGTGAGCCACTTCAGTTAGCTCATGGCTTTGTACTCTAGAAACGATTGGTTGGTGTGCAAAGTTTTCCCATTGAGCCTCGGTTCTATTGCAATGAGATGGTTCAACAAGTTAGAGAAAGGTTCTATACATAACTTTGAGGAGCTCATTCAAGACTTTGGGGCCAAGTTCATGACTTGCAGCTGAGTTCCACAACCCATTGATTCTCTCCTATCAATGTCCATGGGGGAGGGGGAAACCTTGCATGCCTATTCTTATCGATATTGGGAGTTGTACAACGAGATTGGTAGAAACTATGGTGAAGTAGCAGCGAGCACTTTCAAATTAGGTCTCCCCTTAGATTTTAAATTAAGGGGCTCCCTAACCAAGCAACCCCCAAAGAACATGCACCAACTCATGAGACGAATAGAGGAATATAAGAGATTGGAAGATGATACTTAAGTTACAAATCTTGACAGGAGGGAGGTTCGGGCGAAAGGCAGAGATGGGAACCCAAGGGACAAAACCCAACACCCCTAGTTGAACTTGGCGTTCAAGGAGCCGATTCACAAAATTTTAGAGAAGATCAAACAATCATTCTTTCGTTGGCCCAACAAGATGAGTGGGGACCCATCGAGGAGGAATTAGAATCTATACTTGTGGAAGCTCAATTTTTCCACCCGACGTGGGCCCTCTCTCTTTCCTTACAAAGGGAGGGGGGTCATCGCACATTAGGTTCTTGGCAACATAACTCATGTGTGATTGCGTATCTAGAGTGGAGGTGTGTGTATATGAGTCCCTTTTTCTTATTTTTATTTTAGGAGTCACCACCAACCATTGGTTTTGTATTAGGTGTGATTGGTCACCTAGTGGTCTAATTCTTTTTAGGTTACCTAATTAACTACCAAATTTTAAGGGTTCATTAATTAAGGCAAACCAAAAAAGTCTCGAACCAAAGATCATGGACTCGAAAGTTTGGTTACGTATAGGGAAGGTGTTAGGCATCTTACAACACCTATCCAAAGGATAGTACCCTATTTTAATTTATTCTCAACGTTTAAATTTTTCCAAAGAAATGGAATACTTGACATTTTGATTTTCTTTTTTTTTTAAAGGTTTTTACAAACAACACACACACATGTGAGTAAATATTTACATATAGTATTCATGTGAATAGTAACTCCAACAAATTATAAAAGAGTCATGACAAGAACATAGTTATCAAAACAGAACAGTAGGTTAACTCGATTGAAGGATTGGTTCATTAGTTCAACAAGTGATTCATTGGTTGAACTATACATTAATTAATTAATCAATATATTTTTATAATTAGAAAAAAGTAGCTAAAATAAAATAAAAATATGAAAATTATGTAGATTACAAGCAAAAATTATATCGTATGAAATAAATTTTAGAAAATATAAAATACTAAATACATCATTCATGTTAATTATTTAATATCCAAATCATATAGTACAAAAATCTTGACACAACATATCTCATATTATAAATATTTAGCTCAATTGTGAAAAAAGAAGTGTATAATTATATATAGAGACATGTTAATCATCTTTTTTAATTTATATTATTAAAAAAAAGTATACAATTTTGGAGAAACCCAATAACTAATAAATTTAATTTTAATAGAAAAGAAAATTCTAAAAGTAAATAAAATCATATCAGAATTTATAAATAAAAAAAATTATGAACTAATAATATTATAGGCAGATATCCTAGCAATTTTTCCTCTAGTACTTGACAAGTAAAGAGAAAAATCATTTTTTTTTAACGGTAACAACTAACAAATGTAGAGACATCTGTGACATTTGGAGTGATCGTTCAAGTACATGTAGCCATGTGTAGACATCTGACATGTGACAAGCTAAGAATTTATTTGCTTTAGGATTTCATCTTGTATTGTGTATTTGTGCTTCGAATTCAAACCAACACGAACTGCGCTACCAAACACGCTTGCAATAATGGAACTGCACACTTGCAGACTTGCAATCTATCATCATCAGATGCATGGGTAATAGTAGTCGGGAATCTTATAATGACATAAAAGCAAATACCAAATAACACAACGAAAACTAGCATTTGGAATTTTCAGAAAATTAATCTTTTTTGCTCGACCCAATGGTCTATCCATAGGCCACATTCCTTTTTGTACATTGGCCTTGGTTGAATCCTAGTATTTCCCTTTACATTTGATTGGGTTACGAATTTTTTTAGAGAATTTTGCTTACAAAACCCCTTTGCATACTATGCAAAAGACGAAAAACGTAGCAACTTGGAAAATTTTAAAAATCTATATGGCATAACTTGACGAATATCAAGCGAAGACCGTCTAGATAAAAGACGACCTTAACCACATTCAAACCAGATAAAAGATAACCTTAACCACATTCAAACCAGGAACGAGAGTAAGGGCAAGACCCTGTCATCGCACGTCGTCCTTGTAGACGAAGCGGGCCAGCATTCACTAAAGACATGAATAAATGCCTTCAGGACAGCTGACAAGCAATGAGTGCGCCGGAATAGTTACAAGAACAATGCTGACCCAACGGTCATCCGTTACACCTTAAATGGAATCATAACTATCAGTTAATGTTAAATGGAATCATCACTATCAGTTAATGCTACGTTTCTCTCAAAAGAAAAACGTTCAGAAGCAGCATTAACAGACATAACTGCACCGACCCAGATCAAACTATAAAAAAGAGAATAAAGCTCAAGTAAAGGGACATGAAAAACGAGAGAAACAGTTGTGAGAGAATTGCTTAAGAACTGTTAAACTGACTTTAGCATCGGAGTGTCCCCAACTAGCCCTACGCAGGTGAAATCCTCCTTAATTTGCCTCTCTTTCCTTTATTGTAGGTATCAAAGCTCGTCCATCGACATTGACGAAGAGCATTTTGACGAGGGCAAGTTTCGGCTTCATCAATAACTGTTTTATTCTAAAATAAAATTTCAAAATTTTGGTACAAAATACACGTGAAATATAAATGAAAGTAACATTGATAGCATATTTTTTACAATGATCATGATAATGCGAAGGTTTGATGGACATCACTTGTTCAAGTGTGCTTGTCCAAAAAGACTTCGAACCGTCAAGCACACTCTCGTCATTTAATGAAATTGACAAGGGAAGAAGGACAAAGGCATTCCAAAATGGAAAGGCGCAATATTTAGACCTAAAGGGCAAGATCTCGACCCTACCTGCTCACGATCCTTGATTATAGGCACAAATTCCGAGATTCTTGTCTTCCATTAGTACCATTACACCTATAATGCCATGATCCAAATAAAGAGAGGTTCAAGAAAGTGGTGGTCAGAAACCAACTCTATATAATAGCCAAACCACACCATCCCAAATGTACAAGCAAAAAACCGAAGAAGCTCTATTATATTTTGTACATTGTGTTTAGTGAGTTTTGATTCAAGTATTAGAGAAGTTTGGGCCGAGCCCCCCCGTGTTAATCCGACCGAGTGTTCATGTTGGAGATTGCTTTCCCAATCAACCTGTTGATCTACATGTCCTTGATTATGATGGGATTTTATATTTCAGTAGAACATTGTCCTTGATCACGATGAGATTTCATACTTTGGTAGAACATTGAGAGATGATTTTTTTTTTTTTTTTTAATATTGGTTGTTTGATTTTATTTTATTTTATTTTATTTTTGTTGATAATGCAAAGATTCTTAATTAAATAGAAAAAAGGTCAAACATGCATTATGAATTTGATAGATATAATGCAAATCGTTAGGCACGAGATATGGTATTCTAAAATTGGTTTCTGGGCAAGAATGAGATCATTGTTGACAAAACAAATTAAATTTTCCTTTACGATTATGGTGGAAAATTCTTTAATTTACCTACAATTATGAACCTTTACTTTAATTGACATGATTAGTTTTATAGGCAACCGTCAAAGAAGATTTCAATATGAAGGTCGATGATGTACGGCCACAATTTGAAGTTGCTCAACGAAACTTTTCAACAAGAGAGCTACAATTTTGAGAAGATGAACAAATGACGCAAAGAATTAAATATTGAAGATATTATCTTTCAAGAAAGAGGTGAAAATGATTGAATAGGAAATTTGAGTTGCTTGAGAGAAATGATGAAAATTCTTATTGAAGATAAACTTTGAATGGAGCTACCATCAAACTTGACAAGACCATACTCTCTTTTTTTCTTTCTTTTTTTCTTTTTTTCTTTCCTTTTCTCTCACTCTCTCTTTCTCTTTTTTTTTTTCTTTTTTTTTTAATAGAAGAAAGCTGTGAATTTTATTAAGAAACTGAAGCTAAATCGCCTTAAATTACAGTTGTAAGGTGCGGAGGGTCACCTTCCATCCAAACTGATAAACATGTGACTTGAATTGCATGTCCAGCAAGGTACTGGGTTACAGAGTTACCTTGGCGATGAACTTGAGAAAAGCTAATTTTTCTAAAGATATCTACAAACAAATTTGCATCAAGTATCAGATGACCAAAGGAGGCCGGATAAGCATTCTTATCTCTAAGAGAGTTGATTATGATTTCAGATTCACCTTCTAGGATGGTTGTATCTATTCCGACTTCCAAATAAAATTCAAGAGTTCTTACGGGTACCATAAATTGTACTTCTCCAATTGAATGTGGAAGAGCTATTTTCCAGAACATCGAAGCGATAACCAATCTTTTATTTTCTCTGATCACAACCCAAATACCAACTTCATCTTCTTCTTTGAACATTGCGCTATCAAAGTTGATTTTGAAGCTACAAATCCAAGGATCTGAGCAATTTTTTTCTTTTTCTTTTTCTTTTTATCATTCAATAGTTACGATAATAGAGGAATGAGAATTTTTTTAAACCATGGTTCTCTTAATAAAGGAGAATAGGTTATACCATTAAGTTACAAGACTCTTCCAAATCATCTCAATAAGGAGCAATGGCAAATCAATTAATAACACTACATAAGGAAATTTTGACTGTAATGACTTTTAGAATTCTGAATACAAGCTCTCAATAATAAGTAATTGCAAATCAATTAGAGGTTAAAGAGAAGAAATTTCAAGTTATGCTCATTAATATATATGTTAATTTGGGAACCAAATCAAGTTAAAGTTATTAAAGTATTCAAATTATCCTCTCATTTGGCATCCCATCCAAAACTCAAGCATTGGTTCTCTTTCAAGCAAATGGATTTTATACCGGCCAAGAAATGGAGGCCTATTATTGTTGTTGGAACTGGGAAGTTATCAATAATATATATACACACACTAGCTTGTAACCTCATGTATTTAAAAATAAACAAAATTAGATGTAATTTAAAATTCCTATATAAGTAAAATACTATTGATGGCCATTCTTATATTTTGATAACTCTTAAAAAAACCTTGTAAGAGTACCATTTGGTAAAACATGCATATTGTTTGTTTTTGTTTATTTTATTTTAGAAAAAAAAAAAAAAAAAAAAAAAAAAAAAAAACGAGAAACATTTTGTTACTTCTTAACTTAATTTTTGTTACTGTGATACAATAAATTTCTTTCATGTGTGCATTTTCAAATAAGATATTATCAACCAAATTGTAGATCGTGGTATACTTTTTCATTTAAATTTATGTTTGAACTAATAATAAGTTTTTGTAAGAAAACTTGGATTAGTTTTTAAAATATTAAAAATTGGTTTCAAATGGTATCTAAATAGAATGGGATATATGTAGTTTTATAAATAGTATTATACATTCAAAGTTTTACATAGAAGTATAATACATTTTTATTTAAGTCTTTTAATATTTTTTTTAATTTTAGATTCATGAATCTACATGTAAAAATATTTTGACACAAAAATGAGAGATGGAATGACACTTGGCACAAATTGAAGGCCATTTAAAATGTAGAGATAGTTCGCATCAAATTTGAACTACTATTAAGTTTTTGTAAGAAATATGGATTGCTTTTAAATAGATCAAAACTGGTTTCAAATGGTATCTAAATAGAATGGGTTAGAACTTAGAAGTAGTTTTAAATAAGTTGGAAGTATTACACATTCAAAGTTATACATAGAAGTATAATAAATTTTTTATTTGACCCTTTTCATATTTTTAAGTTTAGATTTATGAATCTACATGTAAAGACACTTGACACAAAACAAGAGATGGAATGACACTTGGAACAAATTGAATACTATTTAAAATATAAAGACATCTAGCATCAAATTAGTTGACAATTAGAAGAGCGCTAAGCACAAAATTAGAATCTAATTTGGATTCTTGATTGAAAATTTTCTCAGCTTCCACTTTAATGTAATGTATTTGTACTCTACAAAATATCACAACAACGTATTTAACATTAGCTTAAACTATTTCTCATAAAAAAATAAAAAAATAAAAAATAGCTTTAACTAAAAAATAAATGAGGACAAATAAGTTCAAAAAAAATATATGTATATATATAATTATTTATTTATTTATTTTAAAGAGACCACACAGTCATTTTCCTAAAAACTAGCACACTATCTCTATGGGGAATATTACACCTTACAGCCTATTTTGGCCAACAATTAATCAATGAGTACATATCATCTTTCTCAATTATTTTCTCTTTGTATTGCAAATTTCACTATATTTTTTTGGTTATTTTATTCTTGAGAGAGAGAGAGATTAATAAAAACAAATAAAGAATTACATATTAAACAAACAAAAATAATCAATTCATAACTAATAACAAAAAATTCAAGAGGTTAATCTAATTCATAAAGTGAAACATGTTATTTGATTAGTCAAAATAAATTAAAAAAATAAATCAAAGTAAAAGGGTTAAAAGTATAACAATATACTTCAAAAGTTGTATACCACTTTACTCCCTTGATTGCTTTTAGAATATATATATATATATATATATAGATAATTCAATTTTCTTTTTTTGTTCTAATATTTAAAACATGAGTTTATAGTAAAAACTCAAATTTGAAACTATGCAAAAGTCAACATATTGAAGAAAAAAAAATATTACAAGATGATGAGAAAGTATTTGGTATGTGTCATAAGAATTAAGTAATTTTTTTTTTATATAAATAGTTTAAGTTTAAAATATGGACACATTGCTTTGAGATGGTGTGCATGAATTTGTTTTGTACGATATGGGAAAATTGAATTTTAGTTGCTGTGAAAAACCAAGTACTGTGAGTAGTTTTCATATTATCTCTTCCTCTTTATCTCTCTCCATAATCTATATATATATATATATATATATATATATATATATATATATATATATATATAACATGGTATAATTAAATGTCTTATGCCTTCATTTAAAAAATAAATGCTATATTTAAGGATGTTTTGGAGAGGTTGGAGGGGGAAGGAGGGCAGCAATTCATGTTCACGTGTCAGGTTTGTGTCAGATTGAGTTGTGAGTATAATGTTATATGGGTCAACACGAACTCGACCTATTTAGTAAACGGGACAGAATTCTTCAACTCTAACACGACTTGTTTATTAAACGGGTAACCTGACACGACACGTTTAACCTGTTTAATTAGCAAATCATGTTAAGGTCAACAAAAATGACCTATTTAATAACCTGTTTAATTAAATGGTCATAACTAACCAGAATAATCTGTTCGATTAATAGTTCATACCTAACCTGAATAACCTTTATCAATTCCCATATATCTAAAATTATAATACTACCATAAATCAAGTAATAAATATTTAGTCACAACTTACAATCATAAATCTAGTAATAATAACAAAAGCAAATAATTATTTTCTTCCTTCAAAATCAAATAATTATTTTCTTCCTTCACGATCTAATATGTGATGATTGTATCATATTTGAATTCCAAGATCCAAGAAAGTGTGTATGGATATACGGAGTCAGGACTTGAGGTTAAGGAGGGCAGGAATTAAAAAAAAAAAAAAAAAATGCAAAGCACAATCAAATGTCAGCTGCTACAGTGAAGTCACTCTTCTATCTTTTCTTCTCTTTAGTCGGTTTTCTCTCTTTTTTTTCTTTTTTTTTTTGGCATCTTGCGTGTTGTGTGTGACAGTGTGAGTGTTCTCCTCGAGTCCTAGTCACTTAGGTTTTTTTTTTTTTAATTAAAGTTTCAAGTAGCTCACTACTTATTAATATACTTTCAATTTATTTACATATAATTTTGAATAAAACCATGCATCGCACATGTATAATACTAGTTATAATAAATAATCATAAAACCCAAACCAATACCCTTAGTCCACAAAAACCAACTACACAATGTTTATTTTTTATTTTTGTTTAAAATTTTTTGTAAATTAATAGTATTGCTTAGTCTTCTTTATTAGAAAAATTATGTCAAATTCCCCTACCACCTGTAACAAGGAAATATATATATATATATATATTTTAAATCAAAAATTTTCCTTATTTGCTTGTTTGTTTTTGGTGGAATGGTGCTCAATGGGTCATTACTCATTACGCCACCTCTGGAGACTGGGAGAAAGTCCTCGCACTTCTTGGGGGAAATCTTTATCATCTATAATTAATATGTACATGTTGGGACCTTTCTGCCCAAACTCTTTTGGCATCAAAAGTCCTCCAAGAATAATATAGTCTCGTTGAGTTTTGACTTATTGGCCACCTTATTAGAATGTGGGGACACCCTCTTTTGAAGAAAATAGACATAGCCACGTAGGGTCTAATGGTTAGTTTAATTGCTTGAGTATGCTTGTAAGTGGTTGGTCAAGAAGGGTAACTACGAACCAGCTCATCTCACATCACTATTTGGTTCTATTGAGGTCATTTAGGTAGCACTCCTACCACACTACTCTTCCTTTCTTTCTTTCTTTTTTTCTTTTTTTTTTTTTAAATAAAATAAAAAATAATTCAATACTTCAAAGAGGAAGAATTTTAACCATACATTTTGGTTGAAAATATATACTAGAAAATATAAGTTAGAAAGTATAAGTTAAAGCTATAAGGCTATTGATCCCAACTTAATTACTTTGTTTGCATATAAAATTACAAAATGTCTATCTTTTGCACAAAAACGAAAATTGTTATTATACAAATACCCATGACCAATGTTAGAGTGAGAATTTTTATTATTATTTATTATAAATAGTATAAAAGATTGAACCTCCATAAGGATTTGTTCTTTACTATTATGCCAAGACATCAATTAATGTCATATTTTGCCAATCATATAAGGAAATTTGGCCATTATCGTTAGGATAGTAACAAGAAATCATTTTTCTTCTTGAGTGAAGATCCAAGATCTGAATTGGAAGTCAATGTATCTATAAGTTTCTCCATCTTGATTATTGTATCTACAAGTAAGAAGAAAATATAATATTGCTTTGTTAAAGAACCATTCAATCCATAGATTATTTATTGATTTGCAGTTTATTGACTGTTTTGTAGAGAATTGGAAATGATTTAGGACTTCTTTTAGGTAATTTTGTTACTCATAGTCTAGCTAGATATGTCATTGGCTTTCCAGATTTTTTTAGTGTGGATGGAGGATATTCCACCACAAGTTCTTCCTGTTTTTCAAACTAATTTAGTTGGTGTTCATTAATAAAGTTTCGCTGTTTTCCCCCTCAAAAAAAAAAAAAAAATTAGGACTTCTTTTAATTAGGTTTGAATGACATTTTTTTTTTTTTGATCAAAAAAAAGAATGACATTTGTTTTTTAAGCAAAACACGTTATTTAAGCTTCTCAATTAATACTTTCTCCTAAAAAAAAGCTTCTTAATTAATGCAAGATTTATGTTGGTATGTGAGTTTAGAGAATTTATACTTTTAAAGTGTTGGCGTGCGCAACACTAAAAATAAAAGGCCAAAATGCAAAACCCACCCTCTAAATTTCATCACTTTTCATTTTAATCCTCTAAGTTTAGGTTTTGTCATTTCAGTCTTTTAAGTTTCATTCATTCTCAATTAAGTCCTCAGTTAACAATCCATTAGTTGCTGCCGTTATCCCACCCAGACAATACGTTTTTGCCCTTTATTTAATTTTTATTTATTTATTTATTTATTAAAAAACGTTGATTTAAAAATTAAAAAAATTAAAAAAAAAAACCCCAGAAATTAATGGACGTCGTCCCTCCCATCCGACAGAACACAAAATTGCAATCCCACCCACCTGATACCCTAGCCTAGCTCGATATTGAGAGGAAGAAAGACCAAGAGGGAGAAGGAGAGAGAAAGAGAGATCGAAGGGGAGAAGAGGGAACTAGAGCTGGCAAATCTGTACATTCCGATCGGAACGGAGCAGCCCAAAGTCTTCCTTCTCGGTCTTGGGCACATAGGCCTCCTAGGGCATTAAGTAATCTCCCACTTAAGTTGCTAAATGAGTTGACATGATAGGGTGGTAAGACCGCAAGAAACCTTAACATTGTTTCTATGCACTCTAACATGTAAGGGTTACTCCTCAATCTCTGCACCTTAGCAAATCTAAAAGAAAAGCTCTAGAGGAGGAAATCCCCCATCAAAAGTTTCTAGGGAATCTATTGCTTTCCACCACCACAATTCTATAATGATCCCACTGCTTTGTTACCAACTTAGGATTTGGTTGGATAGAAAAAAGAAAACTATGGAAAGAAAATTGGTAGTATTAGGATAGGCTAGGGTATAGGTGGATCGGGTTACAATTTTGTGTTCTTTTAGATGGGAGGGAAGGGACGACGTTGATTCTTTCTGGTTTTTTTATTTTTATTTTTTTTTATTTTAACGTTTTTTAAATTAATAAATAAATAATAAATATAAAATTTAAATTTAAATAAAGGGCATAAATGGTATCTTATGGGTAGGATAACTGCAGTAATTAACAAATTGTTAACAGAGGACTTAATTGATGAGAAATGAAACTTAAAGGACTGAAATGACAAAACCTAAACTTAAAGGACTGGAATGAAAAATGATGAAACTTAGAGGGTGAGTTTTACATTTTGGCCAAAATAAAAAGAGTCGCTCCAAAAAAATTATGAAACATGTTATTGATCCAAAATAAAAGAACTAATCTGTATAAAATAAAATAATGTTGGTATGGTTAGAAAATATATTATTTTAATGTGGTGGAATGAAAAATAAGAATGAGATATAACCTATAGGGCATGTTGTTATAGTGATTATGTAAAATAGATAAATAGATTTTTTTTGGTGATGTAAAATGCATTTTTTGTTTTTTCACATTTCCCGATAGAAATGTTTTGACTACTTCTTTCATAGTTTAGTTTATATCATATATTAAATGTGACAAAAAATTGAGCCGTATGAAATACCAAATATGTTATGACCCAATAACTTTGAAAGTTTTTAAAGTTAATGTGATTAATGTGTAAGAATATTTTAAACCATTCAAAAACGTGTATACAAAGAGATCTATTTTTAAAAAAATATATACTATAATAAAAGTGGGGTTCTACAAGGTTTTTTTTTTTTTTTTTTTTTTTTTTTGAGAAGAAAATGGACCCACTTTATTCATCTATGGAAAAATTACGGTGTTACATCAACGTAAACTAGGTAGGTAATGTCTGGTGAAATAGATTTCATCCATACAATTAAAGGGAAAGACTTTCTAGCTCTCCTAGCTAAAACATGAGCTACTCCATTGCTCTGCCGCCTAACATAAGAGAGAGAACAAGTTTGGAACAAACCCATTAAAGACTTACAGTCTTTTACAATATGTCCAATACTAGACTGGTCTGGATAGTCACCCACTAACGCTTTTACAACAAGGTCCGAGTCTCCTTCAAATATAGCATGTCTCAAGCCCAACTCCTTCATGAATAACATTGCTCTCCTTGCTGCCATCGCCTCAAGCACTTCCACTGTTGGCGGCATGTCAATTTTTTCTGCTAATGAGCCCATAACTTGACCCAATTTGTTCCTCACCACAGCTCCAATCCCTGCTTTTTCTTCATCCACGAAATATGCTCCATCATAGTTTACCTTGTAAGTGCCTTCAGCTGGTGGTACCCAACGCTGTGTCAGTGCTTTTTTTTTTCTCGGGTCTGCATTCTGGATTCCCTTGAAGGTCAGCAAGCAAGGCTTCTACCGCATCAGGAATCTTCTCAGGTGGTAAGTTTGGCTCATTGAAGTGCACTTTATTGCGTCTGCTCCATATAAACCACGCAAGGACCGTGAATAGCACAAAAATTTTTTTCTGATGCCTTATGAACTCCAAATCCGCAAAGGAACCCGTACCCAGGTATTGGCTTCTTATTTTATTAAAACTGTGACCCCAACAGCCCAGCACTTTGTCACAGTCCTAGAGGGCGTGGAAGACAGTTTCACTTGCTCTCCCACAGTTGTTGCATAACGGTGAACCTACAACTTTGCGTCGGTATAAGTTCGCCAATGTTGGGAGTGATTCAGTGCAAGCTCGCAACAGAAGTGCTTTATCTTGTTAGGAATTCGCAAACTCCAAATTCCTTTCCAGAAATTCCTCAACTCAGCACTATTGGACCCCGATGCAGCCTCCCTATTTTCCAGCTCTCCTAGTAGCTGATAATTGGTCTTTACTGAATAATTTCCATCCCAACTCCGTGGCCATACAATACAGTCCTCTTGTAACGTTCTGCATAATGGGATAGCCTTAATTCTCTGAGCCATATAGGGAGCAATTTTCTGATCAATCATTTGCCCATTCCAGTCCATTGTTGTCTGGTCAATAAGTGAACAAACAGTAGAGTCATCTTCACAATCTTGCGTGAGTGGTACTACCTTGGTTGGAAAACATCCAGGGATCCAATTATCTTGGAATACCCGGATCTGTGACCCATCACCAACCCTCCATAACATCCCTTTTTCAATGACATGCCTTGCTTTAAGTATACTCTGCCAAGCAAAAGAACCCTTCTTGCTTTTTGCTTCAAACAGCGAACCTGTAGGGAAATATTTTGTGTTGAACACTTTAAAATTGCACAAAGTGGGAATTTTCTTTAGGTGCTGCACTCTCATTAATTATTAAAATTAATTTTTTTGTTGTTGATAATATAAAGATAGTTTATCAAAGATTAAACTCAAAAATAGTTTACTTTATATAAAATTTTATTATTTGACTTTCAAGAAATGTGAAATTATACTTCAACTGAAATTCGATTACCAAAGTTTCAAGTATTTCAAAATAAAATTCAATATTTATTTAATTATTTTGGTTATATATCATAATTTTATATTTTAATATAATAACATTTACACACCATACAAATTGTGTGCGCTATGTGTCTTAACTCTTAATATATGCATTACACATTTTAAAATTAATTATGTAGAGATTTAATTAATTTTTTAGGTAAAATTATTGTGCGGGTTTTTTTTTGGGTTGTTATTGATAAATTTTGTTGTTGGGCTAAATTTTTAGGCTTATAAAATTTATTTATTGATAAATTTTGTTGTTGGGCTAATTTGTTTGGCTTGTTAAATTTGTTTTAGATTTTAGATCAATAATTTTGTTTATATCCTTTTAAAAAAATCATTGATATTGTTAAGGGGGGCTAAGTGCAATTTTATTAAACCAAATTACTAAAATCAATACATACATACATACATATATATGATAATGCAGAGAATCCTCAGTTGAACTCCTCATCTATATGGCTGGACAACGTCAACACACTGCTTTGAGATACCGCAAAAAAGGATAAAGTTCTCAGAGCACACCGGTGTGGTGTGTGCCAAAGGGCCTCCGGCGAGCTAGTCAATAAGATCAGAGCTTAATTGTACGGATGAACTGCTATTTGGCTAGAGAATTGTAGTGCATATGTTGCATATGAGTTGCATACCTTTGTTCTGGTTCTTTGTGCCCTTTTATAGGTCTTTGCCCCTCATTTGAAATCATCTATTGGGTCATAGTGAGCTCAAATATGTTTGTTGGACTTATGGCCTACGTTCACAGTATAATGCCCTAGCAAGTATATCTTTATTGTATTCTCAATTGTGCATTACAATATAGGAAGCACGGATACAGATTTGGGTATGGGTACAACAGTGCGCCACAAGAAATTTTTGAAAATTATAATATGACACGGCTGGTAGGACACAAATTTAATATGGGTATGATACCCCATGAAGTGTACATACTTCCTAGATTACAATGAACCCAAGTATAGTATATATAGAGGCTAGAGTTAGGTTTACATGAGCTTACAACATAATTAGATCTATTGGACCATTGCACATAATTTACTTATAAACCTAATATCTTTAACCATAGTATGGTATATATTATGTTTTCTTATTTCCATTTTCTTATATATTTTTGTAATAGTAACTTTTCTTTACTTCAATTATTTTCTCTTCTAGAACAAGAACTGGATAGAAAGTAAATTTTCAGGAAAACATTGCATTTTATTCTTGAAAGTTAATTTCTCAGTGGGAATTACTTTTTACTTTTCTTATAATAAATTATTGGTCAAATTGAATGCATAATTTTCTGGCAGGTAAGGGAGGAGGAATTGAAAAGGTTAAAGGCTATAGAGAAAGCTGCTAAACTGTAGGCAACAAGAACATGTTTTTTGTAGAGCGGATCATATATTTGCATGACTTGCTTTAATTAATTATTGATGCATATGAGGATTGTGTATAATAATTAGTGTGTTCCATTTTTTTTTTCAGACGCAACAAACATCATATAATAGAAAAAAGAGTGAAAAAAAATGTATGAAATTGATCATAACTGACACTTTTGTACTATTTTCATCCATGATTTTGCTAATCTAGGTGGTATGCATGGTGGGAGAAATCTGGGTTTGTTACAGATGCAAACTGCGAAGAGCTCCAAACCCCCATTTGTTATCGTGGGTTTCTTTCTGGACTTCTTTTGAAAAAAAAAATATATATATATATATATATATATATATTCTAGAATTATAAGAACATTTTTGTTGTTTAATGTATTTTTATTATCGATAACATTGTGTTTCAAGACACAGAGTCACGTTTAGGCATCTAGTTGAACATTTCAAAAGCCATTCCTATCCAATACAATTTAGAGTATCCATAGATCATATTGTCCCCAACAAAACGAATTTGGATTTGGGATCCTCAAATACACTATCCTAGCATAACTCACTTTTCCCAACTTATATTGTAACTAGAAAATAAAGTTATGTAATCTTCTCTATCTTTAGATTGAATCTTGGATCAAATCATTGTAAAAAAATTTCCAACAAATAAGAGGGTCTATAGAAAGCATTACAAATAATTTTAGAGATAATCGTCACATTCTAATGAAACTTATTTCTATACTGTTAAAGGTAACTGAGCATTGAAATTAGTAGATGGTGACATGAACTAATATTTTGTAACATATAAATTATAATTAATTGAGATGGGTAGTCTAGACTTTAAAAAACCAAATTTTAAGGGTGGAAACTTATGGATTTTGAATCTATGAGTAGATGAAACCTATACAATCAGCCTAAAGCCCATCCAAGTCCACAGATTGAAAGTACAGCCCACACATTTGAAATAGCCATCCAAAATTAATTTAAGATAGATCCATAATAAGCCCCATGACATCAGCTTCAAAGCCCATCCATGTGGACAATAAAGTCCAAAAGCCATTCAATGGAATCAACCAATTGAAGCCCACAAAAGATTAGCAACAGCCTATGAAAGCCTACAGCTGTAACAAATATCAAGCTTAAGTTCTAGTGTTTCCCTCCATCGCTAGTGAATCATGCTCACTGAGGAGAGACAGCCAGATAAGGGAAATAGAAGAGCAAGGGGTTGAATCGCAAAATGGCCGTTTCGTGTCAACTTGGAGCACTTGTAAGACCGTTGGGTCTATAGTTTGATTCCATGTGTAAGTAAAAGAACTTATTGAAGCAATAATGCATCTATTGTGTTACAAATTCGTGTCCATTTGAAAATAACTTTAGTTTTTTTGCTGAAATTTTTTTGTTAAAAATTTGATAAAATATACTTGCACTTTGAAAAAATGAGAAAAATTAAGACAAAGTAGGCTTTTAAAAAGCTTTATATAAAATAAATAAATAAAAAGCTAGCTTATAATCTAGTCCCAAACACACACAACGTTTCCGCCAATGTCATATTTACCTCCATAAATCAAGGGCCAATTATCATTAATGCAAAGCTGCTGAAATCCTTGATTTCATCAAGTCCAAATTGGGGTCTTCCCCTTAAGGAAGCAGTTTTTAGGGTGATTATGTAGCCATGCTATTCTCCCTAAAAACAAGACATAAACAATGCCTCCTATTAAGGAGGAACACTACTATGTTGGAAAATTGTCTCAAATTTCTATTGTGGCATGGAAAGTTAATTGAATTTTCTTATCAATGAAGAAAAAAAATTTTGGTTATTTTCTTGAATTTCCTTGGTGTGGAAGGAAATATTATTCCATGTCAAAAAAGTAATGCATTCCTTGTGTATCAAAGAATTTGATTTGAAATCTTATAAATGGACAGTTTTGCAAAGAATTTGATGGCCTTGGCCCAATGGTCATTCCCTGTGAAAAGAAGAGAAAAATAATAGAATTGGGCATGAAACCAAAAGAGAAAAATGAGATTTTTGTTTAGGAGTTACCCCAAGAAGAGAAACAACAAGGATAAAGTTTTCTCTACAAAGCTTTTGTAAAATGCACAAATCAAGGAAAAATTGTGAGGCTTTGATTCATGTTGTGAAGTGAAGAAAAGAAAAAAGGTGTTGCCACAGTGTGAGGATAGTGGAGAGCAAAACATTGTGTGAAAAGAAAAAGAAATCACAGTGAGTGCAATGAGTGTGTGTGAGAGCAAAGAAAAACATAGAGATTTTTTCTTTAACCCTTAGACATACACAAGGGAGATAAGTATGAGATTTCTTAGAAACATATTGTAATTGATTTTATAATAGTTGGTTTATTCAAAATTTGTACTGTGGTTTCTCTCTTCAAGGAGAGAGAGTTTTCCACTTAAATTTATGCGTTCTTGCATGTGATTGATATTTTGGCTTGTTTATTTTGGTGATAATATCTTTTTGTGATTGATTAAAATTGCTAATTGAGTTTCTTAATTGACACAAGACTAGATTGGGACCGAACATGCTTAATTACAAGGAAAGATAACACTCAATGGCCACAACTGATATTGCCCTCATTCAATAGGTCTTCAAGCGATTTAAACATCACCATAAATTAGAAAGAACTCGAAACGTGGGGGGAGGGGGGCTAAAATTAACTCTAGACTAGAAACCACAACACACATACAATACACACACATTTGAAAAACATTGAAGCACTTACACATCTTGGGAAATTAAGTTACATTCAGTGGAGGTGCAAACCATGTTTTTGAGCTCTCAATTACACAAATAGAAGTGTCCCTTTCTCCTTCAACTTATTAATCCCCCTTTCCCTTATTTCTTGGAGCTAACATCTATTTTCCTCAAGTTGTGTAAGCTTTTTTTTGCAAGTTATTATAGTTGCTACCTTTTCACATTTGCTAGTATGAATCCTTGGGGCTTGACTTACTGCATGCACCTCATTATTTGTTTCCACTAAAAGAGGAGAATGAGTTGCTTGTAGCTAGCTAAGAGCCTAAGACAGGTTTCTAATACTTACCCTCTTATATATATACTTGCTTGGCATTGCTTGCTATAAGCGACAATATATTTGTCTATGCCAAAGTTTTTTTTTTTTTTTTTTTTTTGAGGAAAGTCTATGCCAAAGTTAATATGAGCTGCTTGTCAAATATACCTGCTTGGCGTTGCTTGTGATAGACTGACATATTCCTTCATATTTATTTGTGTATACTTTATAGTTTAAACTAGTCGCTAACCCGTACGATGCACGGGAAAATATTGAAAAATAGATTTAATCTTTCTTTTATTCTATTATATGTCATGTATATATAAGTGTGTTTAGGTCTGTTGATAGAGAGCAATCATTTAAACAATCATAGTAGAAAATTTTCTATTAATAGTAAAATTTGTGTATACACAAATTACAAAACCCTAATGCTGGAGGATCATTTCAACGATGCCTAATGCTGAGCCAGGTTTTCTGAGCCATAAACAAAACCCTTTCCTAGCCCAAAAATACAAAAAGTTCCCTCTTTTCCCACAAATCCAAGAGGGCTGAGACCACCACCAACTCCCCACAGCAGTCAGACAAACCTCCCAAAGAAACCCGAAGAAAGCATGACCAAAAACATATAAAGCTTCCTCCTTTTTCTTATTGAACCAAAAAACCCAGCAAATGCAGTTCCTTTTCCCATTCACTCTCAAAAACCAACAGAACAAAATAGCAAGAACATATACAACAAAGCAAGCAGCAAGGCATGGGAGCAAAAGTAAAAAATGAGATATGAACAAAAAGCAGGGCAAAGAAAAGAAAAGAGGAAGAAGCAGAGATGAATCAATAAAATTTCCCCACTTCGTTCTTACTTTCTTTTGTTTCTTCTCTATATTCAGCTATTGATGATTTAGGAACTAATTTATGTGGGAAAACAAATCATGCCATATGAACACTATCTAGGAATTCTATCAAACTCTTGTGAGAAGCCAATAACAAATCCGGAAAAGACTTCCAGTTTGAATACTTTCAAACTCAAGTTTATTTGAGTCTATCTAAAACAACCTTTCTAACAAAAACTTAGCAGTCTCAATTTTCAAAAGAGAAACGAATAATTATCCCAATGAAGAAAAAATTGAAAACAACTGGAGCTTCAGTTTCATAGGAGTATATTGTTCTCAACAAAAAATATTTTGCCAAAAAAAAATAAAGGGAATCCAAAATATTTTGGGGTTTATGTGATTTGTGACTGCTTAAAACCAAAACAATATGAGCCATACTATAGTATTTCCAACTACCATAGTGACTTGTTTTGTGGAAGGTAATTATTGCACCAAGCCCAACCTCTAAATCCTACCCTTATGTTCAATTATAAACTACATCTAATTCTAATTGGCTTTTATGTTTAGAATTATATGCAAAACTAAATCAATTAGGCTCCAAAAATAAATATATAAATTCTAATATAAAGTTAAAATTTTATAAAACAAACATGAATTCTAATATCAAACTCCAAATAAATTATATAACATGCAACAAAGAAACCCAAGAAAGAAAAAAAGAAAAGAAAAGAAACTATAGTAGCTAAATATACAAATAAAATAGTAATTAAAAGACATTGACACGCAGAAATTAATATCTAAAACTAAAGAAGCATACCTTGCTCAAAAACTTTTTTATTTCGATAAGATCAAACCTGGCTCAGAAAACCTTAAATTAAAATAACACAATTTAAATAGATTAGTAAACCCAATGGCCAAATAAAGAAAACAGGTAAGAGGGAAAATCCTAAAATTATATTAAAAACATCACTAATTATTTTAAAAACTCCAAGCAACGAAAAATGGCAACCTCCCAACTCAACAACATCTTTGCCAAAGAATGCGTACTATGACACATCTCCAAACCTACAATTTAAAAAAAATAACCTCCATATATAAGAAAGACATTTAATGAAATTAATTATTCCCAATGAGAAAAATACACACACAGCCTTGCATGCTTATATACATATAGGGCAGGACAATAGCTTATCATAGCCTCACTCTCAAGCCATTTTTGAATTCAAATATGTTCCAATTTTCTCTAACAAAATTAAAAATATTTTGCTAATCCACATCATAAAACACAAATAAGTCATTCTATCCACTACAGTGACAATTTGTGAATGCAGTATTATACAAATATGAATGGTTCTGATTCATGGGCAACTAAACAGGCCTAAGAGATGTGCCTAATGAGGGAAACATGCAAAGAAGAATCCATTATTAGGTCTAATGTTATTTGCCTTAGTCAAATAGTTCGATAGTCAATCGATTCATAATTTCTCTACAACTAAAAGTAATGGCTTATAGGTATTTACAACAAAAGGCTTGTATTTATTCTCAGCGTCAAAACAAAGGTTATTGTTTCAAATTTGTTGTTAATTAATATAACACCATGGTATCATCCAAACTCACTCAAGCGCCTAATAGGTGGATTTCACACAAGTTAGGAGAAGTGTTCAGTTGGTGAATGGTTTATATGTAGGCTCTATAAAGTTAGAGGAAGCACTAAAAATCAGATAATGATTCATAGATATAAAACCCAAATCGCCCAGATTATAAACCAACCAATCAAATCTTCATTAATTTTGACCCTTTTTTCAAGTAGAGAAACCCCCCTGATAGGATTAAAATCAAAAGCACATTAAGTTATCAAGTAGATTATAAAGTTAGCCTAAAAAAAACACACAAAAACCCTTAGTAACAATTGGAAATTAAGCGAAAATTGAAATTAGTAAATATATCTTTGACTAAAAAAATCAAAACAGGAAGGAGGAAAACAAAAATCAGATAATAAGTCATAGATTAAAACCCAAATTGCCCAACAAAAACAACGAAATTTCCCATTTTTTAATCAAATGAAAGCAAACCCAGATTATAAATCAATCAGGACTGCCCAAATTTTGATCGCATAAACACAATAAACCTAAAAACCCTAGAATATGAAACTAAGATCAAAAACCGAAAAACAGAAGGCAAATAATAGAAAGATTCAGAGAGAGAGAGAGAGAGAGTAGAAACATTGTGGATTTGAAATATCTTTTCCCTTCGTGGCTTGTGTTTGATCCACTACCTTCTTGTGTAATAACCCAGATATCAAGCCAAATAAATAAAAATAAAAAACAAAATAGAATAGAACAGAACATGAAACTGAAACTGAAACTTACTGACAACTATGTGGAATCGGAAGATGGAGGGAGATCGATCTAACAGTAGTGAAGAGGCCTCCCTCAGTTTTCTCTCTCCAACACTCTCTGCATCTTATCAGATTTCTCTGTGTTTCACGGTCACAAAAGCTCTCGATTCTTTATATCTCTCTCTCTAGTCGTTTTTTATTAAATATAGGTTTAGGGTTTAGAAAAGTTTTAATATGGAGAAGCAGAGCATCGAGTTTAGGGTTTAGAAAAGTTTTATTATTATTATTATTATTATTATTATTATTATTATTATGCTGACGTGGAAAATTGTAGAAGTTTCAAAAGTTTCGATTTTATAGATTATTTATGCATGAGAAAAGTATTTTTTTTCCTTAATAATTTATTATTTCTATCACTTATTATTTTATGTTTTTGCCTAAAAAACACACGATGGTAGTGGCTATTAGGTGACTCATTAATTTATTGCTTTCATAGTTAGAAGCATGCTAGGTTAGCTTTTGATTTGTTTTACTTGTTGTGTTGTGGCTGTGTTTCTGGGCAAGGATGTGTCGTGCATGCGTACGCATCCTTACGAACATGTGTCTGCATACTTTGAGTATGCGCATGAACGTTCGAGCCCAGAAACCTAGAGTTTGTGTTTTTCATTGTCTTGCTGTTTTATTTAGTTTCAATGCATGTTTAAGGTTTGTTTAATTTAGTTTTCACTTGTTTAGGCTTAGGATTAATAGTATTACATTTTTTACATGCTTTGATTGTTAGATTAAGGGTTAGGGTTCATGGGTGTGATGAACAATATGAACATGCATAATCACATGAACATGCATCAATGCATAGGTGCCAAGGTGCTAAGGTGCAGTAAAGTAAGCATATGTAAGTCATACATATGAATATATGAATATGAACATACATCTTTTGACATAACGACTAGTTTCTCTAGATAATGAATGCTTGGATGCAATGCTTTGGATGTAAATGTGCTTGATTGATGTCATGCCTCTAATGATATGATGTTGCTGCCTCTGTGTTAATGTGATGACGGTCGTCGAGCTGGACAGGAGCAAATGTCAATTTGATTCAAGGCTAGATTAAGCAAAAGATGTAACTGCTAAGCTGCGATGCTAGAGAATAGTTGAACTGTAATCAATTGTTGTGACCCACTTTTTTGGGTTAGCTACGAAATTTATAGGATGGCTTGTGGATTACTAATATTCTTAATAAATATTTGGATTTTAAGTTGTTGAGTGAAAATAAAGGAAGTCTTTCCTATTTGAGACACAAAGTAAACAAATCACTTTTTTTTTTTTTTTTTGGAATCTTAAACAAATCGCTTAAAATGAAATCAATTACAACCATAAATGGTCCATAACTTTAATACTCAGAGAAACATAAGCGAATTTCTTGATTTAGCGAGGGGCACCACTTGCTATATAAAGGAGCTCCAAAATTGCTGGACATTGTGTACGAAAAGCATAACACAAACTTTCGTAGAGAAACCACTTTTGCTTTGGAGAATGTTGAGGAAAAATGAAAAACACTTAACCAACAAGTGGGATGGGGATGGGCATTTGGGTCTTCATCTCAAACCTTTTTTTTTTTTTTTTTTTTTCATGATATTAATTCCTGAATAACGATAAATTCTAAAGATTCTATTGACAAAAAACCAACCACATCTGTTGGCTTTGCTTCATGCCATCGAGTTAGTAATCTGTGTTGTTTCATTCAACATCATTCTTCCTGACTAATAAAGATTCTATAAACAAAACATTAAAAATAATGACACCTTTAGCATGGTAACAAGGCTGGTATCAAATATTCAAAAATACAATCTTTTGAACCAGATGCTTTTGTTTTTTAATTGCCTCAATTTCCTTAAATTGACCAAAAAGAGGACACTCTGAGGTTGCAGAGATCTAGAAGACCTACTAAAGTTAATCATGTTTGTTGCTTGAGCTTCAACATGCTGGCCTACTTCAAGAGACAAAATGAGGGAGACTCTTAACATTCTCCTGTCAAATGTGTAAAGGAACCTTTTCTTTGTAGGCAAAAGCACTCATGACCTTGGACAGCCTGTCATGTTGCCTAAAAAATAAAAATAAAAATAAAAATTAATCATTAGCGGGCTGCAACATACAGTGCTGTGTAAAAGACTAAAAATATTGAATTAGTTCAAAATTGAATAAGAACAATTGATGCTGATACGATTTTTCTGGCAATAAAACGGTCTCAAAGTCACCATTAGCCTTTACATTTTCAGGATATAGCCCTTCTATTGTAGGATTGTAGAACTTCATTGCACAATCTTAACCAATAAATACTACTCTCAACGCTATAGAAACAATGGAAAAACTCCTTTCAGGCTTGACTATATCAGTTGTAAGGTTTACGAGGTACAGTGGGCTTTGCCTTAATATAATTTTATTTTTTTTTTTTTTTTTTTTAAGTAAAAGAATATTTCATGAATAAGAGACTAGTTCACATGGTTGAACACAAAGTCTAAAGAGATACAACAGAAGCCTTAATATAAAATCTAGCCATATGAATTGAGCTAGAATTATAAATAGAAATTGAACTATACACTGATTGTAACAAAATGCATATACCACACAGTGTACTGGACAAATAAATACCTAATTAAAATGTAAAAAATCCAGGATCTACTCTAATAGATATACTTCAATCAGAGGTGATACAAATTCAGTTCAGCAGATGCTTATAAATAAGTTGGCTCAACAGCCATACCTGAAATTAATGATTCTCATACACAATATACAAAAGCCAACAAATTTTGCCTCGTTTTTTTTTTTTTGGGGGGGGGTGGGGGGGAGTGGGTGGCGCGCTTAGGAACATAGAATTTTGGCTTTCTTTGATACTAAATCTTTTGTTTAATGTTTTGGAGCACTTCATGCATTCGCAACCTCATTCCCAAACTTCACACCATTTCTTATCATTTTTCTTACCTTTGAATCTCATCCTTGAAGCTCAAGATAAACAGAAAGGTTTTCATTTACAAAAGATTCCGCATATCCAGCTGGAGTCGCACCATTCTCACTGATTACCTGTATAATGTTTATTTCACAGTACAGAAGTATTTTAATCAGAGGAAATGAACTAGCAATATGCAACATCGGCCTCGATTCAAAAGCAAGAATTGATATAGTCACACAGCATAAGGCTTTGTTTGGTTGGAAGGATGGAAAAATGGATAGATGAAAAATAGTAAATAGTAAGGGATGAAAAAGTGGGAGGATAAAAAAGATTAGTTTTCCATCCCCCATTAATCACCCCAACCAAACACACCCTAATGGTCAACTTTGGTATCTTATTAATCATATGATAACAAGTTTGTTCACTGCCAACTATACGAATGGACATATAGTAAAACAAGAAACAAAACCTTAGTCCCAAAACTTGGGGTCAGCTATAGACAGAAAGTAGCATAATAATTTCTCAGGAGCATTCAAGTACAAAGACACATATGTAACAACATGGCAACAAAGACTTCACTGAGATGAACATACACTACAAAAGCAGGCAAAGAAAGACAAATAACATCATCTTGTCTGTCCATTGGGCTCCATAAGAATGTATAAAGCATGCCTGAAAAGAGGGTGGGTGTGTGCGCGTGTGTGTGTGTATCTGTGTATGTATTTTTTTGATAAGTAATGCCTCAAACATCAATATACAAGAGCCACTTTAAGAGCAACATATGTGACTATAAAGCATGTCTGAAAAGAGGGTGTGTGTGTGTGTGTGTATCTGTGTATGCATTTTTTTGATAAGTAATGCCTCAAACATGAATATACAAGAGCCACTTTAAGAGCAACATATGTGACATACCCTCAAAGATGATAAATTGGCAAGAGTAATAATTTCAAGTTCATGGCTGCTAATAATCTCTGCAAATGCATGATTTCTGCAAAGCACAAAAGCAGGTCGCCTGAAGACAGAAGAATCATAGCCAGAATTAGGGTATCTTGTAATTTGAACATTTTCAATCAGATTAATTCAAATAAATTAAATCAGAATTACACATGCACCTATCAGAATTACACATGCACCTAGCACTTGCAAGGTTAGGAGATGCCAGTTGAGCTAAAGCACATTGGTGACCAATTCAAATAAATTTAACATAAACTTGCACAGATTTACAATTACAGGCAGTGTATTAAACCTGACCCAGCCGGTCGGATTGATAACCGGGTGACCCGGCACATAGTCCGGTCCGGGTGATGAATTGGATCGGATGTGCACAAGAACCGGTCAAAACCATTAAACCCAGCGAGTTTTAAGCAAACCGCGTGACCACTAAGTTTTAAGCAAACCACTTGCTTATCAAAAAGAAAGTGCAAGTTCTTATATTGTTAAGCAAAAGAATGATGTCCTAGCCAATTTAAAAAAACAAAAAAGAAAGTGCAAGTTCTTACATTGTTAAGCAAAAGAATAATGTCCTATCTACTTTAAAAATAAAACAAACAAACAAACAAAAACCAAAAAATGAGTGAGTGAACAAACAAAAGTCAATGCAAAAAAAAATTGAAAGACGGAGGAAAATTTTGTTTCTTTTTAAAAATAAATAAATAATAATTTCCATGTACCTTTCTCGTCTTTCATTTGCAAGTGACCTGAGAGATTTCACTGTAGAATCTACAAGATCCATCTCATACTCCACCCTTTCATTTGTCCAGCACTGAGATAAACATGAAAATCATCAAAAGAGTGATAATACGAATTATTAAATCAAATAGTTACCATCGTCCTTTTCAAACAGCTTATGCAATATGCTTCCCCTCCATTCAATGTTGTTGGTCCCTACCACTCCATTTAAAATATCCAAAAATACAGTTCACTTTTAGAATTATAAATAACAAATTTATAACTTTCTAACTGCCCTTTTTTTGATGAATAATGCAATTTTTATTGTAATCAAAATAATAGTCACCCAAGTATATAGGGTGTATACAACTGGGGACCATAAAATCAAACACAAGAATTACATGAATCTATTGATTCACTAACCATACAATCAAACACAAATTACACGAAATCTACTAATTCAATAACAGACTATATCTACTAATTCATTATCAGACCATATATATATATATATATATATATATATTAATTCATTAACAGATCATATAGACTGACTATGCAAAACATCCAACCCAATCAGGCATAGATCTCTCTGTGTCCTAGAAACCCCACTTGTTCCTCACCCTCCATATACACCACATCAAGCAATGCAGGGCAGCCATCCACAATCGATGATGCCAATACAACCTAGCCAACAAGCTAACAATTGAATAATAAACATCGGCATCACCCAACAAACCCCAATAAACCCAACACAATAGATCACAAATCTACAGCAATTGGGCAATGAAGTAGGAGATAATCTGCTGATTCCCCATTGCATTTACACACAACACCAATCTAAACGCCACACATTCATTTTCCGTAAATTGCCAATTGTCAAGATTTTCCATACAAAGAAAACAACTCTAGAAGGAATTTGCCAAAACAAAGAAATCAACTCTAGAAGGAATCTTGATTCCACATGTACTTCCAAGGGAAAGATTGATTGCCATTACAATGAAGAAGCCTGTGGTAACCACTCATTGTAAATCCCTTCTTATTGGGTTCCCAACATAGCTGGCCAGGCAAGTTTAGTAAACATAGAAATTGGATGATTTGGAACATGGTCCCCCACTGATTGATGTGGAGTATTTGGGGGGAGAGGAATTTTTGGATCTTTGAAGGAACAGAAAGATCAATTCAAGACTTAAAGACTTCTTTCTTCCAAACTTTGTGTGTCCGGTGTTCTCCCTTTCAGTTCTTTGTCTGATTTGATCAATAGATGTAGTTTTAATTCTTCTTAATTTCTTAGTTTTGTTTGTCCCTTGTTTCCCACTTAGTACACGTCTACTGTGCTTTGTTTTTCCTGTACTTGTTTTTCTATCAATAAAGTTTATTACTTATTAAAAAACTAAACTTACCTCTACAATTGATGGGTACTTGCATATCATAATTGATTCCATTGCTGTCTGGTCGCTTGATGAAGGAAGGCGCTGCCATAATTCTTCCGTAACATACGGCATAAAAGGATGAAGCAATCGCAGCCCATTGTCAAGACATAACCAAAGTGTGTCTTGAGCAAACCTCCTGGCAATCCCAAACTTTGGATCACTCCCAGCAAAGAAAGGCTTAATTGCTTCAATAAAAACATCACACAGTTGGTATTGCCACCATGAATACACAGTACTTGCTGCATCTGAGAATTTATACGATTCCAAAGCTGCAATAGTTTTGAGTATGGCTTTGTTTAATAATGAGAGTATCCATTGACAGCTAAATGGCAAGTCATCTGGATTTACATTTGTGGGCGGAACATAATCATCCCCAAGCTTGCTCATAGAAAATCGTACAGCATTCCACAATTTATTACACCACTGACGATACCCCACCACTCTTTGAATATCCAAATTTATTTTATCAAACTGAGAGAAAATGATTACACACATCAGTAATTCAATTAAAGTAAACAGCCAAATGAGTGATAGAAATCTGAATAAAGAAACAAACCTGAGCTGTGTAAGATATAAGTGCGAAGCGAAGAGCATCCGCACCACATTCAGGAATACCATTAGGAAAGTCTTTCACCTGTCCCTCTTTAGCAACAGTCAGTTCCTTGGGATCTAAGTTACCCTCCTCTAGCCTCTTATGAAGACCTTCCAAGGATATCCCATTTATTACTTCAAGTGGATCAATGACATTTCCCAAGGACTTAGACATCTTGCGCCCATGTGCATCACGAATCATGGGATGCAAATAAACCTACATAGAGTTTAAGGTGCTTCAATCAAATCACATTACCTCTGTTATTAAAATAGATTTGCACAAGAAAATGTACACTGTATAGAAAATAATCATAAAAATTCCAAATATATACCGAATACATTTTTTTTAAGAAGATATAACGGGGCAAGGTCAAGTTACCTTTCTAAAAGGTACATCGCCACCCAACTCCATTCCTAGCATTACCATGCGAGCAACCCAGAAAAAGAGAATATCATGGCCAGTTTCCAAAACTGAAGTTGGATAAAACGCCTTTAGATCTTCCGTATCATCAGGCCAGCCCAAAACAACTAATGGAAAGAGACCAGAAGAAAACCAAGTATCAAGCACGTCAGGATCTTGACTTAAATGAAACTTCTTCCCATTATATAATCGGCTAGCCTCCTCCTGAGCATCGTCCTCATTTCTTGCAACCACCCAGTGGTCTTTGTAAGAATTAATTTCCTTCAGCTCATCATCCTCCAGAGTGACATACCATGCAGGAACACGGTGGCCCCACCAAAGTTGCCTCGAGACACACCAGTCACGAATGTTTTCAAGCCATCTGTGATGGTTAAGACCCAAATGCCCACATTTTTAAGCATAGAATAACATACCAAAAATAGATATGCTAAAAAATAACATTTTTAATCTTTATGATGTGAACATCAAAAATTTATAACGCATGGTAAAAAGATATGAAAGACCACCTCTTCCAGTCAGCAGCATACTGTTTTGGGATGATCTCAATCTTCTTTTTTTCTTCATCCATGACAGCATCAAGGCCTTTCTTCTTCTTTTCTTCATCCATGACAGCATCATGGCCTTTCTTCTTCTTTTCTTCATCCATGACAGCATCAAGGCCTTTCTTTGCCATTTTACTGCAGTCAACATACCATTGGGGCTTCGAAAGTGGCTCCACAACATCATTGGTTCTTGAACATATGCCTAGACGCATCTCATTACCTTTAGCACCTCGATAAAGACCCTAAGTGCAAATAAATAAACAACATTGAGTAATAAACAGCATCACACATAAACAATAAATGAACATAGAACAGCTGTTAAGTAATAAACTTGTGCGGCCTTTAGCATCCATTTCTTTTTTTTTCTAGAATGTAACTTGTGCAGCCCTTATACAAGTAACAAAAAAAGAACACAAATAACATAAACTCGCATTTTTGAATTGGACACAAAAGACATGAATATAGGATAAATTTTACATAACACAGAGAGAATTAATAGACACTTTCAGGCACCAAGAACAGGGCATAAAATGTACTTACCAAAAAGAACAGTGACTTTTTTTTTTGGGTAATAAATAATAAAATTTCGTTGATAAAAAAGGTATTCCATGTTAATGATGATGAACACAAAATACAAGCAACAAATACAAACAAATCAAATAGAAATTCTAAGGGAATATTGAAAATCAAAAATGGAAGTACAACGCGAGACCAATCAAACAAAGTCCTGATTAGCAAGGACTTCAAATAATCTACAGGTTTCGCGTCATCTTCAAAACTACAGTTGTTGTGTTCCCACCAGATTAATAACATCAGACTGTAACTATACAAGTCCAATCCTGACATAGGAAAACTACCATGGTGGAGCAAATTTTATTGAGCAGTAAAGTCTTTCTAGATAACTCCTAGGATGGTCCACTCCTATGGTCCTTCCACGAGACACCAGGGATGCTCTCTTATCAGAACTCCAGCAGAGCCAATAATTCCTCTCTATGTTTATCCAAAAAGACAGAACAAAACCCCTCCCTCCTACCACAGGACAACTAGGATGGTCCCTTAGCAGAACATGTTGCAGCCATAAAACTCACCAGAGCCAAAATTCGTCCAAAAGCCCACCCCAAAAACAGAAGATACCTTATAAACATCCTCTCATACAGCCAAATAAAATATTTTCCAGAACCAAAATAAGTGTAGAAACCTGTCCTGAAATCTGAACTCATTACGGTTGGTGATGTGCTGAATGTGGATTTTTTGGCTGCTATTTATGAGTTGTCAGGTAGCTGAATTACCTATGACATATTTGAATCTTCCCTTGGGCTCTTCTTTTAAATCAAAAGCTGAATGGAGTAGTGTGATAGAGAAAATAGAGAGGTGTTTGGCTGGTTGGAAGAGAATGTCCTTCCAAAGGGGGTCAGATTACGTTGATTAAGAGCATTCCATCCCGTTTACCTACTTATTTCTCATCATTGTTTCCTATCTCGATGAGCATTGCTCAGCATATTAAAAAACTTCAGCAGGATTTTCTACTGGGAGGAATGGATGATGAGTTTAAGTATCACCTATAGGTTAGGGGAAGGCCTGTGAACCTCTTCAAAATGGGGGGCTAGGCATTTGAAATTTGGTCATATTTAATTAAGCTTTACTAGGAAAATGGTTATCGTTGTTCACAGTGGAAAGGGAGGCTTTATGGGGAAGGGTGGTGGACGCTAAATATGGTATTATATGGGTGTTGTTTGGGGGGGGGGGGGGGGGGGGGGGGGGGGTGGGGAGAGTGGGGGTGTGGGTGGTCAGGGTTGTTGTTCTCATAGGGTGCAGGGACCTAATAGAGTTTGTCTTTGGAAGAGTATCAGGAAGGGTTGAAGGGCTGGGACAAAGTCCACAAGTTTGTCATTTTTAAGGCGGGGGAGGGCTCCTCCATCAAATTCTGACATGATCCATGGGTGGAGGAATTCCTCTGCAAGATAACCTCCTAAGGCTTTACGGTATTACTTGCAACAGAGAGACTTCAGTGGCTGAGCTTTTATCTCCTTCAGGGATAGCTTCCATTGGAATATCAGTTTTGCACAACCGGTTCAAGACTGGGAATTGGAGTTGGTTGCATCATTTTTGGATATGATCTATTCTGGGTTGGCGAGAAGGAATGGGGTGGACCAGCACTGGACCAGCTATGCTGGAAACCCTCTTCCAAGGGGGTTTTTGATGTTAAAGACCCTATTACACGGTACTACATTCCACCACCCCAAGCAATTTTCCATGGAAGACTTTGTGGAAGTTGAAAGTGCCATCTAAGGTTAGTTTTTTCCTTTGGAATGCAGCATTAGGGCAAATTCTAACCATTGATAATTTGCGGAGGCGTAGAATAATTGTGGTTGATTGGTTTGTAAGAAGGATGGGGACACTATTGATCATTTATTGATACATTGCTCTATAGCTAGAGAATTACGGAATTTGGTGTTCTCATTATTTGGGGTTCAATGGGTCATGCCAAGTAGCGTTATGGATTTGCTAGCAAGGTAGTCAAGCAAGTTTAATGGTCATACTACTGCGTTGATTTGGAGTATGATTCCTCATTGCTGCATGTGGGGTTTTTGGCAGGAGAGAAATGCTCGTACCATTGAAAGACATGAGAAATTGATTCATCATCTGAAGTTATCCTTCCTCCAGACTATGCTAGCGTAGCCAAATGCTGCGGGCGTTTTACTTTTAATTCTTTATATAAGTTGCTTGATAGTTGTACTTCCCATGCACCTTATTTTTTATGTTGTGTTGGTTCTGTAGCACACTGCCTGTGTGCTTTGGTCCTTTGTAAGTTTTTGTTTTCTTTTAATGAAGCATTATTACTAAACCGAAAAATGGAAAAAGAAAAAAGAATTAACTTATATGAACAGTAATGTACCTTCTTTTGTAATGCTTCAATAACTGCCTCTCGAGCTTTAAATCGTGGCATCCCTGCAAACTCCGAGCCACCATTGCTGTTTACTTTCCCGTCATCAGTAAAAATGTTGATTGACTCAAGATCATGATCCCTATGAACCTCAAAATCATTCCGGTCATGAGCCGGGGTAATCTGCAGGAATATTTATGGATTATGAGTTCTTACAGCCTGGAAACATAAAACTCAGAAGTGAAATTTTGATGCAAGTGTCGATATCATTGAAAATAACTTTACCTTAACAGCGCCTGACCCAAACTTCGGATCAACAAGAGTCGCATCACAAACTATAGGAAGCTTTCTTCCATTGAAGGGATGAATGGCATATTTTCCATGAAGATGATTGTACCTTGGATCATCAGGATGTACAGCTATAGCAGTATCTCCAAGCATAGTTTCCACCCTAGTAGTAGCCACAACAATCTCACCAAGCTCTCCTTCCAAAGGGTAAGCAAATGAAGTCAAAACACCAAATTCCACAGGTTTCTCATATCCTGGAACGTTTAGTAAAGTCCTTTCTTTGATTTCAATATGTTCCACCTACAAGATCAAGCAACTTCAATAAATTCAGAAACCATGAAAGACCTTTTTTTAATAAACAAATCTTAAAAAGCTCATTATAAAGACTTGCCTGTTAGAGACTTACCTCAATATCAGATATGGCAGTCCGTAACACACAATCCCAATTCACTAGACGTTCATCTCTGCAAAAAATAAAAAAAGGATATAATATAGAAACTTCAAACTGTAGACAAATAGCATTACAAGCCAATGCTTTTTAAATACCAGATCGACAAAAGAATTGGAAAATGAGAGATTCAAGGATTTGAGGTTAGCCTGGGGTTCAACTAGAGATCAGACCAAGATTCAACTGGGGTCAAACCATAATGACGTAATTATAAATTTAGTAGCTAATTAATATGAAAATAAATTTGTAAAAATTATCAGTCTTGACCAAGACTGTATTTAAAGAGGTCCAATATATCTTAATTATAGATAAGATGACATTTTTCACAATTTATTATAAAGATTTTTTTTTATAAGTAATTAACTTCATTGAAAATTGATGAAATAAAATTCAGAGAAAATTAGGCACACAGGCTAAAGAGGCAACAAAGAATTAAAAAAAAAAAAAACTAGATAACAATGAAAGTACAAAAATCAAGCATATTTAAACACACAACATACAGTAAAAAGGCCACTTTTCTTTTGTTTTCCCTTTTTTGGTTAGTTAAAAGGATTTGGGATTGGGGGGGGGTGGGTGGGGAACCATCTCAACAGGCATCTAATTTCACATCGGTTGACTGTATCCAAATTTAGGTCAAAACTTTGAAGAGAGAACTTGAAGAAAGTGATTGAAAAAAAATTAGTTTAAAGGAACAACCACCATGATAAAGAATGCACAACTTTTCTTGGTGTCAAAGCATACCTTTTAATAAGCCCTTTCTCGTGAAGTCTAACAAAAGCCTCTGTCACAGCTCTTGAGCTTTTCTCATCCATTGTGAAGCACTAATAGAAGAAAAATAAGCAAAAATCACTCAGAGAGTGGGGGAAGAAAAAATAATAAGAGATTCATGACTGAATCTGACATGAAAAAAAAAAAAAAAAACTAATTAAGAATGGTATGCTTTATCCACAACTAGTAGAGCAGAGGACTCAATGTCCTTGTATCACCAGTTCAGATCTGATAGCTGGCACATGATTAATTTGTATGAGTATCCATTTTACAAATTAATTGATATGGGCCAACATATACATTTATTAATATTATATCAGAAGATATATAAGTATCCACGGACAAAGTAAAAATGAGTTATGTCAAACTAAATCCTTACCTCACGAGACCAATCTAAAGAGGCACCCAAGCCACGTAACTGTTGTAAAATGGTGCCACCATACTTGTTTTTCCAATCCCAAACCTTTCAGCACAATATAATGGAAACATCAGAATATGTGTGTGTGTGTGTGTGAATAGACAAAGCAACATGAGGACATCAAAATTATGAACAGAGTATATTTTTTCCCTTGGCAAGGATACTGATATTAGCTAGTGTTTGAACTCACTTCAGATACAAATTTCTCTCGACCAAGATCATGCCTGGTTAATTTTCTTTCGCGCATTATCTTCTTTTCCACAACCACCTAAAAAGATTTAAGTAAAAAAGAATAAATGCCACATATTAAACAATTGACTGACAAATGGTTGTATTCTAAAGAATATTCAAAATTCATTCACCACATGCAAGCATAAGTACGGATTTGATGCGAGTAAAGCAAGCTTGAAAAATGGGCTATTAGCCAAAATGCTTATGGAAAGGCATGTGACACATAATGAGTTCATGCCTGAAGTGCCATATAGTCATAGGATTGGACCCTTTCAAAGGTCCTCCTCCCTAGACCAAAATTCAGTGCAAAGCCACATCAGAATGATTTATGCAAAACATTGGGTGCAGAATGCAAAGGCCCCAAACAGCTTTCAGTTAACTGTTGCTACAGAGCTTTGGGGGAAAAAAATGGAAAATTAGCAATCATGATGTCTCATCAGGCTAAATGATGAGGGGTGACATCAATCAATTAAAAGATGATCATATGTACAAGGGTAAGTGTTGGTAGAACATCTCTTTAATAAGTTATTGTTTCCAAAGAAGTCAAATAGTCTTTAATTAGTAATTCCTAGGGAATTATCAGACTGTATGTTTTAATTCACCTAGGCAGACAAGTCTTTTATTGTGTTTCTAGTTCCTTAGTGTTAAGTCTAACTTTGGTCTAGCAAATTTAATGTTCTATTTGCTAATTTCGTTCTCCCATGCTTAGAGGGCTATTCTAAGCTTTATATAAGCTTTTTGGATGGATTAAACCAAAAAAAAGTGTATTTTCAGATTATATATAGCCTTTGTGCTTTAGAAAATGGATTTTTTCTTTTCAACTCTTATCCCATTGGTGGACTCCTTGGGTGGCGAGTTAGGATTTTGTATCTCTTTGGGTGGTGTTTTTAAGTATCCCATAGAGTGGTGAGCTAGGAAGCACTGACGCGGCTGGGAGGGTGCTGCATTGGAGTGCGGCCACCGACACCGCTGCCCGTGCGTCAGTGCCGCATCTGAGATTTTTTTTTTCGGATTCACGCTAACTCGGCTCCGATTCACGCCGACTCAGCTCCGATTCGCGCCGACTCGACTCCAATTCGCGCCAACTCGGCTTCGATTCACGCCGATTCGACCAAAATCGGGTCATATTGGCCGAATCAGATTGTTTCAGCCGGCAGCCAAAACTAACCGAAATCGGCCTTGAATCATGCCGGACTAGCCAAAATCGGCTTTGAATGAGGCCCAAACATCCAGAATCTGTCCTTCCTCAATTTTATTCTGAATATTTGTTGCTTCTTTTGTTTTTTCTTTTTTGTTTTGTGTTTCTTGCCATCTTCTTTCTTTGTTTTGTGAACCAAGGCCATTGTAATGTGTTTTTAAGAATATTTTAATAGTAAAAATATATAGAAAATAAAAATAAAAATATTTTTAATAATTTTTTAATTGCCACACTTGCCGAGTCCTGCACCCGCACCCGAATCCGGAAACGTACCCATGCTTCATAAGTGGTGAGCAAATATCCCCTTTAATTATTAAGGGTTTGGTTCAATCCATCATTCCTATAATATTCCATCCATCCATCATTCCTATATCGGATCGTTATGGGTTTCCCCTTACAAATCCAGTATCACAGCATTATGCCCCTGAGTGATATGTGAGCTCACTCTCCCCAACCCAAAATATGCAACTAACATTCTCAAAGCTACATGTCACCAAGCAATAAAGGACAGAAAAAGCTACGTGCTCACAGTCAACAGTAAACCGAAATTTTAAAAAGTATAATTTACTAAAAACTTGTTTAAGAGGAAAAAGGAAGAAGAACCTGTGTTGCAATCCCAGCATGGTCCATACCAGGAACCCACAAGGTATTGTATCCTGACATTCTCCGCCAGCGAACAATCGTATCCTGCATGCAGTATATACCAATTCATATTAAAAAACTGCAACATGGAAGATGTATAGCATAAACATAAGATTTTAGGTGACCACGGGACCTCTATAGCAACAGTAAGGGCATGGCCTATATGGAGGGCACCGGTCACATTTGGAGGTGGCAAGATCTGCAAAATAAAGAAACCAATTTAAGAACAGAAATTATTAGTACACAACTAGATAACGTAATTAAAATATACATACGTGTATCTTAATCCTTTCAGTTAAACTTTTTTCTATCTGAACTTGCATTTAACTTAATCAATTCACCTTTACATGTTGCACAGCATGCTTCATACATTTCTTTTACATTTGTACAGTATTACTTATGAGAATTCTCGAGATTATAATGCATTCATCAAACGGCTAAATTCTAAAGATTAGAGTTTTTACCTTGCAAACATCCTCCATTCATGCATAATCAATGCATAGGAGTTCAACAGGCAGTTAAGACCAAAATCACAAACAGCCAGAATGTACGGGCAAAATTAACCAGTCATAAGTCTAGGAAGTACGGACACTTCATTTGAGGTGCCGTACCCATGTCCTATTGGTGTCGCACCCATGTCTTGCCAATATTGTACTCACCGTGTCTTTTTAAAAATGAAAAAAATTGCTCATGTGGCTGTGTAGTACCTGTGTCCGTGCTTCCTAGGTCATATCTCAAAATCCTAATTAACTAATTGACAATGAATTGAGTTAAATTTACAAGAGGTGGTTGTTTGCCAATAAAACTTCTTGTTGGACAGGCAGAAAGCAAATTGTAGGAACCACTCCTTAGTCTCGTCCATGTTAGATACTATTCTCATCTCCACCAACCAAATCCCTGTAGTTTGACTCACTTCTCAGCAAAGTTTAATCAAACTCTTCAACGTTCTAGAAATGTTAAAACTTCCCAAGATGCACATGAAAACTGTATTGAAATCTAATTCACACCAAAGTCGCTATTTGTTTCTGTTCAGAGTTTCCTTTGAGAGAGGAAAACAGAAAACACTAACAAAGAAAAAATGTGCTTATAATTCAAGAAACAATTTTAAATAAGTCCAAAAAGAAACTCACAATAACAAATGGGGGTTTGGAGCTCTTCGCATCTGCAACAAAGAACCCAGATTTCTCCCACCATGCATACCACCTAGATCAGAAAGCATAGATGAAAAGAGTACATAAGTTTCAATTATTGTCAATTTCATACAGGAAAAGATAAAAAGAAAAACAACACATACGATTTCTCAACTGCAGTAGGACTATACTGCTTTGCCATTTGACTAGAAATTCTTTTCTTCTCGCCGAAAGGTGTTGGAGGGTCAAGAAACTCCTCAGGATTCTCTTCCTTCACCCCGCGCTTTACCATTTTCTTTTCACTCTTTTTTTGATTATTTGATGCTTGTTGCGCCTAAAACAAAGTGGAACACACTAATCAATAATCATTACAAAGAATCCTCATCCTCATATGCATCAATAATTCATTAAAGCAAGGCATGCAAATACATGATCCACTGTACAAAAAAAAATTTCTTGTTACCTGCAGTTTAGCAGCTTTCTCTAAAGCCTTTTGCCTTTTCAATTCTTTCTCCCTTGCCTGCCAAATAATTATGTATTCAATTTGACCAATAATTTATAATAAAAAAATAAATGGAAGTAAGAAAACACAATAAATAGCATACTAGGGTTAAATATATTAGGGTTTATAGGTAAATTATGTGTAATAGTCCAAGAGACCTAATTATGTTGTAAGCCAATGTACACCTAACCCAAGCCTCTTTATATACCATACTAGAGTCTAGGGTTCATTGTAATACACAATTGATATTACAATAGAGACCCAAATTTACAAGGCAGGTAATCAAATACATCATAATCAGCAACTCACAGTCAGAGAAAATAAACTATGTATATATATATACTCTTACAATAGTAGCAGTTGGGGAAAAGAGCAACTTAATAGTAGTGGAAGTTTCTAAGTTTTCTTTATCTAACCTACCAAAGAATCATATGCCATTATGAGTCACATTGAAACAACCACGGTAATTAAACTTACTTTAACTCAACTTGGAAAAGAATGTATAAAAATACAAGATTATATACAGAGTCAGAGACACACAAATACATGCTTAAATACATAAACAGATTATCTTGAAGTAAAACATATCCAACACAATACTTAACCAAAACACGATTAACCATAAGTCAAATGCCTAAGACCAATCAATCACAATATCTATTGACACCTTAATGCTATCACATAAAGGAAGTTTTCAGGAAAATATTGAAAGGAAAACACACTTATACTTGGTCACATTAAATGAACAACTACTTGATGATTTGAATACCGTGTTAATCGAACTTATATCTAAATTCAACATAGAAAAGAATGTATAAAATTACTATAAATATAATATTATGTACACAACACACATCATGCTTTAAATACATAAATAGTGATGTAGGATGAAAAAAATTGCAAACTAACACCAATCCCTAAAAAATTTCGTTAGCTAGCAACGTTTCTAAACTATTTAGAAAACTAACATCTCAAGCTTAAGAAACTTGATTTTGCTCTTCGAACTCGAGCCTAAGAGACTCGATTTCTTTGCTTTTCTGCCTAGTTGCAATTTTTTCCTTTGCTTTCCTTCTTCCTGACCCTTCCAAAACCCAATAAAAAACCCCAGAACTGATAGGATCGGCAGCGAGTATCACCAGAGCGGCGGCGAGCATCAAGGCAGCTTGGGTTTGTGATTGGGTTTTCTGGGTTTTTGGTCCGACTCTGCTTTCTTAAGCTTGCTTGGGTTTGTCTCGGGTTTTGATTTCTGGGTTTCCTAAAAAAAAACCCATGTAAACCATTTTCTTAAAATCAAACATTTTTTTTTAATGTTTTGACTTGGGTTCTAAAAAATCATTTTCCTAAAAATAAGTTTCTTTTTCCTTTATTTTGAATTCTCTTTACAAATGATTTTAAAACTTAAACTTTACTTTTATGAAAACTCATTTTCTTTGGCTATCCTCTCAAAATATAAAATTTAGTTTCTCTTGAGAGATGGATAAAAACCATGGTTTTTACTAAAGCCATGAAAAACCTTTTCTTAAAATCATTTTTGTAGAATGTTTTTAACCTAAGTTTTGAGCATCCTCTTTCAAAAAGCATGGGAATTGCCTTTTCCTAGAATAAAATGGTTTTTAATCTTAAACCTCCCATTCTTCAAAAACCCCTTTTTAACCAAGTTCTTTCTATCTTAAGATAAACAAAAATCATGGTTTTTCACTAAAACCATGGAAACCCCTTTCTTAAAAACTCGATTTCTGGGTTTCCTTTTGTAGAAATTGAGTCTGTAACATAAATTTTTATAAAAATCAAGTTTTTGATACCCGAGTTGCTACAGTCGAGTCTTATAGACTTGAAGATGTTAGTTTCCTAAATAATTTGTAAACGATGCTAACTAACAAAATCGTTTCGACAGGGGTGTTATTAAAAAAAAAAAAAAAAAAAATCCATGCAGGACAAGCTAGGCATGTAAACGTTGAGGCAAGACAACCAAGTAAGAATAAAAATGAAAACCTTGTCTTCTTTATTCTTCTTCCTCTTGAAGTCTTTTTCAGTAATTTCCGGGTTTTCCTCCGAATCCGCCTGAGAATGATAGAAATAAAAAATAAAATAAAAAGGTTAGTTTGCGTTTCCAAACTGAAACAGTGATAGAATCAAACAGTCGAGTCGAGTCGACTTTACCATTTTGTTATTCGTATCTGAGAAAACTCGGGGCTGCCGCTGAGACTGTGAAAACTGCCGTGGATGCCTTGCTTACGGCCTTTCAGAAACCCTCACCGCCTCCTCTGCTTCTGCCTTCGTAAACAAGCAACCCCCAGTTATATACCTTTGGTTCTCTCTCTCCAAAGAACTATGCTTCTCTCTTTGTTATATATACACTACCTGGTCGGTGAGTGTCGGTTATGAGAGTCCGAACTCCTAACGTATGTAGAACTTCAACTTCGCCGAATATTTTTTTTTTTTGTGGTAACAATGGAAAATCAAAGAGTGTGCACAAAAGACTGGGTTGCCATCTTCGCCAATCTTGGCCGAATATTAAACCACCGACATCAATAATTTTTTTATTTTTTAAAGGTTAATAAAAAGGTCTAAATAGAAGGTAAATTTTTTTTTGGAAAAGTGTTCCTATTTTGTAAGTGATATTTTAATGTAAGGTAGATATGTAGTCTTACCCAATTATATTTTAGTTTTGTCTTTACACCCTCAGGTTTAAGTAAAGACAAAACTAAAAGATAGTCAAAGTAACTATACGTATATTGTTTTTTTTTTTAATATAAAAATAAGTTAAACAACCTTTTTTCCTATTAAAAAAAAAAAACCTACATTTATAATACTTTATTATCATTTAAAAAAAAAACTCCTAGTTTTTTTGTGATCGAAAAATGTAATAATCCCAAATTATTGGAGGCTGGTAAAACCTAAATTAGCAAGGCTTGGCCATCTAATGGGTCCTGTCCTTGTTTTTGCATTGCCCAAGCCCACGTGATCAAAGGAAAATCCGTGTGGTTTGATTGGGCTATGGGTGGGCTTCTATTGTCTATAATCTATAATCTATAAATATTATAGGTGTAGGGGAAAGGGCCCAAAATCGTATATTGAGCCTTGAGCTTTATCCGAGGATATAAATGGGTCCGAGGAGAAGTAAATAATTATTAGATATTCCCAGACCGGATTCCATAAGTAGAGAGCAAATGAAAGGTTGTCCGAGGAGTACATCCTCCTCGGACATAATGAATATGGTTCAAAATATATAATCCAGCAATTAAAGTGACCTTCCAAGAAGCTTCAATGACAAGGATGTGCTTCGTGAACATATGAGAAGGAAGAAAACCTAAAAATATCTAAGGGTAGGCAGACACCACTGCATTAAATGCACTGCAGCAACTTTTCTGGCCGCATTTATGTGGAGAAGACCTCTGAACAGTGCTACCTTGACTACCGCAACTCACAAAGAGCTAGAGAGGGTGTCTGATGGGATAAGTACTCAAGTAGAGGTTCGGATGATCAACAAGTGGAGGGTGAAGATGATTCAAAAGAGGATATATAAGGTGAAAGACTCCTCATGGAATGGAGAGGGAAAAACAGAGAGAAAGAATAGTATAGCAATCTAAATCATTCTGATATCCAAGATGATCATTATATGCATGTTTAACCCCCTCGGACTGAAAGTTCATTGACATCAGCATCCTTTATTTGTGTTTGATCGTCATGCAATTCAATACTAGCCGTTGTCCAACTCATTAGGACCTAGTTCTTTGACTCATTCTCTACAAATTCATTGTATTGGGCTCATTGGACCAAGACTCCATACATTTTGGGCTTGGGGTCCAAAATTGTGACCCTACAATAGGCTAATACAAAAATGACCCTCTAAGTTTCTTCATATTTCATTTCAGTTCTCTAGTTTTGCTTTTGTTCATTTCAGTTCTCTAAATTTCAAATTTATTTAATTAAGGTCTTTCCGTCAACTTTTGTTAAAATTTTTTGAAAAAACAAAATTTTGAAATTTTTTTTTCAATCATTAATTGAATTATTTAAATTTTAAAATTTTGAATAAAAATTGAAAAAAAAACCACAACATATAACAAAAGTTGATAAAAAAAAAGTCTTAATTGAATAAACTTAAAAGTTAGAGAACTAAAATGAACGAAAACAAAGTTGAAAAACTAAAATGAAATCTAAAAAAACTTAAGAGTCAGTTTTGCCTTTTAGCCAATATTATATAACCGAAACCTTTAACTTTTTGTTGACCTTCTTATATTATGTCACCTAAGCTTTAGAAGCCTCACAATTTTACACATTATCTAATTTTTGTTATTTTTATGCATATTTTCTTTTCTTTTCTTTTTACTAATTAATGCTTATTTTCAAGTAGATGTTGCCTGATATTTTTTCTTCCTCTCCTCTTTAGACTCTCAAATCTTTGTCTCTGTTCAAAGCCGGAAGCCTCCACTTTTGTCACTTTATGTCCTAACTTTTTCCCTCAATGCAGTATAGTCTTTGCTCTCTCTCTCTCTCTCTCTCTCTCTCTCTCTCTCTCTCTCTCTCTCTCTCTCTCTCTCTCTCTCTCTCTCTCTCTCTCTCTCTCTCTCTCTCTCTCTAAGCATTTATACTGCATCAACCCATATAAAACTGCAGAAAGTTAAGTATTTATAAGTTTTCCCAAGGTTAAATCACATCCATAATGGAGTATAGATTCAACTAACAAAATTTTTGTTTTTTGACTTTTTATGGTTGTTTATGTCTATGGAGGGAGGAATCGGAGAACAGAGGATCGTTGTGAGAAGGCTCCCGAAGAGACAGTTAAACCTCACTATTCATCAGATTGGGCCCAACCCAAACGAGATAGCTAGATGCTAGAAACCAAAGAGAGCGGCCCGTCCAAGGAGACTGAGGAGCCAGCATTCCTCGAGAGGCCAAGGTCGAACCCCAAAACCATTAGGGTGAAGGTCGAGGAAGGAAGTGATAAAGGGCAAGTAAAGGCAAGAGGAAGCTTCTTGGAGAAGTTTCCATCACCTCCAGATTCAATGCTCCCTACCAACCCATCTTGCCGCATTAATTAAATGTAGAATGACCCCTGAACAGTGCATCCACAATTTGCACAGCCTATTCATGAGTCCAAGGGTTTAAGGGTGTTATATCTCTAGCTAGCACCATAAACCCTAGTTTACCAAATAGTGAATGCCTTGGGTAAACAAACCTCTAAAAGTGTGTTTTCAAAAGATGAAAAAAATGCTCCAATGGCCATCCATTTCTTAAAGAAAATCTTTTCAAAGAAAGTTTCCTTTTGAGTTCATATAAACCTTCCAATAGGGCATCTTTCAAATCCACTATTTTCAAAACCTTCTCTTTTTCAAATTAAGAAATTAAAGCATTTTATCCCAAAAGATTAATAAAAACCATGAATTTTTACCCCAAAACCCTTTTTTTATATATTAAAAAAAATAAAATAAAAAATAAAAAATAAAAACCATGTAAACGATTTTCTTAAAATAAAAAATTTTTTTTTAATGTTTTGACTTGGGTTCTAAAAAATCATTTTCCTAAAAATAAGTTTCTTTTTCCTTTATTTTGAATTCTCTTTACAAATGATTTTTAAACTTAAAACTTTACTTTCATGAAAACTTATTTTCTTTGGCCATCCTCTCAAAACATAAAATTTAGTTTCTCTTGAGAGATGGATAAAAACCATGGTTTTTACTAAAGCCATGAAAACCCTTTTCTTAAAATCATTTTTGTAGAATGTTTTTAACCTAACCTTTTTCAAAAAGCATGGGAATTGCCTTTTCCTAAAATAAAATGGTTTTTAATCTTAAACCTACCATTCTTTTAAAACCCCTTTTTAACCAAGTTCTTTCTATCATAAGATAAACAAAAACCATGGTTTTTCACTAAAACCATGGAAACCCTTTTCTTAAAAACCCTCCTCCCACTCTTAATGTTTTCAAATCCAAAATCTAAGTTTAGTGTTTTTCCTTCCCAAAAAGTTTAAAAACCCTTTTCTTTCTTTTCTTTTTTTAATAAGAATTTTCAAAAAGGTTTTAAACCAAAAAGTTTTGTTTCCTAAAAGTTTTGTGCATAAAAGTTCTTTTTACTTTCACAATATCATTTGTCTTAAAATTAGCACATTTTTGTGTTTTCTCATCAAAGAAAACATTTTCATGTAAAATCAAGAGAAGCCTTTTTTAGGTCATTTTCCAACAAAGTTTAACAATTGTTTTAAAACAAACCTTTTATCCAAAAGTCATGAGGTTCTCCAAAAGAAAATGCCCATGTTTTCAAAAGAAATCTAAAGGGCTCTATTTAGGTAAGTTGTTTTGAGCCTTTTTGAAATTGCACATTTTTTAAAAGTTTCTATCTATGATTCATTTCCATTGAACCAATAGATCCCTATCAAGCTAACATACTCTTCCCTCCCCTTTGCACTAATGTTTTGGTTCATTGTGTTTGTGCATGAGAATGACAATTTGGAGAAAAAAAGTGCTAAAAGATGACATCTTTCCTCTCCTCTCTTTTTATTTTTATGTACATAATCACATGTTAAATATGTAATAAATACATACTCACATGCTAGCTATATGTATTATCTTCTCAAAAAAGAAAAGCTATATGTATTATTTTCTTGCAACATCATAAATTCTTTCACATTTTATGTATATACTACTTACATGTTTTGATTGTATATACTTCTTGCCATAAATATTAATATGATACTTTATAAGTAAATAAAAATACTCACATGATATGTGTAAGGACCTAGTTTGAACTTTTAGCCCAACAAATATATGGACTTAAGCCCAAAAACCCCAAAGCAATAAATTTGTAGAGAATGGGTTGGAAAACTGAGCTTTAGTGAATTAAGTAACCAGCCAATAGATTTTGATGACAAAGAAAGAAAGATAATAGATGTTCACTAAAGAAAAAAGTCCCTGGCCAAATCCGGGGAGACTGATTCTTAAATATTATTCTCAAAGCTTTGCTACAAGTCTGGTTTTAGATTGCTACAGTGTTTCTTCCCTTTTCTTTTCTTTTTTGACCCCCTTTCTCATGGAGGGTCTCTCACATTATATAGCCCCCCTTAGGCCATCTTGATCCCACACTTGTTGATTATCTGAGCTCTTACTTGAGTACCTGTCCCATCGGACACCCACTTTGGCTTTCTATGAGTTGCGGTTGCCAAGGCAACACTGTTTAGGGGTCTTCTCCACATAAATGCAGTGGTAGTAGCTTTCCCTTAGATATTTTTTGGGGGTTTCCTTCTCTCTTGTACGTTTCTGGGGTACGTCTTTGTCACTGAAGCTTCCTGGAAGGTTGCCTCGATCATTAGGATCTGTGTTTGACCTATTCTTAGCCGATCCGAGGAGACACTCCTCCTCGGACCACCTTCCCATCCATGCTCTGTTCGTAAAGTCTTTAACTCAAACCATTTTGTATTGCTTGCTCGTCTTCAGATTAATTACCTTATTGGACAAGACCTAAGGCCCAATATGTGATTTGGGCCCTTAACCTCACAATAGCTCCTTAAAACTCCAATTTTTTCCCTCTCATCTGAGGAGAAAAGTGGGGTTTTGATTTTCAAGAAGTTACATAAATTGATTCATTGATTCGCACGAGTGAGAGCGCTGTTTTACGTGCCCCATTAATTGCTCCTGACGTTTCGAAGCCCACAAAGCGTCATTAATTGCTCCAGGCGGTGCTTTGTTCCCCAAATCTAACGGTGAAGCGCAGATCCAATGGTTGAGCTTTTCTTGGAATTTTGAGTGGGATAACTCCCACTTACTTTCGCTCCCTATATAAAGCGTACGGAGAAATTTTTTCTCCATTTTTACAAGTCTTCAAGTTTCCAGAGGTATCAAACACTTAAGCTCTCAACAACTCTCTAAGATACACAGCCTCTCACACCCTTTCCTTAAGAGATCTTCAAAAACTTTTTCAAAGGTATAAAAGATTGGCATACATTTCATTTCCTGCAAATTTACACACGCGCATTTTTTTTTTTAATACTCTTTTTTCTCCTCAGTCAGTCTCCTCGGCCCGCTAGTTCTCACTTCCTTATTTACGAATCCCAGTCATTTCATCTTAGGTTGTCCAAATGGGTAGATTTTCGAGAGCCTAGTAGATTCCCCCACAAAAATAGAAATTTTTAAACAGAGATACCATATACCCCAGGAAGTTGGCCTACGATATTGTTCCCCAAAACAAATCATTACACATAGAGAGGTGGGGGGAAGTGGACATTCCTATAATAGCCTTCATAGAAGGAGGGATGACCCTTCCTATGGGTAGGATAACCCGGGACAACCTTATTAACCATAGGCTGTGTCCCCATCAATGCGCACCAATATGTTTGGGATCCTAGGTTGTGTTGATACTCTTAATGAGCATCTCAAATTGGGACTTACATGGCACGACGTGGTCCATATGTATAAGTGTCACTCACAAGCCAACGGAGGGTTTTACCTCAAGTCCAGGTTGTCCATCGTCAAGCTTATCTCGTGCCTCCCCAAATCCAACAAAGGGATGAAAGATGACTACCCCATCGCTTCAGGGGCATGGCACGATGGTCTGCACTACCCAACCCAAGAGAGAGAGCCAGGTGGGATACCTTAGAGTTAGGTTCCTTAGCAAAAGACTTAGATTTTTTAACCCTACCCATGTCCTTCATTTTACTTTCCTTTGATAATGGACTTCAATTATCTAATTATGTTTGGTTTCTCGGCTATTTCTGCAGATAGGAGGCAAGTTGCCCTTTGGCTTAGTCATACTAACGTTGCGGCTCTCAACTACTTGCTCCGATCAGAAATTTTTGTGAGCAATGATCGACAGTTGCGAGCTGTCCATTTGATCCAAGATTTCGATCCTATTTCGAAGATTTTTCAAGAGGTCGGCCACGCCATCAGAGCTGGTGATCCTCGGATAAATCGTATTGACGCGTCAAAGCCGGATTTCCTGGCCCGAGACGACCTTCCCCTAGTCATACTACCAGTTCATGAAATCCCTCCTCCGCTCGTAATACCATTACAACAAGTCCCTCTCAAACAGCAGCTGCAGTAGAAGAAGAAATTGCCTTCTCGCGCTTATCATTTGAAGAAGAGATGGACCAGTTTTGTTTCGAAGGGAAGGAAGGAGCACCGGAAAGGCCTGTGCAGCTCTCGGATTTCGAAATCGAGTCCGACAGACTCTCCGCAGCTCTCCAACCCAAGCTAGTTGTTGCCCGTGTTGACACAAGTTCAGAGGAAAAAGGAAGGATGAATTTGAAGAGAAGACCAAGCTTGAAAGGTTTAATAGCCAACAGGAACAAGGGGGAACTTCGAAAGACGTCCCCAGGACCTAAATTCCTACCAATCTTCCCCCTCCTCCTTCTCCCTCCGTTGATCTCGGACTGCACGTTGCGCAGGATTTAAAGAAGAAGAGGACAGTGCAAGAACTGTAAAAAGGTGAGGTGGCCCTTCTGAAGGGCACTAAACAGCAAAAGACCAAAGATCCTAAGGACAAGAGGGCCACCTCTGTTGATAGTAAGGAGGATGTCAAAGTGCACCGACAACAGCGCAATTGGGCTCCACGGATAGAGCTGGATGGAGCCCAAATTCCCTAGGATGCTACTATCTGGGAATCCCAGAGAGGTCATGTGGCCCATCTGGCTCAAGCTCTAAAGCAGCCTCTTCTACTCCCACGGGATATGGAGGCTCTCAAACGGATTAGGCAACCGGAGTTCTTCATGTCATTGAAGAGGGACCTTGCCATGGTAAGTTAATTTCCGCTTTTCTAAATTAAATGCTAAGAAGCTCCTTTACTTATCAATGTCATTACCATCATTTTTGTATATATGATCCCTTTGTTATTGTTATGCAGGTCACTTAGCAAGTTTATGTGGCCGAGGAGTGGGTTCGGAATGCCCATAACAAATTTGAAGCTGAGTCCCACTCTAGGCGCGAGGTTGAGAAAACTCTCGGGACCCTGAAAGAGGAGAAGACACAATTGGCCGAGGAGTTGAAGGTATCAGAGCATGAGTGTTTGAGTGCCACAGCGGAGCTAAAAAAATGTTGACGCCCAACTCGAGGACCAGTGCAAACTGCTCTACAAAACAGAGCTGAACCTGGCCACCGAGAAAGCGACAGTTCTAAGTCTGAGGGCTGAGCTGCAAAAGGCTAAAAAGGCAGCCAAGGTGGCCAGGGAAACTGTTAAGGCTGCGGAGGAAGCGGCCTATGAGCGTGGGGTGGAGGAAACGGAAAAAATGCTGGCCGAGGAGGTAGCCGAAGTGTGCAGGGATTACTACACTGAGTCCTGGGTAGAGGTGCTCAACTGCGCGGGGGTCCTTGCTGACTCCGAACTAAGGAAAGCTAAGAGCATATTCTTCCCTGAACACATCAGAGAAGCCCCAGCTAACCTACCTCCAACCATTGCTCTATCCCTCCCTCCTCCTAAGCAGGTCTCTGATACTCAAGTCATTGCTGTGGGTGCTAAGATTCCCATAGGGGTAGTAGGGAAGGGTAAAGAGGTCCTACCCTCAGCCAAAGATATCCCTGCCGAGGATTCCCTTACCATCAAGGATGTGGTTTCCCAAGCCAAAGCAGCTGAGTCAAAGTCTGGCATTGGGGATGCCAAGCACAAGGCCACTGATCCCAAGAAGGGCGCTCAACCCGCAAAAAAAGTAGTCGTAGGATCTTTCTTTTTCATTATTGTTTTTTTTTTTTTTTTTTTTTTGGGTGTGGCTTTTGCCAACATTTATAATGTACCTACTTTTGATTAATGAATAGACTTTCCTTCATACCTCTTGTATCTTTGCTTTATCTGCTCCCTAGCTTATTAGTGTTATAGATAGTATTGCACTGTTGTTGTTTGTCTTTATTAGAAGCTAACAATAAATTACTGCCAGCAAGTTAAGTAATTTGATAAAACACCAGCAACAGACAGGTTTACCACATATTTGTATCAAGAACTGATCCTTCTATACGGACGGCTGATATCAATGAAGATGAATATATACTTAGTAAAAACAGAGTAAAACGGAGAGAGTGTCTTCGTCCCATTTATTACTTAGATAAGTAGATAAGGACTTCTACTTATACAAAATTATTGATCCGTGGGGTTGGGTATGACCCTTGTAAAGATGCCAATGAGTGTTAATTTCACCCAAGTATGTGGTCCAAGAGACTTGACATAACTTAGGATCTGTTTAAACTCTTGTAAAGATGCCATTGAGTATTAATTTTATCCAAGTATGTGGTCCGAGGGGCCTGACATAACTTAGCATCTGTTTAAACACTTATAAACGATGTCATAGTGAATTAATTTCTCCAAAGCATCTGGTCCGAGGACATCAGGCATGACTAAGGTTCTGTTTAAACATTTTATAAAAGATGTCATAGTATATTAATTTCCCCAAAGCATCTGGTCTGAGGACATCAGGCATGACTAAAGTTCTATTTAAACACTTATAAACGATGTCATTGTGAATTAATTTCCCTAAAGCATCTGGTTCGAGGACATCAGGCATGACTAAGGTTCTGTTTAAACACTTTATAAAAGATGTCATAGTGTATTAATTTCTCCAAAGCATCTGGTCCAAGGACATCAGACATGACTAAGGTTCTGTTTAAACACTTTATAAAAGATGTCATAGCATAGTGTGTTAATTTCCCCAAAGCATCTGGTCCGAGGACATCAGGCATGACTAAGGTTCTGTTTAAACACTTTATAAAAGATGTCATAGTGTGTTAATTTCCCCAAAGCATTTGGTTCGAGGACATCAGGCATGACTAAGGTTCTGTTTAAACACTTTTTAAAAATGTCATAGTGTGTTAATTTCCCCAAAGCATCTGGTCCGAGGACATCAGGCATGACTAAGGTTCTGTTTAAACACTTAAAAGATGTCATAGTGTGTTAATTTTCCCAAAGCATCTGGTCTGAGGACATCAGGCATGGCTAAGGTTCTGTTTAAACACTTTATAAAAGATGTCATAACATAGTGTGTTAATTTCGCCAAAGCATCTGGTCTGAGGACATCAGGAATGACTAAGGTTCTGTTTAAACACTTTATAAAAGAAGAATAAAAGGAAGAACAACGCACTTATACAATGAATGGACGTATTGGTAAAGAAAACTTTTATTAATAATAGTATCTCTTCAAGTTGTTTACATTCCAAGGGCGTGGTATTACATGCTCGTCTAAGTCTTCTAAAAAATACGCTCCTATACTAGCCACCGAGGTGATGTGGTACGGTCTTTCCCAATTGGGCCCTAGCTTTCCCTACACTGGGTTCTTTGCAGTACCTAGAACTTTTCTCAATACTAAGTCACCCGGCGTTAATGGCCTTAGCTTTACATTGGCATTATAACCTTGCTTGAGTTTGTGTTGGTAGTATGCCAATTGAACCATTGCGTTCTCCCTTCTTTCTTCAATAAAGTCTAAACTCTTTTCTAGCAACTCACTATTATTGCTCAGATTGAAAAAACTAGTCCTCAGTGTAGGGAAGTCGGTTTCCAGAGGAATAACAGCCTCGGCGCCGTAAGTCATCGAAAAGGGGGTTTCCCCGATGGATTTGCGAGGAGTGGTTCGGTATGTCCAGAGGACATGTGGCAGCTCTTCCACCCATTTTCCCTTTGCATCATCCAACATCTTCTTGAGTCCATTCACTAACAGCCTCGACTTGTCCATTCCCTTGGGGATAAGTTAAGGTAGAATATCTATTCTTAATTCCCAAGTCACAGCAGTATCTCCTAAAAGATTTGCTATCAAACTGAAGGCCGTTATCCGATATGAGGTTATAAGGGACTCCAAATCGGGTGACAATACTTTTCCAAACAAACTTCTTGGCGTCAACGTCCTTGATATTTGCCAAGGGCTCGGCTTCGACCCATTTAGTGAAGTAGTCTGTGCCTACTAGTAGGTATCTCTTGTTTCCCGCTGCTTTGGGGAAAGGGCCTACAATGTCTAAGCCCCATTGCGTGAACGGCCAAGAGCTGGACAGAGGGTTAAAGACTCATCCCGGTTGATGTATATTTGGTGCAAACCTTTGACATTGGTCGCATTTCCTTACATATTCTTGTGCTTCCTTTTGCATGTTCGGCCACCAGTAGCCTTGAGTGATGGCCCGATGCGCCAAAGATCTACCTCCAATGTGGCTCCTGCAGATCCCCTCGTGTAGCTCCTCAAGGAGTAATTCTGTTGCCTCGGGGTGTATGCATAACAAGTATGGCCTGAAAAATGAGCGTTTATATAACTTTTGGTCATCGGAAAGCCATAATTGAGGAGCCTTTCTACGTATCTTGTTTGCTTCTAGTTTCTCCTTGAGCAGGATGTCGTCCCTCAGGAATAGTACCACGGGGTCCATCCAGCTAGGCCCTACCCTGACTTGGTGCACGTGGGCCACCTCTCTCTTCACCCAAGCAAGTTTGTACAAATCCTTAACAAGGATGACCCGGGGTAGACCTTGTGCTAAGGAGGTCGCAAGAGTGGCCAGGGAATCAACATGTGTGTTTCCGCTCCTAGTGATGTGCAACAGATTGAAAGATTCGAACCCTGATTGTAGGTGTCTCACCCGACTCAAGTACTCTTGCATTCTTTCGTCCCTTGCTTCAAATTCTCCTTTTACTTGGTCAACGATTAATCTTGAGTCCGAGAACATCTCTACTGCCTTCTCGCCCATTTTTTGAACCATGGTCATTCCCATCAGCAGGGCCTCATATTCAGCCTCGTTATTTGTGGCAGAGAAGTCCAGCCTCAATAACTTCTCTAAAGTGATTTTTTCGAGGGGATATTAATACTATCCCTACTCTGAACACCTTTTGGTTTGCTGCACCATCGACGTACACTTTCCAGGCTAGAGGGTCCTACTGGGAGATCATGTCAACCAATTTTCCATCCATGTGCTGTGCTTCTATCACTTCTTCTAATGGAGGTTCAGCAAACTCGGCTACCAGGTCCGCGAGGACTTGGCCCTTGACAGAGGTACAAGGCATGTACTTGATATCAAAAGCTCCTAGAATTGTGTCCCATTTAGCAATCCACCCCGTGTAATCAGCACTTCGAAGTATAGCTCTGAGTGGAAGCTGAGTCAGGACGACAACTATATGTGCTTGAAAGTAATGGAGAAGCTTTCGTGTACCAAGTACCACCACCAAGACGGCCTTCTCTAATGGCAGGTAACGAACCTCGGCCTCATGTAGTGATTTTCTTACATAGTAGACTGGCAGTTGCATGCCATTATCAACTCATATCAACACCAAACTTATAGCGTGAGGGGCCACAGTGATGTAGGCAAACAGGACCTCATCCACCTCAGGGCTGGACATGATAGGTGGCTGCGATAGATATTCTTTAAGTTGTTGGAAAGCTAATGCACACTCCTCGGTCCATTCAAACCCCTTCCACTTTGTCTTCAGGAGGAAGAAAGGTCTACACCTATCCGTTGACCAAGAAATAAACCGGTTCAGGGCGGCAGCCATTCCGGTAAGCTTCTGGACCTCTTTGGGATTCTAAGGCGGTTGTAAATTGTGGCTTTGATTTGATCGGGGTTGACCTCAATACTTCTGTGAGTCACCATGTATCCCAAGAACTTGCCTGATCCGACACCAAATGAGCACTTGGAAGCGTTTAGGCGCAACCTGTGTTTCCTCAGGATTTCAAAGATGTTTTCGAGGTCTCTCACGTACTCGGACACCACCTTACTCTTCACCACCATGTCGTCTATATAGACTTCAATACTTTTGCCCAACTGTGGTTCAAACATTCTCGTCATCATCATTTGATAGGTAGACCCTGCATTTTTTAAGTCGAAGGGCATCACCTTATAGTTGTAGTTTCCAGTGGGAGTGACAAATGCTGTCTTTTCTTGATCGTTGAGGGCAAGTGGTATCTGATGATACCCTTGAAAGACATCTAAGAAACTCATCCGAGGATGGCCCACCGTTGCATCCACCAATTGGTCTATTCGAGGCATAGGGAAGGGGTCTTTTGGGCAGGCCTTATTTAGATCCGTGAAGTCCACGTACACTCGCCACTTCCCGCTCTTCTTTTTTACTAATACGGTATTGGCCAACCATTCGTGGTAGAAAACCTCCTTGATAGCCCCTGCCTGTTTAACCCCTGCCTGTTTAAGCTTCATCACCTCTTCTCTGACAGCATCTGTATGCTCTTTAGATGGGCGCCGAGGCGGTTGCTTCTTGGGAGTGACGGATAGGTTAACGTTCAAATGATGGCAGATGAAATTCGGGTCCACCCTCGGGGTCTCATAAGCGTCCCATGCAAACACATCAATGTTTCTTCTAAGGAATTCCAACAACTCTTCCTTCTCTTGAGGAGGCAGCTGATCCCCGACCTGAAAGAACTTCTCCGGATCACCACCTATAACAAATTTTTCCAAATCCTCGCATCTCGGCTCTTCGGCTGATCCACAGGCTGGCAACTCCGGAGTTTTTGATTGCTATAAGTCCCTTTCAGTAGTGGCTAAGGAACTAGTTTCATGTCGATGTGAGATGGCCGCCACGAGGCATTGCCTAACCACAGATTGACTCCCTACAATCTCTTCGACGCGGCCCCCCAAGGGGTATTTCACTTTCTGGTCCAGGGTAGATGAGACAGCTTCAAGAGCATGGAGCCAGGGTCTGGCCACAATAGCCGTGTATGGGGAATAGGCATCCACCACGATGAAGTCTACCTCCACCACTTCTGAACCAGTCTGTATGGGTAATCTAATCTGACCTTTTAGAGTAACAGTCTTCCCTTCAAAACTTGTCAAAGGGAAATCGTAGGTTGTCAAGTCCTCGGGTTTTAACCTCAGCCCCTTGTATAGGTCGGGGTACATGATTTTGACAGCGCTACCTTGGTCTACTAACACTCTCTTCACATCATACCTCATATCCTGAGTGTGACCACCAAAGCATCGTCATGGGGTTGGATGGTTCCGATCTTATCCTCGTTCGAGAAGCCCAAAACCAGTCAGATTTCTAATCTAGCTCTTTTTGGCTCCAAATCGTTGCTCTCAGCGGATAACCGAGTCACAAACATCACTCTGGAGGGACAAGAACCGGTCTTACCGAAAGCAGCGAAGATGACATTGATCGTTCCCAAGGTCGGTCTTGAAGAATGATCCCTCCTGGGTTATGAATTTGTCTGGCCCCCCTGGCCACTGGAATGGTGCAACAGTTGTTTCAACTTTCCCTCTCGGACCAGCTGGTCCAAATGGTCCCACAAATTCCTGCAATCCTCTGTAGCGTGCCCTTGGTCTTGATGGTACTGGCAATAAAGGTTCTGGTTACGCCTCAAGGGGTTTCCAGCCATCTTGTTCGGCCATTTAAAGAACGGTCCGTTCTTAATCTTCTCCAGAACCTAGTGCACCGGTTCTCGGAACACTGCATTGACTGCTTGAGCATTGTTAGATCCTGACTGACCAGTAAAATCTCTCTGTGGCTGATTATTATTGTATTAATCCGACCTAAAATCCCTCCTCTCCTGAGGGATAACCTTATCCTTTCCTTTTCCTTGTTGCTAGTCTTCTTCGACCCTTTTATACTTGTCAATCCTATCCATGAGCTGGCATACACTGGTGATAGGCTTCCCTGTCAAAGACTTCCTTAAGCTGTGCTCGATTGGGAGGCCGACCTTAAATGTATTGATGGCTACGTCTTCAAAGTCGTTGTCCGTCAATTTCATTGTACATCTCCCAGTACCTATCTGAGTACATTTTCAGGGTCTCTTCCTCTCTCATACTTAAGGATAGTAGGAAAGATAGGGGCCGAGGGACTCTGCTACAGGTGATGAATCGAGAACCAAACGCCTGGGTGAGTTCCTTGAAGGAGCTTATGGAATCGGCCTTCAAGCTGTTGAACCATCTCATTGCTACAGGTCCGAGGCTGGATGAGAAAACCTTGCACATCAGGGCTTCGTCTCTTGAATAGGTAGCCATTCTCTGATTGAAGTGACTCACATGCTCAACAGGGTCTGTCCTGCCATTATACATGGTAAAAGCGGGCTGAGTGAACCGCCGGGGGAGTTCTGCTCCCTCAATTCTGTGCGTGAAAGGTGACCTGGAGATTTGATCCAACGCTTTACCTACAGCGTCGTTTCCCACACCTCTACGAGGTGGGCTCTTATGCCTACGTTTGTGGTGGTGCTCCTCTTCATAGGAGAAAGACTTGCTGGGTGGGGTCTTTGACCTTCGTCTGTAGCTAGCATCCTCTTCACCATCAGGGGAGGCATCCGGGTTGGGGGAGGCTCACCTTTGCTGTGCATGGCGCAACTTTCTCTTCAGCTAGTCGACTTCCAGTTGCAGTGCTCTAGTATTCTCCTCCTGAGAGAGGTGACCTTTTCCCTAGGACAGACTTTTACCGGTCCGGACACTATTCACACTCCCTTCCCGATCTCTTCTCTACTCAAGGTTGACAAAAGGATTTTGACGTTGGGATCCTATGGACTCTGCCTGTCGTGGACCTGAGCCTACCATGGTTGAACGTTGCGCTCACTATCACCCAAGTATTCTTCCCACAGACGGCGCTAATTGTAAGGACCTGATTTGAACTTTTAGCCTAACAAATATATGGACTTAAGCCCAAAAAGCCCAAAGCAATAAATTTGTAGAGAATGGGTTGGAAAACTGGGCTTTAGTGAATTAAGTAACCGGCCAATAAATTTTAATGACAAAGAAAGAAAGATAATAGATGTTCACTAAAGAAAAAAGTCCCTAGCCAAGTCCAAGGAGACTGATTCTTAAATATTATTCTCAAAACTTTGCTACAAGTCTGGTTCTAGATTGCTACAGTGTTTCTTCCTTTTTTTTTTTTTTTTTTTTTCTTTTTTGACCCCTTTTCTCATGGAGGTTCTCTCACATTATATAGCCCCTTTTGGGCCATCTTGATCCCACACTTGTTGATCATCTGAGCCTTTACTTGAGTACTTGTCCCGTCAGACACCCACTTTGGCTTTCTGTGAGTTACGCTTGCCAAGGCAGCACTATTCAGGGGTCTTCTCCACATAAATGTGGCTAGAAAAGTAGCTGCAGTGCATTTAATGCGATGGTAGTAGCTTTCCCTTAGATATTTTTTGGGGTTTCCTTCTCTTTTGTACGTTTCTGGGGTACGTCCTTGTCACTGAAGCTTCCTGGAAGGTCGCTTGATCATTAGGATCTGTGTTTGACCTATTCTTAGTCGGTCCGAGGATACACTCCTCCTCGAACCACCTTCCCATCCATGCTCTGTTCGTAAAGTCTTTAACTTAAACCATTTTGTACTGCTTGCTCGTCTTTGGATTACTTACCTCCTCGAACAGGACCCAAGGCCCAATATGTGATTTGGGCCCTTAACCCCACAATATGTATATGTATTTGTTTGTACAAAAAAAAAAAAATTAAATCAAAATGCTAAGTGTTTAATTTATTTTTCCCAGAATGTTAACGTTGAGTTTAAATTAAAATAAGTTACTATCCTTTAGATAGGCGATGTGAGGTGCCTAACACATTTTCCACTCGTAACTAAACTTTCAAGTCCAAGAATCTTTGGTTCGAAGACGTTGGTTTGCCTTAATTAATTTAAAGACCCTTGAATTGGTTTTTAGTTTAATTAGGTAAAACAAATTAGAAATATGTGACTAACCACAACTTAAATCAATGGTTGGTGGCAACTCCTAAAAATATTAAAAGACTTACACACACACACACACACCTCACCTTATAAACACATGCACACAATGAGACACGTCGCCAAGCCCCCCAATGTGTGACACAACTAAAAAATGAGGGGTGTCCACAATGCTTCAAAGCTGTGGATGATAATGATGAACCAAAAAATTAAAGCACATCCCAGTGTAGATCTACAACGAAGCAAGTTTAGCTTCAAGATTACCTTTTTCTTCTACTTGCTTGGGTGATTTGCATATGGGTCTTTGTTGTTAGTCAGCAATCTGAAATGGGTATTTTGGACATATGGGTAATTTAATGTTTATCAATATGTGGTAGAGAGCTAGTGAGTGACTATTCCTACATGCATATTTGTCAATTCGTGGTGGAACCAATCACTAAAAAGTGACACGGAAGTAGCTTCTACTTACTAGAAGTTTTCAAAAAAACAAAAAACAAAATAAATAAATACTAGAAGAATAACCGTCCAGATTTTTTTACTTGATTTTAAATTGAAATGTTATAAGACTATATGAGATCAACAAACTGAAATGGGTCAAAATGGTACGCCACAATAGAATTGTACCGAAATATTCAATTCCATTGGATAAACTGAAACGGGTTATGAAACAGTATTCGTAACTTTGTCGTGAACCTTTCACCTTCAAACCCAAGCCTAACAAACACGCCACCACCCTATCCTAATCGAAAGTTGCAAACCCAAACCCAATAACACACCACCACCTCATGGGCTTTTGATCCGGAGTTTTGACGAAGAGAGAGAGGAGAGAGAACCACCTTGGTGGTGAGCTTCTGCCTTAGAGGCCTGATTCAGGCTTAATCTAGAGAAAAAGCCAGAGAGAAGAAGAAAAAGATGTCCAAAGAATGAAGAAGAAATTATCGGTAAGGCTTTAGATTTTTTTGATTTTTTTCTTTTGGCCTTCTTTTGAGGAAAGACTCGAGTTCCACGTGGATTTTTTTTCACATCTGTTTTGCCACGCCTTGGAACTCAAGTTCCTTCTATGAACTTACTCTCTTGCCATGTTTGGTTTGCATGTTTTTATCACTCATCACCCAAAAATCATGGGCCCCACCGGTGCAAGTTTTATTTGGTTTGATTCTCACCACTTTAACTCAATATTTTGAGTTAGAGTGATGGGAATTGAGAACAAATTTTTTGGGTTTTTAGATTTCAAGTTATGAGTTAAGAGGCATTTTAGTAAATATACAAAAGTAATGGGACCCACTATAAGGCCTTGTCACACTCACATGACATACCAACTCTCTTTTTCTTTTATTTATTTTCTCTCTCTTTCTTTACTTTATTTCTTCTTTAGTTCATGCCTCTCTCTTTTATCCTTTCTCTTTCTTTTTTTCTTTCTTTCTTTCTTCTTCACTTCATGCTTGCCTTTCTTCTTTTCTCTTCTTTCTTTCTTTCTTCTTATCACTCTCACATGTTTATGGTACCGTTCTCTTTTTTGTTTATTGAATTCACCCAAATATTACCATCTTTGCTTGGCCCAATGGAGTGAAGGCTTTGGGCTGAGATCCCCAATTTACTTATATTGTGGGTTAGGAGTTCCCCATGGTGGGAGGCCCCAGAAATGGTGTTGTAGGCTTTTGATAGAGCTAAAGAGAGGTTTTAGCTTTTCTGTTCACAACCTGTCCCTGCCAAGATGATTATTGAGTGACCTATCCCTCTTTGTTAAGTCCGAGCAGGACTCCTTTACCCTCAGGTATGTATTTCCTCACCTTTCTCTCGTAGCTCTCTCTCCCAATTTTTCTCTCCCCTTTCTCATATCCTTTTTCCTCTTATAGCCTTTCTTTAGTGGGTTTGCCATCATAAGGGGTGACCTGCCCTCAGCAGATGGTTCCATCTCTACTCCATATTCCTAATCAGATGGAACGCATTGCATACTCCTGAAATGACATCCTTGGAACTTGCACTAGACAGCCAAACGTGTTCGACAGGCAGATTGCCCCAAAGTTTTATCTCTCGTCCATGGCTATCCTCGGTAATGTTTACCAACATTTGGTTCAGGGTAATGCTCGTAATTCATGGTAATGCTCAGTGTAGTATCAAGGTGGGCTGGTCTTAGGGAGCAGGTCATGGCCTTGGGTTGGGCTTTCGTTCGTGGTTCGTACAATTACACATCAAAGAAAATTGCAAATCCAAAAATAAATGTATTCTAATCAAACCCATAAACACATGTATTGATCAAATCCAGAAATACAAACCCATAACCATGTTCATCCACACATAAATCCACAAATTTCTTCCCCCAAAAACCAAAAACCCAAAAGTAAGAAAACCACAAAACTCTTAAATGAAAGAGACTACGAGAGATAGGGGGAAGAGAGAACCCACTTGAGGAAATCCACGCTACAGGGGAGAGAGAAAGGGTTACCAATATGGGGAAAGAGAAAGGATGCCGATCTTTAGGTTTAGGGTGGAATAATTGATGAGCTTTTGCGGGTTTCAATGGCTTCCTCTTCTTCGGTTCATGTGGGTTGATGTTGATTTGTTTTCTATTTGTGGTATGTGGGTTTGGTTGTTATGGTGAGGAGATGCACTAATCGAGCTTCTTCCCTTATTTCTTCTTTCTTCATAGGAATGTGGGAGAGAAGAATGAAAAAGGAGTGTGAGAGGGAGAAGAGTTCGTGGGTTCTTAAGGCAAGAGTACTTTTGCTGTTCTCAACTAATGGATCCACCATTTTGAGTTAAAGATGCTGAAAACTAAAGTCAAGTTTAAAGCTAAACACAATAGGAGCGAGTAAAAAGAAAATTTGGGAAGTAACATATGAGAAATAAATTAGAGTTTTGGGATATAAAAATTGAGATATAATAAGTAGTGGACCAAACAAGTCCTAATAAGACTTGATATGCTACTTATTTTTTTATTTACATAACAAAAACGTTAGCAAAATCATGTTAAATGCCAAAGAAAGAAAAGATTGTTTTAGACAAACCTAACTTTAAATTTAAACTTGGAGAAAAGTCACCAGTAGCCCTAATTACCTTCTCCTCTCCTCCTCCTTCTTCGTGCAAATATGGAGATTTTGTTTTGTGGGTATCACGACAGTACGGGCCAGCCACCAAAATACAAGTGGTATCTCATTGATGCCATCCTCTCGAGAAAAAAAAAGGTAATAGATGCCTCCCCCCCCTTTTCCTTTTCCTTTTCCTTTTCCTTTAATAAAAAGCAACTCAATCTGCTTTTTCTACCCGATTCTATGTTATACGAAGATACAATTTCCAATTACCCGTTTCAAAGAACCGCATATCTTGTCATTTACAGCAACAAATCCCCGTACCATGCAATCCTAGGCTCTCATCTATATTCTTTTGGTGGCCTAATTTTGAGTGATAGAGAATTTAAGAACGATAGTATTTAAGTATAGGCACTATACTTGACCGATCTTAGCCAATGTTGGAAGCATGTCCTCCAATGACTCATCCCAGATTTGACCCTGCAACTACAGTCCTAGACAGTAAGACATATGTTTTTGGTGGTTTTTTTAAACAATATTCTTCATCATATCTCTTAGGAGCAAGTTAAAAGAAAATTAGAGAAGTAACATATGTGAAATAAATTAAAGTTTTGTGATATAAAAATTGAGATATGAGAATTGAGATATAATAAGTAGAGGACCAAACATGCCCTAATAAGACTTGATATGCTACTTATTTTTTTATTTACATAACAAAAATGTTAGCAAAATTATGTTAAATGCCGAAGAAAGAAAAAATTGTTTTAGACAGACCTGACTTTAAATTTAAACTTAGAGAAAAGTCACTAGTAGCCCAAATTACCTTCTCCTCTCCTCCTCCTTCTTCGTGCAACTATGGAGATTTTGTTTTGTGGGTATTACGACAGTACGGGCCAGCTACCAAAATACAAGTGGTATCTCATGATGCCAACCTCTCGAAAAAAAGGTAATAGATGCCTCCCCCCTTTTCCTTTTCCTTTTCCTTTAATAAAAAGCAACTCAATCCTCTTTTTCTACCCGATTCTATGTTATACGAAGATACAATTCTCAATTGCCCGTTTCAAAGAACCGCATATCTTGTCATTTACAGCAACAAGTCCTCGTACCATGCAATCCTAAGCTCTCATCTGTATTCTTTTGGTGGCCTAATTTTGAGTGATAGAGAATCCAAGAACAATAGTACTAAAGTATAGGCACTATACCTGACCGATCTTAGCCAATGTTGGAAGCGTGTCCTCCAATGACTCATTCCAGATTTGACCCTGCAACTACCGTCCTAGACAGTAAGACACATGTTTTTGGTGGTTCTTTTAAACAATATTCTTCATCATATCTCTTAGGAGCGAGTTAAAAGAAAATTTGGGAAGTAACACATGAGAAATAAATTAGAGTTTTGTGATGTAAAAATTGAGATATGAGAATTGAGATATAATAAGTAATGGACCAAACATGCCCTAATAAGACTTGATATGCTACTTTTTTTTGTTTATTTACACAAGAAAAATGTTAGCAAAATCATGTTAAATGCTGAAGAAAGAAAAGATTGTTTTAGACAGATTTGACTTTAAAATTAAACTTGGAGAAAAGTCACCAGTAGCCCTAATTACCTTCTCCTCTCCTCCTCCTTCTTCGTGCAACTATGGAGATTTTGTTTTGTGGGTATCATGACGGTACGGGCTAGCCACCAAAATACAAGTGGTATCTCATTGATGCACCAACCTCTCGAAAAAAAGGTAATAGATGCCTCCCCTTTTCCTTTTCCTTTAATAAAAAGCAACTTAATCCGCTTTTTCTACCCGATTTTATGTTATACGAAGATACAATTTCCAATTACCCGTTTCAAAGAACTACATATCTTTTCATTTACAGCAACAAATCCTCGTACCATGCAATCCTAGGCTCTCATCTATATTCTTTTGGTGGCCTAATTTTGAGTGATAGAGAATTTAAAAAAATAGTATTGAAGTATAGGCACTATACCTGACCGATCTTAACCAATGTTGGAAGCGTGTCCTCCAATGACTCATCCCAGATTTGACCCTACAACTACCATCCTAGACAGTAAGACATATGTTTTTAGTGGTTCTTTTAAACAATATTCTTCATCATATCTCTTAGGAGCGAGTTAAAAGAAAATTAGGGAAGTAACATATGTGAAATAAATTAAAGTTTTGTGATATAAAAATTGAGATATGATAATTGAGATAAAATAAGTAGTGGACCAAACATGCCCTAATAAGACTTGATATGCTACTTATATTTTTATTTACATAACAAAAATGCTAGCAAAATCATGTTAAATGCCGAAGAAAGAAAAAATTGTTTTAGACAGACTTGGCTTTAAATTTAAACTTGGAGAAAATTCACCAGTAGCCCTAATTACCTCCTCCTCTCCTCCTCCTTCTTCGTGTAACTATGGAGATTTTGTTTTGTGGGTATCATGATGGTACAGGCCAGCCACCAAAATACAAGTGGTATCTCATTGATGCCAGCCTCTTGAAAAAAAGATAACAGATGCCTCCCCCTTTTCCTTTTCCTTTTCCTTTAATAAAAAGCAATTCAATTTGTTTTTTCTACCCGATTCTATGTTATACGAAGATACAATTCCAACAAGTCCTCATACCATGCAGTCCTAGGCTCTCATCTATATTCTTTTGGTAACCTAATTTTGAGTGATAGAGAATCTAAGAACAATAGTACTGAAGTATCGGCACTATACCTGACTGATCCTAGCCAATGTTCGAAGCGTGTCCTCTAATGACTAATCCCAGATTTGACCTAGCAACTACTGTCCTAGACGATAAGACATATTTTTGGTGGTTCTTTTAAATAAGATTCTTCATCATATCTCTTAGGCTGAATGAAGGTTTTTGACCCAGTATTAAAGGAGTGTGGACCTTTACCCAATCCTTTTGGTATTGATGTAGCTGGTATGATAAGTTTCGTACTCCTTGAGTCCAGGAAGGAGATCCTTGTCACTTCTTGGATATTGGAAGGTAATTTTTTTTCACTATATATCTATAACACAACAAATTGTTCTTGGAAGAAACTTGCAGCTTTCGTGCCTAGCTGGAACCCAGATGTGACCCCTAACCATCCATTAGATGTGGATTCTACTAGAGTGGTAGGTGTTGCTAATACTCTTTACTAGGTTAGGTTAGATGATAACGAAAGCTTATAGAGACTTTTGCTTCATGTAGGATTTGAAGTCTAAGAAAAAGAACACTGCTATAATAGAAAAACTGTTGCAATAACTACAAAGCCGTTGCAATAAGGTGTTATTGCAACGACGAAAAAGTTGTTACAAGTCATTATAATAAACTTTGAGGTAATAGGTTTATGCAACACAAAAATCTCATTGCAATAAATTCTACATATTGCAATAAACAAGTTGATGCAATAACTTCTTTATTACAACAAATAACTTTGTGGCAACAGCTTATTGCTTCAAAGATTTTGTTGTAATATGTGAAAAATGTCATAACTTATTACAAAAAACAACCTTGTTGCAATAGGTTGAGTTTTTTTTTTTTTAATAAATATTATATTATTTTGTCTATTGAGTTGCTTTGTATTGAGTTCCTTTAATAAAGGAACTCAATCCGCTTTTTCTATCCGATTCTATGTTATACGAAGATACAATTTCCAATTGCCCGTATCAAAGAACCACATATCTTGTCATTTACAACAATAAGTCCTCGTACCATGCAGTCCTAGGCTCTCATCTATATTCTTTTGGTGGCCCAATTTTGAGTGATAGAGAATCTAAGAACAATAATACTGAAGTATAGGCACTATACCTGACTGATCTTAGCCAATGTTGGAAGCGTGTCCTCCAATGACTCATTCTAGATTTGACCCAGCAAATATCGTCCTAGACAGTAAGACATGTTTTTGATGGTTCCTTTAAACAAGATTCTTCATCATATCTCTTAGACTGGATGGAGGTTTTTGACCCAGTATTAAAGGAGTGGGAACCTTTACCCAATCCTTTTGATAGTGATCTAGCTGGTATGATAAGTTTTGTACTCCTTGAGTCAGGAAGGAGATCCTTGTCACTTCTTGGATATTGGAAGGTAATTCTTTTCTTTTGTATATTTATAACAAAACAAATCGTTCTTGGAAGAAATTTGCAGCTTTTGTGCCTAGCTGGAACCCAAATATGACCCCTAACCATCCATTAGATGTGGATTCTACTAAAGTGGTAGGCGTTGCTAATACTCTTTACTAGGTTAAGTTAAATGATAATGAAATAGGGACTTTTGCTTCATGTAGGATTTGAAGTCTAAGAAAAAGAACACTGATATAATAGAAATTTTTTTCTCCCAAAGCCAAAACTTATCAACAAAAATCAATGAAACCCTGCTATAATATAAAAATACAGATGTACTCAAACAAAATCACATAATAATCCAGTATCATCAGCTAAAAAAAAATTTCTCTTTAAATCTTTAATTCACAAATGCCAAGAAGAGGAAAAATATAAGTTAAACCATCAAACTAAAGCTAGCCCAAAGCATACATACTTACATTCACTTATACTTATAATTAACTGCAATGTAACCTAGCCAAACAATGTGAGAATATACAATTCTACATTAGATTAAACCCTAAAAAGAACTTCGTTTTTTCAAGTACAATAAAATTTTCGAGTGAATTGCAGTAGTAGAAAACCCAAAATTCAAACCAAACCCTACACCAACCAATACATTCACGCATATATATATATCATCATGTACATCCTAAATTCAAATTTATTAAACAAAAAGAAATAGATGATCCTAAACCAATAACCCAAACAACAAAAATCGTAATTCTAACGTGAGTCTCTCTAATAAATCTTAATCCTAATATGAGTCTCTCTAATAACTCCTAATATTGCAGTCTAATTAAAGAAATTAAGAAATAAAATAAATTATAATGAGATGTAAATTTGTAAAGCCCATGGTTGCAGGTGAAGATACCCTTAAAAGAATAATCCATGACTATTGATAAACTAAAAAATTTTGATGTTAAAAGTTCCAAAAGTCATAAGGATTCAGAAGATTATAATCCTAGAATTTATTGAAACAAAACAAAAAATATGTGAGTATGTGACTACACAATAGAAGATTATAATCCTAAAATTTATTGAAAGTTTGAAACAAAACAAAAAATAAATAAAAATATGTGACTACTCAATAGAGATCAACCATCACTGCACTAATAACAAAGCCCTATGATCAGAACCATAATCTTCTTGTGAAATTTGGTTAACGTAGGGATTTTGGAGTTTTTAAATGAAATTTGGTTAAAAAATCATATGAATAAAATAATGATATAAGTATTTCAAGAATCTTGAGTCCTAATGGCTAATATGACTTATTTTTAATTCTTTTATAAAAAAAAAAAAAAAAAATAGTGATGTGGAGGGTTTTTGGGTGAGGTGCGTTGAATAGGGTTTTAGGTTTTTAAGAGAACACAATCACTATAAACGTGTTTCTCTAAAAAAACCTAATGACCCTAAACGTGTTTCTTAAAAATACACTAAGTTTGAAAATTAAATAATTTAATAAATTAATAATGATGTGTAAATTTGTGGAGGCTACAAAAGTTAACTACTGTTCAACAGACTTCGGTTTTATATCGTATATAAATTATACATCAAATCCCCCTACCACCTGTAACAAGGAATTATATATTTTTTTAAAAAAATCAAATTTTTCCTTATTTGCTTGTTTGTTTTTGGTGGAATGATGCTCAATTGGTCATTACTTATTACACCACCTCTGGAAACTGGAAGAAAGTCCTCGCACTTCTTGGGGGAAAATCTTCATCATCTAGAATTAGTATGTGTTGCGACCTTTTTGCCCAAACTCTTTTGGCATCTAAAGTCCTCCAAGAATACGTTGGTAAGAATACCTTATTAGAATGGGGAACACCCTCTTTTGAAGCAAACAGACATACCAATTGGTTGAGTATGCTTGTAAGTGGTTGATCAAGAAGGGTAACTACGAACTGGCTCATCTCACATCACTATTTGGTTCTATGGAGGTCATTTCGGTAAGCATTCCTACCACACTACTCTTCCTTTTTCTTTTTTTTTTAAATAAAATAAAATAAAATAAATACTTCAATACTTCAAAGAGGAAGAACTTAGACCATACATTTTGGTTGAAAACACTAGAAAGTATAAGTTAAAGCTGTAAGGCTATTGACCATCCCAACTACATTACTTTGTTTTGACCAATGTTAGAGTGAGAATTGTTTTACAGTTTGTTATTATAAATAGTATAAAAGATTGAACCTCTATAATGACTTGTTCTTTACCATCATGCTAAGATATCAATTAATGTCATATTTTGCCAATCATATAAGGAAATTTGGCCTTTATCTTTAGGATAGTAACAAGAAATAATTTTTCTTCTTAAATGAAGATTCATGATCTGAATTGGAAGCCAATGTATCTACAAGTTTCTCCATCTTGATTATTGTATCTACAAGTAAGAAGAAAAAATAGTATAGCATTGTTAAAGAACCATTCAAACCATAGATTATTTATAGATTAGCAGTTTATTGACTGTTTTGTAGAGAATTGGAAGTGATTTAGGACTTCATTTAATTAGGTTTAAATGACATTTGTTTGTTATCAAAAAAAAATAAAAAATGACATTAGTTTTTTAAGCAAAAACCGTTATTTAAGCTTCTCAATTAATACTTTCTCCTAAAAAAGGCTTCTCCATTAATACAAGATTTATGTTGGAATGTAAGTTTAGAAAACATTTATACTTTTTAAGTGTTGGCGTGTGAAGCACTAAAAAGTTAAAATAAAAAGAGTCACCCAAAAAAATTATGAAACACGTTAATGATCCAAAATAAAAGAACTAATCTGTATAACATAAAGTAATTATATTTCACCGTTGTTATTAACTTTGGTTAAAGGTTGCACCAATGGAGAGAATCCTCTCCTAAATCCGCCTTTGTATACATACACTAGGAGTACACCATTTTGTCTGCACCTTCAAAGCAATGACAAAAATTGAAACTTTCTTCATTGTTGGAATGTCCATGATGATTCAAATCCTCTCCCTCATTTAAGATATATATACATATATACAACTATAAACATAATACCATCCCCATGTCCCTTTCTGGTAAAGATATCTAATGCTTCCAGACTTGTATATAAGGAGAGTTATAATTGCTCAAAAATTGTAAACAAATTGAATGATTTGAATGAAAACAAGGGAATTAACATAAACAATCTAGCATTGTGAATAAAAGCTCTTCAAGATGTCAATTAAAGTGACTCGAACAGTAGACAGGTTTAGATTCAAAACCATTCAACCAAAACAGAATTATCCTTACAAAATTTAAAGTGAAGAAACTGCCTAAAAATTGTACCAAATTGAAACAAACAAAATTATGGCACCACGTTTACTCATCCTCCTGGCTGCGCAACCTAGCCAGTTTGTTGGTGACAACAACATCCAACTGCGCTGCACGCTCAACAATCTCCTTTCTCTTCCGGGTCGATATGTTGTGTGCTATCTCAGCACAGTAGGTCCTGAAATTACATCAACAAGTAAATAATAAGGGAGAAAATTCAAACCAAGAGAAGGAAAAAGAGATTGCAGGCATATGAAAGTAAAAAAGTGTTAATATTACCTGTTGTGCATCATAAGAAGTTCCAGTTCCTTGACATTGTGCACAACAAATTTCTTAAATCCATTGGGAAGAAAGTGGCGAGTCTTTTTGTCTGAGCCATAACCAATATTTGGCATCAGAGCACATCCTTTGAACTTCCTCCTGACACGTGAATCAATACCCTTAGGCCTTCTCCAGCTTGGCTGCCATCCACAAGTATATTTAAATAAGTTAGCATTCATAGATCCATATAAGTTATTAACAAGAAACATAACCACAACAACATTCAGATTCATGACTTACGAGCAAGTATGAGACAAAACTATTTAACAGGTCATGATTCTCCAGTCAAGAACAGATTTAAATATAATATTGGTCTTAAACCTAAACATTCAGTGCCAAGCAGGAAGACCAAGGTCTGTTTTAGCTTCAAACCAGAAATTTGTATCATTTTATTATCCTAATCTTCCATTCTAATCTTAGCAAATTAGTTCATCATAATGCAACAACTGCAATAGAATACTAACATATCAAATAACTCAGGAGAAAATAAATAGAACAAACAGAACTCCCTACCAAAGGCCACCAAGAATGTACAGGCCTACTGCTATATATCACAACAAAAACATTATCTATTTCAAAGAAATCCAGATAAAGAGCTAGATTTCCAGCTCCCAAGAAACAATATTAATGCATCAGCCCTCATGGGGAGTCTCCTTGTGTAGATTACCCAAAGCTAACGTCAACAACCCTAGAAAGAATAAAGCTAACCAGAATGGAAATCTTTATTTGGTTTTCCACATACAATATTCAAAGAGTTCTACAATTCTGAGCTCCTTTCTTTTCAGTAAGGTTTGACAAAACTAAGTCCAAAAAGGAGGACCTTGATCATGTGAAAAATGATCAAAGAGATGCAGTGAATCACTTTCATCTGGTCCTTAAAGATTCCAGAATGTATGTGAAAGACTCCATAATCTTTGACATAGGTAGAACAAGATCGCAGGACTTTTTCCTTGGTTCAGCTGATGTTACAGGTGGTACAACTCTAACCATTCAGGCAATCAAATATATATGAACTAAAGACTTATGCCTTTACCAAAAGAATTATTTGCATTTCAAAACAATCATTTTCTTCCATAAGTAAATACTTTGTTAGATAGAGAAACCCAACCATTTAGGATGTGTCCAAAAGAACAGTCTGAAATTTAAACCCACAAAAAAAAAAAAAGGAAGATGGTCCCAAAAGCCAACATCTGGTCATACAATAATCTCAAGAAAGAAAATTTAATGGAAAAAAGTGAATGATCACGAAAGACAATGTGAAAGAGCATAACAAATTTCACCATTCTACTGTCCTTATCAAGAAATAAGCAAATCAACAAGCCAACCAATTCACCAGAATTTTACACATGCTACACCTGTCCAGATGACTATTCCTTTAAAGGAGTTTTCATTTTAAATCAACCTAATGCGTCCACAAGTACACAAAATGCAATCCGTTGAACCTTCATACACCTTATACTCCTCCAAGGGAAGTTTCTAATGGTATTACCTCTAAAAGATGTGTAAAAGAAACAGACTCCGAATTTTTCCTTATGTGCCAATTTCCAACACAGTCTGACCTCACCATTCAGCATCGTTGAAAGGGAAATTAGTGTACAACAAATGACACGAAAGGAAACAACTGATTCCACTTCCAAACCTTGAATAGCACATTAAAATAAATATGTTTCAAACAATGAGCATCTGTCTCTTATGATCGCACCATATCAGAGGCAAAAAAAGTATCCTTGTAAACCACTAAAAGAAGCAAACGAAGCAATGAGTCCTTCCCACATCACATCAAAATCAAACCTGCCCAACACCACCCACTGCAAACTTGATGAAACACAAAAAGCAATTACATGGCTCCAAACACTCTTCTCGACAGGCTCATACCAAGGGATCTTCAAACTTTGCAGAACTCCATTGACCCCAATAATTTGTGCCCACAATGTATCATGCTCCTCACAATAATTCAAACTACAACAATGATTCAAACTACATGATTTTCTAACACCAAGTCCCACTGTAACTTGTATATTCTATTATCACATAGTGGTATAGTAAAAAGGCAAAGGAAATAAAAGGTAGATTATACAAGGTGCTCTTCCAAAGTATGAACCTGTAATCCTAGGATATGTATGGTTTCTTCCAGCTGGTTTCAACTTTTTCAAGAATAAAATATCTACATCTGATATGCATCTGATAAAGATATGGCTCCTAGTTTTAAGTTTCTATGCTCCCCCTAACCCTCTCTCTCTCTCTCTCTCTCTCTCTCTCTCAATTGTATTACGGCCAAACAAAAGGGCGTCAAACAGCTGTCTAACAGGCATTTCATGTTACAATTTCCAAGAATAAGCATGCATCAAAACATCAAGAGCATCTTTCCCTTCATAGCACGTACACCCCTAGTGAGTTTGAGTCATACAACTAATGTTTTGCATCACCATCTACTCATTACCTTAATGCTAGGACTTAGACACAAACAGAGGCCAAAAATAGCTATGCAGGTCTCTAATCTTTAATCTTATACTCGGATGTGCAAGTTTTAAAGACTTGTAAAATGTGCCCGAAGCTGCCATAAATATTAATGGAAACATGTGAAAAATATAAATTTGCAGAAAGCATACGATTTATACTCAAGATTTGAACAAATGGGTCCCCGTCCAATCAATCTAAACATTGTCAAACGATGACATAATCCCAACAAACATTTGAATTAACAATTCAGACCAGAATTACACACACAAACATTAAAATTAGATTAAAACAACAAAAGGGTATGAACAAAGTTGGGCATAGAGACAACCTTGACAGAAATCTTCCTGTCACTTTGTGGGCGCTTGAACTGCTTCACACGCTTCTTAACAATCTTCTTTGTCAGCAAAGGAACAGCCATTGTTTCTATAGCATTAAAAACAAAAAACCCATATAAGGTTTATAAATATATCATCAAAATAGTTACAGAGAAATTGAAAATGTTAAGAGGAAGATAGAGAGAGAGAGAGAGAGAGAGAGAGAGAGAGAGAGACTCACAGGTTTGTGAAGGCTGCTCTGCCACTGGTTCTGAAGAATACAAAGAGAGAGGGCTAGGGTTTTAAGTTTAAAGCGATTATATATAGGAAAGAGTCACGATTTGGTGCGGTCAGGGTCACTATAAGAAATTATGTTTCGCGTTTAGGCCTAACCGGAAACACTAGACCCTTGGGGGCCTCATCCTATTAAATGGGCTTGAAGAAGGCCCATTTGGCCTCGACCAACAGTAATTATATGGTACATAAATTCTCTAATTTTAATCTAGATGTAATATATATGAATTTGAAAATAAAATGTCACCTTTTTCTGGCTAAAGATTGAAGTGAGTTTGAGAGTTCATACGGAAGAGAATCTTAGAGACCAAGTAATAAGGTTCTTAAAACCTCTTATATCTATAAAAAAATAAAAAATTAAAACTATAACTTACGAGGCTTACTAGTAGTTCCAAATGATAATTTAGTTACATGCAAGTAAAATATTGATTCTATTCGTTTCAAATTGTTAGGCATCTATTCCATTTTAGAATGTCCTAAAATGAAGTCCTCTTTGAAGAGTCAAAAAATAAATTCTTTAATATGTGCCTTACTTTATTTAAAAATTCAATACCCCTCTTTTAGTAAAATTTAAAGTAATGAGGTCAGTTTTTAAAAAATTTACCATTTTATGTAAAAGGCAATACATATAGGCCTATCAAAATAGGATGGAGAGAGTATTATTTTGACTAATGTTTTTTATTTTAGTTTTCTTTTCTTTGCATGCATTTTAATTTTGTTAAAACAACAACAAAATGTTTATTTTATTTCCTTATTTCACATAATAATTTTTCTAACTTCGCTAAAGTTATTATATATACACACACAATGAATTTCTCACGTGCATTACATGTGATTGAAATGAATTAGCAATTCATTTAAGTATAGTTCTTCGGTGTTGTAGCCTAGGTTCCAAATTGAACACAATCACGTGATTATTTTGATCAATGTAGTAAACAAATTTTTTTTTCTTGAATTAAATAAAAATAAATTACATGCTCATAGTCTATTTCAAATATATGTGATCTAATATGATTTGTCAAACAAAAATAACCATTTGGTCAATTTTTCTAGCTCTCTAAGAAAACCTAGATGCATGTGAAACCCTTTTACTTGGTTCAACTCTTCTTCTTTGGTGCCTCACTAATAGGGCTTTTGAGAGAGCTTTAGAACGTTATTTTGTGTGATTCCTTCACTGGAAAATCTATGAGTCTTGAATACATTGCCATAGATGAGTTGATAGGGTAGTGGTAATGCTTTAATATAACGAAACATGAGGATCGGGGGTGAGTTTTCGGGTGCAAATGTGAGGTATCTAGAATGTATGCTTGCTATTAAGGAAAAATTCTAAGATATTGTGATTGAAGGAGATGCTAAACTCTACTTTGATGCACTTGATGGGGATGTCCAGAATTATCACTGGAATGCAAAGACTTTGCTATCAAATGCTGTGGAACTCAAGACTTATTTTGCTCTTTTTTTTTTTTTTATTGAGTCAAGAGAAAGTATAATGCTGTAACTCATGCTCTAGCTAAGATTGTTTCTCTCATTTTCCCTGTTTTCAATTGTAATAATTACTCCCTCCCTTCTTATGTGTGGGAAGCTTGGGAGAGAGTTATGTTGATTGTATATTCTATTCCTTTGGTTGGTTAATTCATGGTTTTAAAAATCGGACTGGATCAACTGATTCAACTGAGAATTAGACACCAATTCGATCCGATAAAACCCTTAAAACTAGTATAAAAATGGTAAAAATCGGAAACCAGGACAAAAAATGGTTTTTTGACCATATTGGCTTTTAAAACCATAGGTTAATGAAATGGAATGCTTGTTTATCCAAAAAAAAAAAAAAAAAATCAAAGTATCTGAATTGATGGGTGGTACTGCATTTTGCTCTAATGGCATGAGATTTTTGAACCTGACCTAAAAAAGATATGGGCCTCGCAAAAGCCTTATCCTTTCCAAGTGGATTTAGAGAACCTTCGGCCCAATGATCACCACCAGGCTGCTTTTAAGCTTTTAGCCTTCCACAGTCCACACCATGCCCCACGTGACACCTTCATGAGTCTATTGTGTCTGACCCACACGGCGTCAGCGTGCATGTAAAATGTAACGGAGTTCACATTAATTTGGTCACGCAATTCCTGACTTGTGACTTGTGAGTTGTGAATACAACATGGCATTCCAGTATATAAATCATATCCTTGCATGGTTAAATCAATCACTTAATTTTTGTTTTTTGAAAGAATCAGGCTGTAAATTTTATTTAGGTTGAGGTTTTTATTTATTTATTTATTTATTGTTTTTGTTGTTTATAGAACCACTTTAAGTTGAGTTGAATCATAGTGATATGGGCATAATAGTATTAGACAATGGCATTCCCTAAAACATAATATAAAATCTAGGCAATACAATAGTACGACATCATCATATGATAGAGTATCAATAAATTTGGTGTTACAAAATATTTTACAATATTTTTCAATGATTTTTGAGATGTGATTGGTGCATAATAGAAGTAATATTAATAGAGGGTTAATATGAAATTAATGTCGCACCAATCATAATTGGTCACATTTTTTATTATAAAAAAAAATGGCCACCTTAAAAAATTGTGAAAATTTTGTTAAAATGAAAAAGTAATGCAAATGCACTTTTAAACAAATTGGGGCTGAGTTAGATATATTGGGCCTTGTAAGAGTCCCGTTAAAATCCCAATAACATCTCTATGTATTGTATGATAAAGGTAATAGAAAAATAAGAGAAATAGTAAAAAGTTTTTCCCCCCTTTTCATATATAGACGTTTAGTTGGAAACTTGGAATGAAAAAAAAAAAAAAAGGAATAGGCGAAAATGCATTTCTTTTTCCCGAGGAATTTTTTTGATAATCGAGTAGGTTGTGAGGAAATAAGCGTGGGTTAAAATATAAGGGTCATGCTAACGAGTGTCCTTAGGGCACTGGTTAAGAATTCAGTTAAAGAAAATTTTTATGGGAAAAAAAAAACAATTGATGTTTTGACAGTTTTTTTCATTTCCCATAAAAATGATGTCAAAACTTTCTTTAACTGGATTTTTAACCAGTGTCCTAAGGGCACTCGTTAGCATTTTCCAAAATATAATTATTATCATATTTTATAATATATATCGATGCATTTCACCAATTCATGTTAAGTCTTCTAAAAAAAATCATTAATTCCTTCTAAGATTTTTAGGTGATCTAAATTCTAATATTACATTTTGGTAAACAATTTTATCATTAAAATATAAATGATCTATTTTTAATTCAAAACATGTCAATTTATTTGAAAATATCTTCAAGTCTATTATGATCATTCCTATTCTTTTTTCTTTTTAAGAGAGTTTTTACCTATGACATTTGCTCCTGATGATACTTTTTATCATCAAACCAAGACACAAATCTGATTTTTGGTGTAAGTAGAGAATGAACTTTAAACCTCTTATTCAACCATCAAAAATAGGATTCCATAAAAATTTAACTAATATAAAAGATAAACTTACCATAAAAGAAAAAAAAAAGCCAAAATAAGATAAAAAGAAAAAAAAAAAAATATCATGCACTCTTAACGTGATAGTCACTCAAGTTAAAGGTCGGTGTTTAAATAAAATAGAATTCTATCTCAAGTAATATATATTCTGGATAAACATGATTGCATTTATGTAGAAGATAAACTTGCCATAAAAGGGGGGAAAAAAGCCATAATAAAGGAGGAAGCAAAATGATACTTTTCGGATCATTCCTACCTCGTCGCCTTTTTGCTCCTAATTTTCTGTGCATTTAGGAGGGAGTGTATGTGCCCAACTCCCAAGTCAAAGTGCATTAATAGTAGTCCACTTTGTATTTTCTTTTCTTTTTTTGAGAAAGCACTTTGTATTTTCTTCAATTCCTTATTCCACTGTTAGTGAAAAATATTACTCTATTTTCGTTGATCACTTTTCTCTTTTCCACCTCAACAAACAAACAATGAAAAAAAAAGTTTCAATATATTATAGGTCCTTAAAAATTTAGCCAATTTTAGTCCCAATTAGTTAGAACAATGTAAGTGAGTTTGAACATTTTATTATTTTTGTTAAGTCAAGCTCTATCATTCACTATTTGATTGGATTACAACTTCATACATCATACCAACAATAACTAATCTTTATTAGTGACCAATTAGGAAAGTTTGGAAAGAGACGGAACCACCCAAGGGGAAAAAAAACCCCTAAAAGATAGTGGTAAAAGTGTAGGTTTTCATTTTATTTACTTCACTAATTTTATCTAGAATTTTCTGTTAGTTTGATTTAGTTAAATTTAATTTTTATTTACATTATCGGTCGCTTGTAGTGATTTTGTTATATTTAATTCCTATTTATATTATGGTTAATAATGCTTGTACATATTTTTTTAATGAGATAATTCGATAGTTAGGGGAGAGGATTTAAATTGAGTATTTTTATATTTTCTAATTTTAAGTGCAGAAATTTACATGTAAATATAATTAACATAATACTACCATATATCTGGAAAGACACTTGGCATAAATTGGAGTGTATTGAAAATCAAAAAAATACTTGGCTTCAAATTATAATTCAATGGTAAGGATATTTTGTTATATTTAGTTTTAATTAATGTTATGGCTTTAAGACTGCTCCAAGAATAGAAAATTTTTAGGTACTTGTCAGTAATATGGTGCTCTCTCCTCTCACATTTATAGTGGGATCTATAAATTTAATTGTTGGAATTATCATAAATGTGAGAGGAATGAACATGATATCACCATGCTTCGGGAGTACCTAATAATTACTTTCCAAGGATGGGTGAGATTTGAAGGAAAAAAAAAAAAAAAGAATGAAATTTAAATGTGGTCAGTTTGTCATTTTAAAATTTGTAAAAACATGACTCCATAATAGAATGGGGGATGAGTTTATTATAGACAATTTTGTAGCTAGTTTAATTAAAAAGAAATTGCTAAGAAGTTTGCCTCTTTTTTAGATTTTTTTTTTAAAAAAAAAATTCTATAATCGATAGGGGGAAATTTAAACTTTAGATGTTTTTGTTGAAAATAAGTAAAGGTGACAACCTTTAATGCTATGAGGCTCTTGATTTCAAGTGTACTTAAATGCCCCTACACACATGTGAATGTTTGTATGCATGTATGCCAACCTATTATCCATTTAAGTTTGTCTCGAATTGTGAATCAAATCAAACCATATAGTTTGGTCCTCCAACTCTGAAATAACAAAAGTTAGTTTCTGGTTCCACTCTGTGCATCCCATTTGGGTTTTAAACTTTTAATAGTGGGAACCTGCATGGGCAGAGGCAGAGCTATGTAAACCTACCAAGAAACACAATGGGATCAAAATGAGCATCGATCAAAATAATATTCTAAATTAACTAGTTCCTTCAATGGAAGGTACACGTTGAAATCACAAAATTCCAAATATGGTATAAAATGCTATATGAGGTATTAAATCCGGCATTACCATGAATCTTGTCTTCCAAAAGTATACATTGAATGTAAATGAAGACAGTTTTTCATTACGTGGGCGTGAGGTTCGACATCCATGGTTCTGAGTACAAGTGTATGGACAGTCTCATATCCCCATATGCAAGTTTATCCTCAATGTCTTAAGTATCTCACTTATCAACTATCTAAAAAAAAAAAGGTATCTCACTTATCTTCCAATCTTCTATTAATTGCCACCAGCCATAATACTTAATAAAGAGAAACCCCGCATGCATGCCAAGTTTTACTCACTTTCCTTTCCTTTCCTCAACCTTCTCTCTCAAGGACTAACTTTTGATTGCGTTGCAAAGAAACTCACTCCATTGTCAACTACTCATGGTAAGCTTGCTCAATGAGTTCTTGAATATTATTTTCTTATGTTCTATCATATTACAACTCTCTTAAAATATTAATCGTCATATATTGCATCAATTATAGGTAAGAATACCTACCAATTGTCTTCTTAGACTCTACAAATGTGAGAGTTTTATATATTGAGTATGATCTTTTATATCATGCCTAATATATGTGACTCTAGTTACTTTCTGATGGTGGTGGGGTTGAAATAATACATCTACATAGCTACCATTAGAGCTATAGAGTTATAGAATATAGAATGGGACCAAAGTTTTCCCCTTTTATGGGATAACAATATCACTTGAATACAAAGCCTGTGGTCCATTTTTAGAGTGTTGAAATGAATAAAATTTGGTCACTACTTTGTTATATTATCCTGTACAAGGATATTCTTTCACACTTTCTCTTCTTCTTGCTGTTCTGATTGTTATATGCTTCGATCACTTATCTTTCTTTTCTATCTCCTCAAAATAGGTTCTTGAGATGAGTCCTGAGAGAGAAGAGTATGTGGATTGGAGAGGGAAAAACGCAGATCCCAGAAAGCATGGTGGAGTTAGAGCCGCAAGCTTTGTATGTGGTAAGATATTTCAACTAAGGGGTAGTCACACCTTATTTAATTGTGGTTTGAGTTGAATGCGATTGGTTAATTTTGTGGTTTTATAATTTTCGCTTTATTTACTAGAGGTTTAATTGTGTTATTTCCTTCTCTCATTTCCTTTTTACTTAAAAAAAAAAAAAAAACTTTTATTTTTTATTTTAAACTTCAGGGTGCATTTTACAAGTTTTTTTTTTTTTTTGAGAAACCAGACCCGAAGGCCAAAATATATTAAGAAAGAAAAAAGGAAAAAACAGGAAATTACAAAGAGTCCCTCGTTACAAGGGGAGCTATATCCTCAGGAATGGCCTCACGCCAAACCTGTAGCTCATTGCCAAACTTAGCATGTCTAGCAAGAAAATAGGCAACCGAGTTACCTACACGTTTAATGTGAGCAAAAAAACAAGCTCAAAAACTATCTGCTAATACAAGAGCGTCCTGCAACACATGTCCATATTCATGATGAACCACATGTGCATTTTACAAGTTTGGGAGACTTTTTGAGCTTATTTTGATGGACCCTACACCAAAAAAATAAAATAATAAAAAATTAAATCAGAAAAAGTTTTTATTCTCCTTTTTACGATAATTTCAACTTTAACAAATAAGCACTAGCATCTTTTATTCTAACAATGACACATAAAGAGGATGAGAACTACATCTATCTTTCTAAACAATTTTTTTGTAATTTTCTTCCTTGTTAATATAATATTCCGTAAGTTTTCAAAAGTACAAGAGACTCTTCTATTTGAAGTAGCTCTCACATTAACTTAATTTTCCTTTTTAATGGGTGAAACTGTGAAAAAATTTCAAACCCCTACATATTTGACATAAACCTCAAAGGTTTTGCAACTTTTTGTAGGGATCAATTCCTCCAAACTTAACTCTGCTCTTGCAAAAAGGTAATTGTGGTAGTGGTAAACACTATTTTTAGAGCTGCAAACAAATTATGGGCTGTTTGATCCTATGGAAATCAAATTAACTCATTATTATTCTATATGATTTTATCTCTCTTTTTTCATTTTGCATTTTTTGGCTTGGTTTCTCTTTGATCTTGTCAACATACAGTACGCTGTAAATGAGTCACAACCATCATAAAATCAGTTGGAAAGTACCTTTAAATTAGATAATGGAGTAGTATAAGCTTTGTTCTATCATCCATGTGTTGATTCTTCTCAATCATGCAAATCACGTTGATGTGAGAATGAGACTTACTGATTTAACTTAACAATGCTGTAATTGCACCTCATTTTTGTGTGTGCAGTGGTGGAGGTATTGGAGAATTTGGTTTTCTTATCAAATGCCTCAAACTTTGTTGTATACTTTCTGATGTCTATGAATTACAAACCTGCTGAAGCTTCAAACATGGTGACCAATTTTATGGGAACCTCTTTTCTGCTCACGATATTTGGTGGATTCATTAGTGATTCATTCATCACAAGATTCAAAACCTTCATCTTCTTTTGTTCAATTGAGTTGCTGGTATGTTACCCTTCAACTCTGTCTTTTCATGTTTAATTTCTGTTCACATGGTCACGTGGTTTAAGGAATTGAAAATTTGAAATAGTGCAAGACCGTTTCTTTTTCTTCTTATGTGTATGAGTTATTGTGAGTGAAATATGAACAAGACATTTGGAGGAAATCATAAGAGTAGCCAAAGTTTTCTTTTAGGTTCTATCTTATGTGCATTATATTAGTTGGGTTGTTACCAAGTGACAACTTAATCAGATAAGGTGGAATAAAAATCCACTAGCCCCCAATTATTGTATGTTATGTGTCTGATTCCCCCTCCCCCTATTTTGGACTTCATTCACTTCACAAGGAAACAAAAAAGAGACATGTGGCAAGCTGTAATTAGCGGAAAAAAAAAATGAACAATTTAGAGTGGGACAGAGCATTTTTATTCACTAATGTCCTAAATGTAGCCAAAATGTTTGGTAATACAATGTACAATGTAAATTAACCTACCTAGCCAGATGGGATCTTTAAATCTTTTTATTTCCATCACAAATGTTGGCTACTAAATTTTGCATCCATGCAATGTTTTGTGCATCAAAAGTCAAAAGTTTTTCATAGCTCTTGACATATATAAACTATTAAGATGACACCATTTTTGTAGGGACTTATCTTACTGTCAGTCCAAGCTCATGAACCACATTTACATCCAACCATGGGTAGAAGGCCTTCAGGGTCACAAGCAGCCATTCTTTACGCTGGGCTCTATGCTACGGCCATTGGTGTTGGTGGTGTTAAGGCCACCTTGCCTGCTCACGGTGCTGATCAGCTTGACCACAGCAATCAGCGACTCATCTCTGCCTTCTTCAACTGGTTTTTCTTTTCCCTATGTACTGGTGGCCTCATATCTGTGACTTTGATGATTTGGATTGAAGAGAACCTTGGTTGGAATTGGAGTTTTAAGATATCGGTGATAGTCTTGAGTGTGACCCTTTTCATTTTCACCATTGGTTTCTCATTTTATAGATACAAACTTCCTGGTGGAAGTCCATTATCAAGGATCTTTAAGGTAAAGCAGAAGTTTGTTATTATGGTTTCAACTTTCAATAGACTTCATTCACATGTCAGAGAATACTTTTGGCTAAATTATAAAATTAAAATTTGGCAAAAATGCAATTTACGCCGGCTAACTTTGCTTAAAAATCATTTTAGTCATCTAAGTTTGAAATTGGTCATTTTAGTCAATTAACTTTACCTCAAAATCTTTCTCAAAAAAAAAAAAAAACTTTACCTCAAAATCATTTTAATCCTTTAAGTTTGGAAATAGTCATTTTAGTCGATCAAGTGACTTTATCCAAAAATCATTTTAGTTCTTAAATTAAGTTAGTCGTTTGGAGTGATTTTTTAGCAAAGTTTCCTGACAAAGTGAGTACTTAAAAGACTAAAATGATTTTTGGGCGAAGTTATAAAACTAAAATAATCAATTTCAAACTTAAAAGACTAAAATGATTTTTGGGCAAAGTTACTAGACTAAAATGATCAACTTTAAACTTAAAAGGACCAAAACGATTTTTGGGCAAAATTAACATGTGTAAATTGTATTTTTGCCTTTAGATTTCTATTTATAATCTATTTTTAATTTAATCATTTAAATTTTATTTTATTTAGTGGATTCCAGTTAGCTCAACTGGTAAAGTTTTTGATAGTTGAATAAAAGATATGAGGTTCAATCCACACCTATACCAAAAACTGATTGATATCTTGGTTTGATGATAAAGAGTTATCATTAAAAGTGAACGTCAAAAATTGAAATTCTCTAAAAAAAAAAGTTTTATTTATTTATTTTAATTTTAGACCTTCAACCTTCATCCATTTGCAATGTAGTCTTTTCATTCAATCTACACTGTAAATTACTAAAATTAACGCTGAGATTTGATGGAACAAGATGAAATGATTACTTTCTCAAAAAAAAAAAAAAAAAAAAAAAGAAGATGAAATGATTAAATTGAGTACATATATAAGTTAAAAGACTGAAATTAAAAATAAAAAAAAAAAAGCTTGAAGTATTGAATTAAAAACAATCAAAATTATAGGGTACAATTTGTAATTTAGTCAATATAATTTTGAAGTTTTCTTTCAATTACTTCTTATTTGCTTATTATTATATATTATCATTTGACTTTATGTTTGTGTCCAGGTGTTTGCTTCTACAGCTCGAAACTGGAAATTATCACCAATAGAGAGAGTGAATGGAGGATCACATAGCAAGTTCAAGTAATTAATTAATTTTTCCTTATTCTTAAATTAGGTGATTTGTGCGTGCCTAGCAAGTACCTTGACATGAATGAAATTCATCACTCACTTCACACAAGCACATTTGTGTGCATGTGCACACATAAACACAATGTTAAGTGGACCTAATTTACCATGAATGATGAATCCTATAAAATAAAATAAAAAGAAAAAGAAGAAAATATCTTTTTAGCCCACTTCATTGAATGGGCCTCTTACAAGCATGTGGATCTCACGCAACCCAAAACCTTGTGTTGCAAATGTTCTATATAGCATATAGAGCATGTGTAAAAGATGATTTTGGCATATTTGGGTAGGAGAGCAACAAATACAAGTTTCAAATCCTTGCTAATTTATGTAGGAGGCAAAAAGTCATAGTTGATGGGGGCAAAAAGTCATAGTAGATTTTTACATCTCCCACACTCAAGCACATAGAAACTACCTCTAAAACAATTGGGAAAAAAGAAGGGGAAAAAAAAAAACGAAAGAGGGAGAAAATTTTGGTTTTTACCAGTGCAAAATCTTGCATCATGCTGTTTTCAAAATGTTTACTTATCATTAATTATGTCTCCTAAGTTGACAAATAATACAAATTTATTTACAGGATTCTAGATAAAGCATTGATTGACAACACAGTTACTGCAACTGAGGTGGAGGAAACAAAAACCTTTCTTGGCCTGCTTCCCATATTTGCAACCACAATTCTGATGAACTGTTGCCTAGCTCAACTAATGACATTCACAGTACAACAAGGGAACATCATGAATAGAACAATACACCATTTCAAAATCCCTACTCAATCATTAACAGTATTTCCCCTCATCATCATGCTTGCTTCAATTCCCTTATACGAGCAGTTTGTACGTATTTTTGGCAATCAGAAGGCTAAAATGTTCCAACCACTTCGGAGGATTGGGTTGGGGCTAGCACTGGCATCAGGGTCCATGGCTGTGGCAGCTATAGTTGAAGTTAAGAGACGTGAGGCTGCTGAGAATAATGTCATATTGTCTGTCTTTTGGCTTGGGTGGCAATACCTTTTGCTAGGAGTTTCTGACATGTTAACTCTTGGGGGAATGCTTGAGTTTTTCTACTCAGAGGCACCTGCTAGCATGAGAAGCATGTCTACTGCATTGTCATGGTGCTCTACATCAATGGGGTACTTCCTTAGCTCAGTGCTTGTGGGCATAACCAATTCAGTGAGTGGAAAATATGGTCAAACATGGCTTGGGGGAAAAAATTTGAATCAAACCCGTTTGGATCTATTTTACACCCTCCTTTCCATTCTTAACATCCTTAATCTTTTGGCCTACATTTACTGTGCCAAGAGGTATTAAGAGTTTAACTGCAGATTAAATCAGTATTTGAAAGCTTGTCACTGTAATCGTAAATACTGGAAGTCTATTTATTGAATTGTGTAAAAATATACAATGAATTTTCTTTATTATATAGGCAGACATGTAAGTGTTGGACAAGTAATATGAGTACCGTACAAATAAAACAAAGTTGAGAATTCGTTGGACTTGTATTGTAAAGCATCGTGCAGTATGTCATTAAAAGTCATTTTTAGTAGAATGATACTGGTATATACATGTGTAATGAAAACCAACTGAGTGCATTGTCAATTGTACTTCTAATTGTTTGTGTATGCAATTAAGAGTTTATTGCATTGTCAAGAGTTTATGGGCTGAGACTTGAGAGTTAATTACGGCTAGGAGTTTTTAGTAAGAACTAGTCATAAACGTCTTCTCTCTTCTTCCTCTCATTTCCCTCATCACTCATCTTCTCAATCTCTCCTCTTTTTAGGGAGCCTACATTGAATCAGTCAAATCCATTAATCACTTTGGCTTCCACAAGACCTAATAACCGCAGTTAACCATGGATCTTATTCATTTATATGGATGAATATATTTATACTATATACAAAACATAGTAGATCAATGTTTTGATCAAAATTGTGGGTTTCAATTAACTCAATTGAGGGAGAAGTTTCTTGAGAATGGTCTAAAGATGCTGACAATAGGTTTTAAACTCAAAATCTCATGAATATTACGGGGTCTTAGGAACTAAAAGAGTTGAATTGAGCTCTGTTGTTAAGTCTACTTCTAATATAACATATCTATGAGATTATGACCCATTTGCCAAGCCATTTCGTTGTCAAAACGTACAACCCATAATTCGGCTTAGGTGACTATGGTGTTGCCATCTAGTTGCCCTGATGGTTTCTTAAATGGCCACCTGCCCCAATTGGTCCAGAGTTTCCTATGAAACTTTCTATCCGTAATAATTTAGAATTGTGAACATAGTATTAATTATTCATGAACATCATACTATTATATTATTTTATTAGGTTACTTATTTTATCATCCTAAAATATTAATAAAATTTTAAAAAAACTAACACAAATAAGAATTTTTTTTTTTGGTTTAAAGTTGTTTTCTATCTCACCTTTAAACAAATAATAAAGTGTGAGTTTCAGTTAACTCAATTGGTAAAGTCCTTGATGGTTGAATAAGAGTTCTGAGATTCAATTCTCGCTTACACCAAAAAACCGATTAGTGTTTTAGTTTGTAGATAAAGAGCTATCATTAGGAGCGAACGTCATAGGTTAAAACTCTCTAAAAAAATAATAATAAGGTGGTGAAAAAACTAAAACAATCACATTAACTTATGCAAAAATTATTATCAATTTTAAAATAAGAACTTTTTTTTTTTTTTTTTTTAGCTAAGTATTTTTAAAGCACTTGTATCTAATTATCCATTCTATACCCTATTTCATTAAAATATCATTTTTCTTGAAATTTTAACCATTTCTCTATTCACATACAACAATCATCATCCATTTTTCCTTCACTTTGGGAAACGGAAAAAAAAAAAAAATTGTTTTGCATATAAAGCTATAGTGATTGACTTGTATACTTGCACAAACGTACTATAGCAAAATCTCATTTTACATAACCGGTTCATAAGATGTTTAAAATAAGAACTTTTTAAATAATAAAAAAAATTAGCTAACTATTTTAAAAACACTTATATCAAATTATCCATTCTATACCCTATTTCATTAAAATATTAATTTTCTTGAAATTAATTTTTAACCATTTTTCTATTCACACACAACAATCATCATCCATTCTTCCTTCACCCTTGGTAAACGGGAAAAAATAAAAAATTGTTTTGCATAAAAAGCAATAGTGATCAACTTGTATATTTGCACAAACACTATAGTAAAATCCCATTTTACATAACTGGTTCATAATTTGATGTTGGTGATTATTGAGTTTATTGGCAATATTTTCGGTTTGGAAAAGGTTTCTTTCAAACAATTTGGAGAGAAACCCTTTGAGATCCTCCTACCTCTTTTTATTGGATGTGAATTTTGAAAATCTAACCATTAGATTGCATCTTATTATATCCTATATATTTGCAAAATTTCAAGAAGATCAAAAATCAATATCTATATCATCAATCAAATATTTAAATTTCAAGTTTTTGTAGTCTAAAATTATGCATAAAAAATAAGTTTATTGATTAAATATTACATCCAATTTGAACGGAATTTGACATGTATATTAAGAATATAAAGAACATGCAACCTAACGATTAGATTTTCAAAATTCACATTTAATAAAAAAATTTAAAACGTTCCTCTAAGAAACCTTGTCCTTTGGTTTTATGCTATTTTAGCTTGTGTGAACTTGCCAAATATACATAAAATTAACTACTGGGGCATATGGATCTAGACAAAAGCTCTTTCTTATTTTTATTTTCAAGAAAAGATGAATAACTATATATTATTTTCATAATTTATTTGGTTTATTTCTTAATTTAACTTTTTAAAGCTTCAACTATTTACGGATAGAACTGTATAATGCTAAGCCAAGAACATCACACTTCTGTTTATGATATTTTGGAAGAGAGGATTTCGTAGGCTTCTTATATATAGTTCTTACAGAGCGTGTACTCACCTTTGGATGTTTCTCTGAAGAAATATTTGACTACTAATATATACAATTTCTTATCATCTCTGCGTGCATGGTCTCTCGAGAATATACAATTTCTTATCATCTGCGTGCATGTTCTCTCTCTCAAATGGAAGCGACCGGTCAACCACCAACCCAAATGATAAAAATAAACAAAACACATTCGAATAATCAAATCACAAAGTGTCACTTCTTAGCTGTACACAAAACACCCCCTCAGACTAATATTTCACTCTATGCATGTAGCAGTGAGCTCCGAGGACATTCATATCCAGGGAAGGCATCATTCATACCAAAAATCACTCTATGCATGTAGCAGTGAGCTCAGGTTAAGCTTTTGAACTTGAGATCCAACAAAATTTCATTATTAAATACTTAAATCTCCAAAATCAAGTAAACAAATTACAACTTTGTCATGCTTATAGTCCCATCTATTATATTAACCATTGTTCAAATTACAACTTAGCTTTTATAATATTGCTTCCAAATATTACATTTCTGATAAGACTCTCTCTCTCTCTCCCCGGGTTTATAGCCTCACATTTAACCTATTCATTTTCTAAGTTACACATATGCATGATATTTGTTGGGATGACAATTGTTATACTTGTCCATTTCTATGTTTAGTACACATCTATATATATTTGGAAATGTGATTGTTTACATTTTAAATCAGTATGTGACATTGACTTGATAATATGCCCGCTTAAATTTCAGTTGGCACTTTTCAAGAACAGAAAGAAAGAGAATCTCTTTGCAAATCGGGTATTAAATCTTTTCTTTTTGCCTTTTTATATACTTGTCTAGATGGATACTGTAACAATATCTTAGTATTATACCGATGGTAGCTATTAATTAGAATTTAAAGCGAATCTAAACTCTCTAAATGCGTGATAAGATATTTTTATATTTTTGTATCAATGATTTTTTTTAAGTGGTGATTACCAAAAAAGTAAGTGCTGGCCTTTTGCTGAAAACATTAATTATTTAAATTTGTATTAATCTCATTTTAATTATTTTCTATGATTTTGTTAATCGTTTGATGAGTTTAAAGGAGGTAAAGAGGAAAAAAAATTACAGTTAATATTGATCGAAACGTTACAGCATAATTATAGTTTTTGTGATTTTTAAGCTGAGTATAATGTTGTTTGATTGGTGTGGTTTCTTAGGGTTGTTTTTTCTCTGCAATGTAGTAATTGTGTTTTGGTAACTGTATAAGACTTTCTTTCATAATGTCATTACTCTTAATGAAATTTAATCATACTTTAATGTTCAAATGATTTCTAATAACTGTATAAGATGGTATGCGTTGGACCATTTCACAAATTCAAGGACACACACACATACACTTACATTCTCTTTCATCTTCCAGCTAAGAAGTTAGTATTTCAAGATCATCTTCAAGCTCATGTCCATGACCTGTGTGGGCTGCTACCTAGTTGTTCTTGCCAATCATGCTTTTGTTAAAGGGAGACTGATTTATGATACTTTGTTGTGAGCTTATGACTTGGATGAGAAATTTAGAAAGACTAGGAGGTGGAAAACTTGGTTTGTAGCCTATAAAGTTTATATAGATTTTTTATTTTTATTTTTGAGAAAAAATTTATATGAATAAAGCTTAGGATAGACTTATCTGGGATTTCGTTTTGGCTATGCTGGAAAACATGAATTTTTGTCTTCATTGGATCAATTTAATGAAGTAATGCTTACACTCAGTTTCTTATCAAATTCTATTGAAAGGTTCCTTGGGTAAAATTCTTCTCCCTCAATATTGTGGCTTAAAGCAACGAGATCCACTTTCACCTAAATTGTGGGCAAATATATATCCTCCTCGCATTCATATCACTATCACTCTACACTAATTAATTCATTCACTTTTTGATTTTCTGCCAGTCACTGGTGTATAGGGTTCAACACCTACTACATGCTTGTGTGTTTGACTTTACCAATAATTAATGTCTACTTTAAAATTTTCTTCCAAGTAAGTTCAGCCACCTTATAATATGTTTCCTTTTACCCAAATTGGCCCTTTCTTCTTTCTTTTTCTTTAGCATTCTGTGTTTCTAAGTTGTTAAACTAATTTGCTCAATGTATATACAATTAATACAAATCAATTACATGAAACTAATTGAAAAGAAAACTTAGCTTATTGAATAAATTTTCTCTTTTTAAGATTTTCCCTTTCTTGGGGATGGTATACTGAGTGTGAGTTTAATTTATTTTTTGGGTTTTCAAAATTTGTTGTTACTTTCTATCTTCTGTTATTTAGACAACCATGGGATTTTAGTTTCTTTGTCTTTCCTTGTGATGTATGGTTTTTTGGAAATTTTTTGTTGGGAACTTGTTTGAGTGCTGCTAGGAACTTCTTTTGGCTGATTAAGTACCTTATGTATATTTTTTGTTGAGTGCTTGCAGATAATTATTGGTTGGGTTGTTATGTAAATTATTTGGGCAGGGATTAGAGATTTAGCAAGGAAAAAAAAAAAAAAAAAAACCTATAGCCGCAGTAAAAAAACGTGGCTATAGACCTGCAGAGGGCTATTGTCACGCTGTATAAGCCGTGTTTTTAGGGTTTACAGCTGCGTTTTAGAAACGCGGCTATAGCCCTCATTTCTTGTAATGTAGAAAATGTTAAGGAATTTATAAGGAGTTACACTTAATTTAATTGTATGAAAAAACAAAGAAAAACCCTCAAAAAAATTTCATTTATGAATAAATGAAATTACAATCATATTTAAAAATAAAAACTTTCATGGCTTTAGTCCTAAGTATAAGCTAATAAAAAAAAATTACAAGTCTTTATTTTCTAACGACAATATAGTGAAAGGGGGAAAAAATTACATAAATAAGCCTAACCTACGTTCCTTAAACTAATCTCTAAGTCTAAGTAATAGAGTGAGAAGGTATCAGAATGCCTAAGTTGAAGACTGGTCTTCTAACACACAGTGACCAATATATATAAACAAGTCACCCATTGACACATAATTAAATTAAAACCAAAAAAGAAAAATGTAATGAAAATAAATTTCAAAACATTATTACTAAAAAAAATGTATTTAAAACAATACACATGAGGATATTATATCATTTTAAATTTCATAGACTAAATAAAACAGTTTTGAAATTGAATCTCTTGCATTGCCTAGGTACAATCCTAGGTAATTTATGGGTGTAATCCCAAATAATCTTCAAAATAAATACTTTGAGTTGAGACTGATCAACTTAGATTCTCTAATTGTAATCTAGTTAGCTTAACTGGTAAAGTCTCTGATGGTTGAATAAGAGATCTGGGGTTCAATTTCCGTTTACACCAAAAACTGATTGGTGTATTGGTCTGATGATAGAAAGCATCATCAGGTTTGGTGTATTGGTTTGATAATAAAGAGTATCATCAAGAGCAGAAGCTGTAGGTTAAAACTCTATAAAATAAAAAAAAATAAAAAAATTGTAATCTACCTTTCCTCATAAAATACAAACCTTGGTGTGGCGAATGGTCATAATATTTTACCAACAAGTGGGTGTCAAACAGAGGTATCTCCACCTCGACTAATTGTGCGATTTTTGGGGAAGATTCTCAATATGCTAAATATGTACTGAGGATACATGTTTATGCAAGAAGAGTATGAAATTGAAGTGAGGGAAAGTCTACCTTGGCAAAAGTGCTTAAAATGCTACTTTGTTCAAGTCCTCGGTGAAAATGTATCTATCGTTTAAAGCTTTGGATAGGTCTCAAAAAAGCAAGCTGGTCCTCTCTCTAGATGTGTTAAAATGTGTATAATCCCGCATCAATTATGAATATACGTGAAATAGTGAACATAAAGTAGTGTGAAATGATATTTTCCCAATGGTGGCTTGTGGCAATGAACAGTGAGGAAGGAGAGCAACTGTGATGAACGGTTGGCCTTCTGGGCTTGATGTTGGTGCTGCTGCTCATTCATTTTTTTTGAATTGTTGATTTTGATTGAGGTTTTGATTTGGATATTTGATTTTTTTTAAAAAAAATTTTTAAAAATTATTTTCTTTTATGAAGTTTTTTGAGTTATAAGAATGTTTTATTAGTTGAAGTTTTATGCGTCAACAACAGGCCTTTTTTATGAACTTTTAGTGGCTACGGTTCGATAGAAATGAAGTTGATAAATGTTCCTGAGTTTATGAAAGTGAAATTTTTATTTTTTTATTTTATTTTTTTATTTTTTTATATAAAAAAGAGATATAACTATAAATTTATTTTGTTATTTATTTAAATGTTGATGTGACTTTTTTTTAACAGATTAAAATTTAAGTACTTATGTGGATCTTAAAAGAGTAAACCTTCAGTCTGGAGCTGGCGTAAATGGGTTAATTTACGCCACCAATAAATGAATGCCACATCAAATTTGTATTGAATAACCAATACACTCTAGCACACACAATTACAATTAAACTCAAAATCCTCAAACACGTATACGCAACTCAGACCTGAAGAACAGCTCCTCCAACGCTAAACCCATTCCATCTCCTCCTCTCCTCTGACCACCGGAGCTCCACCCTGCCGCTGGCATTGCTGCACATGTCGTCTTTGGAGCTGACACCGCCGCACCGAATCTAAGGTTTGTTCTTTTATGATTTGCTATTTCCCCAAACTTTGGATTTCGTGATTTTGATTGGTTTGGGATAATTTTTTGGATATCAATCTGTTTATATTGGTATGAATTTTTTATTTGGCATGGATTTTGATTTTGATTGTTTTTTTTTTTTTTTGGTATTTTCATGGGTTTTGATTAGATTCTTAAGTAGTAGGTTCAAACCCTAAAAAAAATTTTGATCATGGTTTTTTTTTTTTTTTTTTAGCTAGACTAGATTCTTTTTTCATATATGCAAAACAAATTGCTCTGGTATCTTTGACTTAACTATTCCAAATTCCAATACTTAAATACCAGAAATTGAATGTTTGTGCAATAATGGGTTAATATATCTGACTACTTAAATTGAATTTATCTTATAATAGGTGGTTGTAGTTCAGGAGAATAGTGGCAAATTCAAAGGAATAGGTGTGTGGAAGCTTCCTACTGGGTTTGAAGCAGAGGAAACGTTATTTTAGATCTCAAGTTATTCTTTTTTAGAACCTTAATGGATTGGTTTTTAGCATTGAGAAACCAATCTTTATTTTCACTTTTGATTTAGTTAGATTTATGTAATTTTTGTAATTGGTTGTATCACTTGTATAGTTTACTTACTTGGGTGTCTTTTTCATTTTTTTTTTCTTTTTTTCCTTTTTTTACGTTAATAAATCTTTATTACTTATCAAAGAAATATGTGTGCGTGTTTACACCTATTCAAATGCAAGAGCAATGTATGGTATACTCTTTGTACTATACTATACTATAGTATACTACTTGGAGTATACTATACAAGTGTATACAAACAAAGGTTGTTAGCAGGAAATGTGTGCGTGTTTACACCTATTCAGATGCAAGAGCAATGTATGGTATACTCTTTGTACTATACTATACTATAGTATACTACTTGGAGTATACTATACAAGTGTATACAAACAAAGGTTGTTAGCAGGAGTGAAGTCAGGATTTTACAAATCATTCTTGGAAGAAACTTGAAGCTTTTGTGCCTAGCCAGAACCCAGATGTGACCCGTAACCATCCACAAGATGTGGATTCTACTAGAGTTGATAATACTCTTTACTAGGTTTGGTTAGATGATAACAAAAACTATTAGAAACTTTTGCTTCATGTAGGATTTTTTTTTTTTTTTTTTTTTGCTAGGTAAATATGCGGGGGCTCGAACCCCTGAGCTCAAGGTATACAGGGACACCGGGTGCCACTGGGCTACAAGGCCCAGTTGTTGCTTCATGTAGGATTTGAAGTCTAAGAAAAAGAACACCGTTATAATAGAAATTTTTTTCTCCTAAAGCCAAAACTTATCAACAAAAATCAATGAAACCCTGCTCTAATATAAAAATACAGATGCACATAAACAAAATCAGATAATAATCCAGTATCACACTATAAGAAAAAAGGCATGTTACGATGGGAAAAATCGTTGCAATAACTACAAAATTGTTGCAATAAGGTGTTATTGCAATGACGAAAAAGTTGTTGCAAGCCGTTGCAATAAACTTTGAGGCAATAGGTTTATGCAACACAAAAATCTCATTGCAATAAATTCTACATATTGTAACAAACAAGTTGATGCAATAACTTCTTTATTACAACAAATAACTTTATGGCAATAGCTTATTGCTTCAAAGGTTTTGTTGTAATGTGTGAAAAATGTCATAACTTATTACAAAAAACAACCTTGTTGCAATAGGTTGAGTTTTTTTTTTTGTTTTATTTATTTATTTTTTATTTTTATTTATTTTAATATTATATTAATTTGTCTATTGAGTTGCTTTGTATTGAGTTCCTTTAATAAAAAGCAACTCAATCCACTTTTTCTACCCGATTCTACGTTATACGAAGATGGAATTCCCAACTACCCATTTCAGAGAACCACATATCTTGTCATTTACAGCAACAAGTCCCCATACCACACAGTCCTAGGCTCTCATCTCTATTCTTTTGGTGGCCTAATTTTGAGTGATAGAGAATCTAAGAACAATAGTACTGAAGTGTGGGCACTATATCTGACCAATCCTAGCCAATGTTGGAAGTATTGTCCTCCAATGACTCATCCCAGATTTGACCCTACAACTACCGTCCTAGACAGTAAAATATATCTTTTTGGTGGTTCTTTTAAACAAGATTCTTCGTCAAATCTCTTAGGCTGGATGGAGGTTTTTGTCCCAGTATTAAAGGAGTGGGAACTTTTACCCAATCCTTTTGGTATTGATCTAGCTGGTAGGATAAGTTTCGTACTCCTTGAGTCTAGGAAGGAGATCCTTATCACTTCTTGGATATTGGAAGGCAATTCTTTTCCACTGTATATCTATAACACAACAAATGTAGATTGCTAGAGATTACTTGATATTGCAACGTCGAGTTCTTAATGGACTAAGGGAAAGTGGCAAATTTCACGGTGATAGGATAGGGAGAGAGAGATGGATATAAGGTAGAGAAGACGTTATTTTAGATCTCAAGTTATTCTTTTTTAGAACCTTAATGGATTGGTTTTTAGCATCGAGAAACCAATCTTTATTTTCACTTTTGATTTAGTTAGATTTATGTAATTTTTGTAATTGGTTGTATCACTTGTATAGTTTACTTACTTGACTGTTCTTTTCTTTTCTTTTTTATTTTTTTTATTTTTTATTTTTACGTTAATAAATCTTTATTACTTATCAAAGAAATATGTGTGCATGTTTACACCTATTCAGATGCAAGAGCAACGTATAGTATAGTATACTCCAAGTATAGTATAGTATAGTATATTCTTTGTACTATACTATACTATAGTATACTCCAAGTACACAAGGAGTATACTATACAAGTGTATACAAAAAAAAGTCGTTAGCAGGAATGAAGTTAGGATTTTACAAATCATTTTTGGAAGAAACTTGTAGTTTTTGTGCGTAGCTGGAACCCAAATGTGACCCGTAACCATCCACAAGATGTGGATTCTACTAGAGTGGTAGGTGTTGATAATACTCTTTACTGGGTTTGGTTAGATGATAACAAAAACTATTAGAAACTTTTATTAGAATTGAAGACAAAGATACTCCTCTTGACTCCGACGCACTTCTGGTGGCATTTTATGAATACCATTTCTGAGATGAGAGAGCACCATGCCTTGGAGACGCATTTGAACCGAGTAACGGACTTCATTGGCAACCGTGACAATATGTCAAAAATGACATCCGTCGGCAGTGAATGCGAAACTGTTGACTCAGAGAGAGAGAGAGTGTGTGACATCGTCATTGGTTCTGAGAGTGAGAGAGTGCGACATCGTTGTTGGTTCTAAGAGTGAAAGAGTGCGACTGGCTCTGAGAGAGAGAGAGAGAGAGAGAGAGAGAGAGAGAGAGGGAGAGAGAAGAGTGGGAATGGGTTTGAAATTTGAATTGAATGATTTATATGTATATCTTTATATATAAAAAGTGCGCGCAAATTCACAGTAGCTGTTAAATTTGGCATTGTAGCTACAGTAGCTACGACTTTTTTTTTTTTTTTTCATTGGTCATTGGTTTCTACCTTTTTTTTTTTCTTTTAAATATTTATATGAGCTGGCATATACATTGTTATACTAACACAAAATTTCACAATATTTTCACAATTATTGAAGTGTCAATTTCTTATAAGTCGAAATAAAATAATAAAATATGAGATTGTAACCAACCACAACTGAAAATAAATATTTTGTGAAAATTTTGTAACACTTGTTGTAATCACAATATTTTCACAATTGTTGAGATCTTAATTTCTTATAGATCAAATAAAAAAAATGCTAAGTTCACAACATTTTCACATTAATTTCACAACAAATCATAGGTAAGCTATTATTGATGGATTAAAAAAAATGATATCAGTTGTGGGTCCATTTTAAAATCAGTAACAACTTGTCATCTAGAATTTTTTATGAAAATATTATGGAGATAACATTTCTATAAAATAATAATATATCAGACCGAAACTTACCATGGCTGAAAATAAAGGTATTGTGAAAACATTGTGACATTTTGTGAGTAGATATTATCTTTAGTAAATAGGTTCTAAGAAATGAAAAAAGTATTTTGTATCAAATGATACCATGTTATCCTAAGAAATTATCAAACTAGATAGATAGTCAACATTTATTTATTTTTTTCCTATTTTTTAAATTTGATTTAAAAATAAATCTAATTTTTCCCCCACCAAATACACGTTACAAAACCCGATACCTCTTTAAAACCAAAAAACGTAAAAATCTCTATTCTCTACTCACACACTAACCTCTCCTTCCCCTAAACCTAAAACTCACCATTTCCTTCCTCCAAAATCAAAACCCAAAACTTAGATTCTCCTCTCGTTGCCGCTGTAGCCACAAATTGCCGCCACCATGGATCGCTGCCACCACGAATAGGCAGCCTACTGAATGATGCAAAATCTCACACAACCACCGTCACTCCAATCCTATTCAAATCCTCACACAACCACTGTCTCTCTCCATGTCTCTCGCAACTTTCAATGTTAGATAAGTAACAATTTGAAGTTAGAGTTCCAAATTTCATCAAAATAAAGATTCTAATTTGTTTATAAATTGTCTAAGATCAGGGTTTGCTATAAACTATGGATTTAAATGATGTTGGCTTCGTTGAACCTAGGGAAACCCTATAGAAGATCAAATTCTACATGGGCATTGTCTCTTGGCATTTTGAAGAATGGTTAGTGATGTTTTTATTTTACTTTTAGATTTCCCCCCTTACCTATTCTCTTTATTTGGAGTAAATTTGTGGTTTTTCTAAAAAACCAAAAGAGCCTTACATTATTATTGTTCATTGGGAGCCTTAATAAGGGGCAGAGAGAGTCAAAGAGGGAGAGAAAAATTTGAGGGACTTTATAATCAGACAAAAACTAATTGATTTTTTTTTTTTGGTAACACAAAATTGATTTTTTTTTGTAATTGGGTGAAGGGTGAAGACAAATTATGCGATGATTTCTCTGCTTATAACCAAGCAAAAGGAACTCTTTTTGATGGAGAAACTAGGCTGTTCCTCCCCGGTAGTGGTAATTATGCTTTCAATGTCTTACTTTTACTGTTTATGGAGAATAATATTCTAAATTAAAGTTGCTCATTCTTCGTTGGTATGTTTTGATTCTTAATTTTTTTTGTCTGAGATATATGCAATGTTTACTACATATCAGCTTTATAAATGTACTGTTCAATTTCTAGATTTCATAATGAAGTGAACCCCATGTTCAGTTTTATAGAAACATTAATGTGAATTGTTTTGTTTCACTATGGTGACTCTAAATCAAAATCATATGTACTTTTCTAGGATAAGATTCAGTCTTTCATTTAGGATTACTAGAGAATCTTTCTCCCTCATAGTGTATATATATGCACATACATAATTGATCTGTTGGCTTGGATCTTCAACAGTGCAGCATTTGGCTTCTTTCTATATGTAGTTAAAGACAGTTTGGGGAAGCTTCTACAATGTTTTGCGCTTTTAGAAAGGGTAACTATTACTACAATTTTGAAATTCGTGTGGTTTACTCCACATATCTCTATTTCCACTTAGTTAAAAAAAATTTAGTGTTAAGATGATGATCAATCATCAGTTTGTCCAAGAACTGGATACTAACGTTAGAATTCTGGCCATCATTCCCTCATGCAAAGGATAATATAGTGATATTTCTGGTTCAATATCTTAGGGGAGAAAAAAAAGATGTTTCTACATCATTTCAAATATTATGATTATTTGCTGGTGATATTTCTGCTCTATGGTGTTTTTAAAACAAGATTGCTTTTGAAGCAATTTGTATCTATGTTAATGGTGTATATACTGAGAATTTTAATACTAATGGTATGGAAGATTTATATAAAATCATGACTCTAACTTTTGTTGAGGGCTGCAAAAGTAGGAAATGAAAATTATGGGATTCTTCTTTGTAGACAACCATCTGTTCTTGAAGTGAGAAGCCAATGTTTCATTGGAAACCAGGTAGTACCATCCTCATAAAAGTATTCAACAGACTCCTCAATTCAACCATAGAACCTTAAGTATCCCATCCTCAAATGTTTTCCCTTCTGTTGAGATGCTATATAAAATGTCTCAAAAATCTGCATTGCACACTGTTTTGAATAACTTTCTGCATTGTTTTTAAATAACGTTTTGTAAACCAATTTTCTGTTTCGAATGTCAAGTTCTATAAAAGGAACAATGTGAGTTTGTTTGTGTTGGTTGAAAATTTCTGATTTTTTAGAGATAGTGAGTGATTTCATTTCGTTCATCAACTGATTAGTACCAAACTATTTCTCAAAAACTTTGCCACAACAATGTATTAGTAAAAAATTTGTAGTTTATTCCTCTATTTATTTGTTTGCATTGATTGAAAATTTCTGGAATTTTTAGCATAAAATTTCTGGAACACACTAGAATTTCAATCTCTATCTCTCTTCTTCTAATTTATAGATTCTCCTTTCCGGCCTTAATATCAGACTATTCTTTTTTGGTAATTGGGTGAGATTACCTGCAAATCTGAATTAGGTTTATAATTTTTTCGATTTTTTTTCCTTTTTAAAAACAATTCAATGAATTCAGAGATGTTGATCAAGTGTGTTGTGATGGTTGTAATGTTTGGGTGCATGCCGAGTGTGAGAATATTTCCAGCAAGCTTTTCAAGGTGTGCTTAAAACACTTGATTTATGAACTATGATGTCAATTTCTATTCCTGTCATATATGTGTTTATTCACTGACTTGTGTAAGGATCTAGAGAATGTAGATTACTATTGTGTAGATTGTAAAGCAAAGTCTAATTATGAGTCATTGCTTCAGAAAATGCCAGCCAAATGTGAAGTATGTCTGTCCTATTTTTGTGTGTGTGTTCAATTCTTTTCCCTCCAATTGATTTTTGGGGCAATTGTATATTTGACTTTATAGACTAAGGAGTTTATCATTAGGTTTTAAGCCTAATTTTGCGACAATTTTTGAAGTAGGTCTTTAGAAAATAGTGGACAAAATGTTCTACCTAAGAAGATAGCTGTGGTGTGCAATGCCATGGAAGGAACATATATTCCAAACCTTCATATGTAAGCCTTGAACTCATTTCTAAATATTACATGTACGTTGACATATTTTTCTTTAATATCCTTTCTCACCACCACATTCATTTTCTTCTTATGCAATCCTTACAGCAACTTTCTGTTTGTTTTGTTGAAGGATTCATTAAGATGATTCTTTATTATTTTATTTTCCCCCCATCTTAGAGTAATGTGCAAGTGCAGTTCATATGGGTCAAAGAAGTATACACCTAAAGATCAAATTCTACCTGAATTGTTATTAGGAATTTTCATTTTCTGGGTTTTGTTACTTTTTTATTTTTCAATTAGGTGGCACTCTCCATATCTATGTAAAGAGGTCAGTATTTTCTTTTAAACCTTTGTGTTTTTGTCAATCTTTACACCAACCTGGACAATTCCATTAAGACAAAGAAACCAATGATGTTTCATAGTTATTAGAAGGACAAGATCAAGGACTCATGTTGAAGGTCGAGCAAGTTTGGATTGTAGCTGTTGACTCAGGCAGAGAGGTAGAGTATCAGAATAGAGTAAGGGAAGAATTGTAGCTGTGACTGTATAAACGACAGTGCTTATATTTAAAACAACTATACTACCTGTACTTTAGTATTAGTTTAATTCATAGCTATTATTTATATACACGTTTATTAATCTGATTGGTTGTAGAGGCTAGATCTGTATATTGTGGAGTTAGTAAGAAGTTAGTTACTCTCAAACTTTGTATAAATACTTGATGTACATTCATTTTCTTTCAATGCAATATAGAATTCTCTCATCAAATTCTAGTAGTTACTTTGTTGTCTCAAATGACATAGTGCCTCAATGAAAGAGCTAGCAAGATGCTCTAAAATATAGGCACTTGAAAAGCTCAAAATTTCATTTTTGACAATTTTGAGTCCAACCTTAGGAACAAACTGTGGAGCCATGGTACGACTCCACCATGCAAGTTAACCCTATAAGAACTTTCTTGTCCATCGCACGGGTTAGCGACTAGTTATAGAATATTCTTAAAGTACCATAAATGCATACTTTACTCTCTCACATAATTGTGGGTCTCACTCATTAAATTTACGGTGAGACTCACAATTTATTTGAGAGGGAGTGTACACATTTATGATAATCCTGAATATTCTATTACTTTCCCAAAATAACATCCACAAAGCCTAGAGGGCCTCAATCCAAATTGAAAATCCCAATAACTCGGCTCTTCAAGTTCCCTTTTATAATTAATACTTATTGCCTTTTCTTTGGGATTTTAATCTGAAATATTCATACAGCTAAAATTTGTTCCAAATCTCAGCTTTAGAAGATTTTTATTTTTTATTTTTATTAAATTTGAGTTTAACTGTTTGGTTTATTTGTTTATTCTCAGAACCTTTTTTTTTTTTTTTTAAATTTTTTATGGGACTCAGAACCTAATTTTGTATTCCTATGCCTTCTTCTTTGAATGTTCTATTTGAATTATTTAATGGATAATAATTTGATTTTTTTTTATGGGACTCAGAACCTAATTTTGTATTCCTATGCCTTGTTCTTTGAATGTTCTATTTGAATTATTTAATGGATAATTTGATATTTTTTGATTCGTGAATACATGCATGATTAGTATGTGATTGTGTATCTTTAATTTCAACCTCAAACCAGTAAAGTCATTACCTCTTTTGTTAGATATATAGTTTTGGTGCTACACCTGAGCCTAACTAAGGCAAAGACAACTTAGGATCAGCGGAAGGTGGGAAAGGCAATGAACAAACCATCGTCCATGATTCCTCCGACAAAATTCCTCGATGTAGCAATACTTGTAAGAAACAAAGAAACAGGTTAGTATTTTTCAATTTAAACAAAAAAAATTTTTAAGATTGCATTTGGAAATTTGGATTTGGATTTCAAATCCATTGATTTTAGGAATTATTTCAAATCCAAGTATTTTAAAAGTTTAAAATCTTTGGTGGATTTGTCAAATCCAAATCCTTTAGCTTTTTTTAAACTTCCCAAATAAGTCATTTGGATTTTAATCCAAATGCCCGAATCATGTCATCCAAACACACCACAAGAGTATTTGAGTTTAATACAATTGAAAATGTTTTTGAATATATACACACACACACACACACATTAGCCTCATCACATGCACATTGCACATACAATGAGGCTTTTTTTTTTTTTTTTTTGGGTCTAGTGTCATAATTTTTTTTTTTAAGTGAAAATGTTTGGCTTAGTGGTCCTATTTTACATCCAAAAAAAAAACTTATGTCTTTATTTTTTATATATAATTTTTATTTTGAGAATCTAATTTATAAGTAGATAAAGCAATTTGAAAATCAACAAGAGAGTAACCCTATTTTTTACGCAACGATTTAGTGGGAGGTAGAGTTATATTTTTACTGGATTGTCTTTTTGTTTTGTCTCTACTTAAACATAGAAGTGTAAGGGCATTTTTGAACCAAAAAAAAAAAAAAATGAGGATCTCAAACAGAAGAAACCTATTAAATAGTAGTATAGAATTTAGGCTCTCTGGTTTATTTTCCTTTGGATTTAGTTCATTTGTTTTCTTAAGAAATTGTGATGAAGATTCTAGCTCTATGAAGAGTCTTGTGGCATATAGTTATTTTAATGTTTAGCTTAGCTTTTGCATATCATTATATATAGTTCTTAACTTTTCTACCGCATAAATTGTACTAGCCTTATCACATGCATTCCGCGTGTGTGATGAAACTTTTTATTTTTTATTTGTTGGATTTACACGATTTACTCATGACAGTTTTATAGTATTTTATTTTTTTTATTTTAAGAAGTTGTATTAATACTTGACTACTAATGTGAGAGAGAAATGTGGAGGTGGAAAAAACACAATTTAGTGATAAAAAAAAATTGTACATTTATGGGAAAAATAAGTATTGAGAGAGAAATTTAGTGGAGGTGGGAGAATTTTTTTATTTATTTTTAATTTAGCTAAAAATTAGGAGTTTTAAATTACTAATTTTACATGTCTAATCCTATGATTTAAGCCTTAGAAACGGATGAATTTGAAGGCATTTTGGACATCTAAATTGAGAATCTCAAATATAAGAAACTCTTTAAATAGTAGTATAGATAATTGTCTGCCAGAAGATTTGAGTCTAAACTTTTTTTTCTTTGGCTTCGCAATCTTGGCATATCAGAGCATGCTCCACTTTCTTAATTGATTGGCACTGATCTTATAATTTTATAGATGGGATTTTTCAAGTGTAGATTTGGAACTTCATATTCTGTACCAGGTCCAGGTGGGTTTGATGACTTTGATCTACATTTACAATTAGTCATATTGGAAGCCAGATTCCTTTTTTGTTCAGCAATAAATATTTGTTGGTTTTCCTCTCCCTGCACAAGCCATGAAGGGTTTTAAAGAAGAAATTGGGCAACTCATGGCCTTATCTCATGACAATGAGAAATGTTATAGACATTTATATATACATACAACGAAGGAAGATTTGAAAATTGATAAAAATAAAAAATAAAAAATAATGCGGAATCAAGATGAGTATGATTTAATCTTGGAGACAATTCAGCCAGCATATATACTTTTAAACTGTGGCATGGAGATTCATAACATAATTATTGAATCTGAAAGGGGGTTGTTGGACTTGTTTTGTTGCAATTGCCATTGTGGGTATTTAATAAGGGTCGTGCGCAATAGTTAACTATTTATTTTAAAAAAGTTTTGATATCACTTTAATAGGAAATGAAAAAAATTATCAAAATATTAAATTTTTTTTTTTTTTATAAAAACTTTCTTTAAATAGATTATTAATTATTATCTTAAGGCATTCGTTAGTATTTTTTATTTAATATTTATCACAAGTATAACACGATTGAAGAACTGGAGAAGCCCAAAAGATAAATGACAGAATGAAATAACCAAATTTTTATTTCATGACATGCCGATTTTGGGTTCTCACTACAAAAGCAAAGTGAGAAAGATATAATAAAAAACAAAACATCCAGGCCAATTTAAAACCGTAGCAATCAGCTTCAAATCAAGAAAGAAGAAGGAGGAGGAGGAGGAAAAAGGTTGTGAAATTGGCTCCAAGTCAACCCAAAGAAGGAAACCAAAGTAGGCAAGAGCCTTGATTGGAGGGATGATTCCTAGTAAATATCTAATCACAGGTCTGGTACGAAAAAGTTTCTTATATGTCGGCATACTTACACGAGATTGACACATGAGTTGCATCAGCGGTGAAGTTAGAAATTTATCTTTAAAGAAGTTACATAGAATTTTTTTTTTTTGGTGTGAAATCTAAAATAATAATGTACAATACTTCATAACTTAATACGTATTATAAACAACAATTAAATACATGTTAATATAGTTGTATATATAATATATTTTACTCAAACTAATTAAGTATATTTATAAATTATAAAGTCATACGGGTATAATATATTGATTATTATAATAACAAATAATATATTATAAGAAAATCAAAACAAAGTAAATGAAAAATAAAGTAACACAAAAGACTGCATAAGGATGAGGGGCCTACCGAAGTTTCAAACTTGTTTTTCACTATTTTTTGTGTAGTCTAATAACATAGAATTTTTACTTTTTATATTATAAACATAAAACTATAGCAACAATGAGAAAAAGAAAAGAACTAAAAGGACAAAAGAAGAAGAAGGCAAACGCCAACATAGAGAGAGAGAGAGAGTCACCTATGAGAGTACTAAGAGCAAAATTTTCTGCAATTGTGTGGGGGACTTGGTGGTGTGGTGAATCAACAAAACTTCTGACCTTTCAATTTTTCTATTGACTATTGTTGTGATACAAGTAAGTCCTAAAGGTGTTGAGATGAAAATTAGAATTTTGTTTCCCTTTTATTTGTTGAGATAATTATTAAAATATCTGTGTTCATTTTAAAGATGTTAAATGTTTAATAATTGTAATTTTTTTACATATATATTTATGAATTGTATTCTATTTAAATGAATGTTATATTTATAGATTAAAAAAAAAAAAAAATTCTTTGAAGCTCTTCAAGTTTCTGAGCAATATAATCAAAAAAAGCGAATGAGGTGGCCTCCAATCAAGCCCTCAGCAGGTATCTGTGATCTAAATGAGCGGTGCAAAAACAGTGAATCATCACCAATAATTAGAGGTGGCCACAAGTAGTGCTCGGTTTGGATTAAAGACCATCTCGCCAACCAATCTGGCTTGATTTGGTTCCAAAATTTAAAACCATTGTCCACAGGATTTGAACGTGTCTTCAACCGCGTTATTATTTCGAGTTTTTAGTCAGATCACATCGGGTGATGTCATTGACAACAGATATGGACAGACCGACAGGGCCAATGCAGTGTATCCGACAGATTTTTAGTTCTGCCTTGGTCAAGTGTTTTGATTAATAAGCGGTGGCAGTTCTAGAATTTTTTTTTTCTAGGATTGGCGAGTAAAAAATGAGATGAGAACTTTTATATTATATACTATACAATTATATTGTACAATAGTTTAAAGATTATTAAGACAATAATCATTATATGTATAAATAAATAGAATTAAATAACTAATCATACATTTTTGTCAAATAAATAATAACTTATTATATTTATAAGTTATATCAATTAAATAAAAAAAATATAGAATAAATAAGAATAGTAAGTTAGTAACAGTGTAACATACTTAAGAGTAGGGCTGAGAGGAAACATGAAACTAAGAAGAAGAATAGCAATAAGTTTTTGCTTTTGAAGCAAGGTCCCTCATCTCTTTGAATTGGAGAAAGCCATAAAAGATTTCTTAGGCTTTGAAATTTGTAGAACATTTATCAAACTAGTTACAATTTGTCACTTTATTGTGAAAGTAGTATTAAGAGGATTATATTCAAACTTATTTCGGTTGGACTTAAAAAAAATACAGTCAGGGTGTTCAAATTTTTATTGTAAGGGTCAAAACATTAAAATTTTAAAAATACTATATATATTTATTTATTTGGGCCAGGTCATGGGGTTCATTTGAACCCTCTGGGCTGGGCATGGCGCCGCCCCTGTTGATAAGTGGCGGAGCCCTTTTTTTTTTTTTTTTTTGAGGGGCCAAGCTAAATGTATCATTGTATTCCGATATAACTGACTCTCTAATAGCAAATGAAAATAAGTTTGTTTTAGAAAAATAAAAAGAACTTTTAATAAAGAGATTTGATAAGGCAAATGGTGTCGTATCTACTATCTACACCAGCTTAGCAAAAGAGACTATACATGTCGTTTCTCAGTTTCTCTCAAAGCACAGCAATTCACCTAACAAAGAGAAATGCTACTTCCAAACTCCATGACATTTTCACCATATTTACACCCTGAAGAGTGAAGACTCAAGTATGATGGCCAAATTCGTTGAGTAAGGTATCACTCAAGTTCCCGACTGAGATAAATTCTGTTATAATCCTCTTGTAACACGTGATTATTTAAATACACATGTGGTTAGATTAGAGTTTGTTACCACATTTTTGGGTGAGTTTGTAACAGACTCATAGTTTGTTACTCTCTCAAACTCTAACCACGGCTACATTAAGCCTAATACTTGTATACTGTTAATTAAATATTGCAATACAAGAGTGTAGATTTTCTCTCAGATACTTTCCTTCAATCTTTTGCTATTCCTTCAAGATTTACTTTCCGTTAATTAGAAAAAAGCAAATTACGTATATATTTTTATAAACCTATGCCTCAAATGTTCCTAAAAGTAATAAATTATATATGGCAACATAGTGAATATTGAAAAAAAAAAAAAAAAAACCATGCATTAAAGAGTATTTATACATTTAAAAAATGAGCCATTACCAAAAAAATTTACTCAAATTTGAAAATGACATTAAAATAGAGAGAGGGGCATTTTTGGAAAAACAAAGGAGGCCATTACCCAATCACCCCCCTCCTTGCGACCGACTTTAATAGTAGTAGACGGTTTCAGGGTAACAGTGGCAACATAGAGGAGGTAAGGTGTAGGGCTGTCAACAAGCCGAGTTTTGTTGAGTAGTAAATGTTTGAGTTTGACTTGACAACAAAAGTACAATATTCAAGTTCAGCTTGATCTCAACCCAAGCTTAGTGATATTGTTTGAGTTCAAGCATATCAAAAAATTCTAAAAGCTTAATTCTTTACTCAAGCCAAACTCAAGCTCAAACTTGAGCACAATATCAAGCTTTTGTGCTTCTGCTTGAGATTCTACACAAGTATATTTTGAAGTTATATTAAGCCTATTTGGTTTGGATGACTAGTCCCAACTTCCAATTAATTAAAGTATTAGTAAGAAATGAGTTCATTTACCAAGCTCATATTAATCTTGTTACCAAACCAATAGAGGAGCCTAGACTTAGATTGTTTTTTATTGAGCCTTATTGTTCACAAGCCTATTCATGAATAAATTTTTTTTTTTTTTTTTTTTGCTTGGCCTCTACTCGTTTATAAAACATGCTTAAAGATCCATTTGGTTAGGGAGATGGAAAAATGGGAGGATAGCAAATGGTGAGAGGATAGAAAAGAGGAAGGATTGAAAAAATTTTAGTTTCCCTCATTTGTGTTTAGTTGGAAGGGTGAAAAAGTGGAGGAATAAAAAATTTATTTGTTTGGTTGAGAAGAAAAGTGAGGAGATAGAAAACGTAATTTGTATAAAATTACATTCATGCCCTTATTGCATAATATAAGAAATATTTTCCTTACAATCATTAAAAAACCTTATTATTAATTAAAGTTATAAAGAATAACATCTTATAAAAACTAACACATCATTAATATTATAATGTTATTTTATTTTTCTTTGTTATTATATATATTATACAAAACAATTAGAGGTTTTTTTTTTAAATAAAAAAAAAAAAAAAATATATATATATATATATAGAGGTGAAACCCATCAAGAACCCGACCGTTGATTAAAAAAGAAAAGAACAAAAAAAAACAAAAACAAAAAAAAACAAAAACAAAAAACAAAAAAAACAGAAGCAACTATTTGATTAAAATGTTGAAAAAAAAAAGTAACATAAACGTACTTAATGTATAAGCACAGTGGAAAGGGGTGAATTTGGTGCTTGATTAGCATCCATGTTTTCTCTTTAGTTTTTTCCTCAATTTGGGAAGAAAACATTTAGGTAGATCTAGGGAGAAAACACCTAGGCCTTACCACTTTTCCTTGCACAGACTCACCCAACCACCCCAATAAATTTCTTTCCCTCTCCTTTTTCTCCTCTTTTTTTTTTTTTTTTTTTTTTCATCATCTCTAAAATTCACCCAACCAAATGGACCCTAAAAGTTGGGGTGGCAAATGAGTAGGTTTGGGGTGGGCATAATTGGGTTGGATATATAAAACCTATTTATCCATTAAAACCCATTTAATTAATTGCTTCTAACCCAAATCCAACCCAATCCAATTATTATAGGTAAATCCCAACCCACTCAATTATCAAAATTACCAAAATGCCACTAAAGTGAAAATGACCAAAGTACTCTAAAATCTTCAAAAATAATAATTTAATTTTCCCAAGTTTTTTTTTTTTTTTCTCTGATAAAATTTTTTAACCAATTTTAAACTAGTAACTTTTTTCCAGAACTGTTTTTCATTTATCTACACCGATTTTCCATCACTTTCCTTCATTTTCCTCTCCAACCTTCCAAACAGAGAATAAGCCAATAAACATCAATGGAGAAATTCAAAACCCTAGAAATCTTGCAGAAAACCCCAAGCTCCCGCGTCTTCCACCTCTACTTGAACCGTCCATCTCATCGCAACGCACTTTCACGTGACTTCTTCTCCGAATTCCCTAAAGCCCTCGCCTCCCTCAACCAAAACCCTAACGTCAACGTCATAGTCCTCTCCAGTGTCGGAAACCACTTCTGTGCCAGGATCAACCTAGGAACCCTCTGCTCGATCTTCGAAAATTCCGACTCTGATGACTGCGAACGTAGCAGAGAGGAGCTCCGGAGACATATCAAGTACCTCCAGGATGCGGTCACCGTGATCGAGCTGTGCTGGAAGCCGGTGATTGTTAGTATCCAAGGGGCGTGCATTGGCAATGGAATTAATATCGTGACTGCCTATGACAAAAGGTTTTTTTTTTTTTTTTTTGGGAAGGACTGGGTTGAATTTGGGTGAATTTTTTTGGGTTAAATGGGTTTCAATGGGTTTTTAGTACCCAATAATTACTGGATCTAATTGGGTTGAAGTCCATTTAACCCAACTAATAATTGGGTGAGTTTGGATTTAATTAGAGTGAGTGAGTTTTGGTAGACAAATGAGTTTGGCTTACTTTGACACCCCTACCTAAAAGTATAGCTTGTTTATTATGAAAAAACATAAATAAATTTTTTTTCTTTTCAAGCCAAACCAAACCAAACTGCTGATGAACAACTCAGTATATTTACTACCCTAGGTGGGGATGTGCCTTGGTTGTTCAACTTGAAATATCAAGTCGTTTTACACAAAAATCCGAACCGATTTGCGTTGGGTTTGGTACATTCGAAACCGTAGCTATTCAAAGAAGCTGTCAACACCATTCCAGCTTCGTTGGGCTGATATGATTGGATGGCTAGGCTGGATCTGTGACCAGGCCCACTAATAAAATCATATGCAAAAAGTTTAACCAAATGGGTCACCAGAAAGGAAAAAAACAGTAAAAAAGTAACAATATAATAATATTTCATACCCTGTCATTGAGTGTTATTGACAAACGTGAGTCATTAGTGGCTTTTTAACGCTCTCTTCTAGGCTTTCGACACCTTGTCGACTTTGAAGTTTGTGACCTTGGAACTAAAATATTATTATTGACTTCAAATTGAGCTCAGCTCTTCCTCACAAATATTATATTCATTAAAAAAAAAAAAAAAATTTCTTCCATTAACAATTGAGTTTCTTTTGAAATATGACAAGAAAATAACATTTTTCTGAGGCCGGCAAGAATCCACAAATTGAAACGAACCAAACTCCACGTCTTCCTCCAAGAGAGCAGAAACCTTAATCAACTGATCTTCTAGATATATTAAATTCGTAGGAGAAAATTTGTTACATTTTTAGTTTTATTTTTTTGCAATATGAAATGAGAACACCAATAGGATGATGGGGTCGGCATTCGGCGAAGTTCACACATGAAAGGAATCAAATTCCAATCTTTCACCCGAAATAAAGTCATAGTCCACCTTTTTTGCGGGGCAATCCAACTATCCAATTCCAAGTCAGTCTTCCAAGAGAAGAGAAGAAACAAAAAAGTTAGAATTTAAAAATAAATAAATAAAAAAGCTACTGCAGAGTACAGACACAGCTTTTTTTCGCAATAAATTTTAGGGCTGACGTCTTCACCACCTATATTTAACCATTTCAATGGTTAGAGTATTAATATCAGGAAATGTTACTCTATTCTATTTTACCATTTCAAAAGTTACTTTATCAATTATACCATTCTATTTTACAATACTTCTAACATCCCAAACATTTATTTTCCTATTCTACTCATTAAAATAATATATCTACACAATAAAATAATATTTCCCTTAACCACCATCATTTATTCTTTCTTTCTCTCAATCACCATCACAATAAATTATTAGTTTTTTTTTTTAGAATTGTGCTATAGTGCAATTCTAAAGATAGAATTGCATTGTAGCACTAATGCAAAAAATTTTGCAATACTTGGCAATAGTATTTCCTGATGCAATACATTTTGGGGCTTGAAATACCAAATATCCTTTAGATTTGGCATTAGCATTCCCCAATGCTAATGCTCTTACAAACTATAAGCACAACAGTTTCACAATAATTTTATAACAGAGTTTAGGTAGTAAATTGTTTTTAGATTTTTATTTGAACTTACTATTGACATTACTTTTTTTTATTTATCATTAATAATTTGTCATTAAATAAGAGATTTAAAATTTAATTTCTGCATTCATCAAAAACCAATTAATGTCTTAATCTAACAAGTAAAGATGTCATAAGTTGAAAAGTATAACTCAAAAAACAACTTGTTATTTGAAGAATTTGTTATTTAAATCGTTATGAATACGTTGTGGCGTTATTCTCGAAATTTATTGTTTTATTGACTTAGAAAAGAAAATCAACCCTAAAGTCATGCAATAAGCACGTGGATGAGCAGATCAATTATCACCATACATTCAAAGTTTCCAACGGTTACACACCAAGCGAGTAGCAGGCAGTCCCCACATGCTTCACACTTTTAATTTACTCAACCATTTCATATTATACGCGTGAACGATTTCTCTCTTTCTCCCCAATTTTCTCTGGTGTTTTTCCACCGTGTAGAGTCAAACACTTACCGAAAGGAGAAAAAAAATTGGAATTTTGAAATCGACCGCACCCAAGGGATACGTTTTATTGAATGGCGCTTCTTCTTCCTCTTTTCATAGTTGATTTTTGGAACCACGAACTTTGACTTTATTTTTAAATATTCACACTTTCTAAAATGACCTTTTAGAAAATGAAACAAATTGATTTTTCCTAATAGTTGAAAAACCAAATTAATAGTTTAATTAAATCATTTTTATTCTAAAATTGTATATTGTGGGTGAGTGAAATTTCGGAAACATGATGGAATTGTAGTAAGGATTTCTATTGTAATCGAACTATGATGGACCTTTTATTCGAGTTGATAACCTACTAAAAAAGAATGTCTTAGATTAACCAATGGCTAAGTTAAAAATTAGTGAAAAATGAGAGAATTATAGTGCACTGAGCTTTGTTATACCTTGTTATAATGAGCGAGGGGTATTTATAAAGCATGTGGAGAGATTTTTGGCAAGAAATCAGTTTGAGAATTAGGAGTAAGTTTGTCATCTTATTATTTCGTTAAGTGAATTGAGGGGATTTGTGTCATGGTAGAAATCCTAACCACCCTTAGGTAGAACTAGTTGTCCCCTCACATCAGCTGAAGAGATGTGTGTTATAGAAATTGTCAAATAATGTAAATGGACGAGGTAGGTTTAATAGCATTAAATGTGATAGTCATGTGATCAACCATTGCATTTGGTTAGTATGTTTGATTACTGTATTAGGTTACTTTGTCTGATCATTGTGTTTAGCTTGGTCATTGTGGTGATGAACTAGCTCCTGTGGGTTGTGAGTTGGGTCGCATTGGGCTCCATCGAATCTAATTTGGATCACGTTGAGCTCTATATCTCTCCGATCATACCCTCATTAATCAAACCAAACCTTTGAGTCAGAGGTTGAGTCCATGGCAACCTCTCTCTCTCTTTCTTGGTCGAATCAGAGGTGGAATTCGTGTCTTTGGCTCCAATCTAGTCAAGTGTTCCAAAGACCTACAAATCCCTTTAAAAATAATATCATAAAGGACGTGTTGAACAAGAAAATGGGACAAGAAGATTTTAAAGCATTTACGGACAAGAAATATTAATTAACTTTAATTAGTTTAATTTTTTGGGTCATATAACTTGCAGTTTTGAATCTACATCCTATTTCTTATTAAATCTTTCTTTTCACTCTGTTGCTAAAGTTTAGACCCTTGATAAGTTTTTTTTTTTGAGAAACGACCCTTAATAAGTTAATAGCAACTCATTTTATAAAAGTTGACGAAAGGACCATACTGAATAAAAAATGGGGAGTTGAGACAAAGTTGTTTTCTAAAAGTTTTGAGTGAATGTATACGCCAAGTTAAGAAATAATTTTTCTTTCTAACTTACTTCTTTCTCATAATGCTAAATATACGAAAACGCAAAAAATTTACACCGTCCCACTGTTTTGGAAAAAAAAAAGAAGAAGGTTTTTATTCATTAATGACATTTTAAAAAGCTGACCCCATTTTTGTCCCTTTATTTGAAATGGAGAGTGAGAGTGATCCTTTTAGGTTTACTTTGAAAAAAATAAAGACAACGTGACAACGTCGAAATTTACTAAACCTACCCAAAAATCGCCAAAACACATGTTACATCAAGTCCACTACGTGTCATTTTTCAATTCGTTTAGGGCCAACCTCACTCCAATAGATTTTCACACCCTTTTTTCCACAGCCACTCATAATTCGATACCTCTCTCTCTCTCTCTCTCTCTCTATATATATATGTGTACTCCTCCACTTTACTCCCAGAAAGCCCACCACACAGATCTCTCTCTCTCTCTCTCTCAAAAACTCAAATCCATGGCTACCATTGCGAAATCTGGGATCTGGGTTTTTTTGGTGGTAGTGGTGGGTTTGATGGTTTCACCTGGTGAATCTCAAACCTGCTCATCTCTGAATATCACAAACAAGGTCTTCAGTAATTGCAATACCCTCCCATACCTAAGTGCCTCCCTTCACTGGACATACAATGCGTCCACTTCAACACTCTCCGTAGCTTTCTCAGCTAAACCACCACAAGCCGATGGGTGGGTCGCATGGGCTATCAACCCAGCCTCCCCAAAAATGCTTGGGTCCCAAACTCTCTTAGCTTACAAATCCAACGGCGCTCCAATTGTCAAACAATACAACATCTCCTCCTTCGACATCACTTCCTCCGGTACAAAGTTGTCGTACGAGGTTTCCGATTTGACTTCCGAGGAATCCGGCGACACAATCACCATCTTCGCTAAGTGGAAGTTGCCTGATAAAACTGAGAAGATTAACCAAGTTTGGCAAGTGGGTCCTGTTTCACAAGGTGTACCTGGGGCCCATGTTAAATCGGGTGATAATCTTAAGTCTGTTGGGGTCCTACAGTTGGTGGGGTCCGGTGGGTCCACCTCTCCTACTGCTAGTCCTGCACCTGGACCTGGGTCGAGTTCGGTTCCTGTATCTCCTGCACCCAGCAATGGGTCTGCTCCAAGTTCAACTTCAAGAATTACTGTGGGTTTCAACATGGGTTTGTTGTTTTCGTTTGTGAGTGTTGCTAGTTTGATGGGTCTCTGAGTTTATTAGTTTGGTTGGAGATTTTGATGTTCTTGGATTTGGTGAAGATTTGTATTGGGTGAAAAACGAGATATTTGGTGTTAATAAAAAAGAAGTAGTAGTTGTAGTCTTTATTTATTTTTTATCTTATCTGTATTGATTTAATCAATGCGAAAGTAGTTTTATTTTGAAATTCATAGTGATGATTTTATATACATTGATTAAAGTGTTGTGGGAACTGTGTTTTTGTTTAATAAAAAACAGAAAAGTGTTTTTCTCATTTATGGGAACTGTGAAGTCATGGCAAAAGAAAGTTAAAGTAGTACCAATTTGGCCTTTTCTTTGGATCTAACTTTTTCCTTTGTTTGCCACTGTTGAAGAGGAACAAAATTATCTGAACAAAGATCTAACTTTTCACGCTTGATAGGTGGCAATGATATTTAAGTCGGCTACTATCTCCTGTTTTTTTGGGATGAATCGAATCATCCTCCTTTACTTAAAATGCGATACAAAATTGGGTAACATTTAGGCCTGTTGGGTAATGTTGAAATAACAGTTTTTGATATAAAATTGGGTAACATTTAGGCCTGTTGGGTAATGTTAAAATAACAGTTTTTGTTGTTTTTTGCAAACCAACAATTTTTGTTGTTTAAATAACACAATAAGTATTTTTATAATACTTTTTTACTCACATGTATTTTCACAATACTTAAATAGCGTTAATAGAATAACATTATCAAACGGACTCTTAATTAAAATTACTTTGGTGTAGCATATTAAATTATTTAATTAAATTTAAATGTATGGTTGTATTAGCTATTGACAGTTGACTATTGACTAATGCAATATAATAAAATTATCTTTACTAAAAAGAATAGAATGTGACGTTTGGTACAAGGTTATGTTTTAGACTTTTTAGGAATGTTTAAAAATTTTCATACAAATCACACAAGAAAATCAGATGTCAGAGGTATCTAGATTTCCCCTTAACCCCTTTTTTATAGAGGACAAAACTTATGTACAGTACCTTAGGTATTGTTCTTTAGATTCACCTCTTAAGATTTTGCCATGTGGCTACTTAACTTAAAAAATACACTTCCATCCATGAGAAAAAAGCAACATGACAAAATTTTAAGAGATGAATCTAAGGAACAATACCTACCTAAGTCTTGCTCTTTTGTAGGAATGTAGATTCTCTTTAAAACATGTGGGTATCCAGATCCCAAACTTAAAGGAAATTGTATTTTTTATAAATTGACAATTTGAACCCTTTTTCCTTATCATTTAAACAATGGAGACAAAAACAAATCATCAATATCTTATAGACCTAAACAATGTCAAGTTGTTTTGTTATGGATTAAGCTCTTTTTAAAATTATGGTTAAGAGTTAATTTTTATCCTTTTTATATCCCCTATTTGGGATTGGTTAGATGCAAAAGTAAAATAAATTATTTATTTTTATTAACAAGATTTTTCATAAAGAACAAGAATTTAAATAGTTATTTTTGTATTGTACTTGTCATTTTATAATGTTAGACTATAGTTTTAATGAATTTGTCATAATTTATAGTTTACATTTTGTTTGTCATTATTTATTTGGAGGAAGATTTAAAAAAAAAAAAAATAATTGATATTGGATTTATAAATCTAAGGATAGTATGAGAAAAATAAATAATTCATTTAAGATTTTTAAAAATAAACCAAACATTATAATCTTACATTCCTAAGAATCTTATTAGATTCCTAGTTAAACCAAACATAGGAATATTTACATTCCTAGACATCCAGATTGCAAGACATCACATTCCCAATAATCTGGATGCCAGGAGTACTGTAGATTCCTCCATACCAAATGCCACCTTAAGGTAGTTATGTGTTAAATTTAATTGGGAAATTTAAAATGATACAAATTTATAAGTAGAACTCATCATTGAAAGCCAGCTTACAAGGGAGAGAGTGTTCAAAAACTTATTATTTCTAATAGATGTCCTCTTAGAACTAATAACTATACATTGTTACTGCTTTTTATTAACATTGAATATTCAATCTAGCCTCTAGTTCTCCTCCTCCAAGAGGCAATCACAAAATTGCAACTCGTTTAATCTCATATTCAATGAGCTACCTTCAATTACTCAGCATCTTGATTGACTTTGATATCAAATTATACAAACACATAAGTAGAATCTACCCTGGCTTACAAGGAAAGGGGGGGGCCAAGAACTTATATACACATGGTTAAACTAACACTTAAGTCATGTAAGACATTAGGATCATAACATACCATATTGTACCTAAATAATTTACTTAAGATTTAATCTATAAAAAAAACATTGAATAAATTTAAGGATTCATTTAAAAAAAAAAAAAAGACCATGATCTATTGTTATTTTCACTATATATTTAAAGTTGTGTGATTGTGTCAGTGATAGACCCAATGTAACAATGTTCTAATCACAACAGGTCATGCTAATAATTGAAAAATATTGTCCATAACATTACTCTTTAATCATTCTCATTAACCTCTTGCCCATGGTCCATGTTCCAATTTTGAATTTAAAATTAGAAAGCAAGCAGCGGTGATTTTGACATATATGAGATTCGAGACTATAACATTTTTGAAAATGAAAATATCCAATTTCAATTTAGATTAAGAAGAGATTTTTAATAATTAAATAAATACTAGTATGTAGCCCTGTGCTACCGCACGGGAATGGATATATTATTAATCATGAGTTTATTTATGTTTAAAAGGCTTAGTTAAGTCTAAATTCATATTATTAACCAGAAAATTTCATTAACAAAACTTAGCAGTATATATATTTTACACAGAAAGATGAACCTTGGTAACAATGTTTATCCAAAAGATCCATTCACGCTTTTGAATCTTCAATCTCTATTGGTGATTGAAATTTTCGCAGCTTAAAAAATTTTAAATTAAAAAAAAAAAAAAAAACCCTCAAAGTTGTACTCATTTTGTAGTTTTACAATGGGTCATTTTGTAACATGATGGGCATTTGTGTGAAGAAAAAACCTTTGAAGTTTCATGGCTGATAAAAGAAATTCTCTCCAATCTCTTTTTATAGAGAGAGGGGTTTATGCGTGTTTTTATACATCCTTCATAGTTGTATTATCATGAAGCAGGTCCAATGGATTTAGATTGGTACTACCGATTCCCAAAGCATGAGTGTTTAATGTGTTATTAATTTCATCTCATTGGCTTCTACAAATGACAGCAAAATTAAAAATAATTAGATTGTACACGTGTATAGTAAAATTGGACTCCAATTTCAGATTCTAATTGAACAATTGGAATGATAATATATGATAGTAACAATAATAGGAAAATTCAAATAAAATTTCGAATTAAATTGTAACAATCTGAATAAAAAATTCCAGTAGAAAGACAGGGTGGAGTGATCCACTCCAAGAAGGCGACCAAACTTGCGTAAATATAGAATAATAAATCTCTTTTCAAAAAATTTACATTGTTCATAGCCTTTACCTTCACTGAACATTTTAAAAACATAGTGACTCACATCTGCCATCCAGTCATCTACAGCAGGGTCCTCTCCAATTCGCGTGAGATTCCATTGATCACTAAGTTCCTTTGCAGCCTGCAAAAAGTATCATCCATCGGTCCACAGCAGTGCTTTCTTCATTGTTATAGGTGCCAAACCTGAACAAAAAGCCAAATATAAGGATAGTGAATTTTAGGCATAATGTGCATCTAATCACATATTAGCAATTTATAACAAATGTAAAGATACAAACTTTGTAAGTGAATAGTAAACAAAACTCAGTGTCAGAACCAAGAAGAAAGCACTTTAATCCGAAACTCAGTGCAAATGTAAAGATGCAAACTTTGTAAGCAATTTATAACAAAGATGCAAACTCTGGCTTTGCTATCTTTTTGGAAATTATGCAATGTACCCAAACCAAGTTCTTATCACCGATATTAATCTCTTTGGTTTTCACGTTTGACTACAAAATCAAGAAAAAACTTAATTAGCACAGTAATTCACTTGACCCGATACATAGAAGTGGTTTTAATGAGAATGAGCCCACATACATTTAGCCACATGATGCAAAATTCAACTTCAATTTCAGATTCTAGACACATGGCACAAAATTAGAGTTCTAATTTGGAATTCAATTTCACACTCTCTCTACTTCACCTATTATTTTATATATAGATTACTAAGATAGATAAAGAAAGGGCGGAAGAAGAAACAAACAAGAGTGAAAAACAGTGCACGGAATAAAGCACAGGATATTCTCTTCTCAAATTTTCCTATAGACACTATTATTTTACCTATGATAATAATAGCTTTAACAACGTTATTGTTTTGATATATTAGCTTGGGAGCAATTTCTTTGATTAAATTACCTTGGGAGCACGATAAGTGCTACTACTAATTAAGGTTCTTTTGAATCAATTGAATTCTAAATTGAAAGCTGTTAAAGCAATTTTGAGAAGAAATAATGAGGGGAAATTAGTAATTAGCGGTGTTGCTCAAAAGTCACGACAAAAAGGGTTGGAGTTAGAACTAGTATAATTTTTTTTTTTTTTTATAAATCATGGTCCAGTTGGTCTAATTTGCAAGGAAAAAGAGTATCAAAATCATTGTTATCTTTCTAGTAGGCCTCCGGAAGAGCCTACAATATCATTCCGATTGGAGCCTGAATAGTCCTAATCAAAACACTGTCTTTTTCCATTGGGTGGTGAGCATAAGGATTACATCATCTGTACATGTATAAACAACAGTCCTTTGGAGAATGTGAAGGAACCTGAGCAGATGAAAAAGTTGGGTATGAATTTTTATAAGCAATTTACTTGGTCCATTGTTTAGATCTTCACTGAGGTAGATGTTGATAAAGTTCAATAGTTTCATTGAATTATCATATTTCTTATTGGTATAGACTAAAGAAAGAGTGTATGCAAGCTAACGTTATAATAGCAGAGTTTCAACAAGAACTTCTTTTGAAATGATATTGAATTATACATTAGTACATTGATTTCAAGAAATGTTACAATTTACAAAACTTGGTGTACACGTTTATGGCCAAAATTAAGTGAAATGTACGTTAAGACCAAGTTCACAAATTTGTGTAGCCAAAAGAAGATAAAGGGACCACTTTGGAATGAGATAAATATCACAAATAGATAAGTTAGGGGAAGCAATAGAACCTATATGATTAACAGGCATATGAGATTCATCAGCAGTATAAATGCCAGAGCTAGAAATTAAGGATATTTGTGAAACAACGGAGAGGCATTAAACTTCAAATGATTTCAATGAACTGAGGTGGTACTTGAGTGACAAAAAGGAAAGTGGAAGTGCAAGATAGAACCTGGTGGATCATTGCCTCGATGGCAATGGAATTGAAGGGAGAAACTAGAGGAAGGTCACAAAATAGTTGTCTAGTGAGAAGGGGTCCAAAATTGGTTTCTTTGTTACACAAAAGGGCTGAATGTGCATTGTAGATCATTAGTTTTCCTTAGATATGAGCTCGGTAATAACAACATCCAGTTTGATGTAGTAGTGAAGAAGCAAGTGCAGGCTCAAAATCATCCAGAAGAGACATCATGATGTGCATGATGATCACAACATTTGGCGAAGAGTGCAATATCATCCTCATATTTTAGTTGTGGATCTGCAGGAGTTTGTTCCTATCAAGTACAAGTTTTGACTTTTTGAGTACAAAAATGAGAAATTTACTAACCTGGCTCTTGGCAAATCTGATCAAGTTTGGTCTCAATTTGGCATTTTGAATATGCGTAGTGAGTGTGCAATTACAACAAGGGAAAGAATTTTTAAGCTGCCTTGGTTATCTCATAACAAGAGATTGTTGATAAAGGGAGCAATAGTATTGATGAACTCATGAACCATAACAGGATTTTTCACTAAATGCAATCCCAATCTTCAATTCTAGAAGCAAAATCATCATCGAATTCATTTCTCGTTGCTACCGGCTTGAAAATTACACCAGTAACACTAACACATTACCACAATTTTCTCCCTTTGGGAACACAACCATTATGGGCCCACAAATGATACGTGGGCTCTATATGGGCCTTTCCAAAACAATTGTGATTGGATAGGTAACATCATTTGATTGATCCATCAAAAATCAAAATTTATTTTATTTTATTTTTTTTGGGTCAAGGGCAATGATTCAATGTAGCTGAAGCAAAGGATTATGTATGTATGCGTGATTCAAATTGTTTGATTAGGGATGTAGCTAGGGGTGTCAATGTTTGACCCAACATGTGAACACGACACGAACCCGACACGGGTTTTTGTGGGTTAGGGTTGGGTCTTAATGGATTTGGGTTATAAACGGGTCGACCCGTAAGCGACACGATAAGAAATGTGTCATCAACAGGTCAACTCACATAACCCACAATAGACATGTTTGACACGCCAATTTATTCGTATCAACCTGAAATGACCCATTTAACACAATCCGTTTAACTCGTATAACAAATAAATATTCATTTTATTTTAAATTTGTCAAACACCTTTTATATCCAACATATATTTTAAATTTAAAAAGAAAAGTGAGTAATTATAGAAATTTACAAGGGATATAATTGAAAATTGAAACTTTACAAATCTTAGATCTCTAAACCCTACAAACCCTAAATCTCTAAACCTTCTTATAAATATCTTGTTAAATTTTTTTTTTCAACTGTACTACTCACTCTACTATCTTATAGACTCACGCCCATTTCTCAAACTCAAAGTCTCAAACCTGTTATTACTCTCTCTCTCTCTCTCTCTCTCTCTCTCTCTCATGTGTTTAGTGAGTTTTAGAATTACAGAAAACCATTTTCTTGGTGTTTCAAAATTCTGCAGTAATTTTACTGCATAATGTTTTTGTTTTATAAACTTTGAACCCATTTGCTGTTATTAATATATGAAATATATTAATTGTTAATTAAGGCCATGGTTGTAGCTTTTGTCTTGTGCCGTGTGTTTTTGTGTGTGTTTGTATTAGTGTTGGACACTATCTGCATATCTTACAAGTGGGTTTATTGAGATAGTTTATAACTAGATTTGATGGGTATTGCTTTTAAAACTATTGAGACATGATCATATTTTGTAACTACTAATACTTATATATATATATTGGCATAAAACTTGCACAAATGAAATTGGATGAGCTTGTGGAAGATGTTATGAATTTGGACATCAACAAATAATTTATGGATGATAATCGTAGTTATAGTCAGGATTAGTCTATTGTTTGCTCCAATTCTTCAATATTGATATTTAGCATTTGGCGAGTTCCAAGGATATTATATTTTTGTTGAACTATGTTATTTCATTTTTGTTAAACTATGTTATTTTAAATTTGGGTTGAAAAAATTTTAGAGTGTAAAGAACTTATTTTTAGATGAATGTTATATTTTTGTTGAACTATATTATTTTGAATGTGGGTTGAAGACTTGAAGTGTATGCATTGCTTTTGGGATGTAAAAAAAAAAAATTATTTCTAGATGGATGTTATATTTAATATTATGTAAGTTGAAATGGGTTGTGTTACATTTATGTCAACCCAACATGACTTGTTTATTAAGCGTGTCAAATGGGTTAGGTTAGGTCAACTCGCCTTATTAACAGATCAAATTAGGGTTGAAGAATCATGACACGATTATTAAATTGGTCGGGTTAAGGTTGAGCCATTTAGTCAAATACACCTACCTCAACACAATACGAGCCCAACACGCTAACTTGAATTGACACCCCTAGACGTAGATCAAGTGTGCATGGCATGATTCCTAATATGCGAAATTGAGGTTGCAGGTCAGGTTAAATTTGAATCAGGATCAAACAAAGTGGATGCTAATATCATGATATGTGGGCTCTATATGGGCCTCTCCAAAAATTGTGATTGGATGGGTAACATCATTTGATTGATCCATCAAAAATCAAGTTTGATTTTTTTTTTTTTTTTTTTGGGTTAAGGAAGGGCTATGATTCAATGTAGCTGAAACAGAGCATTATGCATGTACGCGTGATTCAAATTGTATGATTAGGGATGCAGATCAGGTGTGCATGGCATGATTCCTAATATGTTAAATCAAGTTTGCAGGTCAGGTTAAATTTGAATCAGGATCAAACAAAGTAGATGCTAATATCATGATATCACAATATTGACACAATGTTGACATGGTAGCTAACACGGCAAGATTCCGCATGATAGTGACGCGATAGATGGCATAGCAGTGACATTGTGAATGTTAAAGCGTAGATGGCATGATTGTAAACTCCTGGTTTTGTAATCTCTAAAGAATTATAAACAATCTTTGCAAGAATCGGGGTGATAGTAACACTCTGTCTGAATGTTGAAGTGTAATTATAAATTATAAAATATGATTGATTCTCTAAAGAATTAATTACGTCATAATTCCTCCCATGCAAAAAGATTATCTTTGCAAAAATATAATATTCACTAGGTTTAAGACAATAGTGCAAAAATGGGATAATTTTAGTAGAGTTTTTTTTTTTATTTTTTTTATTTTTATTTTTTTATATATATAATTATTAATTGATTATCTTTGTAAAAAAAAATTAATTAATTAATTAAAATTTAGAAGTTCCTAAATATCCACTAATATTATCTAACCCTAAAGTTTCTAAAAATAAGGTCCCATCTAATATTTATATAAAAAATTGATAATGAAAAAAACTAAAATAAAAATAGGATAAGGATTGGCATTATAACACATAGTGCTAATCGAAACTCAAACTAAAATTGGAATGCCAATTAGCACTCTAATGTTCTGACATTATTTTTCTTCAATTTGTTTTATGTACACACTTATCTAATCAATAGACGAGATAAATAGATAATTGCAACCTTGGGTAGTTAGAAATTGATTGAAACCCAACAACCAAGGCCTCCACCTCTATTTATTTTCAAAAGCTACAATATTTACTAGAGCCCTGGAAATATCCCAAAATAATTCCCATCATCTTCCCACATCAAACACAAAACCCTAGCTTCCTAGGATATTCAAATCGAGCCATTGGACACCAACCATCAATTAATCATCAGATAACTTTGTTTGAATATTATTGAGATCAATAAGAAAATTCCCAGGGACATTCAAAGGAAGGAGGTGCTGCCCATGGAGATAGGAGCTCAATCCTAAAGGAACCTTCGACCTTGCTTTGGAAAAACATAATGAATATTCTAGCTTTTAGAATTACAGTTTCCATATGTTCACATGAGGTTGAAATGATCAAATTTTGTTTCCAAAACCCTCATTGCTAGATCTCTTGTTCTAACTTTAACATACTCTTATCTTGTTTTTCCCATCCTTGGATGCAATACCTTGTTTGCTTGACATGAGTTCATGTCCATTATATTCTACTAGCCTCATCACGCGCGCGTGCGATGATGCTTTTTATTTTTTATTTCTTGGGTTTATATGTTTTACTCATGACAGTTATATTCTTATTTTAAGAAGTTGTATTAGTACTTTTTTTTTTATGAGAAGTTGTATTAGTACTTCACTTCTAATGTGAAAGAGAAATGTGTTGGTGCGAAAAAAATCAGTTTAGTGATAATAATAAAAAATGGTACGTTTGAATGGTAAATTTGTGGGGGAAAAAAAGCAGTTTTTTTTTTAATTCTTTTTTTTTTTTTTTTAAATAGAAGAAGTTGTATTAGTACTTGACAACTAACATGAGAGAGAAATATGCAGGTAGGAGAAAAAACTTTTTATTTTTTATTTTTTTAAATTAGAAATTTTACATATATAACCCTATTATTTAAACCTCGTAGACTAGTAAATTTGAGTATATTTTAGACATCAAAATTGAGGATTCTAAATAAGAGAAACCCCTTAAATAGTAGTATAGATAAGACCAATTTACTGGCGACTTCAACACAAAAGCCTCAATCTAAAAGGGAAAATATTATCAGTAGAACCATTCTAAAGAAATGTTAATTGCATGGTCTAACTTGTTTGCCTAAGTATCCTTACATCGCAGCTTCAAACATGTTACAAATACAATAACAAGAAATGCTGACATAGCTATTGCCATTGTTAAAGATATGTTAGCCTAATGTAATAGGTTCAAGTCCATTTCTTCTAATTTAGGGTTTAGCTTACTATGATTACACATGTTATAGTTCATTATAATACAAAATTTATACTACACTCTAATATATTAAAGATGTAGCTCTTTAGGGTTTCCTCTGTGGCTATATAGGTTGAACCACGTAACCCTCATGTGTTATTGTGTTTTATACTTTATGCTTTATGCTTCAGCTTTCACATCCATACTAGTATATTCAACATAATGTATCAATGCTAATATTTAACATGGTATCAAAGCCACCTTCCCATGGCCATGGTTTTCTGTCCTTACATTGTGTTTAAGAGCAATTTTTGTCTTCCTCGATGTTTCTTCGTTGCGTTAATCTTCTTTGACTTTCCACTACTGCTGTCAAAACTTTCCGTTATAGTCATGCCATCGTTAGAAATCACATCAACACTGCAAGACCATTGCCTTCCTCAAACCACTATCATAGAGCCAAACTTCATTCAAGGGATCTTCTAAACCTTATCTAATCTCAAGATTTCATCAATCTTCCATCTTGAATTTGAGAGGGGGTGTTAGAGATATGTTAGCTCAATGTAATAGGCCCAAGTCTATTCCTTCCAGTTTAGGGTTTAGCCTACTATAAATACACATGTTATGGTTCATAATAACACGGAATCTGTATTACACTCTAATATATTAAAGATGTAGCCCTTTAGAGCATCCTTCGTGGATGTAGGCCGTTAGGTTGAACTATGTAACCCACATAAACCTTATCTAATCTCAAGGTTTCATCAATCTTCCATCTTGAATTTGAGAGGGAGTGTTAGAGATATGTTAGCTCAATGTAATAGGCCTAAGTCTATTCCTTCTAGTTTAGGGTTTAACCTACTATAAATGCACATGTTATGATTTATTATAACACGGGCTCTATACTACACTCTAATAAATTAAAGATGTAGCCCTTTAGGGCATCTTTTGTGGATGTAGGTCATTAGGTTGAACCACATAACCCTCGTGTGTTATTGTGTTCTATACTTTATATTTCCGCTTCCGCATCTATGGTAGCATATTTAACATAATATATCAATGCTAATATTTAACAGTCATGGCGGGGATATTCAATATTGACGTCACTATAGACATGGACTAGGATCGTTGTCGCATGCTGGCCTTGTGGCATCTAGCAAAGGAAATGATTCGTGGAATCAATTTGATGGAAAGACAACGTTAAGAAGCTAAGAAGGGACAAAATGGGCTTCTGCCCTTTTTGGGCAAAGTAATTAGCCTTTTGCCCTTCTTCCCAAACTAAATAGGGAAATGCCCCTCTTTTGAAAATCGAGTTTCTTAAAAAAAAAAAATTCCCGAAGCCCTATAGCGACGTTTTTAAGGACCTATAGTGACGTTTTAAGAACCTATAGTGACGCTTTGTAACTTGATATCCATGAAATCGAGTTATAGGCAATAGAATTGCCTATAACTCGATTTCATGGATATCAAGTTACAAAACGCCACTATAGGTCCTTATAAACGTCACTATAGGTCCTTGAAAACGTCGCTATAGGGCTTAAATCGATTTTGAAAAACTCGATTTTCAAAAGAGGGGCATTTCCCTATTTAGTTTGGGAAGAAGGGCAAAAAGCTGATTAGTTTGCCTGAAAAGGGCAGAAGCCCATTTTGTCCAGCTAAGAAGGCTTAGTAGAACATGTTCCAACTGAAGGAATGTGCGTAGTTAAATCCGAGAGAGAGAGAGAGAGAGGGAGAGTATTAATGTTGATTTTAGTCTTAATCGAGGATATCGACATGTCCTAAATATGATATGCTAACACTCTAGTCGATCTATGTTCTCTTTGGCTTAGTCAATCTATTTCTCCCTCTCCCTTGATCTGCCTGTCTCATTTTCATGTCAATTTTTTTATTAAACAAAAATTAATTTCTACAGGTATTTTAATGGTATTTTTCTTGTAATAATTTCAAATTGACTAAAAATTTATGGCATTGAAAGTATTGAGGTAACTATTCTTCTCTAAAATGACCATAACAATTATTCCTTAGAAAATAAAAAAATTTTAAAATTAAATTAATTCTAAAAATATTTAAAAATTTAGATATATTCTCAACCTATGACGTAATTGGTTTTTAGCATAGGCAGGGATCAAACTCTTAATCTTTTATTCGAAAACAAGAGATTTTACCAGTTGATCTAATTGGAACTAACTTCTATTATATCTTTTATTCCCAATAATAAATATTACTATTCCTGATGTCATCTTAATTCAATTTACCAAACGTGCCTAATTCTTTATTTCTTCTCCACAAAGAAAAGGACATATCTATAATACATTATAAAACCACAATCATAATAAATACTAGAATTATCAAATTTCAAATTTAATATTTGGGTAAAATACCATTTGTCTCTAAACTCTACCAATATATTTTTTTACATCCCTAAACTTTAAAAAGTTCTTTTGTTCATCCGTAAACTTTGTAAATAGTTTTTTTTTTTTTCAAAAGTTTAGAGACAAAAGTAGGGATAAAAAAAAAAAGTAAATTTTCAATAGATTAGGAATGAATTTTTTTTTTTTTTTTTTTTTAAGTTTAAGGACAAAAAGTGAAATATTTGTAATAATTTAAGGACAAAAGAAGAACTTTTCAATAGTTTAAAGAAAAAAAATGAACTTTTAAAGTTTAAGAACAAAAAAACAAAATTTTGATAAAATTTAGGAACCAAAATAGTATTTTAACCCTAATATCTTATATACATTCCAATCAAAATAAATGTCTATAATAAATTTCATAATAATCAAATTTCATATTTATATACAAAACTAAGTAGAGATAAAATCATTTAAAAAATAAAATACATATAAAATTGAAATGCTTAACATTTGGTTTACCTCATAATATTTTGCCACATAAGTTTTTGAGTTTTCACAATTTTACACATTAACATTCTACTATATGTATAATTAAAATTATATTTTACATTTAAACCATTAATAAATTCCATAATTATCAAATTTCATATTTCATATACAAAAACAATCAAAATAAATGTTTATGAATAAATATCAAAATTATCAAATTTCATATTTATATACAAACTAAAGAGAGATAAAATCATTTTTTAGAAAAATAAATAAATAAAACAGAAGACATTTGACTTTTAGTTAATCTCAAAATATTTTGTCACTTATTTTTTTATAGTAAAATCACACATAAGGTTAGAGGGAAGGGACTTTTTGAAAGACATAAAATACAGTGACAAATATTTTTTGAGTTCTCATAATTTTACATGCATTATTTATTTAAATTCCCTTCCCTATAATTAAATTTAAATTTTATCATTTATTTAAATTCTAAATTAAGATCTATATTTACATATACAAACACAATCATAATAAATATTAGGAGAAAATACCATTTTGGTCCCTGCATTTTGGGGTTATAATCAATTTGGTCCCTACATTTTGGGAGCAGTCAATTTGGCCCCTACTATTTTCAAGTCACAATCAATTTGGTCCCTACCATTAGATGACTAACGGAATTTGCTTAGGTGGCAAACGGAATGCACACATGGCATAAATTAAATTAAAATATAAATAGTCATTGCACGTCAGCCCTTCCACGTCAGCTTCTACTACTATTAGAAATCCCATGTGACTCTCACATGACTCACTTGACACCATCCTCACTAGGCAACAACTCAGACCCGATTGAATTCTTAATCCCCAAAATGAAATTTCGAACCCTAACCCACGATGAACATGAACTCCTTCTTCTTCATAGCCACATCTCTTCTCACCCAATCCCCAAGATCAAAGCTCCTCTCATCTCGCGCCGATTCCATTCTCATCTCGCTGACTCCATTGCTGATTCCCAATCGGGCTCTTGACCCTCAAAGTGATGAAGAAGCAGAGAACCCAAATGTCAATGACAAACCCAAACAGCAGGTGAGGTATGTGTACTTTCTTTGTGAATTTTAAGAATAAGTATTTCATAATATTATTCCACTTGTAATGGGTTTGTGATATATTGTTAATTAGAATGATGTGTGGGTCACCATGTTTGTTCGTATACTTTGTAGCTAACTAAGCTTTTATTTGGAGGCTTTGGTATAAGCAATCAAGTTCAATTTTGTGAAATCCTAATTGAAGTGGACCAATAATTATGCTTCTTAAGTTGATGAGAAAGCGAAGAAATTAAACAGCTTAGCAAAGAAAATAAACTACTATGAATTCTTTGTCCTTACAACCAAGGTAGGGGTAGTGCTTTAATCAAAGTTATGTTATTTTAATAGGCCAACTAACATTGTAAACTCAATTGCAGGTTGTTTGCTAATGAAAAATTTGTCAATGACTTAATGATGAGATATGTGAGCGTGGCAAGCAAGACAAGGTGCTTATATAGCAAAGGCAGAGAGATTATCACACTACAAGCTGAAGTTGCAAATTGTTAGAGAAAAAAGGTTTTGACAAAGTGTTTGGCAGTGTCATTAGTAACATATGGGATCTGCATTTGTGTGATTGTAGTTTTGGTGGGTTAAAGGGCTGGGTTTATTGTACTTAAACTAAGAGAGAAAAGTTTTTGATGTAGTGGAGTGTTTTTTGTCAATGTGTTTCCAAGTATCAATGCATCTGCTAGTTATGTATGATAATTTTGCTGGTTCTGTCAGATATTTTTAAGATTTGGAGAATGTATTTGTTGTACTTTTCACTTTAATGAAATGGCAATCTTATTCCCCAAATGGTGTATTTTTTTTTTTGCGGTTTTGAGAATGTATTTATTGTACTTTTCACTTTAATGAAATGGCAATCTTAGGGCCTGTTTGTTTTTTTTTTTTTTTTTTTTTCATCACTCATCACTCTTCACTCAATTTTTTTCACTCATCACTTAAAAGACCCCAATTTTCCCAACTCCACCCGTTTGGAAACTGTTTTCAGTTTACATCACTCAAAATTTTCAACTTTTTTGTGGGCCCCATACTTGTAACTTGGTACAGCTTTTACTTTTTTTTTTTTTTTTTTTTTTGTTTCTTCAACCCCCAATACCCAAACTCACCGGAAAAAAAAAAAAAACCCAAAAACCCAAACTCACCGAACCTAGTGAAAGAAGAAGATGAAGAAGACCAGACTAGACCCAGCGTGAAAGGGAAAAGAAAAAAAAAGAAGAAGAAGAAGATCACCTAGTGTGAAAGGAAAAAGAAAAAGAAGAAGAAAAAGAACCCAAACTCACCAAACCTAGTGAAAAAAATAATAATAATAATTCAAAAGTTGCGGCTGAACTTTGACTATGAGACCCTCAGTGTATGTTTAATTACCAAAATGCCATTGGAAACTGAAAACTCCTAAAATGTGTTTTCAGTTTCCATAACTCATCACTCAAAAATCAAAGAATTGAGTGATGGAAACAAAAACCAAAAAAACTTCTCAGCTGTGGGTCCCACCATTTTTGAGTTATGGGTGATAGAAATAGAATTATGAACGATGGAAACAACAAATCCAAACAGCCCCTTATTCTCCAAATGGTTTTTTTTTTTTTTTTTTTTTTTTTTTTTTTGCGGATTTGAGAATGTATTTGTTGTACTTTTCACTTTAATGAAATGGAAATCTTATTCCCTAAATGGTGTATTTTTTTGCTGTTGTGTAATTTGCGGTTGAGCTTTAGGGGTTTGAAAATCAAGTAATGTGTAGATTGAGCAATAATTGAAATTGTGCAATGCACTTATTGACAAATGCAATTGCATCATCTACACTAACTACCCTGTGATGGCTCAACAAAATTGACAATGATTTCGTTAATTCCTCGGTATAACATAAATGAACCTGTTGGGTTTAACTACCATTAAAAAAAAAAAAAATCAATCCCATAACTATCAACAATAAATAACATGTTGTGTGTTTAACCACAAATCAGAATCACATTCACAAACATATAACAAAATAAATTATGATTCCATTGACAATTAAAACAATGGTTTAGCTAATAAAAGCCATTGTCCAACTTGTAAATGCTTGTGGGGTGTGGGTGGGCAAAGGCCGGGGTTTAAGTCTCCAAAAGAGAGTTTCACACACATATATACTTAGATTAGGCTAGAATAAAAATTCTATCTTATAAAAAAAAAAAAAAGTCAAGACAATTACTCCCTTCGTCTCAATTTGTTTGTCCTGTTTGAAAAGTCAAACTTTTTAAGGAAACATCATTTATTGACTTATCTGCCTTATAAAAATGTATAAGTTTACATAATTACCCTTAAATAAATTTATCAGTTTTTTTTTTAAAAAAAATAGTTGTTCTTAATGAGGCAACTAAAAAGATGTCCCAATTAGATTGATTTTTTAAATATTTGTTAGTTTTCTTTTCAAATAGTTTTGAAAACAAAGTAGGGGTATAATAAGAATATTAGTAAATTAATAATTTCTATTTTTAGAAATAAGATAATATTTTGGGACATCCTAAAATGGAATAGAGGACAAACAAACTAGGACGGAGGGAGTATAAAACAAATGTGAAGAAGGCCATTACAAAAATCAAGGAGGCCATTAACATTAATTAAAATCAACTTAATACAAGTTCCAACTAGTAACAAAATATTAAGCTACCCTCTAATTTTAAGCTACCCTCCTCTACAAAATAACTCTAGCACATCCTGCTTACAATCTTGGACCATGTGTAAAGGATTGGCTCTCAATAAACCTTGATGCATTCGTAGTAGCTCTCAAAATCTCATTAGTGATTTTTTTTTTTTTTTTTTTTTTTTGACTTTGTTGAACCCCTACAGTTGTTTCTACTTGGAGTGGAAGTGGTAGCATTGGAGTTGGGTGGTGCACAAGGGAATTCTACTTCACTGATAGTAGGTGGTGCACTTGTCTGATTTGGTTCAATAGTGGGAGGTCCACTATTTGGACCACCCTCATGCCCCTACAAACAGCAAAAACAAGATAATCAAAACTACAACATAAAACAATAATAAAAATTGAGGAAAAAAAAAAAACAATACTAGATATATTGCATCAATTGGATGCTCTGCAAATAAATCAATCTCTCCATAACCTGAAACCAAGTCTGCCATGAGCATTGCATCATTATTATTCACAATCATGTGGAATGACGCATTCTCAAGGTTCACACCAGGCATCCTATACCACAACCTGCTAATAGAAGTATACCCAAACTGCTTACATATAGACTCCAATCTCACATTTCGAACACCTCTCAGGATTACAATTATCCACTATTCCCACTGCACCTCCCATGTATTGACAAGGATTAAGAGTGAAATACCCACCATGATGCACATTCATAGTAAAGTATTGGGCGTCCATTCTGCATGCAAAAATACACACACACACACACACACAAAAGTATAAATTCTACACTGTTACAAAAAACAATAATAAAAAACAAATAATAATTTCATTCTCCATTTAATTTTCAATCTTAAGATTAAATAGCAACCAACTCTAGAATGGTTACATTATTCTTATGCAGTTGATTGCAAAGTCATTTAGAGACTGGTATCTTGATTGAGTACATGTAAAAGCCATTGACTGTGCCTACCCATGTGACAAACCCTGCCACAGTCTAGTTTTCAAGTGAGTGCAAATTTATTCAATATCGTGGCTTCCTTATTTGTCATGCTACTATTGCCAATTAGTGGAGAAAAAAATAGTATAAATTCTAAATTTTTTTCACAAAAAAAAAATAAAAATAATAATGGAATTATGCAATGAATTTTTTATTTTTATTTTTATTTTTTTGGGATAAGGATGCAAGAAATTTTTTAATGACTAACACTTTCACATGCTAACAAGTTTACACATTGACTACCTTGACTAATGAAGATAAAATAGAAAAGCACCAACAAACAGTCAATGACAAAGCTAATAACAGTCAAACAATAGTTATAAAAATAGCAAAAATGTAAAAGCAGAACCAAAGGCACGACAAAAAAGGTGTCAATGTTGAGATTGTGTGGTCCCTAAAAAGGCGTCAAACACATAATAGAGTTAGAGAGAGAGAGTAAACACCTTTCAAATAGGAGGTCCAAGAGGAAGGCTTTATTTGAATTCCTCGCTTCTCCAACGTTTTCCCTTGAGAAATCCTAAACACTACACCACATTTCCGTCAAAAATTTCAAACAAATATGGCAGAAATTTTAAAACTTCAACAAGTTGAGACATCACCATTACCCAGTAGTTGTGTTCCTCAAATTTTGATTCGTTCCTTCACAAGTAACTGGCTCTTTAAAGAGCATAGAAATCAAGGTATGGATATGGATGAGTTACAGAGTTATTCATCAATGGTTTCAGTCTACAATCACCAGAGTCTGCGAGAAGAGAGTGGAATCGGTGAGAAGAGATTAAGCTTTGATCGTGGGGATTAGGCAAGAAGAGATGTGGCTGTCAAGAAGGATTTCATCTTGGGTCAAGGTTCGAAATTTCATTTTGGGGATTAAAAATTCAATCGGGTCTGAGTTGTTGCCTAGTAAGGATGGTGTTAAGTGAGTCATGTGAGAGTCACGTGAGATTTTTAATAGTTGTGGAAGTTGATATGGAAGGTTGATGTGGAATGACTATTTATATTTTAATTTAATTTATGCCATGTGTGCATTCTGTTTGCCACCTAAGCAGATTCCATTAGTCATCTAACGATAGGGATCAAATTGATTGTGACTTAAAAATAGCAGGGACCAAATTGACTGCTTTCAAAATGTAGGGACCAAATTAACTGTAACTCCAAAATGTAAGGACCAAAATGGTGCTTTCGCTTAAATATTATAATTTCATATTTCATATTTATACAAAACAGAAAAGAGATAATATTTTTTTTTGTTTTTAGATAAAATAATATTTTATTGAACTTCCAAAAATAGAGGATTCTCAAAACTCAAACCTGGCAAGTCTAGCCAGGTTTGAGTTTTGAGAATCCTAGGAAAAATAGGAATTGTGGCAAGCACATCCTTGCCAGGTTTGTGTTTTGAGAAAGACAAAGTTTAGTTAGAAAATTGGTTATAGCTTAGAGCTACAACCTTATTCAATAAAATAATAGTTATTACATATTTTGAAAATCTAATCATTAAGTTATATGTTCTTTACACTCTTAATACACATGTTAAATTTTGTATCAATCGGATATTATTTACTATATGATCTATAAGTTTATGTTTTATATATGCATAATTTTAAACTACCAAAAGTTGTCCTTTAAACAATTTATTGATGACACAGCTATTGATCTTTAATTTCCTAAAAATTTTGCAAGCATGAAGGATATAAGAAGAAGATGTAATCCAATGATAGATTTGTCAAAATTCACCTCCAATAAAAAGATATTGAGTAAGATTGTACTCTTAGGCTACAATCAATTTTGTAACTAAACTTTGTCCTCTTAAGAATTCTAAGAAAACTAGGAATTGTGGCAGCACATTTACCAAATACATAGGAAAATGCATCATTTGGAGGAAAACTTTTTGCCAAATGGACATAACTTACTTGCCAAATATGAGATGAAAAATATAATTTTTAGTAACAAAAAGGAACAAAGAGTTAGTTTCCATTCAGAAAAAACTAATTCTGTTAAATTTAAAAAAAAAAAAAAAGTATGACAAAAAAGCAAAAGCTTTTTTGCCTATAATGGGGACACCGTTTATTTGCTTAATATAAGATGAAAAGTATAATTTTTAGTAACAAAAAGGGAAAAATAAAAGTTAGTTTATTTTCAGAAAAATTAATTTTTTTAATTTAAAAATAAAATTAAGACAAAAAATTTAAAACTTGTTGCCATACTTACATATTTTTGAGTTCTCATAATTTTACATGTAATATTTATTTAAATTTCCTTCCCTATAATTAAATTTAAATTTTATCATTCATTTAAATTCTAAATTAGGATTTTGCCATATAATTATATATTTAATACGGAGTATTTACATAAACAAACGCAATCATAATAAATACAGAATTATAATTTCATATTTCATATTTATACCAAACAGAAAGAGAGAAAAGATTCTGTCTTGTTTTTAGATAAAATAATATTTTATTGAACTTCGAAATATAGAGAATTCTCAAAACTCAAACCTGGCAAGGGATTGTGGCGAGCACATTTACCGATTACATAGGTAAATGCATCATTTGGAGGAGAAATCATAGCCAATCCATAATACTTACATATAGTATATATATATATATACTGTAACTGCACTGCTATTGCCACAACCCAGAACAGTCTCTCTGTCTCTATTAACATATAAACTATAACATGGCGAGGCTTTGTTTTACATTGGTTATCTTAGCATTATCTTTGCTGGTTTCACAAGTTGAGTCACAAACCTGTACATCACAAACCTTCGAAGAATGTGTACGCAAATTGCACTGATCTTCCATACCTAAATGCCTATCTTCACTGGACATACAACTCTACAGACTCTACATTGGCCATTGCCTTCATAGCCCCACCACCAAACCCAGAGGGCTAGGTTTCGTGGTCCATAAACCCAGAAAGTCCCACTATGATTTCATCCCAGGCCTTATTAATTAGCCTTCAAAAACAACGACAACATAACCATCAACACCTACGACGTATCGTCTTATAAGTTATAACCCAGCGGAATGGGGGACCAAGCTGTTGTATGACGTTTGGGACTTGAGCGCTGAGGAATCCAATGGGAACATCATAATCTTCGCGAAATGGAAGTTCCCAGAGAAGATTGAGAAGGTAATATTTACTTTGAACCAAAAAGACGAAGCTTAATAAAAAAAACTAGATTGTAACCTAACTATATTATATATAATAATTGGTATTTACTGAAACAGGTGAACCATGTTTGGCAAGTTGGTCCGGGAATCGTAGAAGGGTTGCCACTTAAACACGCCATGAATCCAGAGAGTCAAGATTCCAAAGGGATACTTCAGTTGGTGGGGATATAGGGTGGTGCCTTCTCCTGAACATGCTGGTAAAAAAATGTGGGAGTACAAGAATTGGAGGGGAGAATTGGTGAGATTCTAAGGAATTTGATTGCTTTCTGAGTTCAATTTGGTGTTTGATCAAGATGTGTACTGGAATAAATATTCAATGTCACAAAGAAGCAGTAAATATGTAATGTGTTGATGACTATTGAACTATTGAACGAGAAAACTCCTCGTTTGTAGGAGTTTTCTCTCTCGGCTACGAGAGCTCTCTCCTTTAGGGTTTCCTAAGGGGCTGCCTTTCTTTTCCTTTTCTTTTGCGGATTATACAGCCATGGCAGATGACGTCTCACTGTTTCTAGAGAAGATGACATTAACTTTGGAAAGTTGTGCTTTGAGTCTTATTGGTAAGTTCTTAACTTGCAAACCTTTTAATAAAAGAGCAGCACTAAGTACAATCAAAAAAGCATGGGGGTTGGAAGATGGAGTGCAGGTTGCTGAGGTGGGGTTAAACCTATTTCAATTCAAGTTCAGATCAGAGTTTGAGTTGGACAGAGTATATACCGGTGGCCTTTGGTGTTTTGATAATCAAGCATTGTTGTTAACCAGATGGGAGTCGGGGATGACGGCGGCGAATGTCAAGTTTGAATCCATATCTTTGTGGGTTCAAATTTGGGGGGCTCCTTTTGACATGAGAACTTCTCGGGTAGCAGAGGAGGTGGGGAACCGGTTGGGTAGGGTTTTGGAAGTTGAGAAGCGGCGCATCAATGAGAGTCAAAACTTTTTTATGCGGGTTAAGGTTGCGATTCCGTTAGAAAAAGAAATCAAGCGAGGGGCTTTTCTGGCAGGGTCGGATGGAAGGAAACATTGGGTAAACTTCAAGTATGAACGCTTGCCTGTCTTTTGCCATTACTGTGGTCTCATAGGGCATGATCTCCGTTATTGTGCTAAGTATTTTTGTAAAAGAAAAACTGGAGCTGCTGTGGAGTGTGGCTATGGCGACTGGCTGAAGGCTATGGGAGGAAGGGCATGGTCACCACAAGGAAGGGGGTTTGGGAAGGATACTAAGCGTGATAATGTCCATGAAGCGAGGGAGGGTACTCAGGGTTCGCAGAGTATGGCGATGGGGGAGGAGAGCAGCGGCGGTGAGGATAGCAACCAGTGTAAAACAGGGACGGCAATTGGGGAGGTTGCAACTGGTTTGGGTGGAGATGATTTGGCACATCACGAGGTTAGGGCCGAGAATCATGGGCTTGAAAGGTTGGATAAGGAAAACAGAGACACTTGCTCCTTAGTTTTAGGTGTTCCAAATTCAAGTGTTGATGAGGGGACTGACTTGGTGCAATCACTTCAACCAGAGCACGTGCAAAGCATTGTAGAAGGGGCTGGGCTGAGCAAACTTAAAAAACAATCCACATGGACTAGGCTGGCCCGTATGGATGTTGGGCCTGTGGAATTATTTAAAGAAGGAGCTAGGTCCATATTGGGGAAAAGGAACATGCTAGCTATGGGTGCTGATGGGGAGGCAGAAGATACAATGAGTACAGGCAAGAGGGGAAAGATTGGTGAGGATTTACACATGTTAGAAGCGGCAGGGGTGTTGAATCACCCTTGCCGAGAGCTATGAGGCTCTTAAGTTGGAACTGCCAAAGGCTTGGGAACTTTTGGACAGTTCAAAGCCTTCACAAATTAGTGAGGGAACAAGTTCCTGATGTATGTTTCTTGATGGAAACAAGGTTAGATAAAAATGGTTTTAAGAAGCATTGTGGTGACTTACCTTTTAAAAATAAATTGATTCTGAAAAAGCCAAATTCGGGTGGTGGGTTGGCATTACTGTGGAAAGAGGAGATGAACTTAGATGTTATTAATTTTACCGATAACCATATTTTAGCAAAGGTAGTGGAAGACGATGGTTTTGTGTGGCACCTCACAGGGTTCTATGGATGGCCAGAGGCGAATGAAAAGCGGAAGTCATGGGCTCTTTTAACTCATCTACGGTCTTTCATTGAGGGTCCTTGGTGTTGTATAGGTGATTTTAATGCCATTCTTTATGCATCTGAGAAGCAAAGTGCCCATGCACCTTATTATAATCAGATGGAGGATTTTCGGGTTGCTTTGGAGGATTGTGGGCTGGCTGACTTGGGGTTTTCCGGGCATAAATTTACATGGACTAATAGGCGGCCAGGTTCAGCCCATACAAAACAAAGGTTGGATAGAGCTACGGCCAATAGGGTGTGGATGGAAAAATTTCCTGCAAGTTCGGTGTCTCATTTGTTCAGCCATGCTTCTGATCATTTACCTATTTTGTTAAAAACTATGAAGGATCGGCAAGCTAGAGGAAGGGGGTTTGGTGGCTTCAAGTTTGAAGAGAATTGGTTGTTGTGGGATGATTGTGAGGAAGTCGTGACTAGGCATGGGCAAAAGGTGGTGGTGACAGCTCAGATTTGAGGGGTGTTAGGGACTGTATCCAAACTTGTGGGGCTGAATTGTATGCTTGGGGTTCTTCAAAGACCAAACCAGAAACTGAGGAGATTAAGAGGCTACAAAAGAAATTGGAATTGATGAATGAATGTGAGTTGACTGAAGAAAGCAGAAGTGACTTCCTACTGGTGAGCAAACAACTTGATGATTTATTACTGAAGCAGGAGATATTTTGGCGTCAGCGGTCTCGAGTTTCTTGGCTAAAATATGGAGATAAGAACACTAAATTTTTCCATTCCAAAGCCTCCCAAAGACGGCGACGAAATTATATTGAGGGAATCAAGAATGCTAATGGGGTATGGGTGGAAGAAGTTGAGGAAGTGGCAGAGGTGGCGTCAAATTATTTCATGGATATTTTTAAAGCAGGCACATGTGACAGAATGGAAGATTGCCTTACTACAGTTACTAATAAACTCACAGATGATATGCAGGAGGTGCTTTCCAGGCCATATAGCAGTGAAGAAGTTAAAGTAGCGTTGTTCCAAATGGGACCAACAAAGGCTCCTGGACCTGATGGTATGAATGCACTTTTTTATCAAAAATTTTGGCATATTGTGGGTAATAAGGTGACTGATGCTGTGTTAGATTTTTTACATTCTGGTAATATGGAGCCTGATGTTAATTATACTCATATTGTTTTGATTCCTAAAGTAAAGAAACCAGAAAAAATGGCAGATTTTAGACCGATTAGCCTTTGTAATGTGATATATAAAATTATTTCAAAAGTTTTGGCGAACAGGTTAAAGTTGATCTTGCCATAGATAATTTCTCCTTCTCAAAGTGCTTTTGTACCAGGTCGCCTTATTACTGACAATGTGCTTGTAGCCTATGAGACTCTGCATGCCATGCATATTCGAAGGAAGGGGAAAAAGGGGGCTTTAGCCCTTAAGCTAGATGTGAGTAAGGCCTATGACAGGGTGGAATGGAGCTTTCTTAAAGGTATGATGATAAAATTGGGTTTTCCGGAGGTTTGGGTGGATAGGGTTATGAGGTGTGTTTCTACACCATCCTTCTCTGTTCGGATTAATGGAAAAGCCTATGGCAATGTCACTCCTTCTAGAGGTCTTCGCCAAGGTGATCCGCTGTCTCCTTATCTGTTTCTGATATGTGCTGAAGGTTTTACCTCACTCCTTGCTAAAGCAGAACTAGATGGGAAGTTGCATGGAGTGGCAGTCTGTAGAAATGCTCCTCGTATAACTAATTTGCTTTTTGCTGATGACTCTTTGATTTTTTGTCAAGCTAATAAAGATGAAGTGCAGGTTGTTTCAGATACTCTACAGCTTTATGCTGATGCTTCTGGCCAATGCATTAACCTAGAGAAGTCTTCTGCTTACTTTAGCAGCAATGTATCTGTGGAGCAAAAAGCATGGATTATTGATAAGCTGAAGGTGAAGGCCGTGGAAAGGTTTGATTCTTATTTGGGGCTGCCTACTTTGATTGGACGGAGGAAATATGATTCTTTTGCTTTTCTTAAGGAACGAGTTTGGAAAAAGATGCAAGGTTGGAAAGGAAAGTTGCTTTCTAGGGCGGGGAAAGAGATTCTGATAAAAGCAGTGGCTCAATCTATTCCTACCTATACGATGGGGGTGTTTCAATTGCCTGTAAAATTATGTGATGAGTTGGATGCTATGTATGCCAGATTTTGGTGGGGCCAAGTTGGTGAAGAGAGGAAAATTCACTGGAAAAGCTGGAGCTTTTTAACACAGTCAAAGAAAGAGGGTGGGATGGGCTTCCGAGATATTAGATCCTTTAATTTAGCTATGCTAGCAAAGCAAGGATGGCGGTTGTTGCAAGATAAAAACTCTCTTTTGTATAATTGTTTTAAGGCAAAATATTTTCCGCGGTGTGAGTTCCTTGAGGCGAAGGATTGTCAAAATAGCTCTTATGTTTGGAAGAGCTTGCTGGCTGCCCAACCGATTTTGAGGAGAGGGTGTTGTTGGAGAGTGGGTAATGGTGCTTCCATCCATGTTCTGAAGGATTGTTGGTTACCTAATCAGCCAACTAGAAAAATTTTGTTCCAACCCGAGGAGGATATTTGGGACTGGAGGGTTTCAGACTTAATAGATTGGCAGACCCACCAGTGGGATAGAGAACGGATTCAGGCTTTATTCCATCAGTTTGATGCTGAAGCTATTCTTCAGGTTCCTTTGAGCAGGCGGGTTGTGCAAGATTCCTTGGTATGGTTGTTTACAAAGAAGGGCAGCTATAGTGTGAAGTCTGGGTACCATGTCGCTAAGCTATTGAAGATGGCAGAGAGTTCCTCAGGAGAGACTTCAGTGCAAAGAGCAAGCACTTCCTTATGGTTACGGGTTTGGAAAGCAAGGATCCCCAATAAGGTAAAACTCTTTTCTTGGAGAGCATGTCAAAATATATTGCCTACACGGGATAATTTGGTTCAGAGAAGGGTGGTGGAGGATGCAAGTTGTTGCTTCTGTCATAGAGCTACAGAAACGGTATTGCATGTGCTTTGGGAGTGTGGGGCTGCACAGGATGTGTGGGCGAGTAGTGCTATCAGATTTCAAAAATTTGGGACTGAGCAAGTGGATTTTAGACAGCTAGTAGCTGGTCTCATGCCGAAGCTGTCATTGGAGGAATGGGATTTATTTTGGGTGATTTGTTGGTAAATTTGGCTACAGAGGAACACGGTGTTGCATGGGGGTGTTTTACAACACCCATCATGGTCTCACCAACGTGCATCAGATTATTTGAAAGAGTTTGTTGAGGCTCAAGACCAACTGAGTGTACCGTATCAGTCCACATCCCTGCAAGTCAAGCATGGCAGCCACCACAAGGAGAGTTCTTCAAGCTGAATTTTGATGGAGCCAGTTTTGATAATGGTGTGACTTTGGGATATGGTGCTGTTATTCGCAATAGGAATGGTGAAGTTATGGCTGCTGTATCTGCCAAGGGAGGTGCTGTGAGGGATAGTGAAGAATTGGAGGTGATGGCTTGTCGTAAAGCTTTGGAATTTGCTATAGACGCTGGTTTTATGGAGGTGATACTAGAAGGTGATAATGCCCTGGTTATGAAGACAGTTTCACAGGCTCAACCAAACTTCTCTCGGCTTGGATTGATCTATGAAGATATTTGGTGCTTGGCTGCAGGTTTTAGATCCATCTCAACTAGCTGTGTTAGGCGTAGTTCCAATGGTGTTGCTCATGCTTTGGCAAAATTTGCTAGGTTATCTGATAATGATATTGTATGGATGGAGGAGGATCCTCCCCCTGCTGTGGATGCTCTGTATTTGGATTCTAGTCTTTTGATTTAATGAAAGACAGTTGGTTCCGGTTTCAAAAAAAAACTAGGGTACATCGATTATTAAAAGAAATGCTAAGTAACAGCTAAATCAATGGAAAACACATGACTACCAGATAACTAGAAGTTAAATGATTTACGATCTATCTTCTTTTTTTTTTTAAGAAACAAACTAACTGCTAAACACATACACACACTTTCATTACTCTCTCTTACCAACTTAATCTAAATTACTGCTATAAAAATTACAATCTATCCAATAACTTGGATTAATGCCTTCAAAAATGAGCCCCGCTTTAAGAAATGTCTTGATGACTATTGAACTAGACTACGTCGATTTTTAAAAGAAATGCCAAGTGACAACTAAATCAATGAAAAACACATGACCACCAGATAACTACAAGTTAAATGATTTACAAGTTAGGACTCTAATAATGTATATACAAAATTACAATTTTTTATTTTTTTTGGAAAAACAAACTAACTGCTAAATACATACACATTTTCATTACACTCTCTAACCAAGTTCAAACACATTACTTAACTCAAAGTACTGCTACAAAAATTACAATCTATCTAATAACTTGGATTAATGCCTTAAGAAATGATTCCCGCTTTAAGAAATGTCTTGAATGTTTTAACCAAAAAAAAAGAAAGAAATGTCTTGAATGTGTCATGCTTTAAGAAATGAGTAAACTATCTATACTTGAGGCCTCGGCTATTACCAACAGTTGCTCTTACCATGTGATACTTCATCTTTGATTCCTTACGACACTTGTTATTAAGTTACAAGCTGCTATTTAACATATCTAGTAACTATAGTGATTCTCAAGCTTCAGTTATAACGTTTTGTAACTATAGCGATCCTCAAGCTTCAGTTATAACATCGAATATTAATATCATCGCCTCACCCCCATATGTTAAATATTTTTGTGCTTAATTATACGTGTTGTTTCCCTATGGCACCACATGTACCCACCTGAGGCTTCTTTTTGATACCTAATATAGCATTGCTAATTATTCCCTCATGTGATTGGCATAAGCCTTTGGTCAATCATATGTTTGTGCCATCGAAATTAATGGAACACAATTTATGTTAGCTTCACCATATTGTGGAATTTCAAATATAAGCCAACTTACTCACTTTACGCTATGTTAGATATTTCCCTTCTCTTTCTAGTTCCAAACATTTACGCTATATTTTGGATATAGCTCAATTAATTTAGGTAGCTTGTTAAATATTATTACATAAGTGATGAATAAATCAGTTATTGGTTGAATGCATTCAAAATCTATGATGAATATACTCCTTACATATGCTTATCTATAATTTTTTATAAATTTTATTAAGTGTTTGTGTATCTTATATAATACGATATACGATACTGAAAAATCAATACACGATACGATTCACGTTTTGACAACTATAATCTTCACTTTATTAAACTTAGGTTGCCTTAATTCATTATCAATGATCTTGCATCTTTTAAGGCTTGATTGAAATTTGATTAATTAAAATAGAATTAACTTGACTTTTATGTTGCCATTTAAGTTCAAATTAATTACCTTAATTACATTAAAACTTGTCTAAATACTTTCCTTATGTTTGAATAGTCAAATAATTTCCAAAAGAAATTGAATGCTAATTGACTATTGATTTCGAGTATTTTAGAAAGTAATTATCCTTTATGAGTTGAAAGATTTTCCTTAATTATTTGTAATTCTTTTAATTGCCTTGTAGGGTTCAAATCAAAATTAAAGAGTGGAGAATATGCCTTAGGGTTTTAGATTCAAAAGAAGAAAGAAATGAAAGATCTTTTTGAATGTTTTGGATTTTATTACATATGATACAAAAAGGAAACAAAAAAGATAGCAAATATACACTCAAAGCAAATAAAGCAGTTAAGGAAAGATAATAAAACATGACATTAAAAGAAAATGAAACAGAAAAGGAAGGAAATCTAGTTTCTACCTAGATTGTGTACACCATAAGAAAATGTGCGTACACATCCTTCTATCGGCATACGCATCTTGGCTTCAACCTTCAAGTATATTCCTAGATAACAGACCAAAACATGAATCCTAATCCCATAAAAAGATGTGTATGAAGAGAAGATAATGCATTGATGCGTACGCACTTAATCTAATGTGTACGCATCCTAATTAAGGTAGTTCTAGGTTTTGACAGATTGATAGAAAAACAATGAAAATAAAACAAAAATGGTACAAAAACAACATATTAAAACATTAAAATGATGTAAAGTACTAAATAAATAGGAATTTAGGAGGAGAATATGTATCATGGGAAAGATCCACATCTTCTCCTCATAGCACTTACAATATTGTTGACAACAAGCCCTTTGGCTGAAACAAGCTGTTGTAACTGTGTGTGTGGAGCAAATCAACTTGGCTAGGGTTTTCTGAATGGCTGTAGGTGGTTTGATAACAATTTTGAATGCAACACCAACTAAAAGTTTAGAACCTTAGTGAGTAGAAGATTATCTTTAAACCAAAGAATGGATAAAGATCAATCCAATGATCACTATATAGTCAAGTTGAAGGTCTAGGGTTTGGTGGGATGTTTGGGCAGCCAGTTGCCCTAACATCTCACCAAAATGGAAATTGAGTGATTTAAGGCTTCTGTCCAGAAGGTGCGTGTGCCATAGATTGGCTGCATACATATTATATACCTAGCATACGCACCTTTTAAACCCTCAACAAATAGATTCTCAAAAAAAAAAAAATAAACCCTCCACAAATATGGTCAGAAATTGGCTCTTGGGCTTGAATTGTATTGGGCCACTTTTGGGTTTATTTGCTTATTGAGCTCTACACACAATACTGATCATTTTAGTAGCGGATAATTTTAATATCATTGGGACAAAGGGGTTCAAGTATAGGTCAGAACAAAATGAGGTGTTTACAGTATGGGAATGAGATCAAAATGATGTTAGTTTTATGTGATGATGGCGTCCACAAGAGGTTGGAAGCTAACCTATGATGACATCATCTTAGAGTTTGTATTAAGAAAAAATCTTAATTTACATTGTACTAGCAATATAAACTTATATTTTAGACACACAAAAAGTGTACAATGTTGTACAAATTTTTTATACACACTGTAAACCCTATAAAAGTCTTTGTATTAAATGTAAATTTTGGGTAGAGGAGCCTTATACGTACAGTGAATAAAGTATGAGAGGTTGATAGGCTTTATTTCAATTAAGCCACATCGCCTTATTGAAAAGATTAAAATCTTTTAGTTAATAAATCTAAAAATTTAGACAATCATACTATGTCATGTGGTAAAAATACACGCTAAGTTCAAATTGAACTTTTTTTTTTTTGGGATAATTCGATATTTATAATAAGGGAGAAGAGTTTTGAACCCTACAAGACTCTTAGCAATCATATAAATAATAAAATAATGATGTAGGAAAAGAGAAAACAAAGACAAAATAATGAATGCAATTTGGTATGTCAGTATGCTTTTATAGCAAAAAACCTCAAATGACAACCCTTTGCTATATTAATTTGTGTCTTACATTAAATCTATATAAATACATTAACTTTAGTACGATAATCCCAAAATACATGGTAGTTTATAGTATTCTACAAAATCATGGCCTACACCACCAATTGGTATAGTTTTTTATCATCAAATAAAATATTTGGAGTTCGAACCTCACATATAAAAAATAAATAAAAACAATTGATTTCTTAGCTTAATGATAAAGAGCACTCGTCATTGAGCAAATGCTATAACTTGAAATTTTATCATATTTATTATTAAAAAAAAAATGATCTATACAAAACTTTGATTAATTTTTTAAAAAAAAAGATGTCATCTATAATGCAAAATCCGAAAACCGTATAGGTTAGCTTAAAGAATCTCAAAAAAAAAGTTAATAATAGTTAATATAAAGTTTTGTATGCTATTTTCAAGGAAATTATTAGAGGTACACAAAAATTCCCCTCTCACATTTGTATTGCAGTGAAACCCAAGTGATGTGAAAGCTTGTGAGAGGGGGAGTGGAAAATTGGGTGGAAGTTTTTGGTGACTAGCATTAGTTTAATTAATATAAACTTAAAATACAGTGTCACATATTTTTTAAGTTCTCATAATTTTACATGCCAATATTCTTTATTTATATATATAAATCATAATAAACATTTATTAATAACGATTATAATTTTATATCTTAGATTTACATACAAAACTGAAGTGAGATCAGATTTACAGATAAAATAACATTTTATTGGACTTCCTAATATAAAGAAAAACGTGTTAGACATTTGTCATCCACAGTACCTATTTATATATTCTTCTAAATACAGAGGATTCTCAAAACTCAAACTTGGCATGAGGAACCCTGGCCAGCACAGTTTCCAAATACATAGAAAAATGCATCATTTGAGGGAGAAATCATAGCCAATCTAAAATACCCATATATATATATATATACTACATAAAATTATAAATGTATATTCCTCCAAAGTAGCATGCCCTTGCCACTCCCCAGAAGAGCCTCTTCAAAACCTTAGTATAACATGGCAAGGCTTTGTTTTACATTGGTGATCTTAGCATTGGCTTTACTGGTTACACAAAGTGATCAGTCACTAACCTGCACATCACAAAGATTCACAAACAAGAATGTGTACACAAACTGCACTGATCTTTCATACCTAAATGCCTACCTTCACTGGACATACAACACTACCACTTCCACATTGTCCATTGCTTTCATAGCCCCACCATCAAAGCCAGAGGGTTGGGTTTCATGGTCCATAAATCCAGTAAAGCCCTCCATGATTTCGGCCCAGGCCTTATTAGCCTTCAAACACAAAGACAACATAACCATCAACACCTACAACGTAACTTCTTATGCCGACGCAACTAAGTGGGGGACCAAGCTGTCATACGAGGTTTGGGACTTAAGCGCCGAGGAAAGCAATGGAAACATCACAATCTTCGGGAAATGGAAGCTCCCAGAGAAGACTAAGATGGTAATGTTTAATCCGATTCAATTTACTTCGAATTAGTTTAGCTCCAATTAAAGATACCACTTAATAAAAACTTAGGAAGTTCAGATACTTCATTAGAGTGTCATACCAATAGTATCATATTATAATTTTTCAAAAATTGCTCGTATATTGGGGTGTTGTACCTATACCTGTGTTCATGTTTGTGCTACCTAGATTGTAATCTAAAATGATCTTATCTAGGTGAGTTAAAGGGTAGTCTCGACTTTCATATTAAATATTATAAATGGGTCATTTTGAACCAAAATTAATAAATTTAAAATGGATACTTGATTTTAAATTAAACTACAATTAGAATCTAATTTGGATTTGATTTAGATTCTGATTTTGTGATTCGGCTTTAATATATTATTTATAATTGGTTTTTGATCAAACAGGTGAACCAAATTTGGCAAGTTGGTCCAGGCATAACCGATAAAGGATTGCCGCTTCCCCACGACAAGAATCTAGATAATTTTAATGCCAAAGGGATGCTTCAGTTGTTGGGGACACAGAGTGGTGCTAGTCCTACTCCTTCTCCTTCTCCTGGTGCTCCTGCTTCTGCACCAGCTGGTAAAAAGAAAAGTGCGAGTACAAGAATTGGAGGGAGAATCAGTTTTGGTTTTTACATGGGGTTGGTTGTGATTCTTGGGAGTTTGATTGTTTTCTGATAGTTTAATTAGTTTTGGAGATTTGATTTGCTTGGGGTTTTAGAGGGGGGGGGGGGGTGTTTGGATTTGGTGTTTCATCAAGATGTGTACGTAGTAGATGAAATATTCAATGTCAATAAGAAGCAGTAGCAACGTAGTAGTTGTTATTTATTTATTTATTTATTAATAAATATAGGCATATAGCAGATATTTATATGACTATTGTTGTAAATCCCTATGAGTTACTGCATCACAATTGATTTTAGCGCAATGTTACGTGCACATAAATAATTTACAATATTTTTCCCAATAAATAAGTCGGCAAGCTTTTATTAGTCTTCATTTAAACTCATAGTCAACTATTTAACCAAACTTTTTTATCTATCACTAAAAGTCAGTCGATTTTGTGCATATAGACTTTTGTGTATGGTTCCAATTGCTGAGCTTGATAGCCACTACATCCGGATTCATTTATTTACATTCACGCATGATCTTGTTTTGATGAGACAAAATAGACCAGGATATCGTAGTGAAAGCTTTAAATGCGTCTCGATCTAATTTTATACACAGTTCCCGCAATAATGCCATGAAGTCCACACTGATCTATGGATGCTGTTAACTTAATGTGATAAAATTTAAAATAAATTATTCAAGTTTTTTTAGAAATGTGGAAAAAAATGAATGTATATTAAATGTGTGTCAGTTTAAATGGACAAAGTCAAATTATTTTGTGATAAAGTACAACTACAAAGTAAAATTTTATCAATTTTCTATGCAGTTAAATTTGTGATGGATCATAAATGAATAACAGGTGCTGACGGGCACCTGTTAACAAAGTCCCTAATGTATTATGGCTTTTTTCTGCAACATTTTAGCTTTATTAAATGGTATGGGAATGTATTCTCCCTGAAAAAAAAAAATAAACGGCATGGGAATTGGATCAAGAGATGATGTCAGTTTTGCGTGATGATGACGTCCAGGCTAACCTAAGCTGACATCATCTTAGAGATTGTATTAAAAGTACATTTTTTTTTTCCTCGTAGAAGAGTATTATACACTGCATAGAGCATGAGAGGCTGACAGCCTGTATTTCAATAAAACCAATTTGCCTTGTTGTTTCACTAAACTCATCACATGGGCGTACAATAATGTTTTTTTTTTTTTTTGTTTAATGTTATAATGCTTAAAAGTTATATATAAATAATTGTGTGTATTTTTTTTTTTTAAAAAAGAATGAGGTAATAATGTTTAAAAATGAGATAGAGAACTGTAAGAAGTTGAAACTTAATAGGACATTTGAATTTATTGATTGGAATAAGAATTGTAATAAGTAAAAATATTTGAGATTTGAACAAAAAAAAGATGATATACGTTAGTGTGGATGGATGAGGATTTGTGATAACTATATAGAATTTGGATAACACAAATTTTGGAATGTTTTAAAGAATTTTAAAATATATATATAGAAATTTCGGAATAAGAATGAGTAGTTTTTACGTAAGGTAGTGGATTTTTTTTTTAAGTAATTTTTTTTATTTTATAAAGATAATTGAAGTATTTGACTTCAAATAAATAACATATACAGATAGGAATCAAATATTTGAATACAGATTGGTAGTGAGAATAGCGATTTTTTTCCCTTTTGTACGTGAGATAATAATACTATTTTAACATTTTTTGCTTTTTTGTAGGAAAAAAAATTAAATTAAAGGGTATGTTATTTCAAAATTTGTATGAGGATATTTTGGTACTCCAAAAATTAAAGACGAAACAGGAGAATCCTCTTATTAATAGTATAGAAAATGATTAAACAAAATTTACCCCAAAAAAACATGATTAAAATTGTAGGGTTAAGGGCCCAAATCATATGTTGGACCTTGGGCCTAGGCTGAGAGCATGAGCAGTCCAAGGAGGAGCAAATGTTAATGAATGATTCAGGCTTAGGGTTTAGTGAGCAAGATACGAATGGGAAGTTGGTCCGAGGAGGAATAACTCCTCGGATACGATAAGTACAATTCAGATATGTATTCCAACAATTGAGGTGACCTTCCAAGAAGCTCCATTGATAGGGATGTGCATCATGAACATATAAAAAGGAGGGGAACCCAAAATTATCTAAGGGAAAGTTGCTACCACCGCATTGAATGCACTGCAGCTACTTTTCTGGTATCATTTATGTGGAGAAGACTCCTGAACAATGCTGCCTTAGCTACCACAACTCACAGAAAGCTAGAGAGGGTGTCTGATGGGACAGATATTCAAGTAAGGGCTCAAATGACCAACAAGTGTATGATCAAGATGATCTAAAGGGAATTATACAATGTAAGAAACCTTTCATGAGGAAGGGATCGGGAAAAATAGAGAGAGAACACTGTAGCAATTTAAATTGTACTTGTACCCAATTGTGATCAATTTATAAAAATGAGACCTCCTTAAACTGTAAGTCTATTGATATCAAAATCTCTTATTTGTGTTTGATTGTCATTTAATCCAGTACTAGCTGTTGTCCAACTCACTAAGGCCTAGCTCTTTGACCCACTCTCTACAAATTCATTGTACTGTGCTCACTGGGCTAGGATCATACATCTTGGGCTTGGGCTGGGAAACGGGCCCTTACAAAAATCTTTTAGTTAATAAATCTAAAAATTTAAATAATCATAATAGGTCACACGGTAAATTCATGTGCTCTATTCAAATTGAACATTTAAAAAAAAAAAAAATTATAATTCGATAGTTATAACAAGAGAAAGGAGATTTAAACCAAATGTGCCAACAAGTTACACTATAAAGCTCTTAGCAAACTTATAAATAATAAAAGGGATAATAACACTCCCCTCATTTGAGGTTTAGGGAAATTACACTCCACCCCAAATTTGAAGGAAAAAAAAATTCCCCCCTTTGACATCCAATTGACCAAACGCTGTTCAAATAAATATTCAAAATGTTATGTACTAACCTGTCTTTTGTTTAATGGCAAGTTTCAAGAATTATCATCCATTTCAAAATTAAAATTCATTGTATTAAAATTTTAGTTGAAGTGTATTTTAAATTATTAAGTATGGTATTTTTTTTCTTTTTTCAACGGGTTATGGGGAGATTTGCCATTGCAAGTGTTTTGGTGCTAGACAAATTTTGCATTTTTATTTAAAATTTAACAGTTATTTTTTTATCAACCATGGTTAAACTTTTGTAAAGAGATTCTTATAGAAATTTAGAATATTTCGTTACTAATATAAACAAAAGGGGGGGAGTGTTAGAGGCTGTTTGGATTGAGTTTTTTGATAACTCAATTCTCTGTTTCCATAACTCATAACTCAAAAATGGTGGGACCCATAGTAAAAAGGTTGTTTGGCCAAACGATAACTCTGTTTCTATAACTCTGTTTCCATAACTCTGTTTCCATCACTCAATTCTCTAATTTTTGAGTTATGAGTTATGGAAACTGAAAACAACGAAAGGCTGTTTTCAGTTTCCATAACTCATAACTCAATGGCATTTCCGTAAATAAACACACATGAGGGACCCACAGCCGCAACTTTTGACCACCTTTTGACTTTTTTTTTTCTTTTCCTGGGTTGGCCGTTCAGTTTTTTTTTTTTTTTTTTTTTTTTTTTTTTTTTTTTTTTTTTTTTTTTTTTTTTTTTTTTTCTGGGTTGGCGTTGTTTTTTTTTTCTTTTTCTTTTCCTGGGTTGGCTGTTCGGTTTTTTTTTTTTTTTTTTTTTTTTTTTCTGGGTTGGCATTGTTCTTTTTTTTTTTTTTTTTTTTTTTTTTTTTTTTTCTTTTCCTGGGTTGGCTGTTCGGTTTGGTTTTTTTTTTTTTTTTTTTAGCTTCGGTGAGTTGGGTACTAAAATAAAAAAATAAAAAAAAACTGTACTGGCTGACAGGTGTGGGACCCATAAATAGTGTGAAAAAATTGAGTGATGAAAATAAAAGTGATGTTGCCAAATGAGTGTGAAAAAATGAGTGATGAGTGATGAGTGATGAGTTATGAGTGATGAGTGATGAGTGATGGAAATTGAGTGACGGAAATTGAGTGATGAAAAATCCTTACCCAAACAGGCTCTTAATTTTTTCAAACCTCAAAGAAGGGAGTGTTTTTTCCATTCATGTTTGGGGTTGGGTCTCATTCCCTCAAACCTCAAGTGAAAGGAGTGTAATTATCCCATAATAAAATATTGATGTAAAAAAGAGAAAATAAAGACAAAAGAATTAATGTAATTTGGTATGTCAACATGCTTTTATAGCAAAAAAGCTGAAATGACAACTATTTGTTATATTAAATTGTGTCTTACAATAAATCTATCCAAATACTTTTTTTTTTTTTTGAAATACATTAGGTTTAGTATGATAATCTTAAATACATAGTATTTTACAAAACTATGGGTCTAAACAGTCAATTGGTATATTCTTTTGTTATCGAATAAAAGATTTAGGGTTTGAATTTCACCTATATCGAAAATCAAATGATATCTTGATTTGATAATAAAGAGTAATAATCATAAACGGACACCATAGGTTGACATTCTATCGTATCTATTAAATAAATAAATAAATCATGATCTATAAATTTATGATAATATTATATTATATTTGATGTGTTACGAATTTATCAAGATATTTTTAATACATTCTAATAGCATAAAATTATTATTTAAAAAAAAATTATATATGATTGTTTTCTTTCGTAACTTTAATTAAAATTTTTTTAATAATCGCTATATATGTTAACCTGAAAACTATATATGTTAACTATATATGTTAACTTTAATTAAAATTTTAAAATTATTATTGTTCCGAAAACTATATATGTTAACCTGAAAGAATCTCAAATCTTTTTAATAATCGCTAATATAAAGTTTTGTATGTTGTTTTCAAGGAAACTATTGGAGGTAACCAAAAGTTCCATACAATTTTTGCTGCCCCTCTCACATTATATTGTAGTGAAACCAAGTTTGTTTTATTTTTGTCAACTTATTTTATTATTTAGTTTATTTTTATTACTATTTATGTGTCTCACTGTACTTTTTAATACTATTTATGGGTCCTACTGTACTATTTCAGCTAACTCTTACCCTTATCTATCGTACTTTTATCTACCGTACTTTCAACAAAAAAAATTTCAGTTTCAGCAAAATAAGCAGATCTCAAAGGAATACCAAGTGTTGTGAAAGCTTGTGGGAGGGGAGTCGAAAATTGGATGAAATTTTTTGGTGCCTAACACCATTTTATTTATTTATACTTTTTGATAATACTGAGGCCTATTTTCAAATGTTCCGCCGTTGCATTCTGATCTTGAAAATGAATGGCATTTTCTCATAAGTGAGACCCATAATTTCATAATGTTCCTAGGTTGTTGCTAATCTTTAACCTCACACGTCACTACTTTTGCAGCTATTCTTTCTCAATCTATAATTAAGAAAGAAAAAAAAAAAAAACCCCTTAAAAATAGTGATTTGACAATTTCTTTAATTTATTTTGTTTCTTTCAACAGTGAAGCAGAAAAAGACTAAAAGAAACTAAATCAATAGATTTAGACCACACTGTCTTGAATCTTGCCTCCTAATTTTTTGCCGCGTCATACGGTCATGAATCTTGACTCTAAGGGATCCAAGTTAAAAAATATTTTATTTATCTGCTTATCATATTCCTAGTACATCAAAAGAATATCGTTATCATTAAGTTATCACTGAATTCTGTATTCTATTTATGTAAATTATCTATCAAATTAGAATTTTTAGGAGTTTTGCCCCCTTAATATGAATTGAACTTGTATGAAGTTTAGAATAAGTATAAAAAAAGATCTTAGTTTCTATATTAAAAATATCTTATAAAAGTCTTACTTAAATCTCTTATTTTTGTAAATCTTGATAAGTATTCACGTTGGTCTTCCAAAATTGAAAAGTAGGGATCTACTTTTCGTAGTTTAATTAATCATTTTTTAAAATATTCACATCAAATTTTCTATTCTTTATTTTTTTATTAAAATATTATTTTTTATTTATATTTTGTTATTTTTCTTTCTTTTCGAAATACCAATTTTTCTTTATTTTAACTACCAAGACACAAAAATAATAAAATAAGAGTTTGGAGAATGTCTTGACATTTTCTATCTTAGCCTTAGGAAGCAAGTAGGGAGCCCAACAAAATACGATGTATAAAGTTGTGATATATAGTGTATCTCCTTACATAGACATAACCAATAATAATCTGCCAACAATAACCCACATCAGATTTTTCATATGGAAATCAACAATAACCTATCAACTCAGTAATTGTGAAATTTGTTATGTTGTGTTTGTAACATCACTAGATGAATTTGTTTGGAGCTATTAAGTTATAATATCTTTTCTTCTTTTATTTTTTTTTAAATATGAATTAAATAGGTTGTTTTTTAGGAATAAAATTTAAATGGGAATTAAAAATATTTCCCTCTTGAAATATTCACATGATTGACTCAGGATTTTTTTTTTTTTTTTTAAGAAAGATTGACTCAGGAGTTAAAACATAGATTTTAATTATTTTATAATTTTATAATTTCCACAAAATGAAATATCTATAATATTTATAAACGGATTCTCCTATTTAGACTATACTTTTATGTGGTTTAAAAATACCCATAAATCTTAGATTTAAAAGGGAAAAAACTTGAGAACAACTCGATAAAAATATATTTCAAACTTCATTTAAAATGCCTACAAAATAAGACACTCTTCTACTAATCTATGTTTTCAAAATAAACTTATCAAAAAAAAAAATTTTAAAGGAAAATTATGCACTAGTAAAAAAAAAGTTTCATCGCACGCGAGTATAATAAGGCTAGTAATTCTATAACTAAATATATTTATTTTTTATTTTTTATGAATGAAAAGACAAAATCAGTGTAGGATGACTCAAAACTGTTTTAGCCCAACAAAAACAAAGTCCAACAACATTTGAAGAGAGCAAAATCCCAACAAAAATGAGATTGCCACATAATTATCATTACAACACATTCATAAAAGACTCGTGAACTGAAGTGTACTAGAGACCACACCCACCCTACCTGCCCAACTGCCAACCTATGATATGTGCTATTTCCACTTATAACCCACCTACAAATCCCACACTTATTGCAATTACTATAATAAACTTCTGTTGTCTGCTAAGTTTTCTGTGGTTTATTTGCTAAATATAAAATGTCAAATATAATTTTTAGTAACAAAAGGGAAAGAAAAAAAAGAAGCTAATTTTGGTCGGATTCAAGTTTCTAGAAGGGAGTTTCACAAACATCTACACTTAGATTAGGTTAAAGTAGAATTTTTATTTTATATAATAAAAAATAAAAGAAGAATTATGACAAATGCAAGTTTTTTTTGCCAAATGGACATAACTTATTTGCCAAATATATGATGAAAAATATAATTTTTAGTAACAAAAAGGAAAAAAGAGTTAGTTTACTTTCGGAAAAGTTAATTCTGTTAAATTTTAAAAAATAAGTATGACAAAAAAGCAAAAGCTTTTTTGCCAAATGGACACCGTTTATTTTCTTAATGAAGTATCAGAATCTAATTTTGTTAGTTTATTTTCAGAAAAACTAATTTTGTTAAATTTAAAAATAGAATTAAGACAAAATATTTAAAACTTGTTGCCAAATGGACATTGCTTTCTGCTAAATATGAGATGAAAAATATAATTTTTTGTTGCTTCTATTTAAACATGTGACTAAAATATATAAATTAGCTTTTAAAAAAAAATTGTTAAATTTAGACAAAAATAAAATAAAATAATTGCTTTTTTCCAAACACTTTTCCTTTCTCTACCTTTCCATTCTATGCCACGAAAAAATATTTTATATCAAATGATACCATGTCATCCATATCAAAATCTAATAAATGAGAGACATATGTGCAAAAAAAATTACCTACTAACACATATTTTTCATTTGTTATTAAGTACTTGTTTTTTGCAAAAATGTTTTATACTTATTGAATCTTAATACTTCTGACATGGTATCATTTGATACTAAATACATTTTCCTACATCACACCTACCTATGTGTACTCTTGGAGGAGAACGATGCCATCCCTTTTCTTTGCAACAAACTTCACCGTAGATTTCTTTTGCTAAGCTTCACCATAGATTTAACAATAAGTCTCAGTGATGTATCCTATTAAAGAAAACAAAAAGTCTTACTAATATAATCCTTATTATAATTTTGTGCACAATTTGTTGCGTAGGTGATTATGAGTGATGGACAATTACTTTTATATGAACTTACTATTTTTTTTCATCACTCACAATTGATTACTTTAACAAGTTGATTTTTTTTTTTCTTCTGAATTATGTCTTTATTTTTAATTAGTAGAACTCACTATCACGTAAGATGAGGACGTACTACTTCATTGTACTCATAGAATAATTTGTGAAAATTTCTTGCTCCTAACAGACCATTTGTATCTAGCAAAATACTAGAGCTACCACAAATTGGCACTTCAACAAGACACTAATAGATGAATATTTGAGTTATTTTTTGCAATTACTAACACATACGTTTGTAAGACTTATTTACATAGTAAAATTTATAGTATATCTAACTTAATTATTGTATCTATATAAATTAAGATCGCAATTAATAAATCTCTCAATTTGAGAAATAAATATAAAAAATATGAGTAGTGAATATTACTTCTAATCATAGTAAATATCATTAATCAAATTTCACATAGGTCAAGTAATCCACCTCACCTTTTTTTTATAGAAATAATTGCAATATGATGCTAATTTTGTCGTTCAAACATTTTTTCCTTAAATTCCTGAGCATTTTGTACACGGAGAGATGACCGTTCACATGCAACTTGACGTAGTAATTAAGTATATAAAATTGGGTATATTCCTAAACTTACTTGGCTTAAATTCCTACTAGAATCTATAGTATAAATTCCTATCTGGGCTATGGCTATACTTGGAAGTGTACCATATAATTTTCACCATCTATATATTATACCCCCATATACCCTTGCCCAGATTCAGACACAAACGTCTCACAGAGACAGAGACACGGCCACACTCACAGGCACAGCCTCAACCTTATTTCTTTCACCAAACGTGGCCGTTTGTTTTTCTCTCTCTCTCTCTCTCTCTCTCTCTCTGTCTGTTCTCACAAACCCCATTAATGGATTCTCATCAATCCTCTGTGATTCTTCTTCTCAGCCTCTGTTCTCTCCTCCTAATCTCACCATCTCATTCTCAAACCTGTACCTCCCAAACCTTCACCAACAACGCTCTCTACACCAAATGCCTAGATCTCCCTCACCTCTCCTCTTATCTCCATTGGACTTACAACGCAACCAATACATCTCTCTCCATAGCCTTCATAGCTCAGCCTGCAGGCACCAACGGTTGGGTCGCTTGGGCCATAAACCCAAACGGGACTGGCATGGTTGGTGCTCAGTCCCTCATAGCCTTCAAATCCAGTGGTGTTATGATTGTTAAAACCTATGACATAACCACTATTGGTCCTATCTCTGAGTCCAAGATTTCCTTTGAGGTTTGGGACCTAAGTGCTGAGGAATCAGGAGGAACTATTACGCTTTTTGCTAAGTTGAAGCTCCCTGGTAACTCTGACATTGTTAACCAGGTTTGGCAGGTGGGGCCATCTGTTACAGATGGTGTACCAGATGCACATGCGATGAGTACAGACAATAAGGCTTCTTTTTCCACTCTCAATTTGACTGCTGGCCAGACTTCCTCTACCTCTGGTGGACTGGCTTCAAGGACCAAGAATAAAAATGTCAGTTTTCTTATTACCTGTTTGATTTTGTTTCTTATTATGGTTTTATCATTTTGATTGGTTTCTCTTTCCTTTTATTTTTTTGTTAGAAATTTGAAATTTGTTTGTGGCTGCGTTTGGGAATTGTGGGATTCATCTGGGTCTGTTTAAAAGTTGGAATATTTGGGTGTAGTTTGTGGGATAAGGTTTTGGGTGTCTAAAAGTTGAAATTTTTTCTTTCTTTCTTTTTTTTTTCCTTAAGAAAGATGTGTAAAAGATAATGGGTTTTTTAAGGAAAGAAATTATCTTTTATGGTAAAATTCCATTTCTTCACATGATTAGTTCGTAAGATCTAGTTTTTGTGATTTTTTTTTTTTTTTTTTTCAATAGTTGGGGGTGGGGGATTTGAACGAGAAGATGCCAAGTTGAGCCACAAGGCTCTTGGCTTAATTTTTGTGAATTTAGTTCCTCACTTTATCAAAATGAATCAATCTTGTTATTCCATCCAAATCTGTTAGAAAATGAAGTTTAAGTTTAATCCCTTTTTTTTTTCAGTTATTTTTTAGTGAAAAAAGAATGTTTGAACAATTTTTTTTATTAACAAATTGGACGGAAGGACCAGATTGACTCGTTTTGATGAGGATTAAATTGACCCAAATAAAACCTGAAACACTGATTTAATAATTGACTAAATTGACTTTTAACCTTTCTTTAATTTGCAGTGGATGGATGTAGAAAATTTAATTGATTAGTCTTGGATTGATTAAAGCCCTGAAAAATTCAAAACTTCTTGTTTGTTTATAATTCTTGACTGGAACTGGATTTAATATAGAGCTTGGCGTACCATTTGATTGTTTGTTTGTTTGGTTTTTAATTTTTTTATTCTGTTTGTTGTTTCCATGTGAAAGTAAAGGAAAATGGAGGCATATTTGTGATATGGTACAACAAATTGTTGAATGTTATTTTGTCTTTTTGGGTGTCAGATTCATGGAATACTGAATGTTGTGAGTTGGGGCATTCTGTTTCCTGTTGGAGCTATGATTGCAAGGTATTTGAGGACTTTTGAGTCTGCGGATCCAGCATGGTTCTATCTTCATGCTTTTTGTCAAGTATCTGCTTATGCCATTGGGGTGGCTGGCTGGGCAACTGGTCTTAAGCTTGGAGGTCAGTCACAAGGAATCATATACACGGATCATCGTAACATTGGAATTGCATTGTTTTGTCTCGCCACTGTGCAGGTAATGCTTTTTCGCAAACTTAGTGTTGTTTTTAGGAATCAGGCTGTCTTTTTTATGTATCTTTTGCTATCTTGTAATTAGCTGATTCTGTCACTTGTTGGGTCTTATAAGTATCAAACTGAAACTCTTTTCTGAGTATTGGAGATATAAATATAAAGAGACTTAATGAGGCTTTTGGATGTTGAAGATGTGAAATGCTAAAAAATTTGAAGATAAATTAGAGAAAGTTAATTTTGAATTGGAACTTGGACAATATCCACTTTTTAGGTTGGGGCTCAAAGAATTATCAATGATGTTGGAGTTTTCTGTTAGAAAGATATATGTAATTAAAAATTATTTTGTAAAAATTATTTCTATTTTGATTTTGATCTTTTTTTATTATTGTATCGAATACATTGTGTAGGTTAAGTGTTTAGGGATGGAAATTTGTTGTGTACTGTTGTTTTATTTATTTTTTTGTTTATGCATCTTGTTGGTTGCTAAATGGAGAGCATATATTTGGAAACTTGCAGTGACACTTCTTTTCCTTCTTTTTCTTCTGATGAAAACTCTTTGTTTGGGTTTTACAGATTTTTGCATTGTTCTTAAGACCAAAGAAAGATCACAAGTACCGCTTTTATTGGAATATCTACCACCATGGTTTTGGGTATACCATTATTATTCTTGGCGTCGTCAATTTGTTCAAGGGTTATGACATTTTGCAGCCTGCAAAGAAATGGAAATCTGCTTACATTATTGTGCTCATTGTGTTGGGTGCGATTTCCTTGTTGTTGGAAGCAATTACTTGGTTTGTAGTTTTGAGGAGGAAATCCAGCAAGTCCACCAAGCCCCATGACGGATACAACAATGGAGAAGACAGGCAATAGGCACTTTGCTGAGGATTAAACCTGTTGCTGCGGTTCTCCTATACCGGATTCTGAGTTTGTAATATCCTTGTCTCCTTACTTAAGATATCACAAGAGGTTTATCTACATTAGCCCATCTCTGTTCCTTCCCAATTTCTTTTGGCTTGTGTAAAATGGCTTGATTTCTCTAGGATTATTATTTATTATATACTAGATTGTTCAGACTTTAATTATACGTGTCTATTGTGTCTCAGTGGTTAGGTTGATGAAACTTTCTAGGATGTGTGATTATTGAAAAATTTTCAAAAGAGAATTATTTATTCTTGTTTTCCTATTTGTGGTTTCTTTTTCAGTTATGTATGATCTTATTGCTCTCACTCTCTATTTCATCCTATCTCTATCAAGTTACTAGAAGGGTCTTGCTTGACCTTTAAACTCTCTAATATGGAAACAAATCTGTGATTTCATGCAATGTGATGGTGATAACTTTCAAGAGTTGGCAAGTGATGGATTCATTATCCTTTTTTGTATACAATACCTCTCTTACACAAAATTCAGTTGTGAAATTTTAGTAATGATGTTAACCCACCCCAATCCCATCTTGTGCCTTTGAACCTCATACACCAAATGGGTATGTTGCGGCTACTAGCTTCTAGGCTAACCTTATTCTGGTTGTGTCAAAGTTAAAACGGTTGTCAACTTAAGCCGGAATGACAACAATTGCCAACCACCACATAAATGTCACCCAATTCTGTCTCTGTGAACATTTTAATATTCCTCTTCACTATTTCAAGATAATCTGACTATCAAGTTGACTCAACTGCCAACTCAAAACAATGTTGAATTGAACCTAATAAATGCTGGAAAAATATGTGGACTAAGATTCTTTTCACTTATGTATCAAAACAAAGGAAGAAAAAGAAGGAAAAGAAAGGGCCACACAAAACTAGAGACAAGGTTAAGACAGCAAGATTAGGCACCACTACTGTCAGGTAATGGATTTTTTAAAGGGAGTACCTGGATCTTTACCCATTTACACGCTCAGCCCCACCATTACCAATGCATTTGTTAATATCAGTAGAGCTAGACATCTTATTGATAATGACTTCCATAAAGGGACATCTCTTGGTGTTTATATGACTAATCACTTTTGTACAAATATATACCCATACTTTATTCCATGCTCTATATATGATGATGGATGAGGATCAAATATTTGATGTAATTTGTCAACTTGTTGGTAGGAAATTTCTCTAGTTTGTCGGATCTGATTTAGTGTCAAAAGAGAATTGGGTAGATGAGCTTTCTCCTGGAATCCCAAATTGGCTAAAGTTAGCACTAAAGTCACACTAAGCTCAATTATAAATTTATAATCACCAAATATATTCAAATTGGTATTCATTTTGATTTTTATTTTTTAGGGTCCTAAAGAGAGGGTTCCACACTCTATGCATTGATCCTGGTCCCCCCAAACTTGTGCTTCCAATTTCATTATTCTTTCTAACTTTTGTTGCTTTCTCTAACTCATTGCTTTTCTTTATGAGATTCCCATGTGATGCATGGACTAAGCCCTTATTACTTGGAAGGACATCGATGCCTTTCTTTTGCAGTACAGTTGTTAGCTTGTCCTCTCACAAACAAAACGTTATGTAGTAGTAATTAAGGGATAGAAATATTGTTCTTCACACCCTTAATGATGGAGCCTTTTGACTCACTGCTCACTATTTTTCTCTGTTACTTTGACTACTAGGTTAAATTGTATTCACTTTCAAACTAAACGGGAGCCTCAATCATACCTCGGAGGATTGGTTGTGGTTTCCAAACATCATGAAATTCACGAGAGAATGAATTTAAAACCTTTAATCAGTATTTTGGAGTAAAAAGTTTTCACCCTATAATTATCTAATGTGTGTGTGTGATAGAGAGATTAGACACACCCGATGCTCAAAAAACATTGAACACTCATTTTTTATTGCTTTTTTTTTTTTTTTTTTTTTTTTTTAATTAAAGAAAGCTCAATCTAAAGATTCTAAACCTTTATATAAGGAGATTCAAACTTCTAATTGACCTTTTGAGTTCAAAAGCATCGGTTAGGAGAGACTTGGAAAGTTACATATACAATATATTGTTGGCCAAAAGCAAAGATAAATACATTTTAACCCCTAAAATAGACAATTGTAATTTACCATGCTCTAGAAGTGGTGTTGTTTATATGATTGAGAGGATGAAAAGTTGGTGGGATTGTCTTGGTAGGTACTGTTTATATATGTGGCAGATTAGAGAAAAAGACATGAAAGTATTTGACTGACGGTTTAGCTAAAGGGGTAGTTTTGATTATGACCTCTGACCTTAGCTAGCACACGGGACACGGCGCTTTATCACTGCAATGAGTGTGTACATTAAAAGCTGAGCCTGTGAACCTAATAAACAATCCATTAGCAATTTGCATATTGACAGAGGGGAGAATGAACTTCGGCTGCAATTGAGTCTATATTTAAAGCTACACATGTGAACCTAATCTACAATGTGTATAGAGGAAGACAATGATTAAATAGTCTTCTGGTTGCCACTTTTCTCATAGTAGGGCTGAGAGCGCCCCTTCAAAAGTGGACAAAAAAATAAAAAATTTTGAGTTCAACTAGCACTTCTTGATATTTCTATCGTTGAATCCTCATTTAATTATTAAATTCAAAAAAATATATATAAAATAAGAAGATTGATAATGACAAGTAAAAAGAATAAAAAAGAAGTAAATAAATAATTTTTTTTTTTAAATGAAAAGCACTTTGACACGAATTAATGCGTGTTCTACATAACCTAATAAAATGGTAATCCACAAAAAAGAAGTATAGTTTGACTTTTTACAATTTTTTTTAATGAAAATAAAAACTAGGGAAAAGTAAAATATTGAAAAAAATATTGCTCAATCTAGATTATAATCACAATTTTTAATAAAAGAATTGTCTCAATGATGCCATTCAGCATAACTAAAATGGTTCAAATTGATGAGTTTTCTCTTATGAATTTATATAACCTTCTTATGTTTAATTCAATGATATCATAAGTGGAAATTATAAATATTTCCCTTTCTGCCTCACTCATTCAACCTTGCTTTGTCTTGAGCAAGTTTTTTCCGTCTTGTATAAGAGACAGAATAGAGACAGGTTTTGCTCGCTCCTCTTAGCCTTGTATGTGTATATATTTTACACATATCTTATTTATAATATTTTTTTATATTTAACATCTAAAAATACTCTCTCTCTCTCTCTCTCTCTCATATACTGACTTCACTTTATTAAAGATGGCAAAATACTCCAACCCATCCCTACCTCAATCTATCCCACCCCTAACCCGCAGGTTTTACCCAAGTTGTCACAGTAAAATAGTTTTAAAAATCCATTTTTATAGAAAATAAAGCATTTGGTTTGGAGTTAGCATTTGAATAATTAATGCACTTTATGTACAAATCATGTGTATGAATAGTAACACAAACAATATAAAGCCCCGGGGGGGGGGGGGGGGAGAATCATGTGTACTTTACATAATCAATAAACTTTTTTTTTGTTTTGATGGAATCAGCAAATCTTTTGGTAAACCTACTCGAATGACATTTGATTGTTGTTGTCTTTTAGCTTAACTTGTAAATATTTTATTATTAATTAAAAGATTTGAGAATGATTTTACATACATTAAGGAAGTTTAAAGAAATAGGAAAAAAAATTATATCCCCTTTACGTAACCCATTAAACAAAATTTAATTCTTTTTGGCTAGGATTATTAGTTTTAAAAGGACATATATATATATATATATATATATATATGCTTGGTCTGAAATTTAAAGGGCCCCTACTATTTCAATAAAAAAGAAGGTCATTTTCTCTTTTGTTTTATTAACCGGTACTGATCTTTGATTTTTGTTTCTCAAAAAAAAAAAAAAAAAAAAAAAACAGACCTTTGATTTTTGAAAGGTAAGTTTACAATGGCCCATGTCACTGTGATGCTAGGATGATTTCATTGACAAATTTTTTCTTTTTTCTTTTTTCACAAAAAAGAAAGATCATTAAAGAGAAGTGGGGTCTGACTTCATTACTCTGTCACAGATATCTCAGATTGTGGGCTTGTGGTCCATATTCCTTAATTCTTGCTAAGAACAATTAAGACATGAAAATAATGGTTCTTTTTCCCAAGTCAAACATTACAAGTAGATGATCAAACTAGTTTTAGCAGTACACATTGCAAAAGATCAATAGCTAAGTATTAGCCCACCACTTTTCATTGCTCTGTGCCTTGAAGGCACTGCCTTCTAAGTGTTGGTTTGTCTTAGATGTTGATGTATCATTTAGAAAGCTTCCATAAATAATAGTAATAATAATAATAATAATAATAATAAGAAAGCAAGACTCAAAAATTTAAAGACAAATGATAAAATAAATAAATGAGCAAAAACTTGAGGCTATTTAATAAGGACATAAATAGCCGTTAAATCTGTGTATGCTAAAAAAAAATTCCAATACTAACTTACCTATATATTTTAAAGAGTCTAGTTAATATATGCTCTTAGGACATACATTAATCATCTATTTTAAAAAAAAAATTTATAAAAAATTAAAAAAGCTATAAAAATAGTGAATTATTTTTTCATCTATAAAAATAGTGAATCATTTTTTCATTCTTTCATAAATTTTTTTAAAAGAAATAGTTTATTAATGTATGCCTTAAGAGCACACATTAATAAAATCTCTTACTGTTTCTTCTCTAGTATACAACTCATAATTTATGATATTACTTAAAAAATGCCAAAGAATTTTTAAATAAGTAGTGATTGATGGATGTAACCAATAATTTTAATTAAAAAAGAAAAAGAGTAGAGGTGAAGCAATCAGCAATGTTAGGGAAAGTGGGGAACAGGTCCCATAACATAAAATGAATAACTTATAAAAAATTATTTGATTAATTTGAAAAGAAATAGAGTTTGAGACGAGTAGGATGCATTTGATTAGGCCTCTTCATTTATAGCGTGTGTGACCCATTGGACCGTTGTAAAGATCGTTTTAACTTTTGAGAAATATTATATTGTGTCCTTTGGATTAGATAGCAACGGTACATGCTTTAAAGCACCAGTACAGGCTGTAAATTTACGTAAGTGTTAATACTTTTCAGATTGATATTAATTATTAAGTGCAATATCTAGAGTATTACATTTGATGCAATAATAATGGATAGTTGAGATTAAAAATTGAAGAAGGCAATTTTTTTTTTTGAAAGGGCAATTTTCAGTTTCAACCATTAAATACAATAAGTTGAAAAATAGTTAAAAGAAGTTAAAAAGTTATAGTTAAAAATTAAAATGATTGACCAAAAAAAAAAATGATAAAAATTTACGTGAGAGGAAGTAGAATAATTGGTATTACACCGGATCTAAATCCATACTTTCCTATTATATTCAGAATAAATTTGCAGACTTTAATTAAAAATAAATCTAAATTTTTATTTTTTATTTTTGAGGAACTAAAATATTATATCTTGAAATAATGAAATGTTTGTCAATTCAGTAAAAGTTTTTGATGTACAATTTATGCACAACACATGAAAAACTCATCTTCCTATAATCCTATTTGTTGATATCAGGTCTCTCAGTTTATATATATATTTGTTGATATCAGGTCAATAGTTCAATCACCCATAGATGATAAGTATAAAAGTATTTTTTGTGAGATTACTTATCATTAATTGCTTACATTACTTATGCTTGTGGGATTGTGATGATGTGTGGAAAATATTTAGGTCGTGTTGAAAACTTGAATTTGAATTTGGATTTGGATATTAAATTAATATAATTAAAATGCCATGATTTTAAATTAATTGATTTTAGATATCATTTCAAATTCAATGATTTTAAAAGTTTTAAAATCTTTGGTGGATTTGTCAAATGCAAATCTTTGACTTCTTTTAAAAGATCCAAACAAAGTATTTAAATTTTAATCACCCAAATCCAAATCCACATGCCCAAATCCTGCCATCTAAACACACCATTAAGATATATGAAGCCGTTATTTCCCTTTACTAGCTGTTTGTTGTATCTCAGCTTTCAGGCCCTTCACTCAGATTATTCCGCCCTAATCTATAACACCCCCCCCACCCCCAAAAAAAAAAAAAAAACCTAATATATATATATATATATACACACACTTAACCAACTTAAATTTTAAGTTAGATGTAGTCATCGGGTGCCGAATATAAGGATCCTGCATAACTGGAAGGATTCATCAAATTGTTCATACCCCTCCAGAACAAACGCCACTTATAAATGTAATTGTAGTTGTTCATCAAAACAGGGAAGATGAACATAGTAGCAATCAGTGTAAAGTATGGGGAAATGGCACAGCAACAAAGAAAATTTTTAGCCTTGAGCCATTTAACTTTTCCAAGGCAGAAAGATAATAGTAAGACAGGCATGTGAAGATTTTTAGGTCACCTCTTATCATACATAAAGATTCCCATGAGAAACAATCTTCAACTTATCACAAGAAACCCAACAAACAAGTCATGCTAGAATGTATGAAAATCATCTCAGCATGATTTAAAGCTAGCCTTCAGCCTGCCAAAACAGAGGAGAATGCAGTTATTAGAACACTTTTCACAAAAATAAATGGAGAGCATACAACAAAACAATTCTAAAACATCTCTCTCTCTCTCTCTCTCTCTCTCTCATACACACACACACACACACACACACAAACACAAGGTAATCTAAGGACAGCAGAAACACAAGTCATTGTCGTCTCCAAGAGTGAGACACAGACAAGTCACAGAGCTATCCATGAATAGATTGATGACCAAAATGGTTGGATCAAATTCCACCAAACTTGATAATGATATAACAAAAAAATGACAAGTTTATTTCTTTAAATATATGGCCACGGGTCCAATGTTGTCAAAATTATTTATTCTGATTGGACTAAAGCAAAAGTACCTAGTACTATGTCTGACTATTTGCTTTTATTACACTAAGTTACAGGGATTGAGATCTGGTGCAATAGCTATTGCACCATGCAATCCCTCTCACATCATTTCCACTTTTTCAATTTTTTTAATTTTCGACTTTTTTACCTTTTTAACTTCCTTGATCCAATGATTTGATATCAAAAATAAACTTTTTATCTTTTGATCTGAATTGTTAAGAAGGTATTGCATATTGTACTAGATCTCAATCCAAGTTACAGCTCGTGTGTCCTAATATCTGCCTAAACCTCCAATAATACCTTGTTGAAGAAAAGAAATCACAAACCATATGATATGGACAGTAAGATTGAAGCATATCATAATATCATACCAACCACTCAGACTATGCTAAAAGGGAGGACATCTAAAACATGGAGATGTGAATTAACACATTGATCCGGGTATATTTCACAACCAATACACTTATTAACCACTTCTTTCATTATAAGATTACCATTATTTTCTGAAAAATGATTGCAAAAGTTTACAGTGCCAAGTAATGCTTTATTAGATTGAAGAGTAGCACCTAAACTTGACATTAGACAACCAAAATTTATGAAACAACAAAATTGAATAATAGACCTAGGAACCCACACCTAGGGTGCCTAGAACCAGCATCGAGTTATTGAAGGAAAATTCTAAAGAATAATTTTATTACTCAAACTGTAAACTCTTTGTATGAGCATGATATATAGACTAATAGGACTAAAACCAAATTCTGATTTGACTTAAGAAATCAGAATTACAAAAGTATCCTTGACTCCTGGAAATATTATAAATCAATAAAAATTACAATTGACTCTTAAAATAAAATTGTCTCCGCGTTTCCCATATCAAGATTAGAGCCCACATCAACAAAAGTGGGGAAAAAAATACTCCATCCAAAGACACGGAAGCTACATTATTAAAAGTCATAAGAGTTATTACTTGACTTGAAAAGAATTTAAACACTCACACATGCAACCATCATTATTCTTCTCTCTCCATTTCTTTAAAGTCAAGGTGACCCCAAGTTAGTGATGGCGATCCCAAGTTAGTGACGGCTACAAAAAGCAAAACATGGATACTGGTAAGTGCCGCAAAGCTCTTCTTACTCATTTGTGGGTGGTACTTCTCCTTTAAATACCATCATTCACCCTAAATAAACTTTGTCTCCCCTAAATAAACTTTGTCTCCAACTTTTCTTCACCCTCAAGTTTGAATATTACCAATAATAAATAATTGGTTACTCCAAATTGAGATTTCACAAATGACATTCCACCTCAAACTACGAACAAAATGACACCCCCTTGAGGTTTGAATAAATGTGGCAGATAATTTTATGCATGACTTCCTAACTACCCTTTAATATATATATATATATATATATATATATATATTATATATCATACCAAAACTATGGACAAAATGACACTCCCACTTGAGGTTTGTATAAATGAGTATGAATCTTTTGTATTTTTATTTTTTAAATGGACTATTCCATTAAGGAATTAAGTCATGACATGGGACAACATGGACTTATCTATTGCATTTATACAAACCTTAAGAAAGGAATGTTATTCTGTAAAAACCTCAACGTAAGTTGGTTTAACTTACCTAAAATTATTTTAAAGTGCAAATAAAGTGAGTTAAGGTTTTCGCCATAGGGATGTTAGGGATCTAAAGGTGAGTAATCAAGATTTGCAAGGTTTTAAGGATATATAATTTGTCAAAAATCAAAGAAGGATAAGCCTAGGCATCACACAAGAGGGTTCATTTGCATCACACAATTCTAGTACTCTAGAGCATCTCAGTTAACTTAAATTTACAGAATAAGTGTAAGAAAAGACTTCAACCATAACATTAGCCTATGCCAATGATCTTTAGCTCAAATGGCATCTTCTTCCCTTGTAAGAGTAGGGTAAATTGTGAGGTTGTGGTTCAAGACCCCTAGGTTCGTGTGTAGTTACCAATCAAAAAAAAAAAAAAGATTCAAAAGTATATTCTAAAAAGGTTTATATACATACTTAAAATCTAATACCATATACTTGGTAACGGCTGCTGCATTTCTCCAGGAAAAATAGAGTGTTAGGGCAATAAGTTTTCTATCGATTTTTTTATTTATATAGGTAATAGGAATTTTATTGAAAAAGAAGAACATCGTGTTGACGATGATGAACACTCTAAACATGAACAAACACATATAACTCAAGAACTAAAGCTAAGAGATTGTAGAAAATCAGAAAGTTTTCAATTGATTTTTGACCCATACCACCAATGAAACAACCTCTCTCCATCATTATAGCCACATTGGCACTCATGTGAATCACCTAAATAGACTACATAACTTACTGGAAAGTAGAAACACCATACATCAAACCCAATCCACACCAAATTCATTTTGCGCTTTATTTTCTCTCAAACCTTCCTTGATTATTCTGCTGAATTTGGCATGATCGTAATCAAGATTGATTTGAAGACATTCGAGGTCCAAGTTAAAGGTTTTAGAATTGACCCTCATCAGATTCTTGAGGCATGATGATACATGGGCTCAGTTTGGATTGGATTGGAAGGATTGAGATGTGTTACAAGTAATGTGGAATAGGCAGCAAAGGATTGGAGCATCAAATCGTTCTCCAGCATGTATGCAATGGGTAAAGGGCTCACTAATGTTATTCACCATGAAAATGGCAGCTGTTGGTTCCTAAATTTTCAGAATTGTTCTGATGCAGGAGGCACATAGAGATATTTATTTTAATTTAGTTCTATAATATTTTGCAAATCACCTGTGCTCTTATTGGTAAATTGTATTTTATATTAGGACCTAGTAGTTTATTTTATTAGATTCAAGGTTATTTTTGTAATTTAATAAGTAGCCTTTCCTATGTCAATTTGAATTTGGGTTCAGTAGTCTATATAAACAAACTATTGTGCTCCTATTATGAGAGATTATTTTGATGAATAAAGTTTCTATTGAAATTGTCTCCATGGTCTGGTCCCAGCTCCAATCAAGCTAGGCGTTGACTTATAGTACTTTTCTTTTGTTTGTGCTACCTCCAAGCAAGCCTAGGTTTTGACTCCTAGGTTTAATCTTTATTTTTCTTTTATTGATAAGTGGTTTAATCTTTATTTTTCTTCTTACAAAGTTCTACGTTAGGCTCACATTGTTATATTTGCATCCCAAAAGGCATACCAGCTCAGTTGGATGTGAACTCAATTTTTGTCCAGTGATGGCTTGCAGTTTAGAGGAAAGGTTCGGGCAATGAAATCAGGTCCAGAATTCTGGCAATGAAATCAGGTCTAAATTCAACACTAGCCATTGCCAAGAGAAGAGGGTCAATGGTTTGTCGACAAGCCAGTGGGGACGACAAACTCATGTTACATTAGGAAGTTCTAATTGGTATAACCATATGGCTTGCTACTGGAAGAAGGGAGGAGGAGCATCATTGGTGAAGATGTTAGAGCCTGTTAGAGACCACTGCGTCTCATGCCATACAGTATCAAAACAGGAGTAATCAGAGGTGATGATCACAGGAACTACAGGATTTAAGCCACATCAGCAATTTTGTTTTAAAACTTCCTGAACTTTTGTCTTATTTATCTGAGTATCAAAAAATAAAAAAAAGGCATGATCATAGCAGTGGGAATTTTTATTTTTCGTATTCAAATTTTACTAAAATGCTCCATGTAATTTTTGATAGTAAAGGGAAGAAGAAAACCCTCAGTGGAAGCCAAAGAAGTCTTGAAAGACCCAACAGTACCAGTGACTAAAAGCGGGCTTAAAAACTAAAGAGCTTACACTACTGGCATAGGAGACCAACTTAATCCAGTGGGAGTTTGAAAGTAATAGTTCAGATGAGAACAAAGTAGAAGTATCTCTACGTGTCAAGGAAATTCCAGAACAAGGAATAGGGAAAATTCCCATGAAGAAGGTCAGCCTTTCAAATCCCAAGTGCTTCCAGATAAGGATTTATAAAAGTAATACTCCAATATAGAGGACGCAAAAAAGGTGGGAAATCTGTAGAAGGTGAGAAGCTTGATTAAGTGAAATATGTGAGGAAGGGGACTCTGGTGTTGGTCCCAAATCAAGAAATTTTTTCTTGCCCAATTCTACAGAAGTGGGGACTAGTGTCCTCCTGAAGGTAGATGCGGTGAGTTGTTTTAAGAAGGAACCTGTTAATGGGGATGTGGGGTCTTGAAAGTTATGCTTTCACTTGTTCACTCTGACTTATTGATGATGGAAGTGCAGTGGTATAATGAAACAAAAATTGTTGGAAAGAATATTGCTCAAAGTGGAAAAAATTTCAATTATGCGCATGTACTTGGTGGTGAATTAGTGCCCTTTAGTGAAGTTATTTTGGGGGAGGGGAAGGAACCAGACCTGTTTCTTAGGAACCATATGAATTTGATCCACTAAATGTTAATGAAAGAGAGGAAGTATTTTATTGGCTAATAAAACGTGTCAAAGGCTTTAGTAGATTTATGGATGTCTCAATTGAGGAATTTGAGGATCAAATGATGGCTTTTTTCGAGGCTCCCCAAGCAAGGTGCTCTTGTGATAGGCAATAGGCAGTTGTGAAGCCTAGTGTCCTCTGTTAACTATGGTGCTTGGAGGGAGGGTGGTAGTAGAAGAGCCCCTAAGATCCCTAGGCTGTTGCTTTGTCCAAAATGAAGCTGAGGTTGATTTCATGAATTGTACAGAGGTGAATAATCTAGGTAAGAAATTAGTGGTGAGAAGATTGTTGATGGAAAGAAAGGGGGATGTGGATTGTGGTCTGACAAAAATAAACCACAGGGGCTCATGAAGCAGTCCTTGTGTGGAATGAAAGGCTCATGCAGCAGTTGGGGCTGCTGAGTGTGTTCTTTTAACGTGGGATAAGAGAGTGGTTGAGAAGATAGAAGTTGCGATAGGGGTTTTCTCAGTCTTTTGTTTGTACCCTAATGGTGAAGATTGTTTTTTATGAGCATTAAATATAGTTTACGGCTCAAATGACAATAAACTGAGAGTTGGTTTGCAGTAGGAATTGTGAGAAGCCTTTGACAAATGGAAGTTGTTTAGCAAGGAATTTTATTGTGATTCAGTTTTTGAGAGAAAGATCTAGATGCAATACGTTTACATCAACAATGATGGAATTTTAAGATCTTATTTTGGAATTGGATTTTCCGCTAAAAGGTACACATACGAAAGATTGGAGGAATCTATCTACGTTTGCCTGTGGAGAATTTGTGGATTTAGCATTTAACTTTAGAAGAAATTTAGGGTCCAAGAAAGACTAGGGTTTGGTAGGGAAGGGAAAATGTTTAATTTAGGGTTAGAAACAAGAGAGTAAATTGAGATTGAATTTGTCCCCAAGCTGTGAACAGCAACTGTGAAAACAGGAAGAGTAATGGAGTGACAGAAAAGAAAAGGAAGGTAGTAATCAACTCTCAATCCATTGTGAGTACTTTGAGCACAAATATGTAAGGACTCTTTCTCATACAAGGAGCATTAGGACTCCTACTTAGACTAGCACAATAAAAACCTAATACGGTAATAAAAGTCTAATTACACAAAGGAAATAAAAATAAGATAGTTAGAATCTACTCAATAATTCTAGACTACCTAATATACCAAAATAACCTAAACTCACAGGAATTGCAGAGCTTACAGTTCTGCCACCGATTACAAACTAACAATGACTTGTAAAATTAAAACCATTTTAACCCTATAATATTTATAACTCAACCTTTAACAATAAATCTTCCATGGCTGCATAGAATAAATATAACAGTAATAATTTATTTTGTGTTCTAATGATCTTCCTCATTTGGTGGTGCCCCTATTCTTTGCCATTGCATTGACTCCACATTGAAAAAGGGAGGCCCATGTCAATATAGAGAATAAGACTGATAATGTGTCAATAATTGTGTTTTACTCTCCCCCATCCCCCACCCTCCCTGCCTTTTTAATTTTCCCTTTCCCTTACAAAAGGTCTTTTGTCATTCTACACAATCACCAATCGTGTCTCTTGATGCAACACCGCCTTACCTCTTGCAATTCTGCTCTTGTCAGGCAGTTGCTTTCGAATATATTTCTAGAGAGCTAATAAGAGGATGATCTATCGACACCGCTAGAAATCTATTATTCACGCTATATTCCAAATGACATTGGACAAAATCATGCATACTCTTAGGCAGTGAAAGTTTGACCAACATTGCAAGGAACTTGGATTCAAAAACCGTGTATATTATCAATACGTAGAATACAGGAAATTAGAGAACATGAATTTGATAAATTTTAGAATCCTGGGATCAAATGTTAAGCATCAGGTTAAAGAATCAATTACACAGAAACATGAAAGTGATTTAACAAGTAAAATTAAACCCAACATGAAAACTCACAATGTAATTATTTTTGATAACCTAGACAACATACATGCTTGCATTTACATTGCCTTTCAAAGATATGGCGCTTTGAAGTGGATATTAAAATATTCGAATTATTTCAACTGTGATTATAAACCTACTCGCGTTATAATAACTCAAAAATGACAACCAAGCCTTAGTCCCAATAAGAAAACTACAAAAATTCATACTCTTTGTTACCCCCATAATTGAAATTCTAGTGGATCCATTCACAATAAGGTGACTAAAATTTTTTTGACAGGTAAGTTACACAAGCACCCATTGGGTATTAAATCCATGACCTTACCCTCCACCTAGCACTTGCAAAGGGAGGAGGTGCCAGTCAAACTAGAGCTCTTGGCCATAAAAAAGCCTAAATTCTTTGTTGTCCATCAACCTACCGGAACCTTACACCCTTTTCTAGGTTTGGGAACAGCTATGAACAAATATTCAACACTAAACAGAAACATAGACAGAGTTTACTGATATTATGATAAATTATAAAATTCTTGGAGCTGATTATATGTGTCATTATTGCAACTTAGAAGTATTGAGTTACAGTCTTGATATTAAAGCTAATTGGGTTCGAGTATGATAATGACATGATGATGTTACTAAAAAATCTCAAACCGGGTACCAATGGTGATATCCTAAGGGTTGAGGCTTCACTAACTGAAGCACAATGCAATAAAATATAAATACTTCTGTCTAATTACAGAAAAACGATCATCCATAGCACAATTTCATGATCTTAACAAGGTGATAGTATGCTCCTATGAACTTTAAAGGACACAATCAAATAACCCAACGTTTGCGACTACGTCACCATTTCATCTTAGCCAAATTTTTTCATATGAAGTATGCTGGCCAACTTCATTCGTTTCTTTTCATATTGAAGCAACAATTCATATCCTTAACTGTGCACATTCATAGGCATTTACTCCATAGAATTAGAACTGCAACAAGCATGCTAAACAGTATGGTTATTGTGAAACCACTCTATTGAAGCAAATGCAATAATTGACAATGAAAATGAAATCACAAAACCTCAAATCAACTAAGCCTTTAGGGTTGGTGTAGGGATCCTTCTTCAACTAATTGGGGTTGATGACATTTATTAAGTTCCCCCATTCTACCCTAACTAAAACCATACTCTCAATACCAAGTTAAATTTCCACAAACATTGTTAGAGATACAACTTTGGGGCCCAGATTCATTCTATTACCCTCGTTGAAACATACCAAGAGTTACGGTCCTAATTGTACACGTAATCCTAACTATACTACTGCAACCTTACAGTTAGTCTAGGATTAGCCTACTATATATACCATTTAATGGGTACATTGTAAAACAAAGAGCTCAATAATAAAAATGTAATTGGTCAGGGCTTTATGTTGTGATTCATAAAATCATCCACATCAAATTCTAGTGAGATGAAGCATTAAGTGCCCGTTTAGTACTAACACGTTATCAAACCGCACTTGTTCAAGCTACATTCACTCTTTTTACATACAATTTTTTTTTTTTTTTCAAAACAACCGCTTTTTCAAAAAGCTGTAAAAATTAGTTGTACCAAACAGATACTAAAGTCATTTAAACAAAGTTGCATGACTACTAATGCTCATTTGAACTTTCTTTCAAACTAGTTTGGATGAAAGTTCTATCCTTTTTATATTTAACTTAAATAAAATAAAATTCTAATGAAAACCCAGATAAGGAAAAATTGATATATAAGTTCAAATGTAATAAACAGTAGAAAAAATTACCTGACCCGGATTTGATTTGGGATAAGAGAGTGACTCAAGCTCCGACACTCTGGCTTGCAGAGCATCAAGTTCTTTCACCTACCCAAAAAAAAACAAAAACACCCACTTAAGAGTTGAATATAATTGATAAAGGGTGTGTGATGGTTAGTGGGTCAGTAGTACTACTTACATCAGAGAGAAGAGCATAGCGATCAACCCACAAGTCTCTCCAGATGAACTGGGAAATTGCGGCTCCTGTAACTGAAAATCCTAGACCCAACCACACCAATCGAGTCCTTATCATCTCCTTCTCCTCCTAGTTTTTTTTTTTTTTTTTTTTTTTTTTTTTTTTTTTCTTGGCTTTGCTTCTCCTTTGCTTTTGTTTTTTCAAATAACAGAATGAGAGAGATTGAAGAAGACGATTAATTTAATGGGCATAAGTGCAGTCTACTGTCTACAACCGAATGAGGCCCATTCTAATTTTCTTTTTCTCTTTTTTTTTTTTTTTTTTTTTTTTAAGAAACAAGGCCCATTCTAATTTTCAATACTTCTCTTTTGTTTTGGTTTTGCGGGAGTTTTTCTCTTTTTCTTTTTCTTTTTCTTTTTCTTTTTTCCTTTCTTTTTTTAACAAGACTGTCTAAAATTTGAGAAATTATCTCAACCAATGAAACTATACCACATATGCAAATGTGTGACTCAGTGTTCTAATCAGTACAAAAAATAAAAAATAAAAAATTTCAAGTAATGTCACATTTGCATAAGTGATAGCATTTTATATTACACTATTATGGACCTTTTGGTTATTACTTGTTAAGCATTTTTGTATTACAAATTATATTTGTTTAATGTATATAATTGTGTATGTTTTATTGCCTTGAATTTACTATTTTTTTTTTCTATATATTTGTGTTACTTTTAGTTCACTGTGAATCTATCATGGATTTTTTTTTGTGTCTTGTATATATATTTGTGCTACTTTTTTTGTTACACATATTATATTGTTTTTGAAACAAACTGCTTCTACCATATTGTCATGGTTATTAATAGTAAACTAGTACTTGAACATAACATGTTGAAAAATATACTAGCCCAAAACACACCTTGTACACCACATCGAACCGCACTACACTGCACATATGACCGCAAACTAAGGTGCAGTACAGTGATGGTTTTGGCCAAAAAACACCATAAAGTGCGGTGCTAAAAATGATCCAAAACCGCATCGAACCACACCACAAACATTCCTAATAGTAATCATAAAATATCGCCTCAAACTAATCAATTAATTAAAATAAAAATATATATTGCATTGGTTTACCCATGAACATTAATCCAATTGGTTCTAGGGTCTGTTGGAAATAACTTATTTAGTTAAAACTAAAAACTTTTTGCTAAAAGTGTAGAAAAAAAAAAGTTAAAAACTAGTTGAATAATATAATGAAATCTATGAATAGTACAAAAAAGTGTAATGAGACCTATGAATAGTACCAAAATAAGCTAAAAACTCAAATAAGCTGAAACAAATAATCACATCCCAAACGGGCTCTTAATGTCTTCTACTTGTTTGTCATTAGCGTCGGTCTGCTTAGACTTATGAGAAATAGAGAGAGGTGTTTTATTGAAAATGTCATAAAGTACCAATTTAGCTATAAGGCTATTGACAAACTTTTTGGAGAGTCAAAAACACATTATCTATAAAATCACTTTCTAGGGTGTTTGGTAACTAAAAATTTTAAACAATTTTTAAAGGCAAAAATTCAAGATGTGTTTGGAACAAAGGAATGTGGGCCAAAATTGAAAATTAACATTGTTTGCCAAACAATATAATTAGTAGGCACTATTTTCAAACTATATTTTTTACTAACATCTCGAGTTTAAAAGACTCGATTTAGGGCCTATAAATCGAGTCCCAAAGACTCGATTTTCATAGTCTGATCACGTCTGATGTGGCTGATGTGACATTTTTTCCATGTGGTGACCACTTAGAAATCGAGTCTTAGAGACTCAATTTATAAGCCCACCACACATGTTTAGCTCTCTCATGTATGTTTAGCTCACTCTGTACTTTTTTCCTATTTCACTTTCACACACACACACACACACACAGTTTCACTATCACACACACAAACTCAAACACCTTCTCTCTCTCTCTCTAAATGGGCGAATCTAGCTTTCGAAGATGAAGATCATCGGCAAGCTGCAACTGCCGGCAACATTTGCAGCGAGTTTTTCCTCCAAAACCCTAAACCCTTCTCCGAACTCAGATCTTTAGTACCACAAGCCTAGTACTAGCACTCACAAGTCCACTCCGCGTCGAGCGACTCGGAACCCGATCCAACCAGACCATGCCACCACCGCACCATTGTGCCAAACCCACGCAACGTGACCCAGGCATCAACCCACAGCCACCCGATCCAGCCAACCCACCAATCCGGTCAAGCCAAAGAACCCATAGCCGCCCGATCCAGCCAGACCACACCACCACCGCACCACCGTGCCAGACCCACGCCGCACGACCCAAGCATCAACCCACAGCCACCCAATCCAGCCAACCCACAGCCACCCAAACTCCAAACCACCAATCTGGTTAACCCATAGTAACCCAAACTCCTATCAGAGAACCCCGATCAATAGCCACCTGTGGGTTTTTGGATTTTCTTGTAGAGAACCCTGATCAACAAGCCAAACGGGTTGTGGTTTTGGGGTTTTTATTTTTTTAATCTAGATTTTAGGTGGTTGTTGGGGGTGAATTTGGTTGGATTTGTGCTGAATTGTTGGATTAATGCTCGGATTTGTGGGTTGATAGTGGTTGGTCTGTGCTTGTATTTGGTGGTGGTTGATGGTGGCTAATTTGTGTTTTGTACTCCAGACACTTGAAAATATTTGCACTGTAAATGTTTTGCAAGTGTAAATCGAGTCTCTAAGACTCGATTTCCAGGTGGACGCCATGTGGAAAAGCGGCACCTCAGATCTGATCAGAACATGAAAATCGAGTTTTTGAGACTCGATTTATAGGCCCTAAATCGAGTCTTTTAGACTCGAGATGTTAGTATGTAATATACTTTCAAAACAGTGTCTACGAATTATATTGTTTGGCAAACAGGGTTAATTCCCAATTTTGGCCAGGAATGTGAATAACGTAGGTGTGTAGGCCCACCAAATACGAAGGGGGCAAATACGAAAGGGGCACTCTATAAGATAAGCTGATGGCATACTTTTTCCATGAAGAGTGGAGAGGCAAAAAGTAATCTTCCAAAAAATCCTTTTTTTAGTTAATATTTATTCTTTTTTTAATAAGTTGATAGTTGAAAGGACAAGGATTTGAAGCCTGAAAATTTTCATTAAAAACAGTAGAAAATGTCACTTAAGCTACAAGGCTCTTAGAGCATTCACATCCGGACTGTCAAATGCCAAATGTATGACAGATTTAGCATTGAAGCCCAAAAACCCCCAACATGCGGACTTGTAAAAACCAAGTATTGCAAAAAAAAATTGCAATTGTGCTACAGTGCAATTCTAAAGGTAGAATTGCACTGTAGCTCAATTGTAAAAAAAAAAAATACTAATATTTTATTCAAACTTTATCAAGTCCTCTCTCTCTCACCAGTCACACTCTCATCTCCTTTTTTTTTTTCTTTTTTTCCAGTTCACTCATTCAATCCCTCCCCTTATTCAATCCCTCCCCCTCTCTCATCCCTCTCTTCCCTTTCATTTTTTTTTTTCTCTCTATTTTCCCTTGAGTCAAGGGTTTGATATGGTGGTAGATGGGTTTGATGTGGTGAAGGGTTTCTGTGGTGGTGGGGATGGGTGGTTGAGGGTTTCAGTGGTGGGTATTATCTGGCGTGGGCTTCGGCGTGGGTCAGGTGACGGTGTGGGTCGTGGGTTTGGTGGCGTGGAGGTGGGTCGTGGCGAGGTCATGCGTGGCGAGCTGGTTGATGGGTCTCTCTCACGGTGGTTGATGGGTCTCATGGCGATCAGCCTGGGGTGGAGGTTTGTTGATGGGTTGTTTGTGGGTTTAGCTAGGTTTTGGGTTTGATGGGTTATGCGTGGGTGCAGCGATGGAGATCGGCGAGGTCGTGCGTGGTGGTCAGTGTGAATGGTGTGCTATCGCAGGCAACCAAAAATAAAACCTATACTCCTAAAAATACATGTAGTGTTGTGAGTAAGGATCGTTCCCACAGAGAGTATCTAGCCTAGTTTTATGCTACGTGAACAAGGATGGGGGGAGGGGGTTGAGTATAAGGCAAAGAATTTTAAGAAAAACAACTAAGGAACAATTTAAATCAAAGTATCAAAATCAATCAAAAGAACAAACCTTGGTCTAAGTCAACATCCACCATCGGAATATTATAATTGATCATTGATGCAAGCAATATCAATTTACACTTTGAATATTCACCGTTGGAACTATTTTTATATTTCTCCTTAGTCGCAGTTCATTAGAAAACAAGCGATCTAATTAACCCTAACTACTAAACAACCCAAGACAAGCGCTAAATGTTTAATCTAGTAGCAACCTTAAGAATTAGAGAGATTGATAATTTAGTTGAGCGTTTAATTTAGTCGAGCGTTCTGCCTAAGATTTAATAATTTCTGACGCAGCAAATCATTAAATCTTGGTTGCTTCACAAATTAGAGAGATCAAACAATTACGGATTTGATATCTAACCTAGCAGTAGATTGCAACGAATAATAAACTAATAGGCCTTCTAGTAATTAAATGAGATAATCATGAAAATAAGCACAGAATAACATCCGATAATCAAAGCATAAATTAAACAATAAAAACAAATTAGATCTCACAATTTTATTGATTCCGAGACTTCAGTTTCCTTCAACCAAGTATAAAAGTTTAGCTAAGTAGGGCCATGATGAAAACTCAAAGGAGAAGTTAGAGAAGAGGGGAGAGAGAGGCATGTGTTAAGAGTTTTTCCTCTCCCTTTTACACGTTAATTCCCCATTTCCCAAGCCTACAAAATCTCCTAAAAATATTCTAAATAATAATATCCAAATCTGACTAATTAAGGAAAATATTAAAAATAAAACAAAGTCCTAATATAACTAGGAAAGTGGTGTTTTTCAGTTGGAATTTTCATGCACCAGATCTAGAAGCTTCTGAAAATAAACCGCATCAGGTATTAGAATTTCAGGCAAAGGAACATTCCAGAACATCAGCAATGTAGGTGCAGCAACTTCAAGCCCGATTTAGACCTTGATACAGCCAGTATCTCTCAAAACTCAAAACATGAAAGTTGTAGAGCTTTTTCTTGGCATTCCATAGCATCTTGAAACATCTCAATCGGAGCTCTGATGAGAGAGTTATGACCAGATTACGAAACGATATCGAAACTGTCCAAAATCCTCTAATTAGCTACGTTTTGCACTTAATGCCTCCATTTGCATCCTAAATCAAAATATAAGAATAATGAGTACATTTAGGCACCAAATAAGTATAAAAGACTAAACATTAAGGGAGAAAAATATGACAATTTGCATTCTCATCAGTGAATCGCGATGAGATCGTGCATGGTGGTTCTGATGGGGTTCGTGCAGCGGTGGAGATCCGTGGGTTGCTGTGAGTTGTGGTTGATCAGTGGGTTTGCTGAAGATCCGTGGGTTGCTGTGAGTTGTGGTAATCAGTGGGTTTGCTTGTGGTTGAATGAGCGTGGTTTTTGTGAGAGAGAAGTGATAATATTTTTATATTATTTTAATGTGTAGAATGGTAAAATAAAAGTTAGGATGTTAGGTGTGTTGAAAAATAGCATGGTATAAATGATAAAGTAGCTTTTGAGATGGTAAAATAGAATTTTTTGTAAATTCTGGATGTGAATGCTCTTAAGTCTTACTAATATTTTTTTCTCCTCTGGGTTTTCTCTGGAACTCCTAGAGCGGTGAAAATATCTCCCTATCTCTAGATAGGAACCTTCCCTTCTAGTGGGACCTTCTTTATCCTGTCCACCCACTCCTTTCTTCACCCATCTTCCCCTCTCCTTCCTACACACTCTCCCACCCTCAAACATGGACGATATCACAAGTAAATGGGATCGCCTGTCGCTAAACCAGATTGAAAGCCAAACCGTTGCTCTCACTCCCACAGTTACAGGTAATGGAAAGGCTTTGGTGGCAAAGTTCTTTACAAAGAAAAGAATCAATATGGAAGCTGTATTACGCACACTTAAGAGCATGTGGAAGACTGAGAAGAGCTTCGACATTAGGGGTCTTGGCTTTAATATGGTATTGGTCTTGTTTGATGAAGAATATGACTTGGACCACATTCTGATGCGTGGTCCATGGTCATTTGACAAATATCTTCTCGGCTTGTACAAGTTAGAGAAAAATGAAGCAGTCAAGCATGCAAGGTTTGATCGAGCAAGCTTTTGGGTTCAAATGCATGACCTCCCAATCCAACACATGAACAGAGAGAACGCAGAGGCTATAGGCAACTTGGTGGGCCTTGTTGAACAGGTAGACACTTCTTCGATGGGCGACTGTTGAGGCAGGTATCTACGTGTGCGTATAAACATTGATATGAGTCAGCCTCTGTGCTGTGGCATAAAAGTGGATGTAGGGGAGTCATCACCCCAGTGGGTTTCATTCCGATACGAGTGGATGCCGATATTTTGCTACTGGTGTGGTCTGCTAAACCATGATGAAAAAGATTGCAAGCTTTGGATACGCAGCAAAGGCACTCTAAGGAAGGAAGATCAACAGTACGGGGTATGGCTGAAAGCTAGTTTAGAGAGGCCCCAACAACGCCCTGACGTTTCTCCATCAACACCGGACCATCGAGCTACCACAACGACAGCCACCACCGGCGGCCTCACCGCCAACCTCGCTGAACCACAGAACAACCCAAGCACCTCAGCAATTAATGCTACCCGACACACCCCATCACATGCGGAAACATTAAATGCCCATGATCACCTCAAATCACACATTAATGACACTGCTCAGGTTACGCCAACAATTCCGCAAGAGCAGACGTTGACTTCAACTGACGCCCATGCATCAACTCCCATTACTGCTACTATAATGGACGCATTGATGCCAGATCCCGAGACATCCTCTCAATTTACTGCAATCACCACTGACACAAAAGCGGAGATACCATCAGTTCCTACCAAAGAAGACAAGACACAAAATGGGCCTAACACTATTGCACCAACAATGACAGCCCAACCACTTGCTACATGGAAAAGAAAAAACAAAGCCCAAAGGCCCAAAGACTCCAATGATGCAGACAAACCACACCTAGGGCCCAAACGAAAATCTAGTGGAATTATTCTTGACACAAGCCTGAATGCAGATAAGAAGCAAAGAATAGAAGATGAAACCATGTCTCTCAGCAACATGTTTGCAAAACATCTAGGATCGGCGGTGGTTGCTACGCAGCACCGCCGAGTCCAATGAGTACCATTAGTTGGAACTGTCGGGGGCTTGGGAACCCCCGCACAGTTCGTGCTCTAAAGCGAGCATTGCACAAGGAAGCTCCCTAGTTCGTCTTCTTGATAGAGACGAAACTGTCACAGCAAGAGATGAATCACAAAAAACAGGAACTCGGGTACACGCAGGGATTGGCAGTCTCTAGCATTGGTCTGAGTGGCGGTCTTGCACTTCTATGGAAACCAGAATCCAAGGTAGCAATCCAAGGTTTTTCACGATGGCATATTGATGCTCATATCACATGTACTCGTACTGGAATAATTTGGAGACTGACAGGCTTCTACGGACAGCCAGACACAAGCAAGCGTGAGGAAACATGGGCCATACTTGAATCACTTGGACAAGCCAACCAACTCCCTTGGCTCTGTATTGGAGACTACAATGAGATTATCAGTCAAAGCGAAACGTCGGGAAGCCGTACCCGCCCAGCCAGACAGATGGAACGATTTAGACAAGTCATAAACTATTGCGGCTTCCATGACTTGGGTTTCGTTGGTCCTCCATTCACCTGGTCCAAAAGTTATAGAACAGAGGGCCGCTTGCGCATTCGCCTGGATAGAGCACTTGCAAATAATGAATGGAAACGACTCTTTCAAGGGGCAGTTCTCCATCACCTTTCATCGTCAACTTCAGACCACTCCATACTGTCTCTCCGCTTCAAAAGGACATGCCATCATCGTCGACCATCAAGGAAAATCTTTAGATTTGAAGAGATGTGGTTGAGGGACCCGCGCTGTGCAGAAGTGGTGCAAGACTCTTGGTATGAAGGATTATATAAACCTGACGGACATCCGATCACAAACTGTCTTGATAATTGCAGGGAAAGATTGATGACCTGGAACAAATCCGAATTTGGACATGTGGGGAACAAGATTGATAGCTTGCAGAAAAGACTACAAATGCTTGAAACGCTACCTAGTACGCTTGCAACTGATATTGAAATCAGTGAGGTACGTAGTGCATTGAACGTTTGGCTTGATGCTAAAAACACCATGTGGAGACAACGCTCTAGAAATTTTTGGCTCACGGAGGGGGACCGAAACACAAGCTTTTTCCATACAAAGGCTACCAACCGCAAACAGCGAAACACCATTCATGGTCTATGTGATGCAAATGGGGAATGGCAGGAGAATGAACTACTGGTTGAGCAAATCGCAGTGGAGTACTTCTCTGACATGTTTCGCTCAAATGGCCCAATGGACACAACCACATTGATTGAAGCTATTGGGCCTATTGTTTCCACGGACATGAACAATTTCTTGACCCAAGAATTCAGAGCTGATGAAGTCCACAAAGCTTTAAAGCAAATGCATCCAAAAAAATCTCCAGGCCCCGATAGTATGCCCCCACTCTTTTATCAGCATTTTTGGTCTTTGATTGGTGATTGTGTTACAAAAACTGTACTAGATTTTCTTAATCATGGTATTATACCCCCTAAGTTCAATGAAACCCATATTGTACTCATTCCAAAAATAAAAAGCCCCAAAATGATCACCCAATTCCGGCCCATAAGCCTCAGTAATGTGATCTCTAGATTAGCCTCAAAAGTTTTAGCCAATAGGTTGAAACGTTTTCTCCCAAAAATAATCAATGAAAACCAGAGTGCTTTTATGTCAGACCGTCTCATAACAGATAATGTCCTAGTAGCATTTGAAACAATGAATCACATCAAACATAAAAGAACTGGTAAAGTGGGGGAAATGGCTCTTAAACTTGACATGAGCAAAGCTTTTGATCGAGTGGAATGGGGTTGCCTAGAAAAGATTATGTACAAAATGGGATTCCATGATATGTGGGTGAAAACTGTAATGAGATGTGTTAGTTCAGTTACTTACTCCATAAAAATTAATGGCCACCCACGTGGGCATATTATCCCTACTAGGGGCATTCGTCAAGGCGATCCCCTTTCCCCTTTTCTGTTTTTGTTTTGTGCAGAGGGACTATCAACTCTAATAAGAAAAGCAACGGAGAGAGGCCAGTTAAATGGAGTGGCAGCATGTCAAAGAGGTCCAAAAATTTCACACCTTTTCTTTGCAGATGACAGCATTATCTTCTGTCGTGCTACCATTGAAGAGTGCTCCGCCCTTGAGAATATTCTTGAAACTTATGAACGCTCATCAGGCCAACAATTGAATCGTGAAAAAACTGCACTTTTCTTTAGCCGAAATACTCCACAAGCCATCCAAGACATCATTAAAAATCGGTTTGGAGCGGAGATCATTCGACAACATGAGACTTATTTGGGCTTGCCATCATTGGTGGGTAAAGGAAAGTGTAATACCTTCTGACAACTGAAAGAGAGACTGGCCAACAAGCTTTCGGGTTGGAAGGAAAAATTATTATCCCATGTAGGTAAAGAAATTCTCATCAAAGTAGTGGCTCAAACAATACCAACATATACAATGAGCGTGTTCTTACTTCCAAACTCATTGTGTGATGAGATGACAAGTATGGTCCGCCAATTTTGGTGGGGGCAGAACAATGGGAAGAACAAGACGGCATGGATTAGTTGGGATAAAATTTGCACTCCAAAAATTGAAGGTGGCTTGGGTTTTCGTGATTTGAGGGCATTCAACTTAGCTCTCTTGGCTAAACAAGGATGGCGCTTGCAAACCCACACTTCTTCCCTAGTGCATAGAGTCTTCAAAGCCAAATATTTTCCGGAAGGTGACTTCCTTATTGCCACTCTAGGCTCTTCACCTTCGTATGCATGGCGGAGCATTATGGCTACCCAAAAAATTGTCCAACAAGGATACCGCTGGCAGGTTGGAAATGGAACATCCATCTCAGTTTGGTCGGACAAATGGCTGCCCACCAGCTCTACTTTTTGCATCACCTCTCACCCACATGCTCTACCTACAGACTTAAGGGTCAGTTCCTTGATTGATCAGGAAACTAGGCAATGGAGGATTGGTTTCATCAAAGAAAACTTTCCACCACATGAAGCCCAAACCATACTTAGCATACCACTAAGCCACAGACTGCCACCTGATCGCCTAGTATGGGCGTACACTCCGAAAGGCCATTTCTCTGTTAGTAGCGCCTACAAGGTTGCACTCTCACTCAATGGCAACTCTGCTTCTGTCCACGGTGGTCCCTCCAACACTCAAAATGCAAGACTGTTTTGGAGAACTATTTGGCAACTACATATCCCAAGCAAGATTCGATCCTTCGCATGGCGAGCCTGTAGAAATGTCTTGCCGACAAAAGCCAATCTTTGTAGCAGAAACATTATTGCTGACGCAACATGTGAAGCATGCGGACTTGATGCAGAAACAAGTGGCCATGTATTGTGGGAATGCGAAATCGCTCAAGCTGTCTGGATCTCATCTGGCATCCCTATTCAGCTCCATGGGATTCGGTTTCACTCATTTCTTGACCTCCTTTGGCACTTGATGTTGGTTCAACATGTAGGGAATGAACTCTTGGGACTCATCGTGACTATTGCATGGTGCCTTTGGCATGAAAGAAACATTGCTAGAACAGGCGGGACACGGCAGACAAGCAATCACATCCTTCAGAAAGCAACGTTTCTGCTTGAAGAATTCCGGAGTGCTAATCACAAATTCCAGCCACCCACTGTACCACACACCATCACTTGGTCTCCACCAAACAGCCCCTGGTACAAGATAAACACAGACGGCGCCGTCTTCAAACAAACGCAAGCCACAGGTATTGGAGTGGTAGCTCGTGATCACGAAGGACAAGTCATTGCAGCCATGAGCAAGAAGCTTTGGGTGCCACTCGGACCACTAGAAGCAGAAGTCAAGGCTATGGAGGAAGGTATTTTATTTGCATGGGACGTGGGGCTTCAGGACGTAATATTTGAGTGTGACTCTGAACTTCTCTTTCATGCACTCACGGGTAAAGCAACTCCTTCTACTACCATCTCCAACGTCATCACAGCATGCTTGTCTCGGATTCAAGACTTCAGAGCAGCACAGTTTTCACACGTACGTCGTCAAGGGAATAAACCAGCCCACATTTTGGCCCAATACGCCAAAAATCTTGATTCATTTGTAACTTTGGATTGAGGAAAATCCATCCATTATTGAGACCGCTACGACTCAAGATGTATTACATTCTTAATCTTTCAAATAAAATTGACATCTTTCTCATCAAAAAAAAAAAAAGGATAGGACCACAAGAATTAAATTAAAGGATGTCCAAGCGGCAATGTCAAAGCTCATACTACAATTGCCATCCAAGTTTATGTAATGTCTCAAGTCTCATACTAGGCAATTTCAAAGCTTCTTATTAATTGACTAAAATTATTACTTAAATTCATTACACCTCGGCAAGCCGCATTTAACCATTTACTCCCGGACGTTTTATTCAAGATAACCTGTTCTTAGCCCATGAAATCATTCATTCAATGAAAAAAAAAAAAACAGAAATATTAAATTGATTTAGAAAAGCCTTTTAACAGGGTTGATTTTTCTTTTGTACTTGCTATCAGGAAAAGTCTTGGATTTTCCCACAAATACCAATCCAGATTCGAGTCCTTATCATCTTCTTCTTCTCCATTTTTTTTTTTTTAAAATTTGCTTTGCCTTATGTTATGTTTTTGTTTTTACAAATCACAGAATGAGATAGATGGGAGAAGACGTTTAATTTAATGGGCCTAAGTGCAGTTATTATCTTCAGGTAAATGAGGCCCATTCTGATTTTCAATACTTCTCTTTTGTTTTGATTTTTTAGGATTTTTTTTTTTTTTTTGGTTTATTTATAATGTATAATCTACAGTATAGTTAATCTGGATGTTAAAATTTTCATTTGCTTATTTAATTTAACCTAAAAAATAATGGAAACTTTGGATCAATAGCTTGTGATGAAAGTTGAGCATCATCTTATTTATGTGACTTAATTTGAAAACTTTTTTTTTTTTTTTTGAGAAAGACTTAATTTGAAAACTATTCTCGTTATGTTAGCATTTTTTTTTTAATCTTTCTAATTAGTCATTTTTTAGAGATGATTTCTTTAGAAGTTTATGTTCAGAACAATTATGCCATCCATTGAAGATTGAACTATTATGTCATAACTTTTATATGAAACTATACTTTTTGTTTGATCTTTATGTACAAAATAGAGTTTTGTAATTAAAAAATAAACCTATCAATCTCCTTAAAAAATTGGGAACGTGAATATATAGTTGAGATTTTTTATAAAAAAAAATTCATATCTAAAAATGTCCGAAAATTATGATAGCTAATAATGAAATATTGGAGTGAACCAAAAGTACTAAAATTCATCGATAAAAGTTATAATTAGGAACAAAAACATTGAGAATTGTCCATGCCCATATGATTGACTCAGAAACATAGCAATCTTTACTCAAAAACAAAAAACATAGTCATGCTAAACTAAGGATTATCTTAGATAGAAAATAAGGGTATTTTTGGTAACTGCTTTTTCCTTTTATTTTCTATTTTCGAAAACAAATTTTTATTTTTGAGATTAAAAAACTTGTTTGGCAATCCAAAATATACAAAAAACAAAAACTGTTTTCAAAACTCAATTTGTGAAGTAAATTGAAAACAGGCTAAAAACTATTTTCAGTTTCTAGTTTTCAAAAGCCAATGAAAAAACACGCGTCTGATTTAATGAATTTATCCCATTTAATGAGTTAGTGTTAGAGTTCGAATCCTAATAACAACATATTTCAGTATTTTTTATTTTATTTTTTAAGAAAACTATTTTTTTATTTCAACTAACCAAACTTGTTTTTGATTTAAAAAATACAAGAAAATTATTTTTTCTTTCTATTCTGAAAAACAAGTTTTTGAAAATAGAAAATAAAAACTATTACCAAACATAACCTAGATTTTTCACCTTATTTATAATATTATATATAAACGAAGAATTGTTGACTTTTTATTGACCACATAAGTTTTAGAGGCTTTACAATTTTCTACTCATTTTGAATTCTTTAATTTAAGTAATTTTTAACTGATTCTCAACAAAAAAAGTAATTTTTAACTAAATACTCCACATTCAGCTTTAAAAACCCTACAGAAAATTTTTACCTTTCAATTGCTTTCTCTATATCTCTAACAACTCAAAAAACTCTATTGCATGATGTTTTGTGCGCTTCTTTTCCCCTTTTCTTGATAACTAGTTTGTAATTTGTACTTATGCACGAGAATGGTGAATTGTAGTGGTACTATTGATATTAGTTTGTGTTATTAAAAATATAGAACATTGGATCGACCAGGACATTTGGAAGTACTAAAATTGTTTTTCCTTATAACTTTCATAATATAGTTACACCAAGTTTCTCATTATATCGTTATTATGTATATAATTTTAAAAATTACTATTGGATACTACATATACAATATCAATTCACAATCATTGTCCGTAAAATTTTACTAAATACAACACAAAATAAAAGAATAAATTGGTCCAATAGTATCTTCTAAATTGAATGGGTATAGGTGCAAGTGATCGTTCAGTTCAGAGAAAAAATAATAGCAAAAATCTAAACAATTTAATTTGTATGGAAAGCAAACAAAAGCAAATTTCAATTTTGATTATACACACACACACACACACACTAGTTATTAACCCATGTTATGCACAGGAATAGTTACTGGATGAGTTTTAGAGGAAAAAAAAAAGCAATGTTTTATTTATTAATTTTTTTGTGAGAAGAAATAAGAGATATAATTTTGCATCTCTAATTTAGTTTGTGTTGTATATACAGATATATACAAGATAGGTTATAATATATATACCAAAAGTGTTTATTAAAAAGTCATAACCATTAAAATTGGATATACTTAAAGATGTCTATTGAACGAAAATGTGTTTATTGACCGAAAAGGTGTCTGTTGAATGAAAATGTTCCTATTGAATGTGTGGGGGGTATAAAACCGAGAAGCCCATGTCAATGTCCATGTTGGGCCCAAGGCTCTATCCGTGGAAGGATCCTCCTCGGCCAAAGGAAGGGCCCTCCTCGGCCAAAATCATAGCCGAGGACGAAGGGAGCGACTCGGTCCTGATGATGACACCCTGGGTCATTTCACCAAACAGGAAAAGTACTAGAACGACAAAGAACAAAGGAAAGGCTGTCATTACTGCAATTAAGTACTCTGCACTTGACAGAGCCATGCTTTTCAGCCTTTACAACCACTCCCAACCACTTTGGGTATGGGCTGATGGGACAAGTATCAACCCTATGAATCTCAATCTACACGTGGACATTCAAGGGAGAGTAGAAGCTAGTATAAAAGGAGGAAGAGGCAATCCAGAAGAAAGGGGGGGACTCTCCCGAAGCCCAAGAGCAGGAGTCACCCAAACTACGCCAAAGAGAGAATCTCCTTGAATAAGCTCATATTCATCTCTGCGCAACCGCCATGACCACCATGACTAACAATCGTCCGCCCGCTAAGGCCTAGCTTTTCAGCCCACTCTCTACAAATTTATTGTGTGGACCGTCAACGTTGAGCCCAATCCAGTTTTGGGACCAACACATTTTCAGTCCTTACAGAATGAAACTGTGCCTATTAAATGAAAGTTTTTTTAACGAAAAAGTCTAGGATCACAAATTTTTTCATAACTTCTTACCACAACTGTGATATGACAGAGTGTGATTGGTGAAGAAAAAATAATAGGTCCATGTGTAAATGATGGTCATGTGATATGGCAAAAACGGCATATTGTAGACCAAAATTAGGAGCTTAAAAAATGGTATGAGCTTGAGATACCACTACAAACTTCCGCAAGAAAAACACCTGAGTGTCTGATAGCTAGTTCAAAATTTATTTTCCACCAACCTGGAGATGCGGATTATGACATTTACTCATAGGAATTTTGTAAAGATACTGACGTAGATGTGAGAGATGTATGATTTGTTGATAACATTTGCAAGCAACAATGGGGGAGGAATCTACTTCTTGGAACACAAGTTTGTTACGGACCTGCTAGATATTGTCAATGAGGATTTAAGAAAATAAAGAAAATGATTTTTCTTCTTTTTGTATACAGGATAAATAATCATTCTAGTCCAATCAGCAGTAGAGTTCGGATGAATGGCTTTAAAATTAAAAAGGCCATTTAAAGTTTCTCAAAATGATTGTGGCAAAGGGCATCTGAAGAAAATATGCTCAAGAGTTTCTGAATTCGAATAACATTAGGAACAAGAAGAATCTAGGAGTTGCATTCCCTTGTTAATGACATAGTTAGAACTTACGGGTTTCTGAACTTATGACATAGTTAGAACTTATGCAAATCTAATTGATTGATGATCTAGATGATTGGCACACAGAAATATTTACTGTTATTAAGGATCCAAATAGATTTGTCTTCAGAGTTAGAGGATGAGAGGTGAATACATAGTATCTGATTAACATTTACCTATCAAAGAGCCTACTTTATTTATCACGATCACACTGTCTGCTGGTGTGCTAAGTTCATAAACCCATTGAGCGGAAGGAGTTTGATCTGCCTGCATATTGGGAGTGAAGAGGTAAATAAGAAAACCAAGCCAATAAGATAGAAAAAGGCCCTTTTTTAGCACATCCTCAGCCTTGTAGATTCCTCTCTACGGGTGAGGAATTAGATTTAGGTTGTGAATTTAAGAAAGATGCCTCTCAAATATTTAGCTTTCTATGTTTGCACCCAAGTTCTATCTAGATGTGACAACAATTGCCATTCAAGTTTATATAATGTCGCGTACAAGTTAATTTCTAAGCTTCTTGCTAATTGACTAAAATTTATTACTTATTAAATTCATTACACCTTGGCAAGCTGCATTTAATCCTATAAACTGACGTTTTCCCCATTTGTTTGACGTGGGTAGTAAGTAAAGTCTCTGTGTAGGTATTTTTTTTAACATTTTAAATCCAACAAAGAAATCTAGAAATCTTTTGTGGTTCTGATTTTCTGACTGTAAAAGGTCATTGGTCTTCGTTTAAATTTGTTTCCACTTTCCTTTAACCAACCACAACAATGAAGAATGGCCGCAAAACAAACCCTCGAACTTTCTCGACTCATTCGCCTGCAAAACAAGTGCAATTCTCAGGAACTCCCGAATAGGGGTAGCACTGCTCCAAAACTTAATTTTCTGCAGAAACCTTCTTGGCTCCTTCATATTCACGAAAAGTGGTGTGCCCCATATATGCCACCCCCACAGCCTCCTTCTGGCTCCTGGTTCTTGCACTTTTTGTCAATGGTTTTTTGTGTCTCTTGCACAAAGTAACGGGTAAAAATGGCTACAGTTATTTATGCTTTCTTTCATAGTTGATGCACCTTCTTTTGTTATAGCGACAGCAAGTAGGCTTTGGGCTTTCAAAGTGGTTACTCTCCTAATCCTCTTCTTGACACTCATTCGTTGTTTTAGCGAGTGTTTGACCAAATTTGGTTACACCTAGTGGCGGTCAAGGTCTTAATGGCATCACTCCTGACGCAAAAATAACCAATGAAATCAGCCTCACAGACCAGAATGATTCCATCTGATCTGAATGGTATCCTGGTTTCTCTAATATCTTAGCACTCTATGTGCTGCTTTGGTTTGCTTTTGATTGTTTTGCTGTTTAGTTTTCTTTGTAATAAACTATTTAGTTCAAGTGTTGATTGGAGGGTGCGATGTTTGTTTACAGTTGCTCTACTGTTATGCTTTGGCTTGTTTTGTTTAGCGCGTAGTTTGAGTGTAATAACTGGGAGTCTGGGAGGTTATCCTGTCCTGTGTTTTCATATCTTTCCCTTTGTATTCTATTTTGTTGCTAATATAAAATTAAGCTGGATTATCCAAAAAAAAAAAAAAAAAAAAAAACAATTCCTAGTCTGTTTGGCATATGCTTTTAGCATACCTGGATCTCAATCCTTGTTGACTATAGAGACGATATGACCAAAATGTAATTGGTTCGAGATAGAATAAGGTAGGGTTAATGTACTAGTTTTGTAACTAGAATGGAATCTACATCTTAAAATTTACTAGTCAGAAACCCGTACGATGTATGGGAAAACTTTGCCTAAAAGTATGTTGGTCTTGAGCTTTGCATAAAAAGTATAATTAAATTATATTGGTTTCAAACTAAAACAATAAATACTATTGGAAGACGTAAAAAAAAAATGGTGTACATCTAACTAAAAGTTTCTATAGTCTCTAGTTTCTACCATATGGTGTACATCTACCAAAATTATTTTTTCATCATAGATTATATGTCAAATATTTGTAGCTAGAATCCTATAAATTGTTTATATTTTCAAAAGGGACAAATGCTATCAGAATCTATGCTCGCAATATCTCATTTGTTTGTCAATATCTAAACTTATGATCATCTTTTATGCTTATGATGGACCTATAACTTTCATGCATTTGTGTAAAAAACAAAAACACTTGCAATTCGAAGGCATCACACTCTCTACACTCAACAAGGTTTTAAATATCACACAGAGATTCAATTAGACAAGATAACTCAACCAACCAAGTTATTAACAATTATTGCTCCCAAATCACAATGTTCTTAAAAATTTATGAAGTATATTGCATGCCTTCAAATTAAGGTATCGGGAAAATAAAATTTAGGCGAAAATATTGGTCCCTACATTTTGGGCTAGTTTTCACTTTAGTCCCCACATTTTTATAAACCTAATGATCACCACCTTGTCCCCTCCAAAGAAGGAATTGTTCCAGAATGATTTGCTGGAAGAATAAGAACAGCAAGCAAGTTTTTACCGTAAGGATGTAGAATATCAGCGACATCAAGAGAATAAATTCAAAACATCCTTTTGTAGTTGCTGATTTCGTAATTGCAAACAGACAAGCAATCATACAATTTTTCTCTCTCTCTCTCTTGGAGGGATGGGGGAGGGGGGGGGGGTAAGGGAAGATCAAATTCGAGGCTGAAAAGTAGAAAGGCTTAGGAACTTAATATCTCAATAATATTCATTGCAGTCATCTTCAACGGTATAACTAATAGTGAAGGGATGTTCATGTTGTTTGTACTTTATATAGTAAGTGGTAGTGTAGCACATTTAAAGTCTAGTTCGAATTTACAAGTGATACAACAAAATCCTTGGGAACTATCAAAGTCAAAACTATTGCACCTCTATTTATATACTGTGCTAGAGAGGTGAAGACATTGCTTGTGACCTTTGTGGGTAAGGATGTCCAAGATTAAACTACAATGAACGTCGAGGTCAAACTTGCATGTTTACAATTGTAGGTGAAGCCATTGCTAAGCTAGTCATAGGTATCACACTAAAACGGCTTATTCTTCCTCCTATAAGACGCATTTGGGAGGAAGGTGAGTGGGTGTTGATGAAGTGGGTGTTGCTTTTTTCTAGTTAATTAGTATAAGATTTATGAAGAAAGAGACTTCACTTGGCACAAAAATAAAATGGAAGGAGAATGGTTCAAAAGCACCCATTGCATTTTTTTTTCTCATCCACATCAGTAAACTTTAAGTCATGCATATGACTGAAGTGTTCGATTTCTATGGCAAATTCAATTTCGTCCTCACCTACAATGATCTTTTGACTATGTAAGTTATAGAGTCAATAGATCCTTCAAGTTCTGAATCTTCATTTTTTGACCCATTTGACTCCCAATCTTTAAGTGTCAACAAATCTATGTCCTTCTTGTTTCTCTTGTCCATAGCATAATCAAAGTGGGTAACAATATCACAACTTGAGTAAAAGTAAAACCCATAGTATGCGTTCACTTTTTGAACACAAATTTGACAAAATCAGGAATTAGATTGAATGACTTCAAGAGAAGAATGTGTGAGGAGGGGTAGGTGATTGTGACCTATAGCTTTGACATTGCGTAGGTAAGAAGTTCAACATTCATGAATACAAAAATTGCATGGGACATGAGGATAGGGCACATTGCCTTCTTTGCTGCAAAAAATGCAAGTGAACTTAATCCACTTTTAAATGCGAGTTAATTGGTGATCATGGACTTCAGATTTCATGGTGAGTGGTAAAGATGCTGTTGACACCCTATTTTGCAACCCGCATTTAACCTCACATGGAGGGTAAAAGGGTAATTTCACCTTGGAAATATGCATCTTGATTCTGGTCATTAAATCCTTAATCTCATTTCACCAAAATGATCTTGATGTTGTAACGATCAAATCGACTGGTCATAAGCCCGAATCGGACCATCAGATTGAAAGTTATCATCAAATCAAGTTTTAATGGCTGAGATGCATTATCACAAATTAAGTCCGACTATATGTGATTATGAACAATTGATTTCAATTGGTTATAAGTATAATCAATTTGAGATCAATAATGTATCATAATTTGATTGGTTAGGACTACATTATATGGTAGGGTTGCACACACCTAATTAACTAGATAGTTAAACATTAATTATTTAATGAGTAATTTGTACAATTATCTTTTAATTAGAGTAAATTTGGAACCAGTTAAGTCTAAAATGGGAGTGATTGGAGCCATTTAATGTTAATTGGGAGCTAATTTGGGACCTATTAATGTTAATTGTGCCGAAACCATTTTCTAACAAATGACCTCTGCTCACTATTTCATCAATATCTCTCAGAATATTTTGAATCTGTGAATAAAGTTAATTTTTCCAGAAACTAGACATCCGGGGTTTCAATTTGAGCACAAGAATGAGACAATTCCGATCAGAATTGAGTTAGATATGATTTTTCGAAGTTGGCTCTACAGGCTGTTACAGCAGCTACGGGAAAACCGAACTTTGCTTGCTCCTCACTCTCATCAATCTCCACATTTAATGTATCAAATTTTCCCAAAGGCTAAAATGAGGTCTAGGTTTATGATTCTTTGTCAACCCTCATTAAATGGCCATCCATTCATATTTCCTCCATCACTACTATATAAACCCCTCCTCTCTTTCATTTCAAAGCACACAAAAAACCTCCCTCTCTTCTCTTCTCTTGAGTTTTAGTGAAGTCGAGTAGTCTTGTCATATCTTGGTCTTCCTGAGACTCAAGGTATTGAGTGAGACTCATTCTCCCTCTCCTAACTCTTCTTTTCCTCCACCTTTAGGACCTCCATCAAGAGTCCTCTCCTCCACCATATGGATCTTGCATGAAGGTATAATCCCCTTCTCTAACTGTTTGTTTATATTGCCATGATGAGAATCTAAGATTAAAGCATGATAATTTTATTGAATATGTTTGAATGTTCTTAATTGTTCTTATGTGTTCTTCACATGTTCTCTTCACATGTTCTTGGTTGTTCATCACATGTTCATGCATATCACTAGATTTAATCTTAAATCCACATCAAAAATATGAAAAACATGTTTATTTAATAATTCTTTCAAATTCTTGAATCTAGGTTATCACCATCCACACACATTCACTAGAATTTATTTTTCAATCCAAACGTAATGCTTAATAAATTGAATTAGGGTCTATCACATGCACACACATTAAATTCAACATGCAAATTGATTGATAACATATTGGATGATGTGATATGAATGTTGGCCACCATAATCTAGAAGACCGGTTTCACCGGGTAAGGTGAGTGCCTAACACCTTCCCACTTTGTAACATAACCTCTGAGCTTAGATCAAGAATTAGTAGATCAAATGCTTATCCATGTAATTTTTGATTTTTAGATTGTAACTAGGAAACAAAGCTATGTACTTTATCTTAAATTGTATCTAGGACTAAAGCCATGTAATTTTCCTATGATCAATGTAAATTCAACTTCAAATTAATAAAATGAGGAATTTTTCAATTATGGTTTTCTTATTTTTCCAATAATTAAATAAGTGGCGACTCGATTGTAAAACCCTTAATCTAAAGGGGAAAATATAACTAGTTGAACCTCCATTTTGAGAGGCAATAACACGACTCCACCCATTCATGTGGGTTTGGTCCAACATTCCTATAAAACGGGCCAGGGGCGCGGTCTCTCACAAACGCACATATGTTATGAAGGTTAAAGTTGCAATGGGAACAACTATAAGTGTATTCCCAGCTAAATTCTTTACAGAATTTGCATTTGCTATATTCTTTGTCTCTAAAATATTTCAATTCAATAAAGAGAATAAGAGGATTTTTTAGGTGCATGGGATATTGCAACTTGTAGGGTAGTTTTGCACATGATTTATTATGATGGTAGTATCAATCACATTTGTCCTTTCTATAAACAAAATTTGCATATGTTGATATTACATAGGGCACATTGGTAGATAAACACTTTGCAGGGATGGCCACATTTGTGACATGCAAGGTGGTCTTCAGTTTCTTCAATAATAGTAAGTGGGTGTAGGTGGCAGTCAAATGTATAAGCACCTCCAAACTTAATATTTGGGTATTTTCCGAGAATACATTTTGGACGAGCAGGATAACTACAATCTGCACAGTAGTAGAACCAATGATTTGGATCTCGTTCTTCTTCACAAATATCACAATAATATTCACCAGAGTCATCTTCAACAACATAACTGAGAGTGAAGGGATGCTCATGTTGTTTGTACCTTGTAGTCATTGGTAGTGTAGCACATTTAAAGTCTAATGCAAATTCACAAGTGATACAATGGAATACTTGGGAACTTTCAACGCCACAACTATTGCAGCTCTGACTATAATTTGTGCTGGAGAGGCAAAGACGATGCTCGTGACCTTTGTTGGTATGGATGTCTAAGATCAAACTACATTGAACATCGAGATCAAATGTGCATTTCTTACAATTATAGGTGAAGCCATTGCAAGGCTGGTCACAGGCATTACACAAAAACCACTTGGCCCTATAAGGTGACTTTGGGAGGAGGGTAAGTGGGTGACAATGAAGTGGGTGTTGCTTTTTTCTGGGTAATTCAATACAAGATTTATGGAGAAAGAAGTTGCACTTGACACAATTGTAACATGGAGGGAGAATGGTTCGTAAGCAACCATTGCATTTTTTGTTATTCTTAACCTCATCAGTAAGCTTTAAGTCATGCTCATGACTAAAGTGTTTGATTTCTGTAGCAATTTGAATCCCATCCTCATCTACATTCATATTTTTTACTATGTAAGTTGCAGAGTCAACAGATCCATCCGGCTCTGAATCTTCATCTTCTGGCTCATTGGACTCCCTATCTATAAGTTTCAGCATATTTATGTCCTCCCTATTTCTCTTGTCCATAGCACAATTAAGGTGGGCAACAAAATCGCAACTCGAGCAATAGTAAAACGCATATTCTGTGTCCACTTTCTGAACACAGAGTCGACAAAATCGGGAGACAATTTGATGGACTTCACGAGAAGAATGGGTGAGGTGTAGGGGGTGGATGTGACGTATAACTTTGACACTGCACTGGTAAGAAGTACAACTTTTATGAATACAGAAATTGCATGGGACACAAAGATATGGCAAATTGCCTTCTTCACCACAAAGGTCGCAAGTAAACTTCATCAACTTCCAAATGCGAGTTAAATGGTGGTTGTGGACTTCAGATTTTATGGTGAGCGGTGAAGAAATACATTTGTTATGAACGTTGAAGTTGCAACGGGAACAACCATAAGTGTATTCCCAGCGAAATTCTTTGCAAACTTCACATTTGCTATATTCTTTGTCGCAAATATATGGCCCTTCATCAAAGAGAATAAGAGGATGTTTTGGGTGCAAGGGGTGTTGCAATTCACGGGGTAGTTCGGCACATGATTTATGATGGTGATAGGCAAAACATTTTATGCAACTATAGCTAGGACCAAATATTGGTTCGTTGCACCCCCAACAAATAAATTTGCCTCTCTCATCTTCATTGAAGACTAAACGATGCTCTTTGTGGCAAAAACGTTGAATCTCCATCTGTATAACATGAATAGAAAACATCTAATCCGTTTTAAAAAAGAAATCAATATATATATATATATATAAGCAGAGATCTCATGCGAGAGAGTATGAGGTTCTGCCATGTGACGCACTCTATGAAAACAATTAAAATACCCTTAAATCACATCAGAGATAAGAACAAATTTAAAAATAGAGATTCTTTAATTACTTTGGTGTAATGTTTTAAGACTACTTTTTGTTACATTTTTTATTCAATGTTTTAAGACTATTATTTGTTTTATAATTATTTGGTTCAATGTTTCAAGAATTTTCCTCTCTTTCATACACAAAAAACTTTTTGCATTTCCATTCACACTTTTCACTTCTACTCCTTTATATACACATGCTCACAATCTTTCATGCCATCCCATCTCAAATACACTCAGACAAAAAATGATGTCATTTGCTTTCAACCTTCCAATGACACCTACATAACTCCAACATTGCAATACTATTTGTGTCTAGCCCGTATGTGTATGCTATGACCAAGGAAGGGGGCTTGCGTTTTTTATTTAGTGATGGCAGCTTACAGTTTTGATGTTGAAGTCAGACGTTGTGGATTTTGAGAATGTTGTGATTCGCTTTGAGTCTTCGGGTGTTTGAGATTTTGGTTTGGGAAAGTTATAAATGTATTTTGTTTTAAAACCAAAGAAAAAGAAACATTCTAATTGATTATTTATGAAGTTAGCTATTTTTTATATATTTGTGTTAGAACTCATACTTTGTAGGTTTCTTTGTACGTTTTTTACTGTTATTTTGCACGGGATGAGCTATAGTGATAAAAATAAAAAACGATGATGATTTCAAAGTATTTTTCACTTTTTAAAAATAAATTATATGGAAGTCCCACTAAAGACAATTAAATTTTGATAAATGGATGTGTTTTTAGCCAATTTCTCTTTGTTTAATTGCATTCTCTTTATGTTGATACTTACAAATGATTTCCTTAATTTCATTGAGATAATGAATTGGGTATTTGTGATTGAGGTCTCCATATTTGGTTGTGAGAATAGAATGGTTGAGGAAGTGTTTGAGAAGTTACTTAAATTTATGTAATTTTAGGATATAAAAGTATTTTATGCTTTAATTTAAATTCCTATTTATAAATTTCAAAATCATTTAATCAGTTTAAAAAATAAAATCTACTTTCAACATTAAATATTATAAAATGTTATATTCTTATAGTGTTATATAATTTTTTTTAAATAAAATATGAATTAAGAAACTCAAGTTTTAAAGTATTCAACAATATTATAGGCAAACATAAATATTATAGAATAAAATAAGTATTATATGTAGGTCTTAATATATATATATATATAATTTCAAATGAAATTGTAAAGTAATTCGTGCATCGTGCAGGACATCATCTAGTATATACAACAAGGCTAGGTGGTACATACCCCAAATCCAAATCTAGATCAATAAGGGAAAATTATTGGAGATAGACACATACCTTGATTTAGATTATTTGAGAGATGGCAGCACAAGTCAAATTCTACTCACAAAGTCTTCAATAATCTCTACTGCTAGCCGATTTGGTGTGGGAAAGTAAGGGCTCGTTTGGTTTAGGACTCACTCAGTTTTCATAACTCAGTACTCGGTTTTCATAACTCAAACTCAAAACCCATAACTCATAACCCAATCCCCACTATCACTAAAAAAATCCAACACTTTTGTTTGGTCACAAAACTCAGTTATATATCTCAGTTTTTAACTCCACTTTTTGCCAAAATGATGGACCCACCCACCGACACTACACAGAAGATTATGGTTGCTACCCGCGTCCCTTTTCTTTTTTGCTCTTCAAACTTAGCTACATCGAAACCCAGCTCCACCACCACCAACGATAAACCCAGAAATCCACAACCACAACCTCCACCACCAACAGCCCTCAACACAACCACAACCTTCACCAAAAAATCCTAATGAATCAAAAATCCAAACCCACCAACAGCCCTCAACCAAAACCACAACCTTCACCAAAAAATCCAAGCAAACAAGCTCCAGCACAGCCCAAGCCTCAAACCACCACAACCACAACAAAAAATCCAAACCCAAATCCTTAGATCGAAGACCCACAAACATAGAAAATCCAAACCCAAACCCAAGAATCCTTAGATCGAAAACCAAAATCACAAAAATGAGGTGTGGGTTTTTGTTTATGGGTATAAATTTATGCATGTATGAAAATGGTGGAGTGGGTCTGAAGAAGAAAGAAAGAAAGAAAGAAAAAGAAAGAAGAACAAAAAAAAAAAAAAAAAAAACATTGGAGTGGGTCTGAAGAAGATGAGGAAAAAAAAAAAAAGTCTTGGAGTGGATCTGAAGAAGAAAGAAAGAAAGAAAGAAAAGGACGTTGATGAGTGGGTTTGACTTGACAACATACAAGTTATGGGCCCCACAAAGTCCTTATATTTACGTTGGTGCCACTGAGAATTAGTTCCCAGTTTCTAAAAACACCTAATTGATGTTTCCTGTTTCCATCACTTTAACTCAAATTTTTGAGTTTTGAGTGATGGAAACAAGTGTTGAAAACCAAGCTAAACAAAAAAAAAAAAAATTGTGGGATCCACGTGTTTTGAGAACTCAATTATGAAAATTGAGTGATATGATCCAAAAACCCAATGATCCAAACAGGCTTTAAAGGTTCGGACACATTTTGAGAAATGAGAATTGATTTTTGGTTGGAATCTTAGAGACGTGGGAAATGAATAGGAGATCGACACATCCCATTTTTGGTACTTCCTCCAATGTATATATAAAAATACGCACCAGATAAATGCTAATGCAACTTGGGAGAATGTATTATCACTGTTATGTGTTAAAGAAATGCTCAGGAGACAAAGTCCAAGCCCAGTATCATATATCTCTTTGGTATAGAATTTCTTTTAGAAACATGATCACATACACTCTGGAAAATTCCCACTATGCAAGATTGACTTTGGCCTTGTAATTGTAAACCCTATCAAGATTCCTACACGGCAAATGTGCATTGCTCAAGACTTCTTCCTCATATATTACTCCCTATACATTTCATAAAATACCCACACTACAGGGGAAAAAAAAGAACACAAATTGAGTAGTTATATGGACAATTTTTTGGTTTGCCCTGGTCGGCCACATTAAATTCATAGAGTAGGAGGAGAAGACCCGCAGAAGCAGAGCATGGTTTATTAAACGTTGACATACTTTCTTAAGCATTTTGTTTGGATAAATTGATATTTTTATAGAAAATTTTAAGATGATTGGATTTATAATCCCAGCTATAAAAATTAAAGTTAATAGAATTGCAAAGCTTATAGATAATGACTTATACATTCTTAAGTCTATAGGCAGCATCCGCAGCCCAACTTGCAAATTGCATATGTAACAACATTTTAGCATTCACAGCCTAATTTCCCCTGGCAACCCGTATTGCAAATGCATCCTATTGCACAAAAATTTGCAATTGTACTACAGTGCTCAATTGTAAAACAAAAAACATTATTTTATTCTCCACTGACTGAAGCTCTCTTCTTAACACTCTCTTTCATTTCTCTGTCTTCTCTTTTCTCTCTTTCTTTTGTTCTATAGCTGCTCTCTCCTCTCCTCAAACCCAAACCTCCATTTTTCTCAAACCCAAAACCCCGTGTGGTGGTGGTGGTAAAGGCAGAGGTAGGCGTGGATCCTCCAATACGATGTCGTCTTCCCTGTAGCGGCGGCCTGGGTTGTGTGGCAGTGGTGGCGAAGTGGGTCTGGGTCGGTGGTCTGTGGTGGGTTGATCTGTGATGTGGCACGGCGGTGGCAGTGGGTAGTGGGATTTTGGGTCAGTCCTTGCACGGCGGCGGCATGGTGGGACTGGGTTTTGGGTCAGTCCTTGCACAAAGACTCATTTCTGGTGGTGGTTTCTATGGTGGTGCTGTGGAGTTTGGGTTTGGGTTTTAGATTTGTTGTGATTTGCTTGTTTGATTTGGGTGATTTTGGTATGGATTTTTTGTTGTGATTTTGCTGGGGTGGCAGGTGGTGCAGCAGTGGTGTTGTTGATGGTGATGATGGCAGCTTGTGAGATCGGTGTGGGGTTGATGGTCTAGTAGTTTTTAGGATGGGTTTTGGCCGTGGGTATGGGTTGTTTTGGCCGTGTGTCTGGTGGTTTGCTTGTGAGATCGCCGTGAGGTTGATGGTCTAGTAGTTTTGGTGATGGGTTTTGGCCGTGGGTATGGGTGGCGATGGGTATGGTTAGTCAGGTTCATGGTGGTGGGTATGGGTTTGCCAGAGGTTGAGGCCGGTGCTAGAGGTTGAGGAAGAAAGAGAGGAAAAGGAAGAGAAAAAGAAAAATAGTAAAAAAAATATTAAAAAAAAATATTTAAATAAAATAGAAAAAATAGAGTTTTGGAACGTTAAGTGTATTGTAAAATAGTATGGTATAATTAATAAAGTAATTTTTTAAAATGGTAAAATTATAAAATAGTATGGTATAATTAATAAAATAACTTTTTAAAATGGTAAAATTGGATAGAATAACATTTCGGTTAAGGATGCTTAGAGCATCCACAGCAGTGGAGCCATTTTTTTAGCTATTTGACATCACAAAAAGTCACTTTATCTATTTTACCTATTCATTTTACAAAACATTCTGCAGCAGTGGATCTATTTTAACTTTCAACCCAATAAAATAATATAAACATCAAAATAAAATAATATATTTACCACAATAAAATAATACACCCCCCACTGCCCAAAAAAAAAACACCAACCATCTGAGGATTCTGCAAAACAGTAAACAAATCCAAAACCCCAGCCACCTCCACTGCCACCCACAACCATAACCACCTCCACTGTCCACAGGCCACCATTAACACAACCTAAATCCATCAATTTTGCAACAAAATCATCTCAAAAACCAACCAAAATCACACATAAAAATAACCAAAATTCAACAAACCCACAAATCCAGTAAAAAAAAAACCCAGGGACAACCAACCAAAAAAACCCACACCACCGCCACAGCCAACAGTAATGGCTTGGGACAACCCATCACCACCACGAACACAGACTACAAACACAACCCACGAACACAACCCAATCAACAACCCACCACCACCACCATAAACCCACCTCAACAACCACCACCCACAACTCGGATTTAAAAAAAAAAAACCCTCCACCACCAGGTTTGGGTCACCGGCGGATTGGGACTTGTGTCGGCACGGCTTAGGACTTGGGTTGCTGGCGGCTTGGCGGGCAGTGGCTAAGGAGTGGTGAGGAGTTGGAGGAAGAAAGAAATAAAAAAATGAAGGTGGAGAAGAGAAGGGCTGGGTTCAGTGAAGAAGAAAGGTGAAGTAGTAAGAAAAAATACAGAAAAAATGACTGGAGGAAGGAACAAAAAAAAAAAAAAAAAAAAATTGAAAGGGAGAACCGGAGAAGTGCTGGGTTTGGTTCAGTGAAGAAGAAAGAGTCAATGTGAACAAGAAGGAGAAAAGAAAGAATGAGAGAGAAAAGCTTAATTTAATAGAAGAGGAGAGAGAAATCAATTAAAATATAATTTTTTTTTTACCTTTGAGCTACAGTGCACATCTAAAGATAGATGTGCACTGTAGCGGTAAAGCTAAATTTTTTAGCTTTACCTCCACTGCTGCAGCTCTCTTTTTGTGATTAATAGCTATATTTTTAGCAATATAGCTATTTAGCACCACTGCTGTGAGTGCTCTTAGAGCATCAGCATCAAAGAATGATATCCTATTCTATTTTACCATCTTAAAAAGTCACTTTATTACTTATATCATACCATTTTACAATACCTCCTACATCCAAAAACTCTATTTTTATTAAAATATTATTTTTTAATCTTTATTTATTATTTATTTCTAACCGTTTTTTTGTGATTGAATCACATTTTCCTGGGCTTTCCCAACATTCATTTTTTTTCCTCTCTTTCTCCCTTAACCTCTAGCACTAGTTCAACACACAAAGCCACACACACACACACAGACCCATGATGCACCGATCAACCTATCCAAACCCATCACCACCCACATGGAGCCACACACACACAAATACAAACCATCAACAAAGCCACACACATAAACACAAACCACCAAACCATCAATAAAGCCACACACACCGATTAGCAACGACCACACACAAACTAGTTGGAGCCAAAAACAGCCACCAGACCCACCACCCAAGCCACCGATCAGAAACCCATGCCGCTGATTTGAAACCCAGGCCATCGAAAATCCCAGAAAAACGCCGATGATCAACCCAGAAAACGTCGAAGCCACATCGATCGGAGCTTGACCCATGATACACCGATCAACCCAGAAAATACCCAGAAAAACGTCGAAGCCATTTTGATCGGAGCTTGACCCATGATACACCGATCAACCTAGAAAATACCCAGAAAACGTCGACGCCACATGATCAACCTAGAAAATACCCAGAAAAACGCCCAGATCAACCCAAATCCAAAACCCATAAACCATAACCCATGGCCCATCATGCCGATCCACCACTTGACCCATGATACACCGATCGGAGCAAACCACACCCACATCGGAACAAACCCATCGAACCCATCGGAGCAAACAGCAATCAGAGAGAGGAAAGATCAACCCAAATCCAAAACCCATAAACCATAACCCATGGCCCACCATGCCGATCCACCACTTGACCCATGATACACCGATCGGAGCAAACCACACCCACATCGGAACAAACCCATTGAACCCATCAGAGCAAACAGCAATCAGAGAGAGGAAAGGGAGAGGGAGAAAGAGAGAGAGACGAGGAGGACAGTTGAGACTTGAGAGAGTGGGAGTTCAGAGCAGAATAAAATATGTATATATTTTTTAGAATAGTGCTATAGTACAATTCTAACTTTAGAATTGTACTGTAGCACTATTGCAAAAAAATTTGCAATAGTGGGCTTTACCATTCTTTGATGCAAATGGTTTTAAGGCTTAAAATGCCAAATTGTCCTTAGATTTGGCATTAGCATTCTTTAATGCTAATGCTCTTAAGCTCATCTAAAAAGGCATCCACGCAACACTCTCTCACACAAATCATCAAAAGCATCCAGAAAGATTTGACTAGACCGTAAGCTTTAAGAATTGAGGTCTCTTTCTTTCTCGTTAACGATGACTACTGCAGAAAGATAATGGTACATTTCTTTTTCTTTTCTTTTCTTTGTAATATAGAGAATGGTATATTTCTAACTACTAGTAAGCTACTCGTGCGATGCACGGATACTAGTAAGCTACTCGTGCGATGTACGGATAATGTTATAATATTTTATATAAGATAGTTTTGGAGAATGTTATATATATATAACATAATTGTTATAAAATTTTATTACAAATAAATTCATCATAAAAAGCAGCAATTATAAATTGCACACACATATCCATTATAATTCGGGCGGTACACGATGCAGTGCGGCCGGTTTTTGTGGCCGTTTCTGCACCGCACTAGAACATTCGGTTTCCTAAAAACCTGAGCCGCTGCCGCGCTTGAGGAACGGTTCTCCAGCAACATCGGTGACGGTTCTAGTCAGCGGGGTGGTCGGTGTTCACCTGTCTATCACACGCACACACAGAGAAGAAGAGAGATCTAAAACCAAAATCAAACCCAGAAAACTGAGTTCTGACTTCTTAGTCTGAGAGGTGAGAGTGTGAGACTTGAGAGGAGCAGAAGTCTAGAGAGTGAAGAGGAGAAATGACAGTAAAGAGTAGAAATTTGCATTGGAAACAACTCAAGAGTAAAGACATCTGTGGCTGAGATCAAAAGAGAAAAAAAGAAATTTGCACAATGACTGACTCAAGAATCGTTTTTTATTTTTTATTTTATTTTTTTAATTTTTTTTTTTTCAAAAAACGCAAGTGGCGAGAGAATGACTAACCAATGCGGCAATTTTTTTTCTCAAAAAACGAAGTGGCATGACTGTAACCCACTAACCCATACGGCCATACAACATTTTTTTTCTTTTTAATATTTTTTTTTTCAAAAAATTCAAGTGGGAGATACTAGTCTTACTCAGACAAGACCACTCAAGAGTCTCAGACTACCACCTGACACACGTTAACTTCCTTTTTTTAATTCAAAATTTCTTTTTGATAAGGACGTTAGGCCTATACATTCATGGATAAGAATTGCATTTTTTTTTTTTTGATAAGAACAACCTTGTTCATGGATGAACGTCAGGCCTTTTTTTTTTTTTTTTCCTGAAGCCTCTTCTTCTTCTCCTTCTTCTTAATTCTTATACATATTAAGATATATATAAACCATGCTTGGGTCAGTTCGTTCTTCGTCGGTGTGCACATCTCGGCGCCGATGGCCACACCGGTCTGATGTCAGCACTGAAGATGTGGGGAGGGGCAGTGTGGTCAAACCAGTTTTGTCGGTGCCGGTATTTCCTTGAACAGGCCTAATTATAATTATTTAATTAAAGTAATGAGGAAAAAAAAAAGAAGCTTTGAAGGAATATTATTGAATGAAAGTTGATATAGAAGGTGTTTTTCTCTTTCTCTTAATTCTAAAATAAAATACACATTCTAAACACTCATAGTCAATCACATCATTTACAAAACCCACAAATCTATAACGTCCAATCTTAACACCAAAATCGTAATTGCTGTTGTCACTCAATATAAGATGCAAGCCCCCCTTCCTTGGATGTAGTCAACTCATACGGGTTAGGATTAGATGAGACACAATGTTAGAGTTAGGTAGATGTCATCGAAAGATTGAAAATAAATTATATTCATTTTTGGTTTGTATGTATTTGACTTGAGATGACATGAAAGACTATGAGTAGGTATATATAAAGGAGTAGAAGTGCAAGAGATGAAAATGGTGAAATAAAATGCAAAGAGTATGTAAGTGTGAAGAATGAAAAGTCTTGAAATATTGAACCAACGGATACAAAAAAATATTTATTGTTTAATTAGAAAAGTCTTAAAACATTGAACCAAATGAAACAAAAAGTCATGAAATTTATGGGGTAAATACTTTTAAGGACAAATTTCTATTACCATGAGATTGTAGATACAAAATCAATTTGCATTTCTCTCAGCTGTTCGGCTAAAGTAAACCAGAAATTTTGTATTACCCTCAGCACCCTTCAATGGTGACTCTATCCACCCATTGCTACAGAATCCAAAATTCTCTACACCCTTTATAATCTTTTCAAGAACCTGCATAAACAAATTCAATCAGTAATTTAGCTTTAAAAAAAAAAAAAAGATTTTCAGAATAAATGCCAACTATGTTTTACTACTAGTAAAAGAACAAAGAAAGGGAAGGAAACTCTGTACATAAGAATATAAGAAAGGTTCCAAAGTAATCCTATTATATCTCACTAGCCACGAACCCGCATGTTGCATGTGGTAATTATTTTTATGGTGGTTTTATTACTTTTTTTTTACAATTTAAACTAATTTAAAAAAGAGTAATGTATTTCGTAATAATATTTTTGTTTATTATAGGAACAATCATAAATGTAATATAGGAACAATCATAAATATAAATTTTGTAGTACCAAAATGAAAACAATACAATTTTTCTTAGACATTCAAAAGACAAGTTAACGAAAATATTCATTTTTTAATAAAAGTTATTTATAACATTTTGTGAATCATTAAAAAGAATATAAAATTTGGAAATTATTCTTTTAGTTTTAAATAAACTATCTCAAATCTTATTTTTTCTACCTACAATCCAAAACACCGTAAAACATAACTAAAAAAATTAATAAAACTTAACAATGATTAATTTGACCAATTAGGAAAACAAATTGTTGTTGATAATCTATTAAGGTTATTTTCTTTGCAGAAATTATAATTTCGTCCACCCAAAACATATTATCAAATAAACAATTATTAACAAAATCTAAGAATTAAATTTTTATATACGTATTGTTATAAAATAATAATAATTAAAATAAAATTGTAAAAGCTAAAATTTGTTACTCATCTGATTATTTTCGTTTGACTAACCTTTGCTTTTATCTAAACTAGTCGCAAACCCGTGCGATGCACGGGTAACTTTTAACTCAAAATGTTAACATGTTCAACTTTAAATATTTATCTAATTTCAACTATTTTAAAGTTAAATCATCTCCAATATGAAATGGAGAGAAAGTAATTAAACATCTCGTATGACAAATTGTCAAAATTTTAAACATCTTTAAAAATGAGAAACATCCAAATTTTATATAGTAATATATTACATAGTTGCTAACCCGTGCGATGCACGGGATTGTTTTAAATCTAATATTAACATGTTTAGGTTCAAACATTTCTCTAATTTTAATTATTGAAAGCTAAATTAACTCTAATATAAGATGAAACATGTAATTATGATGAAACTATCAAAATATTACACATAAGATAAATACAAATATTATGAAGTAATATATTACAATAATCATAATGTGCTCTTACATTTGGTTGAATAAGCATTACAAAAGAACCAGTAAATAGAATAAATATACAATTGTGCTTACATCTTCAAGCTTTATCCAATGCTTTTCAAGAATCTATTTCCTCCCTTTCTTAGGCTCTTCTCTTTTCTCAACTTCTTCAAGCTACTTTATTTTTCGCCAAATTAGTATCAAGTATAACACCAAATTATACCAATTCATCAAAGATTTACAATGTATAACCAAACACTCTTAATGTCAATAAATTTCATAACCCCACCCCAACTATTGAATTATTAAAAAAGTTCAATACGTCTATAATCTTCATGAAAATAAGTATTCCATTGGTTTTCATCATGAAATTCAGAAATAAATAACAAAATAGATTGTTCGCACACAAAAAGGTATTATCTTTTTGTGGAACATTTTTAAATTGTACCTATATGGTTTTATTCAAACATTAAGAATACAAAAGCCACAAATCTAGATATTTATGGCATTTAGTTCAAGTGCCAAACCAAAACTAAAGGCATGCCTAAGTACAGTTCACAAAGGCTTTGTGGCATTGCACAATGTAGGGATGTATGATTAAATAATGCATATATATTTGTATGCTTCAATAAGTTGCAAGGGTACCAAACAACAGTGATTTATGAACAACACACTTGGTTGCATTCTAGCAGCAGTAGTAGCAGGAGTAGTATTAGCAGTTGTAGCTCTAACAAACTATAAGTACAATACACATTCACACACCAGACATTTAAAACATTAAATACAAGGCCCTACAGATGGCACAACAGCTCACATATTTGGTATGAAAAATGCTTTTATATGGAGAAAATGTCATCTGATAATTCACCTATTTTACACTTCCAAACTGTGCATTGGAAGATGGAAATTAGGTATTACAGCTGCTTATGGAGACCTCCACTTTGCGTTCCTACCTCATAGCAACAGAGAAAATGAAATTAGCAAAACAGAGTTTTTGGCAAGAAGACTTGGCCCCTTTCTCAAGTTTCATCATTTGCTTAATTACTTGGAAAAAATAGAAAGAAAACTAAACTAATTTTCCTTCTTTAATTTTCGCTTCCTTCGTTTTCTCAACAACCAAACAAATCAAGAAAGAATCACATAACATATCTACATTCTACAACCACATATTTATTCCATGAATTCAATTCTGTTGAAAGAAACAAACAAAAAAACACATTCTTTATCCTCAAAGAGAAAATTAAACAAAAGCATAAGAACATCGAATCACAAATTGAAACAAAGAAGAGAGAGAGAGAGAGAGAGAGAGAGAGATAATACCTTAGCGAGGTTGACGTAGAAGAAGAGTGGTTTCTTGGTGTTGGAAACCTGAATTCGGTTCTTCTTCTGAGGCTCAGTGGGTGCAGTTGATTGAATTTGCTAAAATATGAAAGAGAGCAATGCAGCCAATAATTGAAAATAGCACTACCGGCTCCAAACCCATCAATCTATGCTAATCACTCACAAACGTAGCCCTAAATCATACTTAACAGCCAAAACCAATAGAACAAAACCCAAAATCAAAACCACAAATTTACTCCAAATAAAGAGAATAGGTAAGGGGGAAAACCTAAAATTAAAATAAAAACCCAATTGCATTCTAATCTATAATCTTGGGATCCAATTCAACAATCTTACAATTATTCAATCTTCCTCTAAATATTTACTCAGAATAAAACAACCCCCAAGTTGCTAACACAAGCTTGACAATTGAATTCGCCAACATAACCATCATATCATAAATGCAAATATCTTAATAACGTGATCCAACATCAAATTCCACACGGCATTGCTTCAAAGTACAAAAAAAAAAAAAAAAAAAAAAACTAATTACCCACAAACTGACCTGATGGTATCCAGGCAATAAGCCATAAACAGTTTGAAACACGTTATCACAATTCTCAACGGGCAACATCGGCACAAGCTGAGCCCACCTTCACAAAAACAAAAGCACTTCCAATTAAGCACTTTTTCAATAAGTAAAAACTAAACTAAACTAACAGCATTCTATAACAATCAAATAAAAAGTGAAAAAATAAAACCAAAATAAAATCAGAGACTCACTGAGTGAAAGAGCCACAAAGAAAAACACTGTTTCCACCATGTCTCCAAACGAATCGCATTGGGACTAACACTGTGCCCGAAACTGCGGCTTCTTCCGGCACAGAATTCATGTTCGGCGAAAACATTTACCCCTGAATTTTTCAACAATTTACGAAGAAATGCCCCTCCAAGAAATCAACTTTCTTCTTCCTGCTTCTTTTTTTTGTTTTTAACACACAGCTCGCTTTATTTATTTACCATAACAAAACCCCCAAAAAAAAAAAAAAAAAAAATCAAAGCAAATTCACTGCAATTCAGTACAATCCCTAAAAAATACAATAACCAAACCCTAAAAAAGTTCAAAATTTTTCAAAAGAATGAAAAACCCCAATCACTGCCTGAGGCTCAGTGGGTGCAGTTGATTGAATTTGCTAAAATATGAAAGAGAGAGCAATGCAGCCAATAATTGAAAATAGCACTACCGGCTCCAAACCCATCAATCTATGCTAGTCACTCCCAAACGTAGCCCTAAATCATACTTAACAGCCAAAACCAATAGAACAAACAAAACCACAAATTTACTCCAGATAAAGAGAATAGGTAAGGGGGAAAACCTAAAATTACAATAAAAACCCAAACGTAGCCCTAAATCATACTTAACAGCCAAAACCAATAAAACAAAACCCAAAATCAAAACCACAAATTTACTCCAGATAAAGAGAATAGGTAAGGGGGAAAACCTAAAATTAAAATAAAAACATCACTAACCATTCTTTAAAATGCCAAGAGATGAAGCCCATGTAGAATTTGATCTTCCATAGGGTTTCCCTAGGTTCAACGAAGCCAACATCATTCAAATCCTAAGTAGACTGCCTTTCCGTGGTGGCGGCAATCTGTGGCGGCGGCGGTGACGGTGGGAGAATCTGAGTTTTGGGTTTTGATTTTGGAGGAAGGAAAGGGTGAGTTTTGGGTTTAGGGGAAGGAGAAGTTTGCGTCTGAGAAGAGAAGAGAGAGGTATCGGTTTTTGTAAGGTTTTGTAACGTGTATTTGGTTAGGAAAAATTAGATTTATTTTAAATCAAATTTAATAAATTTAAAAAATAGAAAAAAAAATGCTGACGTGGAAAATTGTAGAAACTTCAAAAGCTTCGGTTATATATATATATATATATAGAGAGAGAGATAAATGTCATTATAGAGTACTTCTAATACAACTATTAAGAGTACTTTGTTCACCACAAAGGATTAAAAAATAAAAAAAAAATAGTAAAGTCTCATAGTTTAACATCTAAATTGAGCACTATAAAAAATCATGCAATGTAATAGAATAAATACCAAATTACAATAAATACCAATAGAATAACATTATATTTTTATATGCTATATTTAATTCTTTATAATGCAATATCATAACATTTAACAATCAAAGAGAGCCAAACAAAAAAAAAAAAAAAAAATTAAAAAACTAAACTAAATTACATTAACCCAAAGTAGAGTTTTAAATAATATAAAAAATTATCAACCTAAAGGAGAGATGCAAGAAAAAAAAAATTCACCAAAAAATTGAGAGAGAGAGAGAGAGAGAACCTTTTTTTGTGAGGGAAAACTATGCATAGAATGGTAGAGATAGTGACAAATTTATAGTAAGATGCTGTGAATAAGAAGAGACAAAAATAAAGGAAGATGAAGGGAAAGAGGAAGAATAATATTAATTTAGAAGAAAGTGGAGAGATGCAAAGGTAGGGAAGAGAGAACGGTTTGAGAAGTAGTGGGGAGATGAAAAGGTAAGGGAGGGAGGAATGTTGGAGAAGTGTAAATATTAAAAAAATAAATGTTAAAAACAATTATAGGAAAATTGGAAAGAAAAAAGATAATTACGTGGACGCTAATATGGCTTAACTAGAGTACAGCAACAATAAATGTCACGCTTCAACTTTTAGATATATATAAATTTCTTAGCAAGTAAATGGAGCCTTAAGGTACAAGAAAAAAAGGGAAATTAACAAAAACTTTAATGAATTCCACCAACAAAAGTATGGAAGGTTGAGAAAATTAAGAATCTTAAATATTTCACAAAATCGAGTTTCATCCTGGTACAAATCACTCTTATCAAATTCATGCTCGAGAGAATTTGCTGCAGGACTTGTCTTGATGACTCTCTTGAGGTGTTAATGCATAGCAATTCAAGTAGTTGGCTTGGCTCTAGAAGGTAACCTTATGTCTTTTTTTTTTTTTCTTTTTTTTTTTTACTTTTTCGGATAAATTAAAGCCTTTTTCTTTGGACATAGGGCTAAATGAAAATCTGAAAGTCAATTATCAACCAAAGCAGGGACACATGCATACCTCTTGATGAACCATAGGATCTCTCACGATCCCACCACTTCCTACCTGCAAAGAAATTGAAATTTTAAATTCATAAATAAATGGGATCTCTTAACATCAAACATTACACTTCATGGCTTTTATCAATTAAATGCTACCCATATAAAACATTAAAAGAAACATGCATATAAGATGATCTCATTAACCTACAAAACTTTCTAATTATTTGATAGAGGAAAAATAGTGAAAAGGAAAGATGTTTTAGAAGCTAAGTTGCTTAGAGAAAAGAAAGAATGAACTAGGACTTCAAGAGACACACTCTTGGAATAATACCTCATGGGTAGAGATTTCTTGGATTCAAATTCAACTAGTTACAATGAGGGCAACCTTGCTTATTTATAGATACATAAACAAGCTGCTGATTGGTTAGAAAGTTAGTTACAAGAACCTACCATGTGGCTGCCATGTGATTAGCCAAAGCCTTACAAACATCTCTAACTAACTGATAGGCTATTGCACTCATCACTAAAAATCTATCAACTAACTAACTTTTTGTTATAGGTGAAAAGATCTACTTATCATACAACATAAGCACTAGTAAACAACTAGCTTTAGAAATGAACTGCATCAGGATTGTCCCTCTTTGGAACACACTTGTCCTCAAGTGTGGCTAGTTGAAAGATGATCTGGTGCATGACAGGGCAGCAAGTGATCCACATTGAAACTGTTGGAGATATGCATATGATCTGATAGTTCCACTGATCTGCATTCTCATTAGTTACTGTATTAAGTTGCTACATCATGCTAGAGATTAAGGTCTGTTGCTGCTTTGGGTTAATGCTACAAGTGTAAGTAGCCACGTAGATGCTCTTGTATCCAACCTTCTTCATTTTGACCATTGGTTTGGGACTAGCTTTCCCCTTCTTTGGCTGCAATGTGTAACGATCTCCTTTCTTGTATAAGTTGGATGTGTTGCTCGTTATTGCACTCATCACTAACAATCTATCAACTAACTAACTTTTTATTACTAGTGAAATGATCTACTTATCATACAACATAAGTACTAGTAAACAACTAGCTTTAAAAATGAATTGCATCGTAATTAATATAAGATTGAATCTTAGACAAAGCACCTAGGATTCCATATTTATTAGATAAATAATTGTTAACACAGAAAACATGTTCTTACACAAGAAAATGATAAAAGCCTAGGTAAAAATCTATTTGTTTTGTTTTTTCGCCAAAAGCCTTGTAGCTAATTTGTGTTTCCAACAAAAACATCCAAGATTTAAATCTCCTTTCCCCTATTGCAATTATCGAATTATCAAATATATATATATATATATTGATAGTTTTTTTTTTGGATGATCTGGATATATATATATATATATATATATGGATAAATTCTTTTTAGTAGAAGCCGTGCATGTGGAACAATCTTTTTCTTGGTACGCTAAATGTTGTTGAGAGTTTGAAATATGATAAATTCTTGTGGCATGATGGTAGCCAATCAGGATTTGGAGTAGCGGTTTGTGAAATTATGTATCTAAAGATATTTTAGTCAAATGTTTGCGCTAGAAGTTCAAAATGGCTCAATTTCCTTTTATATCATTTACTTGAAGCTTTCTAAATGGAGCTCTTTTTCATATTTTCTGCAGTTTTAATTAGTGGATCAAAGAGGTAATCTTGAAAGAACTGCGAGATTGACTGTATTTAAAAATTATTTAAATTGATTTAGGGAAATGGGCTTTGATAAATTAAAAGTTAGGAATTGAAAGGTAAGCATTCATGACTGGTTCAGCTTGAGTGCGTTTTAAGGGCTTTACCTTGATTTTTGTTTACATATCATGTGGTCCTACAACAATCGCTAAAGGCGTGGGTGTTGTAGGGCCCTCTTGAAATATTTTGGCATTTCTAAAGTCAAAGAAGACAATAGACACCAACACAGAAGTCCAAAATGCTTAGGTGAAGGAATTCACACATGCTTTTTGAAGACAACACTATTTCATGACTGGAAGTTTAATGACATAGCCCAAGGTGGCTTCTCATAAATATTAAAGAAAGAAAAGAAGAAGAAAAGTTCTTAAAACAAAAAGAAAAAAAAGGAAGAGTTGGAGATGTGGGGGAGTGGGGGAGTGGGGGTGGGACTGTGGGAGTGGGAGGCGTAAGTAATAGTTCTTGGCTTTTCACTCTTTTGTATTTACTACTTCACTTTCTCAACTCAATTTATATATTGGTGCTAATAAAATTTATTATTTTGGAGAAATTACTTAAAATCCATTATATGGTATTGTAAACATAGGAAGCAATTGTTTGAGCTGGCTTATTTATTACTTGTATGAATTTCGTACGTACCGGGTCTGGCTCACTTGACATTTTATTGTGTTCTTGGTACTCAGCACTATTAACTTCTGCATGAATAATAGTAGTGTTAAACAACCGAAGAGTTGGAATTATCTGCATGTATCAAATCCTAGGTATGTTACATGTAACTTATTTTGGCAGTTCTTATATCATCTTATCAATCAACTCGGAAGGCATCAGTGCACTAATGTTAAAACAAAAAAGAACAAAAGGTCAGCTGGACTTTATTCAATTATTTGAGAAATTAACGCACGTTTGAATCAAAATGAACTAGAATCATTTCTATTCCAAAACATGGTTGTTAATAGAGCATCCAGAGCAGATGTTCTATGAAAAAAATGTTATTTTGACACATCAAAAGCCTACTTTATTATTTTATCACATCATTTTATAACATCCCATTTATCAGATGTTTTATTATTCAATTCTATACATTAAAATAATATACACATTAAAATAATATATTAACTCCTCCCACCATCATCATCATCAAGCACAACAACAACAAAGTAAAAAAAGATGAGAGAGAAATGAATAAAATACTTTTTTTTTTAGCATTCTTGTCCATACCGTTCCAAAATGAAACGGTATTGTTCACATGTAATAAAAATGATGAGATTTGAAACATCTTATAAAAAAGATTTTTTGTGTTTAGTGTTTGACATTTGACACATTTGACACATCTGCGGATGCCGAATAGTCGAAATCACTTTATAAAGGGTGAAAAGCTTCAGGAACCATGTGCTTTGAATAGAAGAGCAGCAGACCTGTTAAAAGAATCTCAGATCCAACAAACTCATGTTCCTAGGATGCCAGACGCATGTCCATTGTCCAGTGGACTTGTGGCAACCCCCTCCAACCCGCATCTATAAGCTCAACTCTCTCTACAAATACTCTTCGCAAATGCTCTTTCTTATGTGTCAGGAGATTTGGCAACTCGGCGGTGCACTTTTTAACTAAGTTTACCAAATCTATCTCTGATGATGTAATTTGGATTAAAGATCCTCCTCTTCCTGCCTAGAGGATTTATTCTTTTGATGCAAATGTTTTTCTTTTGTGAATTAAATTTTTTTCCCTCAAAAAAAAAAAGAAAAAAGAACAAAAGGTTGTTCAAAAGTTGATCTGATATGATGTGTTATGTATATATCATAATTTAATTCATTAAAATAGTGCTTAAAATTTCCATGGAATACAGTAAAATGTCACACTAAAACAAAAATCTGTTTCATAGGGTGTTCATGGATATAATAATTTCACCAAATTGAATAAGACACTGAGCATCATACGACATTTGCTAATTGCTCGTAACCATACTCCTGCCAAAATATTCGATTAAATAAGCCATAATTAATTTATTTCCACGTTAATAATGGTATTGTCATTACTTTTCTCTTTTTAATTTAATGAGCAAGTACAACCATAGTCACCAAAATTTATTATTTATAATTTATTTTATTGTTAGAAATCTGTGTACCGTGTTTTGTTTTCAAATTTTTGATTTTGAAAACACAAGAAAATTGTTTTTTTTTTTGTTTTTGTTTATATTCTTAAAAATAAAATTTTGAAAACAATAACCTTACCTTTCAATTACTTTCTCTATATCTCTAACAACTCAAAAAACTCTATCACATGATGTTTTGTATGCCTCTTTTCTTAATAACTAATATGTAACCTGCGCTTACGTATAAGAATTGTGAATTGTAGTGATATTATTGATATTAGCATTAGGGGTGTCAATGTTCGACCCAACCCGCGAACACGACATGAACCCGACACGGGTTTTTTCAGGTTAGGGTTGGGCCTTAATGGGTTTGGGTCATAAACAGATCAACCCGAAAGCGACACGATAAGAAACGTGTTACAAGCAGGTCAACTCTCGTAACTCGCAATAGACATGTTTGACACACCAATTTATTTGTATCAATCCGAAATGACACAATTAACACAACCTGTTTAACTTGTATAACAAATAAATATTTATTTTATTTTAGATTTGTCAAATACCTTTTATATCCAACATATATTTTAAATTTAAAAAGAAAAGTGAGTAATTACAAAAATTTACAAGGGATATAATTAGAAATTAAAACTTTATGGACCCTAGAACTATTAATACTTTTTTTTTTTTGGGCATAGAACTTGCACAAATGAAATTGGATGAGCTTGTGGAAGATGTTATAAATTTGGACATCAACAAAGAATCTATAGATGATAATCGTGGTCGTAATCAGGATTAGTCTATTGTTTGCTCAAATTCTTTCAATATTGATACTTAGCATTTGGCGAGTTCCAAGGATATTATATTTTTGTTGAACTATGTTATTTTATTTTTGTTAAACTTTGTTATTTTGAATTTGGGTTGAAATGTATGCACTTCTTTTGGAGTGTAAAGAACTTATTTCTAGGTGAATGTTATATTTTTGTTGAATTATATTATGTTGAATGTGGGTTGAAGACTTGAAGTGTATGTACTGCTTTTAGGGATGCAAAATAAATTATTTCTATATGGACGTTATATTTAATATTATGCAGGTTGAAATGGGTTGTGTTATATTCGTGTCAACCCAACACGACTTGTTTATTAAGCGTGTCAAATGGGTTGGGTCAAGTCAACCCGCCTTATTAACAGGTCGGGTTAGAGTTAAAAGATCATGACACGATTATTAAATGGGTCGGGTTAGGGTTGAGCCATTTAGTCGAATACCCCTACCTCGACACGACACGAACCCGACACGCTAACCCGAATTGACACTCTTAATTAGCATGTGTTATTAAACATATAGGACATTGATTTGACCAGGACATTTGGAAGTACTAAAATTGTTTTTCCTTGAAACTTTCATGATATTGGTTACGCCAAGTTTCTCATTACATTGCTATTACATATATAATTTTGAAAATTACTATTGGATAATATACAATATCAATTCACAATCACTTTCCGTAAAATTCTATTAAATACAACACAAAATAAAAAGAATAAATTAGTCCAATAATATCTCCTAAATTTAAAGCCTGTGCTGTGTTTCTAAGAGTTAGGCCCTTTTGGATATACACCATTGTAAGTTTTTTTAAGACCTTCTCCCCTCTCTTCGTGTGTGTGTGTGTGTTAAAAATACTTAGTATTCTCAAAAAGAGATAGGTGCTTGAGATCGTTCAGCACAGAGAAAAAATAATAGCTAAAAACTAAATAATTTAATTTGTATGGAAAGCAAACAAAAGCAAAATCCAATTTTGATTTTAATTGGACTTTCTCTAAACTTTGGCTTTATATATATATATACACACACACACACACACACACATACTAGTTGTTAACCCATGCGATGCACGAAAATAGCTATTGAATGAGTTTTAGGGGGAAAAAAATGCTATTTTATTTATTAATTTTTTGAGAGAAGAAATAAGAGATATAATATTGCGTCTCTAGTTTAGTTTTTGTTGTATATATAGATATATACAAGATAGGTTATAATATATATATCAAAAGTGCCTATTGAAAGGTCATAACCAATCAAATTAGATATACCAAAAGGTGTCTATTGAACGAAAATGTACCTTTGATTAAAAATATGCCTGTTGAATGAAAATGTACCTATGGATTGAAAAAATATGGCTATTGAATGAAAATGTGTGTATTGAATGAAAGTTTTTTTAACAAAAAAGTTTAGGATCACAATTTTTTTCATAACTTTTTGTCACAACTGCGATGAAGTAGAGTGTTATTAGTGAAGAAAAAATAATAGATCTATATGAAAGTGATAGTTGTGAGATATGGCAAAAATGGCATATTGTAGACCAAGATTGGGAGCTTAAAAATTGGTATGAGATTGAGATACCACTAAAAACTTCCGCAAGAAAAACTCCCCATTGTCTGATAGCTGGTTCAAATTTTATTTTCCACCAACCTGGAGACGCGGATTGTGACATTTACTCATAGGAATTTCGTAAAGATACCGACGTAGATGTGAGAGATGTATGATTTATTGATAACATTTGCAAGCTACAATGGGGGAGGAATCTACTTCTTGGAACAAAAGTTTGTTACGGGCCTACTAGATATTGTCAATGAGGATTTAAGAAAATGATTTTTCTTCTTTTTGTATACAGGATAAATAATCATTCTAGTCCAATCAGCAATAGATTTAGGATGAATGGCTTTAAAATTAAAAAGGCCATTTAAAGTTTCTCAAAATGATTGTGGCAAATGGGCATCTGAAGAAAATATGCTCAAGAGTTTCTGAATTTGAATAACATTAGGAACAAGAAGACTCTAGGAGTTGCATTCCCTTGTTAATAACATAGTTAGAACTTAGAAGGCAAAATCTCCCATACTAGCTTCCACAAATTGATTTTAAGCTTCCAAAATTTGTTTCATTCTTTCAGTTGGAGAGGACTGGAAGATGCAAATCTAATTGATTGATGATCTAAATGATTGGCACACCGAAATATTTACTGTTATTAAGGATCCAAATAGATTTGTCATCAGAGTCAAGGATGAGAGGTGAATACACAGTATATGATTAACATTTACCTATCAAAGAGCCTTCTTCATTTATCACGATCACACTGTCTACTGGTGTCTTATAGATTCCTCTCCACAGGTGAAGAATTAGATTTAGGTTGTGAATTTAGGAAAGATGTTCCTCAAATATTTAGCTTTCTAAATTTGTACCCAAGTTCAATCTAGATGTGACAACAATTGCCATTCAAGTTTATATAACATCGAATACAAGTTAATTTCTAAGCTTCTCGCTAATTGACTAAAATTTATTACTTATTAAATTCATTACACCTTGGCAAGCTGCATTCATTCCTGGACATATTAGTCAAGATAACCTGATCTTAGTCCTTGAAATCATTCATTTAATGAAAAAAAAATACTGGTGGAGTTGCTAAATGGATTTAGAAAAGCCTTTTGACAGGGCTGATTTGTCTTTTATACTTGCTGTCAAGAAAATTCTTGAATTTTCCCACAAATAAATTCAAGTCACACACCAATGCATCTCCATCTCCACCCCTACCTTCTCCATTCTCCAAAATGGAAGTCCTGTTGGTCATTTCCAGACTCACCAGGCTTAAGTCACGTTGACCCCTTATCCCATTTTTATTTATCATGGCAACTAACATTCTCTCTAGACTCTTTATTAGCAAAGAGCAAACTGGTTTTTTAAGAGCTGTACAAGTTGGTAGGTGCTGTCCAAGAATCCCTCGTCTCATGCTTGTTGATAACCTTAAGCTTTAAAGCACTAGGTTCGGCTGCACGTGCAAGGCACCTGCTTGCCATTTTAAGTTATACCTTATAACAAACCAAATCTATAAATCAGCTGATTTTTAAGGTGCTTAGTAATTTTACCATTAATTAAAAGAGTCACCCATTTTAGAGTAATGCTACCTTCATAACATTTTCACAACTATTTCATAACAAATCCTAGGTTCTTAGTTGTTATTGGTGGATAAAAAAAGTGACGTTAGTGGCAGGCTCACATTGAAACCAATATCAGCTTACTACCTAAGTTTTGTTTAGAAATTGTTTTGAAAATATTGTGAACGTAGCATTACTCTTAATATTACCATATACGAATAAAACACAAAAATTATAATAGGAGACCATACATATTTCAAATATATATGTGATCTTTGGAAACCATACATCATAAAGTAGACCATAGTTGAATTTTTTTCCCTAATGAATTTATATATATACAGATTCTAGTTTAGCACATTTTATTCAGTTATTTATAGCTATAGGTAATGTCCAATCTAACCCAAAAACAGATTTCTTACCAGGTCACTTGTCAGAGACCAACCTCCCTAGGTCAATAGGAAAGATTGGAACAAAAACTACTATTGATAATAGAGGGAAATTTACTTAAAGCAAGCGAGGAGTTCAAATAGTACAATTAGATTACATAAACATGAAAGGCTAATTACTTCAACTTTTTTTCATGTCATGCAAAGTAAGCTTGCCCATTTAGAATTTGAAAGAGTAACCTTTACAAATTTAAGAATATAAGCTAATAACCCTCGGGCACTATCTAGGCCACGTACACAAACAAGCCATGTTTTCTTATACAGTAGAGCTGCTAATTAAGCCTGTAAAGATCAAAAGGATCCCAAAAAAAGGCTTATTAAAGCAGTTCTTCCAAACAATCAAATTGACAAAGGTAACAGCTACCTTTAATATCTGTATCTTCATCTCTGTGAGCATGAGAATTAAAAATCTCTAATGTACTATACAGGTTTATTCCATGCTAATGAAGGCTTCATTTTTATTTATTTTTTGATAAGTACTAATGAAGGCTTCATAAACATGATAAATTTTAAAGTGCAAAGAACCACCAAAAAACGTCCATAAAAAGAGATAGTACTCAGCCAAATTGCAAACTGAATGTGCTAAAATTGCCTTCACTTAAAGGTGAAAGGTGCTTACAAAGCTTCCTTATTTAACTCTTACAACAAACACCTAAGTCACATGTTATGCACACCACTACTCTAAATTCTCTGCATAACCTATACAAACCAGCTTTAAGACCAGCTGGTTTGATTTACAAAATTAACCAATCCAAACCAGAGCAAATCAAAGTTAACCACCAAAAGTCCTAAAAAGCCTATAAGGATTTCAAAATTCATTAATTTATGAAAGTTATGGACAACTGGAGATGAATGGGGAATACAAATGATCATAGCTAGATAACTTTCCAAGGGCATATTTTATAGATTTTACCTGATTTGTAGTGGTTTCTTCAACTGCTTGTTCAGACCAAGCCACTGCAGAAACAAGAGTATGTGAAAAGAACCATACAAGACCCAAAAAAAAAAAAAAAAAACAGTATTCACTGATTGAACTAGCCAATGATCAGGGTAATGAAATGAAAGTTGGAAACCAAACAAGCCGCAAAACCTACCAGCCATCTAGAGACCTGTAAACTTTCTCCCTCTGATAAGTATTCACACATAATTGTTGTGAGCGTAATATACTAATATGGAACATATAAAAAGCAGAAATCGAAGAGATCTCCTCTTATTAGTTGCGTAGATGAAGCCCAATTATACCAAAGTCAATATAAATGACAACATCTTGAGTAGTTTTCAAATGACAAACAAATATCTAGAAGAATCAAACAATATCTGCACCGAAAAAACAATCAATTTTTGCATTTAGAAAGCTGTATAAGAAAAGGGGCATACTTGCCTATACCCAAAATCATCATCATCTTGTCAATCTTGCAAAAATTCTCTGTTTGATATATTGTAACAGAGCGAATTCTCTTAAAACAACAGAGCGAATTATATTGTAACAATCAAATCAAAAAGCATATAGTTCTTGTTGAAATCAAATAATGCGGACGAGAATGAACATGTAAGACTCAAAGAAATAGAGAGACACAAAATCAATACAGAACTGACACCCAAAGATTACCAAGCATCGATATCAGATTCACCCGTAAAACCAAAAAGCCCTAAAACACAAAACCTAACATCCAAAAGCCATACAAATCCAGCCAGAAAATCGGTGTCTGTGATTTGATCCGCATCTATAGGGTAATGGTTCCGCGTCAGAAATGACGCAATCACCTAATGCCGTAGCTAACAACCGGTTTTGCAAATCTCAGTAACGGTTACTACTGGCTTCAAGTGACAGCACCATCCCTGACGCGAAAGCGTTACCAGCGACGGAAGGAAGTTTTTCTGAGCAAGCAGAGGCACGAGGCAGCAGGAGAGGAGTTGCAATTCTTTTTAATTTGAACCGTTGTTTTAACCTAATCGATTTCCCACGTCATCGATCTGTGCGCCCGTTCTCCTTTACTTTTTTATCTGTATAATAATTCATAGGCGAAACGAAACGTTTCACATTTGACTTTTTATTGACCACTCCTCGTTAGGTAACGTGACTACATAAATTGCAGCCACATTTATATTTAAAACACTGATCAATTGTGCCTTTTCAATATGCCTATTCACAGTTACACCTATTCCGAACTGGTGCCAATGTGCCTATAAATAGGCATCCCTTATTTTATTTTAAAAAGCTAGTTTTTTTATTCATCCATAAGAGTCTTTAGACAGAGAGAGACACAGTTCTATTTGTTGTGCACGAAGATTATAGTGCTTCTTCTACATGATGTTCATTATTTTATCTTGGTCAGTTTTATATCAACCATTCTGTATTCATTTGGTCTGTAAGTTTTACTTTATTTCTCTTACTCATTCACACAAAGATTTGTACATATATTGTTATACATAAGATGCATATATTAAAATAAAAAAACTGTCCTTGAGAAGAAAAATAAAAGAAAAATACGTAAAAATTGTAAAAGAAAGAAGTGAATGATATATCAATATCACGCTTGAATAGGAAATTACGGTTATAGTGGCAGGTTCCAAGGGTTAAGTGAATGGTATAAGGGCATGTGGCTTGATTTTTTTTTTTTTTTAAATAAAAAAAAAAAAGAAAAGAAAAAGAGAAAGCTTTTCTGTCGATTATGGAATACAAAGAAGCAATTTTTATAATTCTTTTTCAGTAGGTACTGATTACGTTTAATACAATTTAATAACTTTGATGCTATCTGTTGGTCTTTATTCATACTTACAAAATTATTTGTCACTATTTGGGCGGGTCAGGGGGCAATTGCCAAATGAAGAAGTTAAAAAAGGTGAAAGAGAGAAAGTTGAAAAGAAGTTACCAAATGAAAAAATTGTTTAGTGTTATTGTTGCTACTCTTGTTTGTTGGTGTGGTTTGATTCCTAGACCTTTCCACTTTCTCTAACCCAAAAAAAACCCGACTTACAAATAGCAATTTTGGAAAATACCTACAAGTTTCTTGTGTTTCTAAGAAAAATGAAAGAGAAGAAGTTAAGAAGAAGTTACCAAATGAATATGAACCACTATTTATACCCAAAGGATTATGAACTTTCAACATGCTTCTTTTCAGTTAATAGGAACATTTTCATTCAATAGGGTACCTTTTCGGTCAATAAACACCTTTTCGTTTAATAGGCACCTTTTGGTAATCCAATTTGAATGGTTATAACCTTTCAATAGGCACCTTTTGGTATATATATTTTACAATTTATCTTGTATATACCTATATATACAACACAAACTAAACTAGAGATGCAATATTATTTCTCTTATTCATTCCCACAAAAACTACTAAATAAAACAACGTTGCTATTTTTCCTCTGAAACTCATCCCATAGCTATTCCTGTGCATCGCAAGGGTTAGCGACTAGTTTATTTTATTATAAAACATGTACTCATTCTTCTCCAACGGAAATGTGAGAAGAAAAATCCAAAAAATATTCTATTAAATTACTGTGTCAATATTCCACCGTTTATAATTCTAATCTACAACTACAAATGTTAGATCTTTTTGTAATTATACTTTAGTTATATAATGTATTATAAACCCGATTTAAAAAACTGTTACTATTTTGTGTGGATTCTAATAAGTATTGATTCTTAATTTTTTGATATTATGTCAAAATAGTCTCTATCATTAAATGATGAATAGAAAATACTAATATATCTTATGGCTAAAATAAAATTTTATTTACATGCCACATGTATTGCCATATATGGCCTAAAATTAAAAACTAAAGTGACACATAGCTATTTTAAAACCTAAATTGCCACATAGCATCTTATTAAGGAATCCACATAATCCACACACTATCCAAAATCCAAACTCCACAACAATACAAATCATGTATAAAGAAATCTAGGTTTTAAAACTAAAACCTAAATTAAAAACAAAATTAAATAATAAAAATTAAATTTGACGGGGAAATTTAGGTTTAGGTATTAAAATAACTAACATGTCACTTAAGTTTCTAATTTTAGACCATATGGCAATACACGTGATAGTCTATGTGGCATGCAAATAATATTTTATTTTTATCGTTAGTCATGTTAGCATTTTTCATCCATCGCTTAAAAGCATGAATTATTTTGACACAATACCAAAATGTGTTGGTCCCTAACCTTTTGATATATATTTTTTTATAACAAAAAAAAAATACTATAAAGTTATAGCCAAATTGACACATTTGAAATGTCATAGACCAAATTAACACACAACATAAATGTCAGGAACCAAATACATAATTTACCCACTTTTATATATATATATATATATATATATATATAAAATGGTATGTAAAATGATGAACCCAATAATGGTTTTATCAATCTTAACACCCTTTATGGTATCAGAGCCACTCTTTTCTGGCCGGTGGTAGTGTTGTTGTGTTCTTTGTCTCTTGTCCGTGTCTACCCGAACGCTTGATATTCCGTTGTTGTGTTCCCTTCTTACCGTCGTTGGCGCCACCCTAGTCGTAAAGTGAATTCCTAGAACCGAACTGTAAGGCCCGTTTGAGCCAAGAGAGGGCGTGTAGGGCATGAGAGGTATAAGGTTGGTTAGGGTATGTGTTACGAAATGCAACGGTTGTGAGAAAAACATGATAACTGAGTGTTGAACCTAGGATATTATGGATAAGTTTTGGAGATCCAACTCCTCTATCAGCTCCAGGACTAGTTGTCATCCTGATATTGTAAATGAAGAAGATCACACTATTGATGATAATGAGTTGATCCCTGATTTTCGTAATTGGACTATTTCTAAAGTTCATGAAAAATGCTGCTTGTTTTCTAATGGGTTCAGTTATTTGCAAATTGCTATTAATGATGAAAAAGACTCTGTATCTGTTACTCCATTGGATTTTGATTCTCCTCCTATTGAAAATCCTCCTGTTTACCAAAATCAATTAAGAGTTTTGACTGTTTTAAATGATGATTTTGAAATTGATTGGGATTCTTTGTACAATGAGTTTATGCTTGCAACAAACAAAACCAAGAGAAAATATTTCCAAAATAATTTTGCTCAGTCTGAAAAAGACCGTGTTAAAAGAAAATGGTTGGAAATGATGAATCAATTGAAAAAACATATTTTGTTTTTTGATTTTCTTGAAAACCATTATATTTCAAATGATGAGGTTTCAAAACAACATTTAAATGTGATAAAGAAATCAAATTTTGTTAAGATTGATAAAACCATTATTAGGTCTAGTCATCCTCCTCTTGATTCAATTTTGATAATTACCAAGAAAGATGAAATGACAAAAGAGGAAGTGAAGGCCTCCCCTTTCAAAATTGCTGATGATCAAACTCTCATTGTTAGCCTTATTGAACAAAACAGTTTTACTAATCAATCTTTGCATATTATTGGTCAACAGCTTGACCGTATTAAAGAAAAAATTGTTGAAAAACCTGTTTCTGAAAAACTTGTTTCTGAAAAATCTGTTTCTGAAAAATCTGTTTCTGTTAAAACTGAGAAACCTTTGATTAATTTACCCAGTCAAAGAGAAAAAGTTGTGTTTAAAACTTCTCAGTCCAAGACTCTTGAAATTGTTGAAAAAATACTTTCTGATTTAAAAGTTAAAACTGAGGGTACTTCTACACGAACTCCAACTGCTCTCACTATTTCCAAAAAAGAAATTGTTTCTGAAAAAAATACAGATTCTGATACTGTTTCTTCTGTTTCTGCAAAAAGAATCTTTGATGATGATTTCCCAGAAATTAAAATATTTGTTGGGAACTCCAAACCCATGTTTTTTACTAAAAATTGGTATTCAAAACCTACTCCTCCTGATATGCAGTTTGAAGAGAGATCTTTTCAAACACAGTTTTCTGTTTCTGCTGATAAGCTTTATGAATGGAATATTGATGGTTTGTTTGAACAAGAAATCATTAATAAAATGAGTCATATGTCTATGGTTGGTATTGCTTATCAAAATAACCATGATCTTGATCAACCTGAAATTGTTAATTTACTTGTTACTGGTTTTTCTGGTACACTTCGTGGATGGTGGGATTCTTACATCATTGAAGAATCCAGAGAATCTATTAAACATGCTGTTAAAAAGAATGATGAAGGTTTGCCTATTTTTGATGAAAGTACTGGTCGTGGTATTCCTGATGGTGTTAATACCTCGATCTATACTATTCTCAAACATTTTGTTGGTACTCCATCTAACATTTCATCTCGAATTTCTGATTTGCTAAATAATTTGAGATGTCCTACTATGTCTGATTACAGATGGTACCAAGATGTTTTCCTTTCCAGAGTAATGCATCGGAAAGACTCTTTCAAGCTTTATTGGAAAGAAAATTTTATTGACGGTCTGCCTCCTATCTTTGCTCATAAGGTAAAACAAGAGTTAATTGGTAAAAATGATTCTATTGATTTTGATAATTTGACTTATGGTGATATTTTAAGCACTATTAAAAAACTTGGTATTAATATGTGCAATGATGAAAAACTGTTAAAACACCAATTAAAAAATAAAAGAAAAGCTAAATATGAAATGGGTAATTTCTGTGAACAATATGGTTTGCCCCCTATTGCTCCTTCCAGGCAAAAAGGGAAAAAACATGATAAAAGTCACAAAAATTACAGCCATAAAACACATAAAAGATACAGAACCAACTTTGTTAAACCAAATGATTTTTATGCTAAAAAGAAACATGTTAAACAAAGATCAGGTAAAGGTAAATGTTTTAACTGTGGAAAACCTGGACATTTTAGTAAAGATTGTAATAAAAAACCTGGTAAGTTGAAAAATAAGTTTAATATGTTAAACTATCATATGTTAAACATTGGAAATAAAGAGCAAGAAGAATTATTCAAAATCCTTGAATCAAACAATCCGTCTGATTCCTTGGAAGATGATTTTTCTTCTTCTTCCGATTCTGGCTATCAATCTGTTACTGATTCTTCTAATATTAAAATTGGTTGTAGAGGTTCCTGTTGTAATGTGATTAAATCTGTTAAAACTCTCAATTTGGATAAGTTCAAGAAAAACTTGGTAAAAAATGAAACTGATAAAAAACAAAAATCAACTATAAGCTTTGAAGAAACTTTGGAAAGATCTAATAAAAAGAAATCCAAATATTTAACTGTTAATGATTTACAGCATGAAATTAATATTGTTAAACAAGAGATAAGCGAATTAAAACATAAAAATAAAGGTGATAACAATCATCTTAAACAAAAGCTGATAATGTTAAAAGCTGATAAAAACCTTGATAAATAACAATCTGATAAATCTGATAGTAAACATGATGATGAGCACAAAGATGGCGATGAATCCAGTCAACAGGCTCTTCTTTCTGATAAAGGTACTGATGATGTTTTCACTAATTCTCAGCTTGCTCTTGTTAATAAAATAATTCCTCCAAAATGGTTTACAAAAGTCAAAATTGTTGTTTCTCCTGATTATCATTTTACTGTTATTGCCATGATAGATTCAGGTGCGGATATGAACTGTATCCAAGAAGGATTGATTCCTTCAAAATACTTTGAAAAATCTACGGAAAGATTGGTTTCTGCTAATGGTTCTCAAATGAAAATTAAGTATGAATTGAATAATGCTCATGTATGCCATGCTAATGTCTGTTTCAAGATTCCTTCCGTTCTTGTTAAAAATATGACTGATAAAGTGATTCTTGGTTTGCCTTTTATAAAGGGGGAAGGGGACGCACAGTTGATGGGAAGAGACGGAAGCACAGTAATATTGTAAGGAAAATAATGTAAGTAACTTGAAAGTAAATAACTTGAAAGTAAGAACAATTATAAGGCGGTAGAACCAGCCAAGTATATATATCAAAGTAAATGAAATAATAGTTCAAAGTAAATGAAAGCAATTTAGAACCATCCGTTATGGCGGTAATCCGTCCAAGGTGGTGGTAGCAATAAATAGAACAATGAACATAAAACTTGAAAATACTTGTTATTGAAAGTAGGATAAACACTTACAGTAGTAATGAATACAAGATCTCAACAGTTACAGGTTAACAGTTACAAAGCTTGAACTAGTCCTAGTTACAAGGTTTGTAGGATTACAAGGCTTGTAGTGAACAAAGGTGAACAAGGTAGTAGTAGTAGTAGTAGCAACAAGGAATTCTTTCTCTAAAAAGGCTTCCTAAGAGTAGGAGTTCTAAGGGAAGAGAATTCTGAACTAAAACTTGACTTCTAAAACCAAGGGACATCCCCCCTTAAATAGGCAAAGTTTTAAGTGAACAGTACTCGTGAACAGTAAAAGTTAACAGTAAAGATAATAGTAATAAATTGCTAAAAGCAATCTTGGTGTGACTAAAAGTCACGGGAAACATGGAGAATCACCTTTTCAGAACATTATCATCAGGAGTGGAAATTAACAGTGAAAGTTCACTAGTAGGTAAACAGTGTAGCATTTGGCCGTTATGTAGGCTAAACAAATAAGCTCAATCTTCTTGAAGATCTAGAGTGTTATCTTCATCATGTCCGAACAGCTCCTGATCATATGGGAAATAGGGGTTATGAGCAACAGATTCTTCTGAAGAGGCTTTGGATTCTTCTTGATTAGCAACAGCTTCTTCTGCCCATTTGAGTAAAGCTAGAAGAGCATCAGGATTTTTTCTCAAATTGTCAATAGAGGGGCTTTTATTCTGTGCTGGAGACTGAACATTTTTGCTGGAAGAAGAAGAGGGAGCATCAGCAGGAGCAGGGGTTTGAACAAGGGAATGATCTTTTGCCTTGGGCAAAGCAGCAGCAGATGAAGATTCTCTGGAAATAGAAGCAACAGCGACAATAATACGTTGAGTGTGAGGGAATTTGCCCCACCATTTTACATACCAATGCCTAGAGAGAACATCACCGTCTTTCTCATATTGCCATTTCAATATCCAAGGTATTTTATATTTTTTAACAAAATGAAGCAAAGCAGGAAATTTGGCTTCATAAGCATCACACCTATAACATTTCTTGAAACAGTCGAAAGCATCAAGCAATGGTGCAGGAAATAATTCAGTAATAGGACCAAATTGGGCCCACCAGCGGTTGAACCAAAGAGGCAAATCACCAGTGAAGTTTTTGTCAAAGTTAACAAACCAAGAATGAGACATGTTTTCATTCTGGTGCAGCATGAATCTTGACCAAGCCATGAGATAATCATAATATGAATAGGGAATGGGGGAACTTGGCATTGTTCTGGTAGATGTAAGAGAAGAGCCCCATTTTTCTTCAGAAATAAAATTGACCAAGTAAACACTGTGGTAAATAATTTTGGAAGTATCTTTGTTATCAGAAATGGTGTTAATAATAATAGATCTTTCATGGCGCAGAAGATCAGAATAATAATTTAAATTCTTTTCTCTATGCTCCGGAATCCAATGAAACTTCGGGGGGAAATAACTCCTAGCAAGTCTGAGAGGATCCGAAATAGAGGCTCTGTTAGGTTCAATATAAAACAAGTGTTGGAAATATTTTTTTTTGATGTATTGAGGGGAATTTTTTGGAAAAACAGTTTTAACAGGCTGGTTAACGGGGGTTAGGGCATAAGGGTCATAAGATGAAGCAAGAACAGTGGAGTAATTAAGCCTAGGGATGGTTCCTAGGGTGGTGAAACGGTTAGTAATGTCAAGGGGAGAAGCAGGTTCTTTTTTAACAATTTGTTTAGAAGATTCTGCAGGATGATTATCTTTCGGTCGTCTACTTGCCATTATGACACTGCAGGAATTCACGAGTAAGGAAATCAGGGATAGAATTTTGAGATCCTTTAATATATTCAATTTCAAAATCAAAAACGCTTAAAATAGCTTGCCATCTAGCCAAAATATGTTTTGAAGCAATATTTTCAACATCTTTTTCAATAACATATTTAGCACTTTTGCAATCAATACGTAACAAAAACTTTTGGTTTAACAAATCACTTTGAAATTTTGAAATACATAGTACTATAGATAAAATTTCCTTTTTAATAGTACTATAATTTAACTGTGCATTATTCCAAATACCAGAATAGAAACGAACAATTTGTTCAGATGACTCAGGAGAAACTCTTTGTTTTAGAATACCACCATAACCAACCTCAGAGGCATCAGTTTCAACAATTTTGAAAGCACCAACAGTAGGGATACCAAGACAAGGCAATGTCTTAACATGAGATTTGATTTGTTTAACAATAGAAGTATGAACATCAGACCAAGGAGGAGGATTACTCTTTAACTGATCAAACAGGGGTTTGCATTGTTTCCTCATGTCTTTGTAAAAATCTGCGACATAGTTTAATGACCCAAGAAATCTTTGAAGCTGTGTTTTGTCAATGATAACATCAGGAAACTTATCAGCAAATTGGATGGCTCTATCTATAGGACGAATCTGTCCTTCAGAGATATCATAGCCAAGAAAACGAACCTTGGTTTGAAATAGTGTAATTTTCTTGGCTGAGACAACAAGACCATTTCTTTTGATAGTGTCAAGAAACGAATTCAAATGTTTCCAGTGTTCGTCAATAGAGCTAGAGTAAACAAGAACATCATCAATATAAACAATGGTGAAATGACTGAAGGAGTTAAAAATATCATTCATGATATTTTGAAACTCACTCGGGACATTCTTAAGGCCAAATGGCATAACATTCCACTCATAATGTCCAAAAGGAGTGGTAAAAGCAATTTTGTACCTATCATTCTCACTAATCTGAATTTGCCAGAACCCAGATTTCATGTCAAACTTGGAGAACACGACAGCTTCACTCATCCTATGGACAAGGTCATTCTTATTGGGAATAGGATACCGAATCCATTCTAAAACCTTATTCAAGGGTTTGTAGTTAATGACTAATCTTGGGGTTCCTCTTTCAATCTCAGCATTTTTTTGGACATAAAAAGCGGAACAAGACCAGGGAGACTTGCTATTCCTAATCAATTTTTTCTGCAACAAATCATGGATTTCTTTTTTGCAAAATTCAACAGTTTCAACATTCATTTGGATAGGATGAGCTTTTGTGGGAATATTTTTCTCATCAAAATCGTTAACATATGGCAAATCAACAATATGTTTCTTCCTATGCCAGAACGCATTAGGAACATCAGAGCAAATATCATCAATCAACATTTTCTGAAAATTATCAATTTTGGATTGCAACAATTTATCAGAAATTTGTTCAGCAATTTTCTTGTATCTAACTTCTTGCTGAAGGAATTTAAGATGTTTAATTTTAGCATGTATCATGTTTGAAGCAGTATTAGTATCAATATCAAACTTTGAAGCAAATTTGAACTTTACTTTCTGTCCAAAAGGATCAGTAGTAATTCCATCATGTTCAACAAGAAAAGGATATAAAGCATTTATAAAAGGCAAACCAAGAATCACTTTATCAGTCATATTTTTAACAAGAACGGAAGGAATCTTGAAACAGACATTAGCATGGCATACATGAGCATTATTCAATTCATACTTAATTTTCATCTGAGAACCATTAGCAGAAACCAATCTTTCCGTAGATTTTTCAAAGTATTTTGAAGGAATCAGTCCTTCTTGGATACAGTTCATATCCGCACCTGAATCTATCATTGCAATAACAGTAAAATGATAATCAGGAGAAACAACAATTTTGACTTTTGTAAACCATTTTGAAGGAATTATTTTATTAACAAGAGCAAGCTGAGAATTAGTGAAAACATCATCAGTACCTTTATCAGAAAGAAGAGCCTGTTGACTGGATTCATCGTCATCTTTGTGCTCATCATCATGTTTACTATCAGATTTATCATATTGTTGTTTATCAAGGTTTTTATCAGCTTTTAACATTATCAGCTTTTGTTTAAGATGATTGTTATCACCTTTAGTTTTATGTTTTAATTCGCTTATCTCTTGTTTAACAATATTAATTTCATGCTCTAAATCATTAACAGTTAAATATTTGGATTTCTTTTTATTAGATCTTTCCAAAGTTTCTTCAAAGCTTATAGTTGATTTTTGTTTTTTATCAGTTTCATTTTTTACCAAGTTTTTCTTGAACTTATCCAAATTGAGAGTTTTAACAGATTTAATCACATTACAACAGGAACCTCTACAACCAATTTTAATATTAGAAGAATCAGTAACAGATTGATAGCCAGAATCGGAAGAAGAAGAAAAATCATCTTCCAAGGAATCAGACGGATTGTTTGATTCAAGGATTTTGAATAATTCTTCTTGCTCTTTATTTCCAATGTTTAACATATGATAGTTTAACATATTAAACTTATTTTTCAACTTACCAGGTTTTTGATTACAATCTTTACTAAAATGTCCAGGTTTTCCACAGTTAAAACATTTACCTTTACTTGATCTTTGTTTAACATGTTTCTTTTTAGCATAAAAATCATTTGGTTTAACAAAGTTGGTTCTGTATCTTTTATGTGTTTTATGGCTATAATTTTTGTGACTTTTATCATGTTTTTTCCCTTTTTGCCTGGAAGGAGCAATAAGGGGCAAACCATATTGTTCACAGAAATTACCCATTTCATATTTAGCTTTTCTTTTATTTTTTAATTGGTGATTAGATCTTCTTCATTCACAGAAATTACCCATTATATATATATATATATATATATATATATATATATTTATATAAATGTGATTAGATCTTGATATTAGATTTGTTTTTTTAGGTCTAGGTAAAAGTAAACTTAGGTATTAGAGTTAGGGATGGCAAATTAAACCTGCCTGCAAACAAATGGAGTAGGGACGAGGTTAACTTTTTCCACCCTAACCCACCCCGTTTATATTTAATTTTAAAAATATTTGTATTGATGTAGACACCCTATTTTACAACTCTCATTTAACTACATTTGCATTGCATTGCATCTCACTTGCATTGCATATCATCACTATATCATGTCACAAGGGCAAAATTGTACTTTTGGTTGCTTGATCTCCAAAGACATTTCATGAAAAAACTCCTAAGGTCATAACCATTAAAACAACATTTCATGGATCTCAATCAGATAACCTTATTAAAAGATATCAAGAAAGCAAGTTTTAACCATAATGTGCACTTGCATGAATTAAATCCCAACCACACATGATTATGAACTCTTAATTCTAATTGGTTTAATTTAATTCAATTTAAATTAAATAATGTGTCATAACACTATTAGTTAAGTATTAAGTTTATGATAAGTGTAGGAATGATAGGCCCAGTAGTATATATATATATATATATATATATATATATATATATATATATATATATTGGGCCGGGAGCCCGATCCGAGGACATCTTGTAGTCCGAGGACGGGTAAACGCTATCATGGAAGTCCGCATTAGTGAATGAAGAAATGGAGTCTGGTCATGAGAGTCTAGGAAGATGGTCCGAGGAGGAATGCCTCCTCGGCTAAACAAAGCAGAGGTCAGAAGATGTGGTCTGCCATCTAGAGAAACATTCTGGGAGATTTTATTGATAAGGATACACATCATGAAAACACAAGACAAAGGGAAGCTATGAAATATCTAAGAGAAAGCTGCTCCCATCGCATTGAATGCTCTGCAGCTAACTCTCTAGCCGCATTAATGTGGAAGTGATACTTGAACAGTAATTTTTAGCCTTATAGCTACTCCTAGAGATTTCAGGAAGGTGCTGATGGGACAAGGATCAAAGCCAGTAACTTGATCTACACGTGGAGGGTGGAGATAGAAGAAAAATGAGAGTACAAGAGAGAAAGAAGCCCCTAAATAAGGGGGATCGGAGAATTGAGAGGAAAACACTGTAGCAACAAGAATTGAACTTAGAATCAAATTCAACATAAATATATTAGAACTAATCTCCTTGGACCGTGCCGAGGATGATTTTCTTTGGATAAAACAAGTTTATCTTTGCTTTTTTGTCATCTAGATCCACTATAATTATTATCTAACTCATTAGAGCTTAGTTTTCCAACCCACGCTTTACAAATTCATTGTATTGAGCTCTTTAGGCCTAGGTCCTATTACCTTTTGGGCTTAGGAATGAAATTGAGTCCTTACAATCGGCGCCATCTGTGGGGAAGTTCTTGTGTTGTAGTGAGTTTAACGTTCAATTATGGTAGGTTTAGGTCCGAATCAAGGGGAGTCTGTTGGTTCCCAGCGTCAAGACTAGTTTCTCAACCTTGAACGGAGAAAGGACCGAGAGGTTAGTATGCATACCACACACAACAGTAGGAGCCAATCTCAAGATGGGAGTAACGTCTCTCATGAAGAGAACACTAGGAGCAAGCAACTGGAGATTGACCGTTTGCGAAGAAGGTTACACCGCGAGCAACGTGGGGGAACTCCCTCAAGTTCTGGCTCCTCTTCTGATGATGACAGTGATAATAGTTACCGCCCCAGGTCTAGGATTTCCCCCAATGAGTCTTTTTCATGCGATAAGGATCACCATTATAAGCGGAGAAGGGAGAGTTCGCCTCATAAAGGTCTGGGATATGATGCTATGGGTAGGGCTCTCAATCAGATTTCTAAATCACCTTTTACCCGTAGGGTTGAGAGAGGAAAACTTCCTCGATGGTTCACTCAACCAACATTTGCCCTGTATAACGACAGATCAGACCCTGTGGAGCATGTTAGCCACTTCAACCAGAAAATGGCTGTTCACTCAAAGAATGAAACCTTGATGTGCAAGGTATTCCCATCTAGCTTGGGGCCTATGGCAATGAGATGGTTCGATGGTCTGAAAGAGGGTTCTATTAACTCCTTTAAGGATCTTACTAAAGCATTCGGTTCTCGCTTTGTTACTTGTAGTAGGGTTCGTCGGCCCTTAGACTCCTTGTTATCCATGACTATGTGAGAGGTGGAAACTCTGAAAATATACTCTAACAGATACTGGGAGATGTTCAATGAGATTGATGGGAACTTTGATAACGTGGCTATAAGGACTTTTAAGGTCGGCCTACCTACTGAGCATGATTTGAGGAAGTCGTTGACCAGGAAGCTTGCTAGGAGTGTACGTCAGCTCATGGACCGTATCAACGAGTATAAGCGGGTCGAGGAAGACCAACAACAAGGGAAAGGGAAGGCTAAGGTTATCCCTCAGGATAGAAGGGATTTCAAGTCGGACAGATTCAACAATAACCGGCCCCGAAGAGACTTTGTTGGGCAATCTGAGTCTAGTGCTACTCAGGTGGTTGGCACAGTGTTCCATGAGCTAGTGCATCAAGTCTTGGAAAAAATTAAAAATGAGCTATACTTTAAATGGCCAAATAAGATGGAAGGAGACTTTATGAAGCGCAACCAAAGTCTTCATTGCCAATACCACCAAGAATGAAGACACACCACAGAAGATTGTAGAACTTTGTGGAGTCATCTGGAACAACTAGTCAGAGATGGAAGGTTAAAGCAGTTTATGTATCAGCCCAACAGGCAAGGAGGCCAAGCAGGATCGAGGTCTCAGAGAAATACTTCTTTAAGGCCACTTTTGGGCACAATTAATAATAATACAATTATTATTATTATTATTAATTGTATTATTAATAATAGGTTTGGGTTGGGGGCGCGGTCTCTCACATATCCCTACCTAGTTTTCATAGTTTCGAGATACTAACTTTGTGCACTCAGTTAGAGGCCTTGTCGGACTCCATTTGTGATGTTCTTGCTATTGTTGGAAAGCTCTTACAATGTACTTTCCAAAAGAGATCCAACTTTATTTCATTTGGTGTAATCTGTAAAAAGTTATTGGCCCCAAAAGTGGGCTAGTCAAAATGGAAAGAGGCTCCGAAGTTAATTCTTGTAAATTTTGTACACACAATATCTCACAATTCGAAAGTGATCTTAAGATTTTATTTTCTATGGGATGTAGATAATCACTTCCTCTTCAATTACGTATCAAAATTTTTGATCCGAGTGTAAAGAGGGCACCTTAGCTTGATTCTTGTGAGTCTCGTATGATTTTTCATATTTTTGGAACATTAGTACATTGCTTTTTTGCCTTTCCGACCTCCATCTGATTCAAATGAGGCATCATTGGAAAGATCATTATGTTTACTTTCTAAAGTATTCGCTTTGTAAATTTCTTTTGATTTAAGTGGAAGTTTGCAATCCAACCATAACCATTTGAAGTTTGTAATAAGATATTTCTAACACCTCTTTATATTGGGAATATTGGGAATTGATGGTTATTTGATTACAATTTAGTCTAGATCAAGCTTTGTATACTTACTCTCAAAATTGGCTAAGTGTTTAAGCACAATTTCATTATTTTTGTAATTATCTTGCTTATTATAAGTCTGATATAGGCATGTGATAAGCCATTTAAAAGGGAATTATGTTATCTTTGATATGGGCTTGAATTTATCTCAATTGAATGGTTGAATTTTTCATCAAATAAATGTCAAATTCAGGTTGACCACGATTAAACTTGGGAAAGGTGATTAAAAATATTGATTTTAAAGTAAAACAATGGATTTTGGAGTTTAGATGATTTTTTGACTTCATATGACCATTGGTTAACTTGATCAAAGTTTGATCAACAAAGGGTATTTTTGGTCATTTCAACTCTTGACATATAAATTGGTGATTCCAGCATCCAATGGGGACATTTTGTATTAAATTTAGTATTACCTTGATCCTAGGGTCAAAATTATAACTTTTTAAAAAAAATTATAGGCTTAAATTGGAATTTTACTCTCAAATCAAGGGTGGACAAATACGATCAACACCAAGACCATGTAATTTTCTGATTGATGCAGTATTTAAATTATTCAATAAAATTATATTATTTTATTATGGTTTTCTTATTTTTCTAATATTTAAATAAGTGGTGACTTAATTGTAATTATAAACCCTCTATCTAAGGGGACAAATATAATCAATCGAACTGTCAATTTGAGAGGCACCAATGTGACTCCACTCATTCATGCAGGCTTAGCCCAACTTGAATAAATGGGTTGGGACACGGTCTTTCACAATCAGCAAAGATTAAACTTTAATAATATGTGGGCAAGGATCCATTAACATACTTGACCTCAAATTTGGGCATAAGACTCATTTAACCCCATCAAGAATTGCATAAAAGATTCTTGAAGTTGATGCTTAGTCAATTTCTCATTGATATCACATGTACAAGAACAAGGGAAAGCTTCAAAATTCTAAATTTCATCCCAATAGAACCTGAGTAAAGTAATCAGTAGTAATAGAAAGTTCACAGTGAGAAATGCTTGCAAGATCATTCCGCAATTGGAATTCCATTGATCCATTTCCTTGGGAAAATCTCATTTTGAGATCATTTCAAACCTTTAACGCACTATTGCAACAGATCAAACTTGTAGCAATCTTTGGTGAAACTGAATTGTGAATCCAGAAAGCAAATATACTATTGTAGAGTGTCCAAGCTTGCACCTTAGAATTAGAAGGGGATTTCACAATTGATGCAGTGAGAGACAGAGTGTCATCAACAAACCCTAACATGATTTTCGCAAACGTGCCCAAGTTGGGTAATCCTCTCCTATGAGAGGTTGTGACACCAACACAGCACTTAGGCTTTCTTCATGGTGCAACTGCAAATACAAAGGATGAGATTCATCAATCAATGTAGTTTGTGTTGTTGAACTAATAATATAGCTAGATAAGCTAACCTATAGGATCATTACAACTGATTAATTACTCACGTGCACTGCACGAGTTACAACTAAATCCATTGACATATACAAATTAGATGATCTGGTAATATAAATTGACATTTTCCCCATTTGTTTGACGTGGGTAGTAAGTAATTAAACTCTCTGCGTAGTAATTTATTTTAACATTTTAAATCCAACAAAGAAATCTTTTGTGGTTCTGATTTTCTGACTGTACAAGGTCATTGGTCTTCGTTTAAATTTGTTTCCACTTTCCTTTGACCAACCACAAGAATGAAGAATGGCCGCGAAACAAAACAAAGTCATCTCTCAAAAAATAGTTATATCTGCCTCGAATATTCCTGGCTCATTCCCTTGAAAAAACAAGTGCAATTCTTGGGAATTCCCGAAAAGGGGGTAGCACTGCTCCAAAACTTAATTATCTGCACGAACCTTCTTGGCTCCTTCATACTTGACACCTAGTTAGTTTATAAGTAGAAAGCTCCGCTACCCATGATCAAGAAACGAAAGCTTTATTCCAAGAAAATCATCACCATGCCTCACACTTTTACTAATCCCCCACCCCCACAGCCTCCTCCTGGTTCTTGCACTTTTTTATGACGGGTAAAAATGGCTACAGTTCAGTTATTTATGTTTTATTTAATAATAATTGACATATATACATTTTTTTTAATGCACTTTTTGTTGTTGTTACAGTGACAGCAAGTGGCTGCTGGCTTTCAAAGTGGTTACTCTCCTGATCCTCTTCTTGACACTCATTCGTTGTTTTAGCGAGTGTTTGACCAAATTTGGTTAGCCCTGCTTGGCTGTTTAGTTTACTTTGTAATAAACTTTGATGGGAGGGTGTGCGGTTTGTTTACAGTTGCACTGCCTGTGATGCTTTGGCTTGCTTTGTTTAGCTTCTCTGTAAGCTTAGTTTGAGTGTAATAATAACTAATAACTGGGAGGTTATCCAGTTATCCTATCCCGTGTTTTGGTATCTCTCCCTTTGTACTCTATTTTGTTGCTAATATGGTGTCAATGTACTAGTTTTGTAACTAGAACGGAATCTACGTTTTAAAATTTATTTTATCAAAAAATTGTTTATTTTATTTATTTTACAATTACATTATATCATAGATAGTATTTTATTCTATTTGTAAATATTTCTTATAGAAAATACTATGGACATCGAATTAAAATATATATATATATATATACACACATATAGAGTTGGGTTTAAGTTATATCTCGTATAACTTTATATAAAAGTAGATTCCTTACAAATCTAATAGTTAGAAATAAAGCTATTATCATATCATTAATATTCTAAAAATCATTAATGTTTTACCTTGTATTTGCCAACAGGCTCAATGAATGCTCTCTCTTTCTCTCTCTTACTCTCTTTATTATATGACTCTCTCTCTCTCTCTCTTGATCTAGTGCCTGACCCTCCCCATTGTCAGCAAATCTAGCTCCTTAAGAGCACTAGCATTGGGGGGTGTAAACACCCCCCAATTGCTATTTTACATCCCAAGAGAGCAAAAACTCACTCCATCCGGGTTTGTATACCTAAAAAAATTTGCAACCTATGAATATGCAACCTTACTATTCATAGGTTGTAACGAAAAAAATAATATTTAATCTTTTTTTTTTTTTTGAGAAAGAATAATATTTAATCTTGTGGTTGTGTGTGAAGAGAAAAAGATAGTGGGAGGAAAGAGAGAGATAATAATATTTTTTATTATTTTATTAGGTAGTTTATATTATTTTATTAGGTTATACGTAAAAATAAAAATTGAGATGTAGGATGAGTTGTAAAATAAGTTTGCAAAATAAATAAAGTAGTGTTTGAGTATGCAAAATAGGTTTTTTTTGCATCCTCGGATGCTAGTGCTCAACCTTGTTAGGAATATAGAATGGATGGCACTGCTTCGGTAACAAGAGGTGCTGGAGATTGAATATCCTATGTAATATTTCTTTGCTCCCTCTTATTTCTCATTACTCACTTTAAATACATTCCAAGAAACAACGCAGTTCATTTTCAAAATAAATAAATAAATAAATAAAATAACAACCTAGTTATTCTCCCTTAGCATAAACATTGGCTAAATTAGATAACTATAACACCTATCCTATATGATAATAAAAAAAATCTAATAACAAAAGATAGAAAAGCAATCTAATTTCCTAGTCACACGCAACTGAAGCAGTCCTTTATTGAAATAAACTCTTGGAGGCAATCTTCTTAGCAGATCCACTGAAACTACTTGGCTGGTAACAATAATCTAGATACAAAGCTTTGGGACACAGCACAGTACATACAATATATGTAGTTCTACTAGCTTTACATCTGTAGTTAGAGTCTTAGAGGACAAAGTAGTTCTACTAGCTTTACATCTGTAGTTAGAGTCTTAGAGGACAAAGAGGGTTGCGCTGTGTTACCTTTTTGTAGCGAAAGGAGTGAGACGGTAAAAAAAAAAAAAAAAAATCATAAGAAAGAGTTCTATTTGAGTTCCTATTTTCTTGCAGTTTGTCATGGATTAAGAGATATTCATTTAAGTTTGAATTGTAGTTGAACTATTCCAATTTATTTATCTTTTTTCAAGCATGAAATCCTCTGTTTTACTATTACAAGAAGTAAGTGGGTGAATATATACATCTGGTTTTAAAAAGTTTCTGGATTTTTTTAGAATTTTTTTTTTTTTTGTTTCTTAGTTTGGTCGATTATATAATCTTTTCTCCCAATATTGTTTTGGGTTTTTGACGGTTAATGACATAAAAAATGGATTGGAGAAAATTAAAACATAGAGGGTAGATCTAGAGGAGAAACTTGATGGTTTTTGTAAGGTGACAGTGTAAAATTGCAAGACTTGGTTCGACTCTATCATTGCCGTCAAAAGAAGATAGGATAGGCGTAGCTTTGGGGGTTTGTTTTCTCTCTTGTACTAAAAGTTAGGAGTAATTAATAAGGGAGAGAGAAAATGAGAATGCCATTAATTAGGTAAGTCTTTAATGATGATATGAATAACGAGGTTTTCTTTTAACCGTTAGATCTTATAGGAATCTACGGCTCAAATTTGAACCAATCTCATATATATATCACTCTCTTTTTTTCCCTCTTAAAAAGAGGGACCAAAATCGAATAGACCCCATATTTGAGAGACCAAAAATACATTTTATCCTATAAAAAAATGTCCTTTGAAGTTAATGCCTTAACCCTAACTATATTGAGCCAATCTTGATAACTTTCCTAAGTAATCTGAGAAACTTCGCACTACTTCCACGATGATTCTTTGTGACTAAAAAATAAACATGAAAGTTGAGAATCTTTTTTAGACAGCTCTTGGGAACGCAAATTAAAATAAATAAACAACACATGTCCAACCACTTGAGAAATGTGATCGAAACATGTCACCCAAATTGCAAGATCATGAAATTTATGGGGCAAATAGTTTTTAAGGACAAATTTGTATTACCATGAGATTGTAGATACAAAATCAGTTTGCGTTTCTCTCAGCTGTTCGGCTAAAGTAAACCAGAAATTCTGTATTACCCTCAGCACCCTTCAATGGTGACTCTATCCACCCATTGCTACAGAATCCAAAATTCTCTACACCCTTTATAATTTTTTCAAGAACCTGCATAAACAAACTCAATCAGTAACTTAGCTTTTAAAAAAAAGAAAAGTTTTTCAGAGTTAATGTCAATTATGTTTTACTACCAATAAAAGAACAAAGAAAGGTAAGGTTCCAAAGTAGTCCTATTATATCTCATTTCTTAGCAAATAAATGGCACCTTAAGGTACAAGAAAAATAAAGGGAAATTAACAAAACTTTAAGGAATTCCCACCAACAAAAGTATGGAAGGTTGATAAAATTAAGAATCTAAAATATTGCACAAAATCAAGTTTCATCCTGGTACAAATCAGTCTTATCAAATTCATGCTTGAGAGAAAATTTGCTGCAGGACTTGTCTTGATGACTCTCTTCAGGTGTTTAATGCATAGCAATTCAAGTAGTTGGCTTGGCTCTAGAAGGTAACCTTATGTTTTTTTTTTTTTTTAAAGGATAAATTAAAGCCTTTCTTTGGATATAGGGCTAAATCTGAAAATCTGAAAGTCAATTATCGACCAAAACAGGGACACATGCATACCTCTTGATGAACCATAGGATCTCTCACGATCCCACCACTTCCTACCTGCAAAGAAATTGAAATTTTAAATTCATAAATAAATGGGATCTCTTAGCATCAAACATTACACTTCATTGCTTTTATCAATTAAATGCTACCCATATAAAACATTAAAAGAAACAAGCATATAAGATCCAAGATTCAAATCTCCTTTCCCCTATTGCAACTATCGAATTATTAAATATATATATGGATAAATTCTTTTTTTGGATAAATCTCTTTAATCGATTACAATATGCCTATGTAAATATCTTTTTAGTGTATCTTTGTTCAAAACAGATACAATTGTGGGACAACCTATTACAACAATAGGAGACAGCTGTCCTCTAATTGTTTTGACGTGTGATGATGAAATGCAATAGCCCAACTCCTGAATGAGTGTAATGCTCTGTTTGTGATCTTTAATCAATCTGTTTATGTTCTGGACTACTTCCTGTACAGAGAGTGAATTGGATTCTCTTTCGATTCTCATGTCTCTTCTTAGAATTTTTTTCCAATTCATTACATTTAGGGCTTTTGGTGCCATTGGGCCATGGCTTAGGTGGGAATAAAGCGGGTTGCCATTAGATTTCCTCTTTAGTTCAAATGATCAACACAATAACCAAGCCTTAGTCCCAAATTTTCAGGGTAAGCTATTGATCCTCAACAAATTATTCAGGGTTAGCCATTTGTATTCTTTTATGCCATTCTATTCAATCCAAAGTCAAACTCTCTATTACTTCATTAATTGACATGTCTTTTTTACTACTTCTGCTAATGTTATTTTTGGTCTTCCACTAATTTTTTTTTTCCTCAACTTGAATAAACTCATTCTTTCTCACCAATGCAAAAATCACTCTCCTCTAAACTTGACTAAATCATCTCAAGCAACTGTACCTCATATAGTTCAAACCATACTAATAAAAAGCATTTGGAAGCAGAAGATTCCCTCTAGAGTGGCTTTCTTTGTTTGGACCGCTGCCTTGGGGAAATGTCTAACAATTGACAATTTAAGGAAAAGAAAGGTTTGCATTTTGGATTGGTGTTATATGTGCAAGTGTAACAGTGAAACCATTGACCATCTATTCCTTCATTGTCCGTTTGCTCTGGAGTTGTGGGATTTGTTTTTTGGTTTATTTGGTGTTTGTTGGGTTATGCCAATGTCTGTTGCTAAGCTTTTTGCTTGCTGGCAAGGTCGATTTGGTCGCCATCGCAATGGAGATATATGGATGGTTGTCCTTCATTGTTTGATGTGGTATATTTGGAAGGAAAGAAATAATAGGTGTTTTGAAGACAATGAGCGTTCTATGCCTGATCTCAAACTTCTTTTTTTCAGAACCTTATTGGACTGGTTCTCAGTATGGAGAAACCATAATTTTTCTTCTTTTTTGGATTTTCTTGATTTATGTAATTTCTGTATTTGATATGTACACCCCTATACACTTCCTGTGTACTTGGGTGTCTCTCTCTTTTCGTTATCAATAAATCCTTATATCTTATCAAAAAAAAAAAAAAAAAAACTAATAAAAAGAAAGTGTAAATTACACATACCTCCCATGAGGTTTAGGGGAATGACATTCCGCCCCAAATCTTAATGGAAATGACACTCCCCTTTCTTGAGATTTGAGGAAATTAAGCACATTAGTCCTTTCGTTACAAACAATAAAATAATATTCCAAATGGTGAAAAGATTACCTTGACCAAACCCTAACCATGGTCATTGAAATTTTATTTGGTTAGATATTGTTCCTTGTCACCAAACTGTGGTTAGGGTTTGGTCAAGGGAATCTTTTCAAATTTTAGAATATTCTGTTACTGTTATTAAGGGAATGACTAATGTGTTGATTTCCTCAAACCTTAAGGGAGGTTTGTGTAATTTTTACTCAAAAGAAAAAAATTTCCTCGGAACACTTCTCACACGTACAATTGTGCCAGGTAACATCATCTTGGCATCTTGTAATTAATTTACTCACGGAAAAGGAAAAACAATCAATGTTGATGCTGAATAGCATTCTATTTAGCAATGTGATGTCCATGTGCTTTCCCCACAATCACAACCCTCAACCAGTTACAAAATTAAGTGTGTAAACTTGCATAATTCTTCACTAATTCATACTTTAGGTTAAGCATGTCAAGAATCAGCTAAGTCTCAAGCCGAAACACTAAAAAGAGATCTTTGCCTTTGTTAAAGAATTTGAACACAAAGCAAGATCTTTTTCATCAAATTTGACACAGCTCCTGGTACTTATACTAGAATGGGGTGCTAATGCAGGACAGAAAAACGGTAAAAACTATGTCAATGTGAACCACTATTCTCAATTAGCCTCATATCACTGCAGGGAATAGAGACCTGTGTAGGGAGACCACCAGAAAGATTAAAATATACACAACAATAAGAGTTTCTTACTTGTGATCTTCGAGCTTCAAATTGAGGCTTAACCAAGGTAACTAAGATTGCATCTTCCTTCATCACATTGATTACAGCAGGCATGACCTGCTCAAAATGTAAATAACATATAAAGATCTAAAAATTTCAAGGAGAAAATGAATAAAGAACCAAAATATTAGAAATGCAATTGTCAACAGTGTGCGTGCGTGTGTGGTGGAAAAGAAAAACTAGTATGTGATACATATAACTAGTACAATCTCTTTCAAATATCACTTTATTTTATAGAAAAGGGTATAAGAAAGTAGTAATAATTTAAAGCATCAAGAGAAGGGTGATACATGTAAATAAGTATAGAAGTGGAACATCTCTGATGCCTAAGGGCTTGTTTAGTAGGGAGGATGAAGAAGTGAAAGGGCGGAAAGGATAGGAAGGATTGAAAAATGGGAGAATGGAAAATTAGGGTATCTTTCTTTGTTTGATAGGAAAGGAAAATGAGAGGAAAGAGATAGTGATTTATAACTATTTACTTTTAAATCCCTATTATATAAAAAACAATTTTTTAACATTAGCCAGATATTTTCCTCTCATCATTCCTCTCAATTTGAATGGATTAAAATTGTGGGCTAGGGGAGATAATAACCCCACCCCATTTTCCATCCTCTCTTTTCTCTCTTAGCAAACAAGAGAATATACTTTTTTTTCTTCCTCTCTCTCCTCTCTTTTTCATCCTTCCTAATATCACTCCAACAAAACACGCTCTAAATAAAATAGGCCTCTAAAGTTCAATCTTTGAATTGACAAAAGTCCAAGAAGGGAAAAGGAGAAGAATCATAATCAACCCAAGGGGTAGCATGATTGGATGGGAACCACACCTCATGAAGCGGATACTAGTTCAAATCTCCCCTTGGAATCAAAAAAACTATTTATTGAAAAAAAAAAAAAAAAACCACACAACCACTTAATACTTCAAAAGGATGGATTGAAAGCAACCAGTCAATAAATTCTTTAAAACATAAGAACACTACATTTTCTACCACTATTTGAAAGCTTACCAAGAGAATTGAGATGAATGAAAGATCCAGAGTCACCAAATCAACCTTTTGGGGGAGTTCAGAAAGGTATCTTAGATTTGTCCTTTCTATCACACAAACACGTTCATCTCGACGAATTTTGTCAGCCACCTAAAGAAGTCAGCAGTGATTACCGATAGAGCCATTAATGATCAACAGTTCTTATAAAAAAGTGGACATGGGAGGATCATCATATTAATAATTTTTGGGTAAATGTCGAAAAATTGCATCTACACTAATAAAAAAATTCTGGCATAAAAATGAAAATAAAATAGAAGCTGCTCTAATAACATATTAAGTATAAGTTCTATTCGCTTATCAAAAAATGCATAAGTTCTATTCAATTTCTACAATAAGCAATTTTTAAAAAAAAAAAAAAAAAAATTATTTAAGACCAGAGGTTATATAAATTTTCCTTTAGAGGATGTGATTGCTGATGGAAAACTAAAATGCTAATTTAGTATTCTTATGTGAAAATCAAACATTTTAGTCCCAAAAACAAATTCAACCCTTTGGTCCTCTTACAAACTTTGATTGGGCAGGTGTTTCTCAACAAACCATTTCTAGAATAATGAAATGACAAAATACTTTGTGTTACATTCTAAGACCCAAAAAGCCCTGAAAGTCAAGCTCTAAGGCTAATAATAAAATATCAACTTTTGGTATCCAAGTCTCAAGATCCATGAGGAGCCTCAAAATCAAGCTCTAGGGATAATTCATGTACAAAGGCTATGATGATTTTTTTCCTAACGTAAGTAAAAGAATCTTTATTAAAAAGAGAAGATAGTTTCAATATACATGAAGTGTATCAAAACACACCAAAAGAATTACAAACTGAAATTCAAAAGGTCTAAAACCGATGAGGAACTTATACTGCATATAATAGTAATTCAGTCATACACAGATCCCAAAAAGACTAATTAATAGCGTGCTGACAACATTCAACACCTTCAAAAATCCTACTAATTTTAAGTAGATTTTGGCAAGATAAGGATGTTCCTTCTTTACAATTTTTTTTTTTAGTTAACTGACTATTTAAACTACTTACCAAGCTTCACAAAATTAGCATGCAAATATTTATAATAATACTCTAAAAGTGGAAGTAACTCATGGGCATCTCAATTTTGGAAATTTTACTGATATTTTGAATTATAATAAACTAACTTACGAAAATCATCAATTAAAGAGTGCTAATTAGAAAGGCCTAAAATATGACAGCAAGAAAGATTCAGCATCATAATAAGCATAGAATTGCCATCAAATATTTCCTATCACATCTTCAATTAGAGACAACCATTTACTCTTATTACCATCCAAAACTAAAAGGAATGGGACTTCACGTCCAGATGCTGTCTAGCACAAATTCGCTGAGCAAAAAGAAAGAATTAGAACTTCACATCACCTGCCCATAGCCTACATCAACCCCATAAACAAATGATGCTCCATATTGAAGCAAGCAGTCAGTAAATCCTCCAGTGGATAACCCTGAATCAAGAGCTACTTTACCAGCAACATTGACGCCTAGCTGTTCAATGGCAGCTTCCAGCTTATATCCTGCTCTATATCCAAAAAAAAGAAAAAGAAAAAGAGCTTAAATTAATATATATCCTCACCAAATCTACCAGTAATATAATTTTTTTGTATTAAGCATGCATGATGCATTGGTTTAGGAGAGTAATCACCTACATACATATTTTGGAATTTCAGCCATTATTTGCACAACAGCCTTCTCAGAGACAGGTGTTCCAGCTTTGTTCACCACCTTTCCATCAACGGACACTTTTCCTACACCAGAAACATGTTAGAGAGAGGAAGGATATTTGATGTGTGGGGGGGTGGGGGGGTAGTCTACACTTTACAATGCAATCCATAATCAAAATTTTCAGCCAAGATAATAGCATGTTCTTAGAAATTTGCAAGATAGATACCCACAAACACAATAAAACTAGTATAGGGTCCAAGCAATACTGAATTATGTGGGAAATGCACATTGGTTTAAAAGTTAAAACTGCACCCAGTTTTATTTTGGAAATATATGGGGAAAAACCTGATTTCAATTTTTTTCTGGATTACATAACCAGTTGATATTGGTAAGGCCATATTAAATCTAAAACTAAGGGTGTTAAGGAAACACCATATGAATTTATCTCTACTTGTTATTACCCTAGGTGGCAGGAGGATGTATGGGTGGACACGAATGGGGGAGAACTGGTCTTAGTTTCAGATGATCCAAAAACTGAAACAAACTGGACAATTTATTTGATGTGGTTGTCAATCCAACAGTCATTACTGACAGTTGAAGACAGTTCACAAGACTACTAGCAGGCCTAATCGCCTGCATAGCCTTGTTTTTAATTGAAGATAAACATGCATAGTTACAGTTAGTTAGTGAGCAACTTGTTAGGGTATCACTTTAACCAATTTCCCACCATAACATTTGCTATTTGTTTTTGCCACCATTAAGGTTCATAAACAAGCAATTGCCTAAATCCAAATGTCACAGATATTGACATACATTATTAAAAAAACCCACAAAATATCCATAAACCTACATGTAATCATATTCATTCACTAAAGTGCATCACAATATGTTATAATATTAAAAAATGTCACTTACCTTGTAGGATCCATGATTGAATAAAGGTTCGGCTGTATTGCTGAAATCTTTCAAGACATATTTCATCCAGCCTCCTTTTCCTGAAAACGTCAATGGCAGAATGAAATATGATATATGAAAAATGATAAAAAGGTTTCAAGATTAATAGTCAATATTTATTTGCAACAAGGTCAGTTTTTTTATCTTCTTCTCTGAATTAGTCTTGAGACTATTATCAGTAATAAATGGCTACTCCAAATATTTAATCAATAATACTGGAATTTTTCTTAACAGAAAATGGTTCATCTTAGCAGCTCTAATTTTGTTTCTAAGGGACTTGGATGAACTTGCTTACTATGTTTACATAATTTTAAAATTCAATAAAATTTTTGGGTTTGCTTAATTGCTATTGTAATTTGTGATTATTAGTTAATGTTAACTAAGCCAGCCTTTTAAATCTTTAGATAGCATTTCAAAGCATAAATTTCTTTGAAAGGATATTATAGCATGGATAGTAAAGGTCTTTCTCACAACTGGAAGGGGGAAAAGCTTCTATTACTCAAATAAAGTATTTTTTGCTGATGACATCACCACCACCTACTCCATGAATCTGATGAGACTGCCACTACTATGAAAAATTATGCTAGGAAGTGACCATATAAGCATCTACTACATCACCTCCACCATCATCGGTCATTGCAACCATTAACAACCAACACCACCATATATGTCATCAACAAAACAACCAAGCCTTAGTCCCATATTTTTTGAGGTTGGCTATGGACCCTCAACAAACTTTATGTACCTCTCCTTCTGAAAATATCACAAGCATTTCCTCTGGGACAACTAATACCACCACTGCCTCCATTTGTGCAAACTATGCCTTTACCCAGCGCACAAAACTGAAAACTCCCACTTTGGGCTACCACTAAGCCTACAATTGTTTTAGTGTTTCTCCATTCCACTCTATTGACATCTAATTAGAAAAACTGAGGCGATTTTATCACATATCATCAACTAGCTTAACCACTACCCACAAAGTATGGTGAGGAGGGTGAGGTCATAGGTTCAAGAGCATCGTAATTCACCAATATATAAGTATGTATGTGTGTGTCTAACCAATCAAAATAAAAAATGTATGTGTGCTTATATATATAGACCTAGGGTAACTCTTTGCAATGTTACACCACTCAATCAACAATGTTAGGATTACATTGCCTTGTTATACTCATGCTTGCAGAATATCAAGATGATCGGAGATTAATTACCATCTCATCATAAAAAAAGTTAAATTTCAAGTATTTTTAACTTTAAAATAACGATTAGATAGTAAATAAAATCCAATTAACAGGAAATTCGGTGTGCATATTAACAACAAAGAAAATATGTGATTTAACAGTGGAATTATTCAATCTAATAAAAATTTATGAAATGGTGTAACATCGCAAATAATTACCAAGTCTAACTTGATCCTAATTTTATACTAGAGAAAAGTCTAGAACTTCCATCCAATGCCTAGAGAGTAATCAATACAAAATCTAAGCAACATAGTGAATAAGAAGCTAGAACCAATCAAGATTAGGCTTTTTTCTTAGTCCAGTCAAAACATAAGAAATCCTCAACTTTCATCTCTTCTCCCTTCAATTTTCCTAGCATACAAACAGTGCAGAAGTAGTAGATTCATACACCATATACAAATCGGCATTGATTCTTACACACATCTTATTGTAAATCGTCTGTACACATCACCCATTTCACATTTTAAAATGCTGAATAACAGTAACAAGTTAACAAACTGCTATTGGAGCTAGAAAAGCTTACTTCTTTGGTGCTTGAAGCTTTCCAGAACTTGCAACAGCATAGCTTCTAAAGGGACTGTGAATTTGGGCTTCGACCCATCTCACTAAAATCATTTTCAAAAAGAAAAAAAAGCAATAATTAGACCACAAATCCACATAAAACGAAATGGGTTTGTTAAAATTATTAAGATTCAATGAACAACGAACTAAACAAGAACATAGAGAGAGTAAAGAGGGTACCAGAAAGCTTTGGAGATTTGGAAAGAGAGAGAAAAGACAAGCTTGGAGTGGTATGAAGTATGCGTGAGATACTGCCAATGGGAAGCTTTAAAAGCTGCGGTGCCATTTTTGGCCGAATTTTCTTTCCTTCTCCGTTTCCACGGGAAAGCAGGGCAGAGCAGAGTACGGTCCGAAATTCTTATGAAGAGATAAAAGAGGCCTTGCATATAGCCCATTACATTATGTTAAAAGGCCTTGAGCCTAATGTTAATACTAATTATCCATTCATCTGGGCTTAAGGTGATAACCAAATTAAGATCTAACATTTTTTTTTTTTTTTTTTTAAATGAAACTGTAATATATACCCTTTTTTAAATTACATATATAATACAAAAAATAATTAGTTAAACTGTTAATTTATAATAATAGTTTTTATATATAAAAAAAAGTTATTTCTATTGGTTAACTGTTAGAAGAATTGGTAAAATTGATAGTTTATATAAAATATAACTTTATCTTGCATAAGAACGTAGATATCTATCTTTTTTATTTTAATGGAATCTACATTCCCACAGAAAGGGTATTGAGTGGGAATTTAGATATTCTTGTCATCTAATTTTTTTGTGTGATTTGCAATTAAATGTGATAATTTTTTAATATTCCTAAGAACCCTAAAACATTACTATATACCAAATGCCACCTATGGATTTGAGAGATTATGAGTTCTACACGGATAAAATCAACTGCCTATAACACATATCCAATGAAGAGATTTTTTTCATATTTTTTCTTCAATAAAAAAGTTACTTTTTATTTATTTATAGGTAAAGATATATCCTTATTGGTAAAATTTAGGGGCCATTTTACATTTGGTGGTCTTAGGTGATTGCTTAACTCACTTATAGTAAGAGCCAACCTTGGGTATAACCATTTTAAATCTTGCCTCTTCAAGAGTTTTGTGTTCCAATTTGTTCCTTGAAGGGAGGAGTTCACACTCATAACTGACATGACAAATATGATGTGGTGTGTACTCCAAGTACACTTTAGTTCTTTATTAAAAAAAAAGTAATAAAATTTAGTAATTTTATTGTTGGTCACTCTTTCAAGTGAGTAGTAAATTTGCGTTTTTAAACTTCAGGTCTCTGTGATACTTGACTGCTTTTAGTTCAGACTTAGAATGGTTTTGATTTTTTGGCTTTGTTTATTACAAAAAAATAGACACCAATGAACTAATCTAAGCCAAAGTAATTTTTTTTCTTTTCTAAGTTATAAATTTTTAATATGTTATAGCTGTAAAAGATCTTAAGTTTATTGTTTGCTTCATGAGTGGACCCTATAGGTTGAAAGTCTCTTAAAAAAAAAGAGTTTTTTGTTTGCTTTTATTGTCAAATTAGGTTCATTAATTTTTATGTGATAGGCTATAGTTGTTGACCTTGGGATATTTTTATGTCCTAGCAACTAGTGGAGCCAAAAGCCCAAAACCGAGCCCAAGGTCATTCAATTGTAGCTCAAACTCAATTAGGGCATGGTGGATTGGGTTGGGTTACAATTTTTTTTTATTTTTTATAATAGGTCGGGTTGGGTTCGGGTCATAAAATTATAAACCCACCAAACCCGACCCAACTCACCCATATTTTAATATATGTTTAAAATATATTATATATTTAATAATTAAAAAAAAAAAACCAGTTGTAGAGCACTTCCTCGGTTTCTACTATCATATATAATATAAAATCCTATTAGTTCTTTTAATATATATTTAAATATATTCTATACTTAATAAAAAATTTTAAAAATTTTAGATTTATTTTGTTTATAACTGAATTAGAAACTCATGTATATTTTGTTTATAAGTGAATTAGGATACTAGTTCATTTATATTTTGTTTACAACTAAGTTGGAATATTAGTTTATATATTAATATATATTTTGTTTATCAACTCAGGTGGCAAGTGTGATATATTTTTTTCTGCTCAATTTAGTAATAATTAATAAAAAAAATTGTCCAACCTATAAGTTCATGGGTTGGGAGCTTTCTCTCTCCTGCTGAGGGAAAGAGAAAGTTTCTTTTCTCTCCCTCAGTAGGAGTTTTTTGGTTTTTCTCTTGCCGTGGTACAAGCCCTCTTCCCCTATTTGGGTATTTTCTAAGTCTTTGTTGCCTTCAAGGTTCCCTCAGCAGCATGGATCAAGCTACCACTGGAGAACTTTTGCATTTTCATCTCACCACAAATGAGGATGATGAAAGCTCCACTTCAGTCATGAGATCGGACATCCTAGAGGAGCGTGTGCGAGCTTTCAAGTCCACTCCAAGATCTGCCTGGAAAATGGGTTTGGATCTAAGGTATGTAGATAAGGAAATAAAGATCTTCCAGTTTTATTTTAGATCTAGTCTTCAAATGGAGTGGTTGCCTTCCTTTTGCTTTATTTGTGGTGTTTTGGGTTCCGGTTGGTTTCTTCGGTCTGGGTCTCATGATCTGTCCGATTGGAGGAGGGGGATTTTTGAGAAGCTCTGTGCTGCTTGGCGAGGCGGGTCGGAGGACGAAAGAAGAGAGGAAGATACCGGCTTTCAGATTCCGGTGGCTATCAGTTCGGTGAGCATGGGTACGGAGAAAGACAGCTGTTCTTCTGTGCCGGCAGTTTGCTCACCCTCCTCTGTTGCGCACTCACGGGTTTCCCAATGGTCCTCTGAGGCCAAAAATCGGTTTTGGGCTTTCTAATGTTTCCTGCTCTGGCCCAAGGACTTCCCAGCCCAAAAACCACAAGTAATATCTCTCCTTTTAATGAGTCCACCACTAGAGCCCAAGAAAAGAGACCCCAAAAATGTTAATATGCAAACTCAGAAATATTGCTGGGCTGTCGGGGTCATTGAGGGGAGTGGTGTGTAATTATTTGTGATTTTCTCTCAGTGTTTGTATGCTTTCTCTGCTGTAACTCTTTTCTAGTTGAATGAATATTTCATGCTTCTTATCAAAAAAAAAAGTTCATGGGTTGGGTTAGATTAGACTTATGTGATGGGTTGGATTGGGTTAAATTTTTTTGACCCACCATTATGGCTGGGTCAAAAAAAATCTTCGACCCGACCATGCTCGACCCGACCATGCACACCCCAGTGAATACCGGAATTTGGCGCGAAAATTAGAAACGCATCCCAATTCATTATCTCCAAATTAGGGTTTAATCCGGAGCCACTGCTTCTTCGTCTCACGCTCTTCCTCAACAATGTCCAATTCCTCCGATCAGCTCGAGCAAATCAAAGCCCTAATTTCCTCTGGCTCAAAGTGCCTCGCTTACTCAACCCTCTTACACTTCCAAGAACAGTCCAGTGGCGACCCTACTTCAATTCAAGCCCTAGCTGGAATTTCTCAGACTCTTCTATCTTTAATCGTTGCCGATATCTCAGACGCCGATGAAGAAATGTAAGTTTCAAATCAAAATGCCAAACGCATATTTTACCAAAATGATATGTTTGGATGCTGGGAAATGTGTAGGAAAAGAAAATGAATGAAATTTGGAATACAATTATGAACTGAAATAGATGATTAAAAAAAAAAAATAGTTTTTTTTTTTTGGGGGGTTTCCTCTTTCCATCTAAGTAGCTTTCAAATGGAGGGTGATTGAATATATGTATAAATATTGGTTTTGAATTGATGACAGTGCTGCACTGGCTTTGAAGTGTTTGGGTTTCATGATTTATCATCCGTCCCTTGTTGCTGTAATTGCAGGTATGTTGTGCTAGTGGTACACCATTGTTTAGTATAACATTTTAGTTATGGGGTGTTGGTAAATTATTGCCTTTCAAAATTTAGATATTTAGAAAAGGTAAATTACAAGTTACACCCCTAAAGTGTTTGAGGGGTGTTTAGATTTTACATCTTGAAGTTTTAGAATTTGGATTTTACTCCCTAAAGTTTGAAGGTGTTTGAATTTCACACCTTGACGTGTTAGAATTTGAATTTTACCTAGTTATTTGGATTTTACTTCCTAAAGTTTAGGGTTGTTTGGATGTTACATCCTGAAGTTTCAGAATTTGAGGGTATAAAATCCAAACACCTTCAAGCTTTAGGAGGTAAAATCCAAATTCTAAAATTTTAGGGTGTAAAATCTAAAAACCTCCAAACTTCAAGGCTAAAATCCAAATTTCAAAACTTGAGGGTGTCGAATCCAAACACCTCCAAGCTTTAAAGGTGTAATTTGCAATTTACCCTAACAAAACAGTGGCTTAAACCATGTTCCTAGTTGACCGGTATTGTTTAGTTGTCTTTTAATTGGAAATGAGTACTTAATCAGCATTTTTTCTATGTTGGTTTTGTAGTGGATGATGCCAATTTGGTAATGGAGTCTTTAGTTAGGCTCATTACGACAACAAAAATGAAGGTAAATGTCACATTGTTAAATAATGATAGTTTTCAAGGGTTGCTGTGCTCTTTTTAATTTTTTATTTGTGGATTTGACTTGTTTGCCTCTTAATTTCAGTCAGTTTGTAACTTAGGAGTGTGGTGCATATCCATCCAACAGTTTAATGCACCATTTCTAGATTCCCACTACAACTCTCTGTTGCAGGCGGTTATTCATGCACTTGACAACCCAATTGGTTCTTTATCAACAACTTTTGAGGCTATTCAGGTATAAGTAATTCTTCCAAGCTTTATATTTTATGCTCCTCAACCACTTCTAGTGATACTTCTTAAGTGGAAGTCTATGCATATAAACTGACTAAGTCAGTCACTAATAGATTTCAATATCGTCTTTTCTGTAAAGTGTTTAGTGTGCATAACTTGTCCTGGAGAAAGAAAGAGAGAGAATTGGCAGTGAAGTGGTTTTATTTGCTTAATTGTGGAATTTTTTTTTCTTCCAAACTTGGACGGAACATTATGCTACACAAGCAAATTGTGTCAAACTTTTGTCCTAAACTAATGATTCCAGTGTTAAATTTTACATTGTTGCGTAATCAAGTTGGTTATTTATATTTTATATATCACTGCTGAACTTAGCATCTTATGTTAAACAAGAATCAAGAAATGAGTATGGTCAACTTGTCTCTCCTGCTAACCCTTCTTGCTATTATAATAGGCCTTGATAAAGTTAGCATCTAATTTAAGTGAGAGAATGAGAGACTCATCTCATTTATGGGCTCCTCCAATATATAGAAGACTTCTCAGCTTTGACAAGAAGGAGAGGGATATGTCAGAAAGGTGTCTATCGAAGATTAAGCCTATAATATTACCTCCTCCAATAGTTCTCTCCAAGGTACAAATGTGCTTATGTTCTTTATATTTTGCAAGTGCATCTATCAAGGTGTATTCATAGTTGAGATATACATTTTAAACATGGAAAGCTTAAACATGCTAATATGATATAGCTAGCTAAATCTGTTTCCACCATATTTTTTTCCACTAAATTTTTGTTAAAAGGTTTGAGAATTTAGATGGATTTAATGTGTTTGCATGTGAAGTATTTCAAATAAAACATCTTACTAGCTGATGCTAACATTGCAGAATCTGAAAAATCATTACTAATTTTTGCCCATTGTATATCTTATTGGTGCTTGTCAGAATCTGAGGTGTAACTTTTTGTTTTAGGAAAATTTGTGAGCCTAAACAGCTAGCAGTTTCTTTACTGTGACTGAATCTGGTTTTAAAAGTGAAACATCACGGGAAATTTCCTTTTGTAATACAAACTAGAGTGGTGGTAAAATAGATGATTTTGAAGTTTTAAGAGATGAAGTAGAAAATTTTTATTTTGGTGGGTGAAGCCAAACTGCTGTGAAGGTTTAGCACAAAATGCCAGTAAAATTCAAATTACATCCTTAAAAATAGTTCAAACCAATAGTAAGAGGTTGTGTCACAGACTGTTTGGATCTATTGATTTATTTGACTGTTATCTAAATCAGCTTCAATAGTTAATATGAATAAATGTTTGTCATAAAATTCCCAATTGTGTGTCCAGAAGCTAAAAATCAAGACTAGTCAACTCTACCAGTGGTTCATTCAATATCCCTGTAGCTACCATTTCTACCATATCTTCTTTACCATGACGATGTATCTGGTTTCAAAAGTGAAACATCACAGGAAATTTCCTTTTCAAATACAAACTGTAGTGGTAACTACATTTACAATGTAGGATATATGATTTTGACATTTTGAGAGATTGAAATAGCACTCTTTACTTTTCCCTTTGTGTGTGTGTGTGTTTGTGGAGGGTGAAGACAAAATGTTGTAAAGGTTTAGGCCAAACAAAATTCCATTAATTGTCAAAATAAATCTTAAAAAAATATTTAAACTTATCCAAAAATTAAAAAAAAAAAAACCCTTAAAACCATCAATAAGAGGTTGGGTCACAGTCGTTTAAATCCAGCTTCCATAATTCATATGAATAAGTGTTTTTCATAAAATTCACAATGGGTGTCTAGAAGCTCAAAATCAAGACCAGTCACTGTACTGGTGGTTCATTCCATATCCCTGCATCATGGAGTAGAAAATTTTTCAATTTGAAATTCCAAAACTTCTTGACTTCTATCATGAATGAGTGCCTCATTAGATTTGTAAAGTATTATAGGTAGTTAACCTTAACAGTTTTATATTGCAATTTAGTCAATGATAAAGACTAGGACACAAAAGTTTCAAATACCAATGATCCTCTCTCTCTCTCTCTCTCTCTCTCATGTGCATTAATGTGTGCCTATCTCACATAATCAGGCCTGAATGTCTAAGGTAGAACCATGAGAAAGGTTACTTCTGTCTAACTTTGATTCTGGTATCAAGGTTAAGGTTTGCCTAAAATCATTCCAATATTGTATCTATCTTGTTGTGTATTCTAAGATCCCTAATGTACTTTATTCTATCTTTAAACAGGTTCTTGTCAAAGATATGAAGCAAATTTTGCTCACTAAGATGAAGGAGCTGCTAAACCAGGGTATGAAGGTCCAAGCCATTCATGCATGGGGATGGTTTATTCGCTTACTAGGATCTTATGCTATGAAGAACAGGCAATTAACAAATGAAATGCTGAAAATTCCTGAAAATACATTTTCAGATCTCAACCCACAAGTTCAGATTGCTTCACAGGTATTTTTAATACAGCTGGACTTTTTGGAAACCTGGTCACTATCACCAATCACTGATAATATTATCCAAGAAAATAATTCTTTATTTGTTGAATTTATTATCAATAAAATAGCACCTCAAAAATAGAAGGTGCTTTCATCCATTTCCTTAGTTCAATGATAGCATAGAAGTGGACATCTTTTGAAGGATACAAATTTATTATGGCGCATAAAGAATTTGCGGTAATCCAAATCAAGAGACTAAATGGTCCTTGCTTAAGTCAGAAAAGGGTGTCTAGTTATCAACTTTTTGAGTTGTTGTGGTCCTTGCATGTAAGCTTATAGGACTGGGTCTACCCAAGTTTTTATGGCAATCTATGCAAATAGAAAAAGCTAAATCACTGCCTAGTTACCTGTTCAATTATCTTCTATGGTAATTTCTGCATTTAAATATACCAGTACTCCATTACAGCACTTAGAATGTCATTCTTCCATCAATTATGGTAACCTTTTGGATTAAAATATTTCATAAGTCCTACGTTATAATGCTTTAAATGTCATTCTTTTGTATGATTTTTTTACCATAATTTGCAGTTTGCTTGGGAAGGTCTTATTGATGCTTTAATTCATCCTCCAATAGTTGCTTGTGAGACAAATGCATCCAAGGAGGAGAAGGGTGTACAACATTTGCAAATATCTAGAGAGACCAGTGATAAAATCCAGGCAAATGGGTTTTTAAAAAGCATAAGGCTTGTAATGACTCCTCTGACAGGAATCATATCAAGTAAATGTGATATATCCGTCCACTCATCATGCTTGAACACATGGTGTTATCTGCTGCATAAACTTGATACTTCTGTCAATGATCCATCAGTGATAAAGCTAGTGTTGGAGCCTATCTGTGAAGCAATTTTTCGCATTGGTCCTGAAAGTAAAAGTGTGAGCTCATGGAATTTGTGCCTAGATCTGCTTGATGATTTTATTTTAGCAAAATGTAAAGATGTGGAATATGTCACAAGTAACTCTGCAAGCCATCATTTATCAGCTACCAAATTCTTATGGAAGCAATACTCTGTTAAATGGTTGCCATGGGATATTTATCAGTTGGACTTCCATTTAAACATAGTTTTTATTCTCATCAGTCAAGCATCAATTGCAACTGTCAACCATGAATACAGAAGTGTAGCATGTGATGCTGCTTTAAGGTTATTTTTATCTGTTCTGAAAGGAGTTCGATTGGAGTTGGAAGAGCCATCAACCAATTATAATGATATTATGTTGTGTTTGGGCACAGTATTAAGGTTCATAAAGAAGATATGTGAAGATGTAAGTTCAGAAGGCAGTGATAGTAGTGATTTGCATCATACTTGTCTCCAGTTTATAGACGCTGTCACTAAGGAGTTACAACCTGCTACATTGGAATCCCCTCTGTACAAGGTTTTATTGGACCTCAAGTACATTGACAAGCTTCAATCAGTTAATAACATTAGACATGCAAAATTTATGGATATCTGCTCTATCGTTCACATGAATATGGTTTCACCAGTGGTTTATTTACTTGTAGCCTACCTCTGTGTGGTCTTTCAGTCAACTATGAAGACATCCAAAACAGAGTTAATTTTACAGGGAATCCACAAGTATTTCAAATTTTTATTCTCTTCATATGATCCCCTGGAAACTCTCCTTGCTACGATCAGTTTACTATGTAATTATGTCGGTCCCCACTGCTTAAATATATGGATAGCAATAGCCAAAGGATTGAGAGACTGCATAGATGATGTCAAGGAACTTTCATTATTGAGAATGGAGTCCAACAACACTGGTTTTCTTGCCATATGCTCTCTCTTATTGTATCCATTTTCAGTATGCTCTTGCCCCCAGAAAAATTCAGCCTCACTGGTTAGTGGATTCTCACAACAGCCTCATGTTTCACCACAGAGGAAGCTTGACTTTGAACATGTTTTTGAAGTGTGGAAGACACTTCATAGTTCTCTTAAAACTTCTCAGAATGTGTACTGTTCTGCTACAAACAGTTTCCTTGAGGATTTGTATTCAATGTTAAATGGTTGCCTTGACGAACATGCCAGAATGCTTGATGGTGCCAATGATCTTGATTTAAGTTATAAGGATCTGGATCTGGATCTCCTTTCTTTATATGGCAATGTAGTAATATGTTTCTTGGAAGAGAACTGTACTTCAGAAGTAGGTTCAGACAAAAGTAGACACAAACATATTGGTGACTCTAAAATATCCAGTAACATGAATGTTAGCTTGAGATTTGCTTCCAGGTAGGTGCAAACATTGCTTCTTAGAGTTGGGTTAAGGCATGATAGGGTGTTAAGGCGTTCTTTCATTGCAGGTTGGCTGGCTGCCAACTCTGGACTTGGGTTCTTATGGGATCCCATCATTTCATATAATCTCATTGTGATTTGTTTATAAATGGAGTTTTAGACACTCTACAAATGAAATTCAATTCAGTTTTATGATATCAAGTAAATTATCTAATTTAAAATTGAATCTTCACTATCCAAATAATAGGAATGAGTTTTGATTTTTTAAAAGTTGTTTGGCTTATTCCTTCAGTTCCATATTATCTCATTGTGATTTGTGCATAGATGGAGTTTTGGAACTTTCTACAAATGAAATTAAATTCAGTTTTATAGTATCATGGAAATGATTTAATCTAAAATAGAACCCTCACTATCCAAGTGTTTTGTCTCTTCCATCTACCATTGCTCATGTTTCCAAGTGTCTTCATACAGATATTTGAAGGTGTTATGTACAAAGTTAGCAACAGAGCCCCCAACTGGTCTTCTTGTGACATCAAGGTAACTTTATAGCTGGCTTCTTGCCCTTTGTGCTTGAGTCATTACATATGTGATCTCCTTATGCCTATATAACTTTGCCATGAAATCCCAGGTTATTTTCTGCATTGGCATGCGTTGTCAGTTGTCTTCACATGAAGCAAGATATCCTCTTGTTCATTGAGGTAGTGCACCGGCCAGGTTTTTGCAATGAACTTTATAATTAGATCATGCTTTCAGTTAAAACTGAAGCAATTTTATATACTGTTACTAGAGTGAAACTCATGATCTCTAATAATTCATTGAAGTTATGTATGAACAGTGGCTAAATTAAGCATGTACCATGCTCTTTTATTTATTTTTTCCCTTAAGTTGAACCATATGTTGAGGGTGTATGCTTTTAAAGTCTTACTCCTGCTTTTAACTTTCTCTCTCTCAATTTTCCTTCTCTTTTTTGGGGAAGGGGTGGGGGTGTCTGTATGGAAAACATGTTTGCATAAAAGAAAGTGGAGTGAACATTGTGAGTCATCTTCCTTGAAAGTTTCTTTAGAACATTTCCAATGGAGTTGGTGATCAGGATCTTGAAGTTTCCTTCTTTTGTTTCATATTTTCACACACAGATTCTATTTCTTGAAAACTGCTATCCTATTTGACTAGCATATGATCTTTTCATGTACTTGCAGATAATATCTTGTCCACTGCTCCAATGGGTGTCACATATAGAGATATGGGATGAAAGCACCAAATATCATCTTCAACTCTTGTGGACTGAAATCCTTAATTGTTTGCGAAGTAGTCAGCCGCCTATAATCTTTGATTCTGTACTCCTCAAATTGCAGGCACCCCTTCTTGAAAAAACTCTTGAACACCCAAATCCATCCTTTTCAGAGCCTACCATCACCTTCTGGAATTCCACTTATGGTGAGCAAATCAAGTTGGATTACCCTCAAAGCTTGCTTCATGTCTTAGACAAGCTCTCGAGAAATGGAAAAATAAACCTCCGCAAGAGAAGCTTACCATATCTTGAAAGATGTCGCTTTAGACTAGGAGTCAACACTGCTTTACAAAGATACAGGGTGACTGCAACCCATAACATGAGCTCCAAAAGAGTAGAGTTTGTGGAGGATACAGTGAATCAACTTCAGCACGAGGAGAAGCTGTCTCCGAGGTTAAAAAGAAAAAGTTTGGAACTAACTGAGCATCAAAAGGAAGTAAGACGAGCACAGCAAGGAAGGGAGAGGGATTGTAGTGGACATGGCCCGGGGATCCGGACTTACACTAGTGTTGATTTTTCACAGGGGAATGAGGATTCACAAGAAAGCCAGGAAATCCGGGATCCAGAGTCCATTATGGAGATGTTAAAAAGAGCTATTTAATTGTTATTATCTGCGTGCCTTGCTTTGAAACATGGAATTCTAGATGGGGCACCCAACTTAACCAGGCATGCTAGATGGTCCTGGCCACCCAGTTATTTCTTTGGTCTTGTATGTCACCTATTTTATCAGCCTTGTTATATTGATGATGTTGTGAGTTGTATCAATTATTTTAGAAGTCCCCAAATGGATGTATTGTATATAATATTTATATTGATCTTCTGTACAGAATGTACAACAGTATTTCATTAGCATTGTGCCATTGTATAGCGTGTATGCTATTTTGAGTCATGGAGCATTTTATTCCTAGCTTTGAAACTTACTGTTGTTTAAAGGAGCAAAGCAAGGGTTTTTTAAAAAAATAACCATAAAACACATACAATATTATAAGTTAGACAACGTTTGAAACTAATTGCATTTCTAACAATTCGAGTTCAGTGGACTCGATTTACCCAGAAAGCTGACGTGGAGAAAGTAGAAAATCGAGTTTAGTGAACTCGATTTCTATACATAGAAATCGAGTTTAGTGAACTCAATTTCTGTGTACAGAAACCAAGTTTAACAAACTCGGTTTCTATACATAGAAACCGAGTTTATTAAAATCGATTTCTATGTATAGAAACCGATTTCAATAAAACTGAGAAGCATCTTCTGCTCAAAAAATCCAGAGAACGAAGAAGAAAGAAGCAACGGAGAGTTCAAAATGAAGAAGAAAGAAGCAACGAATGAAAACCCAGGCGCCTGAAGCTTCATCGTTTTTGCATCGTCGTGGTGGCGATTCTGACCAAACCTAGGTGCCGATCTGACCAAAACCCAGGCGCCTGAAGCTTCAGGCGATGCAAAATGCAAAACGCCGCGGCCAAGAAAATTTATTTACGGAGGGAAAATATCTGGCTTCTGAATAATTTTACTTTTTAGAGAAGAACAGAACACATAAATCCAAGAAAGTCCAATAAGAACAGAAAGGCAAGCCATTCACATGTACATTTCTCTCTTCCACGAAAAGAAACATAATACTTCCAAACAAGACCACCAGATCAACAAGGACAAGTAATTCAAGGAAAGAGCTGTAATTAACCACAATTTTTTTAACCTAAAAAAAAAAAAAATTTCCATGAAAACCCAGATGAGATTCAAGCCAAATTACCCTATACTCATCGCCAAACTCAATTTGAAAGGCGTCTCTGATGGCCTCAGCAGAGGCTCTGTGTCCTCCACCTGTATCACTCATGAGAATGAGCACGTTCTTGGTCCTCTCTGCTCCAATCTGCACCAGCTCCATGGTGCTATCCTCGTCATAATCATAGTCAATCCCGTTCGAGCACCGAGAGAAAGTCCGCCGCGACCAAGAGCACGTCCGATCTCTGCGTTTTGCACCGCCTGAAGCTTCAGGCGCCTGGGTTTGGTCAGAATCGCCGCCGCGACGATGCAAAAACGATGAAGCTTCAGGCACCTGGGTTTCATTCGTTGCTTCTTTCTTCTTCATTTTGAACTCTCCGTTGCTTCTTTCTTCTTCGTTCTCTGGATTTTTTGAGCAGAAGATGCTTCTCAGTTTTATTGAAATCGGTTTCTATACATAGAAATCGATTTTAATAAACTCGGTTTCTATGTATAGAAACCGAGTTTGTTAAACTTGGTTTCTATACACAGAAATTGAGTTCACTAAACTCGATTTCTATGTATAGAAATCGAGTTCACTAAACTCGATTTTCTACTTTCGCCACGTCACTTTTCTGGGTAAATCGAGTCCATTGAACTCGAATTGTTAGAAATGCAATTAGTTTCAAACGTTGTCTAACTTATAATATTGTATCAGTTTTATGGTTATTTTTTTAAAAAACCCGCAAAGCAATACCAAACGTTCAAGCTCCCACAAAAGAAGAAAAGAAAAACGTTTAAGCTACTAGAAATCTATTTGGTTCCCAGAGCTTGCTATTGTGGAACAATCAATTAATACAGAATGAAGTAATTGGTCACTATGGTTTCTTCTTCTTTTCACACGATATTTTGCTCTTCACAATCCTCACATTGCGGCAACACCTTTTTTCTATTCTTCACTTCACACAACATGAATTAAAGCCTCACAATTTTTCCTTGATTTGTGTGCTTTACAAAAGCTTTGTAGAGAACTCAAACCTTGTTGTTTCTCTTCTTGGGGTACCTCCTAGGCAAAAATCTCATTTTTCTCTTTTGGTTTCATGTCCAATTCTATTATTTTTCTCCTCTTTTCATAGGGGAGGACCATTGGGCCAAAAGCATCACATTCTTTGCAACACTGTCTATTTATAAGATTTCAAATCAAATTCCTTGATACACAAGGAATGCATTACTTCTTTGATAAGGAATAGACTTTCCTTAAATTTCAAGAAATAATATTTCCTTCCACACGGAGGAAATTCAAGAAAATAACCAAATTTTATTTTTCTTGCTTCAATAAGAAAATCCAATTAGCTTTCCAAGTCACAATAGAAATTTGAGATAATTTCTCAAAAAAGTAGTGTTCCTCCTTAAAAGGAGGCATTGTTTATGTCTTGTTTTTAGGGACAATAGCATGGCTAACTAATTACCCTAAAAACTGCTTCCTTAAGGGGAAGACCCCAATTTGAACTTGATGAAATCAAGGGTTGTAGCAGCTTTGCATTAATGATAATTGGCCCTTGTTTTGTGGAGGCAAAGATGACATTGGCTGAAACTTTGTGTGTGTTTGAGACTAGATTATTAGCTATCTTTTATTTTTATTTTTATATCTTATATAAAGCTTTTCAAAAAAAATATAAAGCTTTTCAGCTTCTCCAAAAAAAAAAAAAATATATATATATATATATATATAAAGCTTTTCAAAACCTCACTTTTTCTTACTTTTTCTCATTTTTTTCAAAGTACAAATATATTTTAACACACTTTTAACAAAAATTTTTTATAAAAATACTAAGTTATTCCCAAACACACGCAAATCTTTAACACAATAGATGCATTATTGCTTTAATGAGTTCTTCTACTTATATATGGCATCAAACTATAGACCCAACGGTTACAAGTGCTCCGAGCTCATTTGTCAAATTTTGGGTGGGCCCAAATTGACACGAAAAGGCCATTTTGCCCTTCAACCCATTGCTCTTCTATTTCCCTTATCTCTTCGATTTCCCTTATTTGGCTGTTTCTCTCCTCAGTGATGGAGGGAAATTCTTGTACTTAAGCTTATTTGTTACAGCTGTGGGCTTTCATAGGCTGTTGCTAATATTGTGGGCTTCAATTGGTTGATTCCATGGAATGGCTTTTGAACTTTCTTGTCCGTATGGATGGGCTTTGAAGCTGATGTCATGGGGCTTATTATGGACCCATCTTGAATTAATTTTGGATGGCTACAGGCTTGGATGGCTCGTGAGTTAATAATAATGGGCTTTAGGCTGATTGAATGGGTTTCATCTACTCAGTTTCAAAATCCATAAGTTTCCTCCCTGAAAATTCTGTTTTTTAGAGTCTAGACTACCCATCTCAATTAATTATAATTTATATGTTACAAAATATTAGTTCATGTCACCATCTAAGGAATAATGTAATTTCAATGTTCAGTTACTTTTAACAGTATAGAAATAAGTTTCATTAGAAAGTGATGATTGTTTCTAAAATTACTTATGACGCTTTCTGTAGACCCACTTATTTGTTGGAAAGTTTTTTACAAGGATTTGATCCTAGATTCAATCTAAGATAGAGAAGATTACATAACTTTACTTTCTAGTTACAACATAAGTTGGGAAAAGTGAGTTATGCTAGGATAGTGTATTTGAAGATTCCAAATCCAAATTCGTTTTGTTTGGAATAGTATGATCTATGGATACTCCAAATTGTATTGGATGGGAATGACTTTTGAAATGTTCAACTAGATGTTTGAACGTGACTCTGTGTCTTGGAACACAATGTTATCGATCTTCTTTCAACATGACTTTTGGGTTTAGAGCCTTAATACTTTTGTTAAGATGTGGAGTCAAGGTGTTAGACTGAATTCCATGACCTATGCCATTAAACACAATATAGTTTTGTGTATATATATATATATATATATATATATATATGATCTTGAATATATGGGGGTATTAATTTGCATGATTGGATTGTTCAAATGGAACTACTCTTGATGTTCTAGTTGGTAGTAGTCTTGTTGATAGCTTCACAGAGCACAATGCAGTTTCATAGACTTATTTAATCAGTGGACTTGCATATTTTGAGTTAGAGGAAGAAGATTTGGAACGGCTTAATCAAATGACTATTGTCTTGGATGAGATTTCTCTAGCAACAATTGTTTGGCATTAGTTCAGGTGAGAAGTATGTTTCAATTGGGGAACATCTACATGGATGTACAATCAAGACTGGAATGGGTTCCACTGTTGCTGTAAGAAATTAGTTGCTAACATGCACTATGCAGAGGAAAGTCTTAAATAAATAAATAAATAAATAAATATATATATATATATATATATACATATATAATTTCTATCGTACCAAAATGAAAATAGTATAATTTTTCTAAAAAATTCAAAAGGTAAGTTTGTGAAAATATTCATTTTTTAATAAAAATTACTAAGGGCAAATTACAACTTACCTATATGTGGTTTGGCCGAAATTTTAGTTGCTTACTTGTGATTTGAAATTTGACACTGTACCCACCTAAGGTTAGTTCAGCTAAATTTCTATAACCCACCTTTGTTAAAAACAGGATTAGATATGTAATTTTGCTCCACTCTTATGTTTCTTTCCTTCAAAACACAAAAAACATAAAAATACGAGATTGGATAAGATTAAAAAAAAAAAAAAAAAAAATCTAGCAAAACACTTGCATCATGAGATTTCAAACCACATGTAGACAACTTAAATTTCGGTTAAACCTAAGGTGGGTAAAGTTGTAATTTGCCCAATTATTTATAACAATTTGAATATCATTAAAAAGTATATAAAATTTGGAAATTATTCTCTAAGTTTTAAACAAACTTTCTCAAACCCAATTTTTCCCACCCTACAATACAAAACATCGAAAAAGCGTATCCTCAAAATTAATAAAACTCAACAAAATTACAATTCAAAAAAAAAAAAAAAAAAATCAAACTCACATGAAAATCAAACTCCAACTCCCGAATATGTAAAATATGTGATGTGATGGAGCTAAATATCCAATGCATAATCAAATTCAAGATTTTTAATAAGGCTTTGAAGTCACGCAATAAAAAGAGGTGGTTGATCTCAAGTAAAAGTGTTGGTTGTAGTCAAGGCATCCCCCTCCCCCCTCAAAGCAAAATTTTTGGTTCTGCCACTGACAGGGTCAATACCTTGATTTTATTAACATGGCACACAATCCACCCAATTTACTTTGATTGGAATTAATAGGCTTAGTTCATCATCAATAGGCCTAAAACCGTTATACATGAAACTTTATATTTAAAGATTTAGAAAGACTGTATATTTTTCCTCAAGTTTTTAAATCTAAAATACGTTATACAGCACCATTTTATCCTTTATGACAAAACCAAGATCACCAAAAGGAAAAGTTGCAGTAAGAAAAGCACCACAAAAACGTATTACATTGAGTAGACAATAAACACAGCTTCACACACACACACACACCAAAAAAAAAAAAAAAAAAAAAAAAAAATTATCTAGTATGATAAATTATCAAATACCCCTCCCAAACTCTTGAAATAAAATGGAAACACTAGTAATGGAAGCACCATATGCATGGGTTTATTTATAAGGGAAAATTCTTACCCATTTATTTTTGACGTCTCCTCCACTTCACCCTTCCTGCTGGATGGCCAATTGCAAAAGAATTTATAAACCAACCACTACTCTTCCTTTTGATTATAATTTGTCCAACGGACACTCCAACTATAAATCCACATCCATATCCCATCACAACTACCTTCCAGTCAAACTCAAATGGAAACTCTGAGCCTTGTTTTGCTTCAAAATTAGAAGTTGGAGTTGGTGGGTTCTCTGAATTGGCACATCTTTTGGACAATGGGCTTCCACAAAATTCTACATTTCCATCAAATGAATTGTTTTGAAATTTGAGAAATTGTTTTCCTTGTGGTATAGGTCCTGTAAAATTATTATGAGCCAAATTCAAGAAAGCAAGGAAGGTGAGCTCCACTAGTTGTGGAGGAATCTCTCCAACTAGCATATTTTGAGAAAGATCCAATGATTCTAGGTTTGTTAAGGTTGCCAAAAACAACGGGATAAAACTAGTAAGAATATTGTTGGAAAGGTTAAGCATGTGAAGCGCTTTTAGATTCTCCAAAATTTTTGGAATTTCTCCTTCAAACTTGTTGCCTGATAGATCGATGGCCACAAAGAAATCTTGGATTCTCGAATATTTTGTCTTTATGCCTTTGTTTGTCAATGTCATTGAGTAGGCATATGACGGCATTAACCAACCATTGCTTGGATATTTTCGCATCTGAATATTTGCTTGCATATACATTAAGTGACCTACGTCAAAGCTTTGCATGGATTTCCAAATTTGGAAGTATTCAGATGGCAACATACCTCTAATATTATTGTTTGAGACATCAATTACTTGTAATTTTGGGAATCTTGGAATTGTTTCCAGTTTTCCAATAAAACCATATAATCCATTTGATTGCAAAATGAGAACCTTTAGCTCTAGAAGAATGCCCAACCAAGAGGGGAAAATATCAATTATATGATTGTTTCCAATATCAAGAAATTCCAGCATTGTACAATTAGCCAATGACCTTGGTAAAGGCCCCTCAAAATGATTTTGACTCAATTGGATCATCCCCAATTTGCATCATTCCATGAATATTTGAGGAATGCTGCCATTGAAGTTGTTGTTTTGGAGATTAAGACCGGAAAGGTTTCTCAAGTCTCCTAAACAATGGGGAAGGAAGCCACTTAAGTTGTTGTGTGAAACATCAAGATAAGAAAGAGCTTAGTTCACAAATCATTTGAGAGATGTCTCCAGTAAGCATGTTGTTAGAGATAGAATAATAAATGATGGATGGAGCTGGAATTGGAAGTGCCCCTTAAAGCTTGTTGTTTGGAAGGTACAAAATTTGTAGACTATGCCAAGGGAAAGCATTTGGGGTTTGATCAAAACTTGTGAGTGAGTTTCCTGACATGGTGAAAACCAAGAGAGTATCTATACTCAAGTTAGAGATCCATTTTGGTATTTGGCCATGAATGTTGTTTTGAGAAAGTTCCAAAACTTCCAACTGATCTTGGTTTCAAAAGAACATTGGGAAGTCACTTAAGTTACAAGAACCTAGTCCTAATACCTTAAATTTTTGAAAGGTAGAATCGGTACTAGGATCAATAATCAATGAAAGATTGTTATAAGATAAATCGAGGTGGGAGAGGTTATTGAGCTTTCGAAACAAGTCAAATTCTATTGTGCCACTCAAGTTATTTGAATACAAATCTAAAATTTGAAGATTCAAAATGCTGGAAATAGATGTTGGAATTGGACCAAACAATTTATTTTTTGGCAGCCACAGAGCATTTAGTTGGGTGAGGTTTGTTAGCCACGATGGGATAGGACCCGTTAATTCATTCCAACCAAGTGATAATGATGTAAGTTTAGTCAGGTTTCCAATAGAAAATGGGATATCACCATATAAACTGATATTTCCTAGAAGTAACATGGTGAGTTTGGCTTGCTTACCAACCCAAGAGAGAGTCCCACGGTTGAAATTGTTATTTGAAAGGTCTAGATATGTGAGCTTCGTAAGGTTAGCAAATGACAATGGTATTGGTCCAGAGAAATTGCAACTGTCAACATCCAAGTAATATAAGGACTGGAGGTTACCCATTGAATCTGGTAGCTTTCCAGAGAAACTTGCGCCCGCAAGTCTCAAATTTTCAAAGGGGCTACTTCTATTAAATTCTGGTACATGACCAGTGAGTTTTGGATTGAAGCGCACACTGAGAGACTTGAGATTTGGTAGCTGAAAAATTCCGGTAGGAAACTCACCATGCAGACTTGTGGAGCTTCAATGGATTTGAATAGAGAACCAGGGAAACCAACTTAGAGAGTTGCAAAATTTCTGCTGGGATTTCACTTGAAAATCCAAAATAAGCGAGGTTAAGGTAAGTAAGCTTTGAAAGCCGCCTTACTCCAAAGGGGATTTCAGAGTGATTGAAGTTGTTGTTGGAGAGATTAGGGGGTGTTTGGTAGAGTAGTTTGAGAATTGTTGTTTGGAGTTTTTGAAATACATGTGAGTGAAAAAGTATGTGAAAATGTGTGTAATGTTGTTTAAAATGTGAAAATATGAGTTTAGACTCACTCACCAAACAACTAAACAGGCCCTTAGCTTTTGAAGGCGAACAAGCTGGAAGAGGCTGCTACTGGAGTTGATAGAACCATAGAGAGCACTGTTACTGAGGTCAATGCTGACCACATGACCCGTGATTTCATCACATTGAATACCATCCCACGTGCAGCAATCACTACTTTGTGCCATCCAAGACGAAATCTTGGGGAATAAGCGGAAGTGGATTGATTGATGATAAGGCTTTCTTTGAATTGCAACAAGGCAAAGCTCTCTTCATCATGACATAGCGGCTGCAATGAAGAAAAAGAGGCAGCAGAAACAAGAGAAAGCAGTGACAATAGAAAGAGAAACTGCATGAACATCACGAAAGAAAGTGATAAGCCCATAATGTTCTATTGGAGTTTGTATTGCTGTAACGTATGCTGGAGAAGCAAATAAATAGAGAAGAGAATAGGGATTTTCTAAACCAATCTCTACGTCACCCGCACACACCATTCATTTCTTATCCAATTATTCCATTCAGTCCTCCTTAACATTTTCCATAAGAAATTGCCATCCATACTAAACGATAAATGTATCATTCTCAACTATGAAAGTCTTGGCCGGTTAGACTACAGTCACTTTTCCGCGTGAGAATTTGGCTTAGTAAGATAGAAACAAAGACAGACTGGTGAGGAGAAAATCTGGCATCTATCTATGTAATGAAGAAATTGGAATTGTATTTTTCTTTTGTTAACGTGTATTAGGGTATGTGGGCTTTAGGCCCACCTTGTTTACTTGTATAACACACTTACTTGTACTGCACACTCTGCCTCCTATATAAAGGCACTTATGTATATTCTATTACTTGAGAAATACAATACAATCATTCAGTATTTCTAACATGGTATCAGAGCCATTGCTCTAATTTTCTTGTGTCTTGCAGTCCTGTCTTCGTTGGTATTTTCCGCTGCCTCGACTTCATCGGTCAATAAACCTTTTCCGTGCCCTCTTCTGACTGTTCCATCGTTGTCAGAGGTGCAAAGGTTGAATCTTCACCGCCAGAAGCTCGATCACCGCCACCAAGATCACTGCTTTCGTCGGATCTTCCACACCGGATCTCCGATTAAGACATAAGACCTATCATCGGGTAGATCTTCAACTGATCTACATAACTCCGCCGGAATCACCACCAGCTGACCATTCACGCGCTGCCACGCGCCGGTCAAAGATTCCGCAGCTTTTCCACACGCCTCACGCGCCACCAGTTTTGCTCCGATCAACTCACCGCCGCCTTCATCGGAATCGTCTTTCTCCGATCTACATAACCGGAGAAAAATCGGTCTGATCGGAATTCCCACGCGCTCTCACGCGCCGACCAAATTTCCGGTCAAATTGACTCACGCGCCTCACGCGCTCCACGCGCCGCTGTGCACCTGCTGACGTCATCTCTGACGTCATTATCCACGTCAGCCCTAGCTGAGGTCTTCAGCTTACGTCATCCTGCTGACGTCATCATAGTGGTTGACCGTTGACTTTGACTTTGACCATTGACTTTTTTAGGGTTGACTTTTTTCAGTCCAGGTGCTCCTTACCCAGTTTTTCGCGTAGATTTCATTTTTGCAGTCCATTTCTGCATATTTTGCTTCTAAATGAAAAATAAGGACAAGTCTTCTTCTTGTTGCAATAATCGTCGCCGACAATCCAGGAAACGTTTTTGCAATTTTTGCAAACGTTTTGGCCACAATATTGAGACTTGCTATCATCGCAACAAATCAGCTGTGTCAATTTCCGCTGCTACTGTTGCTAGCACTGAGAGTGTCCAACCAATGGCTCCCATCTCTGCACAGTCTAAGTCTTCAGGACGCACTTTCACCATGTCCACAGATGACCTTAAAAATATTATCGCCAATGTCGTTCGTATGGTTGGTAATGCATCTTATTCCTTTTCTCTCTCAGCTTTATCTGGTATGTCTCCTTCCTCTTGGCTTATGGATTCTGCTTGTTGTAATCACATGACTCCTCACTCGTCCTTATTTTCTGAACTTAAACCTGCACCACACCCTCTTAATATTCACACAGCAAATGGTTCCACTATGTCTGGTCATAATATAGGTTCCGTTTCGACCTCCAATCTCTCGGTTCCTGGTGTCTTTAATGTTCCTGACCTTTCTTACAATTTATTTTTTGTGGGACAATTAGCTGAGTTAGGTTATCGCATTATCTTTGATTATTCTGGGTGTATTGTGCAGGATCTAAGGACGGGACAGGAGCTTGGGACCGGTCTTAGAGTTGGGCGTATGTTTCCCGTGGACAACCTTCGTCTTCCACTTGTTGCTCCTGTTTCTGTTGTTGCAGCTACTGCAGTTTCTTCTACTCCTTCCCTTGCACTTTGGCATGCTCGACTTGGTCATGCATCTTCCTCTCGTGTACAACAATTGGCTTCTAGAGGTTTGTTAGGTTCAGTGTCTTCAGAAAATTTTGATTGTGTTTCATGTCAGTTAGGAAAACAACCAGCTTTGCCTTTCAATACTAGTGAATCAATATCCACTGATATCTTTGACCTTATTCATTCTGATGTTTGGGGGCCTTCCTCTGTCTCTAGTATTGGTGGATCTCGATATTTTGTTGTCTTTGTTGATGATTACTCTCGCTATAGCTGGATTTTTAATATGAAACATCGTTCTGAGTTATTGCAAGTATATTCTAATTTTGCAAAAATGGTTGAAACTCAATTTTCCAAACGTATTAAAATTTTTCGATCTGATAATGCTCTTGAGTACACTCAATATGCTTTCCAAGCTGTTTTGCATTCCTATGGCACTGTTCATCAACTAACTTGTCCAGGTACCTCTCAGCAAAATGGTAGAGCCGAACGAAAACTTCGTCATATTCTTGACACTGTTCGTGCTCTTCTTCTCTCTGCCAAAGTTCCTGCTCCTTTTTGGGGTGAAGCTGCCCTTCATGCTGTTCATGCTATTAATCGCATTCCAAGTCCTGTTATTCAAAATCAAACTCCATATGAGCGCCTTTTTGGGTCACCTCCAGACTATCACCACCTTCGCTCCTTCGGTTCTGCTTGTTTCGTTCTTCTTCAGCCACATGAGCATAACAAACTTGAGCCTCGGTCAAGGCTTTGTTGTTTTCTTGGCTACGGCGAAACTCAAAAGGGGTATCGGTGTTATGATCCTATCTCTCATCGTCTTCGTATCTCCCGCAATGTTGTATTTTGGGAACATCGCTCCTTTGTCGAGCTCTCTCACTTCCGTGCCTCCCTATCTTCCTCCTCTGTTTTAAATCTTTTTCCAGTTGAGGCACATCTTCCTTCTGTAACTGCTCCTGATCCTCTTGTAGTTGCTCCTGATCCTCCTATAGACTTTTCTGTCCAACCACCAGATACCTTTGATCCCTTTCCTAGTTCACCTTTTAATGAACAGGTGGAAGATGCACAGGTTGAAGACGAGCTACCCAACCCTGAGCTTGGGTCTCTTGCTCCTGCTCTGCCTGAAGATTTTGCACAAGAAATTCCACCTCGTCACTCAACTCGGGTAAGATCCATTCTTACACATTTACTTGATTATCATTGTTACACTGCTCTTGCTACACTGCATAAGCCTCACACCTATCGTGAGGCTTCCACTGACCCTTTGTGGCAGATTGCAATGAAAGAGGAACTTGATGCATTATCTAAAAATCATACTTGGGATTTGGTGACTCTCCCCCCTGGGAAATCTGTGGTTGGTTGTAAGTGGATCTACAAGATTAAGACTCGCTCTGATGGGTCCATTGAGCGCTACAAAGCTCGTCTTGTTGCAAAAGGTTTTACACAGGAGTATGGGATTGATTATGAAGAGACCTTTGCTCCGGTTGCTCGTATCTCATCTGTTCGAGCTCTCTTAGCTGTTGCTGCTGCCAGAAAATGGGATCTTTTTCAGATGGATGTCAAAAATGCATTCCTTAATGGGGATTTAAGTGAAGAAGTTTATATGCAACCTCCTCCTGGTCTCTCTGTTGAATCAAATAAGGTTTGTTACCTTCGGCGTGCTCTTTATGGCCTTAAACAAGCTCCACGAGCTTGGTTTGTCAAATTCAGCTCTACCATCTCTCGCTTAGGTTACATGGCCAGTCATTATGATTCTGCCTTATTTCTTCGTCGCACTGACAAAGGCACTATTTTACTTCTCCTGTATGTGGATGATATGATCATAACTGGTGATGACCTTAGTGGCATTCAAGAACTCAAGGGTTTTCTCAGTCAGCAGTTTGAGATGAAAGATCTTGGACATCTCAGCTACTTCTTGGGTCTTGAAATCACTCATTCTACAGATGGACTTTATGTTACTCAAGCCAAGTATGCCTCTGAACTCTTGTCTCGAGCTGGACTCACTGATAGCAAGACTGTTGACACTCCAGTTGAGCTTAATGCGCATCTGACTCCCTCAGGGGGGAAACCGTTGTCTAATCCCTCTCTTTACAGACGCTTGGTTGGCAGCCTAGTTTATCTCACTGTCACTCGTCCAGACATTTCCTATGCTGTTCACCAGGTGAGTCAGTATCTGTCTGCTCCACGATCGACTCACTATGCTGCTGTTCTGCGCATACTTCGATACCTAAAGGGCACTCTCTTCCATGGTCTTTTCTACTCTGCTCAGTCTCCTCTTGTTCTCCGTGCATTTTCTGATGCTGATTGGGCAGGAGATCCCACCGATCGCAGGTCCACCACTGGCTATTGCTTTCTTCTTGGTTCTTCTCTAATTTCTTGGCGAAGTAAGAAACAAACTCATGTGGCCCACTCTAGTACTGAAGCAGAATATCGTGCCCTTGCTGCTACCACATCTGAGCTCCTTTGGCTACGGTGGCTTCTTAAAGACTTAGGTGTATCCACATCCTCTGCTACTCCTCTTTATTGTGACAACCAGAGTGCCATTCATATTGCTCACAATGATGTCTTCCATGAACGGACTAAACACATCGAGATCGATTGTCATTTTATCCGTTATCATCTTGTCCATGGTGCTCTCAAGCTGATCTCAGTTTCTTCTAAAGATCAACTTGCAGATATCTTCACCAAGTCACATCCTAAGGGACGTCTTCGCACTTTGGTTGACAACCTCAAGTTGGTCTCACATCCACCTTGAGTTTGAGGGGGGCTGTTAACGTGTATTAGGGTATGTGGGCTTTAGGCCCACCTTGTTTACTTGTATAACACACTTACTTGTACTGCACACTCTGCCTCCTATATAAAGGCACTTATGTATATTCTATTACTTGAGAAATACAATACAATCATTCAGTATTTCTAACATCTTTCATAAGTTTGGTGTTAATGTAACGATGTTGTCCCATCTGGCATATGCAGTGAGATGGTGAGTCTGGCATTTGCCACAGTGCAAGTGCGAATAATGTAAGTAGATCCCATGACATGTGGAGTAGTCTCGAAATGTCAAGAAATCACGACTTCAAGCAGTAGTCATCTCCGCATGTCATGGGATCAGTCGAAGTCATCCCCGCATGTTATGGGATCTTACCATTTAACGAGTTTTTTGCTAAGATAACGAAACAGATCAAATCCATGTTCCAAATTCGAGCTTGCTTGGTGGTCATCACTCATCAGTATAACATTTTAGTCCAAGAACCCCAAAAAAAAGGGAAAACAGAAATTAGCTGTGTCACTTTTTTCAACTCTCCGCGACTCAACGTTGGTGTCTTCTGTGACCCACCAATCATTCGTGATTCTCTCTCCATGTGGATTGTAACAGGGGCACATTCAAGCTGGCATTCTTAAGTCTTTCCAAAGCTCTGAACATAAAGGGCTGTTTGGTACATGTGATTAAACAACAGTTTTCAGTTTTTTTGAGAAATATGCGTGAGTAAAAAAATGTGTAGAAATACATGTAATGTTATTTAAAAACTAAAAACATGTGATTAAATACATGTACCAAATAGGCCCAAAGTGATAGGAAACCCTGCTAGCTTGCAAGATCCAGATGTGCTCTAAATCTTCTGTATTAGCTTGGGGCACTGATTATTGCACACAGCGTGTATAACACACTATATGTAACAGATTTTGCCCTTCAAATTAAGGTATTCCGCATGCATGGTTCTAATAACCAAAGTCATCTATCATCTATGGCTGAGATTTTTTTAGCTAGGAGCTAGTCTGTCAAAGATTTTATGAGTGTAATATCTAAGTTTTATTAAACTTAGCATGCATGTGCTAGTTGGTTGCCACATGGCTAAGAATACAATACGTACGGTTAATTGTAACAGATATTTTTCAATTAAATAAAATATGCTATTTTTATCCCAAAAAAGTATATTCATCGTTCTGGTTCCTATTTTCAAACTTTTTTTCTTTTTGGATAATTTCATAAAACAATTGAGAATAAAATTTGAACTATAAATATCTTCATTTAAACAAAAATAAGAAGTACTAGTTAAGATACAAGACTTTTTTGCATTTTAAACTTAAAATAACTATATAAAGCCTCCATTCAAATTACATTAGGAAGTCTTTTGCTTTTGCTAGATCGGAATTTTGTACACAAAGCAAGGGCAGTGCCATAAGAGGGAATTTCTTTTAATCAACCGAGTCCCTCGCTCTACTGACTTGCTTTACTAACAGCAGCACCTAATCGCAACAATAAATCTCTTATGCCTCTATTCCTCCACTAATCTTTTTTTCTCATCAGTCTCTTCATACTTTCACTCTTTTAAAATATGATTTTTTGCTATAGATTTAATTTTTAAACAATCAGAAAAATATAAAAATAAATTTGAATTTTAGCTATTTTAATAGCAATAAGGCTATGAGGCAATATACAACTTTCTAAGTATATTGTTATACTTTAACGCTTTTATATATATATTTTTTCTGAATAATTAAATTACATGTTTAAAATTTATGTATCTATGTTAATCCCTTGAAATGATTGTTATTCTTATTTTAAGAAATAATAATAACATGAAAAAAGCATTGAGGGCAACTAAGTAAATTAACCTAGATATGAAATATGAATTATAGTTTATAATTACTTTACATTTTGTATGACTATCACATTATAATATAATTTTTTATTATTATTATTTTTTATAAATGTTGATTAATATTATTAATTTTCTTTCTAATCTTTATCCCTCTTACAAAAATCCTAACACCGCCATTGATGAGGGGTTTCTAGTCATGTCCTCGTCCTGTTCTTTCTTCAGGGCGGGAGTAGGGTAGATTGGGGTTGGAGCAAGTTAGGGGTATTTTGTCATCTCTAATAAGATGGTTTCAACAAATCAATAATAATGAGATATGTGCAAGAGAAAAGTGAGGGCAAGTCATGCGAGTTCTATAAAAGAGAGTGAGAAAATAAGTGTTTTGAAATATGATAATATTATTTATATAAATAATAAAATTACAAAAATAGGATATGTATACAAATTAAATTATATATAAAATAAAATATATATAAATTAAAGACAAAAATATATTGTTGATTGTGGGAACCGACCCAGAATAACAAGTGGGCTGGGCCTTGGGCCCGTTCGAGGACCATTCCTTCCGAGGAGACGTCGCGGCCCAGAATCCCTGCCCAAGCCAACTGGGGCCAAGAAAACACGTCTGAGGAGTAATTCCTCCTCGGACATTCCAAAGTCTAGATCAATGATGCATCCCGGTTACTGTAGCCCTCACCCCAAGCACGTAAAAAGAAAGAAGATTCAAATATTCCATCAAAGGCTGTCACCACCACATTAAATGCACCACAGCTATTCTCCTGGCCGCATTAATGGGGAGAAGACCCCTGAACAGTGCCACCTTGGTCACTGCAACTCACAAGGAACTGGTAAGGGCGTCTGATGGGACAGGTGCTCAAGTGGGGGTTTGGATGATCAACAAGTGTAAGGCCCAGATGATAAAAGAGAGCCTATATAATATGTAGGAGGCCCCCAAAGAGGGGAAGGAGAAAAAGAGCAAGGATTCATAGTACGAATGCATGACAATGAATAAAACTTCCAGTTCCCCATCCATTTTCTTGATTCACGTTTCTATATCCATGAAGGACATGCAACGAACCGTCTGAGCCAACCGAGACCGAGTTCTTCAGCCCATACTCTACAAAATTCATTGTGTGGGACTCATTAAGCCAGGGCCTGACAGTTCAGGACCGGGTTAACCAAAATCGTGTCCCTACATTGATGTTTAAAGCTTGCACAATGGGCATTTTTGGTTTTTGAAGTTTTAAGTAAAACGCTATTAATCACTGGAGTTTAATTAATGAGTGGGGTCTATCATCTTCCATTACTTTCCTTGTTTATGTGTTTAATGGAGCTAGGACATGACATTTTATCACGTGAGACATGAAAATTTTTTATTATTAAAAAATTACAAATCATCTTGAAAATTGATAGCTAACATGTTAACATTTTATTATTTTATGTTGTGAGGGGTCCGAGGCCCGATGAGGATTGGATTAAAGACCAGATTGCCTAACCTACATCCGAGGTGATAAATGCACTCTGAGGATTTCACCCATCCGATTATGGAAGCGTATTCAAAGTAATGGGCCTCTTGTAATGTTCTATGATGAGGAGAGGGGGTAGTGGCGGATCAAGGAAGAGAAGAGGAAGTTTCCTGGAAGGAACAATTTTCTCCTCTGCATTGAATGCCCTGCACCAACCTTATCAACTGCATTAATGAGGAAGTGACCTCTGAACAGTAACTATATAGTTCAAGGGAGACGATTTCATACCGTACCAGCCGATACTGCCGAAATTTACTGTTCTGGTAGCTAGTCCGGTAGCGAAACACTTTGATTTCATACCAGTTTAAATTCTGGCCATACCGAAGTTGTTTCGGCCGTACTAGGATAAATACCGGACTTCGGCCAATTAGTGGATACCGGGCCGGTACTAACCAGTGACCAAAAAATACCTCCTTATGACAGTCGACCTTCCTCTGTCTCATCATGATCATCCTACGTTCTGACTTCTGATATGCAGTGAACGATGGCACCAGAGCTTTGTTGAGATTGTGAGAAGAGGTTGAAAGCTTGCAAAAGAGAGAGAGAGAGAGAGAGAGAGAGAGAGAGAGAGAGAGAGAGAGAGAGAGAGAGAGAGAGAGAGTTTTCTGAGATCTAAAATCCGTAGGAAGGATGGAGGGAGGCGTGAAACCCAAATAACTGAAATAAGTTTAATGTGTGAGAATGGAACAGCTAGAAAAGCATGTTGAAACTTGGGAACACATGAAAAAAAGTGAAAGACTGGTTGGTTTATTTTTGGTTTTATCACCTGATTAAGTTTTCAAAAGTTAAATTGTTAATGCTTTAAAATTCTTTAATGGAGTTTTTACCAAACCATTTAATGCTTTCACCAAAATCCCACGTCCCCATCTAAAATTTAATGTTCTCATTAAATTTTTTCCTTATTTTATTATTATTATTATTTTTTTTGGAAGATTATTTTTTTATTATTATTAAAAGTAAAAATCCGTAACAAATTATATGGACTTTTACCAAAGAATTAAATAATATATATTACATGAAAATAATTGTGGGGCCTGAAATTTGGCATCCCGACCCACTTTGTGTTGAGGGCCCAAAGCCCAGGCCGAGGAGCCCTACTGCCGAGGACGCGCGATGAAAGCTCCTTGAAGGCCCAAGGATGTGGCTGAGGACAGTCTCACGCTCAACACCTCATAAAAACGTATGAAGAAAAGGACAAATTTAGTACAAGAGCAATATGCGGGAGAAAGCTGCCAACATCATAATGTGGAGCCCAGCACCTGACAAGCCCATACTCATACCATGCTATCCAGCTTTTCCCAACTATTCTGACGTATGGATTGACAGGACAAGTAATTACCCCAAACCAGGAAAAACTGACACGTAGATGAAAATCGGGAGGGAAATACTAGTATAAAAAGGAAAGAGAGCATAAAGCAGGGGGGGGTAACAAGGCATCATGAACGGGAGAGAATGGTGAGAATGTAATGCTCCTCGGACTAATTCCGAGGAGCCAAATCTCTCAAACCGTATCGATGTAAGGCTCAGTTATACTGTCCAAACCTGTCTTTGTATTAGCTCTCGTGAAACCAGGATCAAACCGTTGCCCAGCGTTCAAGGGCATGCCTTTCCAAACCCATTCTCTACAAATCATATTGTTCGGGCCCTTTACACACGAGCCCAACGTCATCCTTGGGTCGTTAAAAATCGTGTCCCTACAATTGGCGCCGTCTGTGGGAAAGGCTTGCGCGTTGGCACAGGTGATGGTGGAGTCAAGCCTCTGTCAAACAAGGATCTGCGAAAGCTCCTCCGTTTTCAGCAACACGCCGTTGTCCCGACATAAATTTTCGCTAGGGGCTACGCATCACAGTGTCAATGGCACGGGTAGCTCTAAGGGCTCCCAACATCAAGCTAACGCCCTCCACCTTGGACAAGGGGCTAATCTTCGAAAACAAAAGAAAAATTACAAGTTTTGGACAGAACCAAGGCCTTGTATGGTCCTCGGACTCAAGCCTATGGGGAAACCAAGTACACAAAAGGAAAATTACAAGTTTTGGACAGAACCAAGGCCTTGTATGGTCCTCGGACTCAAGCCTATGGGGAAACCAAGTACACAAGAAAAATTACAAGTTTTGGACAGAACCAAGGCCTCGTATGGTCCTCGGACTCAAGCCTATGGGGAAACCAAGTACACAAGAAAAATTACAAGTTTTGGACAGAACCAAGGCCTTGTATGGTCCTCGGACTCAAGCCTATGGGGAAACCAAGTACACAAAAGAAAAATTACAAGTTTTGGACAGAACCAAGGCCTCGTATGGTCCTCGGACTCAAGCCTATGGGGAAACCAAGTACACAAAAGGAAAATTACAAGTTTTGGACAGAACCAAGGCCTTGTATGGTCCTCGGACTCAAGCCTATGGGGAAACCAAGTACACAAGAAAAATTACAAGTTTTGGACAGAACCAAGGCCTTGTATGGTCCTCGGACTCAAGCCTATGGGGAAACCAAGTACACAAGAAAAATTACAAGTTTTGGACAGAACCAAGGCCTTGTATGGTCCTCGGACTCAAGCCTATGGGGAAACCAAGTACACAAAAGAAAAATTACAAGTTTTGGACAGAACTAAGGCCTCGTATGGTCCTCGGACTCAAGCCTATGGGGAAACCAAGTACACAAGAAAAATTACAAGTTTTGGACAGAACCAAGGCCTCGTATGGTCCTCGGACTCAAGCCTATGGGGAAACCAAGTACACAAGAAAAATTACAAGTTTTGGACAGAACCAAGGCCTTGTATGGTCCTCGGACTCAAGCTTATGGGGAAACCAAGTACACAAAAGAAAAATTACAAGTTTTGGACAGAACCAAGGCCTCGTATGGTCCTCGGACTCAAGCCTATGGGGAAACCAAGCACACAAGAAAAATTACAAGTTTTGGACAGAACCAAGGCCTCGTATGGTCCTCGGACTCAAGCCTATGGGGAAACCAAGTACACAAGAAAAATTACAAGTTTTGGACAGAACCAAGGCCTCGTATGGTCCTCGGACTCAAGCCTATGGGGAAACCAAGTACACAAAAGAAAAATTACAAGTTTTGGACAGAACCAAGGCCTCGTATGGTCTTCGGACTCAAGCCTATGGGGAAACCAAGTACACAAAAGGAAAATTACAAGTTTTGGACAGAACCAAGGCCTCGTATGGTCCTCGGACTCAAGCCTATGGGGAAACCAAGTACACAAGAAAAATTACAAGTTTTGGACAGAACCAAGGCCTTGTATGGTCCTCGGACTCAAGCCTATGGGGAAACCAAGTACACAAAAGAAAAATTACAAGTTTTGGACAGAACCAAGGCCTCGTATGGTCCTCGGACTCAAGCCTATGGGGAAACCAAGCACACAAGAAAAATTACAAGTTTTGGACAGAACCAAGGCCTTGTATGGTCCTCGGACTCAAGCCTATGGGGAAACCAAGTACTCAAAGGAAAATTACAAGTTTTGGACAGAACCAAGGCCTTGTATGGTCCTCGGACTCAAGCCTATGGGGAAACCAAGTACACAATAGGAAAATTACAAGTTTTGGACAGAACCAAGGTCTTGTATGGTCCTCGGACTCAAGCTTATGGGGAAACCAACTACCTAGAAGAGCCAATATGGGGGTTGAGCACGACCTGGACGTTACCTGGACCTTAGAATCTATCCGAGGAGAATTCCCCGTTGATAATCGGGCTAATCCCTAAACTACATGGATTCCCCGATCTGTCCTTGGGTCCTCAATACCTAGAGGATTGATGCAGTATAGGGCAATATGTTGCCAAAAACACACAGTCGAAGTCCCCCACTGCTCGGCTACCCTCTCGGACGAATTATTCAGAGTTTATCGTTCTCGGACGATCGCCTTGCGTGCATTACGAAGCACTCAGCCATTATCCCGGTTAGTTTTATGAGTTTTAATTCACTGGGAATTATCGTTATTACGCTTGTTAATGTCGGTAAACTAGAATTAGTAGGTTTTTGTTTCAAGGTTTCCTACCCTTAAGTATCATCACAGGAAAGCACACATGTAGCATCCCATGCACAAAATAATTGTTACAGAAAGGAAAAACATTTAAAAAGAAATAAATTCATCTTTTATTAAGACAAAGAAACAGTACAGCGTACATTGAAAGAGCTCAAATAAGCTTATACTGAAACTAACTACCCAAAACAAAAAGAAAAAATACAAGGGAATTAAGAACAAGCCGAAGAATAGGTGCAAGGGAGAGACGTGCTGCCACTTCAAAATTTCGTCTAGGGGAGCCATTCCTCAATACTTTTACATGCCTATAACTCAGGCAGCAAGAGAGCCCAACTTAGGGCTAGCACCGTTGAAGAAAAGGTGCAGGGAGCCGGAGGTTGATGAGCCTCCACATAACCGCGCCTGCGATAGAGCAGGAGGCGCTGATGGCGGAAAACCTTACTTCTGACGCACCAAGAATTTGATGCGACCGGTACCTGCTTCGGATTTTGACTGAAAGAGGGAGGAATACCATTTGCCCCTTGCCAAAGCGGAAGATTATCTTGAATCTGTGCCTCCCCTGTCCAGGCCACACCACCTTGAGTCTCGGGAGGACCCGGTGCCTTTGTGGCGGGTGTAAATCCTTTACCCCTATCCGTGCCTCAAACATATTGCACAAAGGGTGGATAACACTGAATATGAAAACTGTGATTATAGCTGAAGGATTATGGTTTTGAAGAGAGCTGGAGGGTTTGTGTGTAAGTAGAATAACCTCCTATCCTACTTATATAAAAGATAAGGTGGTGACATTCAATTCGTGCTACTTTCCAAGGAATGCTGCAGACAAGGCAGCTCTGGCACGATTTCCAACACTATCCTCCACCACAAGATTTAAAGGTCCTCGTGAAGGCGCACCTCGAATACTGAAACGTCAAAGGACATTGTGTGGGTGAAGAATAAAGTAATGCCTCTTAATTCGGCACATCTCCCACGCAAATGGAAGAACACAAGCAGCAGTAAGATACGGAACTTGAGTAAGTCACGAGGTGGGCTCAGCATCACCAAAACCCTCTTTCCCAGCTAAAAAGTTGGGAAGCAGGATTTAGAGGGGCTATTGTGGGGCCTGAAATTTGGCATCCCGACCCACTTTGTGTTGAGGGCCCAAAGCCCAGGCCGAGGAGCCCTACTGCCGAGGACGCGCGATGAAAGCTCCTTGAAGGCCCAAGGATGTGGCTGAGGACAGTCTCACGCTCAACACCTCATAAAAACGTATGAAGAAAAGGACAAATTTAGTACAAGAGCAATATGCGGGAGAAAGCTGCCAACATCATAATGTGGAGCCCAGCACCTGACAAGCCTATACTCATACCATGCTATCCAGCTTTTCCCAACTATTCTGACGTATGGATTGACAGGACAAGTAATTACCCCAAACCAGGAAAAACTGACACGTAGATGAAAATCGGGAGGGAAATACTAGTATAAAAAGGAAAGAGAGCATAAAGCAGGGGGGGGTAACAAGGCATCATGAACGGGAGAGAATGGTGAGAATGTAATGCTCCTCGGACTAATTCCGAGGAGCCAAATCTCTCAAACCGTATCGATGTAAGGCTCAGTTATACTGTCCAAACCTGTCTTTGTATTAGCTCTCGTGAAACCAGGATCAAACCGTTGCCCAGCGTTCAAGGGCATGCCTTTCCAAACCCACTCTCTACAAATCATATTGTTCGGGCCCTTTACACACGAGCCCAACGTCATCCTTGGGTCGTTAAAAATCGTGTCCCTACAATAATATATATATATATTTGAATTCATCAATATATAAATATAATTTTTAAATTGCGGTAATCTTGAAACGGTACATCGGTATCAACCAGTACCGAAATATTTCGTTCCACTAGCCAAATCGAAACGACCACTAGTACGAAATTGACTCCCTTGGTATAGCTACCAGCCCCATTCTACCACCTTCAACAGAGTGTTGATGGGACAAGTATCCTTAGGAACGCTTGGAGGCATACAGATGGAAGGTTAGGATGCAAATAAGAGGGATATAAAAGGAGGGGGGCTCCCAAAAAAGGGGATGAACATTTTGGGTGAGAAAATAGAGAAAAGAGAAAATGAATAGTGCTTTATTTGGTGTATAATTCTAACTTCATATATAAGAATTAATCCTTAGACCTTCCCGAGGAGAACTCTTTTCCTCATTATCAACTTATGTTATGCCTTTCTATTATCCTAGGCTCTTTGGTCTCTAAGTTAGTGTTCGTTTGTTTCCACATTTTGAACCCAAAAAGGGCTTTTTGAAAAAAGCCAGGCCTAAAATTGCGTTTGGTTAAGCCCAAAACGCAACTTTTATCAAAAAGTTGCGTTTTGGGCATAGTGAAAAAACATGGACTAAACGCAGAAATTTTATGGACCTCTGAGGGTCCATAAATGAAAACGCAGTTTTGATGGGTTACCGTTGCTATTGATGGAATTACGGAAATACCCCAAATATATTAGTTCTCTCAACGCTAACCTTACGCCCCTCATCTCATCTCTCTGCTCTGCCCTCTCCGTGAGAAATCAACCCAAAGAACAGAGAAATCATAACCAACCCATACCCATGAGAAATCAACCCAAAGAACACACAGAAAAATCATTACCCAAAACACAAACCACAATCCAAAACTACAGAAATCAAATAGCACAAACCCACGACCAAACCCACGGCCAAACAACCATAAACACACAGAAAGACAGAAAGAAAGAAGAAGAAGAGGAAGACAAAGAAAGACCGAACCCACAGTGTTCAGTTTAGGTCGTGAGGCTTCTCAATGTTCAGTTCAGGTCCGCGAGCAATTTGCTTCATATAAGTCAAGAAGCGGAAGTGTATAGCGTCAGCAGTGGTTTGTGGAGAGCTTCTGGAAATCAAGTGGAAGAAAAAAAAAAAAAAAAAAAAGAAGAAGAAATTGAGAGAGCCGGAGAGCTTTGGAATCATCAAGTGGAAGTAAAGGAAAAATAAAAGAGGAAAGAATGAAAGAATGAGGAGCTTCTGGAAAGTGGAGGTGTGGAAGTAAAGAAAAAGAAAAAGGAGAGGATGTAGACAAAATAATGTATACGTGTGTGGTGGACAAAATACAAGAGAAAAAAAAAAAAGAAAAAGGAAAAGGAAACGTATGGAGGAAAAAAAAGGCAAAGTATTAGAAAATCACAATTTAAAAATATTACCACAATATTTTCACAATAAATTTTAAGTAATTAGCTAATATTGATGAGTAAAAATATAATTTCAGTAATGGGTTCAAATTAGAACTAGTAACAACTTTTCATATAAGATTTTGTTATGATTCTTGTGAAAGTATTGCAAAAAATATTGTGGATGTAACACTTTTTTGTAAAATATAATTGTTGAGAATGAATAGAAAAATAAAAAATAAATATTAAAAAAGAATAAATTTGATTACAAAATAAAAATTAAAAAAGTGGATAGGCAAAAGATAAATGTCACTGTTGATTGTCCAAACAGCACAAAAATTTGTCTAACCTACTAGAGATGCTCTTATATATACATTGTCCTTTTTGGTAATTTATCCCTCAAACTGCCACTTTTATAAGTGTTAGCCAAACACTCAGTTTTTTCAAAAAGCACTTTTTAACAGCTTTTACCAAACACTCAGCTTTTTGAAAATGCATTTTTTCAATTATGCATTTTTTGAAAACTCCACTTTTTCATTATGCACTTTTACAGAAAGCTGAACCAAACTCACCCTTAAACTTAGAGGAGAATTGCACTTTAATTATTTGCCCACTCTCTAAAGAAATTTTATTGTTGGGCTTGATTTGAAGGACAAGGCATCACCGTTCTGAGTGGACTTGGGCCTTTATTTTTAGAGCACCTACATATGTAATTTAAAGTATCATAATATGCTTGCACATGGCAATCTAAAAAATGAGAATCAATCAATTTTTCTTTTAAATTATTTGACAATATTTAGGAATTAATATTCTACTATACAATATCTAGTTATAAATTCTTTAGGGGGGGGGGGGTAGACTTTTCAAAAATCCTCTCCCTTTTGGTATTTTTGGTAAAAAAAAAAAAAAAAATTAAAACATAAATTTCAATAATGGTCCTTCCTAGATTTTTGCTAAAAAGATGTAATGCATTTTTTATTCGTTCTAATTAATCTTATGTCATACATAATTCATTAAATAAAATTGTATTTAATGTATATCATACGTAATTTAATTATATTTTTATTTTTATTAAATTGACTTGTATGATTTTAGACATATAAAAACTTACTCTTTCTCTCTCTCTCTCTCTTTTTTTGCAAAGATGTAAAAACTTATTTGATGTAATTTTTTTTTTAGGTAAGAAAATATCATATATTAAATTAAAATTATAAATATTCCATATATAAGTAATAGATAAATATTATATATGTGTGTCTTTTGATTAATTTTTTATTATTAATATAAAAAAATGTAATAGATAATTCATAATTTAAATGGAAATATCAAAAATAAATAAAAAATTCATAAAGAATTTACAAGATAATAAAATGATACAACATAGAGATAACAATGGTCATTAGGGTAATAATGTTCTAAGTACTATAACAATTATGGATTATATAAAAAGATTTTTTATTTTTTTTTCCAAAATGCATCCATTGCTTATATAATTGCTTGCAATGCTTATTACGGTTGTTTTTGTGGAAAGAAATTGTTAAAAATTAAAATCAATAAATTCTATTTAAAATTGATAATGTTATAAGCTTATATAATTGCTTGCAATACTTATTACGCTTGTTTTTATAGAAAGAAATTGTTAAAAATTAAAATTGATAAATTCTATTTAAAATTGATAATGTTATAAGAAGATCAAGTTGATTAACTAGTATTATTTTTTTCCCTTTTAGAATCATGATAAAAGAGATTAATAAAATAAGGACAAAGTTTGGGTACAAACTTGGTTGTAACTAATAGCTACAATTCCATTCAATATCTTTTCATTGGATGTGAATTTTGAAAAATTCATCATTGGATAATATTTTCTTATTATATCTTTCATGCTTGCAAAATTTCTAGAAAATCAAAGATCAATAACTATATTATCAATCAAATATTTAAAATTTCAAGTTTTTGTAGTTTAAAATTATGCTTAGACAATAAATTTATGGATTTCATAGTAAATAACATTTGATTGACACAAATTTGACATGCGTATAAAGAATATAAAAAGAATGACAAACTTTAACTATAAAATTGATTGTAGTCTAAGAATACAACCTTACTCAATATTGGAGGTGAATTTAGAAAAATTCACCATTAGCTTACATCTTCTTCGTATATCTTCTATACTTACAAGATTTCGAGAAAATTAAAGATCAATAATTATATCATCAATAAATGATTTAACTTCCAAGTTTTTGTAGTTTAAAATTATGCATAAAAATAATGGTGATCAATAGGTGTATTTCGTCCATAGTGATCGTCCAGTGTCAACAATGTCTAGAATACCCTTTGGAAAAGTAAAGTGCATGTCATGAACATTCAACAAAGACCCACTAGTCGTCCATAAAAGATTCAATCGTCCAAATAGAGCACAGTCTTCCATACCATATTCAAGTATGGACAACCACCAAACACTTAGTAAAATTCTGAGTGTTTTCTACAACTTTAAATGGTTAGACCACTAACCCACATCTTGGAGCGTGGGGAGAATTCCCTGAAATTTGCTCCACTCTCCCCACTAAGTCAACACATCTCCCACGATATTAGTTGTTTCTAACAAGTAGGCTCACTCCCAACTCTCTATAAAAGGATCAAGCCTCATTCAACCAAGGTACGTTCTATTATTCATCTACTCACTATCCTTGTATTATAGAGAGAAAACTGACTTAACCATTAGAGGGTTCTTGGCCGGTTCACCCCGGTCACTCTTGGCAATCTTTTTCTTTCTTTTCTAGTCATTATACCATCGTTGTAGCTCGGAGCATTCAACCTATTGATTTCCGTGCATCATCAAAATATAAACTTACAGATCATATAATAAATAATATCCATTTGACACAAAATTTAACGTGTATTAAGAGCATAAAAAACATGCACTTCAATTATTAGATTTTTAAAATATGTAGTAATGTTTATTTTATTAAATAAGATTGTAGTCTAACTAATTTTATAGCTAAATTTTGTCTTAAAAAGAATACAATCCAACAATTAGATTCTCAAAATATGTAGTTATGTTAATTTTTTTAATAGAAATTGTAGTAGCTACAATCAAATTTTTTGCTGAACTTTTTCCATAAAACAAAATATATTGTCGTAAATAGAGAAAGGATCCTTGACACAACTTATGAGGTTCCACGTTGGTGAATGATGTACAGCTTTTGCAAAAATCTAGAGAGACTAGTGATAAAATCCAAGAAAATGGGTTTTTAAAAAAGTACAATGAGACCCATGAATAGTATTAAAAAGTGCAATGACCCATCTGCTGCATAAACTTGATACTTCTGTCAATGATCCATCAGTGGTAAAGCTAGCGTTGCTGTGTTGGAGCCTATCTGTGAAGCAATTTTTCATATTGGTCCTGAAAGTAAAAGTGTGAGCTCATGGAATCTGTGCCTAGATCTGCTTGATGATTTTATTTTAGTAAAATGTAAAGATGTGGAATATGTCACAAGTAACAATGCAAGCCATCATTTATCAGCTACCAAATTCTTAAGGGAGCAACACTCTGTTAAATGGTTGCCATGGGATATTTTTTAGTTAGGCTTCCATTTAAACATAATTTTTATTCTCATCAGTCAATCATCAATTGCAACTATCAACCATGAATAGAGAAGTTTCGCATGTGATGCTACTTTAAGGTTATCTTTATCTGTTTTGAAAGGAGTTTGATTGGAGTTGGAAAAGCCATCAACCAATTATAATGATATTATGTTGTGTTTGGGCACAGTATTAAGGTTCATACAGAAGATATGTGAAGATGTAAGTTCAGAAGGCAGTGATAGTAGTGATTTGGATCATACTTTTCTCTAGTTTATAGACGCTGTCACTAAGGAGTTACAACCTGTTGCATTGGAATCCCCTTTGTACAAGGTTTCATTGGACCTCAAGTACATTGATAAGCTTCAATTAGTTAATAACATTAGACATGCAAAAGTTATGGATATCTGCTCTATCGTTCATATGAATATGGTTTCACCAGTGGTTTATTTACTTGTAGCCTATCTCTATGTGGTCTTTCAATCAACTATGAAGACATCCAAAACAGAGCTCATTTTCCAGGGAATCCACAAGTATTTCAAATTTTTATTCTCTTCATATGATCCGCTAGAAACTATCTTTGCTATGATCAGTTTACTGTATAATTATGTCGGTCCCCATTGCTTAAATATTGTTGGAAGTGGTAAACCAAAAGGTGCCTTTTGATATTTCATAACAGTTTGTGTCTTTTGTTTTTCCATAACTGTTTGTATCTATTGTCATTCCATAACATTTGTGTCTTTGAGTCTTCTACATTCTAGAATTTTTTGCTATGAAACTAAGAGTTATGACAATAATGACAGCTCTTGTAACTTCACCCTATAAAAGGGGATAGATGTACATGATGCAAACTGGATCTTGTTCTATCGTTGATGAGTGATTTCTCTATAAACAATATGAATCGGAGTTTGAAGAAGGGGAACGAGAAGGAGTCCTCGACTCGCAACAGATAGAGGAGGATTTATTCAATCACATTGTTTGGGCTCCTAGAATATGGCGGCCTTGGGGCTTTCTATTTGATTGTATCAAAAGGCTGAATGAATTGGGATTTCCCTATTGTGCTTGATCGAATTGATTGGGTCAAGTAGGAACAAGGTTCAAGTCTACTGGTCTGTTAGAATATGTGAAAATGTGTGAGAGAAAAAGTTGTAGTGAGCTTTCAAGGTAGTAGCCTAATCTCTTTGTTTGTGAGTTTGAAGTACTCTAATAAAATTTTCATTCCTCTCTCTGTTGTGAGTACTTTGTTGAATTTTAAGTCAAGGCTTTGTAAAGCCAACAAAGTGGTTTCAGAGCCAAGTTCCTAGAGCCTAGAGTCTTTGTCTACACCATTAGTGAAGATGTCTTCTAACATGGTCCAATCACAAATTCCTAAATTGACGAAAGAAAATTATGAGAGCTAGCAGATTCAAATGAAAGCGTTTTTTGGATCACAAGAGCAATGGGAACTCGTCCTTGATGGGAATGTAGAACCCATAAGTGAGCAAGAAGCCACCTACAACGCAGAGCAAAATAATTTGCTCAAGGATCAAAGGAAGAAAGATAAGAAGGCACTGTTTCTACTCTATCAAGGGGTGGACGATTCAACTTTTGAGAAAATTGCCAAAGCAGAGTCGAGTAAAGAAGCATGGGAGATTCTTGGCATTATTTTCAAGGGTGTCGATCGTGTGAAAAGAGTTCATTTGCAAACTCTTCATGCTGAATTTGAAGTTGCTCACATGAAAGATGGTGAAACTATTTCTAATTATTTTTCACGATTACTTGTAATTGTCTATCATTTGAAAAGTAATGGAGAGAGTATTGAAGATGTTTGTGTGGTGGAGAAAATATTAAGATCTCTTGCAAATAAATTTGAGCATGTCGTGGTGGCTATTTAAGAGTCAAAAGATTTGGAGACTCTCTCAATTGAGGAATTAATGGGATCTCTTTAAGTGCATGAGCAACGTATAGAAAAGAATTCCAACTCTGTTGCCATTGAGCAAGCATTAGAGTCAAAATTGACTTTAAGAGAGGAGAAGCCTAATGGCTTATGTGGAGGATATAACGTGGAAGAGGAACATTCAGAGGTAGATCTGCTTGCGGACGTGGAGGATATACCAATAGCAACCATGACAAAGGTCGTGGAAGAGGAACATTCAAAGGCAGATCTACTCGCGGATGAGGAGGTAATAGAAATGTCCAATGTTTCAATTGCAACAAATTTGGACATTATGCATCAAATTGCTGGTACTATAAATTTGAGGAGCACAATGAACAATCTAATCTTGTTGAGGCATCAAATGTTGAAAAAGAAGAATGTACACTTCTTTTTGCACAAGAGGAGGTAAATAATTCGTAAGAGGTGTGGTATCTTGATTCTGGAGCTAGCAACCACATGAGTGGAAAAAAGGAGCTCTTTGTTGAGCTTGTTGAAGGTGTTCAAGGCGATGTTTGTTTGGGAGACTCATCCAAATTGCCCATAAAAGGTAAAGGAAAAATTAGAATATGTCAAAGGAATAGTGTTTTGCAATTTATCTCCAATGTGTGCTATGTGCCCAACATGAAAAGCAATATTCTTAGTATTGGGCAACTCTAGAAAAGGGGTATATTATACACATGGAGAAACTCTCTAATGTCTCCATGGGCTTGTAAAAAATGAGTCATGGAAGTGACATCTTCGCCTTGGTCATCTTAATTTCAGCGGGTTTAAACTATTATCCACATTAAGCATGGTGCATGGATTGCGTAATATTGAAAAGCCAGAATATGTATGTGAGGTATGCACTCTTGGCAAGCAACAAAGAAGTCCTTTTCCAAGATCATGGAGAACACCTAACCCATTAGAGTTGGTGCACATGGATATTTGCGGTCCATTTGATCCAATTTTTGTTGGAGGTAAGAAATATATCATCTCCTTTATTGATGATTTCAGTAGAAAATTATGGGTTTATCTTTTCAAAGAAAAATCTGCAGCTTTCACTATATTCAAAAGTTTCAAGGCACATGTTGAAGTGGAAAGTGGTTATAAGATCAAAATACTTAGATCTGAAAGAGGTGGTGAGTACACCTTAAATGAATTTCGAGATTATTGCAAGAAAAATGGCATTAAGCAACAGTTTACAATTGCATACACACCAGAGCTAAATGGCATTGCTGAGAGGAAAAATTGGACGATCCTTGATATGACAGGGACCATGCTTAAAGAAAAATGTTTGCCAAAGAATTTTCAGGCGGTAGCAGTGGCATGTACAGCCTATTTACTTAATCGATGCCCTTCAAAAAGTGTTGAGAATATGATACCACAAGAGGCATGGAGTGGCTAAAAATCAAGTGTCACACTTAAGAATTTTTGGGTGTATTGCATATGCTCAAGTGCTTGAGACTAAGAGAAAGAAGTTGGATGATCGTGGGGAGAAGTGCATCTTCATTGGGTATAGTGAGGAGTCGAAAGCTTACAAACTCTACAATCCACATACCAACAAAGTAGTGGTGAGTAGAGATGTCATTTTTAGTGAAGATGAGTCATAGGGATGGAATGATGACATCACAAGTAAAGAGAAGCCACTTGAGTTAGAAGAGCAAGAAGATGTGAATTATGAAGGTTCAGAGAGACCTTCCTCAACAACCCACCGCTATGCATCATCAACAGGCACTTCATCAATCCAAAGCCTAAGTAGCATTTCTCCATCTCCAACGCCAATCAAAATGAGAGGCCTAGAAGATATCTATGCACAAACTGAAGAGACAAATCTCTTTTGTTTGTATGTGGACCATAAGCCTTTTATTTTCAAAGAAGCTATGAAAGAGAATTGTTGGAGGAATGGCATGCTAGAAGAAATTTATGCCATTGAGAAAAACAACACATGAGAATTGACTTCACTTCCTCTAGGTCAAAGAACCATTGGTGTGAAATAGGTGTATAAGATTAAGCACATAGTTGATAAGAGGATTGAGCGCTATAAGGCAAGACTTGTAGCTAAAGGTTACAAGCAAAAGTATGGGGTAGGCTATGAAGAAGTCTTTGCTCTAGTAGCAAGACTTGACATGGTGAGGATGTTGATTTCTCTTGCAGCACATCATAGTTGGAAAATATACCAACTAGATGTCAAATCGGCATTCTTAAATGGCATACTTGAAGAAGAGGTGTATGTAGAGCAGCCTGAAGGATTTGTGGTTGAAGGAGAATTCGAAGACAAGGTGTATCATTTGAAGAAAGCTTTATATGGGCTAAAGCAAACTCCTCGAGTTTGGAATTCTCGTATTGATAGCTATTTTCGAGGAAGTGGTTTTGTTAAGTGTCCTTATAATGTTAGAAAAAATATGCAAAGGAATTGCCTGACAAATTTAATATGAAAAATTGCAATGCTGTTAATACACTTATTGCAGTGGATCTAAAATTGACAAGAGAAAGAGAAGGGAAAATTATAGATCCAACTCTATTTAGGAGTTTGATTGGAAGTTTAAGGTACCTTTCAATCATAAGGCTAGACATTGTTTATAGTGTTGGTCATTTGAGCAGATATATGGAGAAACCAAAGGAATCTCACTGGCTTGCAGCAAAGAGGATCCTAAGATATATAAAAGGTACCATGGATTTTGGTCTTTTATGTTCATATAATAATGATGCTGCATTATATGGATATTCAGATAATGATTGGGGACGTGATCAAGAGGAAAGGAAATGCACTACTGGATATGTTTTCTATCTTGGATCAACAGCTTTCACTTGGATGTCCAAAAAGCAGAGTATTGTAGCTTTATCAACATGTGAAGTTGAATATGTGGCAACATCCTCTCTTGTTTGTGAAGCAATATGGTTGAAGAATTTATTAAAAGAATTTGATCATCCACAAGAAGAATCCATAATTATTTATGTGGATAACAAGTTTGCTATAGAACTTTCTAAAAATCTAGTTCAACATGGAAGGAGCAAACATATTGACATGAAGTATCATTTCCTGAGAGATTATGTGAAACAGAAAGTTGTGAAGCTCCAGTATTGCAATACAGAAGAGCAAGTAGTAGACATTTTTACCAAAGCCTTACTAGTTGATAGATTCAAAAGATTGAGGACAATACTTGGTGTGAAGATGCTTTTGGTTTAAGGGCGAGTGTTGGAAGTGGTAAACCAAAAGGTGCCTCTTAATATTTCATAATAGTTTGTTTCTTTTGTTTTTCCATAATTGTTTGTGTCCATTGTCATTCCATAACATTTGTGTCTTTGAGTCTTCCACATTCTAGAATTTTCAATTATGAAACAAAGAGTCATGATAATAATGACAGCTCTTGTAACTTCATCCTATAAAAGGGGAAAGATGTATGATGTGAAAATGTGTGAGAGAAAAAGTTTTAGTGAGCTCTTAAGGCAGTAACCTAATCTCTTTGTTTGTGAGTTTAAAGTACTATAATAAAATTTTCATTCATCTCTTTCTTGTGAGTACTTTGTTGAATTTTAAGTCAAGGTTTTGGAAAGCCAACAAATATATGGATAGCAATAGGCAAAGGTATGAGAGACTGCATGGATGATGTCAAGGAACTTTCATTATTAAGAATGGAGTCGAACAACACTAGTTTTCTTGCCATATGCTCTCATTGTATCCATTTTCAGTATGCTCTTGCCCCCAGAAAAATTCAGCCTCACTGGTTAGTGGATTCTTACAAAAGCCTCATGTTTCACCACAGAGGAAGCTTGACTTTGAACATGTTTTTGAAGTGTGGAAGACACTTTATAGTTCTCTTAAAACTTCACAGAATGTGTACTGTTCTGCTACAAACAGTTTCCTTGAGGATTTGTATTCAATGTTAAATGGGTGCCTTGATGAACATGCCAGAATGCTTGATGGTGCTAGTGATCTAGATTTAAGTTATAAGGATCTGGATCTGGATCTCCTTTCTTTATATGGCAATGTGGTTGTATGTTTCTTGGAAGAGAAATGTACTTCAGAAGTAGGTTCAGACAAAAGTAGACACAGACATATTGGTGACTGTAAAATATCCAGTAACATGAATGTTAGCTTGAGATTTGCTTCCAGGTAGGTGCAAACATTGCTTCTTAGAGTTGGGTTAAGGTATGATAGGGTGTTAAGGCATTCTTTCATTGCAGATTGGCTGGCTGCCAACTCTGGACTTGGGTTCCTACGTGATCCCATCATTTCATATAATCTCATTGTGATTTGTTCATAGATGGATTTTTGGACACTCTACAAATGAAATTCAATTCAGTTTTATAATATCAAGTAAATTATCAAATTTAAAACGGAATCTTCACTATCCAAATAATAGGAATGAGTTTTGAATTTTTAAAAGTTGTATGGCTTATTCCTTCAGTTCCATATTATCTCATCGTGATTTGTACATAGATGGAGTTTTGGACACTACAAATGAAATTCAATTCAGTTTTATAGTATCACGTAAATGATTTAATCTAAAATAGAACCCTCACTATCCAAGTGTTTTGTCTCTTCCATCTACCATTGCTCATGTTTCCAAGTTTCTTCATACAAATATTTAAAGGTGTTATGTACAAAGTTAGCAACAAAACCCCCAACTGGTCTTCTTGTGACATCAAGGTAACTTATAGCTGGATTCTTGCCCTTTGTGCTTGAGTCATTCTCCTTATGCCTGTATCACTTTGCCATGAAATCCCAGGTTATTTTCTGCGTTGGCATGCGTTATCAGTTGTCTTCACATGAAGCAAGATATCCTCTTGTTCATTAAGTAGTGCACCAGCCAGGTTTTTGCATCGAACTTTAAAATTAGATCATACTTTCAGTTAAAACTGAAGCAATGTTATATATTTTTACTACAGTGAAACTCATGATCTCCAATAATTCATTGAAGTTACATATGAACAGTGGCTAAAGTAAGCATGTACCACGCTCTTTTATTTTTTCCCTTGAGTAAGTTGAACCATATGTTGAGAGTGTATGCTTTTAAAGTCTTACTCCTGCTTTTAACTTTCTCTCTCTCAATTTTCCTTCTTTTTTTTGGGAAGGGGGGTTCTGTATAGAAAACAAGTGGAGTGGACATTTGGAAGTTATCTTCCTTGAAAGTTTCTTTAGAACATTTCCAATGGAGTTATCTTGAAGTTTCCATATTTTGTTTCATATTTTCACACACATTCTATTTCTTGAAAACTGCTATCCTGTTTGACTAGCATTTGATCTTTTCATGTACTTGCAGATAATATCTTGTCCACTGCTCCAATGGCTGTCACAAATAGGGATATGGGATGAAAGCACCAAATATCAACTTCAACTCTTGTGGACTGAAATCCTTAATTGTTTGCGAAGTAGTCAGCCGCCTATAATCTTTGATTCTGTACTCCTCAAATTGCAGGCACCCCTTCTTGGAAAAACTCTTGAACACCCAAATCCATCCTTTTCAGAGCCTACCATCACCTTCTGGAATTCCACTTATGGTGAGCAAATCAAGTTGGATTACCCTCAAAGCTTGCTTCATGTCTTAGACAAGCTCTCGAGAAATGGAAAAATAAACCTCTGCAAGAGAAGCTTACCATATCTTGAAAGATGTCGCTCTAGACTAGGAGTCAACACTGCTTTACAAAGATACAGGGTGACTGCAACCCATAACATGAGCTCCAAAAGAGTAGAGTTTGTGGAGGATACAGTGAATCAACTTCAGCACGAGGAGAAGCTGTCTCCAAGGTTAAAAAAAAAAAAGTTTGGAACTAACTGAGCATCAAAAGGAAGTAAGATGAGCACAGCAAGGAAGGGAGAGGGATTGTAGTGGACATAGCGAAGAAAAGAAAAACGTCTAAGCTGCTGGAAATCTATCTGGTTCCCATAGCTTGCTATTGCAGAACAATCGATTGATGTAGGATGAAGTCATCGGTCGTCATAAATGTATGATATTAAGCCAATGACGATTTTTCAGTCTCTATATGTAAGGTTGAATTTATTCAACCATCTAATTGGCTTTATTCCGTGCCAAATTTGCTTGTAATTCAGCATTTAGTAACCCTGTATTTAGGTGGGTTTGATGTAAGGGTAGTGAGTGAGATAGAGTGAAGATTGCTCAAGAGTGTGCAAGAAAACAGAGACTCGCGGCTGGGACTCGCGGGTTACTCGCGGCTGCAAGCCGCCAGACGCAGCACATGTGCCAAGCATGCTGAAAGGTGAACAGTCATGCCAGCTGGAGCACTACAGGACAAAACATGACAACTGGCCATACGGTTATCTCGCGACTGGATCTCGCGACTTAGTCAAGCCGCGAGGTCAAGCCGCGAGCCACCCCTGTTTTGTTAAACCTGACGTTTCACATTCCTCTCCCACTCCAGTATAAATACCCCTTTTACCCACGATTGAAAGAGAGCTTCCAGAGAGAATTTTGAGAGAGAAACCCTAAAGAAAAACAAGATTGATTCACCCACAATCTATACATTAGAGTCTCTCCAAATTCCCCAACTCTCTTCCTCTTTATTGTCAAATCCTTGAGAGGCATTATACCAAACCTGGTTCTCACCATCATCATCACTGTGAGACAGTTGTTTGGATTTCTGGGAAGCAGTTAGGAAGGAACCAATCTTCATTGGTTGATGCTATGGTCTAGTAGCGGAATCCGGGAAGCTAGAAAAGAAAAAGGTTCGGCGCAACCTCGTTGGAGCAAGAAGCTTGGAGGGCTTAGGTGCACTGGGTAGATTAGGCTTGGATGGTCTATTGCTGTCCTTGTATCCCAACTACATTTTCTAGTTGATTATTGACCGCTTGGAGGGCGACGGAGAGGTTTTACGCCGAGGGCTTCAGTTTCCTCTTCGATAACATATCGCGTGTTGTCTTTATGTTTGCATCTTCCTTCCTCTTTATCTTTGCCTTTTTATTATCTGCTGTGGATTTTATTTTGTTATGGCTTAGATAGTTTTTAACCAATTTCATATTATAGCATATGTTAAGTTTCCGCACACTAGTTGTTTGACATATTGCTTGAATTGGTTAAGTTGTATTTTGGGGGTCTAAACGTTCAAAGGTGTTTTTACACATTTTTGAACTTTCACTATACTTTATTCAGACACCCAAGCCAAGTTATAAGAATTCTACTGAATGGACATGTATGACAAATTTTACAAATTGGTAACTTTATTGAGACAAATGAGTTGATGTATCATGAATGTGGTATATTTGAATGACATAAAACGAATTTTCTTCTCATTGGTTATATATTTTTGAATAAATAATAATAATAAAAAAATTTAAAGAGTTAGACACACATATATATATATATATATATATATATATATATATATATTTTAACTAGTAAGTTTATTTGGGTTTGATATCTTTGGTAGGAACCTTGGGTTCCGTTTTTTAACCAAATTTATACCTACCCTATAAGCCTATAGGAGACTTACTTCTCATATGTATCAATTGGGTTTTTTCAATTGAAATCCTGACATTTTTCACTGGAATCAAAATGAAATATCAAGACTTTTATAGTAATACAATAAAATGCATTAATAAGATTAGGACAAAGTTTAGCTACAAACATGTTTGTAGCTAATAGCAACAACTCCCACTAAAAAAACTAATATGGCTACATATTTTGGAAATCTAATCGTTGGATTGCATGTTTTTTTTTTTTTTTTTTTTGTATTCTTAACACTCATGCCAAATTTCATGTCAATTGAATGTTATTGCTATTCGATCCATAAACTTTTTTTTTTTTTTATGCAAGATTTTAAATTACAAAAACTTGAAATTTAAACATTTAATTGATGACATAGTTATTGATTTTAGATTTTCTAGAAATTTTATAAATATGGAGGTTATAAGAAGAAAATGTAATCCAATGATGAATTTATCAAAATTTACATCAAATAAAAATATATTGAGTAGAGTAGAAGCAAAACTTTGTCCATAAGTTTATACTTTCCTCTTCCATGTCACAAGACAAGTTTAGGTGGTCTCCAAATAGCAAAGTACATTCACGGTTAAATCAGTTTACTTGCTAGATTAAGAGTACAATTTACAAAATCTGTTTTCTTGCTTGATCAGAATGGAAGAAATCATGAAGATTAAAGCTAAATGAGAGATTAAAGCCACTGTCATAATCGCCTAGAATATACTCCCACAAAAAATAAAATAATAAAAATCTTCAAGAAAGTTTTTGAAGCTGATTATGGAAGCAAACTCAACCAGATTGGTTTAAAACCAATTTTGATGTTGCTATTTGATAATGCAAAAATGCAAATTGAAGTGATTATCGGGGTATGCCTTTGTGGGAGAGCCTTCGATGTTTAAGTTTGTATTCATTTATATATTTTGTATGGAGTTAATATTTGCAGGTTTTTTTTTCCTTATATCTTAGCAAATGAGGCAGATTGTCCATTTTATAAGTGGCCTAGGTAGCCATTATGCTCATAAATGTCTTCATATAATTAGAGGTGGTTATTACGCTGGGTGTAACAGTCACTATCTTGATGAGAATTTAAGGCGTTTAATCTTTCTCTTTAATGGCCTACAACATGCTGCTAACCTTGTAGCTCAAACACTTCCCTCCCCCTAGATCCCTAAATACTTTGTGCATGAGGATGTGTCAATTCAGATACAAGGCTCTTGGCTAATTCTTGATTACAATTGTATTTCCTTTTTCTTAAATAATCTTTCAATTATCCAGTGTGAGAGACTTGCATTATTCATATCAATTTCTTATAAAAGTATGTTTTCCACAGTTGATAATGCATCTCACTTTTTTTCGAAAGTAATTTTTTACTGTTTTTTTCTAAATAAATAATTGAATATTGTTGAAAAAGAAGAAAATTTTCAACTGGTTTTTTTCTCTTAAATAAGTAATTGACTATTGTTGGAATTTTCATACCTGGGTGACATATTAATTAAATAGTAAAGTTTCACAATGTGTAATAATAACAAAATAGTGAGTGATTTTCTTGGTTTTCCTATGCGATACATGAATTAATTCAAAATTTTACATAAAATAAATTTTAATTCCTACTAATATTATTGAGATTATCATAATAATTAGTGAGTCATCTAAAACTTTTTTTTTTTTTTTTATACAAGATATAATTTCTACTCTAAGCTAATTTAAATGTATATGTCATTCTAAAAAATAATTTAAGTGTATATGTATGTGAAGCCTCTCTCTTAAAGACTTGAACCCTAATCCTTGCCCCCCCTTTCCACAAGAATTTCATACTTGTGGAGTCATCATACCGAGAATCCGCAGTGGTGTCACTCAAAACTTTTAAATTAACTATCGTGAGAGATGCATAAATTGAGCCACTTGACATAAAGACAATTTATATTTAAATACAAAATTATTATAGATAATTAAAATAATATTAAATTTTATTTTTGGTAATAGAATTTTAAATTCTTTAAAACTTAAATAATAGAGTTTTACATAAATTAAACTATCTTTTTTTTTTGATACAATAAATTAAACTATCTTTTTTTTTTGGATACAATAAATTAAACTATCTTAAAAATTAATAAGATATCTAAAAATAATAATTAATAAAATAAATAGAATTTTAATTTTGAGTAAAAATTTCTATTTCTTAAAATATTGGTAATAGGTTTTTAGTTAAATTAAATTATTCTAATAATTTATAAAATAAGCTAATTTAATAAATTAATGAGAGTGTACAGCGTGTTGTAGGAAAGCGCCTCCGGATAGCACTCCCACGTCAATATTTTTTGTGAAAATATTATGACTATAGAAAGATCTCCAAGAAATAAATAATAGGAACGAAGCAAACCCAAACACTGAAAATAAATAAACACACAAACAAAGAACACCAAGGATTTATGTGGTTCGGCTTTTGGCCTACATCCACAGGCAACGACGAAGAAATTCCACTAATCAAATATGGAGATATACAAGTTGGTGTATCAATATTCTCACACACACCCAATCCCCAATACACCCAATAGCTATCTCACAAATACAAGGAATAGAGAAAACCTTGCACCCTATGCTAAACTAGAGAACTCTCACAAAATTATGAAGCAGCCAAAAAACTCTCTATTGCATTCTCTATTTTCTTTTGCTTCTACTCAATTGCCGCAATACCTATGCCCTATTTATACAAAGGTAGGTCGGCTAGGTGATCATAGTTTTACACGTGACTTGCTATGAATCCTAGTCTATTAAAATTAGGAAATATAGATGCACTTGAAATAGGAAATAGAATCCTACTTGAAATAGAATTCATGTCTTGCAAGCCACTCCAAAACTAACATGGATTAGGATCAGATCAAGCCACCGACATCACAAATCTCCCTTTGGCTTGAATCCAAACAAACCACACAAACAAAACTTCTCCGTCATCACCACGAATGCCCCTTAGGGCTATCACAAACTGCAAATGCCAGTCAAGTCCAAGCAATGCTTGAACTTGTGCAAAGGAACTGGCTTAGTCATCATGTCAGCTAGATTATCTGCAGTCCTAATCTTTTTAAGAAGAATATCTCCTTCATCAATAATTTCACGAACGAAGTGGAAGCGAACATCAATATGTTTAGTTCGAGAGTGATGGACTTGGTTCTTTGCTAAATAAATAGCACTTTGACTACCACAAAATACAGAGACATACTCTAAATTCCTAAGTCTTCAACCAAACCATGTAGCCAAATAGCCTCTGTAATGGCTTCGGTCACAGCCATGTATTCAGTTTCAATGGTTGACAATGCAATAGTGGACTGCAATGTCGACCTCCAACTTACCGGTGCTTTAGCAAGTGTAAACATGTAGTCCGTAGTAGAACGACGCTTATCTAGATCACCAACAAAATCTGAGTCAACATAACCAACTAAGTGGCCTCCAACATTATCATCTCTCTCAAACTTCAAACCCAAATCAATAGTTCCCAAAATGTATCTCAAAATCCATTTAGCCGCTTGCCAATGACCTTTTCTCGGATCATGCATATAACGACTAACCATACTGACAGCTTGAGAAATGTCCGGCCGAGTACACACCATTGTATACATGAGGCTACCAACCAAACTTGCATATGGGACATGAGCCATGTACTCACGCTCCTCATTGGTGCACGGTGACAACAAAGCACTAAGCTTAAAATGAGGGGCCAAAGGAGTACTCACAGGTTTGGTATTGGAATTCATACCAAAACGTTGTAGTACTTTAGTCAAATATTGCTTCTGTGTCAAATGAACAGTGCCCTTCACTCTATCTCGTGTAATCTCCATTCCAAGTATCTTCTTTGCTTCACCGAGATCCTTCATCTCAAATTTTGAACTCAATTGAGTCTTCAATCATTCAATTTCTGCCTTGTTTTTACATGCCACTAACATGTCATCTACATATAAAAACAAGTAGATATAGGATCCATCAAAAAGCCTACGAAGATATACACAATGATCAAATTGGCTCCTGGTGTACTTTTGCCCAATCATGAAGAGGTCAAACCGCTTATACCACTGTCGGGGAGACTGTTTCAATCCATACAATGATTTCTTCAATTTGCAGACCCAATTCTCCTTACCAGCAACTTCAAAGCCATGAGGTTGAGACATGTAAATCTCTTCCTCCAAATCTCCATGCAAGAAAGCTGTCTTTACATCAAGTTGTGCTAACTCAAGATCAAATTTTGCCACCAAAGCTAGCAGAATACGGATAGATGAATGTTTAACAACAGGAGAGAACACCTCGTTATCAATCCCTTCTTTTTGAGCATATTCTTTTGCAACCAATCTAGCTTTGAACCACGCACTATCTTTGCCCATAGGTCCCTCTTTCTTTGCGTAGACCCACTTGCACCCAATCCCTTTCTTGCCTTTAGGAAGCTGTACCAAATCCCAAGTCTGATTCTTGTGAAGAGATTGCATCTCCTCATCCATAGCCTTCTTCCATTCACCACTCTCAGATGTGCACACATCTTCTTTATAGGTGGATGGAATGTCTTCTTCAACAATGGGAAGTGCATAAGCTACAGCATCAACATATCTAGCTGGTTTTTGAATTTCCCGTTTGGATCTTTTCACTGCAATGGACTTTGTCAATTGTGAAGGTGTCAAAACTGGAGCTTCACTCTCATCTAGATTATTTCCTTCATCAACCACAATATCATTGTCTGTGTTAACAAACTTTGAAGAAGCCACAGGAGTCTCAAACTCCACCTACTGTGGATCACTCTCAACTGTGCTCTCCTCCACTTGCTTAATAGGCTTGACAAACTCAGATTCATTAAATGTAACATCTCGGCTATGAACTATCTTATTTGTCTCAGTACACCAAAGCCTATATCCTTTCACACCTGAACTAAAGCCCAAGAAAATAGCTTTCTTGGCTCTAGGATCCAATTTTGAATCCTTCACATGATAATATGCAGGACAACCAAATATGTGCAAGGAATCATAATTAGTAGCAGGAGATCCAGACCATACCTCTAGGGGAGTTTTCCCCTCATTCGCAGCTACAGGCAAACAATTGATGATGTGACTTGCATATGTTACCGCCTCAGCCCAAAATTCTTTACCCAAATTTGCTTGAGACAACATACACCGCACCTTCTCCAGCAAAGTACGGTTCATTCTTTTAGCCACTCCATTTTGTTGTGGGGTACCTTTAACAGTGAAGTGACGAACAATACCTTCATCTTGACAAACTTTCAAAAATGGATCAGACTTTTACTCACCACCATTATCAGATTTGAGCCGTTTTATCTTACGGCCTGTTTAAGTTTCAATCAATTTCTTCCACTTCAAAAATACATCAAGAACCTCATCCTTGTGCCTCATAGTGTAAACCCAAACTCGGTAGGAGTAATCATCAACAAAGGTAACATAATAATGCTTACTGTTAGGTTCTAAGACTTAGGATTTTATGTATTTAGAACTCTAATTTGTATTGTTGGCAAACCATGATCAAAACAATGTGTTTAGAAGTGTTTTAGTCTTGCTTAAAGTTGTGATTTTATGTAAAGTTGGAATCGAGTTAAAGTAGGAAACATTGTGCCTTTCGGCTTGGCTCGATCGATCGAAAGACAAGCTCGATCGATCAAAACTCGGGCAGAATGTTTTTCTGCAGATTCGTCCAACTCAGCCCTAAGTGTTTTAAAACGTTTTTAGGGTTTCTTATTTGTCCTAAGTATAAAAGGCAAACCCTAGCCACGTTTTAGTGTTGTTCATATTTGCGGTTTGTGTAAATCTCTTATGAGATCTAAAGGAGCTTTCCTTTACACAAACTTAGGGTTTTCAAGGAGAAGATTTATCTACACCTTGATGATCAACTCAGTTGCTGCCATTGAAGCTTAAAGAAAACACAAGCGGGTGTGCTTGTATCTGGTGGTGAATCCAAGAAAGAAGGAGTCCGTGGATTCGGAGCTTGCACGTGGTCATGTCAGTAAGTTCTACTGGTTGGTAGCAATAAGAAGTCGAGCGTGGGGGCTTGTAAGTCTTATCGTACGAACTTCGATTCTTTCAAGATAGTGGATTCAAGTTTACCTTGAGGATAGCTAGGTCAAATCCTCCCTAGGTTTTTACCGGTTTGGTTTCCTGGGTGATCATATCTTGTGTTATTTATTTTTCGCTGCTTTGCATGATTTGATCTTTTATATTGTGATAACCTAGACTTGTTTAATTGGACTAAGTAACAACTTGGCTAATTACCTAGGTTTAATCAATTGTTTAAGGGGTCTAAAAACTAACACTTACCTCCAAGAGAAGCAACCTTAGTAGGCCCCCACACATCCGTGTGTACATAGTCAAGTGTAACCTTTGTCTGATGAACTGCAGTGTCAAACTTGACTCTAGTTTGCTTCCCTAAAACACAATGCTCACAAAAATCCAACTTGCAGGTTTTGGCACCCTTTAGCAAACCTTGCTTTACGAGACTTTGCAAAGCATTCCCACTGGCATGCCCTAAACACATGTGCCAAAGTCTAGTAGTATCTGAAGCAACATCCCTAGTAATATCAGAAATAGTGGTTGCTCCACCTACAATAGTACTCCCATCAAGGAAATACATATTCCTTTTACGAGTGGCCCTTAATGCTACAAATGCACCATATGAAACTTTCAAAATTCCATTCTTCATGGTAATCTTAAATCCCTTGGATTCTAAGAAACCAACAGATATTAGATTCTTTTTCAAGTCTGGTATATATCGAACTTCTGTCAAATTATGAACTGTTCCATCATGCAACTTCAACTTGATTTTACCCATCCCAAGGATCTCACAGGCTTCATCATTACCCATGAGGATTGAACCACGTACCAACTTATCCAGATTGTAAAACCATTCCTTCTTCGGACACATATGAAAGGTACAAGCAGAATCCATGATCCATTCATCTGAATGGCAAACAAATGATGAACCAGTCAATGCAAAATCAGAATCTTCATCAGTACTATGTGCTACATTAGCATTAGAATCTTTCTTGTCCTTATTCTTCAAAAGTGGGCAATCTTTCTTCCAATGCCCCTTGTTGCGACAGAAGGCACACTCATCTTTCCCAATTTTCCTCTTTGTAGATCCTTTTGACTTAGAGCGTGATCTACCTCTTCTACCAGGCTTCTTTTGTTCAAACCTGCCTCTAACCATCAGTGCTTCACTACCTGTGTCCACGTAGGCCTGCTTATCTTTCTTACGGTATTCATTGTTAGTCAAAGCATTGGAAACATCATTAAACTTAATTTCATTCTTCCCATACAATAGTGTTGTGATTAAATGATCATAAGTATTAGGTAGTGAATTCAACAATAAGAGAGCTTTATCTTCATCTTTAATCTCAACTTCTAAATTTTGTAAATCAGCAAGTATTTTATTATAATCATTTAAGTGCTCAGATATAGAAATACATGCACGATACTGGAAACGGAAGAGCTTTTTCTTCAAATATAGACGGTTCTCCACACTCTTCGTCATATATTTGTCTTCTAACATCTTCCAAAGCTCTTTAGCCTTCGTCTCCCTCATAACAAAATACTTTTGATCCTTGGCCAAACACAAACGAATGGTGCCGCAAGCTTGTCTATTTATCTTGTCCCAATCTTTGTCTGACATCTCTTCAGGTTTGTCTTCCAAAGCAATATCCAACTCCTGTTGGATCAAGACATCCATAACTTCGCATTGCCACATGCTGAAGTTGTTCGTTCCATCAAACTTCTCTACCTCAAATTTGGCATTAGAAACTGATGTCCTAACTATCGAAGGTTTTGCAGAAGACTTTGCCGAAGCTTTTCCAGAGGAATCTGCCGAAGATTTTGTAGAGGAATCACCTAACATCTTTCTCCTCAATAATTAAGTTCACAAAACAATCACCAAAATCTCCATAGAGAACAAATCCAAATGCCTACGTAACGAACTTGGGCTCTGATACCAGTTTGTTGTAGGAAAACGCCTCTGGATAGCACTCCCACCTTAATATTTTTTGTGAAAATATTATGATTATAGAAAGATCTCCAAGAAATAAATAACAGGAACGAAGCAAACCCAAACACTGAAAATAAATAAACACACAAACAAAGAACACCAAGGATTTACGTGGTTCGGCTTTTGGCCTACATCCACAGGCAACGACGAAGAAATTCCACTAATCAAATATGGAGATATACAAGTTGGTGTATCAATATTCTCACACACACCCAATCCCCAATACACCCAATAGCTCTCTCACAAATACAAGGAATAGAGAAAACCTTGCACCCTATGCTAAACTAGAGAACTCTCACAAAATTATGAAGCAACCAAAAAACTCTCTATTGCACTCTATATTTTCTTTTGCTTCTACTCAATTGCCGCAATACCTATGTCCTATTTATACAAAGGTAGGTCGGCTAGGTGATCATACTTTTACACGTGACTTGCTATGAATCCTAGTCTATTACAAGTAGGAAATATAGATGCACTTGAAATAGGAAATAGAATCCTACTTGAAATAGAATTCATGTCTTGCAAGCCACTCCAAAACTAACATGGATTCGGATCAGATCAAGCCACCGACATCACACAGCCATCTATGAATATGACAAAACACGAGGGTATTATGAGTTTTTTTATTTCAGAACTTTGGTGGTGTTTGGTTCTTTGACAACTTCTCCAAGAGTTTTTATGGTATACCAGAGCTGATATTTTAAATTTGCTCGATTTTCTGGTTCAGAAAATTCAATAATTAACACCAAACATTGGAGTTGTTTACAGGTACCATATGACCTTCATGTTTAATTTATTCAATATATATATATATATATATATAATGTTATATTACGTCCTCTGTGCCATACTGCCTCAGGAATAATGGGATCATGGATTTTTATTGGGGACTACTCATGACTATAGATGCTGCATTTGTGAAAACAAGCCTTAAAAAGGTTCCTGCCTTAGACTTAATCCTCCTAACTCCATCTTGAAGCCATGACAAAAGAATGCATGCTTCTTACCTTTTAGTTTTAACCCACGGCACTTTATTGATGTAATTGTTTTTCCTCATCATTGGGTATATAATTGCTACAACTGCTACATCTGTACTGCAGTGGGAATTCCCTACAATTTTGATATACATATTTTACTTGGAATCTTCCTTTTGTTATAGTTCAAAAAAGTTGTATTACATACATAAATACATATATATCCAATGCATTTACCATCTGGTCAGGATAATTAAAAAAAAAAAAAAAAAAAAAAAAACAGAAGGGCTATAGCTGCTTTTTATAAACGCAGCTAGAGTACGTCCTCGTCCTGACCTATAGTCACAGGTTTTAGGCCATGGTTATAAACGCGGTCCAAAAAAAGGGGGCTATAGGCTAAATCATCCTATAGCTACGTTTTTATGAGCTATAGCCGCGTTTTAAAAACGCGGCTATAGGACGTCATTATGCGCTTGAGGTGATTTTCTTTGTACAGTTGTCTTCTTTGCTTTGTCCCAATCCATTTTGTTCTCTTTCCGCCACTACGTACAATTATGTCAAAATAAGAATTTTCTTCTTGATTAATTTGTGCCTACCTGACTACCTCTCTATATCTTTAAGCCTTGTCAATATATGTTTTCTTAACACAAAATCTTGATTCACTTGATATAGATAACCGGTGAAAGGGACTCCTCCAATGGTGACCCACAATGGTTCTGCTTCTGAGTATGCAATTGCAAGATGATAATTGTAATACGAAACAGTTGTTACCAATCCAACTATCCAAGGTGAGGGAATGTGGGAATGCAGTTGGCCATTTTTTAGCTAGACGAGGAAAATTATCTCTTGATCTAATGGTCTCAATGGAAGATGTAATACTAGACATTCTTCATATACTTTAGGCTGATTTAGCCTTGAGTAATTAATGGAATTCTAATGTTTTTTCTAATAAAACAACTTTTTTTTCCCCAAAAGTAAGTTTGTAATCTTAAGAAATATTAAAGTTTTTTTTTTTTTCCCAAAAATAATTTTTTTTGAATAAATAATTAAATACTATTGTAAAAACTAAAAAGTAGGTTTTTGCCAAGAGTAAGTTTTCTAGCAGTTTTTTTTTTTTTTTTTTTTTTTTTTTTTAATTTTTTTAATTCCTATATAAATAATTGAAAATATTCATGTATGGGTGATGTGTTAATTCAATAATTAAGTTTCACAATAGATAATAATGACAAAATTGCGTGGTTTTTGAGTATCAGGATTCAAGTTTCTAAAAATATTGCTACTTTTAACTCCTAAAAAGCTACTTTATTATGTATTTTAACATCCCATTTCATAGTTAAACTTATATCCTATCTCCTATTTCAACATACAACTCATTAAAATAATATAAAGAACATATGAAAAGAATATAAACCAAAAACCCACAACAAACAACCACAAAAAGTAAGAGTGATGGTGAATTATTCTCTCTGTAAAAACCAACCATGGCTCTGATATCACTATGGTCCCAAATGTAGATGGCACTCCTTTCATGGGGTGATTACCAATGTTACAATGTATTTGTAATGAGAAATTTATATACAAAATGAAATGAGAGTCCATCTATTTATAAACTCTCTCATGCCTCTTGGTGATAGACATCCTTTCATGAATATATATGCCTTATCTAAAAGACATGATTGTTCAATAATACTAACTAACTAACATAACATTCATTAGGGTAAGTCACATATTTGGTTCCAAACCTTTACGCTATATGTCAATTTGGTCCCTGATATTTTAAATATGTCAATTTGGTTCATAATCTTTTAAATGCTTTAATTTGGTCCTTAACCTTTTGGTATTGTGTCAAAATAGCCACTACTGTTAAGTGATAGATGAAAAATGATGACGAGGCTAAAGAAAAAAAAATTATTTTTATGCCATATAAATTGCCATGTGGATTGCCATATGGCCTAAATTAAAAAACTAAAGTGACACATCAGCTATTACAATTTAGATTTTATTATTTCATTTTAGATTTTAGAAGTAAAAACTTAAACAAAAATTATAATTAAAAAAGGAACAAAATTACCCAATTTGCATCTCCAAAACAAAAACCCTAAACCCTTGTTTGGGAGGAAGGAATTGAATGGAATGAAAAGAAATGAAAATAATAATTTTAGAATATTATTCCATTCCCTTGTTTGGGAGTTTTAATGGAGGGAATGAAAAGTCAATTCCATTGTTTGAGAGTTTAAGTGAGAGGGAATGGAATAAGTAGGAGAGAGCATTCATTCCTTTATATTCCCTTAAAACCTCAAATTTTCATTCCTCCCAATTTCGAGAGAAATGTGAGGAAATGAAATTAGATTTAATGAATTTTTTACTAAAACTCCCAAAATATCCCTATATATTCAACAATTTATTTTAAAATAGGGGTCTAATAGTAATATTGTCATAAAATGATTCCATTCAATTTCCTCTATGTTACTCCCAAACAAGATTACTTACATTCCATTCATTTTATCAAGGTTACTTAATTTCATTCCATTTCATTCTTTTCCATTCCTTTCCCTTACTTAAAGACATTCCATTTCTTTCCATTCCTTTATAATCATTCCATTCCATTCTATTTCTTTCCTTTATGAACTCCCAAATGAAGTACCACAAGGAATCATCAATTCATCACCTACATAGCACCTCACGAAGGAATCATCAATCATCACTCCAAATACCTAAATCCAAAGCATGTAAACAATCATATTATGCCATGTACCAAAATGTAATAATTCCAAAAACATAAGCAAAGAGGTAAAAAAAAAAAACTGGACTATCTTTTGTCTCCTTCATCACCCCTACAAACTTCAAAATTGGCCCAAACTCATCTTCTTCTTAATCATCCCCATTGTCATCACCACCATCTCCACCTCCTCCACCACTGTGAAATCTCCCATTTACGCTTCCACCAAGCACATCCCCCATCTCCATTCCCATCAATATCAGCTTTTACTTAAACTCTCTTTCCAAAATCCTAATATCCTTCCCTACAACATTACCACTATCCAGGGATAGACTTAGGATTTCAAGCTAGGGAGGCCGAAGTATAAGAAGAAAAAAAAAATCCAAATAGGTATCCATATGGTACTAACAAACTATCAACCAAGATCAATACACAAAATTATTGTTTCTTAATACATTAAGATGCAATCATTTACCAACAAGGACCAAAAAAAAAAAAAAATACAAAATAATATTGTTTCTTAAGAGCATCAATTGTTGCCAAAAAAAAAATTTATTTTCACAAACTAAAACTTACTTTTGCTACTTTAATATAGCATTTGAAATGTCTCGAATAGTAGTGTTTTTGGTATTTGGTGTTATAAATACTAAATATTTACCATTTAGAATACCTAATGCTAGTAATCTAATACTAGGTTGACTAGGCTTTTTTATTTTAAAATTTTGTTTTTGTTAAGTTTTTTAGTTGGTTAGTTGCTAGTTAGGCTAAGCTAATTAAAAGAGAGGGAGTCTAAGTTTTTGGAAGAGCTAGGCACAACTCTAGAAATAAAAATATACATATAATCATTAAAAAAATTCCTTTTTTTTTTCTTTGGGCTAGAGGGCCCAAATATTTTTTTTCCCTTTTTTTTCTTTGTGCCAGGGGGGGCCTGGGCCCCCTTGGCCCCCCTGTGGGTCTGTCCCTACCACTATCACTATTACCTCCTTTTGAAACCATAACAGAGGCTACATTGGACTGTGATTTACAAATGTTATTCTCAAATAAGATTACTTATATTCCATTCATTTTATTTAGGTTACTTAATTCCATTTCATCCCATTCTTTTCCATTCCTTTCCCTTACTTAAATACATTCCATTCCATTCCATTTCTTTCCATTCCCTTATGATCATTCCGTTCCATTTCTTTATGAACTCCCAAACGAAGCACCTCAAGGAATCATCAATTCATCACCCACATAGCACCTCACAAAGGAATCATCAATCATCACTCCAAATACCTAAATCGAAAGCATGTAAACAATCGCATTATGCCATCAACCAAAATGTAATAATTCCAAAAACATAAGCAGAGGGTAAAAAAAAAAATTGGACTATCTTCTGTCTCCTTCATCACCTCTTCAAACTTCAAAATTGGCCCAAACTCATCTTCTTCTTTATCATCCCCATTGTCATCACCACCATCTCCACAACCTCCACCACTGTGAAATCTCCCATTTACGCTTCCACCAAGCACATCCCCATCACCATTCCCATCAATATCAGCTTTTACTTTAAACTCTCTTTCCAAAATCCTAATATCCTTCCCTACAACATTACCACTATCTAGGGACGGACTTAGGATTTCAAACTAGGGAGGCTGAAGTATAAGAAGAAAAAAAGAAATCCAAATAAGTATCTGTAAGCTCCGGAAGTGAGGCTGTTAGGCCTGGATACACTTGGGTTAACAATTTATTTGTAAAGTGGGTTTTTGGATTTCCTACTAAGGGTCGTTCTCGGCAGAGAGACTCAATACAATATTCACTCTACTCTCCTCTTTTCTGAACCCTTTTTTCTTCCCAAACTCCTGCTATTTATAGCCAAGGTTAGTGGAGGGATTATGATTGCAGCTGCCAATAGTGCTATTGAAGGTCCAATATTGTTTGCTTTAAGTGGGTGTTTAGGTGAAAGTGGGATGCAGTAATTGCGGTCTTGGAACTTGGTTCCAGCCTAATCAATTGTGCTCGGTAATGCAGTTCCCCGACCATTTCGTGGCCTCCCCGGACAGGATTTATGAGCTTGTTAGGGAAAACTCATGCCGAGCACCTCTCAGGATCCGTGACCCGAACTCTGCTCTTGCACGAAGGCAATTTCAAGGACTTAGGGTAATTGGGCCGCTACGTTGGGCCTGGGCCCAGGGCCCATACAAGTCTAGGGATCTCGGTACCATACATTAGCCCCCCCTTGATTCATCCCCGGTTGCCGGGAAGAATCAAGGAGCTGGACGGGCCTCTTGCTCTCGGGGATCCTAGGGCCTGGGACTCGTGATTATGGTTTCCCATTAATGCTCATCTCAAAAGACGTGCCGTTTCACGGCGTCAGGTACAGTCGTCATTATTGCCTGACGGTTCGTGAACCGAAGCGGCGCGCGAATGGGCTTCCTTTGGTATTCGCAGGGCCGTTCGTAAAGCGTGCCCATTTATTGTTTGATTAACCGTTTCTTCGTCCCTCTTCCTGATCCTATAAATAGTTCCCCTCAGAACTTTCTCTCATTTTTCCTTCATCTCCGATTTTTTGAGTTTACTCTCTGCCGACCAACTTTCTCTGCGCTTTCTCACCTGCTCAGTGTTCCTTTCCTCCTTAGAACCCCAAGTAAGTTTTCTTCCCCTTCCTATTCCTTTAGCTTTATTTCTTCAAGTCCCCTTTCATAGTATTAAGCGTCAGGGATGGGTTACTCTTACCTTTTAGAGTCCTCGGCTGCCTTGGCCACTTTTAGGAGTAAATTTAGCATCCCCGATGACGTGGAAGTGGCATACTGCCATGAGAGTGATATCGCTCTCCACCGAGGACAAGGCACGGTCTTTTTTCCTTTGATGTCAATCTTAGAGGGCGGGGTTAGGTTTCCCGTGGACCCCCTTCTTACAGATACACTTAGGTACTACGGACTGTGTCCCGACCAGCTTTCTCCCAATTTTTACCGGGTGGTTAGCTGCGTCAGTAGGTTGAATCACACCTTTAATTTACAGTTAAATCATCATGACATTAACCACATGTATAGCCTCTGTGGGAACAAAGCTACCAACTATTACCTAAAGACAAGAGACAATCGGGTTCGGTTGATATCATGCCTGCCCGGTTCGAATAGAAACTCCGCCGGGGAGTTCGTTCGCGTGCGCGGCAATTGGTTTGCCGGGGACGTCCCTTGCCCCCTTTCACGGCGTGAAGTGGGTTTGTACCATTCCCTTAATCTAACTGCTTTCCTCCCCTTTTTCATTTCTGTTCATTAAGGTAAAGCTTCATTGACAGATATTGATATGATATTTGCTCTTTTGCAGACGGCAAAGTTTTCGTTCCGGATCTCAGAGCCGTCCACGTCAAAGATTTGAACTTCATTCTTCGCTCCGAGATATACGTGCATTGGGACGGACAACTCCGGGCCTCGCACCTGATCCTCGGAGTAGAACCAGTCTACTCCACCTGGCAGAATTTTAAACAAGCACTTCTGGTGGATAGTCCCCTGCTGTCATACATCGACGTTCGGTACGCCAACTTCCTGCCACCGAAGCTTACAACTGGGGAGGTGAGGGAATTTGGACGGCGCTTCACTGCCTCGGACGAGCTAGCTCCTTTGCGAGACGAGTCCGCGGAACGCGTTTCTCGGCACCTCAGAGAGTTAGCCCACGAAGCTATCCGAGAAGAGAATCCCGTTCAGGAGCAGGCGTAGCCCGAGAACCAAATCGTTGAGCCTCAGCAACCAGCGATTGAAGCGGTTACCTTGTCGGCTGAGGATACCCGGTCCGGAGGAAGGATGGTGTCAAGGAGGGTCATGACCATCGACCGCTTCGTGCCCGGTGCACGGCAGCCCACCCAGCCCCCGCCTCCATCTCAAACTGGACGGGCCAGGAAGAAACAAAAGGTCACCGATCAACCTTCCACGGGGCCGGGAGATGCAGCCGTCCAGACCCCTCCGCACCCAACAGGGGGGGTTGTCATCCGTGAGCCGCAGACCCAGATTGGTCCGGGGGTTGCGTCCTCCTCTCAAGCGGCTCCAGCGTGGAAGCCTAAGTTCCTATTGGACGGCAAGCCTTTGCCTTCAACTGCTTCTGTGCGGATATGGGAGAAAGGCGAGGGTGGCCGTATTGCCCAAACCCTGGCCGAGGGTCTCCTTCTTCCAGAGGACGTGCACGCCTTTGAGGAAGGATCTGAGGAGTCTGTGGGGCGCCGATTAGAATGGCACGCTATTGCGGTAACTCCTTAGTCATCTGTTTTCTCCCGTACATTATATTTCTGTTTCACCGCTAACTTTTTGTGATTGCTAGGTTGCTCAATTGGCTCACATAATGGCCGACCGGGCACGAGATCTCGCCGAGGAGGTCGAGCGCAAAAAGAGTGCGCGGGAGTCAGCGGCCAAATCAGTGAAAGAAAAGCTTAAGGCAGCTGAGAACGCCGAGAAGAAGGCCGCCATAGCAGAGCAAAACTAGGCGCTGGCAGAAAAAAGATGTGCGGAGCTTTTGACCAAGCAGAACGAAACTGACGTGAAGCTGGCCGAAGCCATCAGCCTAAACACTTCCAACGCCGAGGAGCTAGCTGACCTTAGGGCGGCCCTGACGGAGTGCGAGCAGAAGTGGTACAACGAAGGCTTCGCAGATGCCGAGCAGTCTGCAGAGCCGGTCGTGACTCAGGCTCGGAAGCTGGGTTTCGAGGCTGGGTGGTATGCCGCTCTTCATGCACTCGGTGTTGCCGAGGATTCCCACCTGAGAGACCCCGGCCAGATTCCCTTTCCGAGCGATGTAACTGCTGCGCGGGATCCCCCGGTTACTGTTGAGGAGGAGGAAACGGCAAGTATGAGGGAGCTCGTTGAACAAATTGACGCCCATGCTGAGCCAGAGGACATGGAAGCCACCAGCATCCCAACCGTACAGGACCTTCTCGGCGAAGACTCGTGTTACCCCCTGACCGACCAGATAGAAGTGAGAGATCCGACCCGACCCTCCAGCTGATTATCCGCATCCCCTTTTTTTTTTTTTTTTTTACGCTTTCATTTATTTTCATCGCACTTGTAGTTTTCATGTTTGTTGGTTTATTTGCCTATGTCACCGGGATGTGGCGGACGAACAATTTATGGTTTAATTTGCCCGTTTGATCGGTAAACAACTTCCTTGCTTAACTTTGGTCTTGGTTTTTAGCGATAAGGTTTCCACCTGCTCGGCGATTTTAATCGAGCCGAGGGCCAGGTTTCTGTCCTTAGAGTTTTTGGCGATAAGGTTTCCACCTGCTCGGCGATTTTAATCGAGCCGAGGGCCAGGTTTCTGTCCTTAGAGTTTTTAGCGATAAGGTTTCCACCTGCTCGGCGATTTTAATCGAGCCGAGGGCCAGGTTTCTGTCCTTAGAGTTTTTGGCGATAAGGTTTCCACCTGCTCGGCGATTTTAATCGAGCCGAGGGCCAGGTTTCTGTCCTTAGAGTTTTTAGCGATAAGGTTTCCACCTGCTCGACGATTTTAATCGAGCCGAGGGCCAGGTTTCTGTCCTTAGAGTTTTTATTTGAAGTTCTCTTGGTGCGTATTGACGGGAACAAAAACAGCATATACAAATGAACTTCATCATAATCTCAACCTTAGCAAAATACAAGCTTTGGCTTACACGTAGAACTTCTTTAAGTTGCTGGCGTTCCACGGCCGGGGAAGCGGCCTCTCATCAAGGTCTTCCAAGAAGTAGGCCCCTGCACCAGCGATGGCTGTAACTCTGTACGGTCCTTCCCAGGTTTGAGCAAGCTTGCCTGCAGATATGTCTCGCATGCTTCCCACGACTTTTCTCAGAACCAGTTCTCCGGCACTGAACTCCCTTTCCTTTACATTCCGGTTGTACCTTTGGGCTAATCTTTGCTGATACTCGGCGAGCCGTATGGTCGCCGCCTCCCTGCATTCCTCTAGCCAGTCCAAATTCTCCATCATCAGGTCGGCGTTCTGGACGGGGTCAAACCCTGCGGCCCGTGCACTGCACAAGCTCACCTCGGTTGGTATCACGGCCTCTGCTCCGTATGTCAAGGAGAACGGGGTCTCACCCGTGGATCTTCTGGGGGTCGTGCGATAAGCCCATAATACACTGGGTAGCTCTTCTGCCCATCTTCCTTTCGCCCCGTCCAACCTTCTCTTCAACCCGTTCAAAATAGTCTTGTTCACTGCCTCAGCTTGGCCGTTGCTTTGTGGGTAAGCCGGTGTTGAATACTTGTTTTTGATGCCAAGTTCGCTGCAGAAGGCCCGAAAAGCTTTGCTATCAAACTGTAGCCCATTGTCGGTTATCAGAGAATTTGGCACCCCAAACCTTGTGACTATGTTTTTCCATACAAACCTTTTTACGTCAGTATCTCGGATATTGGCCAAGGCCTCGGCTTCCGCCCATTTTGTGAAGTAATCAACAGCCGCCAATACAAAACGGGGGTTCCCCGTTGCTCGGGGGAATGGTCCGAGGATGTCAAGCCCCCACTGCGCGAACGGCCACGGGCTGCTGACAGGGTTTAGACGACCTGCAGGCTGATGGATCAAAGGGGCGTGCTTTTGACACTGTTCGCAGCTCCGAACATATTCAGCGGCATCCTTCTGCATCTGTGGCCACCAGAACCCCTGAGTCATCGCTCTGTGTGCTAGAGATCGTCCCCCAACATGGCCGCCACACACTCCCTCATGTAGCTCGATCAGAAGCTCTCTGACTCCTTCGGGATGTAAGCATAAAAGGTAAGGGCCTGCAAAGGACCTTCGGTACAGTTTGTGGTCCGAAGACAGCCAGTACCGGGGAGCCATCCTGCGAATCTTGTTGGCCTCGCTTTCGTCCTCTGGAACCTTATCCTCGGCAAGGAAATCTATGATCGGGTTCATCCAACACGGCTTGGCCACTGCTACCTCCGCGACCTCTATTCTGGCTTGGTCGGGAATATACTTCACACTGATACTTGGCTCTTTTATAAGTTCTATTGTGACTAGCCGGGGTGTATCCTCGGTTGCTGATGAGGCCAACGTGGCAAGTGAGTCGGCGTGTTTGTTTTGTGACCGAGCTACCTGGGACACCTTTACCGTTCCGAACTGACCGATAATCTGCTTGGCTGCACTTAGATAAACTTTCATTCTGGAGTCCCGAGCCTCGAAGTCTCCTGTGATCTGGTAAACAACCAGCCGTGAGTCCGAGTAAACCTCAACATCTTTCGCGCCCAGATGCAATACGGCCCTCAAACCGGCTAGTAGGGCCTCATACTCGGCCTCATTGTTTGAGGCTTTAAATCCCAACCTGAAGGAGTGTTCCAATCGTATGCCCTCGGGGGTGATTATGACTATACGAGCCCCGGCGCCCATAGCATTCGAGGCGCCGTCCACAAATACCTTCCACGGGCGCATCTCTGCACTACAAATTACCTTGCCGTCGTTCTTGGGTGTGAACTCTGCGATGAAATCTGCGAGAACCTGTCCCTTCACCGAGCTTCTTGGTCGGTATCTTATGTCAAACGACCCCAGCCGAGTCCCCCATTTGGCAATTCGGCCTGTGAAGTCTGATCTCTTTAACAGTGACTGTAATGGATACTCGGTGAGGACGAACACCGTATGAGCCATGAAGTAATGTGGCAACTTTCTCGTGGCGTGCACCAGGGCTAAAACCAACTTCTCCAGGGGCAGGTACCTTGTCTCGGCATCAACTAATGTTTTGCTTATGTAATACACGGGCAATTGTACTCCTTGGTCCCTTAGTAACACAGCACTTACGGCATGATCGGTGACTGCGAGGTACATAAACAAATCCTCCCCGGGCTCCGGGGCCGTCAACTTTGGCACCTTTGCCAAGTATTCCTTCAGCTCTCGAAAAGCCTCATCACATCCCTCGTCCCAGCGAAACCCCTTCCACTTCTTCAGAAGTTGATAAAACGGTCGGCAGCGATCGGCAAACTTTGAGATGAACCGGTTTAGGGCGGCTAACATCCCAGTGAGCACTTGCACCTCCTTGGGATTGTTTGGTGGTTTGAGGCGGTTCACGGCCTCTATTTGGTCGGGGTTAGCCTCTATCCCCCGAGTAGAAATCAGATAACCCAGGAACTTGCCAGCCCCCACTCCGAATGTGCATTTCTCGGCATTCAGGCGCAATTTATGCCGTCGTAGTATCTCGAATACTCCCCGGAGGTCTTCCGTATGCTGTGACTCTTTTCTGCTTTTTACCACCATGTCGTCAATATATACTTCAACCGTGCCTCCAATTTTTTCCCGGAACATTCTCGTCATCATTCGTTGGTACGTGGCACCGGCGTTCTTCAATCCAAACGGCATGACCTCGTAGTGATAGTTTGCTCCCGGGGAGATAAATGCGGTCTTTTCCCGATCCTCGGGTGCCAAGGCAATCTGGTGGTAGCCCTGGAAGGCATCCAGGAAGCTCATTCTCGGGTGTCCATACGTGGCGTCTACTAGTTGATCAATCTTGGGCATCGGGAACGGGTCCTTGGGACATGCCCTGTTCAAGTCTGTGAAGTCCACACAAACTCTCCATTTACCATTCTTCTTCTTCACTATTTGCTAGCCATCTCGGGAAGAATATTTCCTTTATGACTCCGGCTTCCTTCAGCCGCTGGACCTCCATGTTTACTGCATCGACATGTTCCTTTGATGCTCTTCTCGGTTTCTGCTTCTTCGGGGGGAATGATGGGTCCACGTTGAGTTTGTGGACAATGAACTCGGGATCTACGCCGGGCACTTCATACGGGTTCCAAGCGAAAACATCTACGTTCTGCAAAAGGAACAACAACATCTCTACCCTTTCCCGGTCATTCATGCTTGTACCTATCTGGAAATACCTGTCAGTATCTGGAAGAATTCTAACCTTCAATACCTCCTCGGCGACGTCCGCCCCCGTCTCCCCTCGGGGGTTCTGTAATTGCTATGAAGTTTCTTTATCGGCCTGCTCAGCTTGCCCGAGCTGTTCATTTTTCCATCTGATCGCGGCAACAAGACACTGCCTCACCACTTGTTGGTTCCCCCTTACCTCGGCAACTCCATACTCAGTAGGAAATTTTACTTTCACATGGAGGGTGGACGGAACAGCCTTCATGGCGTGAATCCATGGCCTCCCCAAGATTGCGGTATATGGTGAGAATGACCGGACTACTATGAAGGTAACAATAACTCCCTTGCCTTCCATGTCTACCGGGAGAGAGATTTGTCCCTCGGGAATTACGACTCTCCCGTCAAATGAGACCAGTGGCGTGTCATATTTCTCCAAATCCCCGGTCTTCAATCCGAGCCCCACGAAGAGGTCCGGGTACATGACGTCAGCTCCGCTCCCTTGGTCGATCATTACCCTCTTCACCAGGAACCCGCCTATCCTGGCCGCCACCACTAAAGCATCGTCATGAGGTTGGACCGTTCCTTCCAAATCGTCATCTCCGAAAGAGATGGTTGGCCGTTCAACTTTCTTCTTCTTCTCGGCTGATTCTCCTCCCGCGCATGCCACTGTTAATACCCTCTTTGCTGCTGCCGTTCCTCTTGGTGCAGCGTGGATAACTTCGATTACCCCAAGTGGAGGCGGGAGGGGGTTCCTTTTCTGTTGGACGCCCTGGCCGGTTTCTCGGTTAGTGGAGTCTACTACAAACTCTTTTAGGTACCCAGCCTTCACTAGCTGCCCGAGATGATCTTTTAATACCCGACACTGCTCGGTGGTGTGTCCTTTGTCCCTGTGATAGGTGCAGTACAGGTTTTGGTTCCTCCGGGACGGGTCGCCCCCCATTTTGTTTGGCCACCTGAAGAATGACTCGTTCTTGATCCGCTCCAAGATTTTGTGTACGGGCTCTTTAAACGCCACATTATCCCCTTCTATTTGCACCTCTGGTTCCTGCATTCTGAAGTCTTTTTTGGGCCTTGCCGGTACAACGCCTTGCCGAGGTTTCCCAATTAATGGGGCTTTCCCCCTGTTCTGCAGCCGGTCATCTTCTAAGCATTTGTATTCCTCTATGCGTCTCATCAGCTGCCTCATGTCCTCGGGGGGTCTTCTTGTCAACGACTCCCATAATTCAGAGTCTTCGGGGAGCCCTATCCTGAAGGTGCTTGCCGCAATTTTCTCATTCCCTCCACCAATCTCGTTGTAGAGCTCCCAGTATCGGCTGGCATAACTCCGAAGGGTTTCTCCGTCCCTCATCTTCATGGAAAGTAGCGCGTCAACCGGCTGTTGCACTCGGCTGCATGTCACGAATCTACTGCCGAACTCTTGAATCAACTCGGCGAAGCTGCGTATGGAACCTTTCCGTAACCCATTGAACCATCTCAGGGCCGTTGAGCCGAGACTAGAGGGGAATACTTTACACATCAGCGCATCATTGCGTGCATGCAAAGACATCATGTGAATGTAATGACTGACATGCTCCACGGGGTCTGTCTTACCCTCGTAAGAATTGAATGGCGGGCGCGTGAATCTGCTCGGCATTGGGGCCCGTTCAATCTCATCGGAGAAAGGGGACCGAGCGGCCAACTGTAAGGCTCGGCTCATGGCGTCCATGGCGGCGTTGTGGTGCTGTCGTTCCTCTGGCGATTCTGACCCTTGGTCACCGTATCCATGTGACCGTGACCGGTTTCGCTGACGACGTCTCTCCTGGGAGTGTCGGTGTGACTCATGAGAGCGTGAGCGGTCTCGGTAGCGTTGCGTATTAGATCGGCTGGAGCCCTCCTCGCCCCGATTTCTCCTTTGCTGGGGGTTGCGATCCCTCTCCTGGCGCTGACCCCATGCTTCTAGCTCCAAATCCATTACCAATCTGCGCAACCGCTCCAGTTCTCGGTCTCTATCATCATGCTGCTGATGTGCCGAGACGCCTGAAACCGTTCGGTGTGTCTGGTCCGACCCTTCTCCTAATCCGGACCTTTCCTCTCCTCTGGGTTGCTCTCTATCCTCCCGCCGTTTCTGCCTTCTCTCCCTCCACGTCGATCCCCGAGAAGATCCTGCCGAATTGCTCGGTACACGCTCTCCCGAACGCTCTTCAGACATTTCCCTTGTTTGAGTCTCGGTTGAACCACAGCTTCGTAGGAGTGCCCCACGGTGGGCGCCAATTGTAAGCTCCGGAAGTGAGGCTGTTGGGCCTGGATACACTTGGGCTAACAATTTATTTGTAAAGTGGGTTTTTGGATTTCCTACTAAGGGTCGTTCTCGGCAGAGAGACTCAATACAATATTCACTCTACTCTCCTCTTTTCTGAACCCTTTTTTCTTCCCAAACTCCTGCTATTTATAGCCAAGGTTAGTGGAGGGATTATGATTGCAGCTGCCAATAGTGCTATTGAAGGTCCAATATTGTTTGCTTTAAGTGGGTGTTTAGGTGAAAGTGGGATGCAGTAATTGCGGCCTTGGAACTTGGTTCCAGCCTAATCAATTGTGCTCGGTAATGCAGTTCCCCGACCATTTCGTGGCCTCCCCAGATAGGATTTATGAACTTGTTAGGGAAAACTCATGCCGAGCACCTCTCAGGATCCGTGACCCGAACTCTGCTCTTGCACGAAGGCAGTTTCAAGGACTTAGGGTAATTGGGCCGCTACGTTGGGCCTGGGCCCAGGGCCCATACAAGTCTAGGGATCTCGGTACCGTACAGTATCCATTTAGTACTAACAAACTATCAACCATTTAGCCTAAAAATAACATAATACGCTATCATACACTACATCACATTATTCCATGGCAAAAGCAAGATCTCCCAAAGAAAAGGGTGGGAGAAGAAAAATGAAAAGAAAATATTACATTGATTGGTGTAGGCAAACATGTCCATCAAATACAGTAATATTATTAACAACCCCTCCCAAACCCTTAAAAGTAAAAGCAAAGGAAAATATAGAAATAATGACAACATATGCATGGATTTAATTATTTACTATGGAAACATATATATTGCCTTTCGATGTCCGCTCTAATTCACCCTTCTTCATGGTGGATGGCCAATTGCAAAAGTCTTCATAAACCAATCATTTTTCTTCTTGGTAATTATTTTCCCACCAAAAACTCCAAATATAAATCCACATCCGTACCCCATCGCAACTACTTTCTAGTCAAACTCAAATAGAGACACCGTATCTTGATTTTCTACAAATATTGAAGGTTGAGGTGGTGGGCCCTTCAAATTGGCATATCGTTTTGACAATGGGCTTCCACATAATCCTACATTTCCATTGAATGAACTGTTTTCAAATGTGAGAAATTGTTTCCCTTGTTGTATAGTTCCCGTAAGATGATTGTGAGATAGATTAAAAAAAGCAAGGAATGTAAGCTCTACCAATTGTGGAGGAATCTCTCCAACAAGCATATTTTGAGAAAGGTCAAGTGATTCTAGGTCTTTTAAGTTTACCAATGACGATGGAATAGAACCAGTAAGAACATTGTTGGAAAGGTTGAGCATACGAAGTGCCTTTAGATTTCCTATAATTTTTGGAATTTCACCTTCAAACCTGTTGCCTGAGAGATCAATGGCCACAAACTAATCTTGGTTTTTCCAATATTTTGTCGTTATGCCTTTGTTTGTCAATGTCATTTGGTAAGTGTAGGTGTATAACCATCCACAACTTGGTATATGGATTTTTATTCTTGCTTGCATATATGTTAAGCCACTTGCATCATAACTTTGCATGCTGTAAGGTTGAATTTAATCAACCATCTTATTGGCTTTATTCCGTACCAAATTTGCTTGTATTTCAGCATTTAGTAACCCTGTATTTAGGTGGGTTTGTTGTAAGGGTAGTGAGTGAGATAAAGTGTTGAATGCTCAAGAGTGTGCAAGAAAACAGAGACTCGCAGCTTGATTTCACGGGTGACTCGTGGCTGCAAGCCGCCAGATGCAGCACACGTGCCAAGCATGCCAGAAGGTGAACAGTCATGCTAGCTGGAGCACTACAGGATAAAACAGGACAACTGGTCATACGGTTATCTCGCGACTGGATCTCGCGACTCAGTTAAGTCGCGAGGCCAAGCCGCGAGCCACCCCTGTTTTGTAAAACCTGACGTTTCACATTCTCTTCTCACCCTAATATAAATACCCCCTATACCCACAAATGAAAGAGAGCTTCCAGAGAGAATTTTGAGAGAGAAACCCTAAAGTAAAACAAGATTGATTCATCTACAATCTATACATAAGAGTCTCTTCAAATTCCTCAACTCTCTTCCTCTCCATTGTCAAATCCTTGAGAGGTATTTTACCAAAACCTTGTTCTCACCATTTCCATTACTGTGAGAGGGCTGTTTGGTGTTCTGGGAAGCAGTTAGGAATGAACCAATTTACATTGGTTGATGCTATGGTCAAGTAGCGGAATCCGGGAAGCTAGAAAAGAAAAAGGTTCGGCGCAACCTCGTTGGAGCAAGAAGCTTGGAGGGCTTAGTTGCACTAGGTAGATTAGGCTTGGAGGGTCTATTGTTGTCCATGTATCCCAACTACATTTTCTAGTGGATTGTTTACCGCTTGGAGGGCGGCGGAGAGGTTTTACGCCGAAGGCTTCGGTTTCCTCTTCGATAACATATCGAGTGTTGTCCTTGTGTTTGCATCTTACTTCCCTTTTATCTTTGCCTTTTATTATCTGCTGTGGGTTGTGATTTTAATTTGGCTTAGACAGTTTTCCAATTTTATATTATAGCTTTTGTTTATTTTCCGCACACTAGTTGTTTGACATAAAACTTGAATTGGTTAATTTGTAAATTGGGGGTCTAAACGTTCAAGGGTGTTTTTACACTATTTGAACTTTCATTTGGTATCAGAGCGGGTACACTTCTAGTGGTTTCATTACCATTGTGTGATCCTTGACTCCCTTTTGAGATGGATCGATCTCAATCCCTAAATGCACCTCCATATTTTGATGGTAGTAATTATGCTTTTTGGAAGGTTCGCATGAGAGCATTTCTATGTTCCATTGATGAATCAGTTTGGGATGCTGTTGATATAGGTTGGACCAGGCCTGAGGAAGCCAAATCCACATGGGATAAGGCAGCACTCGCTGCATCTAATGCTAATAGTAAAGCACTCAATGCTATTTTCTGTGGTGTGTCTCCAGATGAATTTCACAGGATCTCTCACATTACCGTTGCCAAAGAAGCATGAGAGATATTGGAGACCACTTACGAAGGCACGAAGAAAGTAAAAGACACCAAGCTGCAGATGCTAACCACTCGGTTTGAGGAGTTAAAAATGAGTGAGGATGAGTCCTTTGACTCTTTCTATAGCAAGCTGAATGAGGTGATTGTAAGCAAGTTCAATTTGGGAGAGAAAACGGAGGATTCTAAAATTGTAAGGAAGATCCTTCGATCATTGCCGGAAAGTATTCGTGCCAAAATGACAGCGATTGAAGAAAGCAAAGACCTTGATGACATCAAAGTCCAGGAGCTGGTTGGTTCTCTTCAGACTTATGAAATGTCGCTGCCCAATCAACGGAAGAGTAAATCTCTTGCTCTTAAGACCATTAATGAGAAGGTGGAAGACCATGACTCATCGGGAGAAGATGTGGTTGACAAAGATGTTGCATACCTTGTAAAAAATTTCCGAAAATTCTTGAAATTCAAGAATAATGGCAAATTTGGTGACAAAGGAAAATTCCAAAGTTCAGGAAGAGAGAAAAGGGAATTCAAAAAGAAAGATGGAAAAGAGTCCCAATCTACACAAGGTGTCACTTGTTTCGAATGCAATGGGCATAGACACTTTAAGAAATAATGTCTGAATTATTTGAAATCGAAAGGCAAAGTGTATGCCACGACATTGAGTGACTCGGATTCATCCGACTCAGATTCTGAAGAAAGCTATGATGGAGAGGGGAACTATTCAGCTTTTATGACTATTGCCCATGTTGAGTCTTCAGACGAGTTGAATCTACTTGTACGAGACCTTGGAGAACATAGTGATGAAGAATCATTGGGAGTTGTTGAAGAATCAGATGCTGAAGAAGATGAAAGCACAGCCAATCTTCAAGAGAATTATAACTCACTCCTGGAGAAGTCGGGTGAGTACACAAGGGTGGCCAAGGCAGCTGTGAGAAAAATGAAGAAGGCAGAGGAGGACTATAAAAGTCTCCTAATTCGATATAGGGAAGCCAAATGTGAGATAGAAACACTGAACGGTGAGCTGTCAGAAGCTTACACAAAAGTGAGATTTCTTGAGCAAGAGGTTGTGCAAGCAAATGCTAAAATAGAGAGGGTCACCACCAAGAAGCTAGATGATGTTATTTCATCTCAAAAGAGCTTTTTAGACAAATCCGGATTGGGATATACCGGAGGAAGTAGCTCATCTGGAAATGTCACTAAAGAAGTGAAGTTTATAAAGGCCAAAGAATCAGCTGATGTTGGCCCTACTGCTGAGAAGCCCAAGATAGAGGAGAAGAGGAATGTGGGAAATGAACGGTTGTTGAATTCACGTAATCAATCTGTGGGCAGGTCTGAATCCTGAGCCAAGTCTCGTCCACGACCACAAAGAGGTCCTAGATCAAATTATGTGTGTCATCATTGCGGACTTCAAGGGCATACTCGACTAAATTGTCAAAAGCTGAGAGCAATGAATAATGCAACTCCTCAAAGGTCACGAGGACCTAGAAATGATAGAAGAAATTGGGCTGGTGAACCATCAAGAGATCAAAACGGTGATCCTAGAATGATGAACGTGATGAAGATGATTGGTGCATTCACCAACTGCTTGGAAAGCTTCACACGAAGGTTTGAAAGCCCTAACTCCCGTACCCAATCCTATAAGGAAATCACCCCAAACGCAAGTGACGTGTAGGTGAAAAAGGGTACTCATGCATAAGCATTACAACATGTCTATGCATTAATTCTTCCTATGCTTTGTGACGGTGTTTGATTGTTTGTTTATTGTTTATGTTGATGGTTGTTTGTTTGTCTATTTGTGCATACTTTTGGTTTTCTTTATGTTTTTGATAAATCTTTTTCTTCTTGTGTCAAAAATCCAAAAATCACATAAAAATAGAAAACCAAAAAGTTTGATTGACATTGTTGAGTTTTGTTTCAAAACTTGTTTTGCCTTGTACCTTTGTGCTAATGGCTTTGTGCATTTTCGAGCGTAGCTTGTCTCATTGCACTCTTATCACTATGGGAGAAATCTTGAAATCTATGTGATTGTTGTAAATAGATCTTCAAACTTGTCATGAATGATTAGTGAATAGTTATGTTGATCTTGAGACATGCATAGACTTGTGTCTATATATCTTCCCACTCTTTATTTTTGTTTTTGCTAAAAAGAGCTTACCAAATGTAAATCTCCAAATGAAAAGAGATATTGAGCTGCAAAAGCCTGTCGCACATACTAGTATTCGACTAGGAAAAAGGGAAAGTGACCAAAGATTAAAGTGAATGTTTATTCAAAAAGCCAAAGGCTATCTCATCAAAGTGAAATATCAAACATCACTCTCACAATGAGAGGTGATTGTCTTAAAAAGATCAAAAAGATCAAATGGTATGATTGAAAGTGGAGTCAAATGTAAAACTCCAAATTATATTATCAAGTCTTGTGGGAGGTCATATATGCATTCTTCTATAATTGAGATGGGTCACATGATCTAGTACTAATTGTGTATGCCTTGGTTGAATTGATTATTGAAGCTTCACATTAGACTAAGGACTATCTCATTGTTGATATCCACACACCACACACAACACACAAGTTTATGTTTAATAAATGCCATATTCATTTATGTGATTGTACTTGATGAAATGTGTTTTCACATGCTCAATCTTTATTGATTCAAGCACAAAAAGATTTTTGAGTGTTTTAAGTGTTTTTGGAAAGTATTTTGTTCTTAAAAACTGAAAATTTCAAAAATAATTTTTCCCCTGTTTTGGCGACACAGTCGTGGGTAAGTCAAGTCGCAGGCCTCAGTCGCGAGTTCGCGGGTCATTTTTGGCGACTTGTTCGTGAGTGGAAGGTCCAGTTGCGAGGGTTACACAGAGATTTTCACGGCTCAGCTCGCGACTCCCTCGCGGGTAGACCTTTCAGTCGCGAAAAACACTTAGAAAATTTTTTCAAAATTTTGTCTTTGAATGTTTTGGCGGCTTGACCTGGTGACTTGTTGGCGACTCACTTCAGTCGCGAAAAACGCGTGTTTGGCAAAAACAGGGGCAGTTTTTAAATCTTTTTAAGTTTTCCCTCGAACTTTTTGTGACTATTCATCTTCTCTCTCAACTGTCTCCTTCCCAAACGCTCCGTGTAACCATTTTCAAACTCCATTGTTGCTCCCTTTCAACTCAAAATCTTCAAGTAACAGGTATGGGTTTTCTTTCTCGAACTCTGTCTTACTTGATTTTGTGTTTTTCCCTCTTGAATATTCGCATTTGTGTCTGTTTTGAGATGGGTTTTTGTTTCGGCTGTTGCTCTTTGTCCATGCTTAGCTAGTGGAAGCTATTGATTTAGTTTGAACTTGATTAAGTTGTTGGTTTTGGTCTTCATCATGTGCTTAGCTAGGGTTTGTTATCTGTTGGTTACTCATCTTGTCTGATATTATGTTGATGTGTTGATTCAAAATGTTCCTGTTTTGGTTGTGGGGTTTACTGTGCTGAATATGTGCCTGTTCATCTAGTGTGTGCATCTGACTTTTGTTCTCTAGGTCATTTCATACTCATCAAAATGTATGTCTCATTGACATATATTTGTCTTTTGGGTGTTTTCAATCTCTGCTGCTTTAATACTCCCCTGCATTATCCCAGCTGTTCTTGTGTATCCAGTTTTAGGCTTGTTCATCTGTGTAGTTGATTTAAGTAGCATGAAGTTTAAGTTTTTTAAGTTCATCTGTGTGGTTGCATTTTTGTCTTTGTTATTAACAAAGTACTGATTTGTTCTACACATGTATTGTACTATGTCGTTGTGGCCTCTTCTGATTATTCACAGATGGCTCCTTCATCCCCAAAGAAGAAAACTCCTGCAAAGAAAGCAGATAAGAGAATGAAAATGGACCCTAACCTGTTCAGGTCTGTTTCCCATTTTGAGAGATACAAGGACTTCTTCTTAAAGGCAGGAATTATTCAAGAAAGGTTTGTGGATTTGAAGGATTTGAGAGACACTTTTATCCCCAGCTGTTTTGAAGGGAGAGGATGGGAAAAGCTTCTGTGTGATCTCCCAGTTGTGTGTGAACCCCTGATTAGGGAGTTTTATTCCAATGCTGTGATAAGGGAGGATGAACTAAGCTGCTGGGTTAGAGGTAAAGAGTTCACTTTGGATGCACATGACATTGATGATGTGCTAGGTCTTGAGGGATTAGAAGATCAAGAGTTTGTCAATTACAAAGATAGGATTCTGTCTATTGAAACTGTACAACAGAGGATAGGTGGACAAAGAGAAGGAAAGTGTCTGAATACCACAGCTTTTCCAGTGGACATGAGGTGTCTCACTATAATCATGATGTTTAACCTATATCCCATAAGGAAGTTGACTACAATCAATAGTGCAAGAGCAATTTTTCTGATGGACCTCAAGGAAAAGACATTCATTGACATCAGTTCCCACATATTTGACACTATTGTGGATGAGACTAGAACCACTTCTAGGCCTAAACTGATTTTCCCTAGTCTGCTCATGAGGATCTTTAGAAAGAAGGGTGTTCCAATCCCTCGAGACATCAGTCCCATGTCCACACCGTCTGCAATTAACAAGCTAACCTTCAAAAGGATAAGTGTTTGGCTTCCAGGTGAAGAAATGAAGGTGATGAAGGAGAGGGTGTCCCAATGGAGACTGAGGCAGAGGCAACAGGGCAGGCATCAACCTCAACACCGAGGAGGAGTCGCAAAAGGACTAGAGCATCAACTTCTTCAGATACACCTCTAGATGCATTTCAGATCATTCTGGAATGACTTGATGGAATCAGAGGAGTCCAGACCGAGCACTCTGAGAGGATAGCAGCCATGCAGGACCAGATTGATATTTTGTTTGCAAAAATTGACAGCTTCACCACCTAGCATAGACAGTGACCCTTTGGCCATTCCGGTCAAAAAGGGGGAGACATATAAAGTTTTTGTTTTGTTGAGAAGCAGAGAAGCAGCTCTTAAGGGGGAGTAATATGTTGAGGGGGAGCAGTCAAAAACAGACAGTGTCCATCTTGTTATATTGTTATCTTTGTTTATGCTTTTGGATATTTTATTGTTGCTATGGGTTTGATACACTGTGGTTTTAGTGTATGTGTGTTTCTAACTCATAACTTATAAACTTGGTTTACTCTTTATATATATGTTAGGTTCTAAATGTTTAGAACAATTGGCAAATCGTGAACACAAACTTGTCTAGATATAGATTTTAGAGTCTATAGGTTTTATTAGACAATGCTCAAGGTGATTCAAGTCAAGATTCAAGAATATACAAGCTGTAAGAAGAAGATTTCATAAGCTGTCTGGTTCGATCGATCGAAAGATAGGCTCGATCGATCGAAAGTCGTATCTGCAGAATTTTAATTAAGCCCAAACAGCAGTTTAAGCCCATTTAGGATTAGGGTTTCTAATCTACTTCTCCTAGTATATAAAGGAAACTCTAAGCACGTTTTTATAAGGCTTTTCAGAGAGAAAAGAGTGTGCCTCTTTTGTATTTAGGGTTTTGTTCCTAAAAAGCTCTCTTATGTCTTTTACCGATGTTATTCCTTGAAGAATCTCAAGATCCGGTATTGTAGAAGTTACTGCCTTCTCTAGTCATCAAAGGTGCTGATAATCTAAACCTTCAAGGGTGGTCTTGGAGTCACAAACAGGAGAGTTTGTGTTACTAAACCTTTGAGTGGGATCTCAAAGTCACAAACGGGGGTGTTTGTGTTTTGCAAAGGCCAAAGAAAGAAGGAGTCCGTGGATTAGGAGTTTGCACGTGGTCGTGTCAGTAAGTTCTACTGGTGGGTAGCAATAAGAAGTCGAGCGTGGGGGCTTGTAAGTCTTATTGTATGAACTTCGATTCTTTCTAGTGGATTTGCGTTTTACCTTGAGGATAGCTAGGTTAAATCCTACCCAGGTTATTACCGGTTTGGTTTCCTAGGTGATCATATCTTGTGTTATTTATCTTTTCACTGCTTTGCATGACATGATCTTTGTAATTGTGATAACCTAAATTTGTTAAATTGGACTAAGTAACAACTTGGCTAATTACCTAGGTTAAATCAATTGTGTTTTAAGGGGTCTAAAAACCAACAAGTGGTATCAGAGCGGGTTGCTCTTTTGTTTTAAATCTTTTGATCTAAGAGCTGATCCTTGACCCCTGTTGTCATGGATAATTTGAAATGTCTTTTTGATCATGTTTCTGCTCATGCTTCTGTTGAGTTTATTGATGCATGTGAAACACTTCGTAAGGAATTATTGAAATCTATGAAAGTTGCTAAGAAATTCAAGGAAGAGTTAAAATTGGCTAATCTTGAAAAAGAGGAATTGATTGTTAGATTGGATGAATCTAATAAAAAGAATGAATTTTTGAGAAATCAAATTTCCTCTCAAGATGAGAAGATGAAAAGTTTGGAACAAGAGTTAGCTGAATCTAAAGCTAAAATTGAAAATTTGACTTGTACCAAGTCTGCTGTTGATAACAGAAGTGTTTCTATTTCTCTTAAGCCTAAAACTGAGAAAGTTTATATCCCTCCTTTCAAGAGGAATAATAAAGAAAAGGCTTATTTTGCTAGGTTAGACAAAGGTAAAAGTTCTGATGTTGACGCTGATGTTTCTAAACCCATGTCTAAACCTATTGTTAGAGAGCATAATAAATCTGTTTTTGTGCCTACCTGTCACCTTTGTGATGTTATTGGTCATATTAGACCAAATTGTTCTTTGTTGAGGCAAAAACCAAAATTTGAGATTAGACTTGTTGTTAGGAATACTGATGTTCCTAAATTTGTTCCTGTCTGCCACTTTTGTGGTGTCCGTGGTCACATTCGTCCTAATTGTCATAAACTGAAATTTAAGCATTCTGTGTTTCAGTCTAGGATTTGTGATGATATTTCTCCTGCTATAAGTCCATATAAATTGTTTCATATTCTTTTGAAAAATTTGAACTTGTTGGCTTGTGAAAGGAATTTGCAGGATTTCAGTCTTTCTCAAAAGATTGGTGTAATCCCTCAAATACACTCTGCTTCTTATGGATTTTCACCTACAAAGCCGAAGACTCTTGCTAGATGGGTGAGAAAAGATTCTCCAAGGTGAGTGTTGCTGACTTGTCTCTGATTTAATTCTTTCAATTGTTTGTGGACATGTCTTGTTTTTGTTTTTGGTTGTTTTGTTTTTTTTAAGTTTTTTTATTAAAAAAAAAAATCCAAAAACATTGAAAAATTTCAAAAAGACAAAAATATTTTATTTTGAGTCTTGTTTTATTTTTCTTGAGGATTACATGAATTATGATATCTCTCTCTTGATTTAGAACATGCTTGACATTGTGGAGAAACTTAAATAGTATGTGTTATATATATGCTAAGCTATTTCTGATTTTGTTTGAGTATGTACTAGTTTGTACATGTACTCATGGGTTAATTAAGAAATTGATATTTCTTGTTTGTGTACCCTCTATAGTTTAGTTAAGCATTGTCATACATTGCATTTGCATTGTTCATTTAGCATAATATGTGCTTTTTTGTTTTTGGTCATATAGTTTTTAAAACCAAAAAGATTTTTGTGTTTTGTATTTCACATCTTGGATTTATAATCAAGGATTAACCATATTATCTTTACATAACAAGTTTATGTACCTTGTTTAGCTTTGATGAACTTATTTATTGCACTTGACTAGTTGAAGCTTTGTAGTGCATGTTGTGTGGGAAAGATGTTTATGGTATTTATCACTTTGTCTTAATCTTGAAGTCACATGTCTTTGACTGTCGGACTTGAACCTTTAGAGAAAGGCATAAATAACCATCTCACCACTGTTCACTAGCTAATCATGAACACCTTAGTGCATATCGTAAGATTTTGTGCTCGAGAAAGTGTAGTACATGCACAAAAAGAACATAAGGTGTAGCCTCGGTTTAATTGCTTAATGCTTAAAATTGGTGTGTACTATTAGGCTTGATGCCAAATCACATAATTAAAATTGGTGTGTACATTATCCTGGCTTTTTAATAAGTTTCTGAATAAATTAAAATTGGTGTGTATATTATGAGGCAAAATTCAAGAAACTTACATGATTACAAGCTTATGTTCTAGGAGATGTGGGAGTTATATGATGTAACTCTTTAGGTGATAGTCTCTTTTAAATTCTATGTGATGAATTTTGTAGACTTTGTGATTGATTGCTATTCACATATCACCTCACATGTATCTCAAGTTTTTGCTAGTTGCACACATTACACAAGTTACTCTTTGCTAAACTTGGTACATTATATTGTGTGTGATTTTGTTGTGGCCATCCAAGATTAAAAGTTCCTTGATTTTAATGCAAAATGTGTTTAATGTTTGCGCTTTGAGGACAAATTGATTGAAAATCTTGATTTTGGATTATCTGGGTTGAATTCAAGCGTTTTTGAAAAAACTTTTCGTCTCATACTCATGCATTTTTTTATAAAACAATGTGCTTTGAGGAGTTTCTGCATTAAAATGCTCTGTTTTTCAAAAATCTGATTTTTCCAGACTTTCGATCGATCGAACTTGTTTTTCGATCAATCAAAATTGCGAATAAAATTTTTGGTTTGAGTTTGCCTGACTTGATTGATGTTCGATCGATGCTCGATCGATCGAAACTGAAAAATTTCAGTTTTTAATTATTTGACCAAATTTTTTTTCATGCATCATTTGTGTTTAGGATTTACATGCATTGCATTGTTTTTGTATCCATCTTGCCGTTTTGCAGTCATATTTCTCATTGTTTCACACATAACATGCATACACTTTGCTACATTGGGTACTCAACTTGATCAAAAAAATTAATTGATTAATTTTTTAGCTATGTACTTTCTAGTATATGCCTTTTTTATGTGTGAACTGTAGAAAATATTTTTCTTAAGAGATATGATGGATAATCAATGTGCAAATATTTTCTCTACTCATGCAACTGTTTATGGATCACATAGTGCCATGTTTGCATTTATTGAAAGAGAGAATATTTTTCTTCATGTGTATCCTCAACTTAATTTTTTTTAAGTTAGGTTTGTGTGTTTTTCTTTTCCCCAACCCCCTTTATTTTTCCCCAAAACTGTTTTTTCAAAACTTGTTTTGTTTTTCCTATTTTTATAGGGAGAGAATTTTTTTTTAACCTTTGTGGTTCTTAGGGGGAGTTGTTGTTCTTCATAGGGGGAGATGTCTCTATTTTCTCTTACTCTGTTGCGTATGTTTTCTGTCTACCTTCTGCTTAGGTAGTCTTTGTCAATACGTGACAAAAAGGGGGAGACATAGATTACCTGTTTTGTTTTGTTTAGGGGGGGAATATAAAAACTTTTTGATGTATCTAACTTAGGGGGAGAGTTAGAATTTACTTTTGTTTTTTATACTCTGTTTCATATTATTGTTTATATGTCTTTCTTTCCACACATGCGGTGATGTGTTTGTTGAGTGTTTCAGGAAAGAAAGGTGCATTCTGATCAAGACCTTCTACCTCTTATTGGCAACTTCTAGGTTAGGAGTCTTAGATTGGGATTTGTGATGTAATTGGGCATTTTATTGTATTGGGTTGTTCTTGTATTTGAGCATTTCATTTTGTATGAAAGTTTTGTCACGAATTGCCAAAGGGGGAGTTTGTTAGGTTCTAAATGTTTAGAACAATTGGCAAATCGTGAACACAAACTTGTCTAGATATAGATTTTAGAGTCTATAGGTTTTATTAGACAATGCTTAAGGTGATTCAAGTCAAGATTCAAGAACATACAAGCTGCAGGAAGAAGATTTCATAATCTGTTTGGTTCGATCGATCGAAAGACAGGCTCGATCGATCGAAAGTCGTATCTGCAGAATTTTAATTAAGCCCAAACAACAGTTCAAGCCCATTTAGGATTAGGGTTTCTAATCTACTTCTCCTAGTATATAAAAGAAACCCTAAGCACGTTTTTATAAGGCTTTTTAGAGAGAAAAGAGTGTGCCTCTTTTGTATTTAGGGTTTTGTTCCTAAAAAGCTCTCTTATGTCTTTTACCGGTGCTATTCCTTGAAAAATCTCAAGATTCGGTATTGTAGAAGTTGCTGCCTTCTCTAGTCATCAAAGGTGCTGATGATCTAAACTTTCAAGGGTGGTCTTGGAGTCACAAACAGAAGAGTTTGTGTTGCTAAACTTTTGAGTGGGATCTCAAAGTCACAAACGGGGGTGTTTGTGTTTTGCAAAGGCCAAAGAAAAATGGAGTCCGTGGATTCGGAGCTTGCACGTGGTCGTGTCAGTAAGTTCTACTGGTAGGTAGCAATAAGAAGTTGAGCGTGGGGGCTTGTAAGTCTTATTGTATGAACTTCGATTCTTTCTAGTGGATTTGCGTTTTACCTTGAGGATAGCTAGGTTAAATCCTCCCCAGGTTTTTACCGGTTTGATTTCCTGGGTGATCATATCTTGTGTTATTTATCTTTCCGCTGCTTTGCATGATATGATCTTTGTAATTGTGATAACCTAGATTTGTTAAATTGGACTAAGTAACAACTTGGCTAATTACCTAGGTTAAATCAATTGTGTTTTAAGGGGTCTAAAAACCAACAATATATATTGTTGATGTTATTTAGTATATATTGTGTTTTGTACCCATGTTGCTTATGTAAGCTTTTAGGGTTATGTTTTATGCATATTTTGTAGGCTTTATGGTTTGTACCATGTTTTATGCAGCCTTTTATGCTTTGTTTTAATCAGTACTTCTATCTAAATGTCTTGCATTTTCTTTTAAGTACTGTCACTCTTGTACCCTTGTAGGATTGTTCCTAGATGCATATACTTAGTGTATTATGCATTGGTTGAGTGTTGGGCATACAAGTAACTTGCTTTGTTCTTGTTAACTTGTATGTTCAAGTGTTCATTCCAAGTGTGAATGAGCACTGTGATCACTACCTTGTAGTGATTACTTGTTTGATCAAGCCATGATTTGGTTCTTCACTTCATCTTTGCTCGTTCACTTTAAGCCTGTTTCATATGCATTTCATGCTTTTCTGCATACAATGATCATGGTGTATTGTTGTGTTTCAGGAGTTTCATGTTCTTATGATTCAAGTGCTTCACAGCTTCTAGAGTTAGGTGTGAGTGAGTTTTGCTCAACTGTTCCCAACTCACATGTTAAGTCTAGAGTCTGTTTTAGGGTTTTGTCACGGAATAGCCAAAGGGGGAGATTGTAAGGTTGAATTTAATCAACTATCTTATTGGCTTTATTCCGTGCCAAATTTGCTTGTATTTTAGCATTTAGCAACCCTGTATTTAGGTGGGTTTGTTGTAAGGGTAGTAAGTGAGATAGAGTGTTGAATGCTCAAGAGTGTGCAAGAAAACAGAGACTTGCGGTTTGATCTCGCGGGTGACTCGCGGCTGCAAGCCGCCAGATGCAGCACACGTGCCAAGCATGCTAGAAGGTGAACAGTCATGCTAGCTAGAGCACTACAGGACAAAACAGGACAACTGGCCATACGGTTATCTCGCGACTGGATCTTGTGACTCAGTCAAGTCGCGAGGCCAAACCGCGAGCCACCCCTGTTTTGTAAAACCTGACGTTTCACATTCTCTTCTCACCCCAGTATAAATACCCCTTATACCCACAAATGAAAGAGAGCTTCCAAAGAGAATTTTGAGAGAGAAACCCTAGAGTAAAACAAGATTGATTCATCTACAATCTATACATAAGAGTCTCTTCAAATTCCTCAACTCTCTTCCTCTCCATTGTCAAATCCTTGAGAGGCATTTTACCAAAACCTTGTTCTCACCATTTCCATTACTGTGAGAGGGCTGTTTGGTGTTCTGGGAAGCAATTAGGAAGGAACCAATTTACATTGGTTGATGCTATGGTCAAGTAGCGGAATCCAGGAAGTTAGAAAAGAAAAAAGTTCGGCGCAACCTTGTTGGAGCAAGAAGCTTGGAGGGCTTAGGTGCACTGGGTAGATTAAGCTTGGAGGGTCTATTGCTGTCCATGTATCCCAACTACATTTTCTAGTGGATTGTTTACCGCTTGGAGGACGGCGGAGAGGTTTTACGCCGAGGGTTTCGGTTTCCTCTTCGATAACACATCGCGTGTTGTCCTTGTGTTTACATCTTACTTCCCTTTTATCTTTACCTTTTATTATCTGTTGTGGATTGTGATTTTATTTTAGCTTAGATAGTTTTCCAATTCTATATTATAGCTTTTGTTTATTTTCCGCACACTAGTTGTTTGACATAAAACTTGAATTGGTTAATTTGTAAATTAGAGGTCTAAACGTTCAAGGGTGTTTTTACACTATTTGAACTTTCACATGCCTTTCCAAATTTGGAAGTATTCAAGTGGCAACTTACCAGTAATATAATTGTTGGAGAGGTCAATGACATGTAATTTTGGGAATGTAGAATTTGTTTCAGGTTTTCCAATAGCACCATGGAAGCCATTTGATCGCAAAATGAGAACGCCAAGCTCTGGAAGAGTGCCCAACCAAGAGGGAAAAATATCACTTATATGATTATTTCCAATATCGAGAATTTCCAACATGGTACAATTAACCAATGACCTTGGTAAAGCCCCTTGAAAATAATTTTGATTCAAATTGATCATACTCAATTGGCATCCTTCTATGAACATTTGAGGAATGTGGCCATGAAAGTTGTTGTGTCGTAGATTAAGAATTGAAAGGTTACTCAAGTTGCCTAAACATTGGGGAAGGTAACCACTTAGGTTATTGTATGACAAATCAAGATAAGAAAGAAAACTCAGATTACAAATCATTTGAGTGATTTCTCCGCTCAACATGTTGCTATGGACTTTATAATAGACAGTGGATGGTGGTGGAATTGGGAGTGGCTCTTGAAGCTTGTTATTTGAAAGGTACAAAATTAGTAGACTGGTCCAAGGGAGAGAATTTGGGGCTTGATCAAAGCCTGTAAGGAAGTTTTCAGGCATATCTAAAGACACGAGTGTTTTTACTCAAGTTTGAGATCCATTTCGGTATTTGGCCATGAATTTTGTTCCGGGAAAGTAGTAAAACTTGCAATTGATCTTGGTTTCGGAGAATCTCTGGGAATTCACTTAAGTGACAAGAAGCCAATCCTAATACCTTAAATTTTTGAAGAGTAGAAATGTTAGTACTAGGATCAATAAGCAATGAAAGATTGTTATCGGATAGTTGGAGGTAAAAGAGACTACTAAGTTCTCGAAACAAGCCAAATTCCGCTGTACCACTCAAGCGATTTAAACACAGATCTAGAATTTGAAGATTCCTAAGTTTGTAAACAGACGTTGGAATTGGACCATGCAATTTATTTTTTTGAAGCCACAGTTCAATAAGTTGTGTGAGGTTTGCTAACCAAGATGGGATAGGACCAGTTAATTCATTTGAAGAAAGACTCAAAGTTTTAAGGTAGGTTAGGTTTCCAAGAGAGAATGGGATGTCACCATATAAATTGGTCTCATATAAGTTCAAAAACGTGAGTTTGGTTTGCTTACCAACCCAAGAAAGAGTCCCTCTGTTGAAATTGGTATTTGAAAGGTCTAGAAAAGTGAGCTCCGTCTGGTTACCAAATGAGAATGGCATTGGTCCAGAGAAATTACATCCTCCAACATCGACTGAATGTAAGGATTTGAGGTTACCGATTGAATCTGGTAGCATGCCAGAGAAACCTGTACCCGCTAGCCTTAAATCTTCAAGGGGGATATTTCTGTTAAATTCAGGTACATTAGATTACTCTGTAGTCATCTTTAAAAAAAACTAATTATAAAAAGAGTTCCTATCAACCTTCGAAAAGTATTATGTATATAACCATGTTTTGAAGATTGGCCTTTGGTAGCAATTATGAGCAACATAAACAGCTCCTTCTATTTTTGAAACGACACTCAGACAATCTCATAAACACATTGATGGCATGCCAAGGATCATGCAGTAAAATTATGCGGAATTATGCAGAAAACTTTTCACAAAAATTGAAACACCAAAAACAATTGGCTTTGATTCTAAAACCCAATCCATGTTATACAAATGAAGTACGATCTAATATCAATTGTGGGAAGTGGATATCAATCTAAATGATGTAGTATAAAATGGTAAAATAAAATATTTTTTTTGGCTGCCAAGGATTATGTAGTAAAATTATGCAGAATTATGTAGAAATCTTACCGCAAAAATTGAAACACCAAAAATAATTTGCTTTGATTCTAAAACTACACATTAATAAGAAGGACAATCTGATCAATTCAAGAAATGGAGTCTTACATGTTGAAATACGTTGGAAGGCGATTTGAGACGTGTCACCAACACTTTATACTTCATTACTTCAGAGTCTTACATTCTTCCAATAGCCACAACACATTAAAAAAAATGAGACCTGAGATATTTCCAAATAAACCAAGGTAAAATAAAATAATTTTTTTGGCTGTAAAATTATAGCACTATTGAAACGACATTCAGGCAATCTCACAAACACATCAATGGCATGCCAAGGATGCTCGTCTAATATAAACACAAACACAAACAAAAAAAAAAAAAAAGGGTCTCATATTAATATAAACAGAGCATAAAAGTTTTGCACCCAAAAAAAAGAATTGAGATGTAGAGATACCTCAACCAAAGCAGACAACTTCTGTCAATATTTATACATCGTGTGGAAAGGAATAATGGAAGGAAGGAAATCAGAGAGGCAGTCGTTACTGCGAAACAGTAGAGCAGGAAGGTGGGTAGCTTTCAAACTCTCTGTTTTCTCACGCAAGAAGGCTTCAATGTTTTTTTTTTTTTTTTTTTTTTTTTCCTCCCTTTAAGCTTCCCTCCATGTTACAATTTTTAAACTCTCTGTCTCCTCACGTTTCTATTTGGTCACGCAAAACCCTGAAGGCTTCCACATTTTTTTTTCCTTTAAGTTGAACTAAAAAGGCTTTGGGTTGGGCTTGATAGTGGAACTAAATAAATAAGAGGTGGGCTGGATTAATTATACAAATTTATTATAAAGTGATAGTGGAAGTAAATAAATAAGTTGTGGGCTGCATTTATAGGGTTGGGATTTATAGGAATGAAAATTGTAAAAACCATTTTAAAATTGAAGGAAAAATTATATATATATATATTTTTTTAAAAATGACGTGGCAGCTGATGTGACGCAACGTGAGAGCAGCAACATTAAACGCTACGCTTCAACTTTTAGTAATATATAGATTTAAAAATACCCTTTAGGCCTATAGGAAACTTACCTCCCATATGTATCAATTGGGTTTTTCAATTGAAATCCCAACATTTTTCACCAGAATCAAAATGAATTATCAAGACTTTTATAGTAATACAATAAAATGCATTAATAAGATTAGGACAAAATTTAGCTACAAACATGTTTGTAGCTAATAGCAACAACTCCCACTAAAACAACTAATATGGCTACATATTTTGGAAATCTAATCGTTGGATTGCATGTTTTTTGTGTTCTTAACACTCATGCCAAATTTCATGTCAATTGGATTTATTACTATTCGATCCATAAACTTGTTTTTTTATGCAAGATTTTAAACTACAAAAACTTGAAATTTAAACATTTTATTGATGACATAGTTATTGATCTTAGATTTTCTAGAAATTTTGTAAATACAGAGGATATAAGAAGAAAATGTAATCTAATGATAAATTTGTCAAAATTTACATCAAATAAAAATATATTGACCATAAGTTTATACTTTCCTCTTCCATGTCACAAGACAAGTTTAGGTGGTCTCCAAATAGCAAAGTACATTCATGATTAAATCAGTTTACTTGCTAGATTAAGAGTACAATTTACAAAATCTGTTTTCTTGGTAGATCAGAATGAAAGAAATCATGAAGATTAAAGCTAAATGAGAGATTAAATGTAACACCCTGACCCAATTTTATAGTTAAACTATGTGTTTGAATGATTAATTATTATTTTAAGCCACCTTCTTAACAAGTCTCTAAGAGGGAGGCTTCATACTTATATACACTTAAATTATTTTTTAGAATGACATATACACTTAGATTAGCTTAGAGTAAAATTTATATCTTGTATAAAAAAAAAAGTTTTGAGTGGCTCACTTATTATTATGATAATCTCAATAATATTAGTAAAAATTAAAATTTATGTTATGTAAAATTTTGAATTAATCTGTGTATCGTATGGGAAAACTAAGAAAATCACTCACTATTTTGTTATTATTACTCATTGTGAAACTTTACTATTTTGGTAATTTTTATGTTTCGGGGGTATTTCGGTCATTTTTTTGGTTTAGAGGGTATTTTGGTCATTTTAGAGTTTTGGGGGGCTATTTTGGTAATTTTTTAGGTTTTGGGGATATTTTGAACATTTTAGAGGTTTTGGGGGGTATTTTGCTAATTTTAGAGATTTTGGAGGTATTTTGGTCATTTTAGTGGTTATTTTTTAGCATATTTGGTGATTTTAGAGATATCGAGGGTATTATGGTCATTTTTGAGGTTTTATGGGTATTTTTCTCTTTTTAGAGATTTTGGGGATATTTTGATCATTTTAGTGGTTTTGAGCATATTTGGTAATTTTAGAGATATCGGGGGTATTTTGGTAATTTTTGAGGTTTCATGGGTAATTTTGGATGTCCAAGGGTATATTGGTAATTCTGGAAGTGTAGGGGTATTTGGGTCATTTTAGGTATTTAAGGGTATTTTCGTAATTTTGGAGGTCAGAGGGTATTTAAGTAATTTTAGAAGTATTTGGGTCATATTAGGTTAAATGGGTGGGTTATTAATTAAATGGGTTGAGTTAGTAATGGATAATTAATTTATATATAAACAGGTAATAAATGGATAAATGCGTAATTACACATCCAACCCATTTATGACCCAACTCGTCCATTTGCCACCCTTAATGTAATGAAGGAATAGGAAATGTATTTTTTTTTTCTTAAGTTTGTTGTGGTAAAATAAAAGGAAAATTATTAAATACTCCGACAGTACTATAAATACGTACTCCCTCCCCTCACATAAATTGTGAGTTCAACCATAAATTTAATTAGTGAGATCCACAATTATATGAGAGGGAAAAATACGCATTTATGCTACTCTGGGAGTACCCAATAATGACCCAAAATAAAAAGATTGGAAATAATAATGGAGAAAGATCACAAACATTTGTAACAAGGTGGCGTAATAGTAGAAACTAGAAAGGCTTTAAGAATCATCACAATTGAGAATTCGTAAATTCAAGTAATGATAAATTCAATAATAGTCCAAGTAGTCACACATCATAACACATGCAAGGTTTAAGTTGTGTAGGGGCACTGACCATAATTATAAGCTCTTTTTGGGTAAATTATGTCTTTGTTCTCTAAATAGGTTGTATGTTAATTAATTTGGTCCCTAATAAATGGAATGTACTCATCCTTATAATCCATATTATTATGAGCAGCTCATTTTCAGCTAAAATCATAATTTTAATGACTAAAATTAACACATTTGAAAAGGAAATTACCAATTAGATATTGAATAAAAGTAGGGTCATGTTAATAGATGCTCTTAGGACAATAGTTAATAAACTATATTAGGAAAGTTTTTAAAAGTTTTTAACAACACTTTCATGGAAAATTAACAATTGGTTAACAATTCATTTTAATATAATTTTAACACCATTTTTATGGGAAATGAAAAAAAGCTATCAAACTATTAAATTTTTTTTTTCATTTTCCCATAAAAATTTTCTTTAAATGAATTGTCAACCAATACTCTAAGCGCATTTGTTAACATTTCTCAAGTAATATTTAGAGTCATGCTAACCAGTAGTTATTAAAATAAATGATTGATAGTAAAAAGTGAGGAAAGTGTTGCTCTCGAAACTATTTGGTATGGTAATTGATGATGCTGAAAAAATCACAAGTAAGCCACACAATCCTCAAACGCTCGAAACAGCACCTGTACAACAAAAAGAGAAGACCTAACAGAGAGCATCGGTGTGGTGCCGGCCAAATACCCTCCGAAGGTCAAGTCAGAGCTATTCTCACAATTCTAGAGTGTTAGAGAGGGTAAATTATACGTACCTTGGTTTGTGAGGGTGCTTGAGTTCTTATAGTAGTAGGGGGTTGATCTCTTTTCCTTGGAGTAGAAGTCTTTTCCTTATAGGAGTCTTCTTGGGTGTATTTTGCGGGATCCTTTCCATATAGGAATCCCTTTTAGGTTTCTCAAAACGTGGAGAGCAAGACATTTCCTTATATACGCAACCATGATTGGCAAGCAATCTTTTACTAATGTCGTCAGCTTTATGATCCCTTCAGCTTTATGATCCTGTCAACTTCATGACCCCGTCAGCCTTAGGGTATGCCTTGCTGGTATTTCTCCTTACAAATCCCTTCCGTTGATAGTGTTCAAATAAGGGCTGACGGGTTTAGTCGTATCCGTCAACTTTAAACCGTCGGCTTATCCTATTGTGAGTAACTTCTCTTTTATTCTCATTAGTAATTTAAGCAACGCTTTTCAATTTTTAAACTATATTACATATATTTTTACACAACCTTTTACTTACACATATTTTCAAAACATATAGAAAATGTTACCGTCCCTCAGCTAAAATGATGGATTGTGCCAGAGTCATTCATTTATGAGTCTTATGACAACATGAAAAAGAAAGTTGTGATATTTATAGCTATCTTAATTCTCCAACGACAACATTTAATGCCTCAACCGGTCACATTTATTTCCACAGACAGATAAATGTCACTGCGGCAGCTAAAATGGTAAGACTTTGTCAGACTCATTCATTTATGAGTCTTATGACAACATGAAAAGAAAGGTTGTGACATTACATTTAATGCCTCAACTGCTTACATTTATTTCCACAGCTAAACGTCCCTGCGGCCATTAAAAAGGTGGACTGTGTGGATCACAAACCACATCCCACACCAACCATTAACCAAGTCTCGAGCAAGAGAGACACACACAATGTATGATGTGAGTCACACAAATGTCTTCCTATGCGAACTCGGATGATCGATCGAGGCTCCACGGGTTAACCGCTGACCTGTGTCATCTATTTATCGTTATGTAGGATCACGTGCACGTGTCCCTACTCTGACCTCTCTCTGTTGGTGTAGTTTTATCTACTCTATTTGATAACGATATTTAAACAATAAAAACTATTATTTAAATATTACAATATATATTTTCACGAAATTTAAATAACGTAATTAAAAATCTTTTAGTAAATGAGCATATATGGGTGTGCTCTAAAGTTAGAATCTTAAACAAGACGAAAGATAAAAAAAAAATAAATAAATACATAAGACAAAGTCTCACTTACCCTTACCCAAAAAAGAGATGATTATAGTCGATATGGTCAACTTTGATATGTCATATGGATTCTATGGAGTGAGTTTGAATTTACAACATAAGCAAACAAATCTTTTTATTTGAAATTTTGGGATAGGTTCTAAATCTCTCAAGATACTTTTAGCGTTAAGGGTCCAATGACAACCCATACTGTTTTATTGGAATTTGATGCTAATTTTGCGACAAAATTGAAGGAGAGAGTCATACAGGAGAGTTTCAAGAAAAAAAAATGGTGGGGTTTTGAGAATACAGGGTGTTGGCATTTCTCACCAAAAAGTATTTCAATTTTCATTAATAGAGCAGGTATTGTAGTGAGAATTGTAACTATTGACTACAATTAATTTTGTAGTCAAACTTTGTCATTCTCTTACAAAGTCAAATTTGGCCTTTAAATTTGGAAGTTACCCAAATAACCCAGTCAATGCCTTAAGCAAAAGTCTGGTTTTTATAATAATTTCATTTTCACTTAGTCAAAAAACATTATAGAAAGTTATCTCACTTTTCATTTTCCTTGGTGGTGGCATTGCCTTCAAAATTGTTAGAATATTAATTAAGCCCATTAAATTCATTGATTAAATTACTTTATCATTTAATCAATATTACCACTAGCATGGCCTTAATTTTATTCTCCATAACAAAAATTGTAGGCTATCAAGCAAGTGAATCTCTCTCTCTTTCTCTCAATAATAATTTAATATATTAATGGAACAAATTCTAGTTTTCTGAAGAAAACATGCAAATTTACCGCTCATTCGTACTTTAAAGTACGAATGAACGGTAAAATTAAATCATTATCAAGAGAAGAGTAAGGCTAATGATTAGTTGTGCCTAGGCACTGATAGCCTTCTTCACAATGATTCAAACGTTGCTCTTGTTTTTTGACCTTTTGAATTTAGCTTTATCTTATCCGTTGGTGTTGGTGTTGGTGTTAGTATTGGTGTGTGTTGGTGTTGGTGTCGGTGTTGGTGTTGGTGTTGGTGAGATATTAATTGTTTTTCAGTGTAATGACTGTGAAATTTTCTTATTAGTAGTTGGCTATTGTGATTGGAGGCATGAGGCATGAGGCTTGTCTATTGAGTGGGGTGAAGGGTGGATGGGCACATGGGGCTGGGTGGGAGATTTGAATTGGGAGAAATAAATGCACATGAGATGTGTGCTAGTGCAACTAATAAACAATAATTTAATTAACCAATAATTAATTGGAGAAAACAACTAATAAATAATAATCTAATTAATCAATACATTATAAAAGAGAAAAAAAAATTAATGAAACAGCTAAACAACAATAATTAATAATTTTATTAATATTTCAAATGAACTTATATAGTTTATTGTTTATTCTTTTGCTACTTTGGGAAAAATTCCTGGGAAAATTCCTGGGAACTTATAGAAACACCTTGCGAAAAATTCCTGGAGCCGCCACTGCATATTTAGATGAAATCCAGTACATTGAGTTGCCTTAGCTAATTTTAATTGATGAAAATAAGCTTGTAGGGTACTCGACTTAAATTAAAGTTGCCAAAGAAGACCAAAGTTTTTGTTAAGTATCTTTCCCTGATTAATACTACCGACCCATAAAAATGTACAATTTTTTGTCACAACTCGCCACATGACAAGTTGTGATTGATAGATGTATGATTGTGGGACATGTGGAGATACACTCACCACTTACAACTCATCACATGACGAGTTATAGCACAAAATTGTACATTTTTTATGTCACCATAGCATGACTCATCTTTCACTAATGTGAACGGGCTTTCAAGGTAAACATGATTTAATTGTGTGGGTCCTTGACAAGTGGACGATAGCTTGCATACATCTAATAACTCATTTAACTTTTATTTATAAAAGAAGAACAACTGATTTTTTTTTTTTTTTTTTTTTTATATGGCTATAAAGCTCTCTATAGTCTATTCTAGCCAGTCAGCCACAAGTCCTATTATTGTACTCTTCATTAGAAAAAATGATGAATCCTGCTAAAGGGAATACATCATTGCTTCTTCTCTCCCTTCTTCTTGTTTGCCCAATCTGCACTTCCCTTGACACCATAACACCAGACCAACCCCTTAAGGATGGTCAATTTCTACACTCAAATCAAAAAACCTTTGCACTTGGGTTTTTTAGCCCCGGCAGTTCCAGTTACCGCTACGTTGGAATTTGGTATAACCAAATCACCGAACAAACCGTTGCGTGGGTTGCAAATAGAGACACTCCTCTCAAGGATACCTCCGGAGTCCTCTCCATCAATGGTAAGGGAAACCTTGTACTTCACACCCAAAACCAAACCACTCCTATTTGGTCCACCAATGTTTCTTTTTCTGTCTCATCCACAGATAATTCTATGGCTAAGCTCTTAGATATAGGAAATCTTGTTTTGGTTCAACAAGATAGCCAACGTGTTACATGGCAAAGTTTTGATTATCCCACCAATACTCTGCTTCCGCTTATGAAACTTGGGCTGGACCGACGGACTGGGTTGAACCGGTTCTTAACATCTTGGAAGTCCAAAGATGACCCAGGAATTGGCAGCCATTCATTTCGAATGGTTCCAACTGGGTACCCTCAGGTGAGCTTATACATGGGTCAGACTCTATTATGGCGTATGGGATTTTGGAATGGCGTAACATGGAGCGGTGTACCCAGAATCTTATCAAAGTACTTCAAAGTTAGCTTTGTGAATAATCAAGATGAAAGCACCTTCATGTACAGTATTATTCCAAATTTACCCACCAAAGTTATTGTTAAAATGGTGGTGGATGAATCAGGAATTGTGGAACGGTCCTTATGGCAGGAGACTACATGGGTCGAATATTGGTCTGCCCCAATAGGGCCGTGTGATAAGTATTTGAATTGCGGTCCAAATAGTTATTGTGACTCACACAATATGGTCATTTTTGAGTGCAAGTGCTTTCCTGGATTTGAACCTAAGTCGTCTCATGATTGCATGAGGGAAAAGCAAGGAGTGTCCAAGTGCAACAACGGGGAAGGGTTTGTGAAGTTGGCACATATGAAGGTGCCGGATACTTCAATAGCACATGCGGACATGAGTTTGAGTATGAAAGAGTGTGAGCAAAAGTGTTTGAGGAATTGTTCTTGTATGGCTTACGCAAGTGCAAATGTGAGTGAGGGAGGGATTGGTTGCTTGACATGGCTTGGGGACTTGGTGGACACAAGAACATTTCCTGATTTAGGACAAGATTTATACATACGTGTGGATGCAGCTGTATTAGGTACTCTAAAATCTTTTTTCTTTAAAAATTTGGTAAAACATTTTATGAAAATACACAGTGACTTTTCTCACTACATTTGGTGGTTGGGTCACCAGTTTGGTGAGCTAGGCAAATGACATCGGTAGTACGGTGGTTAGAGCCACCACTCCGATGATCAGCGCCAACATTTTGGTAGCTTGAGCCATTACTCTGGCAACCGATACTGGCAATCCAATCACTGAAGCTATTTGCTAGAGGTTTGATAACCGAAGCCACCATTCTGGTGGCTGGAGACATCACTCTGGCAGTAGTTACCCTTTGTCCAGTTGTAGAAGACATCGTTCAAGCTACAATTACAACAGTCTAGTCACTAGACCTCCTACACTAGCAATTCTAGTGACTCAGCTACTGATTTTGTTTGTTTGCTTGAAAATATTTATTTGTCATACTAAATACCTAAAAATTTTATTTATTTTACTTCAAAACAAATAGAGTATTAGTCAAAGTTCATGTCTATTGTATTATATTAGTTTGAAATTTATGCAGAATACTAGTTCAACATCTAATTTGCCCTATGGTACTAACCTTAAAGTTGATTTAGGTCATACTATTGAAAAATGATTATCTCTATTTAAAATAAATCTATTTCATATTACAAATCTAAATGAGTATTACATTCCATATGGGAAAGAAATTATATATGGTTTTTTTAAATTATCTAAAAATATCAAATTTTTCACAATGCTGCCTTATGTATTTCATATAATTCAAAACTCAAATGATGTGTGGAGAAGTCGAAATTATTTAAGAGTTGTAAACCCCTAACAACACAAGATTTCTACAATTATATTCATCACTCGTAGTAGGTCCTACTATGTAATACTTGTTTTATTTTATTTTTATATAGTTACAATAATAGGAGAGAGAGAGAGAGAATTTGAACTGTGATTCTACTTATATTAATAAGAAATACTCTCTTGGTGTTTGACATTGTTGTTACAAAAATATGTTTGCAATTTTTGTTTTTCGTTTCTTCTTTTAACACGTTTTTGGCCTCAAGAAAGAGAATCACATATGGACATGACATTGTTGTGAGAACATGTTTGTCTTTTTGTTTTGTTCTTTTGATACATTGGACCTCAAAATGAGAAACGCATTTTCTTCTTTTTAAAAAAAATAATAAAATCACATATTTTCCTTAAACCCATTGTTTCAACCTTACGCAACTGCATCAATAAATATTTATGTTCAATCAACTTCTGAAATTTATGATGCCATTTGAATTATTTTTTATTTTTTATTTTTTTACTCAGCTCAATATGCTAAGAAAAATGGTCTTACTCAGAAAAAGAGGATGCTGGCAATTCTAGGAGTTTCTGTTGCTGTAATGTTTCTTCTTATGGCCTCAGTTGTGTTTTGTTTTGTAATGAAGAAGAAGAAAGGTAAGGAAGTTTAGAGTAATTTTTTTAAACCTATTTTTATACTTCTAAGGCTAGTGAACAAATGCACCCAAGATTACTCCAACACTATGTTTTAGAGTTTATAAAAGAATAGGCAGAATACGTAAATCATGAAATAAAATTGAATAAAATGGAGTATTGGAACTTGATATATTTTTCAAGCGTAGAAGTTGATAAAAAAAATGAAAAAGAACTGGATATATTTTGTTATTATCCTCATAATCATTTCTTTGGATCCAAAGATGGTATATTGAAGCAGCCAAGGAAAATTTTCAAATGCTATTCTTAAACTTCTTGCCTTTCAACCTACAAATAAATGCATTAGCTCATTCCATTTGCACATTCTTATGTCTACCATACCCAAATGTCAAATTCAAAAGAAAGAACACTCAATCTCGAAGATGACATGATCAAAAATCCCTTCTGACTTCTACAGAAAACATACATGAGCTCCATTGTACCCCATTTTACAAGCCTTTCTTGGGAGAGAAACCTGTCCTTCATTGCCAGCCAAGATATGAAGGACTTGTTGGGAAAAACTGCTTTAGACCATACCAGTTTCTACCATTCATTGAGACATACATGTTTCTTATTTAATTCTACTCTAAATTGCAATTCATCCTTCATTGCCAGACAAAGACAAAGCATTAAGGAATGCTTAGAAGCAGCTGCTTTAGACCATACCACTTTCCATCATTCAGTTGTGTCCATCTTGTTTCTTATTTCACTCCAGGTTGAAATTCATGTGACTTTTCCATATTGAGATGAAATTCGGTACGTTGAGTTGTCTTAGCTATTTTAATTGATGAGAATAAGCTTGTAGGGTAGTATCTTTTGATCTGATAGGTTTCCAAGGCTACTGCATTTCTTTCAGAATACTGGATACTTTTGCAAACTCAGAAATTGCAGTATCATACACCCCCTTTTGGACAAAGTTGGGGATCAAAACACCTTCAGGGTGTCAATTATCATGCCACATGGATAATTTTTTCACCCTTTCAACTAAAAGCTTGATGAATGGCCCAACCAATTCCCTGACATCTTAAGATTTTCTCCAGCCCCATTAGCAGGCCTGAAGAACTTTCATCACCCATAAGCACTTACCTCTTAGAAAAGTGCATTTTATCCAAATGGAATTTCCTGTCAATGATAAATAGAAAATTGAAAACTTCAATTTTTCCTCTTATTTTCCTATGTTTCATTCTTTTATTTTAGTGTGTTTCTCAGTTTTATTAAATTAGGCTTTTGTGTGAGAATTCCTAATTGGACAAATATGGTTACTAGTATTACTAATTACTTGTTTTATTACAGAGAAGAGGCATAGCACATATTCATATAGTGCTGACTCCACTTTACAATACTTCGAAGACTCTCCAAGTAGAAGGGACCTCGATGGAACTAGAAGAAATTCAAATTTGCCATTATTTGATCTAAGAACCATTATTGCAGCTACAGATAACTTCTCTATTGCTAACAAGCTTGGCCAAGGTGGTTTTGGCCCAGTTTATAAGGTAGTCTCATTGAATGAGTCCCAGAATTTGCATAATCTCATTTCAAGTGTGTTTATGCATCATAAATTCCATCATGAATGTTTACAGGTACTCATTGAGTATGAATTTGTTGTGTACAATTGGGCTTCCCCAAATAATTCACCAAGTTGAGTTTCTTTCAACAATTGTGCACAATGACAAAATGATATTTGGACTTTAATTGCAGGGTTTGCTACAAAATGGAAAGGAAATAGCAATAAAAAGACTATCAAAATGCTCTGGACAAGGAATAGAACAATTCAAAATGGAATCTGCATTGATTGCTAAACTCCAACATAGGAACCTTGTGAGAATTTTGGGTTGTTGCATTCACAAAGAAGAGAAGATGTTGATCTATGAGTACTTGCCAAATAAAAGTTTGGACTTTTTCATTTTTGGTATGTCTTCTTTTTCACATTAACCTCACCCATCATCACTAGAAAACGATCCTCCCATTACAAACATATCAGTTCCAAATAGCAGGATTTATACGTAAGTAAGAAAGCACGAATGCAATATAATCTAATCCAAGTTCTCATTTCTTCATTTAGATGAAACAAAAAGGTTATGTTTAGATTGGGAAAAGCGATTTGAGATTATTTGCGGAATTGGTCGAGGAATCTTATATCTTCATCAAGACTCAAGATTAAGAATTATCCATAGAGATTTAAAGGCCAGCAATGTTCTGCTTGACAATGCATTGAATCCAAAAATTTCAGATTTTGGTATGGCTAGAATTGTTGGACGGCACCAAATTGAAGCTAATACAAATTGCATCGTTGGAACATAGTAAGTATGCTAGAAAACAAAGATATACTTTTTTAACCGATTACTTGACTACCATTTTTACATCTAAGGAGAGTACAAACTACAGGCCTATGTAAGAAAAAAATACTAAGGATTTCTTTGTAATTTGCTTTCATATTGTGATACTTCAAATTTTACATGTATGTTAGTGCCCAAAGGGCTATCTTTGATCATTTTATGTTGAGGTTCAATATCTTCCTTTTCATTGTGCTATGACAGTGGTTATATGTCACCTGAGTATGCAATGCAAGGACTTTTTTCAGTAAAGTCTGATGTATATAGCTTTGGGGTATTGCTACTGGAGATCATTACTGGGAAAAGGAATAGTACTTACCATCATGATGGCCCTTCCTCAAATTTGATTGGACATGTAAGTACATGTGCAAACAATGACTGCAAAATTATGCCTATATTGTTGAGCCTAATATGATTAATATCTTGTCTCAGGTTTGGGACCTATGGAGAGAAGACAATTCCATGAAAATAGTCGACCCGTTACTAGATGAGACATACCTTGCTAATGAAGTTTCAAGATGCATTCAAATTGGACTTTTGTGTGTGCAAGAACATGCAAAAGACCGGCCAACCATGTCAACTGTTGTATTCATGTTGGGTAATGACACTCCTCTTCCTTCTCCAAAACAACCTGCATTTATGTTGAAGGGTACTTACAATAGTATAGACAGATCAACTAGTGCAGCGTCTAATTCTATAAATGAAATAACGTTTTCTAAAATTGACGGTCGTTAAAACCCCAAACTATTTGATGCAAGTGTACAAATATTCCATTACAACATAGGATCGAGTTATTCTAAGTCTACTCTACATTACTTTTTTTTTTTTTTTTTGGTATGAACAATTGAACATAATGTATGCATTGTAAAATTATTACAAAAAAGAAGATAATATATAATATTACACAAACTGTTATTGTCCAGAACTTGTGATGAAATCACTACCATCTCCTTTAGCTTTTTCTTTCAAGTGGTTTCTGAAATTAATATACAAAAAGTTAACTATGTATATATGTTCTGTGGAGATAACTTCATTGGTTTTCAGAATAAGATGTCCAAAGTTACAAAGATCTTTTCTTTTGGTGTGAAATTTACTAAGTTTAACCATGAAGATTTAAAAGAGGAACATTGAATGCATAAAATTGGAATTTAATTTGGATTTCGGGGTGCTTTACTCAAAACGGAACCATTCTATTTATGAATTGTGCCAAGCCTATTGATATGCTTGGGTATGGCTAATATTTTTAACTTAAAGAACACTTCAACCAAGACAATATTACAAAATAAGTTAGAGCAACAGTTTATAACTTTGATGGCAGATCCTCTTGTATAGCAAGGAGAAGTGTGAAAAAATGGGTGACAAAAAGTTGTAATCATTTCCTCTTTTTTGCTTAAATTTGGCCCAATTCTACTTTTGTGGTCACTTATATTTGTGAAGGTGCCTTATTGAGAGTGTGTGATTCTCTCCTTGAAGTCCAACCGAAAAAATCATATGGACCAAATTAATGTCATAGAGGAGGACACAAGTGATGAATATAATTGTAGAAAATCTTATTATGTTAGACATCTAAAAATTTTAAACAATTTCAATTTGTCAACCTTCTGCTTATAGGTTTGCAATTTTATTTTATTGGTGAAATGGGGATAGGTTTGTAAAAATTTTAAGAAAAAGAGAAGATCCATTGAGAGAATTTTAATATTTTTTGGGATGGTTTAACAAAACTATACATAACTAATAAGTTGCTTGTGCGATGCATGGATAATTTTGTGACATTTTATGTAAAACAGTTTTGAATAATGTTGTACATAAATTATAGAGAAAAAGTAAACTAAATTAGAGTAAAGAAACATATATATTTTGAAATATTAAAAATTGGTTTAGTAGCTTCACTACATATTTGTAGCCTTCTTAAGGTAAAATTATTATTATTTTTAAATCATGAAACCAAAAATAAATGCAAAAGAGTAACGGGACCATGAAAATCAACTAATTTGTATTGTGTTCACATATTTCATACTATAAAATAAAAGTATACTCAACTCTTTAACTGTCTTCCACTCATCGATAGTGCGACATTAAGACATGGTGTGGGCAAGTGTATATGCATGTGTCTTATAGATGATTTAAAATTAAACCATAGTAGAATATGGCTTTACATTGCGCACCAAATATTCTCTCTACTTATATACCCAAAACAAAAACTAACTAATCAAATTACCTATACCTAAATCATATTTAAGCCCTTAATTTAAAACGAAAAAAAGATTACTTGAATCTTATGTGGTTGACTCATTCTAAAAAAAAGAAAAAAAAAAAAAAAGTGATTGATTGTTCTACTATTAGCAATAAGCAATCACTATTAAAAAAACCACACAATAAATTTTCTTTACCAGTCACTTTGTCATTGTACATCTGAGTTCTAGGGTCAAAGTTGTTTACCTATGACTTAAAGTAGCCTAAAAAGACCGGAGTTTTCGTTTAAGTATCTTTCATTAAAGTGAACTGGTTTTCATATGCCGAATAACTCTTTTATTATAATGCAATTAATTTGTTATTTTAAATCTAACTTGAAATATGTGACACAAAATAATTAATTAGAGTGGATTATTATTATTATTATTATTTTTGATGAGTAGAGTGGATTAACTTAACCTTTAATTTGTTGTTCCTTTGTTTCAAAGATATTATATGTAGATATGTAAAACTTATTTGTAACGTGCACATCCCCATACACAAAGTATTTAGAGGTCTAGAGAGAAAGGGTTCAAATTGCGAGATTAGTAGAATATTGTAATTATCTCTAAAAAAAAATAAAAAATAATAAATAATAAATTCTCAACGTTCCTGGGTAGTGGGTATTACGGTATAAAAATAACCTATTAAGGCAAACATGTCAGCCTACAGGTATAAAAGCACAAACCATATTCCATTTTCTCAAGCATAAAATATAAAATAAAATGGTATTAATTTGTATGTCTTTGCATTTGGATCTGTCTTCATAATTAATATCCAAGCTCTCTCTCTTTTTCCAAATCCACCTCTTGCTCTTAGTGCTCTATGTGGCTCTGTTTTGCTCAGATCGACCTGTAAGTCCATCTTCCTCATTGTTTCTCTTTCAATTTTCTGCTCCATGGGTTTTCTAGGATCTCGGCTAGACCAAAAAATGGGCAAACTTGCCAAACATGGCAATTTCCCGAAGAGAATAGCATAGTTTAGGCAAGTCTTCCACATTCAACAAACGTATATGTGTCTTAGATATGAAACTTCGGAGAGGATCCTCATCACTAACCAAAATGGGGATGTTATCCCTTTGGTCATCGTAGTAGAGGGTTAGGAATTGGAATAAGGACATGTCCAATTAAGTCACGAGATTTGTGTACATTACTGTGTTGCTAGTTAATCTGTTTGAAGGGTCTTGAGTATGCATGTGAACAGTTCAGTAGTAGAGTAGGCATTTTCATCGAGCTACTATACTAAATGTAATACCTTCCATCCCATTTTGTTTGTCCTGTTTGAAAAGTCAAATTTTTTAAGGGAATATCATTTATTATTTTGTTTATCTTTTAAAAATGTATAAGTTTCTAAAACTACCCTTAAATAAATATATCAAAAAATTGAATTATTAATAAAATAGGAGTATAATAGAAATATTAGTAAATTAATTACTTTTATTTTTAAAAACAAGACAATATTTTGGGACATCTTAAAATAGAATAGATGACAAACAAAGTGGGACGGAGGAAGTAGACCTCTTTTTTTTATTTTTAGGTGAACGTAATAGACCTTATTACAGGCTTGTAAATCGCCAACACGGAGTTATGGAACTTCTGGCTCCCCTTACCTAGCCATTGACTTCTATCCTATGTGAATTGTAGTAGGCCTTTATATCAAATTTTGTTACAAGAGAGGGATATGTAAGTTGTATTTGATTCCTGTGGTTCTTTAATAAAATTTGACTGGTATAAAGACTTAGTTTTTGAATCAAAAAATAAAATTAAAAAAGATAGAGAAAAAGAATTACTTTTTAGTGAGAACAGATCTTTTTTTTTTCAAAAATAAGAAACTAGTGTCATGTGGAGTACCTAGCGTTTTTTTTTCTCAAAACATGTTTTCAAAACAAGTGTCAAACAAAATTTGGAGAAATTGTGTTATTTTTTCTAATTTTAGATTCATAAAATGGCTTATCTGATCCGTGTGATGTGGATGCAGTACATGAGCTTGAGGTTTAACCAAGTAAAAGGACACGACTTTCTCAAAAAAAAAAAAAAAAAAGTAAAAGGACACGACGCTTTACAGAGTCTCCGGGGTTTATTGTCATAAAAAGGAGACCTTCAAATGTGACATGGGTAATAAATTAGTACCATCTAATAAAAATAGTGCCCTTTAAAAAAAAAAAAAAAATCAGGGACCAATAGCACTTTTTTTAACAATTCTGGGATAAAAACACTCATTAAGTAAATTTCATGGACCAATAGCTTATTTCTACAAAAGAAAAACAAAATATTGATAGGCTTAAGGTAGTATTCAATAGGTGGGTAAATATCAAATTTAATTGGTTATTAAAATTACGCTCACATAAATGCAATGCACAGGTTAATTAATAAAGAGTATAAAATAGTTAAATAAATAATACTCAAAATAATATCACATTTGAATTTTAAATTTGAGATATCGGTGTCTTTCTTCTACCTAGAAGAACATCTTGGTTAAAGGGCCAATGAGCAACTTACCCGACTCCTTAATGAGCCTTTGGTTAAAAATCTCTATGTTTTTCTTTGTTCTCACACACACTCACTGCATTTACTGTGGTTTCTTCTTCTTTTCACACAATATTTTGCTCTTCACAATCCTCACATTGCGGCATCACCTTTTTTCTATTATTCACTTCACAACATGAATCAAAGCCTCACAATTTTTTCTTGATTTGTGCGCTTTACAAAAGCTTTGTATAGAAAAGCCAAACCTTGTTTTCCTCTTCATGGGGTACCTCCTAAGCAAAAATCTCATTTTTCTCTTTTGGTTTCATGCCCAATTCTATTATTTTTCTCCTCTTCTCATAGGGAAGGACCATTGGGCCAAAACCATCAAATTCTTTGCAACATTATCTATTTATTAGACTTCAAATCAAATTCCTTAATACACAAAGAATGCATTACTTCTTTGATAAGGAATAGACTTTCTTTGACTTTCAAGGAATAATATTTCCTTCCACACAAAGGAAATTCAAGAAAATAACCAAATTTAATTCTCCTTCTTCAATAAGAAAATCTAATTAGCTTTCCAAGTCACAATAGGAATTTAAGACAATTTCTCAACATAGTAGTGTTCGTCCTTAAAAGGAGACAATAGTTTATGTCTTGTTTTTAGGGACAACAGCATGACTAACTAATCACCCTAAAAACTGCTTCCTTAAGGGGAAGACCCCAATTTGAACTTGATGAAATCAAGGGTTGCAGCTGCTTTGCACTAATGATAATTGGTCCTTGAGTTATGGAGGTAAAGATGACATTGGCTAAAGCTCTGTATGTGTTTGAGACTAGATTATAAGCTAGCTTTTTTAGTTTTATATTTTATATAAAGGTTTTAAAAATCTCATTTTTTCTTAATTTTTTTTTCAAAATATAAGTGTATTTTAGCACACTTTTAACAAAAAATTTTCATCTAAAAAGCTAAGCTATATGCATTATTGCTTTAACAAGTTCTTTAATGAGTTCTTTTACTTACAAGTGCTCCAAGTTCATTTGTCAAATTTTGGGTGGGTCCAAAATTGACACGAAACGGCCATTTTGCCCTTCAACCCGTTGCTCTTATATTTCCCTTATCTAGCTGTTTCTCTCCTCAATGATGGAGGGAAATTCTTGTACTAAAGCTTATTTATTACAGTTGTGGGCTTTCATAGGCCGTTGCTAATCTTTGGGGCTTCAATTGGTTAATTCCATGGAATGGCTTTTGGACTTTATCATCCGTATAGATGGGCTTTGAAGTTGATGTCATGGGGCTTGTTATGGACCCATCTTGAATTAATTTTGGATGGCTATTTCAAGTGTGTGGGCTGCACTTGCGGCCTGTGGGCTTGGATGGCTTGTGACTTAATAATAATGGGTTTTAGGCTGATTGTATAGGTTTCATCTACTCATAGATTCAAAATCCATTTGTTTCCTCCATGAAAATTTGGTTCTTTAGACTTTAGACTACCCATCTCAATTAGTTATAATTTATATGTTACAAAATATTAGTTCATGTCACCATCTAAGGAATAATTTAATTTTAATGCTTAGTTACATTCAACAATATAGAAATAATAAGTTTAATTAGAAAGTGATTATTATTTCTAAAATTACTTGTGATGCTTTCTGTAGACCCACTTATTTGTTGGAAAGTTTTTTACAAGGATTTAATCCTAGATTCAATCTAAGATAAAGAAGATTACATAAATTTATTTTCTAGTTACAATATAAGTTGGGAAAAGTGAGTTATACTAGGATGGTGTATTTGAGGATCTCAAATCCAAATTCTTTTTGTTGGGAACAATATGATCTATGGATACTCCAAATTGTATTGAGTTAGAATGGCTTTTGAAATGTTAAACTAGATGCCTGAACATGACTCAGTGTCTTGGAACACAATGTTATATTGTTATCGGTCTTCTCTCAACATGACTTTTGGGTTTAGAGCCTTAGTACTTTATGTGGAGTCAAGATGTTAGACTGAATTCCATGACCTGTTGTAACACCCCAAACCCATACCAAGGATTTAGATGCACAACTTGTTTTATAAATAATCAACAATAATATAATGGTATAGAGCGTAATTAAATATCCACAAATATACTTCAAACCATCAAAATCTTTCCTATGAAATCCATAAAAACAAAAGTTTAACAATATTGTCTCCAAATACAATCTCAAAGGGTTCCACAAATGCCAAACTCACTATCCTAAGAAAATATACTAAAATAGTCCATCAACTAACATAGCTTCAAAAGAAGTCTTCAATCTATGGCTCCAATGATCTACCTCTAAAAGATATTGCATTGCTCTAATTTGAAAGGGTGGAGAAAAAGGGAGTGAGCTAGAAGCCCAATAAGAGACTACATAACATGAGGATGTCTTTCAAAACAAAACATTAGTATCATTGACAAAATATTGTCTTTACAAAACATTTACAAATAGTTTTAACAGCAATATAAGATATTCTATAAAACTATCAAGAATAAAACATTTAACTATAATGCTGTAATCATTAAATAAAATAATAACCACTTTAGTTAGCCAAAATATACTAAATAGGTAGAAACAATGTATTATAGTAATAAACAATTTTTCCACTTCTAAAGGTTGATCACAATAAAACAATAGTTTGATATGGAAAACATTAAACATTAGCCACACAAAGACATAAGCTGCTAAACACTCGGTGGGCGATCCCCATAGGGAACAATAACACTAACCTCATAGAGGCAACGCTGGCTCCAAAGAGCAAATGATAATACTGGCTCCGAAGAGCAAACAATAACACTACATCACACCACAATAACACTACATCGGCTGAAGGCCAACACTTAACCCTGTGTTAGCAAAAGTTGCAGACTGTCTAGTTGACTGTTTGAAAACATTCTTACTTTATTACAATATTGTCAATACCAATTATATATCATATAACAAATACTTTCTCAAAAATATAGTTTTGAGTCATTTTTAACTCATACAGTTCAAGGTAACACTTAAGAAATAATAAAATTCAGGTATGTGTACAAAGCATTGATAATAGTACTTCACCTTTGCAATTATGTATATATAAATATATTTTTACCAAGAATATATATGAATATACACGTCTTGAGAGACGTCATGTTCTGAAGTCCACTTACCTTGAATTGGTAATTCTCGTAGTCTAAATCCAAAATCAAATGAGCTTTTCCTCCACACCTAAAAGTAAAGGAGTAACATAATTATATAATTAATCCACCTTGGTGTAAACCATAAGGATGTAACGGACACTTCCTAATAATTTATTAGTCTATAAACATCTCTACAATCCTCTATAACATATTACTTCTCCTCACTACTATTATGTCTTTGAGGCTAATAGAGGTATTACCACATGTAAGGATATCATCTAATGAGAATATGCATGCTGGTGGTTCCCCAAGATTTTCATCAAGTCCTAACAGGTTAATACCAATACAACCATTGTCTAGTTAAGTGTCAAATTTATATTTTCTTTAAGATTTCATATAACACTTCAACACCACCATGAAATACTCTATAAGATCCAAATATATTTATAGCATCCATAAAAATCTCTACCCGTATAGCAATCTATAGCATGTACTGAATGTTAGAAATTTAATCTAACATATATAATATCCAAGGATTTTCCTACCCGTAAGCCATAGAAAGAACACAATAGATTTACCAATTAATTCCTACCCGTAGGACTTTGTGACCTAAAGCATGTATTGATAAAAGTTTAGAAACTTGATCATGATATAGATTACAAGATTCAAAAGTCCAGCCCCACTACCATGCGTAAACTCTAGCAACTATCACCCAAGAGCTTTTCGCCTAATTCAAGAGTTCATATGGGACTTAAAGCAAATCTATTAAACTACTCTAGCAACGTAGGTTATTTCCATGAGGGTTTGAGAGACAGGTATGCCTGACCACACGACCACACGGATGCAGGATTTGTTTCTTGTAATTTTGCCGTCTCTCTCTCTCTATCTTTCAGCAGAAAACCCTAACTTACTTACATGTTAAAACTGTTTTCACTTGGGCTCAAATTTAAAATCCACTAAAAACTTAAATAAGCTTCCCAAGACTTTAATTCCCACTAAACTCATATTAAGGTTGTTGAGATGGGCAAGAACTCTAAAGAATTCCAATAACACTTAAACTCCTAATCCATATAGGAAATCTCTTATCTTTTTCCTTAATTGATAAGGAGACTAAAAGTTTAATATGAATAATCCATAAAATAACTCTCACATTACATCTTTTATTTATTTTCTTTGTAGATATCATAATATAAAATAATATCACCTTCAAAATAAATTAAATAATTCATCAATTTCACTTTAGAAGCAATAAAATTAAATTTAAGTGAGGTGGGTGTTACACCTATATTGTTGGGAAATTTTATATCCCTCCTTTTAAGAGGAATAATAAAGAAAAAGGCTTATTTTGCTAGGTTAGACAAAGGTAAAAGTTTTGATGTAGACGCTGAAATTTCTAAACCTAAGTCTAAACCTACTGTTAGTGAGCATAATAAATCTGTTTTTGTACCTACCTGTCATCTTTGTGGTGTTGTTGGTCATATTAGACCAAATTGTTCTTTATTGAGGCAAGAACCAAAGCCTGTGATCGGAAACCCCACTAGGAATACTGATGTTCCTAAATTTGTTCCTGTCTGCCACTTTTGTGGTGTCTATGGTCACATTCGTCCTAATTGTCATAAACTGAAATTTAAGCATTCTATATTTCAGTCTAGGATATGTGATGATATTTCTCTTGCCATAAGTCCATATAAATTGTTTCATATTATTTTGAAAATTTTAAACTTGCTGGATTGTGAAAGGAATTTGCAGGATTTTAGTCTTTCTCAAAAGATTGGTGTTATCCCTCAAATACAGTCCGCTTCATATGGATTTTCACCTACAAAGCTGAAGACTCGTGCTAGATGGGTGAGAAAAGATTCTCTAAGGTGAGTGTTACTGACTTGTCCCTGATTTAATTCTTTCAATTATTTATGGACATGTTTTGTTTCTGTTTTTGATTGTTTTATTTTTTTTTTAGGATTACATGAATTATGATATCTCTCTCTTGATCTAGAATATGCTTGACATTGTGGAGAAACTTAAATAGCATGTGTTATATATGTGCTAAGCTATTTTTGATTTTGTATGAGTATGTACTAGTTTGTACATGTACTCAAGGGTTAATTAAGAAATTGATATTTCTTGTTTGTGTACCCTCTATAGCTTAGTTAAGCACTGTCATGCATTGCATTTGCATTGTTCATTTAGCATAATGTGTGCTTTTTGTTCTTGGTCATAAATTTTTTTAAAACCAAAAAGATTTTTGTGTTTTGTGTTTCACATCTTGGATTTATAATCAAGAATTTGCCATATTATCTTTACATAACAAGTTTATGTACCTTGTTTAGCTTGGATGAGCTTATTTTATTGCACTTTACTAGTTTGAGTTTTGTAGTGCATGTTGTGTGAGAGATGTTTATAGTTTTTGATCACTTTGTCTTGATCTTGAAGTCACATGTCTTTGATTGTCGGACTTGAATCTTTTGAGAAAGGCATAAATAACCATCTCACCACTGTTTACTAGTCAATCATGAACACCTTAGTGTTCATAAGATTTTGTATTCGAGAAAGTGTAGCACATGCACAAAAAGAACATAAGGTGTAGCCTCGGTTTAAATGTTAAAATTGGTGTGTACATTATCCTGGCTATTATTAATAAGTTTTTGCTCAAATAAAATTGGTGTGTATATTATGAGACAAATCAAGAAACTTACATGATTGCAAGCTTGTTTTCTAGGAGATGTGGGAGTTATATGATGTAACTCTTTAGGTGATAGTCTCTTTCAAATTCTATGTGATGAATTTTGTAGAAATTGTGATTAATTGCTATTCACATATCACCTCACATGTATTTCAAACTTTTGCTAGTTGCACACACTACACAAGTTACTCTTTGTTAAACTTGGTACATTATATTGTGTGTGATCTTGTTGTGGCTATCCAAGATTAAAAGTTCCTTGATTTTGATGCAAAATGTACTTATTGTTTGAGTTTTCGAGGACAATTTGATTGAAAAAATTGTTTTTGGAAGATCTGGGTTAACTCAAGTGTTTTTAAAAAACTTTTCATCTCATACTCATGCATTTTATTCATAAAATAATGTGCTTTGAGAAGTTTCTACATTAACTTGCTCTGTTTTTCAAAATTCCAATTTTCCAGATTTTCGATCGATTGAAGCTGTTTCTTGACCGATCGAAATTGCAATAAAATTTTTTGGTTTGAATCTACTTGACTCGATTGGCATTTGATCGATGCTCAATCGATTGAAACTGAAAAATTTTAGTTTTTAAGTATTTGACCAAATTTTTTTTCATGCATCATTTATGTTTAGGATTCGCATGCATTGCACTAATTTTTTGTATCCATCTTACAATTTTGCAGTTATATCTCTCATTGTTTCACACATAACATGCTTACACTTTGCTAAATTGGGTGCTCAACATGATTTACAAATTGATTAATTAATTTTTGAGTCCTTTGTACATTTTAGTATATGCTATTTTTTGTGTGTGAACTGTAGAAAATATTTTTCTTAAGAGATATGATGGATAATCAATGTACAAATATTTTCTCTACTCATGCAACTGTTTATGGGTCACAGAGTATCATGTTTGCATTTATTGAAAGAGAGAATATTTTTCTTCATATGTATACTTAACTTTATTTTTTTAAGTTAGGTTTGTGTGTTTTTTATATATCCCCACCTCCTATATTTTCCCCAAAATAGTTTTTCCCAAAGCTTGTTTTGTTTTTCCTATTTTTATAGGGGGAGAAGCTTGTTTTTACCCTTTGTTGTTCATAGGGAGAGTTGTTGCTCTCTTGACCTTTGTTACTCTTTGTTTAAGTTATCTTTATCAATTCGTGACAAAAAGGGGGAGATTTAGATGAAATGTGGGAATATGTGTGGAAAATACAAGAATGTTCTGTTTATGGGGAGTTAACATTATTTTTTATGTATCTAACTTAGGGGAGAGTTAGTTTGCATATTTGTTGATTTACTGTTTTTGTTTTTCTGTCACACATGCGTTTATGCGTTTTGTTTAAGTGTTTCACGAAATATACAGGTTGATTCAATTGAGCTGCTGTCTACACTTGCAACTGATGGATAGTAGTTACGATTGGATTTGTTATAATGAACATTTTTTTGTAAAGGGTTTTTCTTTGTAAACTTTGAGCTTTTAGTTGTGTTTTGTCACGGATTGCCAAAATGGGAGTTTGCTAGGTTCTAAAAACTTAGGAACTAATGTATTTAGAACTCTAATGTGTATTGTTGGCAAATCATGATCAAAACAGGTTGTTTAGTCTTGTTTAGACTTGTTCAAAGTTGTGTCTTTTATGTTAAGTTGGATTCGAGTTGATGCAGAATTGATAGTGCATTTCGGCCTGGCTCGATCGATCGAAACTTAGGCTCGATCAATCAAAATCAGGCAAAATGCGTTTTTCTGCAGAATTCCAACTCAGCCCTAGTTCATTAAAACGTTTAGGGTTTTATGTTTTTGCCTTAGGTATATAAAGCAAACCCTAACTACGTTTTAGATGTTGCTCATATTGCGGTTTGTGTAAATCTCTTGTGAGATCTATGAGAAACTTTCATTTACACAAGCTTAGCATTATCAAGAAGGAAATTTCTTCAAAAACTTGATGATCATTCAGTTGTTGCCATAGGAGTTTAAAGAAACACAAGCGGGTGTGCTTGTACTTGCTGGAGAATCCAAGAAAGAAGGAGTCTGTGGTCTTGGAGCTTACACGTGGTCGTGTCAGTAAGTTTCTACTGGTGGGTAGCAATAGGATGTTAGTGGTCTAAGTCTTATTGTAAAATTTTAATTCTTTCATAGTGGATTCAGGTTTACCTTGAGGATAGTTAGGTTAAATCCTCCTCAGGTTTTTACCAGTTTGGTTTCCTGGATCATCATATCATTGTGTTATTTATATTTCCGCTGCTATGTATGATATGATTGTTTGATTGTAATAACCTAGATCTGGAATTTGAACTAAGTAATAACTTGGCTAATTAACTAGGTGAATCCAATTATGTTTTAAGGGGTCTAAAAACATACAGATGGACTCTCATTTCTTTCTGTAAATAATTTTCTCATTACAAATATATTGTAACATTGTTAATCACCCCCATAAAAGGAGTGCCATCTACATTTTGGACCAATAGTGATTTCAGAGCCATGGTTGGTAGGCACAAATTAATCAAGAAGAAAATTCTTATTTTGACACAATTGTTGTGGCGGAAAGAGAACAAAATGGGTTGGGACAATTCATAAAAAAAAAAAAAAAAATGGGTTGGGACAAAGCTAAGAAGACACAACTGTGCAAAGAAAATCACCCCAAGCGCATAATGACGCCTTTCAAATGGAATCAGTGAAATCACGTTTCAAAACAACCACATTTTGCATCCAGGAGCAAGCCAAAAGGTGTCGCCACGTTGTTTTGTCGTATTCATAAATGGCTGTACACTCTCATTAATTTATTAAATTAGCTTATTTTATAAATTATTAGAATAATTTAATTTAACTAAAAACCTATTACCAATATTTTAAGAAATAAAATTTTTTACTCAAAATTAAAATTCTATTTATTTTATTAATTATTATTTTTAGATATCTTATTAATTGTTAAGATAGTTTAATTTATGTAAAACTCTAATATTTAAGTTTTAAAGAATTTAAAATTCTATTATCAAAAATAAAATTTTATTTTATTTTAATTATCTATAATAATTTTGTATTTTAATATAAATTGTCTTTATGTCAAGTGGCTCAATTTATGCATCTCTCACAATAGTTAATTTAAAAGTTGAGTGACACCACTGCAGATTCTTGGCATGATGACTCCTCATCTATGAAATTCTTGTAAAAGGGAAAGGGGGGGGGGGTGGGGCAAGCATCAGGGTTCAAGTCTCTAAGAGGGAGGCTTCATATACATATACACTTAAATTATTTTTTAGAATGACATATACACTTAGATTAGTTTTTAGAATGACATATATACTTAGATTAGCTTAGAGTAGAATTTATATCTTGTATAAAATAAAAAACGTTTTGAGTGACTCACTAATTATCATTGTTATTAATTCCGTTCCGTTCTGGCCGGAACGGACGGAAAATTTCGTGCCGGCATGAAGACCAATACCGGAAACCCCCCCGTTCCACCTCGGGCCAGATTTCGGGGTGTTTCGGCCCGTTTCGGCCGTTCCGGCCAATTCCGGCCGGTACGGGATTCTGAGTTAAAAAAAAAAAAAAAAGGAAAACAGTAACGTCCAAACGACACCGTTTTGGACTTGACTAAAAACCTAACTTAGACCCTTTTCTTTCATTCGTTCACTCTCACTTTCACTCTCAAATCCTCACTGCCATCGTTCTCGTCCCACTGCCGTCGTGCTCACTGCCGTTGCTCTGCTCTCTCAATCACTCGACTCTCTCATACTCAGCTGTCTCTGACTCTCTCACAGTCTCACTCTCTCGGATTGAACAGCCAAGGTATTCTTTCTCTACTCTCACTCTCTCGAATTCAAGCTTCAGTTCAGCTTCAGCCAAATCATTTTTTTTTTCTTATGATTTGCTTTGTGGTTAAGACTTAAGATTTAAGAAGTTACTAAAATATTAGATATGTGATTTGTTGGTTAAGATATGTGATTGAACAAATTGGGGATGAGAAATATTACTCTCACTCTCTCGGATTCAAGCTTCAGTTCAGCCAAATCATTATTATTTTTTTTTCTTATGATTTGTTTTGTGGTTAAGATTTAAGAACTTACTAAGATATTAGATATGTGATTTGTTTGTTAAGTTATGTGATTGAACAAATTGGGTAAACTGCATAAATTTTACTGTCACTCTCTCGGATTCAAGCTTTAGTCAAACCGTGTTTAGTTTTTTTCTTAACTTGATTTGTTTGTTCATTAACTACATATGGCTGTTCATGCATTTGATTGAATTTCATTTCATTTCATTGAACAGTAAATTATGGCTCATCATAGTTGAGGGGATCCCGCATGGGCTCATGCCCGTGCAGGTGCTTCCTCTGCTTCTATGGCCTCTGCCCCTGCAAGATCAGATGATCCCGCTTGGGCTCATACTCGTGCAGTGCCTAATGCAAAAAATAACACTATATGTTTGCATTGTAATAAGTTGATTAAAGGGGGTGGTATTACTAGACTTAAGTATCATCTTGCTGGGATTAGGGGTCAAGTTGAACCATGTAAAAAGGCTTCATCTGATATTAGGTTTCAAATGAAACAAATGATTGAAGACTTGAAAAAATCTAAACAAACTAAAAAGAGGATTCAATTAGAAATTGGGAACCCATATGATATTGATGAGGAGGAGGAGGAGGAGGAGGAGGATGATGAGGTTAGGGTTGTTGAAAAGAGTCCCCCTCAAACATTAGGTAAACGAAAATCTAAGGGAAAGGATGTTGACAATGATGTGAGTCAAATAAGAGGAAAGAAGAAAATTAAGAGTTATTTTGCTCCTAGAACAACCCCCGGTGCTCAACCCTCTATAAGAAGTGCTTTGGCTACAAAAGCAATGATTGATAATGCAAAAATGAATGTGGCAAGATGGTGGTATCATTCTAATGTACCCTTTTATGCATCTCAGTCACCTTATTATCAACCTATGATTGATTCCATTGCTGCTATTGGGCCGGGATTTAAGGGGCCTTCTTTTTATGAGTTGAGGGGACCCCTTTTGAAAAATGTTGTCCATGAAGTTAATGATTTTTTGTTAGATATAAAAAATGATTGGAAAGTATATGGCTGTTCACTGATGTCTGATGGGTGGACAAATCAAAAGCAACAACCAATAATGAATTTTTTGGTGTATTGTCCAAGGGGAGCCATGTTCTTAAAATCTATTGACACTTCAGGCCTTACAAAGGATGCTGAAACTTTGTTTAATATATTTGATTCTGTTGTTCAAGAAATTGGTGTGGAATATATTGTGCAATTGATTACAGATAATGCTTCTGCCTATAAAAAAGCTGGAAAAAAATTACAACAGAAGTATGGTACTTTGTTTTGGTCTCCTTGTGCAGCTCATTGCATAGACTTGATGTTGGAGAATATTGCTAATCCTAGGTGGTTCCCTCTTATTGATGAAGCAATTAAAAAGGCAAAAAAGATAACAAAGTTCATTTACAACCATGGAGTTGTTTTAGACTTGATGAGGCAAGACTTTACAAATGGAAGAGAGTTATGTCGTCCTGCAATTACAAGGTTTGCCACTAATTTCTTAAGTCTACAAAGCTTGCTAAGGTTCAAAAAAGAGCTTAGACAAATGTTCACTTGTGATAAATGGCTTTCATGCCCCCATGCTAAGACTGCTGTTGGGAAGGAGATAAGTAAAATTGTTTTGGAAGATTATGTGTTTTGGTCTCAATGCAAGCACATAGTGAAAGTTAGTGAGCCTTTAGTTAGAGTACTTCGTCTTGTTGATGGGGATGAGAAACCTGCTATGGGGTACTTGTATGAAGCAATGGACAAAGCAAAAGAGGAAATAAAAAGAAGGTTGAAGAACAAAGTTTCTTTGTATGGACATTATGTTAGAGTTATTGATACTAGATGGGACAAACAACTTCATAGTCCTCTGCATGCAGCAGGTTGCTTTCTTAACCCTGCAATATACTTTAGGCCTTCATTTAAAAGGCAAAATGAAGTTCAAAGAGGGTTGCTAAGCACTCTAATGAGGTTGGTTCCCGATCCTGACATTCAAGACAAAATAAGTTCACAACTTGATGAGTACAAAAAATCAATTGGTGACTTTGGCACATCACTAGCAATCCGCCAACGAGAGAGACTAAATCCAGGTAAACATTAATAATTTAATAGTATTTCCTTTCAATATGTCTATTTATCCTTTATAGTTGTTATTGTAAGATTACATGAGCAATGCTTATTTTACATTTTTATTTGTTATTGTAGTTTCATGGTGGGAGCAATTTGGACTTGGAGCTCCAAACTTACAATCATTTGCCATTCGTGTGCTAAGTCAATGTTGTAGTGCAACTGGTTGTGAGAGAAATTGGAGCACATTTGAATATGTTCACTCAAAGAAGAGAAATAGATTGGAACATAAACGAGTAAATGATTTGGTCTTTGTCCATTATAATTTGAGGCTTCGAGAAAGGTAAATTTATAATCGTTACTCATATGTAAATGAAATGTGAAAGTTCAAAAACGTGTAAAAACACCTTTGAACGATTAGACCCCCAAATTACAACTTAACCAATTCAAGCAATATGTCAAACAACTAGTGTGCGGAAACTTAACATATGCTATAATATGAAATTGGTTAAAAACTATCTAAGCCATAACAAAATAAAATCCACAGCAGATAATAAAAAGGCAAAGATAGAGAGGAAGGAAGATGCAAACACAAAGACAACACGCGATGTGTTATCGAAGAGGAAACCGAAGCCCTCGGCGTAAAACCTCTCCGCCGCCCTCCAAGCGGTAAACAATCCACTAGAAAATACAGTTCGGATACAAGGACAGCAAAAGACCGTCCAAGCTCCAAGCCTAATCTACCCAGTGCACCTAAGCCTTCCAAGCTTCTTGCTCCAACGAGGTTGCGCCGAACCTTTTTCTTTTCTAGCTTCCCAGATTCCGCTACTAGACCATAGCATCAACCAATGAAGATTGGTTCCTTCCTAACTGCTTCCCAGAAATCCAAACAACTGTCTCACAGTGATGATGATGGTGAGAACCAGGTCTGGTATAATGGCCTCTCAAGGATTTGGCTATGGAGAGGAAGAGAGATGAGGAATTTGAAGAGACTCTAATGTATAGATTGTGGGTGAATCAATCTTGTTTTTCTTTAGGGTTTCTCTCTCAAAATTCTCTCTGGAAGCTCTCTTTCAATCGTGGGTAAAAGGGGTATTTATACTGGAGTGGGAGAGGAATGTGAAACGTCAGGTTTTACAAAACAGGGGTGGCTCGCGGCTTGACCAAGTCGCAAGATCCAGTCGCGAGATAACCGTATGGCCAGTTGTCCTGTTTTGTCCTGTAGTGCTCCAACTTGCATGACTGTTCACCTTCCAGCATGCTTGGCACGTGTGCTGCGTCTGGCGGCTTGCAGCCGCGAGTCACCCGCGAGTCCCAGCCGCGAGTCTCTGTTTTCTTGCACACTCTTGAGCAATCTTCACTCTATCTCACTCACTACCCTTACATCAAACCCACCTAAATACAGGGTTACTAAATGCTGAATTACAAGCAAATTTGGCACGGAATAAAGCCAATTAGATGGTTGAATAAATTCAACCTTACAAAATGTACTTTCATATAATTATAATTTATAAAATGTTACTAATGTTTAATATTTTCATTGGTAGGAACATTCAAAGGAATAAGTATGCAATGGATCCTATAAGCTTGGATAACATTGACTTGATGGGAGATTGGGTGGCTGAAGAACCTACACTTCTTAATCCAGATGACATAAATTGGGATTGCCTTAATGAACCAGCAACTCTAGTGAATGTGGAAGAGGATGCTGAACTTGAAACTATTGATGTTGATGACGATGATGATGATGACAACAACAATGAACATGTCTTGACAAATCTTCCAATGGGTGCTAGTAGTTCTTGTGGGAGTTCTTTTGATGATGAATTTGATCCATTTTTCATGGATGATGAGGAGGAGGAGTAGGAATATTATGTTAAATTAATCTTAAATGTTTTTATTGTGTGATGTTATATTGATGTTTAAGACTTAAGACTAAGTGTATGTTGAATTGATGTTTAAGACTTAAGACTAAGTGTATGTTGAATTGATGTTATGTTGATGTTTAAGACTTAAGAGTTAAGATTAAATGATTTGTATTATTTGATATTTAGTTATTTATTTATTAGAATTGACAATTTTATTTTCTACAAGAATATATATAAATTATTTTTTAGGAACCCCGAAACACCCTGAAACGGTATGTCGAAATCGGCCGGTACCGAAATATTCCGTTCCACTAGGCAAACCGAAACGGGCTCCGAAACGGTATTAATAACTTTGCTAATTATTATGATAATCTCAATAATATTAGTAAAAATTAAAATTTATTTTATGTAAAATTTTGAATTAATCCATGTATCGCATAGGAAAACTAAGAAAATCACTCACTATTTTGTTATTATTACTCATTGTGAAACTTTACTATTTTTGGTAATTTTTATATTTTGGGGGGTATTTCAGTCATTTTTTTTGTTTAGAGGGTATTTCGGTCATTTTTGAGTTTTGGGGGTTATTTTGGTAATTTTCTAGGTTTTGGGGGGTATTTTGCCAATTTTAGAGATTTTGGTGGTATTTTGGTCATTTTAGTGGTTTTTTTTAGCATATTTGGTGATTTTAGAGATATCGGGGGTATTGCGGTCATTTTCAAGGTTTTATGGGTATTTTTCTCTTTTTAGAGATTTTGGGGATATTTTGGTCATTTTAGTGGTTTTTGAGCATATTTGGTAATTTTAAAGATATCGGGAGTATTTTGGTCATTTTAGAGGTTTCATGGGTAATTTTGGATGTCCAATGGTATATTGGTAATTTTGGAAGTGTAGGGGTATTTGGGTCATTTTAGGTATTTAAGGGTATTTCGGTAATTTTGGAGGTCAAAAGGGTATTCAAGTAATTTTAGAGGTATTTAGGTCATATTGGGTTAAATGGGTGGGTTACTAATTAAATGGGTTGAATTGGTAATGGATAATTAATTTATATATAAACAGGTCATAAATGGATAAATGCGTAATTACACATCCAACCCATTTATGACCCAACCCGCCCATTTGCCATCCCTAATGTAATGAAGGAATAGGAAATTTATTTATTTATTTTTTTCTTAAGTTTGTTGTGGTAAAATAAAAGGAAAATTATTGAATACTCTGAGAATACCATAAATGCGTACACCCTTCTCTCACATGAATTGTGAGTTCAATCATAAATTTAATTAGTGAGACCCACAATGATGTGAGAATGGAGAATACGCATTTATGGTATTTCGAGAGTACCCAATAATTACCCAAAATAAAAGGATTGGAAATAATAATGGAGAAAGATCACAAACGTTTGTAACAAGGTGGCGTAGTAGTAGGAACTAGAAAGGTTTTAAGACTCATCACAATTGGGAATTCGTAAATTCAAGTAATGATAAATTCAATAGGAGCCCAAGTAGTCACACATCATAACACATGCAAGGTTTAAGTTGTGTAGGGGCACTGACCATAATTATAAGCTCTTTTTGGGTAAATTATGTCTTTTATCTCTAAATAGTTTGTATGTTAATTAAATTGGTCCCTGATAAATGGAATATACTCATCCTTATAATCCATATTATTATGAGCAGCTCATTTTCAGCTAAAATCATAATTTTAATGACTAAAATTAACACATTTGAAAAGGAAATTACCAATTAGATATTGAATAAAAGTAGGGTCTTGTTAACAGGTTCCTTTAGGATAATAGTTAATAAATTATATTAAGAAAGTTTTTAACAACACTTTTATGAAAATATAAAAACCAGTCAAAAAATTAATTGCTTTATTTTTCTTTCATAAAATATTTCTAAAAATAGTTTCTAAACAAATACAAATTTTTTGTACCATTTTTTATATTTCACTTTATGTTCTACCAATCATAACTTGCCATGTATTTAATTTATTTTTACTTTAAATTTTAGTTATTCTATAAGAAAAGTTAAACAAATACATGACAAATTGTACTTGATAAAACATAAAATGAAACAAAAAAAAAAATAATAATAATACAAAAAATTTGTATTCCTAAACCAAACTCCCTCGTGCATTTGCTAATATTTTTCATAAAAGTAATATGAGTCATGCTAACGAGTGCCATTAGGGAATTAGTTAACAATCCATTTTAGGAAAATTTTAACATCACTTTTATGGGAAATGAAAAAATCTGTTAAAATATTAGTTGTTTTTTTTTTTTTTTTCATTTTTCCATAAAAATTTTCTTTAAATAAATTATTAACCAATACTCCAAGGAAATTCGTTAGCATTTCCCAAGTAATATTTAGTGTCATGCTAACCAGTAGTTATTAAAATAAATGATTGATAGTAAAAAGTGGGGAAAGTGTTGTTCTCAAAGCCGTTTGGTATGGTAGTTTAAGCAACGCTTTTTAATTCGTAGATTACATTACATATTTTTTTACTTACACATATTTTCAAAAAATACAAATAATATTAGTCAATTGGCCTGAAGCAGCTAAAATGATAGACATTTCTAGGCTACATCACATATATTTTTATATACTTTTTTACTTACACATATTTTCAAAAAATACAAATAATATTACCCAACTATCCTTAAAACAGTTAAAATAATAAACATTTTGAGATTATATTACATATATTTTTACACACTTTTTCAATTACTCATATTTTTAAAAAATACCAACAATGTCACCCAACTGTCCCTGAAGTAGCTAAAATGATAGACTGTGCCAGACTCATTCATTTATGAGTCTTATGACAACATGAAAAAGAAGGTTGTGATATTTATAGCGATCTTAATTCTCCAACTCCTACATTTAATGCCTCAACTGCTCACATATATTTGCACAGATAGATATCACTGCGGCAGCTAAAATGGTAGACCGTGTCAGACTCAGTCATTTATGAGTCTTATGACAACATGAAAAGAAAGGTTGTGACATTACATTTAATGCCTCAACTGCTCACATTTATTTCCACAGATAAACGTCCCTGCGGCAGCTAAAAAGGTAGACTGCGTGGATCACAAACCACATCCCACACCAACCATTAACCAAGTCTCAAGCAAGAGAGAGACACACAATGTATGATGTGAGTCACACAAATGTCTTCCTATGCGAACTCGGATGATCGATTGAGGCTGCACGGGTTAACCGCTGACTTGTGTCATCTATTTATCGTTATGTAGGATCACGTGCACGTGTCCCTACTCTGACCTCTCTCTCTGTCTGTCGGTGTAGTTTTACCGACTATATTTGATAATGATGTTAAAACAATAAAAATTATTATTTAAATATCACAATATATATTTCTATAAAATTTAAACAATATTATTAAAAATCTTTTACTCGATTGACATATATTTGTATACTCTGAAGTTAAAATCTTAAACAACACAGAAGATTAAAAAAAAAAAAAAATACATAAGGCAAAGTCTCACTTACCCTTACCAAAAAAAGAGATGATTATAATCGATATGGTCAACTTTAATATGTCATATGGATTCTATGGAGTGAGTTTGAATTTACAACATAAGCAAACAAATCTTTTTATTTGAAATTTTGGGATAGGTTCTCAATCTCTCAAGATACTTGTAGCATTAAGGGTCCAATGACAAACCCATAATGTTTTATTGGAATTTGATGCTAATTTTGCGACAAAATTGAAGGGGAGAGTCATACACGAGAGTTTCAAGAAAAAAAAAGATGGTGGGGTTTTGAGAATACAGGGTATTGGCATTTCTCACCAAAAAGTATTTCAATTTTCCTTAATGGGTTATGCTAACGAGTGTCCTTAGGGTACTTATTAACAATCTATTTTAAGAAAGTTTTGACATCAATTTTATGGGAAATGAAAAAGGTTGTTAAAACATTAATTGTTTTTCTTTCTTTTCCAATAAAAACTTTCTTTAACTGAATTCTTAACCAGTGCCCTAAGGGCACTCGTTAGCATTTCCCTTCATTAATATAGCAGGTATTTTAGTAAGAATTATAACTGTTGACTACAATTAATTTTATAGTCAAACTTTGTCATTCTCATACAAAGTCAAATTTGACCTTTAAATTTGGAAGTTACCCAAATGACCCAGTCAATGTCTTAAGCAAAAGTCTGGTTTTTATAATAATTTCATTTTCACTTAGTCAAAAAACATTATAGAAAGTTATCCCACTTTTCATTTTCGTTGGTGGTGGCATTGCCTTCAAAATTGTTAGAATATTACCACTAGCATGGCCTTAATTTTATTCTCCATAACAAAAATTGTAGGCTATCAAGCAAGTTAATCTCTCTCTCTTTCTCTTAATAATAATTTAATATATTAATGGAACAAATTCTAGTTTTCTGAAGAGAACATGCAAATTTACCGCTCATTCGTACTTTAAAGTACTAATGAGCGGTAAAATTAAATCATTATCAAGAGAAGAGTAAGGCTAATGATTAGTTGTGCCTAGGCACTGAGAACCTTCTTCACAATGATTCAGACGTTGCTCTTGTTTTTTGACTTTTTGAATTTAGCTTTATCTTATCTGTTGGTGTTGGTGAGATATTAATTGTTTTTGAATGTAATGATTGTGAAATTTTCTGATTGGTAGTTGGTTTTTGTGATTGGGGCATGAGGCTTGTCTATTGAGTGGGGTGGAGGGTGGATGGGCACGTGGGGCTGGGTGGCATATTTGAATTGGGGGAAGTAAATGCACATGAGATGTGTACAAGTGTAACTAATAAACAATAATTTAATTAACCAATAATTAATTGGGGAAAACAACTAATAAATAATAATTAATAATCTAATTAATCAATACATTATAAAAGACAAACAAATTAATGAAACAACTAAACAACAATAATTAATAATTTTATTAATATTTTAAATGAACTTATAGTTTATTATTTATTCTTTTGCCATCTTGGGAAAAATTCCTGGGAAAATTTCTGGGAACTTATAGAAACGCCCTGGGAAAAATTCCTAGAATCGTCACTGCATATTTAGATGAAATCTAGTACATTTAGTTGCCTTAACTAATTTTAATTGATGAAAATAAGCTTGTAGGGTATTTGACTTAAATTAAAGTTGCCAAAGAAGACCAAAGTTTTTGTCAAGTATCTTTCCCCGATTAATACTATCGACACATAAAAATGTACAATTTTTTGTCACAACTCGCCACATGACAAGTTGTGATTGATAGATGTATGATTATGGGACATGTGGAGACACACTCACCACTCACAACTCATCACGTGTCGAGTTATAGCACAAAATTGTACATTTTTTATGTCACCATAGCATGACTCATCTTTCACTAATGTGAACGGGTTTTCAAGGTAAACGTAATTTAATTGTGTGGGTCCTTGACAAGTGGACGAGAGCTTGCACACGTCTAATAACTCATTTAACTTTATTTATAAAAGAAGAAAAACTGATTTATTTTTTTATTTTTTTATATGGCTATAAAGCTCTCTATAGTCTATTCTAGCTAGTCAACCACAAGTCCTATTACTGTACTCTTCATTAGAAAAAATGATGAATCCTGCTAAAGGGAATACATCATTGCTTCTTCTCTCCCTTCTTCTTGTTTGCCCAATCTGCACTTCCCTTGACACCATAACACCAAACCAACCCCTTAAGGATGGTCAATTTCTACACTCAAACCAGAAAACCTTTGCACTTGGGTTTTTTAGCCCCGGTAGTTCCAGTCACCGCTACGTTGGAATTTGGTATAACCAAATCTCCGAACAAACTGTTGCGTGGGTTGCAAACAGAGACACTCCTCTCAAGGATACCTCCGGAGTCCTCTCCATCAACGGTAAGGGAAACCTTGTACTTCACACCCAAAACCAAACCACTCCTATTTGGTCCACCAATGTTTCTTTTTCTATCTCATCCACAAATAATTCTATGGCTAAGCTCTTAGATATAGGAAATCTTGTTTTGGTTCAACAAGACAGCCAACGTGTTACATGGCAAAGTTTTGATTATCCCACCAATACTTTACTTCCGCTTATGAAACTTGGGCTGGACCGGCGGACCGGGTTGAATCGGTTCCTAACATCTTGGAAGTCCAAAGATGACCCGGGAATTGGCAACCATTCATTTCGAGTGGTTCAAACTGGGTACCCTCAGACGAGCTTATACATGGGTCAGACTCTATTATGGCGTATGGGATTTTGGAATGGCGTCACATGGAGCGGTGTACCCCAAATCGCATCAAAGTTTTTCAAAGTTATCTCTGTGAATAATCAAGATGAAAGCACCTGGATGTACAGTATTGTTCCAAATTTACCCACCAAAGTTATTGTTAAAATGGTGGTAGATGAATCAGGAATTGTGGAACGATCCTTATGGCAGGAGACTACATGGGTCGAATATTGGTCCGCCCCACAAGAGTTGTGCGATAAGTATTTGAATTGCGGTCCAAATAGTTATTGTGACCCACACAATGAGGTCATTTTTGAGTGCAAGTGCTTTCCTGGATTTGAACCCAAGTCATCTCGTGATTGCATAAGGGAAAAGCAAGGAGTGTCCATGTGCAACAACGGAGAAGGGTTCGTGAAGTTGGCACATACGAGGTTGCCGGATACTTCGACAGCACATGCGGACATGAGTTTGAGTATGAAAGAGTGTGAGCAAAAGTGTTTGAGGAATTGTTCTTGTATGGCTTACGCAAGTGCAAATGGGAGTGAGGGAGGTATTGGTTGCTTGACATGGCATGGGGACTTGGTGGACACAAGAATATTTCCTGATTTAGGACAAGATTTATACATACGTGTGGATGCGGTTGTATTAGGTACTCTTAAATCTTTTTTCTTTAAAAATTTGGTAAAACATTTTATGAAAATACACAATGACTTTTCTCACTACATTTGGTGGTTGGGTCACCGATTCGGTGAGCTAGGTAGATGATGTCGGTAGTTTGGTGGTTAGAGCCACCACTCCGATGATCAGCGCTAACATTCAGGTAGCTAGAGCCATCACTCTGGCAACCAATGCTAGCAATCCAATCACTTAAGCTATTTGCTAGAGGTTTGATAACTAAAGCCACCATTCTAGTGGCCGGAGACGTCACTCTAGCAGTAGTTGCCCTTTGTCCGGTTGTAGAAGACATCGTTTAAGCTACAATTATGACAGTCTAGTCACTAGACCTCCTACACCAGCAATTTTGGTGACTCAGCTACTAATTTTGTTTGTTTGCTTGAAAATATTTAATTGTCATACTAAATACCTGAAAATTTTATTTATTTTACTTCAAAACAAATAGTGTATTAGTCAAAGTTCATATCTATTGTATTATATTTGTCTGAAATTTATGCAGAATACTAGTTCAACATCTAATTTGCCCTATGGTACTAACCTTAAAGTTGATTTAGGTCATACTATTGAAAAATGATTTTCTCTATTTAAAATAGATCTATTTCAGATTGCAAATCTAAATGAGTATTACATTCCATATGGGAAAGAAATTATATATGGTTTTTTTAAATTATCTAAAAATATCAAAATTTTCACAATGCTGCCTTATTTATTTCATTTTTTTTTTTTGAAGAGTATCTATTTCATATAATTCAAAACTCAAATGATGTGTGGAGAAGTTGAAATTATTTAAGAGTTGTATACCCCTAACAACACAAGATTTCTACAATTATATTCATCACTCGTTGTAGGTCCTACTATGTAATACTTGTTTTATTTTATTTTTATATAGTTACAATAATAGGAGAGAGAGAGAGAGAGAGAGAGAATTTGAATTATGATTCTACTTATATTAATAAGAAATACTCTCTTGGCGTTTGACATTGTTGTAAAAAAAATAGGTTTGCAATTTTTGTTTTTTGTTTCTTCTTTTAACACGTTTTCGGCCTCAAAAAACAGAATCACGTATGGACATGACATTGTTGTGAGAACATATTTGTCTTTTTGTTTTGTTCTTTTGATATGTTGGACCTCAAAATGAGAAACGCATTTTCTCCTTTTAAAAAAAAATAATAAAATCACATATTTTCCTTAAACTCATTGTTTCATCCCTACTCAACTGCATCAATAAATATTTATGTTCAATCAACTTCTGAAATTTATGATGTCATTTGAGTAATTTTTTTTTTTTTTTTACTCAGCTCAATATGCTAAGAAAAATGGTCTTACTCAGAAAAAGAAGACGCTGGCAATTCTGGGAGTTTCTGTTGCTGTAATGTTTCTTCTTATGGTCTCAATTGTGTATTGTTTTGTAATGAAGAAGAAGAAAGGTAAGGAAGTTTAGAGCAATTTTTTAAAACCTATTTTTATACTTCTAAGGCCAGTGAACAAATGCTCCCAAGATTACTCCAACACTATGTTTCAGAGTTTATAAAAGAATAGGCAGAATACGTAAATCATGAAATAAAATTGAATAAAATGGAATGGAACTTGATATATTTTTCAAGCGTAGAAGTTGATAAAAGAAAAAATGAAAAAGAATTGGATATGTTTTGTTATTATCCTCATAATCATTTCTTTGGATCCAAAGATGGTATACTGAAGCAGCCAAGGAAAATTTTCAAATGCTATTCTTAAACTTCTTGCCATTTAGCTTATGAATAAATGCATTAGCTCATTCCAGTTGCACATTCTTGTGTCTACCATACCCAAATGTCAAATTCAAAAGAAAGAACACTCGATCTCGAAGATGACATGATCAAAAATCCCTTTTGACTTCTACAAAAAACATACATGAGCACCATTGTACCCCATTTTACAAGCCTTTCTTGGGAGGGAAACTTGTCCTTCATTGCCAGCCAAGATATGAAGGACTTGTTGGGAAAAGCTACTTTAGACCATACCAATTTCTACCATTCATTGAGACATACATGTTTCTTATTTAATTCTACTCTGAATTGCAATTCATCCTTCACTGCCAGACAAAGACAAAGCATTAAGGAATGCTTAGAAGTAGCTGCTTTAGACCGTATCACTTTCCACCATTCAGCTGTGTCCATCTTGTTTCTTATTTCACTCTAGGTTGAAATTCATGTGACTTTTCCATATTTAGATGAAATCCGGTACATTGAGTTGTCTTAGCTATTTTAATTGATGAAAATAAGCTTGTAGGGTAGTATCTTTTGATCTGATAAGTTTCCAAGGCTAATGCATTTCTTTCAGAATATTGGATACTTTTGCAAACTCAGAAATTGCAGTATCATACACCCCCTTTTCGACAAAGTTGGGGATCAAAACACCTTTAGTTTGTCAATTATCATGCCACATGGATAATTTTTTCACCCTTTCAACTAAAAGCTTGATGAATGGCCTAAGCAATTCCCTGACATCTAAAGATTTTCTCCACCCCCATCAGCAAGCCTGAAGAACTTTCATCACCCATAAGCACTTACCTCTCAGAAAAGTGCATTTTAACCAAATGGGATTTCCTGTCAATGATAAATAGAAAATTGTAAACTTCAATTTTTCCTCTTATTTTCCTCTATTTCATTCTTTTATTTTAGTGTGTTTCTCAGTTTTATTAAATTAGGCTTTTGTGTGAAAATTCCTAATTGGACAAATACGGTTACTAGCATTATTAATTACTTGTTTTATTACAGAGAAGAGGCATAACACATATTCATATAGTGCTGACTCCACTTTACAATACTTCGAAGACTCTCCAAGTAAAAGGGACCTCGATGGAACTAGAAGAAATTCAAATTTGCCATTATTTGATCTAAGAACCATTATTGCAGCTACAGATAACTTCTCTATTGCTAACAAGCTTGGCCAAGGTGGTTTTGGCCCAGTTTATAAGGTAGTCTCATTGAACGAGTCCTAGAATTTGCATAATCTCATTTCAAGTGTGTTTATGCATCATAAATTCCATCATGAATGTTTATAGGTACTCATTGAGTATGAATTTGTTGTGTACAATTGGGCTTCCCCAAATAATTCACCAAGTTGAGTTTCTTTCAACAATTGTGCACAATCATAAAATGATATTTGGACTTCAATTGCAGGGTTTGCTACAAAATGGAATGGAAATAGCAGTAAAAAGACTATCAAAATGCTCTGGACAAGGAATAGAACAATTCAAAATGGAATCTGCACTAATTGCTAAACTCCAACATATAAACCTTGTGAGAATTTTAGGTTGTTGCATTGACAAAGAAGAGAAGATGTTGATCTATGAGTACTTGCCAAATAAAAGTTTGGACTTTTTCATTTTTGGTATGTCTTCTTTTTCACATTAACCTCACCCATCATCACTAGAAAATGATCCTCCCATTAGAAACATATTAGTTCCAAATATTAGGATTTATACGTATGTAAGAAAGCACGAATGCAATATAATCTAATCCAAGTTCTCATTTCTTCATTTAGATGAAACAAAAAGGTCATGTTTGGATTGGGAAAAGCGATTTGAAATTATTTGTGGAATTGGTCGAGGGATCTTATATCTTCATCAAGACTCAAGATTAAGAATTATCCATAGAGATTTAAAGGCCAGCAATGTTCTACTTGACAATGCATTGAATCCAAAAATTTCAGATTTTGGTTTGGCCAGAATTGTTGGAGGGGACCAAATTGAAGCTGATACAAATTGCATCGCTGGAACATAGTAAGTATGCTAGAAAATAAAGATATACATTTTTAACCGATTACTTGATTACCATTTTTACATCTAAGGAGAGTGCAAACTACAGGCCTATGTAAGAAAAAAATACTAAGGATATCTTTGTAATTTGCTTTCATATTGTGACACTTCAAATTTTGCAGAGAGATGCTACGTCTACAATAATTTTACAACATTTTTACAACAAATCACAAGTGGTTAGTTGTTATTGGTTCAAATTTGAAACTAACATTAAGATTACTTTTTTGCCCTAACAATAACAACCAGTAACAACCTGCCACTTAGGATTTGTTGTAAAAATATTGTAGACATATCATTTCCCAATTTTACATGTATGTTAGTGCCCAAAGGGCAATCTTTGATCATTTTATGTTGAGGTTCAATATCTTCCTTTTCATTGTGCTATGACAGTGGTTACATGTCACCTGAGTATGCAATGCAAGGACATTTTTCAATAAAGTCTGATGTATATAGCTTTGGGGTATTGCTACTGGAGATCATTACTGGGAAAAGGAATGGTACTTACCATCATGATGGCCCTTCCTCAAATTTGATTGGACATGTAAGTACATGTGCAAACAATGATTGCAAATTAAGCCTATATTGTTGATCCTAATATGATTAATATCTTGTCTCAGGTTTGGGACCTATGGAGAGAAGACAATTCCATGAAAATAGTTGACCCATTACTAGATGAGACCTACCCTGCTAATGAAGTTTCAAGATGCATTCAAATTGGACTTTTGTGTGTGCAAGAACAGGCAACAGACCGGCCAACCATGTCAACTGTTGTTTTCATGTTGGGTAATGACACTCCTCTTCCTTCTCCAAAACAACCTGCATTTATTTTGAAGGGTACTTACAATAGTACAGATAGATCAACTAGTGCAGCATCTAATTCTATAAATGAAATAACACTTTCTAAAATTGACGGTCGTTAAAACCCCAAACTATTTGAAGCAAGTGTACAATATTCCATTACAACACAGGATCGAGTTACTCTAAGGGCATGTTTGGTAGACTGTAATAGGCGTTGTAATATAATAGTTATTCCTATGGTTTAGTTATCCTTTAGTTTGGTTATGTTTTTATTATAAGGAATAATCATTCCTTATGAATAACTATTCTTCAAAATGAGGAATAACTATTCCTTTTTAAAAGGTTGTATTAGCTATTCCTTAGTAAATGCAATAATTTCAAAACTTAATATATTTTCAAATATACAAACTTTCCATATACATCTAACAATTATAAAAATAAAAAATCATAAAAAATAACACATATCTTTCTTAAATTTAAAAATAACAATTTTTATGGAGATATAATTGTATGAGCAAGAAATTTCCTAAAATAAATGTTAAGTTTCATTCTAATGTTATAACTCACAACCAAACTAATGAATAGGTTTAGTTATTACATTACAACACATTTTATTCCTAGTAATAAATATTACAATTCCTGTCGTAATCCTCATTCAGTGTACCAAATGTACCCTAAGTCTACTCAACATTACTTTTTTTTTTTTTTTTTTTTTGTATGAACAATTGAACATAATGTATGCACTGTAAAATTATTACAAAAAAAAAAAGATAATATATAATATTACACAAACTATTATTGTCCAGAACTTGTGATGAAATCACTACCATCTCCTTTAGCTTTTTCTTTCAAGTGGTTTCTGAAATTAATATCCAAAAAGTTAATTGCGTATAATGTTCTGTGGAGATAACTTCATTGGTTTTCAGAACAAGATGTCCAAAGTTACAAAGATCTTTTCTTTTGGTGTGAAATTTACCAAGTTTAACCATGAAGATTTAAAAGAGGAACACTGAATGCATAATACTGGAATTTAATTTGGATTTCAGGGTGTTTTACTAAAAACGGAACCATTGTATTTATGAATTGTGCCAAGCCTATTGATATGCTTGGGTATGGCTAATATTTTTAACTTAAAGAACACTTCAACCAAGACAATATTACAAAATAAGTTAGAGCAATAGTTTATAACTTTGATGGCAAATCCTCTTGTACAGCAAGGAGAAGTGTGAAAAAATGGGTGACAAAAAGTTGTAATCATTTCCTCATTTTTGCTTAAATTTGGTCCAATTCTACTTTTGTGTTCACTTATATTTGTGAAGGTGCCTTATAAAGAGTGTGTGATTCTCTCCTTGAAGTTCAACTGAAAAGAAAAAAAAAGAAAAAAGAAAAAGAAAAAGAAAAAGAAAAGCTCAAACTAGTTTTCACAACATCAGCGTCATATGGACCAAATTAGTGTTATAGAGCAGGACACAAGTGATGAATATAATTGTAGAAAATCTTATTATGTTAGACATCTACAAATTTTAAACAATTTCAATTTGTCAACCTACTACTTATAGGTTTGCAATTTTATTTTATTGGTGAAATGGGGATAGGTTTGAAAAAATTTTAAGAAAAAGAGAAGATCCATTGAGAGAATTTTAATATTTTTTGGGATGGTTTAACGAAACTATAAATAACTAATAAATTGCCCATGCGATGCACATATAATTTTGTGACATTTTATGTAAAACAGTTTTAAATAATTTTGTACATAAATTATAGAGAAAAAGTAAACTAAATTAGAGTAAAAAAAACATATATATTTTGAGATATTAAAAATTGGTTTAGTAGCTTCACTACATATTTGTAGCCTTCTTAAGGTAAGATTATTATTTTTTTAAATCATGAAACCAAAAATAAATGCAAAAGAGTAACGAGACCATGAAAATTAACTAATTTGTGTTGTGTTCACATATTTCATACCATGAAATAAAAGTATACTCAACTCTTTGACTGTCTTCCACTCATCGATAGTGCGACATTAAGACATGGTGTGGGCAAGTGTATATGCATGTGTCTTATAGATGATTTAAAATTAAACCATAGTAGAGTATGACTTTACATTGCACACCAAATATTCTCTCTACTTATATACCCAAAACAAAAACTAACTAACCAAATTACCTAAACCTAAATCATATTTAAGCCCTTAATTTAAAAAGAAAAAAAAAGATTACTTGAATCTTAAGTGGTTGACTCATTCTAAAAAAAAAAAAAAGGTGATTGACTGTTCTGCTATTAGCGATAAACAATCACTATTAAAAAAATCACACAATAAATTTTCTTGACCATCTGAGTTCTGGGGTCAAAGTTGTTTACCTAAGACTTGAAGTAGCCTAAAAAGACAGGAGTTTTCATTTAAGTATCTTTCACTAAGGTGAACTAGTTTTCATATGTCGAATAACTGATTTAATTTATTTTTATTTTTATTTTTAAAAGAAGAATGAGTGATTTAAGCTATTTGAGTCAGACGTGTTAATTAAGTTGCACGTTGTGTCTTTGTCATGGCTTTAATAGTTTCATCTCCAACTCCCTGCCAGACTTTATTAAAATCAATGTGGCACTGCTGACCTGAAATTTGTGCAATTAAAAAAATAATGTGGTACTCGATATTATTGAAATTGAGTATTTCTTTAGAGTACTCGAGCTTCGTGTAGTCGAGTACCCCTTTTTTTTTTTTTTCTACTTTTTGTTTCTATTGGAATGGCTTGAATAGTCAAACTTAGTGGCTTGACATTAGCCAACAAACCATTAAATGGCTTGCATGCCCATGTCAGGAAGATGCATGATATTCAAGAAGTTTCATGTGTGAAGAAATGCAAGTGGCAGTGGTGGCGCCACGTTGAACTCAGGGTGTTCCCAGGAACACCTTGACCTGGAAAAAAAAAATTATATATAATAATTAAAATTTTTTTTATTTGTTTACCATTTAAAAAAAAATTATGAACACCCTCAAGCAAAATTAGGAACACCCTCAAACAAAAAAAAAATTATTCGTTCTACTTTCAAGCAAAAAAAAAAAAAAAAAAAAAAAAACAAAAAACCCAAAAGAAATTTTGAATTGAAATCTGGGAAAAAAAATAATTTTGTAACAAAGTAAGCCCACAAAAAAGCCGAACATCAATCCTAAACGTAAAGCAAACCCAATCTAAAGAAAAAACAACCCAACAGATGGTAAACAAGTAAAGCAAACCCACGGATTCTCAAAAAAAAAAAAACAAAAAAAACAAAAAAAAAAACAAAAACCCAATATATGCTGCAAATCACTAAATTAGAAATCACTAAAGCAAACCTAAAGACAAAAACGTCAATAGAGCAACGTAGCCAACACTGCAACACAAGCCAATAAACAGATCAGGCATCACTACATCGGAGATCGATTAGCCAACACAACTCGAGCTCCAATCTAGAGCACATCGCATTAGGATTCGGGCATGGGAGATCGCTCACTGGATCGGATCGGAGATCCCTCACTGGATCGGATCGGAGATCCCTAATCGGTCACATCGCTCGTCACTCTGCTTGGCCTCGATTCCATTAGGGTCACCCCTCAGCCTCAGGCCTCCCTTCTCTGGTGCTCCCTCAACCTCAACCTCAAGGTATTTCATAACTTCTCTCTCTTTTTCTCTCTGATTCTCTCTTAGTCTCTCTCTCTCTCTCTTTATCTGAAAAATGAAAATGAAAGTGAAATGAAATGAATGAGAGTCTTTTTCTCTCTCTCTCTTTATTCTTTAAGACTTTAACTTTATCTGATTCTTTATTTCTTTTGATCTATTTGTGGTTGGTTGATTCATTGCTTCGCTTTAACTTTATTAATATTTTGCCCCTGTTTTTGACTTTTTCTTTTTGGCTTTATCTGTTGGTGTTGGTGTGTGCTGGTGTTGGTGTTGGTGAGACTTGGTGAGATACAATTAATTGTCTTATTGTGATTTGTGATTGTGAATTTTTCTGATTGGCAGTTGGCTCTTGTGATTGGGGAATGGGAGCCATGAGGCTTGTCTCATTGTTTGTTGAGTGGGGTGGGGGGTGGATGGGCACATGGCACATGGGGCCGGGTGAGATATTTGAATTGGGGGAAGTAAATGCACATGGGATGTGTGCTAGTGCAACTAATTAACAATAATTTAATTAACCAATAATTAATTAAGGGAAGTAACTAATAAACAGTAATTAATAATTTAATTAACCAATATATTATAAAAGATAAACAAATTAAATTATGTTAGGCTAAACAACAATTAATAATTTTATAATTAATGAAACAACAATATAACAAATTATAGTTTATAAAAGACAAACAAATTAATGAAACAACTAAACAACAATAATTAATAACTTTATTAATATTTCAAATGAACTTATAGTTTATTGTTTATTCTTTTGCTAGAATTATGGACAAATATTTGATAAGAAAACCACGTACCCAAGATTCATCTCCTATGCAAGATTCATCTTCATCGTCTTAATGAATTTGTGTTGACTTTAACTTAGAAAATCTTCCTTCAGATCCTGGGATATGAGAAAAGATATCAACTTATCATCCTAATAGTCATGATGAAATAAGAAGATATTATTTACAAAAAGGCCCTTATCAACCTGTTTTCGAACACCATGATGATTACCCTCTATCATATTTTTCTAGAAAGCCCTGTTGATTTATACCCGAATGGTATGTAAATAGAAAGTGGTTGGAATATAGTATAGACAAGGATGCAGTATTTTGGTTATATTGCTACCTATTTGGGCAAGATGTTGGTAAGCAAGGAGGAGGTGAGACTTTTGTAATGAAGGGATTCAAACTTTGGAATCAAAAAGAGAAGTTAAATTCCCATGTTGGAGGAGTTAATAGTGCTCACAACCAAGCTATCAAAAAGAGTGAAGATCTACTGAAGGAAAAGCAACACATTCAAAATGTTTTGGTTGAGTAATCAAATCAAGATAAAATTGAATATCGGGTTCAATTAAATGCAATAATTGATTGCATAAGATTCCTTTTATGCCCGGGATTAGCTTTTCATGGTCACGATGAATCTCAAGGTTCAAGTGATAAAGGAAATTTCCTACACAGTCATATATATGCAACTTCAAGAGCTTAACAACCGTTTTTCAGAGGCGTATACCGATTTGCTACTTTGTATGGCTTGCTTGAATCCAAGTTATTCATTTGTGGCTTTTGATAAGGAAAAGTTGATACATCTAGCAAAGTTCTATTCATTTGATTTTCTTGGTACAGATATCTTGGCACTTGACTCTTAACTTCAAAATTACATTTTTGATATGCGCAACAATGACTTGTTTTTAGAGTTTCAAGGAGTTAGTGAACTTCCTGAAAAGTTAGTGAACATAAGGAAGCATGAAATTTATCCATTAGTCTATTTGCTTGAGAAGTTAGCTTTGACCCTTTCTGTCACTATTGCAACAATAGAAAGAAGTTTTTTAGCAATGAAATATATAAAGAATGAACTGCGCAATCGAATGGGAGATCAGTGGATGAATGATTGCTTGGTTGTGTATATTGAAAGAGATGTAACTTGTAGCATTGATAATGAGACTATCATGCAACGATTTCAAAATATGAAAACTTGTAGAAGGCAATTGTAAACTTTATATATTTGTGTGTTTTTTGATTGTTGTTGTTGTCAATATATGAATTTGTCTTTTTATTAGATTGTGTAATTTATGCTTCTTAAGAAACACCCTAAGAAAAATTCTTGGAGCTGCCATTGCATAGAAGTGCTCATAAACCTACATCTTTTTCACCCTTTTCAATAAGTTGAGTCTATTGGGTCTTTATTTTTCTATGGCGTAAATACACTTTTGGTCCCTACATTTTGGGCCGATTCTCGATTTGGCCCATAAATTGATTTAGCTTCTAGGTCAGTCCCTGATTTCAGAAAATCGTTTTTATTTTAGTCCCTACCATTAACCTAGTAACAAAAAATGCTGAGGTGGCAAACGGAATGCACTGTGTGCACAGTAAATGCTGACGTGGCTATTAAAATAATATTAAACAATTTGATTAGGCATTTTTAAATGCCACGTCAGCATTCAAAATGCCACATCAGCATATAAATTAATAAAAAAATAAAAAAAAATTCAATTTCTTGATTTTAATTTAAACTGAAAAAATTAAAAACAAAAAAGCTTATTTTCTTATTTTCTTTTTATTATTTTCGAAAGAACAAGGGTAGGATGTTCTTCGGGTTGCCCAGAAATTAAAATAATCTAAGATTTTCTTCTCTTTTCTTATATTTTCTTAGCAAATAAACATGCACAAATTCATACAAAATTCCCATCCTCCACCGAAACCTCCAACATGAAGAAATCATCAAACCAACATGAAAAAGCCAACCCAGAAAAATCAACAAACCTCCAACCCAGAAAAATCAACAAACCTCCAACCCAGAAAATCATCAAACCCACATGAAAAAACCAAACCTAGAAATTCAAAACAAATCAACACCCACAGGGAAAAACAAACCCAGGTCAGAGAGACAGTGATTTGATTGGTTCTTTTCCCCACTCTCTTAGCAGCCAAACACACAAAAAAAAATAAAAAAAAAATCATCATCTCCTTCAATTTCGTAACCCTTTACCAGACCCGATCTATGACCCACATGCCTCGACCTGGCGATGGAGCTCCGATGTGGTGACGCTGTTCTTGTGCGATGGAGGCGATGCACGTGCCGATCTACTTTGAGTGCTATGACGTGCACGACAACATGAAGAGAGTCCCCAAGGAATTCATGAACTCGATCAGGAAGAACAAGGTGGGTTTCTGGGTAGATCGAAGAAAGAGTGTTGTTTTATTTGGTCATGGGTTTTTGGTTTGGAGCTTGGTGTCTTTTGCCATGGGTCTCTCGGTTTGGAGCAGAGGGTTGGAGTGGAGCAAATCAAAGAGAGAAACAGAGAGTGAGAGAATTCAAGGGGCAGAGAGAGATATTTGGGTTAGGTTTGTGAGTTTGGTTTTTATTTATTTATTTATTTTTTATAATAAGCTTTTTTTTTTTAAATTTTTTTAGTTTAAATTAAAATCAAGAAATTGAATTTTTTTTTGTTTTTATTTTTTTATTAATTTATATGCTGATGTGGCATTTTAATTGCTGATATGGCATTTAAAAAATGCCTAATCAAATTTTTTAATATTATTTTAATAGCCACGTCAGCATTTACTATGCACACAGTGCATTCCGTTTGCCACCTCAGCATTTTCTGTTACTAGGTTGACGGTAGGGACTAAAATAAAAACGATTTTCTGAAATTAGGGACTGACCTAGGAGCTAAATCAATATAGGGACCAAATCGAGAATCGGTCCAAAATGTAGGGACCAAAAGTGTATTTACGCATTTTTCTATTCGTTACATCCAAATTGTTAGTTCTCACTTATTTCGACCCCACTTTTATTTCATCATTTGCTCATATCGAATTTATTGTAACTACCCTTTGGTTGCAACAAAAGTTGTCAGGTTCGTTCTCAAAACCAAAGATAGAGAATCAAACCAATATGTAAGATAGCACACAGTTTTCCATGTTGGTTTTTATGCTTTTTAAGTATAAAGGCAGAACTTTATTTCATTATAAATATGCAAACGTGTACAAAAAATATACGCACAGTAAAGAAGCCCAAGTAACCTTACTATGCATTCTGTTTTTCATGTTAGTTGTCATTCTTTTTTCTTCTTTCTTTTTGATCATTTAATTGTGCCTATTTATAAATAAGGGCAAATTACAACTTACCCACATGTGTTTGACCAAAATTTAAGTTGCCTACCTATGGTTTGAAATCTCATGATACAAGTGTTCCACTAGATTCTTTTTTATTTTATTTGATCTTGTATTATATATGTGTGTGTGTGTGTGTGTGTGTGTGTTTTTGTTTTTAGAGGAGAGTGACATAAAAGTATAGCAAAATGACATATTTAGCCATGTTTTTAACAAAGGTGGGTTACGAAATTCTAACTAAGCTAACTTCAGGTGGGTAAAGTGTCAAATTTTAATCCATAGGTAGACAACTTAAATTTCAGCCAAACTATAGATGGGGGTAAGTTGTAATTTGCCCTATAAATAATATATATATATATATATATATATATATATAAATCCATTTAAGGGAATTTATTAAAAAAAATAATTCTAGGAAGACATCTAATCTTACACCTAATTTCACAACTTACTGACTTGTGCGACTATTAGTAGCGGACACTTTCAGACTTTTTGCTCATAATTAATTATATGGATCCACCGCTTTTTATCGACCACTCACAAATGCATAAATTAATAAGTTGTGAAATTGGGTAAAATTGAGTGTCCGTAGGCGGATTATTATTGAAAAGTTTTAGGATCAGTTCTACCTAGTACCCTATAGAACAATGTCAAGACCGTGATTTTGTTCATATTTCATATACAGCCACTTAATTCATACAACTTACTGACTTTAGAATTGGTATTTAAGCACTTCTACTGCCTAAAATACCTAACAACCATCATTTCTTATCCCTTGTCATGCTCCATTCAGTCCTCCTTAGCATTTTCCATGAGATATTGCAATAAATGTATCATTCTCATTGATAGGTGTCTCTTGGCCGTGTAGACTAAAGCCACTTCTCGGCGTGACTGTGGACCATATGTATCATTTTCAATGACAGCAATCTTATGTCAAAATTTGGCTATGTAAAGAGAAAAAGAAACACAAAGTCCAGGCTTGAGGAAAAAATCTAGCATCTGGCTATCCATGAGAGAGAGAGAGAGAACGTTCAGTGAGATGGTGAGTCTGCCAAAGTATATAAAGTATATAAATAGATCCGGTTTGGTCTTTTGTATGCATTTTCAGATTTTGGTGTATACATTTCTCACCAAAATCTATTTCAATTCTCATCTATATATATAAAACCGAAGACGCTCCACAACTTTCCACGACACTTTTTTTTTTTTTTAAATTCTTTTTAACGTTTTATTATATTAGAATTTATTAATTTAGAACCCCACCCCAATCAACTCCCCTTTAGCCTCCACGTCACCTTTTTAAAAAAAAAAAAAATCTTTTTAATGTTTTATTATGTTTGAATTTATTAATTTAGAACCCCACCCCACTCAACTCCCCCTTTAGCCTTCACGTCACCTATAAAAAAAAAAAAAAAAAAAAAATTCTTTTTAACGTTTTATTACTATATTAGAATTTATCAATTTAGAAACCCAATACAAGTATACAACTCCCTCTTCAACCTTCATGTCTAAATCAAAGAGCTAAACAGCCTAAACCCCACAACCTCTCTATTTTCTAATATACGCGGCACCCCGAAACTCAGATCCTTCCGCTACCACTGCCGCCATGGATCATCGCCATTGCATCGATTTCTCTTTGCCTCTCCATCGTCACTCAATCCAGCTCATCATATTCTATGTCGGCAAATTATTTTGAGGTAATTAAAACATGTTTTTTACTTTGCGTAATTTCTATATATTGCTCTCTCTATATCCGCTTCAATTGTTCATAGAATTTTGTTAGTTTGTGGCTGTGGGTTGCTCTGGATTTAAATTTTTTTGTTTTTGTTTTCATGGAATTTTGTTGGTTTGTGGCTGTGGGTTGTTTGGATTTAAGTTTTTTTGTTTTTTTTTTCTTTGCAGATTTCCATGTTTTCTTCTTCTTCCTTTGTTGTCAAATCTATGGCAAAGAAAAATCATGAAATTAGATTTTCTTTTTCCTTTTTTTTTTTGGTTATGCAATTTTTATTGGATTTTTGGTTTCCTAGGATTCTTCTATTTGATTTCAATTTTGGGTTTGTTTTGGTTTGATATATAGTGTTATTGTCGTCTTCATTTACATTGGTTTTCCTTTTTTATAAATTATTATAATCTTTGGGTCTTCTTATATGATAGCCTAAGGAATGTTATGTTGGGGCTGCCGTTATTTTGGATTCCGTGGGAATTATTTTTGAAGGTTGGGGTTGGTTAGTATAGTTGTTTGAGATTGCTGAACATGTGTTTGATAGAATGCTCAGGTGTTTGTTCTTAGATCAATTCATTTGTAATACGCCTTTTGTTCTCTATTTAAAAGAATTCAGCTAGAAGAAATTACAAAAGGTTATGGTTTGATATATAGTGTTATTGTTGTCTTCATTTACATTGGTTTTCTCTTTTCATAGATTATTATAATCTCTAGGTTGTCTTATATGATAGCCTACGGAATGTTATGTTGGGGCTGTCATTATTTTGGATTTTGTGTGAATTTTTTTTGAAGGTTGGGGTTGGTTAGTATAGTTGTTTGAGAGTTTAAGAACTCAGTTATATATGATTATGCAGGATGGGCATGATATTAGATATTATAAATTTGAGGTAGAGATTCAGAGAGAGGGTTGAGAGAGACTTAACAAATAGCAAGCTTTAATGAATACCTCTATCATTATGCAAAATCAAAAGGCATATTACAAATTTTTAATCTTTTGACTTTAGAACCAAACTTGCCTGTTTATGTGGTATCATTTTACCTTTTAATTTGGAGTACGTACATGAAATCTTTTAACTTCATAACCAAACTTGCCTATTTATGTGGTATCAAAAATACATAGGTACCTACAAAAATCTCATTTTATGTTTTCAATTTTTAGGCACAAAGGAGCTTGCACAGCCTTGAGAGAGAAAAAACAACCCTTGGTTATATTGATTTTGGTGTTGCTGCAACATGGTACTCTCTTTTCATTAAGTAAATATTTTGAGTTGTTGTGAGAGTGAATATTATTTTTTCACTTTAACATCTCCTTAAATTTTGATAGAGATGGTAGTAGCTTCAAAACATACACAAATAATTTATTCATATTATTTTTTTCCTATAAAGTTTTATTCTCTCATCATCCTCAAAGTCAAAATACAAGTAGTGTTAATCTTTGATTTTTCTTGGGTTGTCCTAACAATTGATTGATTTAAGTTGAATCTTCGAATTGAATAGTGGGAGCTGTCCTCAATTTATAAGCTTATTATTTTACATTATATTTGTATTTTAGATTGAGCCAATCATTTGAGAAGTGCATTGAAAATGGATATTTACTTATTAGCATTTGTATGATAGAAGAAGCTTTCAATAAATATTTTTCATTCTTTTACCATTTTTGCAATAATTGTTATGGAGTAGATTAACTTTCCTTTAATGTTTGGTTTCATTTTAAAATAATTTTAGTTGACTTTTGTTAAACTATTCCGTGCATCACACGGGTTAGCGACATCAACATTATTTAAATAAATAAATAAAATAAAAATTCTGAATTTATATTTCTAAAACCTGATAATAAAAAAAAACACAAAATCTGATTTTATATTTGTAAAACCCAATAGATAAAAGCAGACCCCTTCTCCTTACTCCAAAACAAAGACCCACAACCCATTCAGACTTCAAAGTCCCCCATTTTGATTCTCCTTCTCCAGCTCACTCGGCATTCAAATACAAAGAATTTGCAATTGAAGGCAGGCTTCTCTGATAAGCAAAATCCGAACCCAAGGTAAGAATTCGAGTTTGCTTTCAATTGAAAACCTACTTACTCTTTAATTATTTTCTTTATATTGGACTCTCTCCACTTCAATTGTTCATGTGGGTGATCTACTTTTGGTGTTTTGGGTTGCTATGGCTGAATATTTCGCCTTAGCGGGAGGAAGTTTTAGTATTTAATCATCTTGATTTAATTTTGATCTTATATTTTAGATGGGTTATTTGTTTTTTAGTTATAAATATGAGCCTTTTAGCGTATCCATTACTTGCATTGGTACTAATTAATGAATTTCCAATAGGTTTAATTCTTGGTGATAGGTTTCAAATTTGCTACATAGCACGTTTGGTCTTTGTTTTCCTTTTTGTTCTTGAAAAGATATAATAATTTCATTTTTAGATGATAGTTGGGAATATTTACAAATTTTCAATTAGTCCAGAAATTTGATTTTTCAAGTTCTAGGGATGAAGGAGATCAAGATTTCAAAGGCCAATTTGATGTAAGCCGTGGCTTTTGTGATGGGTGGAATTCAGGAAGCCTGCAATGATATTTGTAGCATTTGCCTTGAAGCCCTCCCTCTGTGATAGTGATCTTTCAATGGTATCATATACATATAACCAATTTTGTATCTTTATATTCCCAGTATTTGATATATTGTTTTAATAGAGGTGACTAGTAACAAGCCTACCTTTCATCTATAAGGTATTAATCTTGAATAGTAGTGCATATGAGTTCCAATTTTAAGGGCATCAAGTTATTTTCCTTTTGCAATATTATGATTGTTAGTAATAACCAATGGGTTGTGTGGTTGAGGGCTGAGATAGGGGTGTCAAACGTATAACCATACACAATAATAATTGGGCTTCAACATTGTATCCTTTGCAAAGAGAGCATAGTAGTTACTATGAAATTGTAGTTACTGCTCCTAAATCGCTATATTTGACTTGAGTTCTAGAACTTGTATTTTATTTAGATTATTGTACAATGTTACTTATGGTTTGTGGTTTATCAAATTGTTTCTCATTTTGTATGTGTATAAATCTGTCAACTGTTGTTTACTATATGCATGGTGTGTTTGATAAAATGCCTCTAAAAGATTGTATTATGTGACACAAATAAGGCAAATTTTGGTTTTCTTTGATGATTTTTTGAAATAATTATTGTTCTTTTTTTGACTGATTTGAGTTGCATTATAATAATAACTTTGGGCTAGCATATTTTAGTTGCTATGACAACATGGTCTTTAGAAATCAGCTATCTTTAACTTTTTCATTGTCCCCTTCCCATTGCTTGCAATTCATTTGAATTGACATGCTATAGTTTTTGAGCACCATGCTTAGTCCTAAGATTGGCCTTAAGTTGAGGTTTTGTATTAGTTGCCTTGAGCTTCCCTTACGTCTCAGGGGACTACTTTTCTACTTCTATACTTTTTTGCTTAATGCATAATGGGTTCTCTCCATGATTGCCTCTTTTGAATGTTTGAGTTTCATAAATTGTGCTTCACTTGGGAGAAATTTTTTTTTTTTTTGTTTAGTACTTATGGTTGTTTACCTTATACATGTTCATAATATTTTGTTATGGTACATATTTATTCTATCTTATTTTGAGCTGTTAAGTTGGGTAAAACAAAATGGGCATGTCATGGAGGTGGAGGTTGGCTATTATGGTCAAATCGGAACCAAAGGCATGTGGATGAAACTTTGAAGTTAGTAGTGGATTTGGTGCAAACAACCTGTACACTTGCTATGGAATATATGGAAGCTTAGAGAAATAATCTGTCTAGATAGCTTGTTGAAGAGTGTACATGGCCTCCAATAGGTTCATGTTACAAGGTAAATTTTGCCATCAAGAAATTGCAAAACAATAGATGGTGTAGCTTGAAGGTACAATGATAGTGGAAGTCAATGTATAGGAGCTTTATGTGCAAGAATAGTAGAAGGAAATGATGTTAGACTACTTGGTTCTTCTATTAGGAATATATTTTTCTCTTATGGCTTTCCTTGAACAAACGGACCAATAGAGAAGATAGCATGTGTAGCAAAGAACTGGTTGGGTTTGCTAGACAATGATGTATTGGATGGAGGAGCGTCCTCCATGTATTACGACTCTACTAAACAATGATGTACCTGCTCAATGAAAAAAAAAAAAAAAAAAAACACCCAAATGTATTTGTAGCATTTTCCAGAGGAATTTCTTGCTTCCTTTCAGCATTTTTACTACAGTGTTACTCCAAAAAATTTTAAATCAGATTTTTTTCTACTGAAAGTTGTGCTACTACCCCAGTCCATTAAAAATCACTGCTCATGTTTTAGTTTTAAAGTTGTAATATCTATTGGACACTATAGTATTTTGTGTTTCAATGTATTAATATTGTTCTTTTAAAAAAAAAAAAAATTGTCATATTTGAATGATATCTTGAATAATCACTAAATATATATAGTATATTATTAATGTCATCTCTTATTCATAAGCATTTCATTTAATTATATAAGTTATTCCAACTAAAATAAAATAAAATGAAGATTTGAAATAATATTTTAAACTACCATAAATAAATATTCAATATAAACTAAAATTAATAAAATTTTCAATAGTTTTCCCGTGCATCGCACGGGTTAGAGACTAGTTAATGTAATAGGTATTATAGGTTAAATTCAAATTAAAAAAAATATATATATATTATACTTCAAAGACTAGTGATTAGAAAAATTTGTAGATAATTTTTAAAAAAAAAAAATATTGTTAGTGATTATATTTATTTATATTATTAATTAAATTATTTATGATGTTCCCGGTTCAACCACCAATTGGACCTCGATCAAACCAAAAAAATCGAGAACCACTCTTTTTAGATCTTACATCCAGTCAAGTTTTTAAAACTAAAAGTCTTGTTTATTGAGTGAAAAAAAAGGAAGACAGTTTATTGATCTATTTATATATTTACCTAATAAAATTTTCTTTGATTTAAAATTTGAGTTGAAAATGATAAGTTTTGGTAAGAAAATTTGGATGAACCTCAAATGGGTTGAAACTTGAAATTTGTTTTGACTTCTGAATAGATTTGAAGTTATAAATTGGAGGGACACATGGTAAAAATATTATAATGCAATTAATTTGTTATTTTAAATCTAACTTGAAATATGTGACACAAAATAATTAATTAGAGTGGATGATTATTATTATTATTATTATTATTATTTTTGATGAGTAGAGTGGATTAACTTAACCTTTAATTTGTTGTTCCTTTGTTTTAAAGATATTATATGTAGATATGTAAAACTTATTCGCAACGTGCACATCCCTATGCACAAAGTGCTTGAGGGTTTTGGGGGAAAGGGTTCGAGCTGTGGGATTAGTAGCATGTTGTAATTATCGCTCAAAAAAAAATTCGCAACGTTCTTGGGTTGTGGGTATTATGGTATAAAAATAACCTATTAAGGCAAACATGTTAGCCTACAGGTATAGAAGCACCCCAATAATCCAATAATAATAATAAAAAAGGGCGTGATTAACTGAACCATATTCCATTTTCTCAAGCATAAAATATAAAATAAAATGGTCTTAATTTGTATGTCTTTGCATTTGGATCTGTCTTCATAATTAATATCTGAGCTCTCTCTCTTTTTCGAAATCCACCTCATGCTCTTAGTGCTCTATATGGCTCTGTTTTGCTTAGATCGACATGTAAGTCCATCTTCCTCATTGTTTCTCTTTCAATTTTCTGCTCCATGGGTTTTCTAGGATCTCGGCTAGACCAAAAAATGGGCAAACTTGCCAAACATGGCAATTTCCCGAAGAGAATGGCATAGTTTAGGCAAGTCTTCCACATTCAACAAACGTATATGTGTCTTAGATATGAAACTTTGGAGAGGATCCTCATCACTAACCAAAATGGGGATGTTATCCCTTTGGTCATCGTAGTAGAGGGTTAGGAATTGGAATAAGGACATGTCCAATTAAGTCACGAGATTTGTGTACATTACTGTGTTGCTAGTTAATCTGTTTGAAGGGTATTGAGTATGCATGTGAACAGTTCAGTAGTAGAGTAGGCATTTTCATCAAGCTACTATACTAAATGTAATAGACCTTATAACAGGCTTGTAAATCGCCAACATGGAGTTATGGCGGCTCCCCTTACCTAGCCATTGACTTCTATCCTATGTGAATTGTAGTAGGCCTTTATATCAAGTTTTGTTACAAGAGAGGGATATGTAAGTTGTATTTGATTCCTGTGGTTCTTTAATAAAATTTGACTGGTATAAAGACTTAGTTTTTGAATCAAAAAATAAAATTAAAAAACAAAAAGAGAAAGAGAAAGAGAATTACTTTTTAGTGAGAAGTGATTTTTTTTTTCAAAAATAAGAAACTAGTGTCATGTGGAGTACCTATCGTTTTTTGTTCTCAAAACATGTTTTCAAAACAAGTGTCAAACAAAATTTGGAGAAATTGTGTTATTTTTTCTAATTTTAGATTCATAAAATGGCTTATCTGATTCGTGTGATGTGGATGCAGTACATGAGCTTGAGATTTAACCAAGTAAAAGGACACGATGCTTTACACAGTCTCCGGGGTTTATTATCATAAAAAGGGGACCTTCAAATGTGACATGGGTAATAAATTAGTACCATCTAATAAAAATAATGTCCTTTAACAAAAAACCAAGGGCAGACTGCAAGTTAGCACAAAAAACAAAATAGAACAAAAATCTATATAATGCATGAACAGTTTAAATGTCATGATGCATACTCTAATGCAGTGCAATTAAGTTTAAAGTAACTTCAATTTCATAAAATTGGCTTGAGCATAGAGTTTCTATCAAAAACACCAAAAATTTAAAACCACTTGTTCAATTTGTAAAAAATTGACCAATTGATCATTACACAAGATAGATTACATAAAATAATGATCAATTACATCAATTCAACAAGCTAATTTCATCAATTGAAATCAATTTAAACAAAATCCCCAAATTCGGATAAATACAAGCCCTAGAATTTTCAATTTCGCACAACACACCAAATTGATCAAATTAACCAACATAGATCATGATTATAACATTATAGGAACAAAACCCAATGATCAATTGTAGAAAAAGAGACTTGAATCAACAAAAATCCCAATTTGAAAAGTTCCGAAAATACCCAATGAAATGCATGAAAAATGCATGAACACATGAAATAAAATGCAAAATGAAGAGCAAAAAGGACTTACCAGCTTATAGAGAGGAAAACCTTGCAAAAAATCCGGAGGAAAACGAAAAAAAATTGCGGGCTAGCCTTGTCCAATTCGGAGAGAGAGAAAAAGTTTGAAAACCTTTTTGAAAAGAAAGTTTGAAAACGTCAAACTTTGATTTTTTTTTTTTAAAACCTGATTCACGAGTTTCGATTGATCGAAACAGACAAAGGCTTCTTTAAAAATTTTCAAACAATTTTGATTGATCTAAAAACAGATTGGATCAATCGAAGCAGACAGAGGCTTCTTTAAACATTTTAAAACACTTTCGATTGATCAAAAAAACATATTGGATCAATCGAAGAGGACAGAGGCTCACAAAATTTTTGAGAAAAAACATAGTTTTGAAAAAAATCAAAGACACATTTTAGAAACACTCAAAGCATTGAAATTGATGAACAAAATGCATGAGTATGTGATGAAATGTATTTCAAAAACAAAGTTTTAAACCTAGTTTTCCCAAAATTAAGATCATCAAACATTTTCCATAAATTGTTAAGCATCAAATCTATTTTGCATAAAAATTCAAAGTATTTGCAAACTTGGTTAGTCAGACCTAAGACACACACAATAACATGTACAATGTTTAGCAAAGAGTAACTTGTGTAGTGTGTGCAACTAGCAAAAACTTGAGATACATGTGAGGTGATATGTGTATAGCAATTAAACACAAAGTCTACAAAATTCATCACATAAAATTTGAAAGGGACTATTACCAAAAGAGTTACATCATATAACTCCCACATCTCCTAGATCATAAGCTTGCAATTATGTAAGTTTCTTGATTTTGCCTCATATTGTACACACCAATTTTAAATTATTCAGAAACTTATTAAAATAGTTAGGATAATGTACACACCAATTTCAGCAAGTATTTGATTTATCTTTAAGCCCAATAATGTACATACCAATTTTAGCATTTAAACCGAGGCTACACCTTTTGATCTTTTTGTGCATGTGCTACACTTTCTCGAGCACAAAATCTTACGATATGCACTAAGGTGTTCATGATTGGCTAGTGAACAGTGGTGAGATGGTTATTTATGCCATTCTCTAAAGGTTCAAGTCCGACAGTCAAAGACAAGGGACTTCAAGATCAAGACAAAGTGATCAAAACCATAAACATCTTTCCCACACAACATGCACTACAAAGCTTCAACTAGTAAAGTGCAATAACTAAGTTCATCAAAGCTAAACAAGTTACAAAATACATGTTATGTGAAAATAAATTGACCAACCTTGTTTTCAAAAACCAAGAAAATAGTGCAAAACACAATTTGCTTCCTTTTTCTTCTTCTTCTTTTTTTTTTTTATTTTTTTTATTTTTTATTTTTTATTTTTTTATTTGAAAAAGATAAACAAAAACAATCTAGAATGAAATGCATGAATGTTATGCAATGCAAATCCTAGAAATAGAGAAAACAAAAACCAAAGAACAATGGTCACAAAGAATAGCAATGAAGCACAAGGACCATGTCTGAAGAACTCAATTAGATTGAGCCTTTTGTATCCAAAACTTTTTAGATGCACCACGAGTATTGGAGTTCTTATTCACATGGGAATAATTTCCAACTCCAGGATTGGAATAAAGGTTTAGAGCCTTTACCAATTCACCAATGAGTACCATAGGATCTAGTGCTTAAGGCACATGTACTTTTGGTTTGTTTGCTCTCTTAGCAGCTTGCAGCTTGTAACAATTTGGACGAATGTGTCCAGACTTTCCACAAAAATGACAAACCCATGCAGGCTTATCATGTGACTTGTCCTTAGAAAGGGTAGGCTGCTTAGGTTTAGACTCTTTTAGTTCAACCCTAATCTTCCTAGGAGGTGTAACTTTTAAGGGTTTGACAACTTCACTCACAGGAGGTTCAGAAGAAGATGAAGGAACGAAGATAGTGGAATTGGGTGCAGACACATTGATGCTTTCTACAAAACCTAACCCAGTTTTGTCAGAAGGAGACTTTTGAACACTCAGCATATGATCAAGTTTGGAACTATCTGACCTATTAGATTGTTCTCTAGCAATAGAAAGCTCTTGTTCCAAATTCTTAACTTTATCAAGTAAAAGCATGTTCTCAGTCTTAACATTATTCAAAAGTTCAGTAGCATCAAATAGTTTAACAAGCAAAATTTTCTTATCAAGCTCAAGAGATGCAATTTTCTTCAAGCCTAATTCAACATTCATAGCATCCTTTGCAGCAACTTTACAAAGTTTATTGTAGGCTTCTTGAAGATCTGCATCCTTAGAGAGTTCCCCATCAGAAGGGTTCTCTTCAGCAGATACGCTTTCATTGACTACAATAGTAGCAGTGAAAGTAATGAAGTTTCCATCCTCGTCACAACCAGACTCATCATCAGAAACTTCACCATCACTAAGGGTTACAGCCATAGCCTTATCCTTAGACTTCAAGTAAGTAGGACATTCAGATTTCATGTGACCATACCCTTGACATCTAAAACACTGAGGACTCATAGAATTATTTAAAGATTGACCTACTTTTTCTCTAGGTTTATCAGTGTTGTTAACCTTAGTGGGATCATTCTTCCTAAAGTTTCTAGGTTCAGCAGTGTTCTTATCTCTTGCCCTTCTGTTGTTGTTTCTAAGAAAATTCCTAAAGTTTTTGGCAAGGTAAGCAATCTTTGTAGTAGAGAGCTCATCATCAAATCCACCAACATCAACATCATCAACAGAGTTAAGAGCCATTGATTTGGATTTGCTAGTCTTAGGTAGGTCCAACTCATATGATTGAAGAAATCCTACAAGTTCATCAACAGGGATGAAGTCCATATCCTTGCTCTCAGTGATGGCAGTCACCTTGGGTCTAAAATCTTTAGTCAAGGATCTAAGAATCTTCCTAACAATTTTAGGTTGATCTTAGATTTCACCCAAGTTATATGCAGAATTAACAATATCATTAAATTTAGCATAGAATTCATAAAAAAATTCATCATCAGACATCTTAATGCTTTCAAATTTAGAAGTTAACTGTTGCAATTTGTTGATTTTAACAGCCTTTGTGCCTTCATGTATAGTCTGGAGGATATTCCAAGTAGTATGAGCAACCTCAATATTAGAGATTCTCTTAAATTCCTCCATAGAAACAGCATTAAAGATAACATTCATAGTTTTGCTGTTAAACGCGGCTATTTCTTTTAAGAAGTTTGCCACTCACTAACAGGAGTAGTGGGCTTTTCCCATCCGTATTCGACGAAGTTCCAGACTCTCTCATCAACTGATTTCAGGAATGCTTTCATCCTTACTTTCCAATAAGCATAATTATTCCCATCAAAGTGAGGAGGAATAACAAGAGAGTGTTCGTATTCCATGACAACAGGGGTCAAGGATCAGCTCAGTGATCAAAAGATTAACAACAAGAGAGCAACATGTTCTGATACCACTTGATAGTTTTTAGACCCTTAAAAACACAATTGGATTAACCTAGGTAATTAGCCAAGTTGTTACTTAGTCCAAATTCCAAATCTAGGTTACCATAATCAAACAATCATATTATGCAAAGCAGCGGAAAGATAAATAACACAATGAGATGATCACTCAGGAAACCAAACTAGTAAAAACCTGGGAAGGATTTAACCTAGCTATCCTCAAGGTAAACCTGAATCCATTATAAAAGAATCGAAGTTGTTCAACAGGACTTAGACCACTAACATCCTATTGCTACCCACCAGTAGAAACTTACTGACACGACCATGTGCAAGCTCCGAGACCACGGACTTCTTCTTTCTTGGATTCTCCAGCAAGTACAAGCACCCCCGCTTGTGTTTCTTTAAGCTTCTATGGCAACAACTGAATGATCATCAAGTTCTTGAATGAATCTCCTTTTTGATAATCCTAACTTCTGTAAAGGAAAGCTCCTTACAGATCTCACAAGAGATTTACACAAATAGCAATATGAGCAACACTAAAACGTGGTTAGGGTTTGCATTATATACCTAGGGCAAAACTACAAAACCCTAAATGTTTTAAATAAACTAGGGCTGAGTTGGAATTCTGCAGAAAACACATTCTGCCCAAATTTCGATTGATTGAGCCTAAGCTTCAATCGATCGAACCAAGCCGAATTGCACTTTTAATTCTGCAACAACTTAAATCCAACTTTACATAAATGAACCAACTTTGAGCAAGTCTAAACACGACTAAACATCTTATTTTGATCATGGTTTGCCAACAATACACATTAGAGTTCTAAATACATAAGATCCTAAGTCTTTAGAACCTAACATCTTCGATAACACATCGCTATGTTGTCCTTGTGTTTGCATCTCTCTTCCCTTTATCTTTTGTCATTTAATTACTGTTGTGGTTGTGATTATTTATGGTTTAGATTGTTTATTAATTCTGTTTTAGCTTATGTTCATGTTCCCCACAAATATTGTTTGATAATAAGCTTGAATTGGTAATATGTAAATTGAGGGTCTAAACGTTCAAGGTGTTTTATACACGATTTGAACATTCAATTGGTATCAGAGCGGGCGCACTTTCTGTGGTTTAATTACCTTAGTGCGATCCTTGACCCCATTTGAGATGGATCGGTCTCAATCTTTAAATGCTCCACCATATTTTGATGGTAGCAATTATGCCTTTTGGAACGTACGAATGAGAGCATTTTTATGTTCGATAGATGAATCTGTTTGGGATGCCGTTGATATCAGCTGGACTAGGCTAGATGCAACCAAATCCATATGGGATAAGGCAGCCCTCACGGCATATTTTATGTCTCAAAACATATTTTGCCTTGTACCTTTGTACAAATGGCCTTGTGCATTTAAGAGCGTAGCTTGTTTCCTAAGCACTTCATATCTTTGTGGGAGAAATCTTGACATCTATGTGACTGTTGTAAATAGATCTTCAAACTTGTCATGAATAAGTAGTCAACGGTATTGTTGATCTTGAGACATGCATAAACTTGTGCCTATATATCTTCCCACTCATTTATTTTATTGTTTTTGCTTAAAAGAGCTCACCAAATATAAATCTCCAAATGGAAAGAGATATTGAGCTGCAAAAGCCTGTCGCACATACTAGTATTTGACTAGAAAAAAGGGAAAGCGACATAAAATAAAATGTATGATGCCCAAAAAGCCAAAGACTAACTCATCAAATTGAAATATCAAAAATTTCGGGCATCGATCTAATGAGATGTATTGATTCAAAAAGATCAAATGATATGATGTGTATGGAGCCAAATGAAAAGCTTCACATGTTATGTAATCAAGTTTTGTGGGAAGTCATATATGCGTATTTCTATAATTGAGATGGGTCACTTTATCTAGTGCTAATTGTGTATGGCTTGGTTGAATTGATCATTGAAGCTTCACATTAGACTAAGGACTATCTCATTGTTGATATCCACACACATCACACATGTCTATGTTCAATGAATGTCATATTCATTTGTGTGATTGTACTTGTTTAAATGTGTTTTCACATGCTCAATCTCTGTTGATCAACCATAAAAATATTTTTAAGTGTTTAGTTGTTTTTGGAAAGTATTTTGTTTTTACAAAAATTGTCAAAATTTCAAAAACAAAGTTACCCTGTTCTGGCGACTTAGTCGCGGGTTGATCCAGTCACATGCTCCAGTCGCGAGCCCATACAGAAATTTTTCGCGACTCACTGGCGGGTCAATGTCCCAGTCACAAAAAATACTTAGAATAATTTTCAAAATTTGGTTTTTTAATGTTTCTCATGGCTCAGTCTGGCGACTTGTTCGTGGGTGGAGGTTCCAGTCGCGAGGGTACTCAGAAATTTTCGCGGCTTACCTCGTGACTCTCTCGTGGGTAGAACTTTCGCGAAAAACACTTAAAAAGATTTTCAAATTTTTTGTTTTAAGTGTTCCAGCGACTTGCTCGCGACTTAGCCCAGACGCGAAAATCACGTGTTTTGCACAAATAGGTTAGTTTTTAAAACATTTTAAGTTTCCCTCGAACATTTTGTGACTATTCATTATCTCCCTCACTTAAACCTCTCTCAAACTCATCGTGTCACTCTCAAAAACCTCAATTTTTGCTTCATTTCAACTTCAAATCTTCAAGAAAAAGGTATGGGTTTTCTCTCTCTCATTACATATTTCATGTTTTGAGCTTTATTTTCTTGATTCTATGAGTTGGGGTTATGATTTGTGATATCTGTAGTTTCGGATATGGGTTGGGATCATGTTTGTTGTGTTTACGTGTTGGGTTTTGGTTGATCTTGTTTCCTGAATGCTAAATATGATTGTTATCATGTTTTAGTTTCACTATTTGAGTTTGTTAACTGATCTGTGTTGGTTGGTTATTCTCATACCCATGATAATATGTCTCATTGTCATATGCTATTTGTTTGGGTTTACTGTGATATACTCTGTTTGTGAGTATGGTTGGTTCAAAATGGTTGAGCTTAAGTGGTTGGGTTATATTTTTTTTTACTTTAATGTTGCTATTGATTATCGATATCATGTATGTTGCTTCTGCCTTGAGGATATTGTCTGCTCTGTGTTGGTTTGAACATCTCATACTCATTAAGATATGTCTCATTGACATATGCTTCAATACAGTTGATTAGTGCATGTTGAAGTCTGTGCTTGGGAATATGCCCTAGAAGTGTTTATGATTGAGTTGTTGTACTCACTGTCTCAATGTGTTATGTATAAGTATTGTTGATAGGTTGTTCTATCCTTTTCTGATTTGAGCTATCTCTTTCATTGTCTGAATCTCAACTGAATATGGACTGATTGGTGATATATTTCTATGTTCTTTTCAGTTATACTAATCTGATACTAATGTTTGCATTTCCATCTATTGTGCTTTTTTTTTTTTCTTTTTTCTTTTTTTTTTTTTTTGTGGCCTTTTTTGTTGTGTTTACAGATGGCTCATTCTCCTACAAAGAAGAAGACTACTGCCAAGAAGGGTGACAAGAGGCTGAAGATGGACAATACCAAGTTCAGGCCTCTTCAGCATTTTGAGAGATACACTCAATTCTACATAAAGGCAATCATCATTCAGGAAAGATTTGTAGACTTGGTGGATTTGAAGAACACCTTCATTCCAAGCTGTTTTGAGGGCAGAGGTTGGGATAAGTTGTTGAGTGACTTGCTTGGAGTGTGTGAGCCTTTGATCAGGGAGTTTTATGCTAATGCTAGGTTAAGAGAGGATGAGATAGATTGTTGGATTCGAGGACATGAGTTCACCATAGATGCAGGTGATGTAGATGAGGTGATAGGGCTTGAAGGTTTAGATGACCATGACTTCACCAATTACAAGAATAGGATGTTATCCATTGAAATAGTTCAATCCCATATTGGTGGTATTAGAGAGGGGGAGATGTCTCAACACTAATGCCTTCCCAGTTGACAGAAGGTGTCTAACCACCATCATGATGATCAACTTGTACCCAGTGAGGAAGCTGACTACAATCAACAATGCTAGAGCTATCTTTCTCATGGAGCTCAAGGAGAACACCTTCATAGACATCAGCTCTCACATCTTTGACACAATTGTGGCTGAGACTAGAACAACTTCAAGGGCCAAGCTGATTTTTCCTAGCCTTCTTATGAGGCTTTTCAGACTGAAAGGTGTTGACATCCCTCAAGATATCAGTCTCATGCCTACACCCTCAGCCATCAACAAACTGACCATCACAAGGATACAAGTTCATCTCCCAGGTGATGAAGAGGAAGGTAACCAAGAAAAAGGTGAACCCATGGACACTAAGACAGAGGATGCAGGAAAACCTTCAAGCTCAAGAGGTCGAGGCAAGAGGAGCATTCATCCTCATCAGATGTACCTCCAGATGCATTCCAGATCATCCTAGAAAGGATTAATGGGCTTAGAGATGTCCAGAATGAACAATCTGACAGGCTTGTTCCTAGATGCATACATGTTTTGTGCATTGGTTAAGTATTGGACATGCAAATGATACTTGAGCATTGTGGTCACTATTCTATAGTGATTGCTTGTATGGTCAAGCTATGGTTTATTGCTTTATTCCATTTTGCTTGATCGCATTGTGCTTGCTTCATATGCATTACAAGTTTTTCTGCATACAATGATCAAATTGTGTTGTTGTGTTTTAGGATATACTTGTTCTTATGATTCAAGAGCTTTACATATTCTAGAGTTAGGTGTTAGTGAGTTTTGTTTAACTGTTCCCAACTCACATGTTATGTCTAGAGTTTATTTTAGGGTTTTGTCACGGAATAGCCAAAGGGGGAGATTGTAAGGTTGAATTTAATCAACCATCTTGTTGGCTTTATTCCGTGCCAAATTTTCTTGTAATTTAGCAATTAGTAACCCTGTATTTAGATGGGAATCATGTAAGGGTTGTGTGTGAGAGAGTGTGAAGAAATGCTCAAAACTGTGTAGTGAACCAGGGACTTGCGGCTAAATCTCACGAGTGGCTCGTGGCTTGCAAGCCGCTAGAAGATGCACACGAGTGAAGCATGCAGAAAAGCTAAACCGTCATGCCAGCTATTGCACTACAAGACAAAAAGTCTAGTCTGGCCATTCAGTTATCTCGTGGCTTGGACTTGCAACTCAGTCAAGTTGCAAGGCCAAGTCGCCAGTTCACTCTGTTATTGAAAAACTGACTCTTCACATTTCTTTCTCACTCCAGTATAAATACCCCTTATACCCATGAAATGTAAAGAGCTTCCAAAGAGAATTTTGAGAGAGAAACCCTAGAGAAAAACAAGATTGACTCATCCACAATCTTTACATAGTGACTCTTCAAATTCCTTAACTCTCACCCTCTCCAATGTTACATCCTTGAGAGGTTCATTAGCCAAAACTTTTCTCACCATACCCATATTTGTGAGAAGGCTTTTTGGTGCTTTGGGAAGTAGTTAAGAAGGGACCAATTCACATTGGCTGATGCTATGGGTTATAGTGGAATCCGGTAAGCTAAAGAAGACAAAGGTTCGGCGCAATCTCGTTGGAGCAAGAAGCTTGGAGGGCTTAGGTACACTAGGTAGATTAGGCTTGGAGGGTCTTCTGCTATTCATGTATCCCAACTTCATTCTTTAGTGGATTATTGACCGCTTGGAGGGCGGCAAAGAGGTTTTACGCCGAGGGCTTCGGTTTCCTCTTTGATAACACATTGCTGTGTTGTCCTTGTGTTTGCATCTCTTTTCCATTTATCTTTGCCATTTAATTACTGCTGTTGTTAAGATTATTTATGGTTTAGATTGTTTATCAATTCTATTTTAGCTTATGTTCATGTTCCGCACAAATATTATTTGATAATAAGCTTGAATTGGTAATGTGTAAATTGAGGGTCTAAACGTTCAAGGTGTTTTATACACTATTTAAACATTCAGACTGTAAAATGAGAACCCTTAGCTATGGAAGAATGCGTAACCAAGATGGGAAAAAAATCAATTATATGTTTGTTTCCAACATCAAAAACTTCCAATGTTGTACAATTAGCCAATGACCTTGGTAAAGGCCCCTCAAAACGATTTTGACTTAATGTGATCATCCCCAATTTGCATCCTTCCGTGAATATTTGAGGAATGTTGCCATGAAAGTTGTTGTATTGGAGATTAAGAATTGAAAGGTTTCTCAAGTCTCCTAAACAATGGGGAAGGAAGCCACTCAAGTTGTTGTATGAAACATCAAGATAAGAAAGAGAACTTAGTTCACAAATCATTTGAGAGATGTCTCCAATCAACATGTTGTTAGAGACAGAATAATAAAGGATGGATGGAGGTGGAATTTGTAGTGACCCCTGAAGCTTGTTGTTTGGAAGGATCAAAATTTGTAGATTGGTCCAAATGAGAGCATCTGGGATATGATCAAAACCTGTGAGTAAGTTGTCAAAAATCTCTAAAACTTTAAGAGTACCTTTACTCATGTTTGAGATCCATTTTGGTATGTGGCCATGAATGTTGTTTAGAGAAAGTTCCAAAACTTCCAACTGATCTTGGTTTCGAAGGAACTCTGGGAAGTCACATAAGTTACAAGAAACAAGTCCTAATATCCTAAATTTTGGAAAGGTAGAATTGGTACTAGGATCAATAACCAATGAAAGATTGTTATAAGATAAATTGAGGTGGGAGAGGTTATTGAGCTTTTGAAACAAGTCAAATTTGTTAGGTTCTAAAGTGTAGGACTTTATGTATTTAGAACTCTAATTTGTATTGTTGGCAAACCGTGATCAAAACAATGTGTTTAGAAGTGTTTAAAGCTAGCTCAAAGTTGTATGTCAATGTAAAGTTGGAATCGAGTGTAAAGCAGAAAGCACTGTGGCTTTCGGCCTGGCTCGATCAATCGAAGCTTAGGCTCGACCGATCGAATCTCGGGCAGATCGCTTTTCTGCAAAATTTTCCAACTCAGCCCTAAGTGTTTTAAAACGTTTTTTAGGGTTTCTTATTTGTCCTAAGTATAAAAGGCAAACCCTAGCCATGTTTTAGTGTTACTCATAATTGCGGTTTGTGTAAATCTCTTGTGAGATCTAGAGGAGCTTTCCTTTACACAAACTTAGGGTTTTCAAGGAGGAGATATTCTCTACACCTTGATGATCAAAACAGTTACTGCCATTAAAGCTTAAAGAATACACAAGCGGGGGTGCTTGTAGCTGGTGGGAATCCAAGAAAGAAGGAGTCCGTGGATTCGGAGCTTGCACGTGGTCGTGTCAATAAGTTCTACTGGTTGGTAGCATTAGGAAGTCGAGCAGGAGTGCTTGTAAGTCCTTTTGTATGAACTTCGATTCTTTCTGATAATGGATCCAAGTTTACCTTGAGGATAGCTAAGTCAAATCCTCCCCAGGTTTTTACCGGTTTGGTTTCCTAGGTGATCATATCGTGTGTTATTTATTTTCCGCTGCTTTGCATGATTTGATCTTTATTATTGTGATAACCTAGACTTGTTTAATTGGACTAAGTAACAACTTGGCAAATTACCTAGGTTTAATCAATTATTTTAAGGGGTCTAAAAACCATCAAGTGGTATCAGAGCGGGTAGCTCTTTTGTTGTTGATCTTTTGATCACTGAGCTAATCCTTGACCCCTGTTGTCATGGAACACGGACACTCTCTAGTTATTCCTCCTCACTTTGATGGGAATAATTATGCTTACTGGAAAGTAAGGATGAAAGCTTTCCTGAAATCCATTGATGAGAGGGTGTGGAACTCCGTTGAATACGGATGGGAGAAGCCCACTACTCCTGTTAGTGAGTGGCAAATTTCTCAGAAAGAAGCATCTTCGTTTAATAGCAAGGCTATGAATGCGATTTTTAACGCTGTTTCTATGGAGGAATTTAAGAGAATCTCGAATGTTGAGATCGCTCATACTGCTTGGAATATCCTCCAGACTGTGCATGAAGGCACAAAGGCTGTCAAAATAAATAAATTGCAGCAATTGACTTCTAAATTTGAATGCATTAGGATGTCTGATGATGAATCTTTTGATGAATTCTATGCTAAATTGAATGATATTATTAATTCTGCTTTTAACTTAGGTGAAATCTATGATCAACCTAAAATTGTTAGGAAGATTCTTAGATCTTTGACTGAAGACTTTAGACCCAAGGTGATTGCCATTACTGAAAGCAAGGATGTGGACTCCATCCCTGTTGATGAGCTTGTAGGATCTCTTCAATCCTGTGAGTTGGATCTACCCAAAACTACCAAATCCAAATCAATGGCTCTTAAGTCAGTTGATGATGTTGATAGTGGTGGATTTGATGATGAGCTCTCTGCTACAGAGATTGCCTATCTTGCCAAGAATTTTAGAAATTTTCTCAGGAATAACAATAGAAAGGCAAGAGGAACAAACACTGCTGAACCTAGAAATTTTAGGAAGTATGATCCCACTAAGGTTAATAACAATAATAAACCTAGAGAAAGAGTAGGTCAATCTTCCAATAATTCTTTGGGCTCTCAATGTTTTGGATGTCAAGGGTATGGACACTTGAAATCTGAATGTCCAACCTACTTGAAGTCTATGGGTAAGGCTATGGCTGTAACCCTTAGTGATGGTGAAGTTTCTGATCATGATTCTGATTGTGATGAGGATGGAAACTTCATTGCTTTCACTGCTACTGCTGTAGTTGATGAGAGCATATTTGTTAAAGAGAACCCTTCTGATGGGGAACTCTCTGAAGATGCAGATCTTCAAGAGGCCTATAACAAACTTTGCAAAGTTGCTGCAAAGGATGCTATGAATGTTGAACTTGGCCTAAAGAAAATTGAATCTCTTGAGCTTGAAAAGAAAAATTTGCTTGTTAAATTGTTTGATGCTAATGATCTTTTGAACAATGTGAAAATTGAAAACATGCTTTTGCTTGATAAAGTTAAATCTTTGGAACATGATTTATCTGTTGCTAGATCTGCTAGTTCTAAACTTGATCAAATGCTGAGTGTTCAAAAGTCATCTTCTGACAAAACTGGTTTAGGTTATGTTGATAGCATCTGTGTGTCCGCTCCCCATTCCACTAAGTTTGTTCCTTCATCTTCTCCTTCTGAACCTTCAGTGACTAAGATAGTGAGTGAAACTGTCAAACTCCCTGTGAGTGAGGTTGTTAAACCCTTAGAAGGTTCATTATCTAGGAAGATTAGGGTTGATCTGAAAGAATCTAAGCCTAAGAAGCCTACCCTATCTAAGGACAAGACACATGATAAACCTGCATGGGTTTGTCATTTTTGTGGAAAGACTGGACACATACGTCCAAATTGCTACAAGCTGCAAGCTGCAAAGAGAGCAAACAAACCAAAAGTACCTGTGCCTCAAGCACTTGATCCTATGGTACTTATTGGTGATTTGGTAAAGGCTTTAAACTTTTATTCCAATCCTGGAGTTGGTAATCATTCTCAAGTGAATAAGAACTCTAATGCTCGTGGTGCATCTAAAAGGTTTTGGATGCAAAAGACTCGACCTAACTGAGTCTTTCTGACATGGTCCTTGTGCTTCATTGCTCTACCCTTTGTGACAATTGTTCTTCGGTTTTTTTTTTTTTCTCTAGGATTTGCATAGCATAACATTCATGCATTTCATTTTAGGTGTTTTTTTATTTTTATTAAAATTAATGCACTATTCTTCTTGGTTTTTGAGAACAAGGTTGGTTAATTTATTTTCACATAACATGTCTATTGTACCTTGTTTAGCTTTGATGAGCTTATTTTTTGCACATTTCTAGTTGAAGATTTGTATTGCATGTTGTGTGGGAAAGATGTGTATGGTTTTTGATTACTATGTCTTAATCTTGAAGTCACATGTTTTTAAATGTTGGACTTGAACTTTTAGAGAAAGGCATAAATAACCATCTCACCACTGTTCACTAGCCAATCATGAACACCTTAATGCATATTATAAGATTTTGTGCTCGAGAAAGTGTAGCACATGCACAAAAAGAATATAAGGTGAAGCCTCGGTAAAAGTGCTTAATTCTTAAAATCTAATTGGTGTGTACTATTAGGCATGATGCCAAACTCACATAAACTTAAAATTGGAATGTATATTATGAGGCATAAATACAAGAAACTTACATGATTGCAAGCTTATGATCTAGGAGATGTGGGAGTTATATGATGTAACTCTTTAGGTGATAGTCTCTTTTAAATTCTTTGTGATGAATTTTGTAGACTTTGTGATTGATTGCTATTCACATATCACCTCACATGTATCTTATGTCTTTGCTAGTTGCACACACTACACGAGTTACTCTTTGTTAAACCTTGTACATGTTATTGTGTGTGTTTACGGTCTGACCAACCATGTTTTTGCAATCACTTTGAATTATGTGCAAATTAAATTTGTTACTTGAAAATTTGTGGAGAATGCAAAATTTTGTTTTTGGGAATATTGGGCTTAAAATTCTTGTTTGGAAAATCATATCATCTCATACTCATGCATTTTTGTTCTTAAATTTCAATGCTTTGAGTTAAATCTTTTTGTTTTTCAAAAATTGTGTTTTTCCAGAAAAATTTGGTGAGCCTCTGCCTGATTCGATCGGTCCATCCTGTTTTTCGACCGATCGAAATTTTTAAAATTTTAAATTTTTTAAGAGAGGGAGTCTCTGTCTGTTTCAACCGGTCGAGGCTGATTTTCGACCGATCGAAACTCGTATATCAGGTTTTTTTTAAAAAAAAGCTGAATTGGACTTTTTCAAAGTCACTATTCAAACTTTTTCAAGCTTTTCTCTCTCTCCGCGTTGGCTCTTGGCTCCACCATCAAATTTTTGTCGTTTTCCTTCAAAAAATTTGCAAGGTTTTCGTCCTTAGAAGCCGGTAAGACCCTTTTGCCCTTCTTTTTCAAGTTTATTTCTTGTTTTCATGCATTTTTCATGCATTCTCATGGCTATTTTCGGCATCTTCAAAATTATTGGGGTTTTTGATGATTCAAGCCAATTCTTGTGGAATTGATCAATGGGTTTTTGTGCCATGATATTATATTGATGTTCCCTATAGTTTAATTTGATCAATTTGGTGGTTTTTGAAAAATTGAAAATTCTAGGGTTTTGAATTTGATCCGAATTGGGGATTTTGTCAAATTGGTTTAAATTGATGAAATTGGCTTCTCCAATTGATGTAATTGGTCATTATTGTTGTTCTTCCATCATGTGTAATGATCAATTCGTCAATTTTTTTTTAAAAAATTGATCAAGTGGTTTCTATATTTTGGGGTCTTTGTGTTAAAAACCTTAATGTGCAAGCCAATTTTGTAATTTGAATCTTTTGACTCAATTCACTGCATTAGCACATGCATCATGACATTTAAACTTGTTCATGCATCATATAGATTTTGATTCTATTTTTTTTTGTTTTTATGCTAACTTGCAGTCTGCCCTTAGTTTTGGTTTGTGGTTTTTGTTCTTTCGCTCTGTGTTTTGATCCTTATCTTAGCACCATGCCTAGGAAAACTAGAGCTCATAGGACCACTTCCACTTCCTCTAAGTCTCCACCTAGTGTTGAGCTGTTTAAGAATGATAAGTGTAGAGAAGCCTATGACACCTTGCACTGTAGGCGTAAGGTCTGGTCTGAGCGAGTTGTTGTGTTTGATGAGCTTGATCCGGCCATTAGGGCCAATTTTGAGTCTAGGGGTTGGTTGCCTCTTGTAGAGATAGATCATCCACCTCCGACCGCCCTAATTAGAGAGTTCTACTCGAATCTCTCTTGCCACATCTATGATTCCAACACCCTTGCTAGGAGTTGGATACGAGGTGTAGAGTTCACCATTACCCCTCGGGTGGTGGCTGAGGCTCTTGGGGTGCCGGTTGTTCGTGATGCTGACTATCCCTATGATGAGTCACCCTCTTTAGATGTTGTCATGTCTTACATCACTGGGTCATCTATCCAGTGGGGTTCTGATCCTCAGATCACGTCCGCTGAGCTTACCAAGACTGCCTATCTCTTCTTTAGGATTGCGTGTCATTCCTTGTGGCCTATCTCTCACTTCCACACCATCCCTTTAGAGCGATGTGTGTTTTTGTACGCCTTTGCTTCTGGAGCGTCTATCAATTTTTCTCACTTGTTCCTTTGTTCTTTGAACGAGGTTCATAGGAGTTCTGCCATAGGGCATGCACTGATTCATCCTATTTTCATTCATAGGATTTTGCTCTACTTAGGTCTAGATGATTTTCCGTCTGATGAGCCTATTCATGTGATAGCTCCTATAGGTGCCACCTTTCTTCATCAGAGGGCTGCTCAGTTGAGAGGTCCTCCTCCTCGTCCTAGAGGTGCGTCATCTAGTAGTGTTCCCCCTCCTCCCTCTTCTACAGGTACAGCTGCTGCTGAGACTTCAGGTGCTGCTGCTGATGCTGATGCTGCTGTTCCTCCACCGACTGCTACGGATGATTCAGACATTCATCGCACGTTGGATCATGTCTTGACCGTTCAGGCGGCTCAAGGACAGATTTTGGTGGACGTACTTGATGAGATCCGTGCCTTGCGTGCGGAATTGGCACAGTTTAGACCACCTCCCTTTTGATGATGGATATCTTGTTTGCCCTTTGGCATTCCATCACAAAAAGGGGGAGTACTTGTAGGGTTTTTGTTTTTAGGGGGAGATTTTTTGATTTTGGTTGGAGCTTGTGGAGTTTTAGATTGTATCTAGGTGCTTCACTGTGTACTTAACATTTTTAGCTCTTACCTTGTTTTTTATGGGATATTCATGTTAGGAGGAGTTTTATGTTTTTATTGGTACTATATTTGTTTCTTGTTTCAAACTGCTTATTGATTTATATTTATGAGTTATTCATTGATATATGTCTTTATTTGTGTGTTGTTTGAAATCAAGAAGTTATTTTGTTTACTTGTATTATTTCCACACATGCGGTTATGCATTTTGTTTTAGTGTTTCAGGAAATATACAGGTTGATTCAATTGAGCTGCTGTCTACACTTGCAACTGATGGATAGTAGTTAGGATTGAATTTGTTTTATGAGCATTATTTTGTAAAGGGCTTTTCATATTGTAAACTTTGAGCTTCTAAGATGTGTTTTGTCACGGATTGCCAAAGGGGGAGTTTGTTAGGTTCTAAAGTGTAGGACTTTATGTATTTAGAACTCTAATTTGTATTGTTGGCAAACCATGATCAAAACAATGTGTTTAGAAGTGTTTAAAGCTAGCTCAAAGTTGTATGTCAATGTAAAGTTGGAATCGAGTGTAAAGCAGAAAGCACTGTGGCTTTCGGCCTGGCTCGATTGATCGAAGCTTAGGCTCGACCGATCGAATCTCGGGCAGATCGCTTTTCTGTAGAATTATCCAACTCAGCCCTAAGTGTTTTAAAACGTTTTTTAGGGTTTCTTATTTGTCCTAAGTATAAAAGGCAAACCCTAGCCACGTTTTAGTGTTGCTCATAATTGCGGTTTGTGTAAATCTCTTGTGAGATCTAGAGGAGCTTTCCTTTACACAAACTTAGGGTTTTCAAGGAGGAGATATTCTCTACACCTTGATGATCAAAACAGTTGCTGCCATTAAAGCTTAAAGAATACATAAGCGGGGGTGCTTGTAGCTGGTGGGAATCCAAGAAAGAAGGAGTCCGTGGATTCGGAGCTTGCATGTGGTCGTATCAGTAAGTTCTACTGGTTGGTAGCATTAGGAAGTCGAGCGGGGGTGCTTGTAAGTCCTTTTGTATGAACTTCGATTCTTTCTGATAGTGGATTCAAGTTTACCTTGAGGATAGCTAGGTCAAATCCTCCCCAGGTTTTTACCGGTTTGGTTTCCTGGGTGATCATATCGTGTGTTATTTATTTTCCACTGCTTTACATGATTTGATCTTTATTATTGTGATAACCTAGACTTGTTTAATTGGACTAAGTAACAACTTGGCAAATTACCTAGGTTTAATCAATTGTTTTAAGGGGTCTAAAAACCATCGAAATTCTACTGTGCCACTCAAGTTATTTTAAGAAAAATCTAAAATTTGAAGATTCAAAAGGCTGGAAATAGATGTTGGAATTGGACTGCACAATTTTTTGTATGAAAGTCGTAGAGTATTTAGTTGGGTGAGGGTTGTTAGCCACGATGGGATAGGATCGGTTAATTCGTTCCTATCAAATATTAATGTTGAGAAATTTAGACCCCAGTTGATAGGATTAACAAGTTTTAAACCCAAGTTGTTAATTAGATTTTTTATGAATAAAACTCGTTAAAATAAATAAACATCAATATCATGTCAAAATTATGCAGCGGAAAAATAAATAAGACAAGATATGATAACCTAGGAAAACCAATGAAACAAACTAGTTTCACAGTAAAAAACCTGGGGGGAAACCTTCCCGAAAAACAATCCATTATAATAAAGAGAAGTTTTTGATCTAGTACAAAACTTTTGTCCCTAGACTCTACAATCCCCGTAGATGAACTTACAACAGAAACCTTCTACCGCTTTAGAACCTCTGAACTCTTCAATATATGAACGTCACCCTTTTTGCACGGATCTCAGTACGTGACTAACCAAAGATGCACAGCTCTCAGTACGTGACTAACACACCAACTTGAAGAAGACGTTGGCTACAAAGTTCTTCACTTCATCAACAATGAAGATCAAGAAGCACTTGGTTACAAAACCCTAAGGCGCAAAGACGCAGTAGCTTCTTTCAAAGAGAATAAGGCATTGGTTACCTTTAGCATGTGTTCTCTTTGTATTCTCTTATGTGACGGCCTTTAAAATAAGCATTATATATGTTTAGGGTTGTGAGAAAAGAAACCCTACACAAATACATAAGCATGGGCCAAAAATCAAATCTAAAAAATTGATTTTCGTATCTGTTGCGAGCTATCAAGAGCTATCGAGCTAGCTATCGAGATTTAATGAATCAGCACTTCTTCACTTGCGAGCTATCGAGAGGTATCGAGCTTTAATGAATCAACACTTCTTGAATTAACACTTCTTCACTTGTTTCTTGGACAGATTTACATGGTTTCAATATTAGACTTGAACTTTTGTTCTTTGAAGTATTAAACACATCCTAAATCTACCCAATAACAAATAAAGTGCATTTTGTCAAAGAATTAGTCAATTACATAAAATATGTCCTTAACAATTAATGTTGTAAGCTTAGTTAGGTTTCCATTAGAAGAAAATGGGATATCACCATATAAACTAATATTTTCTAGACATAACATAGTGAGTTTGGTTTGCTTACCAACCCAAGAGAGAGTCCCACGGCTGAAAATGTTTTCTGAAAGATCTAGATACGTGAGCTTCGTCAGGTTAGCAAATGACGATGGTATTGGTCCAGAGAAATTGCTACTTCTAACATCCTAACATCCAATTCATATAAGGACTAGAGGTTACCCATTGAATCAGGTAGCTTGCCAGAGAAACTTGCGCCCTCTTGTCTTAAATGTTCAAGGGGGCTACTTCTTTTAAATTCTGGTACACAACCAATGAGTTTTGGATTGAAGCGCACACTAAGAGACTTGAGATTTGGTAGCTGAAAAATTCCCGTGGGAAACTCACCATGCAAACCACAATCTCTAAGAAAAATAGTTGTTAGAGAAGATAAGTTTGCCAAGATACTGGGAACAGTGGATGATATGTCCACCTCACTCATGCAGAACTAGTTCTTCCAAGTTTGTTAACTTCTCAGCTATACTTCTAAGACTAGGCTTGTGAAGCTCCAATGGATTTGGCCCAAGGCTTAGAGAAACCAATTTAGAGAGTTGCAAAAATTTCTGCAAGGATTTTACCTGAAAATCCAGAATAAGAGAGGTTAAGGTGAGTAAGATTTGAAAGCTGCCTTACTCCAATGGGGATTTCAGAGTTGTTGAAGTCGTTGTCCACAAGATTAAGCCTTTGAAGGTGAACAAGCTGGAAGAGGCTGTTGCTAGAGTTGATGGAACCATACAGATAACTGCTACTAAGGTCAAGGCTAATGACATGACCCGTGTTTTCATCACTTTCAACACCATCCCACGGGCAGCAATCATTACTTCGTATCATCCACGAAGAGACCTTCGAATATGCAGAAGGATCATCAGATGCGGACCGATTGAAGATAAAGCTTTCTTTAAATTGCAACTAGCCAAAGCTCTCATCATCATGGCACAGTGGTTGCACAGAAGATATAAGAGAAAACAACGACAATAAAAGAAAGAAAGTGTATGAGCATGAACAAAGAAGGTGATAAACCCATAACGTTCTATAAGATGTTGATAACTCTTGAATAAAACATAGACGTGTATCTATGAGTTTTTATAGACTGAAATGGAAGTCATCGATCTTGTGCATGCACTTAATATCACATTGCACGTGTGAATTCAAGCGACACGAGTGCACTTAATAGTTAATATCACGTTGCAAATGTGAATTCATGATATCTAGTCAAGGCATCTTTGTCTGTCATGGGAGCTTACCAAACACTTCACTATTTGGAGTGAAGTGTTTGGTAATATGTTCCTTCATAGCCTTTTCACACTAGAAAACGCTACTCCAAATGAGATTTCCAAGCCACTTTTGCGAATTTGATTTTTTATTTTTATTTTTTTATGTGCTTATTTGACGTTCTAAACAATTAAATGATCAAATCAGAAGACACTAGAAACAGTAACATTTTTTCCTTCAAAAATCATTTAATTATTTTGTGAAGAGACTTGCATATTACTCAGATAAGTCTTCCACTAGTTGACTCATAATCGACAAAAAGACAAAAAAGATGAGCTAAATGTGGAAACGACCCCAAATGTGAAAATTTGGGGTAGATTGTGAAAAGTCGTGATGCAAGAAGCATCATGCTTACTTTACCAAGTGAAATGGCTAGAAATTTGGGTTGGTAGGTGTGTGTGATTTCAAATCGCTAGAATTTAGTCATTGCTTTCCCAACTTCTCTTCAATCTGTTGGTCCTCTTGATAGAGCTTCCCGTGAATTAGTAAGTTGGTCATTAAAAGGAATTCTGTGAATGGATAATCTAATTTGGCTTTTGGTCCTTCGAGCTTTGCTGAAGTTATTTCCTGGAGGTTGGGACTAGTTAGTTCGTATCTGGTTGAGGCTGTTTCTCTAATAAAATTTCTTACTTCTAATAAATAAATAAAAAGGGTTAAAGGTCATTCTAGTTCAGTAAGTTCAACACAGAGGAATCATTTGTGCAGCTTTAGAGAGAACCTGCAATTGCTGTCTAAGCACTCAAAAAAAGATTCTAAATTTGCAAATGGCATTGCATCATTTGCATATATCATTTGACTTTATTAGGTAGTGGGAGGTGAATGTCATCTCCCACTACCTAATAAAAGATCCAATTAGAAAGATAAGAAATAAAAAAAAAGTCATGTACATTATAAAAGCCTCCTATTTAGAAAGATTATGAGCTAAATGGTTTACTTGGCTTTTTAGTTTTTACAATACAAAATATGATACAATAGTTTGTAAATTACTATTTTAAGTATTTTTTATTCTATGTTTTAGAAGATGATATATTGGCTTATTAGTTTTTCTTTTCTTTTTTATAATCAGTTTATAAGTTTTATATAATGAATTTTGTAACAACTAATATCACTTTTTTTTATATATACTTACTAACATGAGAAATCTAAAATTCAAAAATAAATAAATACATATTGTGAGAAAACCTTAAGAAATAAATTGGTTGCTGATTAGGCCTTTTTCATTTAGAATTTAAGCCTCCTCACAAGAAAGACAAAAATAAAGCTTTTGAAAAAGAGACAGTTGAATCAATTTAAATTTTCAAGAGTTAAACTTGAAAGTTGAGTGATTTTTCAATTAATAAACATATATTTTAACTAATAATAATTTTTTTGATGGAATAATAATAAATAATAATTAGCAAACAATTAACATTAAAATAATCATATCATATATATTATATCAAAGTAGAAACTTAGAGAAAATTCAATAAAAAATTTAAATTAGATTCTAATTGAACTCTAATGTTGTGCCAAGTATCCTTTTAATTGCCTACTAATTTGATACCAATTGCCTATATTTTAAATAGGCTTCAATTTGTGTCAAGTATTTTTATATATGTAGTGTGGGGACACGTTTTGGGGCCCAAACCCAAAGTGTAAAGGGATATTGGCCCAGTGAGCCTAGCACAATAAACTTGTAGAGAGTGAGTTAGAGAACTAGGCCCTAATGAGTTGAACAACGGATAGAATGGGTTTGAAAGATAATCAAACAAAAGTAAGAAGGATTTATTCAAATAAATTTACTCTCGGCATGGTCCAAGGAGGTAAGTTCTAATATAAATCAATTGAACAGATTACTAATACAATTTTGATTGCTACAGTCTTTTCTCTCCTTATTTTCCGATCCCCTTCCTTTGGGATCTCCACTCTCATTTATACTACATCTCTTCTTTCATCTTTACCCTACATGTGGACAGTTGATGGCTTATGCTAATCCTTGTCCCATCAGCCTCCTCCGGAAGTCTTTGGGGGTGGTTGTAAGGCTGCAAAGTACTGTTCAGAGATCACTTCCCTATCAATGCGGCCAGAGAGTTAGCTACAAAGCATTCAATGCGGTGGTTTTGTAGCAGCTTTCCCTTAGATATTTTTGAGTTCTCATCCTTCTTATACGTTTATGAGGCACGTCCCTATCACTGGAGCTTCCTGGAAGGTCACCTTGATTATTAGGATACACATTTGAGCTGTGCCCAGCTTATCCGAGGAGATATTCCTCCTCAAACCACCTTCCCATTCGTACCCCACTCATGGGATTCTAAGCTTGACCCAACCACTACCATTTATTTGTCCTCGGATCACCAAGCTCTCGGCCAGAGCCCAAGGCCCAATATATGAGTTGGGCTCTTAACCCTACAATAGCCCCTCAAAACTCCGGTTTTTTCCCTCTTATCCAAGGAGAAAAGTGGGGTTTTTATTTTTTAAGAATTAACACTATTTTCTCCTTTGATTTACACACGTAGGAGTGCCGTTTTGTGCGCCCCATAATTGTCACTGACGCTTCGGAGCCCGCGAGGCGTCATTAATTGCTTCAAGCAGCGCTTTGTTCCCCACATCCAACGGTGAGGTAAAGATCCAACAGTTGACATTTCTCTTTAGATTTTGAGCGGGATAACTCACTCAATTTCGCCCTCTATATAAGGCACCTGGGGAAATCACTTTCCTCATTTTACAAGTCCTCAAGCTTTTTAAAAGACTCCTAACTCTCAAATCTTCAACTCTTCTTAAACCTTCTAGATTTCTCGCTCCTCTCCTTTTAAAATTTAAACATTTGAGAAGCACCAGAGGCACCACAAGTGTTAATTTCCACAAGTTTCTTCTTTTCCTAGGTTCATTTCTTCTTGACCGGTCTCCTCGGCCTTCCAATTCATATTCTTTCCCTTGAAACTTCATTCGTTTCCTTGTAGTCTGTCCAAATGGGTAGGTTTAAACACCTTGTAGACTCCCCTACAAAAATAGAGACCTTTAAGGCCAAATATCACATACCACAGGGAGTTGCTCTGCGGTACTGTGCTCTAGACCAACTATTAACACATAGAGAAGAGAAGGAAGTCATCATTCTTATGATAGCTTTTATAGAAGGAGGAATGACGCTCCTTATGGGTAGAATAACTCAAGACTACCTCATTAACCATAGGTTGTGTCCTCATCAGTGCACACCCAACCTTTATAGGGTCTTAGGCAGCGTCGATGCTGTAAATGAGCATATGGGTTTGGGGCTTACCTGGCATGATGTGGTCCATATGTACGAGTGTCATTCACTCACTGACGCGAGGTTTTACCTCAAGTCCAGATCGCCTATCGTTAGGCTCGTCTCATGCCTCCCCAAATCTAATAAGGGTATGAAAGACGACTACTTGATAGCTTCGGGAGTGTGGCATGATGGCCTTCACTACCCCGTCCGAGAGGGAGAGCCAGGTGGGATACCTTAGAGTTAAGTTCCTTAGCAAAAGATTTAGATCTTTTGACCCTAACTATGTTATTATTTCTCTTTCGTTTTGCTCTCTTTTATGATGGATTTTAACTTTCTAACCATGTTTTGCTCCTCGGCTATTTTTGCAAACAAGAGGCAAGTAGCGCCTAGGCTCAGTTTAACCAACATTGCAGCTCTTAATTATTTGCTAAGGTTCGAGATCTTTGTAAGTGAGGATAGGCAGTTGCGAGCCATTCACTTGATCTTGGACTTCGAGCCCATCTCAGAGATATATAAAGAAATAAGCCATGCCATAAGAGCAGGTGACCTGCGGCTGGCTCGAATTGACGTGTCAATCCTAAATTTCCTAGCCTAAGAAGACCTTCCACCGGTCGTACTGCCACTTCAATGAGTTCTGCCTAAGGCTGTAGCAGGACCAAGGGAGGAGATTGCCTCTTCACGCTCATCAATCGAGGAGAAAATAGACAAATTTCACTTTAAAGAAGAGAAGACTCAAGGGGCTCACGTAGTTCATATCTCGGACGCCGAGGACAAGCCTAATAGGCACTCAGGTGTTCACACCCCAATTCTGGTGATTGCTCGTCCAGACAGCACATCCAAAGAAGAGGAAGACAAGATGACATTGAACCGAGGGAATAAGAGCCTAAGAGAGCTCATGGCTGCAAGGAACAAGGGGTCAACTTCAAAAGAAGTCCCCAAGTCCCAAGTTCCTCCCACTCTTCCCCCTCCTCCCCCTCTACCCCCTACTGACCTCGGACTGCACGCTATTCCAAATCTAAAGAAGAAGAGACCAGTGCAGGAGCTTGAGGAAGGGGAGGTGGCCTCTCAGAAGGGTACTAAACAACAAAAAACGGCCAAAGACCCTAGGGACAAGAGGTCCACTTCTGTGGACAGCCGAGAGGAGCAAATTGGGGTCAAGGTGCGCCTTCAGTGCCACACCTAGTCTCCTCGACTAGAGGTGGATGGGGCTGCCATCCCATCCAAAGAGGTCATTCTGCCTATATAGTTGAAGCCTTGGAGCAGCCATTTCTTCTACCTAAGGACATGGACGCTGTAAGGAAGATGAAGCAACCAGACCTCTTTATGTCCCTAAAAAGGGACCTAGCCATGGTAAGTTCACAGCCACACACTTTTTATTTATTTAAGTACTAATACGTTCTTTCTCTCTCTTTTGTTCACATGGGATTGCTATATTGTTTTTGTGCAGATCACCGAGGAGGTCTTTGTGGCCGAGGAATGGGTCAAGGAGGCTCGAAACGATGTTAAGAATGAGGTCCACCTTAGCCTCAAGATTGAAAAGGCCTTGGGGGCTGCGAAGGAGGAAAATAAGGAGCTGCTCTCTAAGTTAACTATCGAGGAGAGGGAAAGAAGGAGTGCCGAGGCAAGATTAAAGAATGCCCAAACTCAAGTTGAGGACTAGCGGAAGTTGCTTTATCAGACTGAGATAGAGTTGGCCACTTCAAGGCAACTTATGTTGGAGCTGAGGGTAGAGCTGCAGAAGGCTAAAGAGGCAGCTCAATTGGCTAAAGAGATAGCTGAGGCTGAAAAGCAAGCATCCTATGCCCTCGGCGTGGAAGAAACACCAGCCAGGCTCATCGAGGAGCTAGCCGAGGTATACGGGGATTACTGAATGGTAACATGGATAGAAGCCCTCAACCTTGCAGGAGTCCCTGTAGACTCGGAGTTGAGGCAATCGGGGAATGTATACTACCACCCCGAGATCTGTGAAATCCCGATTACCCTCCCATCTCCCTTTGCCACTGGTCTTAAGTCTTCAAAGCAGCCCCTGACTACCCAGGCTATTCTCCCCCCCCCCCCCCCTGAGGCTTCAAAAGGACTCAGCCAAGCTGGTGATCAAGGCGAAGGGGCTGATAGGGCCAAAGATAAAGGTAAGGGCAAGGAGACCAAGCCCTCCTTAAAGGCCAAAGACACTGCCAAGGCCAAGGATGCTCCAGCTAAGGCAAAGGAAGTAGAGGCCAAGACTAAAGAAGCTGATTCTAAGGCCAAGGAAGCTCTTGTCTCCCAGCCGAGCCAAAAAGAAGACTCTCCTCCTCCAAAAGCCAAGGCTTAGCACTTAGGATTTTCTTGTAGTTTCTTTTGTTGTTGTTGTTGTTTTTTTTTTTTTTTTTTTTTTTTGGTAGTGGTATTCTGTCAATGTATATAATGTATTCCCTCTTTCCCTCTTCTGTTTAATGAAAATTTTTTTCTTTTTATCTCTTGTACCTTTACTTTATGTGCTTTGAAGCTTATTACTATTATGAATAGCATTGAACTGTAGCTACTCTGTCTTTAATAAAAACTAACAATAATACACTGCTAACAATTTAAGTAATTTGATTAAGTACTAGCAATAAAGAGGTTTACCACATACTTGTATTGAGAATTGAACCTTCTGCAATAAAGGCTGAATCTAATGGAGATAAATATATACTTTGTAAAAAATAAAAGGGGCAGACAACCTTCATCCTGCTCATCACTTAGATAAATAAATAAGGGCTTCAACTCACTTAAAGTCATCAATCTGAGGAGTTGGGTATAATCCTGGATCTGTTTTGACACTTAGTAAAAGACCAATAGATATCATAATGTTAATTTTCCCCAAGTATGTGATCCGAGGGACTAGTCATGACTAGGGTTCTGTTTAACACTTATAAAGATGTCATTGAGTGTTAATTTTCTCAAAGTATGTGGTCCGAGGAACCAGGCATGACTAAGGTTCTATTTAATACTTATAAAAATGTCATTGAGTGTTAATTTTCCCAAAGCATGTGATCCGAGGAACCAGGCATGACTAAGGTTCTGTTTAACACTTATAAAGATGTCATTTGAGTGTTAATTTTCCTAAAGCATGTGGTCCGAGGACAAAGCATGTGGTCCGAGAAACCAAGCATGATTAAGGTTCTGTTTAGCACTTATAAAGATGTCATTGAGTGTTAATTTTCCCAATGCATGCGGTCTGAGGAACCAAGCATGACTAAGATTCTATTTAACACTTATAAAGATGTCATTGAGTGTTAATTTTTCCCAAGCATGTGGTCTAAGGAACCAGGCATGACTAAGGTTCTATTTAACACTTACAAAGATAATAATAGGAAGTACTATGTATTTACAAAATAAATAAGCATATGACAAAGGAAACTTTCATTAATAATAATACCTTTCTAGATTATTTACATTCCAAGGGCATGGTATTTTATGTTCATCTAGGTCTTCGAGGAAATATGCTCCTATACCAACCACTGAGGTAATGCGATATGGCCCCTCCCAGTTGAGCCTCAGCTTTCCCCATACTGGGTTCTTCGCAATACCTAGCACCTTTCTCAACACCAAGTCACTAAGCGCTAACGGTCTCAGCTTCACATTGGCATCATAATCCTGCTTGAGCTTATGTTGGTAATATGCCAATTGGACCATTGCACTTTCTCTCATTTCTTCAATAAAATCTAAGCTCTTTTCTAACAATCCATTGTTATCACTCGGATTGAAAGAACTTATCCTCAGCGTTAGGAAGCCAATCTCTAAAGGAATAACCGCTTCGGCTCCATAAGTCATTGAAAAGGGGTTTCCCCTGTTGATTTGCGAGATGTGGTTCAGTATGTCCAGAGGACATGCGATAGCTCTTCCACCCATTTTCCCTTCGCATCATCCAACCTTTTCTTGAGTCCATTCACTATGACATTGTTAACAGCCTCGACTTGTCCATTCCCCTGGGGATAAGTTAGGGTAGAATATCTATTCGTAATTCCCAGGTTATAACAGTATCTCGTGAAAGATTTGCTATCAAACTAAAAGCCATTATCCGAGATGAGGGTACGAGGGACCCCAAACTGTGTGACAATATTTTTCCAAACAAATTTCTTGGCATCCACGTCCCTGATATTTGCCAAGGGCTCAGCTTCAACCCACTTAGTGAAGTAGTTTGTGCCGACCAGCAAATACCTCTTATTCCCTCCTACCTTGGGGAAAGGGCCAACAATGTCTAAGCCCTATTGAGCAAATGGCCAAGGGCTGGATAGGGGATTAAGGACTCCTCCTGGTTGGTGCACGTTTGATGCAAATTTTTGGCATTGATCACACTTCTTCACATATTTTTATGCTTCCTTTTGCATGTTTGGCCACTAATAGCCCTATTTGTTTGGCTCTGTGAGACAAAGATCTGCCTCCTGTGTGGATTCCAAAAATTCCTTCATGTAACTCCTCCAAGAGTAGTTCTGATGCCTCAGGGTGTATGCAGAGTAGATATGGCCTAGAAAAGGAGCGCTTGTACAGCTTTTGGTCCTCGGTTAGCCAAAACCGAGAAGCTTTTCTTCATATCTTGTCAACCTCTGATTTCTCCTCGAGTAGGATATCCTCCTTCAAGAATAGTACCACAGGGTCCATCTAGCTAGGCCCTACTCTAACTAGGTGAATATGGACCACTTCACTTCTTACCTCTATGGGTTTGCACAAGTCCTTTACAAGGATAACTCGAGGTAAGCTCCGTGCCGAAGAGGTTGCAAGCGTGGCCAGGGAATCAACATATGCGTTTCCACTTCTAGGGATGCGTAATAGGTTGAAAGATTCAAACCCTGATTGCAAATGCCTGACTTGACTCGAGTATCCTTGCATTCTCTCATCTCTCGCTTCTAACTCTCCTTTCACTTGGCCAACAACCAATCTTGAGTCCGAGAACATCTCTACTGCCTTTTTGCCCATTCTTTGAACCATGGTCATTCCCATTAGTAGAGCTTCATACTTAACCTCGTTGCTTGTGGCCGAGAATCTCAATCTTAATGATTTCTTAATGGTGATTTTCTCAAGTGAGACCAGAACTAGCCCCACTCTGGGACCCCTTTGATTCACTATGCCATCAACATATACCTTCCAGAATAAAGGTTCTTGTAGGATGATTGTGCTAACTGATTTTCCATCTATGTGTTGTCCTTCTACCTCTTTCTTAAACGAGGATTCAGCGAACTCGGCCACAAAATCTGCGAGGACCTGGCCCTTAACAAAGGTACGAGATATGTATTTGATGTCAAAAGCCCCTAGGATCATAACTAACTTGGCAATTCTCTTTGTGTAATTAGCACTTCGGAGTAAAGCTTTAAGCGGAAACTGAGTTAGGACAACAACTGTGTATGCCTGGAAGTAATGGGGAAGTTTACGTATAGCATGTACTATTGCCAAAATGACCTTCTCCAGTGGTAGGTAACAGACCTCGACCTCATGCAGTGATTTGCTCGCATAATAAATTGGCATTTGTATGCCGCTATCAACTCGTATCAACACTAGGCTTATAGCAATATAAGCAAACAGGACCTCGTCCATCTCAGGACTGGACATGATAGGTGGCCAAGAGAGATATTCCTTAAGCTTCTTAAAGGCCAAAGCATACTCCTCAGTCCACTCAAATCCCTTCCACTTATTCACCAACAAGAAGAAGGGTCTGCATTTATCCGCTGACTAAGAGATAAACCGATTCAAAGTAGTAGTCATTCCGGTTAGCTTTTGGACTTCCTTGGGATTCCGAGGTGGTTGTAAATTGTTAATTGCCTTAATCTAATCAGGGTTAACCTCAATTCCTCGATGAGTTACCATGTAGCCTAGAAACTTGCCTGATCCCACACCAAAAGAGCATTTGGAAGCGTTAAGGCACAACTTGCGTTTCCTTAGGATTTCAAAAATGTTCCCGAAGTCTCCTACATGCTCGGACACCACCTTACTCTTCACCACTATATCGTTTATATAGACCTCAATAATCTTGCCCAACTGTGGTTCGAACATTCCAGTCATCATTCTTTGATAGGTAGATCCTGCATTTTTCAAACCAAAAGGCATCACTTTGTAATGGTAGTTTCCAGTAGGAGTGACAAAAGCTGTCTTTTCCTGATCACCAAGGGATAGTGGTATCTGGTGGTATCTCTAAAAGGCGTCTAAGAAACTCATCCGAAGATGGCCTACAGTTGCATCCATCAACTGGTCTATCCTAGGCATAGGGAAGGGATCTTTTGGGCAAGCCTTATTTAGATTTGTGAAGTCCACACACACTCACCACTTCCCATTCTTCTTCTTCACCACCACAGTATTGGCCAGCCACTCAAGGTAGAAAACCTCCTTGATAACCCCTGCCTGCTTAAGCTTCATCACTTCGTCTCTGACGGTATTAGAATGATCATTGGATGAGCGCCAAGGTGGTTTTTTTTTTTTTGGGTGATGGATGGATTAACATTTAAATGATGGCAGATGAAACTCGGATCCACCCCTGGGGCTTTGTAAGCGTTCCATGCAAAAACATCAATATTTCTCCTAAGAAACTCTATTAGCTCTTCCTTCTCTTGAGGAGGCAGCTGAGCTCCGACCTGAAAGAACTTCTCCGAATCATCACCAACAACAACCGTCTTTTAATTGCTATAAGACCTTTTCAACAAAGGCCGAGGACTCAGCTTCGGGCTGATGTAATATGGCAGCCACTAGGCACTGCCTAACTGAGGACTGACTTCCAACAATCTCTTCAATCTGGCCCCCCGACGGATATTTCACCTTCTGGTGCAGAGTAGAAAAGACGGCTCCTAGGGCATGAAGCCAAGGTCTAGCCACAATGGCCGTGTAGTGGGAATAGGCGCCCACGATAATAAAGTCCACCTCTACCACTTTTGAACCAGCCTACACAGGTAGTCTAATCTGACCCCTCGGAATGACAACCTTCTCATCAAAACTCACCAAAGGAGTGTCGTAGGCAGTTAAGTCTTCGGGTTTCAAGTTCAGACCCTTATACAAGTCGGGATACATAATCTCAGCACTACTGCCTTGGTCCACCATCATTCTCTTCACGCCATACCCCCCAATCCTGAGTGTGACCACCAAAGCATCATCATGAGGTTGTATGGTCCTAATCTTATCCTCGTCCGAAAAACTTAACGCTAGTTGGATACTTAATTTAGCCCTCTTTAGCTCAGAATTTAAGTCCTTGGAGGATAGCTGAGCGACAAACATTATTCTGGAAGGACAGGATCCAGTCCTCCCTGGAGTTGCGAAGATGACATTTATCGTGCCTAAAGGAGGTCTTGAAGAAGCATCTCTCCGGGGTTCCGAACTTGTCTAGCTCGCCTGCCCACTGGAATGATGCAAAAGCTGCTTCAACTTTCCCTCTCGGACCAGCTGGTCCAAATGGTCTCACAAATTTCTACAGTCTTTAGTAGGTTCCTGGTCCTGGTGATATTGGCAATAAAGGTTTTGATTGCATCTCATGGGGTTTCCTACCATCTTATTTGGCCATTTGAAGAATGGCTCATTCTTAATCTTCTTCAGAACTTGATGCACCGATTCTCAGAACACCGCATTAACTGCCTGAGTATTGGTAGACATTGACTGCCCAGCAAAGTTCCTCCGAGGTCGATTGTTGTTGTATCGGTCTGACCTAAAATTCATCCTCTCTTGAGGGATAACCTTAGCCTTTCCTTTCCCCTACTACTGGTCTTCCTCAACCCTCTTACACTTATCAATCTGGTCCATGAGTTGGCGCACACTAGTGACAAGTTTGCCAGTCAGAGATTTCCTTAAACCGTTCTCGGCTGGGAGGTCGACCTTGAAAGTACTAATGGCCACGTCATCAAAGTCACCATCTATTTCATTGAACATCTTCTAGTATCTGTCCGAGTATGTCTTCAGAGTCTCCCTTTCTTGCATGGATAAGGACAGTAGGGAATCCAAGGGTCGAGGAACCTTACTACACGTAATAAAATGAGAGCCAAATGTTTGGGTGAGCTCTTTGAAGGAATCTATGGAATCTGGCCTTAGGCCGTCGAACCATTTCATCGCCACGGGTCCTAGACTGGATGAGAACACCTTGCACATCAAGGCTTCGTCTTTGGAATGGACAGCCATTCTTTGATTGAAGTGGCTCACATGCTCCACAGGGTCCGTTTGACCATTGTAGATGGTAAACATTGGCTGATGGAACCGCCGAGAAAGTATTGCCCTTTCAATCTTGTGTGTGAAGGGCGACTTGGAAATCTGGTTCAATGCTTTGCTCATAGCGTCATTTCCCAGGCCTTTACAAGGCAAGCTCTTGTATCTATGTTTGTGATGGTGTTCTTCATCGTAGGAAAAAGACTCACTGGGTGGAGTTCTTGACCTTCGCCTATAACTAGCATCCTCTTCACTCTCAGAGGAAACGTCAGAGTTGGAAGGGATTCATTCTTGCCGTGCATGGCGCAACTTCCTCTTTAACTGGTCAATCTCCAATTGCATGGCTCTGTTATGTTGCTCTTGAGAAATGTGACTTCCAACTCGAGAGTGGCTTCTACTTGTATGCGTAGTATGCACACTCCCCTCTCGATCTCTCCTATGTTCAAGATTAAGGAAATCATCCTGTTGTTGGGATCTTGTGGACTCTTGCTAGTGGGGACCTGATCCTACTGTAATTGACTGTTACACTCACTATCACACAAGTTCTTCTCATAGACGGCGCCAATTATGGGGACACATTTTGGAGCCTGTAAGCGACTAAATTTCTAGTTTAAAATAAATCAAACAAGTAAAATAGTTTCACAAATGCAAATTTGTATTGATGATTGTGTGGTACAATTCTCTGAAATTACAAAAGAGTGATCCTATGATTCGATCTCCTTGCAAGACTTATTGATTGGATTTATGGTAATGTGGTTTTGACTTGAACACAAAATATCCATCAATTTGGTTGAGGGATGGATCGAAGATTGCTGAAATGGAATTACAATGAATCTCTGGCTATGAGCTTGTTAGAGATCCTTTGTTCTTCACGTTCTTCGTGTTCTTCGTGTGTTCTTCGTCTTCGAAGGTTTGTGGTGGAAGTTCTTCGGGGCTTTGGAGGCTTGAATCCGTAGAGCTTCACTGATTTGTGAATTGTTGATGTTTTCGGACCTTTGAGCTTGATTCCCACAAACTTTAGGATCTAGGCAGATGGTTTGGATGATTCTGTTTCGAATGTTCTCCGATCTTGGGGTTGAAGTTCTTGAAGTTCTTGAAGGCTTTGAGGCTTGATCTTTGCAAAGCTTTTTCACTTCTGAATCTTGGTCCTCCTAAATGTCTTAGGAAGGCTTCTGTTTATAGGAGTTTGGGGGTGGGTGAACGACATGTGGCGGAGTCTGATTGGTGACACATGTCACAGCCTGATTGGTCCGCTTATGTCATTACTTACACATGCTGGACTACTTGTGTCATCGCTTACACGTGCGAGGCTGCTTGTGTCATCGCTTACACATGCGCTAATGCGTGATTGGTTTTTGCATGACACTTGGCAAATTTCTATTGGCTTCTGAATAGTGATAGCAAAACCTAGTAGCAATACGTGGTTCTTTGTAATTGGCTATATTTTGTGGACTTGGTAATGTGACGTGTCAGCTTGTGATAGGTCGAGAATTTTCCCTCTCTACAGAGCCCAAACCCAAAGTGTAAAGGGATATTGGCCCAGTGAGCCCAATATAATAAATTTGTAGAGAGTGGGTTAGAGAACTAGGCCCTAATGAGTTGGACAACGGATAGAATGGGTTTGAAAGATAATCAAACAAAAGTAAGAAGGATTTATCCAAATAAATTCACTCTTGGCACGGTCCGAGGAGGTAAGTTCTAATATAAATCAATTGAACAGATTACTAATACAATTTTGATTACTACAGTCTTTTCTCTCCTTATTTTCCGATCCCCTTCCTTTGGGGTCTCCACTCTCATTTATACTCCGTCTCTTCTTTCATCTTTACCTCACACGTGGACAGCTGATGGCTTATGCTGATCCTTGTCCCATTAGCCTCCTCTAGAAGTCTTTGGGGGGTGGTTGTAAGGCTGAAAAAGTACTGTTCAGAGATCACTTCCTCATTAATGCAGCCAGAGAGTTAGCTACAGAGCATTCAATGCAGTGGTAGCAACTTTCCCTTAGATAATTTTGAGTTCCCATCCTTCTTGTATGTTTATGAGGCACGTCCCTATCACTGGAGCTTCCTTGAAGGTCACCTTGATTATTAGGATACACATTTGAGATGTGCCCAGCTTATTTAAGGAGATATTCCTCCTCGGACCACCTTCCCATTCGTACCCCACTCATGGGATTCTAAGCTTGACCCAACCACTACCATTTATTTGTTCTCGGATCACCACGCTCTTAGCCAGAGCCCAAGGCCCAATATATGAGTTGGGCCTTTAACCCTACATGTAGAGTCATAAATCTAAACTTAAAAAATATAAACAATAAACTCAATTAAAAATTTATTATACTTCTATACAAAATTTTGAATGCATATTACTTCCAACATATATTTAAAACCATTTTATCTTCATCTAAAACTAGTTCTAACCCATTCTATTTAGTTCTCATTCGAAACTGTTTTTGATCTATTTAAAACTAAACCAAATATTTTTGAAAAAAATAATTATTAATTCAAAAATAAATCACAATAAAACAGTATACCATGTTTTAAAAATTGGTTGTTCATATCTTATTTTAAAAATGTGAACATATGAAATAAATTTATGCATCAAAATAACAAAAAATTAGTTTAAAAGTAATAAAAAAATTTTTTGGTAAATAGAATAAAAAAAAATGAATAATTTGCATGTTCTACCAAATAAATTGACAAAATATAAGTTTGACCATCAAAAATATTTAGCTTAAGTAAGAAGTTTAAAATGTATTAGATGAAGACGTAAAAGAATTTCCTCTTTAATGCCATATATATAATTTCATAATATATAGAATAATTGGTTTTAATAATATATAGAATTTAAATATAAAAAAATTGATTTTTGATTGACTTCATAATTTTATGTCATGATAAGATAACTTAGAATTCATGTCATTATTCTAATAAATATTTTTCAATTAAGTTTAAATGTTTTATAATTTATAATTTATATATTTACATACTATAATAGAATCTTACATATAATAATAAATATTTTCATATATAAGCACAACCATTAAAAATGCTTATTAATAATTATCATAATAATCAAATATCATAGGGGGAAAATAACAGAAAGAGAACATCAAAATTTTTAATTTGGTTCTATAAAAATGCTAAACTATTTGAGTTTATATTATTTAGAATTCACAATTTTTTAATAATGCAATTCAATACTAAACATGACTAAAGCAGGTTGATCTTCAGTAAAAAAATATCGTAATTAAACCATACAAGTTCATTTCTACAATATCTACAAAATTTTCTTATCTTTAGTCTTTAATCTTACTCCTTTTTTTTCATAAGTAACACCTTTTTTTTTTATTGAATTTAAACTACAATACCTATTATATTAATGAAAATTAAAATACATTTTGGTGAGATATTGTTAGTGATTACATTTTTATATATAAAATATTAATAATGGGTATATTTATCTATATTATTAAATAGTTATTAATTAAATTATTTATGACATCATCAGATCAACTACTAATTAGACCTTGATTGTTCTAAAAAATCAAGAATCACTGAGGGTTCTATTAGAACCACTCTCTTTTCGATCCTATCTTTAATTAGGTTTTTAAACCGAATGTTTCATTCATGTATGAAAAAAGGAAAATAGTTTTCTAATCTATTTATACATTTAGTTGATAAAATTTATAATGAACTTTATATTTGAGTTAATGATAAGTTTTGGTAAGAAAATTTGGATATGCATCAAATGGGTTGAAAGTTGTTTGGAATTCTTTTGAGGTAGATTTAAATGGACTTCATTAGTTATAAATTAGAGGGACACCTGGTCAAATTATAGTGCATCGAGTGGGTTCTAGTTAGCTCAACTGGTAAAGTTTTTTATAATTGAATAAAAGCTACTATCAAGAGTGAACATCATAAGTTAAAACTCTCTCAAAAGAAACACGTGACATAAAATTAGAGTGGATTAATCCTTTTTATTTGCTTTGTTTTAAATATATTATATTTAGACATGTAAAAGAGGAGGAGAGACACCATCTCCATCATCAGGGTAAATAACAGACACTAGGATATCAAAGATGGTGTCATCCTTTCAAAAATTAGACAAGATTGCCAAATGCCCATTTCGGGCAAACTAATCAGCCTTTTGCCCTTCTTCCCAAACTAAATAGGGAAATGCCCCTCTTTTGAAAATCGAGTTTTTAAAAATCGATTTAAGCCCTATAGAGACGTTTTCAAGGACCTATAGTGACGTTTATAAGGATCTATAGTGACGTTTTGTAACTTGATATCCATGAAATCGAGTTATAGGCAATTCTATTGCCTATAACTCGATTTCATGGATATCAAGTTATAAAACGTCACTATAGGTTCTTAAAACGTCACTATAGGTCCTTAAAAACGTCGCTATAGGGCTTCGGAAATTTTTTTTTTTTTAACTCGATTTTAAGAAACTCGATTTTCAAAAGAAGGGCATTTCCCTATTTAGTTTGGGAAGAAGGGCAAAAGGCTGATTACTTTGCCCAAAAAGGGCAAAAGGCCATTTTGTCCCTATTTTGTTTGATAATTTGAATGATTTAACCAAAGCCACTTGCATATAATTATAATCTACTTGACTTTAAAATTGGTATTTAAGCACTACTACTACCTAAAATACTTAACAACCATTCATTTCTTATCCCTTGTCATGCTCCATTCAGTCCTCCTTCGCATTTTCCATGAGATATAATTGCAATAAATGTATCATTCTCAATGATAAGTGTCTCTTGGCCGTGTAGACTAAAGCCACTTCTCCGCGTGACTGTGGACCATATCAACAATCTTCTCTGAAATTTGGCTAATTAGAGAGAAAAAGAAACACAAAGACCAGGCTACGAGGAGAAAATCTAGCATCTGGCTCCATGAGAGAGAGAGAGAGAGCATGTTCAGTGAGATGGTGAGTTTGCCTTTTGTGTCACGCAAGGGCTTCTTTGGACTATTTGTGGAATAAAATATATAAATAGGGACAAAATGGGCTTCTGCCCTTTTCGGGCAAACTAATTAGCATTTTGCCCTTCTTCCCAAACTAATTAGGGAAATGCCCCTCTTTTGAAACTCGATTTTCTCAAAATCGAGTTAAAAAAAAAAAAAAATTCTGGAACCCTATAGTGACGTTTTTAAGGACCTATAGTGACGTTTTAAAAACCTATAGTGACGTTTTATAACTTGATATTCATGAAATCGAGTTATAGGCAATAAAGCCTATAACTCGATTTCATGAATATCAAGTTATAAAACGCCACTATAGGTTTTTAAAAATGTCACTATAGGTCCTTGAAAACGTCACTATAGGGCTTAACTCGATTTTGAAAAAGTCGAGTTTCAAAAGAGGGGCATTTCCTTATTTAGTTTGGGAAGAAAGGCAAAATGCTAATTAGTTTGCCCGAAACGGGCATTTGGCAATTTTGTCCATATAAATAGATACGGTCTGGTTTGGTGTACGCATTTAAACTTAGTTTATTATGTATTTTCAGATTTTGGTGTATGCATTTCTAACTAATATGTATTTCAATTCTCATTAATGTAATAGGCATTATAGGTTAATTTCAAATATTAAAAAAAAAAGTATCATACTTTAAAGACTAGAGATTAATTAGAAAAAATTGTAGATAATTTTAAAAAATATATTATTAGTAATTATATTTAATTATATTATTAATTCATTAAATAGTCATTTATTAAATTATTTATGATATCAATGGTTCAACCACCCTTTGATCCCACTCTTTTTGGATCATACATCCAGTCAGGTTTTTAAACTCAATAAATCCAAAGTCTTGTTTGAGTGGGAAAAAAAATGATAGTTTATTGATCTATTTATATATTTACCTAATAAAATTTTCTTTGATTTAATATTTGATTTGAAAATGATAAGTTTTGGTAAGAAAATTTGGATGAACTTCAAATGGTTGAAATTTGTTCTGACTTCTTAATAGAGTTGAAGTTATAAATTGGAGGGACACATGGTAAAAATTATAATGCAATTAATTTGTTATTCTAAAACTAACTTGAAATATGTGACACAATAATTAGAGTGGATTAACGTTTTATTTTTATTTTTATGAATAGAGTGGATTAACTTAACCTTTGTTGTTGCTTTGTTTTAAAGATATTATATGTAGATATGTAAAACTTATTCGCAAAGTTCGTGAGTAATACAGTATAAAAATAATCTATTAAGGAAAACGTTAGTTCGTTTGGATTAAAGGGGAGTAGAGTAGAGTAAAATAGATTTAGTAAAAAATTAACCTATTTTTAACCAATTCTACTCTACTCCCCTCTTCTCCTACTCCTTTCCCCATCCATCGGCGTTAGCATATAGAAGCACCCCAATAATCCAATATTCTTTTTCAAAAAAAAATGTGTGATTAACCGAACCATATTCCATTTTCTCAAGCATAAAATATAAAATAAAATGGTCCTAATTTGTATGTCTTTGCATTTGGATCTGTCTTCATAATTAATATCCGAGCTCTCTCTCTTTATCCAAATCCTCCTCATGCTCTTAATGCTCTACATGGATCAGTTTTTCTCAGATCGACCTGTAAGTCCATCTTTCATAGTTTCTCTTTCAATTTTTTGCTCCATGGGTTTTCTAGGATCTTGGCTAGACCGAAAAATGGGCAAACTTGCCAAGCATGGCAATTTCTTGTAGAGAATGGCATAGTTTTGGCAAGTCTTCCACATTCAACAAACGTATATGGGTCTTAGATATGAAACTTCGGATAGGATCCTCATCACTACACTAATTAACCAACATAGGGACGTTATCCCTTTGGACATGTGAGAGTATTGAGTAGCAGACTCTAAATAAATTCCTACATGATACATGAAGTCATTCATGGTTAATTCCATAAAAAGAAAGATTTTTCATTCATCCATATGTTGTATTTTTGGATTTGTGATGAAAGCATTTTGTTATCATTGTCGTACCACACCGGGTTTCAGTGTGTTTGACCCCAATCTTCTTTGTTCTTTCTTGTGGCTCTTGGTGACATTTATGCAAAGTGTGTGGCTTGTATAGACATTGATGTTGGTGTGAATGACACTTTTTTCTTTATTTTTCCATTTTTTTATGAGTCGTTACCAACCGTTGATAACTTAATATAGCTAAGGTTCTCCTTAGTTAAGTGTTCCTAAACTAATATTACAAATGAGAGTTTAAACGTGGAGAAAAAATGTTGATAAAAGTAAAAAGAGTTAACAATTACAAGAAATAAAAAAGAGAGTTAAGTTTTATTATATAATATAGTATACAATAATTATTCTACACCCAAACAAAAAAAGTGTAGAAAGAAACTCACCACATAAATATATTACAATGGAAAAATGTTAAAATCACAAACTATTTTACTAATAGCTGATGTAGTGGGTGGTTATTAGTAATTGAAAAAATAGTGTTAGTGGCTGGTAGGCTTAGATAAATACCAGTAAGAATTTGTCACATTAACAATTTGTTATTTTTATTTATTTTTGTTTCAACCTACAAAAATAAGGCAAGAAAGCTGGGATTTTAGTCTTTATGTTTTTTAGAAAGAGATTTTAGTCTTTATTTGGAAACAAAACCAAGCACATAACTTTACTTGGTAGGTAGGGCTGAGATTATAAATTGAATTGAAATCAAATCTGGTTACCCTAATTCTTAATGTGAATTTGGCATGTTAACATTTATTCTTTGTCTTCTCAAAAAAAAAAAAAAAAAAAAAAAACATTTATTTTCTGTCCAAGGCTGAAAAAATTGGCATACCAAATGTATTTTTTGGAATAAAATTAATATGTCATGATAATGAATAATGATGATTGAGGATGTGAATATGATATCTGCCAAAACAAAATCAAATGTCACCCTTCTTAAATTGGTTAAATAGTAAATGTCAATTCACCATTGTACATTGTACATTCTTATCTTTCATTCCAATTTTGCAATTATTTGTTTCCTTAATTGCTTTGTAAGGCATGCCACAGGTTCAATTCTTTTTTTTTTTTTTTTGAGTCCATTGCTTGATGTATAAATATCCCTCTAGAGTCTAGATTGAATAATGCAGTCTCGCAATGTTATTCTTTTGTAGCCATTGTAAGTGTACATGTTTCCCACCCAACCACCTTTGTTCCTTAATCTATACTAGCCCTTTCATAAGAGTGAGAAAAGTTTATGAGAAGACAGGGAGGCTTTTATATCAGATCAACGATTAACCAGAAGACATTCACAGTCCATACAGAAAATATACTTCATTGAACGGCATGTTCCTTGCCTAATAATTTTCAATTTCAGTTATCTTAGTTATTTGATGATCAAATTTCTATTTGCAAGCTGCAACTCTTGCTGGCCAAGGCACCTGACATTTAAAAAAAAAAAAATACACTTATATATATATATATATATATATATATATATATATTGTATTTCATATATCTATACTATATATAAAATGATTCATCTCTTTCAACTGGACTTTTATGTGGTTCAAAAATACCATCATTAATGAAGAGTGGCTTCATTTAAAAATAGGGTTATAAATGTCAAATAACAAATTCATTTTGAATTTTTTTTTAAAAAAAAAAATCCTAAAATTTAGGATTTTTTTCCTTTCACTTTCAAATATCTCTAAATTTTATCCTTTTTATTTGTTTAAAAAATGAAAAATATATATTTCTAAATTATAATAGATGTAAATTATTAATCTTTACACACAAAAAATAGAAGAACCTTTTAGCATGCGCGTAAATACATGCTCAAAGGCTAGTTTTATATATAAAAATATCTTCTTCTTTTTTCTTTTTTCTTTTTTTTCTTTTTTTTTTTGATAGGATAAGAATATCTATTTTGAACACAAGAAAGGAGTTTTATTATTGGCTTAACTTAAACTCTTATCCTTAAGTAGTTTGGCCTCGTTATATTTGCATTTTCTCATATCTTGACACATGCATGCTTGAAAACCTGCAATTCAGATCCTTCACATAAAATCAACTTGGAATTTTTTTTTTCTTTTATTTATTTATTTTTTTGGTTCTCTAAGCCGGAGCTTTGATGATATCCATCAAATAAGAAAATAAAAGCCCATTATTGACATTTTGGTATGCAATTGTCTTTTACAGCAACAAGGCTGAAGCTAAGCAGGCATTCAGCATTGAAGCATACACAATTGGAGGCGGAAGCCTGAATGGGATAAGTATGTTCCATTGTTCCTACTACCAGACCTCTTGTTTCATTCTCAATTTATAAATATTAAAAAAAAAGGCATGTCACCTAAAAAAATATAATAATTATCCTTTGACTCTTTTTGTCTTAGTGTGTGTCAATTTATAATTTATCCATTATGTTATAACACATTTTATATGAGCAGTACTAAAATTGAATATAATAATAATTGAGTTAATAAATTTTTACTAGTCTCATCTTGATTCACCACTAACATCACTTATTAATCTATCAATAAAAAAATAAAAAACCACCACGAAAGTTGAGATTTTTTTTTTTTTGGGTGATTTCTTATATTTTGCTCTATTGCACATATAAAGGAGAATCTCTTGTATTGTTGGGGACTTGGTGTTTTTTTTTTAATTATCTGGTGTTATTTAAATTGGTATTGTTTAGTCTTTTTCAATGGGTGCAACTTTCCAATCCATGTCCTTCTCCCCACATATTTTTTTTGATAATCTTTTTTCCCTCTAATTGAGACAGAGAAAGTGCAAGATACACAAACAAGTTCTCAATACAAATCGAACTAGTCTTAAAGACTGAGAGATTGGTTTGGCATAGGTTTTTTGTTCAAATCCAACAAAACTGCCAGAGGGGAAAAAGATACCAATAACGAAAGCTACATCACATTACTATAAATTCTATATTGTGATGCTATTATGCTTCATCTCATCTTTACTGGTGGATGAGGAAGGCAATTGGCGTAATTCAAAGGAAGACATAGCTAGCATAGCTGTGTCATATTTTGAGAAAATGTATACCACTTCCTGTCCTACCCGTGAAGCAGAAGTGATAGCCACAATTCTTACTAGAGTAACAGATGAAATGAATCAGTTTCTCACAAAGGAGTTCACAAAGGAGGAGGTGGAAGAAGCACTTAAGCAGATACACCCTACAAAAGCCCCTGGTCCGGATGGTATGTCTGCTATTTTCTTTCAAAAATATTGGAACATAGTGGGAAATGATGTCATTTGTATGGTCCTAAATGTGCTCAATTCTAATATGTCAATGGCTGAAATAAACAGAACCAATATAACTCTAATTCCAAAAACAAAAAACCCCACTAAGATGACAGAATTTAGACCTATAAGCTTATGTAATGTTGTTTATAAGATTATATCTAAAGTCTTAGCAAACTGCCTCAAAACCATCCTCCCTCAAATCATTACTGAAAACCAAAGTACTTTCCTCCATGAGAGGTTAATTACTGATAATGTGTTAGCTGCTTTTGAATTAATGCACTATCTTGATCATAAAAGGGATGGAAAGGACAGTTATATGGCTGTCAAGCTCGATATGAGCAAAGCATATGATAGAATTGAGTGGGGTTTCATTGAGAAAGTTATGGAGCGATTGGGTTTTCATGAAAAACGGATCAACACTATTATGAGTTGCATTACTACTATTACTTACTCTGTTTTGATTAATGGGGTGGCCCAGGGGTGCATTTTGCCTTCGAGGGGTCTTCGTCAGGGAGACCCCCTTTCTCCTTATTTATTTCTCCTTTGTGCAGATGGCTTTTCTTCCCTCATAAATAATGTAGTAAGGAACAATATGCTCAGTGGTGTTTCTATCTGTAGAGGGTGTCCAATGGTCACCCAACTTTTCTTCGCCAACAATAGCCTATTGTTTTGCAAGGCTAGCACATAGGAATGTCAAAATCTAATGGCTATTCTTGACCTCTATGAAGCAGCCTCTGGACAAAAGATAAATGCTGATAAGTCCTCAATCTTTTTTAGCGCTAACACCCCCCCAGAGCTTAAAGATGAGATTATGGAAGTCATGGGTCCAATGCAAGATTCAAAGCATAACAAATACCTTGGGCTACCTTCAATTATTGGGAAGTCCAAAAAGAGGTCTTTGCTGAAATAAAGGAGAAGGTTGCAAAGAAATTATCCGGATGGAAAGAAAAAATGTTATCTATTGGTGGTAAAGAGATTCTCATAAAGGCGGTTGCCTAAGCCATTCCAACGTATGCTATGAGTTGTTTTCTCTTACCCAAAGGGCTTTGTGATGAAATTGAAGGCATGATGAGAAGGTTCTAGTGGGGGCAAAGAGATCAAGAATCAAAGATTGCTTGAGTGAGCTGGAAGAATCTTTGCAAATCCAAGCTAAAAGGGGGCATTGGGTTTAGGAACTTCCAAGCTTTCAACTTGGCCATGTTAGCAAAGCAAGGATGGAGATTGCTCTCTCATCCCCATTCTCTTTTAGCTCGAATTTACAGAGCAAAGTATTTCCCACATGGTGATGTATTGAACTCAAAGCTTGGTTGCTGCCCATCTTATGCTTGGCATAGTATTTTTCGAGCTTTAGAAGTTATAAGGTGTGGCACAAGATGGAGAGTGGGGAATGGTCGGCGAATTCACATTTGGGATGATAAATGGCTCCCTACCCCTACTACATATAAGGTTGTCTCTCCTCCTAGCCTTTTTGATGATTTTCCGATGGTCTCAGCTCTTATAGACCATGAATCTAGGAAATGGAAAGCTGAGCTTATTCATACTTTATTCCTTCCTTTTAAAGCTGAGGCAATTCTAAACATACCACTGAGTTTCAATTTGCCAGAGGAAAAACTTATTTGGGTAGGAAATAGAAAGGGTGACTTTATGGTGAAGAGTGCATATTACATTGCCCTTGGTTTGGTAGATGCTGTTGAATCTGGCGAATGCTCTTCTGTTGACCCAAGGACTCCCCTGTGGAAGAAAATGTGGCATCTGAAGATTCCAGCAAAGATTAGAATCTTCGCTTGGAGGGCCTGCATGAACAGTCTTCCTACTAGACTGAACTTATGTAAAAGAGGGGTAAAAATTGGGCCATTGTGTCCTATTTGTGATCAAGAGATGGAATCCATAACCCACGCATTATTTCAATGTGATTTGGCATTACAAGTGTGGAACAGATGGGAGGGTTGCTTGGTGAATATGCGAGGAAGTCAGCTTGATGTATCAGATATTGCTTTAAAAATTCTAAACGAGGGCATTACTCAAGACCTGGAGATTTTTCTTGTAACGTCTTGGACAATATGGTATAGCAGAAACAAAAATGTCTTCGAGAATGTAAGTTACTCTGATGAACAAATTTGGTTTTCTACAAACACAATGAGGTGGGAGTTTAAAGAAGCTATGGATGTGTGTTGTCAACCCCAAAATAATGAGGCGACTAGGTGGGAGGTTCCTCCATCGGGGTGGGTCAAGATCAATGTGGATGGTGCTACTTCCAATGATGGGTGTCCATCTAGTGTCGGGGTGATAATTAGAGACAGTAAAGGAGAAACAGTGTCAGCCCTCTGTGAAGTCCTCCAAGGCCAATATTCGAGCTTGGAAACTGAAATCGTGGCTCTAGAAAAAGGGATCCTTTTGGCTAAGGAAATGGCACTTACACAGGTCATTTTTGAATCTGATGCTCTTACAATGGTTCAAGAAATTCTATCAAAAGAATCAAATGGTAGCCTAGGCCATTTATATCAGGGCATTGAGGACCTCCTTAAGTCTTTTAGGTGTTGGAAGTTATGTCACCTGAGAAGAGAGCACAATAGGGTGGCCCATAAGCTTGCTCATCATGCTAGATATAGTGCTGCAAGTCAGGTGTGGAAGGGATGTTCTCCCCCGATGGTCCAACACCTAATCCAAATGGAATGTTCTTAGCCTGTTGGCTGTTCTTGTCCTGTTCTGGTGTTGTTTTCTTTGCTTTTGTAGTTTTGGTTTCTCTCATAATAAAAAAAAAATAAAAAAATAAAAAATAAAAAATCTTAAATTGTTCGCTAGACTAGCCACAAATAGCCCCATTTCTAGTTTGATTTGAAATATTTTATTAAGGGTTTACCATTCTATTGCTTCTTTATCCTTTCCATGTAATCCATCATGCTTTTCCCCTATTTTTCTTTTAGCACTTTAGCTATAAAATTCTCATAACTGACACCTTGAAACAAATATTTTTTCTTCCTTGTATCCAGAACAAATTACCTCAATATCATGGTTATGAGTATAATGGATGGCACATGTAGCTTTACAATAGATAGGCTTTATTGTAGCTTAAAAAGGCGTGATAAGCCCGGAAATCGGGTTTATTGAGGCTTTGAAAGGCGTGATATGCCTAGAAACATGTGGAAGGGGGATCAAACATGAGGTTTAAAGACTTCGGAAGGAGGGGCCAAACCAAATTCAAAAGCTTCAAAATTTTATTTTTCCATTCATATTAGAAATGTGGTAACCAACCTGAGTTATGTTTATCCCAACAACAGATTTTTCTGGTCAATAAGTCAAGGTCTTGTATGGTCATTTATCTCTAAATATTTATGTACCAATATAATTATTCGATCTATGTTTACAGATAGATCAAACAACAAATTTGCCTTGTCAATAGGTCAAAGTCTAGTATGATTATTTATGAGTAACAATTCATGTACCAATACAATTGTCCAATATATTGTTATAAATAGATCAAGTTTACTAGCTTTACATTCTCAGGGAGGGAAGTGTTCTTGCTCTACATATTGTTCTCTTTCCTGCCTAATGTCAACTTCTTCAAGCTCTATGTCTATAAATAGATCAAGTGTGCTAGTTTTACATAGTGTTCCCTTCCCTGCTTAATGTCAGTTTCTTCAAGCGTAGATTATGTAACTAATGTAATTTTTAATGAGAAAATTAATCAATGTAATGTTATGGAAAATATTACCTAAATGAAATTAGAAAATTGATTGCTAAAATTAAAACTTTACATCATATTTGGAAGGAGGATGCATATTTAGTTTGGTTATAGATTAAAATTAGTTCTCAATGATGGGAAGCAGATACCTTTCATCTGCCACCATGTCAGCCATTTTGGGAATGTGAGTTTGAAGTTGGAAGTGGTAAAAACACCAAAAAAAAAATTACAAGCAATCCATAATACTGCCAATTGCAAGAAATGTGAGGATAACTTAGAGCCAGCAATTGGCAGCTGAGCAGAGCAAAAACATACATCGAACATATACCGTGTATATCCTTCATCAGTTGTCTGTCTTTCTATTCTTCTAACCTCTGCTAAATGCTGTGCATTCTAGTTTTTGAAAGTGTTTTCATGGACAAATTAGTGATTAAACCGTTTACAAGAGTTGATACCAAAACAGACGATTTCTAAGTATTTCATTACTCATGAAATCTGAATATAGAATTCTAGTGCCAATCAACTTCTCATTTATGCAAGGACCTAAGCAAATATTAACCATGACATATTGCATTTTCATTTGCATAAAGCAAAAAAGTCTTTTATGTATTTAATTTCTAGTTAACACACAAAAATTCACAAGCTTTTTATTATTATTGTTGTTAATTTTTATTTTTTTTTAGAAGAAGAATGATATAATTTAAATATATTGAACACCATTCAAGAGATTATTTCATCTTGTGAGAGAGCTAGAGGTTACAACTATGGCAGAAAGAAAAATGGATACAATAATGAATAAATTCAATTGGATCAAAACAGGAAATCACAACAGGAAAGCAAATGTAAGAAACAGCCAAATTGAATTTCACAAAAGAACTAAGAAAATATAGATACCGAGAACATGAATGAAGTAAATATTATTGAAACTAACAGCAATAAAAAGTGCAAAAAAAAAAAAAAAAAAAAAAATCATGCAGCAAGAAGCTGCAGACACAACAAAGTGACTTCAGCAGACAGAAACATATATCACAGGCCTTGTCTTCACATACGGCAGGAGGGGCATGATTCTAAGCTTCAGCAGCAGCCTTATATATCTATTAAAAGCTCTCTCCAACCTTTAAGGCTTTCCAATAGGCTTCAACAATGGATTAACATTAGAGTTTCTATTTCGAACAGAGTTCATCTCTTGGGCCACAGAAATTCTTCTCCCAAAATATTTGGGTGACCTCCTTGGTGAGTTTGACCTTAATAGTGGTGTGGTTTTAGCTTTAACAGCTTTCCACTGAGAAAGATATGTTACTGGATTCAACAATGGATTAACAAAAGCACCCCCAGAAATCTTTCTTCTTTTTGATTCCTCCAAAATTTCATCATCTTCATAAACATCATTCACCACCAGTCCCTCGTGGTAGTCATCGTCAAAATTACTCTCCTCAAAAGAAGAAGACATTTTTAGGATTAACTTTGCTATGTTTTGCTCGTCGTCTTCAACTTCATCATCCCATGAAACATATTCAAAGGTTTCGACAATGGGATTAAAAGATACTTTCTTCGTCTGAGTCGGTGATAACAAAACAGAGAGTGAGAGTCTCTCCGTCTCCGTGTGTGAGTCGGAGAGTGATGTAGTAAATCTATATAATATACATATCCCACTTTGGCAACAAAAACCTAAACGCAATAATACTCTCTTCCTGTTTCAGCAAAGATTTCAGAGTCATGGCTATGACTATGCTTTTGGGTTTAGATGCAAGCACTCGTGTGGCTATGGGTTTAAATGCTAACCCTCGTATGGGTATGAAGAAGACTCTTTCTTCTACTTCTGCTTCTGGGTTTCTTTTAAAGTAGCAAGATGATGGTAACAAGAAGGAAGCGATCTCAACGTTGTCTTCTGCTGCCAGTAATAGTGAAAAGAAAGAGAGGATTGTGGTCAAGATTAATTTGTCTGCATGGCGGAAAACGAAAGCGCAAAAGGAGGAGGAGGAGAAGAGGAAGTCATTCGAGTTGAAACTTGAAGCATCAAAAAGAAAGCTACAACTTGGATACCAACAAGTTCAAAAGGCCAAAAGAAATATTCAATTGGTGGATTTGAGAGACATACCTAAGCCTGAGACAGAGATTAATCTCTCCAAGAAGTAAGTGCCATTACCGTCATTGATGATCTACATGTTGTTGATGATTTTTTTTTTTTTTTTTTTTTGGTATATTTAGCCTTTAGATTTAATATGATTTTTGAATTCTTTATACTTGGTTCATTAAGTAATGATGATGATCATTTACAATTCTAATTTGTTACGTTTTGGATGTATATCTTTAGTTAGTATTGAATGAATGCACTTGTGTTTAAGTCAGTTTGTCCGACTCTGAATCGGAGTTAACAAAATAGAGAGATTTTTTTTTTTATTATTATCGTTCACAACTCAAACCCTAACAGAGGGATTTTCAAGTCAGTTAGTATTTATTTCTCATACGTGACGGGACCCCCTTTTTATTCTTTATTTTTTATCAATAAAAATATTTTTTTTAATCAAGAAGAAGATAAAATAAAATTTTTAATTAATCTATTTATAATTCAATTACTACTAGTCGAAATCTGTCACTACTAGTTGATAACCAAACCAAGAGAGTCGAATAAACAGAGTGTAGGGTCTAGAGAGAGAGACAGATTCCAATGGAAAAAGGGGTTTATTTGAGTTTGAGAGAGGAACAGAGGATAGATTGAACAAACAGAGTTAATGTTGGCGGCAATGGGGAAGATGGATTTTCAATTTTTTGGGTTGGGCTTTTCCAATGGGGATGATGGGTTTGAATCTCTAATCCAATACAGTATCGATGAATACAAAATGGGCTTGGATTGAATGAATTTTAAGGTTGGATGGGCTGAGGACAACAAGCCCATGAAAAGATGTATTGTACGTGTATTGTTTTGTGGGATTTGTTTGTCAAGTTAGTGTCAGAATGCGTTTTTTTTTTTTTTTTTTTGGGTTGCAATTTTTTTTTTTTTTTTGGGGGGGGGGGGGGGGGTGGGTAAAGGAAATAGTCTTAGAGCATCAACGACAGTAGTGCTAAAAAGCTATTTTTAACACCACTATATACAAAAAAGGCACTACAGTAGTGATGCAATAGGTATATATTTTACCTACCTTGCTACAATGCACAACTATATATGACTGTGCACTATAGTTAAAAGCTAAAAAAATTTAATTTTTTATTCTACCTCTTATTAAAATATTATTATTATTATTTTTTTATTTCTTTGTACTCAACCGACCTTTTAGACCTCTCTCTCAACTCTAAACTCTCACCGCCGCCAACCCACCCCCGACGCTCAATCATCCTCTCACCGCCGCTAGCCCACCCCGAAGCTCAACTCTCACCGGCCCACTTCGCTGACCCATGCTGCCACAGACTCAGCTTGCTTGCCCAACTCCGACCCACCCCTTCTGCTAACCCAAGCCCCAAGTCGACCTACGCCATCATATATCCGACCCATGCCGACAACATCCTTCTCACCCAGCTTCAAAGCCTAACTCTATTCATCCATTATTCTCACCGAAGCTTTCTATGCAATTAGCCATCGCCAACCCACGCAGGTGTGATTGGTGATTTTTTATTTTGTTTGTGATTGGTAATTGATGGTCTGGGTTGAGGAAAAAGATTGGGGATGATTATGGCAGTGGATATATATTATTTTATTGTTGTAATTATATTATTTTATTGTAGTAGATATATTATATTATTGTGTTGTTTATATTATTTTATTGTGTTGAAAGCTAAAATAGATCCACTGATGTTGGATGTTTTGTAAAGTGAGTAAGTAAAATAGATAAAGTAACTTTTTGTGATGTCAAATAGCTAAAAAAATAGCACTACTATTGTGGATGCTCTTAAGAGTTTTCGCGTAGAGTATGCCAATGGTAATTTTAAATGTCAAAGCCTGTTACTAGTTGATGACCAGAGAAAGAGAGAGAGAATGAGATTCCATGACTGAGCTCCTTGTCGTTCTCCTTCACCCACAGCGCCTGCTATGTTAATAAATATTTGTTTTCATTACACCACAGCTTAATTTGTGAGTTTGGCATTATATTTATTAACATTGCATTCTGCATGAATGCCATATATTTGTAGTTGCACTTGTTTTTTCTTACTTTTAAGCCAATGTGTCAACTATCAACTGTGGTCTATAAGTTGTGAGTGGAATTTGAAAATTGGAATTGGTTTCTCATCAAGGTTTTGAGTGATTGTTAGAGCTCGAGTTGGGCATTTGATGTTTATATGATAAATATATGCACTTGGAAAATACCAATTGCTATTGGTAAAGAATTAAATGGTAATTGGGGTAAAACATGTTCTATTGATAAATTGGCTTCAATCCTAATCAAATAAAGTTGATACAAATAAAGTGGGAAGTTGGGTTTTGCAGTGATGTTAATTTGGCTACCACTAGTGGAGGTTCAGTTGTGGGGTCATGTAATGGTTTTCTTGATCGTGTTTTAGTGATAAGATGGTAAGGTAGTAGTAGTGAGTTTGTGTATGAGTAATTAGACAATGGTGTGCTTCTTCTCTTGGCGACCATGTATAGGTGGATGAGAGGAGGGGACTGTGTGGTGGACTAGTGGTAGAAGTGGTCAAATCTAGAAGGTTGAGTGGTAACTGCAGGCAAGTTAAATTGAAGTTTGGGGTGAGTAACCCAACTCGTTGGAGTGAGTAGGTTGAGTTGATGGTGAGTTTGGTAATGGGTGAGTTGGCTTTGGTGAATTTGGGTGGGTTGAAGTGAATTGGTGAATTGAGTTGAGGGTGGATGAGTTGCTGGCTGTAGCTATTTTTTGCTGTATAATGGAGATTGTTTTTGGTGTGATCTGAGACAAGATGGAGCTGGGAATGGGCAAAAGGATTATGAGAGTTAAGGGTGATGTGATTGCCTCAACAGACTATTATGTTTATGATGAAGGCAGTTATAGTTTATGGGATAATTCCTTAATTGAGATCACGTAGTAGAGAATAGATAGCCAAAATGTAATGCTGAAATCAGTGCACTAATATCATGAGTAAGTGCTAAAGACCACATGCTGAACTTATATAATAATTCCATAATTGAGATCATGTAGAGACCACATAACCGATATGGAGTACTTAAAATCACTAATATCACAAAAAAGTGTTAAGAGACCACATTCTGAACTTATCTACCATGCTAAATGCTCTAAGCCTTGCATTCTTTTTCTTTCTTTTTTTTTTTTAATTTTTTTTTATCCTCTATATTTAAGATCTTAGATTATTTTTTGCAGGCGGAAATGCATTTTTCGTCCCTACATTTTGACCCTATTCCCATTTTGGCCTCAACTTTTTATTTTTACGGCCTTAAGTCCCTATTTTGAAAAATACGTTCCATTTTGGTCCTTATCGTCATCTCACTAAAATCATGGAAGTCTGACGAAAGCACACACGATGTAGGGACGATTGAAATTTTCCAAAAACAAGTTCCATTTTGAACCTAGCTCTGATCCCAATTGATGTCACGGAAGCCTAAAGAAAGCACAAATGATACTCTCTTTGATAGACAGAAACTAAACTACTAGTTTTTGGGTAGTAAACCTCGAATCCATGAGGGGTTTCTTAAATCCACAAAATGATAAACTAGAATCTACAAGAGAAAGATTTCAACAAAAATCTGTGTCTATGAATAAACGAGGATGTGAAATTATAAAAAAAAATATTTTGTGTTGGTGCTTTTAGGATGTGAAATTATAAAAAATAAATAAAATGGGCGATAATATAGGACAATAATACTAATATTTAATCTAGAATGATGATCATAATAATAATAGTATAGATAAATTAAAAACTGAAATGCTTTTTAAAAAATGCATCTGTAATAGTACACAAACACACAACTAGTATTTTTTTGATAAATTGTAATGACAAATGCTTGATGTGAATTGTCAATATTATTTAAAGCATTGTCATTATTGTTTTCTTTATGTGATTTCTCATAATACCATTTAATTTTTTTTTCCTTTAATTACTAGTGTTGTCTGTTGTGACATAATTCCGCCTGTGTCATTGTTTAGTGTCGTATATTTTGTTCACAATTGGGCCCTCATAAACATGCATTGTTATAGGTGGCAAGATAAATTCTCAGTAACGAAGGAACCCACTGACTTGATACACAGACCCTAGATCAGGTTAGTATACTTGTGTATCATATAATTACAGCAGTTTTGTTCTGAAATTGTGATATTGATATGGTGTTCCATATATACATAGGTGGTCTAGCAGCCACATTCAGGCAATGTCATTGCAGGGGCTGCCCAAGTATTGTTTAGCTGGGCAAGACAAGGTGTCTCCTTTGATATGCTTTCACATGGTGGAGCTCCATCAACCGGATCTAGTATTGTGCCAGTTTAGTCTTCAGCAGGGTATACCTGGTGCTTGTGACACGTGTTGACTTGCATGAGATTGATTTGGAACGTATATGACACTTGTCTGATCAGAAAGAGATACACGAAATAGCCCAAGAAGCACTCCAAGCATTGTCTGACCATCATGAATTCTTGAAACCAAGAGTAGAACCTGGTCCAGAGGCAGTAAAGTTGGCCAATGCCATCCATGTCTACATTGGTATAGCCATTCAAAGATGGGTCACAGTAACCTGAGTAAATGTTTATTATAATTGCTTGTCTTAGAGTAAATGGAGTAAGCTATGCTCCATACAGAGTCTTATAACCAGTTCTGAGTCTTTTCTCTTTATCTCAGAATTAGTTTTGCTTTGGATTTAGTGGCCAAACCCATGTCTATGTCTGCTTGGAAACTAATCCTAGAACATTACTGTTGAAATCTGCTCTGCTACAAATTACTGACCCTGGTTAAGTCGAAGTGAAGTTCATTATTCATATACATGTTTTAAGCTTGAATTTTTTCTATTGTGCAATTGGTTGATATTGGTATGGGATAGTGCTCACTTTACAAGATTCTTTACCTTATAGTCCCTGATTTTATTATTATTATTATTATCATTGTAAGGTTGAATTTATTACATCATTTATTGGCTTTATTCCATGCCAAATTTGCTTGTAAATTAGCAATTAGACACCCTGTATTTAGGTGGGAAATATATAAGGGTAGTATGTGAGAGAGTGTAAAGAAATCTCATCAAGTGTGCAATTTAAGGGAGTCTCGCGACTGGATCTTGCGACTAGCTCGCGACTGGCAAGTCGCCAGAATGGCACACGTGTAAAGCATGCAGGGGGAGTTGAAGGGTCACACCAACTGAAGCACTGTAGGACAAAACTTCTAGTCTGGCCAGGTAGTTAGCTCACAACTCGTTCCAGTCGCAAGCTTGAGTCACCAGAATGCCCTATTTGTTAGAAACCTAACTTTTCGCATTCCTTATACACACCACTATAAATACCTTTATACCCACGAAATGTAGAGAGCTTTCAAAGAGAATTTTGAGAGAGAAACCCTAGAGAAAAATAAGATTGACTCATCCACAATCTTCATCATTTGATTCTCCAAATTCCTCTACTCTCACCCTCTCCATTGATATATCCTTGAAAGATACATTAGCCAAATCCTTATCTCACCATACCCATATCTGTGAGGAGGTATTTTGGTACTTGGGAAGCAGTTCAGAAGGGACCAATTCATTTTGATTGATGCAATGGACGATTGCAGGATCCGGTAAGTTAGAGAAGACAAGGTTTGGTATAACCCTGTTGGAGCAAGAAACTTGGAGGGCTTAGGTGCACTAGGTATTTTAGGCTTGGAGGGTCTTTTACTATTCATGTATCCCAACTTTATTCTCTAGTGGATTATTGACCGCTTGGAGGGCGACGAAGAGGTTTTTTGCTGAGTACTTCGATTTCCTCTTCGATAACACATCGCCGTGTTATCTTTGTGTTTGCATCTCTCTTCCCTTAATCTTTACCTTTTAATTACTGCTGTGGTTATGATTAATTTCGGTTTAGATTGTTTTACCAATTCTGTTTTAACTTATGTTCATATTCCACACATACATTGTTTGATTATAAGCATGTGTTGGTAATTTGTAAATTGGGGGTCTAAACGTTCATTGGTGTTTTACTCACTATTTGAACATTTAATTTTTCATATATACCATTATATATGGAGATGAATAATAAGTACCATATTGGTTCGCATTAAACTTTATTGTAGAGAGATTCTTGATGATTCTTGTTAGACATATTCATCCCTTGTGCTAATTCAACCAAAATTGGCACTTATCCTTGAAGATTTTTTTTTTTTTTTTTTTTAAATATAAATTTTTTATGAGAATGAAATCATTGCTATAAGCAATTATATGAAGTATAATTCTAATTTGAGCAATCTTTTTAAAAGGTGAAGATTTTGTTTAGTGCCTTTTTGCACTGGACATGATATGTTGCGGACACTTGTTCGAAACATATGATATGATTTGGATATGTGTCCAAATTGTAGCTTGTCCACTACAAAAAGGCATCAGACACAAACTGTATCCCCTTTTAAATAATATATCTATATAAACCATTACGAAAAACCATAATTAGCTGTGACACATTTCAAGGAGGAATAACTATGTCATGTCATAGCAGCAAAAACTACAAGCATTTGCTAAACTACAAGTCTTCTTTGTTTTAAAAAATGGGGGCAATTTGAACATAAATCGTTGCACGTTCTTAATCCAGTTACTCAATTAGTTATTTTATAATTTTTGTTTCAACAAAAACATACAACAAATTTCACAATTTTTCTCTATAAAAAAAGTTTCATAAATTTTTTTTTTCAGGTGGCAAATAAAGATTATTGCAACATCACTTTCACTTGGTTCGTCATTGGATAATTTTAGGGATACCAAATTTCACAATTTATTGACTTATGGAAGTTTTCTGCCCACAATTGATTATATGGATCCACCACTTCTGTTGACCACTCACAATCACACAAGTTAGCAACTTGTGAAATTGATTATGAGGATGGATGTCTATTTAGTGGGACTACCATCATTAACACTACTTTTATTATATAATAATCACAACTTAACACCTTAGCCATTCTAAAAAATGTGAAATTTATTATATTATTAGACATATCTTTTTGGTTTATTGTTTAGTAATCTTTTTTCCCCCTTTTGGTGTAATACTAAGAAGGTGAATACTTTATGCTATTGCATGTTCAATTGGTCATGCATTGTGTTGAATTGTATGGGATAGTGCTCACTTTACAAGATTTAATTCTAAAACAATAGAAAAAAATTAATTGGGATCTTAACTGTTTACACAAGCTAAATTACATAAACACAGAGAATATGAGCAAATACGTGGTTGAAAACCAATCTTCCCACAACTTGCCACTAAGGCATAAAGGAGTTCAAATTTTTACATTTATTAGAAGAAATTTAGAAACAGGGTCTTCTTTTTCCCTTAATTTATTGAACAATGTGTTCTATTTGGAGGAACTTGATGTATTTTATGTTAAGAGGGTAGCTAAAACAAATTTCAAGCAATCAAGCATAGCAGGCATTGGTGATAAGGAAAGGCAAGGGTACTAATAACGTTTTTAAGGATTTAAGGACTAAATGAAATAAACGATAATCGGATAAAAGAATTAGAAATTATATAGTTTAAGGGCCAAATTTTGACAATTTTTATTTAATTTGAAACAAAATAATTAAATCTTTCTAAATATCATTCTTATCTGATTACACAATTAAAACTTGCATTTATTCTGAAGTAGAGATATTAAAAGACACCGACAAAAATTTAAAATTTTGCATACAATACTTGTTCAAGTGACAAATAAAAATCATTAACAAGGCGAAGTTAAATACATTTCTTTTGCCATGTTTAAAAAGAGGGGTCATTCTATTGAACCCCTTCTTTTTTTGGGGTATGGTACCCACCATAATCTAAATCATTGATTTAATGGTGTTTTGATCTTTATCATTGTTTTTTTCTTTTTCTTTTTTTTTTTTTCTTTTTTTTTTGATAGGGATCTTTACCATTGTTTTAATTTGACAGAATATTGGCTACCAGGTTACATATATAAACATAAACAAAAACAAAATCAAAATTTTCGTTTGCGCTTTCACGCTTCACCCCTTCTACCTCCTTCTACGCCTCCTCTCTTCCAAACCAGCCACAAGAAAAAAATATTTGCTTGGTCTATTCGATAAAGAATTTGTGGTTACTTGGTCTATTTGAAAGATATTTGCTTTACTCGGTGTATCTTAAGTTATATGGCCTCAATTGCATAGTCATCACTGTTAGGTTTTAAAGACTTAGGAACTAATATATTTAGAACTCTAATGTGTATTGTTGGCAAATCATGATCAAAACAAGTCGTTTAGTCTTATTTAGACTTGCTCAAAGTTGTCTTTTATGTAAAGTTGGATTCAAGCTGATGCAGAATTAATAGTGCATTTTGGCCTGGTTCGATCGATCGAAGCTTAGGCTCGATCAATCGAAATTCAAGCAGAATGCATTTTTCTGCAGAATTCCAACTCAACCCCAGTTCATTAAAACGTTTAGGGTTTTATGTTTTTTGCCCTAGGTATATAAGGCAAACCCTAACCATGTTTTAGATGTTGCTCATATTGCTATTTGTGTAAATCTCTTGTGAGATCTATGAGAAGCTTTCCTTTACACAAGCTTAGGGTTATCAAGAACGAGATTCGTTCAAGAACTTGATAATCATTCAATTGTTGCCATAGAAGCTTAAAGAAACACAAGCGGGTGTGCTTGTACTTGCTGGAGAATCCAAGAAAGAAGGAGTCTGTGGTCTCGGAGCTTGCACGTGATTGTGTCAGTAAGTTTCTACTGGTGGGTAGCAATAGGATGTTAGCGGTCTAAATCCTATTGTAAAACTTCGATTCTTTCATAGTGGATTCAGGTTTACCTTAAGGATAACTAGGATAAATCCTCCCCAAGTTTTTACCGGTTTGGTTTCCTAAATCATCATATCTTTGTGTTATTTATCTTTCCACTGCTTTGCATGATATGATTGTTTGATTGTGATAACTTAGATTTGGAATTTGGACTAAATAAATAACTTGGCTAATTAACTAGGTTAATCCAATTGTGTTTTAAGGGGTCTAAAAACTCACAAATGGTATCAGAGCAGGTTGCTCTCTTGTTGTTGATTTTTTGATCACTGAACTGATCCTTAACCCCTATTGTCATGGAACACGGACATTCTATTGTTATTCCTCCTCACTTTAATGGGAATAATTATGCTTATTGGAAAGTAAAGATAAAAGCATTCCTGAAATCAATTAATGAAAGAGTCTGGAACTCCATTGAATATGGATGGGAGAAGCTCACTACTCTTGTTAGTGAGTGGCAAACTTCTCAAAAAGAAGCAGCCGCGTTCAATAGCAAAGTTATGAATGCTATCTTTAACGCTGTTTCTTTGGAGGAATTTAAGAGAATCTCTAATGTTGAGATTGCTCATATTGCTTGGAATATCCTCTAGACTGTGCATGAAGGCACAAAGGCAGTTAAAATCAATAAACTGCAGCAATTAACTTCTAAATTTAAAAGCATTAGGATGTCTGATGATGAATCTTTTGATGAATTCTATGTTAAACTTAATGATATTGTTAATTCTGCATATAACTTGGGTGAAATCTATGATCAACCTAAAATTGTTAGGAAGATTCTTAGTTCTTTGACTGAAGATTTTAGACCCAAAATGACTGCCATCACTGAGAGCAAGGATGTGGACTCCATCCCTGTTGATAAACTTGTAGGATCTCTTCAATCCTATGAGTTGGACCTACCTAAGACTAGCAAATCCAAATCAATGGCTCTTAATTCAGTTGATGATGTTGATGTTGGTGGATTTGATGATGAGCTCTCTGCTACAAAGATTGCTTACCTTGCCAAGAACTTTAGAAATTTCCTTAGAATCAACAATAGAAGGGCAAGAGATAAGAACACTTCTGAATCTAGAAACTTTAGGAAGAATGATTCCACTAAGGTTAACAACACTGATAAACCTAGAGAAAAAGTAGGTCAATCTTCTAATAATTCTATGGGTTCTCAGTGTTTTGGATGTCAAGGGTATGGTCACATGAAATCAGAATGCCCTACTTATTTGAAGTCTAAGGGTAAGGCTATGGCTGTAACCCTCAGTGATGGTGAAGTTTCTGATGATAAGTCTGGTTGTGATAAGGATGGAAACTTTATTGCTTTCACTGCTACATCTGTAGTCAATGAAAGTGTATTTGCTGAAGAGAACCCTTCTAATAGGGAACTCTCTAAGGATGCAGATCTTCAAGAAGCCTATAATAAACTTTGCAAAGTTTCTATAAAAGATGCTATGAATGTTGAATTAGGCTTGAAGAAAATTGCATCTCTTGAGCTTGATAAGAAAAATTTGCTTGTTAAATTGTTTGATGCTACTAAACTTTTGAATAATGTGAAGACTGAGAACATGCTTTTACTTGATAAAGTTAAGAATTTAGAACATGAGCTTTCTGTTGCTAGAGAAAAATCTAATAGGTCTGCTAGTTCCAAACTTGATCATATGCTTAGTGTTCAAAAGTCTCCTTCTGACAAAACTGGATTAGGTTTTGTAGAAAGCATCAATGTATCTACACCCAATTCCACTATCTTTGTTCCTTCATCTTCTTCTGAACCCCCTGTGAGTAAGGTTGTGAGTGAGGTTGTCAAACGCTTAGAAGTTACACCTCCTAAGAAGATTAGGGTTGATCTTAAAGAGTCCAAACCTAAACAGTCTATCCTTTCTAAGGACAAGTCACATGATAAACCTGCATGGGTTTGTCATTTTTGTGGAAAGTCTAGACATATTCGTCCAAACTGTTACAAGCTGCAAACTGCTAAGAGAGCAAACAAACCAAAAGTACCTGTGTCTCAAGCACAAGATCCTATGGTACTCATTGGTGAATTGGTAAAGGCTCTAAACCTTAATTCCAATCCTGGAGTTGGAAATCATTCCTATGTGAATAAGAACTCCAATGCTCGCGGTACATCTAAAAAGTTTTAGATGCAAAAGGCTCAATCTAATTAAGTCCTTCTAACATGGTCCTTGTGTTTCATTGCTATATTCTTTGTGACCATTGTTTTTGGTTTTTTTTTTTCTTTATTTCTAGGATTTGCATTGCATAACATTCATGCATTTCATTCTAGGTTTTTTTTTTTAAAATAAAAAAAAGGGAAGAAAAAGGAAGCAAATTGTGTTTTTGCATTATTTTTCTTGATTTTGAAAACAAGGTTGGTCAATTTATTTTCACATAACATGTCTTTTGTACTTTGTTTAGCTTTGATGAGCTTACTTATTGCACTTTACTAGTTGAAACTTTGTAGTGCATGTTGTGTGGGAAAGATGTTTATAGTTTTGATCACTTTGACTTGATCTTGAAGTCACATGTCTTTGACCGTCGAACTTGAACCTTTTAAGAAAGACATAAATAACCATCTCACCACTATTCACTAGTCAATCATGAACACCTTAGTACATATCGTAAGATTTTGTACTCGAGAAAGTGTAGCACATGCACAAAAAGATCATAAAGTGTGGCCTCGGTTTAAATGCTAAAATTGGTGTGTACATTATTGAACTTAAAGCTAAATCAAATAAATGCTAAAATTGGTGTGTACATTATCTTGGCTATTTTAATAAGTTTCTGAATAATTAAAATCTGTGTGTACAGTATGAGGCAAAATCAAGAAACTTATATGATTGCAAGCTTATGATCTAGGAGATGTGGAAGTTATATGATGTAACTCTTTTGGTGATAGTCTCTTTCAAATCCTATGTGATGAATTTTGTAGACTTTGTGGTTGATTGCTATTCACATATCACCTCATATGTATCTCAAACTTTTGCTAGTTACACACACTATACAAGTTATTCTTTGCTAAACATTGTACATGTTATTGTGTGTGTTTTTGGTCTGACCAACCGAATTTGCAAATACTTTGAGTTTTTGTGCAAAACATATTTGATGCTTGTCTACTGATGGAAAATCCTTGAAAATCTTAATTTTGGGAAAACTGGGTTTAAAACTGTTGTTTTTGAAAAATATTTTATCTCATACTCATACATTTTGTTCATCATTTTCAATGCTTTGAGGTGTTTCTAAACTGTGTTTTGTCTTTTTCAAAAAACTGTGCTTTCTCAAAAATTTTGTGAGCCTCTATCTATTTCGATTGATCGAATCTGTTTTTCAATCAATCGAAATTGTTTTTAAAAATTTAGTGGAGCCTCTGTCTGTTTCGATCAATCGAAAAATCATGAATCAAGTTTTTTTTAAAACTGAGTTTGACTTATTCAAACTCACTTTTCAAAAGTTTTTCAAACTTTTCTCTCTCTCTCCGATTTGGACAAGGCTTATCATCAATTTTTGGTCGTTTTCCTCTAGTCTTTTTGCAAGGTTTTCCTCTCTCTAAGCCGATAAGTCCATTATACCCTTCCTTTTGCATTTTATTTCATGTTTTCATGCATTTATTCATGCATTTCATTGGGATTTTCAGAACTATTCAAATTGGGGTTTTTGATGATTCAAGCCACTTTTTCTGAAATTGATCATTGGGTTTTGTTCCTATAATGTTATAAACATGATCTATGATGTTTAATTTGATCAATTTGGTGTTTTGTGAGAAATTGAAAATTCTAGGCTTGTATTTATCCGAATTGGGGATTTTGTTCAATTAGGTCCAAATTGATAAAATTGGCTTGTTGAATTGATGTATTTGATCATTATAAACTGTGTTCTATCTTGTGTGATGAACAATTGATCAATTTTTTGAAATTGAACAAGTGGTTCTGTATAATTTTTGGGGATTTTGTTAGAAACTCTATGCTCAAGGCAATTTTGTGAATTTGAACTTAATTTCACTGCATTAAAGCATGCATCATGACATTTAACTGTTCATGCATCATATAGATTTTTTGTTCTATATTTTTTTTGTGCTAACTTGCAGTCTGCCCTTGGTTTTTGTTTTTGTTTTTCTTGTTTTGTTCTGCTTTGTGTCTTTGTCCTTATCTTAGCACCATGCCTAGGAAGACTAGAGCCCATAGGACACCCTCCACTTCCTCTGAGTATCCCTCTAGGAGTGAGTTGTTTAGGAATGACAAAAGCAGAGAAGTTTATGAGAAACTGAACTGTAAGAGAAAGATTTGGACTGAGCGTTCTGTTGTGTTAGACAAGGTTGATCCTGCCATTCAGGCAAACTTTGAGAGTAGAGGTTCGTTGTCTTTGTTAGAGGTAGATCATCCACCCCCGACCGCCCAGATTAGAGAGTTCTTCTCGAATCTCTCTTGTCACGTCTATGATTCCAACACCCTTGTTAGGAGTTGGATACGAGGTGTTGAGTTCACCATTACTCCTAGGATAGTGGCTAAAACTCTTGGGGTTCCGATCGTTAGGGAGCCTGTCTATCCTTATGAGGAGTCTCCACCCCTTGATGACGTTATGTCATACATCACTGGGTCTTCTATCCAGTGGGGTTCTGATCCTCAGATCACGTCTGCTGAGCTTACTGAGACTACCTATCTTTTCTTTAAGATGGCGTGTCATTCTTTGTGACTTATTTCTCATCTCCACACCATCCCTCTTGAGCGATGTGTGTTTTTGTACGCCTTTGTTTCTGGTGCGTCCATTAGTTTTCCTCATCTGTTTCTTTGTTCTATGAACGAAGTTCATAGGAGTTCTGTCGTAGCTCATGCTCTTATCCATCTTATTTTCATTCATAGGATTTTGTTGTTTCTCAATTTAGTTGATTTCCTCGCTGGTGAGCCCATTCATGTTATAGCCCCCATAGGTGCCACCTTCCTTAGGCAGAGGGCTGCTCACTTGAGAGTTGACTCTTCATGTCCTAAAGGTGAGTCTTCTGGTGCTATACCCCCTCCTCCCTCTTCTATAGGTGCTGATATGGCTGAGGCGTTTAGTGCTGCTGTTGCTGATGCTAATGTTCCTCCACCGACTACTTCGGATGATTCAGACATTCGACATACATTGGATCATGTCTTGACCGTTCAAGTGGCTCATGGAAAAATTTTGGTGGACGTGCTCGATGAGATCCGTGCCTTGCGAGCAGAGTTGGCACAGTTTCGACGATCCTCACCGCCACCTCCTTTTGATGATGGATTTTGATTGCCCTTTGGCATTCCGTCACAAAAAGGGGGAGTACATTTAGGATTTTGAGACACTTGTAGAGGTTTTTGTTTTCAATGGGAGAGTTTTTTGTTTGATGGAGCTTGTGGAGATTAGATTGTATCTAGGTGCTTCACTTTGTATTTACCTTTTTTAGCTCTTGATGTATTTTTGTTGGGCCATTCATGATAGAGGGAGATATATTTATTGTTTCATATGTTTTCTTGTTTCACTGCTTATTGATTTATATTTATAAGTTATTCATTGATATATGTCTTTATTTTGTGTTAAGTGAAATCAAGAATTTATTTTGTTTACTTGTATTTTCCACACATGCGATTTTGCATTTTGTTTAGTATTTCAGGAAATATACAGGTTGATTCAATTGAGCTGCTGTCTACACTTGCAACTGATGGATACTAGTTATGATTGGATTTGTTATAATGAGAATTTTTTTGTAAAGAGCTTTTCTTTGTAAACTTTGAGCTTTTAGTTGTGTTTTGTCACGGATTGCCAAAAGGGGAGTTTGTTAGGTTCTAAAGACTTAGGAACTAATGTATTTAGAACTCTAATGTATATTGTTGGCAAACCATGATCAAAACAAGTTGTTTAGTCTTGTTTAGACTTGCTCAAAGTTGTGTCTTTTATGTAAAGTTGGATTCAAGCTGATGTAGAATTAATAGTGCATTTCGGCTTGGTTCAATTGATCAAAGCTTAGGCTCAATCAATCGAAATTCGGGCAGAATGCGTTTTTCTGCAGAATTCCAGCTTAGCCCCAGTTCAATAAAATGTTTAGGGTTTTATATTTTTTTTGCTCTAGGTATATAAGGCAAACCCTAGCCACGTTTTAGATGTTGCTCATATTGTTGTTTGTGTAAATCTCTTGTGAGATCTGTGAGGAGCTTTCCTTTACACAAGCTTAGGGTTATCAAGAAGGAGATTTGTTCAAGAACTTGATGATCATTCAGTTGCTGCCATAGAAGCTTAAAGAAACACAAGAGGGTGTGCTTATACTTGCTGGAGAATCCAAGAAAGAAGGAGTCTGTGATCTCGGAGCTTGCACGTGGTCATGTCAGTAAGTTTTTATTGGTGGGTAGCAATAGGATGTTAGCAGTCTAAGTCCTATTGTAAAACTTCGATTCTTTCATAGTGAATTCAAGTTTACCTTGAGGATAACTAGGTTAAATCCTCCACAGGTTTTTACCGATTTGGTTTCCTGGATCATCATATCATTGTGTTATTTATCTTTCCGCTGCTTTGCATGATATGATTGTTTGATTGTAATAACCTAGATTTGGAATATGGACTAAGTAAATAACTTGGCTAATTAATTAGGTTAATCCAATTGTGTTTTAAGGGGTCTAAAAACACACAATCACACTTGCATATGTGGGACGTTTTAGTCAGATCCTCTGTTGTTATGTGAAAAAGGAAAAAAGAAAGTTATAACGCTGGTATTGGCAAGGGAACGTCATTCATTCAACTTTTAGTTTCTCTCTTGATATAAAATAAATTATTCTCTTCCTTCTCTAATCATTAAACCCATCATTCTCTTTGGTTCAGAGAATGTTGAATTGTTGATAGTCTATTTCCACCAATTGTCTCGAATTTATACCAACTATCCTCCCTTAAAGAGCAGGCTTAATATTTGTTACTTGTATCTGTACCAATTAGGTGGGTCATTTATATTAGTATAACTTCTTTCAGCTTCAAAAGTACCTTTAGAACTTCCTAATATCTTAAATATTATAGTTTATCTGTTCAAAGGCATTGCATGCTTTGAGAGGATCATCTCTTTAATGTATCTCTAGTCTTGGGTTAACTGCTGTAGACATAAGCATGCACTTGTGGTATTTATTGAACCAACTGTGACATTTAATACATAACATGTTTATATGATGCTGATTATCCTAATAGCACTATCTATAGTTAAGACTTAATCCTGCATAACCAAGGGACTGCTAGCCTATTTCCAACAGTTCTCTCTAACTACAAATTAAATTTTGAGACTGCTTTCAATTTACTTTAGCCAAAGAGATGATCCCCAATTGCAAAAATTATGCTTTGTGTTTTACACTTTTCCTGTAAACTAATTTACCAATTAAACTTCCATCATTACTCTATAGCATCCCAATTAAACTTTTATCATAGGCTAAGAGCCTTGTAGTTTATTAGAATTTTCCGATTCTGCAATGGAGAGAACCTGGGTTCTAATCACCCTCATCCCCACTTGTTGTAAAAACAAAAATCCGTTGATATCACAGACAACTTCAATGGTAGCTGTTGAATTGAAAAAAAGTATTTCCAATCAAATTGCCAATAAAATCCTTGTATCATAGAAATCTTGCCTAGTATATGAAGCACCGACAGACCAACATGCATCAGAAGCTTCCATCTTAACTCACCAACTCATATATATGAGGTTCACAAGCTTAATATAATGGCCTCATTGACCATACAGTGGAGACATATTGTGATGAACATGCTTTAAGTTTTTTTCCTCACTGGTACGTAACTTCTTAGAGTACGCTTTAGGGGACAGAACAACAGGATTGGAGGTCATTCTGATCTGATTCTGTTATGAAAGATGTATATATATATATATATTGGACTCTTTGCCAAACCCAACTGGGCAAGACATTCAAACAAAAAAATGTGCAAATTGTGGTATTGTTTCTTTCTCTTTCTACTCAATGATAATTTTGATATTTGATTTTGTTAAGTTTTGTACTTAATATTTGCGTTGAATTTCACTTTACGATAGGTAATAGGCATTGATAAGTTATTGAGTTATTTGGAGAAAGACAACTGTACTGACAGTATTACCAAATTTCCATTGAAATCACCCATTTCAAATCCTAGGCAAAATAATGCTAGAGTACCATATTGTACTAGTACAAATGGATAACTATTGTGTGAATCTTTAAAATTTCACAATTTTAATTGTTTTCAAATTTCAAGTATGATCGCAGTATGTATGTTACTAAACACATGTATACACATATTTTCAACACCAATCTACCTTTTTGGTAATATATTTCTTGGAAGTAAATTTTACCGCTTTCACATAATTTGTTTAAACTACTTCTTTATCAACAGGTTCTAATTTTTGTAGGAGAATTAGTCAGAACATTTGCGATACAAGTTGGCATCAAATCTAGTGCTTTCAACGGAAAATGAACAATGTTCCAAAATTATAGAAAATGCTGAAAAATTACACTGCATGATTATTTTTTGTTTCTCAAATGACAATGATTTGTATAAAAGGATGAACGAGAGATTTTTATGATTTAGTGATTTTTTTTTTTTTTTTAATGAATGAAAGACTGAATGTTTATCTTTCTTATAGTGATTTAGTGAATTGTTTTTTCTATTGAAAGAGAGACTGAATTTTTATCATTCATGACAGAATCAAATGTAAGTGTTGTGTGCACGCATGCAATTTAGCTGACAATTAGATTTGTGAAGAATTGGAAAATTAAATTTGGCTGTGGTGCTTAAAGTGACACCATTCAAAGCAGTGCCACTGCTTGCCAGCTTGTATTGCTTGCGGCACCCTATGTTCAAGAGTAAGCTGGTTTGTTTAGTTAGATCTTATTCAAATTTTATGAAATTTAAGCATAAGGTTTAGTTATGAAATTTATGAAAGTGTTTTTAGTTTGAATCCACCCATAAATTTTGTGATTTTAAAATATAATTTTTTATTAAAAAAACATCTCAAACAGACAATCAATATATAATCACAAAATTATAACTTTATAAGGTTAATGATTTAGGCATTCAAATACATTTTTTTTTCTTTCTCTTAATATATGGTATTAATTAGTTTTAAATTTTATGCTTATAGATCTTGAAACCTCCCACATCGGTAAGGTGTGATATTGAGAAGGGGTTTATCACTTGCTCCGCGACACTAACTGACGCATGCAATTTTGGTATTGGCGTGTAAGTGTATTCCCTTATCTCATCCCCCTTCCCCTATATCTCTGTGTGTTTCTCAAATAAAAAAATAAAATAAAAAAATAAAAATCTTGAAACCTGCATAATTTTTCTTATTTTTAAAAAATCATTTTATATGAAAAATTAAATGCCAAGTTGTAAGTTTTCAAAATTGAAAATTCTATTGTGTTGTCATTCAAAAATAAAATAAAATTATTATATGAAAAGCATTAACTTTGAAAGAATCCAAGTTTTACCAAGACTACCATTTTGAGTCTTTTAAAAGTATCACCCTATCATGTGTATTTATAAAACAACTTCATCAAGAAATATTAGAGTAAGATTATATCTAAATTTTCTTCTTCTCAAGTGGTCATCCACTGCATCATATTATTTATGATACTGATTCATATATCCTTCTCTTTTAACAGGTCGGGTTGTTTGTTCTTGGTAAAATTGATTAATTAAGCTTAATTATTTTTACCTTTACTATTGGTAATTTTTGTTGTTGGGCTAATTTTTTGGGAATGGTATATTTTGTTTTATATTTTAGATTTATAAATTTTTTTATGGCTATTTAAAATGAGAAAAATGTTAGTGTTACAAATGTTTTTACGAATTGCTATTGTAGTGAGTGGTTATTAGTAAGTAAAACAGTGATGTAAGTCATGGCCCAAATGCAAATCAATAAAAATTGACTACATCAGAAGTTTTGTAAAATTGTTGTAAAGAAGCTTGTGATTATAGTATTACTCTTAAAAGAATTAATAATATTATTAAAGGAGAAACTACCAAATGTGACAAAAGAATTGCCAAATGTGATGTTAGAACTGAATAATGTGAGGATGAAACAGTCAAATGTAATGTTTTGGTAACCTGGTATTGTAGATTTCTTACTAGTGGGTACCGTACCCCCTTTTTTTTTTGGGGTACCTTAGAATTGCCCTATGTGTTACATTTCAATTATCCTTTATTTATTATTTTTATATTAGGAAACCACAAAGTGATGTTTCCATGAGAGACCAATTTATTTTAATTGTTCTAAAACTTTTTCAAAACAAAAGCATTCATCTTCCTTGAGGTTTGAAGAAATTAACACTATTAGTAATGAAATATTCTAAATTTTTATAAGTGCATCATTCAAAAATTTAAAAATGGTTAATAGAAAAATAATTGATAAATTTAGAATAAAAATGCAAAATTTATCAAGTATCAAAACACTTGTAACGGAAAATCTCTCCATAACCCATTGAAAAAAAGAAAAAAAGAAGAAGCAAAATTCACATTTAATATTTTTAAAATAAACTTTAATTAGAATTCTAAAACAATTTTAATTGTGAAATAAGATAATTTTGGAAACTTGCCATTTGCTTAAGGGTAGGTTAGTACACAAATTTTTTCATATTAATTTAACAAAATTTGATCAATTGGAGGCCAAAAGGGAAAAATGTTTTTTCCCTTCAATTTTGGGATAGAATGCCATTATCCCAAACCTCAAAGGAGGGGAGTGTGATTATAGGCTTGAGTACAAGTTACATCTAGGGTAACTCTAAGTAATGTTACACTTACACCACTTAAAATTTTTTAATTTGATACAAATTTTGATAAATTCACTATTGGATTACTCATCTTTGTATACATTCCCCGTGATTACTAAATTTCAAGGTGATAAAAGATCAATAGATATATCATTTTGAATTCAAAATTTTTAATTTAAAATAATTCATAAAAGATAAGTTTGTGGATCAAATGGTAAATAACATTTGATCAGCATAAAAATTGACATACATGTTAAGAATATATAGAATATGTAATTCGACAGTGAAATTTTTAAAATATAAATTTAATAACAAGTTATTGAGTGATATAATATTGCTTAGAGTTATACCTGATATAACTTGAACCCATCATATCTCTCTCTCTCTCTCTTTCTCTCTCTCTCTTTATATATATATATATACAAAACATCAACCTAAGCTATGGATTGGTTGGATTGGCTTTATCGAGTTGATAGGTTGATTGCATGCCCCTATAAAAACAATAAACACAAGATTTGGTTAGCATAAAACTGTGTACACTAGTTTTCCTCTTTAATAACACATCGGGTATTATCTTTAGTTTGCTTCTCTTTAGTCTTTACTTACTGTCAATTGCTCATTTAATTGTTTCAATATGCCTATCCATGCAATTGTTAGTATCCAAGCTCAAATAATTTAGTTAGGCTGCGTTTGGTTCAATGTAAAATGATTTCAAGATGTAAAATATTTTCAAGTGAAAATATTTTCCGGAGATGAAAATGATTTCAGGTGTTTGGTTGTGTTTCTGAAAATTCTCCAGAAAACACATTTTCTCAGCTTCCAAACAAATATTATAATAGGAAATCTGAATATATAAACCAAATCAACAATAAAGCATAACCAAAAAAAAATTCAATCTCTCTCTTTTCATCAGCATCGATCGTGAGAGAGGGAGAGGCAGAGATAGATTGAGAGAAAATATTGGTACAAGACCACAGATCGATGAGTGGGTTTGAAAAAGGCGAGATGGGCAGGTGGGTTTGACAGAGGCGAGATCGACAGGTGGGTCTGATAGCGGCGGGATTGATGGGTGGGTCTAAAGGAGGTGACAACGACGAGATTGGTTTGTAGATTTGAGATCGTGGGTGGGTCTGATAGCTTCTCAGCTTTGGTTGGTCAGAGGCATGAAAGCTTCCTTGACCGACAGTGTAGATCTGTGGCGAAGACGATAACGGTCCGATGAGGCTGAAGCATGAACCTGCGACGTGATCAGACCGATGAAGGTTGGGTTGTCTTCTTCACTTTCCCTTCTAGCTCTCTCTCTGTCTTCGAGTGTGTGAATCTACATGGAGGGAACGAGGACGGCGATCTGACCGGCAAGGATGTGCTTGGGAATCAATTTAGATGGAGTGTGCTTGAGCTCTCTCTCACTCTCTCTCTCTCTTTGGGTGTGTTTTCTGGAAATTCATTGAAGGTTAAATAAGAGTGTAAACGATTTTACACTCAAAAGGGTCTTATTTTCCGGTCAACGTGGGGTGTGTTTTCCGTTGACCGTATTTTCCGTAGGTACCAAACACCCACAAGGGTGTAAAATAATTTCCTGAAACCATTTTTAGGCAAAACAAATGCAGCCTTAATTACATATATTCTATATTAATTGATAGAATAGCATTAATTAACTTAGCCGTGATTAAAATTTGGTAGTCTAAGCTATTGCCTAGTTAATTAGGTAATTTCCTCAAAAACAATAGAAAAAAATGAATAGGGATGTTAATTCTTTGCACTAGTTAAATTACATACAACATAGAAGATGAGCAAATCCACGGTTGAAGTAGTAGTAGGCTTCTGACAACCTGCCACTAATCCATCATAGAGTTCAAATATTTACATTCATTACAAACAATTTAGAAACAAAGTCTTGAGTATTAATTTATTGAACAATAAAAAGTAAACCCAAACAATACTTGGAATTGGAACTCCAAATAGGGACCCATCCTTTTGAAGCAAACTGGGCAAACTTATAACTTCTTCAGCAAGATTCTGCCACCAATAAAACAATAAAACAGAAATATGGTAAATTTTGTGAAGTATATGTTAATTGTATAATGAATCGTTAGATAAGATTACTAATTTATCGAATCGGAAACCATCAGTTCCAAAAACTCAAGTCATTTTAAAGTGAATTTGTAGTACAAATCAGGCATGTTATGGACATATAAATTTGTTAGTGAAATAGCTAAAATGAATTCAACAAGCATTCATTTCAAGATTAAAATAAAGAAAAAAGAAAAACAAATAAAATGAAGAAGCTCACCTTTCTAAAAGAGTCGAGGCAAATCTTTGTGGAACATCCTGAAATTGCTACCTGAGATAGATCTTAGGGATGTGTTGCACCTTTGGAAAATCCACTCCACCTTCCCCCTCGATGCAATCTTTAAGTTCTATTGAGACAGATCTCAAAAACAGTTGTTCGAGATTAAGGTATTCAATGCCCTTGGGTACTGTCTTTAACACCATGCAACTGACAATATCTAGGAATTTTATATTTGGCATCACCCCCTTTTTTATTATTATCTCATTCAATTGAGGGAAATTACGAATCACCATCTGTGTAAGCTTAGAAAATCCTGTATTGAAACATAGTTGTGCTCCTATATAGGCATTAGTAAGTGAAAGATTACCCAAATGGGGCAAAGCAGCTATAAGAGAGAGATGACCTTCTGCCAATCTTGACCAGCACAGAGACAAAAATGTGAGCCTTTGGAGTGAACAAAACCAATGTGGCACCTTTTCTAGCTTTCCAACCAAAACAAGCTTTTGAAGGTTGGGAGGGGGAGATGTGAGTGCATCCATTCGGAGTGTTTCCTCCTCATTGTTTACCATGATATACAAGTCGAGAAGAAGTCTCATGTTTTCAATTGAGACACATAAGTCATTTTCATCTGTTTCTTTCACATTGGAAATACCGATCAAGGTGAGTTGGGTCATGCTCTGAATTTTTCTTATCACGTCGTCCTTTGCTTCAATAATAGTTACAGTTTGCAAATTCTTTAAGCTACTGATATTTGATGGTGCTTGCGTCCCATTAACATATCTCAAATCATTCCAATTATTAGTGTAGCGATACATAATTAGATGCCTCAAGTTTTGCAATTTTCCTATTCCACAAGGAAGGGTCCCTATTTGTGTGTCCCTGATGTCCAAGGTTTGAAGATTAAGGAGTCTTCCTATGGAATTTGGGAGCTTTTTAAGTAAAGTTCCCCTTAAATTCAAATACTTCAAGTTGAATAAGTTGACAATTTTAATAGGCATATCATGAATTTGGACATCCTCCAAATCGAGGACCCTTAACATTTTACTTTCAGAAGGTAGTGTTTTCAGTGACTTGTTAAAAACAAGAAAAGAGCGAAGTTTTGACATACCCATAAATGATTCGAGTTCTGTATCACTTTTGTGTATTGAAATACGGCGTGCTTTGCATTCTTTCATTTCTTCTCCTCCATCATGTACAGCACCAAACATTTCTCGCTCAGATATTGATACAGCAAGCTCCCGCATAAGATCATGCATTTTACATCTCTTTGGTTTTCCAAATTCATTCCTCCTTACAACTTGAAGCATGCTTCAAAAAATGAGTTCTACTAGATAGCTCTCTGCAACTTCTTCTACAGTGGACCCTTTAACTTGTTCTACAAATCCTTCTGCCATCCATAACTTAACAAGCTTTCTCCTTCTAATCTCATGATCTTCTGGGAAAAGGGAGCAATATAAGAAACAATGCTTCAATTGATATGGCAAATCATTGAAACTAAGCAACAAAATGTTTTTCACTGGTTCTAGCTTAGGATTGTTACTTAGACTCCAATTCAAGTTGTTGTAAATTTCACCCCATTGAGACAAATTCTTGGAGTACATAAGACTGCCCAAAGCCGCTATTGCAAGAGGTAGTCCTTTGCATTTTCCCACTAGTTTTTGAGCAAACGATTCAAGCTCCGGTGGACAGCTTCCATTTGGATTGCTTGAGAATGCTTTCTTGCAAAAGAGTTCCCAGGCCTCTTCCTTTTGCAGCAGTTGAATATGATGAATGTGTTGTTTACATCCCAAGTGATAGCAAGCTACATCTTCTTTTCGAGTTGTAAGGATGATTCTGCTCCCAAGACAACTGTCTCGAAGTGGCACCTTTATTTCATCCAATAGGTTTGTGTCCCAAACATCATCTATGACAAGTAGATATGCTTTCTTCTCTAAGTACTTCATCAACATTTTTACTAATAATCTGTAGTTCATGGAACTCAAGTCTGTTGAATTTGCTTCTTTCCTTGACTCATAGAACTCCTTAAGCATGGTCCTTAATAAGTCTTCTATGTCAAATGCTTGGGAAACAGTGATCCATGCATAGCAGTCAAAATATCTTTTTACAACATCATTGTTGTAGGTGTTGGCAACTAGTGTGGTCTTGCCAGATCCTCCCATCCCAACTACTGAAATAACAGTCTGCTGTGGTTCTCCATCCATCAATCGGTCCATTAACAGTTGTCTTTTATATTTAATCCCTACAAGTTCATCTTCATTAAGGAAAAGAGATGATTCACCACGACGCACAACCCATTTATGACTATTTTTAGAACTTGTACCCTCTATATGATTAACGCCATATCTCTGGTTCACCTCTGGAATGGCCTTAATTGTCTTATTGATTTTCTGTAACTTGGTAGCAGTTTGATGCCTCACCCATAGATTCTGTGGAAAGGAAATAGTGCAGTGAAGGAACCTAGCAGATCGACCACCAATTTGTTGGCTAATGATGTGATACATGAACTGATCAATAACATCTTCAACCTCGAATGCCATGTCTCTCACATTTGCCACCCAAGTTTTCTCTCCTTCATTGCCTACTCCCTTTTTATCAGCATCTACTAAGAAAGATCGCATGCTTATCAACTCATCCTTTATTTCATCAACTGCATCACGAACCCCCCATAACAATGATGTTTTAGTATCAAGTACTAAAAGGATATTGTTAATCAAGTAATTTACTATAGCCAAGTCCATATTTCCCTTTGAACTAAACACCCTTCTAGCTCAATCACTGAGTTTTTAGGGTCCCCTTCTTTCAATCATATCACATTAATATGGACTAATGGAAAGAAGAGAAAGAGAGTTCCATGCTTTGACTTGCATGTTGCTTTCCATTTCTAGAAGACCTACACAAAAAGAATAAAGGTAAGAAAAACAATGCTTAAAGGTATTTTAAGTCTAAAAAATGTGTAGCAATACAAGGCACCTAAGTTTAACACTTTGGTTTCGTATTTATCCAAAGTAAACTATGAGAAATATTACAATATTTTTGCACATGAATTTTCAAACATAACAAGAAAGTTGTCTCCATACATTTTGTATTAATGAAATCATTATATGATCTTATACTTATGTAGACACATCATTTTGCAATCCTTCATTATCTCCATTTTCATCATTTTTTTTTTACCTTTTAAGCAATAAGGGAAAAGCCATCATTTTCCGTTAGTAAAATTTTTTTAAATGACCTTAGCAGACAAATTCCATATTCCAAGTGACGATAGTGCACTCCCAAGAAAATTGGTCTCTTTCTGTGTATAAAACAATGCCCACATCATGGTTGTATTATTATTCAAACTAGCATTTAACCCACGCAATGCGTGGGGAACATTTTACACATTTAAAATACCATGAATTTGATATAACTACACAATAAATACAACAGTTAATATGTTTATTAAAGGCTTTGTTTTAATAATGCCAATCAATTCAAAAAAACAAAAATGACAATTGTGGGATATAGAGTTAGGTTTAATAACATTGTCAAAAGTCCAAAATTCCCCATTGCAGAAAATAAATTCTAAGAACTCATTAACCCAAGAAACATTTAGTGAGCTAAGCCATATTCTAGCCCTGATGAACTATAAGTGCCAGCTCTATTTCACTTGGATGAATTGGGCCATCATCATTCACCTATAAAAACTATAGTACAATAGCACTTGGAAAAAAAAAATGATGCCAAATACATATCTTCTCACATGCCAACTACAAAGGTATACACAATAAGAACAAAATGGATTCTTTGGTGTGCTAAATGGATGATTGTTGTCCACGTTTAAATGTAACCTCTGAAATGATAGAAGCTAATACAACCTTTTGAGCTCCACATTTCAAAAATTGTTTTCTTTAGTAGAACTGCACTTCTATTCATAATCCACTCAAAACTATTTTTGCTAATCTATAACAATCACAAAAACTAAGGAGAACGTATTCAATAATAATATAAGGTAAAATTCCAATGTATAAATACAAAGAAACAATATTTTAATATCTATTGGAATAAACACTCTAAATTAAATCTATGAAAAGTTGAAAGCCACAAAAGAACCTAAAACAAAATTGGAAAAGAAACATAAATTCATATTTTTTCTCTGCCCAGTTACACTTTGCCCAATCTTTTGTAGTCTGAATTCTAAGAATGCATATAATCCTAGCCACCAAATCTCCTCAATGGAAGTTTTAAGTGTGTAATGGTCATAAGCACTATAGTGTCAAGAAAATTTTTACTAAACTAATGTCCAAAGTTGAAGCACATACATGCTGGAGGAATTGCATCTAAAATCTCATCTTTAACAAATTTAAACACATCAAGTAGTTTGGATATTTTCTGTTTTCTTAACTTTTTACAATACAATTAAATTTTAGTAATGGCATATTTCAAACGTTAATGAAACTAACAACATCTTAAATCTGCCAGGTTTAAAATGGTCTCAAGGAATGTAAATGACACTAATAGAGTTACTGGTTAATAAGAGAAAGCATCGCTGATAGCTCAAACGAACTTTAATGTACTTATAAGTGGAATATAAGATCCTTTATATACTTAGAAGTGATCAGCAGAATCACTCACACAGAGAAGCCCTCAATTAGATGTGGTTGCCCAAGATTGATGTAATAATCTAAATAGAAAAAAATTACATAGAATGTTGTTAACAATTGAAATTGCCAATTAGTTATATGTAATAGAACTTTTTAAGAACACTGGAAACAAGCACACATAACAGAATGAAACACATATTCATTACAGAACAAACAAAATCAAAATTAAATTGCTGAAAACTGTAACAGGGTGGAAAGATGAAATTTGGGATTTTATGTATATACAGGGTTGTATATAATAAAGAAAGGAACCAAAATAGATAGAATTAGAAAGACTGTGCACCCGTATCAGACTCCGCACCATACACTCACATTTGCTGAACCTTGACAAACAAACATTTATCACCATCAAGACTTCTACCAACTTAAGCAAATATGAAGCACACAACCTTTCCCATATATTTTTATTTTAACAGAAAAACACATAAAACTAACAAAGCATATCTAAAAACAATCCGGTATGTATTCAATCTCTCAACAATCATCTCCTTTTGGCCAAAACAAAAATTTTTTTCCTAAACTCTGAACAAATAGAAGTCATGAAAAATAAACATTACTGCTATGCATGATAAAGCGATACGTATATTTACCATTGCAAATAAACATTACCACTATTTGGATTGCATTTGATTCTACCTGGGTTTTACAATTTGTTTGCAAATATTTTTTGAGGCTTTGGGAATGTCTTCTCTATTAATGTACTCCTATTTGGTAAGTGCATTTCTTGTATTCATTTCTCAAAAAATAGTTTTGTTAACTCTCACAGTTAGTCTCAAATGAGACTCAAAATGCATGGCACCTAGTCAAACCATAGTAAACCACATCCATTATAGCAAAAGTAGGCACATAAGGTATATAGAGTCAATCTTCTTAAGAGTATGGATAATACACAGTTGTGGTGCATGATTAGAATACAATCTGATCGCAACATATCATGAATAGAATACACATCCTGCTCACATAATCATGATGCCACATTTGAAGAGGCATTTTTTATTTTTATTTTTTCATTTTCGTATGATACCTAAGATTGTACCATGTGTAATAAATTGGGAAAAAAAATGAATTCAACAAACTATTAAAAAGGTCATACCCATTGTTTGAAGTTAATACCTGATTCTTCAAAAGAATGATAGATTGAACAAACTGAAAAGCATGCCCCAAAGAGATCCATGTTACTTCTTCTAAAAGACCTAGAAAAGGAAAAAACCCAGTAATCTATTGCTCTGTTTTGATCTTTAAAGTATCCAAAAGAGGCTGGAACTCACTTAAGGACTTTCATTCCATTCATCTGAGTTTTAACCGGACACCATAAATAGATACCCACACATCAATTTAACCAAATACCCAAAACAAAACACAATAATAATAATAATAATAATAACTCAGACATGTTAGTCAAATTAAAAACAATCCAGCCAAATTATAAAAACCTGATCTAATTTAATGTATAAACTGAAAAGCAAAGAGAAAAACTAACCGGTAGCAGTTCTGGAAGGACGGTAGACGTTGGGAGGAAGTAGGCCTTTATGTGAATTCTAATCTTGAGAGAAATTGAGACAGACCGAATCTCTCTCTCTCTATTGTTCTCTTTCTCGGTTCTCCTTGTATCTCTCTCTCAACCGTATTTTGGCAGAAAAACCTAAAATAAGTATCAATGCAACATTCAATTCTATACTTATTTAATCCCAAAGATTTTGTTAAGATTAGAAACAGAAGTACCCAAACTAAATCAATATTTTTAGTGATTTCTGTAATCTAAAACAAAAAAACAAAAAACAAAACAAAAGCAAATATCTAAAATTGAGAAAACAAAAATCCAAAAACCCATAACAAAAACGAATCAAATCTAAACCTACCGAACAAAAAAAACATCAATTAAAAGTAACGTTTTATACCCAAACCTACAAAATTGAGAAAAAAAATGTACCGTTGTCGATGTCGGTTCCGACGATCTGATGGTCTGAATCTGGAAAGGGAATGGAGGGTGGCGGGGAAACTGATGGTGATGGCCAGCCTTAGATATTTCTCTCTTCGCCGGTAAGAAGTTCCAGAAAAATTCAATGCGTACCTTCCGAATATGGAGTGAAGGGGATTGTTTTTGCTGTTCGGTGTATAGTTCCGACGAAATCTGCTCTCATCCCTGCACAATGGACGGCCTTAGCTATTTCTGCGTTTCAAAGCCATGGGCCAAACTAATCAAAGCCTGGATTCATCAATACCCACTTCAAGCGCTCCATCAACAGCGACACTCTTGACCGCTATCAGCGATGAAATCGATCGGAACTTTTGCTCATTAGAGGATAGTATGGATTTTCTTTGCAGCAAAGAAGTGATAGAGTTAGGGACGCACTACTCTATTATAAATATGTGCTCTGGAATGGTTTTGTTTTCGAACGGAGGTTTTTTTTTTATCAGATTGAACGGAGGCTTAAACGATAGGAGAAAGGCCTCATCGCCTCTCTCTCTCTCTCTCTATTTCTATCTATGTGTGCATAGTATTTTAACCCTTTTTTTTGAGGCTTTTAAACGGTGCTACAGTATTGTCTAAGTTTATCCGTGTATGAAACTCTCTTTTTGAAAATTTGGACTTCAATTTTTACTCCTACACCCCACAAGTACTATTACTTGTGAAGTGACCAATATACTAAAGTTGTTAATTTTTTAATAATAGTAGATATGTTAATTTTTTGAATGATGTCATCCTAAAAGGAGATTCAGAGATTGTTATAAACGCTTTGAATGCATACTCGTACTCTTTAGCATCCTTTGGTTTATTTAGTCAAGATTTTAAATGTTTTGCAAATTTATTTCACCATATTAGGTTTTCACATTTTTGTAGAGAAGGAAATAGTGTAGCCCACAACCTAGTTCGACATGCATGACATGTCACTGGTTTTCAAGTGTGGATGGAAGATATCCCACCACACACCATTGCTACTTATCAGGCAGTTTTGCCAATTATTTAATAAAGTTCAAAGTCTTGATTCTCAAAAAAAAAAAAAAAAAAAATGGAGGAAGAGAGATTCTAATCAAAACAGTTGCTTAGTTAGTGTCAACATATACAATAAGTTGCTTTCTTTTACCCAAATGCCTATGTGAAGACTTAAAGCGTATAATGCGAAATTTTTGGTAGGGTAAAAGATAGCGTAAACCCAAAATTGCATGGTTTGGCTAGTCTAAGATATGCACATAAGTAGTGGCAACTCCAGAAATATTTTCTAGGGTGTTCCTATTCCACTTTGAAAAAATTTCGGGTCATTTCAGTCTATTTCGGATGTTTCGGGACGTTTCGGTAAATACCGACCGAAATTCAAGATTTGGCCAGTATGAAGTTTGTGCTTAAAAAAAATAAAAAAATAAACCTTTAAACCAAAAAAAATTTGCATTCTGTACACCGAAAAACCTCAAAAGGAAAAAAAAAAAAATTTGAAATGAAATGAAATGAACAAAGGTACCTAACAATAAACTATAAGTTCATTTGAAATATTAATAAAATTATTAATTATTATTGTTTAGTTTTTTTGCTGAATAATATTTCAAATGAACTTATAGTTTATTGTTTAGTTGTTTCATAAATTTGTTTGTCTTTTATAAACTATAATTTGTTGTATTGTTGTTTCATTAATTATTAAATTATTAATTGTTGTTTAACTTAATTTTCGGTCTATTTTGGATGTTTCGGGACGTTTCGGTAAAAACCGGCCGAAATTCAAGATTTGGCCAGTATGAAGTTTGTGCTTAAAAAAAATAAAAATAAAAAAATTCTTTAAACCAAAACAAATTTGCATTCTGTACACCGAAAAACCTCAATAGGAAAAAAAAAAAATGAAATGAAATGAAATGAACAGAGGTACCTAACACTAAATTATAAGTTCATTTGAAATATTAATAAAATTATTAATTATTATTGTTTAGTTTTTTTGCTGAATAATATTTCAAATAAACTTATAGTTTATTGTTTAGTTGTTTCATAAATTTGTTTGTCTTTTATAAACTATAATTTGTTGTTTTGTTGTTTCATTAATTATTAAATTATTAATTGTTGTTTAGCTTAACATAATTTAATTTGTTTGTCTTTTATAATGTATTGATTAATTATTTATACTGCTTTAATTATTGTTGTTTAGCCTAACAATAAACTATATTGCTTTAATTTGTTTGTCATTAATTATATTGCTTTAATTTGTTATATTGTTTAGCCTCATGTGCACATTACACTAAAAGAGCCATTGATGTGCACATTACACATCCCATGTGCAGCACAATAATTAAAGCACTAAAGCAATGTAATGTGCAACCCGGACCCATATGCCCATCTACCCCCATCCCACTCAACACATAAGCACGCCTCATGCCTGATGCCCCCTGCCAATCAGAAAATTTCACAATCACACATTACACTAAAAGATAATTAATATCTCACCAACACCAACACATTACACACACCAACACCAACGGATAAGATAAATTGATAAAGCCAAATTCAAAAAGTCAAAAACAAACAAAAAAAAATTAATAAAGCTAAAGTTCGGCCAATCACAGATAGAGAGAGTTTCATTCATTTCACAAGAGAGAGAGTTAGTCTTATTAAAGAATAGAGAGAGAGAGAGAGAGAGAGAGAGAGAGTTTTATTCATTTCAGTTCAAATAGAGAGAGAAAATGAGAGACTGAGAGAGAGTCAGAGAGAAAAAGAGAGAGAAGTTTCAAGTTAGCTTAGTAAAATGAAATACCTTGAGGAAGGGAGCAGCTGAGCAGGGAGACCTGAAGGCTAAGGCCGTTGAGGCAGTGACGAGGCGACGAGCGATCTGCCGATCTCTGTCCTTCGATGAGGGTTAGCGACGAGCAACGCGGAGGGGCGAGCAAGTGACGACGACGATCTAGACTGGGCCGATCCGATCCGATCTGGATATTCTCCGACAACGTGACCAATCCGATTCTTCGTCTGTTGGCTGGAGGCTCAAGCGGCATTGCTCTTTTTTTTTTGAAAATTTGTGGGTTTGCTACCTCTATAATTTGTTGGGCTTGGCTCTGTTACAATTTTTTTTTTTTTTTGGGCTTTTTTTTTTTTTTGAAAGTAGAACAAATATATATATATATATATATATATTTTTTTTTTTTTTAATTTGAGGGTGTTCCTAATTTTGTGATTGATGGTGTTCCTAATACAGAGCAAATATAAAAAATAAAAAAAATAAAAAAATTTCAGGTTTTTTTTTAGGTCAGGGTGTTCTTGGGAACACCCTGAGTTGCACGTGGCATCGCCACTGCACATAAATAACGAGGGAGAATAGGCTTTCGTAACCTCCTAGATTTTGATCTAGCTATACTTGCAAAGCAAGGTTGAAGACTTTTGACAAACCCCTCCTCTTTGGTGACACAAATATACAACGCAAAGTATACCCCATAATGTGATCCTAAAGCAAAATTGGGGAATAATCATTCCTATGCAAGGAGAAGCATACATAAAAGTTTGGTAGTCCTACATTGGGGAACTTGTTGGCGAGTAGGTAATGGAAACTTAGAGCATGTTTGGATGTAATGAGTTTTGAGTGATATGATCTTGTTTTCATCACTCATGATCCAAAACTGATGGGGCCCACGGAAGACATCTTGTTTGGCCTCCATGACTCATGTTTGGTGATTTTGTTTTGGTGATTCTGTGACTCAAAAAAATGAGTGACGAAAAGGGAAAATGAAAACACATTTCAACTGTTTTCAAAACTCATGATCTGTGATTCAGTGGCAATCCCTTAAATAAGCTGTCTCAATGGGCCCCTTCGCCAGTGCATTGTCACATCACCAACGACATTTTCTTCTTCTTCTTCTTCTTCAGACCCACTCCAAGGCTTTTTTTTTTCCTCAGCTTCTTCTTTATTTTTCTTTCTTCTTCAGACCCACTCCAACGTTTTTTTTTTTTTCTTCTTCTTCTTCTTCTTCTTCTTTCTTTTTCTTTCTTTCCTTCTTCTTCAGACCCACTCCAATGTTTTTTTCTTTTCTTTTTTGTTCTTCTTCTTCTTTTTTCTTCTTCTTCTTTCTTTTTCTTTCTCTCTTTCTTCTTTAGACCCACTCCACCATTTTCATACATGCATAAATTTATACCCAGAAACAAAAACCAACACCTCATTTTCGTGATTTTGGTTTTTGATCTAAGGATTCTTAGTTTTAGGTTTGGGTTTTCTGTGTTTGTGGGTTTTTTGGTGGAGGTTGTGGTTGTGTTGAGGGTTGTTGAAGAATAGAAGCTTCGAACTTTGCTGAAGATGGGTCTGCGATCTAGATTAGGAGATGTGTCTCTCTGTTTTCTGCAGATAGGTGGCTCTTTACTCCAGCAAGGCAGCTCTACTCTGGAAAGAAAAGAAGCCAGCAGGTCCCTTTCCGGTAAGGGTACGACCAATCCATTTGCATCTGCTCCTTTTCTTCCATTCATTGATCAAACTTCCGGAGCGAAGAAACTCATTTTCATGACCGAAACCTAGGCGAACAACAATACCCAGGCGATCAACAATACCCATGTGTGTGTACATGAGAAATGAAAGAGAAAGAGGACAGCTTCAGTGAGAGTAACAGGGCAATGATGACTGAAGGGGAAGAGAATGAAATGAAGAGAGTGAGGGTGAGGCGGGTAGGCTAACAGAACTTATGACATAGTGCTCAGGCATGGGTCCCACAAAAAGTAGAAAAAATTAAATGATGGGAAACTGAAAATATGTGCCAAACAGATGGGGTAGGAAATTGGGCTATTTTAAGTGATGAGTGATGAGTGATGGGTGATGAAAACTGAGTGATGAGTGATGAGTGACCTTTTTTTTAAACCAAACAAGGCCTTATACACCCCATTCTCAAAATTCTAATTTTGCCTTACAAAGGAGCAGTCATTTCATTGCTGAATGACTAAATCATTATTATTATTATTATTATTATTATTATTATTTTGTACCAAACATGTCCCAAGACAATGTGTGACCAACTAGACTGAATAGAAGATTTGATATAGAAAATGAAGTGATTAAATCAAGTGAGAAGACTGAAATGAAGAGAATCTTGATCTCATATTCTATTCCTCGTGAAACAGCCCCACACTTACAAATGAAATTTACTAATAAAACGGATGAACAAATGGATTAAATAGCAGAACAATTGGAAAAGAAATTGAAATTGAAATTGAAACTGACCTAACCTCAACCTCAAAAAGTTCGGCCTCAGTAATTAACAAAGAGTAAATAACTAGAATTGAAGTACCATTTACAATATGATATTCAATTTGATGATAGATGTTGGAAGTGGAACCTAGGAGATCCAAAACAACAAATTATCAAATATAGAATCAAATTCTAATATATGCTTTTAAATATGCAAAATACAGTGACGAAATATTTTTAAAACATGAACTTACTTGAACATTACTCTTGAAGTAGAATATTTTCTTCAGAAGAATTGTACACTTGGAGAACTTACAAGAGGAATTTACAATTAAAGGTGATAAAAAGAATTACAAATAGGGAGGACTGCAAATATGAGAGGCTTTCCACCGTCTTCCACTTCAGAATAAGTGGCCTTATAAAACTATCCCTTCTCGACCACTTTCTTCTTCTCGTTTTCACTGCCTTTTCCTCTCACTTTCCTCTTCTTTGTTATCACTTGGCTCTTTCCTCTTAGTTTCTTCTTCTTGTTTTCACTTTTCAGTTGACTTTTTTTTTTTTGGACTCACTGTCTTCTTGTGTTCACACGTTATCGGTTTTTCCTCGCATTTATTTTGTTTTCAAATGGTTCGTCTTCCGCTGTACTTCTATGAATTTTGCGTTCATGTCCGGGTCAAAATACATTGTAGTCATTTACCAAGTAAGCTTCTTCTTTTTTCTATTACTTCCATTAAAAAAAAAATTACTTTTTTCTTTTTTTTCTCCTTCCAATGCGATCCCAATAGTAAAAAAAAGTGTAAATTATGTATTTGATTTCTATCATTTATATCATATTTTAATTTGATCCATAACCTTTCAATTTATTAATTTAGTCTTTTTTATTATCTTTTAAATGGAAATTGCTGACGTGACTAATGGCAAAAATAAATAATTAGTTTATGTTGGAGTTTGAGGCAATGAAGGATGAATTAATTGATGAAACTTAGATGGAGTTTGAGGCAGTGATGGTGAAAGGCATTCCCCTCTGCCTTACTGAACAACCCGATGAACTAATTTGGCCACATAGTGCGAATGGAGCATACACAGTCAAGTCCGGGTATAAGTTTTTGCAATTGGAGTTTCAAAATCAACAACCGGGTCAATCCGATCCATTGATTCTTAAGCCACTGTGGAAAGGAATATGGGGACTCAACGTGCCAAGGTGAAAAATATGGTCTGGCGCGTTGCAAAAAATTCACTTCCCACTAAGCGAAATTTGGTTAAAAGAAAGGTGGTAAATGATGCTTGTTGTGATCAGTGTAAGCTGCTGCCTGAGGACACACTCCACGCTCTTTTTCTTTGCCCGAAATTGGAAGGAGTTTGGTGCTCAGTACAGGTCTGGAACTAGCAAAGTTTGCGGCAGATGACGAGCTTTGTTGATCTTGTGGGATGCATTTTGGTGGAAAACAGGGAACCTGATTTGTTTGCTATGGTTGTTTGGGCAGTGTGGAAGAGAAGAAATGAGTTGCAGGTCGGGAAAGGCGGCGAATATCTCATTAATCTAGTGCAGCAAGCTCGGACCAGATTGCAGGATTTTTTGCTGCATAATTCAGCAGCTACGGCACCTATGGGACGAACTCAATCACAATTGCAGCCCCCAGCACACCAATAGTACAAGATAAATTTTGATGGGGCACTTTTTACGGTTGAAAACCAGGCCGCAATTGGAGTGGTGATTCGAGATAGCATGGGGCAGGTGATGGCCTCTTTGGCGCAACAAATACCACTGCCTAGTATAGCAATTGAGGTTGAAGCTTTGGCAGCTCGGCGGGCAATGGAGTTGGCGCTGAAAATAGGTCTCAACAAAGGGGTGCTGGAAGGTGATTCGCTGATCCTCATGAATGCTCTAAAGACAAACTCTCACAACCTTGCATAGTTCAGTCATATTATAAAAGATACATAGTTCTTAGCCTCTCAGTTCTCCATTATTTCTTTTTCTTATGTGAAGAGGCATCGTAATACTGTAGCCCACTCAATTGTGACGCGGGCACTTTCTTTTTCTTCATTACAAGTCTGGATGGAAGATGTACCACCAGAAATTGCAGATGTACTTCAAGCTAATTCACATAGCCTTTTTTGAATAAAAGTTCCTACGACGTGGATTCCCAAAAAAAAAAAAAAAAAGTTTATGTTGATGTGGCAATAAATTAATTTTTTATTTTAGCTATTAGTCATCTAAGCAATTTCCATTCAATAAATAACGGTATGAATTAAATTGATATGATACTAAAAAGTTAGGGATCATATTGAAAACTTATAGCTCAAACCCTTTTTTCATTAAACCCCCAAGAATTTCAGTTACAAGGCACTTGGTTGTTAACTCTTTTTATGTGGCCAAAAGCATTCGCATAAGTTTTTTTTTTTTATATCTATTTTAGCATAAGAATCTATTTTTTCTATTTAACATAATTACTTCTCAAAAATCAAAAGTACTCACATCATATTATCTATTATACACTCTATTTTATTTAAATAAATAATTTTATTCTATTTTTACTATTACTTTCATTTAATCTCTCTCTCACTTCTCAAATCTAAAAACACCCGCATATCCTCTCAAATCCAACTCTCTTGCCTCTCACTTCTCTCTCATCCCAAACCCATAGCCTCTTAACTCTCTATCAGCCGCCGCATATCATGGACATTAGGAAAGAGAGAGAGATTGACAAGAGCAATGGTGAGAGAGAAAAAAAAATAGTATACACAGTTATAGTAATCACGTAAATATACACGATTATTGTAGTATACTTAGTTACACAACTATGCAAAGTCTGGTGCATGTCAATTTTAAGCCATATTGTGTAACTTTTACCATTTTTTGTATTTTAGCTTCCCTAATTGATTTCTCTAATGGAGCAATGGCATTCAGGTATTGTTTTTTTAGGTGATGTGATAACATTTTTAATATTAAAAAAAATCAACATAATATTGACACATTAGAAAACTCATGACCTACCAAAGACACAAATGACTAGAAACAGGTCTTCGCCATCAGTTCATTTGTTTGTTTATAGAGAAAATATAAGTAAATTATTATTTTCATTAATTCACTATTTTGAGCACTCATTATATTGTGAGTGACCGCGACCCCGACCCCTTTTTTGAATGTTGGGCCAAACCCACGTGAATGAGTAGAGTCATGTCCTTGCCTCTCAAAATGAAAATTTGACTGATTATATTTTCCCCTTTAGATTAAGGGTTTTACAATGGAGACGGCATTTATTTAATTATTGGAATAAATAAGAAAACAAAAATTGAAAAATTACTCATTTTATTAATTTGCAATTGAATTTACATTGATCATAGGAAAATTATATGGATTTGGTCCTAGATACAATCTAAGATAAAGTACATAGCTTTGTTTCCTAGTTACAATCTAGAAATTGAAAATTACAAGGATAAGCATTGGTCTATCAACCCTTAATTTAAGCTTGGAGGCTATGTTACAAGGTGGAAAAGTGTTAGGCACCCAGCTTGCCCGGTAAAACCGGTCTTCTAGACTATGGTAACCAATATTCATATCATATCATCAAATATGTCAATCAATTTGCATGTTGAATTTAATGTGTGTGCACATAATAAACCCTGATTCAATTTATTAAGCATGTCATTTGGATTGAAAAATAAATTCTAGTGAATGTGTGTGGATGGTGATATTCTAGATTCAAGAATTTAAAAGAATTATTAAACAAACATATTTTTTATGTTTTTGATGTGGATTTAAGATCAAAACTAGTGTTATGCATGAACATGTGATGAATAATTAAGAACATATGAAGAACACATAAGAACATTTAAGAACATTCAAATATATTCAAGAAAATTTAAATAATTACTATCATGCTTTAATCTTAAATTCTCATCATGGCAACACTAAAAAAAAAAAAAAAACCAAGTTAGGGAAAGAGATTATATCTTCATGTAAGATTCATATGGTAGAAGAGGAGACTCTTGGTAAAGGTCCTAAGGGTGGAGGAAAAAAAGAATTAGGAGAGGAAGAGTGAGTCTCAAGAAAACTAAGATATGACAAGACTACTCAACTTCACTAGAACTCAAGAGAAGGGGTTTTTTCTGTCTTGGAATGGAGGAGTGAGGGGTTTATATAGTAGTGGTGGAGAAAATATGAATGGAGTGTCATTTAATGAGGGTTGACAAAGAATCATGAACCTAGACCTTATTTTAGCCTTTAGGGAAATCAGATGTATTAAATGTAGAGATTTGTGGGAATGAGGAGCAAGTAAAATTCGATTTTCTCGCAACTACTATAACAGCCTACAGAGCCAACTTCAAAAAATCATATCTTACTCAATTATGATCAGAATTGTCTTGTTCTTGTGCTTAAATTGAAGACCCAGATATCTAGTTTCTGGGAAAATTAACCTCATTCACATATTCAAAATATTCTGAGAGATATCAAGGAAATGGTGAGCAGAGGTCATTTGTTAGAAAATAATTTCAGCACAATTAACATTAATAGGTCCCAAATTAGTTCCCAATTAACATTAATAGACTCCAATCACTCCCATTTCAGACTTAATTAGTTCTAAATTTACCCTAATTAAAAGATAATTGCATAAATAACTCATTGAATAATTAATGTTTAACTATTTAATTAATAATTAGGTTTGTGCAACCTTACTATAAAATGTAGTCCTAACCAATCAAATTATGACACATCATTAGTCTCAAATTGATTATAATTATAATTGAAAGCTCGAATATGTGTGAAAACACAAAAGCTGTTTAGACCCCCAAAATAAAAGTTACAGCTTGGTTAATTTTACTCTAACTTAAACTAAGTGCAGAATAAGAGTAAATGTGAGCGAACTAATAATAAAACTACTCTAAGTCATATTCATCAAATATCAACAATAAAATGAAAGTTAAAAGAGTAGGGAAGAAGGATGCAAATACAAGATAACATCGAGATGTGTTATCGAAGAGGAAACCAAAGAATTCGACGAAAAACCTCTCCTTCGCCCTCCAAGCGGTAAATTGATCCACTAAAGAATAAATTTGGAGTACACTTATAACAAAAGACCCTCCAAACCTAGTCTACCCAATGTACTTGACCCCTCCAAGTTCCTGCTACCAACAGACTTCTCAGAGTCATGTCTTCTCTAGATTTCTGAATCCCGCAATACGTCCGATTACATCTGCCAAGCTTCACCAGCTTCTTTTGGAAAATCTCCAAAACTTCTCAAACTCCAAAACACTTTCTACACTCTAAAAAGGTGTGGGTTGTATTTGGATACAAATCTCCTCTTAAGGTATGACAATGGGAGAGGGAAAGAGAAGAAGCTAGAATGATTTCTCACTAAGGATGAGTAGCTCTCTCTCTAAAAGATGGGTGTGTGTGTGTTGTAGAAAACCTATCTAAGGTTTATCTCTCTGAATGGCCTCTCATACTTTTGTGGGTAACGAGGGTATATACTATGGGTGAAGGGTAAAAAAGTCACACTTAAAAATCCTCCAAGCAAAACGTTTCGCGGGTATTTTATGGGAAGGCCTTACTCGCGAGACACTTGCGAAAACGATAGCCTGGCATGACTCTTTAGCTTCTAACATGTGCTCCTCATATGGCTTTTAGCTGTCTTAATCAAATCTCCACCACTCAATACTAAACCCATTACAAATAAATCCCACAAAAATACAAGAAAATAAATTTATGCAATTACAACACTTTTTGTTATGGAATAAGCGAACACTAATGTTTCCCCTTTTGAACAAAAATCCTAGCTATACCACTGATGAGGGGTTTCTAGTCCTGTCCTCAACTTGTCCTTATTTCTTTAAGGCGGGAGCAGGGTAGATTGGGGTCGAAGCAAGTTAGGAGTATTTTGTCATCTCTAATAAGATGGTTTCAACAAATCAATAATAGTGAGATGTGTGAAAGAGAAAAGTGAGGGCAAGTCATGCAAGTTCTAGAAAAGAGAGAGAAAATAAGTGTTTTGAAATATGATGATATTATTTGTATAAATAATAAAATTACAAAAATACGATATGTATAAAAATTAAATAATGTAAATATAAACTAAAGCCAAAAATATATTGTTGATGCTTAAAGCTTGCAATAGTGAGCATTTTTTGTTTCTGAAGTTTTAGGTAATTAAAATTTAAAACGCTATTAATTACTAAAGTTTAAATAATGAGTGGGGTCAATCAACTTCCATTACTTTCCTTGTTTTTGTGGTTAATGGAGCAATGACATGACATTTTATCATGTGACATAACAATTTTTTATTATTAAAAAATTACACATCGATCATCTTGAAAAATGATAGCTAACATATTAACAAATTATTATTTTATGTAATTTAAAGTATCATAATATGCTTGCACATAACAATCTAAAACATGAGAATCAATCAATTTTTCTCTTAAATTATTTGAAAATATTTAGGAATTAATATTCTACTGTACGGTATCTAGTTATAAATTCTTTGAGAGGGGGGGGGGGGGGCTAGACTTTTCAAAAATCCTCTCCCTTCTTGTATTTTTGGTAAAATAAAAAAATTAAACATAAATTTCAATAATGGTCATTCCTAGATTTTTCCTAAAAAGATGTAATCTAATGCATTTTTTATTCATTTTAATTAATCTTATGTCATACATAATTCATTAAATAAAACTGTAAATTTAATTATATTTTATTTTTATTAAATTGACTTGTATGTTTTTAGAAATATCAAAACTTACTCTCTTTTTTTTCTTTTTTGCAAAGACGTAAAAACTTTTTTTGATGTAAATATTTTGTTTAGGCAAAAAAATATCATATGTTAAATTAAAATTACGAACGTTCCATGTATAACCAATAGATAAATATTATATATGTGTGCGTTATTCTGGGGATTTTATTTTTTTATTATATATTTAACTTGGTCCCTTCAAAAAAAATTTGGCTTCTCCAATTATTTTTTATGGAGATAATGGCAAATAAAATCTTTATTTTTAAGCAATCCTACAAGGATCATTCATAATAATATCTCCAAAATTCATTGTATCATGAGTCCCATCAATGATCCAATCATAGATATAACAACATTAATATTTAAATAACAAGCATTTATATAATGCAAAATTTAATTAAGTAATGATGTATTCGATATAAGTTATTCACATGTAAACTTATTATAAGAATAAAATCATCCATATCAGCATGACAGAAAGCACATGTATATATTCATTTTCCAATTATCTTTTATCAATTTGTACGCATGATTAAGAGACGTGTGTGACGTAGAATTGTTTTTTTTTTTTTTTTGAGAATTGTTATGAATAATGCTACTTTCGCAATATCTTTCTAATAATTTCACAATAAATTTAGGTGGCAAGTGTTATTGGTGGATAAAAAATTGATACTAGTAAAAACCTCAAATTAAAATTAATGATATCTTACCACTTAAGATTTGTTGTAAAATTATTATGTATGTATCATTACTCAATTATGATAAGCTTAAAGTAAAGAATAACATGTGTAGTTAAATTATTGAATCTATTCGCTAGCCATTAGTTTTATATATCAAGCCAAGGTCAATCTCATCCTTGGACCTCCTTTCTATATAAATATTTACAAAATTAATAGTTTAAGTTGACCTCCTTTACCCATTTGTTCTTTGCTGATAACTCCCTCCTATTTTTCAAGCATGACAATCATTTATTAGCCAACATTCAAGAAATCCTTAGTTGGTATTGTTCATTATCAGGACAGAGCATCAATCTCAGCAAGTCTGATCTCTTTTGCTCACCTAACATGCTTGTCTGATGAGGCAAAGGAAGCTCTAGCTCATGCCTTGCAGGTCAACTTTGTTCAATTTCCTAGCAAATATCTTGGCATTAATTTTAAACTAAAAGGAAAGAGGGTTGCTGATTTTCAGTTTCTTGTGGATAAGTTACAATCCAAACTGCAAGGATGGAAAGCTAAATTACTTTCCCAAGCTGGCAGAACCGCAGAACCTCCCTAATTTCTTCCACCCTTCAGTCTTTGCCCCTTTACACTTTCTCCTGTTTTAAAGTTCCTGAAGCTATTTGCAACAAAATGGATGCCATTTCTAGAGCTTTTTGGTGGAGGCATGAGTTGAATGAAAGAAAACTGCATTTAGTAAGTTGGGACAAGATTTGTAGGCCTAGAAAAGAGGGTGGTTTAGGACTGAAAAAGTTTGGTTTGATGAACCAAGCTATGTTGGCTAAACAGTTTTGGAGAATTGGTCAGAATTCTCAGTCCCTTATTTCCAAAACATTTAAAGCTAAATATTACCCAAATTCTTCTATTCATGACTGTGTTCCTGAGCCACACCATTCTTGGTTCTGGAGAAGTATTGTTAATTAGAAGAACAACTCGCTAAAGGGAGGGAGATGGATAGTAAGAAATGGAGCCAATATTCCCGTCTCATTCAGCTTGGTTCCCATGCCAACCCCAAACTTTGAGGCAATACAATCTGAGTAATGGTTCTGTGGCAGATCTGATTGATAGCTCCACTCATACTTGGAAGCCAGGTCTTGTCAGATTGTTGTATCCATCCCCTACTAGCTCTGAGATTTTAAGGTTACCAATTTCAAAAACTGGTTCCAGATTAGACCAGTTAGCTTGGAAATATTCTTTTTCGGGTGAATACCAAGTGAAGCAAGCCTACAATCTGATTTCCAAGGACAATGTGATTCAATCTTTGAATCAATGGCATTTGATATGGAAAGTCCAAGTTCCTGTGAAAATTGCAAATTTTATGTGGAGACTTTGCCATGATAGTTTGCCTACTTTCCTTACTTTAAAAACTAAGGGAATTCATGTTGATAGCTCTTGCCCCTTATGTGATGAGGATGAGTAATCTTCCTCTCATTTGTTGCTTTTCTGTACCTTTGCCAGGGCAGTTTGGCATGGCACACCCCTGGCTGTCCATACATCTGATCTCAGGAATGTTTCTGTACAGCAATGGCTTGGGCAAATTCTCTTAAGACATAAGAATTTGGATCAAGATAATATGAGGTACCTGCAAGGGATTTTTACTACCTTGTGGTCTATTTGGGCACATAGGAACTTGGTGGTTCATGAAGGGAAACATCCTAACCCTGCAGAAGTCATTCTAACAGTCCAATCTCTTTTTTGACTGCTGCTCTACATCAGTTCATAGGAGTGGTGTTCAGTCCAAGCGAGTTCAAATTCCATGTGGCCCTTGGCAGCTTATAGTCAAAGTGGCTGGTGCTAGATTAAAGAGAATGAACAGAGCTGGGTATGCGTTTGAGGCCAAGACTACTCATGGAAATTCCATTCTACAAGGTGTTTATAGTTGTACAGATCAACCTATTCCAGTCGTCATCCAGGGAGCAATGCTGGAGGTAGCACTCAAGGCTAGGGAATTGGGTTTCAAACACATTTTGTTTCTCAGTGATTGTAGGAGGGCTGTGCAGGTCAACAACTGCAGAATCACCTCTAGTTGGCAAGAGAAGAGCCTCATGTCTGATTGGTCTTTTCTCTTAGCTAATGATTTTTCGTATCACTCAGTGCCGGCTAAACAGTAGAGCAAGAAATGCAGTCGCCTAAGACCTCAAGTAAAAAAAAGGCCCCCAAATTTTAACCAATAAGGTTATTTATAATCAATAAATAAAATAATATTTTTTTACCAGATGAAAAACAAATAAAAAATAGAGAAAAATGCAACGTCCACAATATTTTTTACAACACTTTTACAATTATGCTAAGTAGTAGGTTGTTACAACCTGTTATTGATGGCAAAAAAATAATTATAGTGATATTTTCAAAGAAAAAAAAAAGAAAAAAAAAAAAAAAGAGCAACTTAAAATCTAGGATTTTTTGTAAAAAAATATTGTGAATGTTGTACTTTTGAAAAAAATAAGAATAATAATAAGAGTTTAATTAGCAAACTTTTACTAATTCTCATCTAAGTCCACCACTAACACCATTTTTTTACTTACTATTATCAATCTACCATATTAACAAGTATGAAAAATTTTGTCAAATTTTGTCTGTTTATAAAATTTCTAAAAAAAGAAAAATTTCTATGTAATTTTTGTTAATTAGTAGTAATTTTGCATATAAAACAAAATAATCAATTTTTGTCTCAGGCCTCCAAATATATTAAGCAGCCCCTGGTATCACTCTGTCTTTGTGCTAAATGTGGTTACTAGTTGTGTTTTTGCTTTAGCTAAGTTGGCAACGAAAATGCCAATCCATAGCTGCTATCTAAATACAAACCTCTTGTAATGTTTCCTATTTTCTGGAATGGTATCAAAAAAAAAAAAAAAAGACTTCGATTTTGATATTTTTATATTTTCAATGTAACTTTTTAAAGTGTGCTCCTTTTGCAACATACTGTAAGGAATGAAATTAAAGTTTACCCCAAAGTTGGAGTATTGGAGAACTAAATTATTGATTTAGTGTGAGTTTGGATTTGGATCAAAAATTAAAATTATTTCACTATTGAGCTTAATTTTGCTACTATTTATGGGTCCCACTGCACTTTTTGGCACTATTCATAAGCTCCACTATACTATTTCAATTAACTTTTATCTTTATCTACAGTACTTTCAACAATAATTTTTCAGTTTCAGTAAAATAAGCGGTATCCAAACACACCCTTAGCCTCATATATATTATGTCATTCATGTGGTACCAATCAAATTCAATGTCATGTTAATTTGTAAAATTTTTGTAGTAAACTTGATAAGAACTTTAGTATTTGATAGGCCAAGAATGTATTGACTCCTTGTGATAAATCAACTAATTAATTAGCCAAGTTAATTAATTAAGTTAATTAACATGTAATATGCGTGGCAGCACAAACAAATCACCAATTAAAATAAAAATGCAGCGGAAAATAAAGTTGACACGGTGATTTGTTTACGAATTAAGAAAACCTCCAAGACAAAAACCTCACCGGGTGATTTTAAGGTCACCACTCCCAAGAATTCACTATTATCACAACAAGTGGTTACAAGTAAAAGAATCTCAGTACCTTATACCAATTTACAGTTGAACCCTTACCCCAATACCCAATTGGACTTGTTCTGTAGTGACGATCTCTCCTTTAAATGCACTGCTCCTAGTACGTGACTAACCAATTCGATGTGTGGATCCCAGTACGTGGCTTACACACCAACTTGAGAAGGATGTTGACTGCAAAGTTTTTCAGTTCATCCACACGATGAAGATCACAAAGCTCCTTGGTTACAAAACCCTACGATGTACAAACACAGCAACTTCTTGAAGAGAAAGATGAATTAGAGCATATGTCTCTGATTCATAATATGCTCAAGAAAAACTTTTGCATTGAGATGCATCAGCTGTGACGGCCTTTAAAATAATTCTTATATATGTTTAGGGTTGTGATAAAAGAAAACACAAACATCTATACACGGATTGGATGAAAATCAGAACTAAAAATTTGAGTTTCTTAAATCTCGATAGATACCCTATCCATTGAGCAGCTATCGAGCATCGGGCTTAAACAGCCTTTTAAGCCTCAATAGATACTTTTAAGCCTCAATAGATACTAACTGTCAAGCTAGCTGTCGAGTTTTAAAAATCAGCATTTCTTCACTTGATTCTTGGACAGACTTGCATGGCTTTAATACTAGAACTTGAAACCTTGTTCCTTGAAGTATTAAACACATCCTAGATCTACCCAATTACAAGTAAAGTGCGTTTTGTCAAAAAATTAGCCAATTCTATATTGACATATGTTCCTAACATGATTTACATATGTCCTAACAATATTTTTCTTCTGAGTAAGACTTTGCTTAGCCAATAAAGGAGACAAGTTTTGTTATTGTTACTTGCAATCCACAAAGAAGGAGCAAAAGTTTGCTCATCATTTGGTACATCTCTTCATTGTCACGACCTATACTATGAGATGGAATTATGTGTGATAAGTTGTATGCAACATCCTCTTACACAAAGTGGGTCTCACATTTGTGTGGTCCAATACATCCTATATGAAATAATGTTGGCCAAAATGGGATATACCCCTTTTGCCAAAACTTTCCAGCAAAATGGCCCCTATCTAAAACTGTCTAGGGATATGCCCCTGTTTTAAACTCGATTTTCTAAAAATCAAGTTTCAATAAAAAAACTCGATTTGGCGAAAATCGAGTTATAGCCTTATAGGCAATCAAAATTTATTAAAAAAAAAAAAAAAAAATTTAAAAGCATGGAACTCAAGTTCCATTCAAGGAACTCAAGTTCCATGCTGGTTTTTTCAAGATACTTGATTTTCACCAAATCGAGTTTTTCATTGAAACTCAATTTTCTAAAATTCGGGTTTCAAAATAGAGGCATATCCCTAAATAGTTTCAGATAGAAGACATTTTGCTCGAAAGTTTCGACGAAAGGGGTATTTTGCCATTTTAGCCAATTACTGCATCAAACATGTTTTAGTTATATCATATGCTACATTACAAAGCATTATACCTATAGAGAAGAATGGGGTTGGATCTAGAACCCCTGCCCTAAAAATATAAAAAGTCTCCAATGCCCTCCATTACGTAAACAAAATGCTCCCAAAATTGAATAAAAAATTCTTTAAAACTGTATAATGATAGTTGATTATTTAAAAAGAAAAAAATAAAAATAAAGGTGGGTTTTGCTTTTTGTTCCCCTCCTCCAAAAAGATCTGTAAAATATTGCGTCAATAGAAGTTCGATCCAATTAAAACCTTATACTACTTTGTGTTTCAAAGAATCATTGACAATTAATATCCCTATCAGCTACCACCGCCGCAAACGGTGGAGGAAGTGGAAGCTCTTGCATGCCGTCAAGCTGTGCAACTGGCCAGGGAGATTGGCATCAGCGAGGTAGTATTTGAAGGTGACTCCGCGATCATTGTTTAGGCCCTCAAACATGGTGAAGCAGATCAGTCCGTGTATGGGCTTATCCTTGATGATGTTACACAACAAACATCCCAATTTCTTTTTTGTGATTTCAGTCATGTTCCCCGTACTTGTAATAAGGTAGCAGACCTCCTTGCTAAGAAGGCTAGAGTAGGTTCAGTGTCCCAAGTTTGGTTAGAAGACTTTTCTAGTGAAATTACTTCCTTGGCCTTTGCTGCTGACTCTATTTAATGGTTTTTGTTGGATTAAAAGTCCTGCTTGGGCTTCCAGGCCAGTTTCTCAAAATATATATATATATATATATATATATATATATATATATATATATCCCTATCAACTTGAGACTTAATTTTTATAAATCAGTCTCCCACTGGTAGATTATATTATTCTATGAAATTGCAATCATATCTTTTCGAGTCTGTGGCGGGTACCGTGTGAGAGGAGGGTTTCCTAGCTTGCATTGTGCCTCTCCTACTGGCTCTCTTGGGGTGCTAGGGTGAGGTCTGTGGCACCCCGGTCACAGTAGCTATGGCTCAATCCAACATTCCCTAGCGGAGGGTGTCCCTATTAAGTCACGCCCTGTGGGGTTAGTCACAAATGGTTGCCCCCACCCCCCCCCCCCCTTTTTTTTAGCAAAAAAAAAAAAAAAAAAAGATTCTAATGTTCTACACATTAAAATATATTTTATTCTTATCATATTATATTTATATGATAGATAATGTTTCTATTATTTTTAAAGAACTTTTAGTTATAAATGTTAACTAGAAAATATTTATCAAGATATGAAAAACTTGAGAGAGAGAGAGAGAGAGAGTCTTCTGATAAAGTTTTTATTAGTATGAAATATAAAAAATATATAACATATAATTCATAATTTAAATGTAAATATCAAAAATAAATTAAAAATTCATTAAAAATTAAAAGATAATAAAATAATACAACATAAAGATAACAATGGTCATTAGTGTTGTGGGGACCGGCCCAGAATAATAGGTTGATTGGGCCCTAGGCCCGTCCGAGGACCAGTCCGTCCGAGGAGACATCGTGGCCCAGAATCCTTATTTTAGGTCCACTGGGGCAAAGAGAATATGTCTGAGGAGGAATTCCTCCTCGGACACTGCAAAATCCAGATCAAAGGTGCGTCCCAGCCACTGTAGTCCATCCCCCGAATACGCAAAAAGGAAAGAGACCCAAAATATCTCAGTAAATGCTGCCACCACCACATTAAATGTATCACAACTACTCTCCTGGCCGCATTAATGAAGAGAAGACCCCTGAACAGTGCTACCTTGGCCACTGCAACTCACAAAGAATTGATAAGGGTGTCTAATGGGACATGTGCTCAAGTGGGGGTTTGGATGATCAACAAGTGTAAAGCTCAGATGATAGGAGAGGGCCTATATAATATGTAAAAGTCCCCCAAGAAAGGAGGGGAGACGGAGAAAAAGAGAGGAGAGAACACTGTAGAGAACTTTTATTTGCATGAATCTGTACCCATTAGTCAAGTTTGAGACCAGATCAATTGAGAAGGATCTCTCTTCACTGCTACCTCCTTTTGTTCTTGTCTCTGTATCCCCTGAGCCCATGCAACAAACCGTTTAAGCTAACTGAAACCAAGTTCTTTAGCCCATACTCTACAAAAATTCATTGTGTGGGACCTTTTGGGCCAAGACTTGACCAACAAGGATCGGGTCAACTAAAACCGTGTCCTTACAATTGGCGCCGTCTGTGGGGAGAACTAAAATATCAGTAAGCACAACGGTCGAGCATGGCAGAACTAGGTCCACACCAGGAGAATCCTCACCAGGCTAACCCTCAACAGACAGAACCCATTGAGTCCCAGCGGCAAAATAATCCTGCCAACCCAGGCAGCAGAAGAAATCGTGAGGGAAGCGTACATACTACCCAGACGAGCCAAAGTCATACCCAGATAGGTAGTCACGTATCCCAAAGGCGAAACAGTCATCAGGCCATACAGCGAGAGATAGATGACCTGAAAAGGAAGTTGCGACGTGCGCAGCGAAAGCAATCCCCCTCTAGCTCAGATGCGTCCTCTAACGAGGAGGACGTGAGTTATCGACGGAGATCGAGAACACCCCCAAGTGAAACCTTTTCTTGCGAGAAGGAATCCCGCCCTGTACGAAAGTATGAGAGCCCATCCAACAAGGGTTTGGGAAACGATGCTATGAATAGGGCACTAGACCAGATTTCAAGATCACCTTTCATGCACAGAATTGAAGGGGCTAAGTTGCCTCGACGCTTTAATCAACCGACGTTCGCCATCTACAATGGCCGAGCAGACCCGGTGGAGCACGTGAATCAGTTTAACCAAAAAATAGCTATTTACTCGCAAAATGAAGCCCTAATGTGCAAAGTCTTCCCATCCAGCTTGGGACCAATGGCGATGAGATGGTTCAACAGCCTAAAGACAAATTCCATAGGCTCATATAAGCAGCTCACTCAGGCTTTCTGCTCTCGCTTTATTACAAATAGCAGAGTCCCTCGACCCCTAAGTTCGTTGTTGTCCTTATCCATGCACGAGGGAGAGACCCTGAAGGCGTATTCGGATAGATATTGGGAGATGTATAACGAGTTGGATGAGAACCATGATAATGTCGCTATCAGCACATTCAAAAGCGGTCTCCCCACCGAGCATGGCTTAAGGAAATCTCTCACTGGTAAACCAGTTGCCAACGTTCATCAGTTGATGGATAGGATTGACAAGTACAAAAGGGTGGAAGAAGATCAGCTACAAGGAAAGGGAAAGGAGAAGATCATTCCCCCCAAAGCGAATGATTTCAGGTCGGAACGATATAACCATAACCAGCCGAGGAGAGATTTTTCGAGACAGGCTGGACAAAGTAACATGCAAACGGTGAATGCTGTGTTCAGAGAGCCAGTACAACAAGTGCTGGAGAAAGTGAGGAACGAACCCTTCTTCAGAGGGTCGGGAAAGATGGCTGGAGACCATTCAAAACGTAACCAGAACCTGTATTGCCACTATCATCAGGACCATGGACATACCACTGAGGATTGTAGGAATCTATGGAATCACCTAGATCAGTTGGTCCGAGAAGGAAAGTTACGTCACCTTTTACACCCCTCGAGCGGTCATTCGGGCAAGGCAATGCAAGAGCCTCGAAAAGATGTATCCTTAAGACCCCCCACAGGAACGATTCATGTCATCCTCGCCGCTCCAGGAAGAACCGGGTCATTTCCTTCCAGGGTGTTGTCTGTGGCTCGGCTCTCTACTGAGGACGGGGGAAGAGAATTTAAAAGGCCTAAAAAGGGAAGCTCGTTAATATTAGGATTCTCGGACGAGGATAAGAGGGGAACTATCCAACCTCACGACGATGCCTTAATGGTTACGCTGAGAATCGGAGGCTTCGATGTGAGAAGGGTGCTGGTAGACTCGGGTAGCGCAGTAGAGGTAATGTACCCTGATCTATACAAGGGGCTGAACCTGAGGCCGGAGGATTTGACAGCTTATGACTCTCCCCTTATCAGCTTCGAAGGGAAGACTGTTACGCCAAAAGGGCAGATCAGACTACCCATACAGACTGGGTCAGAGGTGGTGGAGGTGAACTTTATCGTGGTCGATGCCTACTCGCCCTACACAGCGATAGTAGCCAGGCCGTGGATCCATGCCCTAGAAGCTGTATCCTCCACACTTCACCAAAAGGTAAAATACCCGTCCAAAGGCCAAGTAAAAGAGATTCATGGAGATCAAGCCATAGCCAGGCAGTGTATGGTGGCTGCCATCTCACGTAGGTCCCATGTAGAGTCCTCGGCCTCTGAGAACTTATAGCAACCAGCCACCTCGGCAGGGCAAGTCAATGAGTCAGCCGAGGAGATAAGGTGTAAAGGTTTAGAAAAGTTTATCATTGACAATGACCCGGAGAGATTTTTCCAGGTCGGCTCCGAGTTGCCTCCTCAAGAAAAAGAGGAACTGGTCGGATTTCTGAGAAGAAATGTCGATGTGTTTGCATGGGACGCTTACGACGCCCCGGGGGTTGACCCTAGCCTTATTTGTCACCACTTGAATGTTAACCCATCTTTCATTCCAAAGAAGCAACCACCCCGATGTCCCTCAAAGGAACATGCCAGTGCCGTTAGAGATGAAGTGACAAAACTGAAAAAGGTAGGGGCTATTAAAGAGGTCTTTTACCCCGAATGGCTGGCAAATACGGTGGTGGTAAGAAAGAAAATGGGGAAGTGGCGAGTCTGCGTCGACTTCACAGACTTGAACAAGGCCTACCCGAAAGACCCGTTCCCGTTACCTCGAATAGACCGACTGGTAGATGCGACTGTAGGCCACCCTCGAATGAGCTTCCTGGATGCCTTCCAGGGCTATCATCAGATACCTCTGGCATTAGAGGATCAGGAGAAAACGGCGTTCATGACACCCGTCGAAAACTATCACTATAAGGTGATGCCTTTCGGACTAAAGAACGCAGGGTCAACGTACCAAAGGATGATGACCAGAATGTTTGAACCGCAACTAGGCAAAGTTATTGAAGTCTACATAGATGATATGGTGGTAAAAAGCAAGGTGGTGTCCGAGCACGTGAAAGACCTAGAGATCATTTTTGGCATCTTAAGGGAGCACAAGTTGCGGCTCAATACCTCCAAGTGCTCATTCGGGGTCGGGTCTGGGAAATTCCTAGGCTATATGGTAACCCACAGAGGGATAGAGGTAAGCCCAGATCAAATCAAAGCGATTAATAGCCTACGGGTTCCTCGGAATCCGAAAGAAGTGCAGAAACTCACTGGCATGATCGCAGCATTAAACTGGTTTATATCACGATCTGCAGACCGATGTCGACCTTTCTACCTCTTGATAAATAAGTGGAAAGGATTTGAGTGGTCAGAGAATTGTGTCCGGGCTTTCCAGCAACTTAAGGAATACTTGTCGCGACCACCCATCATGTCTAGCCCTAAGGCAGACGAGGTACTATTTGCATACATAGCCGTAACCCCTCATGCTGTAAGCCTGGTACTGATACGGGATGACAATGGGGTACAGTGACCAGTGTACTACGTAAGTAAATCATTACATGAGGCCGAAGTGCGATACTTACCATTGGAGAAAGCAATTCTGGCGGTAGTGCACGCCACACGAAAGCTCCCTCATTACTTTCAGGCACACATGGTCATCGTTCTAACCCAGCTTCCCCTTCGAGCGGTGCTTCAAAGCACCGACTACACAGGAAGGATCGCCATATGGAGTGCACTTTTGGGAGCCTTTGATATTAAATATATGCCTAGGTCCTCTGTCAAGGGTCAAGTCCTCACGGACTTAGTCATAGAATTCGCTGAACCTTCTGTAGAAACAATAACCGAGAAGAAAGACATGGATGGAAAATCGGTTGGCACAATCTCAGCGCGGGAGGCCTTGCGCTGGAGAGTCTACGTGGATGGCGCGGCCAACCAAAGAGGATCTGGAATTGGGCTAGTTTTAATATCGCCCGAAGGTATTGCCATTGAGAAATCACTAAGACTCGGGTTCTCGGCTACGAACAACGAGGCCGAGTACGAAGCCTTACTTCAAGGGATGACGATGGTTCAAAAATTGGGCGGAAGGGTAATGGAAGCGTTCTCGGACTCCAAATTGGTCGTTGGCTAAGTGACGGGTGAGTTAGAAGCTAGAGATGCTAGAATGCAAGAATATCTCGAACGAGTCAAACGCCTGCGGTCGGGTTTTGAATCCTTCAATCTAACACACGTTTCCAGAAGTGGGAACACCCATGCAGACTCACTGGCCACTCTTGCCACGTCCTCGGCGCATGATCTGCAGCGAATAATCCTTGTCGAGGATCTAGTCCAAGCGAGTTCAATTAGAAGAGACCCAATTCAGGTCCATCAGGTTAGAAAGAGTCCCAGCTGGATGGATCCTATAATGAACTTACTCAAAGACGATACACTACCAGAGGGAAAACTGGAAGCCGAGAAGATACGAAGGAATGCTCCTCGGTTTTGGTTGTCGGAAGACCACAAGCTATACCGGCGTTCCTATTCTGGGCTGTACCTGTTGTGTATACACCCAGAAGGGTCCGAGTCCCTGCTTGAAGAGCTACATGAGAGAATTTGTGGGAGTCACACAGGAGGAAGATCGCTGGCGCACAGGGCACTCACCCAGGGATATTGGTGGCCGAATATGCAGAGAGAAGCCCAAGAATACACGAAGAAGTGTGATCAATGCCAGAGATTCGCCCCAAACATCCACCAACCTGGAGGAATCCTTAACCCCCTCTCCAGCCCTTGGCCGTTTGCTCAATGGGGTCTTGATATTGTCGGTCCTTTCCCTAAAGTAGCAGGGAATAAACGATACATAATAGTCGGCACCAACTATTTCACCAAGTGGGTAGAGGCTGAACCCTTGGCCAACATCAAGGACGTGGATGCCAAGAAATTCATTTGGAAAAACATTATTACGCGTTTCGGAACTCCTCATACCCTCATCTCGGACAACGGTCTCCAATTTGATAGTAAGTACTTCAGGGAATACTGCAACGAGTTTGGCATCACTAACTGATATTCCACTCCTGCCTACCTCCAAGGAAATGGGCAAGCCGAGGCCGTGAACAAAGTCATAGTAAGCGGTCTGAAAAAGAGATTGGATGATGCAAAGGGGAGATGGGTGGAAGAGCTCCCGCATGTTTTATGGACCTATCGGACGACGCCGCGACGGTCAACGGGCGAAACTCCCTTTTCAATGACTTATGGGGCCGAAGCTGTACTCCCAATCGAGAACAGCTTCCCCACATTGAGGTCTAGCACTTTTACCCCAGAAAGTAATGACAAGTTACTAGGGAGAAGTCTAGACCTAGTAGAGGAAAAAAGGGAAAAAGCAATGATCCACATGGCCTATTATCATCAGAAGTTAAGGCGTGGATATGACACTAATGTAAGGCTGCGACCTTTAAGTCCAGGCGACCTCGTGATGAGGAAGATTCTCGGCAGCGCTAAGAACCCTTCCTGGGGCAAGCTGGGACCCAACTGGGAGGGACCGTATCGTATCACATCTGTCGCCGGAATAGGTGCTTATTACCTGGAAGACTTAGATGAAAAAACTGTACCTCGCCCGTGGAATGTAAATAATCTAAGAAGATATTATTATTAATGAAAACAGCTCTGCCTACGTTTTGTTCCGTGATCATCGCATACCCATTAGTCCATTTCCATCTATCCAAGTATTAAACAGAACCTAAGTCCTGCATGGTTCCTCGGACCACAGACTTAGGGGAAATTAATAACTTATGGCATCTATCCAAGTATTAAACAGAACCTAAGTCCTGCATGGCTCCTCGGACCACAAATTTGGGGGAAATTAATAACTTATGGCATCTATCCAAATACTAAACAGAACCTAAGTCCTGCATGGCTCCTCGGACCACAGACTTAGGGGAAATTAATAACTTATGGCATCTATCCAAGTATTAAACAGAATCTAAGTCTTGCATGGCTCCTCGGACCACAAACTCGAGGGAAATTAATAACTTATGGCATCTATCCAAGTATTAAACAGAACCTAAGTCCTGCATGGCTCCTCGGACCACAGACTTAGGAGAAATTAATAACTTATGGCATCTATCCAAGTTTTAAACAGAACTTAAGTCCTGCATGGCTCCTCGGACCACAGACTTAGGGAAAATTAATAACTTATGGCATCTATCCAAGTATTAAACAGAACCTAAGTCCTGCATGGCTCCTCGGACCACAGGCTTAAGGGAAATTAATAACTTAGAACTCTTGTGCAATTTCAAGGTACGTGCATAGTTTAGTATAATTACAACTATCATTCAAATTCGCCGCACGGCATTCCTTTTTCTTATTTGTTTATATTTGTTTATATTGTTGCAAACGTTAAATAGAGGAACAGTGTTAGTAAACATCAGAAGAGAATAAAAAAAAAAGAAGAGAACATTCTATATTAGTAAGCCGGGGTCAATACAAAGAGAGGTCTTTACAAAAGAACAAAAATAAAACAACTCTCATTCAAAAAAAAAAAAAAAGGGGGTACAATAATTAAAAACCTAAAATCTAAGCCTCAGCAGGAGGATTCTCTTTCTGCTCTGGCTGAGGAGGAGGAACCTCGAAGATGGACTCCTTGGCAGGATCCTTGGCTTTATTAAGCACAGGGATGGCATCAGGAATAGCCATGGCCTGCTCAGAAGCTTCAGGAGCGCCATCAGGATTCTCTCGGATCTCTGGCGGAAAGAAGACCTTCCCGGGCAACCTCAGCGTCGAGTCTGCAGGAATTCCTGCAGCATCAAGGGCATGAGCTCATGAGATGCTGCAATACTCCCTGCACACCTCTGGAATCTCCTCAGAGAGCCTGGCTTCAGTCTCCTCAGCCCTAAGCTGATAAGAGGCCTTCTTTTCAGCCTCGGCTGCTTCCCGAGCTAGCTGAACCTCTTCTTTAGTCCGCCGGACCTCCTCCTCAGCTTTTTGTAGCGCGGCCTTGAGATCCAGCACTGTTTGTCTTTCAGTGGCCAGGCTGGTCTCGGTCACGTACAATTGTTGGCGCTGGTCCTCCGCTTGGGTTTCAGCGTTCTTCAAGCCGGCCTCAGCACTCTGGCGCTTTTTCTCCGCCTCTTTGAACTTCTCCGCAAGTTCAAAGTTCTCTTGCTTGAGGGACCCCATGGTTTTCTCCACCTCTGTCCGAGATTGGGCCTCAACTTCAGCTAAGCTGCGGTTGCTACGACAGAACTCCTCAGCCACAAACACCTGCTGAGTGATCTGCCAACAAAACAAAAATTGTCTTAGAATGCAACAATGTCTAATGATTTAACGAAATGGTAGAAGAGTGACTTACCATTGCAAGGTCCCTCTTAAAGGATAGAAAGAGCTCGGGCTGAGAGAACCGCCTGTAGGCCTCCATATCCCGAGGGAGGAGTACTGGCTGCTCCAAAGCCTCAGCTATGTACCCTGCTCGGCCCCTATTGTATTCTCAGACCGATGCAGTGTAAGGGATAGCAACCCCATCCAGCTCCAGCTTTGGGCTCCAAGTGCGCGATTGAACACGCACTTCAACCCGGTTCTCCTCCTCTCGGCTCTCTACGGAGGAAGCTCTTTTATTCTTTTGCCCCCGGGTGGTTTTTTGTTGCTTGCCCTGGCGGGGCACCACCTCGCCTTCCTCAGGGATTTCAGCTGGCCTTTTCTTTTTTATGTCCGGGTTAACCTTGAGGCCAAGGTCAGAAAGAACCTGAGGAGCAACTGGAGGAAGGTCCTGGGTCTGCGACTGAGCAGGCACCTTCGAAGATTGACCTTTTCCTTTGGAGGACATCAATTCTCGTAAAGTTTTTCCTTTGCCAGCCATATTGTCTACCTCCTCGTCTGAAGAGTCGTCCGAGTAGGCTATAATAATCGGAGCGCCGACCACGGAGTTTGGATCCTGCTCTCCTTCAGGGTCTGAAAGCTCAATCAAGGGGGCTTTATGAACCTCCTTTTCAAAATAGAACTCGTCTATCTCCTCCTCAAGAGAAAGACGAGATGATTCGGTCTCTCCTTCAACTGACGCAACAACTTCAAGGTTGTCTGGCGGAGGCAATTGCGCGGCTGGTGGAGGATTCCAAGCACCAGGTAACACGACTGGCTTGAGATCTTGTCGGGCCAAAAACTTGGGCTTGGATACGTCAATCCTAGCCAACCTTGGACTACCAGCTCTTATGGCGTGGCCAATGGCTTGGAAAGAACGGGTTAGTGGTCGATAGCCCAAAACCAAATGACACGTGCATAGCTGCCCGTCCTCGGTAACGTAAATTTCTGACCTTAGAAGATAGTTCAAGGCCTGAACGTTCATGTGGCTCAGCTTGGGAGCAACCAGAGCTCTATCTACAATACAGCCGAAAAGGAAATTAGAGTTAAACTATAAAATTTATGACTTAAGCAAAAAAAAGAGTGAATCCGAAGAGCTAAGCCCCCTCCCTAAAGGACTGGCCCTAAAGGCGCCGCACCTGGAATTCCTGCCCAAGTTGGACAATGAAAACCATCGCTCCACTCTCCTGAGGCAATGAGGAAGTCATCCTTCATAGTCTTATTGGATATGGGGAGACAGAAGATTAGCCTAACCACCTCGGACTGAGATTTAAGGTAATACCCTCCTTTCTCGACGTAATGGCACTCGTACAGGTGAACCACATCATGCCAGGTCAGGCCTAGACCCATCCGCTCGTTCAAGACATCTATGCAGCCTAATACCCTGAACATGTTTGGAGCGCACTGATGTGGTGTCAACCTATGGTGGAACAAGTAGTCTCGGGTAATCCTACGCATGGGAAGTGTCATTCCTCCTTCTATAAAGGCAATCATAGGAATGACCATTTCACCCACGTCTCTATCTATCAATACTCTTTCTGGGGGACAGTACCGCAGAACCACCCCCTGCGGGATGTGGTATTTTGCCCTAAAGGCCTCCATGGCAGCCGGAGTGTCTACTAGGTCTTTGAATCTACCCATCTAAGTTGAACTGGAGGGACGGAAATAAAAACCGAGGAGAAAAGTAAAATCCGAGGAGAAATTCGAAGCAACGAAACGAACGGAACTTACGAGTATCTTCACAAACGACCAGTGAGATGCTTGAAAATCTCTTCTAGGAAGGACGCTTCGCGGAAACAGTTATGGAAATTTGAAGAATGGAAGTGCTCGTAGATTTCTGGGCGCTGGAGTTCTCTGGACTTTTCTGGACTTCTGATATGCAGATAAAAAAGAAAAGATGAGCCTCTCTAGCACTTTATATAGCAAGAGAGAGAGAGAGAGAGAAAACCACTCCCGCTCAAGAATTCAGGGAAAAATGCTGGCCGTCAGATCCACGCCTCGCTGTTGGATGAAGGAGACATAAAGCTACCTGGAGTAAATGGCCGCGCCTCGTAAATTGTAGCGCGTTAAAAGTAACTGCCCGCATGCTCGAACCAAGATCTCATTAATTCCATCCTTTGTAAATATCAAAACCCCGCTTTTTTCCTCGAAAGGAGATCAAAAACAGGAGTTTTGAGGGGCTATTGTGGGGACCGGCCCAGAATAATAGGTTGACTGGGCCCTGGGCCCGTCTGAGGACCAGTCCGTCCGAGGAGACATCGTGGCCCAGAATCCTTATTTTAGGCTCACTGGGGCAAAGAGAATATGTCCGAGGAGGAATTCCTCCTCGGACACTGCAAAATCCAGATCAAAGGTGCGTCCCAGCTATTGTAGTCCATCCCCCGAATACACAAAAAGGAAGGAGACCCAAAATATCTCAGCAAAGGCTGCCACCACCACATGAAATGTATCATAACTACTCTCCTGGCCGCATTAATGAAGAGAAGACCCCTGAACAGTGCTACCTCGGCCACTGCAACTCACAAAGAATTGATAAGGGTGTCTGATGGGACATGTGCTCAAGTGGGGGTTTGGATGATCAACAAGCGTAAAGCCCAGATGATAGGAGAGGGCCTATATAATATGTAAAAGTTCCCCAAGAGAGGAGAGGAGACGGAGAAAAAGAGAGGAGAGAACACTGTAGAGAACTTTTATTTGCATGAATCTGTACCCATTAGTCAAGTTTGAGACCAGATCAATTGAGAAGGATCTCTCTTCACTGCTACCTCCTTTTGTTCTTGTCTCTGTATCCCCTGAGCCCATGCAACAAACCGCTTAAGCTAACTGAAACCAAGTTCTTTAGCCCATACTCTATAAAAATTCATTGTGTGGGACCTTTTGGGCCAAGACCTGACCAACAAGGATCGGGTCAACTAAAACCGTGTCCCTACAAGTGTAATAATGTTCTAACTTCTAAGGTGTAATATAACAATTATAGATTATATAAAAAGATTTTTTTTTTTTTTTCCAAAATGCATCCATGGCTTATATAATTGCTCGCAATACTTATTACGGTTGTTTTTTAGAAAGAAATTGTTCAAAATTAAAATTGATAAATTCTATTTAAAATTGGTAATGTTATCAAGTTGATTAACTAGTATCATTTTTTCCCTTTTAGAATCTTTGTAAAAGAGATTAATAAAATAAAGATAAAGTTTGACTACAAACTTAGTTGTAGCCAATAACTACAACTTCATTCAATATCTTTTCATTAGATGCCAATTCTGAAAAATCCATCATTTGGATTATATTTTCTTATTATTTCTTTTATGGTTGCAAAATTTCTAGAAAATCAAAGATCAATAGTTATATCATCAATCAAATATTTAAAGTTTCAAGATTTTGTAGTCTAAAATTATGCTTAAACAATAAGTTTATGGATTGAATAGTAAATAACATTTGATTAACACAAATTTGACATGCACGTTAAGAATATAAAAAGAATGACAAAATTTAGTTACAAAATTAATTGTAGCCTAAAGAATACAACCTTACTCAATATATTTTTATTGGAGGTGAATTTTGACAAATCCACTATTGGATTACATCTTCTTCTTATATCCTCCATTCTTAAAAAATTTCTAAAAAATTAAAAATAAATAACTATGTCATCAATAAATTATTTAAATTACAAGTTTTAGTAGTTTAAAATTATGCATAAAATTTTAAATTATAGATCATATAGTAAATAATATTCAATTAACACAAAATTTGACGTATATTAAGAATGTAAAAAACATGCATACAGTAGTAAGATTTTCAAAATATGTAGTAATGTTTATTTTATTGAGTAAGAATATAATCTTATGCTACAACTAATTTTGTAACTAAATTTTGTCTTTAAAAAAATACAATCCAATGGCTAGATTTTCAAAATATGTAGTTATATTAATTTTTTGGACAAAATTTAGCTACAAAATTGGTATCTTTTTATTAAAAGTGAATTTTCATAAATCCACCATTAGATTACTTCTTCTTTTTATATACTCCATACTTACAAAATTTCTAGAAAAATAAATATCAATAGCTATATATGTCATCAATAAATTGTTTAATTTGCAAGTTTTTGTAATTTAAAGTTATACATAAAATATAAGTTTGTTAATCATATAGTAAATAATATCCGATTGAGACAAAATTTGATATGTATATTAAGAGCATAAAGAATGTGCAATTCAACGGTAAAATTTTCATAATATGTAGTAATCTTATTTTATTGAGTAAAGTTGTAGCTTAAAACTATAATCAATTTTGTAACTAAATTTTGTCCTAATTTTTTTTAGTAGACATTGTAGCCACTAGCTACGATCTAATTTTTAGCCAAACTTTGTTCATAAAACAAAATATATTTCGGTAAATAGAGAAGAAAGAGAAGAGAAGGGCTTTCCTGTTAATAGAAAAAGGATCCTTCACACAGCTTATGAAATTCCACTTAGGTGAATGACGTATTGACACGTGTCATATCTCCCATGTTTTTGGAGGTATCGGTATGAATATGAATATGAAACCCGTAGTAGATAAGTAAATATTTGGAGACAAACAAAGGAAAATCAGATTCCAACCCATGATGTTTACCGTGTTACAATTTACAGATGATTACGTTTCAATCATAAGTTCATAACGTACGAGAACCAAAGAATCCATATCCCTTCAAAAAAACACCAAACCAAAAAAAAAAAAACTAACAATATATACATTTTTTTTATATATATTGAAACATGCACTGCACTGTCTCTCGGTTATGTCTGACATCTCAATCTAAGTTACTAACATCATGGCAATTCAAGCTAAAACCCCTTCTCTTCATTTCTCTCATACTTTTCACTCTCCTTCCCCTATGCCTGCATCTCTATCTCTTCTCTTTGGACCACTCAGGTCAATGTCAATGGCTTCAAAACCTCAAAGAATTAGAAAGTCTCTTGAACTAGTCACTTGCAAGTCCAACCCCAATGATAACCAGCAAGTATGATTGGGTGTTCATTGTTCTTTAACTACTTTTGTTTTTTCTTTTTCTTTTTTTCATATTAACACAAAAACTGAAAAAACCCATCTTCATTGATCTGGTTGGTTCCTTGATTATGTTTCAGGATTATCTGATTGATGCTCCTGAGTCAGTTGGAGATGGCTTTTCGTTCAGTGGAGGTGCTATGCTGTTCTCTTTCGAATACCCATTTGTTACTATTGCTTTGTGGCTTAAATTCATTAAATTTTAGCCCATTAGTGAATTTAGTCTATGAAATTTAAAATGATTGCTTTTAGTCACTTAAATGATGTGGCATAACCAAAACCTGGCATGTCATCACTCCATAGATACAAAAATTGACTGCTTTAAGTTTTTTAGGAACTAAAAGTGATCACTTTTTTACTTCAGAAAGTTAAATTAGTCATAGGCTAAACTTTATAGACCAATGGTGTATTTCGGCGTTGTTTTGATGTGTGTGTGTGGATTAATTGAAAAATGTGGATGATTGTTTTTAACAGGAAAGTATTCAGCTGAGCCAAGCCAATCAGATGAATGGTTTAAGAAAGGGAAGATGGTGAGTACTCTCCTTGTTCCTTAATATGGTTTTGGACATTCAAATTGCTATTCCTTAATTTATACATTTTATAAGAACTAGATGCATTTAGAGATTTTAACATTTTTCATAGCTCTGCAGCATTAACAGTTGCTTTTGTGTGATTGAGTGAGAAGTCTAAGGGGTATAAAGATCATAGCTGTTCCCAAGAGCAGTTGTGGCAGTGACATGTTTGATCAAATTTCTGAGTGGTTCAAGTGTGTGTGTGTGTGTGTGTGAGAGAGAGAGAGAGAGAGTAAACAAATATTGAGTATTATAGGATTTCAATAGTTGTTCCCTAGGAAGGGCTTCTCCACATGTCAATTGAAGAAACATAATGATTTAAGTTGTACTTTTAGTAAGGAATTGCATTTGAGAGCAATTGAGGAAAGAAAAAGTATACAAATAATATGGGAGCTTCATACTCTTATGCCTAGTAATAGAATTAAGAAAACCACTTTCGACAACTTGTGATATAAGAATGGCATTGCCTCAAATTTTATGCATTCTGATGTTCAATGACATCTAAAAAGACCATCTTGGTCTGACAATAAACTGGTACGAAGAAAAAGTTTTATTTTTTAGTAAAAAGATTTATTTGGAATGATTAACTAATGTCTAATTGTATAACATCAATACTTGGATTTTTCACCCTTTTGTACTTTACCAATCATAAGCAGTAAATTCCATAATTGGTTGGTCTCTTATTTATATTATTCTCATACTGTTTCCTTCAGATTTGGTCTATAAAAACTAAAAAGTATGCTTATTAACATTATCTTCTTGCTGACACTTAATTACGTTATTAATTTTGTTATGTAGGCCGTGTAAAATAATGATGCAAGCTATATTCTCCACAATTTAAACTGTCTCATTGGGATTCCATCTCCATCATGTTTTGGTATGTGAGAAATTTAATGTTGATCATTTACTTTTCCTAGGTGAGAGCTCATGGTGTTGCTGGTTCTGGAGAGAAGGCAAAGGATCCCATTTTTGGACTCACAATGGGTGTTAGTTCTCAGACCTCAGCTGATGTTTTTAGGTAAATTCTGAGGTATCTTTGAGAGAACTTTCCTTATTTGGACTGATATGCAACATACCAATATGTTTCAACCGTGATTTTTAAGTGGTTTCAGGTCTCTAAGATATGCAGAAATTCAAATTAAATTTGCAGGGTTAACCGATTTTGAAATATGCTCTGTATATTTGATTTTGTGCAATAGATGGTTTTGTGTTGAAAGTGGAAGTGCTGATAAGCATCCGGTCATATTAATTCATGGTTTTCCTTCACAGGTGAATCTTTTGTTTGTGTAATTTTTTTACAAGTAATTTCATCTTGTCAGTTAGGTATTCTAGGAACTCCATTATCATTATGGCAGATGAAATGTTGTGATTTTAATATGATTTTGATTACAACAACAGTCATGTACTGTGACTAACTATTTTCTTTTAGATACACCAATTTATTTATTTTATTTTTTAATTTCAGGTATTATTTAATACTACTGAAACTAGCATGCCAAGCAATGACTGATTGATAATATCAGGTTTTGTTTTATGGTTTCTAAAAGATATATTTTCAGTTTGTGATTTATGTCTATAAATACTACTTGTTTTTTCAGGGTCATATATATCAGTTTTTTACCTACAACATCCTTTATCACATATATTGAAAGGATAGTTGCATAATTTTGTAAACTTTGGCATATAATGCACACCATATGATAAATAATTGTCATGTTGAGTTTGATAGCTTAAGTAGATTCAGCCTCTTAAGGTGTTCAATTGAGTGTTTCATTTCATATAAAATGGGAAATCATGTCATTTATAAAACTTGATCTTTGTACAAAATTTTATCTGTGTTGTTTTTGACAGATTCAAAGCTATGATTATTATATAAGATAGATGTTTTAATTATTCCGTTAATGGTTGCACTATTTATCAAAATTGTCAGATCCTGAAGTTCAGAAAATTGAGTATTTTGTTATACAGCATAAAGGATGAACATGGAATTAAAACTTCTTGGTTCACAATTCATTACTTATTGCTAGTAATTTGTGGAAGGTCTATGTCTAGGGTGTGTTTAGAAATGATATAATTTATTTTTCTGCAATTAATAACTTCTTAGTCTATGTTAGGCTATATATTTCTTAAGATATTGGTTGGCATAAGTATAATGATGTTTGAACAAGTTTAGAGGAGTACTGAAATGTCCATGGCTGGTGTATCACTTCAAAATCAATTAAATATAGAAGGAGTGTGTGAGTGAGTGTGCATGCATGTCTGTGCGTCATCTTGAAATATCTAGTTCAAGAGCCCGTCTTGCTAAGATTCAGTTCTTCTTGTCAGATCTATGGATATAGATATGTATTCACTTTGTATTGCTTCTCTAGCATGTGTTCTTTAAGGTTGTTGAGTATATTTGATTTCAAATAATTTCTTATTCCTTCCATTTACATATTGCAGCTGATGCATAAATCTATAATTGTTGCAGTAAATGTCATTATTCTAAAACTACCAACTTACTGACCTGACATTAGTACTTTGTACATTGGCAGGCATACTCTTATCGTAAAGTTCTTCCTGTACTCTCTAAGGACTATCATGCCATCACTTTTGATTGGCTAGGTGAGATCATAGATTTAGTCTATTGTGAATTATAATATAAACTGTTAATTTCACATAATTTATCAGTTTTCTGTTCTCTGTGTAATCACAGTGGAGAGAGTGTGGATCATCTGTTACTTATTTTTCCAATTGTTAGGATGTATGGCCTTTTGTATCTGTGGTGTTTGGGATGAGATGGGTGATGCTGAGACCTGTGTAAGGAATGATTCAGTGTTACAGGAGGAAACTAAACTTGTTGCAGAATAGGGTTTGGAATGTGATTCCATCATGTCTTACATGGAAATTTTGGAAAGGAAAAATAGGAGAACATTTGAGTGACATGAGCTTTCTATTGAAAGATTAAAAGCTGCATTTATTGGCACCTTATATTCTTGGCTAATTCTAGATGAGTCTCAATTTCTATGATTTGTTGGATACATTGTATTTTAATTTTTTTTTCCTTTAGGAGCAGGTGAGTATATCACCAGTATGCACAGCATAGAATAAAAAAGTCCCTCTGAACTCATTTAAGCATATGATTTTTATAATATTTAGACTCCTTGGAGATGGAAAAAGTATCCATTCTGAAAATATTGATCCTATATGCTGGTTTGTGAAATGAGAATATATTTGTTATCACTAGTATCTGTAATGTTTGTAGTTGATAATTCCTAATTTCTTCTCCCCCACCCCACCCCCCCCCCCCCCACCCCAAAAAAAAAATTTTTGAAGCATATAAAAATTATATAAGGTTTCTCATTTTCAGACTTGTTTTAGGAAAAAAAATATTCACCAAGATTTTAATTTCTGCTTGACAATCTTGCTATAGTTGTCGGATTACATGATACATCTTGTCAGGAAAATAAAGTTCATTATATGCTAATTAGACTATTTTCCTATCCTTTTTTCCTTTGTTCCAAAAGGTTTTGGATTTTCAGATAAGCCTCAACCTGGATATGGATTTGACTACACATTGGGTGGTAATTGCTTTATCTGCCCAAACAATGCAGGCTATTATATACTTCTCTTATAATATCCTTCACTCCTTTAATATCAAACTATATCAGAGTGTTTCGCATGTTAAGTTTCGTTATGACTGCAGAGTATGTGTCATCCTTGGAGTCTCTAATAAATGAGCTTGCCATCAGTAAGGTTTCACTTGTTGTCCAGGTGTGTTTGCCTTTCCTGATTGTAGAATAATGGATGTACCAATCAGTATTGCCTTTCTCTTCTTTTCTTTTTTTCCAGTAACATCAGACTGAAGACTATTTTTGATGTTTGATGCACTTCCCAGGGCTACTTTTCCCCGGTTGTTGTTAAATATGCTCTCAGTCATCAAGAGAAACTTAACAACTTAATTCTACTCAATCCTCCGGTATAGATTTCGCGAACCTTACCATTTTGCTTGGATTCTCTTTCCAGCAATACTCATAGAGTCATTCTGATTATAAACAATGCTGGTATATATGTAAACAGTCAAATTGCAGAAATATCCCTAATGGTTTTGTGGCATAGCTCTGGCTTCCCTGTAATTCCTGAAATATTGCTGATCTTCTGAGATTTTTCTGAAATTCCGTTAATCAGTATTGTTTTCTATATCGACTTAGCCTTCCTTTTCCTTTCGGGACTTTTCATGTAAAATATATGTTACATAGAACTAAGTGAGTACAAAATTGCAAATCCTTGGGGTAAGTTTTAATTTTAAAAAACTGAAGGAAAGTTAGTTTCAATTTTGGAACATGGGAGATTCTGCAATCTGTACTGTTTGAATGTAGCTATCTAATATTCAAGAACAGAACAATGACAGTGATGCATATTGCTTTCTTGGTAATATAGTATTATTAATTAATGAACATGTTCTTTCCTCTGGAAATTACAGCTGACAGCCAAACATGCTAATCTTCCATCAACCCTGTCCATATTCAGCAACTTTTTGCTAGGTGAAATATTCGCTCAGGTAGGATGGTTCTAAGCTTAGGAAAAATGGGGGGGTGGGGGTGTATTTTGTGAGTGCACTGATACATTTCTTGCTCCTATGTACATCTAGGATCCCTTAAGGGCCAGTGATAAAGCCTTGACTAGTTGTGGTCCTTACAAAATGAAGGAGGATGATGCAATGGTTTATAGAAGACCTTATCTCACATCTGGTTCGTCAGGTTTTGCCTTAAATGCAATTAGCAGGGCAATGAAGAAAGAGCTAAAGGTGAATTTTTTCACATTTTCTTTTCGTTTTATATCTTTAAAAAAATTTAATTCTCTTGTTGTAAACCTTAAAATTTTTGTTTGCTTTAACAGATTAAGATTGTCAAGAAAACAAGGTAAAAGTGAACCCATTTCTCTATGCCATCTAAAATTGCCAAAGATCTTTTAGGCATGGATAAAATTCCCTGTGCTAATGATCTCTAGCTCAAATGTCATCTCCTCTCCTTGTAAGAATGGTGTGAGTAAGTTATGGGTTCAAGGCCCACTAGGTTTGTGTATAATTACCAATAAAAGAATTACCTAATGCTAGGGGTGGGGGAGATTGCTGCCATAACATGGCAGACTCTTCAAGTTCTTCTAATTCTCATGAGATAATAGATAGTGGATTTTCACCCTTTCTATTGGGTAGGGGTCATTAGGGAATGCTCTTCAATTTCTATTTTACTCTCTCTCTCTCTCTCATAGCTGGAAGATTTCTGCAGTTTTCATTATTTTTGCCTTGAAGTATACTGAATACAAAGTGCCTCTTCGTGGGTTACCATCTTTGTGGGAGTTAATTGTAGAAACATCTGTAGCTGATGTGCAAATTCAATAGGTGTTATACCATCTACTCTATCATTTATTATTGATGGAAAATCTGAATCTGACCATTTAGTCCCGATTCCCAAGGCCGATTTAAGCTCTCCTCAGATATGAGGACAATTTGCTGAATACACATGGTGTGTGATTTGGATTACCATGTCAAAATGTTACTCTTAGGTATGGGGGGACACATGATTGTGCTATATTTCTGTCTTGTTGATTTATTCATACAGCATTTTTGTGTTTTATAAAAGTTCCAATGCAAGCTTCTTTTGTCATAGATAAAGATGACTAGTTTTGTGTCTATGCGTGCAGGTGTATGATTTTTTTTTTTCCTTTTCTTGGGGAAGATGATTAGTTGTTGATGCTTTTTCTATCTTTGTTCTTGTCTTTACTTTACTGGCAGACCTATGTGGAGGATATGCAGATGATACTCACAGATAAAAATTGGAATGTTCAAACTACAGTTTTCTGGGGCCAAAGAGATCGCTGGTTGAACTATGATGGAGTTGAAGATTTCTGCAAGGATTCAAACCATAAGCTTGTAGAACTACCAATGGTACAAAAATATTCTCTTACGCATGTGTATGGATTGAGAAACTTTGTTTACCATTCATCATCCTGTAGAAAAATAAAACCAAAACAAAATAAAGGCTATAGTATCGAAGAATTAACAGCTACTATCTTGTGAGTTTTCATGTGCACATTCCAAATTCATATCATTTACTGAACATTGTCATTTCATTAAGCTCATTCTCTGCAACAATATTTTCCTCTATAGTTCCCATTTCAATTTTGTTGTCTTTTCCAGCACTGTGAATAGATTTTATAAGCATTATGCTGGATAGTCCAACAGTTATGTAGAATTGATTCTTATGGACCTGAGTTCATAGTACCAATACCTAACCTCGCTCATATCATTCTATACATTTATTAGTATGATAAGTCATGTTTGATTTTGGGCTTGAGGGGGTGGAATAGAAATTTTTGGGCCTTTTTTATTGTTGCTCATTTAGAAGCTTGCATCCTGAAACCAAATCACAACCTCCAAAAGTTTCAGCTACCTTTTGGGTTCATTTTTGAAAACTCCATTTACAAAATATTTTTGAGTTCCCTTTATTTTGGTTCTCTTTATGTTCCCTTTATATTTGTTTGAAGTAGTTGTCATTACTGTGGTCCTAAGGCCTTTTGACAGTCCTTAATTGTTTTCCTGAATTATTGTGCATATTTGTTTAGTCACGCTTTTCTGCTAGTAAACTTATTGCCATATCCTTTTAGTGGTCCTTTGTAATAGATTTGTATATTTATTTTGCATCTATACTATAATAAAATGGTTGCCAGAAAGTACGAAACTGATCATCATTGCCATATATTTTCAGTTGTTAAGTTTCTTACTATTGTAGAAAACATACAGTTTAATGTTGTGCTCTGTAGGCAGGACATCATGTACAAGAAGATCGTGGTGAAGAACTTGGACAACTCATTTCTAAGGTTATCAGCAAAAGGAGCCAAATTTGATGATACAAAAATGTTGCTTGAGTAAGCAGTGCTCAGCATTCAGTAAATATTATTTTGCATTTTACAATCCATCCAGTATATTCTTTACAACAACAACAACAATAAAGCCTTTGTCACAAAATTTTTAGGCTCAACTACGATCCTCAACAGATTAGTTAGAGTCTGTCACATGTATTTTTTTCCTCAACTCTATTCTAAGTGAAGTTGTACTCTTTGTTACTTCCTTAATTACATGTCATTTTTTAGTACTTCTACTAATGTTAATTTTGGTTTTCCCCTGCTTCTTTAATTCAGTATATTTTTTGAAAGGTAAAAAATGGCATATTCATCAAAGATTGAATGTCCATGTGTTAAAAAATCACTAAAAATTTGGAGAGAGAGAGAGAGAGAGAGAGAGAGAGAGGAAATGGCATTCCATAAAATGAGGTTGACATGTAGTATTTACGCTTTGATTAGGACAACTGTTGTGGGAAAATGGAATTTAATGTACTATGAAGTTTTTTCTAGTAGTCAGTTTCTCAAGTGTTAACAGTTAATTAGATTGTTGTAGGTGTTATAGTTAGCTGCATTCCTCTTCTGTCCAAAATAAAATAAAATACATAAAATCTGCATAATATTAGTAAATATCAATTATATACTGACCCCTTGGAGACTCGGAGCTGAAGGAGGGCCCAAGTGATATCTTCAAAAAATGCTCTTTCAAGAAATATGAGATCAATTGTAAACATACTTTAGTTAGGATATTTATCTCTGTTTATGGTATCTCTATAATATATAGACATTGCACCAAAATGGATATAAGGATGCATTTGGAATTAAAAGATGAATTTGAGAAATTTATATAAAGTTCAAAATGACAAGATTTAAATGAATGAGAATTCACTCCCAATAATTTAAATTTTCAAAATTTGTATGAATATCTTAAAATTGCACCAATTTAAATTTTCATTGTGGTGATAGTGATAGTGATAGTGATGGTAAGGTATCATGGTGTTTGTAATGATGGTAATATGGTGTTATGGTGGTGGTGGAGGTCATGGTAGTGATTGTAGTAGTGACAGTGTTGGTAATGGCAGTGGTGGCAGTAGTTGCAAAAAAGGGTGGTCGTGGTGGTGAGTGATGATTGTGGTTTAGTGCACACTGGTGGCAGTGACTATGACAATGGCAATGGTAGTGATGGTGTTGGCACTACCAGCAATGATGATGATGTTAGTGCTATCAATAATGATGGTGACAACAGCCAGCAACAACGGTAGTGATGACAATGTAAAGAGCAATGGTGGGTTGTATGGGATGGCAATGTTGGTAAAATTTTTGTGAAATGACAGCTTCTTTCTTGAAATGAATTTGGGGTTTGGATGCTTGAAAATCCCAAATTCAAAGTTTTAAGGAATTTTGAATTTTAAAGACTTGCAATTTCATTTCAAACCCTTGTTATAAAAGGTCATTAAGATTGACTAATACTGTCATAAAACAATAATACACTAAAAACGAAACTGATTTGGTTTTCATTCTTGCAATCTTGAAAATTTTGTGTATTTATTCAAATTCTCACAAATAATGAATAGTGAAATTACAAGATAATGATCACAGGACTTGTATACAGTAATATGTACCATATTAGCAATGCCAACTTGCTAAGTATCAGCCATATTTGGGAAGATGTATTTCAGCACTACTTGAACTCTACATAGCAGTTCCTGTCCTCCTCCCACTACTTTAGGACAATGACTGTGTCGTCATGTGTATGTCTTCAGCAATCAACTTATCTATGCAAGGAAATAAACAAGGTTCTAAAAAATGAACTAGCTTTTGCCTTGCTGGGGTGGTTTTTTATACGGATCAATCCAGCAATAATCCTCCTTTACTGCTTTTTTCCACCTATTCTTGAAAATCTCTAATTCAACAAAGGACCTCTTTCTCACCTGCAAGTGAGCAATGAATCAAAGAATGAGAAAATCTTATCCTTAAGCAGCCAGGATCATATGTACACCAGAGACTGTCAAGTAGAAGGTGCATCCCCCTTTTTGGATGCATAAATCATCAAAATCATCTGATAATCAGGGAAAGAAAGCCACTGTGCACAATTTATACTGTACATGTCGCATTCATTATGCACTATTTAACTCTCCGGCTAATGGCTTAAGTATATATTAAAGAAGAAAAATGGGCTCCCGATATGCAGGATTTGGGCAGAATAACTTGTTTCTGTGCATAGAAGATGATACATTGAAAGGCTTACCCCAGTTCTACCATCGGATTGATGTGACAGTGATCGTTCCTACAAATTCAATGCTGCTTATTAGTACCAGTTCATACAACTAAAGAATGTGATGTGGTATATTGGGTTTTGACTATGTACCAATTTCTCTGAACTATGTGAGCTCATATCGTGGGTAGCTTGATTAGGTTCTTCAGTCTGTATATATAATCATCATTATGAATAAGAAGCGATAGAAAAATTACACAACTGGATTAGTTAGAGAGGGAGAGAGAAGTTTTAACAACTAAAAAATAATAATTTATAATTTAGTCATGATTTTGGATGTAATCCTAATGTGAAGATTTAATTAACCACAACTACTTAATGCTCTCTCTATTACGAGTCCCCATGATTAAAACACTTCAAAAATAAAAATTTTCTTTTATGGGAACCAATAAAATTTTACTAAGAGAATAAAATGCAGAAAAGATGATGAAAAACAGGATAGAGAAAAGTTCTAGAGAAATCTAAGGACTTGAAAGAGGAAAGGAAGTCCTAGGTATATGATAAACACGGGTGAATCTTCATTGGCGAAGATCCCCATTCTTGGATAGAACTCCTTATGATGTTCTTGGTTATAATGTGACATGATGTGTACCAATGTGTTATATGGTCTCATCTAATTACTAATAAAGGACTAAAAGAAAACATCCAATACTTAAACAATGGTGGCAATGGAAGGTTGGACATATGATTCCCTCAATAACAAACGGATTTATGTACCATTCTTTAGAACATTCGAAACTCAGCCTTTCCATCCTTTTATTTAGTTATCCATGATCTTTAACTAAAACTCATTTGGCTCCCACTATGCAGCCCCAATAATAATATTTCTGGTAAATAATAGAAAACGACACAAGAAACAGAAGAAGAACATAAAAATGGACTGATGAAGATCCAGCAAGAGCATCTGCATTAAAGAAAAAAGCCAGGGAAAGCAAGATATTTTACCCTCAAACATAAATTTACACACAAGAGAGAAGGTATTCATTCAAAAAATTAAAAAAAAAAAGAAGGGGAGAAAAATACGGAAGAAGGGAAGGACAATCTCCATATATTTCAAGTCAAAGGTGTCCATCATAGCCACATAGGTGTGTGTGTGTGTGTTTGTGTATAGTGTATAAAAAAAAAAAATTAAAAAAAAAAAAAGGAATTTATAAACAATGAAGTTATACACCATGCAATAACTCAACAAGTATGGCCCAAGTCACCCTAATGCCATTGGGTTGACATGCCCCTTGTGTCAAGCACTCTAAATTTCACATTGACCAAAAGAAGTATCAGTCCAATCGGCATTCAACCCCAAAACAAATGTCCTTTTTTATTCGACAGAACAAATTGTTCAGCCATGGCAAATTATAGGGTACATGATATGTATGGGAGGAACTGTGATCAAAAAGTAGCCTAGATGTTATGTTAGACTCATGTAAGCATGTAACATGGCTTTTAGCTCTGATAGAGGCAATACAAACTAAAGTAACCAACTATAACAATGTATCTAGCTAAGTGATCAAACAAGAATATATTTGGTTGTGTATAAATAAAGTTTCCACTATGGAAACATGTGTCTCAAAGATTATTTAATTCAAGTTAAGGAGCAGAAGTAAATTAAGGAAGAAGTACATGGATGGAAGTAATGAGGATGGACACAATTATTAACATTTAATTGATAATATAGCCTTAGATACGCTAATTTTAGCCCATCCCAACACTATTGGGATTATGAATTAGTGATAAAAGAGTTCTAACCTTATTTGCCACTGAACCCCCTAGCGTGGGTAAACCATAATGGATGATATACTCGGAATCAACAATACCAATGTTTTTGGTTCGATCACCCTGCTTTGCACATAAGAAATTTGCTCAAGGTATGAACAAATTGAAAAATGTTTGTGCGAGTGTGTGCGTGTTCATAAGATGGGAAAATTGCCTGTGCACAGTAACCAAGTTGAAAATCCAGGCCCCACGCATGAACCAAGTCATTCTGTCCAAACATTAGGGGAAAAAATATAAATTAGTGGCAAAATTTTGTAAAGCCCTATGTTTATCCATCTTAGAGAAGTTACTGATATTGTTAAAATCTTGTTCATTAGACCAAAATCTATTATTGATAGGTCAAGTCCAGGTCATACTGTCCAGCCAAACTGATAAGAAAGAAACACTCAATCATGTATTCAACAGTTCAAGTTAAGGCCATACCTGAATCATATGCCACGCACAGTGCCAGGATGCTCTTGAGAAAACAGGAGCCATCATTTCCACCCACCTGTCATATTTCACAAACTAAAGATCAGCACAATAACTGATAACCTTCAACTGTTGGATACACATACACACATGCATTCATATGTACGTATATGTATGTATATACACATAATTGTTTGTGTTTGTGTGTGTGTGTGTAAAGTAGCAAACCAAAAACGAGTTGCATTCAAATTTGCTACCCTGTGCATGGAGGCTCTTTGCTGTTTGCATCACACTTCCTTCCACCTCCAATCAACTTGTTTATCTTCCTGTTAACCAGTGCAAAACCAACCACAACATAGTCTCGTATTAGAAGAAACCATACTGAGAAATTCAGTTTGATCAAAGCCAAGTAGTTTTTGTCATGACACCCAAAATGACAAAACATACGACAGTTATGCATAAAAATCATGAAGACCTGCCACCAAAAATTATATAATAGTCAAATGAATAAATAGAGATGGGACATTAATTCAGCTCATTCTGAAACATCATTTTCTCAGAAAAGATTAGGGAACCTGTGCACTTTTGATCTGCTATCTCTCGCTGTGAGATGATGATGCACCTCTGATATATTAGGATCAAGTGCTGGCTGTGATATCTCAAGCCCTTCTTCTTTAATAATTTTAAGATATCTGCAAGGAAGACATTAACCCAAAATTAAGCCAAACTGAGGTTTATGTGCATACATGAACCCACACACACATACAGATTATGTGTGTCATATATTTATGACACTGTTTTATGTTGACATTCCATTGATAAATTATGAAATAAAAAGCTAATATTTTATACTATCATTATTATTATTTTTAAATGATAAACAACCAGGTGCAGAAATCTGTTAACACTTCCAACATACATGCGTCTATGTACTCGTTCATACATGCAGATATGATGTTCAACTACAAACAAATCATCATAAATACTAAGTACACAGCCATTTACATATACATACATACATACATGCATACAAACATAATCACAAACTCATACTGACCCAAAAACTACAAACACATAAAAATGCATTTTTACCTTCCAACATTAAAATTTTCAATTCCAAGGTCTTCATCCCATAGGAAGATGTAGGCATACTCAGACACAATATCTGGATGTAAGAACCGCTTGGCAAACCACCTAAGTCATTGAAAAAATATATTTATATCCTAGTATGATGACTAGACACATCTGAACAATCATAAATCTTTCTGTTATTATTATTATTATTATTATTATTATTATTAAAGTTACCACTTAGTTTGATTGACGGCAGAAACATGTATGGCACGATCACTCCAGTCTAAATCTCTCCAGCCATCCACAATGCCATCATAATGGAAAAGCATCACGACAAAATTACTGGACAAAAACTGTATTTGGGTTGAATAGGAAATTAGATTTAATGAATTCAAAGACAATCAAAGTAACGAGAGCATGGCTTGTCACCTTCTTTACAATTTTATTCACACTTTCTTTTTGCTTTATCCCAGCTGCAATAGCCAATAAGTTCATCGATGACTTTGATTTCTGGATAGAAGTAGCATACAATATAATTTAATAGTCAAATCAGATAATCAGCATTTTCAAGTTAGAATCAAAGAAAGTACACTGGATCTGTCTCAATTGAAAAAGAGAGTGGAGAACAGATAGAAGACAATAAAAAACAGAATTTACAGAAAGATATATTTTCTCTCAGAAGTTATTTTTGTAATTATGTTTCAAGTTTCTGAAGTAAAACATTTCTTTGGTCAGTGGAACGTTTTATGCTATTTATTGTCTTCCTTTCTTTTAAAAAAACTGAATTAAATGTTTTCTTAAAGTGGTAACTAACAATCAATATCTCACTTGATTGGAAGTAGGATCCCGTAAATTATAATATTTTTTTTCTAAAAAGAATTTGATTTTAAAAGTTTTTTGCCTGTAATCTAAGGTAGAAATTTGTATCATCAAACCTCCGGTACACCAAGTGAGACCTATTATTTCCCCATCTCTTGAAAAATATAAAAACAAAAACCAGAAAGCAAAAACAAAAACAAAAGAAAATATGATAGCAAAAAATAAGTTCTCTTTTCAAAGATTGTCTCTACAAGCAAGTTTTAGGATGGAAAAATAATATTTCTGCGCCTACAGTTCATGTGCAAAGTCAACAAGAAAGGAAGCAACAAAAATTTCTCCTTCTCCGACCTAGATTTTCCAGTAAGATGATTTTCTATCCTAAGATATTCCTTAAATCAGAAGGGGGTGAAAAAGCAAAGTAAAAACTGCATGGCCCTTTAGTAAAATGACTAAAGTAACGCAATCTGCAAAGCCATATTACTAATAGAGTGACAAACCTTTTTATCCAGGGGGCCCCATAATGATCGCATTTCCAAGTCAGAAGTCTTGGAAACAATACCCTTAGGTAGTGATTCACTTCCTTGTGGCCTGCACTGAGTCTAAACACAAATGGATGTGCATATAAGAATAGAAAAGCTAATCAGTACTGCAGTACATGCTAGAACAAGGAGCAAATTATGCTTTTAAATTGGTTTTGGATGGTAGGAGCATTACCTCACACGTCTTCAATCTTGTATTCTGCATAGCATCAATGAATCCCCTTGACAAAAACCTCTGTGCAAAGATGGCCCGGTTATTACTTTTAGAAGTCACTAGCCGCGAACCCGCACGTGATAATTATTTTTATGGTGGTTTTATTATTATTTTTTTTACAATTTAAACTAATCTAATAATGAGTAATGTATTTCGTAATTATATTTTTATTTATTATAGGAACAATCATAAATGTAATAAAGAAACAATCCAAAACACCAAAAAAACGTAAGCTAAAAAAATTTAATAAAACTTAACAATGATTAATTGAACCAATATTAGGATAAAATTTTGTTTTTGATAATCTATTAAGGTTATTTTCTTTGTAGAAATTATAATTTTGGCCACTCAAAACATATTATCAAATAAAAAATTATTAGCAAAATCTAAGAATTAAATTTCTATACATGCATTGTTATAAAATAATAATAATTAAAATAAAATTACAAAAGTTAAAATTTGTCACCTATTCGATTATTTTCGTTTGGCTAACCTTTGCTTTTCTTTAAATGAATGGCATTATAGAGTACTTCTAATACAACTATTAAGAGTACTTTGTCCGCCACAAAGGATTAGAAAATAAACAAAAATTAGTAAAGTCTCATAGTTTAACATCTAAATTGAGCACTATAAAAAATCATGCTATATAACAGAATAAATACCAAATTATCCAAATCATGCTATGTAATAGAATTATATTATATTTTTATATGCTATATTTAATTCTTTAGAACGCAATAGGATAACATTTACAATCAAAGATAATAAAAAATAAATAAAAAACAATAACAACAATTTAAAAAACAAAACTAAATTGCATTAACCCAAAATAGAGTTTTAAAGAATATAAAAAATTATCAACCTAAAGTAGAGATGCAAGAAAAATAATAATAAAAAATCCACCAAAAAATTTAGAGAGAGAGAGAGATAGGGAGAGAGAGAACCATTTTTTTTTTTTTTTGTGAGGCAAAACTATGCATAGAATAGAAGAGATAGTAACGAATTTATAGTAAGAAAGTGTGAATAAAAAAATACAAAAATAAAAGGAAGATGAAGGAAAAGAGAAAGAATGATATTAATGTAGAGAGTAGTGAGGAGATGAAAAGATAAGGGGGAAGATGAAAAGGTAAGGAAGGGAGAAAAATTGAAGAAGTAGTGGAGAGATGAAATGGTAAGGGAGAGAGAAAGATTGGAGAAGTGTAAATATTAAAAAAATAAATGTTAAAAGCAATTATAGGAAAATTGAAAAAAAAAAAAAAAAAAAAAAACCTAAAGCTTGAAAGGTTTTAACGTTGTTGTTGTTGTTTATTTTTTTTTTTTTTTCCTCCTCCTTTAAGCTGAAAAGGCTCACACAAAACCCTAAAACTGAACTGAAAAAACTTTGGGTTGGACTTGATAGTGAAACTAAATAAATAAGAGGTTGGTTGGATTAATTATATGTGATAGTGGAAGTAAATAAATAAGTAGTGTGTTAGATTTATTATAGGGTGATACTGGAAGTAAATAAATAAGTAGTGGGGTGCATTTATAGGGCTGAAAATTGTAAAAATCATTTTAAAATTGTAGGACAAATTATATTTAAAAAAAAAAAAAATGGCATGGTAGCTAATGTGGTGCAATGTGAGAGCAGCAGCATTAAACGCTACGTTTCAGCTTTTAATAATATATAGATGTTATTTATTTGGGTCTAAAAATATTTATGCACAAGATTGATATGTTCATTAGAGCTGGTGTAAATTTGCAAGTGAACTTACATAGCTTTCTTGTATAAGATATGAATGAAGATATGTCAAGTGTAAGTCCACGATAATATAGTGGAAAATGCCTCTAAACCCAGAAAGCAAACTAAACATACCACAGTACTCTAATACTAAGTAAATTTATGCAATAAACATGGAAACGAGTGTGTTTTACCTCTTTGTAATCTGTGACTACAAATGCACTCCCTATGAAGAAGCCTGCAGAAAGCAAAAACAGCATGCAAAGGAACCTGCATCTAAATGTTCTCTGCCTCCTAGGCTCCACCATTAAAGCTTTCTAAAAGCAAAGAGGAAACAAAAAATATTAGCCCAAGAAAGGGGATAACATGGAATGCATTAATTGAAATAATACACTTGGAAAGACTGATTCTTTTGGCATACAGGTTTAAAGTAGTATTCTCAGTCATCTGTACTCTTTTTTTTCTTGTTAACTGAAAGAATTTGTATATTTCAATGTACAACAACAACCAAAACTTAGTCCCATGAATCCGAGTTTCACTAAGGAAACAAATAAATGGAAGAAGATTTCCAATTGAGAGATCCACTATAAGGTGTTATTGAAATCATGATAAATTAAAACACACAAAGGAATAATATGAGCACTGTGGAGTGAGAATCCACACAAAATTTGAATGTGACTTTCTTGCTAAAATGGGGAATAATAATCAGAAGTTTTCAATAGGACCATATTCACTTCTCAGTTAAGCTAGTTCAAATCTCCTACTCCAATCTAACTTATTAAAATAAATAAATTTAAAAAAAATTATTAAAAAAAAAAAACAAACAAACGAGTGAGAACATTACAATTTACTTCCATGTGATTTGGCCCTATCACAATTTAGTCCTCAAACTTTCAATTGCTAAAATTGACACCACTAGTTTTGGTCCAAAACAAAATCGAAGTACCTCTAACAATTTTATTTTAACCCAATCCTTAGGGGGTTAAATGAAACAATTGAAAAAACTTGTGGGACTAAATTGTGATTAGGCCAAACCATAAAGGGTAAATTTTTATGTACAAAATGCAAAATTTGTTAATCCAAACGGTAAATGTAGAAACTCAAAACTTGAAAACTAAATTGTGATAGGTTCAAACCACAACAAATTTAAAGAAACTATATGGTAGTACTTTAAAGGAAAAGGAGGTGTCCTTTTAACTTGTAATGCCCATGAATGATCACATTATAATAAAAACTACATTTAGAATATATGAACTCCCAACTGAATTGAAGAACCTATATATATATATATATATATATATATATATATATATATATATATGTAGTTTTGAGTATATTCATGAACAGTAAATAAATACCCAAAAACAAAAAATGTCATAGTTATGAAACAGAGAGTTACAGAGTTAAAAGACTAAGAGGGTCTTACAGAATTTGACGTCTTCATGTGAACATTTCAGAAGAACACAACAGAGAGCAAATTCTAGAGAGAGAGATATATATATATATATATAGTATAGTATAGCCAATGTTATTAGACTATGATATAATATGAAATAGTCAAATAGATACATATGTTTGTTGTTGTATTCTAAGTTAAAAAAAACAAAAGTCGTGCCGAAGGTTGAGCAGTGTCTAAGTTACTTGAAGCTATAAAAGTTGCTAACAAAGTAAGGAACCTCACGTGTATCTCGAATCTCCAGACAACATCGGATACAACGAAAGGCGCGTGAAGACATAACTCGAGCACCGTTAATTATGTTGTGTGTATATACGGTGTGTATAATTTCTCCTTATAAAAGTTTTTTTTTTTTTTTTTTTAAGAATACTATATATTTTAATACACACATAGGAGAGGGGAAAATGTATTAAAAAAACTGACTGTAATGTATATTTAAAATGGTCTAACTCTTAGATACATAGCATAGACTTTAAACTTCTTTAACTCACACTTATTTTCCGATACGGGATTAACCTACTGTTTTTTTCTTTTGGAAATACTAAGTATTTAAACATACACATAAGTTATATTCTTTTGTTTGAACTTTCTAACTTTGATATATAAAAAAAAGTGCTGAAATTCAGTAGCTCTTTACCTTGTGTAAGCAAGTGGAATCATTCTCAAATTCACTACAATTCATTTATGGGAAAAGTTAATGGATGCTCTAATGGAATTGATTTAGGAAAAAATTTTAGAAATTTTTCATGGAAAAAAAACAACTAACTTTTTTATAAAATTTTTATATTTCCCATCAAAGTGATATTTAGACTTTTCTAAAATGATCCATTAACAAATGTCCTAAGGGCACCCATTAAGATACCCTTATTTTATTGTGGTCAATATCAATAAAAGAAACAAAAATGTGTTTAATTCTAAAGAATATTAAAAATAAAAATAAGAAGAGAGAAAAATTAATAGACCGGTCCTTAAAAGTTGGAAAGAAAACAAAACATTCTTCCAAGTGTTTTTATTGCAATATAAGGGTGCATGCAAGGCATAGTAATTGGGTCGTTATGGCTTTAGTATTTAAGGGTGAGAGAGTGTTTGAGGAGATGAGAGTGAGACTATGTAATTACCAAGGCTCAAATTAGGAGAATTATCTATCTCTCTCTCAACAACCTTCCACATAAGACTCTCTCATTAATTGAGACATCATTAGTTACTCTTTCCACCTTTCTCTTCTCTTCTATTTGGGCATACCTAAACAATATTTAATGTAAGGGTAAGGATTTGCTGCAAACTATGTTGTAACAACTATTGCAAAATGCACACGCGTCAAGTGACTATTTTGTGAAAAATTCAATTTTGACAAGGAAGTTTTCATTTAAATATAAGTCTGGACAGGTGTCTATCTGAGGCATTGACACATGTGCATTTTTGCAGGAGTTGCGATAACTTAGTTTGCAACAAATCCTTACCCTTTACATAAACCCATTACTCTTTTCACCTCTTACTATTCTCCTTCGGCTGAGATCTTGAAGAAGCGCAAGGAGTATCTCAACCTTCCCTTACTACAATTTTTTTGCCCTCACAAAAATATATAGGGTAAATTGCAAATTACACTCTTAAAGTTTGAGGATGTTTGAATTTTACACCCCGAAGGTTCAAAATTTGGCATTTAAACCCTAAAATTTGAGGGTGTTTGATTTTACACCCTAATGTTTCAGAATTTGGATTTTACCCCCTAAAGTTTGGGGGTGTTAGGATTTTACAACCCCAAATTCTAAAAATTTAGGGTGTAAAATCCAAACACCCCCAAACTTTAGGAAATAAAATCCAAACACTCCTAAAATTTAGGAGCTAAAATTCAAATTTTGAAACGATAGGGTGTAAAATCCAAACACCCCCAAACTTTAGGGGGTAAAATCCAAATTTTGAAACTTTAATATGTAAAATTTAAACACCCCTAGACTTTAAGGGTGTAATTTGCAATTTATCGAAATATATATTTGCAAGGGTGTTGTGCAATCCTCAAGAAGGTCTTGTCACTAAAAGCCATTTTCCTTTTAATGTATGCATTAACATATTTTCATATGCTTAAGCATTATCCATTATCACGTAATACATATTGAAACACTCTCTTATTATCCTATGTTAATTCATTTTTAAATCATCACTTGTTCATGCATTTCAAGATTTTTGCATCTTATTGTTACTTAAAGTATATGTTAACTTCAATTTAGAATCTAATTTCAATATTTTTCATATTATGTTTCGTCCATTTTTTTTTTTTTTTTTTTTAATTCGATAGTTACAACAAGGAAGGAGGATTTAACCCCTAGATGTCTCTGTCAGAAATTTCAAAAAGTGCCTACTAATTAAGTTACAACGCTCTTCACATGTGATGTTTAGTATATGTCACTGTTCCCTGTTTTTGGTAGTTTCCTTTTGCTATTCATAGTAATATTATATTTAATTTATGATTTGGATGAGTAAATGAACTATATTGACCAATACACAACCGAGGGGACAATTTCTCCTTGTCCCACCAAAATTTCCTTTGTATTTTATTTTTTATATGTTTATTTTATATACAAAGTTTCATCGGAAAAAAAATATAAAGAATATATTTCCTATCTTATCAGTGTTCTTTAAGTTTTGAAAGTTAAACAAGGATAGGCAACAAAACAAAAGGAAAATAAAGAAGCAAAAGTTTTAATCAAAGAAAAGAAAGTATACTATTTCATTTTAGGATTTTAAAAAGTGTTAAGAGCTTAAATTCTTCTAAAAAAAAGCTTAAATTCTTTATATATTATTTTGTTAATTTTCATTAAAATGGATGTATAATTAATAAAATTTGAAATTAGTTGTATAATAAATTCATAATTTTGATATTATTTTTAAATTAACCTCAAAAGGTTTAGACAAACAAATGATTACTCTATGTCTATGGTTTAAAATGGGTAGCTTGGACCATTTCTCCCCTCACCCTTCGAACCTCAAGCACTTTGTGTATGGGGAGGTACCAATTCAGCTACAAGGCTCTAGATTTAAAATTATTTTTAAAATATTTTATTGCTTTAACAAATGTTGATATAAGCTATACTTGAAATTCATAACTATGGAAAAATGTCATGACACTTCCTGAACTTTGGGATAGTTGCACTTACACCACTAAACTTTTATTTTAGCCAATTTAATACAAGGACTTTAATTCATATAGCAAATAGTCTCCCTTAACTTTTTCTTTAACCAAATTAGTACATAAACTTTTATATTGTAGCAATAAGACCCTCTTTAACTCTTTTTTTTTTTTTAATGTGGCCAATTAACCTCTTTTTGCACCAAATCATTAAAAATAAAGAAAATGAATTTTTGCAACAACATAAAAGTTAGAGTGGTCTATTTTATACGATGCTAAAGTTTATGTACTTAATTGCCTAAAATAAAAGTCCAAAGTCGGGGTGCAAATACGACTCCAAAGTTTAGGGGATGTCAAGGCATTTTACCCCTCATAATTATTAAAAATCATAGCCTTGAACTTATAGGTGGAATATTATTTTGAAAAAGATAAACACCATGTATTTGTATATTAAAAAATCTAAACAAATGAGCATAATATAATTGATATTGTAGACACTTGATTCTGCATCCATTATTTAATCAAGGAAGATGACTATTTTTTTTTTGAGAATCAGGAAGATGACTAGAGTAACCATTCATATACCCAAAATTCATGATTGCATTATATGCATTGTTGGTGCAAACACAATAATAATGGAAATAATATACAAAGAGAAACTGAATAGTACTTCTGAATATTATTAATATAAAGAAAGGAAATACACAACACTATTTGGACTGAGGTGCGGCACTCGCTCTCTTTAAGGAGATTCAAGCCCTTGGTTGGCTAAATCTTGTAACCGATGCAGACCTTCTCTGACTTGTCTCCCCCAGGATACAACAGCCCAACAAGTGTCGTATAACTAGCCCAATATCTGAGACAATTCATGTTAGCCCATTAATCACCACAATTAAATAGAATAAAATAGTCTCTCTCCTTTTCAATGTGGGATTAAACATTTTCACAACTCTTCATCTTCCATATTCACTCCCACATCTTTACATTTATGTTATAACATTTACTCATTTTAATTATTTAATATTAAAATGTTCCAACATGCATTAATTCATTCATTGCATATTATAAAAATGATCTTGAGATTCTAACAGTCGCAACAGTATGTCCGATTTCCAAATCGGACCGTCAGATTGAAAGATATCGCATAATCAAGTTTGCACGGTCTGCGTGCATTTTGTTTAGGAAAAACCAACCACACATAATTAATTTAAATTAATTCTGATTGATCAGACAATTTGTTGAAATATGAAATTTTCAATATAAAAAAGTGGTTACTTAAAAATTGCCAAGCAAAATTTATCAAAATAATAATAATAATTAAAGTTTTGAACGAGTTTATGGGGGTCAAAAATATATGTCCTCTTAAAAAAAAAAAAAAAAATTCAAAGATGGAAGGAAAGCAACGTGGATAAGGAAATGGTTGTTTGCACTTGCAACACGTCACCTGAAAATAAGGGAATTGACATCACATGAGTCCAAAAAAAATATATATATTAAAACAAAATACCTATAAAACCCCACACCTCAAAAGAATGAAGTACACCCTATTACGGGTGCATGCTTCCTTCCTTTTACAAGTTAGTGAGACTCATTAGTTGTGGGTCCCATATAAGTTGGTGGGATCCATCAACTGCAGGTCCTACCAGCTGTGAGAGGAGAGAAACATACACTCATAAAAGAGTGTATTTTCTCAAAATAAAGGGGCATGGCTAAACATGAAATTAGGAGTTGCGGAGGAAAAACTGACGCAAACTGCTCCATGAACTGATTAGTTAAGAGAAAAAATAGGGAAAAACTGCTTCTAAGTTTCTCTATAAATTAGAGAGGAACACATAAAAAAAATTAAAAATTAAAAAAGGACACGCTCAAACACAAAAAAAATATAATAAACACACAGACAGTAAAAACACAGAGAAAAAAGAAGAAGAGAGACACAGATAGAGATAAAGAGCAACAAGCAGAAGAGAAACACACAGCATTAGGTTGGGATTTTATCAGTCCCTTTCTTCTCTAAATCTCTCCCTCTTCTTCTTCTTCAAATCTGAATTTTTTATTTGGTAAAACAAATAGGGTTTGGTTTCATGAGGAGTTCCTAAGTCCATGCATGAAGCTTTAGATACAAGTCCCTGACTCGTAAATTCTATTTGAACATTACCAAATAAAAATTCTTTCAAACTTTGGTTCAATGTTTTCTCAACTAGAGTCATTAACTCTACCAAATCAAATCCATCCATGGAGTCCTTGACTCTTCCACATTTTAATGGAGTCCTTGACTCTACCCAATTAATGGAGTCCTTGACTCTACCATATTTTTAATTTTAATGGAGTACTTGACCCTACCCAAATCGATGGAGTCCTAGACTCTACCCAAATCGATGGAGTCCTAGACTCTACCCAACATGGCTAATTTTTTTTGGGATTCCTAATTTCTTAATCAAGATTGAAGTTAACAATGCCCAAAATAAAATGACCATAAAAATTTGATTTGAGGAAATTTTCCAATTCCTAAAACATGTTCATAAAAAATAAAATTGTTTCAAAGGAGTTTTCTTTCCCTTAATTAAATTTGGGAACCTCAATCAAAATATCATTAAATTGGGCAAAATCAATTTGAGGATTTTAAATCTAAAACCTCAAATTAAGAACTATGAATTGGCTTAATCCTAGTCAAGGGTACGTAGGCAACCTAAATAATTATTAGGTGCAGCCACAAATAAATAAAAATCCATATCCCCTTAAACATGAAAATAAATAAACTTATGTACAAAGATGACATGGTTGGAATCAATGGTCTTCCCTTGAAACAAGGGATTGTAATTAAGAGATACATTATCTTGAATGGGCATTACTCACATCAATAAAACTCATACGCCAAAAGGCCTATGGGTGAAATTATGTTTGATGAATTAAACATAATTTAACAATTCTTGTTAAACATAATTTGACAATGTTTGTTAAACATAATTTGACAACGTTTGTTTAACATAATTTGAAAACATTTGTTAAACATAATCTAACAATTATTGTTAAACATGGGTTAACAATTTTCATCAACAGAATTAAAATTAATTAAATAATTTTGTGTTTGGTTCTTAATTAGTGTCAAAAATAGGCTTGCTTGTATGGGAATAAAGAGGATAATCAGATAACAACAAAATTGTGGATAATCAAGACTTTTTGGAGTGTTTATCTACAAGATAATTATTGTTGTAGAGACCTGAATCACCAGAAAAGAAGTTTAATTTTTAGAATATGGATTAAAAACGCGTCAAGTGGAAGTCCCGGCTCAAAAAACCTCAAAAAATGAATATAAAGTAGAATAAAACTCAAACACAGGACTAGCACCCAAAATGGCCATTCGGCACTTTTGGCGTGCCAATTGGCACGAACGTGGGCCACAGCCCAAGGGCATTTGGATTGAGATAAATCTTACCTTTTACAATTTTTTAGAGATAAGGACGCATCCTAATTCGTATTTTGATCATTTAGCTAATTTTTCGAACATCCCAGCCTCTATAAATAGAGGATGCCTCTCAGAATTCAGCACACTTTTTTCACGCTTTCTGTCCCCCCCCCCCCCCCCTTTCTGGCTCTTCTATTCTTTTCTTTTCTCTCTTACGTTAAAGACGTTCTAGTGGCTCTTGCCTTAGGAATTTCTTTTCTGTAAGCAAAATATTTTAGCTTCAAAGAATTGAATAAATTTCTTTAAATCCTAAAATATTCCTTCACTAAGAAGAGCACACTCATGCAAGAGGTAGTTTATTTCGTTCCCTTTCTTTTTTTGTTCTTTTCTATTAATTTTGTTTGATGATGCATGAATAGGTTTAGGATGTTTTTTTGATTTTTGATATAATCACCATGTTTGGTTTGAAATTTTCCTTTCAATATGTTTTTAGATGATTGTTTGTTGTAATCTTTTTCTTAAATTTCAAAAACTGCCAATCATCAAAAATCTTTTTTTAAGCTAAAAACTTATCCGATTCTTTCAAAACTAAAAACTGGTCTGAATTTTCAAATCTAAATTTTTCTAACAGATAAAAATTGATCCATATTTTCATTAAAAATTTATCTAATTTTTTTTACATATAAAAACTAATCTATATTTTCATTCAATACAGATCTGAACTTTTCTAACCCATAAAAACTTATCTGTATTTTCATTCAATACAGATCTGATTTTTTTAAAGAAAATTTTTTGTCACAAAATAGCAAATTTTGAAATTTAAAAGAGGAAATTAAAAGTTGAGATGATTTCTGTTTGATGCACGTAACATAGATTTATTTCATGAGTGTAGTTCCTCTTCTAAAAAAGTCTTTTTCTTATTTTATTCATAAAAAACAAATCTGATTTTTTTTCTCTACAAATCTAGATTTTCTTATTCACAAAATAGATCTAATTTTTCTTAATGAAAATCACCACTCTTAACTTTGCTCCAAAACAAATCTGATTTTTTTTAGCAAAAACCTTATTCTTTTTATTTACACAAAAACATATATGATTTTCTTCACAAAACTTTTTTTTTTTTTTTTTTATCTACACAAAAACATATCTGATTTCTTTTTAATGAATCAATTTTTTTTTTTTTTATTTACAAAAATAGATCTGAATTTTTTCTAAAAAAGATGATACATTTATAAGATAGATTTATGTAAGTTAGTTTTGGTCAAGTGTGTCATGTATGTTCACATATCATTCACATCATGAAAAAAGGGTATATTAGTCATTAAAGTTTAGAAGACCAGACTCTGTCTAGACGAAATGGGTGCCTAACACCTTCCCATTCCATAACCTAGCCTCCAAATTTAGTTCTTTTGGATAGGTAGACCTGTGCTTTGTCTTTCCTTTTATCTTTGGGTAGATTGTAACTAGGACAAAAAGTCATGTATTCTTTTGGTAGATTATAACTAGGAACCAAAGCCTTATAAGGTTAATTTACCAAAGTTGTACTTTTCTATTCAATCAATGACAATGAAGCATTTTGATCATGTAATCTTGTATTTTCTTTTTTTCCTTTTTTTTTGTATAAAAAAAATAAATGGCGACTCCACACCACTTACCCAAAAAAAGAGGTGCCCTTAAAAGCACCCAAATCTCTTTTTTGAGAGCATCCTTTCTCATTAGATTTTTGTAGTCTCTCATAGATATGTTATTTTTTAATGAGCTTAATAATATAAAAATACTAAATATTTACATGAGTGACATTTTATTGTCCAAATTGATCTTAAGTATTATATAAAGCATGCACAACGTGCATGTTTATGAAGATATATGTTCATTAGTTATACATTTTTCCCATTTTGAAGTCGAATCTTATCCTATAGCCATTGTTATTAGTGCAGTTGACCAACATCGTCCCACTTTATAACTTAGTGCCATAAATGTTAGTTCTTTTAATTTGGATAAAAAGTATTTTTTTTCCATTGTCTTACATTTTGCTTGGAAAGTAATAAGAACTAAATCAGTGAACTCAAAAGAATTGATAACAAAATGATAAATATAATTTTAACCCTAAACATACAAATACACATATGTTTATACATTAAAATATTTTCGGTGAAAAATTCTTGAAAAGCAAGATAATTTCCTATATTTTGTGATCCAAAAATGAAATAAAGGATACAATTAAATTTTTTTTTCCTAAAGGCTTGTATATACATGATGTTAGAAAATTGTTATAGTCGCCTATGCATTGAAAGAGTACGTGTTGGCTTGTGTAAGGAAAAATGTTAAGATTTAAAATAAAACAACTTAATACACAAATGTCGATATTAGTGAAACAGTGAATACAATGTTTGTTTTTGCTTTTTGTTTTGGTCTTAGGGGGTTTTATGTTTGGTTGAAGTATGTTCCAAGCATTAGCTTTAGAACAGATAATGAGCCTTTCAAAGTCTCTATCTCTATGAAAAAAAGTGAGTTTTAACCTTTTAAGTATATAAGCTTTGTTATAAGTATCTTACATATCTTGGAATTGTAGATGGCAATGCAAAAATTTACCTAGATAATTGTTCAAATGATGAAGGATGAAAATTTCTGGCTTCATCCGTGGTTTAACTTTGTTAATACCTGGTTTAGGAAGATCGAAAGCATCTAAAAGGCTATTGAGTTATGTGAACCATCTATGCTTTTAATTTCAATGGAATTCGACATTCCTAATGTCGAGTTTCACTTTAATTTTTTTAAAATTTTTGTAACGTGACTTTTTTTTAATTCAAAAATGACACATTAGCATTGCCACTGGGCAAGATCTATATCGAACTTGACATGTTGTTAATATCAAGTTCCACGTAGAACTCAACATTAACAATATCGAACTGCAAAAGAGGGGCATTCTCCTAGATTGTTTGAAAATAGGGTTGTTTGACTACATAGTTTAAAAATTAAGGCTATTTAGCCATTTTTCCATTCAGGTTTAGGCTAATTTTTCCACTTGGTTACCACTTATAAGTTTCTTGTTCCTTACTGATGAACAGTGATGGCAATGATAGGGGAGTAGTTCATGAAAACGTAGGGAGTACCAAAAAAAAAAAAAAATTGAAAATATAATCAGCACCACAACACAAGCATAAAGGCAATTTAAAAATAAATAAATAACATGACATAAAAGTAAACATAAACATAAACACATAAAATGGTCACAAACAAGGGTATGAAAAAAGATAGTATTGCAAATATAAAAACATAAACAGTACCACAATACAAACACATAAGCATTATAAACATAAACATAAACACAAACATAATCAAATATGAGACAGAGAGGGTTAAAATGTTCAAATTTCTAAGATAATTATTTATTTCAGTCTCAATCTCAAATTAGATGTTCTTGGCTTTATCATTGTTTGTGCTACGAATATTTGTTTGGAATAATTTAAATTAAAAATTCTAGAAGAGAAAGAAGGTTAAAATGTTCAAATTTATAAGATTAATTATTTATTTCAATCTTAATCTCAAATTAGATGTTCTTGGCTTTATTGTTGTTTGTCCTACGAATATTTTTTTGAAATAATTTAAATTAAAAATTCTAGATACCATTATGAGTTTTTATTGCCATCAACTTATAAGCTCAATTTTGAACTTTTAGTTTTTATGTATAACTTTTTAAAACTTTACTTTTTCCCATCTTTTCTAATTTGTTCAAATTTTTTCATGGTACAAATATACTTTAACACACTTCTATCAAAAAAACATTTAGCAAAAATCTAAATAAACTATTCTCAAACGAACACTAAGACAAACTCATGATAAAGGTTCTTGTTCCATTAGTTGTTATTACGAGGATTGCATTTCCATCTTTCTCCCCTATGTTTCTTTTTCTTATTTCATTTTATGTTGTTTTAAACAAGCACAGCATTCTTCCATTGGCCTTTTTTACTCAGAACACAAAAGCTAAGCCCAATTTGGCTTAAGAAACTTGCTTTTTTCAAATATTGCGAAATGGTGATAACTAAACACTACTTTATTTCTGCAATTAATTAACCCATCTTAGCCAAAATAAAGGATAAATGGTGATTCCAGATAATTTTCTACAGCAAAGTAGATGTAACATGAGCATATAAAGCATAATTTTAAGAATGATTACAAAGATATCTCCCCTAGCTTCTTAAACAATTCATAGAATTGTAAACAATTTCAATAAAAGAAACAAAAATGTGTTAAGAGTCTAAAAATTATTCTTTACAAAAAAAAAAAGGCTAATATATTATTCTTGTACCAAAACTTAAATAAATAAATAATTTGTCCTTAAATTTTGTAAAGAGTTTTTTTTCCAATAGTCTAGAGACAAAAATAAAGAGAAAAAAAAAAATTCAACTGTTTGGAAAAAAATTAGTTTAAAAACAGAAAGTTAAATATTTTCAATAGTTAAAAAAAAAAAAAAAAAAAAAAAAAAAAAAAAAAAGGCCTTTCAATAATTTAAAGACAGAACAAATTTTTAGTAACTTTTGAGGACAAAAATAATATTTTAGTCTAAAAATGATTAAAAGAATAGTCCTGAAAAGTTGGAAAAAAATTATTAAAGAATTATAAATAAAAAACCCTCTTTCAGAATCCAAGTAAGTGTGTTTACCCTATAATATAGGTGGATTCAATGTATAGTAACTGAGTTATTATAGCTTAGAATTTTAGGGGGAGAGACCATTTGTAAATTAAAAAAATGCTATACTCAAACTGTTTTACAAATTGCTATCCTGTTTTACAAATTGCTATCATGATATGTAGTTATTGATAAGTAAAATTTAATATTAGTAGTAAGTTCAGATTTTACCTATAAAAATTTGTCAAATCAACAATTTGTAAAAATACTAAAAATATTGTAAAATAATTTATACATGTAACATTATTTTTGCAAATATAACTGTTTTTTGCTTGCTGAGAAGATTAGGCTATAATTACTAAAGCTCCTGGAAGGCCAAATTAGGGATGAATTATATTCTGTTGCGAGATCATTCCAAAGAATAACTAAAAAAGATTAGGCTAAAATACAAATTGCCCCCTTTAAATTTGAATTAAATTCATTTTAGTATTTTGAACTTCTCTTTCATTCAATTAAGTTCTTTAAGTTTCAAATTTATTCAATTAAGATATTCTGTACAATTTTGAAAAAAAAATTTGCCATTATAAATATAACATTTTTCTAAATTGAAAATAACTTAGAAAATTAATAAAAATATTTATAGAATTTTTATGAGATTATTTTTCAACTATTTTTCATTAATTAAATACTTAACAGAAAATTTTTAAATATAATAGCATTGAAAAATGAGGTTGTATTATGATGAATATCAAACAGCCCTCTTACACGAGGCTGAGTCCATTCCACTTAGACCGTAGCTGGTAATCCAAATAACATTGGAAGTCATAAATCATTCCCATGTTGGGGAAGCTGTAAAGAGACCCATCGAATAATAATAGCACATCTATGATCTACCACTATTGTTGCTGTCAAAAACAAATTATCGATAGTTATGCCAAGACTCTTAACACTCAACAAATACCACTTGAGAGATTAATAAGAGACAGATAAAGGTGCATTCTATTCAAAATGGAGCTGCCACCAATACCAACCTCTAAATTAACATAAATTGAAAAGCATTAATTACTTACAAGTTTCAACCAATTCAAAAGCCATTTATAGCCAAAGTCACAACTGCTCTATCTATTCCAAATTGTATTAACAAGGGTCAATATATATAGGATGCCAAATTGCCAATAAATATTCTACTAAAGCAAACTCCGAGTGGCAAAAGGGAACTAAATCAGATTCTTGATGATTGATGTATCAATGTTTCATTAAATGGCTAAAATCTTCCATTTTCTATTCAATCTATAGTAGTGATTACAGACTTCAAAATGCTTATGAGCAAATTTGAGAAAATTGAAGACAAAAAAATATCAGAATAAATAACAAATTGAGTGTGTTTCTACATTCAAGTAGTTTATTCTAGTCGTGATCAAGATCAAGTCTAATATGAATAGGAAAAATTTATTCAACGATTAAAAAAATATATTCATGCAGCAGTTTTGTGAGTTAAATAAAATAGCAAGACAAATTTGACAACAATAATAAAGATGACATACAAAAATTACCAATAATTAAATGAACATTTACTCATTTAGTTAGTTCCTCAAATGGAAATAAAAATTGCACAATGTCATTTTCATAGCTATATCCATCTAAGTGTGTGCTTATAGCTTGATATCTTTTCAGCACAATCATTAATTTTCTCAAAGTTCTTGAAGAACTCAACTAACCACACAAGCATCTTTCATAAAACATGGATTTAAATTAAAATAGTAGCAATGTAAGCAACATTATTTGAATTTAAAATATAACATGAAACAAAACATAGTTCTGAATAGATTAATTCCCGTAAATACAATACTATAGAAATACACAACTGTAACATGCAATAAACAGTAGTCAACAATTAATGATAGTGAGTTCAATAATCTTGTGCAAATAAATTAGCAACCAAACCATTTACAATAATCCCGAATAGTTAATCTCATAACCATTAAACCAATGAAAAGAAATAAGTTGATGCATAGAGGGCATGAAAGACAATCAAGTTACTTAATTATAATCAATTAATAAAGGCCACAGAAATTTCTAAATATTACTTTCAAGTTTTGTGGTTTTTTTTTTAAAAAAGAAAAAAAAAGAAAATGCAATGTTCAATTGCTCTACATATTTTTATTTTCTTCTTCCCTATAATTAAAACTGGCATCCTGCTACTCTTGTAGCTAATCATACCATTACAAGACCTTTTTCCTATGAGTAGCAAGAATATATGAATGTCAACATTGTAAAGATATACAATTTGAGAGTACAAAGAAAAATAAAATTATTTCTTAAATATATGGACCATTTCATAGAACAAGTAGGATGGCCAAAATAACTAGAGAAAAATGAAAGATATACAAAAGATTCACTTGAATAGAGCACATATAAAGGAAATCTATGACAGTTTGGCTCAAAATGTTGCCACCCCCAAAGAAGAAAAATTATTTTCCATTTATGATGTTTCATAGATTGTTTCATTGGGAAAATCTTGTTACACACTCCCTATTGCATGCTACCTCTGAAAATGAAAGATGAAACCCATTATTTGCACTCTAAAATAGGATACCACCTTCTAATTGTGTCAACCATTTTCAACAACTCACACAACAACTGGCTTCTTTCCACCTCAATTACAATTTTATTCAATCATTTCTGAGCTCTGCATATGCAGCAACTTCTATGATGCAAATGAGTCACAGTGACCAGCACCACTACTTAGAGCTATTTGCAAGGTTATGTCAACCAACTTGGAAATAAATAATTCTTACACACTAGGACTTTGGAAATGAGACGAAAAGGACAGATTTCTAGATATTAAATCACAAACCTAATATGATCTAAAAGACTAAAACCATCTTTGAAAACAAATGTGAAAACAAAAGTTTAATATACCACATATATGCCCTAGCAGAAACAAAGGAAAAAAGAAAAGAAATTTGAACATTGAAAGATTTGTCCATAAATAGTTCTATGACAGGCACAAACATGGAAAAAAACATGTAAGACGAACCTTACAAGCTTCTCATTGTCTGCAATCCCTCATTGTCTCATGTGATTATTTGGAGGGAAGGAAACACTCAGAACTTCAAACAATGTGAAATACCAATTTTAGACCTGATATATATTATTCCTCAGATCCTTATCTAGATGAAGGCCACAAGACAATATTCTTTTTCAAATTTACCTGAACTTCATGTGTTGTGCCCTCCCCAATTGCACTTTCTTAGTAAACCCTTAATATTAAAAATAAAAAAATTTAAAAAACCACCTTGTGTTTGTAAACTGTACAAAGCCCATCTAATGCTTTATAGAGTAGTAATACATTATAATGACACAACCATTGCATGGCTAGAGAGAATGTGTGTGTGTGACCCCTCTATAAAGTCCAACTATTAAGGCAAAACCCAAGAGATATCAGAGCCCTTTAATGTTTCTATAAAATAAATCCTTAAATTACCGAAAATTCCAACAAGAGCAAGTAAAAAAGGATTTTTTTTTTTTCTTTTCTTTTTTGGTTTGGGGGGTGGAGTGTTGGTGTTAACAAACCATGCATCTTTCTTAAAGGGATCACCAGGTAAAATACTTTTTCTGCCTATTCAAAAATATAAAAAGACTATGAACAACAACAAAAAAGTTGTGTGCAATTAAAAAGCTATGAAATTAATGAATATAAAAAAATAAATTACAAAATGAACATTAATATCTAGAAAAATTCAAGCCAATTAAGTAGCTGTACCCAAAATGGGATTTCATCTTTCGCGGCAGGTTCAATCCCACGTAGGCATGAGTGATCTTACATAAGCCCATATGTATATGGTAAAGATCAAATTACACCAAAGTAACATTTTGACAATGTTACACCACTTAAATTGAATTGATATTTTTCAAATCCCTCTAAGATCTTTAATTACACCTATAGTAACATTTTGATTTTGTTAATGTTACACCACTTAAATATTTTTTTAATGAATTTCCATTTTTCAAATCCCACTATTGGATTACAAGTTTAACATGTACACCAAAATTATGTGGTAATCAAATAGTATTTACTACCTAATATATAACCTTTTTTATAAGTTTAAAATAATATTAGAGAGAGAGAGAGAGAGCTTGGTTAGTTAGCATATATAAACTTATATTTTGTTTATAATTTTTTTTTTTAAGTTATAGATGAAATAGTTATTAGTAGTTTAATCATCTTGAAATTTAGTAATATTTTGCAAGCATAAGTGTATAAGAAAACAATGTAATCCAATGATGGATTTTTTTTTTTTCAAAAATAACATACAATAAAAAGTAATTTAACATTGACAAAGCTTACACTAGGTATAACATGAACTTAACATACACACATTCTTAATTGCCATGCCATTTAGGCATTATAGATATAAAGTTATATGGATTCTATATTTTGAATTTGTATATTCACACAAATATTCTTAATTTCCATATAGGTTCTATAGACCTAGAGTTATAATAAGTATTCTATATTTTGAATTAGTGTACATAAGAGATCAAAACCACCTGCTACCCAGATGCCCAATAACATGGATACAGACCAAAGAAACCTGCTGCAGTTGGGAAATTGCATGACAACGAGAAAGAGCACGCATGTACACAATCATGACCGTTTCATGAATGCTTACAAGCGTGCTCTCTCTCGTTGTCAATCAATTATATGTCAAAGCTTGAGGAATTCTGCAAAAGATAAGAGAGAACATATAATAGCAATGCATCAATAAATCCAACTACTATGGCATTTTTACCAAGAAAATAAGGGCAGCAGAAGATATCTACTCTTAAAACAAATAGACATATATGTTCCATGTAATCTGACTAAGTTATACTTAGCTGAAAGCCTTTAGATTGTAAAGCATCTCTACGAATTTCTAACTTGACATTAACTCCATGTCAAATTTCATCAACTAAAACTATATCATCCCCAAAAGGCATACACCAAGAGACTTCATATTGAATTCATCCAATGAGATAACTAGTTTAAGCTATATCAAACATAAAACTTAATTAATTCTGTGGTCTTAATCAATTTAATTTACTCTAAAGGAACTTGTTTCTATTTTAAAACCCACCACAAAAACCCTCATAGGTACTCTATCATAAACTTCCTCTAGGTCAATAAAACCCATATAAAGATCTTCACAGACTCCTCTACATTTTCTACATTTTTCCATTAGACGTATAATAACATAACCTCTATGATAGATCACCTTGGAATAAAATCAAAGTAAATCTCCAATATTGTTATTCTCCCAAAAGTTCATAGTGACTCATAAGCTTAATTGCACATTAATTTGTACAATTCTTATGACGCATTAATTTGTTATCACTTAAAGATCTTTTCATCTCATGACCCAAGCACTTCCAAACAAAAATGGTTAATTCATCAGGTCCACAATTCTTATAGGATTCATCATCCTCAATGCGTCATTTACCCGATCATCCTAATTCTTCAAACAAACCTATGATTTCTATCCTCAGTTGGGTGAAACTTGGTGTTCTCTAATCTTTTGTGTGGCTTCCATTAAATAATATATCAAAATAACTTTCCCATCTCTCTTTAATGCATTGAACACATGCAAGTCACTTGCTTTCATTCCATTGTCTTAACAAGTCTATATTCTTTTCTACATCCTTCATCACTGACCTGCTCTATAATCCATAATAAGCCTTAAATCTAGCCTTTTTGACAGCTTTCTTTGCTTCTTTGCCACTTTATAATATTCACAAGCAGGGCACTATCTAGGTAGGTCTCTCTTTCTCATCTAACTACTACTTAAGCCACCCCATTCCACTAGCAAGTCTCCTTAATCAGTTGGCTACATCTTTTTGATTTTCCAAGTGCTTCTTCAGCCCCCTTTTAATGCTAGTCATTCATTATGCATCTTATCAACACCTTTGTCTAGGCTCCACTTGCCTTCTTTAATTAAAAATCTGTAAACACTTGTTTCTCTCCCTTCAAATCCCACCACCTAAATCCTAAGCTCCTCTATCTAACATCTCCTATTTTCCACATTATACTACGAATGTCTAGTACCACGAATTTGTGTTGTGGTTATTCTCTCTCATAAAATCAACTTATGATCTTTACAATATCTACTATCAACTTTTCAAGTAAAGACCAAATCTATTTGACTAACGTATTTTCCACTTCTAACAGTAATTAAGCGCGCGAATCTCTCTTCTTCACCATTTTAAGAGATTTCCTTAGTGAAACTAAAATTTATTGGAGTCTAGCACAATTTTTCTTTCTTTGTTTAGAAAATTGGGAGTCTAGCTAGCTATTAACATGGAAGCTACAACAACATGAAAAAGTGTCAGTAATATTTTTTAAATATTATTATAATTTATTAAATTTTGGGTGTTCTAAATTGAAGTTTAAAGCAATGGTCATTTAAAGGTCTGTTTGAATACAGCTTATTTTACTAAAAACTGAAAACACTGTAGCAAAATAATTTTTAAATGTGTGAATAGTGCTATGTGACCCATTTTTAATAAAAGTTTTGATAAAAAAGAGGTTTGTGTGTCCCGTGTAATTTTTAAATGTGTGAATAGTGCTATGTGACCCATTTTTAATAAAAGTTTTGATAAAAAAGAGGTTTGTGGGTCCTGTGAACAGTGCACGGGACCCACTGGAAGTGCTGAAACGCGCATCTCCCAAAAAAAAAAAAAAAGTGAAACGCTGGACGCTGGCTTTATAAGCTATATCCAAACGTACAATAAGTGTTCCTTTCCACTTAGTAAACCTCTAACACCCTAAGCCTACAAAATTTACAACCTATACCAATTAACTGACTCTTTTAACCCAGCCAAAGTATAACTTTCTTTGTCATCAACTTATTCCCTCAAGTCCCCAGCTACTCTTTCAAGTTTCAACCTATTCAAACCTTATCCAATTTACAAAATCCAAGAATCTCAATATATCCCTAAACTTATTCATATCCTAACTTTCAAGGTTTTCTTTTCTCTTCCCAGAATTGGGTTTTACTGTTTCTTCCCTTTGTTCCACTTTGATAGCACTTCCCTTCAACTAATGAAATATTTACTTTCATACATCAAGAATGGATTATTTCTAAGCCTGATGTTCTAACTATGTTATATAATGCCAAACTCAAGTAAAAATCAACTTATTTTAAGATTCAACTTCAAAGATTAAAGATTGAAATTTTTGCTTAGAGGGTCATAGTCTGAACACTTCTTACTCTAGACTTTATCCCACGGTAGTATTCCATTCTCAACAACAACAAGATCCTTCTAACACTAAGCCACAAACATGTACAAAGAAGTATCACACGCAATTAAACCCTTAAACCTTAACCAAAACCCTTGAAACTCCAAACTAGGAGTACATTTTGAACACTAAATAACCAAAACTACCAAAAAAAAGAAACAACCAAAAAAGACTAAGACTCCATCTTAACCGAATACAAGGCCCCCAACTAAAGTAAATCATCATAAAAAATAATAATAAAAAAACCAACCACCACATCAGCACCAATTCATTCCATGAACCGCATAATAATCTAAAAAACAAGCTAAAAAATTATACCCATATTGCAAAAAAGATTATACTTACCAACTCTTCAAAAATCTATAGATTTGCCATACAAAAAATAAAGGATTCACTTAAGTAAAAAAAAAAAAAAAAATCAGCAACGCCCAAAGAGATCTTAAAGTTTGTCTTTAATTTGTTGTGAAGAGAGAGATTAATAGACAAATCAAAGCAATTTTTTTTTTTTTTTTTTAAATCTGACCATTTCAAGGTAAGATTTCTGGGCTAATTATCCATTGAGAAATGCAAATAGCTTCTTTAATACAAACCAAAACCCCCCACACCATTTTATATGGCTTCCTTGTGCTTTAACTCCAACATTTTTCGAAACACTGATAAAAACAAAACAAAAACAAAAAAACCCAAACAAACTAACAAAACAACTACAAGAAATCCAAGAAAAGAAAACCCTTTAAAGGAAATAAAGTCACAAAGACAAGGTATGATAAAACAATAGAACTAATATGAAAAATCCAAAGCATAAAACGCAAAGTAATGAAACCAGGGAAAAAAAAAAAACAATTTTGAGAGATAAACAAAGATTCAAATAGCATTAGAAGAATATTAGCAAAATAAACAAGCTTTACATGTAAGTGTATAACATATCCAAGACCATACCAGATCTAGACCCGAATCCTCAGACGAAGTATAAAGTCAACAGTCAACCCCAAGAGAAAATAAAGGAGATTTGAAGAAGATAGAATTGTAGAAGAGTAGAAAAGGGCACCCACTACTTTGTTTTTTATGTGAAGAAGAAGAAAATGCTTTCTGGTTTCTAGAGAGAGAGAGAGGGAGAAAAGTGAATGCAAGGGCCAAGGACGTTTTTACTGAATTGTTTGGAACCAAAAGTACAATAATGGGTAGTCCTTTGGAAATCTATACAGTGGTATTATTATACTTATCCACACACTCTACGAGGACAGATCCACGTTAAAAAAGACCCACAAAAATTATGTTTAAAAACTTTGGGAGACTATTGTACCTTAGATTAGGTGTTTTACATATATTTTCTCCAATAAAAAGTGTCACCTACACAAACAAAAAAAACAAAAAAAAACAAAAGAAGAAAAGAAAAGGTGTTATACATATGGATCATTGTTGTTATTATTATTATTTTTATTTTTTAGAGATAGTACTTTTAATATTGACAATAATTAATTGTTTATGTAGTCGGAGGGATGAACCTCAAATCTTATTATTTTATTTATAAGAAATTGAAAATTTTCATTTAAATAAGAATAAAAAAAAATACTTCTTAAGCAATTAAATGCATTTCAAGATTTTTGCATGTAATTCTAACTTAAAGTATATGTTGACTTAATTTAGAATCTAATTTCAATATTCTTCGTATTATGTTTCATCCATTTAATTTCTCATTTTTTAATAATTTGATAGTTACAATTAGAAAAGAGGATTTGAACCCTATGGGGGTGTTTGGTGAGTGTTTCCAAACAACAATTTTCAGTTTTTAAACAATATTTCACGTATTTCCACACATTTTTTCACCCACATGTATTTCCACAAAAATTTTTAAACAACAATTTTCAGTTTTTAAACACATGTACTAAACGGACCCTATATATCTCGAAAATTTCAAGAAATGCATAATAATTGAGCTATAACACTGTTCACATGTGATGTGTAGTATGTCACTGTTCCATTGTTTTGGTTGTTTCTTTTTGCAGTTCATAGTAATATTATATTTAATTTATGATTTGGATGAGTAAATTAACCATATTGACCAATAAATAATGGCGGAGTAGGGACCGTGGGGACAATTTCCCCTTGTCCCAAGAAAATTTCCTTCGTATTTTATTTTTTATATTTTTTAATTTATTTTTATATGTTTATTTTATATACAAAGTTTCATCGGAAAAAATTATAAAGAATATATTTCCTATCTTATCATCGTTCTTTTAAGTTTTGAAAGTTAAACAAGGATAGGCACAAAAAAAAAATCAAAAATCAAAAGGAAAATAAAGAAGCAAAAGTTTTAACCAAAGAAAAGAAAGTATACTGTTACATTTTATGATTTAAAAAAGTGTTAAGAGCTTAAATTCTTCTTTAAAAAAAAAAAAAAAGCTTTAATTCATTATATTATTTTGTTAATTTTCATCAAAATGAATATATAATTAATAAAATTTGAAATTAATTGTACCGTAAAACCATAATTTTGATATTATTTTTAAATTAACCTCAAAAGGTTCAAACAAACAAATGGTTACTCTATGTCTATGGTTTAAAACTGGCACCTCAAGCCATTTCCCTCCCCCCGGACCCTAAGTACTTTGTAAATAGAGAGATGCTAATTTAGCTACAAAGCTCTTGGTTTAAAATTGTTTTTAAAATACGACGACTCCAAAGTTTAGGGGATGTCAAGGCATTTTACCCCTCATAATTATTAAAAATCACAGCCTTAACTTATAAGTGGAATATTATTATGAAAAATATAAACACCATGTATTTGTATATTAAAAATTCTAAACAAATGAGCATAATATAATAGGATAATTACACATTACCCACCTATGGTTTACCTTTAATTCTAAGTGCCTACCCGTGGTTTGAATTTTGACACTTTGCCCACCTGTGATTATCTCCGTCTATGTGCCGTGTGCCCACCTCTCCCTCACCGTTACTCTAACATAGGAAATAGATCAAAGGTCACTCCCATCCAGATCAAAACAGTCTCTTTTCCAAAAACTATTCAGTCACTCTCATCCCGCTTACTCACCAAAAATCACTCAGTGTCACTCTCAAAAATCACTCAAAATCACTCACTCACTCCCCTTTCACTGTTAACGTAAGAAATAGTTGAAAAGTCACTCCCATTCGGTCACTCTTGCTCACCAAAAATCACTGAGTGTCACTCCCAAGAATCACTCAATCACTCACTCACTCACTCACTCCCATCGTTCATGCAAACCGAACCGACGAAGACGGCTTCTCCGTTCAGCTGTGGCAGGAAGACTCACTCCTGGGTATCGCGCTTAGCTTCACTTGACTAGGATTTGAAAGCTTGAGGTCGTGCATGCAAACCGATTTGAGGAAGATCAAGATTATTGCCTCTATTCTGTTCAGCCGTTGCAGGTAGATTAGGATTTTGCGTTTTAATCTTTGAAATCTAGGGTTCTAAATTGGGTCTTAAAATGCCGGTGGATTTTAAAATGCCGGTGGTGGGTTTTAAAATGCCGGTGCCGGTGGTGGGTTTTAAAAACCCTTTTTTTTTTTTTTTACAGAGTCGGAGAAATTTCCAGCTGAAACCCAATTTTGTTTTTACAGTTGCTCCTCATTTTTTTATGTTGTAGGCTTTGATGATTGTTCTGTTTAGTATTACCCGCCTCTCCCTCACCCGATCATGCTCATGATTGTTCTGTTGTAGGCTTTCTCTCTGCCGTGATTTGTATTGTTTAATTGTTTTTGTGGAATGTTACCAAATTGAAATCAGTTTGATCATTGGCTACTGCTTCTGTCAATTTGAAATCAGTTTGATTTACTACTTCTGTTACCAAATTGATCATTGGTTCTGATTTTCAGATTAATTAGAATGTTACTGGTTGAGTCTGTTGTGGACAGCATGTTATAGTTAGTGTCTAATGGACCAGTGAACTAATTATGAATTTGACCAGTGAACTAATGGACCAGTGAACTAAAAACCCTCCATTCCCTTTAAAAGTTGAATAATGCTCATGATTTTATTGAAATAATTATTCAGTCAATTATGATATAAGCTGGATGGTTATATATGCATTTTTAAAATAAGTCCAACTGCATTCTGAGTTCTCTTGTTTGCTTAATTCTGTTTTGAAATAAGTTTGTGATAATAATCGACCAGTTAACTAATGGTGCTGCTCTTATTACTACTCTTATCCATATAGGTATTGAGTCTTTATTAACAATAGAACTAGATGCCTCATTTTTATATGTATGCTTTAAGGCTTTGATCATCTTTCATTTATAAGTTTTATCATCTTCATTTATTCTGTTGTGTTTTACATGCAGATGGCTGACTTAGTATTCAATTTTGAGATTCATCATGGTGGGCAGTTTGTGTGGAACTCAGATTTGGTATATTTAGGAGGTAGTACTTCTTTTGTTGATAATGTTGACCCAGATAGACTTAGTTATTTTGAAATACAAGATATTTGTTGTGATGTGGGGGCACTTAGTACAAGTAGATATCATTATCTTATTCCTGGAGGTAATTTGGAGCAAGGGTTAAGGCTTATAAATGAAGATGATGATGTTGTTTATATGTGTGAGATCCATGCTGCATGGTCTACAGATAAGATAACACTATATGTTGAGGGTGGTGAGGAGCCACTTGCTGTTGAACAACCATTTGGTAATGAGGAAGTAGCAAATGATGATGATGATGTGCATGAGGTGGGTGAGAGTGATGATGATATGCATGAGGTGCATGAGGGAGGTAATGTGGATGCTGAAGGAGGTGATATTGATTGGTTAGAGGAAGGGTTTGAGGGGCCAGATTTTGATGATGATGTTTTTGGAAATGTAGAGGATGGACCATCTAGACATGCAGCCCCACATAGGCCCTCTGAAGGAGATGATGGGCCATCTAGACATGCAACCCCACATAGGCCCTCTGAAGGAGATGATGGGCCATCTACCCATGAGGATGTACATGTGTATGCAGCCCCATATAGGAATACTGCAGCTGACAATGACCCACCTCTTGAAGAGGGTGAATGGATTGACCCACCTCTTGAAGATGACATGGAAAGTCTAGTAGGATCTGATGATAATCAGCCAGCACCAGCTGCAAAAGAACCTGAGTTTAATGTCCAAACTTACATAAGAAAGCCAGAGTTAAGGAAAGGAATGAAGTTTCCAAACTCTAAAGTATTTAGGGAGGCATTGAGGGAATATGCGATAAAGAAGCCAGTAAATATCAAATTCAAGCTGAATGAGAAGAAGAAGATATCAGTTTATTGTATCAATGAATGTGGATGGAGGTGTTATGCATCTCAACTACCTGAAGAGTTGACATTCCAAATAAAAACATTCAATCCGGAGTGCACTTGCCCTAGATCCTTCAAACACAACCAAGTGACTTCAACTTATGTTGCAAAGAAGTTTATGCAAGAGTTTGACAAAAACCCCAATTGGAAAGTGGCTGGTGTTCAACATCATGTGAAGCAAGCACTTGAAGTTGACATAAGTTACAGTCAAGTGTATAGGGTAAAAAGGAAAGCTACTGACTTGATTACTGGGGATGAACAGCTGCAATATGGGAAACTTAGGGATTATGCAGAGATGATAAGATTGACTGATAAAGGAAGTAGGGTTATTTTGCAAACTGAAATGGAAGATGAAAATGCACAGCCGAAATTTAAGAGAATGTATATTAGGTATAATGCACAAAAACTTGGGTTTTTGGGAGGTTGTAGACCAATTATTGGTTTAGATGGGTGCCACTTGAAAGGCAGATTTGGGGGGCAAATACTTTCCGCCATAGCTAGAGATGCAAATGACAATATTTTTCCAGTTGCATTTGCTGTTGTTGAGCAAGAAAACAAAGATTCATGGGTATGGTTTCTGCAGCAGTTTTCAGATGACATTGGGGATCCAGAGCAACTTAATCTGGTCTTCATCAGTGATAGACAAAAGGTATGACCTACAATTGTACTAACATATTTAGTAGACATTTTTAAAGTTCAATAATAATTGAGATGCTGTTTTGTAACAAAGATGCTGTTTTGTAACAATTGTACTAACATATTTACTTGTTCTGTTTTGTAACTTGTATAAGGGCCTTATACCTGCAATTGAGATGCTGTTCCCAACTTGTGAGCATAGATATTGTGTGAAGCATATCTATAATAATTTCAAAGTGGATCATAAGGGCTTGGAGTTGAAGGATGCACTGTGGAGATGTGCTGGAGCCACAACAGTCAGGGAGTTTAAGAGAAGAATGCAGGAAATGAAGGATTTGGATGTCAAGGCATGGGAGTATCTTGCTGACATCAACCCTGCACAATGGTCTAAGTCTCACTTTAGTAGTAGAGCTTTGTGTGATTGTTTAGCTAATAACTTGAGTAAGTCTTTTAATGCCATGATTTTAGAAGCTAGGGATAAGCCAATTTTAGCAATGTTGGAGTGGATTAGAGTTAGGCTTATGACCAAACAATACAAAAAGATGAGAGGTATAGCAAAATACACTGGAAAAGTTTGTCCTAATATTCAAGACAAATTAGAGAAGTTAAAACATGAATCTATACCTTTCAGTGCTACTCCAGCAGGCAGCTTCATGTATGAGGTTGATAATGGTCGTGAGAGACATGTGGTTAACTTGGCTAAGAAAGCATGCAGCTGTAGGATTTGGGATTTGACAAGACTTCTCTGCAAACATGGGATCTCTGTTATTGTTAAGAACCTGGAGAAAGTGGAGGACTATGTGCATCCTTGTTACTTAAAAGAGACATTTGCTGAAACATACAAAGAGATAATACAGCCAATGCCTGGCCAGTCTGAGTGGGTTGAGACTAACCAACCTGCTCCTGTTGCTCCTCATGTGTATAAACCACCTGGCAGACCACCAAAGCAAAGAAAAAGAGATCCTGAAGAGCCAAGGAACCCTTATAGAGTTTCTAGGATGAACAAGACAATCAAGTGTGGGAAGTGCAAGAAAGAAGGACATAATGTAAGAGGATGTAAGGCAAGCATCACTGGTGAAACTCCATGGCAGAGAAGAGATAGACTTGCTAAATCAGCAGCTGTAAGTATTTCCATGCTTTGAACTATATTCATTTCCTCAAGTATTTCGTGTGTATGTAACTTGTACTACCCTCTTTGTAGGCACAAGGCAGTAAATCTACAAAAACAAAGCAGACTGCAACACCTCAAACTGCATCTCAGCCACCAAGTACTAGATCTCAAAGTGCATACAGAGCTTTTGGTCAAACTGCATCTCAACCTGCACCAAACAATAGATCTGAGGCTGCAACTCAACCTGCAACTAGATCTAAGGCTAACTGGTTCTCTTCATCCTCACAACCAAGCTTCCATACCCCTAGAGAGACATGGGATTCTTTACCATCTCAGGCACCTCTGGCTTGTTCTATTTTGTTTATTTTTTTTCCTCTTACTTGTTGGATCATCTTGCTAACTGTTGGATTTTGGTTATGCAGCCAAGTGCATCTGCTAGGGGGTTTAAAGGCTGAAAGTTTCAACCAGTTGGTGGAAAGGGCAAGAATGCAGCTGGCAAGGGCAAGAATGCAACTGGTAAGAGCACCTAAAGTAGTAAATGACAACTTGGAAGATGTTAAAGTTTCAACAACTTTTTTGTTATAGTTCACTTGTTTAATGTATATGTCAAGTGTCAAAAACAATATTGGCAATTTCGGTTGGAAATGTGTATGTCTGAGCACTAGTGGACTAGTTGGTGGGTTTTAATTGGAAGATGTGTAAAGTCACAGGATGTGCCAAAAACAATGTTGGCAATTTTGTATGCATGTGACATAAAACTTTGTTAATGTCTTCACTTTTATTTTGTAAAGTCACAGGATGTTAATGTCTTCACTTTTATTTTGTGAAGTCACATGATGTGCTCAATGACTCTTCACTTTTATTAATGTTAATGTGCATTGAAATAGGATAAAGTATTTTGTTGTGTTGTGCTTGTCTTGTGCTTTTGGTGGACTCTGTTTTTCTTATCTTGTTCTTTTGGTGGATTTACACAGGTGTATGTATTCACACAACAAATCCTGTGTCTGTGTAAAACATGTTCCATTTATAGGCAGGTGTGCAACAAATCATGTATATGTGTAAAACATGTTCCATTTATAGGCATGTGTGCATTGACACAGGTGTATATATTGAACCAACATGTTCTATTCAAGTTATTATGTCATTAACATTTCCACATAACACTTTGTGCCAATATATATCAATCACAGGATGAAGTAAAAAGGAATAAAAAAATTATACTAAACAATATTTGCACAAAAACAACACTTTCCATTTCAATTACCCAATAACATTTCAACATCCCACCAAGCATTATAGCAGATTAAGGTTCCTCGCTCTTACATTATTGTTCACTGAGGCAAAACACAACAACAATATTACAAAAATGAAAAATAACCATGACAAAACTAATGCCATCTTGTACAATCTCTCACTCTCTCTAACTCTCTTAAGTTTCTCTCTAACTCTCTTAAGTTTCTCTCTAATTTTTACATAAAGCTCATGAGTTTCTCTTTCCCTCCGGTTACATCTTTCTTCCATTTCCTTAGTTGTCATTTCTCTCTGATTTGCAAGCTGCAATTCATTCTCAAGCATACTTATCCTTTCACGGTCACTCTTACAAGTTTCGTTATCCACCCATTGAAAGAAGCCACATTTGGGACCAACCTGAGCATTACAGTTATAACAATTAATTTCACAATTCACAATTAATCACAACTAATAATTCAATTCAACTCAATTCAAATACAACAATGTAATTGTTACTTACATTAAATTGACTACAACCAACGAATCTTCTTCCATAGTTACCAGGTTTTCGACTTGTTCTTAGGGCACAATTCTCAAGGGTACATAAATGACCATCTCCGGCACGGTAGAAACCACTAGTTGTAGAGCCATTGCTAGTTGATGAAGACATAGCAAAAATTTGTTACAAGCTTATAGACCAACAAATCTGTTACGAGTAGCAAGAATCAACTCATCTAAATTTAGTAACAACTACTCATGCTACAACCACATTGTTAAAAAAGTTGATGGGCCACAGACCTTTATTTTAAAGTAATAAGAAAATGCAGATATATTCATAATTGTTAAGCCAGTAATAAGAAAATGCAAATATAAACCAGTTCCATGGTTAAGTAAGAACCGAATTTGGAAGAAAGAATTTGGAAGAAAGACTACCCAATTTTAAAACCCACAGGAATTTTAACACTCACCGAGCATTTTAAAACCCACCACCGGCAAAAATGGGTTTTTAAAACCCACCACCGGCACCGGCATTTTAAAACCCACCACCGGCATTTTAAAATCCACCGGCATTTTAAGACCCAATTTAGAACCCTAGATTTCAAAGATTAAAACGCAAAATCCTAATCTACCTACAACGGCTGAACAGAACAGCAATAATCTTGATCTTCCTCAAATCGGTTTGCATGCAAGACCTCAAGCTTTCAACTCCCAGTCAAGTGAAGCGAAGCGCGATACCCATGAGTGAGTCTTCCTGCCACAGCTGAACGGAGAAGCTGTCTATCTCGGTTCGGTTTGCATGAACGATGGGAGTGAGTGAGTGATTTTGAGTGATTTTTGGGAGTGACACTGAGTGATTTTTGGTGAGCAAGCCGGATGAGAGTGACTGAGTGGTTTTTGGAAAAGTGAGTGTTTTGATCTGGATGGGAGTGACTTTGATCAATTTCCTATGTTAGAGTAACGGTGAGGGAGAGGTGGGCACACGGCACATAGACGGAGATAATCACAGGTGAGCAAAGTGTCAAAATTCAAACCACGGGTAGGCACTTAGAATTAGAGGTAAACCACAGGTGGGTAATGTGTAATTATCCCTAATATAATTGACATGTTATCTTTTAATGAGTTTAATAATATAAAAATACTACTCAATATTTACATGAGTGACATTTTATTGTCCAAATTGATCTTAAGTTTTTATAAAGCGAGCACAACATACATGTTTGTCAGTTATACATTTTTTTCATTTTGAAGTCAAATCTTGCCTAATGGCTATAGCTATTAGAGCAGTTGACCAACATCGTCCCAATTTATAACTTAGTATCCCAAATCTTAGTTCTTTTGGATTAATAGTTTTTTTTGCCATAGACTTACATTTTGCTTGGAAAGTAATAAGAACTAAAACAGTCAACTCGAAAGAATTGATAACAAAACGATAAATTATGTAATTTTAACCCAAAACATACAAATACACATTTATAAATTAAAATATTATCGGTGGAAAATTGTTGAAAAGTAAAGATATTTCCTATATTTGTGATCCAAAAATGAAAAAAAGGTTACAATTAAATTTTTTTTTAAAAGGCTTGTTATACATAATGAAATATCAAGAAATTTAATTAGGTTTTGTTAGAAAATTGTTATAATCGCCTATGCATTGAAAGAGTTTGTTTTGGCTTGTGTAAGCACAAATGTTAAGATTTAAAATAAAACAAGTAAATTAATACACAAATCGATATTAGTAAAACAGTGAATACAATGTTCGTCCAATTTCGTTAAAAATTTGTTATTATAAATATAATTTTCTAAATTGGAAATAGTTTAGAAAATTAATATAAAATTTTTATGTGAGATTATCTTTCAAATTTTTTTTTTTCATTAATTAAATACTTAACAGAAATTTTTTAAATATAATAGCATTGAAAACTGAGGTGGTATTATGACTAACCATTACATGAAACAACTCTTACATGAGGCTAAGTCCATTCCACTTAGACCGTGACTGGTAATCCATATAACATTGAAAGTCATAAATCATTCCCATGTTAGGGAACCAAATAATAGCACATCTATGATCCACCAGTACCATTGTTGCTGTCAAAGCAAATTATCGATAGTTATGCCAAAACTAGCATTTCAACAAATACCATTTGAGAGATTAGAAAAGGTGTATTCCATTCAAAATGGAGCTGCCACCAACATAAACAAAAAAGCAATACTTTCAAGTTTCAAAAAATTCAAAAGCCATTTATAGATTCTACTAAATTGTATTAACAAGGGTCAAATATTTATAGGATGCCAAATTGCCAACAAATATTCTACTAAAGCAAACTCTGAGTGGCAGAAGGGAACGAAATCAGATTCTTGAAGATTGATGTATCAATGTTCATTAAATGGAAAATTTTCTATTTAATCTATAGTAGTAATTACTGACCAGGAAATGCTTATGAGAAAATTGAAGACAAAAAAAGTTATAATAAATGACAAAATGAGTGTTTCTGCATTCAAGTAGTTTATTCTAGTCATGGTCAAGATCAAGTCTAATATGAATAGGAACAATTTATTCAACGATTAAAAAAATATTGGTACAGCAGTTTTGTGAGTTAAATAAAATAGCAAGACAGATTTGACAACAATAATTAAGATGACTTACACAAGTTACTAATAATTAAATGAACATTTAATCATTTAGTTTGTTCCTCAAATGGAAATAAAAATTGCATATTGTCATTTTCATAGCTATATCCATCTGTGTGTGTGCTTATAGCTTTGATATCTTTTCAGCACAATCATTCATTTTCTCAAAGTTCTTGAAGATCTCAACTAACCACACAAGCATCTTTCATAAAACATGGATTTAATTAAAATAGTAGCTATGTAAGCAACATTATTTGAATTTAAAATATAACACAAAACAAAATACAGTCCTTAATAGATTAATTCCTATAAATACAATACTATGGAAATGCACGACTGTAACATGCAATAAACAGTAGTCAACAATGTATGATAGTGGGTTCAATAATCTTGTGCAAATAAATTAGCAACCAAACCATTTACAATAATCCTGAATAGTTCATCTTATAACCATTAAACCAATGAAAAGAAATAAGTTGATGCATAGCGGCCATGAGAGACAATCAAGTTACTTATAATCAATTGTTTCTCAAAAAAGAAAAAGTTACTTATAATCAATTAATAAAGACCACAGAAATTTCTAAATATTACTTTCAAGTTCTGTGAGTGATTTTTTTCTTTCAAAAAAAAACAAAATGCAATGTTCAATTGCTCTACATATTTTTATTTTCTTCTTCCCTATAATTAAAACCGGCATCCTGCTACTCTTGTAGCAAATCATACCATTACAAGACCTTTTTCCTATGAGTAGCAAGAATATATGAATGCCAACATTGTAAAGATATACAATTTGAGAATACAAAGAAGAATAAAATTATTACTTAAATATATGGACCATTTCATAGAACAAGTAGGATGGCCAAAATAACTAGAGAAAAATGAATGATATACAAAGGATTCACTTGAATAGAGCACATATAAAGGAAATCTATGAAAGTTTAGCTCAAATTGTTGCCACCCCCAAAGAAGAAAAACTATTTCCCATTTATGATGTTTCATAAATTGTTTCATACAAAAATCTTGTTACACACTCGCTATTGCATGCTCCCTTTGAAGATGAAAGATGAAACCCATTATTTGCACTCTAAAACAGGTTATCACCTTCTAATTGTGTCAACCATTTTCAATAACTCACACAACAACTGGCTTCATTCCACCTCAATGACAATTTTATTCAATCATTTATGAGCTTTGCATATGCAGCACCTTCTATGATGCAAATGAGTCACAGTGACCAGCACCACTACCTAGAGCTATCTACAAGGTTATGTCAACCAACTTAGAAAGAAATAATTCTTACACACTAGGGTGTGGTTTGGATCCGCATTTGTGTTTGTGCGTTTTCTCTTCTTTTCTTTTTTTTCAGCGCTTATGAACAGTAACCGGTACTGTTCATGCATGTGATTACACTGTACGGGAGACAAAGCTACTATTCATACACTGTTCATGGGACCCACAACCACTTTATTAAGAAAAAAAATTAAAAATAGGTCCCACTAGGGTGTGGTTTGGATCCGCATTTGTGTTTGTGCGTTTTCTCTTCTTTTCTTTTTTTTCAGCGCTTATGAACAGTAACCGATACTGTTCATGCATGTGATTACACTGTGCGGGAGACAAAGCTACTATTCATGCACTGGTCATGGGACCCACAACCACTTTATTAAGAAAAAAAATTAAAAATAGGTCCCACGGCACTATTCACACATTTAAAAATTATTTTGTTACAGTATTTTCAGTTTTCAATTTTCAGTTTTCAGCAAAATAAGTTGTATCCAAACGGACCCTAGGACTTTGGAAATGAGATGAAAAGGATAGATTTCTAGATATTAAATCACAAACCTAATATGATCTAAATGACTAAAACCATCAACAGAAACAATGGCAACTTTAGGGGATGTGCCACCCCCAGCCTTCCCCAAAGTCTTAATACTAGTATTTAAATCTCAAACATAACCATTTTCAACATGACTTGTATTTTCCCCTTCGAAATTGTTGTGTTTCTTGCCCCCAACACCCACACCTTGAAAACAAATGTTTAATATACCACTTATATGCCCTAGCAGAAACAAAGGAAAAAAGAAAAGAAATTTAAACAGCGAAAGATTTGTCCATAAATAATTCTATGACAGGCACAAACATGGAAAAAAAAATCAATATAAAAATAGTGGAAGTCTGGTAGTAAATATTAGGATATGGGCAAACAAAGCCTTATGTCTATAGAGAACCCCATAGGCAAGACAAAACTTGAAAGCTTCTCATTGCCTGCAATCCCTCATTGTCTCATGTGGTTATTTGGAGGAAAGGAAACACTCAGAACTTCAAACAATGTGAAAAACCAATTTTAGATCGACCTGATATTATTCCTCAGATCCTTATCTAGATGAAGGTCACAAGACAATATTCTTTATCAAATTTACCTGAACTTTGGGTTGTGCCCTCCCCAATTGCCCTTTCTTAGTAAACACTTAATATTAAAATAAAATATTTAAAAAACTACCTTGTGTTTGTAAACTGTACAAAGCCCATCTAATGCTTTATAGAGTGTTAGACATTATAATGACACAAACATTGCATGGCTCGAGAGAATGTGTGTGAGTGTGTCCTCTATAAAGTCCAACTATTAAAGCAAAACCCAAGAGATATCAGAGCCCTTTAAAACTTCTATCAAATATTCTTTTTGAAGTTCTAAACCATAAATTACCTAAATTCCAACCCACCACAAGAACAAGTAAAAAAGGATTTTTTTTTTTTTTTTTTTTTGGGGGGGGGGGGGGGGGGGGGAAGGGGGGGAGTGTGGTGTTAAAAAATTCATGCATCTTTCTTAAAAGGATCACCAGGTAAAACAATTTTTCTGCCTATTCAAATATATAAAAAGGCTATGAACAACAACAAAAGTTCTGTGCAATGCAAAAGCTATGAAATTAATGAAAATAACAAAATAAATTACAAAATGCACATTAATATTTAGAAAAATTCAAGCCAATTAACAAGCGGTAGCCCAAAATGAGATTTCATCTTTGGCGGCAGGTTCAATGCCACTTGGGTGTGAGTGATCTTACATAAGCCCATATGTATATGGTAAAGATCAAATTACACCAAAGTAACATTTTGACAATGTTACACTACGTAAATTGAATTGATATTTTTCAAATCCCTCTAAGATCTTTAATTACACCTATAGTAACATTTTGATTTTGTTAATGTTACACCACTTAAATAATTTTTTATTGAATAGGTATTTTTCAAATCCCACTATTGGATTACATGTTTAGCATGTACACCAAAATTATGTGGTAATCAAATAGTATTTACTATCTAATATATAACCTCATTTTTTTATAAGTTTAAAATAATATTAGAGAGAGAGAGAGCTTGGTTAGTTAGCATATATAGACTTATATTTTGTGTATAATTTTTTTTTTTTTTTTAAATGTTATAGATGAAAGAGTTATTAGTATTTAATCATCTTGATATTTTGTAATATTTAGCAAGCATTAGTGTACAAGAAAACAATGTAATCCAATAATGGATTTTTTTTTTCAAAAATAACATACAATAAAAAGTAATTTAACACTAACAAAGCTTAAACTAGGTATAACATGAACTTAACACACACATTTACACATTCTTAATTGCCATGTAGGCATTATAGCTATAAAGTTATGAGTACTCTATATTTTGAATTTGTATATTCACATAAACATTCTTAATTTCCATATAGGTTATATAGACCTAGAGTTATAAGTATTCTATATTTGAATTTTTCTACATAAGAGATAAAACCCACCTGCAACCCAAATGCCCAATAACATGTATACAGACCAAAGAAACCTGCTGCAGTTGGGAAATTGCATGACAACGAGAAAAAGCACGCATGTACACAGTCACGACTGTTTCATGAATGCTTACAAGCGTGCTCTCTCTCGTTGTCAAGCAATTATATGTCAAAGCTTGAAGAATCTGTAAAGATAAGAGAGAAAATATAATAGCAATGCATCAAAAATGACTATAGACAAAATAAATCCAACTACTATGGCATTTTTACCAAGAAAGTAAGGGACAGCAGAAGATTTCTACACTTAAAATAAATAGACATATATATTCCATGAAATCTGACTTTTCTAAAAGCCTTTAGATTGTAAAGCATCTCTAAAAATTTCTAACTTGATATTAATTCAGTGTCAAATTTCATCAACTAAAACTATATCATCTACAAAAGGCATACACAAAAAGACTTCATATTGAATTCATCCAATGAGATAACTAGTTTAAGCTACATCAAACATAAAACTTAATTAATTCCATGGTCTTAATCAATTTAATTCATTCTAAAAGAACTCATTTCTATTTTAAAACCCACCACAAAAACTCTCGTAGGTACTCTATCATACGCTTCCTCTAGGTCAATAAAACCCATATAAAGATCTTTACGGGCTTCTCTAAATATCTACATTTTTCCAATATATGTATAATAAAATAACTTCTATGATAGATCACCTTGGAATAAAATCAAAGTAAATCTCCAATATTTTTATTCTCCCAAAAGTTCATAGTGTGACTCATAAGCTCAATTGCACATTAATTTGTACAATTTTGATTATTTCCCTTATTCTTGTATATGGATATTTGAGTGTTTTTCTCCACTCACTAGACATTTTGTTATCACTTAAAGATCTATTCATCTCATCAACCAAGCACTTCCAAACAACAATGGTTAATTCATCAAGTCCACAATTCTTCTTGTTTTCATTGTCCTCAATGCACCCTTTACCCGATCATCCTAATTCTTCAAACAAACCTATGATTTCTATCCTCAATTGGGTAAAACTTGGTGTGCTCCAATCTTTTGTGTGGCTTCCATTAAACAATATATCAAAATAAGTCTCCCATCTCTCTTTAATCTCTTCTTCCTTTACTACTAACAAACTTTGATCTTCATTTTTAATGCATTGAACACATTCAAGTCACTTGCTTTCATTCCCTTGTCTTAACAATTCTATATTCTTTTCTACATCCATCGTCACTAACCTGCTCTATAATCCATAATAAGCCTTAAATCTAGCCTTTTTGACTCTCTCTCTCTCTCTACTACTTAAACCACCTCATTCCACCACCAAGTCTCCTTAATCAGTTGGCTAAATCTTTTTGATTCTCCAAGTGCTTCTTCAGCCCCCTTTCAATGCTAGTCATTCATTATGCATCTTATGCAACACCTTTGTCTGGACTCCCCTTGCCTTCTTTAATTAAAAATCTGTAAACATTTGTTTCTCTCCCTTCAAATCCCACCACCTAAATCCTAAGTTCCTCCATCTAACTTCTCCTATTTTCCATGCTATTCTACAAATGTCTAGTACCATGAATTTGTGTTGTGGTTATTCGCTCTCATAAAATCAACTTATAATCTTTACAATATCTACTATCAACTTTTCAAGTAAAGACCAAATCTATTCGACTAACATATGTTCCACTTATAATAGTAATTAAGCATGTGAATCTCTCGTCTTCACCATTTCAAGAAATTTCCTTAGCAAAACTAAAATTTATTGGAGTCTAGCACAATTTTTCTTTCTATGTTTAGAAAATTGTGAGTCTTGCCAGCTATTAACTTGGAAGCTACTACAACATGAAAAAGTGCAAGTAATATTTTCAGATGTTATTAGACGTTATTAAATTTTGGGTGTCCTAAATTGAAGTTTAAAGCAATGATCATTTGAGTGTTCCTTTCCACTTAGTAGACCTCTAACACCCTAAGCCCACAAAATTTACAACCTATATATGGCAGTTAACTGACTCTTTTAACCCAGCCATAAGTATAACTTTCTTTGTCATCAACTTATTCCCTCAAGTCCACAGCTACTCTTTCAAGTTTTAACCTATTCAAACCTTATCCAATTTACAAAATCCAAGCATCTCAATTAATCCCTAAACTTATTCATATCCTAACTTACAAGGTTTTCTTTTTTTTTCTTCCCGGAATTGGGTTTTACTGTTTCTTCCCTTTGTTCCACTTTGATAACTCTTCCCTTCAACCACTGAATTATTTACTTTCATACATCAAGAATGGATCATTTCTAAGCCTGATGATCTAAATATGTTATAATGCCAAACTCAAGTAAAAATCAACTCATTTTAAGTTTCAACTTCAAAGATTAAAGATTGAAATTTTTGCTTAGAGGGTCATAATCCGAACACTTCTTACTCTAGACTTTATCCCACGCTAGTATTCCATTCTCAACAACAACAAGATCCTTCTAACACTAAGCCACAAACATGTACAAAGAAGTATCACATGCGGTTAAACCCTTAAACCTTAACCAAAACCCTTGAAACTCCAAACTAGGAGTACATCTTGAACACTAAATAACCAAAACTACCAAAAATAGAAACAACCAAAAAAGACTAGACTCCATCTTAACCGAATACAAGCCTCCAACTAAAGTAAATCATCATAAAAAAAAACCAACCACCAAACCCTTTGAAACCTTGTAGAAAACCAAAACCAGATATCTCAGAATTAATGTTTCCAGCATAAAGCTTAAAACAAGAAATCCAAGCCAAATCAGTACCAATTCAACCATGAACCGCATAATAAACTCAAAGACAAGCTAAAAAATTATACCCATATTGCAAAAAAGAATATACTTACCAACTCTTCAAAAATCTAAAGATTTTGCAACCATAAAATAAAGGATTCATTTTTAAATTAAAAAAAAAAAAAAAATCAGTGTTACATAATAAAGCCCAAAGAGATCTAAAAGTTCGTCTTTTGTTGTGAAGAGAGAGAGATTAATAGACAAATCAAAGCAATTTTTTTTCAAAAAAAAAAAAAATCTGACCTTTTCAAGGTAAGTTTCCTGGGCTAATTATCCATTGAGACATGCAAATAGCTCATTTAATACAAATAGAAAGACAAACATTTTAAACCAAACCAACCCCCCCCCACCCCCCACATCATTTTATATGGCTTCCTTGTGCTTTAACTCCAACATTTTTTGAAATACTGGTAAAAAAAACCAAACAAATTAACAAAAAAACTACAAGAAATCCAAGAAAAGAAAACCCTTTAAAGCAAATAAAGTCACAAAGACAAGGTATGATAAAACAATGGAATTAATATTAATAATCCAAAGCATAAAAACGCGAAGTAATGAAACCAGGAAAAAAAAAAAGAGAGATAAAGAAAGATTCAAATAGCATTAGAAGAATATTAGCAAAAACAACCTTTATATATAACACATCCACGACCATACCAGATCTAGACCCGAATCCTCATTCCTCAGACGAAGTATAAACTCAACAGTCAACCCCAAGAGAAAATAATGGGGATTTGAAGGAAGAACGAAGAAGATAGAATTATAGAAGAGTAGAAACAAGCACCCACTTTTTCTTTTCTTTTTTTTCTTTTTTAATGGGGAGAGGAAGAGAATACTTTCTGGTTTCTATGGAGAGAGGTTTATATTACAGACTTGTTTGGGACCAAAAGTACAATAATGGGTTTAGTCCTTTGGAAATCTATACAGTGGTATTATTATACTTATCCACACACTGTACGAGGACAGAACAACGATAAAAAAAAAAAGGACAAAAAAATTTATGTTGAATAACTTTGGGAGACTCTTTCTTTTTTTCTTTCTTTTTTTTTTTTTCTTTCTTGTACCTTAGTTTAGATTTTATACAGATTGATCTTTTTTTTCTTTTTCTTTTTTTTAAGAGATAGTACTTTTAATATTGATGCCAATTAATTTTTTTTTAGGTGAAAAATAAACTTCAAATATTTTTTTAATTATTTATAAGAAACTAAAAAATTTCATTTAAATGTGAATAAAAGACCATACAATCTTGTGTAACTATGCACTTAGGGTCTGTTTGGATACTGCTTATTGTTGAAAACTGAAGACACTGTAGTAAAATAATTTTTAAATATGTGAATAGTGCGGTAAAACCCAGTTTTAAAGTTGTTTTTGCAAAAAAAAAAACTTGCGGGTCCTATGAATAGTGCACAGGACCCGCTGAGAAACGCGCAAAATGTGCTTTCCAAACTCACACTTAATAATAAGTGGAGTTTCCTCTATCTAAGTGACAAAATGGTCCTTCTAAAAAAAAGTGACAAAATAGTAAATGTCACTAGCATATTGGGCTAGAACATGAGCTACTTTATTTCCGTTGCAGCAAACATGGGATATCTAAATACTTCAAAATTCAAAATTGCTAGAGTTGTATTTGAGACCTAAAGATGTTGTTTGAAATACTTAGAGGAGAATTTGCATTATTGAGCAAGGAGTTAATAACCCCAAATCTCTTATTCTATGGCAATAGATTTTACTAGAGTTTTATCTTTACTTTTTGGTGTTTTTTTAAAAGCTTATTAAAAATTGTGCTGATATATATTGATGAACACAAGGAAATCAGTAGGCTGAATGTCTCGGGCGTTGATGATCTCAAGGTTACTTGGAATGTCCTGAAAAAGTAAACACAAAATCAAAGGAGATCGGGGAAAACCGGCCAAGAATCCTCCGATGGTAAAGTCAATATTTTTGGAATTCCAATTTGTGTGGAGGTGTCTGAATAACTTACCCTTTCGTAGATGAATACTTATATAGCACACAGTTGGAACAGTTACTGGTTTAGCAACTGCTCCTATTATTGAGGAGTTCAGAAGAATCGGAGATAACTTCCATAACTGCTATGGAAGTTACATAATCCCGTTCTCTGTAATCGTTATTTGGAAATGGTTAATGGTAAAGGACTTTGATCATTATGTTTCGTGTCGAGTATGGAGCTCGTCCTAAGCTCGTACGCGAAAGACGTTCTTGGAATGTAAGGAGATCGTCCAAACCTTTCATGGACAGACGACCTCCTCTTGGACGAGTATGCTATATTAGCACAGCATCTTTTCTACTCGCGGTCTGTTTCTATAGTTTCCCTTGGACGACCATCGTGGACAATTCTGGAGTTAAGTGATTATCATGCACCATCATATATCAAAACCAATTTTATAATTTTCACTAAAAAATTAAATATGAATGCAACCACGTAGTTGAAGTTAATTGGAAAACCTAAGATATATTACCTACAGAATTGTAGTTGAATCAAGAGCCTTTTTATTCAATTTACTCCTCTTAGTGTTTTTAACAAAGGCGTTCAGAGTTTAGATCTCTCTTCTCCCAACTATCAAATTATCACAAAAAATGTACTTGAATTTTACCTTTAGAAATTTAATGCATTTATTTATTTATGAATTTATTTTTTTTGTATTATAATAAGGTTATTATTATTGTTTATTTTAGTTTTTATTTTTTTTTCAAAGCAACGTAATTTATTGGGAAAATTTTGAGTATTAATATGATTGGAATTTGGAACCCATATAAGTTTGTCAATAGGGTGGAGTAGGGAGAATAGGACAAACAAATTTGATTCCAAAGCTAGAGGGATGGTTTTCAAGATTTTAAGTATAGATTCTATTGGTTTTTGGTGTAAGCATGGATCAAATACTAAATCTTTTTTTTTTTTTTTTGAGAATCACTAGATCTCTTATTTAACGATAAGAGACGTTATCAGTTAACCTAACTGAAACCTACTTGATTGGTTGAAAGTTGAATATGCTTATTTTATAAATAAGAAATACAACTCCCGAGGGCTTGAAATTGTATTGAAAGTTGAATATGCTTATTTTATAAATAAAAAATACAGCTCCCGAGGGCATGAAATTGTATTGGTTATCTATATCTGGCTGGTTTTATTGTTTTACTATTTAGAGTCACAATGTACCATACTACCATTTCTTTAAGGGTTAAAAATGTAATTTAATGTGTGTATATATATATATATATATATATACACATATAAAGAGGCATAAAATTCGAATGGTATGCAAGGCAAAGATATCTTTCATTTTGAAGGAAAAAGAACAAGATTCGTTGAAAGAGAAAAGGACAACAAGAGAAAAGGACAAAAGGAGAAAATCATAAAAACCCTGGCTTGAGTTGTTGAATTTATCGGTCTTTGTAAATAAAAATTTCATTGGAAAATTTTGAGTGCTACCATTTTAGTACTTCGTTAAAATATTAGTAGTATTCCATACGATACATGGATTAATTGAAACTTTTATATATAAAAAAAAAAAAAAAAAAATTCCACTCCAATTAAAAATTTATTATAAAAATTTTCAAGAAACCTAAATTAATATTTAATATATTTTATAATAACTTATCAAAATTTTGTATTTTAATATCATAAAACTTGAACATTACATATTGTCCGTGCATCAAGTGACTCAATATATGTAATGTACCATGATAATAAATTTAGAATTTCAAGTGGTTCACTAATTATTATGATAGTTATAATTTGTAAAATAATTTTTTTGAAACTAAAATATCATAGTTCTACCTAAATAAAACTAACAATTAATGATATAAATTGAATTTTTCTAGAGACAAAGATTAATAGAATTTTAGTTGGACTAGAATTTTTAATTTCTTGAAACTTAGGTAATAAATATTTTGTTAAATTAAAATATCCTATCGAATAATAATGTGATATACCTGTTTGAAATTGAATTAGTTAAGTGTGTGATATTTGGGTATGTGTTGAGTTCCACATCAAGTATAATTGGGTTAATTTGGGCTTTATAAACAACTATAATAAGTCTCAATTGTGACTAAACTGGTCATTTTAGAGTATAGTGCATTTATAACTAATGTTTTTCCTTGAATGTTGAAAACTATAGGAATATATTTCTTCTTAATTTTTATTTTATATATATAAGAACAAAGTTTAGTTACAAAATTGGTTGTAACTTAAGGTTATAAACTCACTTAATAAAATAAATATTACAACATATTTTGAAAATCTAACCGTTAAATTGCATGTTTTTTACGCTCTTAATACACATGTTAAATTTTGTGTCAATCGGATATTATTTACTATATAATTTATAAGTTTATATTTTGTGCATTATTTTAAATTACAAAAACTTGTAATTTAAAAAAATTATTGATGACATAGTTATTGATCTTTAATTTTTTTGAAATTTTGCAAGTATGGAGGATATAAGAAGAATATGTAATCCAATGGTGAATTTGTCAAAATTCACCTTCAATAAAAAAATATTAAGTAAATTTGTAGTCTAAAACTATAACTAATTTTGTAACTAAACTTTGTCCTATATATAAATAGAATTTAATTATAACTCTACATCTAAAAGAATAAATATCACAACATTAAAAGATAACTATTCTCAAAATAAAGTCCATTTAAAAATAAAAATAAAAATCATATTGAACTATGACATATTGTTCCGTTAAACTATTTGCAATGTATAGTCTTATTCGTGGAAAACAATCTCTTTGTATGGAGTAATATTTGAGTGGTTATAATATATTTTCTCAAAAAAAAAAAAAAAGTGGTTATAATATATTAAAAATGAAATAAAATATACATATTTTATTGCCACTTTGATTATTTTTTAATTACACCCATACATCTAATGTTTTAAAATGATTCTAGTCAATTCAACTGGTAAAATCTTTATGCCAACAAAAGTGAGCTTAGTGTAGAGGACAATTATTGATGATCCTCTTTGTAACTGCTGCCATGAAGCTTACGAAACTCCTTTGCAAGCTCTCTGGCTGTGCAAGGAGGTTGATATGGTCTGCAATGATCGCAAACTATGGTCTTGTTGAGGGCAGGTTCATTTCCTTAACTTCAAAGAATGCCCAACTGTCCAAAGGAATGATTGTGCAGCAAAACAATGCCGAGCTCTTTGCTATGATGACGTGGTCGACTTGGACTCAAAGGAATAAAGTCCGGCTCAACCAAGTTGCCAGCGCTGTCCACTAGATTGCCCAACTGTCCAAAGATAAGTACGCCGAGTTCCTAGTCTGCCAAGCAACAACGACAGCTACATCGACTGAGAGACGCACAAAGCAGAAATTTCTGGAAAGCTCCACCGGCGGACATGGGAGAAGATTAACTTCGGCGGGCCTGTCTTCTCTGGTGAGAACAAGTCAGGTATCGGTGTGGTAATTATAGACAGTTCGGGATTAGTAATTGCTTCTTGCTCCAAGAAATTTCAACAAGCCTTTAGCAGTACTGAAGTTGAAGCCCTAGCTGCTACTTCGGCTTTGTCATTTGCTGCTGATATTGGCATTAACAAAGCAATCTTGGAGGGTGACTCTCTGGTGGTTATCAAAGCACTAACTAAACCCGACATCCCACTGTCCTCAATAGGCCATTGGATTGAAGATGCTAAGATCTATTCTAATAGTTTTATTCAATTACTAAGTACTCTCATACAAGGAGAGAATGTAATAGTGTTGTTCATAATTAGACAATATGCAATTGACATTCCAGATTTTGTTGTGTGGATGAAAGATGTTCTACCACATGTTACGGCTGTATTATTGGTTAATTTAGCCGGGTTAATTTAATGCATTTCAAGTTTTTTATCTCTCTAAAAAAAAAATGGTAAAATCTTTGATGGTTAAATAAGAAATCTGGGGTTCAATCCCTGCTTACACCAAAAACTAATTGGTGTCTTGGTCTGATGATAAAGAGCTATCATTAAAAGCGGACATCATAAGTTGAAACTATCTAAATTTTTTATTTTATTTTAATTAGAATCATTTAATTTATGATTTATTTAAATCACACAACTTTCATCCATTGATATTTCAATGTACTTACAAATCAAAGTATGCGATGTCATCATTATTATTTTTTTATATTTAGAATTATTTAAATGATTCATTTATATATTTTTTTTATGTTCATATTTTGAGATTTTTTTTAAATATTAAAGAAAATAATATAAGTGAATATATTTTTTCATAAATCACATATGATGTGGTCAATGATTTATAAGCCATGTGAATATTTTAAAATTTTCTTTATAATTTACTGATAGCATATTAAACAAAGGTTGTGATTAAAACATTCTTAACTTGTAAAAATGTGATTTTAACAATATAAGGACTTTGACATATATTTTGAGATGATTATGATATAGTTTTTTGGGGTATTTTCTATAAATATACTAATACTAACAAGAATATAAACATTGAAATTTTTTGAGGTGGCAAGTATTATTTTTCTCAAATATCACTTGTAAATATATATCTATATTAGCATAAGTAATCTTTTTCTTTTTTTTTTTTTTAAAAAAAAGTTTGGGGTCATGGCCCTAGGCATCCATGTGGATTCGTCACGGAGCCTAATAAAAACACTTCATATATATACATAGTAGTTGAAATCTATAATATTCACTCCATAATAATTATTTTATCATCAAGTTAAGATATTAATAAAATTATTTTTTTGAAGCATAAGCAGGATTTGAACCCACATTCCTTATTCAACAACATTAAAATTCACATTTGATTTGAGCTAATAAGGACACTTGACCGTATTGGAAAAACAATTATAGCGACAATTCTTCTTTACAATAAAAGTGAGGTTGCTCATCAAAACTTCTCACTTGAACAAATTGTAAAATATTGCGTTTGAAGAGAAAATATAAAGATACAATTTTAGTGCAAAAACTTTTTGCTATAATTTGAACGTGGTTAAATGTGAGTGTATTTGAAAAATAAAAAAATGAATTCATATATAAAAATGAATGTTTGTAAGTCACAAAGCTAGGAACATTTGTGACAAAATTGGGACACCATGCAGTAATTAGTACCACGTGCAGCACGTGGTATTGCATGTGGAAGTTGGCAATTATTGTCTTGCACCAACCAAGGCTGTGGTGGGTGTGGCTTTGTCCTTCCTTTTGATGATGATTAGGACGTCACGGATAATAATATAATTGTTGTCGCAACTCACCACTTGACAAATTATAGACATTAAAATTATGATAAAAGCTATATAAATATTTGTGGTCATAATATTTTTCACATGGGGATGATTTGATTGATCGTAATTTTGAGTACTATCAATTGTGACATTTATTGTCAATATCCGTGTGGTCTAGACTTTTATGGTCATGATTTTTGATCTCTTTCCATACTTTATTCTACTACTGATATCAGAGTGACGAAAGTGCCAATTAGCTAAGAGCCCTTTTGACATGACATGGGCTATCAGTTTTGGTGACTTATATCTATTTCATGGGCCATACCCAGTACATTACTGCATATGGCTGGCAATTTCTTGACTTCTCTGGAGAAGTTTTACAAAATTATATAAACTGTCTCATTATTTCCCTTTCAAGAGCACTTTACAGTTTAGCAAAAAAAAGAAAAAAGAGCACTTTACAGTTTTACACGTCATTATTGCTAGTCATATGACAAAAATCACACCGCATCCCAATGATTCTTAGCCAGTAAATTATTATTTTCTGATAAATACAATCAAATTTTAACTTAATGATTTTTTTTTTTGTCAAACTAATTAAAAGTCATAAAATTTGACTACAAAATTATTTGTAACTAGAAGTGACAATTAGGTGAGTTTGGTAGATTTTGTGTTGAATCATAAATGAATTAGGTATATAATTACCCAATTAATCGTTTTCTACCAAGTTAAATAAAATTAAATACTCATTAGTCATCTAGCTTAAGGTTACAACCTTACTTAATAAAATAAATATTACTGAATATTTTGAAAATCTAACTGTTAAATTGCATGTTCTTTACGTTCTTAATACACATGTCAAATTTTATGTCAATCAGATATTATTTATTATATGATTTATAATGTTATATTTTATATATAATTTTAAATTACAAAAACTTGTAGTTTAAACAATTTATTGATGACATAGCTATTGATCTTTAATTTTTTAGAAATTTTGCAAGCATGTAAGATATAAGAAGAAGATATAATCCAATGGTGAATTTGTCAAAATTCACATCTAATAAAAAAATATTGAGTAAGGTTGTAGTTTAAGGTTACAACTAATTTTATAACTAAATTTTGTCCAAATTAAAACGTGGTATCTTATTTATAAAAAATGAAAAATTCATAAAACTGTTTCAGATTGCATTAGTTTTGAGTTTGAGAAATTAAGAAGAAATTAAGAAGAAAAACAAATATGAAAAAATTTCTTTTCTTTTTAGGTTTTCTCAAAAACCAAGCAAAGCCCAAAGCCAAGAAAATCATTAATTGATTTACTCTCGCAATCACAACAAAATCAATCACCAACAACTACATTGAAATTTTTTCATCTAATTTCCTATGGTTTCTCAAGAACCAAACAGGAGAGTGAGAGATTGAGAAAGCTAGGAAAGAGGGAACGATTTCATGAAGGAGAAGAGTACTCAACAGATGAACAATGAGAGAGAGATTGATATCATTGCTGTTGGAAAAGGTGGAGGGGGAGTAGCAAATCATAATTTGGTATCATCGCAGTTCTCATCTTCATCAGAGGTGGCCAGCAACGCCAAAACCATAGCTAGGAACAAAGCTCAAGAAGTGGATCTTGGTGTTTGGGAGGTGGGAAAATAAGAGCAAAACCTAAGAAAATCATTAAGAAGAAAAAAGAGGAAAAAGGGAGAGAGGAAAGGAGGTTAGGCGACTGGGAATAGGTTAGGATTTAATTTTGTTCTTTTTTTGTGTTTTATTTAATGTATATGGGTAACTCACTAGACCCAGTGGATTTACCCATTAAGACTCATTTAACTAGTTTACCCAATAGGTTTTTACCCATTTAACCCAAATGTTTAATTGGGTTAGGTCATGACTTACCCAAATTAGATGGGTCATAGGTGGATTAATGAGTTTGGTTAAAAATTATCACCCCTAGTCATAACCTAAAACTACAACCTTACTCAATATCTTTTTATTAGAGGTGAATTTTGACAAATTCATTGTTAGATTACATTTTCTTCTTATATCTTCTATACTGGCAAAATCTTCAGAAGATTAAAGATTAATAGTTATGTCACCAATCAATTGTTTAAATTTAAAGTTTTTGTAGTTTAAAATTATATATAAAAAATAAGTTTGTAAATCATATAGTAAATATCATAAGATTAACGCAAAATTTGACATGTGTGTTAAGAGGCATAAAGAACATACAATCCAACGATGACAATGGTAAAAGAAATAACAATGGTGAGAGGTGGTAACAATGGTGGTTGTCAAATGACGTGATGGGACCATGAGGGTGAGGTCGGATAAGGACAACGAGACAAATGCAGGAGAAAGAACTTGGTGCCATGCCATGGTGTCTATGGTTCTGAAGTCTTTTTCTCTCTCTTCTCTTTGTAGGTTAAACCTAGGCTTTTCTTCTTTCTCCATTGGGTTTCAATTTCATGGGATTGAGTTTGTTTTTTAAATTCCATGTGAGTCTCGCATGACCATTTCGTTAGTACATTAACGGTAGATTAATTGGAGTATTGATTTGGTAGCTGTGTAAAGTTGAGGGAGTAAATTGGCCAACATAAAATTTCAAGGGGTGTCTTGGTTACTAGTCCAAAGTTAAGGGGGTGTATGAGCATTTTTCCCAATTTAATTTTTATTAGAAAATATATTTGTGTTACATTGGTTATTGCAGCCAAATGAAAAAGAAACGAAAATATACTTTTGGCCCTTACAGTTTGAGATTATTTTCATTTTGGTCTTTTATGTTTTATTCCATTTTCATGTTTTTTATTAATAATCTGACCATTATGTGCTAAATAAATGCTGACTATTGTGACTCGTTACCCATATAAGTCAATTTTTGTTAATAATTTGATTTTAAGTGTTAGATATGTGTTGTTTATTAAGACAAATCACCCACGTAGTTATGATTACTAAGTATCAAATAACTATCATCAACGTTCATTAAGACATACTACCCATATAATGTCAATTTTCACCATATAAAATTTATAACAAAAATACATCGGAACAAAAAAAATATGAATGGGCCAAAGGCCCAAAGTGAATACAGCCTATTTTTTATGATCAAAAGTGTACTTCACTAAAATTTAAAAAAAAAAAAAAAAAAAAGTTTTTCTGTACAAACTTACAACAGTTTCGAGAACTCAACTGCCTGCGTACACTGGAGTCTGGAGTGGACAGTGGATTTCCCAGAACAGGGAACGAATCTTGTGAACTGAAACTTTCCTCACTGTAGAGAGAGAGAGAGAGAGAGAGAGAGAGTGGAGGGCATCATCATCATCATGATGAGAAGGAAGCTACGTGAGTCTCTCTCTCTCTCTCTAAAGAGTAAAGATAGAATTATAAAACTTGCTTAGATTAATACGGGGTTTTGGTTGTGGAATTCACGACTTTTTCCTTGATGGGTTTTAATTATTTTGTCCAACTGTTTGAAATACTTAGCTTAGTTTGCTTTAATTTTCTAGTTTGGAATGTTGGACTAATGGGTTTAGTTTCAAAGCAAAGTGAATTGTTGTATTGCCTAACAAAATGGGTATCATTCAATCTTGTCAACCGAATGTGTATCTGCCCTGAGCCCCTGTTGCATTTATTTTCTATAACATAAATAATAAGAAATAAATTAGATGATTACAAACTGAATTTTATTTTATTTTTTCATTTTTTTTTATATTTATAAATTATTGTTTAAATGAGTAGATTAGATTTTACCACGTCATTAATGTAAAACATTGATTATCATCGTTTTGGCATCTATTTAAATTTTTGATGATATGGCGAAATCCAATTCACTAATTGCAAAATGGATAAATAAGATTTTAAGAACTTCATAGAGTGGAGTTACCTAAAAGCTCTAGAGGATCCTAATCCCAATTAAAGCTAGACCTTATTGGCATGAAGTGAGTTTTGAGTTATTATTTTAACAATAATATGGTCAATGGTAAAGTTAAACTGAATTTCTTTTTTGGTCAATTGGGTGAGTTAAAGTGTTTCCCATGAAAATTGGAGTTTCTTGTTGAATAGATGCAAAAATAAATCACAAGAACCCAATTTAAATTGTGTGATTTCATGTGCAAATGGAATCAATTAACATGTTACTTTCGGCAAAATTGGTCACTGAAACTTGATGAAGTAAGAGACTTTCAGCCCTACACTGACTGTCAAGAATGGGAGCTAGTGAGGTCATGTCAACTTATGTCAACAATTTTATTTAGTAAGGTTTGTAAGAAAGCTTTAATAGAGTTTATGGTAGTAGTTTCTTCTGTAATACTTTTTTTTTTTGAGTTTTGGACATCAAATGACCTGCAAAACAAGCCTCCTTTCAAATTGGTTTGAAAGGAAATAAATGTAATGGAATGCATTGCATGAGTAATACGAGTAAAACCTTTTCCATTATAATTGATAGTAGTGAGTTGGATGATGAAGTTATTTATTGTTCATTTTCTATTTATACTTCTTAGATTTTGAAAATTTCCATCCATTTGAGGGTCACAGTATTAAATTAGGGTGGAGGTTTATGGCCTTCTAGCTTCTTTGATTTTTGAACTTTCAATTGTATCAATTTGCATTTGCACACTAGCACCAATGAAGTCTGTATTGTGCATGTTTCATTATGACCTTTGATCCATTGTAAAGTGCTTTTCACGCCTTAAACAGTTGAATGACCAAGCATTGCTTTTTTGTGTCTTTGGGCTTTGTGCTTCCCATTTATTTATCTTTTGAAGTACATGCTCCAGATCAAAAGAAAATCAAAGGAAATTTATTGAAAGTTTAACAGCCTCTTTACAATAAAATTTAACTTGTCAGATCATTAATTAACTCAAGTTTTGGAATTTCACTACAATCATCTGGATGATGCTAATTTTTTGTTACAGCATCAAATGGTTTATGGCTGCTTGCTTGCTTCACCAATTTCAATTATCTCACTTTTACCTTTCTTACAAACATATACCTTACTAGTAAAGACTGCTTAAAAAACTCTCAACTTTTTGAAGCTTACTCCAATACTTTGAGGGCTGTTATTTCAAGAATTTTTTTTGCAAGTACTTAAAATACTATTTCCACCTTTATTGATTTGCAATGATATTCTGTAATCTTACACATGCAGTTTGCTGTTTTGCATGAAGGCTGGAAATACTGAAGAGGCATATCAAGAAAAAGAGGTAATACCTGGGCAGAAAATCTATTAACAGTTTCCCATCGTTGTTTTCATCTAGAAAGTTTCTAGGAAAAGAAGGCGCAAAGATTAATGTTTAACCCATAATTTATTTTGGAGACTTTACTTAAATGACTAAATACATTATAAAATATATGCGAAATTGGAAATCTACATTATTTTAAGGAGCTAGGTACCAAACTAGTTAGCTGCAGAAAACAGTGCAGGGGCTTTACAGAAATAAAATATCTCGGTTTCACCATAAGTTAAATAGTTAACTTTTTTCTGTTCTGTATGAACTTTTCTTGGAATCTTACATTTGTACGTACCTCTAAAAGAGTTTGGTTTTTTGAAGAGTGTTCATTTATATATCTTGGTCTAATACTTACACTGGGTTTAGTACATGACTACATGTTTGTTCGTGTTCAACAGTGGATTTCAATGCTTATATATGTGGGAATTACAGAATGATTTCAGATTCTGCTGAGATGGAACTTGATGTGGACTTGGACAGCAAGATAATAGATTGCTCAATAGGAAGGGAGATTTGTGTTACCGAGGCAGGAGAAATGCTTGATTTATATGAGGGGAGAGAGTTAGGTATACATGAAATAGATAATAATGTGGAACCTTATGTTGGGATGGAGTTTGAATCTGAAGAGGCAGCTATGATGTATTATGATGCATATGCTAAGCGTTTGGGCTTCATTATCAGAGTTGGTAATTGCCATCGTTCAGGTCGTGAAGGATCAGTTATCAGTCGAAGGTTTCTTTGTAACAAAGAAGGTTTCCGTGTTAATAATAACAAGACAAGAAATACAAGAAGTCTTGAAGTGAGGAAGCCAAGGCAGATTACTAGGGAGGGTTGCAAGGCTATGATTATGGTGAGGAAAGAGAAGACAGGAAAATGGGTTGTCACAAAGCTTGAAACAAAACATAATCACCCAATGGGGATATCTGTTGGCAAGGGTCGTAGGTGTACAGTTCAGGCCAGACCGCAGGTTAGTTTTACATAAACTGTTTATAATTTTATGACAGAGTCATATGTGTGTGTGCGTGCATACGGTACTTTATCTTGATGCCGATTTTAATAAGTCATATATAATAATAGAAGTAGTTTTGCTTCCATTCTACTCATCAGATGCATTGCAACTATAGTGGTTTTCCTTATCATTCTGCTTTGATCTACTATAGATGAATATACAATAAAATCAATGCCACTCCAAATTATTAAATTGAATTGCATAGTTCCCATAAAATTTTCAAGAGGTTCAATAACCTTGACAAGTTACTTTAGTTTATATTGCTCTGGTCTGATGATAGTTTTTGAAGCAAGATTTTTTATGAAAGGATTTATACAACAAATGCAAGTGGAAAATATAAAGTTGTCTTCTGTTCTTTGTCTACCTCCCAGCTCCCTTAATAAAATATTCTCCCGTCTAAATCTTGAGGAGAGGAAAATTTGTTTTGTCCCTTTGCCTACTGATTGGTTTCTACTAGAATCTAATTTTATTCATCTGATCATAAAAACAATATCTTGATCTTTGTATACATTTTCAATTGAATGTTTTAATCCTCTTAGCTGGAACTTGCTTGCCAAGATTTATCCTTTTAAATCTCATGGATTCATCTTATCTGGAGGATGGATATCTCTTGACTTAGATGCCTTCTTTACCCAAGAAGTGGTCGTCTATTTTACTATGTTTAGGGGATACATTATGTGTTCAAATCATAGAATGCTATTTTAATCTATATAGTATGTCTCTTTGTTTCTTTCCATTCTTTCAGAGGAAATTTCTTCCACTTTTGTGTCTTCTCTTAATTATTTGAATATATAAAAAAGATTTTAGGTGAAATCTGCTACACAAAATTAAAATAGAACTGGAATTGGTATCCCTAGGAATAAATTGTGATTCCCATTCACTTATTTGGTTGCTATGGTGGAATAGAAGCGAGAATTAGAAAATTTTTCTTCTTTGTTATAATTAATCAGTTTCATAGTGGAAAAATATATTATATGCATAGGTTGCTACCTGGCAGGATCAAGTACATCAAATGTGGCTAGATCAAGTGTATGCAAACATGTAGTTACAACAAAATAAATAAATGTGTAGTTGTGTTTATTTTGATGTCTAAATAATATTGGTTTTCAATGTGTAGTTTACTGAATAGTTGGTGCTGTTTATGGCTTGGTAAGTGTAACGAGTGAATGCCTGTGGCATCATGTGACTACAATTGGCCTGATGTTGCTATTAGAAGAATTTTCATAGACTTGTTTGATTTGACGTGATTTTGCCAATCAACAATAATGCTCAGCAATTAGGATGAGTTCCTTTGAGTTTGCAATAGGCCAATGGTGAAAAGGTGGAAAGTACCTTGCAGCACTGATCTTTTCTATGTCATGGTCCAGGTCCTTATGAATGCGGCAGAAAATGTTTTTTTACTTCCTTTGAGAAGGGCCCCTGAAATCTTCAGTGGGTTTGAAGAATTTGAGTGAAAAGTAGGCCAGATTTTCAACTGATTCACAACGAGTAATTCCCTACTAGCTTTGTAGCTTGAAAGGGGCCATCATATATAATTGTCATTATTGGTGCACCACATTCCATTTAAACTTTTTTTTAGATTTGGGGAGTAAGTTTAAACAAAGCTTTATTTCCAACTCGCAATTCCTACAATCATTCTCTCTTATTAGCACACTCTTTCATGCTCTCTTATTAGCATAATAATTCATGCATTGTTTCTTGTGAAGCTAACTCAAGCTTCCAGTAGTAATTCCTTCTTGGACTGGATATACCTATACTCTGCGAAGCACTTTCATCAGTTCACTGCACTGCCACTCATGGAGAGTAAGTGGCTACTTGGCTGGTTGCCAATGTACTGGCACTCATCCTGGTTGAGGATCAATGTACGTTGTAGAAAAAAGGCACTGGATCCAACAGATTTGTCCAATTATTATGAGTTGCAACCCAATTGTTATAGGTATTTCCTCTAAAAATATGCATTCAATTTGGCCATCTGTCTGAGGGTGATTGGCAGTAGAGAACTTTAACTTTAAACCCATCAGTTAACGAGTGCAGTCCAAAGTTCTCCAGTAATTTGAGTTTCTTGGTCATGCACAATGTCCTCTCACAACCTAAAGTACTTTACAAGCAGTGTGGTGAAATCCAGAAAATGCCTTCAAGGAATTAAGGTTTCCAAACTGATGAGGTGCATGGCTTCATAAGACACACTTGCCTCAGTGAAGCAAGGCATCAACTTTTATCTTGGACGCCTATGCGTTTAAACTTTAAACAATATCAACTGTTATCTCTGTATTTAAATGATAACGGGCTATATATGGACAAGGCGCGTCACCCATGAAGGCAAGAATTAAAAGAGAAGTAAAAAAATAAATTTATCTGGTGATACCCTTCTGTATCTAGTGCTGCACCAGGTGCTTTTTTGCTTTTTCTTGCCCTTTGCAGAGATTGTTCATAATGTAGATTTAATGTGATGGGGTTTTGGACTTGGAAGTTTGTATACCGGGCATGATGTTTCATGGAGTATGTCTCTGGAGAGATATAAGGACAGCTGAGATTTCTTTTCTAGGTTCTAAACTTTTAAGATTTAGGATAGTAATCCAGACTGTTTTCAGCAATGTGTTTGGTCTGGGAAGTTATGGAGTCTTTCTTTGTTATTCTGCTCAATATCAATGAGGATGATGCTTTTGCTTCCCAGTTGTTTGCATGGTGTCAACTTTATTGCAGTCATATCCTTATAAGATTTTTTTATGACTAGGAATTGGATTATCTCTGTGAGCTTTCTGTATTTTTCTAGGGGCTAGGGAGAGGGCAAGGGGATGGATGAGGTGACCTGGACTTTAAATAGGAATCAACAATTTGTGGTCGTCCCTTTTACATGGTTTAGAGGGCTCCAGTTTTCCGTGGAAGTTTCTGCTCATGGGGTCCCTTCAAAGGTTTTCTTTCTGGTCCTGTGTCCCTGGTTGTACTACGCACAAACACCAAATTCTTATCTACTAAACCTTATTTAGAGAAGATACTCGCTTTTTAGTTGCTGCAGAATCCATCAAGAGGCAGTGAGTCAGTGAATTGGCTTGGTACCTTCAAATCTTAATTTATTATTTATGAGGGATATTTTTTTAATCCAAATTTATGAGGTGCTTGCTGGTCTGGATTATTTGGCCTGATACTTGATCTTATGGATGATTTTGTCTGTATGGAAAAAATGAAATAGTCAGACTTCTAGGCTGGATTTGGTCCTTGTGAATGAAGTAAGTAGTTTGTCGTTTGAAGAGATGTAAGTTTTCCTTGCAACTATATTTTTTATGCACTTTTCACTTGCATGGATGATAGACTTTTTCTTTGCTCTTTCTCCTTTTTTAGATCACATTGATTGCTTAGGTGTTGTTTGTCATTGCTCCATAAAATACAAAGAAAAGGAATCCTTTTTTCCAACCATTCTAAAAGGACTTTCCATTGAAGATCTGTTTGGTAATGAGTTAGAAAGTCCTAGGTTATGCAACTTTGTTAGAATTTCATCTTATGAAAGCAGGGTAGGAGAAATCTTCTTGGAACTCGTGTGCTGGAAGCACCCAGATATTCTAATAAAAATTTCTTCTTTGACTAGTAAGTCCATTTTTTCTTATTTATTGTGCCAATTGGGCCAGAATTAAATCAAAGCACTCAAGAAGGTATCAATAAAGTAAGTATCAAGTTTCAAATTTCACAATGCTGCATACCAACAGGGGTGTTCAAAAGTATTTTAGCGTTTCCATGTGTTACTCCACTGGAAATATGTGAATTGTCTCTTTGTTTACTCTTGGAGTCAGGAATGGCATCATGGGAAACATGGTTTAATATTTTTTGAGAGCATTTCTCTTGATTATAATTTTACCTCTAGCAATTTTCCTTTCTTGCCTGTATTAGGAAATTTACACCAACAGAGGAAAAAAAGGGATAGGTAGATAAAACAGATGGTTTTCTAACTCCCAAGGCTCCTAAACCTTATTTCTTATTTTCTTGTCATAACTAATGCATTAAAATGTGATTGGTTCCCAATAAGAAGATTGGGATGTTTTCTATATTTGTTACTTCATAAGCCTTGAGTAAATTTTTGACTTTTTTGTTCACTGTAGAATTAACAGTGAGTGTGTCTAAGCTTCATTATCAATGTTAAGTCATTCAAAACAATTAGTAGTGGCTTTTGGCATATCAGTTTTCTGCCATCCTCATATGTAAGAAAAGGAATGATGCGTTTTTGGAGGAGGGGGAACAAAAAAACCCTCATTTCAGCTTTGTTTGTATGGAAACCATTTGCCTGCAAATAGTTTTTACAATCTTTTTGGTGTATTTTATTTTTTTTATATGTAAAATTTTGGAAATTGTATTTTAATATGTTCAGCAGAAGTACATTCTGTTGTGGCCCTTTGAGTGTTTAAGAAAAGTGTCTGACACTGATTAAAATAGGCTGCCTTCCACAGAGGCAGAGCAAGAGCTACATTGTCATCAATGAGGGCAATTGCGCCTACTGAAGTTAGAAAAACTTTTAGGTTCATATAAATATAATTTAAGATTATTTTTCTTAAGTGCCACCTACTTAAAAAAATTGTGTTAAAGAACAAAAAAAGATTTAAAACAGAAAATTGATGTGGATGAAGGAGAGGAAAACCCTACTATCTAAATATCAAAATATTTAATAACATTTGACCATGCAAGTTTTTTTGTTGTGTTGCCAATTTGATTTTAAATGTTTATATCTTTGGCATTTTTATTGTACTGGTTGGTTGATGACTATTTATTTAATATAGTTGTGAGCAATGTGCATTTGTCATAAGACTAGCAATTATAATCTTACTGAAAAGTTGGATGTTTATATGTCATAATTCATATGATTTCTTAGAAAAATGAATACTATTATTTATTATAAAAGTAATTGGACGTTAACTATCAATTAATGTAATTTATTTTTTATTTATTTTCCTGAGTAAGACATTGTAATTTATACTTCTTTTGAAATATTCACTATTACAATACTTGTGTTATATATAAATGTGTATATATATATATATGAAATAGTTCAATTTAGGTCTTTTTCCATAAATGAATGAATGACATTGGTAAAATCTAAAGATATCTATAATTTTCTTAAGAAGAGTGTCATATTTAATTGTCATTTGAAGTGAACTATTTCTGTAAATCTTAACTCTTTATTATCAACTATTAATTTGAACCATTCTCTCTCATAATATAAATAGAAAGGGCTCATTCATCAAATCACCAGAATTGCCATTAATTCAATGGTACTTTTTTCCAGCAAAAAAAAAGGGCTAATATCATGCCCAACTAAAATAGCTAAAGCTACTGCTTTTGTTTAAGTAGTTAATTATAATTGTTGGGCTGTAAATGATTTCTACAAAATTATTGGAGCTTAATTGTCAACATTTAGATTTCTAAGGATTGTTTGTATAATGTAATTCCTTCCATATTTATTACTTTACTCTAATGGAAAATCTTGGAGGTATCATGGCTTAATTAAGCTTTAGCCAAAGCTATACAATTATGTTTATGCATGTTTATTCTGTGCAGGATGAGAAAGATAAGAAAATACGGGAACTGTCCATGGAGCTCGGTCGTGCGAACCAACAAATAGCACAGTGCCAGGAGCAACTAAAAATAATTTTGAAATATATTGAACAACATGCAAACCACCTTACAAAAAGTGTTCAAAAAATAGTTGAGAATGTAAAAGAAGTTGATGCCGAGGGTCAAGCGTAACTATATGATTTGTAGGTGTTAGCAAGCATATATAACCTTCTTGTAATTTTCTCTTATTTAATAGTTGTTCAAGAGGTTGCCAATGATAGAAAAAGGAAAATGATTCACACAAGAAGTGAACAAATTGGAGATGCATATCCTTATGGATTGGTTGCCTATCTTGTTTTACATACTGTGGGCAACCAAAAGAGGTTGGGATTTGTCTTTGAAAATCTTGGTATGATAGTGGTAACTAATCTCTATTGTGGGATTTCACTCTTGTAGATACGTTAAAACTTCTTGACCAAGTTGCCTGCATTTTTAGAAGGTAAAATACAGAAGAACTTCATTTTTATTCAATTAATTCAGGGTGGTACAGATGGACCCATAAATGAAGGGTCTCAAATGAGAGACTCTTTCATATAAGATAAACCATAAACTGACCATTAACTCTACACAAAACACCATTAGGCAATCATAGTAGCTCCCTCCCTACTATAAACTATAAAGCCAATATCTAAGAAGCTTAGATAGACCCAAGATAAAGGGTCTCAATTGAGAGATCCGCAGACACTATTTCATATGAGTTAAGCCATAAACTGACCACAACTCTTCCCAAAACACCATTAAGTTTTAGTTTTAGGAGTTAGTAGGCGAACATAGAAAAAAGATGCTAGTGCGTGACTTTAATTTCTAATCTGGTTGGATCAAAAAATTTATTCTAGTAAGGCATAATTGGATTTTTGAAGATTATGCAATGTTATTTAGAACGGATCAATTGATGAATTGGGAATATAAGAAAATTTATGGACGATCGTCTACGAGCAAAAACTGCAAGCCTTTCCTTATTAGTTTGGGCCAAAAATTGTATGTTCTTAATTCATTTGGGCTGTCTCCTGTTGTTAAATTAAGGATGTAAATTCAAATTCTGTCTACACTAAAAAGGAATCTATTGGTGTTTTTGACTTTGACTTGATAATCAAGAATAATTAAAAAAAAAATGATGGCACATGTTTTAAATACTATCATTTTTTTTTTTGAGAAACAAATCCTCTCATATTTTTTTAAAACAACAACAACAAAAAGTTTGGATCAAGCATCATATTCTCCATCTAATTGATGTTATGGCCAATCAATTGTAAGTAGTCAATCTTTCTCCCAAAAAAATTGTAAGTAGTCAAAAGTGCATAAGGGTAACCAATATTATCAATTGGCTCTCGTTAAATTAATACATTTTAAATTATTTTTTTTAAGAAATGAAAAGAGTGAATGAAACTCATAATTTTTTTAATTCTAAATCTACTTTAAAGTTTAAATAAGTATTCTTTTGACTATGTAGATAATGGTTTATGAATAAGGCATATAGAAGATTTAAAAAAGAAAAAAGAAAAAGAAAAAAAAAGGCATATAGAAAAGTTAGAACTATGTGAAAAAGATAGAGGAATTTGGATATGGTATTGGCTTTGCTATTAGAAATTTCCAAGGAATCTTCGTAACACAGCAAAAGTAGATATTTTCAGGGACCAAAGTTGGGTGGAAGCTCACTTTAATGGCTTCTTAAAAGATCTACACTGTTATGCCAACAACATGGACTTACGGATGTGCAACTAGTGAACCATATATGTGAGTGTGGTAATCTGTCCCACTTGAAACGTGTAATATTCTATTTTCAGGATGTGAAATTATGATTTTGTTTTAGAGAGAATTTCAACTCATAGGGTCCATTCTTGATGATAATTTTATTATAGACCAGGGATGTAGCTAGCTTTGGACTAAGGGGCAACGCCCCCTAAATTTTTTTTTTAAAATATTATTTTATTTATGTGTACTAATTTTAGCAATTTTGTTCTATAAAATTACATTTTTTTCCCTTAAACAATATTATTGATTCTTTTAAAAGTAATGCTATACTCACAAACTTTTTTACAACATTTTTACAAACTGTTTTAGTGGCAAATTCTTATTGGTTCGCATTATGAACTCACCATTTATATCATTTTTTTACTTACTAGTAACCACTTATTACATCAATAATTTATTAAAAAAAAGTTTGTAGCACAAGTATTTTCCTCATTTTAGTGACTATAAAAAAATTTATAGATCTAAAATCTAAAACAAAATATACAAGCCCAAAAAAAATAACTCAACAATAAAAATTACTAATAGTAAAACTTAAAAAAAAAATTAAACTCAATTAACCAATTTTATTTAAAATAAACAACTCTGTCATTTAAAAAAATTATAAACAAAAATAATTTTGTTCTTACCAACAAAAAATAAAAAATAAAAAAAATCCTCAGCAGCTACACAAAGCCAATAGTAAAGCTGCCCCCTTTAATTCAAAGCTCTGGCTCCGTCCTGTATCATACCAAGATATTAATCGGTTTTTGATATAGGTGGAGATTGAACTTTATATCTTTTAGTCAACCATCAGAGATTTTACTAATTGAACTAATTAGAATTTACAAAAAACTTGAGTCTTGGATTTTGTTCAACTTGGAATTTGCAATATTCTATAGATGTGAAGATGGCTATTATTGGTACATCTGGAAGATGTAAATTTTTTCTTATATATAAATAAAGGTTGTAAACTTGGCCATCTTTTCTCATCCAATGTATAGATTACTTGTAAAGTTTTAGCATTGAATAAAAGTAATAACGCGTAGACTTTTACGTTTTACCAAAGAAATAATATATTTGCGAAGTTGCAGGAAGAATGTTAGGTGGGGTGGGGTGAATATTGTAATTTTCGAGAGAAAGTGAAAGCAATGAAAATTATTTACAGCCACGTGTCCTTCAGCTGAAAGTTTCAAAAATTTTCCCCCTGAATCTTGGTCCAGAAGAAACCTCACTTATAGAAAGTCGGTGGAAAATTCAGGTCACCATCATGTCATTTGGACTAAAAGTATGATATAACAACTCAGCCAATAAAATGTATGATATAATAAAGTTTTTTTTAAAAATCACTAAAATTTTATATTTATCTCATAATAACTTTTCTCTATATGCCGACTGACCTCTAAAGTCTAAACCAACAAAAAGTTTATGATTAGGTAGTGTAGATGATTATTTGACCAAAAATAAAATAAAATAAAAGACTGAAATATGCTTTTTATTAATAAAATATGTTTGTAAAATTTAAAATATTGTAATTTTATATTTGAAATATTTATACCTTGTAAATTTTTGGCTGACGTAGTGGGAGTAACACTTCTGATAATTTTCAAAATATGGTTTGATTTAGGTGATGAATAAATGATTATTTAATAAATAAATTTTAATTTAGTTCAAAAAAAACATTTAAAGTTCAAATTTTATTTAAGAGTTTTATTAATGTAAGCCCTTAGAGCAATAGCTAGTAAATTATTTTAGAAACTTTTTTAAAGGAAAAGCAAAAAAATAATTAATTTTTTTTCAATTTTTTAAAATTTTCATAAATTTTTTTTAAAAATAAATGATTGGTATGTGCCTTAACATTAAGAGCATGACTCTTTATTTTATATCAAAAATTGAGTGATATTTTTTATTGGATAAAAAAAAAAACAATTATTATAAACCGGATATTATTACAAAACGAAAAGGGTACACTCTTTTTTTATTTTTTAATCAGAAAAAAAAAAAATTCATGAAAAGAGGGGCACTTTATTTATTATCAATTTGGGGCATTCCAGTCATTTTGTATTGTAATGTCTTTGTCAAACATCAGGTTTAGACATTTGTACTTTTGTTTTGAAACAGTCCTCACCATCTGCCACCTTCACTGCTTCAAAGTTCACACCCTTATTAAAACACCATACCAAATTCACCAATAAAGCAAAACCCAAAAGCAAACCACAAATAAAAAGCAAAGTATTCTCTCTCTTCTTCCTTCCAAGAAACCATCATAAACCCTACAAGCAACAATCAATTAACAAAACAAAACCACACCTCCTTCCTTCATCAACATCCTCTCTATCTCTCTCCACACAAAAAACACATAAACCCCTTAAGCAACAATATATAGCAATACCACCATGTCCATGGATGAGTATTTTCTCTCTCTCTCTCTCTCTCTCTCTCTCTCTCTCTCTCTCTCTCTCTCTTTCTCTAGCTTTGATTCAGATAAAACCCATATCAAATATATAGCTCATATATGTGTTTTCTTTTTGCAGATCTCCAAAAGTCTTCGGCAGAGTGACATCAAATTCTATCACGGAGACAACAACAAGTGTACACGTGACAGCCTTGGATGGCCTAGTGAATGTAAACTCACTCTTCACAATAGCAGTTTTTGTGGGTCTTTCTCTAACAACACCGAATCAACGCAGCCTTGAACCCAACACAGCCTGTGATGCTGGCATTGACGTGGCGAGGAAACTCTTGGTGTTTGAGGTTGTCTCTTTTAGCTTCTTCTTGTTTTCTTCATTGGTGGCACAGGGGCTTAAGCTGGCTATCAACTTGTTGAATAGTAAGGATGTGGATGAGGCCTTCAGGGCCCACATAAATTTGAAGGTTTTGAGGCTTGGAATGATGGGGTCGGCTATTGGGTCGGTGATGGGGTGCTTGTTTTTGATGCTGTCAATGGTGAATGTGATTCAGATCAGGTTGGGGATGTTGTCCTGTGGGAGTAAATCTGCTGTGCATGCTGTGGCCGCTTTGCTAATCTTGGTTTCTTCTGCTCTTATTGTTTATATTTCCACTGCTATTTATGCTTTTTTGCACTGATCTTGTTGTTATTGCTTCAAAATGATGTATTGGTACTTAATGTCTGTGTATATTTGTGTGCGGAAAAGAATACATATGGCCGACCCCAAAATTTTGGGAAAAAGGATATCTCTCTGTTTAAATGATTCCATTTTATGATTGGGGTAAAAATTAAATTATGTGCCAGCCTGTGTTTAATGTTTGATCTAGGAAATCAAATCTTAATGGACTCTTTCCATTTCCATTTCCATTTCATGTGAAATGGAGAGGATCGATGGCTTTGTTTATTTTTGACTACTTGTGCCGCGCCCACCTCGCTAGTGCTGTTTGAGGGTCCTCACTGGTTATAACTGAAATGAGGGCAAGTCTTTGTGGGTTAAGGAGGAATTTGAGATGGGAAATTTGGGAATTGTTAATTCTTGAAGATTCATGAAAAGTTGGTTGTTCGGTTGATAAGTTAATTATAATTTGTGTGAATGTCTCAATTCCTCTGAAATGGGAGAATTCTAACCATGTAGGAAATGTTAATCTTGCATATCTTGTATTTGTGTTAGAAAATGTTCCTAATTGAGCTTATTTTTTATAATTCTATTGTCATGATAAGTGGGGGGAGAGGGGATTCAAGCACTGGTTCTCCTTATAAAGGTGATCGGACAATGTCATTGAGTAACAAGGCTCTTGGCTTGCCTAATTGAGGTTATTGTTGGTAAATAGATAACTTTTGTTTGTTGAGACCCTGTTAAGGATAAGATTAGTTTGATTTGGACGTCAATTAACTTGATGTGGAATTACAGATCTTTACAAATGGCCACATCATTAAAAATTAAATTATGTGCCAGTCTGTGATTGTTAGATCTAGGATATCAAATCTTAATGGACTCTTTCCATTTCATGTGAAATGGAGAGGATCAATGGCTTTGTTTATTTTTGACTACTTGTGCTGCGCCTACCTCACCAGTGCCGTTTGAGGGTCCTCATTGGTTATAACTGAAATGAGGGCAAGGCTGTGTGGGTTTAGGGGGAATTTGAGATGGGAAATTTGGGAATTGTTAATTCTTGAAGATTTATGAAAATTTGGTTGTTTGGTTGACAAGTTATAATTTGTGCGAATGTCTCAATTCCTATGAAGTGGGAGAATTCTAACTATGTAGGAAATGTTAATCTTGCATATCTTGTATTTGTGTTAGAACTTATGCCTAATTGAGCTTATTTTTGATAAATCTATTGTTGTGATAAGTGGGGGAGAGGGGATTCAAGCACTGGTTCTCCTTATAAAGGTCATTGAGCCACAAGGCTCTTGGCTTGCCTAATTGAGCTTATTGTTGGTAAATAGATAACTTTTGTTTGTTGGCACCCTTTTAAGGATAAGATTAGTTTGATTTGGACGTCAAATAACTTGATGTGGAATTTGACCTACTTATTTGATTAGATTTGGTTATAATTTTATCAATGTGATAGGATATTCACTTAATCAGCTCAAAACCTAATCTATAATAATTGTAATCATCAATATGAGAGTATTGGTTAGGAAAGGAGTTAGCTTTTATTATACTCAGCTGGATTATATACTAGTACTAATAATTTGTTGATCAGTTTGTATATTGGTACCAAAATCTTCCCCTTTTAAAGATTTTATTGGGAATAGTGCTGGTTTGGAGTCCTCATTTGTTATAAATGAATAAGCACATTGTGTCTAATGGGGATTAATATTAGCCTGTAATTCTGTTCTGTTTAAAGTGTTTTGGTTAGAAATTATGCCCAATTGAGCTTGCTGTTAATAATTAGCTAACTTATGTCTATTTCAACCCATTAAGGACAAGCTTAGTATTATTTAAATTGCCTGACCAACTTGATCTGCCATTTGACACATTTAAATGATAAGATTTGGTCCGAATTCAACCTATACTCTAGAATCTTCCTCATCAATGTGAAGTATTACTTTAATTTTCTTAATTGATTAGCAAATGAGTTAGCTTTTACTTGGATAATCAGCTAGCTTGGTTAGCTTTAGTTTTACCTCTCGATTAGATATGTTGTTGACCTTATTGTTAATTTATCTTTGTGGTATCACATTTAAATGTTGGTTAGACTTACCCTTGTACCGATGTGGATGATGATGTTCTATTACACATATTGGAGAAAAACATTCTTGGCTAGACTTGGTTATCTTAGCTAGTTGAGTGTTTTTGAAACTAGCTTGATCAAATACTTTGCTGAACTTTTGTTTACTAAGCTTACTGGGTGTGGATTAGGTCAAACTGTGCAGTGCTTGGGAATTGATCTTACGTAATTTTGACCAAAACTATTAGGCTATTGGATGATTGGCTGACAATATTTGGTTAAAAGCTTTTTTACATAATTACCTGGCTTATTCAATTTGGTTTATATTGGCCTTAACAAGGTTTAGGAAGACTATCTCATCCAGAGACTCAACATATCTATGTTCCCAGAAGCTCCTTTGAAGTTACCAAGTCCTACATGGTTATTTCCTTCATTATTGTCATCTATGCAACTGGTATCTATAATAACTACCTCAAAGATATATAGCAGCTATTCTTAGACCAATAAATCAAATGACTGGTTATCCTAGATTTTACTGAAGTCATCTCATGCTGGTTCTCTGATCCAGGAAGGCCTTTTTTAAATGTCAGTCAAGTCCTTGATCAATCTCAATATGTCACAAGTCTCAAAGCTCCATGCCTTCTGTTAGTTAATGAAGCAGAAAAGATTGGATTTTAATGGCCCAAAAAGACGTGAATAAAGGCTTGAATCCATAAAAGATTGGATTCAAGTCATTCTTAACCTAATCCCTTAATGAAAAAGAGGTAGGAAAAATGTATGGTTTTAGAGAGAGAGAGAGAGAGAAAGGGGGGAAAGGGGGGGGGGGGGGGGGGCGGGGGGTGGGTGGTGATTGCTTGGAGTAGTCAGTCACCAAGAATATGAAACTAGTGTCTCCAGGAGTCCTTGTCCCTTTGAATTTTGAACCACAAGTTATGGGACAAATAGTTGGGCCCTTGAAGACAGACTGGTGATATCTATGGTTTTCTCTTTGCAATTTGACCCTATTGGCCTCTCTACTGCTGAGGGTAAAAGAAAATTTTCATTAATTTGATTGATAGCTTTGAGTTTGCTCTGGCAGCAACGTTTGATTGGACTTGATAGAATGAACAGGAGTTCCTCTGCCTCCCAGTGACCAAATAAAAAATTCTGATTAAATTGCCAACCTGAATTTCTCCCTGACGGTTTTGTTTCATATGTTTTTAGGCTTCTATCAAATTTACATTTTCCAGAACACAGGTAATGTAGTAGCAATGGCTTGAAAGAAGCCATCTGTTTTGTTTATTTTTTTGGAAAGAAGCCATCTCAAGTCTAGAGCACAAAGCCTGGAAGCAAAGAAATAGGCTGTTTACTTGTCAACTCAAGAAAAACAAGTTCATTGGGGTCAAGGCAACTCAAGAAAACAAGGGACGGTGTTTTTGCTCTGTTAAGGGCAAGAGGCTATTATTGAATGTCTTCCCTCTCACAGTTAAGTCCACAGTTATGCAGAAACTAGGAAAGCAGTAAGTGATGGAATGATGATCACGGCATAATTAGGTAATTTTCTGTAAAACATAATAGGTGGACTTAGTTTACTTAGCCAGTTGAGTTTTGTTGAAACTGGCTTGAGCAAATACTTTTCTGAACCATTGTGTGCTACTAAAGCTTCTTAGATGAGGGTCTAGTTCAAACTGTGGAGAGGAACTTGGGAACTGATTTTAAGAAAAAAAATATTGGGCTATTGGATTATTGGTTTATACTGGCCTTTCAGAATTTAAGAATGCCATTTCATATAGAGACTCACCATATTTGTGTTTCCAGAAGTTGCTCTAAAGTTACAGGGTTCTACATGGTTATACCGAATATCTTTATTATCATCATCTATATTATTCGTATCTATAATAACACCCTCAAAGATATATGACAGCTTTACTTAGATCATTAGAACAAATGCCTAGTTGTCCTAGATGTTTTTGAACTCATTTCTAACTGCTCAAACTTCTTAGTCTTGGTTATTTTTATTTGCATAGCAAATCTAGCAGCAACTGCACTATGATCATGCTTTTCAAGAACATGGTGGATGATGGGAAGTAACATATATGGGGGTTAATTATAAACTGGTTTTGTATTCTTCAGCCAGGATGGCCTTCTTAAATTATTTGTCAAAAAGTAGCTAAATGATATTGCCTAGTCTCCTATACGAGGAGAATATGAGTTTGTATCTACCCCCACTTGTTGTGACAATTGAATTATCAAAAAAGTTATGTCCTTGGTTCAGCATGAGTCAAGAAGCTCCATAACTTAAGTTAGTTAATGCATCCGAAAAGATTAATTCAAATGAAATGACTAAACAGTGCAGTGAGAAAGACTTGGGTCCATAAAAAGATTGGATGGAGGTAAGCATAGGGAACTTAAGATTGGATTTAAGCCATCAATGAAATAGAGATAGTGAGAATGTTGGGTTTTGGAGGAGAGAGAACAGACCAGTCCGCACTTTTGAGTAGTCAGTCACCAAGAATAGCTCCAAATTCTTGTCTAGTGTTTCCGTCTGGCCTCCTCTATTTTTAATTTTTTGAAGAGCTTCTATGTGTTATTACTCAGAAGGGAAAGGAAAGCGGTCTACCTTGGAAGCGAATGCAAGAGCCTCTGGAAGACTGGAGTTCTAAGAAAGAATTTAGCTGCTGCATGTGCTGCTAAATTACAGTCTCTCTTGACCCAAAGAAAAATACAACCAGCAATAAACTCTCTAAAACATAGAATATTACTGATAATGTTGCAAATGGAGAAATCGGGTGTGGAGGCGGGCGAGGCTAATGAGTCGAAGCAAGACTTGGCATCACCCTCAACAATAATATGGCTCCGTCTTTCAATTTTTGCAAGTTGCAGTCCATAGGATGGCAGTAGCTTCGGCTTGGAGGGGTGAGCAAATGTGATGTGTTCTCGACCAGACTTTGATGGCAATGCCATTATCATCTCTTGCTACGGCTGCTAGAACTGTGAGGGATTTTGTCGTAGCTTCATCAACGTTAATCTTGATCCAACCATGTGGGGAGGCTGCCATTTGCTGTGTTAGACTAGACATATTATTGGCCCAAGTGAGAACAAGCATATTAATTTATAGTATATAAACTAATAAACCCTACATTGGGTTCATTATAACACAAGTGCTTAATATACTATAATATGTAACTGTTTAGGGTTTTATTATCATTGTAGACATAGGCTGAACCACATTAACCTTTATATGTGAATTTCTATCTTAAAAAAAATAAATAAAAAAATTACTGGTCAACGTACATTAGTTGGGCTTTAGCAGGATGTCAAATTGGGCTTCAGACTTAACAAAGACCCACTTTACCAAGACGTAAGGATTACAAGAAGTGGCCCACCGTTTGGTCCCTCATGGACTCATGGGCCATGGCTATGTCCAAAGCTTTATTTTGTTTTTTTATCATTAAAAAAACAAAACAAAACAAAAACAAGTCAAAAATCAAAACAAAAACCACAATAGTGTTACAAGGTGATCACATATAGCTTGTCTTTTCAGTGGTGTAATTCTATGCAAGGTATTGACACAGGATCCTATCTATTTCAACAGTTCTATCATGCCAACCAAGATGTCCACCTTGTCATTAGTGCCATGTCAATCGAGCAACATAGGTGCCACACCAAGCTATATATTCAAGACCTTCCAAACTCAAGCTTTCACCTTTAGTTTGAGGGAGGATGTTAAACATATTATGGCCCAAGTGGCCCATACCAATTGTAAGCCCATGTACTTGTCGAATAAATATATTAATTTTAGGTTAGCCTATGGTTATCCTAAAGTTAGTCAAGTATTCTCTAGTATATAAACCCTATATTGGGTTCATTGTAACACAAGTGCTTAATGCTTAATATAATATGTAGCCGTCTAGGGTTTTATTATCAACATAAATATTTGTGTGTGCTCTCTCTTTTATGCTTTTACTCATCATTCAATCATCACACACAATTACGAAACAACGCTCACATGCTAGAAACCAAATTGGGATTAACTGAGTGAAGGTGTACCTGTTCCATCAGCTTAGTGAAGGTGTACTAATTTTGGAGAATGAGATTAACTGAGTCCACAATATCAGCAAACTTATGTGAACCTCAACTTATTGGACATATGTTTCACTATTCAATAAATTTTTATTTTTTCAAATGCCATTGCATTAAGTTTTCTCCTTATATCTACTAGTCTCTAAGCATGCTCTCACGCGCGTGCTGAGAGACTTTTCTATTTTTTTTTTTCTCCCTAAAGTCTAATTTCATTTATCATAATTTAGAGTTGTTGCATTTTTCAATTACAAAAATACCTAAAGGTGTGGTGAGATTTATATAAAAAAATTATTTTACTCATAAACACATAAATAGCTTCACATTTCTAGGTATTTTTGTGATTGAAGAATGCAACAACCCTGAATTATAATGAATGAAAATTATTAAACTTTATTTATAAAAAAAAGTCTCTAAGCAAGCGTGTGCTTAGAGGCTAGTATTCTTAACATCACTCATTTATTAGAGAAGATCAAAAATTCATTTTAAAAAATACAACTATTCGACAATCAAGTTATTTGAAATTACTAACCATTTCTTAAAATACATAAATTTAAATTTTTTTGATATAACAAAATTTCACAATAATTTTTTAATCCTAGTCAAAGAATTTAACAATCATTTCTTATATGAACGTTTCTTACTTGTGATGACTTGACACCATCACATATTATGAAAAATGTAAATACAATATTTTAGCTAGCGTTGTAAAACTATAATATAATTGTATAAATATAATTTTTTCACTTGTAGCTCAATTGATTCCCAAGTATTGATAGTATTTATAGGCTCTCTCACGTTATCATTTTTTTTAAAAATTTTTTTATGGGAGTTATCTAGTTATTTTAAATCTTAAAAGGTAGTCACTTAGTACACATCCATAACAAAACAAAAAACAAAATTTAAAAAGTATTAATTTTTTTTTTTTTTTGTTCCAGGAAAGGCTCTCGCATTTTTTTGGTTTTTAGATTTTAGGAAAAAAAAGTTCTACATTCACAACATTTTCACAAAATTTTCACAACAAATCTTAACAAAAGTTTCGGATTTCTAAAGAAAAAAAAATTTGAAATATATATATATATATATTATATTTTTTTGGATAAAGGAAAGGCTTCAAGTTATCTTCTTCTTTTTTTTTTTTTTTTTAATGGAGAATCTTTACTTGTTGTTGTTGATTTTTTATATTATTATTTATGGGAGTTATCAAATTTTTTTTTTTTAATCCTAAAATTTAGCCACTTATTATACATCTATAACAAAAGTTAAAAACAAGAAACTGTACCTAATATTTTTTATAGGTAGTAAATTAGTAATTATTTTTAAGGGTACAATTTTACAAATAGTAAACCGCTCATTGAATTGAGTATAATTGAAATTTAAAATATTGAAATAACAAAAGTTAGACTTAAAAACTAAAATATCAAAATGTGAAACATAGAGAATAAATTTTACAATTTGACCCAAAAGAAAAAGTACGAAGATCCCAAGGAATCCTTTGGCCCCACTTTGTTGTTTTCCTAGTTCTTGCATTGCTGCAGATTCCAGCTGTCCACCATGAGAGGGAACGAAATCAAAACTTTAAATGTTGTCTTGTTGTGTGGCCCTTAACAGAGAACAAAAGTTAAGAAACATCTGAAAAGTGAAAACCTCTGATTCAGGTTTGTTTCTTCTTGAGTTTACTTTGACCCAAACTGAACTTGTTTTTCCTCCAAATCTAAGAGCATTCACTTTGATATCTAATGTGTCCCAGTAAATGGTATTGGATAAAAAAAAAAAAAAAAAGTTTATTCAGGGTTACTTTTGCTGTTATGGTTTAATGTATCATGTATGAACTTTTTTTTTTTTTTTTTTTTATCCAATATCATAAGGTCTCAACATTTTGCATTGGATCCATTGCAATTGGTTGAATTTAGGATCGAATGGACTCAGGTTGAGCAGGTTTGTTGAGTTTGGTTCAAATTGAACAACCCTTTAGTAAAAGGCGAAAGAACAGTTTGCTATGTGCTCACCGCGCGCGGCTGCGTCAAATTGAACAACCCTAGATATATTAGATGCAGCTAACATGGTTTACAAGAGAAAGACGAGGTGGTTAACATGACATAAAACTAAGGCGGCTTGATCTAGATTGAGGCCTAAGGCGATTCAAGTGATTTTTAAAAAATATTTAATATCAATTAAATAACATTTAATTAACTTTCTAGATTATAATTTTGTATTTAAAAACCATTTTTCATGCCTTTGAGATTTAAAATTACTAATTAAATTAATTACTAATTAAATTATTTTGTTTAGGTTTTGCTAACATTTTTTTTCAAATTTTTTTTTTACAATTTTAAATTTTGAAAAATTGTTTATGCAAAAATAACTATAACAACATGTACAATTCTATAATTAGTATTAATAAATATGTTGTAAATAGTGAGTTCATATGAAAGTAACGTTAATCTAATCGTAGTAGTTATGAGAAATTGGTGGAAAATTTTGTGTCCCTACCATTACTTTAAGAAAAAATAAAAAACTAGCATTCCACAAATTTTGGGGCCTTTTTATGATAGAGGTCCTTAGAGCACTAGCATTAGGTCTCTTAAAAAAAAAAAATCAATTTTCATACACCAAAAACATTTTCTACTTTAATATAGCATTTGACAATACACTCTATATCACATGTTCTAATTTCATGTTCTATGCATTTATCTATTCATTTTTCTCTTTCTCTATCAACTCACCCATAATCAAATGTGATCCACCACTACCCATAATTAGGGGTGGCAAAATTGGACACGATCCATGAACTCGACATGACATTACACGGAATAAGTAAGTTATGGGTTGGGGCTTAATGGGTTCGTATCATATTTGGGTTAACATGACTGACCCATTTAATAAATGGGTTGGGTTAGTGTTCAACCCATGGAATCCGTTTAACTTGATTTACCTATTTAATTAAATAACATTTTACCAATATACCCTTCAAACTTTAGATATATAAACTTATTAGTTGTTGTAGTTTATTTATTTTTTTTGACATATTATGATTGATTATTTGTGATATTGAGATATGCTTTAGTTTTGAGTTTTGATTGATTATTTGTGATGCAGTTACTCGTTAGTTCTAAATTTTATATTACAAATATTTGTTTGTTTTTTCATAATTTTTTTTTTTTCATTTTGATAAAATTTGATAAATAGGTTGACTCGACTGGCCCGTTTAATAAATGAGTCGTGTTAGAGTTGAGAAATCTTGACCTGTTTAATAAACACGTCGAGTTGGTGTTAACTCATATAGTCGGATACTCATAAGTTGACACGACATGAACCCGACACGCGAACACGAATTGTCACCCTTACCCACAATCACAATGATAACGACTGATCTCCACAGCAAGGAGAGAGAGAAGATTTGTGGCAAGAGGAGAGAGAGAGAGAGAGAGAGAGAGAGAGAGAGAGAGAGAGAGAGAGAGGGACAAGAGAGAGACAGTGGTGAGTCTTCGTTGAGGGACACCTAGAGAGAGAGAGAGTAGAAAGAAGAAAAGAGAAGAAACCAAGAAAGAGAAGAAAGAAAGAAAGTGAGAGGCGGTCTAAGAAGAAAGAGAGAGAGAGAGAGAGAGAGGAAAAATAAAGAGAGAGGCAGAGAAGAAAGAAGAAGAAAGGAGAAAAAACAAAAAGAGAGTGATAGAAGATAAAAGGGTGAGGTGGAGAAGAAAGAAGAAAAGAAAGAGAGAGAAGAAAAAAGTCATAAAGAGGAGAGAGAAAATGAATTATAATTTTTTTTAGCATTTTTATCCGTATCATTCTAAATTTGGAACAATACTGTTCATCTATGCCAAATATTTTGAAACATCTCATGTGAGAGGTTTTTTGGTGTTTAGTTCGCCAAATGTCAAATATTTGGCATTTGGCACACCCGATGCTAATGCTCTTAGCCTTAGGTCTTGGTCTAGAGTGCCTCACTCTCTCTTAAAAGTTACATGGTTTTTGAGTGGAGTTGTGGTGTGCTTTTGTGTTAGAACCCCTTTCTCTCTCCCTTGTGTGTGTGTGTTTGTTTCTCAAAAAAAAAAAAAAAGGTCTTGGTCTAGAGCGAATCATGCATAAAAGTATAAAACTTTCTAAGAGCCTTTTAGCTCAACTAACACCTCTTGGTGGTTTAAAGATGTTGCCTAGATCTCAATTTTCAAATGCCCACTCTCTCAACTATTTAATTAAAAAAATTATATATATATATATATATGTGCGTGTGTGTGTGTCAAAACATTTGTAATAATAATAGAATAAATATGAGTGAGAATAAAGATAATATGGATCTTGAACAATCAAATTCCAAATTAAAAATGGGAATATGAATGTTCCATATTTAGATTTGCTTTGAGAGAAAAAGAAAAAGTGGAATTTGGATTATGAAGAATTGAATTTTACGCAATCCTACTCTTCCAACGTAGTTCCTCAAAAAAAAAAAAAACTCTTCCAACGTATGAACTCCTCACATGCATAATTTATTCCATTTGATAATTGATTCCCAAAAACTTAATTTATTTTGCTATTATCAATTATTTGCCTTTTGCCTCCTTTTAAGTTTAAAGGTTTGTAATTTAAGTTAATTTTACTAGTATGTAACCAACTACCAGTAATATCCAACTACCAGCCATCAGAGATCCGAGAGAGAAAGGGAAAGATGAGTTCTGAGCAGAACGAGGGTACAAGCTACCAGCCATCAGAGCCAATGCTCTACGCCGACAACTGTGGGTTCTTTAGCAGTGCGGCGACCATGAACCTTTACTCCAAGCGCTACAGAGACTACCACATGAAAGAAGAACACGCGGCTCTTGCAGTCTCTGTGAACCTCAGGGCTATAACCTTCGCTGCTGGGACCCCATACACCCTAATGTCATCGGTCACGGTCCCAACAACCACAGCAATCTTACCCTCCTATAAACCAAACCAAAAAATCCCAAATGCAGAAACAATTCCAATCAATACAACACTAAATTGAAAACCAATTAAACTTCTAAGAGAATCTCCTCGGTTTTTCTTAGCAACCAAACAGAACCTATAAAAATGTTACCTTGCCCTCCATGTAACCAGGGGCGTAGCTAGAAATTTTTGTTTGGGGGGGCCAACTTATAATACTAATTTATTAGTTTATACAAACTTTCATAAACACTCATAAATACATATATCTATACACACATATAATTTAGTATCTTTCATAGTAAATTCTTAAAATTTTCATTTTTAATATAAGTTACCAAATTGTCTATCAAAGTGAGTAAAAAATTTTCAATTGAACTAATGAAGTATTTAAAGATTTGAAAGATCCAAGACTTTAATAGACACAAAAACACATTTTACAATAAAAAATAAATGTGAGGGAAAAAAAAAATTCTTTATAACTACTAGATCAATTGGAAATTTTTTTTAAGAACATCATTGGACTAGCTCAAATATTTGGGAGGGTTGAGTCCCATTTTTGTAGGTTAATAATTAAAATGTTAAATATTTATATATAGTATTAAAGTATTTTTAAAATGGGGGGATGGCCCCCCACTCATACAAATAGCTCCGCCCCTGATGTAACGAATCAACTTGGAGAGAGATAGAGGTGGCTTGTTGACCTTGCTCATGAAAAGCCTCTTCGGTATCACCGCATTGAATTTACTCCTGGTCCTCCGCACCAGAAAACGGGTACAACTAATCACAAATCCACCGTACATGTGTCAACCACACATCAAATCCTCCATAACCACAAACATACATACAACATAAAACACGGAAATGGTCTATGGTGAATGCTGATTTACTGGGGTTATTTTATTTTTATTTTTTATTTTATATAATTTTTGGGTTTGTGTTCTTGTTGTTCTTGTTCAAGACACACTTAGATCTCAATTCATATGATTTTAATTTTTTAATTCTATTTTTAATTTTTTTTATTTAGTTAAAATTAATAAATTAATTTTGGGATAATTACAGCAAACCCACCTGAGGTTTGGCCCGTTTGCGCTTTGCCTACCCGTGGTTCAAAACTTATCACTTTGCCCACCTGAACTTCAATCCGTTACCCACCTCTTCCTTTGCCGTTATAAAAACATATTTTTAAGGAAAAACAAACATAACAAAGATCAAAAAGTTAGAGTTTTTTAATGCTTAAGAACTTCTGTGAGAATAGGATAGGATTGAGAAACAAATTCATTTCGTACAAGAAATCCATGAATTTTACGACCCATGTCAAGAAATCCAATCCTTGCACAAGCGGTGAGAGCATTGATAAAAGTAACCTCATCCGGCCTTGCATTAACATCAGACTTGAGCATTTCATCAAACACCTTCAAGGCATCCCAATAACAACGTCCTTGTATACACCCAGAAACCATACTGTTCCAAGACACCACATCACGAATAGAGAGTGGTATTTCATCGAAGACTTGGCGAGCATTATGAAGCAAGTCGCAGAAGGAGTACATGGAAAGCAAAGCGTTTTGGACGAAGACATCGTGTTGGAGACCGAGTTTGAACGTGAGGGAGTGAAGCTCTTGACCTTTGTGGGAAAGTGAGAGACGGGCACAAACTTTGAAGAGGAAAGGGAAAGAATGGCAGTCCAGGAAAAGCCCGAAACGGCGGCGCATGAGATTGTAAAGAGAGATGCATTGTTGTGGTGAAGCAGTAGTGTTACTGTTACTGTGTGAGTAAGCTTTGAACATGAAATTCTAGGCGAAGATATTGGGGTTTTGAATTTGAGAGAAAAGGGTGTAAGGGAAGTGGAGATTGTTGGCATTGGAGTGTGGAGGAGAGGCTGATTGCGCCATTGAGGGTGTGGGTTGTTGGATAGGATTGGAAGGAAGTGGGGTTTGGGGAAAGTGGTGCGGATTTGAATTTGAATTTGAATTCAAGTTTGACTTCTGGTTCTGGGAGTGATGGTGAAGATTATGGGATTGAGAAACCAGGTTGGGGAAGAAATCAGGCCAGTTTTGACAATGTTGTCCTTGTCCTTGTTGTTTTTGTTGTTATTTGCTTCGATATATCTTTTGTTTAACATGGAGATTGGTTAAAATTCATTTTGCATTGAGAAAATTTGTTCTCATAGAAGTTCTTAAGCAATAAAAAACCCTAACTTTTTGATCTTTGTTATGTTTGTTTTTCCTTAAAAATATGTTTTTCTAACGGCAAAGGGAGAGGTGGGTAACGGATGGGTAACGGATTGAAGTTCAGGTGGGCAAAGTGATAAGTTTTGAACCACGGGTAGGCAAAGCGCAAACGGGCCAAACCTCAGGTGGGTTTGCTGTAATTATCCAATTAATTTTTTTAATTTAGATGCTGACGTGACATTTTTTAATGCCAAAAAACATTTTTTATTATTAATTTAAGCCACGTGGACATTAATTTAGTATTATTTATTCCTGCCATTTGCCACATCAGTTTTCTCCGTTTCTGATGTAATGGTAGGGACTAAAACGGGAAACGTTTTTTAGGATAGAGACTAAAAGCGGTAAAAATAAAATGTAGGGACTAAAATGAGAATCCCCTGAAAATGTAAGGACTAAAAGGTGTTTTTCGCCATTATTTTATTATAAAATCTCACAATCTCACAGTGTCTCTGTTAATCTTTGTTCTCTTCTTTATTTTTATTTTTATTTTTCTTTTCCCACAAATCGCATCTCGGTCCGGAACTCCTATCACGCCTTCGGCTGCTAGTGCTAGTGCTACACAAACAATATGTTAACAATTATACCTGAGGTATGCTTTCATAATATAATATTTCCTCGTTATTTAAGTTTCATGTCTATCTACCTATTTATTTAATTTCTCGTTATTTATCTTGCCCCAATATTTTTTTTTTTTAATACTAATGACCTGTTTGGATTGAGGGAAAGGGAGGAGAGAGGGAAAGTGGGGTAGAGTTGGTAAGAAATTAGATTAATTTTCAACCAACTCGACTCTACTTTCCCTCAATCTAAATAAACATAAATCTTTATAAGCCGTCCCATACAACAATTATTTGCTGAATTTTCTGTCTTTTTTGCCCCCATCCCCCACATGACTCTCTCAATTTCTCCTCTCTCCTCTCATTTACTTCACTACTTCTTTTCTCTCTCACCATTCTCTCTACAACTCTCTCTCTCTCTTCTCGTCTCTTTCTTTTTCTGTTTTTTTTACCCCACCATTAAATCCATCGTTTTCCTTCTCTATTGTACTGTTATTTTCTACTGTGATCCAAGGTGGGTATTTCAGGGCTAGAAAAATTCTTTCAGGTCTGACAAAAAAGCTTTCAAACCCCAAATCTCATTTCAATTGAATCATTAATTTCAGCCGGTATTGATCGAAACGGTCCATAATGGGCCGAAATTTCATCGAAGGTGGAATAGGGGGCTTATCTTTCCAGATTATATATCAGTACAAGATTTTTAAGCCATTTCAGCCAGACTGAAATGTTATCCATATTACATCAATTAATAAATATTATGCAGTAAAATTTATAGTATCTATAGTATTTTTGCAAAAACTATTTACATTTAGTTTAGTAAATTTTTAATTATTAAAATTCTTTAATTTATGAAATTGACTTTCTTGCTATTATATTTTAAAATTATTTTTAATGAATTTTAAGTTATTTGTGATAATCAATTGTCAAATGTGGTTTATATACTCTATTGATATCATTTTGGTCACCCTCTTCTATATATTTTTTTCAATTATAAAAAATTGCAAGGAATATTATTAATCTATACATAACTAAAGTGAAAGTTCAACAATTAAGCTAATCCACATTAATTTTATGTTTTTCTTAAATTTTATTGTCAATCTACTCAAATTTTATATCAAGTATCCGTACAATTTTTTAAACTTCTATTCCGCTTATATGTTAAGGGTCTTGTTAACACTTGTATAAAAAAAATTAGTTATTTTTTTCTTTTCCGATAAAAAATTTTAAAAAATATTTCCTGTACCAAGCCCTTAGAGCATTCGATAACTTTTCTCATATTTTAAAACTACTTTCAACCTAATTAAAGTTACCCTCAATTTCAAAATTCTCTTGGAATTCAAGAATTTAACTCAAGTACAAAGACCAACTTCAATGAGAAATTTATTGAACACCATATTCCCATTAAAAGAAAAAAAATTGTGCCTTTTCAATATATTTCCATAATGAATAAATTTTAATAAAACATTAGAAAATTTCATAGTATCACAATAACAAAAATTGTAATAGGAAGTAGGATGTATGTATATAAATATATCACAAAGTACCTTCTTTTACCTACTAAAACGAAACAATTCAATCTGGCTATTTAATTACTCGGGTTTGGCTTACCTCTAGTACTTTTTTAACTGGAAGCTCCTTTTGTTTTAATGAGAAACTGCCACGTTATCTACTAATTTTTTTTTTTGGAGAAATAATTACAACATGCTGCTAACCCCGCAGCTCGAACCCTTTCCCCCCTAGACCCCCAAGTACTTTGTACATGGAGAGGTGCCAATTCAGCTACAAGGCCTTTGGCACATTATCCACTAACTAAATAAAATGTGAAAATTAAAATTCACTACTACTTGTCATTGTATATTTAAAACAAAAGGACATGTCCTTTTAAAAAAAAGTACTCGAAGTAAGCCACACGCGAATTACTCTATGTCTCTATCAAACTAACAATGAAACTATCAATTAAAAAAACATTGAAATTAATGATTTAAGTACCAAAATGTTTTGTTCTATTAATTATTGTTTCAAAAGAAACCATTTTAAAATTCTTCATTTAAAATTACTATTGTCATCCAGTTAAAATATTTGCAAATCTATTATGTGATCAGCTTTACAGGACAATGAAGGAGGATGATAAAATTTAAATTTTTTTATAAATTTTTATAAACATTAAATATAAAATGATCATTATTCTTGTAACACCAGTGCATTTTAACATATTAAAAAATAGTGCCATAGAATGAACTTTGAAGTCAAATTATAGCTTGCTGCACTTCACTCGGGCTGTGTTTTTAATCCTAGTGGCTCTTATCTTAATTAGATAGGAGGCTCTTCAACCGCAAATGGAATTGAAAATTTGGTAATTGACATCACAAGAATGTTTGAAAGTTTGAAGCTACAATTCTCACCTGGGAGTTTGATCAGTGTTCCAGATCACCTTCGCAAACTGGATGAGCAAGCCTTCACTCCTCTGCTTATTTCAATTGGCCCTATTCACCACTCCAATGTAAAATTACAAACCATGAAAAAGTGTAAAGTACTGTTTTGTGAGTGTTTCATTCAACGGGCTAACATAAACTTGCAGCATTTAGTACACACAATAAGAGATAAGGAAGAAGAAATTCGCTCTTACTATGCAGAGACTATTGTGTCCAGCATAAGCTGTGATGATTTTGTGACAATGATCCTGGTGGATGGGATGTTCATTCTTGAGTACTTCTTGAGACAATTTAACCCATGTTTGTTCAGGAACGATCCTAAGATGATAGCTGATTGGATGCCTCCAATTTTGAAATTTGACTTGGTATTACTTGAAATTCAGCTTCCCTTTTTTGTTTTAGAGATGCTGTTCAAGCAAGCAAACTTTCCAGCTGAATTAAAGTTAGGACTCCTTCCTTTAAGGAAACTTGCTTTTAAATTCTTTCAATGTTACAACTTTCAAATGATGTCCCCTTGGAATTTCGATGCAAAAATAGAACACTTCACAGATCTGGTTAGATTCTTTTATCTAAGTGGACAATTACCGGATAGAAGCTCTGGAGGGGCTAAACTGTCATACTCTGCAACCCAGCTGCATGAGGCAGGAGTCAAGTTGAAGGGAGTCCAGTTTGAACAGAAGATAGGACATTATAGAGGGTATAGACGCTTTCTTGACATAAGGTTCGATTTAAACAATAGAGTGTTGGAAATCCCATGCATTAAGTTAAATGATGAGAAAATACGTCTTATTCGAAACATTACTGCATTAGAGCAATCCCATTATGTAGGGCAGGCATATGTTTTTTGTCATCTCGGATTTCCTTATCGATAATTCCAAAGATGTAGATTTACTTTGTGATAAGGGAATCCTCGTTAATTACCTTGGTGACAGTAATGCAGCAACATCACCTGCCAACAGTCTTAACACCAATATCTTTTGGGATTATATAAACCTTGAATACTCGAAAATATGTGAAGATTTGAATGCATTCTATAAGAAACCTTGGCATAGATGGAAGGCAACGTTATGGCATCAATATTTTAGCACTCCTTGGAGACCTGCTTCTACTTGTGCTGATATTATTCAACTGTTGGTCATGCTCACACAAACTGTATGCTCTCTAATTTTAGAGTGGAGGAGGTATGGAATGCGCTTCAACAAATGCACCCAACAAAGTCACCAGGCCCAGACGGTATGTCCCCAATTTTTTATCAAAAGTACTGGGATGTAGTTGGTACAAATGTTATTGATTGTGTATTACATACTCTTAATACTGGGGTGATGCCTCCTGGCCTGAATGAAACTTTTATTTGCCTCATTCCAAAAGTTAAGTCTCCCCAAAAAATTACTAAATTTCGCCCTATTAGTTTGTGCAATGTAAGCTATAAGATAATCTCCAAGGTGCTTGCAAATCGGCTGAAGAGGATTCTTGCCGATGTTATTAATGAATCTCAAAGTGCTTTTGTTCCAGGGAGGCAAATAATGGACAATGTTCTTGTGGCGTTTGAAACAATGCACTGTATCAATGGAAAAAGGAAAGGCAAGGAGACTCTGATGGCTCTAAAGCTCGATATGAGCAAAGCATATGATAGGGTGGAGTGGCGGTACCTGGAGGTGATTATGCGAAAATTGGGATTTAATGAGAGATGGATTTCTCTGGTGTTGATGTGTACTAGTACAGTTTCCTATTTAGTGCTAATTAATGGGGAAGCTAAAGGAAACATTGTTCCTTCAAGAGGGCTTAGACAAGGAGATCCAATATCTCCTTATTTGTTCTTGTTGTGTGCTGAGGGCTTGTCTGCAATGCTAAGAAAGGAGGAATAGCAAGGAAACATTCGGGGAATCTCAGTATGCAGAGGAGCGCCCTAAATTTCCCATCTCTTCTTCGCGGACGATAGTATTGTTTTTTGTAGGGCAATTGTGGATGAGGGAAGAAGAATCCTTAAAGTTTTGGAGGATTATGAGGTTGAGTCGGGAAAAAAATTAAATAAGGATAAAACTTCCTTATTCTTCAGCAAGAACACAAAGAGAGAGGTTTAAGAACAAATAAAGCAGATTTTTGGGGCTCAAATCATTCAACATCATGAAAAGTATCTCGGTTTGCCCCCTCTTGTGGGAAAGGGGAAGAGGAAGGCCTTTAATCGCATTAAGGATCAAGTGGGCAAGAAAATAGCAGGATGGAAAGGGAAATTGCTCTCAAGTGCTGGTAGGGAGATATTAATCAAAGCCGTAGCCCAAGCAACCCCCACGTACACGATGAGTTGTTTCAAGTTGCCGGATTCGCTTTGTAGGGAGTTAAATGCAATGATGAGCAGCTTTTGGTGGGGGCAGAAAGATAAGGAGAGAAAAATGGCGTGGATAGCATGGGAGAAGCTCTGTATTCCGAAAGAAGAAGGGGGCATAGGCTTTAGAGATTTAAGAGCGTTCAACCTTGCTCTTCTCGCAAAACAAGGATGGAGAATCCAACAGAATCCTAACTCCTTAGTGCACCGGGTATTCAAAGCAAGATATTTTGCGGATAGGCCTTTTAAGGAGGTCGTGCTAGGAAGGAGACCCTCATATGCTTGGCGTAGCATTCTTGCAGCAAAGGATGTTGTGGTTTTAGGATCAAGGTGGGTTGTTGGAAATGGTGAACAAATTGATATTTGGAAGGAGAGGTGGTTGCCCACTTCGGATTCCTTCAAAGTAGTTAGCCTGAGGACCACGTTGGAATCAAGCAAAGTTGCTTGGCTGCTAGATAAGGAGACAAGGTCGTGGGATGTAAGCAAAGTAAGAAGTTCATTCCTCCCTCATGAAGCTGATACAATTCTTAGGATTTCCATCAGCCCTCGCTTGTTGAACAACTCTTTAATTTGGGCTTGGACAACCAATGGGAGGTTTTCGGTGAAGAGTGCATACAAGGTTGCCCAAAAATGCTTGAAGGAGAGTAGCCACAAGGCGGATGTAGGGAGTGCCTCAGAAAATGATAAGATGAGATCCCTTTGGAATTTAATTTGGAAGTTAAAATGCCCAAACAAAATAAAACAATTCATGTGGAACTCCTGTAGAGACATCCTCCCAACAAAGCAACGTTTGAGAGCTAGGGTAATTCACATTGAGGATGACTGTGATCAATGTGGGATGTGTGAATCCACGGGGCATATCTTGTGGGGGTGTAAGTTGGCTGCTGAGGTGTGGGGTGCTTCAAGACTTAGGCTGCCAGCAGTACCCAACCAACCATAAGACTTCCTTGACTTAGTATGGGAAATTAGAGAGGCGAAACCGGGCATAGATTGGGAGACTTTTGCAGTCACGGCTTGGAGCCTTTGGAACCACAGAAATGCACTTAAACATGGGGGACAGCGTAAGGATGCAGGCCGAATCATAAAAGAAGTAGCAGAGTATGTTAAGGAGTTTAGACAGGAAACTCATAGCCTATGCAAGCCTTCAAATCCACCTAAGTCTCATTGGTCTCCTCCTAGGTGTGGTTGGTATAAAATAAATGTGGATGGGGCTATTTTTAAGGAGTCTGGAAGTTGCGGGGTGGGGGTGGTTATAAGGAATGAAGAGGGGCTGATGATGGGAGCCATGAGCAAAGGGGTGGAGTTGCCGCTGAAGGCTTTGGAGGCAGAGGCATGGGCAGTGCAGGAAGGTGTTCAATTAGCATGGGAGTTGGGTTTAAGGGAGATCATAATTGAAGGAGATGCTCAAGTAGTTATCATGGCCTTGCAGAATTCTGAGTCTTGCCCGTGGCCTATTCAAAAAGTTGTTGAGGGCTCTTTGTAAAGCCTTAGCTATTTTAAGGTGTGGACTGCTTCTCATGTTCGCAGGAGTGGAAATGAAGCAGCTCATTTGATGGCTAAAATGACCAAAACTCTATCGACATGTAAGATATGGGTAGAAGACATTTCGCCCATTATTGTAGACCAAGTGCTCAAAGATGTAACAAATATGTATTCTGTTTCGGTCTAATGAAAATATATCTAAGTTTCTTATCAAAAAAAAAAAAAAAAGTGGTGACAGATTTTGTTGATCACTTTAGCCTTTGTTATCTGTTAATTATCTTTTGTTTTCAGTTGTTACTGTTTTGAATAAGGGTTTATCCTTATCATTAGGAGGTCTTTTTTAGTGTGTTAGTGTTGGAATTGGATCAGATAAGCATAGTACTTATGATCTATATCTGTTTAATTATCCTTTGAGTTCTGTAATTCTATTTAAGACTGCATGTTTTTCAATAATAATTTTATCTGAAAATTTATCAAAAACTTTAATTGTTATTTGGGAGTTCTGGTTTTTATCAGATTCAAATTGGTTGTAGGGAGAAAGGACAAAAATTGTTAGATCAATTTTCTGTTGAGTTATTCTATTCCCACAAATAAATTCACAACTTTTGCCACAATTTTTCTATGTGACAGATTGTGACTGGCTTCTTGTCCCTTTCATGTGGACCCTTTTTTTTTTCCCTCTCTCTCTAATCACAATCAACCTCATGGAGAATTGTGGCAAAAATTATGTATTTCTTTGTGGTACTAGAATTTTTATTTTCTATTTCCTATTGAAACTACAGAGGAAGAGAGTAAGGAATTTTATGAGAATTTTTATTCTGGGGTCTACATTTGCATTAGCAAGCCAAAAACAAATATTATGCATTAGGTCCTATCAATAAAAAAAAATACTATAAAATATTTATTATGCATTAGGCAAGATAAATAAATAAGCATGTTATATTTTGTACAGATTCTGGGAAATTTTGATTTGTACATCATGCACCATGTATGCCAAGAAAACCGTGGCTGATTTTTACATTTCGAAATTTTTATTTTTGATTACAAATTATTGAGTAGGCAATAGCACTTTATGGTCCCCACTAATTTTGGAAGTTTAAGTAGTATTTGATTTGCCACTGCAATTCAAATACTCCCATGAGGCTCACCTAAATTAAGAATTGATTTTCAGAACTCAGCTGCTTTCTTAGCAAAGATTAATCTCAATACACAATATAACTTTAGAACGTCCAAGTTCGACATAATAGCTAGTCGGCAAGCTATTTAGCCTTATTAATTGCATGAATGGTTCTTTCTCAAAAAAAAAAAATTTGCATGAATGTAGAGGAGAAGCATTTTAAAGAGAAACCTTTTCCTTTAGCTATTATCCTTATTTCTATGCTAGTAAAGAAACATTAGAAACATAATTTTTATTGTTACTTGTTAAGATTCTAAGTTGTAATTATAAAAATAGTCACCGAAATATGACTTTTATAATATAAAATTTATGGAAAAAAAAGTCAAAAGAGAAATGAAATTTCTTGTCCCTAATTTATTGATTCCTACGTTATATGTTGTTGTTATTTGGATGGTCATAAAATGGTGTGACCTTAAATTGTGTTAGGACATATGTGATTCACTTGTTAGGAACATATGTCACTATTTTATGTAATTGGCTTATCCTTTGACAAAACGCACTTTACTTGTATTTGGGTAGATCTAGGATGTGTTTAATACTTCAAGAAACTGTGTTTCAAGATCAAGTGTTGAAGATATGCAAGTCTGTCCAAGATTCAAGCTGAAGAAGTGTTGTTCATTAAAGCTTGACAGCTAGCTATCCATCGAGCTTAAGAAGCTGTTCCAGCCCCGTGGCTCGACAGCTGCTCGACAGCATCTCGATAGATAGCTATCTGTCGAGCTTTATGAAAAATAGAATTCCAGTTCTGTTTTGACTCTAATCCAGGGTTATGTGTTTGGGCTTTTTTTTCTTCTAACCCTAGACATATAAAAGGATTATTTTGAGGGCCGTCAAAGGATATACAAGTTGCACAAGTGTTGGGCAAAGTTTGTTCAAGCAATTTGTAACTAAAGACAAAGTTTTGCCCTAGTTCATCATTCTTGTGAAGAAGTTGCTGTGTATGTGCACCATAGGGTTTTGTGACCAAGCATCTTCTTGATCTTCATCGTTGGGATGAACTGAAGAACTTTGCAGCCAACAACCTTCTCTAGTTGGTGATTGAAGTCGCGTACTGGGATCCGCGCATTGGTTAGTCACGTACTTGGGAGCCGTGCATCAAAAGGGGAAATTGTCATTACAGAAAAAGTCTAATTGGGTATTGGGGTAAAGGTTCAACTGTAGGTTGGTATAAGGTACTGTGATTCCTTTACTTGTAACCGCTTGTTTTGATAATACTGGAATTTCGGGAGTGGTGACCTGAAAATCACCAAGTGGGGTTTTTGCCGTTAGGTTTTCCCCATTCGTAAATAAATCATCGTGTCATTTATTTTCCACTGCATATTTAGTTATTTGGTGATTTGTTTGTGCTACCACGCACTTCGCATGTTAATTTGATTAATTAATAAACTTGACTAATTAATCAATTAATTTATCATAATGGGTCAATTCGTTTTTGGCCTATCAAGTGGTATCAGAGCAAGTACACTCTGATTAGAGTTTAATCTTTGCTGTGTTGATCCATTGACTCCTGTTTGTCATGGATAGAGGACAGTCGTTAATCATACCTCTTTTATTTGATGGCACTAACTATGCATACTAGAAAGTACGTATAAGAGCTTTCTTGCAGTCTTTAGATGAGAAAGTGTGGCAAGCTGTTGAGATAGGCTGGACCAAGCCGAAGGAAGCGCCGATCGACTGGGATGATACCAAGATCAAGGTAGCAAACTTCCATAGAAGAGCATTGAATGCCTTATTCAGTACGGTCACCAATGAGGAGTTCAAGACGATATCCTCCATTGAAACTGCTAAGGAAGTATGGACCATCCTCCAGACAACCTATGAGGGAACAAAGGCTGTTAAGGATTCAAAACTTTAGAGGCTCATTACAAGCTTTGAAGAGATTAAGATGGAGGAGGATGAGTCGTTCGATGAGTTCTATGCCAAGCTCAAGGACATAGTGAACTTAGCTTTCAATCTTGGGGAAACCATTCTTGAACCCAAGATTGTGAGAAAGGTGCTCAGATCTTTACCTGAGAGATTCCATGCCAAGATTACGACAATCGAGGAATCAAAGGACATTGACAAGATTCCTTTGACAGAGTTGGTTGGAAATCTGCAGACTTACGAGCTAGGGTTGACTAGGATTGGCAAGACGGGTAAAGGCAAGAGCATGGCACTGAAGGCCAAGAGCAGTGAGATAGATGAGTCTTCAAATGATGAAGATTCTAAGATGAAGTCCTACATCACCAGGCAGTTCAAGAAGTTTATGAAGAATGCCAATGGAAAGGGCTTCGACAAGGACCATAGGCAATCCAGTTCTTTTCAGTTCAAGATCCAGGACAAAAGGAAGAAGGATGCAAGGGATGGCGGTCAGTACACTGTTCCCACAGGACCTGAGTGCTTTGGGTGTCAAGGCTTCGGTCACATGAAACAAGAGTGTCTTACATATCTCAAGAGCATTGAGAAGAGCAAGGCACTTGCTGCTACCTTGAGCGACACCGAGCCTGAGTATGATTCCGACAATGAGGATGACGGAATCTTGAATGCCTTCACTGCCATTGTCAATCCTACTGATGGGATTGTTGAAGATGTGGTTGAAGAAGAGGAATTAGTGGAATCCAAGTTTGAGAAGATGGATGATCAAGATGATATCCATACAGCCTATGAGAAATTATACAAGCTTTCTAAGAAACATGAGAAACTTTACAGGCTGACCCCCAAGAAGCTCAGTGATGTGGAACTTGATCGTGAAGAGCTTTTCACAAAGTTTGATGAGGCTAATAAGACAATTGGAGCACTGAGGTACGAGAAAAATTTCTTGGCTGAAAAGACCAAGAAGCTTGAAGCGGAGCTATTTCAAGTCAGAGCTCAATTGGAGAGGACTTCAAGTGCAAAGCTTGATGAGATGCTCAGTTTTCAGAAATCTGCTTCTGATTGAACAGGTTTAGGGTATGGTATTTCTTCCTTTAATACTGCTTCTACTAGTACTACTGTTTTTGTTCCTCCTAGCAATAATGTTGAAACTGAGAACAATGATGTTAAAATTGATTTAGCTTGTGAGAACTTAGACAAAGGAAAATCTATCTTAGGAGCACTCCCTAAGCAAGATAAGAAGGAAGCCAAAAACCCTAAAGCTAAGAAGGCTAACTCTTAAAAGCCTAAACAAAAGAAACACCATCTCTGTCATCATTGTAGAGTTGCCGGTCATACTCGACCAAATTGCTATAAGTGGCTTGCCACTCAACAGAGCAATGACATGATAGCATCTGGAAGCCAGAATCAACTTCAATCCTCTCTTGCTCCCCTTGGAGATCTTCTCAAAACCCTCATGTTCCTTTCGAACTTGAACGGTTTTAATTCTTCCCCCTCACCGCCGGTTCAAAGGTTTAATCAAAGGAAAGGTTCTTCCAGGGTGTGGAAGGAAAAGGGCTCCAAGTGATTCTATCACTTTTCTCTCTCTCTCTCTTCTTGTTTTTGTGTGTGCATTACTTGTGTGTTTTGCTTTCAAGTTTTGAGTTAGTCTAGTTTTTATACTTTGTATTGTTTAACATGTTTTTGTTTGTTTTCAGTTTTGATTATTTTGTTTTTAATATAAAAATAAAAAAATTGAAAAATCAGAAAAATACAAAAACAGTGTGTGTTATGTGTACATTGGTACTTGTGTACCTTGGATGACCATTGAAACAAAGTTTTCTAAATTTTGTATCTCTTGTAGCTTAGATGAGCATCTTATGCACAACTAAGTAAGTGAGCTTTGTGGCTCTTGTTTGTGAACAGTAAGATTAAGTTATCTCTTGTACTTAACACTCGTATCACTCTTTTTAACGGAAAGGACTAAAAAAATTCTAAGAGAAAGGCATAAATAACAATCTCACCACTGTTGCCCGCCAATCATAATATGACACCTGTATGCTTCGGCATAGCAAAAGTGCAGTGTCAATGACATTTGTGTGCTTCGACATAGCAAAATTGGAATGTCAAAAGCTTAACATAATTGGGTAATTCTTTTCTATCTCTTATATGCCCATGCATGATTTGCTTAAAAGAAAAATATGCAAAGAAAAATAAAAAGCAAAAAGATAAAAAATGCTTTAAATATGATTGCAAGTGTGTATTCTAGGAGATGTGGGAGTTATAGGATGGACCTTGAAGGTGATAGTCCCCATCAAACAGTTATGATTGTGTGTGAGTTAAAGTGATTTTCTCATATCTCAAATTGTCATAACATGTATACACTTATGCAATCTTGCGATGTTTTTCACATACAACACGTAATATTTTTTGCTACTTTTGATACATGTGCAGGTACAATGTGATTTGGCCATCACAAGGTTTTACATGTGTTAATGTATGCTCACTAAACTGTCTTGACTTGTTTTTGAAATATAAAATTGGTTAGACTTGTTTAGTGTTTGTGTGTGTTTTTGGGATCCATGTGCTTAAAATTGCTGTTGAGAGATGATTTTAAGAAGTTAATATGGTGTTTGGATCATTGGTTGAGTTGCATGCTTGATTGCATTCATGTCTGTGTTTTTCTCTCCTCGAAAAACTGTTTTTAAAAGCTAGCTCGACACCTCCTCGACACATTCTCGACACCTGACTATCTGTCGAGCTCTTAAGGTCTTTTCTTATCGCAATCTCGACAGATCCTCGACAGCTGGTGGATCAAACGAGAAAGTTCCTGTCCCCTCTATAGCTTCTCGACACCTGGTGGATCGATCGAGTCTCAACTCTTGTGTTTGATGTTTTGTACCTCGACACTTCCTCGACACCTGTATCTGTCGACGACCAAATTCTCGACACTTGTCTCAACACCTTGATTGACACCTCTCGACACCTTCTTCTGTCGAGATTTACCGAACCTTTATATATAGGTTCTGTGCGATCCGTTCTTCATTTCTGTCGATCTCTCTCTCGATACCTTTGTCTCCTCACCTCCCAAAACATCTTCTCTCACTCCAAACCTCAACCAAAGTGATTTTCAAGCTTTTCCAAGGCTTTTTCTACACTTGGTAAGTTTCTTCTCCTTCATTGACATGCATTTCATGTTTTAAAACCTAGGATTTGGGGTTTTTTTAGAAATTTTAGGGTTTTTCAAAATTGATGAGTTATTATTGAAATTTTGGTATGGGTTTTCACTTAAATGAGTTTAAAATCTCATGCATTGCATCACATTAGCATAATAACAGTATTATCATGCATTTAGATGTGTGTAAATGATTGTTTGCTGGTAGGATTGGATTGGGCTGAGCCCATGATGCAATTTCTTTTGCATATCACATGTTCAGGCATTCCCCATGCATACGTACTCTCTTTTCAATATATTTGTTATATTTGAACTGTTTTGGAGCTTTTCTGATTGTCTTTCCTTCTTTCCCTCTCTTTCTGTGTACGTTAGTCATGTCTATGGCACCTAAGCGTAAGTCAGCTCCGTCCCAGAACCCTTTGCGTTCTAGGACATCATCTTCTTCTGATCCTACTCCTTCTCATATTCGGTTTCGTGATGAGGATGCCCGAAAGGACTTCTCGGAGAACTTTTCTCGACGATTTGTTCATTCAGAACGTCGAGTCATTTTGGCAGACTTCGTTGACACTGACCTTCCCACTGTAATTCACAGTCGGGGATGGGAGTCACTGTGTGACGTCCCGGTCACTTGTTCGACCGTGCTGATCCAGGAGTTTTACTCCAACATGCATGGTTTTGATTTTCAATACCTCTTTTTTCTACTTGCGTTCGAGGTACGCGCATTGTAGTCACATCGCAGCTTGTTGCGGATGTGCTTCACGTTCCGAGGGTTAAGCATCCTGATTACCCCGGTTGTGAGCGTCTGCGGATTGTGTCCAACGACGAGATGATTTCCGCTTTCTGTGAGCGTCCCGCAGATTGGGGTGATCGTCAGTTCACACCATGTAGGCCTTTTGCTAAAGGTCCTAGATTCATGAACATGGTGATGACTTTTGTTTTGCACCCACTCTTTCACTATAACTCGATCATAGAGTCTCGTGCTCGATTTTTGCTTTCTTTGTTAAAGCACCTCACTATAGGTTTTCCTTCACATTTCATTCTTTCTATCTTAGATGTGTATAGGGATACGGCTACCCGTGATAAACTCATTTTCCCTTCGGCTATCACACGGATTCTATGCAATTTTTCCCTCTTCCGATCATTTTTCTGTCATGTGTGCCATAGACTACGCTACTGTTAAACGTAGCGAGGCGCAGTTTAGGTCTCGGCAGTCGGATTCAGCAACTACTCCCTCCTATTCTGCTCCGTCTCGTTTTGCTCCATCCACATTCACTCCCTCCTCTTCTTCGGGCGATGTGACTCTAGGAGACATCATAGTGTAGCTGTAGTGCATGGATGCTCGCCTTGATACACTCTCTACGGAGTTGTATCAGGTGAACGTTTGTGTCGATCGTATTGCATGGCGACAGGCGACCATGGGTGGTTTTGCTCCTGAGGCTTCTCCTCCACCACCTCCTCTAGTGACTTCTGAGTCTGAGGATGATGATGATGATGATGGTGATGATGATGATGGAGATGCTAGCTCTACCGATGAGATGTCTACTTGACACTCTTACCATTTGTCACTCGTGACAAAAAGGGGGAGTAGTTTTGGATATGAGAGTAGTCATTCTTAGGGGGAGAGTTAGTATAGGACATTTTGTTAAGGGGAGTGTTGATATCTAAGGGTTGTAGTGAGGATTACTTGTATCTTTTTCTTTTCTCTACTTTAGATACATGAGTTCTTGTATATGGGTCTTGTGACCATTTTTGACATACATTATACTTATCTTCTTTATCTATGTTGATGTATGTTTCTTTCACCTACCTTTACATGTGCTGTTTCTTTTATCTCTTTATGCACATGCTTCTTATTATGTGTATGCAATCTATTATTTCTATTTCACACGAAGATGCCTTGATGAGTTTTGTTTAAAGTGTTTTAGAAATACAGGTTGTCAAAGTCTACTTGCCATAAACTCTCTTCTTGCAAAGTTTTTCAAGAGTTTGTGTTAGGATAGATTTTATTGTATTCAACAAGTGAATATGAGTTGAGTGATTTATGACTTCTCTCATATGTTCATTTGTTTGTTGTGGTTTTGCCATAGATTGCCAAAGGGGGAGATTGTTAGGACATATGTGATTCACTAGTTAGGAACATATGTCACTATTTTATGTAATTGGCTTATCCTTTGACAAAACGCACTTTACTTGTATTTGGGTAGATCTAGAATGTGTTTAATACTTCAAGAAATTGTGTTTCAAGATCAAGTGTTGAAGACATGCAAGTCTGTCCAAGATTCAAGCTGAAGAAGTGCTGTTCATTAAAGCTCGACAGCTAGCTATCCATCGAGCTTAAGAAGCTGTTCCAGCCCCGTGGCTCGACAACTGCTTGACAGCATCTCGACAGATAGCTATCTGTTGAGCTTTATGAAAAACAGAATTCCAGTTCTGTTTTGACTCTAATCCGGGATTATGTGCTTAGGCTTTCTTTTCTTCTAACCCTAGACATATAAAAGGATTATTTTAAGGGCCATCAAAGGATATACAAGTTGCACAAGTATTGAGCAAAGTTTGTTCAAGCAATTTGTAACCGAAGACAAAGTTTTGTCCTAGTTCATCATTCTTGTGAAGAAGTTGCTGTGTATGTGCACCATAGGGTTTTGTGACCAAGCATCTTCTTGATTTTCATCGTTGGGATGAACTGAAGAACTTTGTAGCCAACAACCTTCTCTAGTTGGTGATTGAAGTCGCATACTGGGATCCGCGCATTGGTTAGTCATGTACTTGGGAGCCGTGCATCAAAAGGGGAAATTGTCACTACAGAACAAGTCCAATTGGGTATTGGGGTAAGGGTTCAACTGTAGGTTGGTATAAGGTACTGTGATTCCTTTACTTGTAACCGCTTGTTTTGATAATAGTGGAATTTCGGGAGTGGTAACTTGAAAATCACCTGGTGGAGTTTTTGCCGTTAGGTTTTCCCCATTCGTAAACAAATAACCGTGTCATTTATTTTCCACTGCATATTTAGTTATTTGGTGATTTGTTTGTGCTACCACGCGTTTTGCATGTTAATTTGATTAATTAATAAACTTGGCTAATTAATCAATTAATTTATCACAAAGGGTCAATTCGTTTTTGGCCTATCAAATTGAGATAGATTTATGTTAACGTGTGTCTTTGTACACTCATTAAGGAGGTTTCAAAAGGTTCTCACCTGCATTTGGAAAATAGCAAAAACTAATAAAAACAAGGAATCAATTGTATTATAAAATTCAGTCTTAGTGGGTGCCCCTCCTATCTTTTTTTGTTCATTAATTTTATTTTTATTTTTTAAAAAGACCTATTAACAAAAACCATAAGACAATTTTTTTTTAAAGACCTATTATCTTTTATTTTTTATTTTTTAAAAAGACCTAAGACAAACCAGTTCAACTCTTCAAGATCCGAAATAGGTGGAATTTGGATCTTGAAGAATTGAATTTTATGCAATCCAACTCTCCATCATATTACATGAAGGAAGATTCACCGGTTGAGATGGGATGAATTGACAAAAGCTAAAGGGGAGGGAGGCATGGGATTTAGGGTCCGTTTGGTTGGAGGAGTGGAAAAGTGAGAGAGTGGAAAATGAGTGGGAGGATGGAAAAGTGGGAGGATAGAAAAGATTTGGTTTTCCTCATGTGTGCTTGGTTGGAGGGGTGGAAAAGTGGGAGGGTGGAAAATTTTTTTGTTTGGTTGGAGAGAAAAAGGGGAGGATGGAAAATGTAGTTTATGTAAATTAACTATTATGTCCTTGTTATATAATATATAAGAAATATATATATTTGCGCTCATTAAATAATATAAAAATTAACACAAATACATATGCATTTATATTACTTTTCTTTATTATTATATATATTTTAAAATTTATGGGCAACAAAAATTGATTCTGCGTTAACTGGGAAGACATTAAAAAAAAAAAAAACTTTATCCACATGACCATTGTTACGTAAACTGGAAAGATATTTTCAAAAAAAAAAAAAAAAAACTTTATCTATATGACCATTGTTACGTGGGATGATATTTTCAAAAAAAAAAAAAAAAACTTTATTCACATGACCATTGTTATGTAAACTGGGAATACATTTTCAAAAATAATGAGGAATATAATGAGGACAAGGCAAAAAGAGAGAGAGAGAGAGAGAGAGAGAGAGAGAGAGAGAGAGAGGAGAGAACCTGGAGTTCACGTTGCTGTACTATGAAGATGCTAAAAAAGAGATAAGGATAAAGAGGCAAAAGGTTAATAAGGTCACAGGGCCAAAATTGGGAATTAACCCTGTTTGGCAAACAATATAATTAATAGGCACTGTTACAAAACTATATTTTTTACTAACATCTCGAGTTTAAAAGACTCGATTTAGGGCCTATAAATCGAGTCTCAAAGACTTGATTTCAGTGTTCTGATCACGTCTGATGTGGCATTTTTTCCACGTGGCGTCCACCTAGAAATGGAGTCTCTAAGACTCGATTTATAAGCCAACCAAGTAAAATGTTTTAAGCCTGCATCTTCAGCCTCCTTACACACATGTTCAGCTCTCTCATGTACAAACCATTCCCCCCACCCCACAAAAAATGACTCATCATCACCATTCACCACAAACATCAACAACCACCAAAACCCACATTTTGCCTATCCCACATCAAAATCCATCCACCACCTTGGGGTTTGTAGAAGATCATGACTGAGCAAAATCCACCACAAAAAAAAAGAAAAAAAGAAAAAACCCAAGGCGAGCAAGCCTAGATCCATGGCAAGCAAAACCCAAATCCACGACGGCAAATCTACGGCGAGTAAAATGTAGGCCCACGGTGGCAAACCCAAAATGATCCGGCCACCACTCCGTCTACCACTCCCAACCCAGCCACCGATTTCATCCAATCCGATTTCATCCAAGCCTAGCCAGCCACCACTCCCAACCCACCTACCCAAAATCAAAACCCACCCATCACCCCACCACCATATACAATCCAGCAACCACCAACAACAAAAAAAAAAAAAAAAAAGCAACCCCAAAGAAGAACAAGCGTAAAAACCACCGATCAGCAACCACTATCGCCTGGATCCATCACCACCACCACTTACATGCAGTTCGCAAACCCAGATTAAAAAAAAAAAAAAAGGATTGTAGATCAGGTGAGAGAGGAGAGAAGGGGAGAATGGTGAAAAGGAGAGAAGGGGAGAATGGTGAAAAGGAAAGAAAAGAGAGAGCAATGAGAGAGGACCCGATCTTACCCGTAGCCCAATTTGATGGGGGTTGAAAGGTAAAAGAGGCAAGAGATGTAGGTAGAATGGTGAAGAGGAAAGAAAAGAGAGAGCAGTGAGAGAGGAGAGAGAGGGAATGGTTTGTACATGAGAGAGCTGAACATGTGTGTAAGGATTTTACTTGATGGGCCGGCTTATAAATCGAGTCTTAGAGACTCGATTTCCAGGTAGACACCACATGGAAAAAACGCCACATCAGACGTGATCAGAACACTGGAATCGAGTCTTTAAGACTCTATTTATAGGCCCTAAATCGAGTCTTTTAAACTCGAGATGTTAGTATTATATATAGTTTGAAAACAGTGCATACTAATTATATTATTTTGCAAACAGTGTTAATTTCCAATTTTGGCCAAGATCACACAGGTAGTGGGAAAGTGAGAGGGGTAGGTGAGTGCAATAAAGGTGAGGATATTTGTGTAATTTATTACCCACATCATCTTTTCTCCTTAGTTTTCCTCCCATATTGGGAGGACAAAATTGTGGGCCTGGAGGGATTATTTTTCACACCATTTTCTTTCTCTCTTATTTTCTTTCCTGAACCAAACAAGAGAAAATTCCATTTTCCACCCTATTTTCCTCTCTTTCTTTTCTATCCTCCCTGTTTTCACCCTAACCAAACGGGGCCTTAGAGACATAGCCATGTTCAATGATTCCTTATTGGCAAAACAAGCTTGGAGGCTTCTACATAATTCAGACTCCCTGTTTTATAAAGTCTTCAAAGCTCGCTTCTTCCCAACTTGCTCAATAATGGAAGCCAAAAATTCACATGCAGGTTCTCACACATGGACTAGCATATTACATGAGAGGGATGTGTTGCTTAGAGGATGCTGATGGAGGATTGGGAATGGAATCTCAGTGAGCGTTTGGTAGAATTTTTGGCTACCAAGGAACAAATCACCACAGGTAATATCCCCTATTACTGATTCTATGGCAGGTGCTAAGGTTGATATTCTCATAGACGAAACAACAAGACAATGGAATCATGAATTGATTGATGGCAACTTTATTCCCTAAGAGGCAGATTTAGTCAAAACATACCATTGTCACAAAAAGAAGCAAAGGATAGCTTATATTGGCCTTTCACTCATAACGGGTCATACACAAGTAAGTCCAGATACCGATTCTTGAAAGCTGTGGAGGAAGCCGAGATCAATGAAGAACAATTGGAGCGGGATAGATCACTTTGGTGAGGAATCTGGTCTTTGCAAGTTCCAAACAAGATTAAAAATCTGATATGAAGGGCCTATAGAAACTCATTGCCGACTAAAGAAAACTTGTTACGCCGAACCATAATCGACAATTCAGTTTGTGATCGATGTAAGCTTGCACCCGAATCGACAATCCATGCTTTCTGGTCCTGTACCAAACTAGATGTGGTATGGGAAGATGACTCGCTTTGGAACTGCCATTGAACAAATACCTTCATTGACTTCAAGGAGCTTCTATCATGGCTCATCACAAACCAGCATCACCTAGAGTTATTCTCGGTCATGGCATGGTCAGTTTGGACCCAATTGAATCAGATTCGATTAAACAAACCCAGTAGCAACCCACACTCGATTGCTTCACTAGCAAAAGATCACCTTATTGAGTTTAAGGCGGTTCAACTTCCCACACCACCTATGTGTTCTACTCCTTCTTTGACACGGTCTTGGTGGCAGCATCAAGTGGAGGGAGTGGTGAAGATAAATTGTGATGGAGCCATTTTTTTTGACAAGAAAAAATCGGGCATTGGGGTGGTGATCCAAGACAGCCTTGGCTTGGTATTAGGTTCACTCTCTAAGCAATTACCTCAGGCCTATACCCCATTGGAGATTGAAGCAATAGTAGAATCAACAACACTACAATTTGCCTCGGACTTGGGATTTACTTATGCTGTCCTTGAGTCCGATTCACAAGTCTTGGTGAATGCCCTCTGCAATGACCCTATTTTCTTGTCTTCAAATGGCTTGTTAATTGAGGATATAAGACTTAATGCTAGGTTTTTTAATCAATTACATTACTCTCATATTAAGAGAGAGGTAATAAGGTTGCTTATAATTTAGCTCCACATGTTTTATGTATTTCAAATTTTGTTGTGTGGATGGGGGATGTTCCCCCACCTTTACTTCTTGTTGTCCTAGTTGATATTGCTGGGTTTTCATATTAAAACAAGTTATGTTCCCCCTCAAAAAAAAAAAAAAAAAAAAAAAAAAAAAAAACCTTCATCATATGAAATCCTCACATTCATAATTGATTCCCAAAAACTTAATTTATTTTGCTATAATCAAATATTTGCCTACTTCCTCCTTTTAAGTTTAAAGGTTTGCAATTTAATTTTATTTTTAAAGTATCTATTTTTCAATCATATCATCAATACAAGACCTTTTTTTTTCAAAGTAAATCAAGAGTTATGTAACTTAATTAGTAAGAACTTCTTACTACTTTTAACTGATATATTCAAAATTCAAATACTCCAAATTATCAAATTATTAAAAATTAAAATTAAAAAGAGGGGGACAATGCTAACTTTAAACAAAACATTAGCTTATAAGTTCAGTTTTTAACTTTTAATTTTTATGTATAGTTTTTTAAAACCTTACTTTTTTTTTTTTTTTTTTTTCTTTCTTTTTCTTACTTTTCCAAGACTCAAGTATACTTTAGAAGTAAAAATTTCAACAAAAAACTATACCTAACCTTCATTGTGTTATTACTTATTGGCAAGATCTATAAGTGGACCATCTCAGCTATACCTAACCTTCAGAGTTCAGAGTGCTGGGTGGGTGAAGTTGATACAAAAAAAGAGGAGAAAATGTGACAAAAGGCCACGGAGAGTAAATGAAGTAATAGTTGCAGTGGTCTTTATAGTATCTCACAATCTCAAAAGCCCTCCTCTCTCATCTTTTTCTTTTGTTTCTTTTCCCACCAATCGCATCTCGGTCCGGAACTCCTGCCTCTCCCTTGGCTGCTAGTGCAGTAGTACTGCTACACAAACAAAATGTCAACTGAGGTATGTTTTAATAATATAATATTTCCTTCTTATTTAAGTTCCATGTCTATCTACCTATTTATTTATCTTGCCGAAAATCATCTCTTTTTTATGCTAAAATCTTCATAAGCTGTTTCCATACAACAATTATCTGCTGAATTATCTGTCATTTTATTTTATAATTATTTTTAAAATATGAATCTAATGTAATTGGTTTTAAAAGGGTAAAGACAAATTGTTTAGCCAAAAAAAGTAAAGCCAAATTGGTATTTTTGTAAATAAGGATGGATTGGTGTTTGTAAATAGCACCTTCCAACATGTCTCTTTCTTCTTCTGTTTTTTTTTTTATATATTTACCCCACCATTAGATCCACTGTTTTCCTTCTCTATAGTACTGGTTTTATCTACAGTGATCCATTCTTTTCTTTTTTTATTATTATTTTATCATAGTGCTTGTGTTACAGTACTTCGGTTTGTTCAATATCCACCGTTACGCTGAACTTGCATATATAATAATAAAATATTAATAAAACAAGTTTTCACAATATTTTCATAATTGTTGATAACTTGAGATGTTAATTTTTATAAAATAATAAAATATCATACTAAAACTAATCACAGCAAAAAATAAAGGTATTGTAAAGAAAAAAAAAAGTGATACATCCACAACATTTTCATAACAAATCTTAGATAGTAAATTGTTATTCTAATTTAAACTTATCAATGAAATTACTTTTTTACCCACTAATAATAACCTGTAACAATCTACTACTTATGATTTGTAATGAAAATGTTGTGAACATATCATTTCTCTTGTGAAAATATTAACACATTTTGTTGTTGTCACAATATTTTCACAATTGCTGAAGTGTCAATTCTTTACAAATCAAAGTAAAGTATAACAAAGTTGTAAAAGTATTATGAAAATGTTGTGTGACTTGTGTCATTCTTTGTGTTTCTAGAATTTTCTTTTTTATTAGTCAATTTTTGTTAAGCCAAATTCACAGTTTCACATACAGTTTTCTTGGGTTGAATTTTTGTATTTTTTTTTTCTTTATGCACCATTTTAAGTAAAAACACATAGTTTTACACAAAAAAAAAAAAAAAAAAAAAAAAAAAAAAAAAAAACTTAGGATTAAAATAATTTTCACCCTTTATGTTTTGGGTAGTTCACAATTTCTCTTTAAACTTTAAAATCAAGCAATTTCCCCCTTAATATTTTGGAAAAGAGCAAATATGTTATATTGTTTTTCTCTCAATTAAACTCTAATGAAAACTTATGATTCTTAAAATATTGCAATGTGTAGTGGCTAAAATACTATCACTAAATTTTAACATTCCAAAAATTTTATTTATGTATTTTGAGTTTTAGATGGTATATAGTAATGCTTAAAAAGTTTGAATGGTAATATAAGGTGTTTTATTTGTTACCTAGAGAACATTGATTTTCACAGTTTAAATCTTAGAAACTTATAATTTATCTAATGAAAAATTTGATGACACATGCGTTTTGTTATATATTTTTTTCTTGCCTAAAGTGGGTGTTCATAAAAACTAATTAAGTTAAAGATTGCACCTAGACTCATGTAAAATGATAAAAAAGAACGTATGAATGAAAAAAAATTCATTGTGTATGGTTGAAGGTATTTGATAAAGAGTTTCAATTGTAGCATATAACATCATTCATTATATTGTGAAAATTTAAATATTGTGACAAAGTTTTAGCAAAACTCAATTTCTTATTGTTGGAAGATAATATTCGTTATCATTCTTAAAAGTTTTTTAATGAGTGGATATTGCCTTTAGCAAATAGGTATCAAAATTCTTATACAAATGAGATTAACTTTGTATGACATACATTTTTTATGTATATAATTTCATATTTCTTCAAATAAAAATTCTATCTTAATTTTCTTACTCAAGAGGTAGCACGTGTCTTACACGTGCCACCCACGCTAGTGTGTTTGTACACACACACACATATATATATCAAAAACTATTTACATTTTAGTTTAGTAAAATTTTAATTATTAAAATTTTTTTATTTAAACTATATATATATATATATAGTGGTAAATCCGAAACGTTTCCGGTATGAAATCGACTTCCTTACTATTATATTTTACGATTTTTTTGATGAATTTTAAGTTGCTTGTGATAATCAATTGTCGAATGTGGAATATTATTAATCTATACATAATTAAAGTGAAAGTTCAACAATTAAGTTAATCCACGTTAATTTTATGCTTTTCTTAAATTATATTATCAATTTTCTCAAATCTTATATCAAGTATCTATATAATTTTTAATACTTCTGATTTACTTATATGTTTAGGGTTCAGTTAACACCCATATAAAAAGTTGTCAAAAATATTAGTTATTTTTTTTTCTTTTTGCATAATTTTTTTATTATTTAAAATATAGCCTATACCAAGCCCTTAGGGCATTTGATAACTTTTCTCATATGTTAAAACTACTTTCAACCTAATTAAAGTTACTTCTGATTTCAAAATTCTCTGAGATTTCTAGAATTTAAGTCAAAGTACAAAGACTAACTTCAATGGGAAATTTATTGAACAATACCATATTCCCATTAAAAGAAAAAAAAAAATTGTGCCTTTTCAATATATTTCCAAAATGAAGAAATTTTGATAAAACATTAAAAAATTTCATAGTATCACAATAACAAAAATTGTAATAGGAAGTAGAAAGTATGTATATAAATATATCAAAAAGTACTTTATTTTACCTACTATAATGAAACAATTCAATCTGGCTATTTAATTACTCTGTCTCTATCAAACTAACAATGAAATCATCTATTTAAAAAAAAAAATGAAATTAAATGATTTAGTTAGTACCAAAATTATTTGTTCAATTAATTATTGTTTCAAAAGAAATCATTTTAAAATTCTTCATTCAAAATTACTATTGTCATCCAGTTAAAATATTTGCAAATCTTTTATGTGATCAGCTTTACAGGACAATGAAAGAGGATGATTAAATTAAAATTTTATAAACAATTAAATATAAAATGATCATTATTCTTGTAACACCAGTGCATGCATTTTAACATATTAGAAGATAGTGGCATAGAATGAACTTTGAAGTCAAATTATAGCGTGTTGTACTTTACACGGGGTGTGTTTTTATTCCTAGTGGCTCTTATCTTGATAGATAGTAAGCTCTTCAGCTGCAAAGGGAAGTGGAGATTTGGCACTTGACATCACAACAATGTTTGAAAGTTTGAAGCAACAATTCTCAATTGGGGGTTTGATCAGTGTTCCAGATCACCTTCGCAAACTGGATGAGCAAGCCTTCACTCCTCTGCTTATTTCAATTGGCCCTATTCACCGCTCCAATCCAAAATTACAAACCATGAAAAAGTGTAAAGTACGGTTTTGTGAGTATTTCATTGAACGGGCTAATATAAACTTGCAGAATTTAGTACACACAATAGGAGATAAGGAAGAAGAAATTCGCTCTTACTACACAGAGACTGTTGTGTCCAGCATAAGCAGTGATGATTTTGTGACAATGATCGTGGTGGATGGGATGTTCATTCTTGAGTACTTCGTGAGACAATCTAACTCACTTTTGGAGGAGGACGATCCTACAATACCGGTATGGATGCATACAATTTTGCAATCTGACTTGGTATTACTTGAAAATCAGCTTCCCTTTTTTGTTTTAGAGATGCTGTTCCAGCAAGCAAACTTTCCGGCTGAATTAAAGTTAAAACCCCTTTCTTTAAGGGAACTTGTTTTTGATTTCTTTAGTTGGTACAACTTTCAATGCGAAAATAGAACACTTCACAGGTCTGGTTAGATTCTTTTATCTAAGTGAAAGTGAACAATTACCGTACGTAAGACCTGGAGGGGCTAAACTATCATACTCTGCAACCCAGCTGCATGAGGCAGGAATCAAGTTTAAGGTGGCCCCGGAGAAATATGGTAGACGCTTTCTTGACATAAGGTTCGATTTAAAGAATGGAGTTTTGGAAATCCCATGCATTACGTTAAATGATGAGAAAATACGTCTTATTCGAAACATTATTGCATTAGAGCAATCCCATTATGTAGGGGACGCATATGTTACGGATTTCTTCGCCATCTTGGATTTCCTTATCGATAATTCCAAAGATGTAGATTTACTTTGTGATAAGGGAATCCTTGTTAATTACCTTGGCGACAGTAACGCTGCAGCATCAGTTGTCAACAGTCTTTACACCAATATCTTATGGGATTATACAAACCCTGAATACTCGAATATATGTGAAAAATTGAATGCATTCTATAAGAAACCTTGGCATAGATGGAGGGCAACGTTATGGCATCAATATTTCAGCACTCCTTGGAGATCTACTTCTACTTGTGCTGCTATTATCCTTCTGCTTCTCACGCTCACACAAACTGTATGCTCTCTAAAGTCCACTAAGTGGTGATAGATATGCAATAGTTCTGCTGATCACTTTAGCCTTTGTTATCTGTTAATTATCTTTTGTTTTCAGTTGTTACCCTTTTGAATAAGGGTTTATCCTCATCATTAGGAAGTCTTTTTAAGTGTGTTAGTGTTGGAAATGGATCAGATAAGCATAGTGCCTATGATCTATGTCCGTTTAATTATCCTTTGAGTTTTGTAATTCTATTTAAGACTGCATGTTTTTCAATAATAATTTTATTTGAAAATTTATCAGAAACTTTAATTATTATTTGGGAGTTCTAGTTTTTATCAGATTCAAATTGGTTGTAGGGAGAAAGGACAAAAATTGTTAGATCAATTTTCTATTGAGTTATTCTATTCTATTCTCATAGATAAATTCACAACTTTTGCTACAATTCTTCTATGTGGCAGATTGTGATTGACTTCTTGTTACTTTCACGTGGACCCATATTTTTATTTTTCAATAATCACAATCAACCACATGAAAAGTTGCGGTAAAAATTGTGTATTTTTTTGTGGTACTAGAATTTTTGTTTTCTATTTTCTATTGAAACTACAGAGGAAGAGAGAATTGTCCATTGCAAAGGGATACACCACTGATGAAAATATCTGAAGTGGAAGGAAAGTAAGTGTGAGGGATTTCACAATTCGCTCCAATACCAATGGGCTTGGTCTGCGATCGAATGCTATAAAAGATTTGTGCCCCCTCATCCTTCACCAATTGGTCGTTGGATGGATCGGTAAGGCACACGGTCCAACAGTAAGGAATTTTATGAGAATTTTTATTCTGAGGTCTACATTTGCATTAGCAAGTCAAAAACAAATATTATGCATTAGGTCCTATCAATGAAAAAAAAATACTATAAAATATTTATTATGCATTAGGCAAGATAAATAAATAAGCATGTTATATTTTGTACAGATTTTGGGAAATTTTGATTTGTACATCATGCACCATGTATGCCAAGAAAACCGTGGCTGATTTGTACATTTCCAAATTTTTATTTTTGATTACAAATTATTGAGTAGGCAATAGCATTTTATGGTCACCACTAATTTTCCAAGTTCAAGTATTGATTTGCCACTGCAATTCAAATACTCCCATGAGGCTCACCTAAATTAAGAATTGATTTTCAGTACTCATCTGCTTTCTTAGCAAAGATTCTCAATACACAATATAACTCTAGAACGTCCAAGTTCGACATAATAGCTAATTGGCAAGCTATTTAGCCTTATTAATTGCATGAATGGAGAGGAGAAGCATTTTAAAGAGAAACCGTTTCCTTTAGCTATTATCCTTATTCCTATGCTAGTAAAGAAACACTAGAAGCACAATTTTTTTGTTACTTGTTAAGATGATAGTTGTAATTATAAAAATAGTCACCAAAATATGACTTTTATAATATAAAAATTTTTGAAAAAAAAAAATTCAAAGAGAAATGAAAATCCTTGTCCCTAATTTATTGATTCCTATGTTGCATGTTGTTGTTATTTGGATGGTCATAAAATGATGTGATCCTAAATTGAGATAGATTTAATGAATGTACAAAGATACCCGTCAACATGTTGATGGGTATCTTTGTACATTCATTAAGGAGGCTTCAAAAGGTTCTTTCCGGCATTTGGAAAATAGCAAAAACTAATAAAAACAAAGAATCAATTGTATTATAAAATTCAATCTTAACGGGAGCCCCTCCTATCTTATTTGTTCATTAATTTTATTTTTCTTTTTTTAAAAGACCTATTAACAGAAACTATAAGACAAATTTTATTTTTTTATTTTTTAAAAAGACCTAAGACAAACTAGTGTTTACCACCAACTGATGTACTGTGAGTTTTTTTTTTTTTTTAGTGCAAGATAATAAGGGACTGTTTGGATTTTCAGTTTCCATCACCCATAACTCTGTTTCCATCACCCATAACTCAAAATATGTGGGTCCCATGGCTGAATAGTTTGTTTGGGATGTTTTCAGTTTTTGTTTCCATCACTCAATTCTCTGATTTTTGAGTGATGCGTTATGAAAACTGAAAACACATTTTAGGTGTTTTCAAGTTATAAAAACAGAGTTATGATGACAATCTTGTAAATATACACACAATGAGGGACCCACCAGCCGCAACTTTTGACTTCACTCTCCTCTTTACTTTTTTTTTTTTTCTTTTTTTCCACTTTTCTTTCTTTTTGTCTCTCTTCTTTCTCTGTTCTTCAGTTCGTTATTATTATTTTTTTTCTTCCTTTTTGCCTTTCTCATCTCAGACCCATAAAAAAAAAAAAAAAAAAAAAAAAAAATCAAGAAACAAGCTTTTCTTTTTCTGTTCTTCGCTGCAAGCATCAGATCTTTCTTTCTTTTTTATTTTTTTATTTTTTTTTCCTTTTCGCCTTTCTCATCTCAGACCCATAAAAAAAAAAAAAAAAAAAATCAAGAAACATACCCATGGAGGAATATTTGAAGAAGATGACATATCCACGGAGGAACGATGGCGATTGGAACTTCCACGGGCACAGATCGGTCTTTTAGCACACAACAGCAACGGATAAGGGGTTGGGTGACGATGGAGATCAGCGGCGCTGGGTGATGGTGGAGATCAGTGCCGCAAGTCCAAATCGTGATTTCCGTCATTGGGTTTGTGGAGGGGTTTGGGAGAATAACAGGGGAAAAACGAAGAGAAAATCACAGAAAAACGAAGGGAGAAAAATAGGGGAAAAACGAAGAGAAAAGCAGAGAAAAACGAAGAGAAAGATGAGAGTCAAGGGAAAAAGAGAAATAAGGAAAGAGGAAAGTCTTATGACATGGGTCAGTGTATGGGTCCCAGTTTTTTTAGATTTTTTGGTTGAAAACATAACTGAGTGATAAGTGCCAAACGGGTGGGTATAGGAAATTGGGGTATTTTAATTGATGAGTGATGAGTGACGAAAATTGAGTGAGGAATGATGAGTGATGAAAAAATAAAAAACCAAACAGCCCCTAAGTGACTATGAAATAAAAGGTGTAGCATGCTCACCATGTTTTCTATCAAGGTCCCCAATACTTAAAAAGGCACTTCTTTTTAGAATGTGATTCCTTTAGTTAGGTCCTGATCAAGTCTTAATTGTTAGTAATACTGTGATGGCAATTCCCTTGGAATGTTTTTTTAAAAAATGGGATTAATTATGACTCATTGATACATCATTCAATTTCTCACTACCCAGCATACTTCTTCACTCTCTTGGAGTAACAAGAAGAATTTTTCTTTAGCTGGTTTATTACAACTAAAACAAGACTGTTTCATTCAGCTAGTAACAAGTGTTCTGCCGCAACGATTCCATGCATCCTAGGCAAGTTCAGCAATATATTGGAAGAAAATTAGGAGAGTTTTATGGTCTGCAACTGACAAGAAGAAGAAGTATTGTTCTTAGTCTTGAAGAAGATCTTAATACTACACTTAAAAGATCTAAAAATTGGAGATGGGAAAAGCACTTCTTTGTGGTATGATATTTGACACCCTTTCAAATTTCGTGTCTTGATTCAAAGAAGATTCTTGGATGATGCTGACTGCCAACTTGTATTGTAGTAGTGTAAAAATGTTGGAGTTGGCCTTGGGTAAGCTCCAACCAGTTAGTTGCCACAATCATCAAACTAATTTGGAGTTATCCAGGTGGTGGCTTTTTTGAGTTTGCATCTTTCTTTCTTTTTTTTTTTGAATGGAAAAATTTTATTAATAAAGAGAGTTGAGAAACAACACTAAACATCTTCCAAAATTACATCCAAAAGATTCAGATGAGATGAGCATGGGCCAAAGAAACCAAAAATGCTATTCAGCAAAGACCAGTGGGCCAATATATGGGGCAGCCCTGTTAGCAACTCTAGGGACCCAATCAAAAGAGATAGGTCCATTATAATTACAGTTTACTAAACTTTTGATCTCAGCTATAATGCTTACAATTCTCCCAAGGAACAATGACACATGAAGATAGCCCTAGAAGGATTGAATACAAGTTTTGCAATCACCCTCTATGCATAACGTTACCAGGTTGCAATGCATAGCCATGTAAACTGCATTTTCAAATCGCCTCTACTTCTGCTTGGACAGGGACATTGCGATTCACAGCTTGAGTAAGGTCCAACTCAACTATTTACATCGTTTTGATAATGGTGGTCATGGCTAAAAGTCGGTATTTACAAATCTTCTACTAGGATAATGCAAATGCAATCAGTTAGTCGGAATGTTATCAAATTAAGAGTAAAGCATTATTTATTGATTTCCTTTAAAAATATCATAGATTCTAGTATGTTTGAAACAAAAGAAGATAGAGGAGACAAGAGGAGAGCGAAGAATTGCCAGAATATACTAATCTGGAATTACCCTTAAAATATAGACCCTAGTAAGCATCAAAAGTTATGCATTTGGTGTCATACAATCTGAAATTTTCCCTGTAGAAACTGGATTCCTTTATTGTTTCTTTAATGTGCTTTTGGTGGTGATTAGAGGGCCTAAAAATGCAGATTTTTACTGAAAGTTTATTTGTTTATTTGCTGAAAATTTATTAAAAAATAATTATACTCAGAAAAAGTGAGGCATTAAAAAGTTATACATAAACAAATAAACTGAAAAGTTACTTTCAAAAAAACAAAAAAAGTGGTGATGCCAAACAAAGTTTATTTGCTGCTTAATACCCCACAAGTAGAATTCACAAAGCATCAGTTGAATCAATAGTTCACATCATCCTCTTTTTTTCTTTTTTCTTTTTTTTTTTTTATGTAAAGTACAAGCCAGCCATTTAGATTCTTAATATGATTATCAAGCATCAACTAATGGCCAATTTCCTAATCAAAGTTTTTCTGCTATGCCATGAATTGGAAGAGCAAGCACCCAACTGCAAAGTGCAAAGTTTATTGAAGGCCCCACATTCAGCAAGGATGGTTGGTTGAAACTTGAATATGCTTATTTTGTAAATACCGCTTCTGAGGGCCTGAAATTGTATTGGCTTTTTATATATGGCTGGCTGGTTTTACTATTTGGAGTCATAATGTGCCATTTCAATTTTTACTCAATGGTAAATACAACAAATCAGGTACAAATTCTTAGATTTGAATCAAAATGACTGAGGCACCCCAATTAAAAAAAAAAAAAATGATGAAGGTTTCATTTTCAGTAGCCATGCCACAAATCAAGCTAAAGACAATTTCAGTCGAAGCACCAAGAATACATTTGTGGATTCAAAATCGAATTGTATATATTGATGCCTAACCTTACTAGCATATCAGAAAGATAAATAACAATACTATATAATTGGAAGATTAACAAGATTTTAGTACCTAAGGTTTGGATCAACAAGTATTACCTTTTAGGCAAAACTAGTTTGTGAGTCATAGACTTCCAATCCCCAACAATATGAACACAATAGAATTCAACAAAGAGAGTGAAAATACAGCTTAAAATGGAAATTTTCAAATTGAAGTTCTGGCTCTAACTTCATCTTGATGTTTGATGTCCTGTAAATATTTTGGCTCTATGTTTGCAGGGATCATAAAGTGGAACAAGAAATTCAATAGATGCTCACACTCTTATACCTAACTAGTTTGCATTTGCCGTCCCTTCAAAAATTGGTAGCAAACATTGCTGTAAAAAATAAAAATAAAATAAAAAAAATAAAAAAAAAAGAGAGAGAGACAATATGGAAGATCAGGTGACATATAAGAAGCAAATTTCATTTGCTTTAATGGGGTCATTTGATATTTAAAGTTTTATATCAGTGTACTAATTTAAATTGATGATATTTGTTTATGATGTATTATGGATAAACATTCCAGTAATTAGCAGAAAGTTTTGTGATGCAATTGTGTTTCTAGCTTCTTTGGGCTGTTGTCATGGTAACCATAAATAAAGCATTTCTATTTTTTTTAATATTACTTTATTTTTTATTTTTTATTTTTATCTCTATTCTGAATTTATGCATTTTTTAATTATCGAAAAACCTGGAAGCGTTATGAGATTTATGCATTTATCGGTTTATCATCCATGGCAGTGAATGAAAAATTATGACACTAAACCTAAAACCTAGGGGAGTAAGAGATTTATGTGTTTGTAAGTGAAATAATTTTTTGTGCTACATCTAATCACTCTCTAAACCACCCCGAATTAGTATACATGAAAATTTTTTGTCCTTAATAAAAAAAGAGTGGCTAATGTGTGTGTATATATTTTAAAAATAAATAAATAAAGTCAGATTGTACAAATCTATATCTATATATATCTAAAAGTTGAAATGTAGCATTTATTATTGTTATACTCCTGTTAAGCCACATCAGTGCCACATCATCAACCAATTTCCAACATTTTCTCAATCATTTTTAATTATTTTTCTCTTTATTAATTTTCACTTGACAATTACACTTTTTCTAACATTTCCTCACTTTTACTTTTTTACCCCACTATTCTGTACCTTAACCTTACAATTCCTCAATCTATTCATCTTCCTTTTATTTTGACTTTTCTTCTTCCTATTTTATTTACTATAAAAATTTGTTATTTTCTCTTCCATTCAATCCATATTTTGCTCACAAAAAAAGGTGAATACTCTCTCTCTCTCTCTCTCTCTCTCTTTATATATATATATATATATATATATATATATATATATATATATATATATATATATATTGCCTTCATTCTTTTGGTGGATTTTTAATTCTTTATTGCACCTCTAATTTAGATTGATGAATTTTTATATTTAAATCAACCACCCAAAGCTAGACCATCCTTCTTAACACCACCACCGAAGCAACCAAACCCAAATTCCATGGTACAAACCCACCATCGAATCAACAATGACTACATGGCCACTCTCATGCTCCTCCACTGTAGCCACAATTGCCACTATGACCCAAAGCTAGCCAAGACCCATGTGACCCATTGTGACCTAACACTGTGACCCATCGAGACAAAACGCCAAGACCATGCCACTGCTGATCTAAGTGAGAGGGAGAAGAGTGAATAAAATATAGGAATAAATTTTTGCATTTTAGCTACAATAACATTTATTTTTAGATATTACAGTAGCAAAAATGCATTTGCTACAATATTATGCATGTCTTGGTGTGGGGAAGTTTTAATTTTTTTTTTTTTTTTTTAATCTTTTGTTGCTACAATGTTATGCAAAATGCTTTTTTTTTTTTTTTTAATTTTTTTTTTTAAATTTGGGTTTTGCATACCCAATGTTAATTCTCTTTGATCCCACACAAGTGTGTATCACACAATGTAAGCCCACAAAGGCCATACAAATTATCTTGGAAAATTATTCAACAAAAGAGTATTGCCAATAGTGCTAAAACAAAGAAGATTGATGCAACATGAGGTTCCCATAAATAAGGAGGAACTAATAAGACTTGTTTGTGGTACAAATGGATAGGTCTTGAACTACACAATAAAAAGCAATGATTCACATTTGAAAGAGATTTTGGCCTAAACATATAGATTTAAGCTTTTGAGTTAAGTTGCGTTCTTATATGTTATATTAAAACTTCAATTAGAGTCTCCCAAAGTCTTATATCTCCCTAACAAGCATATAATAAAATTTAGACAAATGTCTACCAACTTATAGGCGTAAGAATGAAAATTATCATTTTTTACAAAAAAAAAGAAGAAAGAATGAAAATTATACATTTACATTGTATCTATGTTATACTTATATTTATAGTATTATTCTCATATTTGATATCACATTTGCTGCAACCTCTTTTTTTAAAAAAAAAAATAAACACATTTTTTATTTTGAAAGTAAGCTCATATATATATATATATATATATTTTCCCGCGGGGGAGCTAAGAATGTAAAATTTACAATGAATTTTTATAAGAAATAAGAAATGTATTTTTTTCAAAATTTTGGCCCCCCACCCCATAAGGTGGCTCCGCCCCTATGCACTACAAGAAAACTGAGCAATTGCGGCGGGTGTAAAAACCGCCGCTATATGTCGCCTATTGCGGCGCATTTTTGGCCCGCCACTGTACATGAGATCTATTGTGGCGCTCTATATGCCCACCGCAATAGCTCTAGTATTTTGCGGCGTACTACAGCGGCGGGCCAATGACCCGCCGCAATAGACCTGTTTTAGCGGCATTCAGCTTAGATATAGCGGCGGGTCATTTGCCCGCCGCAATAGTTCTAGTATTTTGCGGCGTACTAAAGCGGCGGGCCAATGACCCACCGCAATAAACCTGTTTTAGCGGCATTAATCTTAGATATAGCGGCGGGTCATTGACCCGCCGCAATATGTACACCTTTTTGCGGCGGGTTGGACCGCCGCAATAGACATTTAAATTTCCCTCTATTTTTTTGTCTTCCCATTTAAAGATCAAATAGTAAATTACACCCGATTGGCATAAAAATTGGCATGCATGTTAAGAACATATAGAAAATGTGATCCAACGATTGGATTTTCAAAATTTGAATTCAACAATAAGTTATTGATTGGTGTAACATTTTTTAGAGTTACATCAAGTGTAACTAGAACCCAACGATATATTTCTTAATACGATGTGAATTTTGACAAATTTACCGTTAGATTACATTATCTTCATATATTTTTCATGCATACAAAATTTCAAGGTGATCAAAGATTAATAGTCATGTCATCAATTAATTATTTAAATTCAAGTTTTTGTAATTTAAAATAACGCATAAAAGATGAGTTTAAAGATCAAATGGTAAATTACACCCGATTGGCATGAAAATTGACATGCATGTTAAAAACAAATAGAAAACGTGATCCAACGGTTAGATTTTAAAAATATGAATTCAACAATAAGTTATTGATTGGTGTAACATTTTTTAGAGTTACATCAAGTGTAACTTGAACCCAACGCTATATTTCTTAATTCGATGTGAATTTTTACAAATCTACCATTAGATTACATTATCTTCATATATTTTTCAAGCATACAAAATTTTAAGATGATCAAAAATTAATAGTCATGTCGTCAATCAATTGTTTAAATTAAAGTTTTTGTAATTTAAAATAACGCATAAAAGATGAGTTTAAAGATCAAATGGTAAATTATACCCGATTGGCATGAAAATTGGCATGCATGTTAAGAACATATAGAAAATGTGATCAAACGGTTGGATTTTTAAAATATGAATTCAACAATAAGTTATTGGTTGGTGTAACATTTTTTAGAGTTACATCAAGTGTAACTTGAACCCAACGCTATATTTCTTAATTCGATGTGAATTTTGACAAATTTACCGTTAGATTACATTATCTACGTATATTTTTTACGCATACAAAATTTCAAGGTGATCAAAGATTAATAGTTATGTCATCAATCAATTGTTTAAATTCAAGTTTTTCTAATTTAAAATAACGCATAAAAGATGAGTTTAAAGATCAAATGGTAAATTACACCCGATAGGCATGAAAATTGGCATGCATGTTAAGAACAAATATAAAATGTGATCCAACGGTTGGATTTTAAAAATATGAATTCAACAATAAGTTATTAGCTGGTGTAATATTTTTTAGAGTTACATCAAGTATAACTTGAACCCAACCCTATATTTCTTAATTCAATGTGAATTTTGACAAATCTACCGTTAGATTACATTATCTTCATATATTTTTCAAGCATACAAAATTTCAAGGTGTTCAAAGATTAATAGTCATGTCATCAATCAATTATTTAAATTCAAGTTATTGTAATTTAAAATAACGTATAAAAGATGAGTTTAAATATCAAATGGTAAATTACACCCAATTGGCATGAAAATTGGCATGCATGTTAAGAAAAAATAGAAAATGTGATCCAACGGTTAGATTTTCAAAATGTGAATTCAACAATAAGTTATTGGTTGGTGTAACATTTTTTAGAGTTACATCAAGTGTAACTTGAACCCAACCTTATATTTCTTAATTTGATGTGAATTTTGACAAATCTACCGTTAGATTACATTATCTTCATATATTTTTCATGCTTAAAAAATTTCAAGGTGATCAAAGATTAATAGCCATGTCATCAATCAATTGTTTAAATTCTAGTTTTCATAGTTTAAAATAACGCATAAAAGATGAGTTTAAATATCAAAGGGTAAATTACATCTAATTGGCAAGAAAATTGGCATGCATGTTAAAAACATTTAGAAAATGTGATCCAACGGTTGAATTTTCAAAATATGAATTCAACAATAAGTTATTGGTTGGTGTGACATTTTTTAGAGTTACATCAAGTGTAACTTGAACCCAATCCTATATTTCTTAATTCGATGTGAATTTTGACAAATCTACCGTTAGATTACATTATCTTCATATATTTTTCATGCTTACAGAATTTCAATGTGATCAGAGATTTATAACTATGTCATCAATCAATTATTTAAATTCAAGTTTTCATAGTTTAAAATAACACATAAAAGATGAGTTTAAAGATCAAAGGGTAAATTACATCCGATTGGCAAGAAAATTGGCATGCATGTTAAAAACATATAGAAAATGTGATCCAACGATTGGATTTTCAAAATATGAATTCAACAATAAGTTATTGGTTGGTGTGACATTTTTTAGAGTTACATCAAGTGTAACTTGAACCCAACCCTATATTTCTTAATTCGATGTGAATTTTTACAAATCTACTGTTAGATTACATTATCTTCATATATTTTTCATGCTTACAAAATTTTAATGTGATCAGAGATTCATAACTATGTCATCAATCAATTGTTTAAATTCAAGTTTTTGTAGTTTAAAATAACACATAAAAGATGAGTTTAAAGATAAAATGGTAAATTATACCCGATTAACATGAAAATTGGCATGCATGGTAAGAGAAAATAGAAAATGTGATCCAACGGTTGGATTTTCAAAATATGAATTCAACAATAAGTTATTGGTTCGTGTGACATTTTTTAGAGTTACATCAAGTGTAACTTGAACCCAACCTTATATTTCTTAATTTGATGTGAATTTTGACAAATCTATCGTTAGATTACATTATCTTTATATATTTTTCATGCTTAAAAAATTTCAAGGTAATCAAAGATTAATAGTCATGTCATCAATTAATTGTTTAAATTCAAGTTTTTGTAGTTTAAAATAACGCATAAAAAGAGTTTAAAGATCAAATGGTAAATTGCATCCGATTGGCATGAAAATTGGCATGCACGTTAAGAACATATAGAAAATGTGATCCAGCGGTTCGATTTGGAAAATATGAATTGAACAATAAGTTATTGGTTGGTGTAACATTTTTTAGAGTTACAACAAGTGTAACTTGAACCTAACCCTATATTTCTTAATTCAATATGAATTTTGACAAATCTGCCGTTGGATTACATTATCTTCATATATTTTTCTTGCTTACGAAATTTCAAGGTGATCAAAGATTAATAGCCATGTCATCAATCAATTGTTTAAATTCAAGTTTTTATAGTTTAAAATAACGCATAAAAAGAGTTTGAAGATCAAATGGTAAATTATATCCGATTGGCATGAAAATTGATATGCACGTTAAGAACATATAGAAAATATGATCCAGCGGTTGGATTTTCAAAATATGAATTCAACAATAAGTTATTGGTTGGTGTAACATTTTATAGAGTTACATCAAGTGTAACTTGAACTCAGCCCTATATTTCTTAAGTCAATGTGAATTTTGACAAATCTACTGTTAGATTACATTTTCTTCATATATTTTTCGTGCTTAAAAAATATCAAGGTGATCCAAGATTAATAGTCACGTCATCAATCAATTGTTTAAATTCAAGTTTTTGTAGTTTAAAATAACGCATAAAAGATGAGTTTAAAGATAAAATGGTAAATTACACCTAATTGGCATGAAAATTGGCATGCTTGTTAAGAACATATAGAAAATGTGATCCAAAGGTTGGATTTTCAAAATATGACTTCAAAAATAAGCTATTGGTTTGCGTAACATTTTTTAGAGTTACATTAAGTGTAACTTGAACCCAACTCTATATTTCTTAATTCTATGTGAATTTTGACAAATCTACTGTTAGATTACATTTTCTTCATATAGTTTTATGCTTACAAAATTTCAAGGTGATCAAACATTAATAGTCATGTTATCAATCAATTGTTTAAATTCAAGTTTTTTAGTTAAAAATAACGGATAAAAGATGAGTTTAAAGATCAAATGGTAAATTACACCTGATTGGCATGAAAATTGACATGCATGTTAAGAACATATAGAAAATGTGATCCAACGGTTGAATTTTCAAAATATGTATTCAACAATAAGTTATTGGTTGGTGTAACATTTTTTAGCGTTACATCAAGTGTAACTTGAATCCAACCCTATATTTCTTAATTCGATGTGAATTTTGACAAATCTACCATTAGATTACATTATTTTCATATATTTTTCATGCTTACAAAATTTCAAGGTTAATAAACTTGATATATTTTTCATTCTTCATATATTTATCATCATTTTATTTTTTTAAACTAAATAGTGTGATAGTTTTAATAAGAGTCTCTCTCTCTTTTTTACTTAATCTTAATTTTTTTTTTAAACCTAAGTCTTTCTTCTTCTTCTTTAAAAAAAAAAAAAAAAAAAAACCTAAAGTGAGTCTTTAAAAAAAAAAAAAAAAAATTCTAACGTGTGGTCTTTTTAAAAACTAAATAGTGAGAGAGTCTTAACAGGAGTCTCTTTCCCTTTTTTCCTTCATCCTGAAGTTTTTTATTTTTTATTTTTTACGTGAGTGTTTCTTTTTTCTTTTTCTTTGTATTGAAACCAAGAGTGAGTCTTTTATATATATATATATAAATCTAATGTGAGGTCTAATTAAAAAAAATTATAATTATTTTTTAATCCAAGTTCTAAAGTAAGTTAAAAATTTCAGTTTTATATAATATATAGTTCATAATAATGAACATCTAAAACGAATGTTGTCTTAGTGGTTAACACGCGTGCCATGCATATTTTTCAAGGCTCTGTCCATGGTTCTAACCTCCATGACAGCCTTTTATTTATATTTTTTTTCCTTTCATTTTTAAAGTTACTATTATCAAAACTACGTAGTTTTGGTTCTATTTAAAACTAAACACAAAAAACCCTACACATCTCTTTCTCATTCAGCCGCCCTCCTCATTCCCCATCCCCTCTCTCCCTCTTCACTCGTCTCTTTCCTTTAAAATGGTCTCGATCTGGTGAAGGAGCTTGAGGTCCACGAAGTTGTGCTCCAAAACGACGACGATCCGATCACGCCAAAGCCTCACGGACCGCACGTTTGACCGGAACGACAGCTCGCCGATGCACTTGCTCTGATGGTCGTCGAGGTCCACCGCCGACGAGCGCGAGGATGTTACAGCGGCATAGCATCTCCACTGCCGGACTCTCGGTCTAGCAAAAAAAAAAAAAGTAGTGGAAACTCATAAAAGAATTGAATCTAAGGCAAGAATGTCAAGCATTTCAATAGTTTCAATTTAATGTACGTATCAGGTTCCATAGTGCTTGCATTTTATCTTTTTGTTAATTGTGCAGAGTGCAGAAAGAACAACTGAGCATTTTATCTTTTTGTTAATTGCATTTTATCTTTTTGTTAATCTACTCTCTCAGTATTTGAACTTGTTATACTTTCATGTGATTTTGGTGAAATGACTTCTGTTGATTTGGACATCCTTAGTCACTTGTGATTAGTATTGATTTTGGTGAAATGGATTTTCTTTGTTTTTTTTGAAAGTATGAATATATAAATTTTGCAGGAAAAAAATAGTAAAAAAAGAGTTTCATAATCATTCATTGTTGCTGTTGAGATGCTAATTGCAGTTGTTCTATTTACAAAACAATTTCATATTGTATTTCAAAAGATACCAACAATTGTCTTACTCTGATAAATTAAATAATTTTAGCTGCCTAAATGTAATGATTTCAACTTTGAAGATATATACTATTTGAACAACTTTTGAGAATTGAGTACTTAAGTACAACTTGAATTTTTAAAGATATTGTTAGGCTTTTAATTTAACAAAATAACAAATTAGCCACAAAAAAGAAAAAGAAAAAGAAAAAGAATTCCTCTACCTCACCTGATATGTAGCCATGAAGAAATAATTCTAATGCTAACTTATTTATTCCTAATACTATACATATAGATAAGTGATGAACATGAGAGTCAGAAATAAATCAACTTACTTTTTGGATCAATCATTTTCATTGCTTGGTTGTCAATTTGTGTGTGGCTAACCTCAACTAGCTTCAGTGCTTATTCTTTTTTCTTTTTTCTTTTATTTTTATTTTTAAAGCACTTCCATAGTCATTAGATTTTGACTCAATCCAGGGATCGAATTATTGAGAGACAAGTTTGCAACTTGCTGTTCAACTTTACTAGTATAATATAACAATATTATATTTCTAAGACACAGTGTTTCGTGGTAGCGTGTCAGTGCTAGTTTATTATGAGAGCTCATACTCGTAGATATTAAGTAGTGTAATTTATTTTAAGTTTTTATTTGGATTTTGTCCAAAGTTATATTTTTTTTTTCAAGTCTTTTCTCTTCTTTTTGTTCCCTGTATCATCCCTTGGGTTTTATTGACATTACAAAATGTATATTGTTGTCCTAATTTTTCTTTGAAACTTGAGTTTTTGGCATTTTTTTATTCATGTTGTATTTAAAGTGTACATCTAGATATTTATTGGGTGGTTGCAGTGAATTACTACTACTCATTGCCTTGTCCAAGGTCTTGTGATCAATTTAGTTCATAAGGATTCAATTTTGGTTCAGAACCTGATTTTTGTTTCCTTTTGTATGCATGTGTTTTATATTTCTTTATAATTATTACTATTAAATAAGTGATGAAAAAAAATTAAATGTATTAACATACTATCAATTATATGCTTATCATCATCATCATCATCATTACAATATATTTGTTTAAATTCATGCTGAGGCTGACTAATGCTTGTGCTAGTCTCCATGTACACCCTTATTGGAATATATTTATCCCCTGCTGGACACAGTTTGCATTTAACCGTTTCATGGAGTAATTTTTAACTTGTTTGACATGCATTTTTGCACTTATTTTGTAGATGGTCCAATTGAAAGGAAATCCCCAAACCAATTCAGCATATTTAATCAAGGTATATAAGATCTTTTTAAAATCGTGTGTTTCTGGTGTTTGTTTCCATGATAAAGATTGGCATTAAGAGATTATATTTTATTTGATATTTGCTTAATGAAATGGGATCATCTCTTGCTTGTTGACACCTAGATACTGCACTCATTTCATTTTTTTTTTTTTCCAGTTGGAATTGTTGGTAGCTAAGAATCTTATTGCTGCTAACTTAAATGGCACATCAGATCCATATGCTATCATTACTTGTGGTATAAAAAAGCGATTCAGGTTACTAATATTTTTCCATCCTTTGCGCTTTGTCTGAATGGTTGATGGTTTATATAGGATGTTTAAATAAATAAATATATATATATATATATATCATACTCTTCTTCTGTTGCTTGATATGATGCTTAGAATAGATTTTATATATCTACTCTGTAATGTTTTTGTTTAGCAGCATTATATGGTTATGTTTTTCATAATTAACAGAACTAAAGATACTATAGTATCTTCAGCTGTTAGGAATAGGGAAGGACTAATGGTTTAGTGCATGTGAGATATGTGATCAACATTTGGAGTGAGGAATTCGTTGCTGATCGATCACTCGGCGATGTTAATTCGCCAAATCTTGTGGATCATGTTAATCGAAAGGTTCAATTTCCAGTTCAATTCTAGCTTTTGTTTTTGTTTTTGTTTTTGTTTTTTTGTTTTGTATTTTGGTTAGAGATTCGAATTTCTAGGATTTTAGTTGCTAGTTGTAGAAAATTTCTTTGTTTAGAAGTTAGTACTTAAGCATGACATGCATAAATATCCCTAAGCTGTACAAATTATTCAGTTTTGAATGCAATTACATAGATTAGCCTAGTGCGATTTTCAAGAGATGGATTTCTTTTAAGAAGGTTTTGTCACACCTTGTTCCTTGTTCTAAGCAACTCCCATTTCCCTTAATCAATTCTAAGCCTAAACAACAGCCACTTAGAATCCCTGCATCAAGTAATGATTGTGAAATATTTTTCTGAATAATTCTTTGATTATGCTAGGAAAATAATAGACTGCTGCCATTTCCTTTTTTTGTCTGGTTGATGTAACTTTGATTTCTAGCTAATGCAACTATAGCCTTTTCATGGAACAATACGCATTTGCTGGTCCAGTTTATTTTCCTTTTGGATATGTGTAATTCTTTGTTACTAGGATGGAACCTTAATTCAAATATTGTTGTGTTATTGTTAGTATTATCATTTCATTTCTAATAAATTTAAATTTTCTGTTGTAATGACAAATAATTTACCATTAGGGATGTGAATGGCTATGTTGGACGTGGGTTGAGAACCAATGGCATGGATAAGAGGCATGAAATCTATAATTTACTGTTTTTTAATTATTATCACTTGGGTGAAATCTATATGAAAATTCAGTTGTTATCAATTTTTATGTTTAACTTTCATTCAAATCAATGGCATGGATAAGAGGCATGAAATTCATTTAATAAATCTAGCAAAAAAATGCAGTTAATATAATAGCAGCAATAAAAAGAATTTACCATTTCAGTTCAAAACAAGATGTGTGTCCATTTTGCATCGGCTAAATTGGATTTTTTTTTTTTTTTTTTTTTGCTGAAAATGGGTTAAAAGTATATTTGTACTTCGAAAAAGTGAGAAAAAGTAAGTCAAAAAATCAAGAAAGAGCATATCTACAAGAAGTATTAAAGAGCATATTTTAAGAAGAGTGACTGTTGTGATCGATTAGTTGATACTGGTGGTGTGATTTGTGGTTGGTTTGGGTTGGTTATTTATCGGTTATAAGTTCTGATGCATTTGTTTGTAGCATCTGCCTATGTCTAATTGAAACTTAGAGCAGTTTAATACTTTAAAATAGTATATGTAGCCCCTTGGTCATACAAAGAGTGTGTCTATATATATATATATATATATATGACATTATGACTATCTTACTTCAGTATTAGGATGGGGAATTGCTTTTGAAACTATGACCAAATGCTTTTTTTTTTTTTGGATAGAATATGACCAAATACATTGATATTAAGTCTTGTAGTCTACATGGGGAACTGTACAGGGTTTTGAACCTTATTACCTATTTATATTTTAATAGTCAGTATAACTCAGTCTTCCAATTGAGCAGCTTGAGTATTTATTGTATCCACATCACCCCTCCTAAGTCCCTTGATCTTACAGGACCAACACTAGGTAATAATCTTTATACAAAATTCAACTCATGTCAAAGTCTATAAATTGTATAATTGTGGCTGAATGTCCAGTTAATACTTGTTCTAATCTTCAACCATTTAAATCTAAACCTTGTAGCAGCCAAAGTGCAACCTTAATAAAAATTACATTATGGATGACTTTACCTTTTTGCAGTGCTTAGGTGTGAACCTGCAATGATCAAGAATGCTCTTAAGGTCCAACATGATTTTGATCATCACCTCAGTATCAGCATGTTGCAACTGTTAATGCACATGTGGGAGTAAGTGCTGGGTCCGTGTTTGTGTGTGTGTGCTCGGTGTTTGAAAAATGTGTAGATTAAAGTATTGTAGACAAAAACCAGAGTGTGTGTGTGTGTGAAGCAGAGAGTCACAACAGAATGCATGTGTGTGTGTGTGTGAAGCAAAGAGTCACAACAGAATGTATGTGTGTGTGTGAGAGGGAGAGGATTTTAGAGTTTATTTCTTGTGCTCTAATGCTTACCAATGCTAGTGGGACTCTCTTTCTCTCTCTCTTGAGTAATGATTGTGAAATATTTTTCTGAATAATTCTTTGATTATGCTGGGAAAATACAGACTGCTGCCATTTCCTTTTTTTTGTCTGGATGATGTAACTTTGTCACGTGGTGTACAAACATAGTTCACATTCTTTGGCTTAGCTGGGCTGAAGCAAATTTTAAATTTAGTCACTGTTTAAGCTTATAATATATATATATATATATATATATATATATATATATATATATATATATATGTGCTGAAAAGGTCTACATTGTTGGTCCACATGGCAGTGGAGCCCTCTTATTTTGATAGAATAGTCAAGATAATAATAGGAAAAAGGTATATGAATTTGATGATGGCACATGATAGGGGCTCAGAATTTGGCTTTTGTGTGACACAATTTAATCTTCTTGTAGACATTATTTTCCTTTTCATGGAACAAATACGCATGTGCTGGTCCAGTTTATTTTCCTTTTAGATGTGTCATTCATTATTACTAGGATGGAACCTTAATTCAAATATTGTTGTGTTATTGTTAGTATTATCATTTCATTTCTAATAAATTTAAATTTTCTGTTGTAATGACTAATAATTTACCATTAGGGATGTGAATGGCTATGTTGGAGCTAATGCCCGAAGAAGGATTTCTTTAGATAAACAAGGGCCAACTGTGGTTCATCAAAAGCCAGGGCCTCTTCAAACAATATTTGATCGTTTTACTAGAGATGAGGGCCTCTTCAAACAATATTTGATCGTTTTACTAGAGATGAGTTGCATAAACTCTGCTCTAGCAGTAATTTTAATCTCCTGAAGTTTCAAATTGCATATATATAACTATAAGTATATATAATTCTTTATGTTCTTCCTCTGGTAATTTCAGTTGTGGGCCTAATTAATAGAGTACCTATTTCAGGTTGTTCAACACAGTTATTCTTGTGCACTTGAGAGGTCATTCTTGTATCATGGCCGTATGCATGTCTCTGCGTGACACATTTGCTTCCATTCAAATGTTTTTTCTAAGTAAATGAAGGTTAGCCTGTCATTCTTCTTTCCTAAGGTCGAGCCTATATTATTGTTAGCAAGCAAGTTTGAGACAATATTATATGGGTATATTATTTCTTTTGAGGATCTCTGGAGAGCATCATTGGTATGAATTACTTTTAGGAGGAGCTCTGATCCTAAATCACCCATTCACTTTCAACGTAGTCATCTCACATATAAAGGTGCAAGAAGAACATCAGATGGTCTTTTATGTTTCTCTGCACTAGAAAGTTGCTGGTTTAGTTAAATTTATGAGTGAATGGCTTCTTGAGTCATCCACAAGGTCTTATTATGAGCTTTTTTAAGTTTTTGGTGTTTGAGGACTTTTTGTGAACAAAGAAATACATTTGAACAACTGCATTTTTTGCAAGTGTTGGAGGAAATTTTTAAACACTTGAAACTTTGATTATAGTATTAGCTTAATTTAAGCAGTCCTTTTATTCAAAGGACCACATCTTTTTTTTATTAATCTTATGATTGACGGTTATAGACAATGTTATGTATTTGATAAGATATTTCTATGTTAATATTACGTTTGTTTCAAGACATTTGTGGTGTTGTTAATTAGTTACATTTGTGGTATTGTGTTAGTAGAGCTAAAACTATTACAGGTTCTTTGTAACAGGATTGTGAACTATTTATTTATTAGCAGACAGCGGTTTTGAAACCCACTAGAAGAAAAAAAAAAAAAAAAAAAACCTATAGCGGCGGTCTAAAAGCGCCGCTAAAGGTGCGCATTTTATGTTTTAAATGAATACCTATAGCGGCGCTTATCGCCTGCCGCTAAAGGTTGAAACCTATAGCGGCGGGCATGCCCCCGCCGCTAAAAGTAGACACCAATAGCGGCGGGAATTACCCCGCCGCTAAAAGTCGATGTCACGAATTCTGAACACGTATGGTGGCGGTTTTCTGCCCGCCGCAATAAACCTTCACCCGCCGCTAAAAGGTGCATCTATAGCGGCGCTTTTCGCGACCGCCGCAATTTACCTATAGCGGCACTGCAACACTGGCGGGATGGCCCGCCGCAATAGCACTCGCCGCTATAGGTCGAATGTACCTTTAGCGGCGCTTTTTTGGGCTTTAGCGGCGGTTCTGGCCCGCCGCAATAGCCCCTTTTTCTTGTAGTGATGTATGAGTTACTTTATTTAAACCAAACAATAATAATAATAAAGGTAAAGATGTTTAATAACTGTAATTTTGGGTCTGTTTGCTTATTGCTGAAAACTGAAAACACTGTAGCATAATAATTTTTAAACATGTGAATAGTGCCATGAGACCCAATTTTAAAGTTAATCTTGCTAAAATCCGTACTTGCGAGTCTCGTAAACAGTGCACGAGACCCACACAAAAAAAGACAAACGTCGGTCCACCCGCTATCCAAACCCAGCCTTAATAGTGAAAATAAGTAAAATTTAGATAGATGTCTACAAATTATAAGCAAGTCACATCATTCCTTCTTTTTTTTTTTTTTTTTTTTTTAAATTTTATGGAAATCACATCATTCCATTTGTTTCTACAAAAAAAAGAAAAAGAAAAAGAAAAAAGAAGTTATTCAATATGTTGTCTACAAAATATAAGCAAGTCACATCATTCCTTCTTCTTCTTTTTATTTTTTTATTTTTTTTTTTATTTATGGAAATCACATCATTCCATTTGTTTCTACAAAAAAAGAAAAAGAAAAGAGAAGTTATTCAATATGTATATTAAAACCACTTTGTTATATATATGTAGTATATAATTTTTTTGAAGATGGAGAATGTCTCCTCTGTCTGACTTTACCTAAAGAAGAAAGGATTGCTCTATTTAGCAGGGTTTTTTTTTTTTTTTTTTTTTTTTTTTTTTTTTTTAATTTTTCTGCTAATCGAAAAGAAAAAAAAAAGGTTCACATCTTTTTGGGCAAAACAAATATCTACTTTTGCTTTTGTAATCTTGATGCAAAGATATGAACTCATCTCCAACATATAAAAAAGCGTAATTACTAAGAAATGGCCTTCACAAATTTGGGCATCTAAGAGGATGTTTGGTTTGTGTTTTCAAATAACAATTTTCAATTTTCAAACAACATTACACATATCTCTACACACTTTTTTCATTCACACATATTTTCACACATGTTTTTAAACAACAATTTTTAGTTTTTAAATACATATACCAATCGGATCTAAATTACCTTTCTCTAATTTTGTCAATTATTCAGCAAAAAATAAAAAAACTACCTTTCTCTTTAAATAATAAATAAAATAAAAGAAAAAGTATGAAGATCCCAAGTAATCCTTTGGCCCCACTTTGTTGCTTTCCTAGTTCCTGTATTGCTGCATATTCCCGCTGTCCACCATGAGAGAGGAGCCAAAGCCACTGAACAAATTCAGTGGCTTTGGCTCCACTGAGTTTGTTCTTCCTAGATTGGCGTGTAAACTACGGCTTTGCATCCTATAATAGCGATAGGCTTCTTCAAAGCCAAATATAATAAGAGCATTCAGATTGATATCTAATGTGTTTAATCTCTGTTCTCATCTTCTTCCTTTTCTTTTCCCACAAATCGCATCTCGGTCCGGAACTCCTACCTCTCCCTTGGCTGCTACTGCAGTAGTAGTGCTACACAAACAATATGTCAACTGAGGTATGCTTTAATAATATAATATTTCCTTCTTATTTAAGTTCCATGTCTATGTACCTATTTATTTATCTTGCCGAAAATCATCTCTTTTTTATACTAAAATCTTCATAAGCTGTTTCCATACATCAATTATCTGCTGAATTTTCTGTCATTTTTTTTATAATTATTTTTAAAATATGAATCTAATGTAATTGGTTTTAAAAGGGTAAAGACAAATTGTTTAGCCAAAAAAAGTAAAGCCAAATTGGTATTTTTGTAAATAAGGATGGATTGGTGTTTGTAAATAGCACCTTCCAACGTGTCTCTTTCTTCTTCTGTTTTTCTTTTATATTTACCCCACCATTGGATCCACTGTTTTCCTTCTCTATAGTACTGGTTTTATCTACAGTGATCCATTCTTTTCTTTTTCTTTTTATTATTATTATTTTATTATAGTGCTTGCGCTACAGTACTTCGGTTTGTTCAATATCCACCGTTACACTGAACTTGCATATATTATAATAATAATAAAATATTAATACAACAAGTTTTCACAATATTTTCATAATTGTTGAGAACTTGAGATGTTAATTTTTATAAAATAATAAATAATCATACTAGAACCAACCATAGCAAAAAATAAAGGTATTGTAAAGAAAAAAAAGTGCTACATCAACAATATTTTCATAACAAATCTTAGGTAGTAAATTGTTATTCTAATTTAAACTTATCAATGAAATTACTTTTTTACCCACTAATAATAACCTGTAACAACCTACTACTTATGATTTGTAATGAAAATGTTGTGAACATAGCATTTCTCTTAAGAAAATATTAAGACTTCTTGTTGTCGTCACAATATTTTCACAATTGTTGAAGTGTCAATTCTTTACAAATCAAAGTAAAATATAACAAAGCTGTAAAAATATTATGAAAATGTTGTGTCATTCTTTGTGTTTCTAGAATTTTTTTTTTAGTAGTCAATTTTTGTTGAGCCAAATTCACTGTTTCATATACAGTTTTCTTAAGTTGAATTTTTGTATTTTGTTTTGTATATTTTTTTCTTTATGCACCATTTTAAGTAAAAAAACATAGTTTTACACACACACACACTTAGGATTAAAATAATTTTCATCCTTTATGTTTTGGGTAGTTCACAATTTCTCTTTAAACTTTAAAATCAAGCAATTTCCCCCTTAATATTTTGGAAAAGAGCAAATATGTTATATTGTTATTTTCTCAATTAAACTATAATGAAAGCTTATAATTCTTAAAATATTGCAATGTGTAGTGGCTAAAATACTCCCACTAAATTTTAACTTTCCAAAAATTTTATTCACGTATTTTGAGTTTTAGATGGTAGTAATGCTTAAAAAGTTTGAATGGTAATATAAGGTGTTTTATTTGTTACCTAGAGAACATTGATTTTCTTAGTTTAAATCTTAGAAACTTATAATTTATCTAATGAAAAATTTGATGATACATGCGTTTTGTTATATATTTTTTTCTTGCCTAAAGTGGGTGTTCATAAAATCTAATTAAGTTAAAGATTGCACCTAGACTCATGTAAAATGATAAAGAAGAACGTATGAATGAAAAAATTTGCATTGTGTATGGTTGAAGGTATTTGATGAAGAGTTTGAATTGTAGCATATAACATCATTTATTGTGAAAATTTAAATATTGTGACAAAGTTTTAGCAAAACTCGGTTTCTTATTGTTGGAAGATGATATTCGTTATTATTCTTAAAAGTTTTTAATGAGTGGATATTGCCTTTAGCAAATAGGTATCAAAAGTCTTATACAAATGAGATTAACTTTGTATGACATACATTTTTATGTATATAATTTCATAGTTCTTCAAATAAAAATTCTATCTTAATTTTCTTACTCAAGAGGTAGCACGTGTCTTACACGTGCCACCCACACTAGTGTGTTTGTACACACACACACACATATATATATATATATCAAAAACTATTTACATTTTAGTTTAGTAAAATTTTAATTATTAAATTTTTTTATTTAAACTATATATATATATATATAGTGGTAAATTTGAAACAGTTTCGGTATGAAATCGACTTCCTTACTATTATATTTTACGATTTTTTTCATGAATTTTAAGTTGCTTGTGATAATCAATTGTTGAATGTGGAATATTATTAATCTATACATAATTAAAGTGGAAGTTCAAGAATTAAGTTAATCCACGTTAATTTTATGCTTTTCTTAAATTATATTGTCAATTTACTCAAATCTTATATCAAGTATCTGTATAATTTTTAATACTTCTAATTTGCTTATATGTTAAGGGTCCAGTTAACACCCATATAAAAAGCTTTCAAAAATATTAGTTATTTTTTTTTTTTGCATAAATTTTTTTAAAAAATATAGCCTATACCAAGCCCTTAGGGCATTTGATAACTTTTCTCATATGTTAAAACTACTTTCAACCTAATTAAAGTTACTTCTGATTTCAAAATTCTTTGAGATTTCTAGAATTTAAGTCAAAGTTCAAACACTAACTTCAATGGGAAATTTATTGAACAATACCATATTCCCATTAAAAGAAAAAAAAAATTGTGCCTTTTCAATATATTTCCAAAATGAAGAAATTTTGATAAAACATTAAAAAATTTCATAGTATCACAATAACAAAAATTGTAATAGGAAGTAGAAAGTATGTATATAAATATATTAAAAAGTACTTTCTTTTACCTACTATAATGAAACAATTCAATCTAGCTATTTAATTACTCTGTCTCTATCAAACTAACAATGAAATCATCTATTTTTTTTTTTTTTAAAACAATGAAATTAAATGATTTAGTTAGTACCAAAATTATTTGTTCAATTAATTATTGTTTCAAAAGAAATCATTTTAAAATTCTTCATTCAAAATTACTATTGTCATCCAGTTAAAATATTTGCAAATCTTTTATGTGATCAGCTTTACAGGACAATGAAAGAGGATGATTAAATTAAAATTTTATAAACGATTAAATATAAAATGATCATTATTCTTGTAACACCAGTGCATGCATTTTAACATATTAGAAGATAGTGGCATAGAATGAACTTTGAAGTCAAATTATAGCGTTTTGTACTTTACACGGGGTGTGTTTTTAATCCTAGTGGCTCTTATCTTGATAGATAGGAAGCTCTTCAACTGCAAAGGGAAGTGGAAATTTGGCACTTGACATCACAACAATGTTTTTAAGTTCGAAGCAACAATTCTCAATTGGGGGTTTGATCAGTGTTCCAGATCACCTTCGCAAACTGGATGAGCAAGCCTTCACTCCTCTGCTTATTTCAATTGGCCCTATTCACCACTCCAATGTAAAATTACAAACCATGAAAAAGTGTAAAGTACAGTTTTGTGAGTGTTTCATTCAACGGGCTAACATAAACTTGCAGCATTTAGTACACACAATAAGAGATAAGGAAGAAGAAATTCGCTCTTACTACGCAGAGACTATTGTGTCCAGCATATGCAGTGATGATTTTGTGACAATGATCCTGGTGGATGGGATGTTCATTCTTGAGTACTTCTTGAGACAATCTAACCCATGTTTGTTCGGGAACGATCCTAAGATGATAGCGGAATGGATGCATCCAATTTTGAAAGTTGACTTGGTATTACTTGAAAATCAGCTTCCCCTTTTTGTTTTAGAGATGCTGTTCGAACAAGCAAACTTTCCGGCTGAATTAGAGTTAAAACCCCTTTCTTTATGGGAACTTGCTTTTGAATTCTTTCAATGTTACAACTTTCAGACGAAGACCCCATGGAGATTTAATGCGCAAATAGAACACTTCACAGATCTGCTTAGATTCTTTTATCTAGGTGAAGAAATACCGTATAGAAGGTCTCGAGGGGCTAAACTTTCATACTCTGCAACCCAGTTGCATGAGGCAGGAGTCAAGTTGAAGGGAGTCGAGTTTGATGAGAAGATAGGATGTTATAGAGGGTATAGACGCTTTCTTGACATAAGGTTCGATTTAAACAATGGAGTGTTGGAAATCCCATGCATTAAGTTAAATGATGAAAAAATACGTCTTATTCGAAACATTATTGCATTAGAACAATCTCATTATGTAGGGGACGCTTATGTTACAGATTTCTTTGTCATCTTGGATTTCCTTATCGATAATTCCAAAGATGTAGATTTACTTTGTGATAAGGGAATCCTCATTAATTACCTTGGCGACAGCAACGCAGCAGCATCAGCTGTCAACAGTCTTAACACCAATATCTTATGGGATTATATAAACCATGAATACTCGAAAATATGTGAAGATTTGAATGCGTTCTATAAGAAACCTTGCCATAGATGGAAGGCAACGTTATGGCATCAATATTTTAGCACTCCTTGGAGATCTGCATCTACTTGTGCTGCTATTATTCTTCTGTTGCTCACGCTCACACAAACTGTATGCTCTCTATGGTCCACTAAGTGGTGACAGATTTTGCTGATTACTTTAGCATTTGTTATCTGTTAATTATCTTTTGTTTTTAGTTGTTACTGTTTTGAATAAGGGTTTATCCTTATCATTAGGGAGTCTTTTTGAGTGTGTTAGTGTTGGAATTGGATTAGATAAGCATAGTGCTTATCTATATCTGTTTAATTATCCTTTTGAGTTCTGTAATAATTTTATTCAAGACTGCATGTTTTTTCAATTATAATTTTATCTAAAAATTTATCAGAAACTTTAATTGTTATTTGGGAGTTCTGGTTTTTATCAGATATTCAAATTGGTTGTAGGGAGAAAGGATAAAATTGTGACCAGCTTCTTGTCACTTTCATGTGGACCCATCTTTTTTTTATTTTTTATTTTTTTTTATTTTTTTTTTATCCCTAATCATAATCAACCACAGGAAGAGTTGTGGCAAAAATTGTGTATTTTTTGGTAGTACTAGAATTTTTGTTTTCTATTTATTATGCATTAGGTCCTATCAATAAAAAAAATATTATAAAATAATTATTATGCATTAGGCAAGATGAATAAATAAGCATGTTATATTTTGTACAGATTTTGGGAAATTTTGATTTGTACATCATGCACCATGTATGCCAAGAATACCGTGGCTGATCTGTACATTTCCAAATTTTTATTTTTGATTACAAATTATTGAGTAGGCAATAGCACTTTATGGTCACCACTAATTTTGGAAGTTCAAGTATCTGATTTGCCACTGCAATTCAAATACTCCCATGAGGCTCACCTAAATTAAAAATTGATTTTCAGAACTCAGCTACTTTCTTAGCAAAGATTCTCAATACACAATATAATCTGGAACGTCCAAGTTCGACATATATAATAGCTAACCGGCAAGCTATTTAGCCTTATTAATTGCCTGAATGGAGAGGTGAAGCATTTTAAAGAGAAACATTTTCCTTTAGCTATTATCCTTATTCCTATGCTAGTAAAGAAACACTAGAAGGGAAGGGCTTGTGTCCAGTGATAACTTTCACTGTCACAAGCCACACCCACACTACAAACACAAATTTGTTTTTGTTACTTGTTAAGATGATAAGTTTAAATTATAAAAATAGTCACCAAAATATGACTTTTATAATATAAACATTTTTGGAAAAAAAAAAGTCAAAGAGAAATGAAAATCCTTGTCCCTAATTTATTGATTCCTACGTTGTATGTTGTTGTTATTTGGATGGTCATAAAATGGTGTGACCCTAAATTGAGATAGATTTATGTTAACAAGTGTCCTTGTGCACTCATTATGGAGGCTACAACAGATTCTCACCTGCATTTGGAAAATAGCAAAAACTAATAAAAACAAAGAATCAATCTATATATTACTAAAAGCTGAAGCGTAGCATTTAATGTTGCTACGCTCACATTGAGCCACATCAGCAGCTATGTCATTTCTATCATCTTTTCTAAATTTTTCCTACAATTTTAAAATAGTTTTTAACAATTTTAAAATACTGATAAATATAAAATATTTTACAGCCCTATCTCCACCTTAAAGCCCACTTCTTATACATTTAATTACACCATAAAGCCCAAACCCAAAGCCTTTTCAACTGATACCTTTTAAAACCCTCTGTTTTCACGGTTTCAACCTTTTGTTTTCTTGCACGGTTTCAATTTCCTCTCCCCACGATTTAGTTCTTTCCCCTTCCCCACTTTGTTCTACGGTTTCACATTTAATTCACGCCAGCCTCTCTCCCTTCTAACGGTGGCCTCTCTATCTTCCTTCCTTCTTGTCTTCCTCTCCCCACACTACTATATAAATACTGACAAGGGTGGGATGATTCGGTTGAGGTATCTCTAAATCCTAGTTTCTTTTGTGGTCCATTCTTTTGCTTGATTTGTTTTTCCTCTTTTTACTGCCTTTTTCATGTTGTGGTGTGGATGATTGTTTACTGCCTCTTTCATAGGGTGTTGAATTTTTGATTGCTGGGTTTTTTAATTGGAGTTTTACCTCTTTGGGTCTGTTCATTTTGAGTTTTTTTATTGCTGGGTTTTTTTTAATTCAATGTGATTCCAATGACTTAGTATGACTCTGATTTCTTAGCGTAGTGCTGTGGTGTTTGCTTCCGCTGTTTTCCAACAATTGGTATCATCACCTACTTCAATATCATGATTGTATAATATGCTGATTGGGTTTTAGAATCAAAGCAAATTGTTTTCCTGGTGTTTCAATTTTCTGTAGTAATTTTTCTGTATAATTGTGTTTATCATGGTCTTTGGTTTAGACATGGTTTGATATTCATGGTTTTGATTTTAAGTCATTGTGCAAGCGTTTTTATTTGTGCTAAGATTGTGTTTTTTAATCGAGATTTATAAGGCTGCTATGGTGTGGCTGATTGTTTACCGCCTCTTTGTTAGGGTGTTGAATTTTTGATTGCTGGGTTTTTGAATTGGAGCTCTACCTCTTTTGGTTCTGTTCATTTTGAGTTTTTTGAAAATTGCTGGGTTTTTAATTCTATGTGATTCCAACAACTTAGAGTGACTTTGATTTCTTAGTATAGTGTTGTGGTGTTTGCTTCCACTCTTTTCCAACAATTGGTATCATAGCCTACTTCAATATTATGATTGTATAACATGTTGATTGGGTTTTAGAATCAAAGCAAATTGTTTTCTTGGTGTTTCAATTTTCTGCAGTAATTTTTCTACATAATTGTGTTTATCATGGTCTTTGGTTTAGACATGGTTTGACATTCATGGTTTCAATTTTAAGTCATTGTGCAAGTGTTTTTATTTTGTGCTAAGATTATTTTTTTTAATCGAGATTTATAAGGCTTAAATCTCTCTCCCCACCTAAGATGTATCAAGATGGGATTATAACAACATGCCACCTTTTATTCATCCTAGAAATATGGGTAGGTCTGATTTACTAACCGTTATTATAGTAAAAAATCTTGGTGGGTCTATAAAATATGTTGTTGCAAGTTTCAACTTCCCATTAAATATGTAATTAACTTAAAATACGTCTGGGAAGTTGATGCATCCTATTAAAATACGTCTTTCAAGAAGAGCAAAACATTATAGTAAACATTTTATGCATCCTATTAATCTAGGTGGTTCTTACTTGCAAGTTTCAACTTCCCATTAAATATGTAATTAACTTGAAAGACGTATTGTAAAATGTTTTGCTCCTTTAGGTAATTAGTTAATTACATACTTCAAAAAAATTAGTTCTTTAGTTCAAATTAGTTATAAAAAAAATAAAAAAATAAAAAAGGAGAGCAAATTAGTTCTTTAGTTCAAACATTTTATAAATTACGTCTTTAGTTCTTTTTTGAGCAATACATCTTTCACATATTTTAATGCATCTTTCCCATTTAATATCTGAAGTTGAAAGTATGTAATTAACTAATGAAAAAATATTTTTAATTAATTTTATAGATCTTTTTCATGTGAAAATGATATATTTTTAATGGAAATTTTTTAATGAAATTGGAGGGAAGACCTAAATTGTAGGCAATTTTTTATTGGCAGTATCTCAATAGGGAATATGTAAATTTTGATTTTGACAGTTTTTAGAGTACTATTGCATGCTGTTCAATCAGAGGCATCTGTAAAAATGTTCATGCCCAAGCCAGTGATAATTGAATGATTACTCTTTATGTACTCATATCATAAAGGCATCTATGGAAAACTCTGATAAGATAAGCTGCATTTACTCAAGAACTTCTCCACTATTAGATTTGGTCACATGTATTTGGAAGTCCACTAAAATATGTTAAATGATTTAAATTCTTATATCATTTTTATTCATTCTTGCATTACTTTTTTTTTCTTATTTATTTATTGGTGATTCACAAGTGTCATAGATAGATTCAGAGCTATTACCACTATGTAGGAAGAAGTAGCAGTATTTTGGATAAAAAAACATATATATGAGCGATTTGGGCTTAATACAGTTGCACATACTCAAAACATATTACTTCTCCTTTTCTGCAGTGTATTGTTTAATGAGTTGCTTTGCTAGGAAATTCCATTGTCAACCGAACAGTTTATGTAACCAAAAGAATTATCCAAAAGAAATAGAACATTCTTGAATGAGTTGCTTTGCTGGGAAATTCTATTGTAAATAAAGTTGGAATTGTTTCTTCAAGTATGTCCAACTCTCAATTATAAATAAAATGAAAAGGTTATGCTAACATATTTTTATATTATCTTTTGGTATGCTAAAATAATTTTTATGTTATCTTTGGGTTGTGTAGGATGTTCAGTTTTTCTACCTATTTATCATGGATTATCTATTAAATTGCAAGTTCAAAAGCTGGAATATTTCTTTAGGTATCACTAAATGTCAGTAGTAAATAAAATGAAATGTTTTACTAAAATAGTTCTCATATTATTTTTGGTGGTGTAAGCTGTTCTTATTATCCACCACTTATTTGAAATGATTTTTAGGTAGGTGTAATCAAATGGCTTTCTATAATTAAGACAAAACATTTAATGAAGAGATACCGCTACTTCTAGAATTGTTTCAAAGTCACAAATCAGAGCTTAAATCTCTATGAGATTGAATATATGTCATTGATTAGTGAAATGGGCAGCTTAGGAGAGTATAAAAGTTAAGGGGGATAAAATAGTGCAAGAGATAGGGGTCCTCAAGTTGTCTTTCTTGGGTTCATAAATTTCAAACTATAGAAGGAAAAAAAAAAAAAAACAAAAGAAAAAGGATGGCATATAGAGCATGTAGGTGAGAATTCAGAGCAGTGCTAAAATAGGCAATGGAAGCTTTTAACACAAAGTGAAAGAGTAAAAATAGAGGGAGATTAAAACCAAAAACAGAGATTAAAAAAAAAAACGATGTTGGTCTAAAAAATGAGGTTGGTTTAAGTATTTGGGTTGGGTCTTATCTTGTGATAGTTTCATTTATTATGGAACTACATAAAGCAGGAATCTTCAAATAGTCTTAGAAAAATGCTCTTCATGTTTCTTGTATGAACTTACTTAACAACCAAGAAGACACTATAAATAGATGACAGCAAAATCAATGCACCCCAAAACATAAAATATTAGATCTTTTTGATTGTGTGTATTTGCACACGAGTGTTTGTGTTCATTCATTAAAAAAAAAAAAAGTTCTTGGTGTTCAATGATGTGGACACCTGTCACCGTTTTAATTACCATTTTACCCACCCGTTGCTCACAGGTTACCTGTTAATTTGCATGTTTTAAAGTTGGATTGCTTATTCAAGAATGTTTAACTCTCAATTATAAATAAAATGAAAAAGGCTATGCTAAAATATATTTTATATTATCTTTTGGTTGTGTAGGTTGTTCATATTTTCTACCGGTTGATTATGAATTATCCATTAAATTGCAAGTTCAAAAGCTAGATTGTTTCAAGTATGTCCAACGAATAAAATTTCCACTTTCTATTCCAAATTCTAATCTCTAATAATATACAATTAATTCCATCACCAAAACCTCCAATCACCATGAATCTTGCAATATATTGATCATACATATATAATGCAACTTGAGTAGTAATGCATAGAAAAATATTAATAATTAATAATCTATATATTACTAAAAGCTGAAGCGTAGCGTTCAATGCTGCTGCTCTCACGTTGTGCCACATCAGCTACCATGTCATTCTTTTTTTTCTTTTCTTTTTTAAAATATAATTTGTCCTACAATTTTAAAATGATTTTTATAATTTTCAGCCCTGTAAATGTAGCCCACTACTTATTTATTTACTTCCACTATCACCATATAATAAATCCAGCTTACTACTTATTTATTTACTTCCACTATCACCCTATAATAAATCTATATTCTATATATTACTAAAAGTTGAAGCGTAGCGTTTAATGCTGCTGCTCTCACGTTGTGCCACATCAACTGCCATGTCATTCTTTTTTTTTCTTTTCTTTTTTAAAATATAATTTGTCCTACAATTTTAAAATGGTTTTTACAATTTTCAGCCCTATAAACGTAGCCCACTACTTATTTATTTACTTCCACTATCACCATATAATAAATCTAGCCCACTACTTATTTATTTACTTCTACTATCACCCTATAATAAATCTATATAATTAATCCAGCCCACCTCTTATTTATTTAGTTCCACAATCAAGCCCAACCCAAAGCCTTTTCAGTTCAGCTTTAGGGTTTTGTGTGAGCCTTTTCAGCTTAAAAAAAAAACAAAAAAACAAAACAAAAAAAAACAAAACAAAACGTTGAAGCCTTTCAAGCTTTAGGGGTTTTTTTTTTTTTTTTTTTTTTTTTTTTTTTTTTTTTTTTTTCTTATAATTGTTTTTAACATTTATTTTTTTAATATTTACACTTCTCCAACCTTTCTCTCTCCCTTACCATTTCATCTCCCCACTACTTCAATCTTTCTCCCTCCCTTACCTTTTCATCTCCCCACTACCCTCTACATTAATATCATTCTTCCTCTTTCTCTTCATCTTCCTTTATTTTTGTCTATTCTTATTCACGCCATCTTACTATAAATTTGTCACTATCTCTTCTATTCTATGCATAGTTTTCCCTCACAAAAAAAAGGTCCCCTCTCTCTCTCTCTAAATTTTTTGTTGGATTTTTTTTTTATTTTTCTTGCATTTCTACTTTAGGTTGATAATTTTTATATTCTTTAAAACTCTATTTTGGGTTAATGCAATTTAGTTTTGTTTTTAAAATTGTGATTTAGTTTTGTTTTTAAATTTTTTTTTTTATTCTCTTTGATTGTTAAATATTATCCTATTGCGTTCTAAAGAATTAAATATAGCATATAAAAATATAATATTATTCTATTACATAGCATGATTTGGATAATTTGGTATTTATTCTGTTATATAGCATGTTTTTTTATAGTACTCAATTTAGATGTTAAGCTATGAGACTTTACTAATTTTTGTTTATTTTCTAGTCCTTTATGGTGGACAAAGTATTCTTAATAGTTGTATTAGAAGTACTCTATAATGCCATTTATTTAAAGAAAAGCAAAGGTTAGCCAAATGAAAATAATTGGATAGGTGACAAATTTTAACTTTTGCAATTTTATTTTTATTATTATTATTTTATAACAATGCATGTATAGAAATTTAATTCTTAGATTTTGCTAATAATTGTTTATTTGATAATATGTTTTGGGCCGAAATTATAATTTCTACAAAGAAAATAACCTTAATAGATTATCAAAAACAAAATTTTATCCTAATATTGGTTCAATTAATCATTGTTAAGTTTTATTAATTTTTTTTTAGTTTACGTTTTTTTGGTGTTTTGGATTGTTCCTATATTACATTTATGATTGTTCCTATAATAAATAAAAATATAATTACGAAATACATTACTCATTATTAGATTAGTTTAAATTGTAAAAAAAAGTTTAATAAAACCACCATAAAAATAATTATCACGCGCAACGCGCAGGTTCGCGGCTAGTATATAATAATAACACTATCAAAAACAAATTTATCACGTGCAATGCGCGGGTCTGCGATTAGTTGTGTTATAAAATTCAGTCTTAGTGGGTACTCATCCTATCCTTTTTTGTTCATTAATTTTATTTTCATTTTTTAAAAAGACCTATTAACAGAAACCATAAGACATTTTTTTTTTAAAAGACCTATTATCTTTCTTTTTTTTTAAAGACCTAAGACGAACTAGTGTTACCACCAACTTATGTACTGTGAGCTTATTTACTTTTATTTTTTATTTTTTTATTTTTTTCGAGATAAAAAGTGACTATCAAATAAAAGGTGTAACATGCTTACCATATTTTCTATCAAGGTTCCCAATGCTTAAAGGCACTACTTTTTAGAATGTGATTCCTTTAGCTAGGTCCTGGTCAAGTCTTAATTGTTAGTAATACTGTAATTGCAATTACCTTGGAATATTTTCTAATAAAAAAATGGGATTAATTATGACTCATTGATACATCATTCAATTTCTCACTACCCATTATACTTCTTCACTGTCTTGGAGTAACAAGAAGAATTTTTCTTTAGCTGGTTTATTACAACTAAAACAAGACTGTTTCATTCAGCTAGTAACAAGTGCTCTGCCGCAACGATTCCATGCATCCTAGGCAAGTTCAGCAATATATTGGAAGAAAATTAGGAGAGTTTTATGGTCTGCTACTGGCAAGAAGAAGAAGTATTGTTCTTAGTCTTGAAGATGATATTAATGCTACACTTAAAAGATCTAAAAATTGGAGATGGGAAAAGGACTTCTTTGTGGTATGATATTTGACACCCTTTCAAATATTGTGTCTTAATTCAAAGAAGATTCTTGCATGATGCTCCAACCAGTTAGTTGCCACAATCATCAAACTAATTTGGAGTTATCCAGGTGGTGGCTTTTTTGAGTTTGCATCTTTTTTTTTTTTTTTTTTTTTTTTTGGCTGAATGGAAAATTTTAATCAAGAAGAGAGTTGAGAAACTACACCAACATCTTCCAAAATTACATCCAAAAGATTTAGAGGAGCTGAGCTTGGGCCAAAGAAACCAAAAATACTATTCAGCAAAGACTAGTGGGCCAATAAATGGGCAGCCCTGTCAGCAACTCTAGGGACCCAATCAAAACAGATAGGTCTATTTATAATTACAGTTTACTAAACTTTTGATCTCAGCTATAATGCTTACAATTCTCCAAGGAACAATGACACATGAAGATAGCCCTAGAAGGCTTGAATACAGGTTTTGCAATCACCCTCTATGCATACCGTGGCCAGGTTGCAATCCATAGCCATGTAAACTGCATTTTCAAATCACCTCTACTTCTGCTTGGACAGGGACATTGCGATTCACAGCTTGAGTAAGGTCCAACTCAACTATTTACATTGTTTTGATAATGGTGGTCATGGCTAAAAGTTGGTATCTATAAATCTTCTACTAGGAGAATGCAAATGCAATCAGTTAGTCAGAATGTTATCAATTGAAGGGTAAAGCATTATTCATTTCCTTTAAAAATATCATAGATTTTAGTATGTTTGGAACGAAAGAAAATAAAGGAGTCAAGAGGAGAACGAAGAATGGCCAGAATATTCTAATTTGGAATTACCCTTAAAATATTAAGTGCAGATTTGTTGGTATAAACCCTAGTAATCGTCAAAAGTTATGCATTTGGTATCATACAATCTGAAATTTTCCCTGTAGAAACTGGATTCCTCTATTGTTTCTTTAATGTGCTTTTGGTGGTGATTAGAGTGCCTTCAAATGCATATTTTTACTGAAACTTTATTTTGTTTATTTGCTGAAAGTTGATTAAAAAATAATTATACTCGGAAAAAAGTGAGGCATTAAAAAGTTATACATAAACAAATAAACTGAAAAGTTACTTTCCAAAAAAAACCAAAAAAAGTGGTGATGCCAAACAGAGTTTATTTGCTGCTTAATACTACCCCACAAGTAGAATTCACCCAGCATCAGTTGAATCAATAATTCACATCACCCTCTCTCTTTTTTTATAATGTAAAGTACCAGCCAGCCATTTAGATTCTTAATATGATTATCAAGCATCTACAAATGGCCAATTTGCTAATCAAAGTTTCTCTGCTATGCCATGAATTGGAAGAGCAAGCACCCAACTGCAAAGTGCAAAGTTTATTGAAGGCCCCACATTCAGCAAGGATGGTTGGTTGAAACTTGAATATGCTTATTTTGTAAAAATGCCACGGCTGAAGGCCTGAAATTGTATTGGTTATTTATATATGGCTGGTTTTACTATTTAGAGTCTTAATGTGCCATTTCAGTTTTTACTCAATGGTAAATACAATAAACCAGGTACAAATTCATAGATTTGAATCAAAATGACTAAGAAACCCCAATAAAAAATAAATAAAAAAATGATGAGGGTTTCATTTTCAGTAGCCATGCCACAAATCAAGCTAAAGACAATTTCAGTCAAAGCACCAAGAATACATTTGTGGATTCAAAATCAAGTTCGGGTTTTTATCAGATTCAAATTGGTTGCAGGGAGAAAGGACAATAATTGTTAGATCAAATTTCTATTGAGTTATTCTATTCCCACAAATAAATTGTTAGATCAATTTTCTATTGAGTTATTTTAATCATCAATATTGAGAGTATTGGTTTGAAAGGAGTTAGCTTTTATTATACTCAGCTGGATTATATACTAGTACTATTAAGTTGTTGATCAGTTTGTATTTGGTACCAAAATCTTCCCCTTTTAAAGATTTTATTGGGACTAGTGCTGTTTTGGAGTCCTCATTCGTTATAAATGAATAAGCACATTGTGTCTAATGGGGATTAATATTAGCCTGTAATTCAGTCCTGTATAAGTGTTTTGGTTAGAAATTGTGCCCAATTGAGCTCGCTGTTAATAATTAGCTAACTTATGTCTATTTCAACCCATTAAGGTCAAGATTAGTATTATTTAAATTGCCTGATCAACTTGATCTGCCATTTTACACATTTACATGATAAGATTTGGTCGGAATTCAACCTATGCTCTAGAATTTTCCTCATCAATATGAAGTATTACTTTAATTTTCTTAATTGATTAGCAAATGAGTTAGCTTTTACTTGGATTATCAGCTAGCATGGTTAGCTTTAGTTTTACCCCTTGATTAGATATGTTGTTGACCTTATTGTTATTTTATCTTTGTGGTATCACATTTAAATGTTGGTTAGACTTACCCTTGTACCAATGTGAATGGTGACGTTCTATTACACATATTGGAGAAAAACATTGTTGGCTAGACTTGGTTATCTTAGCTAGTTGAGTGTTTTTGAAACTAGCTTGATCAATTACTTTGCTGAACTTTTGTTTACTAAGCTTGTTGGTCGTGGATTAGTTCAAACTGTGCAGTGCTTGGGAATTGATCTTACGCAATTTTGACCAAAACTATTAGGCTATTGGATGATTGGCCGACAATATTTGGTTAAAACCTTTTTTACATAATTAGCTGGCTTAGACAATTTGGTTTATAACTTTATATTGGCCTTAACAAGGTTTAGGAAGATTATCTCATACAGAGACTCTACATATCTATGTTCCTAGAAGCACCTTGAAGTTACTAAGTTCTACATGGTTATTACCTTCATTATTGTTATCGATGCTACTGGTTTCTATAATAACTACCTCAAAGATATATAGCTGCTTTACTTAGACCAATGAATCAAATGACTGGTTGTCCTAGATTTTCTTGAAGTCATCTCTTGCTGGTTGCCTGACCCGGGAAGGCCTTTTTTAAATGTTAGTTAAGTCCTTGATCAATCTCAATATGTCACAAGTCTCAAAGCTCCATGCCTTCAGTTAGCTAATGCGGCAGAAATGATTGGATTTTGATGGCTCAAAAAGACGTGAAGAAAGACTTGAATCCATAAAAGATTGGATTCGAGTCATTCTTGATCTAAGCCCCTAATGAAAAAGAGGTAGGAAAAATAGTTGGGCCCAAGAATATGAAACTAGCTTCTCCAGTCAGTCAACAAGAATATGAAACTAGCTTCTCCAGGTGTCCTTGTCCCTTTGAAGTTTGAACCTCAAGTTATGGGACAAATAGTTGGGCCCTTGAAGACAGACAGGTGATATCTATGGTTTTCTCTTTGCAATTTGACCCTATTGGCCTCTCTACTGCTGAGAGCAAAAGAAAATTTTCATTAATTTGATTGATAGCTTTGAGTTTGCTGTGGCAGCAACGTTTACATGACTGGACTTGATAGAATGAACAGGAGTTCCTCTGCCTCCCAGTGACCAAAAAAAAAAAATTCTGATTAAATTGCCAACCCTGAATTTCTCCCTGATGGTTTTGTTTCATATGCTTTTAGGCTTCTATCAAATTTCATTTTCCAGAACACAGGTAATGTAGTAGCAATGGCTTGAAAGAAGCCATCTGTTTTGTTTATTTTTTTTGGAAAGAAGCCATCTCAAGTCTAGAGCACAAAGCCTGGAAGCAAAGAATAGGCTGTTTACTTGTCAACTCAAGAAAAACATGTTCATTGGGGTCAAGGCAACTCAAGGAAACAGAGGTTGGTGTTTTTGCTCTGTTAAGGGCAAGAGGGTATTATTGAATGTCTTCCCTCTCACAGTGAAGTCCACAGTTATGCAGAAACTAGGAAAGCATTAAGTGATGGAATGATGATCACGGCATAATTAGGTAATTTTCTATAACACATGATAGGTGGACTTAGTTTACTTAGCCAGTTGAGTTTTGTTGAAACTGGCTTGATCAAATACTTTCTGAACCATTGTGTGCTACTAAAGCTTCTTAGGTGAGGGTCTAGTTCAAACTGTGTAGAGGAACTTGGGAACTGATTTTAAGAAAAAAAAATATTAGGCTATTGGATAATTGGTTTATACTGGCCTTTCAGAATTTAAGAATACCATTTCATTTAGAGACTCACCATATTTGTGTTTCCAGAAGTTGCTCTGAAGTTACAGGGTTCTACATGGTTATGACGATATCTTTATTATCATCATCTATATTATTCGTATCTGTAATAACACCCTCAAAGATATATGACAGCTTTACTAAGATCATTCGAACAAATGCCTAGTTGTCCTAGATGTTATTGAACTCATTTCTAACTGCCCAAACTTCTTAGTCTTGGTTTTTTTTATTTGCATAGCAAATCTAGCAGCAACTGCATTATGATCTTGCAGTTCAAGAACGTGGTCGATGATGGGAAGTAACATAAATGGGGGTTAAATATAAACTGGTTTTGTATTCGTCAGCTAGGGATGACCTTCTTAAATTATTTATTGTCAAGAGCCTTGTAGCTAAATGATATTGCCTAGTCTCCTAAATGAGGAGAATATGAGTTTGTGACAATTGAATTATCAAACAAGTTATGTCCTTGGTTAATCTCAGCATAAGTCAAGAAGCTCCATAACTAAAGTTAGTTAATACAACCGAAAAGATTAATTTGAATGACTAAACAGAACGGTAAGAAAGACTTGGGTCCATAAAAAGATTGGATGGATGTATGAATATGGAACTTAAGATAGGATTTAAGCCTTCAATGAAATAGAGATAGTGAGAATGTTGGGTTTTTAAGGAGAGAGAACAGACCAGTCAGCACTTTTTATTTTATTTTTGATAAGCTTCAATGTATTGTTACTCAGAACTCAGAAGGGAAAGGAAAGCAGTCTACCTTACAAGCGGCTGCAAGAGCCTCTGGAAGACTGAAGAGTTCTAAGAAAGAATTTAGCCGCTGCATGTGCAGCTAAAGTACAGTCTCTCTTGACCCGGCAAAGAAAAATACAACCAGCAATAAACTCTCTAAAACATAGAATATTACTGATAATGTTGCAAATGGAGAAATAGGGTGCGGAGGCGGGCGAGGCTAATGAGTCGAAGCAAGACTTGGCATCGCCCTCAACAATAATATTGCTCCATCTTTCAATTTTTGCAAGTAGCACAGTGCATAGGATGGCAGTAGCTTCAGCTTGGAGGGTGTTCTTGACCAGACTTTGATGGCAATGCCATTATCATCTCTTGCTACGGCTGCTAGAACTGTGAGGGATTTTGTCGTAGCTTCATCAACGTTAATCTTGATCCAACCAATTGGGGAGGCTGCCATTTGCTGTGTTATACTAGACATATTATTGGCCCAAGTGAGAACAAGCATATTAATCTATAGTAAATAAACTAATAAACCCTACATTGGGTCCATTATAATACAAGTGCTTAATATACCGTAATATGTAGCTGTCTAGGGCTTTATTATCATTGTAGACGTAGGCCGACATAAACCTTTATATGTAAATTTTTATCTTAAAAAAAAAAAATACCGGTCAACATACATTAGTTGGGCTTTACCAAGATGTCAAATTGGGCTTCAGACTTAACAAAGACCCACTTCACCAAGACGTAAGGATTACAAGAAGTGGCCCATCGTTTGGTCCCTCATGGACTCATGGCTATGTCTAAAGCTTTATTTTGTTTATTTATTTGTTTTTTTGTTTTTTTTTTTTTCATTAAAAAAACAAAACAAAAGAAAATATAACAAAAACAACCACAATAGTGTTACAAGGTGATCACATATAGCTTGTCTTTTTCAATGGTGTAATTCTATGCAAGACATTAACACATGATACTATCTATTTCAACAGTTCTGTCATGCCAACCAAGATGTCCTCCTTGTCATCAGTGCCATGTCAGCAACACTAGATCTTGTCATGTCAAGCGAGCAACATAGGTGCCACACCAAGTTATACATTCAAGACCTTCCAAGCTCAAACTTTCACCTTTAGTTTGAGGGAGGATGTTAGACATATTATGGTCCAAGTGGCCCATACCAATTGTAGGCTCATGTACTTGTTGAACAAACATATTAATTTTAGGTTAGCCTATGGTTATCCTTGAGTTAGTCAAGTATTCTCTAGTATATAAACCCTACATTGGGTTTATTGTAACATAAGTGCTTAATATAATATGTAGCCGTCTAGGGTTTTATTATCACTATGGACATAGGCCGTTAGGCCGAACTACATAAACCTTTGTGTGTGCTCTCTCTTTCATTCTTCTACTCATTATTCAATCATCACACACAATCACAAAACAACTTTCACATGCTGGAAACCAAATTGGGATTAACTGAGTGAAGGTGTACCTGTTCCATTAGCTTAGTGAAGGTGTACTAATTTTGGAGAATGAGATTAACTGAGTCCACAATATCACCAAACTTATGTGAACCTTAACTTATTGGACATATGTTTCACTATTCAATAAATTTTTATTTTTTCAAATGCCATTGCATTAAGTTTTCTCCTTATATCTACTAGTTTCTAAGCACGCTCTCACGCGTGTGCTGAGAGGCTCTTATATTTGTTTCCCCCTAAAGTCTAATTTCATTTATCATAATTTAGAGTTGTTGCATTTTTCAATCACAAAAACACCTAAAGGTGTGATGAGATTTATATAAAAAAATTATTTTACCCATAAACACATAAATAACTTCACATCTATAGGTATTTTTGTGATTGAAGAATGCAACAACCCCGAATTATAATTAATAAAAATTATTAAACTTTTTTTTAAAAAAAAAAGTCTCTAAGCTAGCGTGTGCTTAGAGGCTAGTATTCCTAACATCACTCATTTATTAGAGAAGATCAAAATTTCATTTTAAAAAATACAACGATTCGATAATCAGGTTATTTGAAATTACTAACCATTTCTTAAAATACATAAATCTAAAATTTATTGATATAACAAAATTTCACGATAATTTTTTAAGCCTAGTCAAAGAATTTAACACTCATTTCTTATATGAACGTTTCTTACTTGTGATGACTTGACACCATCACATATTATGAAATTTTGTTGTGCGCTTAAAACAACCATGACATTTAAAAAATGTAAATACAATATTTTAGCTAGTGTTGTAAAACTATAATATAATCATATAAATATAATTTTGTCACTTGTATCTCAATTGATTCCCAAGTATTGATAGTGTTTATAGGCTCTCACGTTCTCATTTTTTTTATTATAAATTTTTATGGGAATTATCTAGTTATTTTAAATCCTAAAAGGTAGCCACTTAGTACACATCCATAACCAAAAAAAAAAAAAAAAAAACAAAACTTAAAAAGTATTAAAAAAAAATTTGTTTCAGGAAAGGCTCTCGCATTTTTTTGGTTTTTAGATTTGAAGAAAAAAAGTGCTACATCCACAACATTTTTACAAAACTTTCACAACCAATCTTAACAAAAGTTTTGGATTTCTAAAGAAAAAAAAAATTGAAATATAATTTTTTTTTTTTTTTTTGGATAAAGGAAAGGCTTCAAGTTATCTTCTTTTTTTATTTATTTATATGGAAAATCTTTACTTGTTGTTGTTGATTTTTTATATTATTTTTAATCCTAAAATTTAGCCATTTATTACACATCCATAACAAAAGTTAAAAAGAGATTATATTCATGATTTAGCAATTACCTTTAAAACAAAGAAACTGTACCTAATATTTTTTTATGGGTAGTATATTAGTAATTATTTTTAATGGTACAATTTAACGGATAGTAAATGGCTTACTGAATTGAGTATAATTGAAATTTAGAAGATTGAAATAACAAAAGTCAAACTTAAAAGACTAAAATATCAAAACGTGAAACATAGAGAATAAATTTTACAATTTGACCTAAAATAAAAGAAAAAGTACTAAGATCTCAAGGAAGCCTTTGGACCCACTTTGTTTCTTTCCTAGTTCTTGCATTGCTGCAGATTCCAGCTGTCCACCATGAGAGGGAACAAAATCAAAACTCAATGTGGTCCTGTTGTGTGGCCCTTAACAGAGATCAAAAGTTAAGAAACATCTGAAAAGTGAAAACCTCTGATTCATGTTTGTTTCTTCTTGAGTTTACTTTGACCCAAACTGAGCTTGTTTTTCCTCCAAATCTAAGAGCATTCACTTTGATATCTAATGTGTCTCTGTAAATGGTATTGGACAAAAAAAAGAAAAGAAAAGAAAAGGTTTATTCAAGGTTGATAGGCCAAAAACGAATTGACCCCTTGTGATAAATTAACCAATTAATTTAGCCAAATGAATTAATTAAGTTAATTAACATGCAAACGCATGGTAGCACAAACAAATCACCAATAAACTAATTATGCAGCGGAAAATAAATAACACGGTGATTTGTTTACGAATGGGGAAAACCTAACGGCAAAAACCCCACCGGGTGATTTTCAGGTCACTACTCCCGAAACTCCTCTATTATCACAACAAGCGGTTACAAGTAAAGGAATCCCAAGTACCTTACCAACCTACAGTTGAACCCTTACCCCAATACCCAATTGGACTTATTCTGTAGTGACAGTTCCCCTTTCGATGCACGGCTCCCAAGTACGTGACTAACTAATTGCGCGAATCCCAGTACGCGACTTCAATCACCAACTAAGAAGGTTGTTGGCTGCAAAGTTCTTCAGTTCATCCACACGATGAAGATCAAGGAGATACTTGCTCACAAAACCCTACAGTGCACATACACAGCAACTTCTTTAAGAGAAAGAGATGAACTAGGGCAAGAAATTCGTCTCCAGTCACAATTTGCTTGAACAGAGTTTTTTCAATGCTTGTGTAACTTGTGAACTGTTTGACAGCCTTTAAAACAATCATTTTATATGTTTAGGGTTAGGAGAAAAGAAGGCCCAAAGACACATTCACGGACCCCAAGAAAATCAGATCAGAATTCTGAAATTCTTAAACCTCGACAAATAGGAGGTGTCGAGAAGCTGTCAATCAGGTGTCGAGCACACGGGCTGAACAGCTTCCTTAAACCTCGACACATGCTAACTGTTGAGCTTTAGTAATTCTGCACTTTCAACTTGTTTTCTTGGACAGACTTGAAGGTTCAACACTTGATCTTGAAACATAGTTTCTTGAAGTATTTAAACACATCCTAAATCTACCCAAATACAAGTAAAGTGCATTTTGTCAAAGAATAAGCCAATTACATAAAATCATAACATATTTTCCTCAATGTTAAAAATATAATAATCAGGACCAAAATCCTTCTCATCTCTAGCTCTTTTACTCCTTCTAGGTTCCATTTCAAAATTTTCTTGATTTTGTAACTGTGAAGTAGAAGAACTAGGTTGTGACAAAATATTTTCTTCAACCCCACTATTTTTCAATTTAAAAGGAATTTTTTCTTCATGAAAAATTGCATCACCAGATTCAAAAATTATTTTGTTTTCAAGATAAAAAAATCTATAGGCTGCACTATTAATCGCATAACCAAGAAAAGCATAGGTAGTAGCTCTTATACCTAATTTAGGCATTTTGGGGTCAGTAAGTCTTACAAAAGCAAGACAACCCTATACTCTCAAATATCCCAAATTTGGCTTATGTCCTTTCCACATCTCAAAAAGTGTGGTGTGTGACTTTTTATGTGGCATCCTATTCAAAACATGACATGCAGTTAAAATAGCTTCACCCCAAAAAGGTGCACCAGATTCAATTAACATGGCATTTGTTAACTCAATTAAAGTTCTATTTTTTCTTTCAGCTACACCATTAGAAGCAGGTGAATATGGTGCAGCAGTTTCATGGATAATTCCCAAAGACTAAACAAATGAGTTGAATGCACTTGATTCATACTCACAGCCTCTATCACTTCTTATTCTTTTTATTTTTCTACCGAATTTATTTTCAACTTCTTTTAAAAAATCTTGAAATTTTTCAAAAGCATCACTTTTTATTTTCAACAAATAAATAGTTGTATATTTTGAGAAATCATCAATAAAAGTGATAATATATCTATTTTCTCCACGAGTTAAAATTCCCTCAAATTCACATAAATTGGAGTGAATTAACTCAAGTAATTCGGTATTTCTTACAACATTTTTATGAGGCCTTTTTGTAATCTTAGCTTGACTACAAGTTTCACATTTTTCAAAATCTTTTGACAGTCTTGGAATTAATCCTAAACTACTCATGATTCCCACATATCTACTATTTATATGCACAAACGAGCATGCCAAAAATTAATAGAAGAAAGCATATAAACTGAACTAGTAGATGCTTTATTATTCTCAACATTCAATTTAAACATTCCATCACAAGCATAACCCTTGCCCACAAATAATCCCTTTTTAGTGATTACGTAATTATCAGATTCCATAGTTTGCTTGAAGCCAGCCTTGTTAAGCAAAAAACTTGACATCAAATTCTTCCTCATGGACGGAGTGTAAAGAACATCTTTCAATGTTAGCACGCGTCCAGAAGTGAACTTCAATTCAACCTCACCACTCCCAAGAACCTTGGTTTTGCTAGAGTCACCAAGCATAATAGTTTTTTCTTCTTCAAAAGGAGTGTACAATTTGAACCAATTTTTGTCATAGAAGATGTGCCTATTAGCACCAGAATCTGCCCACCACCCTTCAACATATTGCACCATATTGATGTCTGTAATCATAGCCACTAAAGGCTCTTCGGTAATGTTAGCCTGCGGGACAGATTCACGTTTCCGAAATTTGCAAAATCGAGCAATATGCCCACTCTTGCCACAAACAAAACAGGATCTATTAAATTGATCTTGTGAAGGGGATCCTTGGTTCTTATTGTAATTTTTAATCGGGTTTCCCCTTCCTTGAGGTCTATTATTATTTTTAAAGGCTCTCTTTTTAGGCTTCAATTGACCATTTCTAGGAAAATGATTTTTGGGCATATTATTATTGGCTGAAATAAGGTTTACCTTTGTGGTGGAATTACCATTGCTCTCTTGTATCATGAGTGCATCTTGTCCTCTAGCCTCCTCCTCCACACAAATGCGTGTGATCAAAGTCTCCAAGGATGTCTCCTTTTGTTTGTGCTGCAAAGTCTTTTGGAAATCCCTCCAAGATTGTGGTAGTTTATCAATTATGCCAGCTACCACCAAATTGTCTCCAATCTTTATGCCTTCGGATCTTAATTCTGCTACAATCATTTGAAAGTCTTGTGCTTGATCCACCACCAATTTTCCATCCACCATTTGGTAACGGAAAAATCTACTAGCAGCATACTTCTTTGCACCTACTTCATTTTTGATACCTCCACTCTTCACCTCCCCCTTGCGCATGTATCTAGCCCAATATCTGAGACAATTCATGTTAGCCCATTAATCACCACAATTAAAAAGAATAAAATAGTCTCTCTCCTTTTCAATGTGGGATTAAACATTTTCAGTAACTCCTCATCTTCCATATTCACTCCCATATCTTTACACTTATATTGTAACATTTATTCATTTTAATTATTTAATATTAAAAAGCTCCAACAGAAAGTCCCCTTGTGGACGTAGCAAATGTTTTAGAGTTTGATTTAGCTGGCCTGTGCGTGAAACTCTTTTTGTTACTTGGTCTTTGTTTAATGCAAGTCCTTTTAACCCAAAAAAAAAAAAAAAAAAATCAAATAATCCCAATTATCAAATTATTAAAAAATAAAAAATAAAAAAAGGGGGAGAGGGGGTGGGTGGGGACAATTTTAACTGTAAACGACAAAAAAGTGTAAAAAGGAAAAAGAAAAAGTGGACCTATAGTTGCAACTATTACGCCATTTCTTTCTCCTGTGTTGTATATATTGCAGTGGTCTTATATTATTTTATTATAGAATCTCAAAGGCTGTTTGGATCACTTTTTTTCATCACTCAATTTCCGTCACTCGTCACTCATCACTTATCACTCATCACTCATCACTTTGAAATACCACAACCATTTGGCACTATCACTCAATATTTTTCACATTGTTTGTGGGTCCCATACATGTCACTCGGTGCAGCTTTTTTTTTTTTTTTTAGTACCCAGATCACCCGAACCCAGTAAAAGAAGAAAGGAAAAAAAAAAAAAAAAAAAAAAAAAAAACCCAGATCACTCGAAACCCAGAAAAAAAAATGAACCCAGAAACCCATTTATACCATCAATTTCAAACCATGGCAAGCTTCAACTTTGTGTGTCATAGCATCAACAAACCTAGAAAAAAATACCAAACTTCAAACCCAGTGAAAGACAACGAACCCAGAAAAAAGAAGAAGAAAAAAACAACAAACCCAGAAAAAACCCACACCCAAACCGGCAAGCAACCCATTGATTCAAGACCGAAATTCAAACCGTCCTTCAACACTGAACTCAGACCGATTCAAGCAACCCATCGATTCAAGCAACCCACCGAACTCAAACCGATTCAAGCAACCCACCCATTCAGCCCTGTTTCTTGATTTTTTTTTTTTTTTTTTTTTTTTAATTTTTATGGGTTTGAGATGAGAAAGGCAAAAAAATAAAATATATATAAAAAAAAAAAAGAAAAAAGAAAAAAAAAAAGAACTGAGATGAGAAAGGCGAAAAGGAAGAAAAAAAGAAAGAAAAACCGAACGGAAGAACAAATAAAGAAGAAAGAAAAGTGGAGAAGAAGAAAAAAAAAAGGAGAGTGAGTCAAAAGTTACGGCTAGTGGGTCCCTTGGTGTATGTTTAATTACGGAAATGCCATTGAGTTATGAGTTATGGAAACTGAAAACAGCTAAAATGTGTTTTCAGTTTCCATAACTCATAACTCAAAAATCAGAGAATTGAGGGATGGAAACAGAGTTATGGTGCAACCAAACGGACTTCTAGCTATGGGTCCCACCATTTTTGAGTTATGAGTTATAGAAACAGAGAATTGAGTTATGGAAACAAGCCATCCAAACAGCCTCTCAGTGTCTCAGTTGATCTCTGTTCTCTTCTTTTTCTTTTTTTTCTTTTCCCACAAATTGCGTCTCGGTCCGGAACTCTTATCACGCCTTCGGCTACTAGTGCTACACAAACAATATGTCAAAAAGAATTGAGGTATGCTTTCATAATATAATATTTCCTCGTTATTTAAGTTCCATGTCTATCTACCTATTTATTTAATTTCTAGTTATTTATCTTGCCCGAATTTTTTTTTTTTTTTTAAATACTAATGACCTGTTTGGATTGAGGGGATGGAGGAAAGCAAGGGAGAGTAAAGTAGAGTAGAGTTGGTAAGAAATTAGGTTAATTTTCAACCAACTCGACTCTACTTCTCCTCAATTTAAACAGACATAAATCTTTATAAGCAGTTCCATACAACAATTATTTGCTGAATTTTCTGTCTTTTTTGCCCCTATCCCCCACGCGACTATCTCTCAATTTCTCTTCTCTCCTCTCATATACTTCACTACTTTTCTCTCTCACCGTTCTCTCTACAATTCTCTCTCTCTCTCTACAATTCTCTACAATTCTCTCTCTCTCTCTCTCTTCTTCTGTTTTTTTTACCCCACCATTAGATCCATTGTTTTCCTTCTCTATTGTACTGTTATTTTTAACTGTGATCAATGGTGAGTATTTGAAGGCCAGAAAAATTCTTTCAGGTCTGATGAAAAAACTTTCAAATCCTAAATCTCATTCCGACTGAATCTTTAATTTTGGCCGGTATTGATCAAAACGGTCCAAAATGGGCCGAAATTTCATTGAAGGTGGAATAGGGGGCTTACCTTTCCAGATTATATATCGGTACGAGATTTTTAAGCCATTTCGGCCAGACTGAAACGTTATCCATATTACATCAATTAATAAATATTATGCAGTAAAATTTCTAGTATCTATAGTATTTTTGCAAAAACTATTTACATTTAGTTTATTAAATTTTTAATTATTAAAATTCCTTCATTTACAAAATTTACTTTATTGCTATTATATTTTACAATTATTTTTAATGAATTTTTAGTTATTTGTGATAATCAGTTGTCAAATATGGTTTATCTACTCTATTTATGTCATTTTGGTCACCCTTTTCTACATTTTTTTTTTAAATTAAAAAAAAAATTGCAAGGAATATTATTAATCTATACATAACTAAAGTGAAAGTTCAACAATTAAGCTAATCCACATTAATTTTATGTTTTGCTTAAATTATATTGTCAATCTACTCAAATTTTATATCAATTATTTGTACAATTTTTAATACTTCTATTTCGCTTATATGTTAAGGGTCCTGTTAACACTTGTATAAAAAAATTATCAAAAAAATTAGTTATTTTTTCTTTTCCCATAAAAAGTTTATAAAAATATTTCCTATACCAAACCCTTAGAGTATTCGATAATTTTTCTCATATTTTAAAACTACTTTCAACCTAATAAAAGTTACTCTCGATTTCAAAATTCTTTGGGAATTCTAGAATTTAACTCAAGTACAAAGACAAACTTCAATGAGAAATTTATTGAACAACACCATATTCCCATTAAAAGAAAAAAATTGTGCCTTTTCAATATATTTCTATAATGAATAAATTTTGATAAAACATTAGAAAATTTCATAGTATCACAATAACAAAAATTGTAATAGGAAGTAGGAAGTATGTATATAAATATATCAAAAAGTACCTTCTTTTACCTATTAAAACGAAACAATTCAATCTGGCTATTTAATTATTCGGGTTTGGCTTACCTCCTGTATTTTTTTAACTGGAATCTCCTTTTGATGAGAAACTGCCACATCATATACTAACTAAATAAAAAATGAAGATTAAAACTCACTACCACTTGTCATTGTATATTTAAAATAAAACGACATGTCTTTTTAAAAAAAAGTACTAGAGGTAAGTCACACCCTAATTTCTCTATGTCTCTATCAAACTAACAATAAAACTATCTATTAAAAAAACATTGAAATTAATGACTTAAGTACCAAATTTATTTGTTCTATTAATTATTGTTTCATAAGAAACCATTTTAAAATTCTTCATTTAAAATTACTATTGTCATCCAGTTAAAATATTTGCAAATCTTTTATGTGATCAGCTTTACAGGACAATGAAGGAGGATGATTAAATTTAATTTTTTTTATTATAAATTTTTATAAACATTAAATACAAAATGATCATTATTCTTGTAACACCAGTGCATTTTAACATATTAGAAGATAGTGGAATAGAATGAACTTTGAAGTCAAATTATAGCGTGTTGTACTTTACACGGGGTGTGTTTTTAATCCTAGTGGCTCTTATCTTGATAGATAGGAAGCTCTTTAACTGCAAATGGAAGTGGAGATTTGGTACTTGACATCACAATGTTTGAAAGTTTGAAGCAACAATCTTCAATTCCCAAACTGGATGAGCAAGCCTTCACTCCTCTGCTTATTTCAATAGGCCCTATTCACCGCTCCAATGCAAAATTACAAACCATGAAAAAGTGTAAAGTACGGTTTTGTGAGTGTTTCATTCAACGGGCTAATATAAACTTGCAGAATTTAGTACACACAATAAGAGATACCAAGAAGAAATTCGTTCTTACTACGCAGAGACTGTTGTGTCCAGCATAAGCAGAGATGATTTTGTGACAATGATCCTGGTGGATGGGATGTTCATTCTTGAGTACTTCTTGAGACAATCTAACCCACGTTTGTTCAGGAACGATCCTAAGATGATAGCTGAATGGATGCCTCCAATTTTGAAATTTGACTTGGTATTACTTGAAAATCAGCTTCCCTTTTTTGTTTTAGAGATGCTGTTCGAGCAAGCATACTTTCCGGCTCAATTAGGGTTAAAACACCTTTCTTTAAGGGAACTTGCTTTTGAATTCTTTCAAAGTTTCAACTTTCAACCGATGACCCCTCGGAGTTTTCATGCGCAAATAGAACACTTCACAGATCTGCTTAGATTCTTTTATCTAAGTGAAGAAATACCGTATAGAAAACCTAGAGGGGCTAAACTTTCATACTCTGCAACCCAACTGCAGGAGGCAGGAGTCAAGTTGAAGGGAGTCGAGTTTGATGCGAAGATAGGATGTTATAGAGGGTATAGACGCTTTCTTGACATAAGGTTCGATTTAAACAAAGGAGTGTTGGAAATCCCATGCATTAAGTTAAATGATGAGAAAATATGTCTTATTCGAAACATTATTGCATTTGAGCAATCCCATTATGTAGGGGAAGCATATGTTACGGATTTCTTTGTCATCTTGGATTTCCTTATCGATAATTCCAAAGATGTAGATTTACTTCGTGATAAGGGAATCCTCGTTAAACCCTAAATACTCGATAATATGTGAAGATTTGAATGCATTCTATAAGAAACGTTGGCATAAATGGAAGGCAACGTTATGGAGTCAATATTTTAGTAGTCCTTGGAGAGCTGCTTCTACCACTGCTGCTATTATCCTTCTTGTGCTCACGGCCATACAACTGTATGCTCTCTAAAGTCCATTAAGTGGTGACAGATATGCAGCAGTTCTGCTGATCACTTTAGACTTTGTTATCTGTTAATTATCTTTTGTTTTTAGTTGTTACTATTTTGAATAAGGGTTTATACTTATCATTAGGAAGTCTTTTTGAGTGTGTTAGTGTTGGAATTGGATCAGATAAGCATAGTGCTTATGATCTATATCCGTTTAATTATCCTTTGAGTTCTGTAATTCTATCCAAGATTGCATGTTTTTCAATAATAATTTTATCTGAAAATTTATCAGAAACTTTAATTGTTATTTGGGAGTTCTAGTTTTTATCAGATTCAAATTGGTTGTAGGGAGAAAGGACAAATTGTGACTGGCTTCTTGTCACTTTTACGTGGACCCATCTTTTTTTTTTTTCACTAATCATAATCAACCACATAGAGAATTACGGCAAAAATTGTGTATATTTTTGTGATACTAGAATTTTTGTTTTCTATTTCCTATTGAAAGTACAGAGGAAGAGAGTATTGTCCATTGCAAGGGGATACATAACTGATGAAAATATATGAAGTGGAAAGTAAGGAATTTTATGAGAACTTTTATTCCGAGGTCTACATTTGCATTAGCAAGTCAAAAACAAATATTATGCATTAGGTCCTCTAAATAAAAAAAATACTATAAAATATTTATTATGCATGCAAGATAAATAAATAAGCATGTTATATTTTGTACAAATTCTGGGAAATTTTGATTTCTACATCATGTACCATGTATGCCAAGAAAACCGTGGCTGATTTGTACATTTCCAAATTTTAATTTTTGATTACAAATTATTGAGTAGGCAATGGCACTTTATGGTCACCACTAATTTTGGAAGTTCAAGTATTTGGTTTGCCACTGCAATTCAAATAATCCCATGAGGCTCACCTAAATTAAGAATTGATTTTTAGAACTCAGCTGCTTTCTTAGCAAAGTGTAAGGTTTTAGATCCCTTAACACAATATGTTTAACCTAATATTAAGCCAAGTTGATTAACAAGTTTGTTAATTAAATCTAGGTTAAACAAATATGTGTAAAACAAATATAATGCGGAAAGTAAAAAACACACAGATCTGATGACCCAAGAAAACCAAACCGGTAAAAAACCTAGGGAGGATTTAGCCTAGCTATCCTCAAGGTAAAAAAAAAAAAAAAATCTACTATGAAAGAATTGAAGTTTGTACAATAAGACTTAGACCACTAACATCCTATTGCTACCTTGTGTAGAAAACTTACTACCACGACAGTTGACAGCTCCGAGTTCACGGACTACTTCTTTCCTTGATCTGTAGCAACCATAAGTTCTCCTACTTGTGACTTTGAGACTCCACTGAAAGGTTTTAGATCTTCTTGAAAGTTCTTTATGCAGCAACTGAAGCAACCATCAAGTTCTTGATGTGAATCTTGATATTGATAGCTTTATGTGTGTGTTTGAAGGTAAACACCTCTCAGATCTCACAAAAGATTCAACACACAACTCAATAAAGACTTCTAAAACGTAGCTAGGGTTTTTCCTTTTATACTTGGAGTGAAACACTTAACCCTACACGTCATATGGGCTTGGGCTGGTTTAGAAATTCTGTAGAAAATTGATGATCTACAATTCTCGATCGATCAAGTCTAATTTTCGATCAATTGAGCCTTGCAGAAATTGAATAGTAATTTCCTGCAATTATTCGATTCCAAACTTACATCAAACCAAACTTTGAGCAAGTCTAAATCTAGACTCTATGTTTTGATCATGGTTTGCCAACATATACAAAGTGAAGTTTTAATAAATTAGTTCCTAAAGTCTTAGAATCTAACACAAAGATTCTCAATACACAATATAACCTAGAACGTCCAAGTTTGACATATATAATAGCTAATCGGCAAGCTATTTAGCCTTATTAATTGCATGAATGGAGAGGAGAAGAATTTTAAAGAGAAACCTTTTCCTTTAGCTATTATCCTTATTCCTATGCTAGTAAAGAAACACTAGAAACATAATTTTTTTTGTTACTTGTTAAGATGATAGTTGTAATTATAAAAATAGTCACCAAAATATGACTTTTATAATATAAAAATTTTTGAAAAAAAAATTCAAATAGAAATGAAAATCCTTGACCCTAATTTATTGATTCCTACGTTGTATGTTGTTATTTGGATGGTCATAAAATGGTGTAACCTTAAATTGAGATAGATTTATGTTAACGGGGTTCCTTGTACACTCATTAAGGAGGCTTCAAAAGGTTCTTACCTACATTTGAAAAATAGCAAAAACGAATAAATGAAAAAAGAATCAATTGTATTATAAAATTCAGTCTTAAGTGAGTGCCCCTCCTATCTTTTTTTGTTCATTAATTTTTTTTTTAAAAAAGACCTATTAACAGAAACCATAAGACAATTTTTTTTTTTTTTTTAAAGACCTATTATCTTTTTTATTTTTTAAAAAGACTTAAGACAAACTAGCGTTTGCCACCAACTAATGTACTATGAGCTTCTTTTTCTTTTTCTTTTTTTTTTTTCTTTTTTTTGCGAGATAAAAAGTAACTATCAAATAATAGGTGTAACGTACTCACCACGTTTTCTATCAACTATCAAGGTCCCCAATGCTTAAAGGCCCCTCTTTTGTGAATGAGAATTCCTTTAGCTAGGTCCTTGTCAAGTCTTAATTGTTAGTAATACTGTGATTGCAATTCCCTTGGAATGTTTTCTAAAAAAATGGGATTAATTATGACTCATTGATACATCATTCAATTTCTCACTACCCATTATACTTCTTCACTCTCTTGGAGTAACAAGAAGAATTTTTTCTTTAGCTGGTTTATTACAACTAAAACAAGACTGTTTCATTCAGCTAGTAACAAGTGTTCTGCCGCAACGATTCCGTGCATCCTAGGCAAGTTCAGCAATATATTGGAAGAAAATTAGGAGAGTTTTATGGTCTGCTACTGACAAGAAGAAGAAGTATTGTTCTTAGTCTTGAAGAAGATCTTAATACTACACTTAAAAAGATCTAAAAATTGGAGATGGGAAAAGCACTTCTTTGTGGTATGATATTTGACACCCTTTCAAATTTTGTGTCTTAATTCGAAGAAGATTCTTGCATGATGCTCCAACCAGTTAGTTGCCACAATCATCAAACTAATTTGGAGTTATCCAGGTGGTGGCTTTTTTGAGTTTTCATCTTTTTTTTTTGGCTGAATGGAAAAATTTTATTAAGAAGAGAGTTGAGAAACAACACCAACATCTTCCAAAATTACATCCAAAAGATTCAGAGGAGTTGAGCTTGGGCCAAAGAAACCAAAAATGCTAAGCAAAGACCAGTGGGCCAATATATGGGCAGCCCTGTTAGCAACTCTAGGGACCCAATCAAAAGAGATAGGTCTATTTATAATTACAGTTTACTAAACTTTTGATCTCAGCTATAATGCTTACAATTATCCAAGGAACAATGACACATGAAGATAGCCCTAGAAGGCTTGAATACAGGTTTTGCAATCACCCTCTATGCATACTATGGCCGGGTTGCAATGCATGGCCATGTAAACTGCATTTTCAAATCGCCTCTACTTCTGGTTGGACAGGGACATTGCGATTCACAGCTTGAGTAAGGTCCAACTCAACTATTTACATTGTTTTGATAATGGTGGTCATGGCTAAAAGTTGGTATTTATAAATCTTCTACTAGAATAATGCAAATGCAATCAGTTAGTCAGAATGTTGTTTCAATTGAAGGGTAAAGCATTATTCATTTCCTTTAAAAATATCGTAGATTCTAGTATTTTTGGAACGAAAGAAAATAAAGGAGACAAAAGGAGAGCAAAGAATGGCCAGAATATACTAATCTGGAATTACCCTTAAAATATTCTAGATTTGTAGGTATAAACCCTAGTAAATCATCAAGAGTTATGCATTTGGTGTCATACAATCTGAAATTTTCAATGTAGAAACTGGATTCCTCTATTGTTTCTTTAATGTGCTTTTGGTGGTGATTAGAGTGCCTTCAAATGCAGATTTTTACTTAAAGTATATTTTTTTATTTGCTGAAAGTTGATTAAAAAATAAATATACTTGGAAAAAGTGAAGTATTAAAAAGTTATACAAGAACAAATAAACTGAAAAGTTACTTTCAAAAAAAAAGTGGTGGTGCCAAACAGAGTTTATTTGCTGCTTAATACCCCACAAGTAGAATTCACACAGCATCAGTTGAATCAATAGTTCACATCATCCTCTTTTTTTTTTTTTTTCTTTTTTATGTAAAGTACCAGCCAGCCATTTAGATTCTAAATATGATTATCAAGCATCTACTAATGGCCAATTTGCTAAACAAAGTTTTTCTGCTATGCCATCAATTGGGTCACCAGCTCAATATTATGAAAAAGGACTTCATCCCTGATCATATATATATATCTTAGTTTTCTTTGCATAAATAATCTGTAACTTACCCATTGTGATATCAGAGCCAAGTTGGCTGATAATAGTTGTAAGTTACCCATTTCAGCATTAATTTCAGTACCAAATAATTCTCAGTTTGCATACATTTGGCCGGTTATACTGCCTTAGTATCATATCATAATGTCTCCCATTCCCCATATTTTATTTTACATCTATTTTATGGTAACTCTCCCCTTCCCCTTCATTTATTTATATATCTGCTATATTTTCTCCATTCTCATCCTTGCTTATATTTCCTCTTTTCTAGAATTCTTGTGGCAGTAAGTTTCTTTCTTCACTCCTATTTAAAAATTCTGTATTATCAGTTTTGTTAACCAGTTATCTTCCAATTATCTACTTCTTCTAGTTTTTGTTTTAGCCCCACAATTTGTTTCAGGGAAGTACGAGTTTGACCTATAAGTCCTGGAATCCTAAGCGAGTGGCCGTTTAGCCGGAAATAGGCGTTTGAGGCTTAAAGTTAGGAATGGCAATCAGTCAGGGAATGTATACCCTATAATAAATCAAAGGTTAGGTACAGTAATTTGAAGATAAAGGTGATTAGATTTTGACTGTTTAAACAAAGATTCTTAATCTAAAACTATGAACAGGATGTTTAGAAGTAACTCTTCCACTAGTTCTAGATCCTCCATCATTGAGATTCCAGAAGACACTGGAATTCTCAACTCAGTCTTATGAAGTACCAGATTTAGATTTAAACTTAGGAGATTGGAATATCCCTAAGGTCCCCACCAATCAGATCTATAAGTATTCTTGGTCCCTTAAAAAAGCTTTTAGGACAGACTACCATGTTAAGACTATAGAACAAGTTTACGGGATAAACAAAGAATATGAAACATGTTATTTGTTTTCACCAACAACCCTAACTGCCCACCAGAAGGAAGGACACAACTTCCTACACATAGGTCTAGTCCAGGTAGGAGTAAAACCCTTAATCAAAGAAGGTTTGAATAGTTCAATCTTTATGGCTCTTAAAGACATAAGGCACATCAGGTTTGATGATAGTCTCTTAGGAACCATCTAAACCAGTCTTAGTAATGGACCAATCCATTTTGATTGTTTCCTTAACTTTACAGTTTCTCTTCATGACCCACATATCAGGAAAGCCCTCACTTTAAACATCAAGACTTCAAGAACCCTCATGGTACCAGGAGCCAAACAATTAGCTTTGATATATAGGTTCTACTACAAGTGCATCAGGACAAACCTAAATGTCCAAGCCCTTAACAAGAAAGCAAAAGGAGAAACCACCCTCATCTAGACCACAGCCCCTGGATCTCAAATTCAAGTATCCAAGACCCTTAAGTGGATAGAAATCTCGTTCCCACAAGATTGGACTCTGCAAAATGAAATTTTTCATTACAGATCCAACATCCTACCCAAACCCCAGAATTAGACTTTGTCCAACAATTAACTAACGGAACTGTAAGGCTAAGTTTTGACTAGTCCAAATTTAGTTCTCCCCTAGATTTTCAGCAACTTCTCCTCAGAGATAGATCTGCATCCTAGTGTAGCTCATCTAGATTCCCACCCCATACGAAAAACTTGGATCCAGATCTCCGAGTCAAGACTAGGTCCCAAGTTAGCACACCATGCTACACAGCCAAACAAGAGTCAGTTGCTAATGAAGAAATCCATCTTCCCTAACTCAGTCAGACTTCGAGCAGGCTGAACCCCCAACAGGTCACCAACTCAATGTTATGAAAAAGGACTTCATCCCTAATCATAAGTCTTTAGGTGATAATTTTGACTCAGAGGCAAACAAAGTCAAAAGAGAAGCTTATAAGACAAATCATACTAAGGAACATAAGATAGAAGTGTACACTAAATGGCAAGAGTTCATGAAAGAGATATCAGCAAATGTCCCTTTCTTTGAATATTTTGAGAACCATTTTGAATGGCACAGAAAGTCTTGCGTCATCACCAAAACAAATTGGACCAAAGAAAACAAGGAAGTAGTCCGATCTAGTCACCCTCCCCTAGAAAACATAGCCATCAAACACCAAGATTTTGAAGTAGTTGCTACTCCTTTTAGGAAACCCTCCAGTGAGGATAAGCTAGTAAAAAAGGTCATAAAGCAAAACAACTACACCAACCAGTGTTTAGATGTCATAGGAAAATAGCTTGATAGGATAGAGGATAGGATAGAAGCCAAGGCCATTCCTCAGTCAGGAAACCTTGTTAAGCCCATCCCGTCTTTAGAAAAACCTTTAGTCAAGTTACCAGTAACTTGACAAACCAGTCTCAGATCCAAAGACAAAACTACATTAGAAATAGTTAACCAGAAGTTAGAAGAACTAGTCAAAAGGGAACCAACTACCTCTTCAATTAGCAGAGACCCCAGGTTAAACACCCTTGACATCCATATGGCTTCTAACAGCAGCAGCAGCAATACCTCTTCAAATTTTGAAGAGGAGATAGGACAATTAGAAAACCAATTTCAAAATTTACTGGTGAACAAACTTTACCATCATAGGGTAACCCCAACTAGTCTCACCAAAAATTGGTATCCCAGACCAACACCTCCTAACCTCCAGTTTGAAGAAAAGAATGTTAGCAACCAGTTCTCAGTATCTTCTGATAAACTCTATGAATGGAATATAGATGGATTATTAGAACAAGAAATCATATATAAAATTCAACACATGACTATGGTAGCCAATAACTACCTCAATGAAGGTCGCCTTCATACTGAAGTAGTTGAACTTCTAGTCTTAGGTTTCACAAGAAAACTTCTGTTATGGTGGAACCATTACCTAACAAAATCAAAGGAAGAAATCAAAAGTGCAGTCCAGAAAGATGAGGAAGGACATCTAATCTTTGATGAAACCATAGGTCGAGGTGTCCTAGATGGTGTAAACACCTTAATCTACACCATTACAAAACATTTCATAGGAACCCCTAGCAACGTTACGACTAGGATACACGACCAGTTAAGTAACCTCAAGTGTCCTACCCTTAGTGACTACAGATGGTATGAAGATGTCTTTACCACTAGAGTTATGCACAAAAGCGATTATAATTCTCCGTTTTAGAAGGAGAAGTTTATCAATGGCTTACCCAGTCTATTTGCACACAAGATCAGAGAAACCCTCAGTAACTCCTCAGGAGTCATAAATTATGATGACCTGACTTATGGAGATATATCTAGTGTCATCCGCAAGGAAGGCTTGAAGATGTGCATAGATATGAAAATTCAAAACTAGGCTAACAAAGACAAAAGAAAAGCTTAGTACGAAGTAGGAAACTTTTGTACTCAATATGGTCTACCCTCCATAGCCCCATCCAAGAGAAAATCCAGGGAAAAAGAATATCCTAGGAAAAGAACAGCCCTAAGTGTTATAAAAGTCATAAGAAGCCTGGCGACTTCAGTAGAAATGATTTCTATAAGAAAAGCAAGAAGTCTAGAGATTACCATAAGGCCAATAGTAATAGAAAAAATCCAACACAAAAAACATTCGATAAGAAGAATAGCGAGTGTTATAAGTGCGGCAAAAAGGGTCATTTTAGGAATGAGTGTAAATCCAAAGCTAAAGCTTTAATCAATACCCTTCAAGGTGACCAAACCAGCAAAGAGGAGATTTTCAGGCTCCTAGAACTCAATCACTTAGACAGTGAGTTCTCCAGTAGTTCTAGTGATCATGAGATTTTCCAGATTAACAAGTCATCATCCTCTAGAGAATCATCCAACATCTCTAGTAGTCCAGACATCAGGATAGGATGTAAAGACAGTTGTTGCAAAAACAAATCTGTCAACATTCTTAGGAAACAAGAAGAGCTCTTGCTCACTTTAATAGAAAAGGTAGAAGACCCAGTTGTTAAGGCCCAATATCTTACCCAGTTTCAGAAAACTTTAGTCAAAGAAACAAAAGAAACCAAACCAAAGCACTCTGAACCCCCAGTTAACTTGGAGAAAATCTTCAATAGGTTTACCAAAGCTAAGAAAGAAATCACAGTTAATGACCTTCAACATGAAATCAAAGAAACCAAATCTGAGATTAGAACTCTTAAAGAAGAAGTTAAGAAGCTTGACCAAGCTCTAACCATTCTTAGAATTGACCACAATTTCCCTAATCGGAGGATAGAGAATCCAGATAATACCTCTCATCAAGGTAATAATGAGGCAGGCACCTCATGCCGAAACCCTTCAGATGATGAGTTAGAAAACATCTATGATGAGTCAGCCAATCCTACAACAAACATGGTCTTAGAAGAACCAGCCCAGAAATACTTAGATACTATTAGCAGAATTGATTTCCAAAAATGGCAATATAAAGTCAAGATTGTCATTAGCAAAGATTTTGAATTTGAGGTTGTATCCCTCATAGATTCAGGAGCAGATCTCAATTGCATCCAAGAAGGAATCATTCCCTCTAATTATTTTCAACAAACCAAGGAACGACTATCCTCAGCAAATGGTAGCAAGATGTAGATTAAATACAAAATCCCAAAAGCCCATGTGTGCCAAGACAACACATGCTTCAAAACAACTTTTGTCTTAGTCAAAAATATGACAGACAGAGTAATCCTAGGAAATCCTTTCATGTGTCTGTTATACCCGTTCATTACAGATAGTGAAGGAATCACTACCCATCCTTTTGGTCAGCTAGTTAAGTTTAAGTTTCTCAGAAGCCTAGAACCCCGAGAAATTAGCAGCCTCCAAGATGTCTCCATGTCCAAAACTCTTAATCTGATCAATAGGAAAACCCAACACCTTAAATACCTCAAGGATGATTTAAGGCACAAGAAAATTGAGGAACAATTAACTTGTAAGACGACCCAAACTAAGATCAAAGAGTTTGAAGAAAAACTCAAATAGGAAGTCTGCTCTGATCTTCCCATAGCCTTTTGGCATAGAAAGAGACACGAGGTAGCTCTCCCATGTCAAAGATTTCAATGAAAAGGATATCCCAACCAAAGCTCAACCTATCCAAATGAACCAGGAACTCATGGAATTCTACAGAGCAAAGATAAATGACCTCCTTAGCAAAGGAATTATTAGGAACTCTAAATCACCTTGGTCATGTCCAGCCTTTTATGTATAGAAAAATGCTGAGATAGAAAGAGGTGTCCCCAAATAAGTCATCAACTACAAGCCCCTTAACAAAGTCCTAGAATGGATTAGGTATCCCATCCCCAACAAAAGAGACTTAGTTAACAGGCTTAGTAAGGCAGTCATCTTCAGTAAGTTTAACATGAAAAGTGGGTTTTGGCAAATCCAGATTAGAGAGTTTGATATATATAAAACAGCTTTTACAACACCCTTTGGACATTACGAATGGAACGTAATGCATTTTGGTCTAAAGAATGCACCTGGTGAATTCCAAAACATCATGAATGAAATTTTCAATCCATTCTCCAGTCACTCTATTGTTTATATAGATGATGTTCTCATATTTTCAGAATCTATTGAGCAACATTGGAAACATTTGCGATCGTTTCTCAATACAGTCAAGCTCAATGGTCTTGTGGTTTCAGCCCCAAAAATAAAACTTTTCCAAACACATGTTCGATTCTTAGGTTTTGACATCCATCATGGTTTAATCAAACCTATAGATAAAGCCATTCAATTTGTGGACAAGTTTCCAAACCAAATCCTAGACAAAACCCAGCTTCAAAGATTTCTAGGATCTCTCAACTACATTTCAGATTTCTATCAAAATCTTAAGCAACAATGCAAACCACTTTTTGATAGACTTCAAACCAACCCACCTCCTTGGACCCTAGCTCATACATCAGTTATCCAAGAAATCAAAAAATATGTTAAAACTCTCCCTTGTTTAGGAATTCCCTCAGTAAATTCCTTCAAAATTGTCCAAACAAATGCCTCTAACATTGGTTATGGTGGCATCCTTCTTCAGCGTGCTAGTCCTAATTCCCCAGAACAAATAGTCTGTTTCCATTCAGGAATATGGACTCCTACTCAGATAAATTAGAGTACTATTAAAAAATAATTTTTTTCTATAGTATTATGCATTTCAAAATTTCAAAGTGATTTACTAAATCAAAAGTTTTTAATCAAAATTGATTGCAAATTTGGAAAACATGTTTTAGAAAAAGATGTCCAAAACATTGCATCAAAACAGATTTTTGCACGATGGCAAGCCATCCTTTTAGTTTTTTATTTTGATATAGAATTCATAGAAGGCACCTAAAACAGTATCCCTGATTTCCTTACCCGTGAATTCTTGCAGAATCTAACCCAAAATGTCCAGGAAAAAGCCAGCATAGGAACCCCAACCCCTAAAGCTACCTAAACAATCACCCCCCGGCAATACTAGTCAGGCAAAGAACCCTGGCCAGTTAGTACCAGTTTCCTCAGTCTCCTTAGCCAATCAATATGTGGTCTCTACAATCCCGAGGCCAAACTATGAAAAACCATTTCTAACCCAGCCCAGTTTCTGCCTTAGTGTCCCTAGCACCTAAGGCAATAACCCCATACACAGTAGATGAACCCTTTGGCCCTTTACAGTCCCAAAGATCATCTCAGCCCTCCAGCAGAAAAAATAAATCTCCTTACATTAAAAAACCTTACATCCAGCACATCCTTTATATTGAACCTCACATGATCCACATAAAAGATCCATTAGCCCTAGCAATGGAAGTTTTGCCACCAAATTGGCACTTTCTTCCAAAAGCCCCAGAAAAATCCATCAAGTTCTATAAGAGCATCCTCACCCAGGAAAAGTCTGCTCGAATAGAAGACATCAAGTCAAAAATGGACCCTTTAGTTGTCCTCTACCACAAGCTCATCATCACTAGGTTCGTCAGTTGCAAAGAATGGGGCCAACACCCGTCCCTGCTCAAAACTATGGAAGGCTTAGAAATCCAATATAGTTATTATGACTACATGGACGTCCTCTACCATAAGCTCATCATCACTAGGTTCGTCAGTTGCAAAGAATGGGGCCAACACCCATCCTTGCTCAAAACTATGGAAGGCTCAGAAATCCAATATAGTTATTATGACTACATGGACGCCTTTGAAAAGATTTTATTATATCAAAATAAGAATTTTGACCATTCATGGTTCTTAATGTCTGACAAGAATTTCAACAGTCAAATCCCGACATGGTTCCTAAAGCGGTGGGAAATGTTTGGATCAATCCCTCAGATCTTCCCAGATCTTCTCCAGGATACCCTCAGGTATTTCAGCTTAAGATTACAAGTCAACAATCACAATTCCCAGTTTCCAGCAATTTTGCATATGACCATCAGGTATAAAATCCATTGGACCAGTATGTGGTCCTATGCAACATGCAACAATCTATTAGACAGAGAATTCTCAGTAAAATGGTGGTATAGCCTCTGAATGCTCGAAAATGTGTGAAAACACAAGAGCTATTTAGACCCCCAAATTAAAGTTACGGCTCGATTGATTTTACTCTAACTTAATACTAAGTGCGGAATAGAGTAAATGCGAGTAGATAAACAAACAAGCTACTCTAACCCATAAACATTATAACACAGCAGTAAAATGAAAGGTAAAAGAGTAGGGAAGAAGAATGCAAACACATATAACACGCCAATGTGTTAACGAAGGGGAAATCGAAGAACTCGACAAAAAACCTCTCCGCCGCCCTCCAAGCGGTAATTGATCCACTAGACAATTAGTTGGGATACATGGGTTAGCAAGAGACCCTCCAAGCCTAATCTACTCGATGTACCTAAGCCCTCCAAGCTCCTACTCCAACAAGGCTTCTCGGAACCGTGTCTTGTCTAGCTCTCCGGATCCCGCAACAAGCTCCATGTTGCATCTGCCATCCTTGGCTTCTTCCAATGCTTCCCAGTAGCACCAAAACCTCACTAAACACTCTGAAAGGGTGTGGTAAGTGTTTGGGCTATCAACCTCTCAATGGTATGGAAATGGAGAGGTAGGAGTTGAGGAAAATCCACAAGCAATTGTGTAGAGAAATGTGCGTATAACAATTTCTAACTCTCAAGGTTTGTCTCCTCAACTTTTGTGGGTAATGTGGGTATTTATAGTGTGGGTATAGAAAGTGTGTATCAGATAACACAGTCTGGCAAAACAGAATGTTTCGTGAGTGTCTCGTAGGAAGGCCTTATCCGAGAGCTACTCGCAAAACATAGCTGTCTCCATCTATCCTGACTCTTCGCATTCCAGTCATGTGCAGGGCACATGCATCATTTCGCGGGATGCTTAGTTGCGAGCTACCCGCGAAAACTCTTCTGTCTTCAATTGCTTGAGTCTTCACACTCTCTCTCTCTATCACACAACCCTTAAAATTAAATCCCACAATAAATACAGGGTACAAAAGATTAAATAAAATTACAATCAAATTTGACACGGAATTGAAGCCAACAAAACATATAGTTGTAAATTACAACTTTACAATCTCCCCCTTTAGCTATTCCATGACAAAACCCCTAAGAGCATCTCCAGCAAATTCATCAAATTTTTGTACTGTTTGGAGAATGAATAGTGACTTTTACATTTATCTACCCACTTTTTCAAATACACTTTCCAACAGATTCTCTATCCTATTCTCTATCCTATTCTCTATCTCATTTAAATATTATTTCTTCATTCATTATTTATTCTTTTTTTAACAACTACACATCTTCCAACATTTTTTTATTCAATACCAAATTATTATAATAGAAAAAAATGATTTGAAGAATGAACAGTAGCCCATCAGACTTGATGGGCTACTGTTCATTAGCAAAAAAAAAAAACTGACTTTGCCGAATCTGCTGGAGCATCCACAGTGCACAAGTTCTCTATATTATAGCTAATATACCCGAATGGCCATGCTCCTGGAGATGCTCTAAAACAGACTCTAGACTTACGTGAGTTTGGGAACAATGGCAAAACTCACTCACACCTAATCTAGAAGTTATGAAGCACTTGTACATATATACCTGTAACCTGAAACACTTGCACACAAACAAAACTTTTATTAAGCTTATGACAAGTTGAATACATGGTACGTACATGAGCAAGTAAAGTGCGATCAAGTTTGTAAACACTATAAAACATGTAAGCATATCTTGATCATACAAGAACAGTCATTAAAGAATGACTACAATGAACATTTAACAAGTAAATGCTCATCCGGACATGCAATGCAATGAAGACCAACCACAATGATCAATTGCATGTCCAACACACAACCAATGCAAAATACACGAAGTGTATGCATTTAGGATACAAGATCCTACTAGGGTACAAGTGTGATGTACTTAAGACATATTAGCAATATCTTAAAAGCATAAAAAAAATGCTACAAAGCATTGAGATAAACACAACTACTGAATATAAACTAAAATTAAAAGCAGAGTACTAAAGCTTTAAACAAAAGCAATAAAAACAATAAACCAAAAGACAAGATACTACTCAGAATAGCTCCAAACAGCTCCAGATTCGGTCATTATTTAGCACAGTTCCAGCTAACAAGATACTATTCATAAACAATACCAGCTAACACTAGAAGACGAAAACAGTACCAACCAACACAAAAGGACAAAAAATGAATAGTCGCGCAGCTTCACTGCGCTTTCGAGGGTCCCGTCTACTTTCGGTGGAAAAGGTTTTCACCCAAGGGAAAAGAAAATTACCCCCCCCCCCCTCCCCCAGAATTTTAGGAATCTTCAGAGCTCTTTTTAAAGGATCCTAAGCTCCCCTCCCAGTCTATATAAAGGAGTTCAAGTTCCATTTGAAGGTAGACTTGGTTCAGCATAACTCCCTCTTGCAAAATCCCTTAGTGATCTTGTATTAGGAATTTCCAATACTGTAACCAAATGGCTTTTATATTTTCCTACATTCATTGTAATCAGATGGCCTCAGTTGTCTTAGTTTTCTTTGCATAAATAATCTGTAACTTACCCATTATATATTGCCTTAATTCTTTTGGTGGATTTTTAATTCTTTATTGCACCTCTAATTTAGATTGATGAATTTTTATATTTAAATCAACTACCCAAGGCTAGACCATCCTTCTTAACGCCACCACCGAAGCAACCAAACCCAAATTCCATGTTACAAACCCACCATCGGATCAACAATGACTACATGGCCACTCTCATGCTCCCCACTGTAGCCACAATTGCCACCATGACCCAAAGCTAGCCATGACCCATAGTGACCTTACATCGTGACCCATTGGGACAAAACGCCAAGACCATTCCACTGTTGATCTAAGTGAGAGAGAGAAGAGTGAATAAAATATTGGAATAAATTTTTGCATTTTAGCTATAGTAACATTTATTTTTAGATATTATAGTAGCAAAAATGCATTTGCTACAATATTATGCATGTCATGGTGTAGGGGTGTTTTAATGTTTTTTTTTTTTTGTTTTTTAATCTTTTGTTGCTACAATGTTATGCAAAATGTTTTTTTTTTTAATTTTGGGTTTTGCATACCCAATGTTAATTCTCTTTGATCCCACACAAGTGTGTATCACACAATGTAAGCCCACAAAGGCCATACAAATTATCTTGGAAAATTATTCAACAAAATAGTATTGCCAACAGTGCTAAACCAAAGAAGATTAATGCAACATGAGGTTCCCATAAATAAGGAGGAACTAATAAGACTTGTTCATGGTACAAATGGATAGGTCTTGAACTACACAATAAAAAGCAATGATTCACATTTGAAAGAGATTTTGGCCTAAACAAATAGATTTAAGCTTTTGAGTTAAGTTGCGTTCCTATATGTTATATTAAAACTTCAATTAGAGTCTCCCAAAGTCTTATATCTCCCTAACAAGCATATAATAAAATTCAGATAAATGTCTACCAACTTATAGGCGTAAGAATGAAAATTATCATTTTTTACAAAAAAGAAAAGAATGAAAATTATACATTTACATTGTATCTATGTTATACTTATAGTATTATTCTCATATTTGATATCACATTTGCTGCAACCTCTTTTAAAAAAAAAATTAACACATTTTTTTTTTTTTGAAAGTAAGCTCATATAATGTTTTTTTTTTTCCCACAGGGGAGCTAAGAATATAAAATTTACAATGAATTTTTATAAGAAATAATAAATGTATTTTTTTCAAAATTTTGGCCCCCTACCCCATAAGGTGGCTCCGCCCCTATGTATGAGTTACTTTATTTAAACCAAACAATAATAATAATAAAAAAGGTAAAGATGTTTAATAACTATAACTTAATAGTGAAAAAAAAAAAACTTTTTCTCCCTCGTGGAGTTCTCTCTCTCGTGTGTGCACAAGTGTTCCTTCCCTTAGCCGTGTGCGAAGGGTATTTTTTCAATCTTTTTTGAGACAAAATGGACGATGATGTAGCTGATAGATTGGAGAAGATGAAGTTAACAATTGAGAAGGAAGAAATTATCTCCATTTCAGATGATGGAAGGTTGGACGACATTGAGAGTTGCAATCTGAGTTTGATTGGGAAATTCCTTAGATGTAAGCCCTTTAACAGAATGGTGGTGAAGACTACAATATGGCGAGCATGGGGATTGAATGAATCAATGCAGATTTCAGAAGTGGGGCCAAATCTCTTTCAATTCAAATTCCAATCAGATTTTGATATGGATTGGATCATGAGAGGAGGTCCTTGGTCCTTTGACAATCAACTATTATTATTGCAACGGTGGAAGCAGGGTATGACTGTGGGAAATATTCAAATGGAATCTGCCTCCCTTTGGGTCCAAATTTGGGGTGCACCGTTTGATATGATCTCACCTCAAGTAGCGATGGAAGTGGGGAGTAGGCTAGGTACGGTTGAGGAGGTTGAACGGAAGAACAAGAAGGACAATATCAATATGTTTATGAGAGTACGAATGGCTCTACCAATAACAAAACCTCTCCGTCGAGGAGGGTTTATTGTTGGATCGGATGGTGAGAGGTCGTGGGTGTCATTCAAATATGAGAGATTGCCTATGTTTTGTCATTTCTGTGGAATCCTAGGTCATGACTTGAAGCACTGTGCAGCCCACTATGCAGTTGAGAAACAATGAGGACGGGTTGAATATCAATATGGTGAATTTCTTAAGGCAACTGGGACTCGTCCAATGGCTTCAACAAGTAAGAATACCAATCCTATGTCCAATATAGAGAAGGGTAATGGAAGTGAGGCAGAGCAGATCTCAAGCCAGGTGGTGCAAAGTGTGTTATAAGAGTTGACAGCGACGAGGGAGATAAGATCGGGAAACCCTAGTAGTCTGGATAAGGATCAATCCGAGAATCATGGGATGGATGCTGAAAATATGCATGGGAATAGAGTGAATTATAAATGTCATGCTAACATAAAGGAGCTTAATGCTAAAATAGGGGAATTAGGTCCGGAAAATATGCACACTGGACAATCTACTATGGAATTAAATGCTGAGATTGATAAGGGATTGGCTCGTTTCAAACAGGATGAGGGGCAATCAGATATTATTCCCATGGAAATCCATAATCATACAATATCTGATAATAACACAACATTGGACATGGTTGGGCCAAGTAATTCTAAGCCTAAAGGAATGTGGACTTGCATCGATAGGATGGACTTCGAGTTGGGTGGATTAACTAAGGCTATTACAATACCTGGCTTGGGAAAGAGAGACTCACGTGAAGTACAAGAGGGGCAGAATGTTGACCAAGCTATCAAACGAGGGAAAGTAAGTAGTGATGATGGAAGCATTGATTGTACATTGGCAAGGGTGGAGAGCCACTCTTGTCGGGAGCCATGAGACTGTTAAGTTGGAACTACCAAGGGCTTGGGAACCCTTGGACAGGTCGAAGCCTTTGCAAGATTGTGAGGGAGCAAGTTCCCACGGTCTGTTTTCTTATGGAGACAAGATTGGACAAGGAAGGGTTTGAAAAATTGTATGGAAATTTGCCGTTTTAGAATAAGATTATTGTCAAACACCCTGATTTGGGTGGAGGGTTAGCATTTTTGTGGAAAAATAATATTATTTTGGAGGTTATAAATTTCACAATCAACCATGTTTTGGCTAAAGTCACAGAGGATGATAGCTTTGTTTGGTATTTGACTGGATTCTATGGCTGGTCGGATGCACAGCAGAAGGAAAATTCGTGGAAATTATTGAAGTATTTACAGACATTTGTGGAGGGGCCCTGGGTGGTTATAGGGGACTTTAATGCTTACCTACATGCATGGGAGAAGAAAAGCGGAAGACAGCCACAAAATTCACAAATTTAAGCTTTTAGGGAAGCTTTGGATTTTTTTCACCTTCAAGACCTTGGATTTTCGGGATATCCTTACACTTGGAGTAATAAGAGGCAGGGGGAAGCAAACACCAAGATTCGGCTTGATAGAGGAGTGGCAAACAAAGAATGGATGGAGAAATTTCAGATGAGCAAAATTATACATCTGTCCACACATGCTTCGGATCACTTTCCCGTTATGCTCCACGTTCAAACTTATTCTCAGTCAAGGCAGAAATGTGACAGGTGCTTCAAGTTCAAAGAATCTTGGTTGCTTAGAAGTGAATGTGAAACGGTAGTGCGGGAGGCTTGGGGAAGAGCAGGTGAGGATAGGCTCGGGTTAGCATCTATTTAGGAAAAAATTAAATTGTGTGGAGCCGAGCTTATGGCTTGGGGTTCATCATCCACTGATTTGAACACTAGAGCAATTAAAGAACTCCAAAAGAAGCTGGATTTGTTAAATGAAGCTAAACCTACAAAGGCTGCCAAGGCCGAATATCTGGAATTGAGTAAAAGGATGGATGAGTTATTACGAAAGCAGGAAATATTTTGGGCTCAAAGGTCTAGGATAAATTGGTTAAAACATGGGGACAAAAATACAAAGTTTTTTCATGCTAAAGCCACACAAAGGAGAACTAAAAATCATATTGTTAGGGACATATTTTTATGTAATTGGCATATCCTTTGACAAAACGCACTTTACTTGTATTTGGGTAAATCTAAACAGGTTCAAGATGATCATTACAAGTGGTTAAATTGAAGACATGAAGATTACTCAAGAACTGCTCAAGAAAAGTGCAATCTGCAGGTCTCGATACCTCCTCGATAGAAGCTCGATCTGTCGAGATTCATTAAAGCTCGACAGATGTCTCGATCTATCGAGCTTACGGGATTTAGATTATAGCCAGCAACGTTTTTATTCTAAAAAGGCTATTTGTTCATGGGTTTTGTATAATCCTTATAGGACTAGGAAAACCCAAGGTTTGTGGGTTTGTATAATCCTTATTGGACTAGGAAAGCCCATGGTTTGTGTAAACCTATTTGGAATAGGAGAGCCCATTAAGCTCCTATTTAAAGGAGGTGGAAAAAGAAAAACCTAGCCTCCTTCTACAGAAGAAAGAGTTTTTGCTGCGTTTCTTATATGCCTTTGGGTTTTGTAACCAAGCAAAGTCTCTTGCACCAACATTGAAAATCTTATTGGTGTTTCTATGTGAAGCTACTACAAATCAACTACAACAATCAAAGGGTTGCTGTGGAGTTAGTCACATACTTGGATTCATGCAAAGGAGTAAGCCGCATACTGGGATCCGCACATCAGATTGGTTAGTCACGTACTTGGGAGCCGTGCATCAAAAAGGGGAACTGTCACTACAAAACAAGTCCAATTGGGTATTGGGGCAAGGGTTCAACTGTAGGTTGGTAAGGTACTTGGGATTCCTTTACTTATAACCGCTTATTGTGATAATAGTGGAGTTTCGAGAGTGGTGACCTGAAAATCACCTGGTGGGATTTTTGCCGTTAGGTTTTCTCCATTCATAAACAAATCACCGTGTTATTTATTTTCCGCTGCATTATTAGTTTATTGGTGATTTATTTGTGCTACCACGCATTTGCATGATAAATTGATTAATTAATAACTTGGCTAATTAATTAATTAATTTCTATCACAAGGGGTCATTCAGTTTGTGGCCTATCACATATAAGGGGTATCCAAAATGCACATGGGCAGTGGGTAGAGAATTTGGAGGAGGTGGTTGAAGTTGCTTCAGCCTATTTTGATAATCTTTTTCATGCTAGTGTTGGAGATTAGATGGAGGAGTGTCCAAATGCAGTTCAGAGCAAGATAACTGATGATATGTTGGAGGTTCTGTCCAGTGAATTTACTAGTGAAGAAGTGAAGGTGGCTCTATTTCAAATGGGACCAACAAATGCTCCAGAACCTGATGGTATGAATGCTTTATTTTATAAAAAAAATTTGGCATGTTATGGGTGATAATGTAGTTTTAGCTGTATTGGATTTTTTAAATAATGGGAATATGTTACCTGAAATTAATCATAAAAACATTGTGCTTATCCCTAAAGTTAAAAACCCTGTGAAAATGTCTGACTTTAGACCAATAAGCCTGTGTAATGTGATTTACAAAATTATTTCCAAAGTGTTGGCAAACAGATTGAAACAGGTACTCCCTCAAATTATTTCACCCACTCAAAGTGCGTTTGTACCGGGGAGGCTGATCACAGACAATGTATTGGTTGCCTTTGAGACATTCCATACTATGCACTCTAGAAAAGAGGAGAAGAATGGATCCTTGGCATTGAAGTTAGACATCAGCAAGGCATATGACAGGGTTGAGTGGCATTTTCTGTAGAGCATTATGGAAAAGATGGGATTTCCAATTACTTGGATAGAAAGGGTGATGAGTTGTGTAACAACACCATCCTTCTCTATTCTGGTGAATAGGAAAGCTTATGGCATGATTCACCCATCTAGAGGAATACACCAAGGGGATCCTTTGTCACCATATTTATTCCTATTGTGTGCAGAGGGTATTATTGCATTGCTGGCCCAAGCAGAATCAGAAGGGAGGATTAAAGGAGTATCCATTTGTAGAGGTGCACCAAAAGTCACTAATCTAATGTTTGCAGGTGATTCTTTGCTTTTTTGTCAGGCAGCTCAGGCTGAGGGAGAGACTATAGCAGAGATCCTCCAAACGTATGAAAGAGCTTCAGGGCAAAGCATAAATTTGGAAAAGTCTTCAGCTTATTTCAGTAGTAATACTTCAGATAGCCAGAAACAACAGATCTTGGAGATTTTAGGAGTCAAGGAGGTGAATAGAATTGAAACTTATCTTGGCTTACCAACCTTGGTTAGGAGGGCTAAGTATCACATTTTTTCATACTTGAAGGACAGAATATGGAAGAAGCTTCAAGGTTGGAAGGGCTTGTTGTTGTCAAGAGCTGGCAAAGAAATTCTCATCAAGGCTATGGCACAATCCATACCTACATACACAATGAGTGTATTTCAACTACCTTTGAAATTATGTGATGAACTGGATGCTTTGTGTGCAAAGTTTTGGTGGGGTCAGATGGGTAATGAACGAAAAATTCATTGGAAGAGTTGGGATAAATTGACAGCTTCAAAAAAAGAGGGAGGAATGGGGTTCCAAGATTTAAGAGCTTTTAATCTAGCTATGTTGGCCAAGCAAGGGTGGAGAATGGTTCAATGCAAGGATTCTTTGCTTTATAAATGTTTCAAAGCAAGGTATTTTCCTCGTTCATCGTTCCTTGATGCTAAAGAATCACCAAACTGCTCAGATGTATGGAGAAGCTTGATGGCTGCACAACCTATTCTTTTATCTGGACATTGTTGAAGGGTGGGAAATGGTCTCTCAATTAATGTTCTCAAAGATAGGTGGATTCCCAACTATCCAACAAACAGAATTTTACATCCGGTTCATGGGGATGTGGAGGAAATGATGGTTGCTGATCTGATCAACCCGGATTTACATATTTGGAGGAATGCGGAAGTTATGGCTACTTTCCACATGGAGGAGGCATAAGCTATTTGTCAAATTCCATTGAGCCGAAGGGATGTTAATGATGCTATAATTTGGCTGCATAATTCAAAGGGGTTGTTCATAGTTAAGTCAGCTTATCATATGGCTAGGAAGCTTCTAACTGATGGCAATCAGGTAGGAACTTCAAGGGGTAGTGCTGAAAGGAAGATGTGGATTGCAATATGGAAGCTTAAACTTCCAAACAAAATAAAAATATTTGGTTGGCGGGCTTGTCATGATATATTACCGACTGCAGTGAATCTGACCAGGAGGAAAGTTATTTCAGAAAACAATTGTCCCTTATGTATGAGAGAGTTAGAATCAACGGTCCATGCCTTGTAGGATTGTGCTGCGTTCAGCATATTTGGGCTGGCAGCATTCAAAAATTGCAGAAAAGTAGTGTACACGGGCAGACAGATATGAAGCAGCTGATGGAGGATTTGTTGGTGCGCCTAACATTGGATGACATGGATTTGTTTTGGGCTCAAGCATGGTTCATATGGAATTAGAGGAACGTTGTGGTGCATGGAGGCAAATTGAAGGACCCGAGCAGCTTAAACAAGAGAGCAGAGGATTTTGTTGATGAATTTAAACAAGCCCAAGATCATTTAATTGTTCAGACTAGGCAACAACTCAGTGGGGATGGTTGGCAACCTCCATCACAGGCAGAATACAAATTAAATTTTGATGCAGCAATTTTTTTAGGCTTGGACAGATCTAGCTATGGTGCTATAATTTGAAATGACAAGGGTGAAGTTATGGCTACTATGACTGCTAGTGGACTGAAGGTGAGTACGAGTGATGAGGCTGAATTGCTTGCATGCCGAAGAGCTAATGAATTTGTCGTGGATGCTGGGTTCTCAAGATTGATAATTGAGGGAGATAATAGTAATGTAATCCAAGCCATCTCTTCTCCTTTAGAAAATTTTTCACTTTTTGGGAATGTTGTTAATGATATTAGGCATTTGATTTGGGAGTTATAGTGGACTAGAGTTTGCTGCATTAGGAGAGGAGCAAATAAGGTGGCACATGCATTAGCTCAATATGCTAGGAATACATTAGATGAGGATCTGTATTGGATGGAGGATTCTCCCCCACCAGCCTTAGAAGCCTTGTATCATGATTCTTTATCAATTTGAATGATTGAATATTTCCCTTTCAAAAAAAAAAAAAAAAGTAAAATTTAGATAGATGTTTACAAATTATAAGCAAATCACATCATTCCTTTTTATTTTTTTATTTTGATGGAAATCACATCATTCCATTTGTTTCTACAAAAAAAAATAAATAAATAAAAAGAAATTATTCAATATGCATATTAAAACCACTTTGTTTTTTATATATATATATATATATATATATATATATATATATATATATATATATATATGTATGTAGTATATAATTTTTTTGAAGATGGAGAATGTCTCCTTTGTCTGACTTTACCTAAAGAAGAAAGGATCGCTCTCTTTAGCAGGTTTTTTTTTTTTTTTTTTTGCTTTAATTTTTCCACTAATCGAAAAGAAAAGAAAAAAGGTTCACATCTTTTTGGGTAATAAAAATATCTGCTTTTGCATTTGTTATCTTGATGCAAAGATAAAAACTCATCTCCAATATATAAAAAAGCGCAATTAGTAAGAAATGCCCTTCACAAATTTGGGCATCAATTACCTTTCTCTCTTCTTGATCTAAAAAAATTACCTTTCTCTCTTTGTGTCAATTACTCAGCAAAAAAAAAAAATACATTTCTCTTTAAATAATAAATAAAATAAGGAATTTACTAATCTATGCTCTTAAAACATATATTAGTAAACTATTTTGGAATTATTTTGACAACTTTTTTAATTTCTCTTAAAAACATTTCTAAAATAAATAATTAATTTATATTTTAAAAACACACATTAACCAGACTTAAAAAGTAAAAGAAAAAGTAGGAAGATTCCAAAGAATCCTTTGGCCCCACTTTGTCGCTTTCCTAGTTCCTGCATTGCTACAGATTCCAGCTGTCCCCCATGAGAGGGAACGAATTCAAATTTCAATTTTGTCCTGTTGTGTAGTCCTTGACAGAGAACAAAAGTAAATAAATAAATAAATAAATAAAACATTTGAACAGTGAAAACCTCTGGGTCGACGTTTGTTTCTTTTTGAGTTTATTTTGACCCACTTAACTTGTTTTTCTTATTACCTTGCATCCTCCTATAGCGATAGACTTCTTCAAAGCCAAATCTAAGAGCATTTACATTGATATTTAGGGTGCGCTTGAATGCCGTTTATTTTGCTGGAAATTAAAAATTAAAAACATTGTTACAAAATAATTTTTAAATGTGTTAATAGTGCCGTGAGACCCATTTTTAATGAAAGTTTTGGTGAAAAAAAAGGTTTGTGGGTCTCGTGAACAATGCACGAGACCCACTAGAAAAGACAGAAATGCGCTTCTCCAAAAAAAAAAAATGCAGACGCAGACATAGACACAAAGAAACTCTATCCAAACGGGTATTTAATGTGTTCAAAGACAAATCTAGGAGCATTCACAATGATATTTAATGTGTTCAAAGAAAAACGGTATTGGATAAAAAAAAGTTTATTCGAGGTTAGTTTTGCTGTTTTGGTTCAATGTATGATTTTTTTTTTTTTTTTTTTTTTTTTATCCAATATCATTAGGTCTCAACATTTTGCACTAGATCTGTTACGATCGGTTGAATTTAGGATCAAATGGGCTTAGGTTGAGAAAGTTTGGTTCAAATTGAACAACCCTAGATAGATGTAGCTAACATGGCTTACAAGAGAAAGACGAGGTGGGTAACATGACATAAAACTAAGGCGGCTTGATCTAAATTAAGGCCTAAGGCAATTCAAGTTATTTTTAAAAATATTTAATATCAATTAAATAACATTTACTGTAATTAACTTTCTAGATTATAATTTTGTATTTAAAAACCATTTTTCATTCATTTGAGATTTAAAATTACTAATTAAATTATTTTATTTAAATTTTGCTAACATTTTTTTTTTCAATTTTTTTTACCATTTTTTATTTTGAAAAATTTTTTTATGCAAAAACAACTATAACAACTTATCAAATTATATAAGTGCATCCATTTAGAGAGAGAGAGAGAGAGAAAAAAAAAAAAAAACTTATTAGTAGTTGTAATCAGTGCTAATAAAGATGGTGTCAATAGTGAGTTCGTATGAAAGTGACATTAATCTAATCACAGTAGTTGTGAAAATTTTTGTATCCCTAGCATTACTTTTTTGGGGCATTTTTATGATAGAGGTCCTTAGCCTTAGGTCTTGGTAGAGCGAATCATGCATAAAAATTTCCAAGAGTCTTGTAACTCAACTAACATCTCTTGGTTGTTTAATTGAGTTGTCTAGATTTCAATTTTCAAATGCCCTCTCTCAACTATTTAATTAAAAAATTGTTATATATATATATGTGTGTGTGTGGGGGGGGGGGGGGGGGGATTTACTTACATATTCCCTTAAGGCACACATTAGTAAACCATTTTATGAATTTTTTAAGGGAAAACAAAAACGTAATTAACTATTTTGACAGCTTTTTCAATTTTTCATAAAAATTTTTCCAAAATAGATGGTTAATGTGTACATTAACCGGACCCTATATATATTTGTGTCAAAACATTTGTAATAATAATAGGGAAAAATACCTATTTCAAAAAAAAAAAAAAAAAAAAAAAAGGGAAAAATGCCCTGACACCCCTTAAACTTTGGGATAATTGCCAAGTCACCCCCTTAAAACTTTATTTATGCCAATTTAGCACTTGAAGTTCACACCTTAGCCAAATCACTCCATCCGTTAGTCTCCAGTTAATAAACTAACGCTCAACTCGTGTGAGGCACAACGAAAAAAAAAAAAAAAAAAAAGGCCCAGATGAAACGATGAGAGGAAAGAGAAACTTAGGACTCGGTTTTGAGAGGGCCAAAATTGGGAATTAAGCCCATTTTTCCAACTGTATAGTTAGTAGACACGGTTTCAAAAGTATATATTTTACTAACATCTCGAGTCTTAAAGACTCGATTTTGGGCCTATAAACCGAGTCTCAAAGACTCGATTTCAATATTCTGATCGCGTCTGATTTGGCATTTCTTCCACGTGGCGTACACCTAGAAATCGAGTCTCTAAGACTCGATTTATGAGCAAAAAAAAATTTAAGTCTAAGTCATGTACAAGCCATTCCCAGAAATACCCAAAAAAAAATAATTAAGAAATCCCAGAAACACAACAATCCCAGCACAATGAAACACATTCGCTATTTATTCAACAATGAAACAATTTTTCTGGGTTTTTCTATTTTGACTAAAAACTGAACTTGAAAACCCAAATCAGATCAGAGAGAGAAAGAATCCGAGGAGACCCAGATTAGATTGAAGAGAAAGAATCTAGAGACCCAGATCAAATAGGAGAGAGAGCTCACTAGTAAAAATAACGAGCCATGTATAAATCACAAACCTAAATCCACAACCTCATCACCACCAACAATCGGAAAAAGAAAAACAACCCACCAAAATCACAAACCCGTAATCCTCTCACAATCATCGCCAAAAAACCTAGCCACATCCGCCGGAAACCATCAACACCCGCCAGAAACCACCGTAACTCTAATTAAAAACCCACCAAAACCCATTGCGAGACCCACAAGCTGAGCCACCCATGAACCACGCAGTCGACCCACAAAAAAAAAAGAAAAAAAGAAAAAAAAAGGGAGAAGACGGAGTGACAGAAATGGGAGATAGAAATCGTGAAGATTGAAGTCACTGAACAGAAAAAGAAAAAGAAAGAGGAGTGACAGATATGATGAAAGAAAGAGAAAAAGAAAGAAAGAGAAATATTATTTTGATGAAAAGGAGAGAGGATGATATAAAATGTTGTGCTGGTTTGTACATGACTTAGACTTAAATTTTTTTTGGCTCATAAATCAAGTCTTAGAGACTCGATTTCCAAGTGGACGCCACGAGGAAGAAATGCCAAATCAGACGCGATCAGAACACTGAAACTGAGTCTTTGAGACTCGATTTATAGGCCCAAAATCAAGTCTTGGAGACTCGAGATGTTAGTAAAATAAATACTTTTGAAATCGTGCCTACCAATTATATTGTTTGACAAACAGGGTTAATTCCCAATTTTGACCATTTTGAGAGAGATAGGGAAAGAGGGGTTGAACTAGACCTGTCGTCTGTGGTTTCTCCGAAGCTAGAGTTGAAGTTTATTTCCCATTGCCAATCACGCCGCCGTCTGTGCTCTCACCAAATCCTTGCATATCTTAGCAATTTCTCCGTTGAAAGGCATTCTGTGGCTATCCAACTTTGAACTGCAATGGTTTAAAGTCTAAAGAGTGTAATCCCTTTCACAACAAGACATACATATTTAGAAACTAAAGAAAATTATATCACCGAATTATGAAAACATTAAAAAGCTTAAATTTATTAAGGTCCCAGATTTGAATGGCTTGTTGAAGCAAATCAAATAATATATATTAAAATAATAACCTACAAGAAGCTCCATGATGCTGCAATAATTTGAAGTCCAATATAGTCACTTCAACGCAAAAGAAACAAAGATTTCTCACCACAACAGTCATTTAAAAGAACCTTAAACTATCAATTTAAACAATATTTAGTTGAACCTAGTGATTTTGTGCAGTTGAACGACAGAAAACGAACTGCACAGTTGAAATCACGAGTGGTGCAATTGGTGAAGGGACATTAGGTCCGGCAAGACCACAGTCAGCAGGTTTCGTTTGATCCTCTCTCTCTCTCTCTCTCTCTCTCTCTCTTAAAACTGAGTCCTAAGTTTCCCTTTCCTCTCAATTGGTTCATCTAGGCCTAGCTAGTTTTTTTTTTTTTTTTTTTTTTTTTTTTTTTTTTTTTTTGTGTGCCTTATGTTAGGACATATGTAATTCACTTGTTAGGAATATATGTCGCTATTTTATGTAATTGGCTTATCCTTTGACAAAATGCACTTTACTTGTATTTGGGTAGATCTAGGATGTGTTTAATACTTCAAGAAACTGTGTTTCAAGATCAAGTGATGAAGACATACAAGTCTGTCCAAGATTCAAGTTGAAGAAGTGTTGTTCATTAAAGCTCGACAGCTAGCTATCCATCAAGCTTAAGAAGCTGTTCCAATCCCGAGGCTCGACAGCTGCTCGACAGCACCTTGACAAACAGCTATCTGTTGAGCTTTATGAAAAATAGAATTCCAGTTCTGTTTTGACTTTGATCCGTGATTATGTGTTTGGGACTTCTTTTCTTTTAACCCTAGACATATAAAATGATTATTTTAAGGGCCGTCAAAGTGTACACAAGTTGCACAAGTGTTGAGCAAAGTTTGTTCAAGCAATTTGTAACCGGAGACAAAGTTTTGCCCTAGTTCATCATTCTTGTGAAGAAGTTGCTGTGTATGTGCACCATAGGGTTTTGTGACCAAGCATCTTCTTGATCTTCATCGTTGGGATGAACTGAAGAATTTTGCAGCCAACAACCTTCTTTAGTTGATGATTGAAATCGCATACTGGGATCTGCACATTGGTTAGTCACGTACTTGGGAGCCGTGCATCAAAAGAGGAGATTGTCACTACAGAACAAGTCCAATTGGGTATTGGGATAAGGGTTCAACTGTAGGTTGGTATAAGATACTGAGATTCCTTTACTTGTAACCGCTTGTTTTGATAATAGTGGAATTTCGGGAGTGGTGACCTGAAAATCACCCGGTGGGGTTTTTTGCCATTAGGTTTTCCCCATTCGTAAACAAATCACTGTGTTATTTATTTTCCGCTGCATGATTAGTTTTTTGGTGATTTGTTTGTGCTACCATGCGCTTTGCATGCTAATTTGATTAATTAATAAACTTGGCTAATTAATCAATTAATTTATCACATGGGGTCAATTCATTTTTGGCCTATCAAGTGGTATCAGAGCGGGCACACTCTGATTAGGGTTTAATCTTTACTGTGTTGATCCATTGACCCCTGTTTGTCATGGATAGAGGATAGTCGTTAATCATACCTCCTTTATTTAATGGCACTAACTATGCATACTGAAAAGTACATATGAGAGCTTTCTTGCAGTCTTTAGATGAGAAAGTGTGGCAAGTTATTGAGATAGGCTGGACGAAGCCGAAGGAAGCGCCGGCCGACTGGGATGATGCCAAGATCAAGGTGGCAAACTTCAACAGCAGAGCGTTGAATGCCTTATTCAGTTCGGTCACCAATGAGGAGTTTAAGAAGATATCCTCTACTGAAACTGCTAAGGAAGCATGGACCATCCTCCAGACAACCTATGAAGGAACAAAGACTGTTAAGGATTCAAAGCTTCAGAGGCTCACTACAAGCTTTGAAGAGATTAAGATGAGGAGGATGAGTCGTTCGATGAGTTCTATGCCAAGCTCAAGAACATAGTGAACTCAGCTTTCAATCTTGGGGAAACCATTCCTGAACCCAAGATTATGAGAAAGGTGCTCAGATTTTTACCTGAGAGATTCCATGCTAAGATTACGAAAATCGAGGAATCAAAGGACATTGACAAGATTCCTTTGACAGAGTTGGTTGGAAATCTGCAGACCTACGAGCTAGGGTTGACTAAGATTGGCAAGACGGGTAAAGGCAAAAGCATGGCATTGAAGGCCAAGAGCAATGAGACAGATGAGTCTTCAGATGATGAAGATTCTAAGATGAAGTCCTACATCACCAGGCAGTTCAAGAAGTTTATGAAGAATGCCAATGGAAAGGGCTTCGACAACGACCGTAGGCAATCCAGTTCTTCTCAGTTCAAGATCCAAGACAAAGGGAAGAAGGATGCAAGGGATGGCGGTCAGTACACTGTTCCCGCAGGACCTAAGTGCTTTGGGTGTCAAGACTTCGGTCACATGAAACAATAGTGTCCTACATATCTCAAGAGCATTGGGAAGAGCAAGGCACTTGCTACCACCTTGAGCGACACCGAGCCTGAGGATGATTTCGACAATGAGGATGACGAAATCTTGAATGCCTTCACTGCCACTGTTAATCCTACTGATGGGATTGTTGAAGATGTGATTGAAGAAGAGGAATTGGTGGAATCCAAGTTTGAGAAGATGGATGATCAAGATGATATCCATACAGCCTATGAGAAATTATACAAGCTTTCTGAGAAACATGAGAAACTTTACAGGCTGACCACCAAGAAGCTCAGTGATGTGGAACTTGATCGTGAAGAGCTGTCCACAAATTTTGATGAGGCTAATCTGATTATTGGAGCACTGAGATACAAGAACAATTTCTTGGCTAAGAAGACCAAGAAACTTGAAGCAGAGCTGTTTCAAGTCAAAGCTCAATTGGAGAGGACTTCAAGTGCAAAGCTTGATGAGATGCTCAATCTTCAGAAATCTGCTTCTAATCGAATAGGTTTAGGGTATAATTTCTCTTACTCTAATACTGCTTCTACTAGTACTACTGTTTTTGTTCCTCCTAGCAATAATGTTGAAATTGAGAACAATAATGTTAAAACTGTTTTAGCTAGTGAGAACTTAGACAAGGAAAAATCTATCTTAGGAGCACCCCCTAAGTAAGATAAGAAGGAAGTTAAGAACCCTAGGACTAAGAAGGCTAACTCTCAAAAGCCTAAACAAAAGAAGTAGCATCTCTGTCATCATCGTGAAGTTGCCGGTCACACTCGACCAAATTGCTATAAGTGACTTGACACTCAACAGAGCAATGGCATGATAGCATCTGGAAGCCAGAATCAGCTTCAATCCTCTCTTGCTCCCCTTGGAGATCTTCTCAAAGCCCTTATATTCCTTTCGAACTTGAACGGTTTTAATTCTTCCCCCTCACCATCGGTTCAAGGGTTAATCAAAGGAAATGTTCTTCCAAGGTGTGGAAGGAAAAGGGCTCCAAGTGATTCTATCACCTTTTTTTCTCTCTCTTCTTGTTTTTGTGTGTGCATTACTTGTGTGTTTTGCTTTCAAGTTTTGAGTCAGTCTAGTTTTTATACTTTGCATTGTTTAACATGTTTTGTTTGTTTTCAGTGTTGATTATTTTGTTTTTAATATAAAAATAAATAAAAAATTGAAAAATCAAAAAAATACAAAAATAATGTGTGTTATGTGTACATTGGTACTTATGTACCTTGGATGGCCATTGAAACAAAGTTTTCTAAACTTTGTATCTCTTATAGCTTAGATGAGCATCTCTATGCACAACTAAGCAAGTAAACTTTGTGGCTCTTGTTTGTGATGAGTAAGATTAAGTTATCTCTTGTACTTAACACTCGTATCACTCTTTTTGATGAGAAGGACTAGAAAATCCTAAGAGAAAGGTATAAATAACCATCCCACCACTGTTACCCGCCAATCATAATATGACACCTGTATGCTTCGGCATAGCAAAAGTGCAGTGTCAATAACATTTGTGTGCTTCGGCATAGCAAAATTGGAATGTCAAATGCTTACCATCATTGGGTATTTCTTTTCTCTTTCTTATATGCTCATGCATGATTTGCTTAAATAAAATATGCAAAGAAAATGAAAAGCAAAAAGATCAAAAATGCTTTAAATATGATTGCAAGCATGTATTCTAGGAGATGTGGGAGTTATAGGATGTACCTCGAAGGTGATAGTCCCCCTCAAACAGTTATGATTGTGTGTGAGTTAAAGTGATTTTCTCATATCTCAAATCGTCATAACATGTATACACTTATGCAATCTTGCGATGTTTTTCACACACAACGCGCAACATTCTTTGCTACTTTTGATACATGTGCAGGTACAATGTGATTTGGCCATCACAAGGTTTTATATGTGTTAATGTATGCTCACTAAACTGTCTTGACTTGTTTTTGAAATATAAAATTGGTTAGACTTGTTGTGTGTGTGTGTGTGTGTGTGTTTTTGGGATCATTGTGATTAAAGTTTTTGTTGAGAGATGATTTTGAGAGCTTAAAATGTTGCTTGGATTTTTTGTTGAGTTACGTACTTGATTGCATTCATATCTATGTTTTTTCCCTTCTTGAAAAACGATTTTTAAGCAATCTCGACACCTCCTCGATACTTCCTCAACACCTGGCTATCTGTCGAGCTTCCAAACTTTTTCTTATCGCAATCTTGACAGATCCTCGACAGCTGGTGGATCGCACGAGAAAGTTCCTGGACCCTCGATAGCTTCTCGATAGCTGGTGGATCAATCAAGCTTCTCTTCTGTGTCTTTACTTCATTCCTCGACACCTCCTCGACAACTGCATCTGTCGACGTTGTTTTTCTCGACAGATGACTCGACACCTCTCGACACCTCTATCTGTCAAGAATTACTGATGCTCTATATATTGGGTTGTCGCAATCCGGTTCTCATTTCTTCGATCTCTCTCGATCTGTCTGCACCTGTTCATCTCCCAAACACCATCTCTCTCACTCCACACCTCTTCCCAAGTGATTTTTAAGCTTTTTCAAGGCTTTTTCTACACTTGGTAAGCTTCTAATCTCCTTCATTTACATACATTCATGTTTTGAAACCTAGGTTTTGGGGTTTTTGAAAAATTTGGGGTTTTTCAAAATTGATGAGTTATTGTTGAAATTTTGGGATGGGTTTTAAGATTCACTCTTAAAAACTTCATGCATTGCATTCCATGTGCATTATAACTGTATTTTCATGCATTTAGTTGTGTGTTATACATGTTGCACTACTTATGTGCTGGTAGGATTGGATTGGGTTGAGCCCATGATGCAATTTCTTTTGCAAATCACATGTTCATGCATTCCCCCTGCATACATACTCTCTTTTCAATATACTTGTTATATTTGAATTGCTTTGGGACTTTTCTGATTGTCTCTCCTTCTCTCCTTCTCTTTCTATTTACGTTAGTCGTGTCTATGGCACCTAAGCGTAAGTCTGCTCCGTCCCAGAACCCTTTGCATTCTAGGGCATCGTCTTCTTCTGATCTTACTCCTTCTCATATTCGGTTCTGTGATGAGGATGCCCGAAAGGACTTCTCGGAGAACTTTTCTCGACGAAGTGTTCATTCGGAATGCCAAGTCATTTTGGCGGACTTCGCCGACACTGACCTTCCCACTGTCATTCACAGTCAGGGATGGGAGTCACTGTGTGATGTCCCGGTCACTTGTCTGACCTTGCTGATCCAAGAATTTTACTCCAACATGCATGGTTTCGATTTTTCAGTACCTCTCTTTTCTACTTGCGTTCGAGGTACACACATAGTAGTCACACCACAGCTTGTTGCGGATGTGCTTCATGTTCCGAGGGTAAAGCATCCTGACTACCCCGATTGTGAGCATCTGCGGACTGTGTCCAAAGAAGAGATGATTTCCGCTTTCTGTGAGCGTCCCGCAGATTGGGGTGATCGTCAATTCACACCATGTTAGCCTTTTGCTAAAGGTCCTAGATTCATGAACATGGTGATGACTTTTGTTTTGCACCCACTATCTCACTATAACTCTATCACAGAGCCTCGTGCTCGATTTTTGCTTTCTTTATTAGAGCACTTCACTATAGATTTTCCTTCACATTTCATTCTTTCTATCTTAGATGTGTATAGGGATACAGCTACCCGTGATAAGCTCATTTTCCCTTCGACTATCACGTGGATTCTATGCCATTTTTCTGTTCCTTTTCCCTCTTCCGACTATTTTCTTGTCATGTGTGCCATAGACTACGCTACTGTTAAACGTAGCGAGGTACAGTTTCGGTCTTGGCAGTCGGATTCAGCAGCTCCTCCCTCCCATTCTAGTCCGTCTCGTTCTGCTCCATCCATATCCACTCTCTCTTCTTCTTCGGGCGATGTGACTCTAGGAGACATCATGGCGCAGCTGGAGCGCATGGATGCTCGCCTTGATACACTCTCTACGGAGTTGTATCAGATGAACGTTCGTGTCGGTCGTATTGCACGGCAACAGGCGACCATGGGTGGTTTTGCTCTTGAGGATTCTCCTCCACCACCTCCTCCAGTGGCTTCTGAGTCTAAGGATGATGATGATGATGATGGTGATGATGTTGATGCTTCGAATAATGATGATGGGGATGCTAGCTTTACCGATGAGATGTCTACTTGACACTCTTACCCTTTGTCACTCGTGACAAAAATGGGGAGTAGTTTTGGATATGAGAGTAGTCATTCTTAGGGGGAGAGTTAGTATAGGACATTTTGTTAGGGGGAGTGTTGATATTTGAGGGATGTAGTGAGGATTACATGTATCTTTTTCTTTTCTCTATTTTAGATACATTTATTCTTGTACATGGGTCTTGTGACCATTTTTGACATACATTGTACTTATCTTCTTTATATATGTTGATGTATGTTTCTTTCACCTACCCTTACATATATTGTTTCTTTTCTCTCTTTTTGCACATGTTTCTTATTACGTGTATGCAATCTATTATTTCTGTTTCACACAAAGATGCTTTGATGAGTTTTGTTTAAAGTGTTTCAGAAATACAAGTTGTCAAAGTCTACTTGCCATAAACTCTCTTCTTGTAAAGTTTTTCAAGAGTTTGTGTTAGGATAGATTTTATTGTATTCAACAAGTGAATATGAGTTGAGTGATTTATGACTTCTCTCATATGTTTATTTTTTTGTTGTAGTTTTGTCACGGATTGCCAAATGGGGAGATTGTTAGGACATATGTGATTCACTTGTTAGGAACATATGTCGCTATTTTATATAATTGGCTTATCCTTTGACAAAACGCACTTTACTTGTATTTGGGTAGATCTAGGATGTGTTTAATACTTCAAGAAACTGTGTTTCAAGATCAAGTGTTGAAGACATGCAAGTCTATCTAAGATTCAAGTTGAAGAAGTGCTGTTCATTAAAGCTCGACAGCTAGCTATCCATCGAGCTTAAGAAGCTGTTCCAGTCCCGAGGCTCAACAGCTGCTCGATAGCACCTCGACAAACAGCTATCTGTCGAGCTTTATGAAAGATAGCATTCTAGTTCTGTTTTGACTCTAATCCGTGATTATGTATTTGGGTCTTCTTTTCTTCTAACCCTAGACATATAAAATGATTATTTTAAAGGCCGTTACAGTGTACACAAGTTGCACAAGTGTTAAGCAAAGTTTGTTCAAGCAATTTGTAACCGAAGACAAAGTTTTTCCCTAGTTCATCATTCTTGTGAAGAAGTTGCTGTGTATGTGCACCGTAGGGTTTTGTGATCAAGCATTTTCTTAATCTTCATCGTTGGGATGAACTGAAGAATTTTGCAGCCAACAACCTTCTTTAGTTGGTGATTGAAGTCGCGTACTGAGATCCGTGCATTGGTTAGTCACGTACGTTAGTCACACACTTGGGAGCCGTGCATCAAAAGAGGAGATTGTTACTACAGAACAAGTCCAATTGGGTATTGGGGTAAGGGTTCAACTGTAAGTTGGTATAAGGTACTGGGATTCCTTTACTTGTAACCGCTTGTTTTGATAATAGTGGAATTTCGGGAGGGGTGACCTAAAAATCACCCTGTGGGGTTTTTTGCCATTAGGTTTTCCCCATTCGTAAACAAATCACCGTGTTATTTATTTTCTGCTGCATAATTAGTTTTTTGGTGATTTGTTTGTGCTACCACTCGCTTTGCATGTTAATTTGATTAATTAATAAACTTGGCTAATTAATCAATTAATTTATCACAAAGGGTCAATTCGTTTTTGGCCTATCACCTTACACGTGAGTTAAATGTTAGTTTATTAACCAGAGACTAGCAGATTTAATGATTTGGCTAAGGTGTGAAGTTGGGGGACTAAATTGGCTGAAATAAAAGTTCATGGAGTGTCATGACAACAATCCCATAGTTTAGGGAGTGTCAGGGCATTTTTCCCATAATAATAGAATAAATAGAATCTAGATCTTAAATAATCAAATTTCCAAGTTAAAAAGGGGAATATGGACCACCGCGCACCCTTAGTGCAGTGATCACTCCACAATTATAAATGCTTGTGGGGTGTGAGGGGCAAGGGCTAGAGTTCAAATCTCCAGAAAAGAACCATACACATATACACTTAGATTAGGCTAGAAAAAATTTCTATCTTGTATAAAAAAAAATGGGGGAATATAGATATTCCATATTTAGATTCGCTTTGAAAGAAAAAAAAAATAGCTGGAATTTGGATCTTAAAGATTTCAATTTTATGCAATCCAACACTTCATCATATTACATGAAGGAAGATTCACTGGTTGAGATGGGATGAACTAACAAAAGCTAAAGGGGAGGGAGGCATGGATTTAGAGATATAGCCATGTTCAATGATTCCTTATTGGCAAAACAAGCTTGGAGGCTTCTGCATAATTCAAACTCCCTGTTTTATAAAGTCTTCAAAGCTCACTTCTTCCCAACTTGCTCAATAATGGAAGCTAAAAATTCACATGCAAGTTCTCACGCATGGGCTAGCATATTACATGGGAGGGATGTGTTGCTTAGAGGATGCCAATGGAGGATTAGGAATGGAAAATCAGTGAGCATTTGGTAGAATTTTTGGCTTCCAAGGAAAAAATCACCACAGGTACTATCCCCTATTATTGATTCTATGGCAGGTGCTAAGGTTGATATTCTCATAGACGAAACAACAAGACAATGGAATCATGAATTGATTGATGGCATATTTATTCCCAAAGAGGCAGATTTAGTCAAAACAATACCATTGTCACAGCAAGAAGTAGAGGATAGCTTATTTTGGCCTTTCACTCATAACGAGTCATACACAAGTAAGTTCGGATACCGGTTCTTGAAAGCTGAGGAGGAAGCCGAGATCAATGAAGAACAATTGGAGTGGGATAGATCACTTGGGCGAGGAATCTGGTCTTTGCAAGTTCCAAACAAGATTAAAAATCTTATATGGAGGGCCTGCCGAAACTCATTGCCAACTAAAGAAAACTTGCTACGCCGAACCCATAAGCGACAATTCAGTTTGTGACCGGTGTAAGCTTGCACCCAAATCAACAATCCATGCTTTCTGGTCCTGTACCGAATTGGATGTGGTATGGGAAGATAACCCGCTTTGGAACTGCCGTCGAACAAATACCTTCATTGACTTCAAGGAGCTTCTATCATGGCTCATCACAAACCAGCATCACCTGGAGTTATTCTTGATCATGGCATGGTCAGTTTGGACCCAACGAAATCAAATTCGATTGAACAAACCCAACAGCAGCCCACACTCGATTGCTTCACTGGCAAAAGAGCACCTTGCTGAGTTTAAGGCAGTTCAACTTCCCGCACCACCTATGAGTTCTGCTCCCTCTTCGACACGGTCTCAGTGGCAGCATCCAATGCAGGGAGTGGTGAAGATAAACTGTGATGGAGCCATTTTTGCCTTTTTGCCAACAAGAAAAAATGGGGCATTGGGGTGGTGATTTGAGGAAACCTTGGCTCGGTATTGGGTTCACTCTCTAAGCAATTACCTCAGGCCTATACCCCATTTGAGATTGAAGCAATGACAACATCAACAACACTACAATTTGCCTTGGACATGGGATTTACTCGTGCTTGAGTCCGATTCACAAGTCTTGGTGAATGCCCTCTGCAATGACACTATTTTCTTGTCTTCAAATGGCTTGTTAATTGAGGATATTAGACTTAATGCTAGGTTTTTTAATCAATTACATTACTCTCATGTTAAAAGAGAAGGTAATAAGGTTGCTCATAATTTAGCTCGACATGCTTTATGTATTTCAGATTTTGTTGTGTGGATGGAGGATGTTCCACCACCTTTACTTCCTGTTGTCCTAGTTGATATTGCTAGGTTTTCATATTAAAATAGTTACGTTCCCCTAAAAAAAAAATCCTCATCATATGAACTCCTCACATTCATAATTGATTCCTAAAAACTTAATTTATTTTGCTATTATCAATTATTTGCCTACTTCCTCCTTTTAATTTTAAAGGTTTGCAATTTAATTTAATTTATAAAGTATCTATTTTTCAATCATATCATCAATACAAGACTATTTAAAAAAAAAAAAATTAAATCAAGAGTTATGTAACTTAATTAGTAAACACTTCTTACTACTTTTAACTGATATATTCAAAATTCAAATACTCCAAATTATCAAATTATTAAAAATTAAAATTAAAAAGAGGGAGACAATGCTAGCTATAAACAATACATTAGCTTATAAGTTCAATTTTTAGCTTTTAATTTTTATGTTCAGCTTTTTAATACTTCAAATTTTTTTTTTTTTCACTTTTTCAAATTACAAGTATATTTTAAATTACTTTCAGTAAAAAAAACTATACCTCCATCGTGTTATTAGCAAGATCTAGAAGTGGACCATATCAGCTATACCTAACTTTCAGAGTTCAGAGTGCTGGCTGGGTGAAGTTGATAGAAAAAAACAGAAGAAGATGTGACCAAATGTCACGGAGAAGATGTGACCAAAGGTCACGGAATGACGTAATAGTTGCAGTGGTTTTTATACTTTATAGTATCTCACAATCTCAAAAGCCCTCTCTCATCTTTTTCTTTTGTTTCTTTTCCCACAGATCGCATCTCGGTCCGGAACTCCTACCTTTCCCTTGGCTGCTATTGCAGTAGTGCTACACAAATAATATGTCAACTGAGGTATGCTTTAATAATATAATATTTCCTCCTTATTTAAGTTCCATGTCTATCTACCTATTTATTTAATTTCTCGTTATTTATCTTGCCGAAAATCATCTCTTTTTTATACTGAAATCTTCATAACCTGTTTCCATACAACAATTATCTGCTGAATTTTCTGTCTTTTTTTTTTTATAATTATTTTTAAAATATGAATCTAATGTAATTGGTTTTAAAAGGGTAAAGACAAACAGTGGCGGCGCCACGTACAACTCAGGGTGTTCCCAGGAACACCCTGAACTGAAAAAAATTAAAAAAAAAAAAAAAAATTTATATTTAAGCTGTATTAGGAACACCCTGATCACAAAATTAGGAACACCCTCAGTCACAAAATTAGAAACGTCCTCAAATTAAAAAAAAAAAAAAATTTTATCTGTTTTACTTTCAAGCAAAAAAAAAAAAAAAAAAAAGCCCAAAAAAAATTGAACTAAAATCTGAAAAAAAAAAAAAATTGTAACCGAGCTAAGCCCACGGCAAACCAAGAAATTGTGACCGAGCCAAGCCCACGGCAAGCCCAATAGATTACAGAGGTAGCAAACCCACCCACGGATTCTCAAAAAAAAAAAAAAAACCAATGCAGAGAATCAGAAATCAAACCCTTACCCACGGTCATGTCGCTGGCAGAGAAAACCAAGCCCCAATACAGTCAGTCTATAAAGAGCAGAAGCAAAACGAACTCCAATACAGAGGAGGTGTTTTAGTGTTTATCAAAAAAAAAAAAAAAAAAAAAAACCCAATACAGAGCAAACCAAAGGTCCAAAACCAAACCCACGGTCACGTCGACGCCATCGCCGTAGATCGATCGCAGATCGCTCGCAGGTCACGTCGCCGTAGCCGTAGATCGCTCGTCGTCGCCGCCGCTCGCTCGCCCCTCATCGCAGATCGCAGATCGCTCTGCTCCGGTGCTCGGTGCTCGGTGCTCGGTGCTCGGAGCTCGCCGCTCGCCGCTCGCAGCTCGGTGCTCGCCGCTCGCCGCTCGCAGCTCGGTGCTCGCCGCTCGCCGCTCGCAGCTCGGTGCTCGGTGCTCGGAGCTCGCCGCTCGCAGCTCGGTGCTCGCCGCTCGCCGCTCGCAGCTCGGTGCTCGGTGCTCGTCGCTCGCCGCTCCCTCCCTCAAGGTATTTCTCTCTTTTTCTCTCTGAATCTCTCTCAGTCTCTCAGTCTCTCTCTCTCTCTCTTTATCTCACTGAAATGAAAACATGAAATGAAAGTAACGAATGGTTCTCACTGAATGGTTCTCTCTTTATTCTTTAATATCTAACTTTACTCAGTATCTCTCTCTTTTGAATTCTCTGATTGGCTGGCCGAATTATCTCTATTTATATTTTGCTTTTTATCTGTTTTTTGTTTTTTTGAATTTGGATGTACTCTATCTGTTGGTGTTGGTTTTGGTGCTGTTGTTGGTGAAATATTTGTTGTCTCTTAGTGTAACGTGTACTGTGTATTGTGATTGTGAAATTTTATTGTCATTGTGAAATTTTCTGATTGGCAGGCTATTGTGATTGGGGCATTAGGCTTGTGCTTGTTTGTTGAGTGGGAGGAGTAGATGGGCTGATGGGCTGGAGCCGGGTAAACAATAATTAAAATAGTGTAATGTGCTGCATATTACACTACTTTAATTATTGTGCTACACATGAAATATGTAATGTGCACAAGGGGCTAAACAATATAGTAAATTAAAGCAGTATAATTAATGACAAACAAATTAAAGTAATATAATTTATTGTTACACTAAACAATAATAATTAAAGTTGTATAATTAAATTAACCAATACATTATAAAAGACAAATAAATTAAATTATGTTAGGCTAAATAACAATTAATAATTTTATAATTCATGAAACAACAAATTTTATAATTATAGTTTATAAAAGATAAAAAAATTAATGAAACAACTAAACAACAATAATTCATAATTTTATTAATATTTCAAATGAACTTATAGTTTATTGTACGGTTACATTTGTTCATTTCTTTTCTTTTCATTTTTTTTTTCCTTTTGAGGTTTTTCGGTGTACAGAATGCAAATTTGCTTTGGTTTTAAGAACATTTTTTTTTTTTTTAAGCACAAGCTTCATGCCGGCCAAATCTTAAATTTCGGCCTGTATTTACCGAAACATCCCAAAACACTTGAAATAGACCGAAATGATCAGAAATTTTTTCAAAGTAAAATAGGAACACCCTGGACAAAATTCCTGGAGTCGCCACTGAAGACAAATTGTTTAGCCATAAAAACGTAAAGCCAAATTGGTATTTTTGTAAATAAGGATGGATTGGTATTTGTAAATAGCACCTTCCAACATGTCTCTTTCTTCTTCTGTTTTTCTATTATATTTACCCCACCATTAGATCCACTGTTTTCCTTCTCTATAGTACAGGTTTTATCTACACTGATCTTTTTTTTTTTCTTTTTTTTCTTTTTTAAGTGCTTGTGCTACAGTACTTCGGTTTGTTCAATATCCATTATCCACCGTTACGCTGAACTAGCATATATAATAATAATAATATATTAATACAACAAGTTTTCACAATATTTTCATAAGTGTTGAGAACTTGAGATGTTAATTTTTATAAAATAATAAAATATCATACTAGAACCAATCATAGCCAAAAATAAAGATATTGTAAAGAAAGAAAAAAGTGCTACATCCACAACATTTTCATAACAAATCTTAGGTAGTAAATTGTTATTCTAATTTAAACTTATCAATGAAATTACTTTTTTACCCACTAATAATAACCTGTAATAACTTACTACTTATGATTTGTAATGAAAATGTTATGAACATAGCATTTCTCTTGTGAAAATATTAAGACATCTTGTTGTCGTCACAATATTTTCACAATTGCTGAAGTGTCAATTATTTACAAATCAAAGTAAAATATAACAAAGTTGTAAAAGTATTATGAAAATGTTGTGTCATTCTTTTTGTTTCTAGAATTTTCTTTTTTATTAGTCAATTTTTGTTGAGCCAAATTCACAGTTTCACATACAGTTTTCTTGGATTGAATTTTTGTTCACCATTTTAAGTAAAAACACATAGTTTTACACACACACACACACACACACACACACACACACAAAAAACTTAGGATTAAAATAATTTTCATCCTTTATGTTTTGGGTAGTTCACAATTTCTCTTAAAACTTTAAAATCAAGCAATTTCCCCCTTAATATTTTGGAATACAGCAAATATGTTATATTGTTATTCTCTTAATTAAACTCTAATGAAAGCTTATGATTCTTAAAATATTGCAATGTGTAGTGGCTAAAATACTCCCACTCAATTTTAACTTTCCAAAAATTTTATTCACATATTTTGAGTTTTAGATGGTAGCAATACTTAAAAAGTTTGAATGGTAATATAAAGTGTTTTATTTGTTATCTAGAGAACATTGATTTTCTCGGTTTAAATCTTAGAAACTTGATTATGCCGAAAAAGTCACCAGTGAGCCACAGGTACTTGCGCACTCGAAATAGCACCTGCCCAACACAAAAGAGAAGACCTTGCAGAGAGCACCGGTGTGGTGCCGACCAAGTACCCTCCGAAGGTCAAGTTAGATCTTCTTACAACTCTAGAGTGCTAGAGAAGGGTGAATTATGCGTACCTTGGCTAGTGAGGGTATTGGGGCTTTTATAGTAGTAGAGGGTTGACATCTCTTCCTTGATGCAGAAGTCTTTTCCTTATAGGAGTCCTTCTTGGGCGTATTTGGCTGGATCCTTTCCTTATAGGAATCCTTTGAGTATCATTAAATGTGGAGGGCAAGGCATTTCCTTATATATGCAATCGTGGGCAGCAAGTAAGCTTGCACCAAGGTCGTCAGCTTACCTTATTTCCTTCAGCCTTACTGGTGTCAGTTTGTTGATGTCGTCGGCCTCTAGGTGTGCCTTGCGGACTCCCCTCATTTCCCCAATCTAGAACATCATTCGTTGACTCCTACATGAGGAGGCTGACGGTTGTAACTGTACCTGTCAGCTTGTGCCTGATGGTTATATCTAAAACCGTCAACTTTATGCCTTGTACGAATAGTACTATTTTTATCCTTATCAAAACTTATAATTTATCTAATGAAAAATTTGATGACACATGTGTTTTGTTATATATTTTTTTCTTGCCTAAAGTGGGTGTTCATAAAAACTAATTAAGTTAAAGATTGCACCTAGACTCATGTAAAATGATAAAGAAGAACGTATGAATGAAAAAAATTTCATTGTGTATGGTTGAAGGTATATGATGAAGAGTTTCAATTGTAGCATATAACACCATTCATTGTAAAAATTTAAATATTGTGACAAAGTTTTAGCAAAACTCAGTTTCTTATTGTTGGAAGATGATATTCGTTATCATTCTTAAAAGTTTTTAATGAGTGGATATTGCCTTTAGCAAATAGGTATCAAAATTCTTATACAAATGAGATTAACTTTGTATGACATACATTTTTTATGTACATAATTTCATACTTCTTCAAATAAAAATTTTGTCTTAATTTTCTTACTCAAGAAGTAGCATGTGTCTTAGACGTGCCACCCACACTGGTGTGTTTGTACACACACACACACACACACACACATATATATATATATATATATATATATATATTAAACTATTTACATTTTAGTTTAGTAAAATTTTAAATATTAAATTTTTTTTTATTTAAACTGTATATATATATATATATATAGTGGTAAATCCGAAACATTTCTGGTATGAAATCGACTTCCTTACTATTATATTTTACGATTTTTTTAATGAATTTTAAGTTGCTTGTGATTATCAATTGTCAAATGTGGAATATTATTAAGCTATACATAATTAAAGTGAAAGTTCAACAATTAAGTTAATCAACGTTAATTTTATGCTTTTCTTAAATTATACTGTCAATTTACTCAAATCTTTTTTTTTTCTTTTTTCTTTTTGAGAATGTCAATTTACTCAAATCTTATATCAAGTATCTGTATAATTTTTAAAACTTCTAATTTGCTTATATGTTAAGGGTCCAGTTAACACCCATATAAAAAGTTGTCAAAAATATTAGTTATTTTTTTTCTTTTTGCATAAATTTTTTTAAAAAATATAGCCTATACCAAGCCCTTAGGGCATTTGATAACTTTTCTCATATGTTAAAACTACTTTCAACCTAATTAAAGTTACTTCTGATTTCAAAATTCACTGAGATTTCTAGAATTTAACTCAAAGTACAAAGTCTAACTTCAATGGGAAATTTATTGAACAATACCATATTCCCATTAAAAGAAAAAAAAAAAATTGTGCCTTTTCAATATATTTCCAAAATGAAGAAATTTTGATAAAACATTAAAAAATTTCAAAGTATCACAATAACAAAAATTGTAATAGGAAGTAGAAAGTATGTGTATAAATATATCAAAAAATACTTTCTTTTACCTACTATAATGAAACAATTCAATCTAGCTATTTAATTACTCTGTCTCTATCAAACTAACAATGAAATCATCTATTTAAAAAAAAAAAATTAAATGATTTAATTAGTACCAAAATTATTTGTTCAATTAATTATTGTTTCAAAAGAAATCATTTTAAAGTTCTTCATTCAAAATTACTATTGTCATCCAGTTAAAATATTTGCAAATCTTTCATGTGATCAGCTTTACAGGACGATGAAAGAGGATGATTAAATTAAAATTTTATAAACGATTAAATATAAAATGATCATTATTCTTGTAACACCAGTGCATGCATTTTAACATATTAGAAGATAGTGGCATAGAATGAACTTTAAAGTCAAATTATAGCGTGTTGTACTTTACACGGGGTGTGTTTTTAATCCTGGTGGCTCTTATCTTGATAGATAGGAAGCTCTTCAATTGCAAAGGGAAGTGGAGATTTGGCCCTTGACATCACAACAATGCTTAAAAGTTCGAAGCAACAATTCTTAATTGGGGGTTTGATCAGCGTTCCAGATCACCTTCGCAAACTGGATGAGCAAGCCTTCACTCCTCTGCTTATTTCAATTGGCCCTATTCACCGCTCCAATCCAAAATTACAAACCATGAAAAAGTGTAAAGTACGGTTTTGTGAGTGTTTCATTCAACGGGCTAATATAAAGTTGCGGAATTTAGTACACACAATAAGAGATAAGGAAGAAGAAATTCGCTCTTACTATGCAGAGACTGTTGTGTCCAGCATAAGCAATGATGATTTTGTGAAAATGATCCTGGTGGATGGGATGTTCATTCTTGAGTTTTTGATACAATCTTACCTAATTCGGGGAGGGGAGGATCCTACAATCAGAATTCCGGAATGGATGCATCCAATTTTGCGATTTGACTTGGTATTACTTGAAAATCAGCTTCCTTTTTTTGTTTTAGAGATGCTGTTCAAGCAAGCAAACTTTCCGGCTGAATTAGGGTCAAAAGACTCAGAACCCCTTTCTTTAACGAAACTTGCTTTTTATTTCTTTGCATGTTACCGCGTTCAAATGATGCCCCCTTGGATTTTTGATACGCAAATAGAACACTTAACAGATCTGGTTAGATCCTTTTATGTATGTGGAAGACAACAACATAGAGGACCTGGAGGGGCTAAACTGTCATACTCTGCAACCCAGCTGCATGAGGCAGGGGTCAAGTTTAAGGTGGCGCCCGAAGAATATGGTGGACACTGTAGACACTTTCTTGACATAAGGTTCGATTTAAAGAATGGAGTGTTGGAAATCCCATGCATTGAGTTAAATAATGAAAAAATACGTCTTATTCGAAACATTATTGCATTAGAGCAATCCAATTATGTAGGGGATGCATATGTTATGGATTTCTTTATCATCTTGGATATTCTTATCAATACTTCCAAAGATGTAGATTTACTTTGTGATAAGGGAATCCTCGTTAATTACCTTGGCGATAGCAACGCAGCAGCATCAGCTGTCAACAATCTTAACAACACTATCTTATGGGATTACATGAACTCTGATTACTTGAAAATATGTGAAGATTTGAATGCATTCTATACGGAACCTTGGCATAAATGGAAGGCAACGTCAACGTTGTGGCGTCAATATTTTAGCACTCCTTGGATAGCTGCTTCTACCTGTGCTGCTATTATCCTTCTTGTGTTCACGGCCATACAAACTGTATGCTCTCTAAGGTCCACTAAGTGGTGACAGATGCAGCAGTTCTACTGATCACTTTAGCCTTTGTTATCTATTAATTATCTTTTGTTTTCAGTTGTTATTGTTTTGAATAAGGGGTTAACTTATGATTATCCTTATCATTAGGAAGTTTTTTGAGTATGTTAGTGTTGGAATTGGATCAGATAAGCATAGTGCTTATCTATATCTGTTTAATTAATTTTTTGAGTTCTATAATTCTATTCAAGACTGCATGTTTTTCAATAATAATTTTATCTAAAAATTTATCAGAAACTTTAATTGTTATTTGGGAGTTCTGGTTTTTATCAGATTCAAATTGGTTGCAGGCAGAAATGACAAAATTGTGACCGGCTTCTTGTCACTTTCATGTGCACCCATCTTTTTTTTTTCACTAATCACAATCTATCACATAAAGAATTACGGAAAAAGTTGTGTATTTTTTTGTGGTACTAAAATTTTTGTTTTATATTTTCTATTGAAAGTACAGAGGAAGAGAGTATTGTCCATTGCAAAGGGATATATCACTAATGCAAATATTTGATGTGGAAAGTAAGGAATTTTATGAAAATTTTTATTTTGAGGTCTACGTTTGCATTAGCAAATCAAAAACAAATATTATGCATTAGGTCCTATCAATAAATAAAAAAATACTATAAAATATTTATTATGCATTAGGCAAGATAAATAAATAAGCATGTTATATTTTGTACAGATTCTGGGAAATTTTGATTTGTACATCATGCACCATGTATGCCAAGAAAACCGTGGCTGATCTGTACATTTCCAAATTTTTATTTTTGATTACAAATTATTGAGGAGGCAATAGCACTTTATGGTCACCACTAATTTTGGAAGTTCTTCTTTTTTTCTTTTTCTTTTTTCTTTTTTTTTTTGAGAATCAATTTTGGAAGTTCAAGTATTTGATTTGCCACTGCAATTCAAATAAACCCATGAGGCTCACCTAAATTAAGAATTGATTTTCAGAACTCAGCTACTTTCTTAGCAAAGATTCTCAATACACAATATAACCTAGAACGTCCAAGTTCGACATATATAATAGCTAATCGGCAAGCTATTTAGCCTTATTAATTGCATGAATGGAGAGGAGAAGCATTTTAAAGAGAAACCTTTTCCTTTAGCAATTATCCTTATTCCTATGCTAGTAAAGAAACACTAGAAACACAATTTTTTTTTGTTACTTGTTAAGATGATAAGTTTAAATTATAAAAATAGTCACCAAAATATGACTTTTATAATATAAAAATTTTTGAAAAAAAAAAGTCAAAGAGAAATGAAAATCCTTGTCCCTAATTTATTGATTCCTACGTTGTATGTTGTTATTTGGATGGTCATAAAATGGTGTGATCTTAAATTGAGATAGATTTATGTTAATGGGTGTCCTTGTGCACTCATTAAGGAGGCTTCAAAAGGTTTTCACCTCCATTTAGAAAATAGCAAAAACAAATAAAAACAAAGAATCAATTGTATTATAAAATTCAGTCTTAGTGGGTGCTCCTCCTATCTTTTTTGTTCATTATTTTTATTTTATTTTTTAAAAACGACCTATTAACTAGTGTTTACCACCAACTAATGTACTGTGAGCTTATCTACTTTTTTTTTTTTTTTTGGCAAGATAAAAAGTAACTATCAAATAAAAGGTGTAACATGCTCACCATGTTTTCTATATCAACGTCCCCAATGCTTAAAGGCACTTCTTTTTAGAATGTGATTCCTCTAGCTAAGTCCTGGTCAAGTCTTAATTGTTAGTAATACTGTGATTGCAATTCCCTTGTAATGTTTTCTAAAAACATGGGATTAATTATGACTCATTGATACATCATTCAATTTCTCACTACCCATTATACTTCTTCACTCTCTTGGAGTAACAAGAAGAATTTTTTTTTGCTGGTTTATTACAACAAAAACAAGGCTGTTTCATTCAGCTAGTAACAAGTGTTCTGCCGCAATGATTCCATGTATCCTAGGCAAGTTCAGAAATATATTGGAAGAAAATTAGGAGAGTTTTATGGTCTGCTCCTGACAAGAAGAAGAAGTATTGTTCTTAGTCTTGAAGAAGATCTTATTGCTACACTTAGAAGATCTAAAAATTGGAGATGGGAAAAGCACTTCTTTGTGGTATGATATTTGACACCCCTTCAAATTTTGTGTCTTGATTCAAAGAAGATTCTTGCATGATGCTCCAACCAGTTAGTTGCCATGCACAATCATCGAACTAATTTGGAGTTATCTAGGTGGTGGCTTTTTTGAGTATGCATCTTCTTCTTCTTCTTCTTCTTCTTCTTCTTCTTCTTCTTCTTCTTCTTCTTCTTCTTCTTCTTCTTTTGGCTGAATGGAAACATTTTATTAAGAGAGTTGAGAAACAACACCAACATCTTCCAAAATTACATCCAAAAGATTCAGAGGTGCTGAGCTTGGGCCGAAGAAACCAAAGATGCTATTCAGCAAAGACCAGTGGGCCAATATATGGGCAGCCCTGTTAGCAACTCTAGGGACCCAATCAAAAAAGATAGGTCTATTTATAATTACAGTTTACTAAACTTTTGATCTCACCTATAATGCTTACAATTCTCCAGGCAATGCATTGCCATGTAAACTGCATTTTCAAATCACCTCTACTTCTGCTTGGACAGCGACATTGCAATTCACAGCTTGAGTAAGGTCCAACTCAACTATTTACATTGTTTTGATAATGGTGGTCATGGCTAAAAGTTGGTATTTATAAATCTTCTACTAGGATAATGCAAATGCAATCAGTTAGTCTGAATGTTATCAATTGAAGGGTAAAGCATTATTCATTTCCTTTAAAAATATCATAGATTCTAGTATGTTTGGAACCAAAAATAAAAAATAGAGGAGTCAAGAGGAGAGCAAAGAATGGCCAGAATATTCTAATCTGGAATTACCCTTAAAATATTAAGCACAGATTTGTAGGTAAAAACCCTAGTAATCATCAAAGTTATGCATTTGGTGTCATACAATCTGAAATTTTCCCTGCAGAAACTGGATTCCTCTATTGTTTCTTTAATGTGCTTTTGGTGGTGATTAGAGTGCCTTCAAATGCATATTTTTACTGAAAGTTTAGTTTGTTTATTTGTTGAAAGTTGATTAAAAAATAATTATACTTGGAAAAAGTGAGGCATTAAAAATTAAAAAGTTATACATAAACAAATAAACTGAAAAGTTTTCAAAAAAAAAAAAAGTGGTGATGCCAAACAGAGTTTATATGCTGCTTAATACTACCCCACAAGTAGAATTCACACAGCATCAGTTAAATCAATAATTCGCATCATCCTCTCTCTTTTTTTTTTTAATGTAAAGTACCAGCCAGCCATTTAGATTGTTAATATGATTATCAAGCATCTACTAACACTACAAAAAAAAGGTTCTGTAGCCACGTTTTTAAAACGTGCTATAGGCCAGAAAAATGTGGCTATCGGACGATTTGGCCTATAGCCATGTTTTTTTAGGCCGCGTTTTCAAATGTGGGCTAAACCCCGTGACTATAGGCCTGAGGGGTCTATGGCCGCACTTCTACAAACGCAGCCTAAGGCCTGAAATTGTATTGGTTATTTATATATGGCTAGTTTTACTAATTGGAGTCATAATGTGCCATTTCAATTTTTACTCAATGGTAAATACAACAAATCAGGTACAGATTCATAGATTTGAATCAAAATGACTAAGACACCCCAATAAAAAAAATGATGAAGGTTTCATTTTCAGTAGCCATGCCACAAATCAAGCTAAAGACAATTTCAGTCAAAGCACCAAGAATACATTTGTGGATTCAAAATCGAATTGTATATATTGATGCCTAACCTTACTAGCATATCATAAAGATAAATAACAATACTATATATAATTGGAAGATTAACAAGATTTTAGTACCTAAGGTTTGGATCAACAAGTATTACCTTTTAGGCAAAACTAGTTTGTGAGTCAGACTTCCAATCCCCAACAATATGAACACAATAGAATTCAACAAAGAGAGTGAAAATACAGCTTAAAATGGAAATTTTCAAATTGAAGTTCTGGCTCTTACTTCATCTTGATGTTTGATGTCCTGTAAATATTTTGGCTCTATGTTTGCAGGGATCATAAAGTGGAACAAGAAATTCAATAGATGCTCACACTCTTATACCTAACTAGTTTGCATTTACCGTCCCTTCAAAAATTGGTAGCAAACATTGCTGTAAAAAATAAAAATAAAAATAAAAATAAAAGGAAAAAAGAGAGGGAGACAATTATGGAAGATCAGGTGACATATAAGAAGTAAATTTCATTTGCTTTAATGGGGTCATTTGATATTTAAAGTTTTATATCAGTGTACTAATTTAAATTGATGATATTTGTTTATGATGTATTATGGATAAACATTCCAGTAATTAGCAGAAAGCTTTGTGATGCAATTGTGTTTCTAGCTTCTTTGGGCTGTTGTCATGGTAACCATAAATAAAGCTTTTCTATTTTTTTTAATATTACTTTTTCTTTTTCTTTTTTTTATCTCTATTCTGAATTTATGCATATTTTAATCATCGAAAAACCTGGAAGCATTATGAGATTTATGCATTTATTGGTTTATTATTCATGGCAGTGAATGAAAAATTATGACACTAAACCTAAAACCTAGGGGAGTAAGAGATTTATATGTTTGTGAGTGAAATAATTTTTTGTGCTACATCTAATCACTCTCTAAACCACCCCGAATTAGTATACATGAAAATTTTTTGTCCTTAAAAAAAAGAGCGGCTAGTGTGTGTGTGTATATATATATATTTTAAAAATAAAGCTAAATTGTACAAATCTATATCTATATATATATATATCTAAAATTTGAAATGTAGCATTTATTATTGTTATACTCCTATTAAGCCACATCAGTGCCACATCATCAACCAATTCCCAACATTTTCTCAATCATTTTTAATTATTTTTCTCCTTATTAATTTTCACCTAACAATTACACTTTTTCTAACATTTCCTCACTTTTACTTTTTTACCCCACTATTCTATACCTTAACCTTACAATTCCTCTATCCATTCATCTTCCTTTTATTTTGACTTTTCTTCTTCCTATTTTATTTACTATAAAAATTTGTTATTTTCTCTTCCATTCAATCCATATTTTGCTCACAAAAAAAGGTGAATACTCTCTCTCTCTCTCTCTCTCTCTCTCTCTCTCTCTCTCTCTCTCTCTATATATATATATATATATATATATTGCCTTCATTCTTTCGGTGGATTTTTAATTCTTTATTGCACCTCTAATTTAGATTGATGAATTTTTATATTTAAATCAACCACCCAAGGCTAGACCATCCTTCTTAACACCACCACTGAAGCAACCAAACCCAAATTTCATGGTACAAACCCACCATCGAATCAACAATGACTACATGGCCACTCTCATGCTCCTCCACGGTAGCCACAACTGCCACCAAGACCCAAAGCTAGCCAAGACCCATGTGACCCATTGTGACCTAAAACCGTGACCCATCGAGACAAAACGCCAAGACCATGCCACTGCCGATCTAAGTGAGAGAGAAGAGTGAATAAAATATTGGAATAAATTTTTGCATTTTAGCTATAGTAACATTTATTTTTAGATATTACAGTAGCAAAAATGCATTTGCTACAATATTATGCATGTCATGGTGTGGGGGTGTTTTAATTTTTTTTTTTTTTTTTTAATCTTTTGTTGCTACAATTTTATGCAAAATGCTTTTCTTTTTTTTTTTAATTTTTTTTAAAAAATTTGGGTTTTGCATACCCAATGTTAATTCTCTTTGATCCCACACAAGTGTGTATCACACAATGTAAGCCCACAAAGGCCATACAAATTATCTTGGAAAATTATTCAACAAAATAGTATTGTCAATAGTGCTAAACCAAAGAAGATTGATGCAACATGAGGTTCCCATAAATAAGGAGGAACTAATAAGACTTGTTCGTGGTACAAATGGATAGGTCTTGAACTACAAAATAAGAAGCAATGATTTACATTTGAAAGAGATTTTGGAGTACTAAACATATAGATTTAAGCTTTTGAGTTAAGTTGCGTTCCTATATTTTATATTAGAACTTCAATTAGAGTCTCCCAAAGTCTTATATCTCCCTAACAAGTGTATAATAAAAAAAAAAATAAAATATATATATATATATATATATATATATATATATATATAAAAAGAATGAAAATTATTCATTTACATTTTATCTATGTTATACTTATAGTATTATTCTCATATTTGATATCACATTTGATATCATATTTGTTTATTTTGAAAGTAAGCTCATATAATTTTTTCCCCGCGGGGGAGCTAAGAATGTAAAATTTACAATGAATTTTTATAAGAAATAATAAATGTATTTTTTTCAAAATTTTGGCCCCCCACCCCATGAGGTGGCTCCGCCCCTATGTATGAATTACTTTATTTAAACCAAGCAATAATAATAATAAAAAAGGTAACGATGTTTAATAACTATAACTTAATAGTGAAAATAAGTAAAATTTAGATAGATGTCTACAAATTATAAGCATATCACATCATTCCTTTTTTTTTTTTTTTTTTTTTGGATGGAAATCACATCATTCCATTTGTTTCTACAAAAAAAAAAAAAAAAAAAAAAAAAAGAAGAGAGAGAGAGAGAGAAGTTATTCAATGTGTATATTAAAACCACTTTGTTATATATATGTAGTATATAATTTTTTTGAAGATGGAGAACGTCTCCTTGGTCTGACTTTTCCTAAAGAAGAAAGGATTGCTCTATTTAGCAATTTTTTTTTTTTTTAATTTGCTTTAATTTTTCCACCAATCGAAAAGAAAAAAAAAATGTTCACATCTTTTTCGGCAAAACAAATATCTGATTTTGCTTTTGTAATCTTGATGCAAAGATAAGAACTCATCTCCAATATATAAGAAAGCGTAATTACTAAGAAATGCCCTTCACAAATTTGGGCCTCAATTACCTTTCTCTCATTGTGTCAATTACTCAGTGGGCAATTATATTGATGCCATTGTTACGGAATCAACCTCAGGCCTCAAATGGAGGATTACAGGGTTCTACAAACACCCAAAAACCCACAAGAGAAAGGAATCGTGGGATCAATTACGAGCCTTGAACAAAAAATTCCAGCTTCCGTGGATGTGCTTTGGGGATTTCAATGAGGTATTTTCTATGACTGAAAAGATGGGGGGAATGCAAAGACCTCAACGCCAGATGGATGAGTTCCGAGTTGCAATTAATGAGTGTGGCTTCAAGGATTTAGGGTACAATGGCCCTGATTACACTTGGTGCAATATGCAGGAGGGAGAGAGAAGAATGTACTTAAGGTTGGATCGGGTTTTTGCTACACTGGATTGAATTGATCATTTTAAGGAAGCTCGAGTACATCACATAGTAGAATCCACCTCTGATCATTGTGCATTGCTATTGTCAAATTCTCTTGCCCCCTAACCTCCTAGAAAGCGTCGATTTCATTTCAAAGTTATGTGGACTAGGAGGGAGGATTGTAGAGACGTCATTACAGCAGCTTGGAATAGTGGAATGAACTTAAGCTCCCCAATTGGTATGGCTTTAGGTCTTAAGCAATGTGCTGCAGAATTGTCTAGATGGAACAGGCTAGTCTTCGGACAGGCCCCAAAAAAGATTCAAGAAAAAAGGAAGGCTTTATGCAATATGGTGTAGAGGGACAGAGATGGGTGCATGGGTAGAGAAATCAATGAGCTTCAAAAAGAAATCAATGATTTATTGGAAAATGAAGAAATTATGTGGTAGCAAAGATCAAGAGTTCAATGGTTGGGTCTAGGGGATCATAATACAAAATATTTTCATTCCAAAGCATCGGAAAGGAGGAAGAAGAACAAAATTGTTGGCTTAAGGGATGAGAATTGAATTTGGTGTGACAATAGGGAAAGTATAGCAGCTGTGGCAGTTTCTTATTTCGAAAAGCTGTATACTACATCTCTCCTAAGCCATATAACAAAGGTTACTGACACAATTCCTACAAGAGTCACTAGTGAGATGAACCAAAATCTGATCAAAGAATTCAAAAAGAAGGAGGTGGGGGCAGCCCTACAACAAATGCATCCCACAAAAGCTTCGGGCCTAGACGATATGTCTGCTATTTTCTTTCAGAAGTATTGGGATATTGTTGGAAATGATGTCACTAAGATGGTTCTAAATGTCTTAAATTCAAATATGTCTATGGTTGAAATTAACAGAACCAACATAGCCCTTATCCCAATAATTAATAACCCTACAAAAATGACAAAGTTTAGGCCTATAAGATTGAGCAATGTCATTTATAAAATTATTTCTAAGGTTCTAGCTAACCGTCTTAAAACTATCCTTCCCCAAATCATTTCTGAAAGTCAAAGCGCTTTCCTCTCAGGGCGCCTAATTACTGACAATGTGCTGGTTGCTTTTGAACTCATGCATTACGTTGATCACAAAAGGGAAGGGAAGGAATGTTTCATGGCAGTTAAGCTTGACATGAGTAAAGGATATGATAGGGTTGAATGGAGTTTTATTGAGAAGGTCATGGAGCGGATGGGTTTTCATGAAAAATGGATTAATCTAATAATGCATTGTATTACTACTGTAACTTATTCTGTCCTTGTGAATAGAGTTGCCTACGGAAGCATTGTTCCATCTAGGGGTCTTCGTCAAGGGGACTCCCTATCATCTTACCTATTTCTCCTTTGTGCAAATGGATTCTCATCTCTCATTAGTGATGCTACTAGAAACAACATGCTTAGTGGAATCTCAATCTGCAGAGGCTGCCCCATGATTTCCCACCTATTTTTTGTTAACGATAGCCTTCTTTTTTGTAAAGCGAGTAGACAACAAAAACTCATTGAAGTTCTTGAGCTCTATGAAGCAGTGTCGAGGTAGAAAATAAACACAGACAAATCCTCTGTTTTCTTCAGCCATAATACCCCCAATGAGTTAAAAAATGAAGTGCTAGAAATTTTGGGCCCAATGCAAGATCAGAGGCACAGTAAATATCTTGGCCTCCCATCAGTTGTTGGTAAATCAAAAAAGGAAGTGTTTGCAGAAGTGAAGGAAAGGGTGGGGAAAAAATTATCGCGGTGGAAGGAAAGGATGTTGTCCAGCGATGGAAAGGGAATCCTAATCAAGGCTGTAGCCCAAGCCATACCAACTTATACTATGAGCTGCTTCCAGTTTCCTTAAGGGCTTTGCGAGGAGATTGAAGGAACAATAAGAAGATTTTGGTGGAGGCAAAGGCAGTAAGAGTAAAAAATTTCTTAGGTTAGCTGGAAGAACATGTGCAAGTCCAAGTTAAGAGGAGGAATGGGGTTTAGAGATCTTCAAGCCTTCAATTTAGCTATGTTGGCTAAACAAGGATGAAGGCTACTAACCAGCCCACAGTCATTGGTGGCTCACGTATACAAGGCAAAATACTACCCCCATGGCGATGTTCTCAACTCAAAGCTGGGTAGTAACCCTTTCTATGCATGGAGAAGCATATTCAATAGATTGGAAGTAATTAGGAAAGGGACCAGGTGAAAGGTAGGCAATGGCAAATTAATTCACATATGGGAAGATAAGTGGCTCCCCACCCCTTCAACTTACAAGGTAATTACCCTCCCTTGACCTTTTGAAGATTTCCAATGGTTTCATCTTTAATAGACAGTGAGAATAGAAGATGGAAATGCTGAATTAATTAGATCTCTGTTTCTCCCCTTTGAGGCAAATACAATCCTGAATATACCATTGAGCTACAACTTACCTAATGACAAAGTAATTTTGATTGGTAATAGAAATGGTGAGTTTACTGTTAAGAGTGCATATTACATCGCCCTTAAAATGATCGAATTTGATGAGGTGGGTGAAAGCTCTTATGGTGACCCTAGAACCCCATTGTGGACAAAAATGTGGCATCTAAAAATTCCAGCGAAAATTCGGATTTTTGCCTGGAGAGCTTGCATGAATGCTCTCCCAACAAAGCTGAACTTGAACAAAAAGGGGATCAACACAACTGTCTTATGTCCTATCTGTGAACAGGAGGTGGAATCCATAATGCATACTCTAATTTCTTATGTTTCAACTAGAAAGGTTTGAGACAGATGGGTGGAATGTCCAGTGAGCTTCAATTTTGCTCATTTAGATGTGTCTGATATTGCCTTAAAAATATTGGTAGATGGCACTTCTAAGAATCTTGAAACCTTCTTCATCACTGCCTGGTCACTTTGGTACAGCAGAAACCAAGTAGTCTTTGAAGCTAATAACCAAACCCCAAACCAAGTTTGGAATTTTGCTAGAAGAATTATTCAGGATTACAAAGAGGCATCCAATTTATTTGCTTGTGGTAAAGTTCCCGTGGAACAAAAATAGAGACCCCCTCCCCTTGGGATGTTCAAGGTCAATGTGGATGGTGCTACATCAAGTGATGGCAATCCGTCCAGCATTGGGGGATTATTAGAGACAACAGAGGTGAAACCATCGCTGCTTTATGTATGCCTCTCAATGGTCAGTACCCAAGCTTGGAGACTAAAGTCATTGCTCTAAAGAAGGGAGTTCTTTTAGCTAAGGAAATGGAGTTGCAACAGATCGTGTTAGAAACTGATGCACTCGTTCAACGCTTGTTAGCTAATGACAAAGAGGGAGACTTGGGAAATCTTCTTCAAGGGATCAGTGACATCTTGAATACTTTCAGTAGTTGGCAGATTAAGCACCTGAAAAGTGACTACAACAAGGTTGCTCATGAGCTAGCACAACTAGCAAAATGTACTAGTACCAAGCAGGTTTGGAAGGGAGTTTCACCTCCTTCAATGCAACACCTAATCCAGTTAGAAAAAGCTTAATTTTGTTGGCTTTCCAGCCTTGTACTATGACCTTGTTGTCCTCCATTTTTTGTTGAATGAAAGTAGTTTTTTTCAATAAAAAAAAAATTACTCAGAAAAAAAAGAAAATTACATTTCTATTTAAATAATAAATAAAATAAGGGATTTATTAACAAGTGCCCTTAAGACATACATTAATAAATCATAACGAAAAAGTATTAGGAAACCATTTTGATAGCTTTTTAAATTTTCCATTAAAAACTTTTTTCAAAATGAATGATTAATTTGTATCTTAAGGGCACACATTAACCGAACCATATACTAAGAGAAAGAATATGAAGATTCCAAGGAATCCTTTGGCCCCACTTTGTTGCTTTCCTAGTTCCTGCATTGTTGCAGATTCCAGCTGTCCACCATGAGAGGAAGCGAATTCAAATTTCAATGTTGTCCTGTTGTGTGGTCCTTGACAGAGAACAAAATTAAAATAAATAAATAAGTACAACATTTGAGGAAAATTATTGTATACTCTCAAAGTACTATAAATGCATACTCTCTCATCTCACATGAATTATGGGTCCCACTAATTAAATTAATGGTGGGACCTATCATTTATGTAAGAGGAGGAAGTACGCATTTATAGTATTCTGAGAGTACCTAATAATTTTCCAACATTTGAACAATGAAAACCTCTAGGTTGACGTTTGTTTCTTTTATGAGTTTACTTTGACCCACATAACTTGTTTTTCTTATTGCCTTGCATCCTCCTGTAGCGATAGACTTCTACAAAGCCAAATCTAAGAGCATTCACATTGATATTTAATGCATTCAAAGACAAATCTAGGAACATTCACATTGATATTTAATGTGTTCAAAGACAAACGGTATTGGATAAAAAAAAAGTTTATTCAAGGTTACTTTTGCTGTTATGGTTCAATGTATGATTTTTTTTTTTTTTTTAAACCAATATCATTAGGTCTTAGCATTTTGCACTAGATCTATTACAATCGGTTGAATTTAGGATCAAATGGGCTTAGGTTAAGCAAGTTTGGTTCAAATTGAACAACCCTATATAGATGTAGCTAACATGGCTTACAAGAGTGATAGGCCAAAAACGAATTGACCCCTTGTGATAAATTAATTGATTAATTAGCCAAGTTTATTAATTAATCAAATTAACATGCAAAGCGCGTGATAGCACAAACAAATCACCAATAAACTAATTATGCAGCAGAAAATAAATAACACGGTGATTTGTTTACGAATGGGGAAAATCTAACAGCAAAAACCCCACCAGGTGATTTTCAGGTCACCACTCCCGAAATTCCACTATTATCAAAATAAGCAGTTACAAGTAAAGGAATCCCAGTACCTTATACCAACCTACAGTTGAACCCTTACCCCAATACCCAATTGGACTTGTTCTGTAGTGACAATTTCCCTTTTGATGCACGACTCCCAAGTACGTGACTAACCAATGTGCGGATCACAGTACGCGACTTCAATCACCAACTAAAGAAGGTTGTTGGCTGCAAAGTTCTTCAGTTCATCCCAACAATGAAGATTAAGAAGATGCTTGGTCACAAAACCCTACGGTGCACATACACAGCAACTTCTTCACAAGAATGATGAACTAGGGCAAAACTTTGTCTCCAGCTACAAATTGCTTGAACAAATTTTGCTCAACACTTGTGCAACTTGTGTACACTTTGACGGCCCTTAAAATAATCCTTTTATATGTCTAGGGTTAGAAGAAAAGAAGGCCCAAACACATAATCACGGATTAGAGTCAAAACAGAACTGGAATGAACAGCACTTCTTAAGCTCGATGGATAGCTAGCTGTCGAGCTGTAATGAACAGCACTTCTTCAACTTGAATCTTGGACAGACTTGCATGTCTTCAACACTTGATCTTGAAACACAGTTTCTTGAAATATTAAACACATCCTAGATCTACCCAAATACAAGTAAAGTGCGTTTTGTCAAAGAATAAGCCAATTACATAAAATAGTGACATATGTTCCTAACAAGTGAATCACATATGTCCCAACAATCTCCCCCTTTGGTAATCTGTGACAAAACCACAACAAACAAATGAACATATGAGAGAAGTCATAAATCACTCAACTCATATTCACTTGTTGAATACAATAAAATCTATCCTAACACAAACTCTTGAAAAACTTTGCAACAAGAGGGTTTATGACAAGTAGACTTTAACAACCTGTATTTCTGAAACACTTTTAAACAAAACTCATCAAGGCATCTTTGTGTGAAACAAAAATAATAGATTGCATACATGTAATAAGAAGCATGTGCATAAAGAGAGAAAAAAAACAACACATGTAAGGGTAAGTGAAAGAAACATACATCAACATATAAAAAGAAGATAAGTACAATGTATGTCAAAATGGTCACAAGACCCATGTACAAGATACATGTAATCCTCACTACATCCCTCAAATACCAACACTCCCCCTAACAAAATGTCTTATACTAACTCTCCCCCTAAGAATGATTACTCTCATATCCAAAACTACTCCCCCTTTTTGTCACAAGTGACAAAGGGTAAGAGCGTCAAGTAGACATCTCATCGGTAGAGCTAGCATCTCCATCATCATCATCGTCATCACCATCATCATCACCATCATCATCATCATCCTTAGACTCAGAAGCCACTAGAGGAGGTGGTGGAAGAGAAGCCTTAGGAGCAAAACCACCCATGATGTCTCCTAGAGTCACATCGCCCGAAGAAGAAAAGGGAGCGGATGTGGATGGAGCAGAACTAGACGGAGCAAAACGAGACGGAGGAGCTGCTGAATCCGACTGCCGAGATCGAAACTGCGCCTCGCTACATTTAACGATAGCGTAGTCTATGGCACACATGACAAGAAAATGGTCGGAAGAGAGAAAAGGAATAGAAAAATGGCATAGAATCTGCATCATAGCCGAAGGGAAAATGAGCTTATCACGGGTAGCCGTATCCCTATACACATCTAAGATAGAAAGAATGAAATGTGAAGGAAAATCTATAGTGACGTGCTCTAATAAAGACAGAAAAAATTGAGCACGAGGCTCTGTGATAGAGTTATAGTGAGATAGTGGGTGCAAAACAAAAGTCATCACCATGTTCATGAATCTAGGACCTTTAGCAAAAGGCCAACATGGTGTGAACTAACTATCACCCCAATCTGCAGGATGCTCATAGAAAGCAGAAATCATCTCGTCTTTGGACACAATCCGCAGACGCTCACAACCGGGGTAGTCAAGAAGCTCTACCCTCAGAACATGAAGCACATCCACAACAAGCTGCGGTGTGACTACAATACGCGTACCTTGAACGCAAGTACAAAAGAGAGGTACTGAAAAATCGAAACCATGCATGTTGGAGTAAAACTCCTGGATCAGCACGATTGGATAAGTGACTGGGACGTCACACAGTGACTCCTATCCCTGACTGTGAATGACAGTGGGAAGGTCAGTGTCGACAAAGTCCGCCAAAATAACTCGACATTCCGAATGAACACCTCATCAAGAAAAGTTTTCTGAGAAGTCCTTTCGGGCATCCTCATCACGAAACCGAGTAGGATCAGAAAAGGACGATGCCCTAGAACGCAAAGGGTTTTGGGACGGAGCTGACTTACGCTTAGGTGCCATAAACACAACTAACATAAACAGAAAGAGAGGGAGAGAAAGAGAGACAATCAGAAAAGTCCCAAAGCAATTCAAATATAACAAGTATATTGAAAAGAGAGTATGTATGCATGGGGAATGCATGAACATGTGATATGCAAAAGGAATTGCATCATGGGCTCAGCCCAATCTAATCCTACCAGCACACAATCAATTGCACACATCTAAAATGCATGATAATACTGTTATTATGCTAATGTGATGCAATGCATGAGATTTTAAACTCATTTAATCATTAACCCATCCCAAAATTTTAACAATAACTCATCAATTTTGAAAAACCCCAAAAAAAATTTCAAAAACCCCAAACCTAGGTCTAAATGCATGAAATTCATGAAGAATGAGAGAAAAAGAACACATACCAAGTGATTTGAAGCAAGGAAAGGCCGAAAATCTCGTGGGCTAAAGGTTTAGAGGGAGAAGAAAGTGTTTAGGAGGAGAATAGGAGTGGATAGATCGAGAAAATGAGAACCAGATCGCGACAACCCAATATATAGCGCTTCAGTAATTCTCGACAAATAGAGGTGTCGAGCAAGGTGTCGAGGATTTTGCCGTCGACAGATACAAGTGTCAAGCAAGTGTCGAGGTACAAAAACATTAAACACAGGAGATGAGGCTCGATCTATCCACTAGGTGTCGAGAAGCTATCGAGGATCCAGGAACTTTCTTGTTCAATCCACCAGCTGTCAAGGATTTGTCGAGATTGCGATAAGAAAAGACCTTAAGAGCTCGACAGATAGCCAGGTATCGAGGAGGTGTCGAGATTGCTTAAAAATCGTTTTTCAAGATGGGAAAAACATAGATATGAATGCAACTCAACCAAAGATCCAAACAACATTTTAAGCTCTCAAAATCATCTCTCAACAAAAATTTTAAGCACAATGATCCCAAAAACACACACACACACTAAACAGGTTTAACCAATTTTATATTTCAAAAACAAGTTAAGACAGTTTAGTAAGCATACATTAACACATGTAAAACCTTGTGATGGCCAAATCACATTGTACCTGCACATGTATCAAAAGTAGCAAAGAATGTTGCGTGTTGTGTGTGAAAAACATCGCAAGATTGCATAAGTGTAGACATGCTATGACGATTTGAGATATGAGAAAATCACTTTAACTCACACACAATCATAACTGTTTGATGGGGACTATCACCTTCGAGGTACATCCTATAACTCCCACATCTCCTAGAATACACGCTTACAACCATATTTAAAGCATTTTGATCTTTTTGCTTTTCATTTTCTTTGCATATTTTATTTAAGCAAATCATGCATGGACATATAAGAGAGAGAAAAGAAATACCCAATAATGGTAAGCATTTGACATTCCAATTTTGCTATGCTGAAGCACACAAATGTCATTGACACAGCACTTTTGCTATGCTAAACCATACAGGTGTCATATTATGATTGATGGGCAACAGTGGTGAGATGGGTATTTATGCCTTTCTTTTAGGATTTTCTAATCCTTTCCGTCAAAAAGAGTGATACGAGTGTTAAGTACAAGAGATAACTTAATTTTACTCATCACAAACAAGAGCCACAAAACTCACTTGCTTAGTTGTGCATAGAGATGCTCATCTAAGCTACAAATAATACAAAGTTTAGAAAACTTTGTTTCAATGGCCATCCAAGGTACACAAGTACCAATGTACACAGAACATACACTGTTTTTGTATTTTTCTGATTTTTCAATTTTTTTTATTCTTATGTTAAAACAAAATAATCAAAACTAAAAACAAACAAAAACATGTTAAACAATGCAAAGTATAAAAACTAGACTGACTCAAAACTTAAAAGCAAAACACACAAGTAATGCACACACAAAAACAAGAAGAGAGAGAGAGAGAAAAGTGATAGAATCACTTGGAGCCCTTTTCCTTCCACACCCTAGAAAAACCTTTCCTTTGATTAAACCCTTGAACCGGCGGTGAGGGGGAAGAATTAAAACCGTTCAAGTTCGAAAGGAACATAAGGGCTTTGAGAAGATCTCCAAGGGGAGCAAGAGAGGATTGAAGCTGATTCTAGCTTTCAGATGCTATCATGCCGTTGCTCTGTTGAGTGGCAAGCCACTTATAGCAATTTGGTCGAGTATGACCAGCAACTCCATAATGATGACAGAGATGCTACTTCTTTTGTTTAGACTTTTGAGAGTTAGCCTTCTTAGCCCTAGGGTTCTTAACTTCCTTCTTATCTTGCTTAAGGGGTGCTCCTAAGATAGATTTTCCCTTGTCTAAGTTCTCACTAGCTAAAACAGTTTTAACATTATTGTTCTCAATTTCAACATTATTACTAGGAGGAACAAAAATAGTAGTACTAGTAGAAGCAGTATTGGAGGAAGAGAAACCATACCCTAAACCTGTTCGATCAGAAGCAGATTTCTGAAGACTGAGCATCTCATCAAGCTTTGCACTTGAAGTCCCCTCCAATTGAGCTCTGACTTGAAACAGCTCTGCTTCAAACTTCTTGGTCTTCTCAGCCAAGAAATTGTTCTCGTACCTCAGTGCTCCAATAGTCTGATTAGCCTCATCAAACTTTGTGGACAGCTCTTCACGATCAAGTTCCACATTACTGAGCTTCTTGGTGGTCAGCCTATAAATTTTCTCATGTTTCTCAGAAAGCTTGTATAATTTCTCATAGGCTGTATGGATATCATCTTGATCATCTATCTTCTCAAACTTGGATTCCACCAATTCCTCTTCTTCAACCACATCTTCAACAATCCCATCAGTAGGATTAACAGTGGCAATGAAGGCATTCAAAATTCCGTCATCCTTATTGTCGGAATCATCCTCAAGCTCGGTGTCGTTCAAGGTAGCAACAAGTGCCTTGCTCTTCCCAATGCTCTTGAGATATGTAGGACACTCTTGTTTCATGTGACCAAAGCCTTGACACCCAAAGCACTTAGGTCCTGCGGGAACAGTGTACTGACCATCATCCCTTGCATCCTTCTTCCCTTTGTCTTGGATCTTAAACTGAGAAGAATTGGATTGCCTACGGTCCTTGTCAAAGCCCTTTCCATTGGTATTCTTCATAAACTTCTTGAACTGTCTGGTGATGTAGGATTTCATCTTAAAATCTTCATCATCTGAAGACTCATTTGTCTCACTGCTCTTGGCCTTCAGTGCCATGCTCTTGCCTTTACCTGTCTTGCCAATCCTAGTCAACTCTAGCTCGAAGGTCTACAGATTTCCAACCAACTCGTCAAAGGAATCTTGTCAATGTCCTTTGATTCCTCGATTGCCGTAATCTTAGCATGGAATCTCTTAGGTAAAGATCTGAGCACCTTTCTCACAATCTTAGGATCAGGAATGGTTTCCCCAATATTGAAAAATGAGTTCACTATGTCCTTGAGCTTGGCATAGAACTCATCGAACGACTCATCCTCCTACATCTTAATCTCTTCAAAGCTTGTAGTGAGCCTCTAAAGCTTTGAATCCTTAACAACCTTTGTTCCCTCATAGGTTGTCTAGAGGATGGTCCATGCTTCCTTAGCAGTTTCAGTGGAGGATATCTTCTTGAACTCCTCATTGGTGACCGCACTGAATAAGGCATTCAACGCTCTGCTATTGAAGTTTGACGCCTTGATCTTGGCATCATCCCAGTCAGCTGGCACTTCCTTCGGCTTGGTTCAGCCCATCTCAACAACTTGCCACACTTTCTCATCTAAAGACTGCAAGAAAACTCTTATGCGTACTTTCTAGTATGCATAGTTAGTGCCATCAAATAAATGAGGTATGATTAACGACTGTCCTCTATCCATGACAAACAGGGGTCAATGGATCAACACAGCAAAGATTAAACCCTAATCAGAGTGTGCCTGCTCTGATACCACTTGATAAGCCAAAAACGAATTTACCCCTTGTGATAAATTAATTGATTAATTAGCCAAGTTTATTAATTAATCAAATTAACATGCAAAGCACGTGGTAGCACAAACAAATCACCAATAAACTAATTATGTAGAGAAAAATAAATAACATGGTGATTTGTTTACGAATGGGGAAAACCTAACGGCAAAAACCCCACCGGGTGATTTTCAGGTCACCACTCCCGAAATTCCACTATTATCAAAACGAGCGGTTACAAGTAAAGGAATCCTAGTACCTTATACCAACCTACAGTTGAACCCTTACCCCAATACCCAATTGGACTTGTTCTGTAGTGACAATTTCCATTTTGATGCATGGCTCCCAAGTACGTGACTAATCAATGCGCGGATCCCAGTACGCGACTTCAATCACCAACTAAAGAAGGTTGTTGGCTACAAAGTTTTTCAATTCATCCCAACGATGAAGATCAAGAAGATGCTTGGTCACAAAACCCTACGGTGCACATTCACAGCAACTTCTTCACAAGAATGATGAATTAGGGCAAAACTTTGTCTCTGGTTACAAATTGCTTGAACAAACTTTGCTCAACACTTGTGCAACTTGTGTACACTTTAACGGCTCTTAAAATAATCTTTTTATATGTCTAGGGTTAGAAGAAAAGAAGGCCCAAACACATAATCATGGATTAGAGTCAAAACATAATTGGAATTCTATTTTTCATAAAGCTCGACAGATAGCTGTCTGTTGAGGTGCTGTCGAGCCTCGAGGCTGGAACAGCTTCTTAAGCTCGATGGATAGCTGACTATCGAGCTAGTTGTCGAACTTTAATGAACAGCACTTCTTCAACTTGAATCTTGGACAGACTTGCATGTCTTCAACACTTGATCTTGAATCACAGTTTCTTGAAGTATTAAACACATCCTAGATCTACCCAAATACAAGTAAAGTGCGTTTTGTCAAAGGATAAGCCAATTACATAAAATAGTGACATATGTTCCTAACAAGTGAATCACATATGTCCTAACAAAGAGAAAGACAAGGTGGGTAACATGACATAAAACTAAGGTGGCTTGATCTAGATTAAGGCCTAAGGCTATTCAAGTTATTTTTTAAAATATTTAATATCAATTAAATAAAATTTACTGTAATTAACTTTCTAGATTATAATTTTGTATTTAAAAACCATTTTTCATGCATTTGAGATTTAAAATTACAAATTAAATTATTTTATTTAAATTTTGCTAACATTTTTTTTCAATTTTTTTTACCATTTTTTATTTTGTAAAAATTGTTTATGCAAAAACAACTATAACAACGTATAAAATTATAAGTAATGCATCCATTTAGGGATAAAAAAAAACCGTATTAGTAGTTGTAATCAATGCTAATAAAGATGGTGTTAATAGTGAGTTCATAAGAAAGTAACATTTATCTTATCATAGTAGTTGTGAAAAATTGTGTCCCTAACATTACTTAAAATAATAATAATAATAATAATAATAATAAATAAAAAAAAAAAAAACTAGCATTCTACAAATTTTGGGGCCTTTTATGATAGAGGTCCTTAGCCTTAGGTCTTGGTCTAGAGCGGATCGTGCATTAAACTTTCAAGAGTCTTGTAACTCAACTATCATCTCTTGGTTGTTTAATGGAGTTGTCTAGATTTCAATTTTCAAATGCCCTCTCTCAACTATTTAATTAAAAAAAAAAAAAAAATATATATATATATATATATATATATATATATATATATATATATATAAATATATATTTGTGTCAAAACATTTGTAATAATAATAGAGAAAAATGCTCTAACACCCCCTTGAACTTTGGAATTATTGCCAAGATGCCTCTTAAACTTTATTTATGCCAATTTAGTACTTGAACTTCACACCTTAGCCAAATCACTCCATCCGTTAGTCTCAGTTAATAAACTAACGTTCAACCCATGTGAGGCACAACGAAAAAAAAAAAAACTAGGCCCAGATAAAACGATGAGAGGAAAGAGAAACTTAGGACTTTGTTTTGAGAGAGATAGAGAAAGAGGGGTCGAACCAGACCTTTCGTCTGTGGTTTCTCCGAAGCTAGAGTCGAAGTTTATTTCCCACTGCCAATCACGCCGCCGTCTGTGCTCTCACCAAATCCTTGCATATCTTAGCAATTTCTCCGTTGAAAGGCATTCTGTGACTATCCGACTTTGAACTGCAATGGATTAAAGTCTAAAGAGTGTAATCCCTTTCACAACAAGACATACATATTTAGAAACTAAAGAAAATTATATCACCGAAATATGAAGACATTAAAAAGCTTAAATTTATTAAGGTCCCAGATTTGAATGGCTTGTTGAAGCAAATCAAATAATATATATTAAAATAATAACCTACAAGAAGCTCCATGATGCTGCAATAATTTGAAGTCCAATATAGTCACTTCAACGCAAAAGAAACAAAGATTTCTCACCACAACAGTCATTTAAAAGAACCTTAAACTATCATGAACCTAGTGATTTTGTGCAGTTGAACGACAGAAAATGAACTGCATAGTTGAAATCACGAGTGGTGCAATCGGTAAAGGGACATTAGTGTTAGAATTATGTGCCCTCAAAAACAATACTGTAGGCTCCGGAAGTGAGGCTGTTGGGCCTGGATACACTTGGGCTAACAATTTATTTGTAAAGTGGGTTTTTGAATTTCCTACTAAGGGTCGTTCTCGGCAAAGAGACTCAATATAATATTCACTCTACTCTCCTTTTTTCTGAACCCCTTTCTCTTCCCAAACTCCTGCTATTTATAGCCAAGGTTAGTGGAGGGATTATGATTGCAGCTGCCAATAGTGCTATTGAAGGTCCAATATTGTTTGCTTTAAGTGGGTGTTTAGGTGAAAGTGGGATGCAGTAATTGCGGCCTTGGAACTTGGTTCCAGCCTAGCCAATTGTGCCCGGTAATGCAGTTCCCCGACCATTTCGTGGCCTACCCGGACAGGATTTATGAGCTTGTTAAGGAAAACTCATGCCGAGCACCTCCCAGGATCCGTGACCCGAACTCTGCTCTTGCACGAAGGCAGTTTCAAGGATTTAGGGCAATTGGGCCGCTACGTTGGGCTTGGGCCCAGGGCCCATACAAGTCTAGGGATCTCGGTATCGTACATTAGCCCCCCCTTGATTCATCCCTGGTTGCCGGGAAGAATCAAGGAGCTGGACGGGCCTCTAGCTCTCGGGGATCCTAGGGCCTGGGACTCGTGATTATGGTTTCCCATTAATGCTCATCTCAAAAGACGTGCCATTTCGCGGCGTCAGGTGCAGTCGTCATTATTACCTGACGGTTCGTGAACCGAAGCGACACGCGAATGGGCTTCCTTTGGTATTCGCAGGGCCGTTCGTAAAGCGTGCCCATTTATTGTTTGATTAACCGTTTCTTCGTCCCTCCTCCTGATCTTATAAATAGTTCCCCTCAGAACTTTCTCTCATTTTTCCTTCATCTCCGATTTTTTTGAGTTTACTCTCTGCCGACCAACTCTCTCTGCGCTTTCTCACCTGCTCAGTGTTCCTTTCCTCCTTAGAACCCCAAGTAAGTTTTCTTCCCCTTCCTATTCCTTTAGCTTTATTTCTTCAAGTCCCCTTTCACAGTATTAAGCGTCAGGGATGGGTTACTCTTACCTTTTAGAGACCTCGGCTGCCTTGGCCACCTTTAGGAGCAAATTTAGCATCCCCGATGATGTGGAAGTGGCATACTGCCATGAGAGTGACATCGCTCTCCACCGAGGACAAGGCACAGTCTTTTTTCCTTTGATGTCAATCTTAGAGGGCGGGGTTAGGTTTCCCGTGGACCCCCTTCTCACAGATACACTTAGGTACTATGGACTGTGTCCCGACCAGCTTTCCCCCAATTTTTACCGGGTGGTTAGCTGCGTCAGTAGGTTGAATCACACCTTTAATTTACAGTTAAATCATCATGACATTAACCACATGTATAGCCTCTGTGGGAACAAAGCTACCAACTATTACCTAAAGACAAGAGATAATCGGGTACGGTTGATATCATGCCTGCCCGATTTGAATAGGAACTCCGCCGGGGAGTTCGTTCGCGTGCGCGGCAATTGGTTTGCCGGGGACGTCCCTTGCCCCCTTTCACGGCGTGAAGTGGGTTTGTACCATTCCCTTAACCTAACTGCTTTCCTCCCCTTTTTCATTTCTGTTCATTAAGGTAAAGCTTCATTAACAGATATTGATATGATGTTTGCTCTTTTGCAGACGGCAAAGTTTTCGTTCCGGATCTCAGAGCCGTCCACGTCAAGGATTTGAACTTCACTCTTCGCTCCGAGATATACGTGCATTGGGACGGCCAACTCCGGGCCTCGCACCTGATCCTCGGAGTAGAACCAGTCTACTCCACCTGGCAGAATTTTAAACAAGCACTTTTGGTGGATAGTCCCCTGCTGTCATACATTGACGTTCGGTACGCCAACTTCCTGCCACCGAAGCTTACAACTGGGGAGGCGAGGGAATTTGGACGGCGCTTCACCGCCTCGGACGAGCTAGCTCCATTGCGAGACGAGTCCGCGGAACGCGTTTCTCGGCGCCTCAGAGAGTTAGCCCACGAAGCCATCCGAGAAGAGAATCCCGTTCAGGAGCAGGTGCAGCCCGAGAACCAAATCGTTGAGCCCCAGCAACCAGCGTTTGAAGCGGCTACCTTGTCGGCTGAAGATACCCGGTCCGGAGGAAGGATGGTGTCAAGGAGGGTCATGACCATCGATCGTTTCGTGCCCGGTGCACGGCAGCCCACGCAGCCCCCGCCTCCATCTCAAACTGGACGGGCCAGGAAGAAACAAAAGGTCACCGATCAACCTTCCACGGGGCCGGGAGATGCAGCCGTCCAGACCCCTCCGTACCCAACGGGGGGGTTGTCATTCGTGAGCTGCAGACCCAGATTGGTCCGAGGGCTGCGTCCTCCTCTCAAGCGGCTCCAGCGTGGAAGCCTAAGTTTCTGTTGGACGGCAAGCCTTTGCCTTCAACTGCTTGCGTGCGGATATGGGAGAAAGGCGAGGGTGGTCGTGTTGCCCAAACCCTGGCCGAGGGCCTCCTTCTTCCAGAGGACGTGCACGCCTTTGAGGAAGGATCTAAGGAGTCTGTGGGGTGCCGATTAGAATGGCATGCTATTGCGGTAACTCCTTAGTCATCTATTTTCTCCCGTACATTATATTCCTGTTTTATCGCTAACTTTTTGTGATTGCTAGGCTGCTCAATTGGCTCACATAATGGCCGGCCGGGCACGAGATCTCGCCGAGGAGGTCGAGCGCGAAAAGAGTGCGCGGGAGTCAGCGGCCAAATCAGTGAAAGAAAAGCTTAAGGCAGCTGAGGACGCCGAGAAGAAGGCCGCCGTAGCGGAGCAAAACTGGGCGCTGGCAGAAAAAAGATGTGCCGAGCTTCTGACCAAGCAGAATGAAATTGACGTGAAACTGGCCAAAGCCATCAGCCTGAACACTTCCAACGCCGAGGAGCTAGCTGACCTAAGGGCGGCCGTGACGGAGTGCGAGCAGAAGTGGTATAACGAAGGCTTCGCTGATGCCGAGCAGTCTGCAGAGCCGGTCGTGACTCAGGCACGGAAGTTGGGTTTCGAGGCTGGGTGGTATGCCGCTCTTCATGCACTGGGTGTTGCCGAGGATTCCCACCTGAGAGACCCCGGCCAGATTCCCTTTCCGAGAGATGCAATTGCCGCGCAGGATCCCCCGGTCACTGTTGACGAGGAGGAAACGGCAAGCATGAGGGAGCTCGTTGAACAAATTGACGCCCATGCCGAGCCAGAGGACATGGAGGCCACCAGCATCCCAACCGTGCAGGACCTTCTCGGCGAAGACTCGTGCTACCCCCTCACCGACCAGACAGAAGTGAGAGATCCGACCCGACCTTCCAGCTGATTAATTTTTCGCTTTCATTATTTTTCATCGCACTTGTAGTTTTCATGTTTGTTGGTTTATTTGCCTATGTCGCCGGGATGTGGCGGACGAACAATTTACGGTTTAATTTGCCCGTTTGATCGGTAAACAACTTCCTTGCTTAACTTTGGTCTTGGTTTGTTGAATGAATTTTATCTTTTTGACTGTTTCGCTTTGACTGTGTCAATGTTTATGCCGTGCATGTGATGATACCCAAAGCCTATCTTGCCGTGCCTTGAATAGTCCGAGATGAATTTTAATGTTCGGAGGGTTGGGGTTCCCATATGCTTGGTGGCTTGACCCTGCCGAGGAATATGATTTCATCTTTTGATCCTTTACCTTCTTGGCTCAAAGGCGTTTCCCCCCGCTCGGTGTTTTTAATCCTGTCGTGGGCCAGGTTTTTGTCCTTAGAGCTTTTAGCGACAAGGTTTCCACCTGCTCGGCGATTTTAATCGAGCCGAGGGCCAGGTTTCTGTCCTTAGAATTTTTTAGCGATAAGGTTTCCACCTGCTCGGCGATTTTAATCGAGCCGAGGGCCAGGTTTCTGTCCTTAGAATTTTTAGCGATAAGGTTTCCACCTACTCGGCGATTTTAATCGAGCCGAGGCCAGGTTTCTGTCCTTAGAATTTTTAGCGATAAGGTTTCCACCTGCTCGGCGATTTTAATCGAGCCGAGGCCAGGTTTCTGTCCTTAGAGTTTTCAGCAATAAGGTTTACACCTGCTCGACGATTGTAATCGAGCCGAGGCCAGGTTTCTGTCCTTAGAGTTTTTATTTGCAGTTCTCTTGGTGTGTATTGACGGGAACAAAAACAGCATATACAAATGAACTTCATCATAATCTCAACCTTAGCAAAATACAAGCTTTGGCTTACATGTAGAACTTCTTTAAGTTGCTGGCGTTCCACGGCCGGGGAAGCGGCCTCTCGTCAAGGTCTTCCAAGAAGTAGGCCCCCGCACCAGCAATGGCTGTAACTCTGTACGGTCCTTCCCAGGTTTGAGCAAGCTTGCCTGCAGATATGTCTCGCATGCTTCCCACGACTTTTCTCAGGACCAATTCTCCGGCACTGAACTCCCTTTCCTTTACATTCCGGTTGTACCTTTGGGCTAATCTTTGCTGATACTCGACGAGCCGTATGGTCGCCGCCTCCCTGCATTCCTCTAGCCAGTCCAAATGCTCCATCATCAGGTCGGCGTTCTGGACGGGGTCAAACCCTGCGACCCGTGCACTGCACAAGCTCACCTCGGTTGGTATCACGGCCTCTGCTCCGTATGCCAGGGAGAACGGGGTCTCACCCGTGGATCTTCTGGGGGTTGTGCGATAAGCCCATAATACACTGGGTAGCTCTTCTGCCCATCTTCCTTTCGCCCCGTCCAACCTTCTCTTCAACCCGTTCAAAATAGTCTTGTTCACTGCCTCAGCTTGGCCGTTGCTTTGTGGGTAAGCCGGTGTTGAATACTTGTTTTTGATGCCAAGCTCGCTGCAGAAGGCCCGAAAAGCTTTGCTATCAAACTGTAGCCCATTGTCGGTTACCAGAGAATTTGGCACCCCAAACCTTGTGACTATGTTTTTCCATACAAACCTTTTTACGTCAGTATCTCGGATATTGGCCAAGGCCTCGGCTTCCGCCCATTTTGTGAAGTAATCAACAGCCACCAATACAAAACGGCGGTTCCCCGTTGCTCGGGGGAATGGTCCGAGGATGTCAAGCCCCCACTGCGCGAACGGCCACGGGCTGCTGACGGGGTTTAGACGACCTGCAGGCTGATGGATCAAAGGGGCGTGCTTTTGACATTGTTCGCAGCTCCGAACGTATTCAGCGGCATCCTTTTGCATCTGTGGCCACCAGAACCCCTGAGTCATCGCTCTGTGTGCTAGAGATCGTCCCCCAACATGGCCGCCACACACTCCCTCATGTAGCTCGGTCAGAAGCTTTCTGACTCCTTCGGGATGTAAGCATAAAAGGTAAGGGCCTGCAAAGGACCTTCGGTACAGTTTGTGGTCCGAAGACAGCCAGTACCGGGGAGCCATCCTGCGAATCTTGTTGGCCTCGCCTTCGTCCTCTGGAACCTTATCCTCGGCAAGGAAATCTATGATCGGGTTCATCCAACACGGCTTGGCCACTGCTACCTCCGCGACCTCTATTCTGGCTTGGTCGGGAATGCACTTCACACTGATACTTGGCTCTTTTATAAGTTCTATTGTGACTAGCCGGGGTGTATCCTCGGTTGCCGATGAGGCCAACGTGGCAAGTGAGTCGGCGTGTTTGTTTTGAGACCGAGCTACCTGGGATACCTTTACCGTTCCGAACTGACCGATAATCTGCTTGGCTGCACTTAGATAAGCTTTCATTCTGGAGTCCCGAGCCTCGAAGTCTCCTGTGATCTGGTAAACAACCAGCCGTGAGTCCGAGTAAACCTCAACATCTTTCGCACCCAGATGCAATACGGCCCTCAAACCGGCTAGTAGGGCCTCATACTCGGCCTCGTTGTTTGAGGCTTTAAATCCCAATCTGAAGGAGTGTTCCAATCGTATGCCCTCGGGGGTGATTATGACTATACCAGCCCCGGCGCCCATAGCATTCGAGGCGCCGTCCACAAATACCTTCCACGGGCGCATCTCGACACTACAAATTACCTTGCCGTCGTTCTTGGGTGTGAATTCTGCGATGAAATCTGCGAGAACCTGTCCCTTCACCGAACTTCTTGGTCGGTATCTTATGTCAAACGACCCCAGCCGAGTCCCCCATTTGGCAATTCGGCCTGTGAAGTCTGATCTCTTTAACAGTGACTGTAATGGATACTCGGTGAGGACGAACACCGTATGAGCCATGAAGTAATGTGGCAACTTTCTCGTGGCGTGCACCAGGGCTAAAACCAACTTCTCCAGGGGCAGGTACCTCGTCTCGGCATCAACTAAGGTTTTGCTTATGTAATACACGGGCAATTGTACTCCTTGGTCCCTTAGTAACACAGCACTTACGGCATGGTCGGTGACTGCGAGGTACATAAACAAATCCTCCCCGGGCTCCGGGGCAGTCAACTTCGGCACCTTTGCCAAGTATTCCTTCAGCTCTCGAAAAGCCTCATCACATCCCTCGTCCCAGCGAAACCCCTTCCACTTCTTCAGAAGTTGATAAAATGGTCGGCAGCGATCGGCAAACTTTGAGATGAACCGGTTTAGGGCGGCTAACATCCCAGTGAGCACTTGCACCTCTTTGGGATTGTTTGGTGGTTTGAGGCGGTTCACGGCCTCTATTTGGTCGGGGTTAGCCTCTATCCCCCGAGTAGAAATCAGATAACCCAGGAACTTCCCAGCCCCCACTCCGAAAGTGCACTTCTCGGCATTCAGGCGCAATTTATGCCGTCGCAGTATCTCGAATACTCCCCGGAGGTCTTCCGTATGCTGTGACTCTTTTCTGCTTTTTACCACCATGTCGTCAATATATACTTCAACCGTGCCTCCAATTTTTTCCCGGAACATTCTCGTCATCATTCGTTGGTACGTGGCACCGGCATTCTTCAATCCAAACGGCATGACCTCGTAGTGATAGTTTGCTCCCGGGGAGATAAATGCGGTCTTTTCCCGATCCTCGGGTGCCAAGGCAATCTGGTGGTAGCCCTGAAAGGCATCCAGGAAGCTCATTCTCGGGTGTCCACACGTGGCGTCTACTAGTTGATCAATCTTGGGCATCGGGAACGGGTCCTTAGGACATGCCCTGTTCAAGTCTGTGAAGTCCACACAAACTCTCCATTTACCGTTCTTCTTCTTCACTACAACAGTGTTTGCTAGCCATCTCGGGAAGAATATTTCTTTTATGACTCCGGCTTCCTTCAGCCGCTGGACCTCCAGGTTTACTGCATCGACATGTTCCTTTGATGCTCTTCTCGGTTTCTGCTTCTTCGGGGGGAATGATGGGTCCACGTTGAGTTTGTGGACAATGAACTCGGGATCTACGCCGGGCACTTCATATGGGTTCCAAGCGAAAACATCTACGTTCTGCAAAAGGAGCAACAACATCTCTGCTCTTTCCCGGTCATTCATGCTTGTACCTATCTGGAAATACCTGTCAGTATCTGGAAGAATTCTAACCTTCAATACCTCCTCGGCGACGTCCACCCCCGTCTCCCCTCGGGGGTTCTGTAATTGCTATGAAGTTTCATTATCGGCATGCTCGGCTTGACCGAGCTGTTCATTTTTCCATCTGACCGCGGCAACAAGACACTGCCTCGCCACTTGTTGGTTCCCCCTTACCTCGGCAACTCCATACTCAGTAGGAAATTTTACTTTCACGTGGAGGGTGGACGGAACAGCCTTCATGGCGTGAATCCATGGCCTCCCCAAGATCGCGGTATATGGTGAGAATGACCGGACTACTATGAAGGTAACAATAACTCCCTTGCCTTCCATGTCTACCGGGAGAGAGATTTGCCCCTCGGGAATTACGACTCTCCCGTCAAATGAGACCAGTGGTGTGTCATATTTCTCCAAATCCCCTGTCTTCAATCCGAGCCCCACGAAGAGGTCCGGGTACATGACGTCAGCTCCGCTCCCTTGGTCGATCATTACCCTCTTCACCAGGAACCCGCCTATCCTGGCCGCCACCACTAGAGCATCGTCATGAGGTTGGATCGTTCCTTCTAAATCGCTATCTCCGAATGAGATGGTCGGCCGTTCAACTTTCTTCTTCTTCCCGGCGGATTCTCCTCCCGCGCATGCCACTATTAATACCCTCTTTGCCGCTGTCGTTCCTCTTGGTGTAGCGTGGATAACTTCGATTACCCCAAGTGGGGGCGGGAGGGGGTTCCTTTTCTATTGGACGCCCTGGCCGATTTCTCGGTTAGTGGAGTCTACTACAAACTCTTTCAGGTACCCCGCCTTCACTAGCTGCCCGAGATGATCTTTTAATACCCGACACTGCTCGGTGGTGTGTTCTTTGTCCCTGTGATAGGTGCAGTACAGGTTTTGGTTCCTCCGGGACGGGTCGCCTCCCATTTTGTTTGGCCACCTGAAGAATGACTCGTTCTTGATCCGCTCCAAGATTTTGTGTACGGGCTCTTTAAACGCCACATTAACCCCTTCGATTTGCACCTCTGGTTCCTGCATTCTGAAGTCTTTTTTGGGCCTTGCCGGCACAACGCCTTGCCGAGGCTTCCCAATTAATGGGGCTTTCCCCCTGTTCTGCAGCCGGTCGTCTTCTAAGCGTTTGTATTCCTCTATGCGTCTCATTAGCTGCCTCATGTCCTCGAGGGGTCTTCTTGTCAACGACTCCCGTAATTCAGAGTCTTCGGGGAGCCCTATCCTGAAGGTGCTTGCCGCAATTTTCTCATTCCCTCCACCAATCTCGTTGTATAGCTCCTAGTATCGGCTGGCATAACTCCGAAGGGTTTCTCCATCCCTCATCCTCATGGAAAGTAGCGCGTCAACCGGCTGTTGCACTCGGCTGCATGTCACGAATCTACTGCCGAACTCTTGAATCAGCTCGGCGAAGCTGCGTATGGAACCTTTCCGTAGCCCATTAAACCATCTCAGGGCCGTTGAGCCGAGACTAGAGGGAAATACTTTACACATCAGCGCATCATTGCGTGCATGCAAAGACATCATGTGAATGTAATGACTGACATGCTCCACGGGGTCTGTCTTACCCTCGTAGGAATTGAATGGCGGGCGCGTGAATCTGCTCGGCATTGGGGCCCGTTCAATCTCATCGGAGAACGGCGACCGAGCGGCCAACCGTAAGGCTCGGCTCATGGCGTCCATGGCGGCGTTGTGGTGCCGCCGTTCCTCTGGCGATTCTGACCCTTGGTCACCGTGTCCATGCGACCGTGACCGGTTCCGCCGACGATGTCTCTCCCGGGAGTGTCGGTGTGACTCATGAGAGCGTGAGCGGTCTCGGTAGCGTTGCGTATTAGATCGGCTGGAACCTTCCTCGCCCCGATTTCTCCTTTGCTGGGGGTTGCGATCCCTCTCCTGGCGCTGACCCCATGCGTCCAGCTCCAAATCCATTACCAACCTGCGCAACCGCTCCAGCTCTCGGTCTCTATCATCATGCTGCTGATGTGCCGAGACGCCTGAAACCGTTCGGTGTGTCTGGTCCGACCCTTCTCCTAATCCGGACCTTTCCTCTCCTCTGGGTTGCTCTCTATCCTCCTGCCGTTTCTGCCTTCTCTCCCTCCACGTCGATCCCCGAGAAGATCCTGCCGAATTGCTCGGTACAGGCTCTCCCGAACGCTCTTCAGACATTTCCCTTGTTTGAGTCTCGGTTGAACCACAGCTTCGTAGGAGGGCCCCACGGTGGGCGCCAATTGTAGGCTCCGGAAGTGAGGCTATTGGGCCTGGATACACTTGGGCTAACAATTTATTTGTAAAGTGGGTTTTTGAATTTCCTACTAAGGGTCGTTCTCGGCAGAGAGACTCAATACAATATTCACTCTACTCTCCTTTTTTCTGAACCCCTTTCTCTTCCCAAACTCCTGCTATTTATAGCCAAGGTTAGTGGAGGGATTATGATTGCAGCTGCCAATAGTGCTATTGAAGGTCCAATATTGTTTGCTTTAAGTGAGTGTTTAGGTGAAGGTGGGATGCAGTAATTGCGGCCTTGGAACTTGGTTCCAGCCTAGCCAATTGTGCTCGGTAATGCAGTTCCCCGACCATTTCGTGGCCTACCCGGACAGGATTTATGAGCTTGTTAAGGAAAACTCATGCCGAGCACCTCCCAGGATCCGTGACCCGAACTCTGCTCTTGCACGAAGGCAGTTTCAAGGATTTAGGGCAATTGGGCCGCTACGTTGGGCTTGGGCCCAGGGCCCATACAAGTCTAGGGATCTCGGTACCGTACAAATACTATGCATTTTTTATTTGATAATAAAATTTTGTTTTCACATTCGTAATTTTTATAGGTATATTTCTTTGTTTAAATGTGGCATGTGATGTCACCTCTGTAGAAAAATCATGTTAATGGTTAAGGAATCAAAGACAGGGAGTAATGATTTTTCATAGATTATTAAATTGTTTTAGGCCGTGGATATTAATTGAATATTACTACTGAAGCCTACACTTGTTGTGCTGCTATATGATAGGATGATTTACTCCATCATTGAAGTAGTGACATTTTACCAAACAAGTGGGTATAATGTAATAAGTACATACACTGAATTGGATCTGATTAAAGACACCTTATGGAGTGATCACTGTTAATTAAAAGGTTGTTCTATCACAATTTTTCTATTGCCCTCAAACATGAGGGATTTGTGTATATTTATTTATTATGCACATAACTTTGACAATATCAACTGATGATTCCAATTTTAAAGGCTATATACAAACACGTTGGGTTATGTGTGTAATGAGTAAAATATATGAATGCTCAACAATGAATCCACCAGTCTCTAAAGAAGATAGTATATTCAGTTGATTTTCATATTGAAGTTGGACTCAAAACAAAACCGACCGGTGACATTTTTTCAAAAATGTTTTTCATATATATAATATTGTATATATATATTTAAAGAGTTTTTAAAGATATTTTGGAGTCCATTAGAAATTATGAAATCAATAAATTAAGGGTCACATAAGCTAGGGACATGACAGTGATATTTATCCAGTCCTTGTGGCTTGTGGGAATATAGTATGGTGGAAGGACATAGATATAAAATTGTATGTAATGGGACCTCATTTGTAATTCTCTAATCTTCAGGGGTCAATTGCAATGTGTTGATGGACATTATTGCAATCTGTAAAAGTTCAAATATTTTCTTGATATGGTTAAGAAAATTAAGGAACAATTTTGAAAGAGTTTCAAGATAAGTCAATAACGTTCAAAAAGTTATTAATGAATCCTACAGCTGAAGATTAGGATCCCTAAGGATCCCACGTCCAATCTGTCTCTTGAGTTTTAAAAGTCTTAAATAAAAAATAAGATTTTAAAAATATCATATTAGTGGTTGGCCATCAAAACTACTGTGTGATACTGCAGTCTTCTGAAGACTCAAAAGAAATAGAGAGAGAGACGTGAATACCTTGGGAGGCAACACGCTTGGGTTGCTAAGAGAGGTACGCAATTTTGTTCTATTTAGAATCCATGGTTGTGTGGTACAACGATCTTTAAATAAAAAAATATGATTTTTTGTTTTATATTGCTTCCACAAAAGTTATCAATTAGCTCCGACAAGACCACAAACAATAGGTTTCGTTTGATCCTCTCTCTCTCTCTCTCTCTCTCTCTCTCTCTCTCTCTCTCTCTCTCTCTCTCTCTCTCTTAAAACTGAGTCCTAAGTTTCTCTTTCCTCTCAATTGGTTCATCTGGGCCTGGCTAGGTTTTTTTTTTTTTTTTTTTTTTTTTTTTTTTTTTTTTTTTTTTTTTTTCCGTGCCTTACAATTGAGTTAAATGTTAGTTTATTAACCGGAGACTAGCGGATGTAGTGATTTGGCTAAAGTGTGAAGTTCGGGGGACTAATGGTTTGTTTGGATAGAAGGGGGAAGGAGGGAGAGTGGAGAGTAGTTGAATAGAGTTGGCTAAAAATAAGTTAATTTTGTGCTAAATCTATTCTACTCTACTCTACTCTCCCTCTCTCTCACTCAATCCAAATGGACCATAAATTGGCTGAACTAAAAGTTCATGGAGTGTCATGACAACAATCCCAAAGTTTAGGGTGTGTCAGGGTATTTTTCCCATAATAATAGAATAATATGAGAGAGAATAAATAGAATCTAGATCTTGAACAATCAAATTCCAGATTTAAAAGGGGAATATGGATATACTATATTTAGATTCACTTTGAAAGAAAAAAAAATAGCTAGAATTTGGATATTGAAGAATTGAATTTTATGCAATCCAACTCTTCATCATATTACATGAAGGAAGATTCACTGGTTGAGATGGGATGAACTGACAAAAGTTAAAGGGGAGGGAGGCATGGGATTTAGAGATCTAGCCATATTCAATGATTCCTTATTGGCAAAACAAGCTTGGAGGCTTCTGCATAATTCAGACTCACTGTTTTATAAAGTCTTCAAAGCTCGCTTCTTCCTAACTTGCTCAATAATGGAAGCTAAAAATTCACATACAGGTTTCACGCTTGGACTAGCATATTACATGGGAGAGATGTGTTGCTTAGAGGATGCCAATGGAGGATTAGGAAGGGAAAATCAGTGAGCATTTGGTAGAATTTTTGGCTACCAAGGAAAAAATCACCAGAGGTTCTATCCTTTATTATTGATTTTATGGCAGGTGCTAAGGTTGATATTCTCATAGACGAAACAACAAGACAATGGAATCATGAATTGATTGATAGCATCTTTATTCCTGAAGAGACAGATTTAGCCAAAACAATACCATTGTTATAGCAAGAAGCAGAGGATAGCTTATTTTGGCCTTTCACTCATAACGAGTCATACACAAGTAAGTTCGAATACCGGTTTTTGAAAGCTAAGGAGGAAGCTGAGATCAATGAAGAACAATTGGAGAGGGATAGATCACTTGGGCAAGGAATCTAATCTTTGCAGATTCCAAACAAGATTAAAAATTTGAAATGGAGGGCCCGCCAAAACTCATTGCCGACTAAAGAAAACTTGTTGCACCGAACCATAATCGACAATTCAGTTTGTGACCGGTGTAAGCTTGCACCTGAATCAACAATCCATGCTCTCTAGTCCTGTACTGAACTGGATGTGGTATGTGAAGATAACTCACATTGGAATTGCCATTGAACAAATACCTTCATTGACTTCAAGGAGTTTCTATCATGGCTCATCACAAAACAGCATTACCTGGAGTTATTCTTGGTCATGGCATGGTCAGTTTGGACCAATGGAATCAAATTCAATTGAACAAACCCAGCATTAGACCACACTCGATTACTTCACTGGCAAAAGAGTACCTACCATTTTTGCTGACAAGAATAACGGGCATTAGGGTGGTGATCTGAGACAGCCTTGGCTTGGTATTGGGTTCACTCTCTAAGCAATTACCTTAGGCCTATACCCCATTGGAGATTGAAGCAATGGCAGCATCAACAACACTATAATTTGCCTTGGACCTGGGATTTACTTGTGCTATCCTTGAGTCCAATTCACAAGTCTTGGTGAATGCCCTCTACAATGACACTATTTTCTTTTCTTCAAATGGCTTGTTAATTGAGGATATTAGACTTAATGCTAGGTTTTTTAATCAATTACATTACTCTCATGTTAAGAGAGAAGGTAATAAGGTTGCTTATTGTAGGGACTAGGGCCCAAAATAGTGTATTGGGCCTTGGACCTTGTCCGAGAACATAGACAAGTCCGAGGAGGAACGAATAGTTACTAAGGGGCTCCCAGTTAAAGTCTTATAAGTGGGGGATGAATGGAAGGATATCCGAGGAGGAATACCTCCTCGGATACGACGAATGTAGTCCAAGTATGTACTAAATGTGCTCTATGAACGTACAAGAAGGAAGGAAACTCAAAATATCTAAGGAAAAGCTGCTACCACCGCATTAAATGCATTGCAGCTACTTTTCTGGCCGCATTTATGTGGAGAAAACCTCTGAACAGTGTTGCCTTGGCTACCACAACTCACAGAAGGCTGAAAGGGGTGTCTGATGAGACAAGTACTCAAATAGGGACTCAAATGATCAACAAGTGTAGAATCAAGATGATCCAAAAGAAGTTATATAATGTGAGAGACCCTCCATGAGAAGGGGATCGGAAAGGAGGGAGAAAAAATAGTAAAGCAATCAAAATCATTATGATATTCTAGAGTGATCATTATATCCAGATTTAACCTCCTCAGATTGAAAGTTTATTAATATTACCATCCTTTATTTGTGTTTGAATGCTATGCAATTCAATACTAGCCGTTGTCTAATTCATTAGGACCTAGTTCTTTGACCCATTCTCTATAAATTCATTGTATTAGGCTCATTGGATCAAGAATCCATACATTTTGGGCTTGGGCCTCAAACTGTGACCCTACACTTATAATTTAGCTCGACATGTCTTATGTATTTCAAATTTTGTTGTGTGGATGGAGGATGTTCCATCACCTTTACTTCCTATTGTCCTATCTAATATTGTTGGGTTTTCATATTAAAACAAGTTACATTCCCCCAAAAAAAAAAAAATTAAAAAAAAAACTTAATTTATTTTGCTATTATCAATTATTTGCCTACTTCCTCCTTTTAAGTTTAAAGGTTGCAATTTAATTTTATTTTAAAGTATCTATTTTTTAATCATATCATCAATATAAGACTATTTTTTTTTTCAAATTAAATCAAGAGTTATTTAATTTAATTAGTAAGCACTTCTTACTACTTTTAACTGATATATTCAAAATCCAAATACTCCAAATTATCAAATTATTAAAAATTAAAATTAAAAAGAGGGGGACAATGTTAGCGGTAAACAATACATTATCTTATAAGCTTTGTTTTTAATTTTTAATTGTACAGCTTTTAAAAATCCTTTTTTTTTTTTTAAATACCTCATTTTTTTTCTCACTTTTTCAAGTTACAAGTACCTTTTAGTAAAAAATTTCAACAAAAAACTATACCTAACCTTCATCGTGTTATTAGAAGTGGACCATATCAGCTATACCTAACCTTCAGAGTACAGAGTCCTGGCTGGGTGAAGTTGATACAAAAAAACAGGAGAAAATATGACGAAAGGTCACGGAGAATAAATGGCGGAATAGTTGAGACTTTATACTTTATAGTATCTCACAATCTGAAAAGCCCTCTCTCATCTTTTTCTTTTGTTACTTTTCCCACAAATCGCATCTCGGTCCGGAACTCCTACCTCTCCCTTGCTTGCTAGTGCAGTAATGCTACGCAAACAATATGTCAACTGAGGTATGCTTTAATAATATAATATTTCCTCCTTATTTAAGTTCCATGTCTATCTACCTATTTATTTATCTTGCCGAAAATCATCTCTTAAAATCTTCATAAGCTGTATCCATACAACAATTATCTGCTGAATTTTCTGTCATTTTTTTTTTATAATTATTTTTAAAATATGAATCTTGTGTAATTGGTTTTAAAAGGGTAAAGAGCCAAATTGGTATTTTTGTAAATAAGTATGGATTGGTGTCTGTAAATAGCACCTTCCAACATGTCTCTCTCTTCTTCTGTTTTTCTTTTATATTTACCCCACCATTAGATCCATTGTTTTCCTTCTCTATATTACTGGTATTTTCTACCGTGATCCACGGTGGGTATTTCAGGGGCAGAAAAATTCTTTCAGGTTTGAGGAAAAAAATTTAAACCCTAAATCTCATTCCGGCCGAATCTTTAATTTCAGTCGGTACTGATTGAAACGGTCCAAAGTGGGCTGAAATTTCATTGAAGGTGGAATAGGGTGGCTTACCTTTCCGGTTCATATATTGGTACGAGATTTTTCCAGCCGTTTTGGCCAGAACAGAACACTATCCACCACATTGGACAAAAGTAAATTGAGATTTCAAAGCATAGAACATGTGGACGGGGATAAAAAGAGAGATAAAATGTAAAAAGCGGAGACTATCCACGGGTAGGATATCTCTATATATAAAAGAGCCAATGAGTCAGTTAGTGCTACAGTACTTGCACTACACACTTTGGTAGGGCTGTCCATGGGTCAATTCGGATCAATTTTGGGTTTGATCCTAACTCAATCTGATTAGGTCGGGTGACTGAGTTTTGGACTTGTATTCAACCGAATATTCAGGTCGGACCCAATGTTTTGGGTCATCGGTTGGGCGGGTCGGAGTTGTCGGTTAGTCGGTTAGGGTTTCAAATAATAAATCCTTGGTTTTATTTTATTTTAACAACTGCTTTCCATAACAAATAAAATCAATGAGACATACAAAAAGAGAGATGAGAAATTGATATTATTTACCCAAAGAAAATTTAGAGTGAGAATTGAGTTGGTGACGAGGCAATAGTAGATTGAGGAGGAGATAATGGTGACAACTAGGCTTTGGAGGGAGAACTGAGTGGGGAGGAAAAACAAGAACAACCCAAGTTGATTTCTTCAACCTTCAACCCATATTAATCGTAGGTAGAGAGGGGCGGCGGCTAAGGTTTGTAGTGAGTAGTGAGCTGCTATGGTTTGGAGTAGAGAGAGGCGAAGAGAGAACTAAGGGTCTAAGAGTTTGAGTCTTTGAAAAAGTGAGATTGAACTAAAGAGTAAGAGCATTCACATCAGTCCATAGATAATCTTGCAAAATATAAAAAACAGCTCTTTTTACACATTTTGACCCAAAAATACTTCACATTAGTGCTTCTAAAATTGTATAAAAATGTGTATATCTCTACATGAGCTACAGTAACCGTGTAAATATACACGGTTACTGTAGCTCGTTCATTTATTATTTTATTAATTTCCCGTTCGCTCCCTTTTTTCTCGCTCTTCTCCGTGCTCAACAAACTCAGTACCTTCTCCTTTCTTCATCTTCTTCTTTTTCCTCAGATGCACACAAACACACCCACACACAAACACATCCACACAGAAAAATCAACACAGAGATACACTTGCTCAAAAGAAAAAAAAATGGAGATACACAAACACACCCACACACAAACAAACCCAAACGGACAAACAACAAAGAGACAGATCGGTGCTTATCGGAACGATCGGTGCTTGACTGGAATGATCGGAGCTCGTGGGTATGGGTCTTGCCTGATCGGAGCTTGATCGGAGCTAGGGAGATCGGTGCTTGTGGATCGGAGCTAGGGAGATCGGAGCTGTGGATCGGTGCAGTTGTGGATCGGAGCTGTGGATCGACGCTTGTGATCGGAGCTGTGGATCAGTGCAACTGTGGATCGGAGCTGTGGATCGGTGCAGCTATGGATTGGAGCTGTGGATCGGAGCTGTGACCGAGATGATGTGGATGTCGGAGCTGTGACCGAGATGATGTGGATCGGTGCTTGTGACCGAGAGGGAGAGAGATGGGTATAGAGAGATAGAAGAGGGAGAGCAGCAAATTAGAAAAAATGAGCAAAGAGAGAGAGAGCGCGCGTATAAAAATGGGTTAGTTGAGAGAAATAATAAAATAATTGAGAAAATTGATTATTTAAATAAAAGAGGTGATAAAATAGATGAACTGATGTGGGTGTTTTGTAAAAGTGAATGTGAAAAATAAAAAAAGTAGGTTTTTTCGTGTAAAATAGATAGAAAATTTAAACGAGCTGATGTGGTGGCTCTAAGCTGAAGAGGTTAGAGAGAGAGAGAGAGAGAGAGAGAGAGAGAGAGAGAGAGAGAGAGAGTTCTTGTGACCGTGGAATTAGATTGTGGCTGTGGGATTTGGAATTGTGATATCATATCAGATCAAAACAGTGATTTGTAAACTATAATTGTGACCATGGGATTTTAGTTCTTGATTTTAATTTTAAGTTTTAAAGGTTGATTTGAAATTTGGGTAATTGTGCTATTCTGATATGAGATTGTGACTAGAGCTGTCATGTTAAAGAAAAAGCAGTCTAAAACACTGAAGCATAATTTGTGATCGTGGATCTTGATATTGCTTTTGATTTAAACGGTTGATTTGGGAAGTGGAAACTTGTGTCAAAAAATTCTGACTACTTTCCAGTTATTGAGAAGTTAGGGCAGGACATGGTTGGGTAGGGCTGTCCACGGGTCGGTTCATATCGGTTTTTGGTCTAATCCGAACTCGACTCGATTAGGTCCGGTGACTGAGTTTTGGACCCGTCTTTGACTGAATATTCGAGTCGGACCCGATGTTTCGAGTCATCAATTGGGCGGGTCGGAGTTGTTGGTTAGTTGGTTAGGGTTTCGAATAATAAATATTTGGGTTTATTTTATTTTAACAGCTAATTTCCATAACAAAAAAAATCAATAAGACATACAAAAAGAGAGATGAGAAACCGATATTATTTACCCAAATAAAATTTGGAGTGAGAACTAAGTTGGTGAGAAGGAGACAACAGTAGCTTGATGAGGAGATAATGGCGACAACTAGGCTTTGGAGGGAGAACTGAGGATGATTAAATTAAAATTTTATAAACGATTAAATATAAAATGATCATTATTCTTGTAACAGCAGTGCATTTTAACATATTAGAAGATAGTGCCATAGAATGAACTTTGAAGTCAAATTACAGCGTGTTGTACTTTACACGGGTCATCACCTTAGTGTTTTTGATCCTAGTGGCACTTATCTTGATAGATAGGAGGCTCTTCAACTGCTTATGGAGACGAAACTGCTTATGGAGATGAAAATTTGGAAAATAACATCAGAACAATGTTTAAAACGGCGGAGCAAGATATCTCAATAAGGAGTTTGGGTTTGATTAGTGTTCCAGTTCACCTTCGCAAACTGGATGAGCAAGCCTTCACTCCTCTGCTTATTTCAATTGGCCCTATTCACCGCTCCAATGCAAAATTACAAACCATGAAAAATTGTAAACTACGGTTTTGTGAGTGTTTCATTCAACGGGCTAATATAAACTTGCAGAATTTGGTACACTCAATAAGAGTGAGGGAAAAAGAAATTCGCTCTTACTATGCAGAGACTATTTTGTCCAGCATAAGCAGTGATGATTTTGTGACAATGATCCTGGTGGATGGGATGTTCATTCTTGAGTACTTCTTGAGAGAATCTAACCCAGATTTGTGGGGGAACAATCCTATGATAGCGGAATGGATGCCTCCAGTTTTGAAATTGGACTTGGTATTACTTGAAAATCAGCTTCCCTTTTTTGTTTTAGAGATGCTGTTCGAGCAAGCAAACTTTCCGGCTCAATTAAGGTTAAAACCCCATTCTTTAAAGGAACTCGCTTTTGAATTCTTTCAATGTTACAACTTTCAAAAGATGATCCCTCGTTTTCTTGGGCAAATAGAACACTTCACAGATCTGCTTAGATTCTTTTATGTAGGTGACAAATTTCTGTTTAGAAGACCTGGAGGGGCTAAACTTTCATACTCTGCAACCCAGCTGCATGAGGCAGGAGTCAAGTTTAAGGGAGTCGAGTTTGATGAGAAGAAGGGATTTTATAGAGGGGATAGACGCTTTCTTGACATATGTTTCGATTTTAAGAATGGGGTGTTGGAAATCCCATGCATTAAGTTAAATGATGAGAAAATACGTCTTATTCGAAACATTATCGCATTAGAGCAATCCCATTATGTAGGGGACACATATGTTACAGATTTCTTTGTCATCTTGGATTTCCTTATCAATACTTCCAAAGATGTAGATGTACTTTGTGATAAGGGAATCCTCGTTAATTACCTTGGTGACAGCAACGCAGCAGCATCAGCTGTCAACAATCTTAACACCAATATCTTATGGGATTATATGAACTCTGATTACTTGAAAATATGTGAAGATTTGAATGCATTCTATAAGAAACCTTGGCATAGATGGAGGGCAACGTTGTGGCGTCAATATTTTAGCACTCCTTGGAGAGCTGCTTCTACCTGTGCTGCTATTATCTTTCTGCTACTCACGGCCATACAAACTGTATGCTCTCTAAAGTCCACTAAGTGGTGACAGATATGCAACAGTTCTGCTGATCACTTTAGCCTTTGTTATCTGTTAATTATCTTTTGTTTTCAGTTGTTACCCTTTTGAATAAGGGTTTATCCTTATCATTAAGATTTTTGAGTGTGTTAGTGTTAGATTTGGATCAGATAAACATAGTGCTTATGATCTATATCCGTTTAATTATCCTTTGAGTGCTGCAATTCTATTTAAGACTGCATGTTTTTCAATAATAATTTTATCTGAAAATTTATCAAAAACTTTAATTGTTATTTGGGAGTTTTGGTTTTTATTAGATTCAAATTGGTTGCGAGGAGAAAGGACAAAAATTGTTAGATCAATTTTCTGTTGAGTTATTCTATTCCCACAAATAAATTCACAAATTTTGCCATAATTTTTTTATGTGACAGATTGTGATTGGCTTCTTGTCCCTTTCATGTGGACCTTTTTTTTTCTCTCTCTAATCACAATCAACCACAGGGAGAGTTGCGACAAAAATTATGTATTTTTTTGGGGTACTAGAATTTTTATTTTCTATTTCCTATTGAAACTACAAAGGAAGAGAGTAAGGAATTTTATGAGAATTTTTATTCTGAGGTCTACATTTGCATTAGCAAGTCAAAAACAAATATTATGCATTAGGTCCTATCAATAAAAAAAATACTACTATAAAATATTTATTATGCATTAGGCAAGATAAATAAATAAGCATGTTATATTTTGTACAGATTCTGGGAAATTTTGATTTGTACATCATGCACCATGTATGCCAAGAATACCGTGGCTGATCTGTACATTTCCAAATTTTTATTTTTTGTTACAAATTATTGAGTAGGCAATAGCACTTTATGGTCACTAATTTTGGAAGTTCAAGTATTTGATTTGCCACTGCAATTCAAATAATCCCATGAGGCTCACCTAAATTAAGAATTGATTTTCAGAATTCAGCTGCTTTCTTAGCAAAGATTCTCAATACACAATATAACCTTTTTTTCTTTTTTCTTTTGAGAAGCAATACACAATATAACCTAGAACGTCCAAGTTCGACATATATAATAGCTAATCGGCAAGCTATTTAGCCTTATTAATTGCATGAATGGAGAGGAGAAGCATTTTAAAGAGAAAGCTTTTCCTTTAGCTACTATCCTTATTCCTATGCTAGTAAAGAAACACTAGAAACACAATTTTTTTTGTTACTTGTTAAGATATAAGTTTAAATTATAAAAATAGTCACCAAAATATGACTTTTATAATATAAAAATTTTTGAAAAAAAAAAAAAAGTCAAAGAGAAATGAAAATCCTTGTCCCTAATTTATTGATTCCTATGTTGTATGTTGTTATTTGGATGGTCATAAAATGGTGTGACCTTAAATTGAGATAGATTTATGTTAACGAGTGTCCTTGTGCACTCATTAAGGAGGCTTCAACAAGTTTTCACCTGCATTTAGAAAATAGCAAAAACTAACAAAAACAAAGAATCAATTATATTATAAAATTCAATCTTACTGGGTGCTCCTCCTATCTTTTTTGTTCATTAATTTTTTTTTAAAAGACCTAGTAACTAGTGTTTACCACCAACTAATGTACTGTGAGCTTATTTACCTTTCTTTCTTTCTTTTTCTTTTTTTTTTTTTTTTTTTTTTTTTTTTTTTTTGGTGAGAGATAAAAAGTGACTACCGAATAAAAGGTGTAACATGCTCACCATGTTTTCTATCAACATCCCCAATGCTTAAAGGCACTTCTTTTTAGAATGTGATTCCTTTAGCTAGATCCTGGTCAAGTCTTAATTGTTAATAATACTGTGATTGCAATTCCCTTGGAATGCTTTCTAAAAAAATGGGATTAATTATGACTCATTGTATCATCATTCAATTTCTCACTACCCATTATTCTTCTTCACTCTCTTGGAGTAACAAGAAGAATTTTTCTTTAGCTGGTTTATTACAACTAAAACAAGACTGTTTCATTCAGCTAGTAACAAGTGTTCTGCCGCAACGATTCCATGCATCCTAGGCAAGGTCAGCAATATATTGGAAGAAAATTAGGAGAGTTTTATGGTCTGTTACTGACAAGAAGAAGAAGTATTGTTCGTAGTCTTGAAGAAGATCTTAATACTACACTTAAAAGATCTAAAAGTTGGAGATGAGAAAAGCACTTCTTTGTGGTATGATATTTGACACCCTTTCAAATTTTGTGTCTTGATTCAAAGAAGATTCTTGCATGATGCTCCAACCAGTTAGTTGCCACAATCATCAAACTAATTCGGAGTTATCCAGGTGGTGGCTTTTTTGAGTTTGCATCTTCTTCTTTTTTGGCTGAATGGAAAAATTTTATTAAGAAGAGAGTTGAGAAACAACACCAACATCTTCCAAAATTACATCCAAAAGATTCAGAGGAGCTGAGCTTGGGCCAAAGAAACCAAAAATGCTATTCAACCAAGACCAGTGGGCCAATATATGGGCAGCCATGTTAGCAACTCTAGGGACCCAATCAAAAGAGATAGGTCTATTATAATTACAGTTTACTAAACTTTTGATCTCAGCTATAATGCTTACAATTCTCCAAGGAACAATGACACATGAAGATAGCCCTAGAAGGCTTGAATACAGGTTTTGCAATCACCCTCTATGCATACCGTGGCCAGGTTGCAATGCATAGCCATGTAAACTGCATTTTCAAATCGCCTCTACTTCTGCTTGGACAGGGACATTGCGATTCACAGCTTGAGTAAGGTCCGACTCAACTATTTACATTGCTTTGATAATGGTGGTCATGGCTAAAAGTTGGTATTTATAAATCTTCTACTAGGATAATGCAAATGCAATCAGTTAGGATGTTATCAATTAAAGGGTAAAGCATTATTTATTCATTTCCTTTAAAAATATCATAGATTTTAGTATGTTTGGAACGAAAGAAGATAAAGGAGACAAGAGGAGAGCGAAGAATGGCCAGAATATACTAATCTGGAATTACCCTTAAAATATTAAGTGCAGATTTGTAGGTATAAACCCTAGTAATCATCAAAAGTTATGCATTTGGTGTCATACAATCTGAAATTTTCAATGTAGATATGTAAAGTACCAGCCAGCCATTTAGATTTTAATTTTTTTTTTTTTTTTTTTATAAGTAATGAGATATATTGATAAAAAAAGGAAACATTTAGATTTTAAATATGATTATCAAGCATCTACTAATGGCCAATTTGCTAATCAAAGTTTTTCTGCTATGCCATGAATTGGAAGAGCAAGCACCCAACTGCAAAGTGCAAAGTTTATCGAAGGACCCGCATTCAGCAAGGATGGTTGGTTGAAACTTGAATATGCTTATTTTGTAAAAATACCGCTGCTGGGGGCCTGAAATTGTATTGGATATTTATACATGGCTGGTTTTACTATTTGGAGTCATAATGTGCGATTTCAGTTTTTACTCAATGGTAAATACAATAAATCAGGTACAAATTCATAGATTTGAATCAAAAGGACTAAGAAACCCCAATAGAAAAAATGATGAAGGTTTCATTTTCAGTAGCCATGCCACAAATCAAGCTAAAGACAATTTCAGTCAAAGCACCAAGAATACATTTGTGGATTCAAAATCGAATTGTATATATTGATGCCTAACCTTACTAGCATATCAGAAAGATAAATAACAATACTATACAATTGGAAGATTAACAAGATTTTAGTACCTAAGGTTTGGATCAACAAGTATTACCTTTTAGGCAAAACTCGTTTATGAGTCAGAGACTTCCAATCCCCAACAATATGAACACAATAGAATTCATCCAAGAGAGTGAAAATACAGCTTAAATTGGAAATTTTCAAATTGAAGTTCTGGCTCTAACTTCATCTTGATGTTTGATGTCCCGTAAATTTTTTCGCTCTATGTTTGCAGGGATCATGAAGTGGAACAAGAAATTCAATAGATGCTCACACTCCTATACCTAACTAGTTTGCATGCCTAGTAGATTGCTTAGGTTCAAATCCTGCCTATTAAACCTAAACCAAAAACAAAAGAGTAATGCTACAAACACAATATCTTTTACAACTACTGAGTTAGTAAGTTGTTATTGATTCTCATACCGATCCACAACTAACACCATTTTAGTGTCTACCATTATCAACTTGCCATCTCAACAGTTGTGGAAATGTTACAACTAGAGTTATTACAAACAAAAACAAACCAGCACCAACTCGCTAAACACCTCACCAAATTTTATTTGCCTTATTTATTATACAATAAGAGGAGTTCAACCTACAATGCCAGACTAAAAGGAAAAACCTACAACTAAAATTTATATCTTGAAAATAAATGATACATAATCAAAGAAATTGTACAGAGACAAATCAAATTGAACATCTACTGCAGCCACTAGCTATGTGAAAGGGCTAACCTCTTTGATTCAATTTCCCTCACACTTTGAACTATGTCATCAATGTTTCTAGATAGGTGGTGTGAATGGTCCTCCATATCTCTTAGAACCATATCAAGTTGTTCTTGAAAAGCTGCAGATCGCTTTCGCTCTCGCTGTAACTCAGCAGTCAATTCTCGAATTTTTACATCTTTCTCATCCTGAAAAAAATATCAACAAATCTAAAAACATATTGATAGTAAAATGTAAAGAGGCTTTTTTCCAACAAAAATATAATGTATTTTTTATGGCTCGAAAAATCAAATTATCAAATCAAAGAAATCATAACAATTAAGGTACCCATTTCAAGGTCAGAATTCATTTGCTGGAGGAGAGAGAGAGAGAGAGGGAAACAATATTAATATTTTTGTTCTTCAATTATCTATTAGGAATAATTATCAGGAAAAATATCCAACATAATTATCAAGGACAACAATTTTTATAATGATAGTGGATTAAAAGATTCAAAGCGCTAACATTTTCTTACGTGTAAGGGGACTTGGAAAAGATAATGCCACTGATTTTCCTGCTCTTCTATTCATATAGTGGAAGAGCTAAATGATTGACTGCTATAAAAATTCACCTCATTGTTCAAGTGTCATCTAGTGAATTAGAGAAGCCAGGGTCTGCGGGACTTCGCTAACCTTTTTCACAAAACAAATTAATATCTCAAGAGTGAGCTACAGCTTTTCCAAGCTTTCAGAATCTACAAATTTGAAATTATTGACTTCCAGCCATTCTCAATGTTGTTAAAAGTTCCAGGTGCATTTAAATGCAAATGCCTCCTAAAGCCTAGACAGAAAATGCACAGCGCAGGTGCATGCCTGATTCAATTAAAGTGCACATTTTTTAAAATATAATCTAAAGTCTAGAGAAATATTCATAACATTTAATTTTAAAGATAAAATAGCAACATATTTTGGGTAATAATACAAAAAAAAATCCCTTGAGGTTTGCGAGTAAATCACTTTAAAGAGTTATCTGCTAACCAACAACCTTTTATTTTCTTCTAAATCTTATCCTGTTGGTTTTGATATATATAATAAGAAATATTTTTGTTTGTAGTTAGCACAGCCTAAGAATAGTGTTCTTTATAATCCAATAACTAATTTTATGATCCAACGGTTAATTGTAATTGATTCATATACTTTGAAAGTTTGAACTTTCCCAGTGCACCTTACGTGCTTCATTCAGGTAACAAAAGTGCTTCACTCCTAGAGCTTCACCCTCTGCACACTTACACCAAGGCGCTTTTAACAACATTGACCAATATTACAGGAATATATGCCTTCTTTTCTTCAAGCATCTAGAACTTTGGGCATCTTATTTAGTAGATGACTAATTAATGCTCATTCAAAGATATCATTATCTTTTATAGAAATCTAAACATAAACAGCATTAATACTGCTTCAAAAAGGCCTTCATTAAAGAAAATAATAGTTTGGTAATCAGAAAATTTTTCATTTTAACAATGTTAAAGATTTCAAGATGTACAGAAACAAGGAAAAAAAAAAAAAAGAGAGAAAAAGAAAAAGAAAAAAGAACATGATTTATGAACAAAAGAGGTTCCATAGTGCGGACACCAAATATTATGCTGATTTAAACCAAATTTGTGCTTATTTGAAATTTGAATGATTTTGATTTTATTTTGATTGAGGATTTTATTGGATTGTATTCATGGCATGATTATAACGTTCCTTGTTGATGTAAGCTTGAAAACCCTATTAAAAGAGGTTCCAGTAAATGTTTGGGACGTTGAATTTTGAATGATTCAATAGATAAAAAATACTCAGTTGAGTTTCCTCTATAGCCTGGTGGTGATTCCAAGCAGTCCTAGGTAGTTAAAGCCTAGAGTTTGTGCCCATTTCCCTTGTTTCCCTTTATTTTCTATTTGTGTATCTACCAGTGCTGCATCAGATTTAGTATCAGAGCAAACCTCAATCCATCACAATCTTGTTTTTCCACACCATTATCCAAGACACCATCACCGGCACCAACAATATTAACCAATTCACATCCATGCCCACAAACCTGAAATCACCCGATCTGCCCAAATCCAACCACCCACAGTGATCAAAACACCACAAACTCTCACCCCACAGTCAGCCAACACCTAAAAATATGACTCAAATTGCACAAAATCCACAGTTATCACCTTGCTCCATAATAAAACTAGAGCTCAACCTCTATCAAGAACCCATCCTGCCACCATCTACAAAATCCATAGCCCAAGCCCCTGCTGTGAGCCCCACCATTGCCATCAAACCCATCATTCCCCTGTTGGCTCTAGGAAACCTCCATTCACCACTGATGAACTTCAACCTTGTAGCCAAGAGTGACCCAAAAAAAAAAAAAGACAAGAATGATTCGTATCCAAAGGCCCAGTGTCCACAAGCCTTCAAATCAACCCATTTGAAAGGTAAACAACACCCAAGCCCAGCCCAAATCAGTCCCTCAATCAACCTTGACACATTAAATGCCCAACCCATTACCCTAACCTAACCCATTTTTAAAAGAAGAAGAAGAAGAAAAGGAAATAAAACCCAACCCATTACTTATGCATAAGCCTGCGCCCTCCTTAACTCCACCCAATGACCTTGCGGTTGGATGGTGGAGGATTGCTCAACGCTAATTGACACTAGAGTACTGCCTATAGCTATACTCAAAAAGACCAAGTCTCTCCCACATAGGGGAATTGATGTGGGTACTAGACATTATACTGATTTGTTTGATGCGGGTACTAGACATTATGCTGATTTGAACCAAATTTTCTCTCATTTATACTCCAAACATAAGCAGTATATTGACAATGCAACATCTCTCCACAACTTTTTACCTTAACAAAAAGTGAAAATTTATTATTTTAGAGAACAACTACCATTAACATATCCATGTCACAAGTAGCATCATCCAATAACAAAGATACATGACAAGGATTCAATGCTTCTCAAAGAGATCAAAAGCACAGAAAGGATAACCTTTCTAAGCACATATAATCAAACAAATCCATCTTATTGACCTTATTATCTACCAACATAGCCGCATCGTGTAACTAAAACTAATTTGCCAACAAGTTAAAGTTTCAAATCATCCAAACCTAACGTCAAATTCTATTGGGATTTTTTTTACAAAGGAGAAATTTCAACAACATTTTTTTTTTTTGGGATAATTCAATAATTACAACGGAGGAGGGGGGATTTGAACCATGGATGTCATGGACACACCAAGAGGTGCCAACTAATTGAGCTACAACGCTTTTGACTAACAACATAAGCTAGAATAAAATCTAAGCTTATTAAGAACTAAAAAATTTGGTACTCAACTAACATAAAGCTACCCCCATGTTCTGTTAGATAACCAAGTTATAACTGCTTGAAATTTTCTATGATGCTACTGTAACAGTATAAGAATATAACGGTTTAAATCCACATTATACTAGTAGATAATGCAACTTTTATAAAAGAAAAGAGCATATTGGCAACTATTTGTATAGAAGTTAATTGAGCACTCACGGGTGTTTGCGATAGAAGCACACTTCGTCTACCATTAGCAGGTGTAACTACCAATGGATGATTATGCTCCTTTACAAATCTTGTAACAACCCATTTCCCAGTTTTCTCTTTCTTCACCACTATCATTGCCTTACAACCTTCCCTTGTGATCGCCCGAGGTTTCCTATTTTCACTTCTTTTGGGCCTCAATTTACGAAAACCCTCTTTATTACACACAAGTCGACGCCAAACAACTTTCCCATCACGCATTGATCTCCGAAATGCATCAACGCGCATGATGAACCCCATGCGAGTGGCGTATGCATCATAGAACACCTTGGCAGCCTCCTCAGATTCAAAATCCATACCCACATACGGCTCCATATCTGAACTCCCTTCAGTTGAAACCAAATCCTTCCCATTAGAACTCTCTATCATATCCCCATCCTCACCCGAAGAATGGTGTTCATCCACTGCCAGAAAACCATTTTGCACCCCTCATAACAACCAATCTCAAAAAAAAAAATGTAGAATAAAACAAAATAAAATCATGTCAAGGCCATCCCCACTCAACAACAAGTTCATCTATTCAAAAATCAATGATACACAAACAGATACCCAAGATAAATGTCTACAAAAACTCAATTAACCAAATTTTGGATGATGGGTACAAAAATTTACAGCATATCTATGAAGCTAACCCAAAAACCAGTCTTGACCCACATAATATACCAAGCTAAAAATAGGATTGCTAATGAGTAAAAACAAAACAAAACAAATTCAATAACAAGCTATTCTATTCAAAAACAAATGTTATACAAAAAAGTGTCTACAGAAACTCAATTAAGCAAATTTTGGATAATGGGTATTACAATTTTATAGCATATCTATGAAGCTAACCCAAAAACCAGTAGTAACCCACACAATATGATATCAAATTAAAACTGGGTTTGACAATGAAAACTATTTTCCGGACTTAGAATTTGATTTCCCAAAATTTTCGGGGCAAGCAAACAGAAACAACTTAGTTTGCCAAATCCTTAAAATATATATATATATATATATATATATCAAATTGAAATGACATGCGAAAAAGAAAAAAAGAAGAGTGAGTGATTCTTACTTGAATCAGAGATCCAAATCCCAAAAGCAAACAGCTAGAGAGGAAGATTCTTCGGAACGCAGAGTTCAGTTCAGACTTCAGTGTGTGTGGTCTACTACTCTCCTATGTCCTGCCACGTCAGCATCCGTTTTGGTTTGCTTGCTTATTTATTTTTATTTTTTAAATAGAGCTAATTATTTTCTTGAAATAAGTTTGTTTGCTTATTTTTTTATAGTTTAATAGCCTTAATTAGTTGAAATCTTTCAGTCAAAAAATTAGTTGAAAATGGAAATCTTGAACTTTTTTTTTTCTTTCTTTAATAGGATATGTTAGCTTAATTAGTAGGTTGTAAGTTTGTTTTGATATTGTACTAAAGGAATTTAAGTTTGTTCACAACACTTAACTAAGGGTGTCCATGGGTGAGGCCAAGTTAGTTTTGGACTCGACCTGGCACTTGACATGATTACCTTAATGAAGGATGAGATCCACCGCCAATCGAATGGATCAATTTGGTCAGATTTTCAAGTGGGCAACCCAACACTCGACCCATTTGAGGTTATTTCGAACCACTGAACTTGTCGCTCTTCTATCCACTTTTTGAGTAAAGATTAAATTTATTTGACTAACGTTTGCCCCACTCTTAAGGTAATTGAGTGAGATTCTCCCTTCTTGAACCAAGTGTTCGTTAATATCAAATCATATGTTGTTGCAAAAGATAAAAGTTACGGTAGGTTAACGATCAACATAAAATTTAGTCACTTTATTATGAATGGATCAATACAAATACTCTAGCCTTTCTTATAATAGAAATTATTTTCTCTGTAGTTCTGGTTAGCCTAAAAGTTGCACAGAATAGAATAACTTAGCCTCCTATAGTCTTATATTATGTTATGCACTTAAACACGATTGCCATTACTATAGCAACTTAGTCTCGAATATCTTAATTTCATGTTCTATACTGAATCACAATCCTTGAATCTAAATTATGTTATCACTCCTTGGCTAAAGTCTTCTTTCTTTAGATATTACCAAACACATAACCCTTAACCACAAAATCAAATAGCATAATTCTTCTACACCAGCTCGAGCCAAGGATGGAATGTAGCCTTGAAGCAAGAATTTTGCATTGAACACACAAAGATTCCTAAACCACCCTTTTGCAATTTCAATTTTTCCATTTAAGGTAGCTAAGCAACAAGCCAACAACAAACTCTAGTGAGCTCACCTTGGTCGCTACGTTACTACCATATGGATTAGCCACAGTCTCTCTTGTCTTTATAACCTTCATGAGGAAAACTAGACTTCTAGAGGACTGGGTAAATCCCATCAATCCAATGCTAACAAAATCAAAAGGCCCGGCACAAGTGGGTCCAGTTTGATGATAAAAGAAATATTGCCAAACTCAGTTCCTACAGATCAAACAACTCACTTGGAGGAATGCAGATCATGGTCCCTACATGGCCTAGCTATTGGCATGGACCATGGGGGCAGTACACTTCGGGCCTTTAATGTAAAAAATTTCTTTTTTTTTTTGATAATCAAAAGGGGGGTGAGGGCCACCATATGTGGCTTACTCCCCAAGACGTAACCTAATAGGAGTATCCACCGCTAGAGAATGTTAAATTGAGCCATACCTACTGTGACCGGGGTGCCACAGATCTCACCCTAGCACCCCAAGAAAGCTAGCAGAAGAGGCGCAATGCAAGTTAGGAGCCCACCCCCCACATGGTACCCGCCACGACTCGAACGAGAGACCTTGTGCTTGCATGTGGAATCTCTCCCAACTGGGCCACCCCTCCTGGGGCGTAAAAAATTCACTTAAATACCAACTGAGCACTCTCACTTAAAAAGCAGTGTTTACATTTTTTTTTTTGTTTTTTTTTAACTAAAGATCACTGTTTAAATGAGACAATTGTTAATAAATTATTTTTAAAAAAAATTAACACCATTTTCATTGGAAATATAAAAAATCATCAAAAGAATTGTTTTTTTTCTATTCTAATCAAAAGTTTCTAAAAATATTTCTTAAATTAATATCCTTTAGACATTTATTAACTTTTCCTTTATTTTAATTATATAAAATTCAAAAAATATTTAATATAATGTTTTAATTATAGGTGTCCCTCATTTTAATTAATAAAATAAAATAATCTTGTTTTTAAACAACGGACTTTGAGATCAAATTCATTCTTCTAGTAAGAATACTAGAAGTGTGTTTGTGCTAAAACTGAAAATGATACTAGATCAAATTCTTATTTTTTTTAATATTGAACATAACCTATTATGATTATCTGGTTCATACAATTGTACATAAAACTCAAAATCAAAACAATTTTAGTTCATACAAATCTCTCTCTCTCTCTCTCTCTCTCTCTCTCTCCTAGGCCACCAAAAAAAGAAAAAGAAAAAAAGTTATAATATATTTTAGTCCACATAACTATGTAAGTTTTGAGGGTAACACTTAATCTAGGGTTTTGCATATAAAATAAAATCACTTATAGTATTTGTTTTATGTTAAAACAATACGTAAATATGTTGGTATATAAGCAACTCACTATTTGTTTTCACAAATGTTTAATGTTTTACCCATGAAATACCACTAGGGGTTAAGTGTTAGGCTCTGAATTTTAGAGGGATTCCACATAAGGAATTTGTGCATTTTGATTAGTAATTGTGTGGTATCTTTTTGTCAAGATCCATTAAGTTTGAGCTATTAAAGTACCCCAAAACTATGATTTTTAGTAAAAGTTAAAAAAAAAAAATTAAAATTAAAAAAATGTAAAATTCTATCATTTAAAGGTATTCAACATTTTATAGTTGACGAATATTGGTAAAAGGATCACATTGTCAATGATTTTAAATAGACTAGGTAAGCAGGTCAGGTCGGAAAAGTTCGAGTTTGATCTAATTGAGTATAATTTTGAACCATATCAAACTAAACTGGGTTGCAAAATCAGTGACTCTTACTCGCTCTTTGTTGGGTTAGGTCCCTTTGGTATGGCCAACATTTTCTTCAAATGAGGAATTTTTTTTTTTTTTTTTTTAAAAGGAACTTAAGTATATTATTTTTGTCTTCCTTTCAATATAAATACGAGAATAAAAAATGAAAACACTTAAAAATAAAAGTTAAATAGTACCTAAATTCTTATGTTTTAGGGTCTAAGATTCACTAGTTTAATAATTTCACCAAAAAAAAAAAAAACAGATGTCATAAACCAAATATTAACCTCAAGTGCAATTGTCATATGTAAAGCATGAAATAAATTTAAATCATCTACAAAAAAATATTTAAATATATAAAGCACTAAGAATAAAGCATATCATGATAGGCAACAAAAAGTAATTAATTAATATGGAAATCTATAAGTAAACTTATGAAAACTACTTAATCCACTCAATGTTAATATTAGATCCAGAGCTCTAAATATTAATATTTAGGGATTGCATCTCAAGTTGTGAGCAATTGTGTTAGTATTTTAATAAATAGTATAGAAATTTTATATAAAGTTTAGTATACAATGAAATTGGGTTAACAATAAAGAAATAAAATTTTAGATTCTATAACTATGGTTTTTCTGTGATGGATTAAATATTACTTTCAAATTCATATAATTAACTTCCAGTGATCAAAGCTGGGATAAACAAATTCAAACAAGCAGGGGTATATCAATGTCAAACATGCAAATACAATAACTAAATAATCTAGTAATAACAATAAGCCAACAACCTAGGGTAAAAAAATACAAACACAAAATTATGAAATTATGTGAAGAAATATATAGGAAGTACTTGCCAAATTCATCAATTGCTGATTAAAGAAAGATAGCACATAGCATATAATTTGATACCATAAATAAAACAACCAAAATGTTTTTAACCTAAATCCCAAATATGTAATAACCAATTCAGCCTTATTAATTAAGGTTTTTTTTTTTAATAATTTATGAAAACATTATTGTTAAGGTTGCCAACTACTAAATGTAATCACTATGTGCGCATTTGCCATTGGCTTAAAAAGTCAATTTTTTTATTATTCAGCTTATTTTTGATACTATTCATGGGTCTCATTGCACTTTTTGATACTATTTATGGGTCACACTGTACTATTTCAGCTACCTTTTAGCTTTATTTACAGTATATTCAGTAAAACAAATTTCAGTTTCAGCTAAATAAATTGTTTTTAAACAGACATATATCCTTCAATCACTAACCAAACTGAAGGTCTAAAGAGAGAAGATTAGCCATGGTAAGGATTTTGTATGAAAAATTATTGTCAAAGTTGCCAACTACTAAATGCAACGAGAGCTAATAGGTGACAGTTTTATGAAAGAAAATTAGAGCATATACTATTTCCTTCAATTACTAAGTAAGGCTAAATATCTAAAGAGAGAAGATGAGTCATGAATAGGGTTTTTGTATGGAAAAATTACAGTCAAGATTGCCAATGAAGAAATGCAACGGGAGATCTTAGGTGATTGTTTAGAGGAAGAAAATCAAAGCATACACTATCTCCTTCAATTACCAGGCAAGACTAAATCTCTTAAAAGAGAAGACAAGTGATTGATAGAGTTTTTGTATATATATATATATATATATATATATATATATATATAAGAATTTAAATCAATGTTGTCAACAACGAAACACAATTGGAAATCTCAGGTGACTATTCTGATTAAAAAAAAAAAGATCAGAGCATACACTGACTCCTTCAATTACTAAGTAAGAATGAAGGTATAAAAAGAGAGGATGAGTCATGAATCAAGATGGAAATAATGAGGTTATTATCTTTTTTTTTATAAAAAAAATTAACCTTACTCGACCCGTCATTTTAGTATGCTGATTTTCCGATATGAATTGACAAGTTTTTCACATATTCAAACACACACACATTTGTTCCTTTTTTTTTTGGTATTAAATCCATTTTTTGAGGCTCTTTTTATTTATTTATTTTTACTCAATGGATTAAAATAACAGCAAACTAAAATTTAGAGAGATCAACCAAAAAATATATATATATATATATATATTTTATTTTTTTTAAAGAAGCAAATCAAGAATCCAATTACAAAGCCCACATGACTATGAGCCGAGCACCCAAGTCCTCCTTTGCCAAAGGGTCTCTCTCTCTCTCTCTTTCTCTCTCTCTCTCACATGACACCCAAGACTCCTTTCCACGTTTTTTCTCAAAACCCAAACACACTCTTCTCTTTTCTATAATCTATTGCTTCAGTTTTTGAAACCCAATTCTCAATTCTCAATTCTCCATAGTCCATGAAAGCCAAACCTCACTTCTCCCACTCCGTACCATCGCGCACACATACAGTAAGTCTTTTTCTTTTTTTCTTTTTAGTTCTTTTTTTTTTTATATATCTCTGTAATTATGAGCTAATTTTTTCTGCTCTGTTTGGTTGATGAGAAAATGTGTGGGAATTTGATATTTGCATTTCTTTTTAATTTGTTGAAACTTTGTTCAGACTTTCCGAAAAATCAACATGTTGAAAACTGTACTATTTGATTATTGTTTTTTTTTTTTTTTTTTTTTTTTAAATACAAAGTATATGAATGGGCCCATTTTGTCTTATTCTATTTGTATTAATTTTTGTGGGTTTTTAATTCTGATAAGGTAGGGAAAGCTTGTTATGATCACTTCAGTGAACTCTTTTTTGCTAATTATGTTTCTTTACACCTTGAATTATTATTAGTATTTTCATACCCAATAAAAAATTTTGATTTTTTTAATAAGTATGGTAATTTTTTAGGGAAAAAAATTAGGTTCAGTTGCTTAGATGCTATTCAACCATATGGTTTGTATTGACCAATGTAGTAAAAGTAATGTTAAATTTCCAAAGTACCATTAAATTAAACCGTGTGATTCATTGGTCATTGCAACCAAGTGAGTAATGTTAAAGACGCAACAGTTGGGTTGGCAAGTTTTTACTGGTTCTTGTTTGAACTCACCACTCACGTCACTTTTTTACCTACCAATAATAACTTGCCACCTTGACAATTGTGAAATTTTTTGTGGCTCTGGACTTATTGGCAGCCATATGGTTGAATTTAATTGGAGAACCTAAGGTATAGTATGTAGGTTTTGAATGCGCAACTTTACTTTCTACTTATTCTCATAGGAAGAAGAAGTGCAGTTTGAGCCAGCGCTCATTGGGGAATGGGGAAGTAAGTATAAAAGATGTGACAGGACATTCTTTGAAGAAATTATACTTTAGAATCTTAGTTGAGCAATAGAATCTAAATAAAGAATTACAAGGAACATTGCCTGAAGCTTGGAACTTGTCAAATATAGAGCTTAGGAAGATGGATTTGAGAGAGTCTCCATTAAGTTATATGTAATTAAAAGTATGATGATTTCTTTCCTGCCAAATCATCAGCATAAATGAGAACTGCCCTCCAAATCATACCACTCTTGTGACAAACAAAATCCCTTTCCACCCTGAGTTAAGGAAAAAAAAAAAATCTCTTTAGCAATGTAACAAAAGCAATTTAAACTAATCTCTAAAAACAATTAATCACGATCCCCAATTTATCTTAGAAATACATTGTAATGATAAACCAGAAAGACTCAATTACCCATAGATAACTTGAGCTGTGGTGCCTATATGCTTAGCCTATTACTTTAGTTTATGTCTTGTCAATTAAATCTACAGTCTAACTGTTTTTATGGCACAAGAGTTTCCTTTAGAAAAAAAAATTGCATTCTAATACACAATGACTTGGATTACTCATGAAATTACTAAAATTGGGGGGTGGGGGGGGGGGGGGGGGGGGATTTATAAATGCCTAAGTTATCACCAAGGCATTCATGGTCCTCGAGTTGTGAACTCAGGTGGGTCCAAGTGGGGTAGTAATTTTTTTTGGTAAGTTTACACACGCACCTAGTGGACTCTGAGCCGAAAGCCTTGCCCTCCACCCTTGAGCTGTAGCTCATTGGCAGTATGTTGTAACTTTCCTTGGTAAAGGTGGTAGACAAAGCCTTCTTCTAATCAAAGGCCATAGTATGCATAATCAGACCAAATTGGACAATCCAATACACTTGTTTTAACATCAAGTAGATTTTGCTTTGGGTGCCTTTGCCTAAGTAGGCCAACCATAGGTCTAGTAAGTGAATGTGCCCTAAGGAGACTTGAATCTATTCTATTGCTTCAATTTCATAAACATTTTAAAATGAAAATTTCCTGGGGCACACAATATGTTGAAATAAGTCAAATGACACTGTTCTGACCTAATGTTTAAGAGGAGTAGCGAAAATTCAATAAACTGGAAGTTTTTAAACTAAGAAGATAGCATTCTTACTTTTTTTATTATTTATTATTATAAACAAGAAGATAAATTTCTTATATGCATACTATCATAGGTTTAGTGGGCAGCTAGCTAACCTGTGCAGCCATTTTGTCCCAACAAGGGTTGCAAGCAAACTAATGGGTATTTTATTGGTAACAATGCACCCATGTGGCTTACTCAAAGCTATGTTGGTGCAAAACATGCACTTGGTAGAAATATGGCTATTTTTGTTTTAATAGTATGAACAGTTTATAATACAGCTAAACCCAAAGTTTTGGGACTCAAGCTTTTTTGTTGTCGTCACTGTTATAATAAAATGAGGTGGGAAGAGAAGTAACTTCAAAACTAGCTGGCACTACTAAGCTAGTTCAACATTATACTAATTAGTCACCATCCCACAAAATAGCATTCTAACTAGAATCCTTACTGATAAGATGGTATATCAATATGCTTGGGTGACAGTAATCCCATAAGTTAAAAAACAGCCTTAATCGTAGAACTAATTATAAAAATGTTACATAAGCCAAGAAATATTGCAAGACAAATGGCCATAAGCAAAGTCACATGCCCTGGACAAGCTTGTTTGTGACATCCTTCACATTATATTATGTGACTCTCTTGTCGTGGCCTTCATCACTTCTTTCAATATAGTGATTTTTGTTCTACCATCTTGAACTCTAGAGCCTTGAGAAGGTAGGTAGGTGATATTAACAAGTTTCTCCTACTTGCTTATGTCCTCATGAGCTGAGGGGCCCCAAGTCCAAGTTTCAATTCCCCAGGTTGCTGCAAGACCCACAAAACTTAGATTGACACTCCCTGGATAATGTGGGTGTTCAAATATAGCATTGGAACAGCATCATCTGCCTCATCAAGTTTAGTGACTTTAGTCCCATTACCAAGTGATGGTTGTCTATCTCAGTGACTGAATCTCCACTCTCCCTTCCATCTTCAAAGTTAAGTGGACATCCTTAATCTCCAAAGTTCAACCCAAGTGGACTTCCTTAATGATACTTTGGAATGGCTTAGCTTTAGAGTTTAGAGTCTATGGTCTGAATCTAAATCTCGTCAATTGAGATTCGCAAACCCAAGCGCTTTGATTCCCTTAGACTAGAGATTCTTTAAGTTGCACCTGTGTCCAGAAGGGGTAGAAATTCAACTTCTCTTCCTCTAGGAAAGACTTCCAAGTTCCTTGGCCCTTCATGACTCTGGCTTGTCATCTTTGGCCTTCTTCAACTTCTTTACTGGAATCGACCATCTCAATACCCTTAACTTGATAGTCTCTCACTGTCTGACAATTCACTTTCCTTTCATTTGGTCACCTTGTTCACTCTTTCACAAGTTGGATTCACAGATAGGTGATCACCATTTTTAAATGTGTAGTTAAGTAGACATTACTAGCATAACAGGTGGTTTGATCATTACTTTCCTTCTAGATATATATTTGATTTGTACCTTAAAAATGAGGTCCTATCTCAAAGGAGGTCAAAGGTGGTTTGATGAGTTGGTATATTTATGTACTAAAAACTATGTTATCAAGCTTGAAACACTTCTCAAGTTCCTTTATTATTGTGCACTAATTCTTTGCAACTGTGGTAAAGCTTGAAAAATGACCTGAGATACACATACCATGTGGTTGAGAAAGCTTTGCATCATAATTGCCTGTTTGACTGCAATGCCATTCTAATAATTTTCTTAGTAAGTTTGAATGTAAAAGTAAAACTCTTGATTGATAAGCTTTAATTTAAAACTTTTGAAAGCAAAAGTTTCAAACAGAATTTGATTGGACATACTTATATAAAAATAAAAATAAAAAACAGAATTTTGATTGGACAATAAAGGAAATGGCTCTACTCTTTTTATTATCATTATTATTTTCCAAATTCTGGCTGGATAATGCCATTACTCAAAAATATGAAATGAGTTGTATTATCTTCAGTTGATGTATCTCACCAACATAAATGATGATATCTACATGGATTTTTGTGGCAGTGGATTTGGAGAAAGAAGTTGAGGTAATAAACAGCTCTCTTGAAGTTAACACAGGTTCATTCGAAGAAGGTGCAGTTCTTGAACCTTATGTGGGTATGGAATTTGATTCTGAAGATGCTGCAAGAAAATTCTATGTTGAGTATGCTAGACGGGTAGGATTTATTGTGAGAATAATGCAACGCCGCCGTTCTGGGATTGATGGGAGAACACTTGCCCGTCGACTTGGATGTAATAAACAAGGTTTCTCTCCTAATCATAGGGGGACAATTGGACCAGAGAAAAAACCACGGCCTAGTGCACGTGAAGGATGCAAGGCTACTATTTTGGTGAAGATGGAAAAGTCTGGGAAATGGGTTGTTTCAAGATTTGAAAAAGAGCATAACCATCCTCTGGTTGTTACTGCCAATGGATTTAGCACATCGGTAAGTTTACCTGACTTAAGTAATTGTTAAGGTTGATTAACTTCACACTTGTTCATTATTTCTTAGTTTAATTCTTTTAATCGTTGAGTTTCTTGCTTGAGCTTTTCCACATTTTGCGAGTTCATTCAAAGTCTTAGTTCCATATCATTCATTTGTGTGACTGTTACTGAGTTGTTTCTGAACTTGATAAATTGATGTCTACTTTTGTTGTTATAAGTAGACCAGTTATGGCATATTCCGTCCCAAATTCCTCACTTCCCACCGGTTGAATCCATGAGCTAGCTCATGGCACTTCCTCATCCTATAATAATGAACTGGAGAGTGAGATCATGTGTCAAGACTCAATGGGTGTTCATGGACTCCAGATGATAAACATATAATTTGTTTAAGATTCATTTTTATACTAGAGATTCAAGTGATAGCCCAACAGTAATGACATCCTTTGCAATGCTCCATGTCTGTTGTTCAAACTCCACCTTCCCCCTCTTCCCCCACCCATCATCCACCTATCCAAAAAAAAAAAATTACTGTGTTGTGGATCAGTCTTATCTTTTTGGTTTCTTTCCTGTTTAGTTTTTGATTCATTTCTGATTCAGCTAGGAAATGAATATTTTTCCATTCTGTCAGGGTGATAAGGATAAGAAAATTGAAGAACTTACAATGGAGTTGGAGCGTCAGGAGCAGCTGTGTGCTGCTTATCGAGAAAAACTACTCAGTTTTATGAATAATGTTGAAGATGAAACAGAAGAACTGTCCTCTAAAATCCAAGTTATAGTTGACAATGTGAGGAAAGTTGAATCGGAAGTGCAAAAACATTCCCGCCATAGATAGCCTTGGCATCTAAGTATATATTTGCTAGATTTGAGATTGTGTATAATCCATATTGAGTTTCATGAATCCTTCTGGTGATCTCTAGGGCTTACTAGAATCAGTTTCTATTAAGTCCAGATTGTATTCAACATTGTACCGGCTTTAAATTGTTTTGTTAGTATAAATGGAAGTTCAATAATGTTCTCTCTCTCTCTCTCTCTCAACGTAATTTCAGGATATCTCTCGTTCTTGTTTGTTCTTCTCTGGCTACATTGCTAACTGTAGTAATAAAATTTCCAGAGAGTATAGATCCTAAAGAGCCAGAATTGATTCTTGCTTTTGAAACAGTTTCTATTTTAAATTCAAAATTAGGAGAAGATAAGTACATACCTCACTACCATATGACATGTTGAAATTATTTACAGAAAACTGTTATTGAAAACAATTATATTTTCATAGACTATGAAAATGATATAAATATATATATTATTTCTAACTTTGATTCTCAGTTTAGAAAAATAAAACCATTGTTTTTCCATGGTTCTGAGTTTTTATTTTACTTGGGTTTTTTGAAAGGTGAAAAATTATCAAACCTCCAAGGATAGCACAATTGGACGGGGAATGCATTTCCTGAAGTAGAGTTTATTTTGACAAATTGAGTAATATTACTTACACAATATTTTACACAACAAATTTCACAATTATTGAATTAATAGATTATTTTTGATTTTATATACGCTCACTATTGACATCTCTTTATTATCTACTATTAACAAGTTGTCACCTTGACACTTGTGAAATTTGTTATGAAATATGTTTGTTGTGATTTTAGACTTATGTGGTTAGAAATTATATTTTCTCCAAAAAAAACTTAATTATAAAAGAAATATATTTTTTTAATAAATAAAAAAACCACCGAACAAGCCCATATGATGGTACACAACCAAACAGGCCTCAAGGACATAGAATCATAGATGAGCCCAATTCCTTTTATTCTTTGGGGGATGAAATAAAACCAATTATTTCTGCTTTAAATGATACACTTAGGCCTTACAAATAATGTTTGTTCAAAAAGCTTTCAATAATATCTGAAGTTTTACAAAGTTAATACCGACCTTGAAGCTTTCTCATTAGCTTTAGTAAAAAAAATATATTTTAATCTCAAAAAGTCACTTTATTTACTTTACAACCAATTTAGCAATACACATTAACATTCCACCCTTTTTTTTTTAAGGCAAAATTAACATTCCACTTTTCATTGTGCAATACAACATAATATAGAAATCTAAAATAATAATTTTCTATATTATTTTTTAAAACTAACAAAGTATCAACTCAAATTTAGGACACCCACCTAGCCACTACAGATTTGAGACACCCACCTAACCTCATCTCAATCTTGTCACCCAAACCCAAACCTTCTAACCCAATCCAAAAACCACTGAAGTACTCTAATTTAAAACAATGAATGAAAATTAAACTTGCTTATTAAAATCAATTCATTTCTCTCCTAAAGTTTCTAATTATGGAGGGAAATAGAATTTAACATTTGAGTAAAACGTAATAGAAATAAATAACAATGTTATTTTAATCACATTATTTTTTTATATTAAAGTTCTAAACAAAAGATAACATTTTAAATTTTTAAGTTTTTTTTTTTTTTTTTTTTTGAGAATCATTAAGGTTTTATTTTATTTTAACTTTAACCTCCATCTTTTACTGTTTTACACCAAGTATTAACTGCTATAAAAAAAAAAAAAAAAAAAACAATTTCAAATTTTCACTGCTTTCTTAAAAATAAGTAGTATATTTTTAATTTTCTTATCAGGTGTTTTTTTTTTTTTTTTGATCTTCAACTTATAAATTCATTAAACTGAAATAGGAGCCAAACGGCTTACATCATTAAGCACTTGATTAACGATCATAGGTGGGGTATCTTCCACCCATATATCACATTCGTTTACAAACTTGGCATATCTTGCCATAATATGCGCTGCTGAGTTACTGCCTCTACGTGTGTGAACCACCTCCCACGCATCAAGACATTGCAGTCCAAGGCATGTGCCTTCAATCACTTTCTGGATGTTACTTTGCACCGGGCCTTGCTTGCAAAAAGAGTTGACCACTACCTGAGAATCACACTCAATAACAATCCGACCCAGACTAAGGTCCCTTGCAAATTGGACCCCTTCCTCCACGGCTTTCGCCTCTACCTCCAGCGCCCCCAAAGGCAACTCCAGTCTTCTGCACAGAGCTCCCATGATTTGGCCCTTTTCATTCCTGACCACCACACCAATGCCGCAGCTTCCTGTCTCCCTGAACACTGCCCCATCCGTGTTGACTTTATACCAACCTTGCTTTGGCGGATTCCACATATGTGCAGCACTTTGATGGTCTCTCCTCAGTGGTGTTTTCTCCTCTTTAGTCTCTTCAATATATGCTGCCACATACTTGATTATCCCCTCCTGCCCTTTGCTAAGACCACCATGAATCACCGTATTTCTATTATTCCACAAACTCCACGCTGTCACAGCAAAAAGCACCCAATTTGTGTTTGGATGAGAATCCATAACCTCCCACACAATATTCAAAAACTCAGGCACCGGTTCAGGCAGAGCAGGGAGTTTGATTTTTGATCCACACCAAACTTCCTTGGCTAATTTGCAGTCCCATAGAATATGCCCCGATGTCTCACTACACCCACACAGAGCACAGCCATCCTCACAGCTAATTCCCTTCCCCTTTAGCCTATTCCTAGTGGGTAGAATATTCTTGCAAGCCCTCCACATGAAATGTTTTATTTTGTTTGGACAATCCAACCGCCAAACCATTTTCCAAATTGCTCTCATCTTTGCATTATCCGAGCAGCTGCCTATATCAGATCTTGTTGGTCCCTCTTTTAGATAACTCTGAGCTACCCCGTATGCACTCCTCACAGAAAATTTTCCATTTGAGGTCCAGGCCCATATAACTGAATCAACAGGCAGTCTACTGCTGATTGGGATGCCCAGCACCAGCTCTGCTTCATGTGGGAGAAAAGTGCTCCTAACCTTCGCTGTATCCCAGCACCTCCTACCGGCATCAATGAGGTCCGAAACCATCACTGCGTCGTCCTGTGTTCGCCGAGGGCTGATTATTTTAAAGGAGTCAGGTCGCGGAACCCACCTATCGTTCCAGATATGAACATTAAGGCCATTACCAATGCACCATCTAGCACCTTTCGAAATTATGTCCTTAGCCGCCATAATACTACGCCACGCGTAGGAGGGTCTCCTACCCACTTAAGCATTTAAGAATGACTCATTTGCAAAATACTTAGCTTTGTAGACTCTATGACCCAGAGAGTTTGGGTTCTCCACCAATCTCCACCCTTGCTTTGCTAAGAGAGCTAAGTTGAACGCCTTGAGATCCCTAAACCCCATACCTCCCTCGGACTTTGGCTTACATAACTTCTCCCAAGAAACCCACGCCATTCTCCTCTCCCTTCCTTTTTCGCCCCACCAGAAATTACCCATCATTAAATTACTATTTTTTGTGTCTCATCAAAAACACTATTTTTGTTCTCTTCTTTTTATCTTAAGTCTAAACCCTCTCCGTTTGGTTTCCATGAAAACGTGGGAAAATAAAAAATATTGAAAATTTGAAACTTTGAGTCTTGGGGCTGAAACCATCTTGAATTAAAATAAGATAAAAACTCTAACCAGAGCAATCCAAAATTGTTTTTATTAAGAGTTTGGGTGAGAGGAGGGTTCTGATTTCTTGGGGATTTTACCTTGATTTTCTCAGCTACATTGATTCAAACACCATGCTCTGAGAAAACCCATGTCAGGTATGGACCCAAGTTCTTATCTTTAAAGTTTCGATATGTATGATTGTTGGGTTTTGCTAATTACTGTGTAAATTTGAAATTTTTTGGCGTTAAAAGCTATAGGCTGGTAGTTTGTGTTGCAAAATTTGATTTTGCTACACCCATCTGCATTGTAATTGTAAAAGCTATTGTTCAATCCCTCAAATTCACAATTTTGATATATAAATGTTTCCCACCCTGCAGTTCTTCAGTAATTGTTTCAGTTTTAAGAGGATTTTTACCATCTTACTAACAACTAATAATGGATTAGGAAGTTGCATTTCATTTTTTTTTTTTCGTTTCTTGTTGCTACTCAACTAATGACTTGTTTGATTTGTTTGTTCTCTTTGTAAGTGAAGAATTGTTGCATTATGTTGGGTTGTAGGTGTAATTCAAGTTGGCTTGCTTCTATATAATATTTGTTTCTTGATTTAATTTTTTTATTGGAAAGTCACACATGCACCTCATGGGTGATCTTACCTTCCATCCTTTATTAGGGAGGAGGAAATGTCATTTGAGCTAGAGCTCCTTGGCTTAATTAGGTTGTACTCATGCTCTTAAATCTGGATTGCTTGTTTTACTTAAAACCTTGTCATTGTTCGTCGTTCTCTTTTGAAAGAACTCAAGTCTGTCGTGACAGAACCATGGAATCTTGCAGAAACTTGGGATGATTTCTACCTATAAAAAAAGTGATTGTTGTATTAATAAGAAAAATATAAAAAGGTTTCTTATTTTGACATTTAAATAATGAAATTTTTATGCAATTAATACCATTTTTCTTGCTTGATTTTTTATTTGAAGAAAAGAGCTTTTCACATAAACTAACTGTTCACTTTCTGAATATTTTTGACTACTTATAGTAGAAATTGTATTAATATTCATAATATTAACATTAATTAATACAATATGAATATTCATATTCGCAGAAGCATACATGCATAAGCATGTGTGTTCGGGAAATCAAGCACTCATGTATACACCGTCATCCACCTTGCGTGCACAAAACATGCATTCAGGGTTACACTTACACCCTTACTTCTGTAACTACTAAAAGTTTGAATGAAGGCACGCGTGGTTTCTAGAAGTGAAAGTGAGATTTAAATGAATGTGACATGGGACATATTTAGAGAGTCTATCTACATTTGCTTGTGGTGGGCTTTTGGTTTGGAAAAGTTATGATCTCATGGTTAGTTATGGCAAGGGAAAGGCTTTAGGGTTTGAAAAGATTCAATTTTTGGTGGCTGACGGAGCTGGGAATTGAGGAATAAAAAAAGAAAGAAAAAGATTAGGATTATAGTTTTAGGGTTCTCTCAAGGGGTTCTTTGATGGCGATTTGATTGAGAAAGTATGTAAGTTTTTAGGCATGTAAGGAGAAGGGCTTGATTTGGGTTTGTAAAGAATGAAAGATAGAAAGTTTTTTGTTGTTTAAGGGCTGTATAAACAGTAATGGTGTGCCAAATAATAACAAGAGAAAACACTCATCATTCCATGGTCTCTGAATTTGAGTACATTGAGCACATATATATAAGGGCTTTTTCTTGTACTAGTAGCATTGGAAATCCTAATTGGACTTGTAAACTAATGACTCAATAAAATCTAAATGAACACGAACTTGGACTTGAAGAAAATAAACCAAGACACTTCAAATCTCGTAAAAAATTCCAAACCTGACTCAGTTACCTAATATCCTTGTGATTAATTTGGATAGGAGTATTTAAAGAGAAGGGTTTTGTTTTCAATTTTTAGTTTAAATTAAAGTTGTAATTTTTAACCATTAATGACTGTTAGTGTTTAGTCAAGAAAGGTGCATGCACAAGAATTATTGTTGCCAGGAATGTAAGCTTTCTAAATCTTTTTTTACTTTATAAGAGTAAACTAAGAGCCTGATATTTTGCATTTAATAAATAGATGTGCTCTGTGCTACTGTATTGTTCACCTATGGGCTGAAGTTGTGTTTGGCTATATGACAATTTAGTTCCACAAAACTTTGCAATTGCTACAATTTGATTGCCTAGAATTCGGAATAAAAATGAATCGTTGAGGGTTCTTTAGATGGAACCCTAACTATTCATTTTAGTCCAACACCCCCCCCACACACACTATGGTAACATCTGGCATTCTCATGATAGCAAGGTGCTCCCCTTTATTTTGAATACCCTCCAATCTGATGTTATGGAACCTGTATAATCTGAAATTCTGGTAATAGATACCGGGGCTTTGCAATATTTGATTGATCGCAATTCTGTATATTCCATTTACTTTAGAAGCTACCAAGGAATTCATTAGAGGAATGTTTCCAATGGAAACTGAGCATTTCGTGGTTTAAAAATGCCAAATCTCATAGTAAGAGTTGATGAAGGGTAATCACTGAAACCAGTATTCTTAAGAACAAAGAGTCAAGAGGAAAGAAGGGGGGGGGGGGGGGGGGGGGGGTAATGTAGCAGTTGATGTTTGTGTACTAATTGTGATAAGGCTACCACTGGGAAAATTGTGATTTCCTCTAATAATGATTTTCTTATCTGCCTTGAGAATGATGCCTTTATTCTGTTTCACCATGGTTTGCCAAATTCAGAATGCCTCGTGTTTTGTTTTTCTGTTCTCATTAACTATGTTCTTGTGGCATCTTTGGTTTTTAATTTTACGCTAAGTTGTCCAATCTTTGTGAAGATATTAGAAATAGAGTTGCTCAGCAAAAAAAGATATTAGAAATAGTGTTGATTTAATATGACCTTCTGCCTGCAGCTTCATGATGGACTGGAAGCCTGTCTAAATCTGTTCAGGGAGGATGATGGAAAGCCCATCTAATCAAGCTTTTGATTCAGATGAGAGTGAAAAATGTTTGCAAATTGAAAGCTTCGTTGAGCATGAATTTGCTGATTATGATCTTTCAAAGGATGTTGATGCTTGTATAGGTGAAATTGATAAGATAGTAGAACAACCAAATGAAAGTTTTCCGTTAATAGGCAATGTGTTAGAACCATACATAGGCATGGAGTTCAAGTCAAGAGATGATGCTCGAGAATTTTATATTTCTCATGGTAGGCGTATTGGGTTTACAGTACGAATTCATCATAATCGGCGCTCACGAATGAATAACATGGTTATTGGTCAAGATTTTGTTTGTTCAAAAGAAGGTTTTCGTGAAAAGAAGTATGTGTACAGGAAAGATAGAGTTCTTCCTTCACCTCCTCTCACCAGAGAAGGTTGTCCTGCAATGCTGAGGCTAGCTTTAAGGGATGGAGAAAAGTGGGTTGTTACCAAATTTATACAAGAACACAATCATACATTATTATCTCCGAGTAAAGTTCCATGGAGAGGATCTGGGAAAAGTATGATAAGTGAGGTATGCTTTTTTTGAAATTCTCTATGATATGATAGGTATTGTTGCTTATTGTGATGTCAATTTGAATTTTTCATTTGTATGGAGTTAATTGGTTATGACAATTTTTTTGTTACTGGTGGCAACCTGCTTGGCTCAAGCCAGATTGCTTTAGCCTGTTAAGAACAGGACAATTCAGTTCCAAACTTGTCTCAAGATCTCATGCGCTGGTCTTGGTTTTCAAGTTAAAGCCACAGCTCTGTGGAGCTGTTCAACATACTTTATGCTGGGCTTCAGTTTTGTTAGCCCTTTTGGGCTTTTGAAGTGTTGGATGATGTGATATATGTCAACTTATATGCTTTGTTATATTATTTCTATTGATCCCACTTGCTCAAAATGCACCATGAACCATAGCATGTAGTCATGTACAGCATAATACAATTTCATATTTTTTGCACACACACACACACACACATACGAACCCATTGAACTTACCCATCACCTCTTATTATAAATAATGCGATTAACAGGAAATCTCACACAAAACTTACAAGAAAAGATTCTAACATATACAATGGAAGGTAAAAAAAAAAAAAACCATAGTGACGAAAATCGTGAACAACTTATGCTTTCTATGTCTTATTTTTCATAGCATCTTGATTACATATATTTTTTTGGAATTGTGAATCCCCTTGTCTTTTATCTATCTATGTTATGTTTTGTTATGATTTTGTCTTTAGTATTTTAAAGATGTGACTAGTATTTTAAAAGGTCATGTGAGGCATGTGAATTTTAACAAATTGGATGTTAGGATTTCATTGTTCTATGTGAGATGGAGGATTAGGATTCTAGGATTATTAAAGAGTATTATAAATAGCATTATTTTGTTTCATTGTAGGAGCCTTTGAAGTTGATATTTGATTGTTCCAACATCAATCCTATTATCTTTTCTATGCTAAATCTTGTTTTTTTGTTGGACTTTTGTCTTAAACCCTTCTGCACTAGATCTAAGTTCTCTTGACTCAGTTATGGCATACTTCTCATACAAAAGGTCCAAAATGCACATGTTTGTAATATAATATGCAGTCTAATTATTTTAATTACCCTGCTGCTTAAAATTTAAATATATTTGACATTATTCTACAGTGTCTGTAGCCAACATTAATAAGATTTTTATCTTCTTCACCTTAAGAACATTAGGCATATTTTCAACCAAGCCATTTGATCTGTAATTGAGAGAACTTTTTTTTTTTTTTAAAAATTTCTTTAGTGAAAGGTTCTCACTTCTTTCAAGAATGGGTTATAACTATTTGTTTTCTACCAAGTTAGATTTTAGCAATAGATTCCATGATAAATCAAGGTGGTTTCTGATATTTGGGACAATTTGGACCAGGCATCATTTGATTCGGTGAGCAGACTTTTAATTTTGGATACATTTTTTTTAAATATAAAGATTTTTGGACGATATGTCTTCTTGGCCATTGTATACCCTTCCATCTGTTGAACCATTTACAAGAGGGTGAAGTAACAAAAGATTTGGTAGTGGGAACAAGATTAAATCAATTTGTAGCTCTCAACTCACTGAGGAGACATGTAGCACTTGCAACGTTTTACCTTTTCTAACTTTTGATTAGATTTTTCTAGTACATGACTTGGGACAATTGATACAAAGAGATACAAAAATAAGGAGGTTATTAAGTAGTGCAATGCGTGGATTAAAACCGTTTCTGAAAAGGTTGTCAAGGCAACAAGCAAGCTCAGATGAAATATATCAGATTGCAAGTTTGAAGGTTTTAATTCCATGGTCGTAAAAAAACTGTTTATTGCTATAAAATTGATGGATGCCTTCCCAAAATATCAGAATTGGCTGGATGGAAGAAAATGTATTTATCAAAGGGTAGGAGATTTACTCTTCTTAAGAGTATGTTGTCTAGAATTCCGACAAATTTCCTGTTCTTGTTTACTATTCCTACTAATGTGACTAATAGGATAGAAAAGATCCAATGGAATTTCTTGTGGGGTGGGAGAGAAGGGGAATTTAAGTTCCAGTTGGTCAATTGGAACCTCTTGCGTACTCCAATAAATTTTGGTGGATTGGAAGTGAGGAAATTGAGCACCTTAATCATGCCTTATTGGATAAGTGGTTATGGAGGTCTCACGAGGAGCACAATATGGGTAGGAGTGGGGTGAATGGATGTCAGAGCTGTTAGAAGCCTCATGGGTGTGGTTTATGGAAGGGTATTAGAGCTAACTGGGTGTTGTTCTCTGTTTTTGTTTTTCATATTGGGGGATGGTACGAGGATCAGATTTTGGCATGATGTATGGTTTGATGATTGTTTCCACTAAAAGACATAATTTGGCACGGTTTGACAACACCAAAACATATGGACCTTACAGTTCCCGTAAAAATTTTTATCCAGATTTACATTTGATTGTGGATAGTGGGGATTCACATATTGTTCCCAATTTGTGATTTAGATTCAGTTGAGGTGTGCTCTTATTATGAGCGTTTAAGAGGGACCATTAGTACTCAATTCCTTTGTGTTTGGAGAGATAATGTGCCTAAGAAGGTGGATTTCTTTGTATGGGACATAAGCCTTGGGTAAAATTTGACAGTGGATAATCTAATTAAGCAGAATATTGTTTTGGTTAATTGGTATTGCATGTGTAAAGGTAGTTTTGAATCAGTGGATCGTTTATTAATATATTGCCCATTTGCCCGTGACTTGTGATCATTTGTGTTTTTGACTATTGGGATTTATTGGATGATGTCAAAGGATGTCATAGATGTTTACTTATGCTGGAGGGGATTGTATAGTTGGCATAAGAATAATGTAATTTGGGATGCAATGCCTCATTTTCTTATGCGCACGATTTGGAGAAAGTTGGATAATTTTACTTTCTAAGGCATGGAGCTATTTGTTGTTAAGATTGTCTATTTCTTGCACTTTTTGATTCAATGTTGTATTACGATTAGGAGGACTACTACTTTAGTTTATTTCACGGATCTCTTTAATCTTCATTTTTTTTTTTTTTTTTTTTCTGCTGAGTCATTTGTTATCTTTAGGAGTCTATAATAGTATAATGTGAGCTTCCCTCATTGAATAAAATTCTTTTTTAGTTTTATTTATATATTTAAAAAATGGTGTTAAAGGTGGGATGGCTAATATTGCTTGCTTATGGGAAATACATTAGAAAGGTCAAATGCTTCCTATTCTAATGTAGTTCTCCTTAATCTATCCATATGTTTTTACCTTGCAGTTGTTACATGCAGGCTGAGAAGGATCAAAGAATTCGAGAGCTGACCCTTGAACTTAACAATGAGAGACAACGATGTAAACGTCGCTGTGCTGCTTACCAAGAAAAGTTACATATGGTGTTGAAATATATTGAGGAGCACACTGACCACATGTCAAGAAGAGTTCAAGATATAGTTCAGAATGTAAGGGAACTTGAGGAGGAGGAGCAGCAGGACTCTGATTTATAAAAGGATTTAGAACTTGAACATTTTTCTCTTTTTTGACTTCATTGGACCCTTGATATTACTAATTAACAGGAATTACTTTAGGCCATTCTGTTTAGGTTTGATGGACACTTATGAAGGATGAATGGTGTCCATTTATTGATGGTTCCTCTCTACTAACAGGAATCACGCTGCAAATTGCATGGAGAAATAATATATTGTGATCTATAACATTACTGCAGTTTGCTATTGATTGTATTCATGCAAAAGAATCTCGACTCTCAACTCTCGAAGTGCAATTTCCATGGTAGCCACTAAGTTACTCTTCCTTTTTTCCCCTTACCTGATAAAAGTAGATAAGTTTGATTGAATCAAATCGGCTGCATCTTTCAATAGAGTACTTTCACAAAACAAGGACTGTCTCACAACCAAACACTGGCTAAAGTTAGCAGCCTGTATAGCCTTGCTTTCCAACATGTGATGCCTTCCAATTCCTAAAGCACTAATAAGATATATCTTATGTAGTTACTGGTTATGTATCTCATATATATATTCTTCCTCTTATAGTGTGTGGATTTCATAATTGTGTGTGGCCTACACGCGCAGGAAGGGAGGATGCATATATCGTGCATGAGATATCTTTTTAATACCAATGTCTTTTACTATAGTGCTGGAATACCCGCAATTTATGTGGAACAAATTGCTTTGACTGTTGTCTTTGTTTCTATTTCCTCTGCTTCTTTCACCATCTTTTCTCTCATAGACATAGCTATTATAGACTGGCCATTTTATGTTGTATGATTGCTTCTACTCCTGTTCCATGAAGATCATGCAAAAAAATGCCCCATCCACATTGAGCTTATACTTTCCGTTTGGTGGTGTCCACTTGCTCCATTCCTTGCCTTCCCAAAAGATGTCCAAATAAGGCAAAACTGAAGTGTAGGATATCTGGGTTTAAAGTTACAATGCTTATAGAGTACATGGGGGAGGACACTGCTATTAGGTAGGATGTCTATTTGGAAAGAGAAACTGAAGCACACCTTTCACTTAGTTGAAGGTACTACAAAAAAGGTAGCTAACATTTGAAGCTTCAAGGCTCTGCCTACATAGAAGCACATGCTAAAGATATAAAGAACATGCTTTAAAAAATCATTGCTAAGCAAATATGTTCTTTTAGTTGTCTAAAAGCCAATTACAGGCCCCTAAGAAATTTAACTAGCGCCTGAAGGTTGCAATGCTTCTCAGAGATCTAAGCACATTTTAAAATGCCTATGAGTTCTAATTCAAGTTGCACCATTTTGTCTTGTAGAAATAAGATAATGTGTGAAGTCATGACTTGAAGATCTACTGGATGAGAGTATAACTTAGAGATAAAGAGAAAGACCTTGGCTGTGGTCACCCATCCAAAGCAACAAAGAAAATTTCCCTTGCAACCAAACACTACTTCTAAAGGAAAGAAGAAGAGGATTAAATTAACATCTAATTAACCACATCGATACCAATCAGGCAATCATACATAATTTAAAACCCTCTATCGTCTCTTTTTCTTTAAGAGTGAAGCAGCACGCAGAAATATACGATCAACCTCATCAAAATTTGGTGAGTCAGAATCTTTCTCCCATGATTTGGCAGTTTTTGAGTCTGCAGATATTTGACGCAGGTGCTCCTCAAAATCTTCACATTCTCCATCACTTTCAACTGGGAATTTTTCAAACTTATCCAAATAAAGAGGTCGTTCCGCCTTATTCTCAGTCTCCGAATCAGATTCAGTCTCAAAAATATCTGATAGATCTTCAGAATCTGATGCCATACCTGTATCCATCATAGGATCATCCTCAGAGCATTCCTTATTTCTATTCAATATTTCTTTCAGCTTATCGGAATTGTTCAATTGGAAGTTTGAACTGCTCTCGGGATCAATTCTTCCAATTTCAGTTCCTTCAATCTCTTGAATATTCTCAGGCACACTTTTAGCTTGTGCTTGGAGCAACTCAAGATCCTGTTCAAGTTTTGGAATATATTTTCTTACAGCTCGGAGGCCATCTCTATATTTGGATTTATCCAAAGCCTGCAGGTGAGCGAAGAGAGAAGAAAATGAAGTATGAGAACAAGCAATGATGTATGAAAGCCATTCATAGCAAAAAAATGTTGAAAGGCTTTATACTTAAGATATATGACAATACTAGATTAGTAAGGTGCAGGCATGGGATTCAATCCACTTTGCATGTGGGATAAAGAAACTTATCAACAGTTATTGAAAAGAAAAGATGAAAAATGTGGGTAAAAAGTTATTCTATCATTCACACAACCCCCCCCCTGTGGGAAAAAAAAGAAAGAAAAAACCCTTTATGTTAGTGAAGAGAGACATTTGAACAAGGATATAATTAAGCATCAAAGAGTCCAAGGGCAGCTTTAAACCCATTTCCAAATTTTAGATGCCTAAAACAGGCACTCCACATAACCAAGGGCAACCCATTTATGCATGTAGTTTTCTTGAGTGATGCCTCGGGATCCAACCAAATAGAAGGCTTATGTGACAATGGAACATGCTCTGAATTATTACTGAACTTTAAAGGGCTTGATTATTAACCTTTCAGAAGAGTTCAAGCAATTTATTTTACAAGAGCATTTGGCAGCAAGAAATTGATCCAGACAATGTAAGAATACCGTTAGGGAATGATGACTTCAAAGACACAGATGGTTAGATGTTAGAATTAAGTTATTACAGTGGTTGTCATTTCCTATTCCTCTTGTTTAATATTGCAGAAAATTAAACACCTACCTTTTCTTCCCAACACCCCCCCCCCCCCCCCCCCCCTTTCTTTTGGGAAAGAAAGCTACCACAGCAACCCACCCAGAACTATGTTGAAAAATAAATAAAAGAAAAGATGTCCCAAACCCCAGAAAAGAGAGTCGATACAAGATTGGACAAGAAGGATGCTTTGACAGTTGATGCATTTACATCTCTAACAGTTGATTTTACATCTCATATGTAATATAAAAGAAAGAGATCAGAACCTTCTTCCTGGAGAGAGTGATCCTGGGTGACATAATCTCCGTTGGCGGCTGAGAATAGTTCTTCCCCCTGTACATAATAATTGTGTTCTCTTCATGAATGTCAAGCACAATTCCTCCAGTCAATCTTGCCAGCTCAGCAGCAATCTCTCGGACCTCCTCTGGCGAAAATGTCTTGACCACCACCTGCAGAGTCTGGTGCCTTTTCCAATGCAGATGCATGTTCAAAATTACACCCTGGTAGATTCCCCGTCTTCCAACAGGCACGTAATTCTTGCATTTGAGACCCATCTTTAAAAAGAAAAAGTGTTCCTCTGGGGTCAATATCTCTGGATCATGAGTTGTTTCTGATGTCTCTTTAGGCTCAATCTTCTTAAGGCCATCAACAAATCTTTCCTCTTTCTTTCGAGCCTGGAAAAAGACCAAGCAAGCAATATAAATACATTTATAAAAAGAAGATAGAGAAAGACATAGAGTAATGAGTTTTAAGATCAGTAAGTCATTTATGATTGATGCAGCCTCAATAAGTGAAGATCAATACTGAATTTTCATATATGTTACTTGCAAATGTAGACAAAAGATCCCAAAAATCACGGAAAGACTATCTAGGTTAAACTAAGCAATTTAGTTTGTAAATTAGTGCGAGCTATTAATGTAAAGATACAAAAAAACTAAAGAATCTATGTACTTTGAAAATCAGATAAGTGTTTTAAATGTTCCAGGGTACTTCCAAGTAAGCTAACTGGGTTAATAGTTCATTTTGCTACAAAAATATAAATAATATTTTATCCTATAGCTCTGGCCTTGACTTGTTAATGAGTAAATTTGTGTTAAAAATATTTTAGAACTACTGTCTAACAGAAGTATAGTCCACTTTGTGCTTACAACATTAACTCCATTGCTAGAATTGTCTTATGCAACACTCACTAATAAGACTTGAGACAAGTCTTTGGCACAAAGCAGATGGATACCTTTGACTGAAATATCAAGCTACCCATCCAAAAAAAAAAATCAAGGGAGATCCATAAGTATACAGCTGGTATACTCCATGCTGCCCATTGTAATGTTTGTCTACTTCAAACAATTGATCTTAATTATAAATAAAAATTATCAAAGAATCTTTCTTACTTATAAAAAAAAATGTATCAAAGAATACTCTAAAAGAGCAAATATAACATTATGAAGTCTAAACCTCTACAATCTCCATCATTCAAAATTGAAATCTTGTATAGATTCTACACAACAACAGTAAAGAACTAAAACATGCCACTCAAACAAATGTAAGTCGGCCAAATAACAGACTCCACTATCTATATATCAGAGACATTTCCACCAAATGCAAGATACCCTTTAGGTATCTCCCCATCCATCTGAATATCATATAATATAGAATAGCATAACTCATCCAAGCATAGCAACCTTCATAAATGTAATAGTTTAACCCAAAAAGCCAATTAGCTCCACTGAAACTCCTCCAGCCTCTAAGTTTAAAGTTATGACATGTTAGTACAACTCTAGCCACAAATATGTGCATATTAGGCTTGGAAAAAGTAAGATGACATGCAAGACCAACAGCTAGTAAGCAGTTAAGCAAGTGTTGGAGCATACATCCCAAAGTTTAAACTGTCAATGGTATGGATATTTTTTGCCCGTCTTTTTGATAAGCAAACCAAGTCACACAGTTTGTATAACATCAACACCCAAGCACACTCTCATTCCAAAGAAAAGTGATCTAAAACTAAAAAACACATTCAAAACTGCATATGTGGCTGCTACTCCACAAAAATAAGACTCTATCAAACTTTAAAAAAATTGATATATGACATATTACTAAGAAAATAAAGAAGTATCATCGTGTTAAGAGCATTTATCACCTGTTGAAAAAATTTAGGGAATTTGATAGGTTCTGTTGTCTATCATATTGGGTAACTTAAATCATTCTAATCCATGATATATTTACATAATAATAAAAAGAATAGGAAGCTTTTCTTTTGGACTATAAAAATGGGGGGACAAGCAAAAAAATGGACTTACCTTACTCAATTTGTAAAGAATTTTCTCTTCCGCAGTCATTCTTTCATACTCTTTCTTCTTCTTCCACCTAAAAAACTTCAGCCACCTTACAACTGCTCTTTTACCCTTTAGCTTTTTTCTCTTCACTTTAGTATCAACAGTACCACCAACAATTGCGCTCTTCTCAGGCTGCTTCAGTGGTTCCAAAACTTTGTCAGCCGAACTTAAAAATGGGTCTGAATGAATCCATCGACGCCCCTCAATGGGAAAACTTTTATCATCGCAGAGGATCCGAGAAGCAGATTGCTCCTGACCCAGTACCTTGCATATAAAATCACCCATGCTATTGCAGTGTGAGGTTATCCTTAAGCACATTGTTTTCCAGTAATAGCTAAGTATTATATGACTTACAAAACTCACCAAAAATGAGAAAACATAACTTCAACCTCTAATTAAATTCACACACACACACACACATATATATATATATATTAGTTCAAAAGTCTCGATATGAAATATTTATCTAAATTCTTTAACTCAAACATTCACTTTCAGTAACTGAAATGCTCTGAGTCCTAAGTCTACAAAGAGACAGTAGTATACAAAGTCAAAATCTTTGTGAAACTGAAAGCCTCCCTTCTATTCATCCACTGAGTGAAGAAGAAGATGATGAGGAAAAACCCATTACAAAATTTGAGTTGTAAATGTAAACATTGAATCTTTGATGATTTGGGAGCTACCAAACAGAGCCAAAAAAACAGTTATTGAATGCAAAAAGTCTATGTTACAGTATAGAAAGAGAGAGATACCTGGTTTTGCGAAGTGGGTATTTGGAGAAGAAGAAGAAGGGAGTGAAGAAGAAAGCATTGGAGAATAGATTCTTGAAAGGATGAGACTTGGAGAGAGCCCCAGAAGCTAAAACCCTCACAAACATTTTCTCTTCTCTTCTATTTTCCTTAGCACCGTAGTACTTTCCTAAACCCCAAAATTAAAATCGACTTCGCAATCCACATCCACATCTTGTTTTTCTTTTTATTTTACTTTTTCTTAAATAGCTGTGTTAACGAAACTTGATTAAATTATTTTCACTAACCATCGAATTATTTTTAAAAAGGGGCTAAAATGTAAATTGCATTTTTTAAATTTGACCGAGAGTCTATTTTTTTTTTTTAATTCATGTTCATTTCAAGCCTCTAATTCTATGTTCACTCAATTAAGTATTTGAAGTTTTGAAATTTTTTTTTAAATATATTCAATTTAAACATTTCATTTATTTTTGTTTCAAAAAAAAAAAAAACATTTCATTTATTTTCATTAAAAATTACTGCTTAAAACATTTTTTCTCACATGAAAAAAAAAATATATATAATTAATAAAAATATTTTATGTGAATTTTTATTAAAAAAATTTCATTAGTTAATTGCATATTTAATAACAATTTTTTTAACGGAATTAAACATAAGGTCTAAATTGAATAAATTTGAAAACTCAATTGAACAAAAATAAAATTAGAAGGTTAAAATGAATTTCAATCAAACTTAGAGGAGCAATTTGCATTTAGGGAATTTAAAAAAAAAAAAAAAGTCATAGTAAGTTGGTAACCTTTTAATTTTTAAATTTTTTTTCCTAGAACAAACACACACAATTTGAGTGCTACTTTAAAATATAGTTATTAAATTCAAACTAAACTTCTTTGCTGAAACAATGAACTAGTTCGGTTAGGACCACAGAATTTGTTATAACTATTGACAGAACTTGATAATATGCGCAATTATAATTGGTGAACCATTAGTCACATATGAACCCACCATTTAATCGCACACGTTATAATTGTGGCAGGAGTTATGATACAAAATTTGTGTCCAATGAATGGATCACCCAATACTTAGATCGGTGTGAGTTGCAACCATGTCAAACCTGGTGTGTTATTGCCTTATTTGTAACCCTTTTGTAATTCATTCAATTATGATTATAAAATAAACAAAGTTTGGAGGAAAAATCCTTAAAACTTTTCTTATATCTTTTTATTGGATGTAAATTTTAATAAATCTACCGTTAAATTGAATCTTCTTATTATATTTCAAGAAGATTAAAGATCAATAGCTACGCCATTAATCAGATGTTTAAATTTTAAATTTTTGTAGTCTTAAATTATGCAAAAAAATATATTTATAAATCGACATTCAATTATGATTATAAAATAAACAAAGTTTGGAGGAAAAATCCTTAAAACTTTTCTTATATCTTTTTATTGGATGTAAATTTTAATAAATCTACCGTTAAATTGAATCTTCTTATTATATTTCAAGAAGATTAAAGATCAATAGCTACGCCATTAATCAGATGTTTAAATTTTAAGTTTTTGTAGTCTTAAATTATGCAAAAAAATATATTTATAAATCGAATAGTAATTAACATCTAATTGGGTCGAAATTTGACATACATGTTAAGAACACAAAGAACATGCAATCCATTGATTAAATTTTCAAAATAGCAATGTTAATTTAGGCTAGAACTTGATCTGATATATGCATTGTTTAGTGAGTATGGATCACTAATCCAATAATAGGTTCAATTAGAATTAATAATATTTCAACAAAAAATCTAAAGAAATTATTTAAAATTGATAAAAATACAAACAATGATATAAAATATTTACAATAAAAAAATACTTTGAGGTCAACAAGTTTCTTCTTACAAAATTTAATAATGATTGATTCCTTAAGTTCTAAGCGCTACTGCATTGCATGAATAACACTTTCATAAGTTTGTTGATAGAAGAGACGCAATGAATTTTCTAGCACTTAAAAGCAAAACACTAACTTAAAAGTTGTACCCAAACACACACTTTTGCATTTGGTAAGAGATTTTTAGTAACGTTGTTTGTATTTTTTGAAAATACGTGTGGATGAAAAAGTGTGTGAAAATAGGTAATAATAGGTGGGACCCACCTCTATGTGAAAGGAAGTATACTCCAAAGTACTTAATAACAGCCTCACTTGCATTACTTTATGTAGTAAGTGGTTTACTTTTTTGAACAGAAGCACTATTTGAGGTCCCATGGATCTTTTTGTTTTTTTAAAAAATAATTATTTTTTAAACTTTTTTCTACCATACTTTCAGCAAAAAATTAAATAAGTTGTTTCCAAAGGAATTATATTACATGGGAAATACTATGTCTACAATATTTTCATAATAATTTCACAACAAGTCGTAAGTGGTAAGTAGGTAATGATTGTTACTAATGGGCAAACAAGTAATTTTAGTGGTAAGTTAGATTAGAACCAATAATATCTTGCCACAAATGATTTATTGTGAAAATATTTTGGATATAACATTACTCATGTTATATATATCCAAGTATACATTTCTTGGACAATGAAGGGAATTCATATGCATATTTTTGCACATATATTTCAATAAATCAAAAAGGTACCATAGTTTAGTTCATGAGAAAGAGAAAGAGAACTAAGATGAGATACCTTGAGTGCTTGAGGGTGAGGCGATGAAGGTAGAAAGCTGGGTCAGTGGGTCTAGGGCTAGTAGCGGCTGTGGCTAGGATAGTGGGACAAAGACAATGGTTCTGCCACCTGGCAATGAAAAGGGCCAGAGTCGAGATTGGGTATTTTTTTCAAGTTGTTTCATCTTTAGATTACGATTTTTTGGTTTAAAATTTGGTTGGGTATATATATTTTTTTGATTGGGTATATGGTTTATAGCAATTTAATTTTTATTTTCAGATTTTAGTTCTATAAAAAATTTTTGATTGGGCTGGGACAGTGGGACAGAAACAGTGGGTTTTCTTAATTTTCAGATTTTAGTTCTATAAAATAAATTTGGGCTTTTCATTTTGTTTGAAAGGTCTAATATATTATTAAGGGGACTAAATTATGGACCAACATCTAATTTTATTGGGTCTAAAAATATCATAATAATTTTTTTTCCAGGTCAGGGTGGTCTTGTGACCACCTTGACCTCAATGTGGCGCTATTTATTGAATTATATGTGCAAATAGTACCAATTCCTTTCATTGTCCAAGAAATGCGTACCAAATCCTTTCATTGTCCAGGGAAAGTATACGTGAAATAAATTTGAATTGAGGAAAAGACTAAGGAAGCCACTGAAAACACTGACAGATGCATATCTCAGTCAACACGATGTAGAAATTTATCTCTTTTTTAACCAAACGTGAGGCATGGGCACCTATTCAACACTATAATTTTAATTTTTTTTTTTTTTTTTTTTGTTAATGGTCTTTGCGTAGGGTGGTAAACTAATTTGAGAATATTGTAAATTGTTATTAATGTTTGTTGTGTGTAGGAATTTACAAAATAAGTGGGTTCTAGTTAACTCAATTTGTAAAGTTTTTGATAGTTGAATAAGAGATCTAGGGTTCAATCCTTGTCTACATTAAAAATTTATTGATACCTTGGTTTGATGATAAAGAGCTATCATCAGAAACGGATGTCATATATTAAAACTCTCTCTAAAAAAAAATACAAAATCAAATTGCATGCTACTAAAGACTCTTTAAATGGTAACTAATTAATAAAAGATCGTAAAGTTTTCTTTATTCATTTGAGGGACCTTAAAGTACAGCATGAATCTTTACTCAGAATCATAATTCGTGGTTAAATCTTTTCCTTTTGTTTCTTTTTAAGATATGCAAGTATATAAGATTACAAAAGAGTTATGTTAAAAGTTATTACTATAAATTTTACTCTATAAATCTTATTTTTGTATTGCTGTATTACTAATCGCGAAAAAATAAATATTTAAACTATCTTTTCGTGATTTGTGACACTAGTAACCTTCAATTTATTTTATTATATAATAAAATATAAAATCTTTGTTAATATCAATCATTTTAAAAAATTCCTTCAAAATTGTGACCTCCTTTGTTTGAGGGGGTAACTATGTTTTAAACAAGTTTTGAAGAGGCACATCATAGGCTTATATCTATATTGTTTGGAAGTTGGAACATTGTTTTTACTAAATATATATCATAGTTAGTGTACTCTCTCTCTCTCTTTCTCTCTCTCTCTCTCTCTCTCTCTCTCTCTCTCTCTCTATATATATATATATATATAGAATAAACTACATATTTGGTCCCTATTCTATACATTATATTTTAATTTGATCTCTAATATTTCAATTGTGTCAATTTGGTCCTTCATCTTTTAATACCATGTCAATTTAGTCCTTATCGTTATTTTTTAGATGAAAATTGATGACGCATCTAATGGCCAAGATAAAAAGTTATCTTTTGTCGATGTAACAATACACAAAAATTGTATTTTGGTCATTTAACATGTCATCAATTTTCATCCAAGATATAACAATATAGTCTAAATTGACACTGATGGGTCAGGAAATCCTTCTCGTCCAAATATGGCGCTGGACGAGGAGAGAGCCATAAATGAGGCCTTTATTGCTCGAGCTGTTACGGTTGGATGGAGTAAAGAAGATGACAACTCAGGGGCCTCCATATCTTGGCATTTATTTTTAGAGGCGCTATCCAGATAGAGAGTCAATCCACAATTTATTGGCCTTCCAACGGCTAGAAAAAGGAAGACCTATATAAAGCATACCCAACATAAGGTAAAGGGATCATCAGAAAAACACCCTTGTCAATACTATTACTCAGTTTTCCCCCTCTCTCTATCTAACTTTGCCATCGGAGGTTCATTGGCTAGCACCACGCCGGTGACCTATCCATTTCACTTCCTTATCATCTTGCAGGTTATGCCGAAGCCATCTAGACAATCTTGACAACTAATGATTTTGGCATCATCAATTTGGCGCCGTTTGTGGGGAATACTTAATGACTTCTTTCCAACTTCTAAGGACAAATATGTTGCCCTACCTTTGCAGTAATCCAGATGCAATCTAATGCATAGCCGGAGTCAGCTGCCATGGCACTGCAGATCCAAGCCCTTACGGCCAATGTAGAAGAACTCACAAGACAAAACCAGGAGATGAGACAGCAGTTGTAATAGGAGGAGAACCGTTCACCAAGAAGAATCTAAAGGCTCGTAAGTTATTTTAAGAACAATGTGAACAGTATGAAGGCTATTTTATCAAATCTGGCATATCCATAAAATATTTGGTTTACATGCATTCTTATTAAAGGCCCATGGAGCTTAAAACCTTACTGGGCTTCGCAACTCATCCTATTATATTTTAGTGCACAGATTCTTCCTGGAAACAGCGAGAGTATTAGAGGTGGTAAGGATTCTATGATTCTCATTTGTTAGAATGTAGAGTTTTTTTTTTTTTTTTTTTTTTTTTGTTGTTGTTGTTGTTGTTGTTGTTGTTGTTGTTGTATAGTAGTTTAGCTCTTTTGTTGTATAGGAGGAATCAAGATGTACTTGATCCTTGAGCACAGATGTAATTCAATATCTTAGTTTGTTTTGAACCCTAGTGGTATGTCTTTGGGGTTAGGTTTGTAATAAGAGTTTTGCTAAACGTTTAGCTATGTAATATTTACATGAATACCTTAAGTTTCAGTCAGGTGGTAATTTTCCAAGTTTAAAGGAAATGAAGTTTCAAGGTTTTTATCATTTTTGTATATTGTAGCTTTTATGCAAGAAATAAGCAGGAATTCAAGAAACAATTCTTGATAAGCACCTTCAGTTTAGGTTGGTTTGTGTTAGTATCGAGGTAAACTTGATATTAACATGTCGGTCATGCTCTAAACTCCGAAGTACAGGTTTGGGTCGTGACAGAAGAGACCAGCAGATCACTTGTTGACGATTAAACAAGGAGAAGGGGAATCGTTAAGATCCTATGTAAAGCGGCTTAACAGAGAGGTGCTAGAAGTGGATGAGACCGAGAACCAGGTACAATTAACGACTTTCAAAGCTAGGCTAAGATCTAAAGAGTTCGTAGTGGCACTCACCAAGAGCTCTCCAGCATCAATGACAAATTTACTTATAAAAGCTTAGAAGTACATGAATGCGGAAGATGCTCTTGCAAGCATAGAGGTGGGTGGACCTCGAACATCCAAGACAGGTTCCCAAGATGACCTGAAAAGGGCATAAGAGGGAAAGGAAAGATCACCCGTCCAGCAATGACAAGGCAAGCGAAGGGATGACAAAGCTCGGAAAATGGTAAACTTCACACCCTTGGTAATGCCCATTGACCAAATCTTGATGCAAATTAAGGACGACCATCAGCTTAGGTGGCCAAAGCCGTTGAGTGGTTCACCTAATGCGCGAAACAAGAAAAAGTATTACCGTTTTCACTGAGACCATGGGCATTACACTGACGAGTGTAGAGACCTCAAAGAATAGATAGAAGAGCTGATTCAGAAAGAAAGACTGCAGAAGTTCGTCAAGAAAGACACATATGGATGGCCAAAGCAGGAAAATCAAACCAGAACAAAAGATAAGCCCAAAGACAACGATAAGCCATAGGAACGACCAACAAAGCCATAGGAGAGATAAGGATGATCAATGGTGGTCCAACAACGGGAGGCTCCTTCAAATCCCTCAAGAAGTCATAGCAAAGACAAGTCAATAGTGTCCACATGACACCACTGACGAAACACAGGAAAAGGGAGGCAACATACATGGTTTTTTCAGAAGAGGACGCTAGAGGGGTGAAGCAACCACATGACAACCCCCTGGTCATCATGCTCATGATAGAAAGGTTCAACACTAGAAGGATCCTAGTAGACAATGGAAGCTCCGCGGATATCATTTACCTCTCCGCTTTTCAACAGTTGAAAGTAGACCTGAACAAGCTTCGTCCATTCAAGTCTCCCCTCTTCAGTTTCAGTGGAGATAGGGTTTATCCAAAGGGAATAGTGACCTTAACAATTACAGCTAGCACATAACCCCAATAGATAACAAGGCAACTCAATTTCCTAGTGGTAGATTGTCCCTCGTCATACAATGTAATCATTGGACATCCAACCCTTACCGTTGGAAAGCCGCAACCTCAACATACTGCTTAAAGGTAAAATTCCCCACGGAAAATGGGGTAGGAGTGATCAAAGGGGACCAAGTTCTGGCTCGTGAATGTTATCAAGCAGTATTAGCGTCAAAGGAAAACTACATGTGGATTATTGAAGAAAAGAGCCCAAAAATGGTGGAAACATTGGAGACAGTTGAACTAGTGGAAGGGGAGCCTACGAAGGTGACAAATATAAGAATAAACCTTGATCCTGGTATGAAAAAAGGAATAGTGGAATTCCTGAAAAGAAATTTGGATGTATTCGTGTGGAGCCATGAAGACATGCCCAGCATTTCAGAGGACGCCATCCAACATCAGCTAAACGTGGATCTAGAGAAAAAGCCCGTCCATTAAAGAAGAAGAGTCTTTGCGCCCGAGATGAACAAGGCCATCATGGATAAAGTCAATAAACTCCTAGCGGCCAAATTCATCCGGGAGGTATACTACTTGGAGTGGCTAGCCAACGTCATCGTGGTGAAGAAAGCAAACAGGAAATGGAGGATGTGTGTGGATTTCACGGATCTAAACTAGGCTTGCCCAAAGGACATTTACCCCATACCATGAATTAACCAGCTCGTTGATTCTATGGTAGGACACAAGCTCCTAACATTTATTGAAGCGTTCTCAGGGTACAACTAGATCCAGATGTCAGAAGAAGATCAAAAGAAGACGGCCTTCATCACTAGCCAATGACTCTACAATTATAGGGTCATGCCATTCGAATTGAAGAATGCAGAAGCTACTTATCAAAGGTTAGTGAATTAAATGTTCAGTAAGCAAATTGGGAGAAATATGGAGGTGTACATGGACGATATGCACGATATGCTTGTCAAGAGAAAGGAGGTAGAAAGTCATTTGGATGACCTTGAGAAAACCTTCAAGACCTTAAAACGGTACCAGATGAGGTTAAACCCAGCAAAATGTGCGTTTGGAGTTTCTTTGGGAAAATTCCTTGGCTTCATAGTGTCACAACGAGGAATAGAAACTAACCCGAAGAAAGTGAAAGCCATACTAGAAATGATCTCGCCTAAGAACGTCAAGGAGGTACAGAAGTTGACAGGGAGAGTGGCGGCTCTTAATTGCTTTGTCTCAAGGGCGACGAACAAATGCCTCCCCTTCTTCAAAACTCTCAAACAGGCCTTCACATGGACCGACGAATGCGAGGCGGCGTTTTAGGAGCTGAAGCGTTATCTGAGTAACATGCCATTGTTGAGCCCGTTTAAGGAAGGTGAAGACCTATTCCTGTATCTGGTCGTCTCTGCCATGGTAGTGAGCGTAGCCCTAATTCGGGAGGAATCAAGGATCCAGTGCCCTGTATACTACGCCAATCAAGCTTTCTAGGGAGCAAAGGCAAAAGACCCTCGCATTGGGAAAATTACTTTCGCTTTGATCGTCGCTTCTCGGAAGCTGCGTCCTTACTTTAAAGCAAATCCAATCCTCGTCATGACAGACCAACCTATCAAGAAAGCGATGAACAAACTAGAAGCAGCAAGCCAAATAATACAATGGGCAGTTGAGCTGAGCCAATTCAACATCGAGTACAAACCTCGAACAGCCATAAAAGCTCAAGTGTTAGCGGACTTCATTGTCGAATTCACTATGCTCGAAGAAAGCCCGACGAGCAAGTTAGAGTTATGGACGGTACAAACCAACGAATCGTCGCCAAAGGAAGGGGCGGAGTTGGAGTCGTCATAACCTTGCCAAAAGGAGACATCTTGAAGTATGGGGTCCAACTCCAATTCCCAGCCACCAACAACGAGGCAGAATACGAAGCCATACTGACATGGCTCAGGTTAGCTAAATCTATGGAAGCCAAAAACATACTCTTGAAGAGTGACTCCAGGTTAGTAATTGGGCAAATCAAAGGGGATTATGAAGCGAAGGAACAGAGGATGCAAAAATACCTAAAGCTAAAGAATCAACTTGCTAGGGACACAAGTCCCATGAAGTTTGAACATAGAAGCAAACGAAGTGGAGAGACAAGCATCATTAGATGCCAAAGACGAGCCATTGGAGATAAGACTGGAAGTACAGAAATTCCCTAGCATCGAGGAATTCCATACGTTTGCGATACAAGGTAGCACGGGCTGGATGACACCCATCACGTTTTACCTAAAGGACGGTCAGCTGCCATCAGATTCGAACAAAGCAAGAAGGATAAAGAAGCGGGCTACCAGATTTACACTCTTAAATGACGTGCTTTACAAAAGAGGATTTTCTCTCCCATACTTAAGATGCGTCGAATAGGACAAAGCGAGATATATCTTAGAAGAAGTTCATGAAGGCATTTGCGGAGATCACTCGGGGCCAAGGTCCTTGATATCGAAGATCACCAGAGCAAGCTATTTTTGGCCAACAATACAAAAAGAAGCGAAGGACTTCGTCAAGAAATGTGACAAATGTCAAAGGTATGGGAATGTCTAGAGAACATAAGGAGAGAAGATGACGATCATAACCTCCCCATGGCCATTTGTACAATGGAGAATCGACATAATGGGTCCTCTGCCCCAAGGTAAAAAATAGGTAAAATTTTTACTTGTAGCAATTTATTACTTTACAAAGTGGGTAAAAGCAAAGGCTCTGGTAACAATCACAGAGGCAAAGATACAAAATTTCGTGTGGAAGAACATTGTTTGTAGGTTTGACATACCAAGGACGATCATATCAGACAATGGCAGGCAGTTCGACAGCCAGGCGTTCCGTTCCTTCTGCTCAGGACTTGGAATCAGAAACCAGTTCTCATCACCTGGGCACCCCCAGGCTAATGGACAGACGAAAGTAACCAATCGAACATTGCTCAAAGCCATCAAAGTTCGACTGAAGGGGGCAAAGGGTACATGGCCTAAAGACCAAGTGTCCTTCTGGGCCTACAAAACCACGACCAGAACCCCTAACAGGAGAGACGTCATTTAATCTTACCTACGGTACAGTAGCAGTAATCCCTGTCGAGGTTGGAGTCACCAATATAAGGAGGCAGTTTTTTGATGAAGAGACTAACAACGATCAACTGAGGACAAATCTAGACTGCCTCTATAAGACTAGAGATGAAGCATCCAAGAGAATGGCAAAGTACCAACAAAAGATGGTGGGATACTATGACCAGAAAGTAAAACTCAGGAGATTCAACATAGGAGACCTCATCTTACGAAAAGTTATGCCCGCGACAAGGAACCCAGCTCATGGAAAGTTAGGGCCATCCTGGGAAGGCCCCTATAAAGTCACTCACTACTTAAGACAAGGAAGCTACACTTGGAATCCATGGATGGCAGCAAGCTACCACGTCCATGGAATGTTGAACACCTCAAGAGGTATCATCAATAGGAATATAATCATTTGTAATCATTGACAAATTCTTGTTTCATTCTAAAGCAGTTCAATAAAGGAATTATTCAAGTCATAAGCTTCCACAAAAGCACTAACAACTGACAATGCTGGTGATATAAATCTTTCCAATGATATAAGTTACATGACAAGGCCGATGACATGAATCCTCCAATGAATACAAGTCATATGACAATGCCGGTGACATAAATCCTCCAATGGATATAAGTCATATGACAAGGCCGGTGATATAAGTCCTTCAAAGGATGTCAATCACATGACGAGGCCAGTGATATAAATCCTTCAAAGGATATGAATCACATGACGAGGCTAGTGATATAAATCTAAATCACATGACGAGGCCAATGACATAAATCCTCCAATGGATATAAGTCATGTGACGAGGCCAGTGATATAAATCCTTCAGATATAAATCACATGACGAGGCCAATAGTATAAATCCTTTAATGGATATAGATCACATGACAAGGTCAAAGGTACAAATCCATTAATAAGGGATGTGATAATGAGTGAAAAGAAAAAAAACATATTACAAACTCCAGAAGAGTTTACAAATAGCGCAAGGGGCTATGAGTCTAACGGCCTTTCAAGCGTTAGAATTCTCTTTTCAAAGGAAAAAGGTTAGTGGGATAAGGCAAAATCTTTGCAAGCTAAAAAGAAACAAAGTGAATTTTGCAAACTAGAAAGAAACGAAATGTGCCATTACTTAGTTACTTGAACAAATAAAAGGCAATGTTCAAAATAAGAAGCATGTATAAAGACAGTGTTTAGAAGCAAAAAGCCCCAAAACAAATAAGGCACCTAAAGCATAAACTGTTCAAAAACAAATGCATAAAGCCCCAAAACAGACGGGGCACCAAAAAAGGAAGAAGAAGAAAAATTTTTCTGGCAGGAAATATCAAGCAACAAGATCGTCATCACCATCTCCAGCCCCCTTGTCCACATCACCTTCGGGAGCAACATCTCCAGCAGCATTGGCTTTTTTAGCTTCCATTTCCTTGTCCATAGCTTCAAAGTCCAAATTATCCAGATCCATTCCAGGATTGTGCTTTGCCAGATACCTCCTCAGCAACTCAAAACCCTTGAAGTACCAGCTGAGGAGGACGCCGTTGTACTCGTCAGTAAGCTGGAAAGCTTGCACCGCGTCATCTCCAGCTATAGAAGCCTCACACTTGGCCGCCTGGAGTTACTCGTCTTTTTGCTCTGTCAACAACCTCTCTGCCTAAAGATCGTCAATCAAGGCCTGAATCTGCTCCTTCATCCAGTTCCCACTGTCCATCGTCGTTATCAATTCGTTCCTCAGTGTAGAATTTTCGGCTTCCAATACATCTACCTTAGAATTGGCCATGACGACCCTCTCCTCGGTGGTAAGATACTCAGTGGTAATGTGGAGCACCTCTCCCAAAACCTACCACTGAGTATTTGGATGAGCAAGTTTGAGACAAAGGAAGTTTGGACAAAGGAAGAAGATTGAGACAAGAGCAAGTTTGGACAAAGGAAGTACCTGGATGAGCTTGTGAACATGACGACTCACCAACTCATGGGAAGGAACGACACTCAAACTTTTCAACTCATCAAGAGTGACAATGTTGTAGGCTTTCCCCATGGCAGTGGCAGCATCATCCCAGACATTCGAGTCCATCTTACTCTTTCCCTTATCGCTGCACGAGCTCTCTTTGGACGATGAGTGATATCCTCGATGGAAATAGCAGGAGAGGTTGCCTTGGGGTCAAAAGCAATAGGAGTGGACACAGTAGTCTCAACGACCTCCTTCGTCACCTTGGGTCGCTTTTGGCCGATGCTGAATAGAGGCTCATTTTTTTCCTTATCCTTAGCTTGACATACATTTCTTGGTTAAATTTAGTCGTCATCTCTGCAAGGAACGACATAAAAGAGATATCAGCACCAGGCTCACGCAAAAACAAGTATGACAAAAAAAAAACTTACTTTTTTCTTCTCTAGCTATTGCTTGCAAGACGTAAGGAGAAGGTTTAGCACTCAGAAAATGATGAGCCAAAGTTCGAGGGTCGATTAGCTCGTCAAAATCGTCAATGGTCTTCGCATAGTCTGACGCATCCTTGGCGCAACCTTTGTACCTGCTCTTCAACTTAGGACGAACCTTCGTTGAAAGAAAAGAAGAAAAATCAAGCGTCAGGGCTGGACGAAACAAAGAGGAACTTTCAAAAAAAGAACGAAGGAAAAATGCACCAAGTTTGGGTGTCCCCCACCTACGCTATAATCTAGGGACATCGCCCTAGAAGTCATCTGAGAGGGTCTCCCAACTGTCACTAGACACAAAAAAGTATCTAGATTTCCAATAACAGAATAACGAAGGGAGATTGCCAATGAGCCTGGCTTTCCTATCCCATGGCACCAGCTCGTAATACCCAAACTTCAGACGATATAAGTACAGCAGTTCATCCACCTAGATCACATCACCCTCAGTTACTATCATCCAAATCTCCATGTAACTAATGACGATCTGCCAGGATTCGGCATAAGTTGCCTAGGCGCTATGCCCAGATGATGGAGAAGCTCCTTTATAAAAGGGTGGATAGGGAATTTGAGGCCACTCAGGAAGGCAGCTTCATAAAAACACACCTCCCCATGGTTGAGGGCACATGCCTTCTAGCCTGAACAAGGAAGACGAATCCTAGTCTCGTCAGGAAGTTGGAACCTATCTCTGAACCTAAAAAGAGTGTCCTCATCTAGGGAACACACTTCTTTAAGAGTGTGGAAGGCTCTCAACATAGTTTGAGAAGAAGACAAGGGGTTTAAGGACGAAGGCGTCGAAATGGCGGTATCAACTTCCACAGCTTTGTCACTAGATGACAAACCTGTGTCTAACTCACTGGACCTCACTTCCACCGACATCCCTTGAATAGACCGAAACCAGTCTAAAGATTGAAGTAACAACGGAGAAAGGTCAGCCAACACTAACCTTAAGGCACTATCCCTAGGGACAAAAGGCCTAACCTTTAGGCAACCACCAATAGGCCCAAGAAGCGCTCCTAAACGAGCGAAAAAGAAGGAGATAGAAGGACAAATACGCCTAACCTCAGAATGATCACACATCAAAGTAAGAAAGAAAAATAGGAGTCCCTAATTGAAATAGAGCAAAGGAAAATCAGGCAGAGAAAAGGGGAAGATCATACTTGAGAAAAAAGAAGCGAGGTGGCCTGAACTCAAAGAAATGAGAGGACTCAAAAATGGAGAAAGTGTAGAAATGGAGAAGAAAACAAAAATGAAGGAGGAGGAAGAAAGAGAAACGCATTTAAAGCCATCCCCAAAAAACCGAGACGTGGGAAAACCAAACGCTTCGTCAAGGAACGTGCACACATCTAGCCAATCAAAACATGACATGTGGCCCACCAACATGCAGTGCCATCACGTCGCCATAAATGCGATGGAAACGGAATCCCAAAGGCCACGGTTAACATGGAGCGACCCTTCACATTCCTTAGGTCGTCAAGACAACTAATGACGACCAAGGAACGGGGAGCAACTGATAGGTCAGGAAATCCTTCTCGTCCAGAGATGGCGCTGGACAAGGAGAGAGCCATAAATGAGGCCTTTATTGCTCGAGCCATTACGGTTGGACAGAGTAAAGAAGATGACAACTTAGGGGCCTCCATATCTCGGCATTTATTTTTAGAGGCGTTACCCAGACAAAGAGTCAATCCACAATTTAATGACCCTCCAGTGGCTAGAAAGAGGAAGGCCTATATAAAGCATACCCAACCTAAGGTAAAGGGATCATCAGAAAAACACCCTTGTTAATATTATTACTCAGTTTTCTCCCTCTTTCATTCTAACTTTGCCATTGGAGGTTCATTGGCTGGCATCACGCTAGTGACCTATTCGTTTCACTTCCTTATCATCTTGCAAGTTGCATCAGAGCCATTTGGATGATCTTGACGGCTGATGATTTTGGCATAATCAGACACGACTCTAAAAAGTTAGAGAACAAATTGACATAACTGAAATGTTAGGAACTGATGATGCAAAAAATCAACTGTTGAGCTCCTCGTCGTAACAGATGGATAATGCTGTGAATGAGGTCATCTCTGTAGATGAGAATCCTGCAAAATGAACTAAGGGAAAGAGTAACACGCCGGTGTGGCGTCAGCCAAACCGCATTTGATGCTTAAGTCAGTAAGGGAGAAAGATTCTAGAGAGAAAATGAGTTGAAAGTGATTTCGTAGAGTATTTTTGTGCGTACCTTTAACTTCTGTTGTCTTCTCTTTTATAGTTATGTGCCTCATTAATGGGCAATGATATGCTGCATTTAATATTTATGCTCAACGGCTAGTGCGTTACAGAATCTTTGTTTGGAGATCGCAACTCATTTTGTGACCGTTGCTCCGTCCGTTACGTTTCGTCATCAATGTGCGTAATAAATATGTAACGTCTTCTTTGGGTGAATGATGATCTTCATATAATGATGACTATAAATTTCTGGTTCATCAAGAACCAAATTGAAATATACAGTAAAGAATAAGTACAAAATATGTAGTTTACCTCTCTCTATATATATATATATATTAAATCATGCGTGCTTTTCCTTCTTAAGAAAGAAAGAAAAGTGTCATTGCTAGGAAATTTCTATGAGGCTTGGAATTGGATAATGATTTTCTATTTTTTTATTTTATCCTCTTTATAGGGACTTACTTTTATGTTTCCTTTAGCAGCCAAGTCAATTATCTTTATTTTACCTACTCTTCCCATTCCATAACAAAAGACGAAAAGACCCGGAAAAAGCAGGAAATGACGAGGAAGCCAGCCTTTTATACGTGTGAATGATTGACATATAATGTGAATACCGAACCCCTCTGTCTCACTACTCAAAAAAAAAAAAAATATATATATATATATATATATATATATTTTTTTTTTAAATCATGCGTTCTTTCCCTTCTTTAGAGTATTCTCATTAAGAATTGTAAAAAATTTAACATTTAGTATTTTAAAGAGTTACTTTATTCATTTTAACATTTCACTTTAAAATACATCTAACATCAAAAGTTCTATTATTTTTCCACTTCATTTAAATATTCTTTTTTTTATTACTTCTTTATGTTTTCTTTATTCTTTATTTATGTTCTTAAATAACTACCATTCATACCATGTTTTCTGTACTTAGCAACTACCATTAAACAAATCTTTTATTTTTTTTTACAATCTTGCTACAGTGGGCTGCTAGAGATAGCAGCCCACTATAGTTAGATTGCATACCATGTTTTCTGTTCTCTAGCAGTCCATTATAGTTTTTTTTTTTTTTTTTTTTTTTGAAGCCAGCAGTCCATTATAGTTAGATTGCATACCATGTTTTCTGTACTTAGCAACTACCATTAAACAAATCATTTTTTTTTTTTTTTACAATCTTGCTACAGTGGGCTGCTATCTCTAAGAGCATCCACAGCAGACGTGGTATTTGTGCTAAATGTTATAATATGGTACATTTGGCACACCAAACACAAAAAATGGAGTTTTATCAGATGTGTTAAATGCGTCAAACTTTTGCAATATTGAACAGTACCTTTACAATTTTGGCACGGTATGGACACCGAATGGCATATGGTTTATTATTTTTTTATTCATCTTTCTCTCTCCTCTCACTTCTTTAATTGATTTTTTCTCTCTCCTCACAATCTGTCTCTCTCTCCCAACCGGTGTTCTTTCCTCTTCAGATCAGATTCCCAGCTCCTCCCTCAACCTCAAACGTCTTTCTCTCTCTTTGCACCTCAAATCAAACCCACAAATGGAGTTGGTTGTGTCGCCTGCCGATCTCGATCTCATGCAAATGGAAACTCCAATTCCCAGTTCAAAACAAAACCCAAAAATGGAATCATCACAAACCAAACAGATCTTCATCCTGTTAGGTCAGAGCAACATGGCCGGCCGCGGCAGCGTAACCAAGCACCATCTCGCCCTCCACCATCTCTCTTCTTTCTCTTGCGGTGGTTGTGGCGGTGTTTTTTAGGGTGGTTGTTGTGGGTTGTGTTTGGTGGTTTTGTGTTTTTGGATGGTTGTAGTGGGTTGTGTTTGGTTAATTTGAGTCGTGGTTGGCTAATTTGAGCGGTGGTTGGTTGATTTTGGGATTTGTGGTTGTGCCGATCTCTCTAGTTGGGTGTTTTTTTTTTTTTTTTTTTTTTTTTTTTTAAGGTGGCGTTGGGGGATGTGGGTTTGTGCCGGTGGTGGCTGGTCGGTGTTGTTGCTGTTGGTGGCCGTTGTTGCGGCAATGGTGGATGTGCCGTTATTGTTGTTGATAGTGATGATAGGGAGGAGATAATATATTATTTTAATGTGTAGTAAATATTATTTTAATGTATAGAATTGAGTGATAAAACATCTGATAAATAGGATGTTATAAAATAATATGATAAAATAATTGTGGGTACACGACTCACACTAAGCAGTTTTTGTCCGCTTTGGAGAGCCAGTCCCTCACGGTTTTGTCACGAAGGGGTGGGAGCCGAGGAGTATTGCCATGAAGTGATTTACACCTAGGCTCACCCAAGTCCCACATCGCCTAAGTAACCCTCCCACTCATGGTTTATAAGCTTCTGGAGCAACCATGAGTGTACCATGTCTAGCACTCAGAGTGTTAGACATGGTACACTCATGGTTGCTCCAGAAGCTTATAAACCATGAGTGGGAGGGTTACTTAGGTGATGTGGGACTTGGGTGAGCCTAGGTGTAAATCACTTCATGGCAATACTCCTCGGCTCCCACCCCTTCGTGACAAAACCGTGAGGGACTGGCTCCCCAAAGCGGACAAAAACTGCTTAGTGTGAGTCGTGTACCCACATAAAAAGGGCCATACACGACTCACACTAAGCAGTTTTTGTCCGCTTTGGGGAGCCAGTCCCTCACGGTTTTGTCACGAAGGGGTGGGAGCCGAGGAGTATTGCCATGAAGTGATTTACACCTAGGCTCACCCAAGTCCCACATCGCCTAAGTAACCCTCCCACTCATGGTTTATAAGCTTCTGGAGCAACCATGAGTGTACCATGTCTAACACTCTGAGTGCTAGACATGGTACACTCATGGTTGCTCCAGAAGCTTATAAACCATGAGTGGGAGGGTTACTTAGGCGATGTGGGACTTGGGTGAGCCTAGGTGTAAATCACTTCATGGCAATACTCCTCGGCTCCCACCCCTTCGTGACAAAACCGTGAGGGACTGGCTCCCCAAAGCGGACAAAAACTGCTTAGTGTGAGTCGTGTACCCACAATAATAAAGTAGGTTTTTGGTGTGTCAAAATGATATTTTTTATACCACATCTGCTGTGGATGCTCTAATAGCAGCCCACTATAGTTAGATTGCAAAATTAATAAAATTTACAATTCTTGATGGAATATACTTTTACAAACTTGATGTTAAAATTTAGTATTTATAACATTTATGATTCTTAACTAGAATACTCTAAGAAAAAAAATAAAAGAGTGTGTCATTGTTAGGAAATTTCTAGGAGGCTTGGAATTGGATAATGATTTTCTATTTTTTTTTTATTTTATCTTCTTTACAGTGACTTACTTTTATGTTTCCTTTAGCAATTAAGTCAAGTGTCTTTATTTTACCTACCCTTCCCATTCCATAGCAAAAGATGAAAAGACCCGGACAAAGCAGGAAACGACGAGGAAGCCAGCCTTTTATACGTGTGAATGATTGACATGTAGTATTAATTTTGAACTACCTGTCAATTTGTCATGTGTCACGCCTTTATCTAAAAAAAAAAAAAATGAGCTTGCGCAGCGCATTAGTAAACGACGAGGAAGCCGGCCTTTTATTTTATTCTAAATCCTTTGTTTTTTACCGGGAAGATGGGGGGAGTGACAGTTTGTACGTGTGAATGGTTGACATATAATGTGAATACCGAACCCCTCTGTCTCACTTCTCACTTTTTTCTTTTTCTTAGCAAACGCGAAAGTCACTGTATAAATATGTGTGATTCACAGGCGATGTTCTCTGTCACTTGCAATTTCAATACCTATTTTTGAGCTTTTCGTCATCTCTACAATATTTCGCAAATCTGAGGACTCACTTTTTTAGCATATATTTACTGCATATCCCTTTGTTGTTGTTGTATATCTCTAGTATATTTCCAATGGCTTTGATGGGCACAGAAAGCGCCTTCTCCTCTTCACCTTCTTCTTCTTCTTCTTCTTCTACCCTTAGATGCAATTATGAATATGATGCCTTTCTCAGTTTTAGAGGTGTTGAAACTCGCAAAACTTTTACAGATCATCTATACACTGCTTTGAATAAAAAAAGCATATATACATTTAGAGATGATGAACAGCTCGAGCGAGGAACATTCATTAATGAAGAGCTTTCTAAAGCAATAAAAAAATCGAGATTTGCTATTGTTATTCTCTCAAATGACTATGCTTCGTCGAGTTGGTGCTTGACTGAACTAGCAGAGATCATTGAGTGCATGGAAATGAAGAAGCTGACAGTTCTACCAGTTTTCCACTATGTGGATCCTAGTGATGTGAGGAATCAGAGGGGGACTTTTGCTGAAGCATTTGCTAAACATGAAGAGCATTTCAAAGAGACTATTGCAGATGTGGAAAAGTGGGGAGTTGCTTTGACAAAAGTTGCTAATATTGCTGGATGGGATTTACGGGATCAGTAAGTTTTTTTGTTTTTGTATCTGAATAATGTTTTTGTTTTTTAGTGCCAATCTTTTAATATTAATAGGATTTTTTAAATAAAAATATTGGTTGTTTAAAATTGAAATTTCGATGATTATAAAAATTATTAATAGATAATTATTACAATCATGTTTGTAGATATATTAAACTATATATTCTAGCATTAAATATTTATAATGATTGCATTAATAGATGAAACTATATATTATAAAATTTAAAGAAAATATAATATGTCAAAATTTTATTGGAGGGTTTATATATAGATTATAGCTTAAATTTAATTAAAAATATATATTAAAATAATGATATATAAAATTGCGAGACCTTAAAATTTTATGTGACACAATATATATATTTAAAAATATAAATAAAAAATTTATTGTCAAGTAGGTAATAGACGAATGCTTCAACTAAAAATTATTAGCTACTCTTGATGATTCAATGGTGGAGTCACTAAGAGGTCAAGGGAGCCGTAGCCCCACTAGGCTTGATTTTTTAATTTTTAAAATGCACTTATAAATATTTAAAAATTTTAAGTATATTGAAGTTTTGGACCCAAAACTAAATTTTTTGTACTTTTTTTTTTTTAATTTAATTTTTTAATTAATTTATTTTTTAATGGTCTACAACCTACAATGTTGTTCCGATTCCTAATTTTTTAACCAAGTAACTATTAAAGTGACTTGGTTCTATGCTATCACGACAGTTAGAGATATCTGGACCTTATCCTTCTTTACACTACGAGTGCGTTTGGGAAGCACGTTTTGCGCTTCCCAAACGCACGTTTGCGTTTCCCAAACGCACTTTTGCGTTTCAAGATTTTTTTTTTTTCAGTGAATGAACAGTAAAAGTACTGTTCATGCACTGTGTGGGAGACAAATTTTACTGTGCAGAGACAAATTTTATTGTTCATACACTGTTTGCTCACTGTTCATAGGACCCACAATCACTTTATTCAGAAAAAAATATTAAAAATGGATCCCACGGTACTATTTACATATTTAAAAATTATTTTGCTATAGTATTTTTCAGTTTTTAGTTTCAGTTTTCAGTTTTCAGCTGTATCCAAACGGACCTACGTTTAGAAGACGATGACAATATAAGTTTATTTATTTATTTTTAAAACTTTGCTTTTGCAAGTTGTCACCAATGGCTGAGTCTTGTCACACATCTTTCACACCGCAGTATAACTCTTCCATATCATGCTATAAGAAAAAATATATAAGTTTCTTCCCTAATTGTTTCATTTATTTTCAAAAAAAAAACTTTTAATCTCCTCATCACTAAATTTTTAATAGTTAAATTGCAAACTAAACTCTTAAAGTTTGAGTGTTTGAATTTTACACTCAGAAATTTCAAAATTTGGATATTATCTCTTGAAGTTTTATTCTGTCTGCATTAATAGCCCCTCTATCTATATTTTTGTTAAGTGCCACATAAATTTGTCATGCGCGTTTAGTTTATCTAATAAAATAATGCCACATAATTTTTGTAGCCTAATAAAATTAAATAATTAAAAATAACATGGCATAATAAAGATGACATGATATCATTTTATTGAATGAACTAAACACGCGTTGCAAAGTTATGTGGCACTTAACGAAAAATATGGATGGAAGTAACGCTAATACAAATAGAATAGAACTTCAGGAAATAAAATCTAAATTTCGAAACTTTAAGGTGTAAAAATTAAACATCCCTAAATTTTAGAGATGTAGTTTGCAATTTAACTATTTTTAATTAATTTCATTTTGTTCAAGGTAAAAAAAAAAAAATCATGACTCTCATAGAGCCTTTTGCACTAACACGACAACATTCTTTATTTATTTACTTATTTATTTTTATAAATAGCTTGAGTTTTTGTAAGGTAGATTTTGCAATTCTCTCTCACTCTCTCTAAACAAGATTGTAGAGAAAATAAATGGTCAAAAATTCAGTTTACATCTAATAGCTTTTTTAAATTGTCATTTTAGTATATTAAGTTCTTCCAATCATTTTTCTCAAAAAAAAGAAAAGAAAAAAGATTCTTCCAATCATTGTTGTGAGAATTGTTTTGTTCAAACCCTTATTATGGAGAAAGTTTACCTGCATGCATCCAATGTATGCAGCAGCCCTCTAATAACACGTAGGCCTCATAAATTGGTGGGGCCCACATATTGCAAGACGTCCACCCCATATAGCGGATGTATGGTATATTTTCTCCTTAACCTAGTTTTGCTATTTAAAAATTAAATTTAACAATTTATACCAATTTAACCAAATTATTTCATAAAAAAAATTAACTACATTACAAAAAAATAAAAAATAATCCTTATCTGCTGTAATTTTTATTTTTGATTCAAGCAAAATCTGATTTCTCTCTCTTGCCTCCTTTTTTTTCTATTCTAAACCCAGATGAACCAAAATTAAGATATTTGAAAGATTAGATATGAGGTTAGATTTGGGTTCAGTCAAAACTTGTTTCTCGTTCTCTTATCTTTTCAAATCAAATTAGAACAAAAATTTGAGATTGAGTTCTTTGGAGAAAACCAACCACAAATCACAATCTCCACCTCCGCATATTTAGGGTCCGTTTGGATACCACTTATTGTTGAAAATTGAAAATTGAAAACACTGTAACAAAATAATTTTTAAATGTGTGAATAGTGCTGTGGGATCCAAATTTATATTGAAATTTATGTTTGGATGACTTTTATGGGTTCATGAATAGTGCCGTGAGACCCATATTTTTTCAGTAAAATGCACAAACGCAAAACTTTCATTGCAATCCAAACACTCACCTAATTTTCAAAATAAAACAATTAAATAATCATTTTTTTTAACAAAGTTCAGTTACAAAATTAGTTGTAGCCTTAGGTTACAACCTTATTCAATATCTTTTTATTGCATGTGAATTTTGACAAATCTATCATTGGATTAAATTTTTTTGTTATATCTTCCATGTTTGCAAAATTTCTAGAAAATTAAAAATCAATTGCTATATCATCAATAAATTGTTTAAATTTCAAGTTTTTGTAATTTAAAATTATGCATAAAATATAACTTTATAGATTATATAGTAAATAACATCTGATTGATTCAAAATTTGATATGTATATTAAGAGGGTAAGGAACATACAATTCAATGGTTAGATTTTTAAAATGGCGCAGTTTCTGTCTAGTGCACTGGACATAAGTAATGTTTATTTTATTGAGTTAGGTTGTAATTTTAAGCTACAATCAGTTTTGTAACTAAATTTTATCCATTTTTTTTTGTTTTAAAATCATCTCTCTCTCTCATATGGGGCTCTTCAGATTTTGCTTGCACTGTCTGGGCCGTCAGAACAAATGAAGGTTTCCTTTTGGCGATAACAAAGTTACTCTAGGAGTCCAGGGACAGCGTCTTTAATATTTTCGTGTTTTCATTTTCTTTAATTTAGTTAAATTAATGCAATATTATTTAAATAAATTTTTAATGGTAAAATTGATGAAACATCGTCGTATTAATTAAGGATATTAACATTCTTCTCCAAATATTTATATATATATATATATATTTAAGGATATGAACAAGGTTGTCTTAGCAACAATAGATGGAAAGACTGAAGTGACTGGGCCTACAAAATTATTCGATCCAAATGATAATTTTTAAACTTAAGGTTAAAATGATTTAAGACGCTATTTTTTTTTTTTTTTGGAAACAAAAAGACAATATTAATTCGGTAAACTTAATTAGATGAAAAGCAGTAAATATTTAATCACGATTTTGACCCCAAAAAAAATGTTGTTGAACCTTCAAATCTTTTTGAGAAATTTATGATTAGAAAAATGTGTAAATTTTGCAATTAATGAAGACATTTATTTATTTTTTTTGAGAAGAAGCATTTATAAAAAGCAATATTTTTTTTGAGAAGAAGAAAGAGTACAAATTTCAATGTTCAAATTCTCTAACCCCATTTCTCAAAAAAAAAAAAAAAAAAAAAAAAAAAAAAACTCTAACCCCAACTATTGAATTAAGAAAAAAAAAAGGTTTAGTTTACTTTCAATACTTTTTTAACTAGATATCTCATGTTATTTTAAATATACATTGACAAGTAGTTGTGAGTTTTAATCTCCACATTTTATTTAGTTATTGGGTGATGTGGCAATTTCACATTAAAACAAAAGAGATTACAGTTAAAAAAGAACTGGAGATAAGTTAAACTCTAAAAAAAAGTTACTAATTTATGTCATTAATCACAAAAAGTAATCTCAATATTTATTTATTTATTATTTTTTTTTTTCTGAGGATAAACGGCAGAATTATGTTGTTGAAATAATGTTAATCATACTCATTTTCCATGTTAGTTTGTAAATTTTTTGTAGTAAAATTGGTATCATCTAGAAATACTTGCAACAAATGAAAAAATCATAGAAATACTAACAACAAATAAAAGAATCGTGAAATTGGTCACTATTTTGAAATTGGTCACTATTAAAAGCTCTTGAAGGAGGATTAATTCATACTTAAAGGTGTTTGACACTTTTCGACCATTCTTGATCAAGATTGCTAATACACTACATAGATCGTATCCACCTAATGATTGCAGTTTCTCTCTTTGCCTCCAACAATAGCTTACTATTTTATACTTTTCTGGAAAACTGCATTGAAAAGCAAAGACAAAAATTGTTTAAGGCAAACACTTGGGCTAGAAGCCCAAATATGTAGCACAAGGTTATTTGGTCTATTTGAAATGTATTTTAATTATTTCAGAAAGAAAAAGAGTTCTATTTTCCTTATTGAATGAATCTAAATATTGTACATTTTGTTGAACCTTTTATCTCTTTATGGAAAGTTCTAACTCAACGCCAACAAACTTATTGTCTTATCTTCGATGCAGATATCAATCAAAAGTTATTGAAGAGATTGTTAGAGAAATAATTGGGAAATTGAATTCAACATCCTCAATTGTTCCCAATGATCTTGTTGGAATAAACTCTCGTATGGAGGACCTGGTGAATTTATTAGACATGGGATTGAATGATTCTCAATTTATAGGAATTTGGGGAATGGGTGGAATGGGTAAAACAACTTTGGCAGAAGTTGTTCATGAAAGATTTCTTAATCACTTTGAAGGCAACAGCTTTCTTGCCAATGTTAAAGAACAAAGCAGAGGCCCTGACCTTGGCCTAGTTTCTTTACAGAAGAAATTGCTTTCTGATATCTTGATTGGAAGGAGCATTGATTTTTCAAATGTTCGTTGGGGAAGCGAAGAGATAAGGAAAAGATTAAGTCATAAAAAGGTTCTTATCATTCTTGATGATGTAGATCATCCTAAGCAATTAGAAGCACTAGTAGATGATAAAAATTGGTTTGGTCCTGGAAGTAGAGTTATTATTACAACCAGAAATCAACAACTTTTAATCAATCTTGGAGTGGATAAAATATACCAAACTGAGGAATTAAACAATAATGAAGCTCTCAAACTCTTTAGTCGAAAAGCCTTCAAGAATGACAGTCCTTTAGAAGGTTATGAAGAGTTGTCCCAGGAGTTTATAGATTATGCTAAAGGTGTTCCTTTAGCTCTTGAAGTTGTGGGTTCCTCCCTACTTCATAGAAATGTAGATCTATGGAAAAGCACCTTGGCTAGAATTAAACAAAATCCTCCAACAGATATTCTAGAGGTGCTTAAAATAAGTTTTGATGGCCTAGAGGAAAGTGAGAAAAACTTATTTTTGGATATTGCTTGTTTCTTTAATAGAGAGTACCACAAAAAAAATATACTACAAGCTCTCCATGACCAACTCGACGGGGATATAGATATCCTTTTAAAAAAGTCTCTTATAACTATCTCATGGGGATATCTTCAAATGCATGATTTACTACAAAAATTGGGTAGGGAAATTGTTTGTCGTGAATCCATTGAGGCTGGTCGACGCAGTAGGGTTTGGTGTATTGAGGATGTCTTTCATGTACTCAAAGAAAACACAGTAAGTTGATCATGCAAAATCTTAAACTTTGTGATGGTATATATCTATGCTAATCAAGTGAGATTTTGTTAATATCTTGTACGTAGTATACTTATTATTATTATTTGTTTTTTATGATCAGGGAACAGATTTAGTTACAAGCATATTCCTTAATGCATCTCCAAAATATAAGGAACATTTGAATGCTAAAGCTTTCTCAAACATGAAAAACTTGAGATTACTTAAAATCAGTAATGTGCACCTTCCTCAAGGTCTCGATTATCTTTCTAGTAAGTTGCGTTATATTCATTGGGATGGATATACTTCAGAATCTCTGCCAACAATTTTTGTGCCAAAAGAACTTGTTGAACTTATTATGCCTTCCAGCCTCATGAAACGACTATGGAAAGGAATCAAGGTAAGATTTTTACTAATGCAAAAGCTTTTTTTAAAAAACAAAAATTATATCTATAAGGGTTTAATTTTCTCCATTTTATTGTTGTTTTATAATAGAGTTCAGACAAGTTAAAACTCATTGACTTGAGTGACTCTAAAAATTTGATTGCGACTCCAGACTTCAGTGGCGTGCCAAATCTTGAGCAATTGATTCTTCAACGTTGTACAAGATTGTCTAGAATTCATGAATCTCTTTGGAATCTCAAAAGGCTTATTCGATTGGATTTGAACGGTTGCAAGTGCCTTGAAAGCCTTCCAGACAAGATAAACACGGAATCTCTTGAAGTTTTTATTCTTTCTGGCTGTTCAAGATTGAAGAAGTTTCCAAAGATTGTGGGAAATACGTCACATTTATCCAAACTTGATTTGAGCGAGACTCCTATAAAACATCTACCAGCATTTGTGAAGCATTTAACTGTCCTTACTAATTTGGATCTAAGAAAATGTAGGAAACTTTCAAGTCTTCCTGATGCCAGTTGTCATTTGAAATATTTGAAATCTCTCGATTTGTCTTACTGCTCAAAACTTGACAAACTGCCAGAGAGCTTGGGAAATATTAAAGGTATGGAGGAGCTCAATGTAAGTCATACTGCTATAAGAGAACTACCTTCCTCCATCGGTCTCTTGGAAAAGCTCAAAGTACTAATTTTACGGGGATGTGTAGGGCTATCATATTCTGAATCATTGAATATGCTCCTACATACTTTATCAGGCTTATGCTCTTTGACCGAACTAACGCTGAGTTACTGCAATCTTTCGGCAATTCCCGATGTTGTCGGTTGCTTGTCGTCTTTAAAATTATTAGATCTTGGAGTAAATAAGTATGTTTGCCTTCCTGAAAGTATCATTCAACTAACTAATTTGGATAAGCTTGCTTTGTGTTATTGTGAGAATCTTCAATCTTTGCCATGGCTTCCGTTAAATATTAGGGATATTAATTTGGAAGGGTGTGTAAAACTGGAAACAATACCAATAAGACCAGAATTTGATTTTCAGCCGATGCTTAATCTTGTCAACTGCTTCAAAATATTGGAGGATCAAGGCTATGGTGACATGTTGTCAATGATGCTAAGACGTTATTTGATTAAGGTCTCTCTCTCTCTCTCTCTCTCTTATGAAGTTCTAAGCATCGTGATTTTTATATTTCAGGATCCTTGTATACCAGGCAGACGGAGACTTACTGTCGACATTCCGGAATGGCTCATAGAGCAAAATGAGGAGGCTTATCTACCACTGCATGTGAAGTTAGATGACAATTGGAATCAGGTGGGTTCAGTGTCTCTAACAATGTATTCAGATGAATGTAACAAAATTGCGGGAATCTGCGTGTGGTCTACTTTCAGATTCAACCAGCATCATCTACCTGGCGAACTCGGTATTAGAATATGTAATCTTCGTTGGGTTATTGTGGTCAACAAAGAATATTTTGAAGAGTTAAAAGAAAATTATTTTGTCTTTGGTCAATACTCCTATATTGATCGGTATCACCATTGGATGGAATATGTACCCTGTCCACACTTCGATGGGGACTTGAAAAAAGCATTGAGTAAAAGCGATGCTAATGGAATCAGTGAAATTAATTTTTTTTTTGATACCACTAGTCCAGATTTGGAGGTTTGGAATTGCGCGGCCTGGTTGGTATACGAGCATGACATTGAACAATATAAACAAATTCAGGCTGAGTCTCAGTCTAGACAATTCATAGAAAGATACTGGAACTATGATAGGGAATGGGCTGGACCTAGTGGAGAAGGTACCTCTAATGACGTAGACGTGCCACTGGCCCACTACACCCAAAGAAGATTTGACTCGACTCTTATAATCTAATTGAAGGACTCGATCTGTGTTTCAGAGTTGGGATTGGGAATTTATGCATTGTAGGCTTGGTAGCATTGATTGTGAGGAGAGTAAAAGAGGCTACTAAACTTTTTTAGCTCAATTTTTTTTGTAAGTAACCATTTTCTCTTTTTTTTTTTTTTTTTTTTTTTTTTTTTTGGTGTTATCTCTTTATTCTAATATGGCAGTGTTTGTTACACATGAATTGTTTAAAGCAACTGAAATTATGACTTATGGTTGTGTAAAATAGTTAATGTGCAACAAGTTCAACCTTACTAATATTTACTATAGTTGTTTATAGGAGAATGCAATATATGCATGCCACTCTTGTGTCATAAAATCAAGACCGGAAGAAGAAAATTTGGGCTATTTTGCCCTAGAGGTTTGCCCTCTCTCTCTCTCTCTCTCTCTCTCTCATGTGAATTGGTTTTTTTCTTTCATTAACTGGAACAAGGGCCCTATATATGGACCAATAGGTATATCTTTTTTATGTGTAGGTATATATATGTGGTATATATATATTACTGAAATGTGTAGAGTATTAATTAAGCTCGAATGTATCAAAAATAAATTTTTATATCAAAGAAAAAAGAAGAAGAAAAATCTCTCCATGGTTTGTGTTAAGCTCTCACACAATTTCTTTTTCTCCTTCTCCATGTAAGCTAACAAAATTTTGTTCGATCTAATAGACTAACAGTGGTGTTTCAAGTTTTATTCATGTAAAATGGGGTGTGGACCATTTTTTACCTACATACCACACTCCCCTTTACACAGATACATAGGTAACTGTCAGTAACATAGATTTTATCAATGATATAGTCTATGGGTCCACCGTCCACAACCAAATTTTTAAAAAATAAATTAAAATTTTAACTTACCTTGTGTTGAAGACAACTACAGGGTGATATGTATTTGAATTCCAACCTATTGAGGCTGTTGTTGGACTTGTTGGAGGTGAAATTCATAAGCAGATTGTCTATTTGGATGCAGAAAGAGAGAGGAGGCGGCAATACCAAATAGTACCAATGCGAGTTGGGTTTTTTAATAGTGGCCGCAGAAGCATTCTGGTGTTTCAAGCACCACAGCCACAGACTAGAGAAAACAAGGAGCTGGATGGCCTCAAGTATCCTAGGGAGAGAGTAATGGGTGGCTGGAGACTGAGTTGGGTGAGTTCTTCAATGGATCAGGAGAAGATCATGGGGAACTTGAAATGAGCATTTTGGAGGTCAAAGGTGATGACTGGAAGGGTGGCCTCGTTCTTTAAGGGATTGAGATAAAGCTAAACCTTAATAGAATTTTGTTGTTTTGTTTCAATTTAGTAAGGTGATTGAGGATAAGGCAAAGAATGTGGTACAGATTCTATTCTGGTGATTCAATTTTGTTGTTTTGATTCATTTGTTATTCTTTAGGAGTCTATAATAGTATAATGTGAGCTTTCCTCATTATAAAATTCTTCTTTAGTTTTATTTATATATTTAAAAAAAGGTGTTAAAGGTAGGATGACTGATATTGCTTGCTTATGGGAAATACATTAGAAAGGTCAAATACTTCCTATTCTAATGTAGTTCTCCTTAATCTAGTCCATATGTTTTTACCTTGCAGTTGTTACATGCAGGATGAGGAGGATCAAAGAATTCGAGAACTGACCCTTGAACTTAGCAATGAGAGACAACGATGTGAACGTCGCTGTGCGGCTTACCAGGAACAGTTACATATGGTGTTGAAATATATTGAGGAGCACACTGACCACATGTCAAGAAGAGTTCAAGATATAGTTCAGAATGTAAGGGAACTTGAGGAGGAGGAGGAGCAGGACTCTGATTTATAATAGGATTTAGAACTTGAACATTTTTCTCTTTTTTGACTTCATTGGGCCCTTGATATCACTAATTTAACAGGAATTACTTTAGGCCATTCTGTGTAGGTTTGATGGAAACTTCTGAAGGATGAATGATGTCCATTTGTTGATGGTTCCTGTCTACTTACAGGAATCATGCTGCAAATTGCATGGAGAAATAATGTATTGCGATCTACAACATTACTGCAGTTTGCTATTGATTGTATTTATGGAAAAGAATCTCGACTCTCAACTCTCTAAGTGCAATTTCCGTGGTAGCCACTAAGTTACTCTACCTTTTTTCCCCGTACCTGATAAAAGTAGATAAGTCTGATTGAATCAAATCGGCTGCATCTTTCAATAGAGTACTTTCACAAAACAAGGACTGTCTTACAACCGAACACTGGCTAAAGGACTATCTCACAATAGACTGGCCATTTATGTTGTATGATTGCTTCTACTCCTATTCCATGAAGATCATGCAAAAAAATACCCCATCCACATTGAGCTTATACTTTCCGTTTGGTGGTGTCCACTTGCTCCCCAACTTATTGGCCTTTTCTTAGGTGTTGTGTCATCATTCTATTCTTTCAAATACTAGTGCACTTTTTAGTTTTTGCTATCTTTTTTGGCTCTGCTTCTACCTTCACTTTAGAACCTATTCCCCACCACCCCCCCCCCCCCCCCCCCCCCAACAATATACTTAAGGGAAAAATTCTTTCCTCCTATTCCTTGCCTTCCCAATAGATGTCTAAATAAGGCTGTAAAGTTGTGATTTACAACTAATTTGTGTTGGCTTTAATTCCGTGCCAAATTTGATTGTAATTTTGTTCAATCTTTTGTACCATGTATTTTATGTGGGATTTCATTGTAAGGGTTGTGTGTGAAAGAGAGTGTAAAGACTCAAGGCAAATTGAAGACCAAAGAAGTTTTCGCGGGTAGCTCACGAGAAGCCTTCCCGCGAAGTGAAGCATGTGCTCAACACATGTCTGGAATGCGGAGAGTCATGACGGATGGTGATAGCTGGTTTTCGTGAGTGTTTTGTAGGTAAGCCTTCTCGCGAGATACCTGCGAAACATTCTGTTTTGTCAATTTGTCATATTTGATACATCAGGTCTCTACCCACACTATATATACCCACATATTGAGAGGAGTGCTTTTCAGAGAGAAAACTGTTAGGAACCTAAAGGTTCCTAATGGGATGAATATGAATTGTAGGGGGATTGATGGGAATCGTAAGGAAATTAACTAAATTCGAGATAGTCACCCTCCATAGAGAAAGAGAGAGATTAAGAGAGAGAGAGAGAGAGAGAGAGAGAGAGAGAGAGAGATGCACTAATGCACTTAAGCAATGAATTAGTTTATTCTTCAATTGATATCTAATATTGAATTACAATCATGTATTTATAAGAGACTAGCTCTAATGTCATTGGCCTACATGGCTCAAGATAATTGGCTAATTAATTCAACATGTGCTCTATGAATTAAGCCATATGTTAAATGAGCTACATGTGCTCATATCCTAACTAACTCATTCTAATCTCAACCAACTACTTAACTACCTAACTAAAGGGATTACAACAATTATTTCATATTCCTAACAAAAACCCTAGCCATTACATTTGAGAGTTAGAGATTGTCATACCCACAATCCTTTACACAATCCATTGTGTTTTTCCTCAACTCATACCCCTCAATTTCCAAATCCTTGAGAGGTTGATAGCCCAAACACTTACCACACCAATTCTGAGTGTAAAGTGAGGTTTTGGTGCTGCTGAGAAGTATTGGAAGAAGCCATTTGTTTGGTGGATGCAATCGGGTTGAATTGTGTGATCTAGAGAGCTAGAGAAGACAATGCTTGGCTAAGTCGATAGCAGGAGCTTGGAGGGCTCGAGTACGTGGGGTAGACTAGGCTTGGAGGGTCTTTTGTTATTCGTGTACTCCAACTTATTCTCTAGTGGATCAATTTACCGCTTGGAGGGGGGCAGAGAGGTTTTTCCCTAAGTTCTTCAGTTTCCTTTTTGATAACACATCGGCGTGTTATCTTGTGTTTGTATTATTCTTCCCTACTCTTTTAGCTTTCATTTTACTGTTATGATTTGATGAATATGACTTAGAATAGTTATCTTGTTTGTTCGCTCGCATTTACTCTATTCCGCATTTAGTTTAAATTAGAGTAAAATCAACCGAGCCGTATTTTTAATTTGGGGGTCTAAACAGCTCTTGTGTTTTTACACAAATTCGAGCATTCAATTGGTATCAGAGCGGGTACACTTGCTGTGGTTTCATTACCTAAGTGTGACCCTAGACCCTTCTTGAGATGGATCGATCTCAATTGCAATGCTTTTCCATACTTTGATGGGAGCAATTATGCTTTTTGGAAAGTCCGTATAAGGGCATTCCTATGTTCTATTGATGATAGTGTTTGGGAGATTGTCGAGATAGGATGAACTAGGCTGGTGGAAGCCAAATCCTCATGGGATAAGGTAACCCTTGTGACAGCTAATGCTAATAGCAAGGCTTTAAATGCTATTTTCTGTGGTGTTTCTCCTGACGAAATTCACAGGATCTTTCATGTTACAATTGCCAAGGAGGCGTGGCAAATCTTGGAGACGACCTATGAAGGCACCAAAAAGGTGAAGGACACCAAGTTCCAAATGTTTACCACACGCTTCGAGGAGCTGAAGATGAGTGAAGACGAGTCATATGACTCATTTTATGGGAAGCTAAATGAAGTGGTGATTGAGAAATTAACTTGGGAGAAAAGACGGAAGACTCCAAGATTGTGAGGAAGATTCTACATTCTTAGCTAGAGAGTTTCCGTGCAAAGGTCACTGCCATTGAAGAGAGCAAAGACTTTGATGAGATTAAAATTCAAAAACTCATTGGTTCTCTTCAAACCTATGAGCTATCTCTACCATCTCAAAGAAAGAGCAAATCTCTTGCTCTCAAGACGGTCAATGAGAGATTGGAAACTCAAGACTCTTCGGATGAGGATGAGGTTGAAAAGGATGTAGTGTAGCTTGCCAAGAACTTCCGTAAGTTCCTAAAGTTCAAGAGATGGAAAGTTCTTTGAGAAGGGCAAATTTTCAAAGTTCAAAAAGGACAAGAAAGACTTCAAGAAGAAGGATTCAAGGGATTCCTCACCGTCTAAAATGGTCATGTGCTTTGAGTGCAAAGGGCATGGGCATGTGAAGAAAGAATGCCCCACTTATTTGAAGGCAAAGGGTAAAGTCTTTGCAACTACCCTCAGTGACTCAGATGGTTCAAACTTTGACTTGAAAGAAGCTGTGACGGAGAAGGAAATTACTCTGCATTTATGGCCATTGCACCTGTGGACTCATCAGAAGATTTGAGCCTTCTAGTGGAAGAACTCGGTGAGCACACCGAAGTAGAGTCTATGGGAATTGGGGAAGAATCCGATGATGAAGATGAAGGAACCAAGGAATTGCAAGAATCTTATAATTCTCTTCTTGAGAAAATCAGAAAGTATGCTAGAGTGGCTAAAGCAGCCATCAGAAAAATGAAGAAAGTTGAACAAGACTACAAGAGCATACTTGTAAGGTACAAGGAAACAAAGTGTGAAGTTGAGGGGCTGAATGGAGAACTAACTGAGGCCCACTCCAAGATCAAGTTTCTTGAGCTTGAAGTGATTCAAGCTAATGCCAAGGTGGAGCGTGTTGCCTCCAAGAAACTTGACGAAGTGCTTGCACATCAAAAGCCTTTTTCTGACAAAAGTGGCTTGGGATATTTCGGAGAGAGTAGGTCATGTGCCAACGTGTCCAAGGAGATGAAATTTGTTAAAGCTAAGGAACCAATGGTAGTAACTCCAAGTGCTGAGAATGTAAAAGTGGAGAAGAAGCCAAATGGATCTGCTCAAAAGGTTTTGACAAAACCTTAAAATCCATTTGTGGCCAAACCCAAGGCTAAAGGGAAGTCTCTCCCAAACCCTCAAAGAGGTCCTCAAGTTCAACAATTCTGCCACCATTGTGGAGTTAGAGGACACACAAGACCTAACTGTTATAAACTTCACGCATTGAAGAAAGCGGATTCTAAAAGGCTAAGAGGACAAGGAAAAGGAAACTGGAACTTCAAGCAGCCAAAAGGGCGAGAAGCTGATTTCGAGTTTGGTGATGTGATAAAGATAATTGATACCATCACTTCTTGTTTGGTAAGCTTCAGTTAAAGGTTTGAGAATCACAGCTCTAGTACCCAATCCTCTAGGGATATCACCCCAAATGCACGTGCCGTGTGGGTGAAGAAGGGTACACATGCATAAGCATTTGACCATGTCCATGCATCAATTCTTCCTATATGTTGTGACTTTGAATTGGTTGTTTGCTTATGTTTTACGTTCTAGCATGTTTCTTTTCAAGTTTGTTTTGTACTTGTTGTTTTTGTTGATCTTACTTTACATGTCCTGTTTTTTAGTGTGTTGAAAAATTCAAAAACCTATAAAAATTGAAAAATCTCTAAAAAGTTTGATCGCTTGTGTTGTGTATCTCACATGTGAGTTTGGCCTAGTACCTTTGTACTAATGGCGTAGTGCATTTACGAGCTTAGCTTGTTATGTATGCACATCTATCTTTGTGGAAAAAATCTTGAAATCTATGTGTGACTATTGTAAATCGATCTTCAAGCTTGTCATGAATGATTGGTCAATAGTCTTGATGGTTTTGATACATGTATAGACTTGTGCCTATATATCTTCCCACACTTTTTATGTTTTTGCATTATAGCTCAACAAATATCAAATCTCAAAAAGAGATAATGAACTGCAAAAGCCATCGCACATACTAGTATTTGACTAGGAAAAAGGGAAAGCGACTTGTATTGAAATGTATGGTGCCCAAAAAGCCAAAGGCTTACTCACAAAATTGAAATATCAAAAATTTCAGGCACTGATATCAAAATGAGATGTATTGTTCAAAAATGATCAAATGTTATGATTTGTAAAGAAGCCAAATGAAAAGTTTCAAAGATATGTAATCATTTTCTTGTGGGAGGTCATATATGTTCATTTCTATAATTGAGATAGACCACTTGACTTAGTACTAGTTGTGTATGACTTGATTGAATTGATCATTGAAGTTTCACTCTAGACTAGGGACAATTCCACATTTTATACTCACACACAACACACAAGACTTTTGATTCAATGAATGCGTATTTCATTTGTGTGATTGTACATGATCAAATGTGATGTGTATACTCAATTGCTTGTTGATCAAACCCAAAAAGATTTTTGAGTATTTTATATGTTTTTGAAAGTGTTTTTATGCTTCCATGTTTTGAGTTTTTGTTTAAACTGCATTTTTTTCATGTTTTTCATCAAAACTTCTTCAGAGGGATTTTCGCGAGAAGCTCGCGACTAAGCACTTCCCACGAAAATGAGTTAAGGCAAAATGTGAAAACACAGAATTTCAGACAGAAACTTTCGCGACTGGCTCGCGACTGTCTCGCGAGTAATGCTTACCCGCGAAAAGTTTTATGCTTCAGAGGCATTTTTTGTGAGTAACTTTGCTAGAAGCTAACTCGCAAAAAACGTGCGTTTTTAGTTTTAAAGGGTTGATGTAGACAGTTTTTCAAACACATCCTATTTCCCTCTTTTCGCCTCCCTCAAGCTTCAACCAACCCAAAACTCAATTTCACTAAAAAACCCAACCATATTTCAAGTGCAATCACTTCAAAATCATTTCTAAGGTATGTTTTTAACAATCTTTTCTCTTTTTTCCTTAGATTATACAGAAAAATTCTAGGTCTTACTTGGTTTGGGTATTTTTATAAAAAGGGTTGGGAACTTTAAATTTTGTGCAAATTTTTTCAATTTCTTGATTGGGCTTTGTCCCATTTGGTTTGTTTGTGATTGTGTAGGTCCCTTGTGGCAATTTTAACATGTATTTAGGCAAGTTTTACTTATGTTCATGCATTGCCCACGTGTTAGTTCTATAGGTGCATATCAAGCGTTTGATAAATTGCCCAAATGACATTTTGGTGTTGTTTTGGACTCCAATGAGTTCCAAACTTTGGGAATTGCCATGATTGAACTTGTTTATCATGTTTTGATCATTGATTGTGTGTTTTACACACTTTGAGCCCACTGTGTTTAGCCATACCTTGCACATGCATTACATATGCACACCACATGCACACTTGATGCACACACTTGCACAGTTGTCATTTTTTTTATTTTTTTTTATTTTATTTTATGTTACATGTTTTAGCACTTATACCATGTTTATGTGACATTGTTTTGTTCCTTTTTAGGACTTTGTGCTTATTTTTATGAACTAACTTGACTCTAATCAAGTTTGTGTTCTTATTTTGTATTTTTGCACTTGTTCCTTTTTGCTTTGTGTCTGATTGTGCAGATGTCTCCCACTAAGCACTCTGCTTCCAAGAAATCCTCAAAGCGTCCATGCACGGACTCAGAGAATTTCAAATCCATTGAGGTAGACATGGCATATAATGATTGCTACAAAAGGGCAACAATCATTATTGAAAGGGTTGTACGATTGGAGACTCTTGAAAACACTTCCATACCTGAAGTGTTCAAGGAGAGAACTTGGACAAAGTTATTGAATCCAAGTGGCAATGTTTATGCTGAACTCATACAGGAATTTTTTGCCAATGCCACTGTGGAAGGAGATCACATCAACTGTTGGGTGCGACAAAAGGAATTCATTATCACAAGGGATTCCATTCAAGAGTTCTTAGAAGTTCATCCACCTTCTCAGCCAATCTCCGTACAATATGATGACAGATTGGACTCTCTTAAGCCTATGGCAGAGCTCCGTGGTGGCTCTTTTAAGAAGAAGTCAATGACCACCATCCCTTTCAACGCGGAGATGAGGACATTGGCTTATGTCATGATTCACAACCTATACTCAATGACAAACTTGACAACATTGTCCGGACCAAGGACCATTTTCCTATATGATCTCTACACACATAAGAAGATCGAAATATGCGGACATATATACCACCTCTTGACCAAGAGCATCACCAAAAGGAACTCAAGGACAATATTGCCATTCTCTACTCTCATTATGGGTCTCATAACAAAGACCAAGTTGAAGATTCCAAGCGGTCTTACCATTGTGTAAAGAGACTATCCCATTGGTGCTCATACGGTGACTCGTAGCAAAGCCCACATCACCGGATCGAAAACCTGCATTTCTCAAATTCCAAGGGATGATGTTGAGGAAGAAGGTGGAGACACTGAGGAGGAGATTGATAGGTTCACCTCAGCACCAGAGGGTTCTACACAACCATCTTCCCAAGCACAAGCACGGGGACCCGATCTTCTTGATCGCCTTATTGCAAGGGTAGAGCAGATGTATGGCATGCTCAAATCCCATGTGCAGCACACCTTGGATCAGTTTGCTTACATCCAAGGCCAGATTACTGCACTATCATCACAGATTGAAGACATGACGATGGAGCAGGGATCCGAATGAGAATCTGAGCAGCTTTAGCCTCTATGGCCATTCCGGTCAAAAAGGGGGAGAAAAATTTTGAGGGGGAGATGCACAGTTTGGGGGGGAGTAGAACAGATCATAGATATTGGTTTATTTTTGGTGGTTTAGTGGTTTAATTATGTTTTTATCTTTATTAGTTTATAACTCTTGGATATTTACATTGCTTTCTTTTAAAGCTTTAAGTACTTTGGTTTAATATCAGTTTAATATTTAGTACTTTGTTTTTTATCCTTACTTTGTAGCATTTTTTTTCAAGTACTTTTAGATTTTGTTGCATTATCTTGAGTACTACACACTTATGCCCTTGTTGGATCTTGTATCCTTGATGCAAATACTTTGTGTACTTTGCATTGGTTGTGTGTTGGACATGCAATTGATTTTTACGTTGCTCGTAATTGCATTGCGTGTCCGAATGATCATTTACTAGCTAAATGTTCATTATAGTCATTCTTTAATGACTGTTCTTGTTTGATCAAGATATGCTTAACTGTTTATATAGTATTTATTACCTTGATTGCACTTTACTTGCTTATATACGTACCGTGTATTCAACTTGTCATAAGCTTAATGAAAGTTTTGTTTGTGTGCGAGTGTTTCATGTTACACGTATATACATGCAAGTGCTTTACAGCTTCTAGATTAGGTGTGAGTGAGTTTTACCACTGTTCCCAAACTCACGTTTAAGTCTAAAGTCTATTTTAGGGGTTTTGTCACAGAATAGCCAAATGGGGAGATTGTAAAGTTGTGATTTACAACTAATTTGTGTTAGCTTTAATTCCGTACCAAATTTGAGTGTAATTTTGTTCAATCTTTTGTACCCTGTATTTTATGTGGGATTTCATTGTAAGGGTTATGTGTGAGAGAGAGTGTGAAAACTCAAGGCAAATTGAAGACCAAAGAAGTTTTTGCAGGTAGCTTGCGAGAGGCCTTCCTGCGAAGTGAAGCATGTGCTCAGCACATGACTGGAATGCGAAGAGTCATGACAGATGGTGACAGCTATTTTCGCGAGTGTCTCGCGGGTAAGGCGTTCCCGCGAGATACCTGCGAAACATTCTGTTTTGCCAATTTGTCAAATCTGATACACCAGGTCTCTACTTACACTATATATACCCACATTACCCACATATTGAGAGGAGTGCTTTTTAGAGAGAAAACCCTAGCCATTAAATTTGAGAGTTAGAGATTGTCATTCTCATAATCCTCTACACAATCCATTGTGGTTTTTCTCAACTCCTACCTCTCCATTTCCAAATCCTTGAGAGGTTGATAGCCCAAACACTTACCACACCCATTCTGAGTGTAAAGTGAGGTTTCAATGTTGCTAGAAAGCATTGGAAAAAGCCATTTGTTTGGTGGATGCAATAGGGCTGAATTGCGTGATTTGGAGAGTTAAAGAAGACAAGGCTTGGCTAAGTTAGTAGCAGGAGCTTGGAGGGCTCGAGTACATGGGGTAGACTAGGCTTGAAGAGTCTTTTGTTATTCGTGTACTCCAACTTATTCTCTAGTAGATCGATTTACCGCTTGGAGGGCGGCGGAGAGATTTTTCGCCGAGTTCTTCGATTTCCTCTTCGATAACACATCGGCGTGTTATCTTGTGTTTGTATTCTTCTTCCCTACTCTTTTAGTGTTGTGATTTGATGAATATGGCTTAGAGTAGTTATCTTGTTTGTACGCTCGCATTTACTCTATTCTGCACTTAGTTTAAATTAAAGTAAAATCAACCGAGCCGTATTTTTAATTTGGGGGTCTAAACAGCACTTATGTTTTCACACAAATTCGAGCTTTCAAAAGCAAAACTGAAGGGTAGGATATCTGGGTTTAAAGTTACAATGCTACTGAGTACATGGGGGAGGACACTGCTATTAGGTAGGATGTCTATTTGGAAAGAGAAATTGAAGCACACCTTTCACTTAGTTGAAGGTACTACAAAAAAGGTAGCTATGATTTGAAGCTTCAAGGCTTTGCCTAGATAGAAGCACATGCTAAAGACACAAAGAACATGCTAAGCAAAGATGTTATTTTAGTTGTCTAAAAGCCGATTACAGGCCCCTAAGAAATTTAACTAGTGTGTGAAGGTTGCAATGCTTCTTAGAGATCTAAGCACATTTTAAAAATGCCTGGGTTCTAATTCAAGTTGCACCATTTTGTCTTGTAGAAATAAATAATGTGTGAAGCCATGACTTGAAGATCTACTGGATGAGCGTATAACTTACAGATAAAGAGAAAGACCTTGGCTGTGATCACCCATCCAAAGCAACGAAGAAAATTTCCCTTGCAACCAAACACTACTTCTCAAGGAAAGAAAAAGAAGATTAAATTAACATCAAATTAACCAAATCAATACCAATTAGGCAATCATACATAATTTAAAACCCTCTATCGTCTCTTTTTCTTTAAGAGTGAAGCAGCACGTAGAAATATGCGATCAACCTCATCAAAATTTGGTGAGTCAGAATCTTTCTCCCATGATTTGGCAGTTTTTGAGTCTGCAGATATTTGACGCAGGTGCTCCTCAAAATCTTCACATTCTCCATCACTTTCAACTGGGAATTTTTCAAACTTATACAAATAAAGAGGTCGTTCCACCTTATTCTCAGTCTCCGAATCAGATTCAGTCTCAAGAATATCTGATCGATCTTCAGAATCTGATGCCATACCTGTATCCATCATAGGGTCATCCTCTGAACATTCCTTGTTTCTATTCAATATTTCTTTAAGCTTATCGGAATTGTTCAATTGGAAGTTTGAACTGCTCTCGGGATCAATTCTTCCAATTTCAGTTCCTTCAATCTCTTGAATATCAGTTTTATTCTCAGCCACACTTTTAGCTTGTGCTTGGAGCAACTCAAGGTTCTGTTCAAGTTTTGGAATATATTTTCTTACAGCTTGGAGGCCATCTCTATATTTGGATTTATCCAAAGCCTGCAGGTGAGTGAAGAGAGAAGAAAATGGAGTATGAGAACAAGTAAGGATGTATGAAAGGAATTCAAAGCAAAAAAAGTTGGAAGGCATTATACTTAAGATATATGACAATACTAGATTAGTAAGGTGAAGGCATGGGATTCAATCCACTATGCATGTGGGATAAAGAAACTTATCAACAGAGACTGAAAAGAAAAGATGAAAATGTGGGTAAAAAGTTATTCTATCATTCAGAGGCCCCCCCCCCCCCCCCCCCCCAAAAAAAAACCCTTCATGTCAGTGACGAGAGACATTTGAACAAGGATATAATTAAGCATCAAAGAGTCCAAGGGCAGCTTGAAACCCATTTCCAAATTTTAGATGCCTAAAAAAGACACTCCACATAATGAAGGGCAACCCATTTATGCATGTAGTTTTCTTGAACGATACCTCAGGATCCAACCAAATAGAAGACTTATGTGACAATGAAACATGCTCTGAATTATTCTTGAAATTTAAAGGGCTTGATTATTAACCTTTCAGAAGAGTTCATGCAATTTATTTTAAAAGAGCATTTAGCAACAAGAAATTGATCCAGACAATGTAAGAATACCGTTAGGGAATGACGACTTCAAAGACACAGATGGTTATATGTTAGAATTAAGTTATTACAGTGGTTGTCATTTCCTATTCCTCTTCTTTAATATTGCAGAGAATTAAACTCCTACCTTTTCTTCCCCCCTCCCCCCCTTCTTTGGGAAAGAAAGCTACCACAGTAACCCACCCAGAACTATGTTGAAAAAAAGAGAAAAGACATCCCAAACCCCAGAAAAGAGAGTCGATACAAGATTGGACAAGAAGGATGCTTTGACATCTGAACTGATTTTACGTCTCTAATAGTTGATGCATTTACCAACTAAAAGAAATTATAGGTCAACAAAAAAGAGACATTGAGATACAACAGCTGAGTAGATGATTGTATTTTCTCTTCTTCAGAAATTTTCCATATCTATTTACTTGAAATTGTATATATATAATAGAAGATCTGAGAAGAGCATAAAGGAAAATGTTGTATACATGCCCTTAGGAGAAACAGAATGATATAAAAGTGGGCAAACTTAACTCCAATTCTCATATGTAAAATAAAAGAAAGAGATCAGAACCTTCTTCCTGGAGAGAGTGATCCTGGGTGACATAATCTCTGTTGGCGGCTGAGAATAGTTCTTCCCCCTGTACATAATAATTGTGTTCTCTTCATGAATGTCAAGCACAATTCCTCCAGTCAATCTTGCCAGCTCAGCAGCAATCTCTCAGACCTCCTCTGGCGAAAATGTCTTTACCACCACCTGCAGAGTCTGGTGCTTTTTCCAATGCAGATGCATGTTCAAAATTACACCCTGGTAGATTCCCTGTCTTCCAACAGGCACGTAATTCTTGCATTTTAGACCCATCTTTAAAAAGAAAAAGTGTTCCTCTGGGGTCAATATCTCCTACGGATCATGAGTTGTTTCTGATGTCTCTTTAGGCTCAATCTTCTTAAGGCCTTCAACAAATCTTTCCTCTTTCTTTCGAGCCTGGAAAAAGACCAAGCAAGCAATATAAATACATTTATAAAAAGAAGATAGAGAAAGACATAGAGTAATTAGTTTTATGATCAGTACATCATTTATGATTGATGCAGCCTCGATAAGTGAAGATCAATACTGAATTTTCATAATATGCTACTTGCAAATGTAGACAGAAGATCCCAAAAATCATGGAAAGAATATCTAAAATTAAACTAAAACAATTTAGTTTGTAAATTAGTGCGAGCTATTAACGTACAGATACAAAAATCTAAAGAATGTACGTACTTTGAAAATCAGATAAGTGTTTTAGATGAATAGATGTTCCAGGGTCCTTCCAAGTAAGCTAACTGGGATAATTGTTTATTTTGCTACAAAAATATAAATAATATTTTATCCTATTTGTGTTAAAAATATTTTAGAATTACTGTCTAACAGAAGTATAGTCCGCTTTGAGCTTACAACATCAACTCCATTGCTAGAATTGTCTTATGCAACACTCACTAATAAGACCTGAGACAAGTCGTAGGCACAAAGCAGATGGATACCTTTGACCAAAATATCAAGCTACCCATCCAAAAAAAAATATCAAGGGAGATTCATAAGTTTACAGCTGGTATACTCCATGCTGCCCATTGTAATGTTTGTCTACTTCAAACAATTGATCTTAATTATTAATAAAAATTATCAAAGAATCTTTCTTACTTATTAAAAAAAAAAAATGTATCAAAGAATACTCTGAAAGAGCAAATATAACATTATGAAGTCTAAACCTCTACAATCTCCATCATTCAAAATTGAAATCTTGTATAGATTCTACACAACAGCAGTAAAGAACTACAACATGCCACTCAAACGAATGTAAGTTGGCCAAATAACGGACTCCGCTGTCTATAAACATAGACATTTCCACCAAATGCAAGATACCCTTTAGGTATCTCCCTATCCATCTGAATATCATATAATATAGAATAGCATAACTCATCCAAGCATAGCAACCTTCATAAATGTAATAATTTAACCCAAAAAGCCAATTAGCTCCGCTGGAACTCCTCCAGCCTAAGTTTAAAGTTATGACATGTTAGTACAACTCTAGCCACAAATATGTGCATATTAGGCTAGGAAAAAGTAAGATGACATGCAAGAGACCAACAACTAGAAAGCAGTTAAGCAAGTGTCGGACCATACATCCCAAAAGTTTAAACTGTCAATGGTATGGATATTTTTTGCCCGTCTTTTTGATAAGCAAACCAAGTCACATAGTTTGTATATGTTAACGTATATTATGTTATGGGCTTTAGGCCCAGTTAGGTTACTTGTATAGTACACTTGTACTACACTTTACTTGTACCACACACATATGCCTCCTATATAAAGGCACTGATGTATATTCTTTTGATTTATGAAATACAATACAATCATTCTGTATTTCTAACATGGTATCAGAGCCACTGCTCTGATCTTTTCTTAGCAGTCTTGTCTTCATTAGTGTGACTTCCTTTTTAACAACGCTTCCGCCATCACAACTGCCGCCGCAGCCTCTCGCCGTTGAACTTCCGATGTAATCCAGCCGTCGTCCTTGGGTTCCGGACCTGCAGCCGCCGTCGTTAAGGAGTTTCACACTGCACAGACCACTGCTCTTTGCATCACCGCTGCAAATATTGCTCCGATTATGTTTTTGAAGGTACCACAGAGATCGTCCTGCGCCGATCTACACATTCGTGGAAACCTCGACGCCATCTGAGACTGCACGCGCCTCCACGCGCCGTTCAAAGTTGCTGTTCTGCTGATCACGCGCCACACGCGCTCCCACGCGCCGCAGCTTCTTTTCACGCGCCTCCACGCACCGTCACGCGCCCACACGCGCCTCAACAGTATCGCTGACGTCATTGCTGATGTCAGCCCTAGTTGCGCCGTTGCTGACGTCACTTGGTTGCGTCATCCGCTGACGTCATCTTCTGACTTTGGGGTTTTGACCGTTGACTTTTCAGGTTGACCGTTGACTTTGACCAAGCCGTTGACCGTTGACTTTTCTCCGGGGGTTGACTTTTTCAGTCCAGGTTCTCCTTACCCAGTTTTTCGCGTAGATTTCATTTTTGCAGTCTGTTTTTGCATATTGTGTCTCTAAATGGATAAAAAGGATATTTTTTTTCCTCGCCCCATTAATACTGTTTTGGAGGGGAATAAAAATTACTTATCTTGGTCTCAAGCTATGCGCAGTTTTCTTAAGGGTCGCATGCTCTGGCATTATTGTACTGGTGCAATCACTATTCCTGTCAAGGGAGCAAGTGAAGAAGATGCTGCCTTTCTTGGTCGCATGATTGAATGGGATAGTCATAACCACATGATCCTTACATGGATTCGGAACACTTCCATTCCTTCTATTTCCAATCTGTTGGGCAGCTTTGATGATGCAAAATCTGCATGGGATATGTTGGCCAAAAGGTACTCCACTACTCATGGATCCATGAAATATCAGTTAGTGGTTGAATTGCATCAACTCAGGCAAGAACCAGGGCAATCCATCAATGACTATTATGATCAGCTTCGCTTCATTTGGGACCAAATTGACCTTTCTGATCCAACTTGGGCATGCTCAAAGGATGCTCAGCAATATGCTTCCATCAGAGATGAATTTCGCCTCTATGAATTCTTGATGTCACTTCACAAGGACTTTGAGCCCATTCGAGGTCAGCTTCTAAATCGCAGTCCTGCTCCCTCTCTTGATACTGCTGTGAATGAGTTGGTTAGTGAAGAAGCTCGTCTTGCAACCCTTCAAGCCCGGAATAAGCTCAATGTTTTGGCTATTACTGCATCTACTCCACTCATAGAGCAACCTCAGCAATCAGGTGATTCCTCTGGCTTTAGCAATCGTCGCAAGCAGACCAACAAAAAGGTCTGCAACTATTGCAAGCGTTTTGGACACATCATTGAGACTTGTTACCGCCGCAACAAATCTACTGCTGCTGTTGTGTATACTGAGCCTACTCCGCCAATGGCTTCCACCTCGACTGAGTCCCAGTCTTCTGGATCCACTATCAACCTCTCCCCCACTGAACTACAGGAGATCATAGCTCAGGCTGTTCGTATGGCTGGTAATGCATCTCTTTCCACTGCCCTATCTGTTCTACCCGGTAAGTCTCAAACTTGGCTTTTTGATTCTGCCTGCTGCAATCACATGACACCTCACTCGTCCTTATTCTCTAAACTTGACCCTGCATCACATTCTCTAAATATTCATATAGCTGATGGTTCCACCATGCATTGGAATAGTCTAGGTTTTGTTTCAACCTCTAACCTTTCTGTTCCTAGAGTCTTCCATGTACCTGACCTATCCTATAATTCGTGCTCTATGGGACAATTAGCTGAACTAGGTTATCGCCTTATTTTTGACTATTCTGGGTGTATTGTGCAGGATCCGAGGATGGGGCAGGAGCTTGGGACCGGTCCTAGAGTTGGGCGTATGTTTCCCGTGGACAATCTTCATCTTCCACCTGTTGCTCCTGTTTCTGTTGCTGCTGCAGCTGCTGCAGTTTCTTCCTTACCTTCTCTTGCACTTTGGCATTCTCGTCTTGGTCATGCACCATCTTCTCGGGTACAACAGTTAGCGTCTAAGGGTCTGTTGGGTTCTGTGTCCAAAGACAATTTTGATTGTACTTCATGTCAGTTAGGAAAACAGCCAGCTTTGCCTTTTAATAACAGTGAATCTATTTCTAATAGTATTTTTGAGTTAATTCATTCTGATGTTTGGGGACCTTCTCCTGTTGCTAGTATTGGTGGATCTCGATATTTTGTTGTTTTTATTGATGATTATTCTCGTTATAGTTGGATCTTTCCTATGAAATCTCGTTCTGAAATTTTACCAATATACAGCAACTTTGCAAAAATGGTTGAAACACAATTCTCCAAACATATCAAAACTTTTCGATCTGATAATGCTCTTGAATATACTCAATATGCGTTTCAAGCTCTGTTACATTCCTATGACACTGTACATCATCTAACTTGCCCAGGTACCTCTCAGCAAAATGGTCGAGCCGAAAGAAAACTTCGTCATATTCTTGACACTGTTCGTGCTCTTCTTCTTTCTGCTAAAGTTCCTGCCCCATTTTGGGGTGAAGCTGCTCTTCATGCTGTTCATGCGATTAATCGCATTCCAAGTGCTGTCATCCACAATCAGACTCCATATAAGCGTCTCTTTGGGTCACCCCCTGACTATCATCAACTTCGCTCATTTGGATCTGCTTGTTTCGTTCTTCTTCAGCCTCATGAGCACAACAAACTTGAGCCTCGATCTAGACTTTGTTGTTTCCTTGGTTATGGCGAAACTCAAAAGGGGTATAGGTGTTATGATCCTGTCTCTCATCGTCTTCGTGTTTCTCGTAATGTTGTCTTTTGGGAACACCGATTGTTTGTTGAACTCTCTCACTTTCGTTCTTCCTTGACTAACTCCTCTGTTTTAGAAATCTTTCCAGATGAGTCTCTTGTTCCTTCTACAAATACTTTTGATCCTCCTTTGGACTTCTCTCCAGATATTTTTGATGCTTCTCCTAGACAGGTTGAAGATGAACAGGTTGATGACGAGCTACCCCACCTTGAGCCTGGGTCCCCTGCTCCTGCTCTGCCTGAAGATCCTCCACAAGACATTCCACCTCGCCACTCTACTCGGGTAAGATCCATTCCTACACATTTACTTGACTATCATTGTTACACTGCCCTTGCTACACTTCACGAGCCTCAAACCTATCGTGAGGCCTCTACTGACCCTTTATGGCAGATTGCAATGAAAGAGGAACTTGATGCATTAACCAAAAACCATACTTGGGATCTGGTTACTCTCCCTCTTGGACAGTCTGTGGTTGGTTGTAAGTGGATCTATAAGATCAAGACTCGCTCTGATAGATCTGTTGAGCGCTACAAGGCTCGTCTTGTTGCCAAAGGTTTTACACAGGAGTATGGGATTGATTATGAAGAGACTTTTGCTCCAGTTGCTCGTATCTCATCTGTTCGTGCTCTCTTAGCTGTTGCTGCTGCAAGTAAATGGGATCTTTTTCAGATGGATGTTAAAAATGCTTTCATTAATGGGGATCTGAGTGAAGAAGTCTATATGCAACCTCCTTCTGGTCTCTCTGTTGAATCAAACAAGGTTTGTCATCTTCGACGTGCACTTTATGGTCTTAAACAAGCCCCACGAGCTTGGTTTGCCAAGTTCAGCTCCACTATCTTTCGCTTGGGTTACACTGCCAGTCCGTATGATTCTGCCTTATTTCTTCGTCGTACTGATAAAGGCACCATTTTGCTTCTTCTATATGTGGATGATATGATCATAACTGGTGATGACCTCAGTGGCATTCAAGAACTCAAGGATTTTCTCAGTCAGCAGTTTGAGCTGAAAGATCTTGGACATCTCAGCTATTTCTTGGGTCTTGAAATTACTCATTCCACAGATGGTCTTTATATTATTCAAGCCAAGTATACTTCTGACCTGTTGTCTCGAGTTGGACTCACTGACAGCAAGACTGTTGACACTCCAGTTGAACTTAATGCGCATCTGACACCCTCGGGGGGGAAACCATTGTCTAATCCTTCTCTTTACAGACGATTGGTTGGCAGCCTAGTTTATCTCATAGTTACTCGTCCAGACATCTCCTATGCTGTTCATCAGGTGAGCCAGTATCTGTCTGCTCCACGATCAACTCACTATACTGCTGTTCTGCGCATTCTTCGATACCTGAAGGGCACCCTCTACCATGGCCTTTTCTACTCAGCTCAGTCTCCTCTTGTACTCCGTGCACTCTCTGATGCTGATTGGGCAGGAGATCCTACTGATCGCAGGTCCACTACAGGTTATTGCTTTCTCCTTGGTTCTTCTTTGATTTCTTGGCGAAGTAAGAAACAAACTTTTGTGGCCCGCTCCAGTACTGAAGCAGAATATCATGCCCTTGCTGATACCACATCTGAGCTCCTTTGGCTACGATGGCTTCTTAAGGATTTGGGTGTGTCCACCTCCTCTGCTACTCCCCTTTATTGTGACAACCAGAGTGCCATTCATACTGCTCACAATGATGTCTTTCATGAACGGACTAAACACATCGAGATTGATTGTCATTTTATCCGTTATCATCTTGTCCATGGTGCTCTTAAGCTTTTCTCCGTCTCCTCCAAAGATCAACTTGCAGATATCTTCACCAAGTCACTTCCTAAGGGACGCACTCGTGATTTGGTTGACAACCTCAAGTTGGTCTCACATCCACCTTGAGTTTGAGGGGGGCTGTTAACGTATATTATGTTATGGGCTTTAGGCCCAGTTAGGTTACTTGTATAGTACACTTGTACTTGTACTACACTTTACTTGTACCACACACATATGCCTCCTATATAAAGGCACTGATGTATATTCTTTTGATTTATGAAATACAATACAATCATTCTGTATTTCTAACAGTATAACATCAACACCCAAGCACACTCGCATTCCAAAGAAAAGTGATCTAAAACTAAAAAATCACCTTCAAAACTGCATATATGGCTGCTACTCCACAAAAATAAGGCCGTTTCAAACTTTAAAAAAATTGATAGATGACATATTACGAAGAAAATAAAGAAGTATCATCCTGTTAAGAGCATTTATCACCTGTTGAAAAAATTTATGGCCTGTTTGGAAGTTTAATAAAGGAGGGGAGTAGAGTAAAGGGAGGGATACCTTATTTGAAAGTTTTTTAAGGAAGGAGGGAGAAGAGTTTGGAGGGGTTTCAACTACCTTTAACCCCTCATTTTTAATTTCCGCAAATTGGAGAGATTTGGAGGGACGAAATGGGAAATTAGCCATAATTTCCCAATTATCTAGTTAGTAGTTAAGGTTTCAAAACTATTTTTTTTACTAACATCTCGAGTCTTTGAGGCTCGATTTTGGCCTATAAATCGAGCATCAAAGACTCAATTTTTATGCTCTAATTACATCCGATGTGGCATATTTTTCTACGTGGCAATTACATGAAAATTGAGTCTCTAAGACTCGATTTATAACCTTTATAAATAAGATGAAATCAGACCAGAACATCAAAGGACAACCAGAGAAAAAAAAAAACCCAAAAACAGAAAAGAGAGAGAAGATGAGATCGGAGAGAAAAAAAACCACTAGAACATCGGAGAAGATGGAGATCGGAGAAAAAAAATCACCAGAACCCAGGCTGGCGCGCGAGCCCAGGCCACGCGCGACCCAGGCCGTCACGCGAGCCCAGGCCACGCGCGACCCAGGCCGTCGCACGACCCAGGCCGCGCGCGAGCCTAGGCCGTCGCTCGAGCCCAGGCCGTCGCTCGAGCCCAGGCCGCGCATGACCCAGGCCGTCGCGCGAGCCTAGGCTGTGCACGACCCAGGCCGTCGCGCGAGCCCAGGCCGCGTGCCAGTGAGGTGAGCTCTCTCTCCCTCTGATCTGAGTCTCTCAGTTTGGGATTGTTGTGTTTGCGATTTCTGAAATTTGTTTATGGGTATTTTGGCTGGTACACGATACTTCAAATTTTTTTTTAAATTTTTTGGTTATAAATCGAGCCTTAGAGGCTCGATTTTGAGGTGGTTACCACGTGGCAAAGAAATGCCACATCAGATGTGATTAGACCATAAAAATCGAGTCTTTAAGACTCGATTTATAGCCAAAATCGAGCCTCAAAGACTCGAGATGCTAGTAAAAAAAAATAGTTTTGAAACCTTAACTACTAACTAGATAGTTAGAAAAATTAAATTAGTTAACTAGATTCCCCGATTTGGAAGAAGAGTAGAGTAGATAAATTATTGACCAAATGAATTCCCCAATTTACCATTTCTAAATTAACAAAATTACAAACTGATTATATAAATAATCTTTGTTTGTTTCTTGAGAAAATTTAATACTACAAAGGACAAATCTTCCCAGTACTTTCTTACAAACCAAGCACAATTTCTACTAAATTTAGTATCTTTACAGTTTCTATCCAGAACAAATCTTCCCAGTGCTGCCACAGCGACTGAGGCAAGGCCGTATTCCTCGTCATCGGCGGCGGTGCATCCGGCGAGTCTATATGAGGTGCTTAGAGTGGAGCGAATGGCTTCGTTGATGAAGATCAAGACGGCGTACCGGAGCCTGGCCAAGATGTACCATCCGGACGCCATGATCCAAAAACACCACCAAGACGAAGACAAGCCAGAAATCGAGTCGGACTCCGAATCGGACAACAGAGATTTCATAGAGATTCACAACGCGCACGCAACGCTCTCCGATCCAGCGGCACGTGCGCTCTACGATCTCTCCTTGGGGAACACCACTTCCCAGTTCAACAACCAGAGGGGACCGTTTGGGTTCGGCGTCGGATTCGGATTCTCAGCTTCGAATCCAACCGGATTTTACCTGACCCAAAGATGGGAAGCCGATCAGTGCTGGTAGCCTGAACTAGGAATCGCGTAGGTCCCCATAGATATTTTCTTATGCTTTTTTTTTTTTTTAACCCAAAAAATAAAAAATTCGTTGAACTTCCTGAGGAACTCATGGTTTTGTTTGGGTTTCGAATTTTGTTTGGGTTTTGAATTTTTGAATTTATTTTTATTATAATTTTTTTTGAGGTAATAAAAATTATTTTATAATAGTTAATAGTAATTTGGTATTTAATGAAATGAGAATGTTGATTAAATAATTATTTAATCTAACAAATTAATCATAGACCAATGTTGCAAGTCCATTTTCAAATAAAGGTAAATTTGTTTATTTAAATCATTTCCTCTCATTTCCATCATAATTTTTAAAACATCCAAAGAATAGGAAGGGCTAATTACTTCCTTCTCCCTTACTAATTTTAAAAACATTCAAATAAAGTGGAGGATAACCATTCCCTTTTACTCTTCTCCCCTCTACTCTCCTCTCCCTCTAAACTTCCAAATAAGCCATAAGGGAATCTAATAGGTTCTGTTGCCTATCATATTGGGTAACTTAAATCATTCTAATCCATGATATATTTACATAATAATAAAAAGAAAAGGAAGCTTTTTCTTTTGGACTATAAAAATAGGGGGACAAGCAAAAAAATGGACATACCTTACTCAATTTGTAAAGAATTTTTTCTTCCGCAGTCATTCTTTCATACTCTTTCTTCTTCTTCCGCCTAAAAAACTTTAGCCACCTTACAATTGCTCTTTTACCCTTTAGCTTTTTTCTCTTCACTTTAGTATCAACAGTACCACCAACAATTGCGCTCTTCTCGGGCTGCTTTGGCGGTTCCAAAACTTTGTTAGCCGAACTTAAAAATGGGTCTGAATGAATCCATCGACACCCCTCAATGGGAAAACTTTAACATCGTAGAGGATCCGAGAAGCAGATTGCTCCTGACCCAGTACCTTGCATATAAAATCACCCATGCTATTGTAGTGTGAGGTAATCTATAAGCACATTGTTTTCTAGTAAGAGCTAAGTAATATATGAATTACAAAACTCACCAAAAATGAGAAAACGTAACTTCAACCTCTAATTAAATTCACACACACACACACACACACTAAAATATATGTAAGGACACGATTTGTAACGACCCATAATAACGTGGGGTTCGCATGTAAAAAGGCCCAAACAATATCACTTATAGAGCGTGGGTTTGAAAGGCTAGGCCTTGGTCACATGACAGTGGTATTCCGTGGTGTTCTTACATAATTAAATCGTGTTCGCTCTAGAAGTCTTTCTCCTGGAGGCGGGCTGGGAGGCTCTGGTTTTTGGCCATTTTTCCCAGCCTCCCACTTGATGCGTTAACCTTCACATTATATAGCCCTTTTTTGGTTGATCTTAGCCCTCCACTTGTTGGCCAGGCAGGTGCCTACTTCTGTACTCGTCCCATCAACTGTCCCATCTTGCTTTCTGTTAGTTGCGACGATCGAAGTCTCCCTGTCCAGGCATCTTCTCTCATTAACATGGTTAGGACGCTGACGGGTGCATTTAATGCGGAGAGGATGTATTTATCCTGAACCAGTTTCGCACCGTACCCCCAACGTGGGTCCCATTCTACTCGTATCTCCTTCAGGGGGCTTTTTGGGGGTAGCCATCATCGAGACGTTGCTCTTCCTCTTGAAGTCCTGGAGTGCCGAGGACAGGGTCATCCTCGGCTGTTCCACTCGACCCTTCGGCCTTTCCCCATTTGTCCTCGGCAAATACCCTCCTTGGCACGGGCCTCGGGCCCTAACAGAGCATGGGCCGAACCATAAGTTCCCTGGCCCCACAATATATATATATATATATATATATATATATATATATATATATATATATTAGTTCAAAAGTCTCGATATGAAATATTTATCTAAATTCCTTGTCTCAAACATTCACTTTCAGTAATTGAAATGCTCCAAGTCCTAAGTCTACAAAGAGACAGTAGTATATAAAGTCAAAATCTTTGTGAAACTGAAAGACTCCCTTCTATTCATCCACTGAGTGGAGTAGAAGAAGAAGATGATGAAAAACCCCTTACAAAATTTGAGTTGTAAATGTAAAGATTGAATCTTTGATAATTTGGAGCTACCAAACAGAGCCAAGAAACAATTATTGAATGCAAAAACTCTATGTTACAGTAGAGAGATAACTGGTTTTGCGAGGTGGGTATTTGGAGAAGAAGAAGGGAGTGAAGAAAAAAGCATTGGAGAATAGATTCTTGAAAGGATGAGACTTGGAGAGCATCCCAGAAGCTAAATCCCTCACAAACATTTTCTCTTCTATTTTCTTCACGAATTGACACCGTGAACCTAGCAACCTAGCCACGAACCCAGACCAAACTTCGATCCAAAAGCAATGTGACTCCTAAGCCATGTGCATTGTTGCTTGAGAAGCAAGGTGTGACTTGTCTCTTCCCCTATGATAGGCTTCCATTGATGATGTTCAGATGAAGGCCTGTTCTTATGCCCACAAACCCACACCGAAAAAAAAAAAAAGGAAAAAAAAAAAAGACCGGAGAGAGAGAGAGAGAGAGAGAGAGAGAGAGAGAGAGAGAGAGAGAAGAATATATATATATATATATATATATATATATATATATATATATATCATGGTTTTAAAAATCGGACCAGATTGGCTAGTTCGATGGTTAAACCGGGAACCGGCCTTTAATTCGGTTCGGTTATGGTTAAAAACCGAAAATAACTTAAAAACCGAAATAATTAGAAAACAGGCCGATTCAACCAGAGAACCGAGAACTAGCATGGTCGAACCGGTTGGGGTATGTTGATTTTTCTAGGAAATAAAACTACGCTATTTTGTTTTAGGAACCTAAAAACTAACCCTAACTCCTAAACACTCATCTGATCTCACGCCTCACACCTCTTCTCAAACTCCCTACCTCACTCTCATCTCACGATCACTCTCTGCGTCACTGTGACTCTCTCACTCACCTCACTCAACTGAACTCAACTCAAGCTTACGCATGCTCGCACCTCTTTCTGCCAAACTGCCTCATGCCGCATGCACGCCTCTCAATTTTTTTTCCTTCTCATCCTCACTTCGTATGAAGTAATGAAGTTCTGAGTTTTTTTTTTTTTTTTTTTTTCCTTCTCGGTCTCGCCCTCTGTGCTCTATTCTCTGCTTCTCGACATCTAAAGTTCTGGGTAATATTCTTTTCTTTTGATTATTGTGGGGGCCAGTTAATCAGGAAATGCTACCAAGTCCACGCCAGTTGGGCCCAAAAGCCCAATCCGAGGATGTTAGACTATCCGAGGAGGCCCAAATAAGACTGTGAAGAGAACAAAGCTAAGGGAAGATTAAAGACAGCATGAGATGAGTCTAATAACTGTCTGAGGATAAAAGCATTCTCAGCAGCCTGTAGCCGAGGTGAATTTGAGTGTCATACCATCACCAACTTACTTCAGAGTTGCACCACAGCAAAGGAAGGGATATTGGACCAGGGGAAAGATAGGGGAGGTAAACAAATATCTGTAAAGCTGTTGCCTCTACATTAAATACCTTCCAACCAACTCCCTGGCCGCATTAATGTGGAGGTGATGTCTGAACAGTGATAAAGCAGCCTTACAGCTGCTGGTTGAGGTTTCCAGGAGGTGTTGGATGGGACAGGAAGGGATACCCCAAATTCAACCTACACGTGTGTGGCGAAGATGAGACGAAGATAGCAGTATATAACGTGGAAGAATGCATTGAGAAAGGGATCGGAACTTTAAAAAAAAAAGGACTAAGAAGAAAACCTTGTAAAAACTAAGAATAGAAAACTTATTTTTAAAGAGAAATTGATTGTTATATTAGTGCGAATACATCTATAAGTGTTGAATTTGATCGTTTTTCCTTTGAGGTTAATTTAGTTCTTTAGCATCCACGCTCTACAAATTTTATTGTTTGGGCCTTTAACGTTCGAACCCCATATACTCATTTGGGGTCGCTACAAATTGAGTCCTTACAATTGGCACCGTCTGTGGGAAGAGCTTGATTTAGGCCAAAGGAAACTCGGTTGCAACGTTTACAATGGAGGAAGTAGGTCCACACCAGATAGCAGCTGGGCCGCATCAGATAGACGCTAACCCGCACCAAGCAGAGTCAAGGGGCTCCCAGCATGGCGATCCACGCTGGAGCCTCGAAAGGAGAGAGGGTCGTGAGGGAAGTGCACGCATGACTCATACCAGTAAGAGTCAGTCTCGAGGGAAGAGTCATGTCTCCCATGCAAAAAACGATAAAGACATGCAACGTGAAATTGACGAATTGAGAAGAGAGTTGCGTCATGCTCAATGAAGATGTTCGCCGCCCAGCTTCAGGTCTTCCTCCGAGGAGACGGACGGTGCTAGTTATAGACGAAGGTCCAGAACCCTGCCCAGTGAGACTTTTACCTATGAAGAGGAATACCACCGCAAACGTAAGCACAAAAGTCCGCTGAGCAGGGGTTTGGGGAATAACGCCATGAACAAAGCTCTGAGCCAAGTTTCCAAGTCACCCTTCACAAGGAATATTGAGGATGCGAATCTTCCTCGGCGATTTCATCAGCTTACATTCACCCCATACAATGGCCGGACTGATCCGGTAGAGTACGTTAGCCATTTCAGCCAGAAGATGGCTATTTACTCCAAAGATGAAGCTCTGATGTGTAAGGTCTTTCTGTCAAGCTTGGGCCCGGTCGCGATGAGGTGGTTTAATGGTTTGAGGGCTAATTCTATAGACTCCTTCAAGAAACTTACCCGGACTTTTGGCGCTCGCTTTATTACCTGCAGCAGGGTTCCTCGGCCTTTGGGGTCTTTGTTGTCTATGTCCATGCGAGAGGGTGGGACTCTTAAAGCTTATTCGGACAGATACTGGGAGATGTTTAATGAGATAGAGGGAGAGCATGACGATGTAGCTATAAGTACTTTCAAGGCTGGTCTTCCAACCGAGCATGATTTGAGGAAATATTTAACTGGTAAACCTATCACCAATGTGCATCAGCTGATGGATAGGATTGACAAGTACAGAAGAGTTGAAGAAGACCAATTGCAAGGAAAAGGAAAGACTAAGATAATCCCTCAGGAGATGAGGGATTTCAAATCAGACCGGTACAACAATAACCGGCCTCGGAAGGATTTTGTTGGGCAATCAAATTCTGCCAACATCCAGGAGGTTCAGGCTGTGTTTCGGGAACCTGCGCAGCAGGTATTGGAGAAGATCAGGAATGAACCATTTTTTAAGTGGCCCAATAAGATGGCAGGAGATCCTGCGAGACATAACCAGAATCTCTATTGCCACTACCACCAAGACCACGGAAACACAACTGAGAACTGTAAGAATTTATAGGACCATCTGGAGCAACTAGTTCGAGAGGGAAAGTTGAAGCATCTGCTGCACAACTCTAGTGGCCGAGCTGGCCTGGCAGGTTCGGAGATGCGGGGCGATGCTTCCTCGAGGCTCTCTCTTGGAACGATCAATGTTATTTTTGCTGCCCCGGGGAGGACTAGGTCATGCCCTTCCAGGGTACTATCAGTATTACGATCTCCAACCGAGGAGTGTAGCTCAGCGTCTAAAAGAGCCAGGACGGACACTTCTTTGGTGTTGGGCTTTTCAGATGAGGACAAAGTGGGAACCATCCAGCCACATGACGATGCTCTGGTGGTTACGTTGAGAATAGGCGGGTACGATGTGAGAAGGGTAATGATTGACCAGGGCAGTGCTGTTGATGTAATGTACCCTGACTTATACAATGGGCTAGGTTTGAAACCTGAACACTTGACGACTTACAGTTCGCCTCTGATGAGCTTTGAGGGAAGAATGGTCATCCCAAAGGATCAGATAAGGCTACCTGTGCAGGCCGATACGGATGTGGTGGAGGTGGACTTCATTGTTGTAGACGTCTTCTCGCCATACACAGCTATCTTGGGCCGACCTTGGCTCCATACCCTGGATGCGGTCTCCTCTACCCTATACTAGAAGGTAAAGTACCCATCCGGGGGTCGAGTTTTGGAGATAGTGGGAAGCCAGGTTACAGCTCGGCAATGCCTAGTAGCGGCTATCCAGCATCGGCCTGAGGCGGAGACCTCGGCTGCTGCCAGTAATGGTTTATGGCAGTTAACAGCCCCAGCATTACCCTCAAATGGACTGGCCGACGAGGAAAAGTGCGAAGATTTGGAGAGGGTAATCGTTTCTGATGTTTCGGATAAATTTTTCCAGCTTGGGGCTAAACTGCCTTCGTAAGAGAAGGAACAGCTGGTCAAGTTCCTTAGAGAGAATATCGACGTGTTTGCTTGGAGTCCATATGAAGCACCGGGTATAGATCCAAGTTTCATCTGTCATCACCTCAACGTGAATCCTACCATTGTTCCAAAGGATAGCCTCCTTGGCGACCATCAAAGGAGCACGTCGAAGCTGTCAGAAGTGAAGTGGCCAAGCTAAAGCAGGCCGGTGCTATAAAAGAAGTGTTTTACCCTTAATGGCTAGCTAATACAGTGGTGGTGAAAAAGAAGACGGGGAAATGGCGAGTGTGCGTGGACTTTACGGACCTCAATAAGGCTTGTTCTAAGGATCCTTTTCCTATGCCAAAGATAGACCAGTTGGTAGATGCGACGGTCGGCCATCCTCGGATGAGTTTTTTGGACGCATTCAAGGATATCATCAGATACCGTTAACAGTGGACGACCAAGAAAAGACAGTCTTCGTCACACCCATCGGAAACTATCATTACAAAGTGATGCCCTTTGGATTGAAAAATGCGGGGTCTACTTACCAACGATGATGACTAAAATGTTCAAACCACAGCTAGGCAGGAACATTGAAGTCTATATTGATGATATGGTGGTAAAGAATAAGGTGGCGTCCGGGCATGTGGAGGATCTTACAAATATCTTTGAAATCCTAAGAGAGCATAAGCTACGCCTGAATGCCTCAAAGTGTTCCTTTGGTGTGAGTTTTGGAAAATTCTTGGGGTATATGGTGACTCATAGGGGAATTGAGGTGAACCCAGACCAAATAAAGGCCATTCACGATTTACAAGCACCTCGGAATCCGAAGGAGGTGCAGAAACTTACAGGAATGACTGTCGCTTTAAACAGATTTATCTCCAGGTCAGCTGATAGGTGCAGACCTTTCTTTCGCTTATTGCACAAATGGAAAGGATTTGAGTGGACCGAGGAATGCTCTGTAGCATTTTAGCAGTTGAAAGAGTATCTATCTCGGCCGCCTATTATGTCCAGCCCTGAGGTGGACGAAGTCCTGTTTGCCTATGTAGCAGTGGCCCCTCATGCTGTGAGTTTTGTTCTGATACGAGAGGACAGTGGCGTTCAAAGGCCAGTTTACTATGTAAGCAAGTCACTTCATGAGGCCAAGGTGAGATACCTATCGTTAGAAAAGGCCATCTTGGCAAAAGTGCATACAACTCGCAAACTCCCGCATTACTTTCAGGCGCACACCGTAGTGGTCCTAACTCAGCTACCCCTCAAATCCATACTCAGAAGCGCCAACTATACGGGGAGGATTGCTAAGTGGGGCACGATCCTAGGAGCTTTCGACATCAAGTATATGCCCCGCACTTCCGTGAAAGTCCAGGTCCTCGTTGATTTAGTGGCGGAATTCGCCGAGCTCCCAGAAGAAGTTGAGATGAAGTAATGTGACATGGATGGAAAATCGGTTGGCCTGATTTCCACACAGGGCTATTCACCTTGGAAAGTATATGTGGATGGTGTAGCAAATCAACGGGGAGCAGGAGTAGGTCTAGTCCTGGTATCCCCCGAAAAGATCATCATTGAGAAATCCTTAAGACTGGGATTCTCGGCTACAAACAACGAAGCAGAATATGAAGCTCTGTTGATAGGGATGAGTATGGTCCAGAAAATGGGAGGAAAAGTAGTGGAAGTGTTCTCGGATTCAAGACTGATAGTCGGCCAGGTGAGAGGAGAATTGGAAGCCCGAGATGCAAGAATGCAAGAATATTTGGGCCAAGTTAAGCGCGTACAAGCAAAATTTCAATCTTTTGATTTGTCGCATATTCCCAGGGGTGAGAATACTCACGCCGATTCCTTGGCAACACTTGCCACCTCTTCGGCACGGAATTTTCCCAGGGTGATAATCGTTGAGGATTTGTGCACCCCACGCCAGCAGGGAGTGATATGCTTAATGTCCATCAAGTTAACCTAGCGCCGAGCTGGATGGACCCCATAATGAAATTCCTCGAGAGTGATACCTTGCCTGAAGACAAAGTAGAAGCAGAGAAGATACGAAGGAAAGCTCCTCGGTTTTGGTTATCCGAGGACAGAAAGTTGTATAAGCGTTCTTTTTCTGGGCCGTATCTGCTTTGTATACATCTCGAGATGTCAGAGTCACTTTTAGAGGAGCTGCATGAAGGAATCTATGGTAGCCACACGGGGGGAAGGTCCCTATCTCACAGGGCCTTAACTCAGGGATACTGGTGGCCGAATATGTAGAAGGAAGCGCAGGAGTACGTCAGAAAGTATGACCAATGTCAAAGATTCGCTCCTAGCATCCACCAGCCGGGAGGAATTCTTAATCCCTTCTCTAGCCCCTGGCCATTCGCTCAGTGGGGCTTAGATATCGTATGACCTTTTCCTAAGGCATCAGGAAACAAAAGGTATCTGCTGGTCGGCACAGATTATTTCACTAAGTGGGTCGAGGCTGAACCTTTGGCTAACATCAGAGACGTTGATGTTAAGAGGTTTATCTGGAGGAACATTGTGACGCGGTTTGGAACTCCATATACTCTTATCTCAGTTAATCAAGAAATGCTACTAAGTCCACGCCAGTTGGGCCCAAAAGCCCAATCCGAGGATGTTAGACTATCCGAGGAGGCCCAAATAAGACTGTGAAGAAAACAAAGCTAAGGGAAGATTAAAGACAACATGAGATGAGTCTAATAACTGTCCGAGAATAAAAGCGTTCTCGGCAGCCTGTAGCCGAGGTGAATTTGAGTGTCATACCATCACCAGCTTACTTCAAAGTTGCACCACAGCAAAGAAATGGATATTGGACTAGGGGAAAGACAGGGGAGGCAAACAAATATCTGTAAAGCTGTTGCCTCCACATTAAATGCCTTCCAACCAACTCCCTGGCCGCATTAATGTGGAGGTGATGCCTGAACAGTGATAAAGCAGCCTTACAGCTACTGGTTGAGGTTTCCAGGAGGTGTTGGATGGGACAGGAAGGGATACCCCAAATTCAATCTACACGTGTGTAGTGAAGATGAGACGAAGATAGCAGTATATAACGTGGAAGAATGCATTGAGAAAGGGATCGGAACTTAAAAAAAAAATGACTAAGAAGAAAACCTTGTAAAAACTAAGAACGGAAAACTTATTTTTAAAGAGAAATTGATTGCGATATTAGTGCGAATACATCTATAAGTGTTGAATTTGATCGTTTTTCCTTTGAGGTTAATCTAGTTCTTTAGCATCCACGCTTTACAAATTTTATTGTTTCGGCCTTTAACGTTCGAACCCCATATACTTATTTGGGGTCGCTACAAATCGAGTCCTTACAATTATGATTTCTTGATTTTCATTTTCATTTTCTCGATTCTTTTTTTTTCTTTTTCTCTCGGCTTCATTAGGTAATAGTTAATATTCTTTTATTTTGATTTTGATTTTGATTTCAATTTTCCTCATGACAAATGAGGCTTGTGTTATCAAATGAACCTTAAAACTTAGTAGTTGTTTGTTTGAAACTTTTTTGTTATTTGAATGTAATGAACTTATTTATTTAGTTCTCTATTTGAAACTTATTTGCTATTTGGATGTAATAAACTTATTGGCTATTTGCCATTTGGATGTAAATGTAATGACTAATGAACATGTTAAGGATGATTGTTTTGTAATGTTATTATGTTAAATTCTATAAAAATATGTTATATACTTGTATGTTTTTTAAGGAAACATATTTATTACCATTGGTTGGTTAGTTTTAGTATATTAAAAAATTATTAATTATTTATATAATTTAACTAAATAATAATTAAATTATTTATGACGTCACTAGTTCGACCATTGGTCGGACTCTGGTCTGACCAGAAAACCGGTAATTAGTTCCTTCATCGGTTCTTTCACCGTACTAGTTTTTAAAACCATGAGATATATATATATATATATCTTCTTTTTTCACACTTGTAGCTACAATAGATTGCTATAAATGGCAGTTTGGCAGTTTATTGTAACAAGCTTGTTAACATTTTTTACTATGACACTATTGATGTAACATGTATTTTGTTGTTTGCATACCTTTCTCGGCCTTTTGGTTAAGATCAAGTATTTTGTTGTCTACGATGCTAAAAATGGTAATGTAACTTTTTAGCACCATCAATGCCAATGCTTATTAAACTGAAATGGGTATTGACTATTTTTTTTTTTTTTTGGGGGGGGAGAAAAGAGTATTGACTAATTTGGTTTTAGCTCTTTCTATGACATATTTGATATGAAAAGCAAGCGGTAACCAGTAACTTGTGGAAATTAACACAAATAAAAAGTATGAGGTATTTTTGGCATGCAACATAATTAAAAAAATATGAGGTATTTGGCATGCAACATAATAAAAATACACAAAATCCACTATACGGTTTAACATGGAACCCATTCAAAGTATTGAATGTACCCCTTTTGTGTGTGTGTGTCTACATATACATGGATGGAGCCATTTATGGACTGGGGGGCAATGGCCCCCCCTAATTTTTTTTTTTAAATAATATAATAATATAATTATATATTTAGGTACTAATTTTAGCAACTTCATTCAATAAAATTACATTTTTCTTATTGGTTTGCATTTGGGTCTACTATGTACATCACTTTTTTACTTACTAATAACCACTAATCACAACAACAATTTGTAAAAAAAATTGTAAATCTAGTATTTTCCTCCTTTTAAAGTCCATAAAAAAAATTTATAAATCTAAAATCTAAAAAAAAATACAAGCCCAAAATATTAGCCCAACAACAAAAATTACTGATAGGCAATAACAAAGCTAAAAAAAAAAAAAAAAATAAAAAAAAAAAAAAAAAAAGAGACTAATGAACCAATTTTACCCCAAAAAAAACAACTTAGCCCTTAAAAAAACTTTACAAAATAATTTTGCCTTTACCAACAAAAGACACACTCTACACCCACACATAATAATAATAATAATAATAATAATAATAATAATAATAATAACCTTTGCCAGCTAAGCAATAGAACTGAAAGCTGAAGCCACTTCATGCAGCTAACAATAAAACTGCCCCCTAACTCCAAGTCCTAGCTCCATCCCTGTATATATATACACACACACACATATATTGTGGGGGGACAAGGATCCAAAGCAACTAGATAAAAGCATTTTTGAGGAATCAAACCTTGGGAAATATTGGCCAAATGTTCTCGGAAAGTTCCCACCTAACTCATGTAGAGGTAGAACGACCACAGTTGACGAAGGCCCCGAGGACCGATACTTAACCTCGGAAAGTCGACAGTTAGAACTAAAGGGAGCACGATGCAAACCAAGGGTGAAAAATGGTAACTTGGCATTGAGCAAAAAAGAGAAGAAAGAGGAAGGACAAAGCAGTCATCCTTTCTGCATTAAATGCACTACAACCACTTAGTTGGCCGCATTAATGGAGAAATGATCTTGAACAGTGCCACACAGCTCATACCTTAATGTATAAACCTTCTAGCAAGGCCTTCATGAGACAAGTATCAAGAAAGTCTAATCCTAACCCTCCAAATGTAGAGTCCAGATGCATTTTGGTTAATTAGATAAAGTCAAGGAGCAATCTGGATCAAGGGGGAATATGGTTGATGAAAAGGGAGAGACTACTCAATTGTAACCTCATCCTCGGACTAAACCCAAGGACGTATACTTGGCCATTTCAAGGCTTTTCCTAATTGAATGCACTCATATTTCACTTGAAATTAATCCCATTGTCATTATCTATCCTATAATGGGTATTTGAAGGTTGACCTTGCATCCTACCTCTAAAAATTAATTATGTGAGCAAAAAGTAACAAGCCAAAACCCGTTAACTCCGTTAAGTACATTTTTTGCCGGCCACAATAAAAAATTTAACACCCATTAAATTTATTAGTGAATTATTCATATGATAACATGTGGGCTTCTTTTTGCAACACTCAATCATAATCCAATAAGCATTTTACACATAAAACAACAGTGCAAGAGTTAAGTGTTATGCAATGTTACCTTAAATTGGTTCAAATAAAAAGAATGTCAAGTACATACCAATAATCGATGTTTAAATAACTACATGATATTAAAAAGATATATCTATAAAAAGACAAATACTAATAATTACAATCCAAAAATGAATTTAGAAACATTTCCACGAAAAACAATCATCTAGGGGCAGAGATAGGAGTTTATGGGTTTTGTTTTAGAGAGAAGAGATGAGACCGGTTTGGTTTGTAATGATCCAAGGAAAAGCGCTGGCCACACTAATAAGTATGTTAGGGATTTAAGTGGGGGAGATTGCGATGCCTCAATTTGATAGATTGTGTGATGTGTGTGGGTGTCTAATAAGTCCCAAATCGAGCATATACTAGATTATTAACAACTAAAAAGAGCCTCAATTGTGACTAGTCTTTTTGAGGTATAGCGCAGATATTACTAACAATTTTTCTTTGGTCATTACATATGGTATCAGATCCGGCTTGGTAACCCTGTGTGGACTAGGAGACACTACCCCATAAAGTGGGCACTAACGAGGACGCTAGGGATTTAAGTGGGGGAGATTGTGATACTCCAATTTGATTGATTATGTGATGTGTGTGGGAGTGTGATGAGTTCCAAATCAGGCATATACAAGGTTATTAACAATTACAAGGAGCCTCATATATGTAACGACCCATGGAAAAGCGCTAGTCACATTTGTGCTATAACTCACATTTGGTTGTATCAATAGTTCGTAAATGCGTAATATTAATGGGAAAATGTGTAAATCTTAAATTGAGATTAGTGTAAAATTATGACACTAAAAAAAAAAGCATCATCTCACACACAAAGTGCATATGATGAGGTTAGTTTTTTTTTTTTTTTTTTTTGAAAGGGCCAATCACTAAATTATATATATATATATATTAGAAAAATTATATGTGGGAAGGGGAATTTTAAAAGCCAATCAATAAATTTTAAATATTTTGTGTATTTTCATAATTAATTTTATTAGAATTAATATATTTATATTTTTTATTTGGTGATTTTATTGTAATTATGCCTCTCTAAGCGATTTTCTATAATCTTAATATTATTTTTTTCCATTTATGCTGGCTTTATTATATTTTGTTTTCTTATATAAGTTGTAGAAGTGTGTTTGAAAATTATTGAAATCTTTGTAAATTTTTTGAATAAAAGATCACTAATTCACTGAATTTATTTGTAATTTAGTTGATAACTTAATATTAAATTAATCTATATATACTATAAAACTGAAACCTCTGACCTATGTTTGAATTTTTTTTTTTTTTTTAATTTTTTTAACTTCCTTAGAGCTTGCCATGTAGGATTTGGAGCTCTCTCATTTTTTCACGTCAGTACTATTTTTTTTTTTTAAAAAAAACAATTTGTTACTATTTCTCCACTCGATACGTCTTCTAAAAAGGAAAACTAAAACCTGATAATAAAAAAACTCTCTCCTACCTATAAACTTGAAGGTTAATCAACTTTTTTCCCTGTAAGTCACTCTTTTTTTTTCTTAATTCAAGCCATTGGTTGCTACAATATCTTTTTCTCGTGTACATTTATTAATGGATTGCCCACCATATGTTTGATTAGAGTTTTCAATGAGACTCCTTGCAATTTGTCTAGGATGAACAAAGAATTGCAACAAAAAGCTTTTTGTTGTTCTTTCAAAAGTAGAAGAAATTATCTGCTTGAAAGCAAGTAAACACCAAACGTTCTGCTTTATTGTTCTATCTTATGTTGTTTTCTTCCATTTAAATTGTACTTCTCACTCCCTCAAATTTTCATTAAGCATAGAAACTCCACAAAGTGAAACACACACACACTGAATCAGAGCTTGGAATCAGAAGCAAAATGTGTAGAGAGGAGAGAGTAGCAAAGAGGAGAGAGAGGTAAAGAAATTTGAGAGTAAGGTCTTGCAAAGTTCCCTCTCCTTTGCTTGACAAAGTGCCTCTTGTTTCTACCAACCCAAGGTACTATCTCCGCAAGTGTTTTGTCAAGCGGGTGGAATTAGGCGGCATAATCAAAATTTTAACCTTTTGGATATAATGCCTAGAATTTGGACTCTTCACTATGCCATTTCCAATCCCATACTCCTACACATATTGCGCATCTGTTGCTTCACCAAATATCTTCCCTTCTATATTGACACATGGTCCGTGCAACCATTCCACATGTTTTGCAAAAGCACGATCTGATCATTACTAAACACTAGTAAGTTGCCCGTGCGTTGCACGGATAATGCTGTAATAGTTTATGCAATTTTTTATGAAGAATACTGTATATATATTATAACATAGTAACAATTATAAATTGCAAACACATATTCATTATAATTATTTTGTTGAAGTAATTAGCAAAAAGGAATCAACTTTAGAGTAATATTGTATAATAAAAGTTGATAAAAGCATGGTAACATTCCATATTATTGATATTTATTTTGTGATGTAATAAAGAGCCTTATAAAAGTTGATAAAAGCATGGTAATTCATTCCATATTATTGATATTTATTTTGTGATGTAATAAAGAGATTTATTGCGAAATTTTGTTTTTTTGTTTCTTGAATGCCTTATTTTTTGAAGTATGTCGACGCTTGTAAAGCATGTTGAGGGGTATGTTATCATCATCTGTTGCTTCATCTTCAACGTTTAAAGTTTGGTCTATCCTTACTTGTTCAATTTGTGAGCTTTTATCATTTTCTCCTTTTGTTGCATCATTTGTGTTGATCATTGATGAAATGGCACTGGAAGATTCTTGGGTGGATCTTACAAAGTTTGTGCTAGCAGATTTGTTGTCGCTAAGATTTTGCATAGGTATCTGCATTCATATTAAATTTGAGCACGTTATTTACATCAGTACAGCGTAGAGAAAGAAATAATATAGCATACTGGCTTGGTTTTTTTTTTTTTGTTCCATACCTTTTTCTCATTTGAAGGTGCATCAAAAATCTTAGCAACTGTGTAATTTTCAAAACCATCCTTCAGATTGAATTCATTCAAGCAAAGTAGAAAAATGTATTGTCTTCCTAAAAGTTTTTTAAGATCACGTGGGATTCCTTCTTCAATATCAATCTGCATATTAGGAATTTTAATTTATATTATAATCTATAGTTTTACAATAAATTTAATAATTTAAATAAGTTGTACCTCAGTTTGTTTTTCAGCAAGATCTTTTGCAGATTTATTTAGGATTTTCTCAGCATCTCGATCAAATATGACAAAAGTTGTCTTGTCAGTTGAATCAAAGACTTCAATTTGAATCCTGTATCTGAAGTATTTTGCAATTGTATAGTAATTATAATAAGAGGAATATGTTTATTAAAAAAATTTCAAACTTTGTAGTTAATGTGTGTGCCTCTAACCTTGGGATAGGCAGATTTGTTTTTGTTTCACATTTTGCACACCAAAACAATCCTGATTGTGGTTTGACCTTCTTTCCACATAACACGCATGAAATATAATACCAACCCATTGTTGTATCAATGTTGCTTATTGTTGCAACACAATAGCAGTTAACATCCTGCAATGAATTTTGAAGTTGCAATTAAGACAAAAGGTCTTGGATTGTTCTTATATACGTCTTCATCGATTTGCCAGACAGTTGTTCCCCATAATGAAAGCCTAATTTTTTTTTTTTTTAAAGTAAATGATGTGTTATTATATTTTCATGTAAATGATGAGTCTACTTTGAAATGATTAACAAACCTGTTTCATAGGATCCCATTCAATGCATTTGAGCTCTAGTATTGTCTTCATCTTGTTTGAAGAAAAATCCTCCTCTGAAAACTGTTTTGCATGTATTTTTGGTATTTGTTGTATAGGATCATGTTTTTTACCATTCTTATCATTGAATTTTTAAAAAGGAGAAAAGAATGTAAATGGTATTTTGTGAGATAAAAAATGTTATTTATCATATTTTTTTTGTTATTAATAATTTTTAAAATATGCACTTGTCAATTATTTCAGCAACCTCGGGAATCTCAAGATTTAGATATACTTTTGTTGTACTGGTTGATGACAAAGAGAATTTGCCTGCAAAAATTGGAGAATACATTATAATAAACCAAATCGTATTGAATTGAAATTGAGAAAAAGGAAGACATGTTTTAATGAGAATGAAATTGTCTAAAAGTATCATTAGATTGTTTTGAAAATGAATAAGTTTGAGTATAAAAAATTTATAATTAGTGATTACATTTCTCATTGTAAAATTTATGGCCTAAGATTAGTAACCAATATACTTATTAACTTGATAGCATTACTAAGTACATTAAAATTGATAGTTGGTAACATTATTTAGTTGTACTTACCTCCAAATGATTTGACAACAGTTGAAGTTGCAATTAAGACAAAAGGTCCTAGATTGTTCTTATATACATCTTCATCGATTTGCCAGACAGTTGTTCCCCATAATGAAAGCCTAATTTCTTTTCCCCTGGTATAGTTAAAATCAGTGAGGATTTTTTTGTTATTAGTAATTTTTTTATTTATAATTGATTTTTCTATATAAACATATAATGACATCAATATCATATCAACAAATTTTGTCTTACTCTTTCAAAAGCAATTGCAGATTGCGCAATTTTCTTGGTGCACCATTAACTTGAGGCTCTTCAACATTACCAACTGCTACCAACTTTCCAACAACATCTATTTATATGCAATTATGTAGTTAGGTTATTTTGAATAATTAATTTAGGATACAACTATATTAGAGGAATTGTGAAATAGCTAGAGATTTGTATTTACCTATTAAATATGTTTAGTTGTAACATTGGTTCTGTATTTGGTCATAGTCAGCAAACTCAAAGCAGTATTTTTGGATTGAGTTCATATCTTCGTTGGACTCCATGATTGTAGTAATGGTCATGAACCAAATTCTGATATCATTGTGCACGGGTCGAAACTCGCCTTTAGTACTCTCCACCCTAAAATTCTTGATGGTATAAATATGGCCTTCAAGAAATTGTGGTCTAAAAGTTCGTGCTTGATTTTTCCGAACAATTGCATGTATTGTTGAGCCCTAGAATAATGAGAAATGTCAGTATCTTCCATTATTCTTCTTGTGGCTATATATAATAGCCATGGATGTTGAATTATATGATGAGTTGGTAAAATAATTATTTTTAAAAGAATTGAATCCGCATAATAAATTGAATCAGCACAATATAAATTGAGTTCTATACTTACCTCTTCATCAATAAATATCATATCAAGGCTTATGAACTCATTGTTCTTTGTGTTGATTGCATCCCACATACGAAGTACTCTGACCTTGATTGTCCAATTGTTTCTATCCATTGAAATCTTGCTCAAAGGAGTCCAACACATTGCCATTTTGACTTAGTATCAGTAGTTCTGCAGCTATTTCCACAGTTGAATAGAGAAGTTGTCATAAAAAATATATATAAAAGTAAGTAAAATTATAATAATCATCAATGAAATAATTTATTTTGGTAAAATGCAAAATTGACTACGTTTTGCATTATCAAATTTAAATGTTTTTTTTTTTAAAGAAGCTTGGAACATGATATTTTTGTTTTACAAAAAGTATAAAGTAATAATTAAATGTGGTTAGAAACTTAGCAATGAATGATGAACTTTCTTCAATGAAGTTTCACATATTTATATGTATATTTCTAAAGACCTCTTTATAGACTATATTTTTAGTCGTTGAAGAGGTTTTTCCATCGTCACCAATTATCAAGAGTTTAAGACCATTCCTAGTAGTAACTCTAGAAACAGCAACGTATAATTGCCCATGACTGAAAACTGGTTTAGGCAAGAAAAGTCCAACATGTTTTAGTGATTGTCCTTGGCTCTTGTTAATAGTCATGGCAAAGCAAACAGAAATTGGGAATTGTCTTCTCTTTAAAACAAACGGCCATTTTGTGTCTGATGGAGAGAGTACTATTCTTGGGATGAAGACTTTGTTTCCCACATGTGATCCAATTATAACTTTAGCTTCGATCACCCATTTGGATAATTGAGTAACTACTAATCGAGTCCCATTGCATAGGCCAGCTGATTGATTAATATTTCGGAGCAACATTACTGGAAGACCAACTTTAAGACGTAGTCTGTGATTTGGTATGCCAGGGAATTTCAAGGAGTTTAAGAATTCAACTGGGTAAAGTACATCTTCATTTTGAATGTATCTCGAAGCCTTGCAAATTGAATCTGCACTGAGATATGTCTCCTCATTTGAAGCAAGCAAGTCTATGATATAGTCATTTATTTCATTGACTACATCATTTGTTGGAGTTAGAATAGATCGCTCTTCCAAGTATTTTCCATCTGCATAGTTGTTGTGAAGATTTGGATATGTTGCAGTCACAATGCTTTGTATTGGATCATCTCCAACATCAATTAATAGGTCAGAGGGTATGACTATATTTGATTGGCTGTCAACTTCACCAAGCTCTCCGTTACCTAATTTGAGTATCCATTCTGCAAAGTTGTTGGAATCAGCATTAGGTTGTTGGAGACGCATATTCTGTGTTAGTACAAATACCTTGCAAAAGTTCCATATATAAGATCTATTCACTGATGCATCAACAATATCTTCTCTATGGCCTTTAGCAATAACTGGCAGTATTTGTCAAAAATCACCACCTAATACAACTGTCTTTCCTCCAAAAGTTTTATCGACACTATTTATGTCGGTAAATCAAAGTAGATCTCTCAATGAACGGTCTACAGCCTCAAAACAATTACGATGTGCCATAGGTGCTTCATCCCATATAATAAGACTCACCTTTGTCATTAACTCAGCATCATGTGTTCCTTGTTTTATACCACAAGTTGATTCCTCTGTCACAATGATAGGGATTTGAAATCTGGAGTGAGCAGCCCTACCACCAGGGAGTAGCAAAGCTGCTATGCCAGAAGAAGCTACAGCAAGCACAATTTTCCCTTGTGAACGGAGGCAAGCAATTAATGTTTTCCAAAGATATGTTTTACCAGTTCCTCCATGACCATAGACAAAGTATAAACCACCGCTATTGCATGCCACATCTTGAATTACAACATCATATATTTTTCTTTGGTCAACATTTAACTCATTTAAAAGTTTTTTATGTTCTGCAGCCAATTCAAGCCTATCAAAATCCAACTCTTCTTGTAACAATCGGTTGTTGTTTTCTCTAATTGTCGACACATTTGGATATTTGATGCCATCAAATTCTTTCAGAGATCTTCCACTTTTTACTAATATTTGTTCAATTTCAAAAAGAGCATGGTTCTGTATTTGTTCTTCTGTCAAATGTAAGTTGTCATACATTAGGAGATGCTTTTGCCTATATAGTATATCATCAGACAACAACTCCCAATTAGCCATCCATAGTGCATGTGGGTCTGTCACTTCACAAAATAACAATAGTGTTGCGAACAATTCTCGTAGCTGCCTTCCTGAAGCCCAATTAGAGGCTTCTTTGATAACATCATCCCATTCCTTGTCATCATCTAAAAGGCCATGAGCATAGCATGCTGCTTTGTATGTTGGATACACAACATGATCAATAGTCCTAATTTCCTCAAAAGACCTTGCACCTTTGACCACATTAAGGAGCATTCGAAGATAGAAGCGGTCACCACTTGCAGGATGAGCATGAAATATCCTCCCTATACATCGGCCAGATTTCCTTGGGCGCCATTCTCTTTGTTTTCTATGCCAAACCCATTTCGTAGGAAAATCACAATATGTCAAATTTCTTGCTGTATCATACATTTCATTTGCCTTCATCCATTAGTGAACATTGTTTTTGTTATATCTGGTCTTTCCAAAACATTATCCAAGTAGTCTGAATCTTTGAATGTAACATTCTGCTCATTCTCAATATGGAAGCTTAATCTCTGTATAGCAGGCTCTTTATATTGGATATCAAACTCAAAAAGTCTCCAGCATGCTTCAGAAGCTGAGATATATCTACAATCTAGATATGTTTTGATCTCATCAATGTTTGTTATATGCTGTGCTTCACTTGTAGCACCTGTGTGTAAGTTTTCATACAAAACAAATGTTTCTCGATCAGAACCCTTGTTAACATACTTGAATAAGTATTTGATGGACTTGGAACAGTTGCACCACTCAACATTAATGTGAGCTTGGTATTTAACTAACAGGTCAATGTTGTATGGCACCACAAATCTGTTATCAAGCATAACACCATTCTTCTCAACTGTCATCCCATTATCTCTTCTCCTATAAATTGCGTAACCATCTTCATCTATCACAGTGTCACTATAAAACTTTTTTGGAAAATGCTTCCTACATTTATTGTCAACCATGCATGGAGATTTTGGGTTGGCAAAACCACAAGGTCCATGAATCATGTATTGTGAAATGACTTCATAATCCCCTGGATTTGTAATTTTATCTAGTATTTCAGCAGAAATTATCTTTGTCTATATCCGTAGGCGTGGGGTGTTTGTCATTTGGGTATAGGTACAAAAGAATGTGAGCATGGGGGAGGCCTCTTTTTTGCCATTCAACTGTCTAGTTAATTGTATTCACACACCAAAAAAAAAAAATGTTACAATAATTAAATAGATTAAACCATTAAGAACAACAATCAAACAGTAATGAGTTGTATTTTATACCTGCAATTACTTTTCCAAAATGCTTGCCATGTTTTAAATCACGTAGTAGTTGATCCAATTTGATCTTAAAAACTCTTGCAATAAAATCCAGTCTATCTTCAGGTCGTTGAGTTGGAATTAAGGAAAGGAAACTTTCAATTTCTGGCCATTTAGGATTGCATGTGAAAGTTATAAACAAATCCAGGTACCCAGCCCATCTACAAATTGACATAGCATCTTGATAATTTTGAATCATATATCTAGGGCTTCCAGTAAAGCTTGAAGGAAGAACAACTCTTTTCCCAACAGATGGAGTAGTGTCTCCTCTAAATACAGCATCCTTTATTCCAAAGTACACCTCTGATCTCAGTTGAAGTTGATGATTCCTGACCCAAATTAGTCGGTACTCCTCAACGCATGTGTAAGCATCTACTAAAAATTGTTGTCGCAACCTACGACCAAGAATCAATGTTTCACCTTCACTCTCACGCTGTTGTAATTGATATGCATAATATTCTTGCATAGTGACATATTCTTCTGTCAAAGGCGCAGCACCACCAAGACCTTTTTTAAGTATTTCATTTCGAAATCCATCCTTACCATACGGAAATAACAATGGATATTGCAAGGGCATGAATTTTGGGTGTAGTTCATTTATTCGTTGTAACAATCCACTTCTTTTCTCAACAATAATATCACGATGGATATTTTCATCGCTCAAATCACCTACAATTATAGCAGCAACTTCAGAGAAAGTAGGCATGTTTTGTTCCCTACCATCACTTGATCGCGATCCAATTAATCGCAAGCGTACATTGTGCATATCAGATTCCTTGAACCTATCCCTTGCCATACAGAATGTCTTTACCAAGACGTTGTTCTCATCAAGCATCTTCAATAATATTTGAACTATAGCAATGTCAAGGTCATATTCTGATTCCTGTCTAGGCAAAGCACTTAGTCTGTAATGAATCTCTTTTTTTGTGTCGTGTATATACAGCTATGCAAAAGATGGGTGTTTTCCAACAACTGGAAGTAACGACCCAATTCTGTGGTGGTTTTGCCCATTCAATCGAAAGATATAAGGGCCTTGTCCTTCATTAGCATGGACATCAACATTTCCTCCCATAGAAGTCATTGCAAACATGGAGTTGAACCTCCTTATATTAGCCTTGTAATGTTCTGAATGTTGTAGGAGTTCTTGAAGCTCTGGAGGTGGTGATTTCATCGAAGGTAGCTTCACCCTACCTTCTCGACAACATATTGAGAATTTAGGATTCTTTGTGTTTTTGGATTTACGATTCCTCTCTTCTTACCATAATATTGCATTACAATATTCACACACACAACTTGGTGGGCCAAAATTCCACAACTCTGTAAATTTTCCTAGATGATAGGGAAAAATGAAGCATAATTAGATGAAATTATGTAATGGAAATATAGAAAATACAAAAGCATATGTAAAAGATTAATATTATTTTCAATTCGTTGACAACCCAATTTAGCAATAGTTTTATTTGAAACATAAGTGCTAAAGCCGACCAAAGGGAAAAATAGTCCCAAGTAATGTTGTAAAAAATGGATTTTAAAGCAAATTTTGAAGAGAAATAGAAATAAGGTAAGTTGAAAATATATGAAGGACTTTATCAAAGTAACTTTTAGAAAATGTATACACAATTAATAAAGTATTTAATATACATGGAGACACAATTTTGAACCTATTGTTGGTATATTGTCATTGATGCTATCTTGAAATAGTATTTTAATTATTTAAAAGTATTTAATTGTTGTTTTTAATATTTAAAATTACAAATAACAATATTTTAATGAGATTTTGCATGCATGAAAATGAGAAAAATGGAAAATAACGATGAATATAAAATTCCAAAATAGTAGTTTTTGGACTTACTTTGTGTGCTGTTTGACCTTTTACTCAGGTCTATGTCAATGGGTTTTCTATTTCGTATTCCCAAACCTGAAATATAAAAGATGATATATTCAACTTATTAATATACAATACTAATCCTAACACTTCAAGAGAATTAAGGAAACATGAGGATTGACAGCTATAAAAACTTCTGTGTAACTGCAGATGGAGGTTAAGTAGACTTAATCTATAATTGTTGTTGGCTCAGACAAATTCCACAAATCAAATGAACAGGTTATACTTCAAAGCTTCTGAAGGTGGTTTTCCATGTTACAATACCTTTATGGGTCTAATATTCATAGAGTAAAGCAAGGTTTGATTTTGAATTTTTTGAATATCCAACATTTCAAATTCTTCATCACTTATAATTAACAGTGTCAAGGACAATACAAGGCATGAACAATAGACCAAAAAAATTGCCGGCTGTAGAAGCTGTTTTAAAATTACACTTTTCTATGATTGGGATAACTCCATCACTATTGAATATAAAATGAGTTTCGAGGCTAAAAAAAATATATACATATATAAATGTGTTTCAGTTGTTTATCATTTAAATAAAAATAGCAAGCAACAACAATCAACATTGTCAAGGGAAATCATGGCATAAATAATAGACCACAACATAAGCTGGTTTTATAAAAGCATATGTAAAAGATTAATATTATTTTCAATTCATTGACAACCCAGTTTAGCAATAGTTTTATTTGAAACATAGGTGCTGAAGCCAACCAAAGGGAAAAATAGTCCCAAGTAATGTTGTAAAAAATGGATTTTAAAGCAAATTGTGAAGAGAAATAGAAATAAGGTGGGTTGAAAATATATGAAGGACTTTTATCAAAGTAACTTAGAAAATGTAGACACAATTAATAAAATATTTAACATACATGGAGACACAATTTTGAACCTATTGTTGGTATATTGTCATTGATGCTATCTTGAAATAGTATTTTAATTATTTAAAAGTATTTAATTGTTGTTTTTAATATTTAAAATTACAAATAACGGTATTTTAATGTGATTTGGCATGCATGAAAATGAGAAAAATGGAAAATAACAATGAATATAAAATTCCAAAATAGTAGTTTTTGTACTTACTTTGTGTGTTGTTTGACCTTTGACTCAGGTCTATGTCAATGGGTTTTCTATTTCGCATTCCCAAAACTGAAATATAAAAGATGATATATTCAACTTATTAATATGCAATACTAATCCTAACACTTCAAGAGAATTAAGGAAACATGAGGATTGCAGCTATAAAAACTTCTATCTAACTGCATATGGAAGTTAAGTAGACTCAGTCTATAATTGGTGGCTCAGACAAATTCCGCAAATCAAATGAACAGGTTATACTTCAAAGCTTCTGAAGGTGGTTTTCCATGTTACAATACCTTTATGGGTCTAATATTCATAGAGTAAAGCAAGGTTTGATTTTAAATTTTCTGAATATCCAGCATTTCAAATCCTTCATCACTTATAGTTAACAGTGTTAAGGACAATGCAAGGCATGAACAATAGACCAAAAAAATTGCCGGCTGTAGAAGCTGTTTAAAAATTACACTTCTCTATGATTGGGATAACTCCATCACTATTTAATATAAAATGAGTTTCGAGGCTACACAGTAATATGCAGAGCAAGAACAACCAGTTCCCAAAGTTAATACTACACGGTCATATAAAACTACACACCATAACTGCCCCCAAAAAAATAATAATAATAATAATAAACCAAGTTAAGTGTGATGCTTCTATCATGTATGGCTATTGTAGGTGAGGTTAAGTAGTGTATTCAAATGCGAATTTCAGCAGTCATAGCACTTCTATTAATAAATATTCCTATTTAATTATCTAATTATCATTGATTATAAATATAAACTTTAAGACATGAAACAATTCAAAGTAAGTAAAGATATGGATGAGACAAAGTAAACAAAAGTTTGATTTTGAATTTTCTCAATATCCAAAACTTCAAATTCTCCATCACTTACTATTAACAGTATTACGGACAATGAAATATAAAAGATGATATATTCAACTTACTAATATACAATACTAATCCTTACACTAAAACAAAGTTAAGAAAACATGAGGTTTGACGGTATAAAAAATAAGCAAGTTAAGTGTGAAGTTTCTATTATGTATGGCTACTGTGGGTGAGGTTAAGTAGTGTATTCAAATGCAAATTTCAGCAGTTATAGTACAACTATTAATCAATCTTCCAATTTAATTATTATTGATTTTAAATTTTAAGACATGAAACTATTCAAAGTAAGTAAAAATATGGATGAGACAGAGTAAAGCAAAGTTTGATTTTGAATTTTCTCAATATCCAAAACTTCAAATTCCCCATCACTTACTATTAACATTATTACGGACAATCCAATGCATGAATAATAGACCAAAATATTTGATGGCTGTAAAAGTTGTTTAAATTACATTTTACTATGGCTGGGATAACTCCATCACCATTTAATCTAAAACGTGTTTCAAATAAATAAATAAATATATATATATATATATATGCATATATAAAATTTGTTTTAGTCCTTTATCATTTAAATAAAAATAGCAAGCAATAACAATGAACATTATCAAGGGAAATCGATCCACGGCATGAATAATAGATCACAACGTGAGCTGGTTTTATAAAAGGCAGCAGTCCTTTACGGTGAAACCTATAACATGGTAGCTTTCATTTTAATAGATCCCTGCTAAATCACAAAATAATTTAGGCCATTTACACTACCTAGAAGACAATTAATCATGCAATAAAAAGCCTAAGCGAAGATTCAATAGACTTTTAGGCAAGTGACAACCAAAGAAATACTCCAATCAAGCTGATTACTATATCAGTACAATTATTCCAAATTATGAAATTAGTACCTGTAAGCTTAGTTGTAGGCAGATGCTTATCCAACGAACTGGCATTTGTAGGCAGATGTATCCCGAATTCTTGCACAGTAGTTGTAGTAGCAACATCACCATTAAGCCCAACAACCGAGTGAGAAAAAACATTTATAACTAAAGGGGTTGATCGCCGCAAACATTGAGCATTTGAACTACTTTCCCGAGTACAGTTAAGGTTGAGTACCATTCGCCTGTTAAGTCTTGCTTGCTTACAACTATTTGTATCATGGATCATTGCTATGTCTTTATGCTTTTTACTCCTATGGCTTCCACCTCCAAATTTCTTTGATGACACTATGTTTGTGGAATGCATCTTGGCCATCCTTTTCTTGTACATGATCATACGCCTTCTTTGGCGCGCAAGTCTTGCAGCCTTCATTTCCCCCAATAAATTCCTCTACTCAAAACTGTTAAGGGACCTCGTGGTTTTTGAAAAGGAACTTGGAATTAATTGTAAATACTTAATTTGTTCTGTTTTATTTGTGTTGTTTTTTTTTTGGTTCAACAAACAAATCAATATTGTTTCTGTGGGTTAACAACTATCGAATTATAAATAGTTTTCAAAGATGGCTAAACTAAATAAACAACAAATCAATAAACAAATTATTGAAGAGAAACATGGTTTTTGAAAAGGAATTTGAAATTAATTGTAAATACTTCCTTTGTTTTGTTTTATTTGTGTTTTCTTTTTTTTGTTCAACAAACAAATCAATATTGTTTCTGTGGGTTAACAACAATTTAATTATAAATAGTTTTCAAAGATGGCTAAACTAAATAAACAACAAATCAATAAACAAACTATTGAAGAGAAACATGAAATTAACAACGAATGTGAAATGAGATGTAAGATTATAGTGGCATAACAACGAACATAGTATTTTGGGATTCAAAAATAAATTAATAAACGAACTATTTAAGAGGAACATAAAATTAAGAAAGTAAACATACCTCTCTGAAATGAATTGTGATAAATTATAGGGGCATAAGTTTTGAGGCATATGGAGATGGAGATATATAAAAGAACAGATTTTACAACATGCAAAACAAACATGAAATGAAACTAACTCTTCAATTTCATAAATCAGGTGGCATTTACCTGGTGTTAAGTGCATTGTATAATTGGTTGGAAATGGCTGCATTGAAGCCCAAAATACTAAACGGTGAAATCTTTTAAGCTCCTGCATTTATGTCCTCAAATAATCACTGAGTCGGAGTGAAAACCGTTGTTTTTTTTAGAAGTTGAAGAGTGTTTGCACAGATAATCACTGAGTTGGAATGGAAACCATTGTTTTCTTAGAAGTTGAAGAGTTTTTGTATAGAGAAACAGAGGTTCGCTGTGACTGAAATTCTTGGCTGGGTTTCATCTACAGGTGGGAAGGAAGAAGAGGGTTTGTGCCTAAATATTTAGGCTTTCATCTACTGAACTGTGGGGTGGGTCAGCCTTGGCGTGGGTTAGCCTTTGAGCTACACGTTGGTGGGGTGTTCAGCGTGGGTTATCCTTTGAGCTACACGTTGGTGGGGGTTCAAAGTTGGGGTGGGTGAAAGGTTGTAGCCTTTCAGCTACATGTTTGTGGGCAATTCATACTTGGGCAATATTTATGGGCTTGGGTTTTCATCTACTTTGACAACGTGTTGTAGCCTTTTTTTTTTTTTTTTTTTTTGCAGAAACATGTTGTAGCCTTTCAGCTACATGTTTGTGGGAAAATCATATTTGGGTCAATATTTATGGGCTTGGCTTTTCGTGTTCTTTGACAACGTGTTGTAGCCTCTTTTTTTTCTTTTTTTTGCAGAAACGTGTTGTAGCCTTTCAGCTACATGTTTGTGGGAAAATCATATTTGGGTCCATATTTATGGGCTTGGCTTTTTGTGTACTTTGACAACGTAGTTATTTTTTTTTAGAAGATTACAATTGTTTAGTCATTGTCAACCTTAGGTTATATATGTGACAGTAAAAATAAGTTACTATAAATTATTGGGTTACAGTTAAAAAATTTAATGTAAAAAAGGTTAAAAAGACTAAATAGAAGAGCTTAGAGTGCCACATGGCAGGACCTCATGCATTTCCGCATGAGGTCTCTGCTTTTATATATATATTGATTGATTTGGTGGGGCTGCCTTTCTGTCTCTTCTTTCTACAATGTTGGTGTCTTTGGGTTTGATAGGTAATATTTTTCTCAATCATCCTCCTACTTCTGGGTTCCCGAATTTAAGGATTCTAGTACTTAGATCTGCAGAGTATGCAAACTCTGAATCTCTCCCCACCCTCCTCACTACCCTCCCCGTCCTCATTTTAGAAATCCAAAAGCGCAATCTCATTTTGTTTGCATGGTAGGTTTTTCAAAATGAATAAATTAGAATTCCATGATTTATGATTATGATTGAGGAATAAGTTCGGACAATTTTTTTCCTTGGAAACCTGTGTGGCGCTTAAAGATCCCTCCTAGAGTTGCTTTTTTTTCATGGACTACCACCTTAGGCAAGATTTTGACCTTTGATAGATTATGGAATAAGGGTGTCCCTGTCAAGGATTGGTGTTATATGTGTAAAAGAAGCAGGGAATCGGTAAACCATCTTCTTCTTCATTGTCCCATTGCTTTCGAGCTATGGTCTATAGTTTGGATCCTCTTTGATGTGATTTGGGTTATGCCTTAAAGTGTTGAAGATTTATTCGCATCTTGGCAGGACCCGTTCGGTAGACATCACAACATAGACTTGTGGAGGGCTATCCCGCATTGTGTGTTATGGTGTCTTTGGTGGGAAAGGAACACTAAATTCTTTGAGAGAACAGAACAGTCGATTCCTGAGATTAAATCTCTCCTCCTCCACTCTTTGTTTGATTGATATTCTGTTTTTTCTTCCTTTACTTGTTCTAATCTTTTTGTTATACTTGATCATTGTAATTTTCGATCTTGATGTAATCCTTTTCATGTACACTCCTGGTGTACCTAGGTCTTTTGATTAATGATTTTTTGCTATTTATCAAAAAAAAAAAAATTAGGTGAAGATGAAAGAGGCACGCACCAAGGATTAATAATTGCAATTGAAGAAAAAGTTCAAAAGGGTAGCAATATTACTAATGGAAATCAACAAATACTGTGAATAATAGATAGTATTTGAACACTAATTATTACAAAGTGGTCTTAGCCATGTGCTTTCATTGTTTTGCAATGTTAGGAAAACATCTTACACCTTATCCTCACTTGTGATGCTTGTGCAAAGGCATGGGTGAGATCTTAATAATATTTGAATCTCATTTAAAAGTGACATCTTGTTGTAAATTAGATTTTTTGTTTCTATATTTATTTATTTCTCCTTGATTTTTTTTCTTCAGACATGCAGGAGTTAAATAAAATATATGTAATGTCATATTTGAATGGAAAGGCTGGTATCAGCCTATCACTTGCATTGCCCCATTGATCTGTAATATTAATAGCTTAAACTCATTTTATACATAACATTGATATTCTTGAAATACCCCAGACTTATTTCAAATCATAAACAAGGAAAACCATCCATGTTTATTTCACATGTTTGTCTTTTTAATAAATAAATTCATGCATGCAAACAACTTTGTAGACAAGGTTGAAAATTGGAGAAGGTAGTCTATTTAGATTTGTAAACCCTACTCTTCTTGTTATCGTTGTTGATGCATTATGTCTAGAATTTAAGTTTTGTCACATTTTCATTGTTGCTTTGTCATTTTAACCTAATGAAATAAATTTCATAGTGAATTGATAATACACCTTTATAGACATCCAAGTACACAAACACACACACACACACACACACACACACAGGGTTCATATTTTATTGGATGTCCCCAAAGGAAAAGGGATGTCAAATGAAATTGCATAGGTTCTCTACATGTTGTGGCATATGTGCTAGTCAAAGTTACTATTAGGTGAAATTCTGATTTAGTTTGAAAACTCTATAGCCAAAATGATTCTGAGAGAATTTTACAAATTCCTGTTTGTGTTGCTGACAAGCTCATAAGGCCTCATTCCAAATCTAAGGTTTATTTGGTTGAAAAAGGATAATGGCTATTGCATACTCGGAATTGTAGAAACCAAGTTGGCAGGTAGTTTATTAATCTTACTAGCACAACCATAAATGAAGACCCTAAGCTTTGGAACTAGTTATATAGGTTACAATTACATTCTAAAATGATTGTCGTTCTTTGGAGAATTTTATTGAATTTTCTTCTTTTAAGGGCAGAATTGAGAAGGCATCTGAGTACTTAGTCCTTTGAGTCAAAGATACCGAAAGACCATGATGAGTCAGAAATTTATGATCGTCATTAAGCTGAAATCGTCATTAACCAAGAGAAAACATTATGCATTGATTACGCTCATTGATGACAAAGCGTAATGGACGAAGCAATGGTCACAGAGTTAGCTATGAACTTCAGACAAAGATTTTGTAATGTACTAGCTGTTGAGCATAAATACAGTGATTCATGGCCCATTAATTAGGCACACAACTATAAAAGAGAAAGTAACAAAATTTCAAGGTACACACAAATACTCTACGAAAAACACTCTCCAGTCTATTCTCTCTAAAATCTCTCTCCTTTGCTAACTTAAGCATCGGAGGCGGTTTGGCTAACGCCACACTGGCGTGTTACTCTTCCACCTAGTTCATTTTGCAGGTTTTTCTCCAAAAGAGACAACCCTAATCACAACTTCATCCATCTGCTAAGACGAGGAGCTCAACTGCTGACTTTTTGCATCATCAATTTGGTGCCGTCTGTGAGGAACGCTAATCATTCAAGCCATCTTTCCCTGTGACAAAAGAGTTCCTCGAAGTACGAGATGGAATTAGAAACTGCATAATAGTTAGAAGCTGTGCAACAACAACAAATCTAGGCCCTTTTGGCTGATGTGGAAGAGTTGACTCACTAGAATGAAGAGTTGTGGAAGACGATGGAATCCCAAAACACAGAACGTCGGCGAACATGAGAAAACCAAAATGAAGAAAAATCAAACTCTCAAGCCAACAGGCAAGGCAGGACCTCGGGAGAAGATTCCTCCAGGATGGAGAATGAGTTTCACAAAATGAGAAAGGAGATAGACGAGTTAAAAATTGCCATGAAGGACAAAGGCAGGGAGAATTTGGATGGGATGATTCGAAGGACGAACTCACCATTCACCACTGAAGTACTGAACCGTCCCCTTCCACCGAAATTCCATCTCCCATAGTTGGAATCATATGACGGTTCCAAGGATCCATTGAATCACATTGAATCATTTAAGACACTGATGCTATTGTAGATGACCCCAGACGAGGTGATGTGCAGGGCATTCCCAACGACACTAAAAGGAGCAGCTAGAGTATGGTTCAACAAGATACCCCCAGGAACTATTGCAGATTTTGAACAACTTAGCAAGGGTTTTGTTCATCATTTCATTGGGGGGCAAAGACACAAGAAGCCAACCGGTCATCTTCTTAACATTCAATAGGCAAAAGGAGAATTGCTAAGACAGTATGTGACATGATTCGATAAAGAGCTACAGCAGGTAGATGAAGCTGAAGATCAAGTCATCCTAACAACTTTCCAAGCAGGATTACTACCAGGAGATTTTTTCTTCTCAATCAATTAAAGCCCACCAAAAACAGTTGCGAAATTGCTCCGAAAAGCTCAGAAGTACATGAATGCAGAAGATGCAGTGCTTGCAAAAGAAATGAAAGGAAAAAGGAAGAGAGGTGAAGGAACAAGCAGCAATCATGATAAGAAGAAAGTGACACGAAGTGTTGGAATTAGGCGAAGCCAAAGTTCACTAACTTCGGATAGGAAGCCAAAGTTCACTAACTTCACTCCTCTAATAATTCCAATTGAGCAAGACTTGATGTAGATAAGGGACAATCCTTCCCTACAATGGCCGAAGCCAATCAGTACTCTAGTAGAAAGAAGAGACAAGAACAAGTACTGTAGGTTCCACCAGGACCATGGGCATCACATCGACAAGTGTAGACATTTGAAAGACCAGGTGGAGACTTTAATCCAGCAAGGGAAGTTACAGAAGTATGTCAGGAAAACGGAGCCTTACATATACCGACGGAAGGACGATAAAGACAAAGATCGAGAAGCAGGAGATAACAAACCTCCCGTAGGAGAGATAAAGACGATCTCAGGAGAATTGACGACAGGCAGAATGTTGAAGTCCCTGAAAAAAGCCCATGAGATAGAAATGAATAGTGTCCATTCGCGGCTCCTTCTAGTGAAGATGCCAAGGAATGACAAACTTGATATTGTTTTCTCAGAGAGAGATGGTCGCGACATTAGGCAACCCCATGATGATCCACTAGTAATCATGCTCAAAGTAGAAGAATTCAACATCCACCGTGTACTTATTGACAACAAAAACTCAGCAGATATCATCTACTTACCTGCGTTTCAGCAAATGAAACTGGACAAGAGAAGGATCAGAACTTTCACCTCCCCTCTGGTGAGCTTCATTGGGCATATAATCGTAACTAAGGGCATCGTCACTCTATCCGTAATTGCAGGCACTTACCCAGCATAGGTCACCAAGGAGATTGATTTCCTCATAGTTGACTGCCCTTCAACATACAACATCATCTTAGGAAGACCTGCACTCAACAGGCTAAGAGTAGCGACGTCAACATATTACTTGAAGGTGAAATTTCCAACGGCCCTTGGAGTGGGAGAAATCAGAGGAGATCAAGTTCTGGCAAGAGAGTGCTACCAAGCTACCTTAGCATCTAGGGAGAACCACACATGGGTGATCAATGAACCAGAGCCCATCCCCAAACCGTTAGAAACACCATAGGAAGTTAAGATAGTCCCAAGAGATTTGACAAAGGTACTAAAGATAGGATTAGCACTCCTAACTCTGGAGAAAGAGAAGATGGTTTCCTTCTTGAGGGCAAACCAAGATGTTTTTGCCTGGAAACACAAGGATATGCCCGAAATTGATAAGAAGATCATACAACATCGTCTCAACGTTAACCTAGAATGCAAACTTGTACAGCAGTAGCGAAGAATATTTGCACCAGAACACAACAAAGCTGTAACTGAAAAAGTAAAGAAGCTACTAAAAGCTGGTTTCATCAGGGAAGTCTTCTACCCAAAATGGCTAGTAAACGTGGTAACGGTAAAAAAGAGCAATGGAAAATGGAGGATGTGCGGTGATTTCACAGACCTGAACAAAGCCTGCCCCAAGGATAACTTCCCTTTGCCAAGGATTGATCAACTGGTAGACTCAACTGCTAGACACAAGCTCTTAAGTTTCATGGACACATTTTCTAGTTACAACCAAATCCTCATGGACAAAAAAGATCAAGAGAAGACCTCATTCGTCACCAGCCAAGGGTTGTACTGCTATAAAGTTATGCCCTTTGGATTGAAGAACGCAGGAGCCACATACCAAAGATTGCTCAACTGCATGTTCTCTCATCAAATTGGGAGGAATGTAGAAGTTTACGTAGATGATATGCTGGTGAAAAGTAAGGTCGAAGCCAACCACTTGGACGATCTAAAAGAAACCTTCAGCACACTACGTAAGTACAATATGAAGTTAAACCCTGCAAAGTGTGTTTTTGCTATTACTTCAGGGAAATTCTTGGGATTCATGGTCTCCCAACGAGGCATAAAGGCAAATCCAGACAAAGTAAAAGCAATAATCAAGGTTAAATCACCAAAAAATAGTGAAAAAGGTTCAAAGCTTGACAGGAAAGGTTGCAGCTCTAAATAAATTCGTATCCAGGGCAACGGACAAGTGCATGCCATTCTTCAAGGTCTTGAAAAAGGTCTTTCAGTGGACTGACGAATGTGAAGAAGCCCTTGAAAAATTAAAAGAGTACTTGACGAAGCCACCATTGCCTTGGTGATGGGAGAGAAATTGTACCTCTACTTAGTAGTGTCCAACACCACGGTAAGTTCGGCACTGATCAGAGAAGAAGAAAATGTCCAGAAGCCAGTCTACTGTACTAGCTAGGCATTTCAGGGAGCAAAGGCAAGTTACCCAAGGATGGAAAAGATAGCTTTCGCATTGTTAGTCGCTTCCAGGAAACTCCGTCCTTACTTCCAAGCACACTCTATCGTCTTCATGATAGACCAACCGATAAGAAAGACGATGAACAAGATAAATGTAGCAGGATGACTCATTCAATGGGTAATTGAATTGGGCCAATTCAACATCGAATATCGGCCTCAAGCAATAATCAAAGCCTAAGTACTAGCGGACTTCATCGCAGAATTCACTTACCCCTACAAGGAAGAAGAACCCCCTATGGAAACATGGACGATCCAAACAGATGGGTTTGCCATGAAGAAAGTTGGAGGGGGCAGGAGTAGTGCTCATGTCTCTAGAAAGAGAAATATTGAAGTATGCAGTTAGACTGCAATTCTCAGCCACAAATAACGAGTCAGAGTACGAAGTATTGCTAACAAGACTAAGTCTAACAAAAACTCTCGAAGCAAATAATCTTATCATCCAAGCTAATTCTTAACTAATAATTGGACAAGTGAAGGGAGATTACGAAATCAAAGAAGAGAGGATGCAAAAGTACTTGAAGATCGTCCAACAACTCTCGCAACACTTTGACAGACTAGACTTTGCATAAATCCCTTGAGCCAGAAATGCAGAAGCTGAATTCCTAGCAAGATTGGCCTCATCAAACAACTACAATGTGACCTCAGAACTATGTGTAGAGATAAGCGGGCAACCAAGAACAGAAGGTGAGCAAGTTCTAAAAATAAAAGAATAAGACGAGTGGATGACTATCATCATTCGTTATTTGAAAAAAGGATGGCTCCCAGAAGATAAAACGGAAGCCAGGAAGATACAGATCAGAGAAGTCCGCTTCGTCATTATTGACGATGTACTGTACAGATGAGGGTATTCACTCCCATACTTAAGATGTGTCAACTCAAAAGAAGTAGATTATGTGCTCCGCGAGATACACAAGGGAATTTGTGGAAATCATGCTAGGACAAGGTCTTTAGCAGGAAAGGCACTCAGAGCAGGATATTACTGGCCAATGTTACAGAAGGATGCCCACGACCTCATCAGAGCATGCGATAAGTGTCAACGCTTCGCAAATGTCCAGACGAGACCAGAAGAGATGATGACACCCATATCCTTACCATGGCCCTTCGCCCAATGGGGGATTGACATTATGGGCCCATTCCTTTTAGGTAAGAAGCAACTCAAATTTCTGATCATCGCAATTGATTACTTCACAAAACGGGTAGAAGCAGAACCAGTAACAATAATAACAGAGGCTAAAATCACCAGCTTTGTATAGAAGAACATCATCTGTAGGTTTGGAGTCCCACGTGTCATAATATTAGACAATGGAAAGAAGTTTGACAATCCCAAGTTTCAAAAATTTTGCCAAGACTTAGGAGTCAAGAACCACTACTCTTTTCCAAGACACCCTCAGGCCAACGATCAGACAGAAGTGACAAATAGAAGTGTGCTCAAAATTATCAAAACTCAGTTTGAGAGGGCAAAGGGGGCATGGCCTGAAGATCTACCAAATGTCCTTTGGGCATATAGGGCGACCACAAGAGTTCCAACAGGAGAAACGCCATTCAAACTGACATTTGGCACTGAGGCCGTCATACCAATGGAAGTGGGACTAACAAGCCTTCGAGTCAAAACTTATAAAGGTCAGAAGAACCAGCAGGAGCTTAGCAGCAACTTAGATCTAATTGATGAAGTCAGAGAGGAAGCCATGAAGCGAATTGCCAAACATAAGGAAGTAATGACCAGATACTACAATAGAAAGGTCAAGGTAAGAAGGTTCAATACAGGAGACCTTGTCCTCAGGAAGATATCACAAGTAATGAAGGACCCATCCCAAGGAAAACTGGGACTAGCCTAGGAAGGCCCCTACGAAGTAATCCGTCAATCCAGAGAAGGCTCCTACTACCTAAAGTCTTTAGACGGCCAGGAACTGCCTTGACCATGGAACATAGAACATTTGAAGAAGTACTACCAGTAAGGAATCTTTTACATTTCAAGTTTCCCTATCTTCATATCAGTATGTACAACAGTCATTACTTTCGTCATTCGTAGATCAATAATACATGAAAGCATTATCCATGCATATTTATAATTATCCATGAGTTATTTATCAACAAAAACATGTGCAACACATAGGAGTTATTCTTGGGAGACGTCCCAAGGATCTCCGTCATTAAAATTTCAAATCAAAAGCTGTTCATACATAGCCAACGGCGTCATAGTCATCAAAGTTGTTAATACACAACTACCAAAGTCGATTAAATCAAAATTTGTTTAAACACAACTATTCTGATCGTCATTCAAGCAAGAATAAACAAAAAAAATGGTTAACCTAAAGATGCTCCAATAGCATGACTTTAAGTCATGAGTACAACGTAACATCATCATTCAAACATGACTTAATAAAAAAGTTGTTCAAACATAGCTAAACATAAAAATTTGTTCAAACACAACTAATATCATCATTCAAACATGACTTAATAAAAAAGCTGTTCAAACACAGCTAAACATAAAGTTCAAACACAACTAACATCATCATTCAAACATGACTCAATAAAAAAGCTGTTCAAACACAGCTAAACATAAGAAGCTGTTCAAACACAACTAACACCATCATTTAAACATGAATCAATAAAAAAGCTATTCAAACACAGCTAAATATAAAAAGTTGTTCAAATACAACTAACATCGTCATTTAAACATGACTCAATAAAAAAGCTGTTCAAACACAGCTAAGCATAAAAAGTTGTTCAAACACAACTAACATTGTCATTCAAACATGACTTTAAAGCAGTTCAAACACAACTAAGCATAAAAAAGTTGTTCAAATGCAACTAACATCATCATGACTCAACAAAAAAGCTGTTCAAACACAGCTAAACATAAAAAAGTTGTTTAAACACAACTAATATCATCATAATTCAACTATTCACCGTCATTCAAACATGACCCAATGAAAGGTTGTCCATACACAACCAAGCATGAAAAAAGTTGTTTAACACAACTAAAGCATGAAGGTATCTGAAAAACCTTCGTCATCTGAACACAGCAAAGATCTACTTATAAATTTTTTTTTTCATGTTAGCAGTTCATGAAAGGAGTTGTCATTGTCAGAAAGAAAATGCATGCTCAAAACACACGGACCCAAAGAAATTGTTCAGAAGAATTGCTCAAAACAACGAGCCCATAAAAGACATTGTTTTCATCTTACACAAAAAAAAAAAAGGGTAAATTACTATTCATTAGGAGTGGGATCTGCAGGAGTTATGGGCGCAGCCTCTTCAGTCACCTCAGCTATGTTTGTGGCTTCTTCCATCACATTCTCAGCTGTAGTGATAGGCCAAGAATGTATTGACCCCTTGTGATGAATTAACCAATTAATTAGCCAAGTTAATTAATTAATTCAATTAATATGCAATAAGCGTGGTAGCACAAACAAATCACCAACTAAACAAATATGCAGCGGAAAATAAATTTGACACGGTGATTTGTTTTTGAATGGGGAATACCTACACGGCAAAAACCCCACCAGGTGATTTTCAGGTCACCACTCCCGAAAATTCACTATTATCACAACAAGCAGTTACAAGTAAAAGAATCCCAGTACCTTATACCAACCTACAGTTGAACCTTTAACCCAATACCCAATTGGACTTTTTCTATAGTATTAAGATCTCCTTTCAATACATGGCTCCCAGTACGTGACTAACCAATTTGATGCGCGGATCCCAGTACGCGACTTACACACCGACTTGAGAAGGATGTTGGCTGTAAAGTTCTTCAGTTCATCAACACGATGAAGATCATGAAACTCCTTGGTTACAAAACCCTACGGCATACAAACGCAGTAGCTTCTTAAAGAGAAAGATGAACTAGGGCATATGTCTCTGGTTCACAATATGCTTGTGAAAAACTTTTGCATTGATGTACATCAGTTGTGATGGCCCTTAAAACAATCCTTATATATCTTTAGGGTTGTGAAAAAAGAAAGCCCAGACATTTATGCATGGATTGGAGTGGAATCAGATCTGAAAAACTGATTTTCTTAAATCTTGATAGATAGTGTATTTGTCGAGAAGCTGTCGAGTATCGAGCTGAAATAGCTTTTTAAACCTCGATAAATACTAGCTGTTGAGCTTTAAAAACCAGCACTTCTTCACTTGATTCTTGGACAGGCTTGCATGGTTTTAACACTTGAACTTGAAACCTTGTTCCTTGAAGTATTAAACATATCCTAGATCTACCCAATTACAAGTAAAGTGCATTTTGTCAAAAGATTAGCCAATTCTAAATTGACATATGTTTCTAACATGAATCACATATGTCCTAACATGTAGCATTGGAAGGACGATCAGCCAATAGTTCCTTCTCAAAATCACCTATGACATGGCCAGAAATGTCCAAATCTAGGTGATGCTTTGCCATCCATTTCCTACAGAGCTCAGAGCCCTCCATGTAATACTCACACAGCTCGTCTGAGTAAGAGTCGAAGTCCTTGAACTCCTACACCGCCGTAGCCCCAGCCTTTTGTAGCTTGAACTGTAGATCACCCATCTATTTGTCTTTTAACTTGCAAAAGTCTTTCTCCACTTGAAGATACTTCTCCAAAGCTGCCACACATTCCTTGTCATTCTCAACTTCGACAGTAAGGATGGCAAACTTGTTCTTGAGCGTCTCATTTTCAGGAGAGAGGGATTTGATCATAGGCTCAGCTGTGGCCACCTTCTTCTCCAAATCCAAAAGCTTCCCAAAGACGAACAAGGATTCCCCCAAAGCCTACATGTAAAAAATAAAAAATCTCTCTTAGCAAAAACAAAACAAAAAAGAAATAGTAATCTACATTATCAAAATATGCATGCACAAGCTTCTGAATATGAGACGACATCACTTCAATAGATGACTTCGCCATCAAAGGACTTAGGTCGTCCACAGAGAGCGCCTCGTGAGCCTTCAAGGCAGCAGCATCGGCATTGTCCTAGAAAGATGGGAGAAAAGACCCGCCGGCAACCTTCTTCTTCTTCTTGGTCTCCTCCACGGAAATAATCACCTCTAGAGATGAAGTAGAGGAAGCAGGACGCTTAGCACGAAGGACTTACTAGGAAACGCAGAAATAAAGAAGAAAGCTTGAAGAAGAGACAAACCCTAAAATGCAAACTGAACAAGGAAAAAGTACGAAGAAAAGGAAATAGGAGGGAAAAATGTGAGATAAGTGGCCAAAATGTGCCCGGGAAAACTGTGAAAAGTCTGCACGTTGAACATATCCTGACCGTACACGTGGCACTCAACAAATTAAACATCAACTCCTCATAAATGCACCATACACGGAATACGAAGCTTCAGACAGCTATGTTTTCATCTCGTCTAGACAAAAGAGAATTCAAACAAGGGGGAAAATGATGAGTCAGAAACTTATGATTGTCATTAAACTGAAATCGTCATTAACCAAGAGAAGATGTTATGCATTTATTACGCTTATTGATGACAAAGCGTAACAGACAGAGCAACGGTCACAGAGTGAGCTATGAACTTCAGACAAAGATTTTGTAATGCACTAGTTGTTGAGCATAAATACAGCGATTCATTGCCCCATTAATTAGGCACACAACTATAAAAGAGAAAGTAATAGAAGTTAAAGGTACACACAAATACTCTACGAAAACAACTCTCTAGTCTATTCTCTCTAAAATCTTTCTCCCTTACTGACTTAAGCATCAGAGGCGGTTTGGCTAACGCCACATTGGCATGTTACTCTTTCACCCAGTTCATTTAGCAGGTTTTTCTCCAATAGAGACGACCCCAGTCACAGCTTCATCCATCTGCTACGACGAGGAGCTCAACTGCTGATTTTTTGCATCATCAGACCATATATATAAATATATATTTTTTTTTTCTTTTCATCTAGAGAAATCTAGTTTGGTTTGATGTGTACATTAGAACTAATTTCACTCAACCTTATTTGATTTAGGCATGGTTGAAGAGCTGGAAAAAGGGAGGGAGAATTAGGGATCTTAAAGTACTTCTCATTGTCTAATTTCTCTATTTTATGGTCTATTTGGACTTATAGGAACAATACAACCTTAAGGAAAGAGCCTTTCTTTGCCACTAATATGGTCTTGTATTGTAAAAGTTTGATTTCAATGTGCAGGGTAACTAACGGTTCAAAAATCAAAGAAAAGCCTTGACAACAGCAGGATAAGCAAGTGTAGACCTTTAGAGAGTGTCCCAACTAGCAACCAATACTGTTGGCGAGCTACAAGGGTAGGAGAAGGAAATACAGGGGATCCAAGCTTCTTTTAAAAAAATAGAGAAGGTGCATGTCCTTGGCTGGTTGTTTCAACTGAGCTTTTTCTTCCTTTTAATCTTTTTGTGGATATTCACAAAATAAACATGAGACTGCCACTAGTAGATAATTCCACAGATTTTGAAGAATAAATTCCATTAATTGTATGTTAATGCATGCAAGCCAAATACATATTATACATGAACAGAGGCTCTATGTAGATATTGCATTCCCCTTTGAACCTCCTAAGTCCTAACACTAAGCAAAGTGACTTTGTAACTTTTCATAGCATTGTAAAATGAATGGTATTCATATATGAACTAATAAGCCTCACACCTAAAAGTGATCCCCATTGCTATAATATCAAAAGAGGATCATAAATAACATAAAAATAAATAAATAAATAAATAAAAATTTAAGCAAAAAGCTCTAGGAAAGCCTCCTTGACATACCATCCATTCTCTAACTTCAAAGTATTTGGATGGTCGAAATGACGGCCTCCCCTTAATAAAATGTGAATGTCATTGTTTTTAATAAATCAATTTAAAAAAAAAAAGAAAAAAAAGAAGAAGAAGAGAGTAAATAAGAAATGGGGTCATGAGAATGGCACATATCAACTATATGACAAAAATACATATTCTAGCTTTCAGGATGTTCCCTATTGGCTATTACATAGCATCTTCCAGTTTTTCCAGCTTTTCCTTCATAGCATCTTCAAACTTTGAGATTTCTCTGTTAGTATTCTTAGAATTAACAGATAGGTGACAAGTTGGCCAATAGAGAGGCTGTGGTGAAGGGCATTCAACAGTTTATAAATGTTTGTTTTTGACAAGTGGGCAGATGCCCTGGCTGAGCCTTGATCCCTAGCAACCCTTGCCCCTAAGTTTTTTTTTATGAACATTAGCTTGGATAATAGAAAATAAACCCTAAATCTTGTACTATTTTCTTCTTGTTTTGTTTTGATTCCTTGGTTTCAATGTATGAAAAAAGAATGGCAAGACAATTTTTTTGTTAGGGTTTTAAAAGCTGTAGAAATCATGTGTTGGAAAGCAGGTAAACATCGAAATGGGAAGCTTTTACTTCCAAAGGTATATTGATTTATTGTTCTATCCCATGTTGATTTCTTCCATTCAGAATTAGGCTTTTGGGTTGTCCTTACTTAGAAGTCCACAAGCACAACTTAAGAAAGAAAACAACATGGGATAGAACAATAAATCAATATACCAAAAGCAGAAAACGACGAGGAAGCCGGCCTTTTGGGTTGTCCTTATTTTATTTTATTTTATTTATTTATTTTGAGAAAGGTTGTCCTTACTTAGAAGACTTTAAACCGTCCTTATTTAAAATGAATTCTAGTTTACAGTATTAATTTTGAACTACCTGTCAATGTGTCATGTGTCACGCCTTTACTAATGAGCTTGTGCATTAGAAGACTTTAAACTGTCCTTATTTAAAATGAATTCTAGTTTACAGTATTAATTTTGAACTACCTGTCAATGTGTCATGTGTCACGCCTTTACTATTGAGCTTGTGCATTAGAAGACTTTAAACTGTCCTCATTTAAAATGAATTCTAGTTTACAGTATAAATTTTGAACTACCTGTCAATGTGTCATGTGTCACTCCTTTACAAATGAGCTTGTGCATTAGAAGACTTTAAACTGTCCTTATTTAAAATGAATTCTAGTTTACAATATTAATTTTGAACTAATTGTCAATGTGTCATGTGTCACGCCTTTGCTAATGAGCTTGTGCATTAGAAGACTTTAAACTGTCCTTATTTGAAATGAATTCTAGTTTACAGTATTAATTTTGAATTACTTGTCAATGTGTCACGCCTTTACTAATGAGCTTGTGCATTAGAAGACTTTAAACTGTCCTCATTTAAAATGAATTCTAGTTTACAGTATTAATTTTGAACTACCTGTCAATGTGTCATATGTCATGTGTCACGCCTTTACTAATGATCTTGTGCATTAGAAGACTTTAAACTGTCCTTACTTAAAATGAATTCTAGTTTACAGTATTTATTTTGAATTATCTGTCAATGTGTCATGTGTCATGCCTTCATCTTATTTAAAAAAAAGAAAAAGAAAAAAAGAAGAACCTTGTTTAGCGCATTAGTTAACGACAAAACCGGCCTTTTATTTTATTCTAAATCCTTTGTTTTTTACCGGGAAGATGGGGGGAGTGACAGTTTATACGTGTGAATGGTTGACATATAATGTGAATTCCGAACCCCTCTGTCTCACTTCTCACTTCTCACTTCTTTTCTTTTTATTAGCAAACGCGAAAATCACTGTATATGTATGTGTGATTCACAGGCGATGTTCTCTGTCACTTGCAATTTCAATTGGCTTTTTTTGAGCTTTTCGTCATCTCTACAATATTTCGCAAATCTGTGAACTCACTTTTCAAGCACATTCATCTCTCTTTTTTTTTTTCTTTTTTTTTTTTAATTCTTTTTCTTGCTTTTTTTTTTTGCTTCTTGAATTTAGAATATACATCAAATCTGCTTTCTAGCCTTTCTTCTACCGTAATTTATTTTCCTTGCCAACTCGCCCCTCACCCACTTTTTCTTCAAAAAAAAAAAGAAAATTATTTCCCTTTGCGTGTTTTTAATTCTTCAAAGCTAATTGGATATTTAATTTTCCCTCAATTTTTTTTTGAATATTTAATTACTGCATATCCCTTTGTTGTTGTTGTTGTTGTTGTATATCTCTAGTATATTTCCAATGGCTTTGATGAGCACAAAAAGCACCTCCTCCTCTTCACCTTCTTCTTCTTCTACCTCTAGATGCAATTATGAATATGAAGTCTTTCTTAGTTTCAGAGGTGCCGAGACCCGCAAAACTTTTACAGATCATCTATACACTGCTTTGAAGAAAAAAGGCATATATACATTTAGAGATGATGAACAGCTCGAGCGAGGAACATTCATTAATGAAGAGCTTTCCAAAGCAATAAAAGAATCAAGATTTGCTATCGTTATTATCTCAAATGACTATGCTTCGTCAAGTTGGTGCTTGACTGAACTAGCAGAGATTGTTGACTGCATGGAAATGAAGAAGCTAACAATTCTACCGGTTTTCCACTATGTGGATCCTAGTGATGTGAGGAATCAGAGGGGGACATTTGCTGAAGCATTGGCTAAACATGAAGAGCGTCTCAAAGAGACTATTGCAGATGTGGAAAAGTGGAGAGTTGCTTTGACAAAAGTTGCTAATATTGCTGGATGGGATTTACGGGATAGGTAAGTTTTTTTGTTTTTGTTTTTGTTTTTGTATCCTAAATAATGTTTTTGTTTTTTTAGTGCGAATCATTTAGTATTAATATGATTTTTTTAATTAAAAAATTGGTTGTTTAAAATTGAAATTTCGATAATTATAATAATTATTAATAGATAATTATTATAATCATATTTGTATACTAGCCTTTGAGCACATGCTCACTCACGTGCTCAGAGGCTCTTCTTCTTTTTTTTTTGGATAAATGCTAATAATTTGCATCTATTATAATTTAAAAATATTTTTTTCCTATAAAAAAAGAAATATATTTTTTTTATTTTTCAAACAAATAAAAAGGATAAACTTTAGACATAAGAAGTCACTGTAATTTCTTTTTTGAACGTGAAAGGGAAAAAAATTCTAAATTTTAGGAATTCTCATTTTGAATTCAAAATGAAATTTGTTATTTAATATTTATGACCTTATTTCTAAATGAAGTTACCCTTCATTAATGAGGGTATTTTTGAACCACATAAAAGTTCAGTTGAAAAAGGGGAATCCTCTTATATATAGTATAGATATATAAAACTATATGTTCTAACATTAAATATTTATAATGATTGCCTTAATAGATGAAACTATATATATTATAACATTTAGAGAAAATATAATATGTCAAAATTTTATTGGAGGGTTTATATATAGATTATAACTTAAAGTTAATTAAAAATATATATTAAAATAATGATATATAAAATTGTGAGACCTTAAAAATTTATGTGACACAATATTTTGAAGTCAACCAAAAATCAAATATCTTCAGTTATATATATATATATGTGTGTGTCTATATATATATAATTACAAATAGAAAAAAAATTATTGCCAAGTACGTAATAGACCAATGCTTCAACTAAAAATTAATAGCTACTCTTGAGTCTTGATGATTCAATTGTGGAGTCACTAAGAGGTTGAGGGAGCCGTATCCCACCAGGCTTGATTTTTTATATTTTAAAATGCGCTTATAAATATTTAAAAATTTCAAGTATATTGAAGTTTTGGACCCAAAATTAATTTTTTTGGTACTTTTTTTAATTATTATTTTTTTATAATGGTCTACAACCTACAATGTTGTTCCAATTCCTAATTTTTTAACCAATTAAATATTAAAGTGACTTGCTGACTTGGTTGAATGCTATCAGCCTATCACGACAGTTATAGATATCCTTATCCTTCTTTACACTGCGTTTAGAAGACGATGACAATATAGGATTTTTTTTTTTTTATTCCAAGTTGTCACCAATGGCTAATGCTTGTCACACATCTTTCTCACCACTGTATAACTCTTCCATATCATGCTATAAGAAAAATATATAAGTTTCTTCCCTAATTGTTTCATTTATTTTCAAATTTTTTTTTAATCTCCTCATCACTAAATTTTTAATGGCTAAATTGCAATCTAAACTCCTAAAGTTTGAAGGTGTTTAAATTTTATACTATGAAATTTCAAAATTTGGATTTTATCTCTTGAAGTTCTATTCCGTTTGTATCAATAGCCCTTCCAATTATATTTTTTGTTAAGTGCCACATAAATTTGTCACGCGTGTTTAGTTTATACAAAAAAATAATGCCACATAATTTTTGTAGCCTAATAAAATTAAATAATTAAAAATAACATGGCATAATAAAAATGACATGACATCATTTTATTGAATGAACTAAACACGCGTTGCAAGTTTATATGGCACTTGACGAAAAATATGGAAATAGAATAAAATTTCAAAGAATAAAATTCAAAATTTAAAACTTTAGAATGTAAAATCTAAACATTCCCAAATTTTAGGGATATAGTTTGCAATTTAGCTATTTTTAATTAATTTAATTTTGTTCAAGATAATAATAAAAAAAAAAAATCATAACTCTCATAGAGCCTTTTGCACTAACACGACAACATTCTTTATTTATTTACTTATTTATTTTTATAAATAACTTGAGTTTTTTTTAAGGTAAATTTTGCAATTCTCTATCACTCTCTCTAAACAAGATTATAGTGAAAATAAATGGTCAAAAATTCAGTTTACATCTAATAACTTTGTTAAATTGTCACTTTTGTATATTAAGTTCTTCCAATAATTTTTATCCCCAAAAAAAAAAAAAAAAAGTTCTTCCAATCACTGTTGTGAGAATTGTTTGAGGGATTTTGTAGATTAGCACAATGAGGGGAAAATATATGATAAGTTAACATACGTTGGAAAGGATTCTGGAAACTAGCATCTCGAGTTTTAAAAACTCAAGATCAATGACGAAAATCGAGGCTTTCAAACTCGAGTTCTACTACTGTCGTGTACCAATTTAGCCACATAGATCTCAAGTCTATAAGACTCAAGTTCTAAAAAGCAAAACCGGGTCTTCGAAACACAATTTTTGTTGGACTTGAAGAAAAACAAAACTTGAAGAAGAACGCAGCGCCAAAGAAGACAATCTGGTTGGAGATCTGTAGCGCTAAAGAAGACGATCTAGTGTTGGGTGGGTGATCTGGTTGGAGAAGAATGCTGGTGGACGATCTGATCTTTAGCAACTGGGTGGACAATCTAGTTTTCAGCAATGAGGAAGAACGAACAAACGCGAGGAAGAGACGAAGAATGCTGACGAACAGAGGAACAATCTGATGAAGAGATGAAGAACAGAGGAAGAACGCTGGAGCTTCGATTGGACGCTGACAAACAGAGGAACGATCTGACGAAGAGACGAAGAACAGAGGAAGAACGCTGGAGCTTCGATTGGACGCGAAGAAGAAGAAGAACGCTGGGTAATCAGAAGAACGCGAGGAAGAAGAAGTGAAACTCAAGTCTTAAAAACTCGAGTTCTACGTGGATTTTCTTCCACATAAGCTCCCATCACTTACAAATCGAAACTTAAAAACTTGAGTTTTAGACACTTGAGATGCTAGTTTATAACATAGTTTTGAAACGTGACAACTAACTAAATTTTTTGATATTTAATGTTATTTGGAAAAAAAATTCGAATTGTTTTGTTCAAACCCTTATTATGGAGAAAGTTTACCTGCATGCATCCAATGTATGCAACAACCCTCTAATAACACGTAGGCCCCACACATTGGTGGGGTCCACATATTGCGAGACATCCACCGCTTATAGCAGATATATGGCATGTCTTCTCCTTTCCCTAGTTTTGCTATTTAAAAGTAAATTTAACAATTTATACCAATTTAACCAAATTATTTCATAAAAAAATTAACTACATTACCAAAAAAAATAAATAAATAATAATAATCCTTATCTTCTGTAATTTTTATTTTTGATTCAAGCAAAATTTGATTTCTCTCTCTTGCCTCCTCTTTTCCATTCTAAACCCAGATGAACCAAAATTAAAATATTTGAAAGATTAGATATGAGATCAGATTTGGGTTCAGTCAAAACTTGTTTCTCATTCTCTCATCTTTTCAAATCAAATTAGAACAAAAATCTGAGACTGAGTTCTTTGGGGAAAACCAACCAAAAAATCACAATCTCCACCTCCGCATATCTAATCTTCAAAATAAAACAATTAAATGATTTTTTTTTTTTTTTTAACAAAGCTCAGCTACAAAATTAGTTGTAACCTTAGGTTACAACCTTACTCAATATCTTTTTATTGGATGTGAATTTTGACAAATCTATCATTTGATTAAATTTTTTTGTTATATCCTCCATGTTTGTAGAATTTCTAGAAAATTAAAGATCAATAGCTATATCATCAATAAATTGTTTAAATTGCAAGTTTTGTAGTTTAAAATTATGCATAAAATATAACTTTATAGATTATATAGTAAATAATATCCAACTAATTCAAAATTTGACATTTATATTAAGAGGGTAAGGAACATATAATTCAACGGTTAGATTTTTAAAAGGGCGCAGCTTTTGTCCAGTGCCTCCAGTGCACTAGACTTGCTTCGATCATGACACGTGTTTATTTCGCAGTGGGTTTAGTGTCACAAGACACTGGATAGAAACCACACAATTTTTAAAGTACGTAGTAATGTTTATTTTATTGAGTAAGGTTATAGTTTTAAGATACAATCAAGCTAAACTTTATCCTTTTTTTTTTTCTTTTTTTTTTTTATTGAGTAAGGTTATAGTTTTAAGATACAATCAAGCTAAACTTTATCCTTTTTTTTTTTTTTTTTTTTTTTAAATCATCTCTCTCTCTCTCTCTCTCTCTCTCTCTCTCTCTCTCTCTCTCTCTCTCTCTCTCTCTCTCTCTCTCTCTCTCTCTCTCTCTCTCATGGGGCTCTTCAGATTTTGCTTGCACTGATTGGGCCGTCGAAACAAATGGAGTTTTCCTTTTGGCGATAACAAAGTTACTCTAGGAATCCAGGGACAGCGTCTTTAATATTTTCGTGTTTTCATTTTCTTTAATTTAGTTAAATTAATACAATATTATTTAAATAAATTTTTAATGGTAAAATTGATGAAACAACGTCGTATTAATTAAGGATATTAACATTCTTCTCCAAAAAACAATATATATATATATATATATATATATATATATATATATATATATAAATAAAAGGATATGAACAAGGTTGTCTTAGCAACAATAGATGGAAAAAAAGACTGAAGTGTCTGGGCCTACAAAATTATTGAATCCAAATGATAATTTTTTTTTTTTTAATATATATATATTGTACGGGACCGAGACCCCAAGACTCGTATGGGCCCTGGGCCCAGGCCCAACGTAGCGGTCCCATTGCCCCAAGTCCTTGAAACTGCCTTCGTGCAAGAACAGGTTTTGAGTCGCAGATCCTGAGAGGTGCTCGGCATGAGCTTTCCCTAACAAGCTTGTGAATCCTGTCCGGGGAAGTCACGTAGTGATCGGGGAACTGCATTACCGAGCACAATCGACTAGGCTGGAACCAAGTTCCAAGGCTATAATTACTGCATCCCATTCTCACCTAAACACCCACTTAAAGCAAACAATATTGGACCTTCAATAGCACTATTGGTGGCTGTAATCATAATCCCCCACTAACCTTGGCTATAAATAGCAGAAGTTTGGGAAGAGAAAGGGGTTCAGAAAAAAGGAGAATAGAGTGAATAGGGTTTTGAGTCTCTCTGCCGAGAACGACCCTTAGTAGGAAATTTAAAAACCCACTTTACAAATAAATTGTTAGCCCAAGTGTATTCAGGCCTAACAGCCTCACTTCCGGAGCCTACAATTGGCGCCCACCGTGGGGCACTCCTACGAAGCTGTGGTTCAACCGAGACTCAAACAAGGGAAATGTCTGAAGAGCGTTCGGGAGAGCGTGTACCGAGTAATTCCGCGGGATCTTCTCGGGGATCGACGTGGAGGGAGAGAAGGCAGAAACGGCGGGAGGATAGGGAGCACCCCAGAGGAGAGGAAAGGTCCGGATTGGGAGAAGGGTCAGCCCAGACACACCGAACGATTTCAGGCGTCTCGGCACATCAGCAGCATGATGATAGAGACCGAGAACTGGAGCGGTTGCGCAGATTGGTAATGGATTTGGAGCTGGAAGCATGGGGTCAGCGCCAGGAAAGGGATCGCAACCCCCAGCAAAGGAGAAATCGGGGCGAGGAAGGCTCCAGCCGATCTAATACGCAACGCTACCGAGACCGCTCACGCTCTCAAGAGTCACACCGACACTCCCAGGAGAGACGTCGTCAGCGAAACCGGTCACGGTCGCATGGATACGGTGACCGAGGGTCAGAATCGCCGAAGGAACGGCAGCACCACAACGCCGCCATGGACGCCATGAGCCGATCCTTACGGTTGGCTGCTCGGTCCCCGTTCTCCGATGAGATTGAACGGGCCCCAATGCCAAGCAGATTCACGCGCCCGCCATTCAATTCCTACGAGGGTAAGACAGACCCCGTGGAGCATGTCAGTCATTACATTTACATGATGTCTTTGCATGCACACAATGATGCGTTGATGTGTAAAGTATTCCCCTCTAGTCTCGGCTCAACGGCCCTGAGATGGTTCAATGGGTTACGGAAAGGCTCCATACGCAGCTTCGCCGAGCTGATTCAAGAGTTCGGTAGTAGATTCGTGACATGCAGCCGAGTGCAACAGCCGGTTGACACGCTACTTTCCATGAAGATGAGGGACGGAGAAACCCTTCGGAGTTATGCCAGCCGATACTGGGAGCTCTACAACGAGATTGGTGGAGGGAATGAGAAAATTGCGGCAAGCACCTTCAGGATAGGGCTCCCCGAAGACTCTAAATTACGGGAGTCGTTGACAAGAAGACCCCCCGAGGACATGAGGCAGCTGATGAGACGCATAGAGGAATACAAACGCCTAGAAGACGACCGGCTGCAGAACAGGGGGAAAGCCCCACTAATTGGGAAATCTCGGCAAGGCGTTGTGCTGACAAGGCCCAAAAAAGACTTCAGAATGCAGGAACCAGAGGTACAAATTGAAGGGGTTAATGTAGCGTTTAAAGAGCCCGTACACAAAATCTTGGAGCGGATCAAGAACGAGTCATTCTTCAGGTGGCCAAACAAGATGGGGGGCGACCCGTCCCGGAGGAACCAAAACCTATACTGCACCTATCACAGAGACAAAGGACACACCACCGAGCAGTGTCGGGTATTAAAAGATCATCTCGGGCAGCTAGTAAAGGCGGGGTACCTGAAAGAGTTTGTAGTAGACTCCACTAACCGAGAAACCGGCCAGGGCGTCCAACAGAAAAGGAACCCCCTCCCGCCTCCACTTGGGGTAATCGAAGTTATCCACGCTGCACCGAGAGGAACGGCAGCAGCAAAAAGGGTATTAACAGTGGCATGCGCGGGAGGAGAATCAGCCGAGAAGAAGAAGAAAGTTGAACGGCTGACCATCTCGTTCGGAGATGACGATTTGGAAGGAACGGTCCAACCTCATGACGATGCTTTAGTGGTGGCAGCCAGGATAGGCGGGTTCCTGGTGAAGAGGGTAATGATCGACCAAGGGAGCGGAGCTGACGTCATGTACCCGGACCTCTTCGAGGGGCTCGGATTGAAGAACGGGGATTTGGCGAAATATGACACGCCACTGGTCTCATTTGACGGGAGAGTCGTAATTCCCGAGGGACAAATCTCTCTCCCGGTGGACATGGAAGGCAAGGGAGTTATTATTACCTTCATAGTAGTCCGGTCATTCTCACCGTATACCGCGATCTTGGGGAGGCCGTGGATTCACGCCATGAAGGCTGTTCCGTCTACCCTCCACGTGAAAGTAAAATTTCCCACTGAGTATGGAGTTGCCGAGGTAAGGGGGAACCAACAAGTGGCGAGGCAGTGTCTTGTTGCCGCGGTCAGATGGAAAAATGAACAGTTCGGGCAAGCTAAACAGGCCGATAAAGAAACTTCATAGCAATTATAGAACCCCCGAGGGGAAACGGGGGCGGACGTTGCCGAGAAGGTATTGAAGGTTAGAATTCTTCCAGATATTGACAGGTATTTCCAGATAGGTACAAGCATGAATGACCGGGAGAGGGTAGAGATGTTGTTGTTCCTTTTGCAGAACGTAGATGTTTTCGCATGGAATCCGTATGAAGTGCCCGGCGTAGATCCCGAATTCATTGTCCACAAACTCAACGTGGACCCATCATTTCCCCCGAAGAAGCAGAAACCGAGAAGAGCATCAAAGGAACATGTCGATGCAGTAAATCTGGAGGTCCAACGGCTGAAGGAAGCCGGAGTTATAAAGGAAATATTCTTCCCGAGATGGCTAGCAAACACTGTTGTAGTGAAGAAGAAGAACGGTAAATGGAGAGTTTGCGTGGACTTCACAGACTTGAACAGGGCATGTCCAAAGGACCCATTCCCTATGCCCAAGATTGATCAACTAGTAGACGCCACGTATGGGCACCCGAGAATGAGCTTCCTGGATGCCTTCTAGGGCTACCACCAGATTGCCTTGGCGCCCGAGGATCGGGAAAAGACAGCATTTATCTCCCCGGGAGCAAACTATCACTACGAGGTCATGCCGTTTGGATTGAAGAACTCCGGAGCCACGTACCAGCGAATGATGACGAGAATGTTTCGGGAAAAAATTGGGGGCACGGTTGAAGTATATATCGACGACATGGTGGTGAAAAGCAGAAAAGAGTCACAGCATACGGAAGACCTCCGGGGAGTATTTGAGATACTACGATGGCATAAATTGCGCCTGAATGCCGAGAAGTGCACTTTCGGAGTGGGGGCTGGCAAGTTCCTGGGTTATCTGATCTCAACTCGAGGAATAGAGGCTAACCCCGACCAAATAGAGGCCGTGAACCGCCTCAAACCACCAAACAATCCCAAGGAGGTGCAAGTGCTCACTGGAATGTTAGCCGCCCTAAACCGGTTCATCTCCAAGTTTGCCGATCGCTGCCGACCGTTTTATCAACTTCTGAAGAAGTGGAAGGGGTTTCGCTGGGACGAGGGATGTGACGAGGCTTTTCGAGAGCTGAAGGAATACTTGGCAAAGGTGCCAAAGTTGACGGCCCCGGAGCCCGGGGAGGATTTGTTTATGTACCTCTCAGTCACCGACCATGCCGTAAGTGCTGTGTTGCTAAGGGACCAAGGAGTACAAATGCCAGTGTATTACATAAGCAAAACCTTGGTTGATGCCGAGACAAGGTACCTACCCCTGGAGAAGTTAGTTTTAGCCCTGGTGCACGCCACCAGAAAGTTGCCACATTACTTCATGGCTCATACGGTGTTCGTCCTCACCGAGTATCCATTACAGTCACTGTTAAAGAGATCAGACTTCACAGGCCGAATTGCCAAATGGGGGACTCGGTTGGGGTCGTTTGACATAAGATACCGACCAAGAAGCTCGGTGAAGGGACAGGTTCTCGCAAATTTCATCGCGGAATTCACACCCAAGAACGACGGCAAGGTAATTTGTAGTGCAGAGATGCGCCCGTGGAGGGTTTTTGTGGACGGCGCTTCCAATGCTATGGGGGCCGGGGCTGGTATCGTCATAATCACCCCCGAGGGCATACGATTGGAACACTCCTTCAGATTGGGATTTAAAGCCTCAAACAATGAGGCCGAGTATGAGGCTCTACTGGCCGGTTTGAGGGCCGTGTTGCATCTGGGCGCAAAAGATGTTGAGGTTTACTCGGACTCGCGGCTGGTTGTTTACCAGATCACAGGAGACTTCGAGGCTCGGGACTCCCGAATGAAAGCTTATCTAAGTGCAGCCAAGCAGATTATCGGTCAATTCAGAACGGTAAAGGTGTCCCAGGTAGCTCGGTCACAAAACAAACACGCCGACTCACTTGCCACGTTAGCCTCATCAGCAACCGAGGACACACCCCGGCTAGTCACAATAGAACTTATAAAAGAGCCAAGTATCAGTGTGAAGAGTATTCCCGACCGAGCCAGAATAGAGGTCGCGAAGGTAGCAGTGGCCAATCCGTGTTGGATGAACCCGATCATAGACTTCCTTGCCAAGGATAAGGTTCCGGAAAATGAGGACGAGGCCAACAAGATTCGCAGGATGGCTCCCCGGTACTGGCTGTCTTCGGACCACAAACTGTACCGAAGGTCCTTTGCAGGCCCTTACCTTTTATGCTTACATCCCGAAGAAGTCAGAGAGCTTCTGACTGAGCTACATGAGGGAGTGTGTGGTGGCCATGTTGGGGGACGATCTTTAGCACACAGAGCGATGACCCAGGGGTTCTGGTGGCCACAGATGCAGAAGGATGCCACTGAATATGTTCGGAGCTGCGAACAGTGTCAAAAGCACGCCCCTTTGATCCATCAGCCTGCAGGTCGTCTAAACCCCGTCAGCAGCCCGTGGCCGTTCGCGCAATGGGGGCTTGACATCCTCGGACCATTCCCCCGAGCAACGGGGAACCGCCGTTTTGTATTGGTAGCCGTAGATTACTTCACAAAATGGGCGGAAGCCAAGGCCTTGGCCAATATCCGAGATACTGACGTGAAAAGGTTTGTATGGAAAAACATAGTCACAAGGTTTGGGGTGCCTAATTCTCTAGTAACCGACAATAGGCTACAGTTCGATAGCAAAGCTTTTCGAGCCTTCTGCAGCGAACTTGGCATCAAGAACAAGTATTCAACACCGGCCTACCCACAAAGCAACGGCCAAGCTGAGGCAGTGAACAAGACTATTTTGAACGGGTTGAAGAGAAGGTTGGACGGGGCGAAAGGAAGATAGGCAGAAGAGCTACCCAGTGTATTATGGGCTTATCGCACGACCCCCAGAAGATCCACGGGTGAGACCCCGTTCTCCTTAACGTACGAAGCGGAGGCCGTGATACCAACCGAGGTGAGCTTGTGTAGTGCACGGGTCGCAGGGTTTGACCCCATCCAGAACGCCGACCTGATGATGGAGCATTTGGACTGGCTAGAAGAATGCAGGGAGGCGGCGACCATACGGCTCGCCGAGTATCAGCAAAGACTAGCCCAAAGGTACAACCGGAATGTAAAGGAGAGAGAGTTCAGTGCTGGAGAACTGGTGCTGAGAAAAGTCGTGGGAAACATGCGGGACATATCTGCAGGCAAGCTTGCTCAAACCTGGGAGGGACCGTACAGAGTTACAGCCATCGTTGGTGCAGGGGCCTACTTCTTGGAAGACCTTGACGAGAGGCCGCTTCCCCGGCGGTGGAACGCCAGCAACTTAAAGAATTTCTACGCATGATCATCCGTGTAAGCCAGAACTTGTATTTTGCTAAAATTGAGATTATGATGAATTTCATTTGTATATACTGTTTTTGTTTCCGTCACTACACACCAAGAGAATTGCAAATAAAAAATCTAAGGACAGAAACCTGTCCCTCGGCTCGATTCAAATCGCCAAGCAGGTGGAAACCTTATCGCCAAAAACTTTAAGGACAGAAACCTGTCCCTCGGCTCGATCCAAATCGCCGAGCAGGTGGAAACCTTATCGCCAAAAACTTTAAGGACAGAAACCTGTCTCTCGGCTCGATCCAAATCGCCGAGCAGGTGGAAACCTTATCGCGAAAAACTTTAAGGACAGAAACCTGTCCCTCGGCTCGATCCAAATCGCCGAGCAGGTGGAAACCTTATCGCTAAAAACTCTAAGGACAGAAACCTGTCTCTCGGCTCGATCCAAATCGCCGAGCAGGTGGAAACCTTATCGCGAAAAACTTTAAGGACAGAAACCTGTCCCTCGGCTCGATCCAAATCGCCGATCAGGTGGAAACCTTATCGCTAAAAACTCTAAGGACAGAAACCTGTCTCTCGGCTCGATCCAAATCGCCGAGCAGGTGGAAACCTTATCGCTAAAAACTCTAAGGACAGAAACCAGGCCCTCGGCTCGATTGACATCGCCGAGCTGGTGGAAACCTTATCACTAAAAACTCTAAGGACAGAAACCTGTCTCTCGGCTCGATCCAAATCGCCGAGCAGGTGGAAACCTTATCGCTAAAAACTTTAAGGACAGAAACTAGGCCCTCGACTCGATTGACATCGCCGAGCTGGTGGAAACCTTATCGCTAAAAACTCTAAGGACAGAAACCAGGCCCTCGGCTCGATTGACATTGCCGAGCTGGTGGAAACCTTATCACTAAAAACTCTAAGGACAGAAACCTGGCCCATGGCGTTGCGATTTAAAAACGCCGAGCTAGGGGAGACGTTCTCGAGCCAAGGGGATAAAGGGTCAAAAGATGAAAACATATTCCTCGGCAGGGTCAAAGCCACCGAACATATAGGAACGCTAACCCTCCGAACATTAAAATTCATCTCGGATTATTCAAAGCACGGCACGATAGGCTTTGGGTATCATCCCATTCACGGCAGAAACATTGACATAGTCATAGCGAAACATTCAAAGGGATAGAAGTTCATTCAACAAATTAAAACCAAAATTAAGAAAAGAAGCTGTTTACCGATCAAACGGGCAAATTAAGCAATAAATTGTTCGTCCGCCACATCCCGGCGACATAGGCAAATAAACCATCAAAAATGTAAACAACAAGTGCGATGAAAATAAATGAAAGCATAAAGGATGCGAATAATCAGCTAGAAGGTCGGGTTGGATCTCTCACTTCTGGCTGGTCGGTCAGGGGGTAACACGATTCTTCACCGAGAAGGTCCTGCACGGTTGGGATGCTGGTGGCTTCCATGTCCTCTGGCTCAGCATGAGTGTCAATTTGTTTAACGAGCACTCTCATACTTGCCGTTTCCTCCTCCTCAACAGTAACCAGGGGATCCTGCACGGCAGTTACATCGCTCGGAAAGGGAATTTGGCCGGGGTCTCTAAGGTGGGAATCCTCGGCAACTCCCAGTGCATGAAGAGCGGCATACCATCCGGCCTCGAAACCCAGCTTCCGAGCCTGAGTCACGACCGGCTCTGTAGACTGCTCGGCATTGGCGAAGCCTTCGTTGTACCACTTCTGCTCACACTCCGTCAGGGCTGCCCTAAGGTCAGCTAGCTCCTCGGCGTTGGAAGTGTTCAGGCTGATGGCTTCGGCCAGCTTCACGTCAGTTTCGTTCTGCTTGGTCAAAAGCTCCGCACATCTTTTTTCTGCCAGCGCCCAGTTTTGCTCCGCTACGGCGTCTTTCTTCTCGGCATTCTCAGCTGCCTTAAGCTTTTCTTTCACTGATTTGGCCGCTGACTCCCGCGCACTCTTTTCGCGCTCGACCTCCTCGGCAAGATCTCGTGCCCGGCCAGCCATTATGTGAGCCAATTGAGCAGCCTAGCAATCACAAAAAGTTAGCGATGAAACAGAAATATAATGTATAGGAGAAAATAGATAAATAAGGAGTTACCGCAATAGCGTGCCATTCTAATCGGTGCCCTACAGACTCCTCAGATCCTTCTTCAAAAGCGTGCACGTCATCAGGAAGAAGGAGACCCTCGGCCAGGGTTTGGGCAATACGGCCGCCCTCGCCTTTCTCCCATATCCGCACACAAGCGGTTGAAGGCAAAGGCTTGCCGTCCAACAGGAACTTAGGCTTCCATGCTGGAGCCGCTTGAAAGGAGGACGCAACCCCCGGACCAACCTGGGTCTGCGGCTCACGGATGACAATCCCCCCTGTTGGGTGCGGAGGGGTCTGGACGGCTGCATCTCCCGGTCCCGTGGAAGGTTGATCGGTGACCTTTTGTTTCTTCCTGGCCCGTCCAGTTTGAGATGGAGGCGGGGGCTGGGTGGGCTGCCGTGCACCGGGCACGAAGCGATCAATGGTCATAACCCTCCTTGACACCATCCTTCCTCCGGACCGTATATCCTCAGCCAACAAGGCAGCCGCTTCAATCGCTGGTTGCTGAGGCTCAACGATCGGGTTCTCGGGCTGCACCTGCTCCTGAACGGGATTCTCTCCTTGGATAGCTTCGTGGGCTAACTCTCTGAGGCGCCGAGACACGCGTTCCGCGGACTCGTCTCGCAAAGGCGCTAGCTCTTCCGAGGAAGTGAAGTGCCGTCCAAATTCCCTCGCCTCCCCAGTTGTAAGCTTCGGTGGCAGGAAGTTTGCGTACCGAACGTCGATGTATGACAGCAGGGGACTATCCACTAGAAGTGCTTGTTTAAAATTCTGCCAGGTGGAGTAAACTGGCTCTACTCCGAGGATCAGGTGTGAAGCCCGGAGTTGTCTGTCCCAGTGCACGTATATCTCGGAGCGAAGAATGAAGTTCAAATCTTTGACGTGGATGGCTCTGAGATCCAGAACGAAAACTTTGCCGTCTGCAAAAGAGCAAGTATCATATCAATATCTGATAACGAAGATTTACTTTAATGAAAAGAAATGAAAAAGGGGAGGAAAGCAATTAGATTACGGGAATGGTACAAACCCACTTCACGCCGTGAAAGGGGGCAAGGGACGTCCCCGGCAAACCAATTGCCGCGCACGCGAACGAACTCCCCGGCGGAGTTCCTGTTCGAATCGGGCAGGCATGATATCAACCGTACCCGATTATCTCTTGTCTTTAGGTAATAGTTGGTAGCTTTGTTCCCACAGAGGCTATACATGTGGTTAATGTCATGGTGATTTAACTGTAAATCAAAGGTACGATTCAACCTACTAACACAGCTAACTACCCGGTAAAAGTTGGGGGAAAGCTGGTCGGGACACAGTCCGTAGTACCTAAGTGTATCTGTAAGAAGGGGGTCCATGGGAAACCTAACCCCGCCCTCTAAGATTGACATCAAAGGAAAAAAGACTGTGCCTTGCCCTCGGTGGAGAGCGATATCACTCTCATGGCAGTAAGCCACTTTCACGTCATCGGGGATGCTAAATTTGCTCCTAAAGGTGGCTAAGGCAGCCGAGGACTCTAAAAGGTAAGAGTAACCCATCTCTGACGCTTAATACTATGAAAGGGAACTTGAAGAAATAAAGCTAAAGGAATAGGAAGGGGAAGAAAACTTACTTGGGGTTCTAAGGAGGAAAGGAACACTGGGCAGGTGAGAAAGCGCTGAGAGAGTTGGTCGGCAGAGAATAAGCTCGAAAAAAAATCAGAGATGAAGGAAAAATGAGAGAAAGTTCTGAGGGGAACTATTTGTAAGGTCAAGAAGAGGGACGAAGAAACGGTTAATCAAACAATAAATGGGCACGCTTTACGAACGGCCTTGCGAATACCAAAGGTAGCCCATTCGCGCGTCGCTTCGGTTCACGAATCGTCAGGCATTAATGACGACTGTACCTGACGCCACGAAACGGCACGTCTTTTGAGATGAGCATTATTAGGAAACCATAACCACGAGTCCCAAGCCCTAGGATCTCCGAGAGCAAGAGGTCCGACCAGCTCCTTGATTCTTCCCGGGAAACTGGGATGAATCAAGGGGGGGCTATTGTATGGGACCGAGACCCCAAGACTCGTATGGGCCCTGGGCCCAGGCCCAACGTAGCGGTCCCATTGCCCCAAGTCCTTGAAACTGCCTTCGTGCAAGAACAAGTTTTGAGTCGCAGATCCTGAGAGGTGCTCGGCATGAGCTTTCCCTAACAAGCTTGTGAATCCTGTCCGGGGAAGTCACATAGTGATCGGGGAACTGCATTACCGAGCACAATCGACTAGGCTGGAACCAAGTTCCAAGGCCATAATTACTGCATCCCACTCTCACCTAAACACCCACTTAAAGCAAACAATATTGGACCTTCAATAGCACTATTGGTGGCTGTAATCATAATCCCCCACTAACCTTGGCTATAAATAGCAGAAGTTTGGGAAGAGAAAGGGGTTCAGAAAAAAGGAGAATAGAGTGAATAGGGTTTTGAGTCTCTCTGCCGAGAACGACCCTTAGTAGGAAATCTAAAAACCCACTTTACAAATAAATTGTTAGCCCAAGTGTATTCAGGCCCAACAGCCTCACTTCCGGAGCCTACATATATATAAGATAGAATTTTTACTCTAATCTAATCTAAGTATATATGTGTGTGAAGCTCCCTTCTAAAGACTTGAACCCTAGCCCATACCCCCTATACCCCATAAGCACTTACACTTGTGGAGTGACCATCGCACCAAGGGTGTGTAGTGATTGAATGATAATTTTTAAACTTAATGTTAAAATGATTTAAGATGCTATTTTTTTTTGGAAACAAAAAGATGATATTAATTAGGTAAACTTAATTAGATGAAAAGCAGTAAATATTTAATCACAATTTTGACCCAAAAAAAAAAAACTGTTGTTGAACCATCAAATCTTTTTGAGAAATTTATGATTAGAAAATTTTGTAATTTTTGCAATTAATGAAGAAATTTATGATTAGAAAAAGCAATAGTTTTTTGAGAAGAAGAAAGAGTGTACAAATTTCAAAGTTCAAATTCTCTAACCCCGTTTCTCCAAAAAAAAAAAAAAAAAAAATCCTCTAACCCCAACTATTGAATTAAAAAAAAAATGTTTAGTTTACTTCCAATACTTTTTTAACTAGATATCTCCTGTTATTTTAAATATACATTGGCAAGTAGTTGTGGGTTTTAATTTTCACATTTTATTTAGTAAAATATTTTCAAATGTAAAATATTTTACAAGTAAAAAATTTTACAGTAAAATATTTTCAGTAAAACATTTTCAAGTGTTTGGATTGTCTTAGACACTTGAAAATACAAGCACAAATCAGCCACCACCAACAACAGTACCAAATCCAGATTAGGAAGAAGGAAAATAAAAGGCCATCACTGTCGCTGCCACCAACCGGCCATCATCAACATTGGAACCCACCCCCAACACCATACCCAGCCACCAAACTCAAAACAAACCCCAGTAAACCATACCCAGCCACCAAAACCATACCCATACCCAGCCACCGCAACAAACCATTGATCACCCAACACCATACCTAGTCGCCAAACTCAAAACAAAACCCAACAAAACCATACCCAACCACCATGACAAACCATCGATCACCCAACACCATACCCAGCCGCCAAATCAAAACAAAACCCAGCCACCAAACCCAAAACTAAACCCACCTACCAAACTCAAAAACAAACCCACTACCGACAACCCACCTATCCATATTTGGGAGATGCGGCCTGAAAGATATTAGGAACATGAGGAAGAGTGTAGAAGGGAGGAGAGAGAGACACAACAACCTAGATTGACGATTGGCACCACACTTACTGCCGCAACCTTATGCTGGAGACATCGACGTCGGCCACCTCACCGCTCACTAGTAGGAGTCCCAATGGATTGCCAGAGAGAAAAGAAGAAAGATGAGGGAGAACTTGAGAGTGAGAAGGTATAGTAGTCATGAGAGAGGGAGAGTTAAAATTGAGAGGTACTGAGAGCATCCATAGCAATGGAGCTAAAAATTTAGCTTTTTAGCTCCACAAAAGTTACTTTATCTATTTTACCTACACACATGCTACAACAGTGGATTTATTTTAGCTTTTAATACAATAAAATAATATAAACATCACAATAAAATAATATATCCCACTATCCAAAAAACATCCATAGCACCAACCATAACCACCTCTACCATCAGCTACAACCACAACCACACCCACCACCACCACCAGTCCACAAAAAAAAAAAAAAAAAAAAAAAAAAAAAAAAAAAAAAAATCACCAATCACAAACCAAACAACCACCAACCGAAATCTCCAATCTTTTTCCTCAACCCAAACCAAACAAAATCACCAATCACAAACAAAATAAAAAATCACCAATCATAGAGTTGGGCTTCTGTGAGGAGGACAGTGTCAGCGTGGGTCTGATCGGCGAAAGAGAAGTGGGTCAAAGGCGGATGGGTCTGATCGGCAGAAAACCAATGCAATGGTCTGATCAGCATTGGGTGAGCGTTGAGATGGAGGACTGGGCAGAGGCATGGGTCTGATCGGCGAAAGAGAAGTGGGTTTGAAGTGGATGGGTCAGATTGGTAGAAAACCAAAGCAATGGTCTGATCGGAGTTGGGTGAGCATTGAGATGGAGGACTGGGCGGAGGCATGGGTCGGAGACGTGGATCGGCGGCTTGGGGCTTGGGTCGGCTTGGGCCGGTGACGTTGAGGCCGGCGGAGGTGTAGGTCGAAGACGTTGAGACAGAGAGGTGAGAGTGACTGAGAGAGAGAGAGAGAGAGGCACGGAGTGACTGAGAGAGAGAGAACCACTTTTTATTATTTTAATCCACTGGGGAGTAAAATATTATTTTTTTTGTTTAGCTTTCAGCTACAGTGCACATCTATCTATAGATGTGCACCATAGCAATGGAGCTAAAAAAAATAAGTTTAGCTCCACTGCTGGAGGATGCTTTTTGGGTGTTTAAGGAGCTAAAAATACCAATATGACTTTTTAGCACCATTGCTGTGAGTGCTCTGAGTTGTGAGGAAGTGAAAGTATCGGGTAAGTTGGAGGAGAGCAAATGTAAAATGTTTTATCAAAATTTTAAGCGTAAAATATTTTACATAAATTTGCCTAAGCGGATTTGGTTGACTGAAAATATTTTACTTTTGACTAAATATTTTACTACAAAAAAAATATGGTAAAATGGGAAAATATTTTTCTGTAAATATTTTACATCGAAACAAACATGAGTTTTACGCTCCGTTTGTTTCGATGTAAAATATTTTCAGGAAAATATTTTCCCATTTTACCATGTTTGTTTTGCAATAAAATATTTAGTCAAAAGTAAAATATTTTCAGTCAACCAAATCAACCTAGGTAAATTTATGTAAAATATTTTACATTTAAAATTTTGGTAAAATATTTTACATTTGCTTTGCGCCTTCTTACCCGATACTTTCACTTCCTCACAACTTAGTCCCTCTCAATTTTTGCTCTCCCTCTCTCACGACTACTATACCTTCTCACTCTCAAGTTCTCCCTCATCTTTCTTCTTTTCTCTGGCAATCCATTGGTACTCCTACTGGTGAGCGGTGGGGCAGTCGGTGTCGATGACTCCAGCATAGAGGTTGCGGCAGTAACTATTGTGCCAATCATCAATATAGGTTGTAGTGTCTCTCTCTCCTCCCTTCTACACTCTTCCTCATGTTCCTAATATCTTTCAGGCCGCGTCTCTCAAATATGGATAGGTGGGTTGTCTGTAGTTGGTTTGGTTTTGAGTTTGGTAGGTGGGTTTAGTTTTGGGTTTTGGTGGCTGGGTTTTGTTTTGATTTGGCGGTTAGGTATGGTGTTGGGTGATCAATGGTTTGTTGTGGTGGCTGGGTATGGGTATGGTTTTGGTGGCTGGGTATGGTTTTGCTGGGGTTTGTTTTGAGTTTGGTGGCTGGGTATGGTGTTGGGGGTGGGTTTCGGTGTTGATGATGGCCGGTTGGTGGCAGCGGCAGTGATGGCCTTTTATTTTCCTTCTTCCCAATCTGGATTTGGTACTGTTGTTGGTGGTTTGTGCTTGCACCCAGTGGTGGTTGGTGGTGGCTGATTTGTGCTTGCATTTTCAAGTCTCTAGGACAATCCAAACACTTGAAAATGTTTTACTGAAAATATTTTACTGTAAAATTTTTTACTTGTAAAATATTTTACATTTGAAAATATTTTACTTCGAAACAAACGGAACGTTAATCTTCACATTTTATTTAGTTAGTAGGTGCTGTGGCAATTTCTCATTAAAACTAAAAGAGATTCCAGTTAAAAAAGTACTAAAGGTAAACTAAACTCTAAAAAAAAGTTACTGATTGATATATCATTAATCATAAAAAGTAATCTCAATATTTATTTATTATGTTTTTTTTTTTTTATATCATTAATCATAAAAAGTAATCTCAATATTTATTTATTATGTTTCTTTTTTTTTTTTTTTTTTTTTTTTTTTTTTTTTTTTTTGAGGATAAACGGCAGAATTATGTTGTTGAAATAATGTTAATCACACTCATTTTCCATGTTAGTTTGTACATTTTTTGTAATAAAATTGGTATCATCTAGAAATACTTGCAACAAATGAAAAACATCATAGAAATACTAACCACAAATAAAAAGAATCGTGAAATTGGTCACTATTTTTTGAAATTGGTCACTAGTAAAAGCTCTTGAAGGTGGATTAATTCATACTTAAAGGTATTTGACACTTTTCAACCATTCTTGATCAAGATTGCTAATACACTACATAGATCGTATCCACCTAATGATTGCAGTTTCTCTCTTTGCCTCCAACAATAGCTTACTATTTTATACTTTTCTGGAAAACTGCTTTGAAAAGCAAAGACAAAAATTGTTTAAAGCAAACACTTGGGCTAGAAGCCCAAATATGTAGCACAAGGTTATTTGGTCTATTTGTAATGTATTTTAATTATTTCAGAAAGAAAAAGAGTTCTATTTTCTTTATTGAATGAATCTAAATATTGTACATTATGTTGAACCTTTTATCTCTTTGTGGAAAGTTCTAACTCAACGCCAACAAACTTATTGTCTTATCTTCGATGCAGATATCAATCAAAAGTTATTGAAGAGATTGTTAGAGAAATACTTGGTAAATTGAATTCAACATCCTCTATTGTTCCCAATGATCTTGTTGGAATAAACTCTCGTATGGAGAAACTGGTGAATTTATTGGACATGGGATTGAAAGATACTCTACTTATGGGAATTTGGGGAATGGGTGGAATGGGTAAAACAACTTTAGCAGAAGTTGTTCATGGAAGATTTCTTGATCATTTTGAAGGCAATAGCTTTCTTGCCAATGTTAGAGAACAAAGTAGAGGCCCTGGCCTAGTTTCTTTACAGAAAAAATTGCTTTCAGATATCTTGATTGGAAGGAGCATTGATTTTTCAAATGTTCACTGGGGAAGTGAAGAGATATGGAAAAGATTAAGTCATAAAAAGGTTCTTATCATTCTTGATGATGTGGATCATCGTAAGCAATTAGAAGCATTAGCCGGTGATAAAAATTGGTTTGGTCCTGGAAGTAGAATTATTATTACAACTAGAAATCAACAACTTTTAATCAATCTTGGAGTGGATAATATATACCAAACTGAGGAATTAAACAATAATGAAGCTCTCAAACTCTTTAGTAGAAAAGCATTCAAGAATGACAGACCTTTAGAAGGTTATGAAGAGTTGTCCCAGAAGTTTATATATTATGCTAAAGGTGTTCCTTTAGCTCTTGAAGTTTTGGGTTCCTCCGTACTTCATAGAAATGTAGATCTATGGAAAAGCACCCTAGCTAGAATTAAACAATATCCTCCAAGAGATATTCTAGAGGTGCTTAAAATAAGTTTTGATGGCCTAGAGGAAAGTGAGAAAAATGTATTTCTAGATATTGCTTGTTTCTTTAATAGAGAGTACAAAACAAATATACTACAAATTCTCCATGACCAACTTGACGGGGATATAGATGTCCTTTTGAAAAAGTCTCTTATAACTATCTCATGGGGATATCTTCAAATGCATGATTTACTACAAAAATTGGGTAGGGAAATTGTTTGTCGTGAATCCATTGAGGCTGGTCGACGCAGTAGGGTTTGGTGTATTAAGGATGTCTTTCATGTGCTCAAAGAAAACACAGTAAGTTGATCAAGCAAAATCTTAAACTTTGTGATGGTATATATCTATGCTAATCAAATGAGATTTTGTTAATATCTTGTTCGTAGTAAACTTATTATTATTATTTGTTTTTTATAACCAGGGAACAGATTTAGTTACAGGCATATTCCTTAATGCACCTCCAAAAAATAGGGAACATTTGAATGCTAAAGCTTTCTCAAAGATGAAAAACTTGAGATTACTTAAAATCAGTAGTGTGCACCTTCCTCAAGGTCTCAGTTATCTTTCTAGTGAGTTGCGATATATTCACTGGGATGGATATACTTCAGAATCTTTGCCAAAAATTTTTGAGCCAAAAGAACTTGTTGAACTCATTATGCCTTGCAGCCTCATGAAACAACTATGGAAAGGAATGAAGGTAAGATTTTTACTAATGCAAAAGCTTTTTTTTTTTTTTTTTTTAAACAAAAATTATATCTATAAGGGTTTAATTTTCTTCATTTTTTGTTGTTTTATAATAGAGTTTAGACAAGTTAAAACTCATTGACTTGAGTGACTCTAAAAACTTGATTAAGACTCCAGACTTCAGTGGAGTGCCAAATCTTGAGCAATTGATTCTTCAACATTGTACAACTTTGTCTAGGATTCATGAGTCTCTTTGGAATCTCAAAAGGCTTATTCGATTGGATTTGAATGGTTGCAAGTGCCTTGAAAGACTTCCAGACCAGATAAACATGGAATCTCTTGAAGTTTTTATTCTTTCTGGCTGTTCAAGATTGAAGAATTTTCCAAAGATTGTGGAAAATATGTCACATTTATCCAAACTTGATTTGAGCGAGACTCCTATAAAACATCTACCAGCATTTGTGAAGCATTTAACTGTCCTAACTAATTTGGATCTAAGTAAATGTAGGAATCTTTCAAGTCTTCCTGATGCCAGTTGTCATTTGAAATATTTGAAATCTCTCAATTTGTCTTACTGCTCGAAACTTGACAAACTACCAGAGAGCTTGGGAAATATTAAAGGTATGGAGGTGCTCAATGTAAGTCATACTGCTATAAGAGAACTACCTTCCTCCATCAGTCTCTTGCAAAAGCTCAAAGCACTAATTTTATGGGGATGTGTAGGGCTATCATATTCTGAATCATTGAATAAGCTCCTACATACTTTATCAGGCTTATGCTCTTTGACCAAACTAGAGCTAAGTTACTGCAATCTTTCGGCAATTCCCAATGTTATTGGTTGCTTGTCGTCTTTAAAATTTTTAGATCTTGAAGGAAATAATTTTGTTTGCCTTCCTGAAAGTATCATTCAACTAACTAATTTGGATGAACTTGTTTTGTTTGATTGTACGGATCTTCAATCTTTGCCATGGCTTCCGTCAAATATTAGGGAGATTGATTTGGAAGGGTGTAAATCACTGGAAACAATACCAATAAGACCAGAATTCGATTTTCAGCCGATACTTCATCTCATCAACTGCTTCAAAATAACGGAGGATCAAGGCTATGATGACATGATTTCAATGATGCTAAGACGTTTGATTAAGGTCTCTCTCTCTCTCTCTCTCTCTCTCTCTCTCTCATGAAGTTCTAAGCATCGTGATTTGTATATTTCAGGATCCTAGTATACCAGGCAGACGGGCACTAATTATCGACAGTTCGAAATGGATCATAGAGAAAAATGAGGAGGCTTCAGAATATACACCACTGCATTGGAATCAGGTGGGTTCAGTGTCTCTAACAATGTATTCAGATGAACGTAACAAAATTGTGGGAATCTGCGTGTGGTCTACTTTTAGATTCAACCAGCTGCATCCACCTGACGAACACGGTATTAAAGAATGTAAACTTCGTTGGGTTATTGAGGTCAACAAAGAATATTTTGAAGAGTTAAAACGAAATCATACTGTCTTTGGTGAATATAATTTTCCTGAACGGTATCACCTTTGGGTGGAATATGTACCCTGTCCACACTTCGATGGGGACTTCAAAAAAGCGTTGAGTAAAAGCGATGCTTATGGAATCAGTGAAATTAATTTTTTTTTTGATACCACTAGTCCAGGATTGGAGGTTGGGAAATGCGCGGTCCGGTTGGTATACGAGCATGACATTGAACAATTCAAACAAATTCAGGCTGAAACTCAGTCTAGACAATTCATAAACTATGATGGGGAAGGGGCTGGACCTAGTGGGGAAGGTGCCTCTAAATGACATAGACGTGCCACTGGCCCACTGGCTCAACTCCATAATCTAATTGAAGGACTCGATCTGTGTTTCGGAATTGGGATTGGGAATTTATGCATTGTAGGCTTGGTAGCATTGATTGTGAAAGAGGCTACTAAACTTTTTTAGCTCAATTTTTTTTTTTTTTTGTTAGTAACCATTTTCTCCTTCTTAATTTTTTTTTTATTTTAGTGTTACCTCTTTATACTAATATAGTAGTGTTCATTACACACAAACGGTTTAAACACTCTCAAAAGTAACTAAAATTATGACTTAAGGGTGTGTAAAACAGTATGTGCAATAAGTTCAACCTTACTAGAAACTACAGTTGTTTACGGGAGAATGCAATATATGCATGCCACTCTTGTGTCATAAAATCAAGACCGGAAGAAGAAAATTTGGACTATTTTGTCCTAGAGGTTTGCCCTCTCTCTCTCTCTCTCATGTGAATTGGTTTTTTTCTTATATATGGACCAATAGGTATATCTTTTTTATGGGTAGGTATATATATATACTGAAATGTATAGGAGTATTAATTAAGCTCAAATGTATTAAAAATAAATTTTTATATTTAAAAAAAAAAAACAAAAACAAAAACAAAAGAAAGAAGAAAGAAGAAAAATCTCTCCATGGTTTGTGTTAAGCTCTCACACAATATCTTTTTCTCCTTCTCCGTGTAAGCTAGCAAAATTTTGTTCGATCTAACAGACTAATAGTGGTGTTTTCAGTTTTATTCGTGTAAAATGGGGTGTGGACCATTTTTTACCTATATACCACACTCCCCTTTACATAGATACATAGATAACTGTCAGGAACATAGGTTTTATCAATAATATAGTCTATGGGTCCACCATCCACAACCAAATTTTTAAAAAATAAATTAAAATTTTAACTTTTTAATTTCTTTGGTTCTTTTTTCTCAAAAAAAAAAAAAAAAAAAAAAACCTTTGGTTGTTGCTTTATGTGTGGATATACCAGTTTTTAACAAAGTTTTATGGAAAAGAAAACATTAAATAAATTTATAATTAATTATGACTAGTAGATATAGTTATGATCAAAATTAATTTAGAAATACCAAAATCATGGTTTTAAAAAACTGACCATTCAAAAAAACCAAAAAAGATTCGATTTTTAGTTTTTACCAATTGAATTGACTGTTTTTATGGCTGTACCATTGATTTTTATAGTTTTTATCAAATTGAATGAAAGTCCGATTCCTAGTTGAAGTGTTGAACCAGCTAATCTGATCCGATTTTTAAAATTGTGACCAAAATATAAATTCATTAAAATTTTAATCATAATTTTTTTAGTAATTGGTTTGTTAATTCAATAGATAGTTTTTGTTTTAGTTTTATTGTGTTCTTTTATCAAATTTCAATATATTGAAAAATGTAATGAATTAGTCTTTATTTATGCAGGTTAGAATTTTTTTTAGTTGTAAAAAGTTTTTAATAATAAATGTCTACTTGAAAATATACATTTGAATATGAACAACTTTAATTATTAAAAAAAAAAAAAGAGAAGAAGAATAGAAAAATGAATCTACCCTCAAAAAGATTCTGAAGATAAATTTCTTTTGAAAAATTAATTGGATCTCACTTGTCAATTGGTTATAGATTATAGAGAAAGAAACAAGCAAATTTACAATGGTGAAGCAAGACCCTGTAGAACTAGAATATGTGATGAGGAAGTTCAACCTAAAAGACTCGAGTACCCATGGATTCCATGCTTGAAGACAAGGGCAAACGAGGTGTGTATAATAACCTTTCCTCTGCTTGCCCTACTACCTTCATTACTTTTGAGCTCTTCCTTACAAGTTACTGGTATGTCATCCACCCACTAGACCTCAACTCACATTAGAATTGCCTCATTTTCAAAAACTGCTGAGGATGAAAACTTCAATAGTTAGCAGAAATTTATACCAAATTTACTTATTTCCTCTATTTAACTTACCAAATTTTACAAACTTGTGCACCTACATTATCTTGGACTTGGTTGTCCTTTTTAGGATGAATGAAAAATATGTTATTAAGAAAAACACTCAGTACAAAGCCACACCCAGCATAGCTGTAGCAACAAGACAACTGGACATGATGCAGACAAATTTAAAGCAGAACAAAAATCAAGTCAAATTTAAAGTAGCTTTTCTTAGTGACATCTTGACTCTTACTAGGGCATCAAATACAATCACACCATCACCTAGTAGATAAATAACTGATGTAGCAAGAATACCACAGCACTACTACAAAGGACTCCCTGGCTTCACTTGGAGAAAAGATAAAGGAATACTATTCCAGCTATTACAGAGGGATATATGTGTGCTAGTCTTTGAAATTCCCTCTAGCTGACATCCATATACCAATCTCCCATTTCTTCAACTTCTCCTCACTTAAAATATTTCCTTCATAAATTCTGGAATTTCTGTCACTTCATAAATGGTATACCACTCCCCTATTGCTAACTTAGATAAGGAAGCTTTATGGCTCTTAACTTTTAAACTTTCCAGCCCCATTCAACAACTTTTTTTTCCCAATTTGTTTCGGGAGAGTCTATGAGGCATCTCTTCATAACTTTCCTCCACATTCTTTTTGACAAACTGCATTAAAAAAATAGAAGGTCTCTACTTTCTATACAACTTCTGCAGAATTCACAGAAATATCCCCTTGTACCCCCCACTATAAGAGTTTATCCCAAGTGGATAATTTGTTTCTCATAGCAAGCCAAGTGATGAAAGCATGTCTAGGAATGCCAGTAGAAAACTGGATTAGCTTCCACCAATTAAGCTCAGACAACCTCCATGGAACTTGATTCCAGATTTTCTTAGACAAAGATTCCTGCACCAGAACTTCAATCTTCAACTCCAAACAATACTAAAACATATGGGACTCTTGGAATATTCTAAATATCATGAGGCATAAATGACTGCCTTAAAAGATCAAGCCTCCAGAAATGAGTATCCATATCTATCAATTCAGCAACCTTAGCTTCAGGATGAAAGTAACTTCTGGTGATAGTATCCGATGAGATTCAGCAGCAAGAAGCCATCTATCTTTGAAAATACAGTCTCTCCATTTCCAATCCCTGTTTCAGTATTTCCTTCCAGCTAATACACTTTGCCAAGTATATGATGGAGCATTGGCTTGAAGGAAAGAACAGTGAGGATATTACATGGTCTTCCAAATTCTTGCTAAGATTGAGTCTGGATCATTCAAAATTTTCCACCCTTGCTTAGCCAACATAGCAAGATTAAAAGATTGCAGCTCCCTGAAACCCAGTCCACCATTGCATATAGAAACACATAATTTGTCCCATAGCCAATGCATCTTCTGTTCTGAATGCTTCTGCCCCCACCAATAAGCAGTTGTCGTTTGAGTGAGTTCCTTGCATAACCTCACAGGTAGTTGGAAGAAACTCATAACATAGGAAGGGATGGCTTCTATGACTGACTTTATCAAAACTTCCTTCCCAAAAATAGGCAGCTTTTCTCCTTGAGCCATATAGTCTACTCCAAACTTGGGATTTTAAATCTTCAAATGCAGCACGTTTAGAGCAACCAATAAAAGCTGGAACCCCAAATAACAATAAAAAAATTTTTATTTCTTGACCAACCAACAGAGTTGTAAATAAATCACAGTCAGATTGTTGCACATTTGAACTGAAGAAAACTTGGGTTTTCGCTCTGTTAAAAACCAGACCTGATAGTTTCTCATAGCAGCCAAAAACACGAAGAATCTCATCACAAGTCGGACTTGATGCTTTCCCAAAGATGACACAATCATCTGCAAAGAATAAATGATTGAAACAAGGACATCCACAACTAGCAGCAGCTCCAGATAATCGTTTGGCTTGCTAAGATTTTGTTAATTGGCTTGATAGTCCTACACAAAGAAGAAAGATATATGGGAAGATAAGGTCACCTTGGCGTAATCCTCTGCTGGAACTGAAAAATCCTTTTGGAGAACCATTGATTAAAACCAAGTACGTAGGAGTAGAAATACACTCCAGAACCAGATTGATCCAGCTCTCACCAAAGCCTAACTTCTGCACCATCATTCTTAGAAAAGACCACTCAATATGATCATAAAGCTTTACTCATAATTAAAAACAACAACAACAACAATAATAATAATAATAATATGTAACTATTATTATAAGCACTCAGCATTTGTTGACACAGTTTTGTGCCAATTTATAGAGTTCATTTAACTTATGTACAATTTTTTAGAGTGTTATTTTTTTAAGTTTTGTCGAATTTATTTTTTAAGCCCAAGAAGGGAACTACTCAGGCAGCGTTTTGCCATCTGGGTCTGAATGAATCCATCGACGCCCCTCAATGGGAAAACTTTTAATATTGCAGAGGAGCCGAGAAGCAGATTGCTCCTGACCCAGTACCTTGCATATAAAATCACCCATGCTATTGCAGTGTGAGGTAATCTTTAAGCACATTGTTTTCCAGTAAGAGCTAAGTAATATATGAATCACAAAATTCACCAAAAATGAGAAAAACATAACTTCAATCTCTCATTAAATTCACACATATATGTATTAGTTCAAAAGTCTCGATATGAAATGTTTATCTAAATTCTTTAACTCAAACATTGTTCCTTTTTTTTTTTTTTTTTTTTTTAAGCCAGATAAGAAGAATATAATGTAAAAGAATAATAATTCATGCTAACAAATTCTAAACACTTTCAGTAACTGAAATGCTCCGAGTCCTAAGTCTACAAAGAGACAGTAGTATACAAAGTCAAAATCTTTGTGAAACTGAAAGTCTCCCTTCTATTGAGTGGAGAAGAAGAAGAAGATGATGAAAAACCCACTACAAAATTTGAGTTGTAAATGTAAAGATTGAATCTTTGATGATTTGGGAGCTACCAAACAGAGCCAAAAAAAACAGTTATTGAATGCAAAACCTCTTTATGTTACAGAAAGAGAGAGATACCTTGTTTTTCTAGGTGGGTACTTGGAAAAGAAGAAGAAGGGAGTGAAGAAGAAAGCATTGGAGAATATATTCTTGATACGATGAGACTTGGAAAGCGTCCCAGAAGCTAAAAACCTCACAAACATGGGCAAAATTTGGTATTTAGACTGTTTTTAGAAATTTTTTTTGTGAATAGCATGCGCGTCAAACTATATAGTTAGATGGACTGAGCTTGGCAAACTCGAGTTCCAGCTCAAAATTCAAACTATAATGGCGTTTTTTTAGTGGCGTTTGTCAAAAACGCCACTATAGGTATCCTATAGTGGCGTTTTATATAAACGCTGCTATAGGCACAAAAAAACGCCACTATAGTGTTTGCTTTCCAGCCCAAAGTCGAGTTTGGCAAACTCGAGTTCCAAAGTCAGTCCTCGACGCGCGTGCTATTCACAAAAAAAATTTCTAAAAACAGTCTAAATACCAAATTTTGCCTCACAAACATTTTCTCTTCTATTTTCTTAAATACTGTAGTATTTTCTTCATGAACCCAAACCAAACTTCGATCCAAAAGCAATGTGACTCCTAAGCCATGTGCGATGTTGCTTGAGATGCAAGGGGTGACTTGTCTCTTCCCCTATGATAGGCTGCCATTGATGATGTTCTGATGAAGGCCTGTTCTTACGCCCACGAACCCACACCCAAAAAAAAAAAAAAGAACAAAAAAAGAGATCGGAGAGATAGACAGAGAGAAAAATGAGATAAAATACTTTTTTAACGAGAGAGAGAGAAGAGAGATGAATAAACAAATATATATATATATATATATTTATATATATATATATATATATTCCACTGTACCCTCATTTTTTTGGTGGGTACGGTTCTCACATAAATCCTAACCACTAAATTTTAGTTATTTTAATCTGAACTGTTTATCTAATTTTAATAGAATACCAGTTACCGTTTATCTAATCACTAAATCTATTTTTTTTTTTCTGTTAATCTTTTTTTCATATTGCCATTTATTCACAAATGAAGGTAAGGATCAGATAATCAGTGTTGACAGCATATCATTGCTCTCTAGTGGATTTTAAAAAGATATGTCAAATATTTGATTTAAAGTTTAATCACAATAAAGAGGTGCATATCGTTCCAAGAATCAAATGTATATGTTTGATGTATTAAATTTTGAAACCCAGGGGTTGGTCAAGCTGGTTGGGCTCTTGGTCTCAAAGTGCTTGTACTGGACTCGTCTAGGTGTGCTCCCTAGTTTAAGTCTTGCTACCTACCTCTCAAACAAAAAAAAAAAAAAAAAGTCTTGCTACCTGTACTTTGAAAAGAATTTCTTGGGCCAGTGCTTTACCCCTTCGTGGGCCTACCCGGCACGAACAGTGATTAATCTCTGATTGAAAGCCTTGAGGAAACACCATGAGAAACCAAAAAAAAAAAATGTATTAAATTTTGAAGATATGGGTATTTAATGATACAATTTGGGGTTTCTATAGGTTGTTATATTATATTTTTAATTTCTTTTTTATGGTCGGTGATATGGATGGCTGCTTTTAAGGGATTGGTAGGACATTTCAATTTGTTTTCTATTAATTGAAGTTTGGGCTGTGTGAGTGTGTGTATTGTCAATCTAGATTTCATTTATTTGCATAGGTTTGATGTAAAGCAATTCACTTGTGGTGTTTTGATTAAGGCTAATTTGTTTTTGTTTTTGTTTTTCAATCATAGTGTCTTGTTTCCATTTTTATTCTTTTGCTTTTAGTGATACTTGGTCATCCAGTGTTGCAACCTTGTATCCAATTTGAATTCTAATCTGGCAGTGCTACTTATTGGTCATAAGAAGTTGGATTTTTTTTCTCTGTGTTAGGCAGCTTAATTAGTGGAGTTTTTTTGGCAATAAGTTCTCTTTTCCTCTTGCTTTCGTTAACCTTTCCTGCAATCATTTGAATTATGTGTTTCCCTTATTGTTTGCTAGCTGATTCTTGTATTTTGTGTATTTCAGGTTGAATTTCACAAGTCTAAACTGATTCCTCAAAAAAAAAAAAAAAATTGATTCCAGCACTACTCATCATGTTGTTGCAAAGTTGGTTTTTCTAGTTCAATTTGGTTCTCTCGAGCACAGATATGTATACTTTCTTTCCCTTATTGTTGGTTAGCTTGGTAATTGTGACACTAAAAATTTGAAAGTCATTTTGTGAAAAAAAAGAAACGGCATGTTTGTATTGTGTGTATTTCAGGTTGCATTTGCATGGTTTAAACTAATTACAACATTACTTGGCATGTTCATACCGTTCCCTTTTTTTACTGCCTTTTACTTGCACTTATTACAACTTGTTAGGACTTGAAATCATCAATCTGGTCATTCTGGATTGCAACCTTTTTGCTCTTTTGATTCAATATTCTAATCCTTAAAATTGAAGGATAATGTTTTTGCTAGTGTGATTTTATTTAGTTTGCCAGCCTGCTATGCATTTCTTGGCGTAGGTTTCTGAAAGAAGCAGATAAATTTAGATTTTCTTTTTCATTTGAGTGGTAGAATTTAAGTATTAGATCAAGGTTTTGAAATTCATAGGGCACTCATTATACTTGAATATTTTTTTTTTAAATCATTTCATCTTTAATTGAAAACAATAAATCATTGTTCTAATCCTTTTGCTGGAATGTAGCTAATCCCTATGTAGTCAACTTCTGCTCTGTTATTGATTTCCTCCTCTACTTTGTTTTAATGAGAATTCTAACCACCAAGATGCTCCTTTCACCAATGTGTTGTTTACTAGTTATGGTTATAGGACCATTGTGGTGGGTTTGTCAATGATCATGGATTATGGTGGATTGTGTTTGTCCTAATAGTTTGCAGTGCTAATCATATTTAATGTGCATAGAGCTTTACTATTGCTTCAAATATTTTATGGTCTCAAAATTAAAATTTTCACATTATATACTATTGGCTAAATCAAGACCAAGTAGGCCTCTCTATAGTTTGTGTTGCCAATTTGGGAAGTTGTAACCAAGAGGACATGAAATAGAATAAGGTGGAGCCCATAAGAACATGAACATGTGCTTTCTGAAGAACTATGGATGAATGTTGTCTTTTAAGAACAATTCCTCTATTATTGTTATATGCTTGGGAAAGTGACTCACACCTAGAATAGAATAAAATACCATGTTTTCTCATCACTAGTAAGGTCCAAGTTGAAATGCCATCCCGGACTTTTGTTCAAAGATATATTTTCAAGACCCTTTGGTTCAAAGATTAAAAGCATTTCTAATGAACTTCTCTCTTTTTATTTCTAATGAACATAATTGGTATGTATTTCTAATGAACTTTTCTTTGTAGTTCTAATTTTTTTAAGTAGATTTATGAGATCATGTATGTTACAAGTTGTAGCCTTGACATTTAGTTGGAATTGTAAGACTTGTATTCTCCAAAATAACTAGAGTTGTAAAGAATGATGGTTGAAAAGACTTGAGAGAAATGCAACCAATGTACTACATGTGATGATTATACGTTCAAATGGCCAAAGTATACTAGCCTAAGCATCAACCTAGGAGAAATGCAAATCAATTGAGCAAGGACAACAATCCTTTTTGTGATGGTTGTACTTTCAAAAGCACAAAGTGTACTCAAAATTGAATCTTGCTTGGCTAAGTTAATGAAAATAAATTCAAATCTGCTTATCAATGAAAGGATTTGCAATGTGAATCTTGTTTGTGATTATTTGTCCATAAACTACTGCCTATGAAAACAATGGAGAGAGAAGGGTTTGAGTTGACTGACAAGAAGAGAAAGGTGAGAGGTGAAGGCCTCTACGTTAGGGAGAGAGGTGGGAGGCGAAGGCTTTGCATTTGAGCTATGCAAAAATGAAAGAGAGGGAGAGGCAATTTTTTTTTTTTTTTTTGATAAAACTTAAATAAATAATATTGGTGATGTGGAAATTTGTTGAGGTTCCAAAGCTTATGTTGCAAAATATGGGGAGTCAACCAATGGCTTCTTTGTCTGTTGCATGTATGTATTAAAAATGTTACTAAAATTAAAACGCAAAATGTTTTAAAAAAAAATCATTGAAAAAAAATTGAGTGCTAGTTTGTTCTTTTGCATTTTGTGTAAAAGACACATATTTTGGATTCTTTATCATCTCTCTTGATATAGAACCTTGTAGTCGTTAATAACTTCAAAACAATTTTTTAATTTGAGATTTTAAATGTTGTGAAAATACTCATGCATTTGGGTTCTCTCTTTCTGTTGATATAGAACATTTTAGTTATCAATAGTTGGCAAGACATTTTTTTAGTTGGCTATGATGACAAATTTTTAGTCATCATCTTGTCAATTGATTATCAAAAGCTTTTTCATTATCTCATTTATTTATTAAAAAATATTACTAAAATTAAAATGTATAAGGTTTAAGAAAAATAAAAATTGGAAAAAACATTTTATTGATCTTAAATCCAAATCCAAATCCATATTTAGGAATCCAAACAAAGGAATTTCAAATCCTTCATTGTAAAAAAAGACCCAATTAGGGAATTTAAAAATCAACTAATTTCAAATCAAGGATTTTAAAAGCCACTAATTTTAAAATCAATGGATTTCAAATCAAGCAAATACAATAGTTGCTATGGAGTTATCAAAATAAGAATTCTTCCTGTTTGTATTGTAATAGTTGTTAATTTGTCTTCTGCATAGAAAATAATTCTAAGGCATCATGGTCATTTTAGAGAGAATAAGGGGTATTTTGATCATTCTAATGTTTTGAGAGGGTATTTCGGTCATTTTCTCGATTTAATGAAGTAATTGGTATATTCAATTATTTGTAGAAGAAGCCAAGATAATTCCAGTTGATTTTTTTTTTTTTTTTTTGTAAACAAAAGTAATTATTGTGGTTGCTAATTTCTTGGGATACTTTTTTTTTATTTATTTTTTCTAAATTTTTTAATAACTTTAAAAAAATTACTATTGTGATGAGCGGTTATTAGTAAGTAAAAAAGTGACTTCAGTGATGGGCCTAAATGTAAAATTATGGTCAGATGTGATATTGATACTGCCTACTGTGACGATTGAACTGTTAATTGTAAGGAAAAAAATAAGGTAACACCGAATGTGATAAAAGTACGGTCAAAAGTTATGGCTGCCCAAGGACCGAGGATGAAGTTGAAGAGTGCAATAAAGGTGCAGGAATACTGTGAGCCACAAACCTGAGAAGCAAGGCTGCTCGAGGAGAAAGAAGGGATGAGTCAAAAAGACTTTGAGACGTTCCAAGCAGGTAGAAGGATCTGGAAAGGAAAGAATAGTGATCACTGTAGAAGCTTATGGTTTAAAGTAACCTGTTGCCTCCGCATTAAATGGTGGGCAGCAGCTTTATCAACTGTATTGATTAGGAAGTGACCTGAACAATGTAAGTCATAGCTAAGCAGACTTCTTTCACCACCTTCTTTACATGTAGAAAGAAACAACTATCATGAGAGGAGGTAGGTTAGGTGAAGATGGATGGTGGAGATGCAAGGAATGGGAGAGTATATAAGAGAAAGAGGATTCGCAGAGAGAGGGAGGAGAAAAACAATTGTAAAAGGATAGAAGAAAAAGAAGAAGAACATTGAGAGAAGAGAGTGAACAATAGCAGTGTATGTAAGAATAATGGCCTCCTCGGGAGAGCTTGTATTGAGGAGTGAATTCATATATTAGACTAAATCATACTATTCTTCCCCATTTTCTTCCTCGGGCAGAGCCCACTCTTGTTGTTTGTTTCCCTCTCTTACAAAATTCATTGATTTGGGCCTAGGTCGAACAGTACAAATCACTGTGTTAGGTGAGCTTGGGCTATGAGATTTTTTGGTTCTTACAAAAGTAATGTTGGTACTGTCCAATGTAATAATGGAACTATCAAATTTGAGAATAAAAAAAAAAAAAAAAAAGCAATGTTGGTACTGCCCAATGTAATAATAGAACTGTCAAATTTGAGAATAAAAAATAGAGTACCACTAAATGTGACAAAAATAGAGTCAGATGCGATGTTGGTACTGCTTAATGTGACAATAGAACCATCAAATTTGAGAAAAAAATAAATGAACCACTATATGTGACAAAAGAACTGTCAAATTTGAAATTGGAACTGCACAATGTGAGAATAGAATCATCAAATTTGAGAAATAAATAAAGGAACCACTAAATGTAACAAAATAACTGTCAAATGTGATGTTGGAATTGCACAATATGAGAATGGTACCGTCAAATGTGAGAAAAAAGTAAGGGAACCACCAAATGTGAGAAAATAATTGTTATATGTGATGTTGGAACTGCACAATGTGAGAATGGAACCGTCAAATGTGAGATAAAAGTAAGGGAACCACCCAATGTGATAAAAGAACTGTCATAGGTGACAAAAATAGAGCAGATGCAATATTGGTACTGCTTAATATGACAATGGAACCATCAAATTTGAGAAAAATAAAATAAAGGAACCACTATATGTGATAAAAGAACTGTCAAATGTGCTATTGAAACTGTACAATGTGATAATGAAACCATTAAATGTGAGAAAAAAATAAGGGAACCACCAAATATGAGAACAAAACTATCAAATGTGATGTTAAAACTGTACAATGTGAGGATGGAATCATCAAATGTGAAAAAAAAATAAGGGAACCATCAAATATGAGAAAAGAACTGTCACATGTAATGTTAGAACTGCACAATATAAGGATAAAACCATCAAATGTGAGAAAAGGGAACCAGCAAATGTGAGAAAAGAACTGTCATATGTGATGTTAGAACTGCACAATATGAGAATGAAATCGTCAAATATGAGAAAAAAGTAAGCAATCCACTCAATGTGACAAAAGAACTGTCACATGTGACAAAAATATAGCAGATGTGATATTAGTACTGCATAATATGACAATGGAACCATCGAATTTGAGAAAAAAAAATAAAGGAACCACTATATGTGACAAAAAAACTATCAAATGTGATATTGGAACTGCACAATGTAATAATGGAACCGTCAAATATGAGAAAAAAAATAAGGGAACCACCAAATGTGAGGAAAAAATTGTCACATGTGATATTGGAACTGCACAATGTGAGGATAAAACCGTCAAATGTGAGAAAAAAGTAAGCAAACCATGCAATGTGACAAAAGAACTATCACGTGTGACAAAAATATAGTAGATGAAATATTGGTACTGCTTAATATGACAATGGAACCATCAAATTTGAGGAAAAAAAAAAGGAACCACTATATGTGACAAAAAAACTGTCAAATGTGATATTGAAACTGCACAATGTGATAATGAAACTATCAAATATGAGAAAAAAATAGGGGAATCACCAAATGTGAGAAAAGAATTATCAAATGTAATGTTGGAATTGCACAATGTGAGGATGAAACAGTCAAATGTGAGAAAAAAAGTAAATGAACCATCAAATGTGAAAAAAGAGTTGTCACATGTAATGTTAGAATTGCACAATGTAAGGATGAAACCGTTAAATATGAGAAAAAAAGTAAGGGAACTACCAAATGTGAGAAAAGAACTATCATATGTGATGTTGAAATTGCACAATGTGAGGATGAAACAATCAAATGTGAGAAAAAGGTAAGGAAACCACCAAATGTGAAAAAAGAACTGTCACATATGATGTTGGAACTGCACAATGTGAGAATGGAACCGTCAAATGTGAGAAAAAAGTAACCTGGTATAATAAATTACCTACTAGTAATTGGGGGTACAGTAGAATTACCCCACAAAAAGATAGATTAAATATTTATTAGTTGCACAAGTGGCATTTATTTTTTTGTGATTAATAATACAGCAGTGTATAAGATTTTTAAAATAAACTTTATAGTAACCTTAGTATCACTCTTTAGTCTTTTGAAACTTATATACTTGCATATCTTCTTCTCGAAAAAAAAAAAAATACTTGCATATCTTGAAAAGAAACAAAAGAAAAAGATTTAGCCACGAATAATGAATGTGAGTACAGAAAATTATGAATAAAGAAAATAATTTACAGTCTTTTATTAATTAGTTACCATTTAAAATGTCTTTAGTAACCTGCAATTTTGTAAATTCCTAATCCTATGCACAAAAAACAGTAATAGCAATTTATAATAGGCCAAAATGGCCAAATACCATGTTTTTTTGAAATTTTTAGTAACAGAGCATTGTTTCGGAAATAATTGGTGATCTACCACTGTTTGTGGTATTCGAGCTTGGTGACCTCAAGTACCCCATTTTTCCATTCCATCATGGCACACTGGCGTGGAAAAGGTGGAATTAAATATTGGCTTAGAGCTTGAGTACCCCATTTTTCCATTCCACCGTGGCTCGCTGGCATGGAAAAGGTGGAATTAAATATTGGCTTAGTACTCGAGCTTCATGGGCTCGAGTACTGTTTAGTAAGGTACCCGAGTCCATAAAACTCGAGTATGGCTCGGGTTGCAACGGCACTTAAAACACACAAACGTTCAAACTCTCAATCTCACTCTCAGTTTGACTTACACCTAAACATACAAACTCTCACTTACACAAACATACAAACTCTCACTCTCAAGGTTTTTGAAAAAAAAAGAAAAAAAAAAAAAGCTCTCACTCTCACTCTCACTTACATCGGCGGTAGAGGACTCTCTTCGGCGGCGACCTCTCAGTCTCATCTCTCTCACTGTTTCCACACTCAATCACAGTGTGAGGTTACAGAGGCTTTCATTTCCAAGCCCTTCACTCCGCTCCAAGGTACTCTCTCTCTCTCTCTCTCTCTCAATTGTTAAACGCTGTTGTTTGGAGCTCATTACTACTTTTTGTGCTTCTGATAACAAACGGTTGTAACTTTATGAAAAAAAGATTCCACTGAAAGTGGGTGTTTGTAAATTTTGTATTTTTATGCATAAGTTGATTTTGGGTTTTGATCCAGGAATTAATTAAGGAATTCAATTCAATTTAGTTAGTTAATTTTTATTTTTGGGTGATTACTAGAATGTTGGTCTAGTTGTGCTTGTCTTTAGGGTTTTTTTATTTTGTAATTATTAGGTAAAATGAGTTTAGGGGAGATGAGAATTAGCAATTAGCAATTATCACTGCTGCTTTTTGAGTAGACTGCAAAATTAGTTTCTGTGAGCAATTTAGATTTAGCATTCATACATGTATGTTTTTCCAGGAAAACTACATACTGTATCTTGCTTCAACTTATCATGGACAATATTGTTTTTGGTGTACAAACTAGAACTTTTTTTTGATAAGTAATAAGCTTGATTGAGACCAAAATAGAATCGCCCAAATTATTCAGAAAGTATACAAATGGGTACTAAAATTATATAATAGCATGGTAAGATATTTTTGTCATTGTTGAATTAATTAATAGAAGTTTTTAACTCATATATCTGAGTAATAAAATTAATTTAAAAAACAAATGGTACTAATTGAATAATTGCAAATAAAAGTCAACAGAGAGAGAGGAATATGTTCATTGCCCTATCCACTCACTGTAGGGCTAGTATCCTTCAAACTTTTGTATGAATTGGAGCACCCAAATAGGTTGGCCACTTAGGACAACAAGATTGACAAGAGGAGAAGGCTGTAACAGACATGTAAAAATCTATTAACTGAAGCTAGTATTATTATATTGCTCTGGCAAAGATAGGTTGAAGCAATTTTTCTGTGAAGCTATTTGACAATCAATCAAGTGTGAAAGATGGTTAACCATTAGATTTATACCTTAGAAATCATTGAAGTGTTGAAGTCACTATAACAAAGGGCTATAGCCTCTATGTGAGGCCATGATAACAGATAAGATTTGATAGGTGGATGAACTGTCAGGAGTTCTGTTTAGTAAAAAGATCCCTTGTTTAGTATATATATAGGGCATGAAAGAAACCTGTGTAGTTAATTTTGGTTAGCATCCTCCACAATCAATTTCAAGAAATCTAACCAACTTATTCACAAGAAACATATCTTACCAAAATGTAGAAATTGAAAAAACTTCTAAGAAGCCACCATGTGAATATATGTATTTTCTCAAGTGGCAAGTTCATTGTAATTGTCACGGTCCAATTGAAACAAGAATATGCCATCCTGCCACACTGTTGGAGTATGTCATGGATCTTTCCCTCTTCTAATTGGTTAGAGGAGACCTCTCACTCTGCTCTCTTACTGTTGGTACGTACAAGACTTGACCTTTACCTATTTTGATAATTAATGAATATTGGATAAAGACTAAAAAGAAATTAGGATTGATTGAGGAATCCTTGACCTCTACAGATTACTCTGCATAAATAATTCTCATCTGATGATTTTATTCAAATAAACTACTGCTGCTTTTATACAAGATAAGCCCTGCATTTTAGGAACAAACTATCCTAATAAAACTCAAACACTAGCTCCACTAGCCGTTACCCCCCAAACACTTGATAAACAAATTCCCTTATCCTACTAAAATGCAAATACAAATGCAATTAATCCTAATATTATGCAACAACTTATTCTGATTCTAAAATTAAGCAAACATCCAAATATTCTGCAGCATGCATAACGTTAAAATCTGTTACAGAAACTCCACTTCTTTTGCACGTAACAACTCTTCCCCCCTTAACAAGGGCCCTTGTTCTCAAGGGCAAGATCTAAAAATTAATGTTTCAAGCTTCTATAAGTCCTCCTTAGTAGCATCTGCTGGTGATAGGCCATGCCAATTCACTGAAATTTCAGTCTTGTCTAGCTGCTGCCTTTGATCCAAAATTGCTTGACTATTAAGGACCACAGGTAGCTGTGATTAAGCTAAAACATTGGCCCCTAACTTACCTTTAAGCAAGGAAACATGAAACAGTGAATGAATGTGAGACTTGCCTGGAAAATTTAATTTGTTGGCAACCTTACCAATACGTTGGAGGATTTGAAATGGAACATAGGATTGTGGAGCAAGCTTGTACTGTATAGTGAAATCAAAACCAATCAATTTGTAAAGTGACCTCTCCGGAAACCAATTAGGATCCATCTTGATTAAACTTCTATGGTTCATTCTCATTATGAATCTTCTTCTCCCTAGGAGGTAGTGACGCCACTTTTGTATTGCCATGATGAGCGCCAACATCTCCTTTTCATAAGTTGAGAGCAGCAACTTTTTCCCATGAAGAGTGTGGCTGTGAGAAGCAATTAGTTGCTTTTGTCGCAAGACTGCTACTATTCTTGATCTTGAGATATCACATTCAATGATAAAAACTTTTTGGAAAGGCCCACACTAGTGATGTGGTCATGGCTTCCTTCAGCTTCTGAGAGATTGACTTAGCCACAAGGATACAACTAAATAAACTCTTCCTTAGCATCTGGGTTTGAGGTGCTGCAATCTTTTTGTAACCCTTAATAATTTTGTGATAGTACCTTGTTAATGGTCAAAGGATATTGGGGATTTAACCTAAGGAGGCAAACCCAACCCATCAATGATGTAGGGAACTAAGATTTTATGTTTTACCAAGATTTTGCAATTAATTTTGTTTTTGAATTTGGTTATTAATGTTAACGGTTTTTTTGGATTTGATTAAATGTCTTCCATATTAGTATAATCCCTAAAACCTATTTATCTAGCACTCTTGTAATGGTGAAAGAGAGATGAATTTGAATAAGATTAATTATTATGAGATGAGAATGTCTTCCCTTTTGTTCTCTCTGTTTGGTGGCGATACCAGACTCCCCTAGGTGGTGATGCGTAGGGTTTGCAGATAGATTCTAGGTGGTGAAGCCTAGGGTTTGTTTTGTTGTTACTTTCGTATTTCTTATTTTCTACTGTGTTCTGCATCAATCAACCTACCCAAACCCCCACAACTTTCCATGTCCAAGGTTAAGTTTTCAACTACAGCTCAACTTCAAATCCTTTCAAGTTGTAACAACTTACAGTTTAATGATTAAACTTTACAACTATGAAAAATCATAGTTAACAGTTCATGGTTAGTTGATATAAACATTTAACTACAATGAAACTCTTTGCAAAAAATTCTTAATGTGATGCTCCTAACATATACATGTTGCATTTTCTACTTCTTAACAGTCCATATATCTCTATATATAATAAACTATACAGAAGATCCACCAAGTTTATGGACCAACTGCAATTTTAAAGACCTGTAGAAACCTAGAGATATGTTCAACCTAGAATCAAAATTTAGAGATTGTACTGCTTTCAAAATCAAGTATCATTATGAGCATTGCATATCACATTGCAGAAGTATAATTATATCTCCAAGGTTAAAGCTATGCAAAAAGCTTCAGAACCAAATACTAGGCAAGATCAGAAGTACGAGGAAACGTATATAATGGACTGTATTTGCAACCTAAAAGAGAATGCTCTGTGTGTTAGGGCTTCACCATCTTTCTTTTAAAATAAAACTATTGATATTAAAAATATAATCAAGGTGTATGTTGTAAACTTTCCTTAGGTCAATGGGTCATGGACCTTAATTTTTTCTCAATTGCCTTCCCTAAGGCTTTGAATGATTGTAAAAAATATAAGGTTCTTTTGTAATACTATTTCTCTTTCAATGACATATTCTTATCCCCTATTATCATATATCCATGACATTGGACAGTCAAGGTTTGGCCTTGTGTTTATTTTTTGTCATGATAGATTAACTTTAGCGAATTGTGCTTTCCTGCCTTACAGTTAAGCCATGCATTTTATGCTCTGTTCTATCTTGCTTCACTATTGTTGAGGGGAACGAGGAGAGTTGCATTTTTGTTTTAAGATCTCTTTTGTGTTCTTAATGTCCCACTCCCACAACTATGAGTTAAAATAATTTTGGTCCGTCTCTAATTTTATTTTAGCTTTTGTCTCCAATATTTTTTTTGCATACTGGGTTAATGAAAATGTGAATATGCAAGTTTATTTGAATATTTTAGATTTATTAAAAAGAGAATTTATGCAATTTGTATTGTGAAGGATGTTACTGCACCCCACAATCGCGTACTCAATTTTATTTTGTAATTCATTTATTCAGGTTGTGGGAAAGACATGATGGCGTATGTTTGACATTGGAAAACACCTTAACTTGAGTTGAATAATGGGAGTATTGTTCTAGTATATTCCCATTAAACTCTAAGAACCCCTGTTACCCACAATTTAAACTCTTATCCCTCACTTTCTGAGTCTCCCTCTCACTCTCTCAAGTTTAATTCAAATTTTTTTATTGAAATCAGTGAAGGCTGTATTAGATATATATTATTGCCATTTTCAGACAAATTTGTTTATAATTAAAAATAAATAAATAACACTGTCTTGCTATTGTCTCCAAATGCCAAATATGGACCCACATGGAGTAGGACCCTTTATACGGACTTTGTTGATGAGGCAGGATGTGCATCGTTCAAGTTTGCTTTGGGATGCTCATTTGGAAGGCGAGGTATGCACTTGTTCAATATATGTAGTCGAAAGATTTTTGGAATTTAACTTTGAAGTGTAATTATTATGTGGTACTGTAATTATTATTAATACTACGCTGCTCTATTTGCAGGAAGTGCCAGGTGTATTGACTTGTCATCACCGAGAGAAAGGTCTGCTTGAAGGTGGGGTAGATGGGTTAGATCCATGAATTGTCGCTTATATCACTGATGTGAGGTTAGATGGGCTACTTCGGGTCCCACATATGGACATTGACCACGCATTGATCACAGCATTGGTGGAGAGATGGCGGGCGAAGACGCACTCATTCCACTTGCCCCACGATGAGATGACCATCACACTACAAGATATGGATGTTATAATGGGGGTACCTGTAGATGGCTTGCCGTTGGTGGGATGTACATCCCCGACGGTTAATTAGCATGACGTCTGTAGTAGATTGCTAGGGCATAGGCCGTCAGAGAGAGAACTTGGTCGTAATAAGAACACTGGAGTGATGGAAGGGCCTAGGGTAAAAGCCAAATGGCTTGAGGATCGGTTTAGCAACCCTCTCCCGGTTGACGCCCCTAAGGAGCTTGTGCAGAAGTATGCTCGGTTTTACATAGTGGAGTTGTTAGGTGGTACGCTATTTATGGACAAGTCTGGAGAACGGATCTCAATTAGGTATCTGCAATTTTTCGATCCAATCAGCAACAGAAAGAAGTATAGTTGGGGTAGTGCAGCACTAAGTTGGCTCTATAGACACCTCTGTAACGCATCAGAGAAGACAGCCAAGCAGATCGGCAGTGCACTGCTATTGGTGCAGTTATGGGCGTGGGCGAGGTTTCCCAACATATGTCCTGTGATGAGGCATCCACACCAGGCACTGCCTCCAGGTCTACTTGCTGTCAGGTATGTAGCATTTCAGATAGTTATCGTTTTACATTTCCTCGTTAACTTTGTTCGCATAGGAATTATGTAAGTAATTAATATGAAGGTTATGTCTATATTGTTTGCTAGATGGAAAGAGGCTAAGATAATAACTGAACATTCAATGCACGTCCTACGTGCCTATCGTGTGTCGCTTACTTCACTACGGCCAAGTCAGGTATCGTGTCTTACAAGTGGGAACTGCTTTGGCATGTAGTTGTTGTACTTACAATTCACTTTGAAATGAATAAACATTTTTTATTTCAGAGTTACATGTATTGTTCACATTCGTTACATATTTTTTCTAATTATATTGTTAATATGGTTGTTTGCATCTGTTGAATCATTGCAGATTGTTTGGGAGTTGTACAGAAATTATTTGGGTCCTTTGCCCGCATATTGTATGGCAGGCCAACACATATGGAGGTCTATTGTGCCGCTCATACATTTTTGGGTGGTTGAAGGCCAACATCCCCAACGTGCTCTCCGACAGTTTGGGATGAAGCAAGGCATACTTGTTGATGTTGAATCTTCAATTGAACTGCACAAGATCACCTTCCAAGGCAAGCACCATCAAGATTGGGCCGAAGTACATGCCCCGCATATTGCTAAATGGGTTGCGCAGCCACAATTGCCGATGCACCGGCCTTTCATGGGGAGATGAGCTACAATGACGAGTACATGGTGTGGTTTCGTCCCCGCACTGTTCGCCATATTACAAAAGAGACTTCGTACTGGGACACTTTGGTAAATTTACAAAGACTGTTTCGTTATAAATGTACCTTACTTCGCATAGTTTAGTTCAACCCACTAACACTATTCTTGTATATTTATGACAGGTTGAATCGCAGTTGAGCATTATAGCGAAGTGCGAACCAGGGTCTGAAATCTACACCGACTCTATTATTGCCTTGAAAGCTGTTGAAGAGATCGGTCGATTAACCTTGGACTATGCACGTGATGTGGGCAACATATGTGAACCGGCTGTAGGGCGTGGTCAGCAAGCAGGTAGACCTCAAGGGCATGGAGGCCGTCAATCTAGGCAGCGTCATACATCTAGTCGGCCTCCCACATCTGGTCAGCGTCACACACCCGTGCCCACATCTAGTTGACGTCCCACATCTGCTCAGCGTCCTACATCTGGTTCGTGTCACACACCCGTGCCCACATCTAGTCAGCGTCACACACCCGTGCCCACATCTACTCGGCGCCACATACCCGTGCATGACCATACCATGGAGGAAGCAAGTCAGACAATAGATGAGATGTGTTTGGACACTGTTTATGACATAGGCTCCATGGCACACGATGATGCCCATGGAGACACATCTGGGACCCCATCCATGAGGAGCAATGGTACCTGCCCACCCACATCCCCTAGTACATCTCCGTTGCCCACCACCTGTATGTCTCCCCTACTGACTACCGGCCCTGCCCCCGCAGTTGTACATGGTAGAGATGAGATGAGGTTCATGCCCACTCCTGGGCGACCCACCCCTGTTGCTGTCCCCCCTGATTTTGTGCATACCGAGTTCATCCAGACACAGATACCCACCCCCCCACCAGAGCCTTCGCACATCGAGGATCGGCCGCGAAGGCCGCAACGCACACGGACACATCCTCTTGACTGTGGGACTGGACATGGTACTATAGTTTGATTTGATACCGATTACATATACATCGCTTTATAGTTAAATCATTTGCATATTAATATTTGCTTGTGTTGTGTTCTTTTCAGGCAAGGTGAGACCAGTCAAGGAACCGGTGAGGAGAAGAAAACGAGAATGATTCAAGAATGGGCAAGAATTTGTGCTACTTTGGGTTTGTAATGGTATAGGATCTTTTTGTCATGTATAGGATCTTCTTGTCCTTTGGTGATATATTTTTTGTAGCACATATATTTTGGCAATGAACATGAAGATTTGGGCTTACAAGCTGATATATTTTTTGTTCATAACTTGCAAAATTTTGTCAATGAACTTCAAAAATTTCCATTTGAGATCTATAGAATAACTTATGTAAGTTATTTTTCAGTTGCACAACTGTTTTTTTGCTAGTAAATTTAGGAAAAGGTGGTATTTGGCCAAAAGGTAGTCATGTCTATAATAAAAACTAAGATACACTTCAGCTCAAGAAAAAAACCCCTTCATATAACATTCTTTTTGGATTGGTTCATTTGCTATATTAAATTTTTAAATTTTGTCATTGATTTGAGCCTAAATTGTGAGGGGGCAGGACTTGTTATTAGTAATTAGGAATTGAGTTTAGAAAGTTTGTTGCTGGATAAGCTTCCTTAGAAAGGTGAATTCCTAGAAATTATTTGCTTTATAGGTTCACAATTGTTCTATGGTGTGGGAATAGAAGTATTTAAACAATTAGGTGTGGAGATGATATCTTAGAAACTGGCTGGCGGTACAAGAAAGAAGCTACATTTATGCAGATTCTATCCCTTCAGACCTGGAAAAGAATCAATTCAACCTGAACACTCACTGATTGGAGGACCTGGCTTCTCAAGGGTAGTATATTGCAACAATACAGAAAGTCAAAAGATCCTAACTTATGGCAACAATTATCTCAGAAGTACCAAGGTTAGTGTCTTGCACTTAGATCCTCTTGGTTTTACATTTTCTGCTGTAAAAAATCCTGTACTTTGCTACAGAAAACATCGCAGTTCACTCATAGAATGGTGATATTTTTGAGCTCTTCTGCTCAAGGTAATAATGTAAGTTTTTGAGAGATATATGGCTGAAGTGACATATTTTCATTTTACAGATCTTATAAATTTTTGAATATTTTGGAGTTTAGTAGTGACATATTTTCGCTTCGGGTGGTCATCTCATTCGAGATATCCTATGCATTGTAAACTCCTTTGTGAGTACCTCTTTCTCTCATGTCTGTAGGCAGGGCAATACTGTTGCTCATGCTCTGGCCCAGAGAGCTAGACATTGTTCCCCTATTTCAGTTTGGTTGGACTCCTATCCAACGGACATTATATCTTTTGTATTAGCTGATTTTCAGCCTTGATTTATTAAAGTTCCTGGTCTCTTTCTCAAAAAAAAAAAAAAAAAAAAAAAAATGTGCCTTGGGGGCAGATATATCACTTCAACCACGCTATGATGGTAGATACATTTTTTGAATTTAGCCAATGGAGTAAAAATTGGATTTATGTAGCTGGTCCTAGTTAGTTAGGATCAAGTGTTTTTTTTTTAGTTGATATTGTGAATTTGTGCTATATTTTTTATTTATCTCTTAATTTCATTTTGCATGTGATATCTTCTTCCATCCTAATGTGAAATTAAGTTTGTCTATCCTAATGTTAAAATGTGCTGTGCTTTTTGTTGTCTGGTTTTCTGCCCTATCTATGCTTTAGATATGATTCCTATTTTAAATTGCTGAGTTTATCCTTTTTCTTGTTAATTTGCATAGGTGATGCATACACACATGCTGTATCTCTTGCTCTTGAGAAAGCTTTGAAGGTATGCTGGGTTGCAACAGGTTTTGTTCTAACCTCTGTGTTGTTTGTAATTGATTTTTTTGGAATTCATTGCTGATCCTGTAGGTATCAATCGTATGTTTTTGCTTCGGTTTGAACTCTTCCAGCTTAAAGGTAATGCTGGTTCAAAGCAACAGCATGTATGTGGTTGCAGCCTTGTCCGAGTAAGGAAATTTTATGGTTACCATTCATCTGAAGAGCTTTTTGTGCAAATAGATCTGTATCCAAACATTATACTATCTCTCTTAGAGTTCTCTTATATTCATATAATAGTTAAGAATATATTTATTGAACTCCTTGACAAAGATATAGCTATTATCCGCATGTTGTCTCCCATGTTGCCAATCTTCTTTTGGTACACGTCCTGAACCTTTGATGCTCAGTTGTTTTTTGGAATCCTTTTGTGGTTCTCTTTTTTCTTTTTCATCAACTCGTTTATCGATTCTTTCTCACTTAGTGGAGCTTTTTTCCTTTGCCACTGCTCTTTCATGGCATTTTAAAAAAAAAAGTTCTATCATGGCATTTTCATCTTCTGTATGATACAAAGATTCTTTACTTTAAATGCATAGTTGTAAGCTTAAGGTTTGTGTTGTAGGCTTTTAAGAGTGATGTATATTAATCACTGCCCTCCTTTCAAAAGTTGCAACCAATTGGTTGGTATTTGCTGTGACTTTTGCAAGTTAGATTAAGAAAAGTATTGTTTGTAGAAGTTTTTGTGCTGTTCTTGCTAGAAGTTTACAGCCCCATGAATTGCATATTCCCTTTATTCTCCAGTTTCGGGTAAATGCATCCCTATGATTGAATCATTGAGGATTTTTTTTTTTTGGTAGATGTCCAATAAAAAATAAAACCGTGGTTCCCCAAATGAATCTTGGTTTTGTGTTCCTCACTATACATGTATGAGGTGAGTTCCATTGTGATGCTTGTGGCTGACTCTCGATTGAGATTCATTATTGTGCAATATTTGAATTTGTATGTGTGTGTATGTATTTGGCAGGTTGAATTTGACAGGTTCTATATGTGTGTGTGGATCAGAAAAATTGGCAGGTTCTATATACGTGTGTATGTATTTGGTAGGTTGTTTGGAATAGTTGTTGAATTTGACCAAAAAATAAAAAGTTTGCTGGAAAGAAATGATAAAGGCCAGGGAAAGATATTTGACAGGTTCTTTTTTTTAAAAAAAATTGGTAGTGATTGTACTTTGAACCCTTCTAATGCTAATGCTCTAAGGCACGTCCTCTAATCTCCCAATCCTTTTGAACTTTTGATCCAAGATACAGAAAGTGATTGTACTTTGGTATCTCTCTTTCATGAAATTTTACTATTTCTCCATTTCTATAAGCCTTACTAAGCTCTCTCTCTCTCTCTCTCTCTCTCTCTCTCTCTCTCTCTCTCTCTCTCTCTCTCTCTCTCTCTCTCTCTCTCTATATATATATATATATATATATATGTGTGTGTGTGTGTTATATTGTTCTGTATCAGGTATAACCGCTTTTGCCCATCACTTATTCTAACTCACTGTGGTTTTGTTTATTTGTTTATCTTTCATGCTTCATGTATAGTAAGGAACACCAATCAGGCAGATTAGTACCCGAGTTTTGTGGAGTCGGGTACTTCACAAAGTACTCGAGCTCCCCAAACTCGGGTACTAATCTGCCTCCCTAAAATGTTTTTTAAAAAACCCTAAAAACACCCCGATTGGTACTCGAGTTTACCAAACTCGAGTACCTCTGTCTCCCAAAAATTTTCTACAAACCTTGACCTTCTTAATAAACAGGCAGATTCGTACCCGAGTTTGATGGACTCGGGTACTCCACGTACTCGAGTTCTTTAAACTCGAGCACCAATCTGCCTCCCAAAAATGTTTTCTACAAAAACCTTGTCCTTTTTTTCAAAGCACCCCGAATTGTACCCAAGTTTGGTGGACTCAGTCCTGTGGAAGCTACTCGAGCTCCCAAACTCGGGTACAAATCTGCCTGCCAGAATTTTCCTTTAAAAAAGCTTGACCTTTATTTGAACCTCTCGTTATATAAATCACAAAAAAAATAACCGATTCAAATTAAATGACACACGGCAATTGAAATAGAGAGGTGATGAAAGAGAGTGAGGCGACGAAAGCTTGCGATTCGTAGATGAGAAGGAGACAGAGTTCGTACTGCCGGCCGCCTATCATCATTATTTTCCCACTACCGTTCGTCGCTTGCCGGACTTAGGGTACCGGAACCGGCACCGGAAACCTAAAGGTGCACGCAAGAGAGAGAACTACCACTGGTAAGTTTTTTTCTTTTCAAATCTAGGTAGGAAATATGAATTAGTGTTGAGAAATTTGGTTGGATTGATTTGTATTTAGGTATTTGGGTTACATTAGGTTTTGATTTGATTTTTTTGATTCGGTTTAGTTTCTCAGTATACAAAAAACTTTTGGGAGTTTTTGGATTCAATTAATTTTTTGTTTGATTTTGGTTCAATTCTTTACTTACAGGTATCTAAAACTTGACAGTAGATTTTATTGATTTGCGCTGGGTCATAATTGCTCTATTTATGAGGGTGGATTTACTCTGGAAAATGGAGCTTAGTTGCATAAGAATGAGAAATTGGGTGGGTCTTGCTGATTTTTCATTTCATGTTTGGGTTGGGGGGTCAATTTAACAGGGGACCATGAAATTATGTGATCCCCAATCCTACTAGTGCAAGTAAAATTAAAATTAAAATTTCAGGCAGCACAAGGTGTTGATTGTTCTAATATATCTATATATGGTTTTTACCTTTTGAAGGTACCCATATTACAATTATTTTGAAGACTACGACTAACTCAGAGAGATGGCAAGAAGTTTGCATCTGGAAAAATAATTAACTTGATGACAACTGATGCCCAGGCACTTCAGGTTTTCTCTCTTACCATTTGCATTATGTGTACATAATTTACTTCATAATTGGTCATTTACAAAACCTAATTCAGTTCAATGCTGAGTAAGTCTATTCATACTACCCTATACCCTCTTCTATTCTCTTATATTTGTAATGGGTGAGAGAATTCCTGGTATGAATGCTTAATTGGATGCCATTGTGTATCCAAAAAAAAAAAATTTGGATGCCATTGAAGGAATCTATAAATGCTGCAATTTCGTTTAATGGCTTTTGAAATTAATCTCACCAACCATCATGGCCACCCTTGAAAAACTCCACTCTTCTTCAATCTTTGAAATTTTCTGCAATCATTTGCGAAAAGTCACTAAAAGCATAATATAATTAAAAATTTTGTGATTGCTGTCATTTGGCTTGGTTCTACTTAAATTTTGTTCTCTGCAAATTATCACAAACACTTACAAAAGTTGCTAAAAGTATAGTAATCAAATTTTTTCCTGATCGTTAGGAATTGTCTTGCTTCTTTTCAAAATTCTGTTTACCAGCCTATTTTCTTTCATCAAATTATTACCTATTAATTTTTCAATATTGAAAATTTCTTGAAATTTGGAAATTTTAAATATTGGATTCATCACTATTGGAGCCTGAAGTCCACATGCTAATTCTTGGCCTCTGTGTTTCTTGAAACCTTCACTTATTGTTGTCAAATAGCTTCACCTGGTTTCTTGAACTGATACTGTAATAGTTCATGGATCTATTCTTGGCAATAGATTTTGTTGATTTGGGCTGAGTAATCATTGCTATATTTATAAGGGCGAATTTATTGTTGGAAAATAGAGTTCAGCTATATAAGAATGAGAAACTTAAGTGGGTGAATGTCTTGCTGATTTTTGTTTTCATGTTTGGATTTGGAGGTCAGTTTTATTGGTCCATAAAGTTATGTGATTCCCTGTTCTACTAGTGTAAGCAAAGTTTAACTCACTTTCTTATAAAGTTTCAGACAACACTTATTCCACTGAAGGTGTTTTATTATTCCAATATATTTCTATTTATATTCTTTTTACCTTTTGAAGGGACCTGCCAAAATTATAATTTAAGGCTAACTCATGAAGCTCAGAAGATGTTTCTGTCTGGGAAAAATAACCAACTTGATTAGAACTGATGCCAAGGTATTTAAATATGTTTTCTCTTTATCATTTGGGATTTGTATATATAATTTAATTCAAACTAGTGTGTATCTATATATATATTATAGAGTCACTGCGTTTTGTAGCCAATATGCATATCTACAAAAAAAAAAAAAAACTTCTAGTCTATGTAAAGGCATGCAATGTCAACTCCATGTGTTCATATGTAACCAAAACAATGTATAGATTGAGTCCAGTCAGATTGATGAATTGTAGTTTGACACCTCTTAATAAAAAAGTTATTGATAAGCTTTAGCTTGAACAGTGCAGAATGTCCTTTGCTTTGACGCTTTTAGTTGCTGACATGGATATAACAAACTAACTAAAATTTCAAAGAACTAAAAAAGCTAGGATGTTAAAAAGCTAATATTAGTACAAAACTAACAACACATGGATCCTCATTACTCAAGGAACTAAAAGATTATTCAATAAGTTAAATATCTTGCCTCAATACGCAGGTAATAGCATATCTATTTTGTTCAGATGGAGGAAATTTTTTTCATGGAGCTTTAACCCACTTTCAAGCCAATTGAAGAGCTGAAATTCTGTCATTTCCCCAAATTAATGGAAAAATGTGCAACGGGGAGCAGTGCCATATGGTCTAGGATTTCCCACATTCCAAATATCTATTTTGATGAATGTATTAAACATGAAGCAGTTTGAAGATCATGTACATTATTAAGATGGATGACTAGTAAGTTTTCTCCGACCTCATCCTCCTTTCTTCTCTTATACTTTCCTAAAACTTTGGAGTATTTTCATAATTTCTCCAAATTTCTTCCTTTGTCTCTTCAGTTTCCCCAAATATTTTTGTTTTTGGCTATCTTATAAATCAACGAATTTGTTGCCTCAATGTGCAGTCACTAGGGACATGTATATAATGTTCAGGCGAAGGAAAGATTTAATTAATTTAGGGATTTCTTTTCTACTGCCAAGATAATGGAAGTATATAAGATTGTTAAGTTTTCTTAAATCCTCTCTTCTCTTCTAATATATGAAGTACTAATTCAATCCAATAATTATATATCATTCATGCCAATTATCCACTCTTTCCTCTCACTTTTCCTACGACATTTTCTAACTTTTTACTTAGAATATGTTCCATCTTGATATTTTGATATTTTTAGTTTTCACATGTCGATACCATTGTATCAATGTTGTAAGCCACAGGTAGCACTTGGTTCAAATGCAATTGTTTCATTGAAGTGAGTTCTTTCAATCTCATCTTCTTCTCATTTGATTTCTTTCTTTCACAACCCTATTATGAATCCTTTCTTTTCAGTTCTTTTTCTTACTTTCAATTTTGTTTGCTGTTTACTAAATTTGTTGTTCATATACTTTACAGATTTTGGTTATCCTTCATTTCCAAAGTAGTGGCCATGTACTTCAGGAAAGGGAAAGAGTGGTCCAGGATTCACTCTATTCCAAATATCCAGAAAAACTTTCGGTTCCTATTCTAAGCTAGCTCAAAATAAAATAAAATTGGTATTTTCTCTCAAATGTCCTTTTTCTTAACTTGTCACTTTGGAATAAACTAGTTTTTCTTTTTTTCACTTACCATATTTCTTGTTCCCTTATTTTATTGAGATATCACTTTTATTTTGTTTCAAACTTGTATTTTAATGTAGTGCAAGTGTGCAACATATTTTGCTGTACAGTGTATCTAGACTTTCAAATTTTTGTTTCATTCAATCCCTTTAGTTTGTTTCTTATTATTTTTATGTATAAAATTCTCTTCTACTTGTTACCATTGCATTGACTTAACAGTAATGTATACATGAGCTATACATTTGCAAGAAGCCACAATCTGCGCATTGAGGGGGGTAGCTTTTAAATTTCAAAGCAAAACACCCAGATTGGTACCAGAGTTTTGTGGACTCGAGTACCAACCTGCATGGGAAAAAATTTTAGAAGGCCGTTTTTGGAAAACACCCAGATTGGTACCTGAGTTTGGTGGACTCGAGTACCTCACAGAGTACTCGAGCTCATGAAAGTCGGGTACCAATCTGCGTGGGAAAAAAAAATTTTCAAAACCTGTCCCATTTTTTTGAAAACACCTAGATTGGTACCCGAGTTTGGTGGACTCGAGTACCTCACAGAGTACTCAAGCTCATGAAACTCGGGTACCAATTTGCCTGGGAAATTTTTTTTTTCAAAACCTGTCCCATTTTTTTGAAAACACCCAGATTGGTACCTAAGTTTAGTGGACTCGGGTACTTTACAAAGTACTCGAGTTCATGAAACTCGGGTACCAATCTGCCTAGGAAAATTTTTTTTTAAAACCTGCCCCATTTTTGGAAAACACCCAAATTGGTACCCGAGTTTGGTGGACTCGGGTACTTCACAATGTACTCGAGTTCATGAAACTCGGGTACCAATTTGCTTGGAATGAACCTTTTTTTTAGTGCAGTCATGCCCATTTCACAGCAACTGTCACAGCCCCAATTTCTGTAATGCACAATCTTTACAAGAGTAAACACTGCCAAAACCCATGAAACAAATGCACAAGGTGAATCCATAACTAAAGATGGCTTATAATAAACAATTAGCCACCATTTTAACAATTGCAGATTTGCAACAAACAATTTTAAAATTGGTACAACTAACTTCAGATTAATAGTAACAAATATAAAAGTCATTTGTAGCAAAACTGTCTAATCCATCGATTTGGCATGATCCAATTATTTGTGAACAACATTATCAATTTGCAGTCATTCATCACCCATGCTTTCCTATGCATTTCTGAATTATCAATTTGCTGTCATTCATCACCCATACTTTCTCATGCATTTCTGAAATTGGAGACCACCACTTTCAACATGTAATCAGCTGCTACAACCTCCAGGTCCTCTAGCTGGTATTCATCTTCATCACCCATGCTTTCCCATGCATTTCTGAAATTGGAGACCCCACTTTCAACATGTAATTAGCTGCTACAACCTCCAGGTCCTCTAGCTGGTATACATCTTCAACAGCATCATCCTCTGTCTCACCAGTGGTTGGATCAACCTAATAGTATTGCCAAATGCATAAGTTAATAAAACAACTTTGATATGTTAATGATTGACTTAAATTTTCCATATCCCATCCTTCATTTTGATCATTAGAAGTTAAGAATCTATGCATGGAAACAACCTCAGATACTGCACCAGTTGTTGTTTTAACTAGACAAAGTAGGATACCGAGACTAAAGATGTAGAAAATAAGCTTCTTGAGTCTTCACAAAGCAAAATTTATGACATCATTTTCTATGTTTTTGCCTAAATGAAATTAGCACATAAAGCCCATAAACTCTTATCATAATAGCAAGCACAAACCAAAACCCAATTGGATAATAAATAGTCTTGGTAAAATTTAAAGAAAAGAATATGCGTAATAATTCATTGAGAGAAAAAAAAAATATCTCAATCACTCGAGATATTTATTTATTTTCCTTCTAATGCTCCAAATGGCAATGCTAATGACTTTTTGTATGCATCCTATAGGGAAAGTAGCTTATATTATAAATGTCATATTTGGTCCTTAAAATTTTATCCAATTTCTCTTAAGTTTTAAAAATACATAATTGAATGGCATATATCATGCATTTTGTTTCAAGTTGCATTTAAAAGGATGTAATGGTTCAAACTTAGCATACCTACTCCGCGAGACCACCACTTGTCGATACCTCGTTCCGCTTAGGGCATGTTCTTCGGTTATGCCCCTCTTGGTCACACAACCCGCATTGCACCTTCCTCCCCCACTCCTTCCATGGTGTGGTTCTCAGCCGATTCCCGCCCTCATCCATCTCATTCCTGATTCGTGTTGAGACAGGGCGACCTTTCTCTCGGATTAATCGGGGGTTAGGGAGGACCTTTTGAGTTTCTTTAGGATCCGACCATGATAATCTATCTTTCAATGCAGGGAAAATGGGAGCATAGCTTCGGAACAGTGCGTCCACGTTATAGCATGGGTCAATATATTGCTCTGCATCATGTCGATACCTAATACAAACTGCAATGAGATGTGAACATGGTATCTTGTACAGTTTCCATTTTTGACACGTGCAAGTTCTTTGCAGCAAATTAACTGCATGTGTGTGATCCCCATGTCCAGCAGTCCCTGGATTATGCGATGTATCTACTTGATATGATTGTTGTTGTGCGCTCAATCTCATCACCTTGTGATTCTCCGCCTTCACCTTATTTCTCATGAAGATATCCAAGGCATATTTAGTCCATTTTTTTCCTGAATTCAACTGCTCTATGCTCTTATTGCGATGATCATCAAAGTAAGCATTCAGTTTGAACCATGTATATTTCACCATTACCGTAATAGGTAGGCTACGAGCACCCTTTAGAACACCATTGAAGCACTCAGAGACGTTTGTAGTCATCGCCCCATAACGGTAACCGTTGTCAAAAGTTAGAGCCCATTTCTCTTTGGGCACATCCTTCAGATATTGGTGCGCATCTCGGTTGATATTCTCAATTAAATCAAAGGTGGCATTGAACTTTCGCTCATGGGTAGCACTTGCTGCCCTCCATACTAGATATTTTAAAGTTTCATTACTCCATCTACTATTGACGTTACAGCATAGATGACAAAGGCAGTAACGATGTTCTATCATGGGAGGCCGCAAGGAAAAGTCTCGATTATTGTCTCTGAAGATAGCTTGAATCCCAGGGTGTCGGTCAGATATGACACACAGGTGTCTTCAGTCGGTAACATACCTTCTTATACAAGCTAAGAACCAACCCCAAGTCTCTGTGCTCTCACTCTCGACAACAGCGAAGGCTAGTGGATAAATCTTATTATTAGCATCTGTCGCCATTGCAATCATCAATTCCCTTTATATTTTCCATACAAGTGGGTTGCATCAATGCTAGTCACAGGCCTACACTCCTTGAACCCAACAATACATGGATGAAACGCCCAAAATACGGACTTGAATGTACAGGTTTCCCCTTCATAATTATCGTCCACTAGTAACTTATACTTTGTACCCGGACTTGCATCCTTAAGTCTTGCCAAAAAACGTGGCAACTCTACATAAGACTCCTTAAAATCCCCGTATATAGCTGCAACGACCTTTTGTTTGGCATCCCATACCTTGTATGTGAACCATAATGATTACGTTAGAAATGAATACAAGTTAAATATTTATAGTTGAGAAAAACAAATCAAGACTTGTAACGCTATAAGATGAAGATAATATTTCTTTCTCCTTATTCCTTTTTTTTCTTTTTCTTTTTCAATTTCAATTTTCATAATATAAAGTATTCATGGGTTTTGGGAAAAAATATCATGCTTATACTTCACAGAAGACTGATGTGTCTACATTGTATTGAAAAAATAATGCAAGTTAAAGAATACCTTGTAGTGAGATACTTTGTGTTTTAAGTTTGCCAAAGTAACGTGGCGTAAGTTCTTTATCTTATACGTAGGGTCTTCTTGTATATAGCACTCAAGTACATATGCTAGGAACGCCGAATCAATCATCCGACCATCATGAGCATTCTGAATTTTGTCGCACGTGTGGAGGCCCTTGCATTTTGCGATCTTCCAAACATTGTCTCCCTTGCAACAAATCGCATGGACTGGCGATGGACTGGAATCATCCTCGAAGCTCACCATAAGCCTCTCTGAGTCTGAATGCTCAGTTTTGAAGCTAAAATTCTCTCGCACTGCGTACCAGGTCAACGCATGTCGCATCGCCAATTTAGTCGCAAATACCATCCCTTTGATTGGTTGCTCCCCAGGCGTCCAACTTGATACTTCCCCTTGCATAACCGGTGATGGATCAAACATATTATCCCAAATGTTTTTGGTGAACCATTTCGATGTAGGATCAAGACCAGGGCATGTGTCTCTATTCTTTTCTACAACCACATCTTCGATATGATCAACATCCTCATGTTCACCCATGGTATCTAGGAACTCCTCGAAGTCATCCCTAGTAACATCAATATGGGTTGCATCATCACCAAGTCTGTGATCATCTTCATTTTCGAATGTGCCCCCATGCAGCTCATCATGAGATAAATGCTCTCCTTCATGCACTTCTTGAGGCCTTTCCTCCTCCTCAGTTGAGTTCACATGGGGAAATGTCTGTCACGGTTCACTGCCATACCCATCTCCTGTATTTTTTGCACACCCTTGATAAGACTGTAATGGTATTGAGTCGATGTGCTCATCTACAGTTCCATCCACAACAGTATGTTGTGAACCCTCTCCAGCCTCTACTATGGCGGGCTCAATAGTGACATAGAGCTCCGAAGCAACGAATCCTTTCACCACCATTTGTCCAACAAATTCCCACATCATCTTCACTTCGGCGTCACCCGATAACTGTAGTGAATTGTAGAAAACCTGGGTGCCTACAACCAGGTAAGGTGCTCGATACATGATGGAGATGTTATGCCTAGACCGGTCTAACCCTATCGCCTTTAATATTCTTCGTTGCAAGTTCATAAGGCCTATCTCACGCTTTACCCTAACACATTTTTGCTTTTGGTTTGAGCCTTGGTATGACAACCCATGCAAGTCATGATAATACGTCTCTCCATTGTAGTACACATAGAAAATGTGAAAATCCATCACCGACCTGTTATTAACAATATTAAAAGTTGTCATAATCTATAAATATCTACATACATTTGGCATATGAAAAAACCAATTTATATTCAAACTCAACATCCTCAACTTTGTGTATAGACATAGAAATAATTGAATCGAAAATCATAATGTGCACTTAACCATATATATTTTATACACATATAAAATAATAAAAGGTCAACCATTTCAACTTTATTTTATTAAGCCAATTTCTTTGTTCAATAATGATTTGATATTATTATGAACACCCTTATTACTGTAAAAGTCAACAAAATATCATATTACCTCTATCTATCAACCTATGAGTTTTATAAAATTAAGCCACACGCAGGGGCGGAGCCAAAGGGGGGCGAGTGGGCCACATGCCCCCCTCACTCCTGCTAAAAAGTCTATTATATATATATGCTTATGTAAAGTGAGTTAGCTTCTGGCATAGAATAGAAAAGCAAGGAAACAGTTTTCCCATACAAACTGTACAAACATCACATGAAATAAATATGCAAATAACAAATCTTCCAATTGAGAAAGTTTAGAGACACAACAAAATCTCACCATATTTTCACAATACTCATGTTTTTTGTTCAGATGAATCTTAAAATAATTTTATTTTATTTTATTTTATTTTTTTTTATTTTTTTTATCCTGACTAATGATGTACTAACACCTTAATTTATCGTAAAAATACTGTGAAATTTTGTGTTGTTATGAAAACAACTCCTCCCACTTTAATCAATCTGACACAATAAATGCCACAAAACTGAAATTATTAAAGCGGATTACACTTTTGACCAATATCAACTCTTTTTATCTTGACATTGAGTTCACTACCTAAATTTACTACTTTTCTCATTTGAAGTTCTGCTCGTGGAGCTCCAATTACACACACACACACACATATATAATAATAATAATAATAATAATAATAATAATAATAATAATAATAATAATAAAATATCATTGTTTTTTAAATTGACAAAAAAGTTTTACATATATATAAACTATCTCATCTGTAAAATATTTAGGGCTTGATTGGTAATAATTTCGTTTTTCCTGTTTTCAAAGCAGTATGACCTATGAAAATAATTTTCAAAACGCCAAAATATATATATATATATATATATATATATATATATATATATATATATATATATTTGGAAGTCCATTTTTTCTTTTGAGGTTCTTAATTTTTTTAATTTATTTTTACAAAAAATAATGTGTTGATACCCTTTTTCTGTTGGATAATCATAAGCTTCAAAATTGAAGTGTGAAATTAAAGCTTATGTACCTTTTTTTTTGCTTGTTGGGGGGAGGGGGGGTGTAATGATAAGCTTCAAAGTTGAAGTGTGAGAATTTTTTTTCTAATAAATAAATAAATAAATATATATTTAAATTTTTTTTACGTAATGTCTAGATACCCTTTTTTGTTGGATAATGATAAGCTTCAAAATTCAACTGTGGCAATACAACTGATGTACCCTTTTTTTTGGGATAATGATAAGTTTCAAATTTGAAGTGTGAGAATTTGTTTATAATAAAGATAAACTCCTTAATTTAAGAGATAGAAGAGTTTCAACAAATCTGTGGGGTCCATTGTTTCCAATTTATTTACAACTATACCATTAAAAACAATTTTTTCTTTTTTTTTATCTTGAAAATATTTTTGAAAACTTTTTTTTGAAAATATCAACCAAACAATAAATTCAAGTGTGACACCCACTATTTTTTGGTTTCTAAAACAAAAATTTATATTTAAATCCTATTACTAAAGACGCCCTGAAATTCTAGGTGAATTTTTTAATCAAATTGTAAAATATCATCAAATTAATACGAACTTTGACAGGTATGTTAAGAAGAATGAGAACTTACAATCTAATGATGAAAATGTTAAAATATTAATTTAGTAAGCAGTTTTGATCTTGTTCAACTTAAAATGGTGCAACTCTATGAGATGTTACACTACTTCATAACTTCTTATTTAAGTAGTATTTTGATGAATGAACTATTAGATTATATTATCTTTTTATACCCTCCATGCCTGCAAAGTAACAAGATACTTAGAGATCAATAGCTATCTCGTGATAAAATTTGTACTTTTTAAAAAATTTGATATTATACAGAAAACATTACGATATGGATTATATACTAAATAATTTATGATTACAATAAATTTGACATGCATGTATAAACAATGAAAATATATAATTCAATAATGAGGTTTTAAAAATAGTGATCCAATAAAAAAAAATAGAGACATATAACATCACAAATAGTCACATAAAGTGTAAATTGAACTCCTCTCTCTCTCTCTCTCTCTCTCTCTCTCTCTCTCTCTCTCCCCATTGGATTCCTTGTTCTCTATATTATTAACATGATTGTCAAATTTTGTGTTAATCATGGGTTATTTACTATACTATGAAATCCAAAAACTCATAAATATGCATGATTGTTTTTCAATTAATTATTTTCTTGCATTATTCTAAAATACAAAAAACTTGAAATTTAAATATTTTAAATACAAGATAGTTATGCCCAGAGTTTTGTAACTGAATTGGTTGACACATTTTGATATTCCGTAAGATTTAAATCTCTCCTCTTTTCAATTAGAAAATTGTGCTAGTATTAGGGTGAAAATTAGGAATGAGCTTGGTCAAGTAATGGACTCTCTATCACAATTATAGAATCATATATGTATATATATATATATATATATATATATATAATATGAGACAATTATTGATTTCTAACTTTTAAACAAATTTCCAAATAAGGAGGATATAAGGAAAAATGTAATCCAATAAAATTCATTAAAATACATATACAAGAAAAAAAATATATTGAATTATAAATTATCATAAAATTTTACACCAAGTTCCCAATCCATATATATTTAATGGATTTTTTTTTTTTTTCAAAAAGAGGATAATGCATTTACCAAAATCCAATCAAATTATTTTCTTGAATCCGATAATCACGTGACACTAACGTTTTGCTTATGTTCAAGATGTGGACCAACTGAGCAACTGTTTTTTTTTTTTTTTTTTTTTTTTTTTGAGAAGATATCGACCAATCGTTAAAAGTTAAAACCCGTCAAATATATAGATATATATATCAGCAGTTGTACATATATATATATATATATATATATATATATATATATATATATATATATATATCATTGAGTTCACTTACAATCATGTTATATATATCAGCAGTTAATATTGCAAATTTCAAGACATGAAACTCATGCACAAAAATCTCATACGAACACAATCTAAAAACTAAGCATTTTACTCTCACTATTGCAAAAATGTCATATCTAAAAACTAAGCATTATTACCTCTATGTACTGGTCACAACAGGGTTTGCCCAAAGAATAAATGTACAGCATGTTGGTGGATGGAGACACTGAAAGTAGACTTGCAGATGGTGACCCAAGAGTAAAGTCTATGCTTCAAATTTCTGACTTGCACATGGAGGAATGAGAGAGTTTCTGACTCATAGACACAAATGGAAAAGAGACAGAAATGGAAAAGAGTACACACAGATAGCTGGTTCTGCTTAAAAGGTACTCGAGCTCAAAGAACTCGAGTACCATTTATTGTGCATGTCCTATTATAGTTCACATCAGTAGTAGTTGGTTGTGTAATAAATGAAAAGATGGTACTCGAGCTTCATGGGCTCGAGTACTGTGTAAACAGTACTCGAGCCCATGAAGCTTGAGTTCTAAGCCAATATTTACTTCCACCTTTTCCACGCCAGCGTGCCACGGTGGAATGGAAAAATTGGGTACTCGAGCTCACCAAGCTCGAGTACCACAAAAAGTGATAGATCTCCAATTATTTCCGAAACAGTGTTCTCTTACTAAAAATTTCAAAAAAACATGGTATTTGGCCATTTTGGCCATTTATAATATTCTCAAATTAGTATACTAGCTTACATAAGACTATTAATAAAAATTTAAATTACAGATTAGAATTGTTTGTGAATACATTAACTTATAGTAAGTCAATGCACCCCGTCAAACAAATATATCATGGTGTTGAATGGGTGCCCCATGCCCCACGTTTGGTTAAAAAAAGAGAGAAATTTTTACACCGTGTTGTTTGGGACGCATGACATGCATCTGTCATCTTGTTTTCGGTGGCTTCCTCTTCTTTTCCTCAGTTGAAGTTTACTTCCCGTTTACGTATCTTGGACAATGAAAGGAATTCGCACGCGTATTTGCGCATATATTTTAATAAATCAAAAATATAATTTAGGTTCTTACATTTTAGAATTATGTTCAATTTAGTCTCTACTTTTTGTCTATATTACAATCAATTTGCAGACATTTTACTATTTTAGGTCCAAATTGATTGTAGGCATGATTGTCAGAATCATGAGTGGGATCGTGCAATCCTACTAAGCTAAAATGACTAGAATTGATCCTGTATTTTCAGGATCACATGTAGAAAATCAGAGGGATTGTGTAGGATCGAAATGATCCTACGATTAAGAAAAGCAAATGCCCAATCAACTCGATGAACAGAAGCGATCCAATAGACCCTAGACTGACTTGAAATGTAAAAAACGTGAACTAAAAAATAAAGCCTCACCATGGTGGCTATGATAAGAATTTTAGAACAGATGATATTATCTTCACTTCACCATTATTTCCATATTGCATTTGGATTTTATATTATGGTTAGCTAGTTGCTATTTACAAATTTATTTTGGATTTTGAACTTGGAACTTAGAAGCTCATAAAATTTTCCCAATTCTGTTGATACTTGATAGTTATTTTGGCACTTGGTTACTAGTTAAACATTTGGTGAACTTTTTGGATATATTATGTAAAAATTTCAAATTGCATTAGTTTTTTTAGTATATGTCGCATCTTACGATTTACAATTCAATCCTATGATCCCACTGACCTCTCATGATCTTACATAGAAAATAACATAGACCAAAATGTAGAACCAAATTAACAATGACTCTAAAACGTATGGACTAAAATGGTATTTTGGATATATAGAGAAAAAGGAGGAAAAGATGAGTCTGCATTCTAATGTGTCCAGTGTAGTACACTAGACACAATCTTAACCCCAAAGTTACTACCAATGTGTTTTTTTGTTTGTTTCCCAAAACATAGTAGGATCTAGGGCTGTCCAACCCACCCGCCCGTACCCGACCCACGTTCACCTGATCTGATTGCTCCGGCTGTCAGACGTAGGTCCCGAGCTCCAAAACCCGATGCTGACAGGTCGGTTTTGAGTCCCCTCCTTCAAAACCAGTGAAACCCAACCCGCCCGAAGACATCAAATTCTGGCAAATTCTACAACGATTCCAACGAGTTTTCAACTTGATTTTGCAGATTTCGGTGACCAAAACAATCAGGTCCGGCATAGATACACCAGATCTGGCGATTCTGGCACAATTTGGGGGGAAAAATCATCGGATTTGACGAAATCCTTACCGGATCTTGGCCGGATTGGGCGAGATCTCACTAATTTTGGCCGTTTTTCTGTGTTTTCAATCGGGTTTCGGCCTCACCCAAAACTAATGCCACCCGCCGGTGAACCGACCCGTAACACCCGACCCTCTTAACGGGTCGGTTGCGGATTAGGCATCTGCCTACCCAATCTCTTACGGGTCGGTTGCGAGTTGGGCACAAACTCGATCCGCCCGACCCGTGGACACCCCTAGTAAGATCTAACGATTCACATTTCGATTCTATGATCCATGATCCCATTGACTCTCACGATTCTACATAGAATCCTAGTTTCGACAACTTTAATTGTAGGTTGAAATTAACATGGACCAAAATAATTGCTACTAAAATGTAGAGATTAAATTGATAATGACTCCAAATCATGAGGACCAAAATATTATTTTTCATTTATTGAAATATATGTGCAAATACGCGTACCAATTCCTTTCATTGTCCTTTTCTCTAAAAAAAAAAAATCCTTTCATTGTCCAAGAATCGTATACTTTGGATATATTATAAAGGAGGAAAAGACGAGGAAGCTAGCCTTTCATTTCTAAGCCCCTTGTTTTTACCAGGAAGATAGCCGGAAGATGGATACTTAGGAACTGATTGTACGCGTGAATGGCTGACATGTGATGTGAATACCAAACCCTCTCTGCCACCTGCAATGTCAAGAGGCCTTTTTGAACTTTTTGTTGTATCAGCAATGGAAAATGGAAAAGTATTTTATATCAAATGATACTACGTTATTTATATCAAAATTTACTAAATGAGAGATATGTGTATAAAAATAATTACCAACTAACACATGTCTTTCAATTGTTAGTAAGTTAGTTATTTTTTACTGATATATCTCACACTTATTAAATTTTTAGACAGCTAACATGGTATCATTTGATACCAAAAACCTTCTCCACCACAATATTTTGCAAATATGTGAACTCACTTTTCAAGTACATCCATCTCTTTTTTTAATTTCTTTTTCTTGCCTTTTTCTCTTCTTGAAATTAGAATCCTCATCAAATCTGCGTTCTAGCCTTTCATCTGCCATAATTTATTTTTCTTTAGATGCCAACTCAAATTGCTCTCTACCCATTTTTCTTATTGAGAAAAAAATTCCCTTTGTGTGTTAATTCTTCAAAGCTAATTGAGTATAACATATCCCTTTATTGTTGTTGTATATCTCTAGTATATTTCCAATGGCTTTGATTGGTACAGAAGGTGTCTTCTCCTCCTCTTCTTCTTCTATTGTTGTTGTACATCTCTAGTATATTTCCAATGGCTTTGATTGGTACAGAAGGTGTCTTCTCCTCCTCTTCTTCTTCTACCTCTATATGGAAATATGAATATGATAGCTTTCTTAGTTTTAGAGTTGCTAATACCCACAAAACATTTACAGATCATCTATATGCTACATTGAATTAGAAATGCGTAGTTACATTTAGAGAGGATGAAAAGCTCAAGCGAGGAACATTCATTAAAGAAGAGATCTTGAGAGTAATAAAAGAATCAAGACTTGCAGTTGTTATTGTCTCAAATGACTATGCTTCGTCAAGTTGGTGCTTGATTGAACTAGCAAAGATCGTTGAGTGCATGGAAATGAAGAAGCTAATAGTTCTACTAGTTTTCCACTATATGGATACTAGTGATGTGCGGAATTAGAGAGGAACTTTTGCTGAAGGGTTTGCTAAACATGAAATAAATATTACCACATATTTAAAAAATCTAATTATTGAATTGCATGTTCTTTACACTCTTAATACACATGTTAAATTTTGTATTAATCAGATGTTATTTTTTATATGATTTATAAATTTATATTTTATGAATGATTTTAAACTACAAAAACTTACAATTCAAACATTTTATTGATGACATAGTTATTGATCTTTAATTTTCTAGAAATTTTGGAAGTATGTGGGATATAAGAAGAAGATGTAATCCAATAATGGATTTATCAAAATTCAAATCCAATAAAAAGATATTAAATAAGGTTGTTGAAAGAAAAAAGAAAGCTTGGAAGAAAAGCTCAAATCTCAATCACAGAGAACTCTCTAGAATAGTTTGTTATTCCAAGCATAATGATAAAATGTACATTATGACTCCTTTTATAGAGTTCTACAATTGATCACAAGGGATCCCAATAACAATCTATAACTAACTTTCCTAACAGATTCGATAAATATCTAGTTTGTTACAAAAAATATTTGGATCATCGAAACACATTAGCAGCACAACCATGGAGGCTTGGCAGTCTTGAAGATCAGAGAACAGAGAACAGAGCGGAAGAAGAAAGCATGTAATGACGTCGTGTTGATCTCAGCATGAAACTCAACCTAATACAAAATGACATCGTGCTACTTAACCAAATGATGTCATTTGTCTTTAAATGAACAACGGCACCGTTTGATATATTACCGTTAAGTAGCCGTTGTGCTCATGTTTGAACCATATTCAGGGTTTGACCACTAGGTAGAGATATTTGGCTTCTCCCTCTTTCATCCCCCCTCAAAATCATGGGGAAGATAGGCAGCATGCTTTTGGCATGCAGAAATAGGAAATGAGTAGTGGGAAGGCCTTTAGTGAACACATCAACGAGCTGATCATCAATGGCAATGTATTTCACCTGAAGATCCTTGTGAAGAACTCAATCTCGAATGAAATGATAATCGACTTCAATGTGCTTTGTTCTAGCATGAAACATAGAATTGGAAGCAATGGCCAAGGTAGAATCATTGTCACACCAAAGTTTGCGGGGATAGGAGAGAAAGATGCCTAAATCCTTCAATAATTGACGAAGCCAACAAAGTTTTGCAGCAGTAGAGGCAAGAGCTCAATATTCAGATTTTGTGGTAGACCAAGAGACAGTCAACTGCTTCTGGGCACTCTAGGTAATAGGGTTGTACTCCAAATAGACCAAATAGCCCATAGTGGACCACCTATCATAAGGATCACCAGCCTAATTTGAGTTAGAAAAGGCTGAAAGTGACAAAGGACCAGGTTGAAGGAAGATACCATAGTCCATTGTGCCATGGAGATAACTGAGTATACACTTTGCAGCAATCAAGTGAACATCAGTGGGTTTAGACATGAATTGGCAAACCTGATGCACAACAAAGTTGAGATTAGGTCAAGTAAAAGTCAAATAATGAAGAGAACCCACCAAACTACGATAAGGATATGGATCTACGAGGAGAGAACCTTCATCAGGAACAAGTCTCAAGTGGGGAGTGCAAGGGGTTTTGGCAGGTTTAAAGTTAAGCATGTTATGCTTGACAAGTAGATTATGAGCATACTTAGCTTGGTGCAAGAAGAGACCTTTAGTAGTCCTTGTAATCTGAAGCCCCAAAAAGTAGTGAAGATCCCCAAGGTCCTTTAGTTCAAAAGCCTCACTAAGTTGCTTGATAAGGACATTGAGAAAGCAAGAGTTGTTACCAGTGAGAACAATGTCATCCACATAGACAAGTAAATAAACCAATAGCTTGCCTTACTTGAGAATAAAAAGAGATGAATCTGCAATGGAAGCATGAAAACCCAGATGTAGAAGTTGAGTGGAAAACCTCTCAAACCAAACTCGAGGAGTTTGTTTGAGAACATAAAGTGAGTTATGAACTTTACATATAAGTAGGATGAACAGGATCAATGTAGCCAGGAGGCTGAACCATATAGACTTCTTCTTTAAGCAGACCAAGGAAAAAATTATTTCTGACATCAAGTTGTCTCAAAGGCCAATTAAATTGAATTGCCAAAGATAGAATGATCCTCACAGTAGATGGCTTGATGACAGGACTAAAAGTTTCCTCAAAGTCCACACCATATTGTTGATGAAAGCCCTTAGCCACAAGTCTTGCTTTATATCTGCTTATGGAGCCATCACTGTTGTGTTTGAGTTAAAAAACCCACTTGCAGCCAACAGTATTTTGAGAAGGTGATGGTGGAACCAGTGTCCAAGTACCTTGTCTTTGCAATGCCTCAAACTCCTCATCCATGGTAGAGCACCATTGAGGAAATTGAGCACCAAACTTGAATGTGGGTGGCTCAGTGAAGGTGTAGTCAATAGGGGAAGGTATAGTAGTAAAGGCTTTAGGTTTGTGTATACCTGCTTTGGACCTTGTGACCATAGGGTGTGAATTTGTAAGTGGGATTACTAAAGGCTAGACAGGTGGGGAAGCAATACTAGGAGCTGTGTGTGAGGACTGTGCTAACTCAGAATGAGTAGTAACATGAATTAATGGAATAGATTCAGTAGGTGAGACATCAAATTGTGAAATTGGACTAGGTGAGACATCAAAATGTGAAACTAGACCAGGTGAGACATCAGGTGAAGGGTCTAAGGCAGCAGGCTGCAATAAAGGAGGTGCAAAAGTAGGTTGACTAGGGAGTGGTATAGGTAGGATAGGTATAGAGGTGTTTGGCAGGGCAGAGCTTGATGTGAAGCTAAAGATATAGATGAAATGGGATGGGATGTGTTTGCAGAATATGGAGCAGTGTGCAATAGAAAGGATAGCCAAGCAGGAAAGGTTGAAAACTAAGAGGTAATAGTAGAATTGAGAGAACTAGTGGATAAAGAAAGTGATTCAGGACCTAAAGATACAATTTCATTAAAAAGTACATGTCTAGAAATATAAATTATGTGAGAAGATGGTTCAAGGTAGATGCAGCCTTTATAATAGGTAGGATAGCCTAGGAAAATGCAAGGCTTGGTATGAGGCTTTAGCTTATGAGCATTATAAGGTTTGAGCAAGGGAAAGCAGATGCATCCAAATACTTGAACATGAGTTAAGTCTAGAACAGAATGAAACAATAATTCCCAAGGTGACTTATTATGCAAATTAGGTGTGGGAAGTCTATTGATAATGTGAGTTGCAGTAGCAATTTCATAAGACCAATAAGAGAGTGGAAGTTTGGAAAGAGATAGCATTGTAAGAGAACACTCAATGATGTGTCTATGTTTTCTCTCTGCAACACCATTTTGTTGAGGTGTGTGTGGACAAGAACTAATGAATGATTCCTTGTGAGGAACAAAACTCAGCAAAGGCTTTTGAAGAAAACTCCCCACCACCATCTAACCTAATAGTCTTGATTTTTGGATTGGGTTGATTTTCTATTGTGGCTTTGAAAAATTTGAAGACATGAAAAGCATCTGACTTGAGCTTAAGTAAATAAACCCAAACAGATTTAGTATAGTCATCAACAAAGAAAAGATAGTATTTGAAGTCATTGACAGAAATAACAGGAGCAGGACCCCACACATCACAATGAATGATTTCAAGAGGTGATTTTGATTGAACATTTGATCTTACAAAGGGAAGTTGATGCATCTTGCCACTAAGGCAGTGCTTACAATGTGAAGGAACAAAAGAAGTACATTTGAATACATCAGGATGTTCAAGGACAGAAATAGCTGAATGGAAAGCATTATCACTAGGATGACCTAGTCTATGGTGCCATAGCAACCATTTATTTGACCTATAAACATTGAAAGCTGAATGTGGAGCATGTTGTGCTGAGATGGGTTGAGAGGCAGATTGTGCAGAAGTGATTGGAGTGAAAGAAGGAAGCTTAGAGTAGATAGGATAGACACCATTCTCACTCAAACCCCTGTAGAGGAGTCTCCCCGTAGGAATATCCTGAATTTTGAGCTCATTAGCATCAAAATGACAAGAACAATTGTTGTGTAAGCAAAATTTGTGCACAGATAACAGATTCATTGCAATCCTAGGGACATGTAAAACATTTCTAAGAATAAACTTGTGATATTTGGTGTGGATGGAGGAGTTACCTATATTGCTGATTGGTAGTGCTTGACCATTCCCCACAGTGACTTGTTCAGCACCCTTAAATTGAGAAGGACTGGAAAGATTATTCAAGTTGGTTGTGAGATGGTCTGAAATGCTTGAATCAGCTAACCATGGATCTTGGTTGCTGATGGCAGCAGCATTAGATGCAGTTGCCATAACTGCAAGTTTAGTAGGTGGATTTTTGCCTTGATAAGAAAAATCCATCCTATGATAGCAATTTAGTGCAAGATGACCAGTCTTGCCACAAATTTGGCACACAGGATGATTATAATCAGTTCTAAAAGACTGATTTCCAAATTGAGAGTTAGTTTGACCCTGTTGTGGAGAGTAATTCTGATGAGAGGAACCACCATTGTTATTGTTGTATCTGCCACCACTTCTTCCTCTATTGGAGCCATTTCGACCCCTTCCTCTTCCTGAGTCTTGACTCTAAGAATTACTTCCATTTGGCCTTGAATTAGCAGCAAACATAGCAAAAGATTGAGGAATAGTCTTAAAATTCTCAACCATTGCAAGTTCCTCACTTTGCCACATAATGGAGAGTTGCTCATAAGCGATTGGATCACTTCTTGTACGTATAGCTGAGCAAAAGTGTGCAAACTCCTTGGGCAAGCCTCTAAGAACAATGCAGAGAAGTTCTTCATTATCAGCCACAACTCCTACTACAAGAAGCTTGTCTCTTGCAATCTTTGATCTTCTGCAAGAACACATTCACAGTGTCACTACCTTTCTTCAGGCTTTGCAATTCCAACTTCAAATTGAGAATATTGGCTCTTGAAGTAGAGGTGAATCTTTATTCCAAAGTATTCCAAACCTCTCGAGAGCTTGTGATTCCAACTACCAAAGAGAACACTTGTGGTGTTAGAGTGGAATTAATCAAAGAAAGTAAGGCCTTGTCTTTGATTTTCTAATCTGAATACTCAGGATTCACATTCACAATAGAAAGTCCTTGATTATCAAGGAGAAATTGTCATGGTTAAGGGACAGTGCCATCAATATGATCAAATAGTGAATAAGCTTCAAGAATGGTGACAAGTTGATGCTTCCATGGAATGTAATTCGTGTAATCAAGCTTGATTGACATCAGATTCAACATGTTTGATAGGAGTAGTAATGGAGATTGAAAAGATGGATTGTGAGATATGGAGGGTGAGCTAGTACTTGATGAGGAAGTTGTGGTGGAGGCAGTGGAAGTCATGGAAATTAGCTTTGATACCATGAAAGAAAAAAGAAAGCATGGAAGAAAAGCTCAAATCTTAATCAGAGAGAGAGAGAAAGAGAAGAAGAAGAAGAAGAAGAAGAACTTAGAGAACTCTCTAGAATAGTTTGCTATTCCAAGCATAATGATAAAATGTCCATTATGACTCCGTTTATAGAGTTCTACAATTGATCACGTGGGATTAATCCCAATAACAATATGTATCTAACTTTCCTAACAAATTCAATAAATATCTAGTTTGTTACAAAAAATATCTGGATCATTGCAACATGTTAGTAGCATAACCATGGAGGCCTGGCAGTCTTGAAGATCAGAGGACAAAGCTGAAGAAGAAAGCATGTAATGACGTCGTGTTGATCTCAGCATGAAACTCAACCTAATACAAAACAACGTCGTGCTACTTAACCAAACAATGTTGTTTTTCTTTAAATGAACAACGACATTGTTTGATATACTACCGTCAAGTAGTCGTTGTGCTCATGTTGGAACCAGATTCAGAGTTTGACCACTAGGCAGAGATCTTTGGCTTCTCCCTCTTTCAGTTGTAGCCTAAGGCTACAATAAATTTTGTAGCTAAATTTTGTTCTATATTTTTGATTGGGGATTTGGGTTATAGCAATTTAATTTTTCTTTTCAAATTTTAGTTCTATAAATTTTTTTTGATTGGGCTGGGACAGTGGGACAGAGTCCGTGGGTTTTCTTTAATTTTCAGATTTTAGTTCTATAAAAAAAATTTGGGTTTTTCATTTGTTTGAAAGGTCTAATATATTATTAAGAGGACCAAATTATGGACCAACATTTAAAAGCCAAAATTGTATTTTTATTTATTGAATTATATGCGCAATTAGTACCAATTCCTTTCATTGTCCAAGAAACGCGTCCCAATTCCTTTCATTGTCCAGGGAAAGTATACGTGAAGTAAATTTGAATTGAGGAAAAGACTGAGGAAGCCACTGAAAACACCATGACAGATGCATATTCCAGACAACACGGTGCAGAAATTTCTCTTTTTAACCGAACGTGAGGCATGGGGCACCTTTTTAACCGAACGTGACGCATAAGGCACCCTTTCAACAATCTAATTTTAATTTTTTTTATTAATAGTCTGTGTAAGTTTTTTTTTTTTTTTTTTTTTTTTGGGAGAGGGAGAGAGTTTTAATCTATAACGTCCGTTTTTTATAATAACTCTTTATCATCAGACTAAAACACCAATAAATTTTGGTGTAGGCAAAAATTGAACTCCAAATCTCTTATTCAATCATCAGAAACTTTACCAGTTTTTAGTGTAAGGTGATAAACTAATTTGAGAATATTGTAAATTGTTATTAATGTTTGTTGTGCACAGGAATTTACAAAATAAAATTGCATGTTACTAAGGACTCTTTAAATGGTAACTAATTAATAAAAGACTAACTTTTTCTTTATTCATTAGAGGGACCTTAAAGTACAGCATGAATCTTTACTCAGAATCATAATTTGTGGTTAAATCTTTTCCTTTTGTTTCTTTTTAAGATGTGCAAGTATATAAGATTACAAAAGAGTTATGTTAAACATTATTACTATAAATTTTACTTTATAAATCTTATTTATGTATTGCTGTTTTACTAATCGCAAAAATAATAAATTAAATATTTATTATTTATGTGTCGTAGAAGAGTTTTATGTGATCAATGCCATTTCCAAAACTAATAAATATTTAAACTATCTTTTCGTGATTTGTGACACTAGTAACCTTCAATTTATATAAATTATATGATAAAATATAAAATCTTTGTTAATATCAATCCTTTTCAAAAATTCCTTCAAAATTGTGACCTCCTTTGTTTGAGGGGTAACTATGTTTTAAACAAGTTTTGAAGAGGCACATCATAGACTTATATCTATATTGTTTGGAAGTTGGAACATTGTTTTTACAAAATATATATCATAGTTTACTATATATATATATATATTTGGTCCCTATTCTATACATTATATTTTAATTTGGTCTCTAACATTTCATTTGTGTCAATTTGGTCCTTAATCTTTTAGTACCAAGTCAATTTAGTCCTTACTGATATTTTTTAGATGCAAATTGATGACGCATCTAATGGCCAAGATAAAAAATTAGCTTTTATCGATGTGACAATACACAAATTTTATTTTGGTTATTTGACATGTCATCAATTTTCATCCAAAATATAATAACAAGGGGCTAAATTGACACGATTTTAAAAAGTTAGAAGTTAAATTGACACAATTAAAATATTAAGAATCTAATTAAAATAAATAAAAAAAAAGAAAAAAAAAAAAGACCAAATATATAACTTACATCTATGTCTCTCTCTCTCTTTCTCTCTCTCTCTATATATATATATATATATTAAATCATGCGTTCTTTTCCTTCTTTTAAGAAAGAAAAAAAAGGACGTCAATGCTAGGAAATTTCTAGAGGCTTGGATAATGATTTTTATTTTTATTTTTTTATTTTATCCTTTTTATAGTGACTTACTTATATGTTTCCTTAACAGTCAAGTCAATTGTCTTTATTTTGCCTGCTCTTCCCATTCCATAGCAAAAGATGAAAAGACCCGGAAAAAGCAGGAAACGACGAGGAAGCCAGCCTTTTATACGTGTGAATGGTTGACATATAATGTGAATACCGAACCCCTCTGTCTCCCTTCTCACCTTTTTTTCTTTTTCTTAGCAAACGCGAATATCACTGTATAAATATGTGTGATTCACATGCGATGTTCTCTGTCACTTGCAATTTCAATACCTTTTTTTGAGCTTTTCGTCATCTCCACAATATTTCGCAAATCTGTGAACTCACTTTTCAAGCACATCCATCTCTCTTTTTTTTTCTTTTTTTTTAATTCTTTTTCTTGCTTCTTGAATTTAGAATATACATCAAATCTGCTTTCTAGCCTTTCTTCTACCGTAATTTATTTTCCTCTAGATTCCAACTCGCCCCCCACCCACTTTTTCTTCAAAAAAAAAAAAAATTATTTCCCTTTGTGTGTTTTTAATTCTTCAAAGCTAATTATTTTCCAAAAAAAAAAAAAAAAAAAATCTTCAAAGCTAATTGGATATTTAATTTTCCCTCGAAAAAAAAAATTGAATATTTAATTACTGCATATCCCTTTGTTGTTGTTGTTTATCTCTAGTATATTTCCAATGGCTTTGATGGTCACAGAAAGCTCCTCCTCCTCTTCACCTTCTTCTTCTTCTTCTACCTCTGGATTCAATTATGAATATGAAGTCTTTCTCAGTTTCAGAGGTGCTGAGACCCGCAAAACTTTTACAGATCATCTGTACACTGCTTTGAATCAAAAAAGCATATATACATTTAGAGATGATGAACAGCTCAAGCGAGGAACATTCATTAATGAAGAGCTTTCCAAAGCAATAAAAGAATCAAGATTTGCTATCGTCATTCTCTCAAATGACTATGCTTCGTCGAGGTGGTGCTTGACTGAACTAGTAGAGATCGTTAAGCGCATGGAAATGAAGAAGCTGACAGTTTTACCGGTTTTCCACTATGTGGATCCTAGTGATGTGAGGAATCAGAGGGGAACTTTTGCTGAAGCATTTGCTAAACATGAAGAGCGTTTCAAAGAGACTATTGCAGATGTGGGAGAGTGGAGAGTTGCTTTGACAAAAGTTGCTAATATTGCTGGATGGGATTTGCGGTATCAGTAAGTTTTTTATCCTGAGTAGTGTTTTTGTTTTTTAGTGCCAATCTTTTAATATTAATATGATTTTTTAAATAAAAATATTGGTTGTTTAAAATTGAAATTTCGATGATTATAAAAATTATTAATAGATAATTATTATAGTAATGTTTGTAGATATATTAAACTTAGGGCCGGCCTAACAAAGGTAAAAATTTTATATGAGTTCTTTTTATATGTAAATATTAAATAAATTAAATTATATAATAATAATTAAATTAAGACTTTTTTTTTTGAGAATCTAAATTAATATTAATTTGATGTAAATACAAAAATTGATGAATAATATTAACTAAACTAAAGTTAATTTCATATAGAAGATTGAATATCAAAGTTGAACCATAAATTTAAACAAAAAATTAAAAAAAAAATATTATTTTAAAAATAAAGAAACTTACTTTAAATTGAATATATGACTATGCATAATTAAGTAAGTTGTAATCTAAATTTTAATTTTGTATATACTTTTTAAGAGAAAGAGATAGGTAGATACCATTTGGTGTGTGACTTAGTAGGAGATTAGTTTACAAAAATTAAGCTCCCAAACTATTAGAGGAGATTAGTCATCATTGATGATTTATCACATTTGTAGCATTTTTTTTTGGAAACATTTTTGGGTTTCAACTGGTTTAAATTTTTATTGGTCTCTTATTTTGGAAGTCTCGTTAGAAATGAAAAAGAAAAATACTAAAGATGCTATAAAATGTTCACAATATAATGTGATAATGACTGTAATTGATGAATTTCAACAACTTAATTTTTTGTATTTGAATTACTTTTTTGTTTGATTGGTGACATATCAATTAAACCTATAATAAAATTTATGGTATTTTTAATATCACTCTTAAAAAAGTATCAATTATTTAAAAAATGTTATATTTTAAAAAACTTTTGGGCCTTTTATAGAGGAAAATATGGCCTTTTTTTAGTAGAGAAATTTTATTTTGGTTGTGGGGCCTTAGGCCTAGGCCTAAGTTGCTAAGCCTTGGGCTGGCCCTTATTAAACTATATATCCTTGAATTAAATATTTATAATGATTGCATTAATAGATCAAACTATATATTATAACATTTAAAGAAAATATAATATGTCAAAATTTTATTGGAGGGTTTATGTATAGATTATAGCTTAAATTTAATTAAAAATATATATTAAAATAAAGATATATAAAATTGTGAGACCATAAAATTTTATGTGACATAATATATATATATATATATATATATATATATATATATATAGATAAGTATAAATAAAAAATTTATTGTCTAGTAGTAAATAGACGAATGCTTCAACTAAAAATTATTAGTTTCTCTTGATGATGCAATGGTGGAGTCACTAAGAGGTCAATGGAGCCGTAGCCCCGCTAGGCTTGATTTTTTTTTTTTTTAAATGCACTTATAAATATTTAAAAAATTTAAGTATATTGAAGTTTTAGACCCAAAACTAAATTTTTTGTACTTTTAATTAATTTATTTTATAATGGTCTACAACCTACAATGTTGTTCCAATTCCTAATTTTTTAACCAATTAACATTATGTTGAACCTCTTTATGGAAAGTTCTAACTCAACGCCAACAAACTTATTGTCGTATCTTCGATGCAGATATCAATCAAAAGTTATTGAAGAGATTGTTAGAGAAATACTTGGTAAATTGAATTCAACATCCTCAATTTTTCCCAATGATCTTGTTGGAATAAACTCTCGCATGGAAAAATTGGTGAATTTATTAGGCATGGGATTGAAAGATACTCGATTTATAGGAATTTGGGGAATGGGTGGAATGGGCAAAACAACTTTAGCAGAAGTTTTTCATGAAAGTTTTCTTAATGATTTTGAAGGCAACAGCTTTCTTGCCAATGTTAGAGAAAAAAGCAGAGGCCCTGGCCTAGTTTCTCTACAGGAAAAATTGCTTTCTGATATCTTGATTGGAAGGAGCTTTCATTTTTCAAATGTTCGTAGGGGAAGCAAAGAGATAAGTACAAGATTAAGTCATAAAAAGGTTCTTATCATTCTTGATGATGTGGGTCATTCTAAGGAATTAGAAGTATTAGCCGGTAATAAAAACTGGTTTGGTCCTGGAAGTAGAATTATCATTACAACCAGAGATCAACAACTTTTAATCAATCTTAAAGTGGATAATACATACCAAACTGAGGAATTAAACAATAATGAAGCTCTCAAACTCTTTAGTCGAAAAGCCTTCAAGAATGACAGTCCTTTAGAAGGTTATGAAAAGTTGTCCCAGGAGTTTATATGTTATGCTAAAGGTGTTCCTTTAGCTCTTGAAGTTTTGGGTTCCTCCTTACCTCAGGGAAATGTAGATCTATGGAAAAGCACCCTAGCTAAAATTGAACAAAATCCTCCAAAAGGTATTCTAGAGGTGCTTCAAATAAGTTTTGATGGCCTAGAGGAAAGTGAGAAAAATGTATTTCTGGATATTGCTTGTTTCTTTAATAGAGAGTACAAAATAAATATACTACAAACTCTCCATGACCAACTAGACAGGGATATAGATGTCCTTTTGAAAAAGTCTCTTATAACTATCTCAGGGGGATATCTTCAAATGCATGATTTATTGCAAAAATTGGGTAGGGAAATTGTTCGTAGTGAATCCATTGAGGCTGGCCGACGCAGTAGGGTTTGGAGTATTAAGGATGTCTTTCATGTACTCAAAGAAAACACAGTAAGTTGATCAGGCAAAATCTTAAACTTTGTGATGGTATATATCTATGCTAATCAAATGAGATTTTGTTAATATCTTGTATGTATTAAACTTATTATTATTATTTGTTTTTTATGACCAGGGAACATATTTAGTTACAGGCATATTCCTTAATGCACCTCCAAAAAAAAAGGAACATTTGAATGCTAAAGCTTTCTCAAACATGAAAAGCTTGAGATTACTTAAAATCAGTAATGTGCACCTTCCTCAAGATCTCAATTATCTTTCTAGTAAGTTGCGTTATATTCATTGGGATGGATATACTTCAAAATCTCTGCCAACAATTTTTGAGCCAAAGGAACTTGTTGAACTTATTATGCCTTGCAGCCTCATGAAACAACTATGGAAAGGAATCAAGGTAAGATTTTTACTAATGCAAAAGCTTTTTTTTGAAAACAAAAATTATATCTGTAAGGGTTTAATTTTCTCCATTTTATTGTTGTTTTATAATAGAGTTCAGATGAGTTAAAACTCATTGACTTGAGTGACTCTAAAAACTTGATTGAGACTCCGGACTTCAGTGGAGTGCCAAATCTTGAGCAATTGATTCTTCAAGGTTGTACAACTTTGTCTAGGATTCATAAGTCTCTTTGGAATCTCAAAAGGCTTATTCGATTGGATTTGAATGGTTGCAAGTGCCTTGAAAGCCTTCCAGACCAGATAAACATGGAATCTCTTGAAGTTTTTATTCTTTCTGGGTGTTCAAGATTGAAGAATTTTCCAAAGAGTGTGGAAAATATGTCACATTTATCCAAACTTGATTTGAGCGAGACTCCTATAAAACATCTACCAGCATTTGTGAAGCATTTAACTGTCCTTATTAATTTGGATCTAAGTAAATGTTGGAATCTTTCAAGTCTTCCTGATGCCAGTTGTCATTTGACATATTTGAAAACTCTCAATTTGTATCGCTGCTCAAAACTTGACAAACTGCCAGAGAGCTTGGGAAATATTAAAGGTTTGGAGGAGCTCAGTGTAAGTTGTACTGCTATAAGAGAACTACCTTCCTCCATCGGTCTCTTGGAAAAGCTCAAAGTACTAAATTTACATGGATGTGTAGGGCTATCATATTCTGACTCATTGAATAAGCTCCTACATACTTTATCAGGCTTATGCTCTTTGACCGAACTAGTGCTAGGTTACTGCAATCTTTCGGTAATTCCCGATGTTATCGGTTGCTTGTCGTCTTTAGAATTATTATATCTTCATGGAAATAATTTTGTTTGCATTCCTGAAAGTATCATTCAACTAACTAATTTGGAAGCACTTCATTTGTTTGGTTGTATGGATCTTCCATCTTTGCCACGGCTTCCGTTAAATATTAGGTGGATTAATTTGGACGGGTGTATATCACTGGAAACAATACCAATAAGACCAGAATATGATTTTCTGAATCTGCTTAATCTTGTCAACTGCTTCAAAATAACGGACGAAGGCTATTATGACATGATTTCAATGATGCTAAGGCGTTATTTGATTAAGGTCTCTCTCTCTCTCTCTCTCTCTCTCTCTCTCTCTCTTTTATGAAGTTCTAAGCATCGTGATTTGTATATTTCAGGATCCTTGTATACGAGGCAAACGGACATTTATTGTCGACATTCCGGAATGGGCCATGGAGCAAAATGAGGAGGCTTCAGAATATACACAACTGCATGTGAAGTTAGATGACAATTGGAATCAGGAGGGTTTAGTGTCTCTAACAATGTATTCAGATGAATGTAACAAAATTGCGGGAATCTTCATGCGCGCTTCTTTTAGATTCAACCAGCATCATCCACCTGGCGAACACGTTAAAGAATGTAAACTTCGTTGGGTTATTGAGGTCAACAAAGAATATTTTGAAGAGTTACAAGAAAATTATTGTGTCATTGGTAAATATAATGTTCCTGAATGGTATAGCCAATGGATGGAATATGTACCCTGTCCACACTTCTATGGGGACTTGAAAAAAGCATTGAGTAAAAGCGATGCTAATGGAATCAGTGAAATTGATTTTTTTTTTGATACCACTAGTCCGGGATTGGAGGTTCGGAATTGCGCCGCCTATTTGGTATACGAGCATGACATTGAACAACTCAAACAAATTCAGGCCGAGTCTCAGTCTAGACAATTCATAAAAAGATACCTAGCAGAGAAGGTACCTCCAATAACGTAGGCGTGCCACTGGCCCACTACACCCAAAGAAGATTCGACTCGACTCAACTCCATAATCTAATTGAAGGACTCGATCTGTGTTTCGAAATTGGGATTGGGAATTTATGCATTGTAGGCTTGGTAGCATTGATTGTGAGGAGAGTGAAAGAGGCTAGCTACTAAACTTTTTTAGCTCAATTTTTTTTTGTAAGTAACCATTTTCTCCTCTTTAATTTTATTTTATTTTTATTTATTTATTTATTTTTTCGTGTTATCTCTTTATACTAATATAGCAGTGTTTATTGTACACAAACTGTTTAAATACACTCTCAAAAGCAACTGAAATTATGACTTAAGGATATGTAAAATAGTTTATGTGCAACAAGTTTAACCTTACTAATATTTACTACAGTTGTTTATAGGAGAATGCAATATATGCATGCCACTCTTGTGTCATAAAATCAAGACCGGAAGAAGAAAATTTGGACTATTTTGTCCTAGAGGTTTGTTCTCTCTCTCTCTCTCTCTCTCTCTCATGTGAATTGGCTTTTTTCTTTCATTAACTGGAACAAGGGCCCTATATATGGACCAACAGGTATATCTTTTTTATGGGTAGGTATATATATATATATATATTACTGAAATGTGTAGGAGTATTAATTAAGCTCAAATGTATCAAAAATAAATTTTTATATCAAAGAAAAAACAGAAGAAAAAAGAAGAGGAAAAATCTCTCCATGGTTTGTGTTAAGCTCTCACACAATTTCTTTTTCTCCTTCTCCGTATAAGCCAGCAAAATTTTGTTCAAACTAACAGTGGTGTTTTCAGTTTTATTTGTGTAAAATGGGGCGTGGACCATTTTTTACCTACATACCACACTCTCCTTTACACAGATACATAAGTAATTGTCAGTAACATAGGTTTTATCAATAATATAGTCTATAGGTCCACAGTCCACAACGAGATTTTTAAAAAATAAATTAAAATTTTAACTTGTTAATTTCTTTGGTTCTTGTTTCTCAAAAAAAAAAAAAAAAAAAAACTTTGGTTGTTGCTTTATGTGTGGATATACCGGTTTTGAACAAAGTTTTATGGAAAAGAAAACATTAAATAAATTTATAATTAATTATGACTAGTAGATATGGTTATGATCAAATTTAATTTAAAAATACCAAAATCATGATTTTAAAAATTGGATCGGTCAAAAAACCAAAAAAGATTCGGCTTTTAGTTTTTTATCAATTGAACTGGCTGTTTTTACAGTTGTACCACTGATTTTTACAATTTTTATCGGATTGTTTGAAAGTCCAATTCTCAGTTGAAGTGTTGAACCAACTAATCTAATCTGATTTTCATAAACATGAAAAAAAATATAGATTCATTAAAATTTCAATCATAATTTTTTTTAGTAATTGGTTGGCTAATTCAATAGATAGTTTTTGTTTTAGTTGTATTGTGTTGTTTTATCAAATTTCAATGTATTAGTCTTTATTTATGCAGATTAAGAGTATATGATATTTTAATGGTTAAAAAGCTACAGGACTACATTTCATAAGTCAGGTACTATTATCTATGGTTGAAAATTTTTTAATTCTAGTTGTTATAATTTTATAGATAGAATTTTTTTTTTTTAGTTATAAATAGTTTTTAATTATAAATGTCTACTTGAAAATATACATTTGAATATGAACAACTTTAATTATTAATATAAAAAAAATAAAAAAATAAAAAAAGAGGAAGAAGAATAGAAAAATTAATCTAGTCTCAATAAGGTTCTTTAGATAAATTTCTTTAGTTTGGGTCACATTTGTCAATGATTATAGATAATAGAGAAAGAAACAAGCAAATTTGCAATGGTCAAGCAAGACCCAGTAGAACTAGAATCTGTGATGAGCAAGTTCAACCTAAAAGACTCAAGAGTACCCATTGATCCCATGCTTGAAGACACGAGGTGTGTATAAATAACCTTTCCTCTGCTTGCAATACTGCCTTTATTACTTTTGAGCTCTTCCTTAAAGTTACTGGCATGTCATCCACCCCCAAGACTTCAACTCACATTAGAATTGCCTCATTTTCAAAAATTGCTGAGGATGAAAACTTCAATAGTTAGCAGAAATTTATACCAAATTTACTTATTTCCTCTATTTAACTTTCCTGTAGATCAAATTTTACAAAGTTGTGTACCTACATTATCTTGGACTTGGTTTTCCTTTTTAGGACGAATGAGATATATGTTATTAAGAAAAACACTCAGAACAAAGCCACACCCAGCATAGTTGTAGCAACAAGACAACTGGACATGATGCAGACAAATTTAAAGCAGAAAAAAAATCAAGTCAAATTTAAAGTAGCTTTTCTTAGTGACATCTTGACTCTTACTAGGGCATCAAATACAATCACACCATCACCTAGTAGAGAAATAACAGATGTAGCAAGAAATACCACAGCACTACTACAAAGGACTCCCTGGCTTCACTTGGAGAAAAGATAATGGAATTCCAGCTATTACAGAGGGATATATGTATGCTAGTCTTTGAAATTCCCTCTAGCTGAAATCCTTATACCGATCTCCCATTTCTTCAACTTCTCCTCACTTAAAATATTTCCTTCATAAATTCTGGAATTTCTGTCACTTCATAAATGGTATACCACTCCCCTATTGCTAACTTAGATAAGGAAGCTTTATGGCTCTTAACTTTTAAACATTCCAGCCCCATTCAACAACTTTTTTTCTCCAATTTGTTTCAGGAGAGTCTATGAGGCATCTCTTCATAACTTTCCTCCACATTCTTTTTGACAAACTGCATTAAAAAAATAAAAGGCCTCTACTTTCTATGCAACTTCTGCAGAATTCACAGAAATATCCCCTTGTACCCCCCACTATAAGAGTTTATCCCAAGTGGATAATTTGTTTCTCATAGCAAGCCAAGTGATGAAAGCATGTCTAGGAATGCCGGTAGAAAACCGGATTAGCTTCCACCAATTAAGCTCAGACAACCTCCATGGAACTTGATTCCAGGTTTTCTTAGACAAAGATTCCTGCACCAGAACTTCAATCTTCAACTCCAAACAATACTAAAACATATGGGACTCTTGGAATATTCTAAATATCTTGAGGCATAAATGACTGCCTTAAAAGATCAAGCCTCCAGAAATGAGTATCCATATCTATCAATTCAGCAACCTTAGCTTCAGGATGAAAGTAACTTCTGGTGATAGTATCTGATGAGATTCAGCAGTAGGAAGCCATCTACTTTGAAAATACAGTCTCTCCATTTCCAATCCTCCAACACAATCCCTGTTTCAGTATTTTCCTTCCAGCTAATACACTTTGCCAAGTATATGATGGAGCATGACCCAACTTGGCTTGAAGGAAAGAACAGTGAGGATATTACATGGTCTTCCAAATTCTTGCTAAGATTGAGTCTGGATCATTCAAAAATTTCCACCCTTGCTTAGACAACATAGCAAGATTAAAAGATTGCAGCTCCCTGAAACCCAGTCCACCATTGCATATAGAAACACGTAAGTTGTCCCATAGCCAATGCATCTTCTGTTCTGAATGCTTCTGCCCCCACCAATAAGCAGCGGTCGTTTGAGTGAGTTCCTTGCATAACCTCACAGGTAGTTGGAAGAAACTCATAACATAGGAAGGGATGGCTTGTATGACTGACTTTATCAAGACTTCCTTCCCAAAAATAGCAGATTCTTCTCCTTGCAGCCATATAGTCTACTCCAAACTTGGGATTTTAAGTCTTCAAATGCAGCACGTTTAGAGCAACCAATGAAAGCTGGAACCCCAAATAACAATAAAAAAATTTTGTTTCTTGACCAACCAACAGAGTTGTAAATAAATCAGAGTCAGATTGTTGCACATTTGAACTGAAGAAAACTTGGGTTTTTGCTCTGTTAAAAACCAGACCTGATAGTTTCTCATAGCAGCCAAAAACACGAAGAATCTCATCACAAGTTGGACTTGATGCTTTCCCAAAGATGACACAATCATTTGCAAAGAATAAATGATTCAAACAAGGACCTCCACAACTAGCGGCAGCTCCAGATAATTGTTTGGCTTGCTAAGATTGTGTTAATCAGCTTGATAGTCCTACACAAAGAAGAAAGATATATGGGGAGATAAGGTCACCTTGGCGCAATCCTCTGCTGGAACTGAAAAATCCTTTTGGAGAACCATTGATGAAAACCAAGTATGTAGGAGTAGAGATACACTCCAGAACCAAATTGATCCAGCTCTCACCAAAGCCTAACTTCTGCACCATTATTCTTAGAAAAGACCACTCAATATGTTCATAAAGCTTTACTCATAATTAAAAACAACAACAACAACAATAATAATAATAATATGTAACTATTATTATAAGCACTCAGCATTTGTTTCATTTAACTTATGTACAATTTTTTAAAGTGTCATTTTTTATTTTTTTAAGTTTTGTTGTATTAATTTTTTAAGCCCAAGAAGGCAACTACTCAGGCAGCGTACGTGCTCTATATGATTAGCCGATTTCTTCAATTACATGCACAAATTAAACAGGTTCCCTAAGGTGGCTGAACTTACCAGTGCATGTTGGCTGGAAATCTGTGGCAGGATTAACACTTGTATGCTGTCCCTGGCCACACCGTATACAGCTTACCTTGAGTTCAAGACAACTACAGCGTCATATGGATTTGAATTCCAACCTATTGAGGCCGTGCTTGGACTTGTTGGAGGCGAAATTCATAAGCAGTCTGTCTATTTGGATGCAGAAAGAGGGTGGAGTTTGCGATACTAGATATTACCAATGCGAGTTGGGTTTTTTAACAGCTGCCGCAGCAGCATTATGGGATTTCACGCACCACATCCACAGCCTAGAGAAAAAGAGGAACAGGATGGCCTCAAGTATCCGAAGAGAGCAGATGGGTGGCAGGAGACTGAGTTGGGTGAGTTCTTCAAAGGATCAGGAGAAGATCATGAGGAACTTGAAATGAGCGTTTTGGAGGTCAAAGGTTGGTGGTGACTAGAAGGGTGGCCTCATTCGTCAAGGGATTAAGATAACGCTAAACCTTAATAGAATTTTGTTGTTTTGAGGAAAAGGCAAAAGGCAAAGAATGTGGTTTGGGATATCGGACAGCCTTGTGATGAAAAAAAAATTAGGAGCGAGATATATAGCACTAGTACAGCACATTGTGATGGTACCAGGTGCGAAGATGACAAAAGCATGTCTAACACCGGTAACTCAGAAATCATCCTGCGTGGGTGGATTTTAAAATTTTATGTCTCTCTGCTTATTGTTGTAATTGGAACATGGATTTCAGCCAATAAATTGAATGGAAGTCTATGCTTTATTCATCTATTTTAATTAATTTTTCTGCTATAATTTTTCTTTTATATATAGATATTCATTAGTAAAGTAAAATGATTAATTTTTTGTTTGCACTGTGACTAGATTATTTTCATCGAGACAAAAATAAAATTCAAATAAAATGTTATATATGTGTGTGTGTGTGTGTGAGAGAGAGAGAGAGAGAGAGAGAGAGAGAGAGACTGCAATATCAGGGATACACCTGGTTGAACGGGGTTGGACTTGTATAAGCTCTACTCATATCATCTCTCACCCTCGAGCACTGGCACCACATTGTTTCTTCTTTATCCAAAAAGTCTTCAATCTGCTTCTTTAGAGTGTTAGCTTGCACACCAATCATAGGATTGGGAGAATGATCAATAACCTGAAGTTCTTGTTCTCCTGTAGGAAATTGATTTTAAATATGACCAAAGCAAGTCTCTGCCAACATCTTCTACAGGCCTACAAACGTTCACAAACTCTATACAAGGGGCTGCTCATCACATTCACAGAAGTCCACACCTCCTCAATTAGTGCTTCACAACTTGAATCAGAAAATTAAGCCATTTCAAAACTAAAAGGCTTCCTTGTATATTGCTGAAGGACCAGAGTCAAGAGGAATAAAAATAACAGAGTGGTCCGAACCAGTTGAAGGAACATGCTCAACAACAGTAGAAGGAAATATCTCAATCCAAGAGGCAGAAGCCAATGCTCTATCCAGGCGAGCACAAGTACATGTAGAATCAAAATCATTGTTACACCAAGTGAGAGGGGAGCCTCTATAGTCCAACTCAGACTTAGCACAGTCCTCCATTACTCTCCTAAATAATTTAAATTGCCATGATGGTCTAACAGCACCTCCAAAGCTTCATGAGGCCCCAAGAGTTCTTTAAAATCACCTGCACATAACAATGGCAAAGACTGAATTCCATGCAATGCCTTAATAGCGATTAACTCTCCTTATGTTTTGAGGAATCTGGTTGGCCATAAAAACCAGTAAAGAAAGCACCTCCAACATCATTTATAAAGGTATTAACATGAGACCGAGAATAAGATGAAACTGTACGATCCACATCCTCAGACCAATACAAAGCAAGGCCACCATAAAGACCAACTTATTCACATCAAAATCAATAGCAAGAAGTTTGTTTCGGATAAAAAAAGAACCTTGGGATCTTTTTCCTTTTTCAAGTTTTGGATGCTTCATCTCAGGCTGAGAAGAATTGTCCAACTCATTTGCATAAAAATAGGTTGCAGAGTAATATGTGAGCCCAAAAAACAACCGGAACATTCTCAGTACCCGACATCACCCATAGCCACCCTGTCATCAGTGTTTTCAACTGCTCCACTCAGAGAACCACCATCAGTAGCGGTTGCAGGAACAGGAATTTCAGAAACTGCTTGGTTCATTGATGAAGAAGCACCATCCAGACCAATGTGAGTTGCATTTTTAGAATCACCCCCTAAGCATGGTCCATATTAAGGAGAAGCCTCAGAATGAAGAGCCAAGAGACTTGAACAAAGAGAACAGTCCTTTGCCCCATGAAAGTAACTACAGGTGATAGTATTCGATGAGATTCAGCAGCAGGAAGCCATCTTATCTTTGAAAATACAGTCTCCCCATTTCCAATACACCAAAACAATCCCTATTTCAGTATTTTCCTTCCAGCTAATACCCTTCACCAAGTATATGATGGAGCATGACCCAACTTGGCCTGAAGGAAAGAACACTGAGGTTTGTATTTGGCCTTCCAAATTCTTGATAAGATTGAGTCTGGATCATTCAAAAATTTCCACCCTTGCTTAGCCAACATAGCAAGATTAAAAGATTGCAGCTCCCTGAAACCCAATCCACCATTGCGTTTAGAAACACATAAGTTGTCCCATTTAGCCCAATGCATCTTCAGTTCTGAATGCTTCTGCCCCCACCACTAAGCAGCTGTTATTTGAGTGAGTTCCTTAAATAACCTCAAAGGGAGTTCGAAGAAACACATAAGAAGGGATGGGCTTGTATGGCAGACTTTATCAAAACTTCCTTCCCAGCAATACTTGGGATTTTAAACCTTCAAATGAAGCATGTCTAGAGTGACAAATAAAAGCTGGAACCCCAAATAACGACCAAAACTTTTTGTTTCTTGACTAACCAACAGAGTTGTAAATGAATCACAGTCAGATTTCTGCATATTTGAACTGAAGAAAACTTGGGTTTTTGCTCTTTTAGCAACCTGACAGTTTCTCATAACAGTCAAAAACACGAAGAATCTCATCACAAGTCAGACGTGATGCTTTCCCAAAGATGACACAATCGTCTGCAAAGAATAATTGATTCAAACAAGGATCTCTGCAACTAGCAGCAGCTCCAGATAATCATTTGGATTTCTCAGATTGTGTTACTTGGCTTGATAGTCCTGTACAAAGAAGAAAGATATATGGGGAGATAGGGTCACCTTGGCTTAATTCTCTGCTGGAACTGAAAAAACCTTTTGGAGAACCATCGATTAAAACCAAGTATGTAGCAGTAGAGATACACACAGAACCAAATTGATCCAGCTCTCACCAAAGCCTACTTTTTGCATCATCATCCTTAGAAAAAACCACACAACATGATCATAAAGCTTTACTCATAATTAGAAATAATAATAATAATAATATGTAACTATTATTATAAGCACTCAGAATTTGTTGACAGAGTTTTGTGTCAATTTATTGAGTTCATTTAACTTATGTACGATTTTTTTAGTATTACAATTTTTTTTTAAAGTTTTGTCAAATTTAATTTTTAAGCCAAAGAAGGCAACCACTCAGGCAGCATACTTGCTATATATGATTAGCTTATTTCTTCAATTACATGCACAAATCAAACAGGCTCCCTACAGTGGCTGAGCTTATCAGTGTGTGTTGGCTGGAAATCCGTGGCAGGATTAAAACTTGAATGCTGTCCCCGGCCACACTGTCTACAGCTTACCTTGTGTTCAAGACAACTACAGGGTGATAGGTATTTGAATTCCAACCTATTAAGGCTGTGGTTGGACTTGTTGGAGGTGAAATTCATAAGCAGACTGTCTATTTGGATGCAAAAAGAGAGCGGAGGCGGCGATACCAGATAGTACCAATGCGAGTTGGGTTTTTAACAGTGGCCGCAGCAGCATTCTGGTGTTTCAAGCACCACAGCCACAGCCTAGAGAAAACAAGGAGCTGGATGGCCTCAAGTATCCCAGGGAGAGAGTAGATGGGTGGCTGGAGACTGAGTTGGGTGAGTTCTTCAGTGGATCAGGAGAAGATCATGGGGATCTTGAAATGAGCATTTTGGAGGTCAAAGGTGGTGACTGGAAGGGTGGCCTCATTCTTCAAGGGATTGAAATAAAGCTAAACCTCAATAGAATTTTGTTGTTATAATTCAATGTAGTAAGGTGATTGAGGATAAGGCAAAGAATGTGGAATGGGATATCGGACAGCCTTGTGATGAAAAGAATATTAGGAGCGAGATATATAGCACTAGTACAGCACATTGTGATGGTACCAGGTGCAAAGATGACAAAAGCATGTCCAACACCTGTAACTCAGAAATCATCCTGCATGGGTGGATTTTGAAATTTTGTCTCTCTGGTTATTGTTGTAATTGGAGCATGGATTTCTGCCAATAAATTGAATGGAAGTCTATGCTTTATTAATCTATTTTAATTACTTTTTTCTGTTATAATTTTTCTTTTATATATAGATATTCATTAGTAAAGTAAAATGATTAATTTTTTGTTTGCACTGTGACTAGATTATTTTCATCGAGACAAAAATACAATTCATATAAAATGTTATACGTTTGTGTGTGTGTGTTTGCGCGCGCGCATGCGTGCATGTGTGTGAGAGAGATAGAGACTGCAATATCAGGGATACACCTGGTTGAACGGGGTTGGACGTGTATAAGCTCTACTCATATTGTCTCTCATCCTTGAGCATTGGCACCACATTGTTTCTTCTTTATCCAAAAAGTCTTCAATCTGCTTCTTTAAAGTGTTAGCTTGCACACCAATCACAGGATTGGGAGGGTGATCTCTAACATAAAAGTTCTCGTTGTCCTGTAATAATTTGATTTTAAATATTACCAAAACGAAGTCTCTGCCAATGTCTTCTACAGGCCTACAAACGTTCACAAACTCTATACAAGGGGCTGCCCATCACACTCACAGAAGTCCACACCTCCTCAATTAGTGCTTCACAACTTGGATCAGATAACCAAGACATTTTAAAACCCAGAGTCAAGAGGAATAAAAATAACAGAGTGGTCTTAACCAGTTGAAGGAACATGCTCAACAACAATAGAAGGAAACAACTCAATCCAAGAGGCAGAAGCCAATGCTTTATCAAGGCGAGCACAAGTCCATGTAGAATCAAAATCATTGTTACACCAAGTGAGAGGGGAGCCTCTAAAGTCCAACTCAGACTTAGCACAATCCTGCATTACTCTCCTATATGATTTAAATTGCCATGATGGTCTAACAGCACCTCCAAAGCTTCATGAGGCCCCAAGAGTTCTTTCCAATCACCTGCACATAACAATGGCAAAAACTGAATTCCATGCAATGCCTTAACAGCGACTTATTCTCCTTATGTTTTAAGGAATCTGGTTGGCCATAAAAACCAGTAAAGCGCAAAGCACCTCCAACATCATTTATAACAGTATCAACATGAGACTGAGAATAAGACGAAACTGTAAGATCCACATCTGCAGACCAATACAAAGCAAGACCACCAGAAAGACCAACTTATTCAGAGAAAAAGCAATAGCAAGAAGTTTGTTTTGGATAAAAACAGAACCTTGGGATCTTTTTCCTTTTTCAAGTTTTGGATGCTTCATCTCAGGCTGAGAAGAATTTTCCAACTCATTTGCATAAAAATACGTTGCAGAGTAACATGTGAGCCCGAAAAACAACCAGAGCATTCTCAGTACCCTGACATCATCCGTAGCCACCTGTCATCAGTGTTTTCAACTGCTCCAATCAGAGAACCACCATCAGTAGCGGTTGCTGGAACAGGAATTTCAGAAACTACTTGGTTCATTGATTAAGAAGCACCATCCAGACCAGTGTGAGTTGCATTTTCAGAATCACCCCATAATCATGGTCCATATTAAGGAGAAGCCTCAGAATGAAGAGCTGAGAGACTCCAACAAAGAGAACAGTCCGCACCATGAAAGTAACTACAGGTGATAGTATCCGATGAGATTCAGCAGCAGGAAGCCATCTATCTTTGAAAATACAGTCTCCCCATTTCCAATCCACCAACACAATCCCTATTTCAGTATTTTCCTTCCAGCTAATATGATTCACCAAGTATACGATGGAGCATGACCCAACTTGGCTTGAAGGAAAGAACAGTGAATATAGTATTTGGCCTTCCAAATTCTTGCTAAGATTGAGTCTGGATCATTCAAAATTTTCTACCCTTGCTTAGCCAACATAGCAAGATTAAAATATTGCAGCTACCTGAAACCAAATCCACCACTGCGTTTAGAAACACATAAGTTGTCCCATTTAGCCCAATGCATCTTCAGTTCTGAATGCTTCTGCCCCCACCAATAAGCAGCTGTCATTTAAGTGAGTTCCTTACATAACCTCATAGGGAGTTAGGAGAAACACATAAGAAGGGATGGGCTTGTATGACAGACTTTATCAAAACTTCCTTCTCAGCAATACTTGACATTTTAAACCTTCAAATGCAGCACGTCTAGAGCGACCAATAAAAGCTGGAACCCCAAATAACGATCAAAACTGTTTGTTTCTTGACCAACCAACAGAGTTGTAAATGAATCACGGTCAGATTTCTGCACATTTGAACCGAAGAAACTTGGGTTTTTGCTCTGTTAACAACCTGACAGTTTCTCATAACAGTAAAAAACATGAAGAATCTCATCACAAGTCAGACTTGATGCTTTCCCAAAGATGCAACAATCATTTGCAAAGGATAAATGATTCAAGCAAGAACCTCCACAACTAGCAGCAGCTCAGATAATCATTTGGCTTGCTAAGAATCTCTTCACTTTAGCTCTACAAACTTGGGCCGAACTGCTATCGCTCCTGCCCGCAATTCATAGAAACGGTATCTGCATTCCTTAAGGTAGTTCGTCACAGCTGCTGGAATGACAGGAGCTCCTCGGCTGTGTTTACCTCTACCTGTGATGACCTCTAATGGTTTTGGCCTCTGCCCTGATAGTTCAATTTGTTCCAGACGGCATTGCAAAGCTCAAATGGCTTCATTTGCATGAAGACCATGCAAATCCAATCTCCATAAATCGTCCATTCTATTCATGGATTTGAATATTTCCGTGGCTGCCCTAGCGTTGAGACAATTAGCAGCAAATTGTGCTTCTTGAGCCATCAATGAGTAATGATGACCGGAAACACAATCACCTCTTCGATATGCATCATTGGCTGCTCTTGAGTACTGGGATACTGTCCTGTTAATGATAATCTCAGATGAGAGGAGAAGTTTTTGTGGTATGTAATAACATAAAACTTGAAAAAAAAAAAAAAAAAATCATTATCATGCAAATACATGTTGCCATACTTACCTTATCATTTTCTGCGCATCTTTGCTGTGGAACTTGTAGACATCATCCAATTCACACTCAGAAAGCTTTCTAGTATCCATCATCTCAGCAATGATCCTGGTTCTCCACAGGGATAAACTTTTGTCTGTCATTTTGTCACATGGAAAGTAATTAGTGTCACATGGCAAGTAATTAGAATTAGAATTTATTTTCACAAGTAATTAGAAGTAGAATTCATTTCCACATTGGTTGTTTGTTTATTCTCTTCAAAGCTGTCATTGGCAGGCCTTATCCATATTATTATTTGCAGCTGGAATGATGTTAGGAACCTAATGTGTTGTTGTGCTAAGGTTGTGTCTACTATGAGACATTAGCTTAGCTCACTATCATGCTTAGTGCTGGTGCTGTGCTATTGATGCTGCTGATTGGGCTGAGAGGCCACAGTGTAAGTGCCCTGATTCTGCTTTGCTGCTGTATGCTGTGTTAGTGACTGCAGTAGTGAGTTCGTGTGTGTGCAGTGTGCTGTGTATGCTGCTGCTCAATGGAGAATGTTAGTTGTTAGTGTCCTATTGCAAGTGCATAGTGTTCAAGTGATTCAAGTGTCATGAAACTTCAACTGTTAAGTTGCTGTGATGCCAAGCTACAGTTGCTATATGGTGCTGGAGCCCAATAAAGCAGTACTAAAGTCATAATTATAGCCTGGAGCCGTGTAGTATAAGTGGAGCAATGCCGCAGTGCAGAAGAGTTAGTGCAGCAGTGTGCAGATTGGCACTGGTTAAGGTTGTGTATAGGTATCAGATATATGCGTGTGCTAGATAATAGCAAATGGGGGATATTGCCAATAACTAATTTGCTAATAGCACATATAATAATTCACATGAGCATGTGACTAACTAGTGAGTTGTTAGTGAGCTGTCAAAAAGCTAGGAGCTTGTTACTAATCAATTGAAAGTTTTTGTGGATAATTCAGAAAACTTTGATTGACACAAAGTCACAACTTGCAGACATATCAGCAAACCCCAACAAACAGAACAACAGTAACACGAAATTGCAAATTCAGGTCAAATAGGCAAATTAACATTCAGAAAGATAGACTAACTAGAACATACAAGTAACTTATTGGCTTAGAACTTACAAGGTTTCTAAGTTAACCAAATTCCAATATTCTGGAGGGACTGTTCCAGAAAATTAATTTGCTTCAAGATTCTTACTTAAAAAAAATTTCCATTCAAATTGCTAGCAAGTTCATTTTAAAGTACACAAACTTACACATTTGCACAGACTCTTTTGTTCCATGAAAATAAATTCAACAGTGATGTGGGAATAATTATTTCCAGCTTTTGAGTTCCGACTTCCAAAGAGGAACCAATTACAGTTTAATTGACAGAACAAAACAGGGAAAGTAGATAAGTCATAAGAAACACTGATCCAATTGCCCATACTTTCTGCTGCATTATATAACAGGTCAACTAATAGTCTAAAACCAGGCTTTAATTTCATGTACTAAAATTTCCATTACAATCCTTAAGTAACAGAGGAATCAAGCAATAACAGGTCTCTTACTTTTCTTGTTTATCTTTCTAACTCCCTGGTCTCTCTCTAAAACCATATCAATTAGTGCAAGATCCAAACACAAGATAATCAAGCTATTTTCAGCCCAATGGTTGAGCCTTTTGAGCTATTAACAACCAAAACATGACTGTTTTTGTAGCATTCTTTCTTCTTGCTACATTGTTCCAGTACTAGAATCACCAACTAGTGTTGGTTTTTTGTAATTCTCATTCTCTGTCAAAGTTGCATGCAAACCAAACCAGAAAGTACTATTACTGATGAGAAAGACTTATTATTTGTCATCAAGTTTTATTTTGAGTTTTGACCAGGGACCAGAGGGGGGTAAGACTGTAAGAGTGTGTGCTCCTAATCCTATAGTAAGATATTTCCTACTTTTCTTGTCTTTCTCTGACTTTCTGATCTCTCTCTCTCTCTCTCTCTCTAAAACCATATCAGTTAGTGTAGGATCCTACTAACACAAGATATCCTTAATCAAGCTATTGTCAGCCAATGGTGGAGCTTTTTTTTTGAGCTAATCAACAGCCAAAACATGACTGTTTTTGTTGCATTCTTCCTTATTGTTACATTGTTCCAGTACTAGAAACAACCAACTAGTGTTGGGTTTTTGTAATTCTCATTCTCTACACTATTACTAATGAGAAAGGCTTATTATTTGTCATCAAGTTCTGATTTCTGAAAAGGGACCAGAGGAGTAAAAGTCCTATATAGTGGATAAAAAGGGAAATGGAGTCCTTGATGACATGACATTGGCTTCAAGTTTTTGCTTTTGTCAATACTTACAGATAACCACCATGATCCAACCCCAACTCTTCTTCTTCTTCTTATATTTATATGGAAATAAATATATATTGAACCAAATTTAATAGAATATTTATTAACTTCTTAATAGAATACTTGGGTTCTAATTTCCAAGTCTAATAAAATATATTAGTTTATGAATATAATCTCAAAATGATATACCAATATTGAATTGTAGTGAAACATTTCATTACTCTTATTAAACTAAAATGGGTATTGACTAATTTGGGTTTATCTCTTTCTATGACATCTTTTATATTAAAAGCAAGCAATAACCAGTGACTTGTGGAAATTACTCAAATAAAAAGTATGAGGTATTTGGCATGCAACATAATAAAAATACACAAAATCCACCATACAGTTTAACATGGAACCCATCTAAAGTATAGAATGTACCCCTTTCGTGTGTGTGTGTGTGTGTGTGTGTATATATACTTCTTTTTATATAATAATTTCACACCCATTAAATTTATTAGTGAATTGTTCATCTGATAACATGTGGGCTGCTTTGTGCAACACTCATTTACACAAAACAATAGTGCAAGAGTTAAGTGTTGCGCAATGTTAGCTCAAATTGGTTCAAATAAAAAGAAAATCAAGTACATACCAATAATCCATGTTTAAATTACTACACGATATTAAAAAATATATCTATAAAAAGACAAGTACTAATAATTACAACCCAAAAATGAATTCAGAAATGTTTTCACGAAAAACAATCATCTAGAGAAAGATCTCATTTTTTTTGCTCATCACTACCTTTTTCTTGTAACATATCGGTAGATATATTGATAATAAAATATTTACAAAAGAGAGCATATACTAGGAAGAACATAGTGCCTTAGAGAAAATTACAATAAAAAATCTAGTCAAACTACATTACAATCTTAATAACATCAACAAATGACCAATTGCTTTCCAAGCCAGACGTCCTGAGAGGAAGATACGGGGGCCAGAATGGCAAAGAGCAAAGCTCTAAGTAGAGTAGTGAGAGAGGAGATTCAAACCACAAACGTGGGGCACCACAAAAGATGCCAATATGACTAGGCTATCGCTTGAACCCTTATCGTGTAGTTTGATAAAATTTTCTTGTATGCCTCTTGATCCTCTAGTCCTCCGCTTCTTTGTCAAATATCTGCAAGATGGGGTGTTAGCTCCCTTGTATGGCTGCAAATAGCATTTTATCATAGGGTATCTAGAATCAACTAGATAGTATTTCCCTATAAAATAAATAAATTTATCATATAGTACTTTCAGATTCACACACACAAGATATCATTGTAACCAACAATTGACCAACCAATCCAAACAGGCCCTAAAGTCACATGCTACCATCACATTTTGGGTTGTATTGCCCTTTCTTCCATCGCATCAAACGCATGTACCATCTAATGGAAGCATAAATAGCTATGGAGTGCGATACAACAACAACAAAAGCCCAAAACACTGATACAACAACAAAAATCCAAAAAACACCGATACGACAACAAAAACCCAAAAGACTGGTACAACAACAAAAACCCAAAAGCGACTATCGGTGCTGGGTCGGTTTTTAGGGTTTCTTTTTAACATATTTTCTTAGCAAACAAACATTAAACATAAAGAGAAAACTATCCCAAATGCAGAGAAAAGAGAGGGTTCTTAACACTTACCAGTAAAGGGCAGAGCGGACGACGGAGACGGTGGCGGAGGGAAAAGGAGACGTTGGAGATTCGAGAATTTGAAATTTTGAAAAGCAAAATGAAGTCTGTCTGTTTAGCGTAATAATAGGACAGTACTAAATTTAACCTGTGCTATCCTAATATATACTTTTTTTTTTATAACTATCCTAATATATACTTAATATTGTACTATATCTTAGTTCGGTTTCGGTATTTAATATATAATATATATATATATATATATATATATATATATATATATTGTGGGTACCTAAGGCATGCTTACTTACTTAGCAACGTTCTAGGCATTTAAGCAACGTCCTTGGCCGTCCTCGGCATGCTTTGCAACGTCCTCGGCATGCTGCGGCCAAGGACGTTGCTTAAATGCCTAGGACGTTGTCAAGCATGCCTTAGGTACCCACAATTTATGTTTATATTAATCCTTTCCATTAATTATTACTTATTATTACTTGCCTTTTTTGCCTCTTTTTTTCTTTTTCTTTTTTCTTTTTTTCTGTTTAAAGTCTGTTTGAGAAAAAAAATTTTTTTTTTTTGGACAAAATTGAAATTCTACTCTAATCTAATCTAAGTGTATATATGTGTGAAACTTCCTTATAGAGAATTGAACTCCGACTCTTGCCCCCCACACCCCACAAGCACTTATACTTGTGAAGTGACCACCACATCAAGGGTGCGCGGTGGTAGAACAGCCTATTTAGCTGAAATTAAAATTTTTTTACTGAAAGTATGATAGATAAAGGTAAAAGTAGCAAAAATAGTACAATATGACTCATGAATAGTACCAAAAAGTGCAGTGGAACCCATAAATAGTAGGAAAAAAGAGCTGAATAGTAAAATAAGCTTACTTTTTAAGTCATACCAAATGCACACTCGGTGTCATTTTTTTATAGAGAGTTTAAACCTATAAAGTGCGCTCCCCAGATTTCTTATTCATTATACCAAAACACCATTCAGTTTTTGTAATTTTCTATTTATCTTTAAAAAATGACATCAGAATTTATTATACTTATATAATTACTTCACCTTTTTTTTTTAAACCACTTCACTTATTAAAATAATTAATATAACAAAATAAATGTATTTGTTTTATTAATAATCTTTCTAATTACATAGAATAAATACAACAATGTTAAAAGCAGTTAAACATGAGGAAAATATCATATTCTAAATCAATTATTATTATTCCAAATAAAAATAATTTGTTGTATAAAATTTATAAAAATATTCATATAAATTCCTTTAATATAAAAAAACTAATGCATATTTATAGACATGGCAAACGGGCAAGTCGGGTCAAGTCAATTGGGTTGTGGGTCAATCGAGGTCAAAAAAATGTGTCATATTAAGCAGGTTAGAAATGGGTCAAGTCAATTGGGTTGCAGGCAACAGGTTGGGTTGGGTTAACTCATTTTTTCCACATGAATATTTTTTTTAAAGTAAATAACATTTATTTGCCATTTGAAAAGTCAATAAGCAAATTACTTGATGTTAAATGTATTACTTTGAATTCACCACTTATATAAAAAATGAGCTCAGCTAAAAAAATTACTATTTGTTTAGTAATTTTAATATTATACAAATCCTAATATTACTAACCAAAACAAAATAGCACAAAAGATAAGTAAAACAAATGCACAAGTTTCATTTCTACACAATATCAACATCTAAAATATAAAACAAAATTACAAATGCCTTATTGGATAACTAATAATTTGACCCAAAAAAACATATAAGAAATTTTACGTTCTTAAAAACTAATTTTATAATCTATTATTAATTATGGTTGACACTCTATTTCAATTTGATAATATACATTAAAGTTTGATTGTTTACTGTAAGGACTCAATTTGTAACGATCCCAAACTAATATTGGGTTCGTACGTTAAAAGCCTAAACAATAAAATTTGAATAGCGTGGGTACTCAAGAACTAGGTTAACTCTAAAAGAAAAACGATTAAACCACACGTTTATAGATGGATTAACACAGCTACAACAATTAATTTTTTCTTTCGAAACAAGTTTGGTTCGTTTGTTCTCCAGGCTTTCTACTGAGTACTCTGTGTTTTATGATGTTCCGATCCCTTTTCTGAATGCTTCCTTTCATGTTATATACTGCCTTCTTCATATCATCTTCACCACACACGTGTAAGTTGGGTTTAGGGGATCTCTTTCTGTCTCATCTAACACCTTCTGGAACCTCATACTAGCAGCTGTAAGGCTGCTTCATCACTGTTCAGGCATCACCTCCACATTAATGCGGCCAGAGAGTTAGTTGAGAGGCAATTAATACGAAGGCAGTTGTTGTTATAGATATTTGTTTGCCTTTGCCTTCTCTTTCTTACCTTTGGTCCCTTATCCCACTTTTAGTGGTGACGTAGCTCCGAAGTACGTTTGTAACAAGGTGGCGTTCTGGTCATCCTCAGACTCATATTGCCGAGAAGGATTTTGTCCTCGGACGAATACTAAACTCACCTTGCGTGACATCTACTCTTCCTTTTGTTCGGTTACCCCTACAACTTGATATGGGCCTCCTCGGACAGTTTTACGTCCTCGGATGGGCCACAGGCCCAATTAACTTGACTTTAATAATTTTAGTGACTCATCGGCCCCTACAATAGCCCCTCAAATTCCTGCTTTTCAACTCCTCGGGAGAAAAGATGGATTTTGATGTCATAAGCCCATACCCGTTTGTGTTTTGGGGCATGCTTCTGACGCTTCAGCATCCCGATTGTGACAGCATTAAATTTTGGCGACGCCCTTGTCTCCCACGCTCAACGGTGAGATGTAAATTGAACGGTAGGGGGCCCATCTCATTTCGCGAGCGGGAATTTTACCGCTCATAAGTTATACACGACTATGAAGGCGTTCTCAAATCAATTCTCTTTCTTACCTTCAGTGATCACACAGTTCTAGAGCTCATACATTGAACCTGCCCTTCTCCTTTTTCGTCGTTTTCCTGGCGTCTACAAATACTCAAATCTTGTCCGAGGTCCCTCTTTCAAACCTGTAAGTCTTCTCAAAACCTTTACCGCTTTTATCTTAAACTCGTTAATTTCTCTACTAAATCCTTTAGAACAATGGGGAAAAAGAAGAGTACATTTCGATGTCTAGTTGAATCCGAGGAAGGTATCAGAAATTTCCGCTCTAAGTACAGGATCCCTTCTACGGTGGGTATGAGGTACGCAGCCCAAGGGGAGTGGGCCGACGCTAGACAATCAGAGGAAGTGGTTATTCCCATGATTGCCTTCATAGAAGGCGGGATGACCATCCCCATGGGTAGTATTACTAGGAGCTACCTTAGGTTTTTTAGGTTATCCCCTACCCAGTGTGCCCCAAATATGTTTAGGATCCTGGGAAGTATAGATGCTTTGAATGAGAGGATGGACATAAAACTGACCCATCATGACGTGAATTGGGTGTACAATCTCCACCATTTGAAGGGGCAAGGGTATTATCTCAAGTCGAGATATCCCGAGGTGAGGTTGATTCAGTGCCTTCCCACTTCGAACAAGAACCTAAAGGAGGATTTCCTTATCTTCTTTGGGGAATGGCACGATGGTCTGCCATGCCCTATGGAGGAAGGAGTACCAGGTGGGAATGCAGTCACAGATTCACCTTAGGCTAGTCAATAAGGCGAGCTTGGATAAGGTATTGAAAGCCGAGATATACGTGAACGAAGCATACGGCCAGCTCCGGGCAGCACATTTAATCCTCGGCTATACCCCCCTATCGTTTGCTTTTCAGGCGCCGAAGTGCGTGATTAAAGCTCGCAACCCTCGGCTTCACAGTATTAGTGTTGCCTTCAAGAGGTTCGTTGTTCCGGAAGGTATTCCACTTCCCCCAGATACATCCCATACCGAGCCCCTTTTCGTGGCCGAAGTCTCGGCAGGAGCCTCTTCATCCTAGCTTACCCTCAGAGAAGAGGAAGTAGAAGAGAGAGAGGAAGAGGAAGAAGAAAAGGAAGAAGTTGTTGAACTCTCAGACTCCTCAGACGATTTTGGGATTTTTGATCAATCCATACGCTCCAAAGAAGATCCTGATGAGATGGGGATACAAAGGAAGCCCCAAAGAAGCTTGATGGAGTTGATGGAAGGTCAGCCCGGGAAGAGTGCACCGGCAAAATCAACACAATCCCAGACTCCATCTCTTCCCACTAGGTCTCCTCCTCCTGCCCCTCACCAGCCTTCTCATCAACCTCCCCAGCCAGCCTGTCCTGATGCTACCGAGTTAAAAAGGCACAGGGAGCAGAAGGGTAAGGAGGTGGTAGACGTTGGCAGGTCTCGCCCTACTTGTGAAGAGGATGCCCAACGAGTTGCAAAGCAGCAAAAAATTAGACACCAAGCTTCCCGAGACCAGGAGAGGTCTGACATCCAACTTCCTGAGCCACAAGCATGGTTGCCAGCACCTATGTACGGCGGGGAGCCCCTATGAGATGATGCATCTATAAGGGACTTCAATAGCGGCATAGGGTGTCACATAGCCTCGGCCATAGAGGAGGCCTTGTTGCTTCCAAAAGATATGGCCGAAATAAAGAATGGGAGGAAGAATGAACTCATCCTCAACAATAAAAGATACTTGGGCATGGTAAGAAGCTGACTCTTTTCTTTTTTCTTTCTGTGACCATTATTCACTAATATGTACTTTTTACTGACTATGGTGTTAACCTCTTCCCTACAGATTAACCAAAATACTTTCAAGCTGGATGAGATGTTCAATATCTGCTCTAATCAGTTAGATGATGAAAGGAAGAAACGGGCAACGGCTGTACAGACTTTGTCCAAATCCGAACAGGACTTGGCCGATGCGAAGAAAAAGTTACTTACTGAGGAACAAGCTCACAAGAGCACTGAGTCGGCCCTCGAAGGCTATCAAAAGCAGGCCGAGAACCAGGGGAACCACTTGCGTGAGGCGAATGCCGAACTGAAGAAGGCTCGGGAACAAGCTGTAGCCCTTAGGAAGCACTTAGAGGAAACCCAAAAGCTGAGGGAGCAAGCTGAAAAGTCCAGGGAGAAAGCCGAGAAAGCAAAGACCAAGGCTGAACGGGCAATGAATGAAGCTGAGCAGAGAGGATATGAGGTCGGTATAGCTGAGACTGAGGAGGCTTTGAGAGCCGAGGTTCCAGTGGTGTGTCGCATCTATTGTGCCAAAACTTGGGATGAGGCCCTTAACTGAGCTGGGGTTGAGGCCTCATCCGAGTTGAGGAAGCCAGAGAGTGTATTCTATCCTGAAGCAATCTGCCCCTCAGCTCTTCCAACCCATCAAGCTGAAGCCACTCCCTCAACCGCTAACCCCAACGAGGAGGTTTTGCCTTTTAGGCTCCCCCCTCTTGGGCTGCCAGAACCAGCTAAAGAGAATACTGCCCCTCCAGAAGCCTCCTCGGACAAGACTGTGGCTGCTTCTGAGGCAGAGGTGGCCTCCCAAAGTTTTCAACAAGATTTGGCCTCCACAGTCTTGCCAGCTGGGGGAGCTATTAAGGATAAAGGGGAAGTTACCACCTCGGAGGTAGACAGACCAGCTAGCCAAGCTCTCAAGATCCAAATCAAATTGAAAAAATAGGACTTGTTTTGTAATCTGACTGGAAGTTTTGTAAGGATTCTTATGTTTACTCGCTTATTGCTATTGCTGCTTTACGTTATTCTTGTACTTGTTCACTGTGTTATTGTAATTTGGATGGGTTCATTTTTACTATCCTTTGTTTGCATGGGGAAGTATTACTTATAAATATCACTAATTGGCAATTAAAAATGGGTGATAAGCACTAATACTTCGAAGTCTCGGGGAGACATTTTAGATACACACGTATTCTTTCTAGCCAACTGAAGCTTTATGGAAAGTTCAAAGGTTGAATGAAGTTGGGTCTTCAGTACTTCGATTGTACATTAAATGATATTTATAGATTCCTATTTAACAGTTCAGTACATACCATAGGGTATTAATTTCCACTAAGTTCGTGATCCGAGGACCTGACATAACTTATTTTCTGTTTAACACTTCAATACATAGCATAGGGTGTTAATTTCCACTAAGTTTGTGATCCGAGGACCTGACATAACTTAGTTTCTATTTAACACTTCAATACATAGCATAGGGTGTTAATTTCCACTAAGTTTGTGATCCGAGGACCTGACATAACTTAGTTTCTGTTTAACACTTCAATACATAGCATAGGGTGTTAATTTCCACTAAGTTTGTGATCCGAAGACCTGACATAACTTAGTTTCTGTTTAACACTTCAATACATAGCATAGGGTGTTAATTTCCACTAAGTTTGTGATCCGAGGACCTAACATAACTTAGTTTCTGTTTAACACTTCAATATATAGCATAGGGTGTTAATTTCCACTAAGTTTGTGATCCGAGGACCTGACATAACTTAGTTTCTGTTTAACACTTCAATACATAGCATAGGGTGTTAATTTCCACTAAGTTTGTGATCCGAGGACCTGACATAACTTAGTTTCTGTTTAACATTTCAATACATATCATAGGGTGTTAATTTCCACTAAGTTTGTGATCTGAGGACCTGACATAACTTAGCTTCTGTTTAACACTTTAATACGTATCATAGGGTGTTAGAGCACAAGATGCATGGTTAACATAAATTAAAAGAGAAACTCAAACTGAATTAATTTTATTAATAATAAAACCTCTTGAGATTATTTACATTCCAAGGATGAAGTACAACTTTTTCATCTAGGTCTTCCAGATAATAGGCTCCTATTCCGGCTACTGAAGTAATCCGATAAGACCCTTCCCAATTAGGCCCCAATTTTCCCCAAGCTGGATTCTTTGTGGTCCCTAGAACTTTCCTCAACGCCAGATCTCCTACGGCTAGTGGCCTCAGCTTCACATTACTATCATAGCCTTGCTTGAGTTTATGCTGGTAGTAAGCCAATTGGACCATCGCATTCTCCTTTCGCTCTTCGATCAAATCCAAACTTTTTTCCAACATCCCATCGTTACTGTCCGAGGAAAATGTACTGGTCCTTAACGTTGGGAATCCAGTTTTCAAAGGGATGACGGCTTCGGCTCCGTAGGTCATGGAAAAGGGAGTCCCCCCGTCGAACGTCGGGGCGTTGTTCGATAGGTCCAGAGAACATGTGGTAATTCCTCTACCCATTTTCCCTTTGCATCATCCAGCCTCTTCTTAAGTCTATTGACTATTACTTTGTTAACAGCTTCAGCTTGCCCATTCCCTTGCGGATAAGCTGGAGTAGAATACATATTTCTAATACCCAAGTCTGAACAGTATTGCCTAAAGGTCTTGCTATCAAATTGAAGTCCATTATCCGAGACAAGAGTGCGTGGAGTTCCAAATCGCGTGACAATATTCTTCCAAATAAATTTCTTAACATCTACGTCTTTGATGTTGGCCAAGAGTTCAGTTTCGACCCATTTAGTGAAGTAATTTATGCCGACCAATAGATACTTTTTGTTTCCTAAGGTTTTAGGAAAAGGACCGACAATGTCTAGCCCCCATTGAGCAAAAGGCCAAGAGCTGGAGAAAGGGTTAAGAATTCCTCCTAGCTGGTGGATGTTTGGAGCAAATCTTTGGCACTGGTCACATTTTCTAACATACTCCTGCGCTTTCTTCTGCATGTTTGGCCACCAATATCCTTGTGTGATGGCTCGGTGTGATAGGGACCTTCCCCCTCTATGATTTCCATAAAAACCTTCATGCAACTCTTCTAGGATTGACTCTGACGTCTCAGGATGTACACAGAGCAGGTACGGCCCAGAGAAGGACCGTTTGTATAACTTTTTGTCCTCAGATAACCAATATCGAGGAGCTTTCCTCCGTATTTTCTCAGCTTCTACTTTCTCTTCGGGCAAGATGTCACTTTCAAGGAATTTCAATATGGGATCCATCCAGCTCGGCGCTAGGTTGGCTTGATAAACCTGGCAAACATCATTTTTTGGTGAGGTGGGGGTAGGCAAATCTTCAATGATGATCAGCCGCGGAAAATTCCGTACCGAGGAGGTGGCAAGGGTTGCCAAGGAATCGGCGTGAGTATTTTCACCTCAGGGAATATGTGACAAGTCGAAAGACTCAAACTTCGTTTGCATACGCCTAACTTGGCTCAAATACTTCTGCATTCTTGGATCTCGGGCCTCCAACTCTCCTTTCACTTGACCGACTACCAATTTTGAATCCAAGAATAATTCTGCTACCTTTCCGCCCATTTTCCATACTCATTCCCATCAACAAAGTTTCGTACTTTGCTTCGTTGTTAGTAGCCGAGAATCCCAACCTCAAGGACTTCTCAACGATGATCTCTTCAGAGGATATTAAAACTAGCCCCAATCCTACCCTCCGTTGGTTTGCTGCCCCGTCTACATATACCCTCCAGGAGGATCTGCTTTGTGTGGATATTAGACCAACCGATTTTTCATCCATGTTGTCTTGCTTCATATTAGTTTCTTCTGGGCATTCGGCAAACTCGGCTACAAGATCGGCAAGGACTTGGCCTTTCACGGAGGTGTGAGGCATATACTTGAAATCGAAAGCACCTAGAATTGTCCCTCACTTAGCAATTCTTCCAGTGTAGTATGCACTTCTTAATATGGACTTGAGAGGTAACTGGGTTAAGATAACCACAGTATGGGCCTGAAAGTAGTGCGGAAGTTTGCGTGTTGCATGGACTACCGCCAAGATGGCCTTTTCCAATGACAAGTATCTCACCTCGGCCTCATGAAGGGACTTGCTTACATGGTAAACTGGCCTTTGGATGCCACTATCCTCTCGTATTAAGACAAAACTGACAGCATGGGGGGCAACCGCCAGATAAGCAAACAATACCTCATCCACCTTAGGGCTAGACATGATAGGCGGCCTGGACAGGTATTCCTTCAACTGTTGGAACGCCATAGCACACTCCTCGGTCCATTCAAATCCTTGCCACTTATGCAATAGGTGGAAAAAGGGACGACACCTCTCGGCTGACCTGGAAATAAACCGGTTCAAAGTAGCAGTCATTCTAGTTAGTTTCTGCACCTCCTTTGGATTCCGAGGTGCTTGTAAGTCATTGATGGCCTTAATCTGATCTGGTTTCACTTCAATTCCTCTATGAGTCACCATGTACCCTAAGAACTTCCCGGAGCCTACACCAAAGGAACACTTTGAAGCATTCAAGCGTAACTTATGTTTTCTCAATATTCCAAAGATATTCGTGAGATCTTCCACATGCTCGGACACCACTTTACTCTTCACTACCATGTCATCGATATAAACTTCAATGCTTCTACCTAGTTGTGGTTCGAACATTTTGGTCATCATCCGTTGGTTGGTAGATCCGGCGTTTTTCAAACCGAAGGGTATCACTTTGTAATGGTAGTTTCCAATAGGGGTGACTAAAGCAGTCTTCTCCTGATCGTTCGATGCTAACGTTATTTGGTGATATCCTTGGAAGGCATCCAAGAAACTCATCCTAGGATGACCCACGGTTGTATCCACCAACTGGTCTATCTTCGGCATGGGAAATGGGTCCTTGGGACAAGCCTTATTGAGGTCTGTGAAGTCCACGCACACCCGCCACTTTCCTGTTTTTTTTTTTACCACCACCGTATTAGCCAACCATGGAGGATAAAAAACTTCTTTGATAGCCCTAGCCTGCTTGAGCTTGGCCACCTCACTCCTAACGGCCTCGGCGTGCTTTTTGGATGGTTGCCGAGGTGGCTGTCTCTTGGGGATAACGGAAGGATTCACGTTAAGTCGATGACAAATGAAATTCGGATCCACACCCGGGGCTTCATACGGGTTCCATGCAAACACGTCTACATTTGCTCGAAGGAACTCCAGCAACCTCTCCTTCTCTTGTAAAGGCAACTTAGCCCCAACCTGGAAGAATTTTTCCGGATCATTAGCAACAGTTACCCTCTCCAAATCTTCACACTCTACCTCATCGGCTGGTACATCCAAGGGTAATGCTGGGGGCTTTAATTGCTATAATTCATTATCGGGCGTAGCTGAGGTCTCTGCCTCTGGCCGATGCTGTATAGCCGCTACTAGGCAGTGCCGAGCGGCCACCTGGCTTCCTACTATCTCCAACACTTGGCCTCCAGATGGATACTTCACTTTCTGATGCAAAATAGACGAGACCGCTCCCAGGGTATGAAGCCAAGGTCTGCCCATAATAGCCGTGTATGGAGAGAAAAAGTCTACGACAATAAAGTCCACCTCCACCACATCCATACCGGCTTGCACAGGTAGTCTGATAAATCCTTTGGGAGCGACCATCCTTCCCTCAAAACTTACTAGAGGGGAGCTGTAGGTTGCTAAATCCTCTGGCTTCAGACCTAGCCCCTTATACAAGTCTGGATACATTATATCCATAGCGCTACCTTGATCTACCATCACCCTTTTGACATCGTACCCACCAATTCTCAGCGTGACCACCAGAGCATCATCATGGGGCTGTATGGTTCGAACCTTGTCCTCATCCGAAAAGCCCAGAATCAGGGGGACATCCACCCTGGCTCTCTTCGATGCTTGGGAATGATCCTCGTCCGGGGGTTGGAACACCAACAATACCCTGGAGGGGCAAGATCCAGTCCTCCCTGGGGCAGCAAAAATAACGTTGATCGTACCTAGGGGAAGTCTTGAAGAAGCGTCCCCACGCATCTCTGAGCCTGCTTGACTTGTCCTATCGTTGGAATGATGCAAGAGTTGCTTTAATTTCCCTTCTCGGACCAACTGTTCCAAATGGTCCCATAAATTCCTGCAATTTTCCGTCGTGTGCCCATGATCCTGATGATAGTGGCAATATAGGTTCGGGTTGCGTTTCCTTCGCTCTCTCGCCATCTTGTTCGGCCATTTGAAAAAAAGGTTCATTCTTTATCTTCTCCAAAACCTGCTGCACCGGCTCCCGAAACACTGCATTAACCACCTGGGTGTCCACAGAACCCGACTGCCCGACGAAATCTTTCCGGGGTCGGTTACTGTTATAACGGTCCGACCTGAAATCCCTCCTCTCCTGAGGGATTACCTTAGCCTTTCCTTTTCCTTGAAGTTGATCCTCCTCTACTCTTCTGTACTTATCAATCCTGTTTATTAACTGGTGTACACTGGTAACAGGTTTACCCGTCAGGGATTTCCTTAAATCATGATCGGCTAGGAGGCCAGCTTTGAAAGTACTTATGGCCACATCATCGTGCTCTCCTTCTATTTCATTAAACATTTCCTAGTACCTATCTGAATAAGTTTTGAGAGTCTCGCCCTCTCGCATGGACATAGTCAGCAAGGATCCCAAAGGCCGAGGAACCCTGCTGCATGTGATAAAGCGAGCGCCAAAAGCCCGGGTCAGCTTTTTGAAGGACTCAATAGAATTGGCCCTTAAGCCGTTGAACCATCTCATTGCCACCAGACCCAAACTTGATGGAAAAACCTTGCACATCAAGGCCTCATCCCTGGAGTAGATAGCCATTTTCTGGCTAAAATGGCTTACATGTTCTACTGGGTCCGACCGACCATCATACAGGGAGAACATGGGCTGGTGGAATCGCCGAGGAAGAACTGCATCTTCTATATTCCTCGTGAAGGGTGATTTGGAAACTTGGCTCAATACTTTGTTCATGGCATTGTTACCCAAGCCCCTACTAAGCGGGCTTCTGTGCCTATGCCGATGGCCGTGCTCCTCTTCATAGGAGAAAGTCTCACTAGGCGGAGTTCTTGATCTCTGCCTATAACTTGCTCCATCCGACTCCTCAGTGATGGTTCGGAGCAAGGTGGGGAGCGTTCTCACCGGGCATGACGCAACTCTCTCTTCAAATTGGCAATCTCACGTTGCAGATTCCCGCCATGCTTTGCATGGAAGACGTGACTCTTCCCACGAGAGTGACTTTTAGTGGTATGAGTTGTGCGCATACTCCCCTCACGGCCTTCTCTCCGTTCGGGACTCTGATGGGGATCACCATGCTGGGAGCCCCTTAACTCTGCCTGGTGCGGGTTGGCATCTTCCTGATGTGGTCCCGCCGCATAGTGATGTGGACCTGCTTCCTCCATCATAAACGTTGCACCGGAGTTCTTTTAAGTTAAAACAAGCTCTTCCCACAGACGGCGCCAATTGTAAGGACTCAATTTGTAACGATCCCAAACTGATATTGGGTTCGTACGTTAAAGGTCCAAACAATAAAATTTGTAGAGCGTGGGTACTCAAGAACTAGGTTAACTCTAAAAGAAAAACGATTAAACCACACGTTTATAGATGGATTAACATAGTTGCAACAATTAATTTTTTCTTTTGAAACAAGTTTGGTTCATTTGTTCTCCAGGCTTTCTACTGAGTACTCTATGTTTTATGATGTTCCGATCCCTTTTCTCAGTGCTTTCTTTCATGTTATATACTGCCTTCTTCATATCATCTTCACCACACACGTGTAAGTTGGGTTCAGGGGATCTCTTTCTGTCCCATCTAACACCTTCTGGAACCTCATACTAGCAATTGTAAGGCTGCTTCATCACTGTTCAGGCATCACCTCCACATTAATGCGGCCAGAGAGTTGGTTGAGAGGCAATTAATGCGGAGGCAGCTGTTGTTATAGATATTTGTTTGCCTTTGCCTTCTCTTTCTTACCCTTGGTCCCTTATCCCACTTTTAGTGGTGACGTAGCTCCGAAGTACGTTTGTAACAAGGTGGCGTTCTGGTCATCCTCAGACTCATATTGCCGAGAAGGATTTTGTCCTCGGACGAATATTGAACTCACCTTGCATGACATCTACTCTTCCTTTTGTTCGGTTACCCCTATAACCTGATATGGGCCTCCTCGGACAGTTTTACATCCTCGGATGGGCCACAGGCCCAATTAACTTGACTTTAATAATTTTAGTGACTCATCGGCCCCCACATTTACTTATTTATACATGATCTTTTTTATGAATATCATGTCACTGTTGAGCAATACACACTCCAAGAAACATTATAATTTATTTTGAAAAGCCATTTATTTTTTACATGAATTGTTAAAAAATAGGCCTAAGCATTCATAATTTATGCTAATTTCATTGATACTTTGACTTCACTCTTTTCACACTTATGAATGTTTCTCATACATGTCTATAATTTTAAATATATGTTTTTAACTTTACTATAACCAAATTATCTTGGCACGTACTTTGTTATTTGATGTTTAAAAATATTTACTCATTACAAAATGTTTCAACCATTCATCTTTCAATTCATTTGCATACAGTTATGTAAAAATCTCAATTGTTTTCTTAAAACTCACAACAAATAATTAAACCAATTTTATTTTTTTTACCAAAAAAAGTTTTAAAAAATGGTTCGAGTCATGGGTTAGGTTGGATTGGGTTGGGTTGACTCGTAAAAAATGGGTTGAAACAAGTTGGGTCGGGTCAACCCATTTTTTCTTCAAGTAAACAAATTCAAGTTTAGGTCGGGTATTTTCGGGTTAGGTCAAGTCAACAAATTTTAACCCGTTTTGCCATGTTTACACAACTTTCAATATTTAATATATGCATTTACTTAATTGGCTAATTTAAGGAACTAAGACTTTGATATAAATGTAAACTTTGTCGAGCTGGAAGCCTAAATAAATAAAATATTAAGAAATGCCACACATGCAGGGGGCATAGGTAGGATTTTTTATTTATTTTGGGGGCTGAATTACATAAGCATATGTTAGTCATAACTCATACATATATTATATACAAATGATCATTGAAATCAAATAATATTTCTAAAATCAAATCAGTGTATAAAAATGAGTAATTTGCTATAAACATGAACACACACAAAAAAAACAAAAAAGCATCTCCTATAAAAGGTATGTTCAACTTTGATCTTTCATAGAATAAAATTTATTCATTATCAATTCTATAAGATTTCCTTTTCAAATCTTCAAATAAATAAATCTCTATTGCAACCTAATTTTCTTCTAGAAAAAGATAAAATAAAAAATTCAATGTTAGCACAACCTATCAAGCACCTAAATCCAAAAGTAAAAGATAATATCAGCTAGAGGAAAAAAAAAAAAAGAGATAATAACAGAAAAAAAATTCAATTTTGTGTGCAGATTAAACCTCATAGGTTCAAGTAGTGCAATGTGCACAATGCACTTCAAAATTGAACATAGAATACATAGCACTTTAGCATTCTTATTATAAAATATAAAACGGATGGAGTGTTGTGTTAAAAGCGATTGTTTTATTTGGGTGGGGGTACATAAAAACTAACAATGGAGTGTTGTGTCATTGCCATATTTCAAAGGGAGGACAGGTTTCCATGAAATTTTTTGGGGTGGCCAATTGGTACAATTGAAGAAGTGCAGCTTATTTTTGAAGAAGTGCAGCTTATTTTTATATACTATTATAAAGGGTCTTAATAGTTTTGGGGGGCTATGGCCCTTCCAGTGTTATACGTGCCTCCGCTTCTGCTCATATGGCAAAACTTCATACTTTTCCACATGAAAAGTCTACCTTCATCTTCACTTATCTGGCTTTGCCTTCACATAGACTCGATAAGGATGATGAAAACTTTCATGGTTATGTCATAATAGCATTTTAGAGTGAAGGACGGTGTGCTTAATATATATTCTTTTCAAGTTCATTGAAAAGAAATGCATTAATTGGAGAAAAATAGACAAATTTCCCTATCTATGAAATCCAAAACTTCCAATTTCACACTCTTCAAACCAATTGAAGGTAACCCAAGGGATTAGATAAGTGGTTCCTGAGATTTCTTGATGTCTATGAGATCTTGAGTTCAAAACTTTTTTGGATAACCACTACAAAAAACATGACTTGTTTCAACCCACTTTTTTCAAAGGTTCACTGAAAATGGTTGAAACAAACCTAAAAACTGGCGCGCCAATTAAAATTTGATTAATCTTGTAGCAATAGTCATTAAAACCCTTGAAATAAACTAAAATACTAAAATCCCGTGTAATTGCCGCCTCCAAATTTTTACATTCTTCAACGAAATTCTAACACAACCCTTAATAAAAGATATCCAAATGTTTCAACCCTCAAAATAAAGTCTCTCTCTCACAAACTCAGAATTTAGAAAACCAATTTTCGAATAAGTCTTTGCTCACTCTCTTAGAAAACCCATTTTCATTTTATTCACTAAATTAGAACTCCTAGAAAATTCTCTCTCTCTCTCTCTCTCTCTCTCTCTCAATCGGAGCTCATCTCATCTCCGACGATAGGTTGAGGCGCGGTGGTTAGCGATCCTATCTCCGACGACGACTTGCCGTTGATAGTCAGAGCTTTCTCCTCCGCCCTTTTGTCCAATTTCAGGTCTCTCTCTCTCTCTCTCTCTCTCTCTCTGTTTGTTTCTCGAGAAAAAAAATTGAATTTGGAAATTACCTAGTAGAACTTTGCAAAGAATTTTTTGGTATTCTCTCTTTGCTCGACGGTGTTGCCGTCGCTGGCCTCGTCAGGATTTTACGCCAGCTCGGCGATCTTGCTGAATATGATTTTTCAATTAGTTTCACTCTCTTTATTTGTGTTTTATACTTCACTAATCTCTATTAGCTTGCTTGATTGCTTGCTTTAAGCAATGTAAAAAACCGTGATTTGAGAGCAAGTTTTTCAAATTTACATGTATTTGCTTCTCTCTAATTAGTTACGCTCTGTGCTTTTCTACGCTTGGAAGTTTCTGGATTGTTCAAAATCAAAGGACAATTGACTTGGAAGCTTTAGTAGTTTGAGAAATTGTTTTTGATTTTTGGCTGTTGGATCCCCCAATAAACTAGACATTGCTGCACGGACTGTAATTAAAGAAACATTTTAGTGTGATTCTGAAAAATTTTCACTCTCTTAATTGGCTGCTATGTCAATGCCCGAAATCAAAAATTCAAGAAAAAAAAAAATTTCATGTTTTTGTAGTGGTTGTTTGTGTTTTAATACTTCATTAATTTCTATTTGCTTGCTTGCTTTAATAATGTAAACTGTAATTTTGAGAGCAATTTTTCAAATTTATATATATATATATATATATATATATATATATATATATATATTTATATATATAAATATATTCTTTTCTTTTCTCTCTAATTGGTTGCACTCTAGAAGCTTCTGGATTGTTCTTGGAACGAATGAGGGAAAGCACTAGATAATTGATGATAAAGCACTTTCCATTTAGGTTTTTTCATTAACTTTCAAGAACTTAGTGTTATTGAGTTACAATTAATCTAAAGCTAATCTGCTTGGAATCTTTATATTGATGGAGAAGTATAAGTAGTTAGGGATTTTTTTTTTAAATAAATTTTTTTATCTTTAGATCCTCCAATAAACTAGAGCATTGACTGTGATAGACGAAAAAATTTTAGGTTAATTCTGAAAATTTTGAATGATTGGTGGATTTTGTGTTGCTGCTTACATGCAGTGAATCTAGATTAACCAGTGCATGAAATGCGTAAGTGTTTGTTGTAAGAGCTGAATGAGGAAACTTTGGGAGTACCCTTTTAGTGAAAGGCAATCTAAGTTCATTGAATTTGCGATTTGGCTTTGGATACCCTGGAAATGGAATTACATACCGGTCCTTAGGAATCTGAAGTATGGGTTGGATGTATGAGGTTTGAACAAATTAGATTCAGATATGTACTTAGATTCAGAAAGTGTCATCTGTAATAATTGCTTATAAGGCTGCTGAATATATCCTTTTGCTACTGATAATATAGTCATTTGTAAAATGAGCTGAGTCTCCTTATAAGCATTAGAAGTTGCTAGCATAGGGTCCAGTTGTAAGCTTGCAATTGAATCATAGTTCCTACTAACCTCTTGAATACTGTGTTGTGTGATATTTTATTAAAGATAACAATTGGTCGGTGTTGCTTCTAAAAGGATTTTATGGTATTGCTGTGGCACTAAAATACTTCCTTGAAACATTAAAAGTAGTATACTACTCTCAAGAAGTTCCACGACTCCCTAACACCAAATTAAAAAAAAAACCCATATATCAAAACACAACATCTCCACCTCCTTCCCAAAAGGATAAACCAGCATAGCAATAGACCCATTCAACGCGGTGAGAGTCGTCTTCCAACTGGAGTAATCCCCAATGACACTAGCATCTGGAAATGAAGTAGACTTGAATACCTCACTGGCAAAGTCGAAGCATACAATCTTCTCATCCTCATTATTATCTAATGGGAGTGGCGTCGCGCACCAGAAAAAGTCCCCATCCAAGTACATTGTGGCCCTCGACTGTCGGAGGTATATCTCTGTCTTGGGTTAACATAAATTAATTAAGACTCTTATTATTAGAAACCAGCTTTCCTTTTAGCCTTTTGGGTAAATTTTAGAGTACGTTCAGGCTAAGCTACTCATGTTAACTGCCATATTTCTTTCTTCCAAATGTTTTACTAAGCAGCTTAAATTGTTAGCCATTCTGCAGACTCATTTCAGCTCTCAAATGTTTTTGCTTGGCACCCAAAAAAAAAAAAAAAAAAAAAAAAAAAAAAAATCCTAAATGTTTTGAAACTAAGATATCTGTAATCTATTATTGAATCAGAGAGTGAAGAACCAGAAGTGAAGATGCAAAGCCTCACAATACTATGCCCGGGGCGACCAGATCTCATTTTGCCAATTCCATTTGGTAACAATTCTAAAAGGATTCTCTTCACCCTCAAGGAAGGAAGTCAGTACCGCCTCAAATTTAGCTTCACCGTCTCCAACAATATTGTCTTGGGCCTCAAATACACTAACGTTGTGTGGAAGACCGGTATGAAAGGTATAGAAGCAAAGTTTTTCATTAATTACCATTCATATCATTTAATACTAAAACTTTTGCATCCATTCTCTTACATATGTTAGTCATGAAATTCATATACAGTGGACAATTCAAAGAGAATGTTGGGAACTTTTAGTCCTCAGCAGGAGCCTTATACATGTGAAATGGAAGAAGAAACCACCCCTTCTAGCATGTTTGCAAGAGGCACTTATTCTGCAAGAACCAAGGTACAAACTAATTTCAGAATTAAAAATTAAGAACAAATAAAAAAAAATACTCTGCATTAATTTAGCTTTGTTGATTTTGTCTCAGTTTGTTGATGATGATGGAAAATGCTATTTGGACGTGTGTTACTACTTCGAAATTCAAAAGAATTGGCCAAAACCCTCTTAAGGTCTTATCTGATATTTTACTGGCATTGGCTTGGTAGTGCTTCAAGTGATCACTTTAGTTTAGAGTGATTTTCTTCGTCCGGTATGTTGTATCTTGTACAAATGGCAAATGGGGCATCCATGTCTTAATTCCATTGAACTATACCACTGTACATGTCATGCTTCCTCCTGCTCATCATTATCGTCATGTTCTGCTTATCTTTTCCTCTCTATTATTTTAATATTTTGTTTTTGGATTTTGGAATTTTTCTATTTTATTTTATAATACAATTATCACTTTCCCAAGTTATATTTAATGGATCATTTGATCACATGAATATTGATGCTACCAGATACCATCCCTTTCTTTCTTAATAAGTTAATATATTTATATACTAAGATACTTATCCCCTGTCCCACAGATATTACTGCACCTTTAAATAGTGGTACCTTCTATTGAAATAAATATTTGGTTGATGTAGGTAATGATCTAGTCTATTTTATAAACTGTTGTCAAGAAATTTTAAAGTTGAAATTCGATTGCAGTGTCCAAAATTTGGAAATTATTGAGCCATTTCATTCAAACCTCATTTGGAAGCTGTGTTAATGCAATTGCATTGTTTTTCTTCTAGGTTTTGAAGAAAGACATGGATGTATATCAGCTCTAGAGGTATGGTTATTGTCTGTTTAGGGCCCTTGCATGTTTGCATAAGCAGGTAAGATACTCCTACAATTGTACATTTAGAGAAGTCTCAAAAAATGCCTAGCTGTAAAGGTCTTTATTTTGTAATTGCATTGAGTGGTTCACAAAGATGTTAAGCCTGGTAACTCCATCTTCTCTTGGAAGCTAAATAAAGGCTATCTCATTGATTTCAATCTTGCCATGGTTGAGTTGCTTATCCTGCTAGTGCTGCCATACAAATGTGAATTTTTAAAGCAATCATTTCACTGAATTAAAAGTTAAAACATCAAAATAGCTGATGGTGTTTCTGTCTTCATTTTTCATTTTCACAGGATTTGCAAAGCAAGTACACCATTGGAAGTAAGCTCTGCATGAATCTTTGTCCACTGTATAAGTAATTTCTCTTGTTGGCTACTTAGTTATGTTCTTGAGTTCCACTGTATGAGTTAGCTTATATCTTCTTAAATGACTATATTTTATTGCTGTTTTGTTCCTTGGTTAACTGTGCTGTTAGTTATACTCAGTTATCATAAATATTTAGTTTCTTCAAAATTTCTCTCCTTAATTGGACAATTCATGCATCTGTGCAGGTAAATCAAAATCAAGTCATAATGTTTCTATTAATCAAGTCATAATGGTTGAGGGCAAAGCTTGGTCTAGAACAGCAATTCTGAACAGGCCTTTGGTTCTCAATTGTCTTACTACTGCAATGGTGTGTGTCTTTTACTAGATATTCTTTGTTACTCTGTGTGCGTGTTTGTGTTTTTGGCTATTGGGTTGGCACCCAATTTGTAAAGATTGGCTCAGTTGAAAGATTTGTTTTCTGGGTCTTTGTTTTTATGGTGTTTGGTTGAGAATCATTATGTTTAATTGGGTTTACTCCAATTGTGTAATATCCTGTATATGTGTTGTTATATACTCTCCATTTGGTTCAATTGAAAACATTACTTGGGTTATTGTTTTTATGGTGTTTAAATTGACAACTATTATCATGCATAGTTATATGGCTTGAGTTTGCTCCGAGTAAACCTAGAGACACAACCAAATTCACAACTGGCTGAGGTGGCAAATTATGATTTGTACATTACAACTTGCAAACTCAATTGTTGTGAACAAAGTTGTGGACTTTATTGTGCAAGTAGACTTATTGTTTCTCTCTCTACTCTCTAGTGTTAATTTGTAGTAATTTTTGTGTGTGTGTATATATATATATATATTTGGTGCATGATTATGGTTTTTTTTTAAAAAACAAAATAAAATCTTATTTTGAGGGTCAAGAGACCCCTTAAATAACATTTTTTTTTATCAAGGGTTGTAAATTTAAAACTTTTAAACCTTGGTAAAATGTTATTTAAGGGTCTCTTGACCCTCAAAATAATATAGAGCACTTGTTTTGAGAGCCACAAAGGCCTTCAAAATTTCATTTTCGACGGTACAAGTTTTGAAGGTTATCAAGGGTCAATTGAACTTTTAAAATAATTTTTCTCAAGGTTTTTTAATACCTTTTTCAAGGGTTTTGACCCTTGAAAAAAGTCCGATTTGTTGTAGTGAACCCCTAAGGGATTCCTCTCTGTAACCAGGTGTATATGGGACGGGGCGACTACACATTCCTAAGGAAATAGTAACTCGAATAGATCTAGATATCCCTATTTATCACTATATATATATCAATTGAAGGTTATGGAGAAAGCTAAAAAGTTTTCTTATGTAAATGACTTTCCAAATCCATTGGAAGAGCTCCATCAATTCTACCGTTAATGTTAGCATCAAAAGCACTAAATTAATTTAATGGGAGGATTTGAAGGAACTGATCCAATGGGATAATAGTACTGGGCATACAAAAGAGAAATTAATGAGGCAAACACAGTAAGTCTCGATTTACAATTGTTATTACTGTTTTAAATTATGAAATTGTAAGAGTTAAACCATAAAAAAACTCACGTTCCTGAAAAATTACAAAGTAAGTTAATATATGATTTTTTTGTTTTTTTGTTTTGTTTTGTATTGTGTTTTTTTATTGTTCAATATTTTTAAAGCATGTCTATTGTATATTTTAACAGTTTTTTTTGGTTAAAAGGATAGTGGATTAGATTAACTAGCCAAAGTAGGCAGAGTTATGGCTAAAAGCCTTTAGAGTGTACAAACCAATAGCATCTAAATCCAAAATTATACGTAGTTCAGCAAAATAAGGACTGTCTAAAACAACAAAATCAGCTGATAAGGAGCAGCATTCCTTGGCCAGATTGTCCGCACATCTAATCGATTCCCGATACACATGGTTGACCTTGATTCGCTGGAAGTGGCTGAGAAGGAACCCGTAGAGTGATGTCAATATTTTTTTTTTCATCTTAACATGTAACTGATTTTGATAATATAATATTATTAAATCCCATTAATTTTTTTTAGATGAATTAATAGGTATTTTTTAATAAATTAATAGATAATTGCTACAATGGAATAAGAAGAAAGGTAGAGGAAAAACATAAAACTAACATGTTTAGTGTCATTTTTTATTAAAAAATGTTAAATAATTGGAGTAATTTAAGGAAACCCAATTACTCGAATTAAATACATATTTAAGTAATAAACATTTTTAAAGAGACTTTTTGTTAGAGAAGAATATTTAAAGAGACTCATTATGTTGGGTCAAGTATTTATTTATTTATTTTTTTAATTTGAAGACCATGTGTGTGTCTTTATATATATATATATATATATATATATATATATATATATATCCGTCCAAGGTGGTGGTAGTAACAAGTAAAATAATAAACATAGAACTGAAAATACTTCTTATTGAAAGTAGGATAAACACTTACAGTAGTAGTAGTGAATACAAGATCTCAACAGTTACAGGTTAACAGAGGTGGTGGTAGCAACAAGTAAAATAATGAACATAGAACTGAAAATACTTCTTATTGAAAGTAGGATAAACACTTACAGTAGCAGTAGTGAATACAAGATCTCAACAGTTACAGGTTAACAGTTACAAAGCTTGAACTAGTCCTAGTTACAAGGTTTGTAGGATTACAAGGCTTGTAGTGAACAAAGGTGAACAAGGTAGTAAACAAGGTAGTAGTAGTAGTAGAAGCAAGTGGGTTCTCTCTCTAAGAAGGCTAGTTCTAAGGGAAGAGAAATCAGAACTAAAACTTTGCTTGAGAAAAGCCCTAAAACATAAGGGACAACCCCCCTTAAATAGGCAAAATTCGGAGTGAACAGTGTCATGAATAGTAACGGATGAACAGTAACAGTGAATAGTGACAGGCGAATAGTGACAGGTGAATAGTGACTGAATAGTAAAAATGGAATTTCTCCTCTTTTTTGACCCAATCTTGTGAGGAATCCTACAAGATTATGGGAATCAGAAATAGCCCTATAAGTGTAGGAACAAGGCCTCATTATTGGTGTCCTTTAAAGACAAAAGAAGCCAATAAGAAAGAAGCCAACAAAAGGAACAAATAGGCATGCATTTTGTTGTCTTCACGTGAACATTAATCTTTGGGAGCCTTTGGAAGCATCATAATAGTGGAAGACCAGCTTCTAGCAGTAGTAAATATTGGAGCATTGGCCATTGTGCAGGCTAGACAAATAAGAGAATCAAAAATCTTCCGCAAAATCCGGAGTATTATGAATCAGTACCGGATTTTTCGCAACATATCTGTGAAGGAGAATAAAATATCTTGGCTGTTGAGCAAGCCAGACAAATAAAGTAACACCAGTCTTGAAATAGTAGTGACCTCATCAATCAGTAGAGGGAGCATCGGAGGGATAACCATCAAAAGGATCAAAAGGACCTCGTGGAGAATCACATATATGCTCATGGTAAATAGCGTACTTATTACAGAATCCGCAATATAAAATTGGCTCAAACTTTGGAGTTTTTCCCGGGATGAGAAGACTGTTTAGATTGGGATGATCTTTTGTTTGTAGGTGAACAAAGGCATCAGCATAGGGTTTGGGACCAAAAACAGCAATTCTACCTGTGCTTCCTATGAAATGATAATTTTTCCATAGATCATGAGCAACTTCATGAATTTGATTATTAAAATAATTTCTCCAGCATTTTGCAAGACCAAAAGGATCTTTAAAGGACAATTGAGAATTTCCCTTGAACCATGGCCCTTGGTGAGTATAACCATTAATGAGAATGAGATGCTTTGAGGGGTTAACATTCATCCAGTTATTTCTCTCCCATTTTGGTAGAGTGCTCCAGCATCTAATAGTAACAAAAGGTCTAGTGGAAGAGTTTTCAAACCCTTTAATAGCATTCTGAATGATCTGTGGAAGTTGGCTGGCCTGTTTATGACTTGTCAACTTTACAAACCTAACAAAGCCATATTCAAACATTTGGGAAAGCCAGCTAGAATTAGGATCATCATCATCACTATCATCTGAATCTTCATCAGTGAAATATGAACCATCATCAAAATTAATAAGGAGACCGGGAAATGGATGTTTCTTTTCATATACTCTGAGGCTGCTCCCAAAGTGATCTTCCCATTCAAGCTGAACAAAGACATTATCACTTTCGTCTATTTCATTAGGGTCAGGAATAGTAGCAGTAACAAGTTTTCTGAAATACTTGGACCATAGGTCAAAAGACCTAGACATAGCCTTGCTATCCAGAATACGAGATTGTAAATCTGAAGGCAAGTTGGCAACAGCACTTCTTAACATGGATTGGGTCTTAAGACTCAATCTAGCATAATCAGTGCCCATTATAGTCTTTTTATCCATCGAATGGATTTCCTCTTTGCCAAAGAGTTGACTAATGTAGGCTTTAAGACGGCTCACAAGAGCCTCATTTGTTGAAACAAGGTTATTTTCTGGAACAAAGTCAATATTTGAAGCAAGGTCATTTTCTGGAATAAGGTTACCATAATGGCTCATATAAATCTCATTTTGAGCAGTAAGGTTAACAAGGTGGATTTCAAGGGCTCTAAGGGTTTTGTGAAAAACATTACTGTGGTTTTTGGTAAAAGCAAACTGAAGGTTATCAAGAATGAATTTAATAGAATCTGGTAATTCTGAATAGGTTCCATTGTGGAATTGTAGATTTTTTGACAAAACTTCCTGTAAAGCAATTAATATATCACCATTAGAGTATGTCACCTATGCCGGGACATCTCCTTGAAGGGATGTTGATCCACTGGGTTTTACACCAGAAGATGCGCCTTCATGCATTTTAAAAGGTCGTCCCGCTGGGAACCCTTTGTTTTGAGAATAGTCCTATGCAGGAGCTTTTCCCTTGTTTTTCCTTTCCATAATAATCCACTTACTAGTGGTATAAATATGAATATTTTTGTTGTCCCACTTATTAGTGGTATTTATCCACGCATCATTATCCGATTCCTGCAAAGAATCATTAATATTGTTAGGATAATGGATAGTTTTTAACATTTTGGTGTTATGAAAATTACCTTTAAAATCATCAGAATTCATTATTAGTTCTTGAACAAGTTCATTCATGGGAGAGTCTTTCTTATAAGACAGATTATCAATATCAATTTCAAACTTTGAAGCAAATTTGAATTTTACTTTCTGTCCAAATGGATCAGTAGTAATTCCATCATGTTCAACAAGAAAGGGATACAAAGCGTTAATAAATGGTAGACCAAGAATCACCTTATCAGTCATATTTTTGACAAGAACAGAAGGAATCTTGAAACAAACATTATCATGGCACACCTGAGCATTATTCAATTCATACTTAATTTTCATTTGAGAACCATTAGCAGAAACCAATCTTTCAGTAGATTTCTCAAAATATTTTGAGGGAATTAATCCTTCTTGGATACAGTTCATATCTGCACCAGAATCAATCATAGCAATAACAGTGAAATGATAATCAGGAGAAACAACAATTTTAACTTTTGTAAACCATTTTGGAGGAAATAATTTATTAACAAAAGCAAGTTGGGGATTAGTGAAAGTATCAGGAGTACCTTTATCAGAAAGAGGAGCCTGTTGACTGGAATCATTTCCATCACTGTGCTCATTTTGTTCGTTACTGGATTTATTAAGGTCTTTATCAAGTTTTAGCATTGTTAATTCTTGTTTGAGATTATGGTCTCATCCTCTTCAGCAGCGTGTCCCCTTCCCCCTTTATGGTATCAGAGCCACTCTTTTCTGGCCGGTAATAGTGTGGTTGTGTTCTTTGTCTCTTGTCCGTGTCTACCCGAACGCTTGATATTCCGTTGTTGTGTTCCCTTCTTACCGTCGTTGGCGCCACCCTAGTCGTAAAGTGAATTCCTAGAACCTAGCTGTAAGGCCCGTTTGAGCCAAGAGAGGGCGTGTAGGGCATGAGAGGTATAAGGTTGGTTAGGGTATGTGTTACGAAATGCAACGGTTGTGCGAAAAACATGATAACTGAGTGTTGAACCTAGGATAGTATGGATAAGTCGTGGAGATCCAACTCCTCTATCAGCTCCAGGACTAGTTGTCCTCCTGATATTGTAAATGAAGAAGATCACACTATTGATGATAATGAGGTGATCCCTGATTTTCGTAAATGGACTATTCCTAAAGTTGATACTAAAACTATTTATAAAACTAGTTTTGTTGAAAGTACTTTTCATTCTGCTTATAAAGCTAGAACTGTTGAACAAATTTTCTCTATTTCGAGAATTCATGAAAAATGTTGTTTATTCACTAAAAAGAATATTAATGATTTCATTGCTGCTAAAAAATTCTATTATTTACATATTGGTATGGTTCAAGTTGCTATTAAACCGCTTACCCGAAAGGGTATTAATGCTTCTGTTCTCATGTGTTTAAGAGATGCTAGATTTAAGATTTTTAAAGATAGCATTCTTGGTATGATCACTGCTTCTTTGTATGATGGTCCTGTTTATTTTAACTGCTATCCTGATCTTACTCTTGCTTTGGATGATCCTAATATTGTTAAAGCTTTGACTTTGAATATTGCTTCATCTGGCTATCACATGGAAGAGGGTAGTAAGCCTTTTGCTTTGATCTATCGCATTTATTACAAACTAATGGGTACTCAAATGAATCCTTGTGCTATAATGCCTAGAGAACCTTCAGGAAAAACCATGTTAATTCAATGTTCAACTCCTGATGCTAAAATCCAAGTTCCAAAAATGATTCAATGGCAAGATGTTAAACTTCCTAATGATTGGTTGTTAGAACAAGAAACCCCTCCTGCTAAACCCATTTTTGATGAGCTTGATCTCACCCATATTCAACAATATCTTGATGGTACTGTTAAAATAAGTTTTCAAAACAATCCGCCTTTGAAGATCAACGAAGGAAGACATTCCTTTGCTGGATTTGAAAGTATTTCAAAAAGAGATCGAGAGATCAATGAATTTTTGAAAAAGAATTTGGAAACATCCTCTGATTTAAAGCTAAAAGGTATTTCAAGTGATAAATCCCAAATTAGCTCTGTTTACTATTCAACTAAACCTGAAACTTCCACTCCATTTAGTAAAACTGCTAATGAAGATGAGGAAGACACTGTTTCTGTTACTCCATCTGATTTTGATTCTCCTATTGAAAATCCTCCTGTTTACCAAAATCAATTAAGAGTTTTGACTGTTTTAAATGATGATTTTGAAATTGATTGGGATTCTTTGTACAATGAGTTTATGCTTGCAACAAACAAAACCAAGAGAAAATATTTCCAAAATAATTTTGCTCAGTCTGATAAAGACCGTGTTAAAAGAAAATGGTTGGAAATGATGAATCAATTGAAAAAACATATTTTGTTTTTTGATTTTCTTGAAAACCATTATGTTCCAAATAATGAGGTTTCAAAACAACATCTAAATGTGATAAAGAAATCAAATTTTGTTAAGATTGATAAAACCATTATTAGGTCTAGTCATCCTCCTCTTGATTCAATTTTGATAACTACTAAGAAGGATGAAGTGACAAAAGAGGAAGTGAAGGCCTCTCCTTTCAAAATTGCTGATGATCAAACTCCTATTGTTAGCCTTATTGAACAAAACAATTTTACTAATCAATCTTTGCATATTATTGGTCAACAGCTTGACCGTATTGAAGAAAAAATTGTTGAAAAACCTGTTTATGAAAAACCTGTTTTTGAAAAATCTGTTTCTGTTAAGACTGAGAAACCTTTGATTGATTTACCCAGTCAAAGAGAAAAAGTTATGTTTAAAACTTCTCAGTCCAAGACTCTTGAAATTGTTGAAAAAATGCTTTCTGATTTAAAAGTTAAAACTGAGGGTACTTTTACAAGTACTCCAACTGCTCGAACTATTTCCAAAAAAGAAATTGTTTCTGAGGAAAATACAGATTCTGATACTGTTTCTTCTGTTTCTTCTGTCCCTGCAAAAAGAATCTTTGATGATGATTTCCCAGAAATTAAAAGATTTGTTGGGAACTCTAAACCCATGTCTTTTACAAAAAATTGGTATCCGAAACCTACTCCTCCTGATATGCAGTTTGAAGAGAGATCTTTTCAAACACAGTTTTCTGTCTCTGCTGATAAGCTCTATGAATGGAATATTGATGGTTTGTCTGAACAGGAAATCATTAATAAAATGAGTCACATGTCTATGGTTGGTATTGCTTATCAAAACAACCATGATCTTGATCAACCTGAAATTGTTAACTTGCTTCTTACTGGTTTTTCTGGTACTCTTCGTGGATGGTGGGATTCATACATCACCGAAGAATCCAAAGAGTCTATTAAACATGCTGTTAAAAAGAATGATGAAGGTTTGCCTATTTTTGATGAAAGTATTGGTCGTGGTATTCCTGATGGTGTTAATACCTTGATCTATACCATTCTCAAACATTTTGTTGGTACTCCATCCAATATTTCATCCCGTGTTTCTGATTATCTGAATAATTTGAGTTGTCCAACTATGTCTGATTATAGATGGTATCAAGATGTTTTTACTTCCAGGGTGATGCTCCGGAAAGATTGCCATAAGCCTTATTGGAAAGAAAAGTTTATTGACGGTCTGCCTCCTATCTTTGCTCATAAGGTAAAACAAGAATTAATGGGTAAAAATGATTCTATTGATTATGATAATTTAACTTATGGTGATATTTTCAGTACTATTAAAAAACTTGGTATTAATATGTGCAATGATGAAAAATTGTTAAAACACCAATTAAAGAATAAAAGAAAAGCTAAATATGAAATGGGAAATTTCTGTGAACAATATGGTCTGCCTCCTATTGCTCCTTCTAGGCAAAAAAGTAAAAAACATGATAAAAGCCATAAAAAATACAGAAATAACTTTATTAAACCTAATGATTTCTATGCTAAGAAGAAAAATGTTTCTAAAAAACATGTTAAACAAAGACCAAGTAAAGGTAAATGCTTTAACTGTGGTAAACCTGGACACTTTAGTAAAGACTGTAAAGAAAAACCTGGTAAGTTAAAAAACAAGTTCAATATGTTAAACATTGATGATAATGTGCAAGAAGAATTATTCAGAATCCTTGAATCAAACACCCCGTCTGATTCTTTGGAAGATGATTTTTCTTCTTCATCTGATTCTTGCTATCAATCTGCTGATGATTCTTCTGATTCTCCTAATATTAAAATTGGTTGTAGAGATTCCTGTTGCAATGTTATTAATGCTCTCACCAAAGGTGAAGAAGATGAAAAATTGATAATTCAGCTAATAAATCAAATTCAAAACCCTGAACTCCAGAGAGAATATTTGGATAGGTTTAAGAAAAACTTGATAAGAGATGAAAATGGTAAAAAACCAAAATCAACCATAAGTTTTGAAGAAACTTTGGAAAGATTTAATAAAAAGAAATCTAAAGAACTAACTGTTAATGATCTCCAAAATGAAATTCATATTGTTAAACACGAGATAAATGAATTAAAACATGAATTTAAAAGCATGAAAAGTGATAACCATAATCTCAAACAAGAATTAACAATGCTAAAACTTGATAAAGACCTTAATAAATCCAGTAACGAACAAAATGAGCACAGTGATGGAAATGATTCCAGTCAACAGGCTCCTCTTTCTGATAAAGGTACTCCTGATACTTTCACTAATCCCCAACTTGCTTTTGTTAATAAATTATTTCCTCCAAAATGGTTTACAAAAGTTAAAATTGTTGTTTCTCCTGATTATCATTTCACTGTTATTGCTATGATTGATTCTGGTGCAGATATGAACTGTATCCAAGAAGGATTAATTCCCTCAAAATATTTTGAGAAATCTACTGAAAGATTGGTTTCTGCTAATGGTTCTCAAATGAAAATTAAGTATGAATTGAATAATGCTCAGGTGTGCCATGATAATGTTTGTTTCAAGATTCCTTCTGTTCTTGTCAAAAATATGACTGATAAGGTGATTCTTGGTCTACCATTTATTAACGCTTTGTATCCCTTTCTTGTTGAACATGATGGAATTACTACTGATCCATTTGGACAGAAAGTAAAATTCAAATTTGCTTCAAAGTTTGAAATTGATATTGATAATCTGTCTTATAAGAAAGACTCTCCCATGAATGAACTTGTTCAAGAACTAATAATGAATTCTGATGATTTTAAAGGTAATTTTCATAACACCAAAATGTTAAAAACTATCCATTATCCTAACAATATTAATGATTCTTTGCAGGAATCGGATAATGATGCGTGGATAAATACCACTAATAAGTGGGGCAACAAAAATATTCATATTTATACCACTAGTAAGTGGATTATTATGGAAAGGAAAAACAAGGGAAAAACTCCTGCACAGGACTATTCTCAAAACAAAGGGTTCCCAGTGGGACGACCTTTTAAAATGCATGAAGGCGCATCTTCTGGTGTAAAACCCAGTGGATCAACATCCCTTCAAGGAGATGTCCTGGCATAGGTGACATACTCTAATGGTGATATATTAATTGCTTTACAGGAAGTTTTGTCAAAAAATCTACAATTCCACAATGGAACCTATTCAGAATTACCAGATTCTATTAAATTCATTCTTGATAACCTTCAGTTTGCTTTTACCAAAAACCACAGTAATGTTTTTCACAAAACCCTTAGAGCCCTTGAAATCCACCTTGTTAACCTTACTGCTCAAAATGAGATTTATATGAGCCATTATGGTAACCTTATTCCAGAAAATGACCTTGCTTCAAATATTGACTTTGTTCCAGAAAATAACCTTGTTTCAACAAATGAGGCTCTTGTGAGCCGTCTTAAAGCCTACATTAGTCAACTCTTTGGCAAAGAGGAAATCCATTCGATGGATAAAAAGACTATAATGGGCACTGATTATGCTAGATTGAGTCTTAAGACCCAATCCATGTTAAGAAGTGCTGTTGCCAACTTGCCTTCAGATTTACAATCTCGTATTCTGGATAGCAAGGCTATGTCTAGGTCTTTTGACCTATGGTCCAAGTATTTCAGAAAACTTGTTACTGCTACTATTCCTGACCCTAATGAAATAGACGAAAGTGATAATGTCTTTGTTCAGCTTGAATGGGAAGATCACTTTGGGAGCAGCCTCAGAGTATATGAAAAGAAACATCCATTTCCCGGTCTCCTTATTAATTTTGATGATGGTTCATATTTCACTGATGAAGATTCAGATGATAGTGATGATGATGATCCTAATTCTAGCTGGCTTTCCCAAATGTTTGAATATGGCTTTGTTAGGTTTGTAAAGTTGACAAGTCATAAACAGGCCAGCCAACTTCCACAGATCATTCAGAATGCTATTAAAGGGTTTGAAAACTCTTCCACTAGACCTTTTGTTACTATTAGATGCTGGAGCACTCTACCAAAATGGGAGAGAAATAACTGGATGAATGTTAACCCCTCAAAGCATCTCATTCTCATTAATGGTTATACTCACCAAGGGCCATGGTTCAAGGGAAATTCTCAATTGTCCTTTAAAGATCCTTTTGGTCTTGCAAAATGCTGGAGAAATTATTTTAATAATCAAATTCATGAAGTTGCTCATGATCTATGGAAAAATTATCATTTCATAGGAAGCACAGGTAGAATTGCTGTTTTGGTCCCAAACCCTATGCTGATGCCTTTGTTCACCTACAAACAAAAGATCATCCCAATCTAAATAGTCTTCTCAACCCGGGAAAAACTCCAAAGTTTGAGCCAATTTTATATTGCGGATTCTGTAATAAGTACGCTATTTACCATGAGCATATATGTGATTCTCCACGAGGTCCTTTTGATCCTTTTGATGGTTATCCCTCCGATGCTCCCTCTACTGATTGATGAGGTTACTACTATTTCAAGACTGGTGTTACTTTATTTGTCTGGCTTGCTCAACAGCCAAGATATTTTATTCTCCTTCACAGATATGTTGCGAAAAATCCGGTACTGATTCATAATACTCCAGATTTTGCGGAAGATTTTTGATTCTCTTATTTGTCTAGCCTGCACAATGGCCAATGCTCCAATATTTACTACTGCTAGAAGCTGGTCTTCCACTATTATGATGCTTCCAAAGGCTCCCAAAGATTAATGTTCACGTGAAGACAACAAAATGCATGCCTATTTGTTCCTTTTGTTGGCTTCTTTCTTATTGGCTTCTTTTGTCTTTAAAGGACACCAATAATGAGGCCTTGTTCCTACACTTATAGGGCTATTTCTGATTCCCATAATCTTGTAGGATTCCTCACAAGATTGGGTCAAAAAAGAGGAGAAATTCCATTTTTACTATTCAGTCACTATTCACCTGTCACTATTCACTGTTACTGTTCATCCGTTACTATTCATGACACTATTCACTCCGAATTTTGCCTATTTAAGGGGGGTTGTCCCTTATGTTTTAGGGCTTTTCTCAAGCAAAGTTTTAGTTCTGATTTCTCTTCCCTTAGAACTAGCCTTCTTAGAGAGAGAACCCACTTGCTTCTACTACTACTACTACCTTGTTTACTACCTTGTTCACCTTTGTTCACTACAAGCCTTGTAATCCTACAAACCTTGTAACTAGGACTAGTTCAAGCTTTGTAACTGTTAACCTGTAACTGTTGAGATCTTGTATTCACTACTACTACTGTAAGTGTTTATCCTACTTTCAATAAGAAGTATTTTCAGTTCTATGTTCATTATTTTACTTGTTGCTACCACTACCTTGGACGGATTACCGCCATACCGGATGGTTCTAAATTGCTTTCACTTATTTTGAACTATTGTTCTTATTTACTTTGAATTATTTTGATATCTACTGCTTGGCTGGTTCTACCGCCTTATTATTGTTTTTACTTTCAAGTTACTTCCATTATTTCCATTTACAATATTACTGTGCTTCCGTCTCATCCTCTTCAGCAGTGTGTCCCCTTCCCCCTTTATGGTATCAGAGCCACTCTTTTCTGGCCGGTGGTAGTGTGGTTGTGTTCTTTGTCTCTTGTCCGTGTCTACCCGAACGCTTGATATTCCGTTGTTATGTTCCCTTCTTACCGTCGTTGGCGCCACCCTAGTCGTAAAGTGAAGTCCTAGAACCTAGCTGTAAGGCCCGTTTGAGCCAAGAGAGGGCGTGTAGGGCATGAGAGGTATAAGGTTGGTTAGGGTATGTGTTACGAAATGCAACGGTTGTGAGAAAAACATGATAACTGAGTGTTGAACCTAGGATAGTATGGATAAGTCGTGGAGATCCAACTCCTCTATCAGCTCCAGGACTAGTTGTCCTCCTGATATTGTAAATGAAGAAGATCACACTATTGATGATAATGAGTTGATCCCTGATTTTCGTAAATGGACTATTCCTAAAGTTGATACTAAAACTATTTATAAAACTAGTTTTGTTGAAAGTGCTTTTCATTCTGCTTACAAAGCTAGAACTGTTGAACAAATTTTCTCTATTTCAAGAATTCATGAAAAATGCTGTTTGTTTACTAAAAAGAATATTAATGACTTCCTTGCTGCTAAAAAATTCAGTTATTTGCATATTGGTATGGTTCAAGTTGCTATTAAACCGCTTACCCGAAAGGGTATTAATGCTTCTGTTCTCATGTGTTTAAGAGATGCTAGATTTAAGATTTTTAAAGATAGCATTCATGGTATGATCACTGCTTCTATGTATGATGGTCCTGTTTATTTTAACTGTTATCCTGATCTTACTCTTGCTTTAGATGATCCTAATATTGTTAAAGCTTTGACATTGAATATATATATATATATATATATATATATATATATATATATATATATATATATATATATAAAATTGTGGGGGATGAACTTGATTCTGGGTTGAAGCCCAAAGGACCAGAAGATCATAATTTAAGAGATGGGGCAGGCCCAAAAATGTGGATAGGAGTAAGGGAGCTTGAGGAATAAAAGACAACTCCTTGGGATATGTCCCATGGAGATCCGAGTTAGCCATCATGCACTGCCAAGACTCTTATATGAGGTAGTGGGCAAGGCTTATCCTACGACAGATATGTAAGGGACCACAGGTATCCAATTCCCTTTTCGGTCCAAGATGCCACCATTGTTAGACTTGCCTCGGGAAACATCCTGAAATGATAAGGACCACAGGGGCAGTCACTTCCACATTAATGAAATGTTTTCTATCTAATCTCTTCTACATTAAATGTAGATAGACTAGCCTGAATAGTGTAGACGCTTCCAAAAGTCCTATCTCATGATGAAAGGGAGGCAGAATAGAGGGGTGATGTGACAAGTATCCTCCCAAAATCCAACTGGAAGCAAGCCAGCTAGGGAGATAAGGGAGGGAGAGATGTCTATAAAAGGGGAGAAGGTGCACCAGGAGAATGGGTTGAAAAATATTGAGAGAAAACTTGAGGAAGAACAAGAGAGAGAAAATTGTAATATTTGAATAGCGATAAGGGTTTTCAGCTTTCTTTCCAACTCTTTGTACCTTGGGAAAACAGTTTATATATCAATAAATAGTCTTATTGATCCTCCTTTCTTTCTAGTCAGCTGTTTAGATCTCCCATTGTTGAAGTTCTACTTCGTATTTCTTATAAATTAATTGTGCAAGTCAGCTACTTAGTCACTATGATTCATACAATGTTTATTTTTGACGTCGACAATAATAATAATAATAATAATGAATTAATTATTTGGATGACATAGTGGGGGAATTATTAGTTAATTAATATTTAGGCCTTCTCCTTAACACCATCGTTTCCACAACAGACAGTATGATAAAATTATAAAATTTACTTGCTTTATAGTACTGTTACAAAACCATTCATATTGGAACCGTGGCCAATGACTGAGGCCTGACATATAATAATGGGAATTTTTTAATACTTCAAAACCTTTCTTTCACATTTCAAAGTAGAGAAGAGTCCTTCCCATAAAAAAGTAATAATTTTTGTTCATAAATTTCTAGCCTAAAACAGGCATTCTTGATAAATCTTTTTCCTTTCTTTTATATGTTTGTGATATCTGAATTATACAATTATATGTTGTTTGAAGTAACATGGTATGCAATTTTTTTTTTTTTTTTTTTCATTTTATAGGATTAAACCAATTTTGATCTTATTGTTGCCCTTTATAGACTTCACTGCAAAGCTTAGAAACATTAATCATCGTTCTTTATGGGTTTGGTACTTTCTTTGTTGTTATTTTGTGTCAGATTTCTTTACTTTCATAATGTCATTAAAAATTGATTTTCAAAAAAAAAAAAAATGTCATTAAACTGAGAAATTAACAGGACATGAAAATCAACAATTTAAACTTCTCCCTCCTCCTTTTTTAAAATTTTTTTTTTTAATATTTATCTTTGTTCTTTAAAATGAAATTTACACCTTCAAATTTAAATGGGTCATCAACTCAATGTTTGAAGTGTCACTTCTACATTATTATTTGCAAAAAAGAATATGAATCTTACTTAACTTAATTCAAAGATGAGTTTAATATTGTGCGGTTAGGGTCATGGGCTTATTGTAGGTGCATAATTAACATTGTTATATTGTTCAAAATTGGGTAAGTGTTCCTTTTTTTTTCCCTGTAAGTAAAAGATTTTAACAATAAACCACTAAACAGAGGTACAACCAAGTATCAAAAATTAAGAAATTTTATTAATTATTCAATTTCTTATTTGCATGACCTCTCCATTGGTATGTTATTAACTTGTTGCGTGGAGGCAGAGGTTATTTTGACATAAATTGGATATGAATTAGGAAGAAAGCACCATTATGTACATTTGAAAACTGAAGGATACTTTTTTTTTTAAATAATTACTTTCTGGCAAACTTTGTTCCTAATTGAAGCTTCAAAGTCTGAGAAAGGAAAATGTTTTGGTGTTTCATTTCAATGTAGGAATTGTAGAGGTTGCAATATTTCAGGATGCAGAGGAAGACTACGGCTATATTGTTATCTTTGAGGGTTTTTTCTATCCTACTTTTGGACATAAGAAGGAATTTTATTATATTGGTTTTTTTTATTTTTTATATTATAAAGATATCTTATTTGAACTTAGGTTCCATTTAAAGTATTTATATACTAGATGTTAAATGTATTTCCCTTGATATAATTTTTTTATTATAAAAATGCTAGGATTTAAATTGAAATAATTATTCCTATGGTCACTTTTCACTTGCATGAGAGCAATTTGGAGTTTTGTTTCTTTCTTCTTTATGCGATTGATTAATTTTTTTATTTGAAAAATAATTATCTTATTTAATTGCTAGTGATTTAATAATTAGATAAACTCAAGGATAAAATTAGATATTTAAAATTGGCTACCAATTTCTACTCCTACTTATAAACCTAGCCTCATCACACGAGATGAGGCTCAAATTTTTTTTTTTTTTTTTAGTTTAGACTGTTTAGTGTCATAAATTTTCATTTATCCTAATTTGAGTTTTAAATATTTGCCCACTAATATTACACATTTGCGAACTACTAATACAGTCAAAAGGGTCATGAGACATCTTTAAAAAATGAACACTAAAGTAGCATTGACATCATATATTCATGTGTGGATGTACTTATTTTTTGGAGCTAACCTTATGATAATTGTGGCTAAAGGTTGGACTTAAATGAGGCCTAGACATATAGTCTAGCATAGAAGAAAGAGGATACTGAACTATTCCTTTCCCTAGCTCCTTGCACAAATGACGTCGTCTAGAAAAATTCAAAGCAAAAAATCTCATCATATTATTTTTTTAGTATTTCTTTTTAACTAATTTACTCTAACTTTTTATATGCTATTATACTATGTAATATAATAGTAAATTTATGCAAATAACTTTTTTCCATCCTCCCATTATTATTCTCAACAAAATAAAAAAAATTTCCATCTTTCACTTTTCCATCTTCCCAACCAAACACACATGAAAGAAAACTAAATATTTATATCCCTTACTTTTTCATCTCCCAACTAATATATCTCTAGTGTAGATTACGATATATACAACTGTGGGGGGCAAGCATTGTCAGCCAACAGTGGGCCTTAGGACCAGGATGAAGCCCAGCCATGGTGGGAAGCGAAAACAGGGTTGGGAGACATTTAGCCCAATCCAGCTGGGCCGGGCCGGTTCTATTTAAGGATAGTCCGAGGAGTAGTGCCTCCTCGGACGCACTTAATAGACGTCAAGTACGTATCCTGTCCATGGTGAGGAACCCTCCTAAAAGAAGGAAGTGCTAAACGGACAGGGAACAACCACTACTGCCGCATTAAATGCAGGGAAACTACTTTTCCAGCCGCATTAATGAGGATTGGACAGAAAATAGTATTATCTTGGCCATTGCAACTCACAGAAAAAGAAGGGGGATGTCCTTTAGGACAGGCACTCGAGTAGAGGCCTAGATGGTGAACAAGTGTAAGGTCATTATCAATTAAAGGAGGATATATAAGAGCAGAAAGTCTCCACAAGTGAAGGGGGGAGGGGAACACAAAAGCAGCCTCAGGGATAGTCATCTGAGAAAACTGAACAAAACAATCTCACGTCCTATTTGTTGCATGGTTCACCATTAATCACGTCCACTCTGTCAAGACCTAGCTCTGAGTCCCACTCTCTACAAATTCATTGTCGAGGGTCTTTTGGGCCAAGATCGCTGGCTTGCTGGGCCTGGGCCCCAAAAACCGCCCTTACAATTGGCGCCGTCTGTGGGAAGAACTTGTGTCTCGACAAGTGAAACCGCGAGAATGGAAGGATCAGGTCCACACCAAACAGGACGTGCAGACTCCCAACGACAGGACAATGTTCTGAATCTTGAACGGGAGAAGGACCAAAATAAACAGCGAGAGGGAAGTGTGAACACCTCTCCCACAGGAGTGAGCCGGTCAAAGGGGAAGGGTCGTGCTTCCCCTGAGCAAAACGATCGAAAGATTCTGCTGCAAGAGATTGATGCCTTAAAGAGAGAGTTGCGCCGAGCGCAGCGAAAACGTCCTTTATCCCGCTCGGACAGTAGCAGTGATGGGGACAATGAATACAAGCAAACATCAAGAACCCCTCCGAGTGAGACCTTCTCTTACGAAGAAGAGCGGCCTTACAAGCGCGGCCACAAGAGTCCATCATACCACGGCACAGCCAATGATGCCATGAGCCGTGCTTTGGATCGCATATCCCAATCTCCTTTCACGCGAAGGATAGAGAGGGCAACGCTTCCTCGGCGGTTCACTCAACCGGCATTCGCCATGTACAATGGTCGGACCGACCCAGTAGAGCACGTAAGCCAATTTAATCAGAGGATGGCCGTCCATTCCAGGGATGAGGCACTAATGTGTAAGGTGTTTCCGTCCAGCTTGGGACCTATGGCTATGAGATGGTTTGATTCCCTCCCACCAAACTCCGTTGACTCCTTTAAACAGCTGACACAGGCATTCGGCTCTCGCTTCATAACCAGTAGTAGGGTTCCTCGGCCCCTGGATTCCCTCTTGTCCTTGTCCATGCGAGAAGGAGAAACGTTGAAAGCCTACTCGGATAGATACTGGGAAATGTATAACGAGATAGAGGGGAATTATGATGATGTCGCCATCAGCACATTCAAGAGGGGCCTGCCGACAGATCATGGCCTGAGAAAGTCCCTCACTGGGAAGCCGGTCACCAGCGTGCGTCAACTTATGGACATGATTGACAAGTACAAAAGGGTTGAGGAAGACCAGCAGATGGGGAAGGGTAAGGCGAAGGTTGTCCCTCAGGAGAGGCGGGACTTCAGGTCGGATCGTTTTAACAATAGTAACAGGTCGAGAGGTGATTATATGGGGCATCACGGACCTACTGGGGCTCAGGCGGTTCATGCTGTGTTCCGAGAACCGCTACACAAAATCCTGGAGAAAGTGAAATATGAACCTTTCTTTCAGTGGCCGAACAAGATGGCTGGTGATCCGTCGAGGCGCAATCAGAACCTGTATTGCGCGTACCATCAGGAGCCAGGTCACACCACGGACGATTGCAGAAGTCTGAAGAGCCTTTTAGATCGGCTCGTCCGGGAAGGGAAGCTAAGGCATCTACTGCATCGCCCTGAAGGAGGACAGGAACCGTCGAACAATGAAAGCGGACAAAATACGTTGAGGCCGCCCCTTGGAACAATTAATGTCATCCTCGCCGCACCTGGAAGGACAGGTTCTGCCCCTTTCAGGGTGATGTCAGTGAGCGGTATCTCAGCTCAGCTGGACAGCAGAGTTCCTAAAAGGGCCAGGGTGGATGCCGCTCCCTTAATCGGATTCTCGGAGGATGATAAGCGAGGTACCATTCAACCCCATGATGATGCCCTGGTCGTCACACTCAGAATCGGAGGTTATGACGTGAAAAGGGTGCTAGTCGATCAAGGTAGCGCTGTGGAAGTAATGTACCCCGACCTATACAAGGGGCTGAATTTAAGGCAGGAAGACCTTTTACCATACGATTCTCCTCTAGTCAGCTTTGAAGGAGCACTCGTCACCCCGAAAGGCATGATCAGGCTGCCTGTGCAAACAGACTCGGACGTGGTGGAAGTGGACTTCATTGTAGTAGATGCGTACTCCCCCTACACAGCTATCGTTGCCCGACCGTGGCTTCATGCGTTAGGGGCCGTACCATCGACCCTGCACCAAAAAGTGAAATACCCGTCCGGAGGTCAAATAAAAGAAGTAATCGGGAACCAGGGCATGGCCAGGCAATGCATGGTGTCGGCAATTTCGCGACGGCAAAGTGGTGAGCCTTCCACATCAGCCAAGAAGGGATTATAGCAATTAATGAACTCGGCCCCAGCCGAGGGTGAGAAAAGACCAGCCCCGGAGGTAAGTTGTGAGGATCTGGAGAAAGTACTCGTCGGATCAGACCCAGAGAGGTTCTTTCAAATTGGTTCAGAACTACCGCCCCAAGAGAGGTCAGCACTGATTGCTTTTCTCCGACAGAATGTAGATGTGTTTGCGTGGGACCCCTATGAAGCCCCCGGGGTCGACCCAGGTTTCATCTGCCATCACCTGAATGTGAATCCGGCTATAACACCTAAAAGGCAGCCTCCTCGGCGACCGTCGAAAGAACATACCGACGCTGTAAGAGAAGAGGTCGCAAAACTGAAGAGGGCAGGGGCTATCAAAGAGATCTTCTATCCCAAGTGGCTGGCCAACACGGTCGTGGTAAGAAAGAAGAGCGGGAAATGGCGGGTCTGCGTAGACTTCACAGACCTAAACAAGGCCTGCCCAAAAGATCCCTTCCCTATGCCCCGGATAGACCGGTTGGTAGATTCGACTGTCGGACACCCCAGAATGAGTTTTCTAGATGCCTTCCAGGGCTATCACCAAATACCCTTGGCCGCTGAAGACCAGGAGAAGACTACTTTCGTCACGCCGATTGGGAATTATCATTATAAGGTTATGCCTTTTGGCCTGAAGAATGCCGGATCAACTTATCAGAGGATGATGACCAGGATGTTCGAACAGCAGATGGGTAAGAGCGTTGAAGTATACATAGACGACATGGTGGTTAAAAGCAAGTTAGTGCCCGACCATATTGGAGACCTCGGCGACGTTTTCCAAATTCTGAGAAAGTACAAGCTACGGCTCAATGCAACTAAGTGTTCATTTGGGGTGGGATCTGGGAAATTCCTGGGTTATATGATCACTCACAGAGGCGTAGAGGTTAACCCTGACCAGATAAGAGCCATCCATAGCTTGCAGCCTCCTCGGAATCCTAAAGAGGTCCAAAAGCTTACTGGTATGATAGCTGCTTTAAACCGTTTCATCTCGCGCTCAGCAGACAGATGCAGGCCATTCTTTCTCCTATTACACAAGTGGAAGGGATTTGAGTGGAATGAGGAGTGCGTTACAGCTTTCCAGCAGCTAAAAGAATACCTCGCCCGACCGCCTATTATGTCCAGCCCCGATGCCGACGAGGTCTTATTCGCCTACATCGCCGTCGCCCCCCATGCTGTCAGCCTAGTGTTGATTCGAGAAGACAACGGCGCGCAGCGACCAGTCTATTACGTGAGCAAATCACTGCAGGAGGCAGAAACCCGCTATCTCCCCCTCGAAAAAGCGGTTTTGGCCGTCGTACAAGCCACGCGAAAGCTTCCCCACTACTTTCAAGCACACACGGTAGTGGTGCTAACACAACTCCCCTTAAAGGCCATTCTACGCAGCGCGGACTACACCAGCCGAATCGCAAAGTGGGGAACAATCCTGGGTGCTTTCGATATCAGATACATGCCTCGCACTGCTATAAAGGGCCAGGTCCTCGCCGACCTCGTGGCAGAGTTTGCGGAACCCACGCTAGAAGTCATGCTAGGGGCTGATGAAAAAATGATCAGCACAGTCTCTCAACACGAATGCACTTGTTGGAGGGCACACGTCGATGGCGCGGCAAATCAAAGGGGCTCAGGAGTAGGAATCGTTCTGCTCTCCCCGGAAGGTCTAACCATAGAGAAATCATTGAGACTCGGATTCCCAGCCACGAACAATGAAGCCGAGTATGAGGCGCTACTCGAGGGAATGTCGATGATTCTGAAAATGGGGGGGAAGTCCGTGGACATACTCTCGGATTCGAGGCTCATTGTGGGGCAAGTAAACGGAGATTTGGAAGCCAAGGACGACAGGATGCAAGATTATTTGGATCGGGTTAGACGCCTGCAAGCCCACTTCCATCATTTCCGCCTGACGCACGTGCCCAGAAATGGAAACGCACATGCTGACTCCCTTGCGACGTTGGCTACCTCATCGGCCCAGCCCCTTCCTCGGGTCATCTTGGTAGAAGACCTCATCCAGCCCTTAGCATGGAAGGCCAGCGGAGTTCGAGTACATACCGTCAGGACAGGTCCGAGCTGGATGGATCCTCTAGTGCTGTACTTACAACACGATACCCTGCCGGACGATAAGATGGAAGCCGACAAAATCAGGAGAAAGGCTGCTCGATTCTGGTTGTCCGAAGATTCCAAGCTTTATAGACGCTCGTTTTCGGGGCCCTACTTGCTGTGTGTGCACCCAGAGGCCACTGAACTCATCCTGGAGGAGTTACATGAGGGAATTTGCGGAAGTCATACAGGGGGTAGGTCTTTGTCCCACCGGGCCCTAACACTCGGTTACTGGTGGCCGAGCATGCACAAGGAAGCCCTGGAGTACGTGAAGAAGTGTGATCAATGTCAGAGGTTCGCCCCAAATATACACCAGCCTGGCGGAGAGTTGAACCCGCTATCCAGTCCCTGGCCATTCGCACAGTGGGGCCTAGACATACTCGGTCCGTTTCCCAAGGCAACAGGGAACAGGAGATTCCTTCTCGTCGGCACTGACTACTTCACCAAATGGGTGGAAGCCGAAGCTCTGGCGAACATTAGGGACGTCGATGTCAAGAAATTTCTTTGGAAGAACATTGTCACCAGGTTCGGCACCCCACACACCCTGGTGTCCGACAATGGACTCCAATTCGACAGCAAAGCCTTCAGAAGATACTGCAGTGAGCTAGGAATTATTAACCGGTATTCCACGCCAGCTTACCCACAGGGTAACGGACAAGCAGAAGCTGTCAACAAAACAATACTGAACGGACTTAAAAAGAGATTGGATGACGCAAAGGGAAGGTGGGCCGAGGAGCTAGCCCACGTCTTATGGACATACCGCACCACACCCCGTAGGTCTACCGGGGAAACCCCTTTTTCTATGACCTACGGAGCCGAGGCTGTCATCCCACTGGAAGTAAACTTCCCCACCCAGCGAACTGCCGCTTTCTGCCCCACTGCCAATGACAAACTTCTGGAGAAAAGCTTGGACCTCATCGATGAAAGAAGGGAAAGCGCTTCGGTCCATCTAGCACACTACCAGCAGAAGCTCAAGCAAGGTTACGACACCAAGATAAAGCCCAGACCGCTGGCGCCTGGAGACCTAGTATTGAGAAAGGTCTTGGGCACCGCAAAGAACCCTGCGTGGGGAAAGCTCGGACCGAACTGGGAAGGACCGTACCGTATCACTTCCGTAGCCGGCATAGGAGCCTACTTCTTGGAAGACTTGGACGAACATGTAGTGCCACGCCCTTGGAATGTAAATAACCTCAAAAGGTATCACTATTAATAAAAGTATCTTTTTCACTTGAGTTCTGGTTTCCTTGTGATTTTTGCCTTGTACCCTATTTTCTTTTTCTTTTTCTTTCATTTAAGTACTAGACAGAACCAAGGTTTTGCATGGTCCTTGGACTCAAGCCTATGGGGAAACTAGCTACGTTAACAATAAGCGTTAAACAGAACCTAAGTCCTGCCTGGCTCCTCGGGCCACAGACTTGGGGGAAATTAACTGCTAAACTGTTCCTAATAAGCGCTAAACAGTACCTAAGTCCTGCCTGGCTCCTCGGACCACAGACTTGGGGGAAATTAGTCACATTCATTTAAGTACTAGACAGAACCAAGGTTTTGCATGGTCCTTGGACTCAAGCCTATGGGGAAACTAGCTACGTTAACAATAAGCGTTAAACAGAACCTAAGTCCTGTCTGGCTCCTCGGACCACAGACTTGGGGGAAATTAACTGCTAAACTGTTCCTAATAAGCGCTAAACAGAACCTAAGTCCTGCCTGGCTCCTCGGACCACAGACTTGGGGGAAATTAGTCACATTCATTTAAGTACTAGACAGAACCAAGGTTTTGCATGGTCCTTGGACTCAAGCCTATGGGGAAACTAGCTACGTTAACAATAAGCGTTAAACAGAACCTAAGTCCTGTCTGGCTCCTCGGACCACAGACTTGGGGGAAATTAACTGCTAAACTGTTCCTAATAAGCGCTAAACAGAACCTAAGTCCTGCCTGGCTCCTCGGACCACAGACTTGGGGGAAATTAGTCACATTCATTTAAGTACTAGACAGAACCAAGGTTTTGCATGGTCCTTGGACTCAAGCCTATGGGGAAACTAGCTACGATAACAATAAGTGTTAAACAGAACCTGAGTTCTGCTCGGCTCTTCGGACCACAGACTTGGGGGAAATTAACCGCATGTATCCAAGTCACGGAAGGGACCCAAGGCTTCCTTCTTCACCTCGGGCCTCAGCCTCGGTGAAAATAACTACTACTTGATTAGCTCATACTTAATCGCATTGTTTAAATTACGACTAATGGCTCAACCTCGGAATTCTACCGATATAGTCAAAATTCGTTCATAACAAAGGCAAAGTAGAAGCAACAAAACAAAACGAAACGGAGTTATATCATTCATCAAATGCCAAAATGGTTCGTTTTACACATACTTGCGAAGCCAAAAGCAAACAAAAAGCAGAAAGCAAAACCTATTACAAGTTAATCCCTACACTAATGCTTTAAACTGGGTCCTGGGCCAAGCGCTTCTCGGGGACAGCGGCCAAGGGGTTTTCCTCCTCAGCCGTTGGTTTAGGCCCAACTTCTTTAGCCTGCGCAACGACGTCCCTTATAGTAAGGGCGTCTTCTGGCGATTTGCCCCTGGCTGACGTCTGCCCCTCCTCGTTTCCATCCTTGCCCCCTGGGATGTCGGTGCCGGGAGGAACGGTTTGTGCAGAGGCGAGATCCCCTAGGGAATCCGAGCCAGGGATCTCGCGAATATCTAGTGGGAAGAAGATACTCTCGAGCCTCCTAAGGTCGGAATCCGCAGGGACTGCTGCTCGGTCCATGGCGACTCCCCAGGCCTCAGTAACGTAGTCCCTGCAGACCACAGCTACCTCTTCGGCCAGCCTTGTTTCAGTATCCGCCACTCCCCGTTCATAAGAGGCCGCCACCGCAGCCTCGGCGGCCTCCCTGGCCAATCTGGCCCCTTCCTTCACTTGCGCCAGCTGCGCCTTAAGATCCTGGACCAATTGCTTCTCGGTCGCAAGGTTTATCTCGGACAAGTGAAGCTGTTGGCGCATGTCCTCGGCCTGCTTCATTGTGTTCTCAAGGCCCGCATTGGCGCTGTCCCGTTCCCTCACAGCCTCCTTAAGTTTTTCTTTTAGGCTCTCCTTTTCCAGCTTCAGGACAGCAGCAGTTTTCTCCGCGGCTACGCGGGATTGGACCTCGCCATTAACCTCTTCCCGTGCACTTTTCGCGCGCTCTTCGGCGATGTAAACTTGCTGGGTGATCTGCATAAAGTTAATAAAAGTGTCGTTAGAACGAAAATAATGCTAGCTGAAGGTGGAGCACAGCGTCCAATCTGGCCAAGGCTTGTTGCTCACCATAGCGAGATCCCTCTTCAAAGACTTGAAGAGGTCTGGTTGCCCCGTTTTCCTGAGCCCATCCATGTCGCGGGGCAAGAGCAGGGGTTGCTGCAGGGCCTCGGCAAGGTTGGTCGCCTGCCCCCGTGGACACTCCCAAATTGTGGCATCCCAGGGAATGGGAGCACCGTCCAGTTCCAGCCGTGGGCTCCAAGTACGTTGCGCCCTCCTCAGTGCCACCTCATCTCGGCTGTCAGTGGACTTGGCCCGCTTATCCTTGGGCTCCTTTCCTTTCTTTTGCTGCTTCGGTTGCTGAGGGCCGACCTCACCCTCCTCCAGTTCTTCCACTGGCCTCTTCCGCCTCAAATTGGGCATAGGCTGAAGTGGGGGGTCGGTGGATGGAGGAGGAGGAGGGGGAAGCTTAGCTGGAGGCTGCTCCTTGGGGGCGTCCTTAGAGGACTGCCCCTTGTTCCTGTTAGATAGAAGGCCCCGGAGGCCAGCCCTGGGCTTCAAATCCATCCCTTCTTCCTCAACCTCTTGGCTAGTATCAACTTGCGCGACGACTAGACCGAGGGTAGGGGCTGCTGAAGCACGGTCTGAGTCTGAGTCAGAGTCCGAGAGTTCTACAACTCTAGCCGACACCTCCCCCTCCTCGGCAAATTGGAACCGATCTATCTGTTCCTCTAGGGAAGAATGCGAAGAACCAGCCTCCTCCTCTGGAATAATCTCTGCAGGAATGGGGCGGTGATCAGGCAATCGAGCAGGAGGTAAATCTGACGAAGCGAGGAACCCGGGTATGGAAACGTTTATACGTGCCAATCTCGGACTTCCAGCCCTAATAGCTTGACCAGCTTCCACCAAGGACCGAGAAAGAGGAACAAAATCCAAAATCAACGGAGCCGACCGCAACTGTCCGTCTTCGCTCACGAAAATCTCAGATCTCAAGAGGTAATTTAGAGCAGGAACGTTGACCAGGCTCAGCCGAGGGGTTGTGTACTCTTTGTCTGCGAAGATTGTTAAGTGAGATATGTTAGTCCGAGGAGACATGCAGCTATAACAAAGGAAACGCAACACAAATAAAGCAAAACAAAGGGGGAAAACTCAAACTAGGGTCCTCTCCGCGGAACCTAATGTTATGGCACCCCACCTGGCTTTCCTGCCCTGGTCGGACAGTGAATGCCGTCATGCCATGGTCCGGAGACGATCAAATGGTCGTCCTTCAAGCCTTTGCTGGACTTGGGGAGGCAGGATATCAACCTCACTTCATCAGACCTGGACTTTAGGTAGTATGAGTCACCGAGTCTGTGGCATTCATAGAGATGAACCACGTCACGCCAGGTTAGGCCGAGGTTCATCTGGTCGTTTAATACGTCGGTGCACCCCAAGATCCGGAGCAGGTTTGCGGTGCACTGATAGGGGGTCAATCTATGACCACGCAGGTAGTCCCTAGTTATTCTCCCCATGGGAATCGTCATTCCTCCCTCCACGAAGGCTATCATTGGAATCACGACCTGCCCTGACTTCCTTTTGAAGAAAACTTCCTCTTCGTGGCAGTACTCTAAACCTACCTCCGGTGGAATACGATACTTCGCCCTGAAGCCCGCCATACCGGCCGGAGAGTCTACCATTTTTGAAAGCCTACCCATTTCCCCCTAATCCTAGGTTACACGAAGGAAGTTCGCCTAAAGAAGAGTAACGAAGAAGAAACGCGCACTTACGGGTAAGAAACTTGACGGAGTCTTCAATAAAATGGTGGCGAAGATAAGAGCGTACTGAAGGAGAATGCGCTAAGGTCTTCTGAACACTGGCGCTTTCGTAGAAAATGGGGAAAAAACTCCTTCAAGACCTTATATGCCCAGAGGAAGTTGGACAGACGCACTCCCGCCTAGAATAAACAAAACGTTGTTCGCCGTTGATCTGGTCTCCAACCGTTGGATTGAAAAGGCGTAATGCTCCAAAAGCTGCAGTTAACTCCCCCCGGGGCATTAAATGCCTTCAGCATTAATGAGGCACGTGATGACACACGCTCGCCCGGATAAAGTAGAGAACCACGATGGGCTGTCCAGCAATTATCAAAATCCCGTCTTTCCTCCTCGGATCAAGAAGAAAGAGCCGGAATTTTGAGGGGCTATTGTGGGGGGCAAGCATTGTCAGCCAACGGTGGGCCTTAGGACCAGGATGAAGCCCAGCCATGGTGGGAAGCGAAAACAGGGTTGGGAGACATTTAGCCCAATCCAGCTGGGCCGGGCCGGTTCTATTTAAGGATAGTCCGAGGAGTAGTGCCTCCTCGGACGCACTTAATAGACGTCAAGTACGTATCCTGTCCATGGTGAGGAACCCTCCTAAAAGAAGGAAGTGCTAAACGGACAGGGAACAACCACTACTGCCGCATTAAATGCAGGGAAACTACTTTTCCAGCCGCATTAATGAGGATTGGACAGAAAATAGTATTATCTTGGCCATTGCAACTCACAGAAAAAGAAGGGGGATGTCCTTTAGGACAGGCACTCGAGTAGAGGCCTAGATGGTGAACAAGTGTAACGTCATTATCAATTAAAGGAGGATATATAAGAGCAGAAAGTCTCCACAAGTGAAGGGGGGAGGGGAACACAAAAGCAGCCTCAGGGATAGTCATCTGAGAAAACTGAACAAAACAATCTCACGTCCTATTTGTTGCATGGTTCACCATTAATCACGTCCACTCTGTCAAGACCTAGCTCTGAGTCCCACTCTCTACAAATTCATTGTCGAGGGTCTTTTGGGCCAAGATCGCTGGCTTGCTGGGCCTGGGCCCCAAAAACCGCCCTTACAACAACAATGAAATTTAGGTATTTTTGCTAAATCCAAAAGTTTCCATATAAATATGGTACATTACTTGATAAATGAGTTTCTATTTCTGTTTTCATCCATATTGGGATTCTTTTCATCCATTGGCAAAATATATAATTTTGTTAAAGAGTTGAGTATCAATAGAAATACTGGCATTTTTCTCTAAGAAAAAAAGGAAAAAAAAAAAGAAATACTGGCCTATTCCTATTTCTAAATTACTTGAAATAGGGTTGCATTTGAAAACAAGGATTTGATTTACAAAAAGGGGATTTGGAATGCATTGATTGAATTCCATGAATTTTATATCCTTCAACTTGAATGTCTTGATCATTTATATGGTCAAAAGTATTTGAAGTCCATTTTCATTGATTTTAAATCAATGATACCTACACAAAAAATTTCACAACATTTTTCATAGCAATTGAGTTGGCTAAAATTTCACAACACTTTTCATAGCAATTGAGTTGGCTAACATTTATTGGTTCTCATCAGTACTCACCACTAACATCACTTTTTAACCTACCATAACAATCACCCACTTTTGATTTTAAGCATCCTCACCTTAGGTTTAGTTTTGAAAACGAAAAATAAAAATGAAAACAGATACAAAATTATCAAAGAACAAAGCAGACCCAGCAACAAACCAAAATGCTCCAATATATAGTTACAATTTCTAGTGAAAAACCCCAGCCATATAATCTACATAAATGTGTAAAACGCGAAACGTTAAATCCTGGAAAAAGAGTTTCACAAAAAGCATTCAATCAAACAAAACATATCCACTCAGCCCACTTTCTAACTTTAATCAGATACCCAAACTACAGCGAGCAAGGTCAAATTTTACTGATGTTATAGGAAAATTTTCAGACCAGTACCGGGTGACAGTTTGATCCAATGACATCAATACAATAAGTTAGCAATAATTAGTGCAAGTTGAAGGAGAATAAATCATCTGAGAACATCAAAAGCAACAGCAACAAACTCAAGCAAATCACCATCCACACACACTAACTACGTTTCCCATGTGTGTTTACTATTTTTCTAAATAAATGAAGGGTGACCACATAGCAACCAATAGTAAATGATAAAATAATCAACCAAAAAGAAACAGGATACGATAACCAAACAATGTTTCATATGTAGTTACTCCCCTAGTTTAACTTACATCACTTCTACAAAATATTAATCTTAAAGGGTTCCTGTGTATCGCAGACTCAAAACACTTTGGGAGATAGTGCTCAAGAAACCACAGGTTTGCTATCATAGGCCTCTCTTGCTTCAAGTACATCTGGATGATACCGTTTGGAAAGGACTTCAACTTGTTCAGCAAATGACTTGTTTGAATGCTCACCGATGTGTTTGACCATCTGGTCCCATCGCTTTTGACATACCTCTCCCGACCTATGCTCAAGCAAATCATCCCAGTCCACATCTTCTATGCAGCAAGCGTCCAAGCTGTAAAGAGCATCCAGCAGGCGGTAGTCATCAGCATCAGCCCATAAACCTTCACTGACCATAGGTGATGTTAATTGGTTATACCACTTCATGCAGCAAAGCACATTGCTTCTGGTAGATAACTTATCACTAATGGCTTCCCAAGCGATATTATCTCGCAACATACCATGCTTAGATTTCTTTTCTTCACTGGCCTTCATTCGCAGATCCAAGTTTACTAAATCAAACAAGTTCTGATACTCCTCTTGGGACCAACGCCCTTTCTTCGTATTGGGCAATTTTATTCTACGCCATGTATCCTTTACATGAAACCTATGTTTGCCAAGCGCATCAGCCATCAATTTCCACTCTGACCCATGTTTTTTATGGAAAGATCGGATAAGTTCATACTCTTCTTGAGTCCATTTACGCTTCTCACCTCTTTCAAACAAAATATGGGCTCGATAATATACACTCTCAGTAGGCCTCCAAGGTAAGGCTGCTCCTATTTCCTTCCAACAATTTTTAATCTTACGGTGAGATTTACAATGAAGAACCATGTTTAGGCCTTCATCACCTAACTGGTGTTCCTCTATGTAATCAAAAACAGCCTTTTTAACCATCTCATCTTCTTCTTGTGAAAACCTCTTACCTCGTACTAAGCTGTCATCTTGATCACTATTCCCTTCAATTGGAGCATCAGATGAAGAAAAAACCACCACATTATCTGAGAAACTTACTCTCCTAGGTGTTCTCTTCAGTGGAGAACTTTCGTTAAGATCACTGGTCTCAATATCTTTCCTTCCTTTCTTTTTTGTAGGCTCAACCTTTTCTGTGTTTTTCCTATCTGAGACCTCTCTTTCTTTTCCCATGTTGTTCTTCACAGAAACATCACTACCCTCTGTGTCCCTCTTCCTTTTCTTCCCCTTTTTGTCTACTACTTTACCATCCTTGGTTTCATCACCGTCTCTTTCCCCAAAGCTATTGTGCCCCTTAACTAGCTCATCCACTTTGTTATTCTCAAAGGTTTCATTAGTATAAGAAGCTGTCTCAATTCCATCTTTGCTCTTTTCCTCCTTATGCTTCTTTTTCTTTTTCTTTTTCTCCTTCTTTTCACCTGCTTCTTTCCCATACTTCATTTCATCATTGTCTCTTTTCCCAAAGCTATCCTGCCCCTTAACTAGCTCATCCACTTTGTTATCCTCAAGGATTTCATTCACATAAGAAGCTGTCACAATTCCATCTTTGTTCTTTTCCTCCTTATGCTTCTTTTTCTTCTTCTCCTTCTTTTCATTTGATTCTTTCCCATCCTTTTTTCCATCATCGTCTCTTTTCTTAAAGCTATCCTGCCCCTTAACTAGCTCATCCACTGTGTTGCCCTCAAGGATTTCATTCACATACGAAGCAGTCTCAATTCCATCTTTGCTCTTATCCTTCTTATGCTTCTTTTTCTTTTCTTTTCTCTCTTCATTTCTCCTCTCATCCTCACTGCTCATTTTGATACCCTCCTCCACTCTCATAAGCACATCATTTTCACTTCCATTCACCTCCGATATATCAGCTTCATTTCCCATGTCTTTCTTACTTTTATAGCCTTCCTTGCCAAGTGTTTTCTTACCCATGTAGCTAATAATCAACCTCCAACTTTTAACCTGTTGCCGCCAAAAACCCTGCTGCAGAAGCTGAAAAATAAAATAAAATGGCAGAAAATTAAAAAATATTTCCAACATGTTTGTCATTTTTTAAAGTGAAGCAAAGAGATTTGACAATAAAAGGTTGTGAATGGGAAACAGATATCGATTGTGGTTGTTATTTTCTTTTTCTTCCTACTCATTTGAACTAAATAATTGACATTGTTATGCTTATAACCATGGTTTTGAAAACCGGACCAGATGGCCCGGCCGGTTCAACAGGGAACCAGGCACTAGTCCGGTCCGGAAAACCCACCCCCCCCACCCCCAAAAAAACCAGTCAAAACTAGGAACCAGAGACAAAAACGGTTTTGCCCCGGTCCAGTTTTTAAAACCATGCTTATAACACTGCAATGTAAATGATGCTTTTTAACAGTAGAAACAAAATATACTAGCGATAACTTAAAACACAGAACCCAACCAGCATTATTAAATAACCATTCAACCCTCAGAGAGATTTTACGAAGTTGCAATGACTGGTACAGTAACATACAATAACAATCAGAATTCAACTGAAACCAAAAAAACATTAAGTGTAAGACTGTTAAACAATCAAGAGGCCACTTTGGAGACTCCAATATAGCCCAAAAATTCTTGGTTTTGTCTCTCCACAGCCCACATAAAGAAGTATAGATGGAATCCTAGAACATAAGGATACCAGCCATATAGGAGATTCAAAAATGAAACAGAGATAGGACACCCAAAACAACATAATCAAGCATCCAAATGATATCAGTTCAATGTTGAGGGCATTTTTTGCAACATACCAAGGTTGTCGGTTTTGCAAAATTTGGCACCGAGACCAAACCAGAGGGGAGGAATAGTAAACCGAGCAAATTGTAATTCAATTGGTTCAGAATGGTCAGTTTCCAATCTGCTCTAAAAACTCTTGAATCAAGTTTCTAGTTGGGTTGCTGATACATAAAGATGGCAGGGGGAAAAAAACTTATTTAAACCCCTTAAAATGGTCATTTACAGAATACAACCCACAATTTGCTAAAATCTGTTTTTATAAGATAAAAAGCACAGACAATGCAATAAGTAGTCAAAATTAAATATAAAGAACCAATCTTGAATGTTAAATATCGCATTAAGATTGAGACTGAAAGATATCCAAATCCTTACAATGGGTCTCAGTTAGCACAATTGCCAATCTCCCAAATCCTCTACTTAACATAACACTAAATTTTCCACAAGAACTATTACATGTGGATTAAAATCTCAACCATCAAAGCTTTTTTTTTCAAAAAACAAAATTCTAATCAACAGTGCTACATACACAAAAAATGTCACAACTTTTTTTTACAACTTATTGAGATAGCAAACTATGATTAGTGTAGCATCACTTTCACTAGAAGCGCCGTTGACATCACTTTTATGGTACCCCAATCACAATCTGTCATGTCAATAGTGCTGAAAAACATTGTGAAATTCGTTATGTCTTTATACTTATTGAATTCCAATCTCCAAACTCCTAAAAGCTCAAGGTAGTAGTAAATCAAAACTAGAAAATCCCAAAATGACCATAGTTTAAATAAAGAAAGAAAACCCATTAAAAAAAAAAAAAAAGTTTCAATCAAATTGGTCGCCTAAATTTGAGTCAAATTCTCTTTTTATCAAAAGCCCAAAACTTCCCTCAACAACACTGGCCTGAGATAACAATCATATTACTATTACTTAGAATATAGAGCTCTAATCCAAAAGCATAACTAAATATATCAATTTAGCATAGCTTTAGCTTCAGCTCAAGACTAACATTACCCAAAGAAAAAAACCTCCAATCTCTCTCTCTCTCTCTCTCTCTCTCACACACACACAGAAATAACTTCACAACAAAGCTGAAATGACCCTAGTTTTATTAAGGTAGCAGTAAAGCAAAACTAGAAAAATCCCAAAATGACCGTAGTTTAAATTAAGAAAGGAAGCCCATTAATAAAAACAAGTTTCAGTCAAATGGGTCGCCAAAATTTGAGTCAAATTCGATTTTTTATCAAAAGCCCCAACATTTTCCCTCAACACAACACTGACCTAAGATAACAATCATATTACTATCACTATAGAATAGAACCACAATCCAAAAACCTATAAATTTCATATTCAAATGACTACATATATCAGTTTTTTTAGCATATCTTTAGCTTCAGCTCAAGACAACTTTACACCAAATCATAAAACCTTCAATGTCTCATACAATCACAAACACACACACACACACACACACACACACATAGATATAAATTCACAAAGCATACAAACATATCCATAATCACTCATACTCCAACAAAAACACCATATTAGATCAATTTTCAGACAAAATCCCAAAAAAAAAAAAAAAAAAAAAAAAACCCACAAATCCACAGATGACCATACCCAAACCCCACCTTTCAAACCCAAATAAAAAAAAAAACAAAAATCACCAAATCTTTGTCACCCAACCAAGACCTGAACCAACAAAAGAGGAGGAGAACGATCGGTGGCGTTTTCCGGTGTGTGATTCGTTACCTGTGGTAGTTGCAGAGGTCGTGGGTCTCTCTCTGCCAAACGCACACAAACCTAGACTCAAACCCAAATCCAAACAGAAGCACAAATGCAAACTCTCTCTTCCATGGCTGTGGAAACACCAAAGCTAGTGTCGGTAGCACCCGATCGGAGCCTTCAGTGAGGGAACCAGCAGCAGCGGTGGTGAGGAAAAGCTCGAAAATTCCTAGACAACTGTTTTCATGGCACTACTGATTCGAAGAGAGAGAGCGCAAGATTGTAGTTTTGCCGTTGTGGGTAAGAGAGAAGAGAGAGAGAATTGAAAGCGTTTGAGAAAGAATGAAGATAGAGGGTTTGAGAGAAGCTGAGAATGAGTGACGGGCCTAAACGCCGTTTAGGGACCAATTTGGTTACTTTTGAAAAGTTTTGGACTTTGTTTATATTAGCCCAAATTTCAGTATGGTTTATTGGAATTTATCTTCTTCATCTTCTTCTTCTTCTTTTTTATTTTATTTTTTATTTTATTTATTTTATTTTATTTATTTTTTTAAAGGGATTTGGTTTGAGTTTAATTTTGTTCAAATAAAAATATAACCTTATTATTGGGTTGGGTTGTCGGGTAAAGATGATTTTGTTTGGTTTGAAATTAGGTTTTTACCCAACTATTTAAGTTTACTATTTAATTTATGATTACAATTTAAAAAGTTGATCATAATATTCTAATTTTATTAAACCTAAATCTTAAAATATTAAAATAAATCAAACTAATAAATTTAAGCAAAATTTTTGGACCTTATTGGTATTAGCCCAAATCTCAAGATAGTTTATTGGAATTTACATTTTTTTTTTTTTTTTTTAAAGGGATTTGGTTTGGGTTCAATTTTGTTCAAATCAAATCTATAACCTTATTTGGTTGGGTTGTCGGGTAAAGGTGATTTTGTGTGGTCTAAAATTAGGATTTTCCTCAACTATTTAAGTTTACTATTTAATTTATGATTACAATTTAAAAAGTTGATCATAATATTCTAATTTTATTAAAGCTAAATCTTAAAATATTAAAATAAATCAAACTAATAATTTTAAAAAATTTTAAAATATAAAATTATCAAATTTTAAAATACATAGTTAAAAAAAAATTAATAGCGTCAATTGGGTTGAGTTACTTGAGTTGAAAATTTTGACAACCTGAACTTAACCCTATCAAAGCTTCAAAATAAAATAAAATAAACTAAAATTTACAAACGAACCGAACTCATCAACCCACAAAAAACCAATTTGAGATTTATGGTCAAGTTGAGTTGGGTTGGATTAGACAATTGGATGACATGAATACAAACTCCTAATTTCTCCAACCCCAATGCTTATCTAATTGAATCATTTTAATAGATTGTGTGTGTGTGTATAACTTATTTGATTAGAAGTAAAGTTTATGTGACTAGTTGTTTAAAATGTCAAATAGAATTTTTTTTTTTTAAAAAAAAAAAAAAATCTCTGAGGGCTCAACTTTCATGTGGTGGTGTGAATTATTATTTGTGGACATGACACTGAAATTCTTAACACATTTAGGTATTCTTCCAGATATTTTATTATGTGAAAGGTCTAAGAGTTGAAGCAAAGTTAGAGCACAAAGTTCTTCCAATATGTGACCATGAAAATTATTTGAACGAAGGCTAAGAATCATCAAGCTTGAACATCTACGTCCTATCCATGAAGGTATACTTCCAGCAAACTCATTTTCACCAACATCAAGAATCACCAACTCTTCACAATTTTTCAAAGATGGCAACTTTCCAGAGAATTTATTGTTGTATAAATGCAAAAATTCAAGAAAGAGTCAAAGATCCAATGGATTCAGGAAGGCTACCAGTGAAATTATTGTTTACCAAATTCAACACAACATTGACCTAAGATAACAATCATATTACTATCACTATAGAATAGAACTCCAATCCAAAAACCTATAAAATTCATATTCAAATGACTAAATATATCAGTATTTTTAGCATATCTTTAGCTTCAGCTCAAGACAACTTTACACCAAATCATAAAACCTTCAATATCTCATACAATCACAAACACACACATATAAATTCACAAAGTATACAAACATATCCATAATCATTCATACTCCAACAAAAACACCATATTAGACCAATTTTCAGACAAAATCCAAATAAAAAAAATACCCATAGGTCCACAGATGACCATACCCAAACCCTACTTTTCAAACCCAAATCAAAAATAAAAAATCACCAAATCTTCATTACCTGTGGTGGTTGCAGAGGTCGTGGGTCTCTCTCTGCCAAACGTTTCCCTTGACGTTTGGCACACAAACCTAGACTCAAAACCAAATCCAAACAGAAGCACAAATGCAAACTCTTTCTTCCATGGCTGTGGAACACCAAAGCTAGTGTCGGTAGCACTTGATTGGAGCCTTTAGTGAGGAACCAGCAGTAGCGGTGGTGAGGAAAAGCTCGAAATTAGGTTCGGTCTAAAATTAGGTTTTTACTCAACTATTTAATTTATGATTACAATTTAAAAAGTTGATCATAATATTCTAATTTTATTAAACCTAAATCTTAAAATATTAAAATAAATCAAACTAATAAATTTAAACAAAATTTTTAAATATAAAACTATCAAATTTTAAAATACATAGTTTTAATAAAAATAATAGGGGAAATTACATTTTACCCACCTGTGGTTTGCCAGAAAAACACTTTACCTATCTGTGATTTAAAATTGACACTTTACCCACCTGAGGTAAGTTTTGTCTATCTCTAGTTACCAACCTCTGTTAAAAATAGGGATAAATTTATATTTTTGCTACCCTTTTATATCATTCTCATCTCAAAACATAAAAAAACTAAAAAATTCAAGAGAAAAGAAGGTCTAAAAGCTAGGTTTTGTAAAAATTAAAACCTAATTTTTAGATCTTTTTTTCTCTAACCTTTGAAGGAATTCATTGTCCCATGCTTGAAGTCTAAGAGTCTTCATGTTTCAAAGAACTTCTGAAGTGGATTTCATCCCAATGTCCTTGGCTTCCATGGTCCTAGATTGGTATCTCTTACGGACTATTGTAAGGGGTACATTGCAACCCATAACTTTTAATTCTCCGTTTTTGTGATGGGTTTGGCATTCTTAGATCCCTTTCTTGGCTTCTTCTTCAAGATCTTTGTGTCAAGCTTTTCCCATGATACCATTCAATCTCCGTCCTACAGAAAACCCCAAATAAGAAGAGACTCGAAGAAAGAGGAGACAAAACATTTCAGTAGAGCAACAGATATGGAATTACCCAATTGCTTTCGCCAATAGGATCATCTTCATCAATCGTGTGATACGTTTTTGTAAGGACTGAATTCTTTAGAAAAGGATTAGTATCAAAGCAGAATTCCAGCTTAAAACCCTTCGGGACATCAATTCTACACTTGATATCTTTGAGGAACTTAAGAGCCTCTTCATCACACTCCATGATCTAATCCAAGGGAACAACATATCATAGTTCCACAATCAATACAGTATATAGCAAAGAACCCTTAGTCCCAAAAATAAGGGGAATATCCAAAATAGATCATAGTTCCTCCCCAGCTAGTATTTCATTAGTCTTCATTGCGGTAAGCCAGAAGTCTGCAGGCACTCCTTTTTCTGCGTTCCCAGAGAAAATCATAAATCAAGTTCAAGCAATAATAGTTCTCAATCAAATGAAAACTTGAACTGTAAGCCAGAAGTCAGGTACCGTCTGTGGCTTTGTCCTCTTCTTGATCCACACCAGCTTCACTTGTAACTCCTTCTACTTCAACTTCACCATTCACAATCTCGTGTCTCTGCAAGGACCCAATCAACAAATTAACTGAAAAGATACATACACCAACCCTGCAGATGAACAACACTGGAGTTGCAATCCAAATAAGATAACCCAAGGCTAAACTTAATTTATAAATCTCTAACCTGGAAAACATGCTAATGATAAAAATTTAGTGATATCAATAAATATGATGCAGAACTTAGTGCCTGTCAATATGATGAATACCTTTGCGTAAAGTGGTTCATAAAGCTTCTGGTACTTAACCCATGTTTGGATGCTTTTTTTTGGTCACTCAATTTCCGTCACTCGTCACTCGTCACTCCTCACTTATCACTCATTACTCATTACTCTAAAATACCATGTTTGTTTGGCACCATCACTCACTTCCCATCACTCAATATTTTTCACTCTATTTGTGGGCTACATACCTGTCACCTGGTGCAGTTTTTTTTTTTTTTTTTTTTTTTTTTTTTTTTTTTTTTTTTTTTTTTTTCAGTACCTAAACTCATCGAACCTAGTGAAAAAAAAAAAAACCCCGAACATGAAGACCAAACCAGTGAAAGAAGAAGAAAAAAGAAAAAGAAAAAAGAAGAAGAAACCCATAACAGACCAAACCAGTGAAAAAAAAAAAAAGAAAAAAAAAAGAAGAAGAAGAAAGAACCGAATAGCCAACCCAGGAGAAGAAAGGAAAAAAAAAAAGTCAAAAGGTGAGGCTAAGTACTGTTTGTGGGTCCCCTATGTGTGTTTAATTACAATATTGTTATTGAGTTATTAATTATAGAAATTGAAAACAGCCAAAATGTGTTTTCAGTTTCCATAACTCATAACTCAAAAATCAGATAATTGAGTGATGGAAACAGAGTTATAGACTTCTCAAACAATCTTTTTGCTATAGGTCCCACCATTTTTAAGTTATGAGTTATGGAAACTGAGAATTGAGTTACGGAAACAGGCCATTAGCTTCCAATGCCCCTCTCTCTCCTCAAAAATTTTTGCCCCTAGCTCATTATGCTGGTTCTGCCAATTAAAAGTTAGGTTTTAATTTTTACAAAACCTAGCTTTTAGATTTTTTTTCTTTTGATTTTTTAATTTTTTAATTATTATTATTATTATTATTATTATTATTATTTTTAGTTTTTGGAGAGGAGAGAGACATAAAAGGGTAGGAAAAATACAAACTTACCCATATTTTTAACAAAGGTGGGTAACGGGAGACTAATAAAGCTTACCTCAGGTGGGTAAAGTGTCAATTTTTAAACCACAGGTAAGCAAAGTGTTTTTTCAAGTAAACCACAAGTGGACAAAGTGTAATTTTTCCAAAATAATAATAGCGTTACTTGAGTTGAAAAATTTGACAACTCGAACTTAACCCTATCCAAGCTTCAAATTAAAAAAAAAAAAAAAAAAAAAAAATTTACAAACGAACTGAACTCATCAACCCACAAAAAACCAATTTGAGGTTTAGGGTCAAGTTGAGTTGGGTTGAATTAGTCAATTTGGATGACGTGAATACAAACTCCTAATTTCTCCAATCCCAATGTTTATCTAATTGAATCATATAAATAGATTATGTAAAGTGTGTGTATATAACTTATTTGATTAGAAGTAAAGTATATGTGACTAGTTGTTTAAAATGTCACATAGAATTATTATTTTTTTAATCTCTTAGAAGGAAATTTTGTCCTACTTTTATATAATAGAATTTTTTTAAGGTGAAAATACTATTTTGAGTTCACTTTCAATTTGGTTCTCACTTTTTTTTTTTCAATAAGATTGTTCTCACTTTTTTTAGTAATTAATTTGGTCTATATTATTTTTAACATGCTATCAAGTTTGTCCCTATTGTCACACTTATGAAAAATGCTTACGTGGCAAACGATTTGCATTGTTGGCATGTATAATGGCTAATATTAAATGAGATACTGATGTTTCCAAGTTTTAGTAATCACATCAGTGTTTTGATTAGGAAAAAAAACCACATTAACTTTTAAAAATATTTTTCTTTTTGTTTGGATCTAATTGAGAAAAAAAATTGAATTTGATATATTAGTTTATAATTAAGAAAAATAATGATAGAAGTATTATATATCAAAATTTGTAGACGTATTCACAACATGTGTGCGATACCCAATAATAAGTGATTATAATAATTAAAGTTCTTTATAATCACTTATATAGTTAAGATCAAACTAGGCCAAAATTGGGTTTTACCCCTTTCAGCCAAACTTTCCAGCAAAATGTCCCATGTCTGAAACTATTTAGGGATATGCCCCTGTTTTGAAACTTGATTTAGCGAAAATCGAGTTTCTTGAAAAAATTTGAGTGGGACTCGAGTTCATGGAACTCGAATTCCATGCAAATTTTTTATTTTTTTTATTTTTTATTTTAAGTTTGATTGCCTATAACTCGATTTTCGCCAAATCTAGTTTTTCATTGAAACTCGATTTTTAGATAATCGAGTTTGAAACAAGGGCATATCCCTAAATAGTTTCAAACATGGGGCATTTTACTAGAAAGTTTGGCTGAAAGGGGTATATCCCCATTTTGGCCAATTGTAGAAGGGGAAGTCACCTGCATTTTCTATTTCTTTTATTTTTGTGGATAAATGATAACCATGTTGCAAATAAAAAACAAGAAATTACAAATAGAAATTTACCTCAATTTTTTCAGGGACAGTTTTCCTCCATTTCAGTTTGGAAAAATTTCATCCAACCCATTATGTAGCCACTCATAAAACCATCCATGTCACCACACGTGTATTACTTGAACAAAATACATGACTAATTATATAAGTCATGTAGCTAAAACTACACATGAATAGGTTTATCAATTGCTATGCATGTAATAGGTTTGAGCAATATTCTCCAAACTAGTTTGGAGCTAAACTTTTATTTTTATTTGACAAAAATACAAAGCACACCCTCTAAATTTGACCAAAATTTATTTCAGGATTCTAACTTTACTTTTGTTCGATCGAGTCCCCTAAATTTCAAAAATTTTCAATCAAAAGCTCCTTTAGTTTCTGTTACACTACACCATTAAACACACCCAAAATGACACCGAATTTTTCAAGTATTTAATAACTAAAATTATTATTTTATCATTATGTCTAAATTAAAATTTATCTTAAAAAATTTATTTTTCAAAAAAGAAATCTACAAATTTTCGTAGTATCTTTCATCATCTACCACGAAGCACAAACCATAGATTATACTAAGAAATGTTGATGTGGAAACTACTAGATACCAAAAAAAAAAAGTAGCGTTGGCAAATAAAAAATTCCCAGGACGCAAAAACAAAAATGCTAGTTGAAAATCACCACTCGACCCACCAATTTTGATTGTTCTTGAGACAAATCTGCTGCTAACCACCACAATACTGCTCAGAACAAACTAAAGACCTACAGGTCTATAGCCGCGTTTTTTTAAACGCGGCTATAGGCTAAGTCCTATAGTTGTGTTTTTTAAAAACGTGGCTATAGACCCGGTTTGTGCTACATTTAGAACCCGCGACTGTAGGTAATGTAAACGCGGCTATAGCCTGGGACCTATAGCCGTGTTTTTAAAAACGCGGCTATAGACCCTATGTTGTGCTGCATTTAGAACTCATGACTGTAGGTAGGGTTTTGGCTGCGTTTTCAAAATGCAGCTAAAGCCTTCTACGCAGGTTTTTTTTCCTTGCTAAATCACAAATTCTTGCCCAAATTTACATAACCAAATACAAAACAGATAATCACAAATTCCTGCTCAAATTTTCATAACCAAATACAAGACCAACTGTAGTTGGTCTTGTACATCACAAACAACTATATTCACAATCAAATTTTCATTGCCAAAACAGCTATATGCATCACAAACTTTGTAAGTTCCCAAAACAGCTATATATACATCATAGCTGAACCAAATTGTCTAAATTTGGCAAGTTCTCAACAAGTTTACAAGTTCCCAACAAGTTTTCAACTACAATAATCAATTCCATCCTAATGCTTAATTAACCATCTACACCCACAAAATGCCCTTTGGTTGACTTCACAAAAGGCATGCCCTGTAAATTTCAGCTATCTTGACATCTTCTACTTTCAAAATCACCAACAAAATCGGTCACTTTTCCTCCTCACTACTTCTCCTATGATGAGTGGGGTGCATCTGCATAGAATGAGTGGTTAGTAGAGTCCAAAGAATTAGTGAGTAGAGAATTTTAAATTACATTTAAAAAAGAGGACCACAGTTCTTAGAGTAGAGAATTTGCATAAAACACTATGCATACCTTTGTGGAACAATTTTAACATCAAAGTTTCTTCTCCACATCTAAAGAATTTGCTCAAGGACATTTGTAGAATGAATCTCATACCCCAACAAAGATAAGCACCAGTTCAGTAAAGACTTTAAAGAAATGCATTAAAAGAGCACAAAATAATTAAAGGAAACCATCATGAAAGCTAATCAAAATATATGACAGAAAGAGTATATCTTAATGAATGAATGAATACACAATTGGCCACAACCAAGCACCAACAATATGAAGCACTCCCCCTCCAAGATGATATGTGATGCATGAAGTTGAATCAAATCTCTATAAAATTATAAACTCACAATACTCATACCCAAAACTAATGGTAGACCCTTTCACCATCAAGCTTATATCATAAATTCATTGAGATTCATGTAACACAGCAAACAAACTATAGAATAGAAGTGATCATGAAAGTGGCACCAAGCACTAAATAGAAATTTAAAAATAATGAGCACTCTCACTACTTGTAGGGTTTGGAAAAACATGACAGTGTATATTTTTAGAGAAATTTTGTTTTACCTACGGATTCACAATTTCATTCCCATTATTTTTGTACCACGGAGAGTCCCCATCAAGCATTGTCACCTTGAATATATTAAAGGCATTGTATTAATATCATATAACAATGCATTGCAAAAAGTTTTGTTTCGCTAAATAACATTTGTTTGCTACCTGAGAAGGATTTGAATCACGCATCTATGGGCTAAGTTGGGCGAACATTTCTCTCATGTGCGTTAACATTGCGGCCATTCGCTGCTGGAAGGGGTGTGCATGGGTCAGGTTGGGTCGGGTTAAGGGGATTTTTTGACCCAACCCACCATTGTGGGTCAAAAAAATTCAACCCAACCCAACCCATCACATAAGTCCAACCCAACCCACTTGGGTCGGGTTGAACCCATGGGTTTGACAAATTATTATTATTATTATATTGAGTAGAAAAAAATATAAATATTAATATATTAAAAAAACCCAAAGATTAGTATCAATGTAACTCCTTAAAGGAAAACAACACTAATGACTAAATAACAATAGTAATTTACTAGGATTTGTGTGAACTAATTGACTTTTATATAGGATAAGAAGAGTTGGTTATTTTAAAAAATTTATTAATTATATAATATTATATATATATATATATATATATATATTTATATTTATATATATTAAATATATGGGTGGGTCGGGTTGGGTTTGGCGGGTTTGAAATTTTATGACCCAAACCCAACCCGACCCGCTATCAAAATTTTTTTTTGTAACCCAACCCAACCCACCAAGGCCTAAAAACCAACCCAACCCGATGGGTTGGGTTGGGTTGGGTCGGGTTGGTTTTGGCGGGTTGGCGGGTTAGCTGCACACCCCTAGCTGCTGGTGCCTTGCTTTTGCTTAGGAGAGTTGTTTTTGATGCCTTGCTTCTGATTGAGAGAGTTGTTCTTGATACTTTGCTTCTAATTGGGCTAGTGATTGTTTGAGTTGCTCTTCATGCCTCACCTCAGATTGAGCTAGTTGCTTCCTAAGGGAAGTCTCCAACTTTGAAATCCTTTAGGTCGTTCCACTTGACGACGGTGGAGTCGATGTAAACTGTGAAAGGTTTGTGGCACTTTTTCCTAATGGAGTTCATCCAAAACCCACCCCACATACATGTCCAGAGCGTTGTGGACCCATCACCCGAGCATACACATCATCTTTGGACCAGAGGATTCCACCACCAAGCTCTCCTTGTAGTTGCACGCCGTCTTCATTCAAAAGTTCTCTCATCCTAACCTGTTTTTCCACAAGAACCAAATAACATATTACACACCATAAACAACACAAACACAAAATACACTAAAATTCTATTCAAATTGTGCTTACAGTGTTCTCCTCCACTTGGGGAGTAACAACAGCCCCATCTTTGGTAGAGTATACTTTCTCATACACATCTGCGCGCTCGACTGGCACCCCTTTAGATTTCGCCTACATCATGAACAGAATTCATACAATAAACACAATTGCTCTCATAATTGTCATGTTGTTTATCATTTGCATTGACTAAGGCGTTCATGAATTCTAAGTTTATAACTACCATCAACAAGAAAGTTAAAAATTATTATCAACATTTAGTGTGATTCAGAAGCATAAAATCAGCTTAGGTGATACATGAAGAAAGTAAATTAGGTAGCAATTACACATCAAAGTAAATTAGGTAGTAATTATACATCAAAGTAAATTATAGAGAAATGCTAACGAATGCCGTAGGGCAATGGTTAATAATCCATTTAAAGAAAGTTTTTATGGGAAAAGAGAAAAAAAAAAAAAATGTTTTGATAGCTTTTTCTATTTCTTATAAAAATAGTGTCAAAACTTTCCTAAAATGGATTGTCAACTATTGCCCTATGAACAACTACGAGTATTTTTACAAGTCATAAGTTCGATGAAATTACACGTCATCATGTTTCACATGGTATCTCAACTCTCAAGTACACTTGGACTCATGTTTCACATAGTTATATCCCAAAACACACACCAAAATAAATAAATAATTAAAAGATAGTTTATTGAGAAGATCAATTTAAAAGCTTCCTTCTCAAAATAATAATAATAATAATAATAATAATAATAATAATAATAATAATTCAAAAGCTGGCAAAATTATCATTGAGATCCAAGTGGCATGTCAACGCCAGATTTGGACCTTCTTTTTCCTGTTTTTTTGTTTTTTGTTTTTAGCTGAATATATAGATTTTGACCAATTACGATACTGCTTTTATTTTTTTGCTTTGAATTATGATACTACTTTGCTTGAGATGTATAGGAGCTGATGTGATTTTGAGAATGAACAAAAACTAGTTGTAATTAATAAGAAAGTCAATATGGGATTTGGAATTTTGGATTATTGGAATTCTCATTCTTGAGGCTTCTCAAAATGGAAATTCCGATGCTTTTGAGAGTATTAAAGGAAGTTAATATTGAAGAAGAAAGATGCTGCTTTTTTTTTTTTTTTTTTTTTTTTGGAAAAAAAGAAAGACGCTGCTTAACTTTACAATGACATCGGATAAAGAGATTTGTTACGTTAAAGCCATGTTTTTTCCTTTTTTCTTTTTCTTTTTTGGCTAATTAAAGCCATGTAGGATAAGGCAAAGTTCAGTAACGATATTGGTCCCTGCCCCAACCTCTTTGCGGCAATGTCTTTTCACATTTGCTTTACAATATGAAATAAAACCGACGAGTTAGAACATAGCAACAAAGCACATCTTGAATTGTCAATGGTTTTTGTTTTAGCAAATTCATGAGAGTTGAGACACACAAACATTGGGATCCTACACCATTTAACGCATTCCCATGCCAATGAAACTTTGCCACCGGCCTTAGAGCATTCCCATTAAGGATGCTAAAAGTGTCTTATGCTAAAATTTAGCACCAATACACCCAAAAACCAACTCCATCAAACATTTCAAATCTCAAAAATTTTGAGATACTGCTACAGTGAGATTGTATTAATACAACCTCACTGTAGCACAAATCCTAAACCAAAAATTATTTTTTTATTCCAACGGTAATTATGCGTGTATTTGTTTTTTATTTTTCCCTTCTTTCTTCTCTCTCCTCTCTCACTTTCCTCTTCCTCTTTCCCATAGCTTCTCTGTTTCTCTCGGGTTCATGGTTTGAGCTCCTCCCTTCCAAGGTTCGTCAGTCAGGAACTTCAAACCCTAAACGCCTTCAGAGTGTTGCCACCGATATGGAGGTAGAGCTTGATGGTGGGGTGATTTGATTTTGTGGGTTGCAAATTTGTGATTTCGAATTGTGATCGGCATGGGTCTGGTTGTGGGTTTATGATTTCGAATTGTGATCGACGTGGGCGTGGATCTCTGGGTTGTGGGTTTGTGACTTTGGATTGTGATCGGTGTGGGTCTTTGGGTTGTGGGTCTGGGTCGTAGTGGGTCGTCGTGTAGTGGATCAACGTGATGGGTTTGCTTTTGTGGAGGTTTGCCGTGGTGGGTTTGTGTGTGTGTGTGTGTGTGTGTGTTTGTTTTGCTCGTCGGCGTGATGGGTTTGCCTCTCTGTCTTTCTTCTTTCTTCTCGCCGATCTAGGTTTTGTGATTGTGAAGGTGGTTGATTTGTGATTTGGAAGAGGAAGGTAGTGGTTGGGTCGGTTTTTTTTTTTCTTCTTCAGTGGTGGTGGCTGGGATGGATATGGGTTTGCTAGGTTGAGATGGAAGAGTGTGAGTTTGTTGGATAGATAGGTGGGAATGGGTGGTTGGTGTTTTTTTCCGATGGTGGTGGATGGGGTGGGTATGGGTTTGCTGCTTTGAGATTGTCAGGTTTGTTGGGTTGAGAGTGACAGAGAGGAAGAGAGAGAAAGAAATATAGTTGAAGAATAAAGAAATAATAAAAAAAGAATATTTAAATCAAATGGTAAAAAATATATAATCTTTGATATTGAGTGAATTGTAAAATGAGTTGTTAAAAGCTAAAATTTTGGGTTTTGAGGTGGTATATGCTAAAAATTTTACTCGCCTTGATGAGAATGCTCTTAGATGCACCCATCCTATATTGGATTGATGCAATTACTATTGGTTAAGATTGAAAGTCAACCACTGATTAAAAAAGATTAAAAAAAAAAGTAAAAAAAGTAGAAAGTTAAAGTAAAAAAAGTAAAAAGTAAAAAACTTTTGTGAAAGAAATAGACGAATTGCACCCGGCCGGTGGTAACTTAGACCCCAAAAGAAAATGAGTTAGGTGGTATACAGTTGTTTATAATTTTTGTCAACAATTAAGTCAGTAACGGTGGAGTACAAGCCTAATCTTACAACAATATTATATAGATTGAAGATAGGTTTTCAATATCATAGTTGATTATAAATATAAAAAAAAGACTGTTTCTCATTTGATTGTAGTCATATTTTCTTATTTCAAAGATCGTAAGAATATAATAAACAAGTTGCAATTTTAAATTCTCAATACTAGCAATTGATTCACCTAGTCCGGTCCCAACTTATAAGAGTTTATAAACTAAAGCCTCAAATCCTTGAATGTATAAGATGCAATTATAGTTGAACTAAGCTGATCAAAATGACCCATTTAGGCCATTGTAATGGATTAAAAGCAATTTACTTTACACAAACTAAAGGCTAAAGGTGTGAGCACATAGGATAGGAAGGCTTTCATAAGGAGTCGACATGCATTACTATCATAGTCCATCGATTTGAACCTAACTATTTGCCACGTTGTTCCGTGATTATTCATTTTGTGATGCTTAGGGCCTGTTTGGTTAGCTGAAAAAAAACACTATTTTTTGTTTTTATTTACAGTTTTTAGTGTGTCCTACCACTAAAAAAACTGATTTAGTTTTAACATTTGTATTCATTTTTCATTTTCAGTATTCTAAAAGTTAGATTTGAATACAAAAGTTTGAAAACGCATTATATATATGTCGGAGGAGTCCTTTCTTCCCTCACAAAGGGATGTGGGTCTCATTTGGGACCCAAAAGTGGAGCCCACACCTCTTGTTAGAGGATTGGCAAACTACGTAGTAGTGTATTGTTTGCATCGTATCATAAAACTGTATATATAAAATAATGCATAGACATGTATATGTAGCAAATTATCTATATACTGTCCGATACGTATCTATATCATATAATAATAACTATGATTGCAAAAAGAAATTATTGTATACGATAACTAAGATTCTTGGACCCAAAAAATCCAAATAACTTCAATGGCGGGAGAAGCAAGAGCAATTAATTGGTTCGAATAATAACAACTTGTAGCATTACTAAAAACATTAGTATAACATAGAAAAAAAAAAAAAAACAAACAAACAAACAAGAAATATAATTAAAAAAAATTATTCTCCAAACATGTGATGCAGTAGCGATATAAACTACTCGGCTTTAGCAACAACCACAGGATTGGCAACAAGTGCAACAGCCTTCTGCAATGTAAGTCCAAATTTGTCATTTTTGTCAATATCTTCTGGTGCCATTCGGTCAGGAAGCTTCCAATTAAAGTGGTGAATGAGAGAAGCTAGGAAAAAGCTCAGCATTCTTACAGCAAGATCTAAACCTGGGCAAATCCGCCTCCCAGAACCAAATGGCATAAAAGAGAGGTTTGTGCCTCTGAAATCCACTTTAGAGTCGATGAACCTTTCTGGTTTAAATTGTGTTGGCTTGTCCCAGTACATGGGATCTCGTGCTATCGCCCATGCATTTACAATCACTTGGGTGTGTTTAGGAATGGTGTATCCACAAACTTCCACATCAATACGGGAACGAGGAAGGAGAAGAGGTGCTATTGGATGAAGCCGCATTGTTTCTTTAAGCACAGCTTGAAGATAGGGAAGTCGTGGGATGTCTTTTTCTTGTATGCTTTCTCCTATTCCAATTGTTTCAGTAAGTTCTTGTTTTGCCTTGGCCATTATGTCAGGATTGCAAAGAAGCTCAGTCATTGCCCATTCAATTGTAGCGCTAGTTGTATCAGTTCCTCCAATGAAAAAGTCCTGAAAAATTGTGAAGATGTAATTAGCCAAAGATTCAATAGAGGTCTTATAAGAAATTATGGAGTTCTTTTATATATATATATATACATATATATATATATATATATATATATATATTCAATAATTAGGAGTGATGAGATTTAAACTACAAATAAATCTGTTAAGGTATCAACCAGTTAAGCTACATGATTTTGACAAATTTTGATATTACTTAAGTTAATTAGGTTTGCAAAACTGTAGTCTTATTTTTACATCTAATATATCAGTTCTTCTAAAACCGCACCAATTGACTCAAATTTTGCTATATCTTGATGATATGTGCGATACTAATTAGTAAATCATCATTTTTTCACATAAACCAACTACTTTTTTTCCTTGACTTACACCCACACACGCACATTATCTTTGTATATTTCCAATACTTTAAAAATTTCAAGACAATAAAAAATATGTAACTAGATCATCAATTAAATATTTAACTTTCAAGTTTTTTTAGTTAAAAATTATAAATCAAATATGAGCTTATGGATTGAATAGTAAATAAAGTCGGATTGTCATGAAATTTGATATGTGTGTTAAGAATATAGATAAAATGTAATCTAATGATGAGATTTTCAAATTATTTATTCTATAAAAAGTTATTAGGTGGTGTAATATTTCTTAAAATTATACCAAGTATAACTTAAAGTTATCTTATTATATATGAGTTGGGTTCAAGTTACATCTAGTGTAACTCAAAATAATATTACACCATCTAATAACTTATTATTAATTTCATATATTTTGAAAATCTAATCGTTGAATTGTAAATTTTATATGTTTTTAACATGCATGCCAATTGGATGTAATTGATCAATCGATCCATAAACTCATCTTTTATGATTTATTTTAAAATACAAAAATTTGAATTTAAACAATTAATTGATGACATAGTTATTGACCTTTGATTATCTTTAAATTTTATAAGCATAGAGAATATACGAAGATAATGTAATCTAACGGTAAATTTATTAAAATTCACATTTAATTAAAAAATATTGGATGGTGTAACATCACTTAAAGTTATCTTAGGTATAATTTGAACCCAACTCAACCCATATATATATATATATATATATATATATATATTGTTGATGTGGGCCGTGTGGCTTGAATTGCCAAAGCCCAATTTGGTCTTCTAAATCAAATACAAATAGTATTAGGAAACCGAATACAACTAGGAATATAATTCCTAGTAATAGCCGACCTATAATATATATATATTAGGTTTGGGTTGAATAAAGAAAATACATAGAGAGAATTAGAGTAATTCCTAAAACCCTAGTAGCAGCCGCATAAGAAGAAGAATAGTGTTTTCTTGTCTTATGTGTGAGAGAGAGTTAGGGTGTATTGAGATTTGGGTTTCTTGAGAGTGTTATTGTGCACTATTGTATCTCTCTATTTTTATAGTGAAATTTCTCCGTCGTCTCCGTGGAGGTAGGCAGTTTGCCAAACCACGTAAATTCTTGTGTTCTTTGTGTGTGCTTGTTATTTAATTTCCGCTTATTTACTGTTATTGATTTGAGTCCTGGGGTGCTATCTGCACAACAAGTGGTATCAGAGCAAGGTTAGGATTCAATCCTTTGAATACAGTAAAGATGTCAAGCACAAAGTATGATGTAGAGAAGTTTTGTGGTAAGGGAAATTTTTCTCTTTGGCAAAGGCGGATGAAGGATCTCCTAATTCAACAAGGAGTTCACAAGGCCTTGCTTGGGAAGGAGAAGAAACCGGAAACGATGAAGGATGTAGAATGGGTAGAGATGGATGAGAAAGCAGCTAGCGCTATTCGTCTCAACCTAGGTGATGAGGTCATTCACAACATCCTAGAAGCAAAGACCGCAAAGGAAATTTGGGAAAAACTAGAAGGTCTTTATATGAGAAAGAATCTGACGAACAAGTTGTACGTGAAGAAGCAACTGTATAGTTTGCATATGAAGGAAGGTTCAGATCTGTTGGAGCATCTCAACACGTTTAACATGTTGAACACCCAACTGTCAAGTTTTGGGGTGAATTATGAGGATGAAGATAAAGCATTACTCTTATTAGCGTCGCTTCCTACTTCTTTTGATCATCTAGTGACTACGTTGATGTACGGGAAAGAGACTATAGTACTCGAGGAGGTGACTAGTGCTTTCTTGTCACATATAAAGATGAAGCAAGATGGTAATGGTTCTCAGGCTGATGGACTTATTGTAAAGTCTGAGTCAAGCAATAGAGGTAGAAGTAGGTCAAGAGGACGGAACTCCAACAGGAACAGATCACAGTCAAAATCACGTGTAAAGAAAGACGTAGAGTGCTTTTATTGTCACAAGAAAGGGCACTATAAGAATCAGTGTAAAGAGTTGAAAGAGCATTTAGAGGAGAAGAAGAATGGAAAGAAGCCCCTAGAATCAGCTAGTGTTGCTGAAGAAACATCAGATGACAGTGAAGTTGGTGCAGATTTACTTTCAGTCTCATCAAGTAACAATGTTTTATTGGAATCTTGGGTTTTAGATTCAGCATGCTCATATCATATGACTCCAAAGAAAGATTGGTTTGACACGTATAAGCCTTACAACGGTGGTATGGTCCAAATGGGTAATGATGCTACATGCCCGGTTATTGGGATTGGTACCGTGAAGATCAAGATGTTTGATGGAGTTGTGAGAGTTTTTAGTAATGTTAGGCATGTTCCAGATCTTAGAAAGAATTTAATTTCTTTAGGAGTATTAGATGATTTGGGCTATTCATACTCATCAAAGGGTGGAATCATGAAGATTACCAAATGTGCTTTGATGGTGATGAAGGGACAGAAAATAAGCATGCTTTATAGATTGATTGGGAACACAGTTGTAGGAAGAGTTGCAGTCACCACTCCGGTGGAGTCCAGCACTGACGACACAAAATTATGGCATATGCGACTTGGCCATATTGGTGAACGTGGTATGTTAGAGTTGCACAAGAGAAATTTATTGAAAGGGGTGAAGACATGCAAGCTAGACTTGGGAAGCAGCATAGAGTCAGTTTCAAGACAGGCTCTCATACAAGTAAAGGTGTTCTTGACTACATTCATTCAGATGTTTGGGGTCCAGTATCAGTTTCTTCTCATAGCGGTGCTCAGTACTTCGTCAGTTTCATTGATGACTACTCTAGAAAGGTATGGATTTATTTTATGAAGCATAAGTTTGATGTGTTTGGCATATTTAAAAGGTGGAAAGCACAGATTGAGAATCAGACTGGCAGGAAAATAAAATACCTTAAAACAGATAATGGACTAGAGTATAGAGATAAAGAATTCATAAAATTTTGTGAATTAGAAGGCATTACTCGTCACTTCACAGTTAAAGGAACTCCACAGCAGAATGGGGTTGCAGAGAGAATGAACAGAACCTTAGCAAAAAGAGCCAGATGCATGAGATTGAATGCAGGGTTGCCAAAGGTGTTCTGGGCAGAGACAGTTAACACAGCAAGCTTCATTATTAATAGATCTCCATCATCAGCCATTGATTTCAAGATTCCAGAAGAGGTTTGGTCAGGTAAACCAGTTGATTATTCGAGTTTAAAAATCTTTGGTTGTCCAGCTTATGTGCATGTGCAGAGTGGAGAGCGTTCTAAATTGGACTCAAAGTCAAGAAAATGTGTATTTCTTGGTTTTGAAAAAGGTGTTAAAGGCTACAGCCTTTGGGATCCAATCTTAAAGAAAACGGTGACCAGCAGAGATGTCATATTTGATGAAGCCTTTATGTTGAAACAGAATGAAGCAGAGACATGTGATGATAGTCCACAGGAGAAATTAACTGTTGAGGTGGAGCTTGACGAGAATAGTTCACCTAATGATAAGGGTGATGTTGAGATTGATCCACAACAGCAACAAGAAGAGTCTTATTCAATTGCTAAAGGTAGAGAGAAGTGGGTTCACAAAGCACCACAAAGATATGGCTTTGAAGACATGGTTAGCTTTGCTCTCATAACTAGCAGTGGAGATCCATTGTCTTACAGGGATGTAGAAGAGATGGGGTCACTACAGAAGAATAAGACTTGGGAATCCTCTAATGTGTTGACAAAGTCAATTCCAATAGACAAGTTCAAGAGCTACTTGGACTTGGTTGAAGTTTGTAGCTTGTAAGCCCTTAAAGGCTAAGGTGGAGGTGATAGAGGAGTTTGCTAGTGTAGCTTGATCAATTCAAGCCAAGGTGGAGATTTGTTGATGTGGGCCGTGTGGCTTGAATTGCCAAAGCCCAATTTGGTCTTCTAAATCAAATACAAATAGTATTAGGAAACCGAATACAACTAGGAATATAATTCCTAGTAATAGCCGACCTATAATATATATATATATATTAGGTTTGGGTTGAATAAAGAAAATACATAGAGAGAATTAGAGTAATTCCTAAAACCCTAGCAGCAGCCGCATAAGAAGAAGAATAGTGTTTTCTTGTCTTGTGTGTGAGAGAGAGTTAGGGTGTATTGGGATTTGGGTTTCTTGAGAGTGTTATTGTACACTATTGTATCTCTCTATTTTTATAGTGAAATTTATCCGTCGTCTCCGTGGAGGTAGGCAGTTTGCCGAACCACGTAAATTATTGTGTTCTTTGTGTGTGCTTGTTATTTAATTTCCGCTTATTTACTGTTATTGATTTGAGTCCTGGGGTGCTATCTGCACAACATATATATATATATATATATATAGAGAGAGAGAGAGAGAGAGAGAGAGAGAGAGAGAGAGAGAGAGAGAACCGTCAAGAAAACTTTGATATTTAGACGGTTAAATTCCTCATGGCCCTGTTCTTTGCTGAGGTCAAGGAGGACATCTAACAAGTCATCACACCTCGGTGATCCAGATGCTCTAAATTCCAAATGTTGATCAATCATGTTGTCAATCAACCCATGCAGTCGATCGTAAGGAACCTTCGTACTCCGCCTTATACCTTGTAGATCAAATGGCTTTAGCAAGGGAAAAAAGTCTGAAAGATTAGGCTTCCCTCCAAGCTCCATTATACTCCAAATGAACTCCTTTAGTTCTTGAATAGCATTCGATTTTAGATCAAATATGTCGACCAAAAATATTGTATTCGATAGTGAATTCAATGTGGTTCCAAACACTAACGTCCCAATACTTATGGCCTCCCCAGCTTCACTAGCTTCAACCACACGCCTAACCATACCGTCCACTGCTTGATGTCGCGAGCCTTGCAGTGCATCGAGTCTGTGCGTTGTGAAAATCTGACTTAGGTTTCTCCATTTTTCATTGCCTGGTAACCATACCACTGACAAGTCGTAGTTAGTCTGTGCAGTCACAGCATCTGGGATTGGTCTCCCTAGAAAAGCTTGATCATTCTTTTGGAGGATTTCCCTTGCCATTTCTGCAGATGAAGCAACCACAGTTACGTTGAAACCGAGTCTCACAGTCATGAGGGGACCGTACGTCTCAGCCAACTTGGTTATGGACTCGTGGGGCCTGTCACCTAGTGTAAGGAGGCTTCCGATGATGGGTAGGCCAGTTGGTCCCGGAGGAAGCCAAACCTAGCCAAACAGCCCCTTAGTTTTCTTTTTCTTTTTTTTTCTTTTTTTGTTCTTCAGTACCCAAACTCACCGAAGTTAAAAAAAAAAAAAAGAAAAAAAAAAAAAAAAGAACTGAAGATCGAACAAGTTTGAAAAAAAAAAAAAAGTCAAAAGGCGGTCAAAAGTTGCGACTGTGGGTCCCTCCATGTGTGTTTATTTACGAAAATGCCATTGAGTTATGAGTTATGGAAACAAAGTTATCGTTTGCCAAACAACCTTTTTGTTATGGGTCCCACCATTTTTAAGTTATGAGTTATGGAAACTGAGAATTGAGTTATGAAAACTTGCAATCCAAACAGCCCCTAAGTGTCTCCATTAGTGAACTTTGAGCTATGGTGAGTTTGTACTTGATAGGTTCTCACAATTGTTTCCTATTTTATAACCATAAGAGGAAGCCAGGTTGGCTAGCTTCTAGATAGGCTCGTCGGCTATATTTATTTATTTGAAAAAATAAAAGTAATTTTGTCTTTTTTAGAAAATTTGGAACCATAATCTTTTCCTTTTTAAAAAAGGGTGGAAATTTAGAACCATAATTTTTTTTTTAAAGTCAAAAGATGCTCATTAGGTATCATTTTTCATTTTTGAATATCGTTGCAATGGGATCGAAAAGGACACTGAAAAAGAAAAAGCTGCCAAGACAAACTTTAGGTAGTCATAAGTCATAACACATGAGTTGAGAGAGATGCTAGTCATAACTCATAAGTCATAACACATGCTTAATAAAATTGCATGTGTAGTTTTGTTTCTTGCTTAATAAAATTGCTGGTTCATAAAAAAAAAAAAAAAAAGAGTCATAACACATGCTAGTTAATGAGGCTCTAAAGGAAAATAAACAATTTAACACATTTAAATATTCATCATCAGTTAGAGTAGTTGAAGTAAACAGTGAGCAATATGGGACTAAATATCCGTTTGGTTAGTTTATTTTTTGCCAGTTTATTTTATTATTTAGATAATTTTTGTTACTATTTATGTGCTTTATTGCACTTTTTGAAACTATTCATGGGTCTCACTGTACTATTTCAGCTATCTTTTACTTTTATCTACAGTACTTTCAGCAAAAAAATTTTAGTTTCAACAAAATAAGCTAATCACAAACAAACCCTACATGTACCCCAAAGAAGCCATAAAGAATATCTTTCATGTTGAAAGATGACAGGCTCTAGAAACTTTAGACCATGTGGTGCATTACTACGTTACAATTTGGATGTCTATTTGGACAATTTGGCATTTTAATATTTATCAAACTATATGCATTAAGATATTTCGCAAGTTCAACTATTTTGACTATGTAACTAGTGCCTATTTGTAATAATTTATTTGGCAAATGTGGTATCATGAACTATTTGAATCGAGATTATGGTTGTCTTGAATCATGAGAAGTATTGTTAATTTTGATAATTTTATTTAGGGATAATTACAGTAAACCCACCTGTGGTTAGGCCCATTTTCACTGTGCCTACCCGTGGTTCAAAACTTATCACTTTGCCCACCTGAGGTGCCTTCCGTTAGGGATCTGTTACCCACCTCTCCGTTTGGCGTTAGAAAAACACATTTTTAAAGAAAAACAAACATAACAAAGATCAAAAAGTTAGGACTTTTTATTGCTTAAGAACTTCGTTGAGAACAAAACACAGGAATAGCACAGATCAAATGTTATTCCTGATTAAAAGTAAATGCTATTCCTGATTAAAAGTGATTTCATTGAGCATTTGTTTTTTTATTTTTGTTTTTTTTATAGATCTCTCCAACTTTTATTCAAACCAAACCAAACCCAAAAAGAAAAAAAATTCCAAATCCCAGAAAACAAATTACCAGAAATATATTTTGCTATTGATCCTTGTCCTCCATTCTCTGCAACCAATCACAAAAAAATTCATACATATAAATATAGTTGTTGGAGATTGTGGTTCCTGCGAGTCTGGTATGTGCGAGTCCGGTATGTGCTAGTAATGGAGTCGTCGATCTCGCGAGCTCCAGTCCGATTGCTCGCGATCTCGCCGGCGCGATCTCGCCTGCGAGATCGCGATCAACGTCGCGATCTCGCGACGGCGCGATCGCGATCTCGCCTTCGCGAGATCGCGCCGGATCGAGATCGCGATCGACGGCGCGATCTCGCAGTCGAGATCGCGCCGGCGAGATCGCGATCCGTTCGCGAGATCGCGCCGTCGCGAGATCGCGACGTTGATCGCGATCTCGCCTTCGCAAGACCGCGCCGGCGAGATCGCGACGTTGATCGCGATCTCGCGAACCGGCGAGATCGCGATCCGTTCGCGAGATCGCGCCGGCGAGATCGCGATCTCGGATTGCGATCGTTGATGTTTTTTTTCTGGATTTGTGGCTTGTGTTTTTCTGGGATTTGGAATTTTTTTTTTTTTTGGGTTTGGTTTGGTTTGAATAAAAGTTGGAGAGATCTATAAAAAAAACAAAAATAAAAAAACAAATGCTCAATGAAATCACTTTTAATCAGGAATAGCATTTACTTTTAATCAGGAATAGCATTTGATCTGTGCTATTCCTGTGTTTTGTTCTCAAAGAAGTTCTTAAGCAATAAAAAGTCATAACTTTTTGATCTTTGTTATGTTTGTTTTTCTTTAAAAATGTGTTTTTCTAACGCCAAACGGAGAGGTGGGTAACAGATCCCTAACGGAAGGCACCTTAGGTGGGCAAAGTGATAAGTTTTGAACCACGGGTAGGCACAGTGAAAACGGGCCTAACCACAGGTGGGTTTACTGTAATTATCCTTTTTTTTATGCATGTTACTATCCAAATAATTTAGATAGTGCTCACCCGTACGTGTCAGGAGGTGCCTCATGCACGGCTAACATTACAACTTTTCACAGTATATGAGTTAGATGAGTTCATGAATAAAAGGAAGACACATATTTGAAGGTACACTATTTTGCTATAAGTGGGGCTGGAATTAGATGTAATTATGTAAAGTCTTGTTGAATGATGTAAAGTCTCTCTCTCTCTCTCTCTTTCTCTCTCTCTCTCTCTCTCTCATGTAAAATTTCCATTTTACTAAAATAAAAATGAAACCATTACAAATGAAGCTAAGAGTCAATTATGTGAAACTTTTGCACTTCAAAGCAAGGTTTTGAAACCCGGATTGGACCGTACGGTCCGACCGGGAAAACCTCGAACTGTTCAGCTTTACGGTCTGTTTAGGATGAAGAACCGTTCCATGCAAAAAAAGCAGGGACCCGCATGGATCGCAGTCTGACCACCCGGTTCTATGAACCGTGACTAGTTTTTGAGGTTTGGATGGTTTCTTTTTGTTTCACCTTTTCCAGTGAATTTTGGCCAATACACCGGTATGAAGTTATGATCAGATCTAGAAGAAATGAAAGAACACGAAGAAGAACAAAGATCGGAAGGAGATCTGATAATTGCAGATCTTGAACAAAGGGATTTGTAAGGAAAAAAAAAAGAACCAGAGAAGAAGAAGACAAGTTCCTCCAAAAAAAAAAAAAAAAAAGAAGAAGAAGAGAGAGAAGAACACAACGAAGCAGGGTTTGCACCCAGTGAAGCAGCAGCCAGCAGGTTGCCAACACAGTCGCCAATCACGCCTTCGTCATCTGCTGCTGCTTCTTCTTCTTTCTTCTTTTTTTTTCTTCTTTTCTTTCTTTTTTCCGTTGATGGAGATCACTCTGTAATTTCCTCTTTTTCGCTGAATACTACTGCTATGTGTTCTCTTTCTTTCTTTTGTTACTTTGTTACTCCTTTTGAATTCCTAAGTCCCTCATGTGGCTAATATTGGAATGATGAAAGGCTTTAATTTTTTAATAAAAGCAAAAAAATTTCAATCATTAGATTCAGATTTTTTTTTTTTTTTTTTCAGCTGCCTAGCATGATGTGACATGCATTGCTAGGTGCATTAAATATTTAAGTATTTTTAATAGGAGTAATGCTCTAGCACAAATTATTTTACAACATTTTTACAAAATATTGATGTGGCCAACCTCTTATTGGTTTTCATCTAGGCCCACCATTAATATCACATTTTTATTTATCAATAATCACTCACCACATCAGTAGTTTGTAAAATAATTTATATCTTTAGCATTATTCTTTTAAGAGTAATGTAGTATCACAACATTTTACACAATTTTTTGCTATAATTTGACACATGGCAAAGTGTGAGTAATGAAAAAAAAATTATGGGTCTACATCTCTACCACTCACATCTTGTCACGTGGCAAATTGCGGCAAAATTTGTATAAAATGTTATGGTACTATTATTGCTCTAATTTTAATTAGTATTTACAGTTAAGTATATAATAATTATTAAATAATTATTTCAATTTAAAATTATTAAATAATTTATTTTATTTTATTTGAGTGTCTTTCTAATTCTTATATAATAATAATAATAATAATAATTATATTATTATTATTATTATTATTATTATTATTATTATTATTATTATTATTATTATTATTACAAGTTTAACTAATCAATATATAAATAAATAAATAAATAGATATTATATTTAAATTTGCTTATGATTTGATATTTCTTATTTGTCTTGTAAAAGTTATGATATGACAAAATATATTTGAAATATAGATATTTATATTTAATTGGATTATTTTAGTTAAATTTTCTATTACCCAGGAGAGAGCACAGCAGTAATATGGAAGAATAAACAATGATAAAATAGAGGATAAAAAAGAAAATAGCAAAATAGATATATTCAAAATAAGTTAAAATATAGTATGGAATATGAAAACAAAAACTAGTAAAATCTTGAATAAAACTTCTGTCTTTGATTAAACTTGAAAACAAATTGTCTTTGATACAAGCTTTGAAAATAAAACACTGTCTGAAGAGTTACAGGATTACAAAGTAAAATTTGTAAAGGGTTCCAAGATTATATCTGTCTAGAAGGGAAGGGTTACAAGATTACAAGAGAGGAAGGATTACAAAAGTCTTTCTGAGGGAGAGGGAGAGGGAGAGGGAGAGGGAGAGGGAGAGCTATCTTGGACCTAAGCTTTGAACTTGAGAATTGAACCTTTAAACTAGACTTGGAAACTTGGACCTGTCTTCTGTCTTCGGAGTCTATCCTTTTATAGATGAAATAAACCATAGTAAGTCTTCAAAAGTAACCTAAGTTAAGTAAAGTGAACTCAAGTTAATCTGTCGGTAGAATCTTGTAGAATTCTGTGAACAGTAAAATTTACTATTTATGAACAGTAGTATGCTTGGGAATCTGTCAGTTCGCATGCTAGTGAATAGTAGTTTTCTATTTGCGAGAATTTGTGTGCAAATAATATTCTGTCAAAATATCTTTCTGGATCTTTCTGCAATCTGTCATTTTGTCTTTTGTCTTATCTGTCACATGTCATAGGGGTCTTGAGAATCTTGGAATGCCTCTGGGTGAGTCCTGTAGTTTGGAGAGGAGGATTCCATTACTGTGTCATCTTCATCGTCTGATATTTGCAATGCAGCTTCAAGCAGTTGCTTTTTAAGCTGTCTTCTGTCTGAAACGGAGGCAAGCTGGCACTGAACTTGACTCTTTTCTAGAAGGAAATTAGAACTTTCTGTCTGGGAGGAAAAGGTCTTTTTTTGTAATTCTTGGCAAATATGATCAAAATTAAACTTATTCCACCATTTTAATTTAAACTTTCTAGTGAGCATGGAAAAATGATACCGAGGATGTTTTTCTATCCTGTACTCCCATCTAATGATCCATGGGAGATCTGGAAACCTGTAAAAGAACTGCAAAAGATGTGGGAAATCCTTAAGATGCGGTATGTTTGGTTCTTTCTTGAAAGTCTCATAGGCTTTTAAGAGATCAGGAGGGAGGATCATAGCTTCAGGACCATAGGAATTCCACTAGTCAATCTTGGTATCATCATATCTTTCTTTCTGTACATATCAAACCGGAAAAACCAAGTATGCCTGTAAATATTATTTTGGAATAAAAGGAACATATCCCAAGCTTCCATATAATCATAATAATTATAGAACTGGGGTTCAAAGAGTACAAAAAAGTTCCTAGTGATCCAGGGTTGTGCTTTCCACTGGGAAGGAGTGAGGATCTATTTTATGACTACCTTGGAATAACCAACTCTGTTTGGGTCTTGAGAACAAGGCATATGTGTTACTAATATTGAGTTTGTATCAACTAAAATAAGTTCATAAAATGTCTAGGTCTTTAAAGTTTCTGTCTTAGGATGTTCCCATCCTGGGGGTATAAGTTGTTTGACTAAGGAGAGGGTGTCTGTTATGTGTTGGTATTCTGGTTCAATCCATAAAATAAAATTCCAGGAATCTTTTGGGAGTTCAATACTGTGATCTTCTTTTGGGGTTTGGGCTTCCTGAGAGGTAGAGGATCTGTACTTTGGTTGGTTAGAGGGAGAGGCTAAAGGGGGAAAAGAGGATGCAACTACATTAAATGGTTTCTTTAGGGGAGGAGTTGAAGGGGTTGAAGGCAAGGCATATGACTGTTTGGTTGTTGGAGTATGACTTGGGGAAAGTGGTTGAAAGGGGTTTGGACTACAAGTTATTGGGGGTCTATTTGAAGAGAAAGTAGGTGAAGTGAAAGAGGGACAAGGGAGAAATCTGCTAGGGGGAGGAGGAATTGGAGGAGCAGCATAAGACTGTCTGGTGCTGGGTTTTGGGGATTTGCTTTTACCTGCAGGGGAACTCATCTTCCTTGTAGAAATTCACGGGTTAAAAAATTAGGAATCGAATTAGTTTCTCCTTTAATATATTCAATGTCAAAGTCAAAAACACTTAAAATAGCCTACTATCGAGCAAAACTCTGTTTGGAAACAAGATTTTGAATATCTTTCTGTAAAACTTCTTTAGCACTTTTGCAATCAACTCGAATTAAAAACTTTTGATTAAAGAGATAATTTTGAAATTTTGAAACACAGGATAATAGATAAAATTTCTTTCTTAATAGTACTGTAATTCTACTGGGTAGCTGTCCAAGAGCCAGAATGGAATCTAACAATCTGTTCATTGGTATCACTTTTGGCTACTTGTTTTAAAATTCCACCATAGCCTATGTCATAAGCATCTGTTTCAACAATTTTAAAAGTATTAGGAGAAGGAATAACAATACAAGGGAGTTGCTTAACATATTTTTTAATCTGTCTGACTATCATAGTATGTCTGTCTGTCCAAGGAGGAGGATTCTTTTCTAGCCTTTTATACAAGGGTCTGCATATCTTTCTTAGTCCTTGAAAGTAATCCGAAACATAATTTAGGCTGCCAAGAAATCTTTGTAATTGATTTTTATCTTTTATCTCATCTGGGAATTTATTTGTAAATTGAATAGCTTTGTCAATAGGGCTTAGGGTTCCCTTATAAATATTATGACCTAAAAATCGGATTTTATATTGAAATAAACTTATTTTAGAGGCTGAGACAACTAAACTGTAATGTTTAATTACTTTGACAAATATATCTAAATGCTTCTAATGATCATCAATTGATTTAGAAAAAATTAAAACATCATCTATGTAAACAATTGAAAAATCTGTAAAAGGTGTAAATATGTCATTCATTATATTTTGGAATTCACTAGGTGCATTTTTTAAACCAAAAGGCATGACATTCCATTCATAATGACCAAAAGGAACTGTAAAAGCAGTTTTGTATCTGTCTTTTTCATCTATTTGTATCTGCCAAAATCCACTTTTCTTATCAAATTTGGAAAATATGGTTGCTTCATGAAGTCTATCAAATAAGTCTTTTTTATTGGGGATGGGGTATCTTATCCATTGTAAAGCTACATTTAAAGGTTTTTAATTTATAACTAATCTTGGAACTCCCCGTTCCAATTCTGCCTGTTTGTTGACATAAAAAGTAGCACAGCTCCAGGGAGACTTGCTTTTCCTGATTAATCCTTTGGCTAAAAGATCTTCAATTTCTTTCTTACTGTGTTCTAATAATTCATTATTCATTTGTATTGGTCTAGCTTCAGTAGGTATCTGTCTTTCATTAAAATCTTTTTCATAAGTTAATTGTACTATATGTTTGTGTCTATGGCAAAAAGTAGTAGGGAGATTGGAACAAATTTCTATCTCAATCTGTTGTCTGAATAATATTATTTTATGGTTTAGTATAGGGTCTGTTAATTGATCAGCAATTCTTTTGTATATTATTTCTAATTTTAAAGATTCCAGATGTCTATTTTTTCTGTCAATTCTTTCTTTATCAATTTCCTTTATTATGGGAATGGTATTGAGTGAATAGATTTCTTTCGGAATTGGTGGTAAAATGAATTTAAAAAGTATGTCGTTCCCTAACACGTTAGTTTTGATTCCTTCTTCTGTTGTTAAAAAGGGGTAAAGTAAAGCCATAAAGGGATTTCCTAGAATAATTTTAGAAGAGAGGTCTTTTATTAAAACAAAAACTATTTCAAAGCAAACTCCGTCATTACATATGTGAACACTAGGTATTTTATAATTAATGATCAACTTTTCTCCGTTAGCTTGGGTTAATTTCTCGGATGACTTTTTATAATACTTTAAAGGTATTAATCCTTCTTGTATACAGTTCATGTTAGCACCTGAGTCTATCAAAGCAATTTCTGTCAAGGAAAACTCTTTATTAATTACTAGAGTGATTTTTGTATGCCATTTTTGGAAAATTACTCTGTCAATTAAACTCAAAAAATTCTATTTATTGTTGTCATTATCCACATTGTCTTTTTCTAATGAAGGGGGTTCTATCATGGGTTTTGGTAATTCTTTTATATTTAAATTTATTATTTCTGCAATATTTTGCTCATTTATCTCTATGGAATTATCTTCTTTAATGTCTTTTATTTCTTGTTTTACCATTTTTGCTTCTGTCATTAAATCCTGTAGAGTTACCGGTTTTATATCTATCCTATCTTGTTTCATTTTTGACTTTTCTTTCTTATCTTTAGCTTTTTCTTTCTTTCAACATTCTGTAACATGGTGTCCATATTTTCTACACTTAATACAAGCAATAGGTATGTCTATAGAATCTTTCAATTTTATTAAATAGTCTTTTTTGTCTTTTAGTTGATTAGGCAAATTATCTATCAATTTCAATATTATGTCTTTTTGTTTTCTAATTCTTTTATTAACCTTAAGTGGGTTGGTTGATTTTAATTCTTTCTTTTTCTTTACTTGATCTATTTCTTTTTGATTAACATTAAATATTTCCATTAATTCATTTATTACATCTTTCTCAAAATCTGATTTACTTATACGTTTTACATTTTTATTATGTCTATCACACTGTTTTTTAGTATGTCCATATTTTTTGCCCTTATGACAAATAGTATTACTAACATGTCCGTCAGTTTTGTCATTATCTGATAACTCAGTAGTATTTAAAACTGCTATGTCTCTTTTTCTATCTATGTCTAAAGGTGTATTTAAAATTTTCATCTTTTTAGTTAATTCTGTCAAGCTATCCATTTGGGTATATATTATATCTCTTTCAATTGATTTTAGTCTTTCATCAATTTTTTCCTTTAAACTATTACACTTCTTGTCTTCTTTGTTGACTGCTCCCACTTTTTCCACTTTTACTTTTACTACACTATCACTATTTGCCTTTTCTTTTAAACTATCATTATTATTGTTTTTCCTCCCTTTGTTGACTATTTCTCTTGATTCAAGTCTTTCTTTTTCTAGTTTTCTACATATAATTTGTACTGAACTAGATACTTCTTTATTGTTTTGCTTTTCCACCATTTCTTTTAGACTATCATTACTATTGTTGACTTTTTCTATCTCATCTTTTATATCTAGTTTCCTACGTATGACTTCCTTCTTTTCACTATTTTGTCTTTCAAATTTTTCTAGTGTTTCTTTTACTATACCTTTCCTTATCTTACCTCTTTCTTTGTCTTCATTTATTATATCTCTGACACTTTCTATAGTACTTCTTTCTTTTATGAGATCCTTTCTTTTATCTTCTATACGTGTTACTCTTTCCTTAATTGGGTCAGTTTCTTCGTCAACTCTTCTGTCGGTTGCTTTTAATGTCTGTAAGTTCTTATCTATTTCTTCTTTTGAATTATTATTTATATGTCAATTATCTGTCATAGTTTTTGTTAAAGATGATCTATGATGGGGTTTAAATTTGCTTTCTTGTTTCAAAGGTGAATTTAAAGCTTTCATTCTTTCATAGAAGTCCAAAAAACTATCTCTTTTCTTTTCTACTTTAGTATATATAGCGGATCTGTCAATATTTTCTAAAGATTCTAATTTTTTATTAATTATATCCAAAAAACTATTATTGTGTCTATTAGTCTGTCGGTTGATTTTATCTCATGTTAAAGTACTCCAATTATTTGTGTTACTATTATAATTATAATAATCAATTTCACTGTCAGAATCAGAATCTGTTTCATAATTCATATTACTATTTGACCAATTATTATCTATATCTCTCATGCTATAACCTTCATCATAATCTATATCATCATAGTCCATGATTCTTATTAGTGTGTGCCTAGCCTAAGTGTGAACAAGCAAATAGATGATGAACTAATAAACGTATTTATTCTATTTCTAAGCAATTAATAATTACCGGCAGAACTATTACTAACCACTGGTATCCTTGCTATTGGGACCACCTCCTTGGGAAACTCCATTGCGGGACCACCCAAACAACGTTTGTCCGTTGGCTAACAAAACGGGTTGACCAACACGAAACTATGGTTTGCCAACAGTTATTGCCCTTGTTGATTCAGGTGCTGATATGAATTGTATACAAGAAGGATTAATACCTTCCAAGTATTATGAATCAACAACAGATAGATTAACTCAGGCTAATGGTGATAGACTTAAAATAAGTAATAAACTAACTAAGGCATACATATATAATAATGGAATCAATTTCAGAACACCTTTTTTCTTAATAGATAAGTTGTCCTCTAAAGTTATATTAGGAAATCCTTTTTTGGCTTTACTTTACCCTTTTTTCACGACAGACAATGGAATATGCACTAATATTTTAGAAACAGAAGTATTCTTTAAGTTCCTCCTACCCCCATTCCCCAAGGATATACACTTACTGAAAGAAATTTCCATCTCAAAGGATAAAAGCACTGATAAAATTGACCTTGTAATAGATGATGATGAGATTCCTACAAAATCAACGGTAGATAATACTATTCTACCTGGTAGTAGCAGTACTTAAGTATATACATATTATCTACAAAATAAAAAAAAATAAAAAAAAGAATTTTCAAAGTCTTTATGAAAACAAAATATTCGAGGAGGTTGTTCCGATAGCAAGGATACTAGTGGTTAGTAATAGTTCTGCTAGTAATCATTAATTGCTTGGAAATAGAATAAATACGATTATCAGTTCATCATCTGTTTGCTTGTTCACACTTAGGCTAGGCACACACTAATAAGAATCATGGACTATGATGATATAAATTATGATGAAGGTTATAGCATGGAAGATATAGATAATAATTGGTCAAATAGTAATATGGAATATGATGAAACAGATTCTGACTCTGACAGTGATATGGATAACTACAATTATAACGATAATAGTAATACAAATAATTGGAGTATATTAACAAGAGATAAAATCAACCGACAGACTAATAAACACAATAATAGTTTTTTAGATAGAATTAATAAAAAATTAGAATCTTTAGAAGCTGCTGAAAGATCCGTTATAGTAGAAAGGAAAAATGATAGTTTTTTGGACCTCTATGAAAGAATGAAAGCTTTAAATTCACCTTTAAAAAATGAAAGAGAATTTGAACCTCATCATATCATCTTCAACTAATTCAAAAGAAGAAATAGATAAGAACTTACAGACATTAAAAGCAACCGACAGAAGAGTTGACGAAAAAACTGGCTCAATTAAGGAAAGAGTAACACGTATAGAAGATAAAAGAAAGGATCTCATAAAAGAAAAAAGTACTATAGAAAGTGTCAGAGATATAATAAATGAAGACAAAGAAAGAGGTAAGATAAGGAAAGGTATAGTAAAAGAAACACTAGAAAAATTTGAAAGAAAAAATAGTGAAAAGAAGGAAGTCATACGTAGGAAACTAGATATAAAAGATTAGATAGAAAAAGTCAACAATAGTAATGATAGTCTAAAAGAAATGGTGGAAAAGCAAAACAATAAAGAAGTATCTAGTTAAGTACAAATTATATGTAGAAAACTAGAAAAAGAAAGACTTGAATCAAGAGAAATAGTCAACAAAGGGAGGAAAAACAATAATAATGATAGTTTAAAAGAAAAGGCAAATAGTGATAGTGTAGTAAAAGTAAAAATGGAAGTAGTCAACAAAGAAGACAAGTGTAATAGTTTAAAAGAGGAAATTGATGAAAGATTAAAATTAATTGAAAGATCTATGGTAGATACCCCAAATAATAGTCTGACAGAATTGATTAAAAAGATAAAAATTTTAAATACGCCTTTAGAGATAGACAGAGAAAGAGACATAGCAGTTTTAAACACTACTAAGTCATCAGATAATGAGAAAATTGACAGACATGTTAGTAATACTATTTGTCATAAATGCAAAAAATATGGACATACTAAAAAACAATGTGATAGACATATTAAAAAGGTAAAACATATAAGTAAATTAGAATTTGAGAAAGATATAATAAATGAATTAATAGAAATATTTAATGTTAGTAAAAAAGAAATAGATCAAGTAAAGAAAGAGTTAAAATCAACCAACCCACTTAAGGTTAATAAAAGGAAAAGGAAACAAAAAGACATATTAATGAAATTGATAGATAATTTACCCAATCACCTAAAAGATAAAAAAGACTATTTAATAAAATTGAAAGATTCTATCGACAAACTTATTGCTTGCATTAAGTGTAGGAAATATGGACACCATGTTACAGAATGTCGAAAGAAAGAGAAAGCTAAAGATAAGAAAGAAAAGACAAAAATGAAACAAGATAGAGTAGATATAAAACCAGTAACGCTACAGGATTTAATGACAGAAGCAAAAATGGTAAAACAAGAAATTAAAGAAATTAAAGAGAATAACTCCACAGATATAAATGAACAAAATATTGCAGAAATAATAGAACTTTCTAAACCAATGATAGAACCCCCTTCATTAGAAAAAGATAATTTGAATTTTTCCTCCCTTTGTGACTATTTCTCTTGATTCAAGTCTTTGTACTGAAATAGATACTTCTTTATTGTTTTGCTTTTCCACCATTTCTTTTAGACTATCATTACTATTGTTGACTTTTTCTATCTCATCTTTTATATCTAGTTTCCTATGTATGACTTCCTTCTTTTCACTATTTTGTCTTTCAAATTTTTCTAGTGTTTCTTTTAATATACCTTTCCTTATTTTACCTCTTTCTTTGTCTTCATTTATTATATCTCTGACACTTTCTATAGTACTTCTTTCTTTTATGAGATCCTTTCTTTTATCTTCTATACGTGTTACTCTTTCCTTAATTGAGCAAGTTTCTTCGTCAACTTTCTTCGTCAACTCTTCTGTCGGTTGTTTTTAATGTCTATAAGTTCTTATCTATTTCTTCTTTTGAATTATTATTTATATACCAACTATCTGTCATAGTTTTAGTTGAAGATGATCTATGATGAGGTTCAAATTCTCTATCATTTTTTAAAGGAAAAACTATCATTTTTCCTTTCTACTATAACGGATCTTTCAGCAGCTTCTAAAGATTCTAATTTTTTATTAATTCTGTCTAAAAAACTGTTATTGTGTTTATTAGTTTGTCGGTTGATTTTATCTCTTGTTAATATACTCCAATTATTTGTGTTACTATTATCGTTATAATTGTAGTTATCCATATCACTGTCAGAGTCAGAATCTGTTTCATCATATTCCATATTACTATTTGACCAATTATTATCTATATCTTCCATGCTATAACCTTCATCATAATTTATATCATCATAGTCCATGATTCTTATTAGTGTGTGCCTAGCCTAAGTGTGAACAAGCAAACAGATGATGAACTGGTAAACGTATTTATTCTATTTCCAAGAAATTAATGATTACTGGCGGAACTATTACTAACCACTGGTATCCTTGCTATCGGGACCACCTCCTTAGGAAACTCCATTGCGGGATCACCTCCTTGGGAAACTCCATTGCGGGACCACCCAAACAACGCCTATCCGTCGACTAACAAAACGGGTTGACCAACGCGAAACTATGGTTTGCCAACGAGTCTGAGGCTGACCAACGCTATCAAGGAGCAAGTAGTGGCTGAAGTAGTAATATATGTTCCTAGTAACTTCTTAATTGCAGAGAAATAAAACTCATACATCTACCATCCATGGCTCTGATACCATTAACTACCCAGGAGAGAGCACAGCAGTAAGTAAAATAGAATTTGAAGAACTAACTCAGGCCAATAAAGAAAAGTTGATTAATGATCACATATATAATGAAGAAATTAAATCTATCTCTATTCAAGAAATTACCACAATTAATAAGGGATTGTATCTGTCTCCTGTTCCTTCATAAACTCTGTCTGTATCTCCAAAGCTTTCATACCGTGTAGCTTTATGAGATAGCCATATATCGTCTGTCATGTCTTTTGTTCTGCCTTCATTATTAGCTATATCAAGTCTAACTTTCTGAGCAAAGAGATAAGGTAAACCAGCAATGAATTTTTCTTTCCAGTAGGATTGTTGACAATCATTCCTACTTAAAACTTTTGAAATAAAAACATCTTTATACCATCTAAAATCTGAAAGTTGTGGACATCTTAAATTAATTAAAACATCTGAAGCTCTTTCTTTATATTGATTAGGATCACCAACAAAATGTTTAGTTATAGTAAAAATTAAAGTATTAACTACATCTTATGAAGGCTGTCTATCTGTCATTATAACACTTCCATCTGTTTCTTTTTTAACAGCTGTTAATATTTTATTTCTGTCATCATTATTTAAATAATGATCCCACCAGCCTTTCAATTGACCAGTAAAACCAGTGACAATTAAATGAGCTATCTGATGGTCCTGTTTTCCATGATTCTTATAAACATTAGTGAGCAAAGTCATTTCATGTAAAAGATTTATTATTTCATATTTTGACATTCCATCAATGTTCCATTCATAAATTAAATCTAGCGAGTAAGATGAATTGACATAAGTATGCCTTTCTTCAAATTGTAAATCAGGGGGAGTAGGTTTAGGATACCAATTGGACAAAATAACAGATAAGATAGACAACTACGACAAATTACTATGGTTTCCAAACAGATACAGACAGATGTTCCCAAGTCACTACTGTTCACGAGCATGCATAAAAAGAGTTTAGACAAGGACAAAACAGATTTTACAGATATAGACAGATGTTCCCAAGTTACTACTGTTCATTAACTACCCAGGAGAGAGCACAGCAGTAATATAGAAGCATAAACAATAACAAAATAGATGATAAAGAAGAAAATAGCAAAATAGATATATTCAAAATAAGTTAAAATAGAGTATGGAATATGAAAACAGAAACTAGTAAAATCTTACTTCAATAAAACTTCTGTCTTTGATTAAACTTGAAAACAACTGTCTTTGATACAAGCTTTGAAAATAAACACTTTCTAAAGAGTTACAAGATTACAAAGTAAAATCTGTAAAGGGTTACAAGATTATATCTGTCTAGAAGGGAAGGATTACAAGATTACAAGAGAAGAAGGATTACAAGAGTCTTTCTGAGGGAGAGGGAGAGCTGGGACCTAAAGATTGGACCTTAAAACTGAACCTTGAAACTAGACTTGGAAACTTAAATAGACATTATATTTAAATTTGCTTAGGATTTGATATTTCTTATTTGTCTTGTAAAAGTTATGATATGAAAAAATATATTTGAAATATAGATATTTATATTTAATTGGATTATTTTAGTTAAATTTTCTATTTATACTAATTTAATATATTTATTTATATTAAAATAATTATTAAATTAATTATGACATCATCACAGTTCGACCCCGGTTCGACTTCAGTTCGACCTCAAAAATCTTGAACCTCTCTCTTTTACGGTTCAATGAACGGTTCGAGTTTGAAAACCTTGCTTCAAAGTACTTCTTGGAAATGCATTGTTTGAAGATGAAGCAAATTTTCAATAACACGTGGTTATAAATTTATATATATCTAAAAGTTGAAACGTAGTATTTATTATTACTATGTTTCAGTTAAGTCACATCAGCGTCCATGTTATTATCTTTTTAATTTTTAATTTTCCTAGAATTGTTTTTTGACATTACTCATCTACTTTTTATTATTATTAATATTTACACTTTCTCAAACCTTTTTCCTTCCCTTACCTTTACATCTCCCAACTACCCTTTACTTTAATATCATTTTTTATCTTTCTCTTTATTTTCTTTTATTTGTCTTTTTTTATTCTCACTCTCTTACTATAAATTTGTCATTTTCTCTTTCATTTTATGCATAGTTTTCCCTAACAAAAAAATGTCTCTCTCTCTCTCTCAATTATTTGGTAGTTTTTTTTTTTTTTTTTGGTAATTTTTGAGCCTTTATGAGTATTTAGTGTAATTTATGGTCCAATTTACAAATGGTTTGATAATTTATGAACGATACAAGCTTAAAATGATAATTCTATCCTTTTTGTTTGTTGCAACATGGTGTCTCCAATGCAAAACTGATGAATATTAAAATTTCAAGTTCATGGGGGCTCAAGCGGTGTTGGTACATTTGCAATTCGGATAGCTAAATACTATGCAGCAAGTGTGTTTGTTACTGCAAGTCTGGTTTCCAAGTATCACTTTTCTTCTAATGCATAAGTTTGGTTTCCAAGTATTCATATATTTTTAGATTGTGATTGGCAATGAGTGATGAAAAATTGGCTGTTTGTAAGGATTTTGGGGCTGATGTTTGCATCAATTACAAGACAGAGGACTTTGTTAAAAGGGTGAAGGAAGAAACAAGTGGATTTTTTTTTTTTAAATATTGAAACCTCAGTTTTCCTCAATGTTTATAGAGATTGATGTTTTTCATCATTCTTTTTGCAATGATTAAAAAAAAAAAACTAATTAAATGTTCAATGGCAAGAGTTTATGTTATTCTAGATCTTATTAGGCTCTAAAGACTTTTCTTGATTTTTTTTTGTCCATTTTTCTTTTTGCATTTACAATTATGCAATTTTGTTCTCCCACCATCTTTCATTATCCTTTAATTATTCATTATGTTTTTGTTTACATTTCAAATGGCATATCTGCTATGGCTCTCTCTCTCTCTCTCTCTTAATTAACGTTTCCTAACTTTGAAACTTTCCATTTATTATTCCATCAAACCCAATCTAATAATAGTTCAAACTCCCTTCAATTTTATGACTCTCCTTCTCCCCAATCAAGCAGCTATAAAAACCGTTCAATTGTCAACCAATTAGTATTTCATATATATATATATATATATATATATATATATATATATGTTGTTGTTGTTGTTGTTGTTGTTGTTGTTGTTGTGTGTGTGTGTGTGTGTGTGTGTATTTGCAATTACTCTAGCCTACTTCTACAAATTTGAGAAGTCTCTCTAAAGTGAGTTTTTTCCCCCATATTTTGTGGGTTTTCCCGATTAATTTTGTTGGTGATGTGTCATCAAAGATCTCAAGTGCCAACAACATTGGTTCCCATAAACCGACCAAAAAAATCTCAAACCTATGGTGAAGAATATAGTAAAAGAATTGCAGTGGGGTTTGGCTACTATAGTTTATGTGATCGTTAACCAATGTTTAGAAAGTTGTCTTAGATAGAAATGTATATTCAATTTTCGAGTAAATTGAAGATGTATTCACCATTATGGATAAAGTATTCCCTTTATATATACGTAGCATAAATCTGTTTTGTTGTATTTACATATTAGTTGTAAGATGAATATAGATGCATAACTTAGTACAAGATATGCTACTCTTTTTTTGGTTATGAATTGTAACAAATTTAGATATTATTTTGGGATGCCTTTGGAAGACTTTGCCTTGAAATCCACGAATACCAATTGGATTTGAGAAAATCCAAGAAGATGTATGCTTGGCTATTTGAAGAAATTGAATTTGGATAAAATATGAAGAAGACCAATTGAATTGAATTGAATTGAGTTCCCTTTCATAAGTCCTCTCTCTCCCTCTTATATTTTTTTTATTTAATTTTTGTTTGAGTTATTACTTAGTCATTTTGAAAGTGAGAATTTGAATTTATATCAAAACATAATCTTGGCTATGTATTTGAATGCGTCTATTGGTTATTTGAGTAATATCAAGTGTATTTTTATGATGAGTTTTAATTATCATGATAATATCCTTTAAGAGAATGATAAATTTGAATAATATATTTGAAACTTAAAAAGTTTAGTTGTAAATAAAACAAAAAAATTGGGAAAACATAACGCACCATAACATAATTAGAAGAATACAAACCACCTAAAAAATGGATAAATATCAATCAAATAAACCCAAAAACAATAGAATGATTTATTTGTAGAGATGGATAAGAAATCTACAAATTAATATTGGACAACTCATTTTGATAATATCTAATTAATTAAGAACTTATATTTTTCAAATTATTGTAGTATTAGAAAGACAAGCCTTTTTTCCAAAATTTGTGTTGGAAAACCAAATTCATACTTGGTTTTTCAATTTATATTGATGAAATTAGTTGGTTTACATAATATACATTTTTTACATGTTTTAAATTATACAATGAATGCTAATAATTTTTTGCACATACCAAACACCAGAAAACGTTTTTCAGCTCATTTTCAAAGTTGCTACAAAATATAGGAAAATATAATAGTTTATCATAAAATAATTTTTTGAAAAATGATTCATTTCCAAAACTCGTTAATGTCTAAAAAAATAGTGTGTAAAGCAGAGAAGAGTTCAATAGAGGAGGGCTTGCCAAGATAAAAGACCTTAGAAGATGAGCTCGTTAAGAAGAGTTGAGCAAGAAGAGAATAATGGTATGTGGCAAAATAATATCATGAACGCGACACCTACTTGTGAAAGAGATGATCGCAAGTCTCTTAAGCTTCGTTTGGTTGGAGGTGAAATATGGAGGATGGAAAAAAATGAGAGAAAATAGGTGAGGGAGGTGTTTGGTTAGGAGGGAGAATGAAAGGAAAATTTGGTGGGGTCTAGGTGTTTTCTCCCCTAGCCCACCAAAATCCTATCTCTCCAATTTGAAGAGAAAACTCGGGGGACTTTATTTAAACCCAATCAATTAAATTTTTGCCTCTCTTTTTGTTAAGTTGAATGTGAAAATCTCAAGTAACGTTGGCATTTGACTATGCTTCAACCAACTTAATAATATTTTCTTGTTTTTTGGTTCACATTGTTCATCACTTTTTCTTTTCACATTTTTTTTTTTAATTTCTTTTTCTTCTTTTTGTTTTCGCCCCACCTTTTTATATTCCTGTTTCTTCTATTCACTGTTCATTCACTTCGTTGTTTGGGTTTCTTTTTTCTTTTCTTTTTTCCACCAATTTTGGATTCGGCTTTTGCCTTTCAAAATAATAACTTAAAAAAATGAAGTGTCCATATATAATTTTGTAAATATATAAGTGTATAAAAAATTGTGTTTTCTTTCGTTTTATTTAATAGGGACATAATTGCAAATTTATACCAACTTCATTTTTCATAGTTTTCTATCTCTTCACTTTTTCATCCTCCCAACCAAACACATATGAGAGAAAACTAAAATTTTTCTATCCTCCCACTTTTCTATCCTTTCCCCATTTTCTATCCTCCCACTTTCCACTCCTCCAACCAAATAGACCTTTAATGAAGTGCCCATTTACTTCATTTTTAATATTCATATGCAACTAATTAGTTACATATGGGAAATTATATTTTTGATATTGAAAACATGTCAAGCTTGCATATTAATCACATGTGGGACTAAAATAATGAAACACATGTATGGTTTGATTAAGCACATGTCTCATTGTAAATACTACATTTTATACCCATAATTTAATCTTTTTATAGGGCAAGATGTTCATTTCTCCTATCCAAGGGCATGATTGTAATTTAGCCACTAACGCATTAATCACATTCCATAAGAATAATCTTAAGATTTCAATGATCACAACAATACATTCAGTGCTTGAATTGGATAGTCGAATTGAAAGATATCGCAAGATCTAGTTTTAACGTTAGCATGTATTGATTTGGTGAAACTAATTGCACAAGATTAATGGTAATTAATTTGGATTGGACATTAAGATAAATCATTAAAATTAATGAAATTTTGTGGTTGGTTGAGTTCATATTTTATATTGTAGCCGGATGTATTGAATTAAAATGAGTAAGTTGATAAAATTTAAAAATTGTCATATAATATGATTTTTAGGTTTTCCTGGTCCCAAAGAAGTGATGAACAAGGAAGGATTTGGCTTACCTCATCTCGTCTTCCCTTCCCCCTTCCTTGAATTTTTTTTCTCTGTTTTATATTTGAATGATTTCTACATAATTTTTTTTTCTTTGTTATACATATGCTATTTACAATTTATTTTTTTATATACCATATTACCATCCCAAAACACTTACTTTCTCTCTTTTTTACCACTCTCATGACTGTCCTATTGCCTCACTTTCATCTATACCTTATTAATGTCAAAGTTACCTCGTTAGGGATGGAAAAATACCTCTAGGGATGGAAGATGGGTCCAGCCGTCCAGGTGCCTTGTCTTTTCTAGTATGATGTAGTACTTATAGTTTTGTCCTCATCTCTTGAGAACTAATGGTGGCAGAAATTAAGAAAAAAAATATTATGACTATGGATTTTTGGTGTGAGATAACAATGGAAAATTATTGGATATTTTTAGTAGTTTCTCTTCTAGCCGGGTACTATTATAAGTTTTTCTTAAATTATTTGATTATTGAGTAAATGGTGTCTAAAAAATTGTTTTAGATGATATCTAAGGATTTTAGAGGAAGTATTAGAGAGAAGTTCTTTTGTGATGTGCTAGTTGAGGTAAGTAACCTTATCCTAATTGCTTATATTTTCGCCTATTGTACTGTATTTACAATTGTTACATTTTTATTTCAATTGTATTATTACACTGATTTAAAGTAAAGAATAAAGAATTATCATAAATACTTTTTAATATTGAATATATGATTTTATATATGTATTTGAATGAAATATATGAATTTGAATATATATATATATATATATATATAATTTTGAACAATCTGACTATGCTCTGACTCTTATACCTAGCGAATGGAGGTTATTTGTTGTTACCGAAACTAATTCTATCTAAGGCGTCACAAACCTATCATGTTTCTGGATCTAGCTAATGGAGGATATATATTAGCACGGAACTAGTTTCATCTGAATTTGATGCCTAGTCAATAGGATATAGCATGACCATATATATAAAAGATTGTTTAGAATGTGAATATGTTTGAATTTATGAACTATTTTAAGTCAATGAAACTTCTTTTGTTTATTTTTGAAGCCCATAATATATTATAATTTTTGACATATGTGAAATATTTTGATCTCATAAACTTATATTATTTTGTCAATCTATATACTTGTTTCAACTAGTTTGGTATTTAGTTACTTATTGAGTTGTTAACTCACCCTCCCACCCCCCCTCCCTTTTCTTTTCCCTTTCAGACTCTAATCAAGAAGACTAGCATGTGTTTGGGCTTCCATTAGGATGTGCGTATGAGTGAAATTTAGGAATCATTGGAATAAGATTTGAGCTTTTATGTTTAAAAATTATCTTTAGTTTAGACTCTTAGTCTTAAAAGATGTTGGAAGATTATTATTATTGTTGGACTTTTGTACCTAATTGGATTTGATCAAATATGTCAATTGTTGAGGTTTATTAATACTCTTTGAAGCCCTTGCATGCTTGTAGTGTGAAAACCTTGTAAGTGCTATTATTGCGTGGCTAACCCTCTTGGTTAGGTTTGGGGTGTGGCAGAAAGTGTGTGCAAAACAATGTTAGAAAAGGCTTTATTAGGATTTGGAAATGGAACATATTGGAGTCAAATTTCTCTATTCTCAATGGAGTTGCCACTATGGGCACAAGCACCCCAACCGCATGGAGTGGCAATGATTTTCTCGTAGGAAGTATGCCTCGGCCTAGGGTGGACCAGGTGAAGGGTGTAAATGGAGCCGCCACTTAGATTAGGTCTAGGAACCATAAATATATCGCCCTTGTGTTGATTAGGGTGAACTGTGTAAAGTTGTAATTTACAACTAATTTATGTTGGCTTTAATTCTGTGCCAAATTTGATTGTAATATTGTTCAATCTTATGTACCCTGTATTTTATGTGGGATTTATTTGTAAGGGTTATGTGTGAGAGAGAGTGTGTGAAGATTTAAGGCAATTGAAGACTAAAGCTATTTTCGCGGGTAGCTCATGAGTAGGCTTTTTGCGAAGTGAAGCATGTGCCTTGCACATGACTGGAATGCGAAGAGTCGGGATAGGATGGAGACAGCTGGTTTTTGTGAGTGTCTCGTGGGTAAGGCTTTCCTACGAGATACCTACGAAATATTTTGCTTTGCTGAACTGTCATATCTGATATACACTATCTGTACCCGCACTATATATACCCCCATTACCCACATATGTTGAGGAGTGCTTCTGAGAGAAAACTCTAGCCACTATCCTTGAGAGTTAGATATTGTTATACCCACATTTCTCTACACAATCTATTGTGGTTTTTCCTTAACTCCTACCTCTTCATTTCTATATCCTTGAGAGGTTGATAGCCCAAACACTTACCATACCCTTTCAGAGTGTCAAGTGAGGTTTTGGTGCTGTCGGGAAGTATTGGAAGAAGCCAAGCTTTGGTGGATGCAATCGGGCGTATTGCGGGATTCGGAGAGCTAGACAAGACACGGTTCCGAGAAGCCTTATTGGAGTAGGAGCTTGGAGGGCTTAGGTGCATTAGGTAGATTAGGCTTGGAGGGTCTCTTGCTACTCATGTATCCCAACTGATTGTCTAGTGGATCAATTTACCGCTTGAAAGGCGGCAGAGAGGTTTTACGCCAAGTACTTCGGTTTCCTCTTCGATAACACATCGGCATGTTATCTTGTGTTTGCATTCTTCTTCCCTACTCTTTTAGCTTTCATTTTACTGCTGTGTTTTAATGATTATGGCTTAGAGTAGTTATATTGTGTATTCGCTCGCATTTACTCTATTCCGCACTTAGTATAAGTTAGAGTAAAATCAATCGAGCCGTAATTTATAATTTGGGGGTCTAAACAACTCTTGTGTTTTAACACATTTTTGAGCTTTCAAACTGGAATGGCCTAAATGATTGTGTTTGCAAGCTTGAACCAACTAGAATTCAAATATTGGTGAGAAAAGGACTATCTTCAAATCAAGAAATCTGAAGATTAATCTAATCCTCAACCTTTCTGCCCTTTTAGTCTTAAAACTTTAGGTTAGGTATTCTGAGGAAATTTTGGCAAAGTTTCCGTAAGCCTTCATATTTTTTTTGGATGTTGGAAATGGGGGTATTTATAGGGGAAATGGGAAGCTAGGGTTTGATGACAAGTTTGGGAAGCCAGTTGATCGGGTTGGTTGCCCTAGAATCTCATCAAAATGGAAATTGAGTGATTTTAGGCTTTCTGTCTATGGAATGCGTACGCGTCATATAAACACTTAGCATCAATACAAATTAGAGTGCTCAAGCAAACCCCCCCGCCTCCCTTTCTCCACCAAAACCAAAAAAGAAGAAAAGAAAAGAAAAAGAAAAAAAAGAATGGTATATGCAAAAAATTTCAATTTGAAGCAAATGCCATAAATGTCTACTTATATGTCAAATGCTGAAAGCAAAGTTACAATATGTTGATCCTAAAATAACTAGAAGATGTGGTCTGCAACATGCTAAACAAGTAATCATTGAGTCCATTCTAAGAACTTCTGACATAACAGGAACAGCTAGCATGGAGTTGCATTCTAAAGATGACAAACCTTATTCCAGCAAACTTATAAATTGATGCCCCAGTGGTTGCCACTACAAAGTAGGCAGAGGTAGTGGTGGCAAAAGGGAGTTGATATGGTAGTTAAGTGGTGGTGTACAAAAATATGATAAAGGCAGTAGAGCCAGAGTGGTATGACTTATAGTATTATGGTGAGTTGAAACATGTAACAATGGTGGTAGTGGTGTTGAAGATTGTCCTTTTAGGTTTAGTTACTTTCAGAGTTGGAATTTCAATAATGTCATGTTTGCATGAGAGATTTTTACGTAGGATTTTACTTGGTTGCAATTTTGGAATTTCGAACATCAATTTCTCTTGTTTGCTTTGACAATAGAGTGAACTTGGTTTTCAAATATCCATAGCCCATGTTCAAATTCCATGGAGGAATGTACAAAGCCCCAAAAGAGAAAATTGTGGAAGAACTGTCATTGTACAAATCTCTACCACCATAATTATCTCAAACAACCCACTGTTGATTTTCACATCACTACCACTGCCGTTGCTAATGCCAATACCATCACCACCACTGTCAATGATATCACCACCATCAATGCCACCAAAAACATTTGTTGCTACCACCGCCACTTGCCATAACATCCACCACCATACTACCATCATCACCAAATCATTGCCACTACCATTACCATCATCATTGAAAAGACTAGACTACTTTAATTTCTAAATTCTTAATTATACTTATCTAAACAATAGAGATTTAGATTAATGGGATTAAAATTCCCATCAATTTAAATCCCTTCAATTTGGAAATTCTAAGAATTTCTCAAATTCTTCATCCAATCACAACCTTAAAGATCAATTGAGCTCCCAAAAATAGACATTAAGGTATCCAATTCTGAAATTTAAAAAAAAAAAAAAAATGAAGTTTAACCATCACATTCATTTCGAATTTTCATTTTTAGTATTCTTTTTTTAGTAATAATGACTACAGGATTCAAATTTTCTTTTATTCATTGCTTACTTTAACAAATCATCAAGACCAAATGGTGCGGACATAAGGTACAAGCCTCCAATTATATGCATGTATGGGAGGAAGAGCAAAAAGAAGACAGCCCAACTTGTGGCCTTATGGATGGAGCTTATTAGTAATTGGGCTTAAGATTAAGCAAGCCCAAGCATTTAATAATTAGGGTTTTTTTTTTTTTTTTTTTTTTTATGCATTTTATTGTTAGCTATTTAAGCACTTATTATTATTATTATAAGATAGTTTTGAGAATTATAAAAAAACGTGTGTTTTTTTTTACTGGGGTCGACTCTAGTTTTGCTTGGTGCTGACCCCAAGCAACCCTTAGGTGCTGACTCCTAGGGTTTATTCTTGATTCTATTATTGTTTATTTGTTCCATTGAAATAGTGTGGTTGTCCTACATCAGTTTTGGTGTCAGAGCAGATTTCCGGTCCATACAACACAATCGTAGACAACCACTTGAAAGCAAAACCATCAAAAGAGCAAGCCAACCAAATGTGACAGTACCTTTCAAGTTTTTGCCCCATGAGATCTTGAACAAGCCCAAACCAGCCCCAGCAGTCCATATATACCCCCTTTGGCCACATGAGTTTTTCATCCCCAAGCCAACAGAGAAGCCAATGACCCCTTCTAAGTCGGTGACCACTATCCATGCCCGCCTCTGATCACAGAACCCATAAACTACAAACCACAAAAAAAAGAGAAAAAAAAGGGTGACCCATGCAAGCCCATCAGCCACTAGACCAGAAACAGAAAAGTTTGAGAGTCAACGAGCAACCGCCAATGTCAATACTAGAATCACGCTGCCGAGAACCACCTACGCCAACTCGCCGTCAACACTGCTCCCACCATGCTGCTTCACGCTTCACAGGTTCCATCATCGCGATCTAACTTGTGAGCTCCGATCTCCACCATCGAGCACCGCACAGTGAACGCCGATGAGCCCATACCGCCTCTCAGCCGATGACTCCAGCGACGCTTCGTGATTGCTTAGCCGCTTCTTTTCTCTTTTAGTTTCCTTTGCTTATAGTTTCTTTAGTTTCGGTGTTTTTAGTGTTTGAACTTTGAACTTGGCAGATTTTAGTTTTAACTTATAGTTCTTTCTTTATTGTATTTCACAAAAAAAAAAAAAAAAAAAAAAAAAAAAAAAAAAAACTTACAAAGCAGATCCTAGGCCCGTGACAGACTAGCCCAAGCCCAAGAGCATGTCATCCAAGTGGGCTTCCATTACAAGGATCAGGTTCTTTCTTTGTTTCATTGGTAGCTTCAATTTTTCATTTTTAATACATCTCTACTTTCTTAACATGCATACCCCACCATTAGTTTATTTAATTTACCTTGTTTTGTTAGCTAGTTGCTGTGTTGGCCATCTGTTTCTTTCAATACCCATTAAAAAAATAAATAAAAGCTATCTGTTTCCTTTGATTAGCCAAAGCCAAGCCAAGCCAAGCCCAAAAAAAAAAAAAAAACAAGGGGGCTTTGAAATAGCCGATTCTCATTATTAATTGTGGAGCTTAGTGGAATTTGAATTTTATTTGGGCTATCTCTCAATATTGTGAACACTGTCACTACTTGACTACAATTTATTCCTTTGATTCACTGATCTAGTCTCTACATGTACTCTTGCTTGACCTTGATTTTACATTGAGAATTGGTTATTTGAATTTTTGGGAATCTCAACTGCATTCATAAATATAGTGTTGCATGCATCTACGTATTGGTCGCATCATGTCAAACCCTGAACATCAATCCACTTCTAAGCCTAGGTCCTCCTTAGAGCAAACCATGGAAGACCTAGCAAAAACTATCCATGCTTTACTGGAAAGGGTAGAGCGAGTTGAAGCATCTCAAAGAGAGACTGTTAACCATGAGGGAGACAACATGCTTAGGCAAAATAACCACGGTTACTTTAATAGGGCTCCAAACTTTGAACATGATCACTATAATCACAATGGCCTTAAGGATTATGATGATAGGATGTCCAAGGAAAAGATAGAAGCACCCACCTTTGATGGCTGTCTAGACCCATGGGTTTTCACTGATTGGTTACGTCAGATGGAGAAATTCTTTGACTATTACCATTGAGCTGAGAATAAGAAAGTGAGGTATGCTAGGATGAAGTTAATTAGAAGAGCCGGCCTTTTCTAGGAGGACCTTGAGGATACCCTTAGGTGACGACGTGAGCCCCCCATTATTGATTGGCTTGAGATGAATGATTCACTCTCGAGGAATTATCTTCCTCCAACTTATAGGGGCTCCCTCCTTGAGGAATGGGATCACCTAAAGCAAGACACTGCTCCCGTGGCTGAATATATAGAGAAATTCAAGGAATTCAAGAGGCGAATTCGAATAGTCGAGGAAAAGGTTGTCACATTCAATAGGTTCAAGTAAGGTTTAAATGCTAACCTACTAGGTGAGATTATCACCCGAGGAGTCACTACCTTAGGAGAACCATATGACCTTGCTAGGAATTGTGAATTAGCATCCAAACCTATCTTTTGGCGACATTTTGAGCTCTGGAGTGTTCCTACCATCCCTCAACCTTTTGGTAGAAAATCTAGACTTGCCTTACCCCCTAAGGTCAACCCTAATAGAAAAAGAGGACAAGGGAAAAGGTGTGGTCAATGAGCCTTCAAGATTAGGCTCTCGCCTCCAATGCTTCAAATGCAATGGGGTTGGACATATCACAGCTAGATGTCCTTCTAGAACCCTTGTCATTCAAGAGGATGATGAAAAGGTAGAAGATGTTGAGGAGCTGGTGTATGATCCAAATGTTGAAGAAATCCAAGATGTTGAGGTAGAATGGGAAGATGATCCTAGCTACCTTGCGTGCATTAGAGTCATCTTTCCCCAGGTTGATGATTTCAAGGACGTCTTTGGTGTCCCTAGAGTGAATGTGGTAAGGTGTGCTTTGGCAGAACAGAGGGACACTGATGATTGGCGAAGGAGTGCCATTTTCCAAACTTACACCAAGTGTGGGGACAAAACTTGCAAGGTTATTATAGAGAGTGGGAGTTGCATTAATGCAGTGTCCTCTAATGTTGTTTCCCGCCTAGGTTTGAAATTGATTCCACACCCTAACCCATATAAAGTTTCTTGGGTGGAAAGTTCCTCTATAGCCATAAAAGAAAGATGTGTTGTCCCACTTCAATTCCTCACCTACAAGGCTTAAATATGGTGTGACGTTATTCCCATGGATGTAGGGCATATTATCTTAGGTAGACCTTGGCTTTATGATTTGGATGTCACCCTTCATGGGCGATCCAATTCTTGCTCATTTGTGTTTGAAGGTAAGAAAATTGTGCTTAATCCTTTGAAACCCAAACCAATCGACATGTTCTAAGACCTCTGATGCTTCTAAGATTGCAAAGCTCTACTTTGATGAGATTGTCAAACTTTATGGTCTTCCCAAAACCATAGTGTCTGATAGGGATGTTCGCTTCATGAGTTATTTTTGGAAGACTTAGTGGCATTTAGTAGGCACCAAATTGAAAATTTCCACAACATTTCATCCTTAAACTAATGGTCAAACTGAGTTGGTTAATCGTAGTCTAGGCAACCTCCTTCGATGTCTAGTGGGTGAAGCCAATCAAAATTGGGATTCAATTCTTCCTACAGTCCAACTTGCATATAATATCTTTGTCAATAGGTCTATAGGCGCTAGTCCTTTTGAGGTTGTGCATGGGTATACACCTAGGAAGCCCTTAGATCTTTTGCCCATGTCCCCACATGTTATGATTTCTGAATCTGTTGAGGCATTTGCATGACATATTCATGATTTGCATAATGAGATTCGCAAAAAAAATTTAGGTAAGTAATTCTCAATATAAAATTCATGTTGACACTCATTGGCGTCATGCACAGTTTCAGGTAGGGGATTATGTCATGATTTGGATTCAACCTGAACGGTTTCCCTCTGGGACCATTAAGAAATTGCAAGCTCGTAGTGCTGGACCATTCAAGATATTGAAACGAATGGGCCCAAATGCATATGTCATTAACCTTCCTCATGATTATGGTATTAGCTTCTCCTTTAATATAGAGGATCTAGTTGCTTATAAAAGCCCCACAGTTATTCCTGATACCCCTTTTGACGAGCCTTCGCTTGATCCTATTGATGCCCTTATCCCTACCCCTTTATCCTTAAATTTTCCCTATGCACATAAAGAATTTATTGATGCTATTTTAGATGAACAGATTGTTTCTACCAGGGATAGGGGAGTTCACCGTTTCCTAGTTCGGTGGCGAGGGCGACCAGGTTCTAATTGCACATGGATTACTCGAGATGAGCTACATCGACTAGATCTTGACTTGCTTGAGTACTATTAGAGTTCTTTAGATTTCCATTCGATGGGGTCGAGTTCTTATCACCCGGAGGGAGTTGGTGTGGACACAAGGTACAAGCCCCCAATTATACGCATGTATGTTAGGAAGAGCAAAAAGAAGACGACCCAACCTATGGCCTTATGGATGGAGCCTGTTAGTAATTGGGCTTGAGATTAAGCAAGCCCGAGCATTTAATAATTAGGGTTTCCTTATGTATTTTATTGTTACCTATTTAAGAACTTTTTCTGATTATTGTAAGATAGTTTTCAGAATTATAAAAAAACGTGTGTTTCTTTTTTTTTTACTAGTGCCGACTCCAGTTTTGCTTGGTGCTGACTCCAAGCAACCCTTCAGTGCTAACTCCTAGGGTTTATTCTTGATTCTATTGTTGTTTATTTGTTCTATTGAAATAGTGTGGTTGTCTTACGTCACCAAAAAGTTTACATCAATAGTAAGCATTATATAAATTAGTGTCAACTTTTTTATTCTAATGAGTACAAAATAGGTGTCAACTTATAATTTTCAGTATGCTTTATTACATGTAATCATGTCATGTTATGAATCCTAAGTAAGAGTTTTCAACATATGAATCATATGTTTCCCATCTCTACAACAACAAGATCTAGTATCTTATCCCTAAACCTTTATAGTTGATACAAGCATTTTACCCAACTAAACTTTCTAAGGTGATGAAATATATGTAACTAGCTAAACAGAAAATGACAAAGATGGAAAGTAAAATATAAGAAACTCTTTATTGGATAAAATTGGTTTTAGTTTTACCTTGTAGAGTTCAACTAACACATTGTCAAGAGATTCCTGAGAATCATAAGGGCAGAGATGATGAAAATATTTGATAGCCTCAATTGCATTGTTTCATCACAATTTCCATGTCTTTCAAGGCACTATCAACCTGATCTCCAACATTTATGGCACACTAGAATAGGGAAATTGCCTTGCTTGGATCCTTGTTTATCAACTGTAGTTGGAGAAACAAACATTTTGATAATATATATAATCAATACAAAATGGAAAAAAAAAAAAAAAAATATATATATATATATATAGATATATATTCCAGATGGGTAATCTTCAAACATGAAAACTATCAAATTTTGATGGGAGAAAGCCCTTTAAATTTCCTGTTCGACAGTTATTTGAACCTTCCACTGAAAGCTATACCTTCTCCAATATGTTTCAGCTTGAGTTGAAGCATTTCAATCTCTTCTTCAACTGTTCCAGATCTCTGTAAAACATAAGAAACTCTTATAGGCAAATACACGCATGTTATATCCATAAATGTTTAGCGAAAAAACAATACATTACTTAAACAACCTCATAGCAACTAGTTGATACCAAGGTATGTAACCAAAATCCTTCAACATAAAATAGGATTTTAGAAGCAAATACAATTATTATGCACTCCTAGCATCTTTCTGTGCATATACAAAACTAATTTGATGCATACTAAATTAAATTCTTACCATTATCCTAGATATTAAAGGTAATGAAAAGCTTACAAACAAAATAAAATTCTTCTAGATGCTACACAAAACATAATAATATGCATACACCAACATAGGCTGGTCTTGCCTTTGTCATATAGGGGACAAAGGGAACAAAAAGACAGTGAAGGGCAGGAAAGATTACATTAGGCAAAAATAGCCCAAATAGCATCTGGGACAACAAATATGTTACATATTTTTTAGAAGGTAAAAGCTACATGTCATGCTTCAGTTGGTCTGTGCAATTTCTTCCTCAACAATTTCATTTGAGCTACTTGCAATAGCAATTTCTGATTTTATCAATATCTCTAAGTCATTTGTGATGTTACATCTGTCCCCAAAAGTACTTATTGTATTGATTTCAATTGAGCTACTTGTAGTAGCAATTTTAGGTTGCATCAATATCTCAGAGTCATTTGCAATGCCATATCTCCCAATAGTACTTATTGTATCATACAATTCAAGCATTGTTGGCCTTTCACTAGGGAAAGGGGTTAAGACAGGTACATGCAATTATAAGTAACTCAAAGATTTCACCATCAAATCCTTTGTCAATCAGAGAATTATCAATAATACTGTAAAGATTAGATGAATTGCTCTAAAGGTAAGTTATCCAATCAAACAAACTCCCATTCAAACCATATGAATAACTGTTAATTTCAATGGGTCCCTTCCTTGTAATTAGCTCAAGAAGTAGAATTCCAAAGTCAAAGACATGCTTTTTAACGAAACCCAACTCCCATACCCCATTGTCTACAAAAGACCCGTTGCTTGAGTCACATACATTTGTATTGAGAAAATCCAAAAAGAAGTTTTTCATTACTGTCAATGAATCAAAATCAACAGGAACTTGCAATTCAATTCAAACAAAATCAGAATCCAGAAAAAACCCATTAGTCTAAACCATATGAAAGCACAAAAAAGATATAGCTGAGACTCAAAACACCTAAAGATGTTTCAAGATTAACAATAGAAAAACAGCTACAAGGACCATGGAGATGGGTAAAAAAGTAACATGAAAAAATAATAATTATAATAATAATATAAAGCCAAAAAAAATCCCACAATGAAAATTTGTTGACAAGATACAGCTATACAAAGATGATTTTATTATTCCTCATCTCAAAAAATCATGAAATTGTACTAACTTGTCTGATTTTCTCAATTCCTGGCAAAAAAATCAGGAAGCTAAAATGGAATGATAATTTTGCAAGAGTAAAAAATTTTCAAATTTAAGAGGAATTTAGCCTGAGCATTAAGCACAATGGAAAGGCATCTATAAATTCAAAGCAAATTAATTAGCAACTCAAATGTAAACAAATCCGCAACATATATCATGCAAAAGTACTCTGTTGTAAAACTAAAAAAATTAAATTTCCCCATAAATGGCATCATACAAATATCAATGCGCGCCACCCCCCCCCCCCCCCCCCCCCCCCCCCAGCAAATACATGAACAAAGAAATCATTTAAGGGTGCTCATTGCCAAACACCTACATGTCTAGTCTCCATGATTGTCACAGCAGCTCCCCTGCAAGAACCACATATATACGTATAAGAGAGACCTTATCAACTTGATCTTCCTACAACCTATTCTCTAAATCCCACCGGTTCATTATTTCCACAAGTCATGCATGCACATTGTATTTTTTAACCCATTAGTCTTCAATTCTAGTGATGCTTACTAAACTGCAAAAATTTATGTTTCTGACACCAATGCCTTGGGACAGGCACAGTGTTCCTTTATGATTTCAAAAACACCAACAACTTCGGGTCTGCAGAGGTTGCATCCCACACCTGGAAATGAATAAACTGTATATAACCACAGAACAATAATGAGAAGAATAATAAGAAGAAACAACAAAGCACAAGCAAATATCCCTACCTCAACAACATCAGGCCTTGAGCAAATTTGCTTCAGTTCAGCAATCTGCATCTGCCGTTGTAGCTGAAAGATGAAAACAGAAATCCTTTAGTCTTTTATGACAAACTGCCACAATCACAACAGCTATATGAAACTATACAAAATATCGATTGATATATTTATTAACAAGTCATATATACCTTCTTCTTCTTGTTTGACACGCCTTTCTCTTTTTGTGGGTTATCCTGTTCTGAGTTTGAGTCAGCCTTCTTGGTTGAGGCTACATTTTCAGCAGGTTCATCCTTGTTATCATTATCCTGAATGGGTAGAATAATTAATGCATCATGTCAGGCTCATACTTCTCCCAGCGGAAAATCGAATAACTTAAAGTCAATATTACATAAAAAGAAGGGGCAAGGGAAGATTCCTTTAACCTGAGTAGCAGTAGTTTCACGGAAACTCAATTGGCTAAAAATCTTTCTAAATTTTTCATCCATTCCATCATCAAGCTCAGCAGACTCTGGGACATACTCCACTTCAACTTGTGGAAATGTGTATAAATTTCCAACATATAAGAGAAATAAACATGTTCAGAACCATGTAACAGAACTTAATGATTTATAATTCATTGGACAACATGAATATGGGTATTATAAGATCTTAATACTCTTTTTTCAAGCTAATGCAAAACCAGCTTAAATTGAAGACGAAATTCATCTATCTTATTCAGTTTTTCTTCTCTGGTAATGTGAAAACTAAACCAAAATAAACTCTCAATTAAACTCCATCAGAGAGAGGGAAAGATTACTTTGTTTCCAAAAGGGTTACCTTCTATCCAGATTTCAAATATCCAAATAGAAAATTTTACCCCCATAAAGGATTACACCTTAAAGAGTTCAAGAACAATTACTTCATTGCTCAATTTCAAAGATATTCGTGAAATATTTTCTTTAATTTAAATAGTTTTTAATAAATCTCATCAAGTGCTAGTTTCCTATAATCTTTCTCTCGTTTTCCTTCGGTTTCTAAACAAACAAACAAAGCAGGAAATAAATCACAAAGAAAAACTCCATGCTCCACTCAATTCAACACACATAAAACCTAACTTCAACTATCATAAACCAAAATCCACTAAACATTAAGCAACCTTTGCTATCACAGATTCCAATATCCCATACAAATGAAATCACACACCAAAAAAAAAAAAACCTGTTGAGGGGGCTTGGGAGGCGTTGGAGTTCTTCTTCTGCTTACGGCAGCGACGGCCTCGTTCGGTATAGGGTTAGGGTTAGAAGAAAGATCTCCATTGGCAACAGCGCTGTTGGAGAGTGGTAGAGTTTCCGCAGCCATAATTATAATTTAATTAACACAATTTCCTTCCTCTCCTCGCTTCACTTCAGATCAGAGAAGCGTAGAAGATGAATTTGAAGAGAGATATTAGATTTTCATCTTCTGGGGAAAATCTTTGAACCCGTTTTCTTGAATTGCATTTGTATGTTTTTGTGGTAAGGAAAAGGAAAACCACTTTCTTCAGGAAAAATTCCTGCATTTGAAGATGGCTCTGTGAAAGTGAGAGAATTTTTTGAGAGAGAGAAATTTGAAAAGACTATGAGTTTTATAATTACTAGCCGTTAGCGTCTTGGCACGGTTGCACGTGCGAGTTTCTTTGATGTAAACCAAAATGACGTCTCAAACGAAAAGCTTAATTACTAGCCGTTACTGACTTTTCTTTCTAAAACAAATAGTGATTTTCAAAATTTTTTTGGTTTATAAAATTTGTCAAATATAGTTTATCAAATTTTCCTTTGTGCTTTCAAATACTAATTGATGAAAGAACTGCTTTCAAAAAATTTTCTCTTAAAATTTCCCCAACATTTAAAGATTTTTTTTTTTTTGGGAGAAGATTTAAAGATTATTTTTGGTATTTCTCAAAAACAAAAAAAGATTATTTTTGGTAAGTAATGAAAATATTTCATTAAAGGGATAAAACCCTTTTTTGTCCCTACATTTTCACGCAATTTTCATTTTGGTCCCTAACTTTTTTTTCACTACTTTTAGTCCCTATTCTAAAAAACGCGTCTCGTTTTTGTCCCTGCCGTTACATCAGAGACAGAAATTGCACAGGTGGCAAATGGCAAAGTTAAGATCATTAAAATAATAATAAAATTTTTTATTTTAACATTAAAAAATGCCACGTCAGCATTTAAATAAAAAAAATTAATTTATTAATTTTAACTAAATAAAAAAATTAAAAACAGAAATAAAAACAAAAAATTACATTAATTGAGATCTGAGGTGGCTTGGACAAGAACAATAAGAACATAAATCCAGATCTAAGAACACAAAATTAAAATTCAAAAATCACAAACCTAGAAACACAAACACAAAAACAAAAACAACAGATCTTCCTTGTCAACCAAACACAAAAGCAACAAACACAAAACACAAACCCAGCAACTGAATCAACCAAACACAAAAACAACAGACACAAACCCAAAAATCACTAAGAATACAAACACAAACCCAGCAATCCTGCCGATTCATCTTTACCCTAGAAGATAAATTGGTCTCAGCACCCACATCCCCATATTCGTCAAACAAGCTTTCTAGGATAGGGGCCAAGCTCTGAGGCACTAAGTAATCCCTCACATCAGTGTGTTCTTTCATGAAATCAGGGAGCTGAATCGGCAGTGAAGTCGACAGGGGCTTGGGCTCATCGTCGGCCCATCGCGACTTCCTCTTCTACGGCCCGCGGCCCGATTCGCCACTACCATTGCCATTCTGGTTGCTGCTATCGACGCCGTAGATAACGATGCTGTTATTGTTGTTAGAATCGGCTGCGGCGGCAACTACGTCGGCTGGTGGTTTCCTCTTCGCCGCCGGAACAATCTTTGTCGGTGGTGCTCGTGCCGCTATGGGTGTTGTTGGTGGTTTCGATTTGCGCTTAGTTGATGTATGCTGCTGCTGCTTCCATGATTTGTGTTTGAGCTGGCCAAGCAGATCAACGAGTGGCCTCAGGTGGTTCAGGAGTGTTTTGTGTTTGTGTTTTGTGCCGAACCAGGCTGGGTTTGTGTTTTGTGGTTGTTGCTTTTGTGTTTGGTTTAACAGGAAGATCTGTTGTTTTTGTTTTTGTGTTTGTGTTTTTGGGTTTGTGAGTTTTGGATTTTAATTTTGTGTTCTTAGATCTGGGTTTATGATCTTATTGTTCTTGTTCAAACCACCCTCAGATCTCAATTAATATAATTTTTTGTTTTTATTTTTGTTTTTAATTTTTTTATTTAGTTAAAATTAATAAATTAATTTTTTATTTAAATGCTGAGGTGGCATTTTTTAATGTTAAAATAAAAAATTTTATTATTATTTTAATGATCTTAACTTTGTCGTTTGCCACTTGTGCAATTTCTGTCTCTGATGTAACGACAGGACAAAAACGAGATGCGTTTTTCAAGATAGGGACTAAAAACGGTGAAAAAAAATGTTAGGGACCAAAATAGGAATCGCGTGAAAATATAGGGACGAAAAAGGGTTTTATCCCTTCATTAAATAATTTCTTTTTTATGTTTTGAAAAATTAAAAAAACTAGACCCACCAACCAACTGACCATTTTCCTCTTTTTCTCTCATTTGGATGTATAATTAAAAAAAAAGGATGTATAATTAATTTATTATTGCAATATATGGTGTTCACAAAGTATTATTAAACTCAACAGGATTCTATAATATACCTCTACCCTATTTAAAGCAAATATATATATATATATATATATATATATATATATATATTAGGTTGTCAGCACTCTAGTGCAATAAATGTCTAATTTTTTAAAATTGAATAAATATTGTCTTATAAAATGTCAATCTGGATCATAAAATTAATCCATTTCAAATAAAGAATATTTATGATGAATAAACTTACTTAATGCTAATTGGTAGTAAGTTTTAATGCTAAAGGTTTGGCTTACCTTTAATACTTTTTTAACTAGAGATGTCATTTTATTTTAAATACACAATAACAAGTGGTAGTGAGTTTTAATCTCTACCTTTTTATTTAGTTAGTGGGTGATGTGGTAGTTTCTCATTAAAAAAAAGAGATTTCAGTTAAAAAAATACTAAAGGTAAGTTAAACCCAAGAAGTAAAGTAAAAAATTTCTGTAACATTTTTTTTAAGTTTTGATTTATTTATAAGTTGTTAATAATTAAAAACTTTCACATGGCAAGTAATTCTTGTAAGTGAAATTGTTATTACATGGAAGTAGTAAGAATGTTTAAAAAGAATATTATCAATCTAGTTTATTAACTCAGGTTTAACAATTTACCTTTATTCCCATCATTTTCACATTCACTATTAGAAGTGGTTTTGTGTGGCACAAACGTGTTACTTTCTTCCACTCAAAATTTGAAAGCAAAACTATAATACTTAAGGAACTTTTCTTTTTTTAATTTGGTAATGCTTAAGGAACTTACCAATGTTAGTTGAGATGAAAGATATATGATAAAGTTTCTGAATTAGCTTATATTAAATTGAAACTGCTGAGTAGTTATGGCCCATAGCGTATAAGATGATGGGCCAAGCATATGCAGGCCCATGCCAAAATCATAGCTGTTAAGTGCAAAAGTTTGTATTATGCCTACATTTCTATTAAGAGAAATGTGCTATCGGAGAAGCCTAATTACTCTACTTTGATCAAGTAGGCCATGAGCCTCTCACTTATTTACTTAACATGGGTCTAGCATTAAGAATGAATTGGGCTTTATAGCCCATTTTTCTTTTCTATACGGATCAATCTTTACATCAATAAGTCATTATTTATACAAAATGAGCTAATAAAAAGTACTCAAAGGCCAAAAACTAACCCATTTTTAGCTTTCATTTAAAAAAAGATTTTCAAATGTTGGTCTCAAAAGCAACTGAAATTATTTTTCTTCTTTTCTTCTTTTTTATGACTTAATGCTACATTATTCATATAATTATATAGTCAATTATATGAGCATCAATATAATTATCAAGTCCGTTTCATACTTTCACTTCCTTAGTCACGAATCCCTTCCTACAGAGGTCACTATGGATAACGACGGATAATTGATAAAGCGTTTTTTTTTTTTTCCTGTCTGAGACATCACCACTGCTATATTATAAGATTGGATATTGATGTTAAATTTTAATATAAATTAAATAATACTTATTTCAGTTTCTATATTTTAATCTTTTAAAAAAAATTCAATCTTCTTAGTAGATGTAAAATGATTAATTACGTTTTGGAGGAATTACATTTTTGTATTTAGGGTGTACAAATTGAGAGTTTATATGAGATTTAAGACAAAATTACCATTTAATCCCTACATTTTGGGATCACTTTCAATTAGTCCTTACTTTTTTCTAGTAATTAATTTGAATTTCATTATTTTTAATTTGTTGACAAGTTAGTCCCTACTCCTTGGTGTCAAACTCATTTGCTGAAAATACTTACGTGACAAATGGTGAGCGCCATTGGCATGCTTAAAACTTATATGACTAATAAAATAATAATAAAATTATTTTAATATACATTAAAAAATGCCACATTAGCATTTCAATTTAAAAACCAAAAAACAAAAATAAATCAAATGAATAAGAAATAATAATAAAATCCTATTTTCTTTTCCCTCACTTTCTTAACAAGCAAACATAGTAACAAACAAAAAGAAAATCTCCATCATTATTTTCTCTAACACTCTTAGAATAAAAACTACCTAAGTCTCTAATCTTTCCCTTTTTCTCACTCTCATTTCCGTTCACTGATGACAACATCATCAACACTCCTTCATTTCATGGTTTAGGAATATGTTAGTTCTCTCCTCCTTTTGTCTTAGAAGCACAAAAAGAAACCCTAATCTGGGCTCTAAATTTACTTTGTAATTTTCATTTCTATTTAGTTTATTGATTTGGGAATTATGTATGTTTTGGTTTATTGATTTTAGTTGTTTGGTTTCTTAGAAAGTTGAATTTGGTACAAACATTTTGTTTGTTTCTAAAAAAGTTAGGTCGAAGATAAAGAAATAGACAATTTGTTTGTTGTTATAGTGTTGTTTGGTAGTTTTGGTTCTTGGACTATGAGAAAAAAAAAAAAAAATTTCTTTATTTATTTATTTTTTTGCTGTGTTTGGTTGCTAGAAAGTGAGAGAAAGTAAAATACAATATTTATTTTTTTTATTTATTCTTGTTATTTGGATTTTTATTTAAATGTTGATGTGGCATTTCTTAATGTATACTACTTTTTATTGTATTTTATTTGTCACATAAGCTTCAAGTGTGTCAATGTTGCACACCATTTACCACGTAGACATTTTCCGCAAGTGAGTTGATTATAGGAACTAACATGATAGCAAGTTAAAAATGATAAATGTCAAATTGACTGCCGGAAAAAATAGGGACCAAATTGATGGTGACTCAAATTATAGGGACCAAAATGGTAATTTCACCCCTCTTTCTCTCTCTCCATAAAAATATTTCATATACCAATTGATATTTTCAAGTAAAAATTATAAATTAAAAAATATATTAAAAAAACACTATATACAACATAAAATTATAATAACAAAAATACAATAAATTTTTAAATGTAGAACAATAAAATGTAATTTATCAAAGGCACTATTGTAACTTAACTTAACAATAGAAGAACCAATAATCTCAACATATCCAAACAAAGAAGGATTAAACACATAACTCAATAAATTAATGTTAACCAAGCAAAGATTAATTTTATATAGGGAATCAAACGTCACGGTTTAGGCATAAAATCTCAACAAAAAGAAGATTTTTAAAATTAAAAAAAAAAAAAAGTTTTACTTTATCTTGGGTTATGTGATGTATGGTGAAGGAAAGCTAAAATCTAATTTCCAATTTTGATAATAATATGGAGAGAGAGAGAGAGAGAGAGAGAGAGAGAGAGAGAGAGAGAGAGAGAGAGAGAGAGAGATTGATTGATGTGTGCTAATTCTGTAAAATATTAGGTAGCTAATGTTAACAATTTATTATATGGGTAGTTTACAAAAGTTCACTTTTCAAGTGTTTAAGGGAAGTTTATCTATACTATTAATAACATCAAAAACTATCAAAATGCTAGCTGGAAGCCACCCTAGCTCAACAGAAAGCTCTCAAAAATCATTTAGCAGAAGATGAACCTAAAGAAAGTCTTTCACTCTGTGCTTTATCAGCCTTTTCCAAGTAATCTTGATGGGACTAATTTTTTGATCCTAAAAATGGGATAGCAATTTTATCAGATTTAGCAGATTAATGAGAGCAGTACTACCCACCCCCAGCAGGGCGGAAACAATAGAAATGGACTGATAAATCAACATGCAGGTAGAGCACCCACCAACCAATTGTCCAATCTTCAAGGATCACTAAAACCATACCAAGTCTAGTTCACCTATAACCTCCATTTGTCAAAGATACTTTCATATAGTTATAGACACCGCAGTTGTACTTCTTATGACTCGGGCCCCGTTCTCCATGATGTTGGAATTCTAAAGTCCAAGGTTGGTTTAAGGCCTAATCAGATAGAAATTGACTTGAGGAAGTGTTTTCAAAAAAATATAACTCTTTTTGGACTAATTGAGCTTTTGCTTTTTTTAAATAATGACTACAGAAACCCTAGGGCATTTGTACGCATACACGCATATGCATACACATGCTCAAGCTTTGCATGCGCATGTTTCATGCATGTACGTATACACGAGCATTCGTGTGCATGCTAGAGTTCTAGAAACCAGAAACGAAAGGTTTTCTGCATTGAAACTTGGTTTGGAATGAATTCCACATCGTCTGAGAGCCGCACTAAATCCCTATTTTCAACTATATAAAACCTGAAATGGTAGATTTTCAAAAGAGGACGAATTTTGGTTGTAAAACACATAAGATTCACTAGAAAAATAGTGAATCAAAGAGAGAGTTTTTCACAAAACATCCTCAAGTCAAATTTTGTTTAGTTGAGACCTATTTAGGTCTTGATCTTCGAGTTTCAAAGGTCTACTAATTGATTTTGGTTTGGTTGTGACTAAATTGACTGAAAGGAACAGTCAAAATCAAGCTAAGGAGCCTTTTGTTTGGAGGTAAAGGTTCTTGCTTCATCGTTGGTTTCCTCTTGTTTTAGTTCTTGTTTTATATGTTTTATTTGCTTTATATGTGTTTTGACATGCCTGTTTAGTTGAGGTTTATTTTACTTTTCTGTTTTAAGCATGTTAAGTTGTTAGGTTTCAGATCTACTTGTTTATTATTCCTATTTTCTAGGTTAGGGTTTAGGGCATGTATGCGTACGCATGCTTACTGCATGCGTATGCATACTCGAGTATGCACACTCGAGTATGCACATGCATACTCATGCCTAGAGGCCGCCCTAATTTGAGCCTTGTTGCTTTTGTTTCCTTATTTTATTTATGTAATATGTTTTCGTCCTAAGTTGGTATCCATGCTTATAAGTCTCTGCTTCCATGCTTTGCTTTGCTTTGTTTGTTTTTTTGATGTTAGTAGGGTTTTGATTTGATTGTTTACTATGAACATGCATATGAATATGAACATGCATGGATGCATAGGTGTTGTGATGCAGTGAGGTAAGTAAGGTAAGTCATGCATTCACGTGAACATGTATTGATTTGAATATGGCTTTGTTTCTTTTGATGAACACGAACACATTTTATTGAATGCCATGTCTTTGATGTTTAGATGTAGTAATATGCTTGTATGATTCTACCTTATGGTGTTTCTGCCCTTGGATATGTTTGTTCAATGCCATGATAGATGAATGATTAGATTTGAGATGAGTATGTCATGTTTGCTTGCTTTAGATGCATGCTAAGGTGTGTGTGAGTTAGGATAACAATATTAAGTGTGTGTTTAATGAGATTAAGACACGGAATACAATAAGTGGAAGCCGACCCACGGGTCAAGTGGGGTTAGGTGCCTAACACCTTTCCATCCCCATATCTAAACTCCAGACACGTGCTTTGGTAGATGATCAGTCCTTTCAGGAAGGAAGCTAATATATGGTTCCTTGACTTAATCAAGGTGGCGACTCCATTTCTTTGCCATGGTCTACCTTAGACCAAGGCGTACTCACCCATTGCAAAGATGACACCACACATCGCGGGCTATTGCGGCCCACAATGGTACAACAAGATAATTTAGGCCAATAAGTGTAACTAACCGTAAGAAACACTAACATGACTATAGTCTCATTAATTTTCATATAAGAAATGCAGGTTATAATGCATGCATGACCTGCACTACATGAAACACTAAAAAAGAGGCCACCATTACAAGCTTCCAATACTTCTGAACCACAATTAGCAAATGGAAATGGGTCCTAGATACATACCAAGCCTGACACTTACTCCTGCCATAAAATATCGCTTCAATAATTTCAATAAGAAGAACGCGGGCCAAAATTGGGTTTTACCCCTTTCAGCTAAATTTTCCAGCAAAATGTTCTCTGTCTAAAACTATTTAGGGATAGGCCCCTATTCGAAAATCGAGCTTCTTGAAAAAATCTGCATAGAACTCGAGCCCCACACATTTTTTTTTTTTTTTTTTAGTTTGATTGCCTATAACTCGATTTTCGCCAAATCGAGTTTTTCAGTGAAACTCGAACTTAGCCAGTATCACTCGCCTGAACTTGACCTTCTGTTTGATTGTTCAGACCCTTTTATTACTGCCACATTTTTTCTTTATAGAGATTTTCATTTTTGTGAAAAACTTGATTTTGAGTAATGTATTTCTAATGTGTTGGCAAACGCACTCTGTCCCTAAACCATATTTTTTTACGAATGTTTTGAGGCAATTTCTTCGTTTGCAATAGTGAGAATGAGATTCTAGTATATATATTTTTATGTGCTAGAATTTCCCAACTTACTTGACCAATGGTCTATTTTACACTGACCTTACTGGCACATTAGTTGGATACATAAATACAATACTGTCACAAAAAAGTGAATTTTTTTTTTTTTTTTTTTTTTTTTTTGAGAAAGAACTTATGAAATTTCATTAACGTAAATGAGTTACATCCAACTGTAAAAACTAAACAATATAGGATGGAACATCCTCCATCCAAACTTGAAAATCTGGTATGCGTAAAGCATATTTGGCCAGATTATGAGCTACACTATTGCCATTTCTCTTAACATGAGAATACAATACTCTTCTAAATTTTTTTCCATACTCTTTCACATCTTCAACCAGCAGACCCCACGGCAGTAAGTTTTGTTCTTGTGCCTTCAACGCTTGAATTAAGTTCAACGCATCACCTTCAAGGACAATATTCTGGAAGCCCAGCTCATGTGCGAAGGATAGAGCCTTCAATGCAGCCAAAGCTTCCATGTCTTCTGCCTTGAACGGTTGATTTAGTTTCTCTGCACAGGATGCCAAAACAGCACCCTCCGAGTCTCGAATCACCACTCCCACACCAGACATCCTTGAGGATTCAGCATTTGCTCCATCAAAGTTAATTTTAACAAAACCGTTTGGTGGTGCCGTCCATCTATTTCCCCCCCTGCCGCTGCACCCCACTTGTACCTCTGAAACTTGCAGATCAGCTCGGTATTGCACTAGATTGGTTCGTGCATTTGCAGCAACCTGATGAAGCGGGCTGGACTGCAACATTAACCGTGCTCTGTTCCTCTGGTTCCATACTCCCCATGCCGTAAATGCTAGAAGTTCCAGTGATTTACCTTCATCAATCATCCATAGCAGCAGCTCCTTGACAGTGACAAAGCCAACCTCATACCGGAATGCCCACATACTTTGATCTGACCACACCACATCCAGTTCCGGGCATAACCATAATGCGTGAAGCGGGTCCTCTACAGCATTTTTACACCTCTCACACGTTGGGTCTTCAAGGATTTTTCTTCTCATCAAAGATTGTTTGGTTGGCAAAGCAAAACGGCAAGCTCTCCACAAAAAATTTTTAACCTTTGGGGGGGCTCGCATCTCCCAATTTTTTTTCCACAGCCGCTTCTCACAAATTGGTGGTGTTTGCAGATTTGATTCCATCTCCGCCTCCTGTTTTAGAAATCTATACCCCGACTTACAAGAGTAATTACCTGTTGGAGAATACGGCCAATAAAGAGTATCCTTTGCTGCATTACGGCTGAGTGGGATTTTCTTAATTAAGTCTGCATCTTCAGTCACAAACAGCCCATCTACCAACTCTTCGTTCCACCTTCTTGTGATTGGATCAAAGAGAGTAGCTACGATATGATCCTCAAAGTTCTCCAAGGGACAAATTGGCAGCTGCGTTGGGTGTTTTCTTGGCAACCAACGTTGCTGCCAAATGTTTATTTTTTCTCCATTACCTATCCTCCATAAAGCCCCTCTTTGAATGATGTCTCTACCTCTAAGGATACTTTTCCAAGCATATGACCCCATCCTAGAGTCGGTAGCCTCCATAATTGTTGAATTTGGGAAGAAACGAGCCTTAAATACTTTGTAAAAAAGTGATGATTTATCATGCAATAGCCTCCAAGCTTGCTTTGCCAAGAGTGAGTCATTGAACATAGCAAGATCTCGGAAGCCCATACCTCCAATAGTTTTCGATTTTGTCATTTCCTCCCATTTAATCCAATGGATTTTTCTTCGATCACCTCTTTGACCCCAACAAAATTTCTTGATTAAAGACTCAATCTCATTGCACAAACCCACTAGCAATTTGAAACACCCCATAGTGTAGGTAGGGATGGCTTGTATGACTGCCTTAAGGAGTACTTCTCTCCCCACTTGCGAAAGCAATTTAGCTTCCCACCCTTGAAGCTTCCGCCATACCTTCTCTTTTATGTAATTAAAACTTTCTTTTTTACCTTTGCCAACCAAGGAGGGCAGCCCAAGGTATTTTTCGTAGTGCAAGATTTCAGGGACTCCAATGGCCACCTTGATTCCATGCTTCTCCTCCTCTGGTACAGACTTACTAAAGAACAATGAGGTTTTACTTCTATTCATTTTTTGTCCCGAAGCTTCCTCATACTCCTTAAGGATATTCAAAACTTTCCCACACTCCTCCATTGTTGCCCTGCAAAAAATCAAACTATCATCTGCAAAGAGCAGATGCGTTAGATTTGGACCCCTCCTACAAAGGGAGTATCCATGGATTTCACCTTGTAAATCAGCCTTTTTAATTAAGCCATTCAATCCTTCCGTACAAAGAAGAAATAGGAAAGGAGAGAGTGGGTCTCCTTGCCTAATGCCCCTTGTAGGAAAAATCATCCCACATGGATCACCATTCACCAACACTGAATATGATACAGTTTTCACACAACCCATGACAAGATTTATCCACCTTTCCCTAAAACCCATCTTTCTCATTATCCCCTCCAAATACGACCACTCCACCCTATCATACGCTTTACTCATATCCAATTTTAATGCCATATACCCATAGTTACCTCCCCTAAAGTTTTGTAAGCTGTGTAAGGTTTCAAAGGCCACCAGAATATTGTTAGAAATCAAACGACCTTTAGTGAAAGCTGATTGGTGTTCAGTGATAATGGATGAAAGTATTTTTTTAAGGCGATTTGCAAGAACTTTAGAGTAGATTTTGTAAAGGACATTACAAAGACTAATGGGGCGAAACTGGTGGGGAAATTTAGGGGAGTGTAATTTTGACTTGTGTTTGAAAAACTAAAAAATTGGGCATTTGTGTTAATAAGAATTTTGATGATAAGAAGAAGAAATGCGTTGAATTGATTAAGAAATAGGATGAAATGGATTGCTATTGATCTTATCATTTGTAGGTAAATAATTAGTTAATTTTCATAACACTAACTTATTAAACTATTTTTGGTTTAATAAGCCATTAAACATACAGAAATAACCAGAAAATCAAGAAAATTTTCTTAAGGTAAATTCGGACCAAGGAAAGTAGTTGAAAAAAAGGAAATACTAAGAATAAGCTCCTGATTTCCTGAAATGCATCTGGAAATGCACTTTGCCACTTTGTTGAAATGCCGATACATGAGTGTGAAAGATTTTGTGGACAAGTTTAATACGTAGGAATGTTTTTTTTTTTTTAATGCAATTATATTGCCTTAGTGGAATCTGTAACTAGTGGAAACAAACCAGAAACATGAGGTTGGTTTGTTTTCTTAAGGATTGATGTAGGTGCTTCCCAAAGCCAAGGGAAACAAATAGCTAGGTTAAGGGTTACAGAAGTAAATGGGGCCAATGTAAAAATTGCTATCTCCATGCTTCAAAGACAGACCATAAATAACAGGACACGAAAATCTTTCTGTTCATTACTTGGACAACCACTAACCGAAAAGCAATTCATAATTTCATATTTTTCCAAAAAATAAAACCAAAAGAAGAAGAAAAGTAATTCTCATTTCTCAGGCCTCTCTCTCTCTCTCTCTCTCTCTCTCTCTCTCTCTCTCTCTCTCTCTTTGTGTTTCCTTTCTCAATAAAATTGTCTGAACCTTACTCTCCTCTCCCTCTCCCACACCAAATCGGCTAGCAGTGAATGCAAAACATGCTATGCATAGATTCAACAGCATAACAGCATTTTATGTTACATATTTATCAACATCTTTTCTATTATTAGTTTTACTTATTGTTATTATTGTTGTTACTGTTAATTCTATGAAAGTGAAATTATGCATGATTTACAAGTGTTTTTCCTCTTATCATAGTTGGTGAGGTTCTTTTCTTCTCTCTTTTCTCAACATAAATTTTATACATCAGCATAGTAAGAATATTGGCCTGATATCTTAATTTGAAGCCACACTATGTACTTTCTAAATGTTGATGATAAGAGCATGGTTATTTGGGAGCAATAATTGTTGATAACTTGCCTAGTTGAGTTATATTTTGTGATTGAATGTACTCCTGGTGATCTTTAAAAGTTAGAACCTTGTTGGGCATAGAGACTTCTATAAGGTTGAATTTATTCAACCATCTAATTGGCTTTATTTCGTGCCAAATTTGCTTGTATTTCAGCATTTAGTAACCCTGTATTTAGGTGGGCTTGTTGTAAGGGTAGTGAGTGAGATAGAGTGAAGATTGCTCAAGAGTGTGCAAGAAAACAGAGACTCGCGGTTGGATCTCGCGGGTGACTCGCGGCTGCAAGCCGCCAGACGTAGCACACGTGCCAAGCATGCCGGAAGGTGAACAGTCATGCTAGCTGGAGCACTACAGGACAAAACAGGACAACTGGCCATACGGTTATCTCGCGACTGGATCTCGTGACTCAGTCAAGCCGCGAGGCCAAGCCGTGAGCCAGCCCTGTTTTGAAAAACCTGACGTTTCACATTCCCCTCTCACCTCAGTATAAATACCCCTTATACCCACAAATGAGAGAGAGCTTCCAGAGAGAATTTTGAGAGAGAAACCCTAGAGCAAAACAAGATTGAACCATCTACAATCTTTACATTAGTGTCTCTTCAAATTCCTCAACTCTCTTCCTCTCCATTGCCAAATCCTTGAGAGGCCTTTTTACCAAAACCTTGTTCTCACCATATCCATTACTGTGAGAGGGTTGTTTGGTGTTCTGGGAAGCAGTTAGGAAGGAACCAATATTCATTGGTTGATGCTATGGTCTAGTAGCGGAATCCGGGAAGCTAGAAAAGAAAAAGGTTCGGCGCAACCTCGTTGGAGCAAGAAACTTGGAGGGCTTAGGTGCACTGGGTAGATTAGGCTTGGAGGGGCTATTGCTGTCCTTGTATCCCAACTACATTTTCTAGTGGATTATTTACCGCTTGGAGGGCGGCGGAGAGGTTTTACGCCGAGGGCTTCGGTTTCCTCTTCGATAACACATCGCGTGTTGTCTTTGTGTTTGCATCTTCCTTCCCTCTATCTTTGCCTTTTATTTTCTGCTGTGGTTATGATTTTAATATGGCTTAGATAGTTTTGTCCAATTCTACATTATAGCTTATGTTCATTTTCCGCACACTATTTGTTTGACATAAAGCTCGAATTGGTTAATTTGTTAATTGGGGGTCTAAACGTTCAAGAGTGATTTTACCCTATTTGAACTTTCAATTGGTATCAGAGCGGGTACACTTGTTGTGGTTTTATTACCTAAGTGTGATCCTAGACCCCTGTGTTGTGGTAGCTGTTATGGAAAATACCATGCTGAATTGTAGCTTAAGTGTTTGTGAAAATGACTCTATGCATATGTCTGAAGGGTGTTTTACTAATGATCTTGTAGAGTTGTTAAAAACTAAGAAACATGCTAGAGTATTTGTTCACATGCTGGAATATTTTGATAATCAGAATCATGTCTTACACAGTAGCATATCTGAAGCTAAATCATTGATTAAGAAATATAAAAGAAAGAATAGAATGTTGTGTGAGATGATTGAGAGTCTGAAAATGAAAAATCAATCTGAAAGAAGCATGAAAACTGATAATGAGTTTGTGTTTGAAGGTCAAGAATGTTTGTCACATGTGAGCTTATTTGTGCATACCTCATTGAAGGTGTTTAATGCATGTTTGTGGTATCTTGACAGTGGGTGTTCTCGCCATATGACAGGGGATAAGTCACTGTTTAAGACACTCAAAGAAAAGGTTGGAGACTATGTGACCTTTGGTGATGGAAGTCATGCTCAAGTCCTAGGCAAAGGAACCATTGAGATACCTGGATTACCGCTGTTGAAAGATGTGTTATACATAAAAGGGCTGAAGGCAAATCTGCTGAGCATCACTCAAATTTGTGATGATGATTTTCTGGTACAATTCTCTAAGAAGGGATGCTTGATCATCAATGAAGATGGGATTCAAGTTTTGGAGGGAAATCGGACTACAGATAACTGTTATGAAATAGTTCCCACAGCACCCATATCGTGTAGAAGTGCTCGTGTGGATATGTTGGAGCTGTGGCATCACAGATTTGAGCATGCCAACTTCAAACAAGTAGCAAAAGTGTCCAAACTTGAAGCAGTTGAGGGACTTCCGAAGTTTGGAAAGGTGAAGAAGACCGTTTGTGGTGCATGTCAAATGGGGAAGCAAACAAAGGCAAGTCATCACAAGGTGGATGTGATTGCTACTGCTCGGTGTTTGGAGTTACTTCATGTTGATCTAATGGGGCCTACCAGAACTGAAAGCCTAGGGGGAAAGAGATACATTATGGTCATTGTGGATGATTACTCAAGATACACTTGGGTTGAATTCCTTAGAGAAAAATCAGAAGCATGTGAGAGGTTGGAGATTCTGTGCAAGAAACTACAAAACAAAAAAGGGGTCCCTATTGCCAAAATTAGAAGTGATCATGGGAGGGAATTTGAGAATGCAAGATTCGAGTCTTTCTGTGAAAAGAATGGAATCAAAAGAGAATTTTCAGCTCCCAAAACTCCACAACAAAATGGAGTGGTAGAGAGAAAAAATCGGGTGATTCAGGAAATGGCAAGAGTCATGTTGCTTAACAAACAAATACCTCAAAAATTTTGGGGAGAAGCTGTCAACACCTCGTGTCACATTGGCAATAGAATATTTTTCCGAGTAGGAACAAAGAAGACCGCCTATGAGATTTGGAATGGAAAGAAGCCTAGAGTGAAGTATTTCCGGGTGTTTGGAAGTACATGCTATATCCTAAATGATCGGGAGAATCTTGGGAACTTTGATGCGAGAAGTGATGAGGGTATTTTCCTTCGGTACTCTACTACGAGTCGAGCGTATAGAGTTTTTAACAAGAGAACTAAGACAGTGATGGAGTCCATAAATGTCAAGATTGATGATGCCTTATCCAAGGTGGAGATGATTGATGATGGAGAAGGGCCGAGCACCAAAGAGCTCGATGGTGAGGTAGAAGCTCTGGATATAAAAAGTGAAGAACCTACACCAGAAGTAGAATCGACTCCCATCAACCCAAGAATGGAAACGAGATTGATGTCTAGAACATCAAGTCCTCTTACTCCTCCGGAAGTTTATCCTCCTATCTCTCGAAGTGATGAAGTCTCCACATCAAAGAAGCCATCTTCAAGAGTAATTAAGAACCATCCGGAAAGCAACATCATAGGGTCTCTAGATGAAGGTCTTCGCCTCAGAAAAGGAAACATCCTGTTAGCAAATCATGTAACATATCACTGCTATCTTGCGCAGTTTGAACCAAAAAGGGTTGAAGAGGCTCTTCAAGATGAGAATTGGGTTGAGTCAATGCATGAAGAGCTAAATCAGTTTGTGAGGAATGATGTGTGGGAACTTGCTCCAAGGCCTGAAAACGTTCATGTTATAGGCACAAAATGGATTTTCAAAAACAAAACTGATGAAGATGGAGAGATAATTCGAAACAAATCTCGGTTAGTAGCTCAAGGATACACTCAAGTAGAAGGAGTAGATTTTGATGAATCCTTCGCTCCTGTGGCAAGACTCGAATCCATTCGAATTCTCATATCCATTGCATGCACTTTGAATTTCAAACTCTATCAAATGGATGTCAAGTGTGCATTTCTGAATGGATATCTAAATGAAGAAGTGTTTGTTGAGCAACCAAAAGGATTTGAGGATCCTCACTTTCCAGATCATGTATTGAGATTGAAGAAAGCGCTTTATGGCTTAAAACAAGCTCCTAGAGCCTGGTATGATCGGCTTACACATTACCTTCTAGATAGAGGATTCAAAAGGGGGTACGCTGACCGAACTCTGTTTGTCAAAAATGATGAAGATTATCTCCTTGTGGCACAAGTTTATGTTGATGACATAGTGTTTGGGGCAACCATTGAAGATCGTGCTATTGAATTTTCTGAGGAGATGAAGAAGGAATTTGAGATGAGTATGGTGGGGGAACTCACATTTTTCTTGGGTCTTCAAGTCAAACAACAGAAGGAGGGTATATTTGTATCACAAGAGAAGTATGCTAGAAACATTGTCAAGAAGTTTGGACTAGACTCCAAAAAACATGCCTCCACTCCCATGAGCTCATCCACTAAACTGAATGTTGATTCTTCTGGAGTAGAAGTAAGTCCTACCTTATATAGGAGCATCATTGGGAGTTTACTCTATCTTACAGCCAGTAGACCGGACATTGCATTCAGTGTTGGCGTTTGTGCCAGATACCAAGCTAATCCGAAGGAATCTCACCTGACTGCTGCTAAGCGAATCATTCGATATGTGAATGGTACTTCAAACTATGGTCTGTGGTATTCAAAAGACTCAAATGCTTGTCTTGCTGGGTATTCAGATGCTGACTAGGCTGGAAGTGTAGACGATCGGAAAAGTACTTCAGGCGGCTGTTTCTACCTTGGTAACAATCTTGTCTCGTGGATGAGCAAGAAACAAAATTCCGTGTCTCTATCTACTGCTGAAGCAGAATACATCGCTGCTGGAAGTTGCTGCACTCAGCTTCTTTGGATGAAGAAATTACTTCATGACTATGGAATTCCTCAAGAAACGATGTGTGTCTTTTGTGACAACACCAGTGCCATCAATCTTTCCAAGAATCCTGTCCAGCATTCAAAATCTAAACACATAGAGATTCGTTACCATTTCATTCGGGATCTGGTAGAGGAAAGAGTTGTATGTCTTGAGTTCATACACACCGACAATCAAAAGGCGGACATCTTCACCAAGCCTCTCGATGGTCCACGGTTTGAATCACTTCGTAAGACCATTGGTGTTGGTACAATTCCTTGACTCTCTTGTGTGATGTGTGCTTCACATATTTATAATATGATAAGCTTCTTTGTGTTGGGGCACACACTACTTTGTCAGCTCTTTGTGCAGCATGATTATTGTTTGTCTGTCTATTTGTGAATACTGTTGCTCCTTCTTATGTTTGTTCAATCTTTTTCTTCTTTTATGTCAAAAATCCAAAAATCACATAAAAATTAGAAAATCAAAAAGTTTGATTGACATTGTTAAGCTTTTGTCTCAAAACTTGTTTTACCTTGTACCTTTGTGCTAATGGCTTTGTGCATTTTCGAGCATTGCTTGTTTCTTTGCACTCATATCACTGTGGGAAAAATCTTGAAATCTATGTGATTGTTGTAAATAGATCTTCAAACTTGTCATGAACGATTAGTGAATGGTTATGTTGATCTTAAGACATGCATAGACTTGTGTTTATATATCTTCCCACTCTTTATTTTTGTTTTTGCTAAAAAGAGCTCACCAAATGTAAATCTCCAAATGAAAAGAGATATTGAGCTGCAAAAGCATGTCACACATACTAGTATTCGACTAGGAAAAAGGGAAAGCGACCAAAAATTAAAGTGAATGTTTATTCAAAAGGCCAAAGGCTTGTTCTTTAAAGTGAATTGTCAAATATCACTCTCACAATGAGAGGTAATTGTCTCAAAAAAATCAAAAAGATCAAGTGTTATGATTGAAAGTGGAGTCAAATGTAAAGCTCCAAGTTATGGTATCAAGTTTTGTGGGAAGTCATATATGCATATTTCTATAATTGAGATAGATCACATGATCTAGTGCTAATTGTGTATGCCTTGGTTGAATTGATCATTGAAGCTTCACATTAGACTAAGGACTATCTCATTGTTGATATCCACACACAACACACAAGTTTATGTTCAATGAATGTCATATTCATTTGTGTGATTGTACTTGTTGAAATGTGTTTTCACATACTCAATCTTTGTTGATTCAAGCACAAAAAGATTTTTGAGTATTCTAGGTGTTTTTGGAAGGCATTTTGTTCTTAAAAATGAAAATTTCAAAAAAATTCTTTTTTTGCCCTGTTTTGGCGACTCAGTCGCGGGTATGTCAAGTCGCGTGATTCAGTCGCATGTTCGCGGGTCAATTTTTGCGACTTGTTCGCGAGTGAAAGGTCCAGTCGCGAGGTTCCTCAGAGATTTTCGCGGCTTAGTTCACGACTCCCTCGCGGGTAGACCTTCCAGTCGCGAAAAACACTTAGAAATTTTTTTTCAAAATTTGGTCTTTGAGTGTTTTGGCGGCTAAACCTAGCGACTTGTTGGCGACTCACTTTAGTCGTGAAAAACGCGTGTTTGGCAAAAATAGGGACGGTTTTTAAAAGCGTTTTTCAGTTTTTCCCTCGAACTTTTGTGACTGTTCATTGTCTCTCTAAACTGTTCTTACCTATATACACTGTGCCTCCAGTTTTGAACTCCATTATTGCTTCCTTTCAGTTCGAAATCTTCAAGTAACAGGTATGGGTTTTCTTTCTTGAACTTTATTTCACTTGATTCTGTGTTTTTCCCTCTCGATTTTTCGCATTTGTTTGTGATTCTGAGATGGGTTTTAAGCTCGGCTATTACTCTTTGTCCATGCTTAGCCTGTGGTAGCTTTTGTTTCAGTTTTGAGCTTTATTAAAATGTTGGTTTTGTTCTTCATCAAGTGCGTAGCTAGGGTTTGTTATTTGTTGGTTGCTCATCTTGCCTGATCCATTGTTGATGTGCTGTTTCAAAATGTTCCTGTGTTGACTGTGTGTTTTTTTTTTTTTTTCTTCTAAGCTGAATGTGTGGTTTTAATCTGACCCACTCCTCTGTGTAGCAACATTTGGGCCATTTTTGTCCCTCATTGCTATTTTCTGGTCATTTTCATCTAGCTATTAGGGTTTCTCCATTATCCCTAAATTTCCCCTAACCCTCTGCTAATCATGTCTATTGGATTGTGTTCTGTCATTTCCTCTATTCATGATTCAGATTAGACATGTCACCATTCAAGAAAGCAGCTGTGAAAGGAGGCAGTTCAAAAGGGAAGGAACATGTCATTGACATTGATGATTACCCACCTCAAACAAAAGAGACTCGTTCTTCATCAAAGAGATTCGATCCCAACAAGTTCAGATCCTATGCAGCCTATCAGTCTCATGAGAATTATTTCTAGAAAGCTAAACCATTACTAGAAAGAACTGTGGATCAATCAACACTTCATGACACTGACATTCCGAAATGGTTTGCTCACAAGGACTGGAATTACCTTCTCTCTGATCTGGATGACGCGTATGAAGATTTGGTAAAGGAATTTTATGCCAACGCGATTGTGGAAGGAGATGAACTTAAGTGCTGGGTTAGGAAAAAGAGCTTTTCAGTCTCTCCTGCATATCTAGCAGAAATTCTTCACATCAACAGACCAATATTCCGACACTCACCAGTTTATGATGATCTTTGTCCGGATGAAGAGCTTCTCAAAGAAAGTCTTGGACAAGACTTGGAGTTCTCACCCAATGGAAAATCCATCAGTGTTTCCTCTCTTCCTCCAAAACTGAGAGTGCTTACAATTGTGATGTTTCACAATTTGTATCCTTTATCAAGCACTGGGTATATGAACCTCGGACGTGCTTTGTTTCTTCATGATCTAATATCTGATGTTGAAATTGACATCTGTGCACATATCTTTCATGTTCTGCGTAAAACGGTTCTAAGAACTGAGTCTAGAACATGCATTCCTTTCTGCTGTCTCATCTCAAGGATCTTGAAGCTCAAGGGAATTTATCCAATGGCAGAAGAATCTCCTCTCTCGAAACCGAGTCCAATCAACATGCGTACATTCAATGCAAGCATTGGACATAGTCGGAAGAGAGCCAAACCAGAAACTTCCGCCTCTAACAATGGCTCTCATTTCAGCACTCTCTCCCTCGATGAAAAGCTTGATCACATTGTATCCTCTGTACAAGAGTTGAATTCAACGATGTCTGGTCTCACATCTACTCTACATCATCACAGCACTCGATGGGATATGAAGTTTACTTCACTTCAAACTCAATTAGATCAAATTCAGAGAAGGCTAGAAGAGGATGTATAGCCTATTCCACGACAAAAAGGGGGAGTGATAGGCCTGATCAGAGGGGGAGGATATTACCTAAGGGGGAGTGTCTTTGCATTCTTCTTCAGTTTAAATTGTTATCTTTTATATATATTATTGATGTTATTCAGGATAATATTGTGTCTTGTACCCATGTTACTTTTGTAAGCTTTTAGGGTTATGTTCTATGCATAGTTTGTAGGCTTTATGGTTTGTACCATGCTTTATGCAGCATTTTATGCTATGTTTAAATCAGTACTTCTATTTAAATGTATTGCATTTTCTTTAAGTACTGTCACTCTTATGCCCTTGTAGGATTGCTCCTAGATGCATATACTTAGTGTATTATGCATTGGTTGAGTGTTTGGCATGCAAGTGACTTGCATTGAGCTTGTTAGCGTGTATGTCCTTGTGTTCATTCCAAGTGTGAATGCGCATTGTGGTCACTACCTTGTAGTGATTACTTGGTTGATCAAGCCATGGTTTGTTTCTTAACTCCATCTTTGCTTGATCACATATTGCTTGTTTCATATGCATTTCACGATTTTCTGCTTACAATGATCATGGTGTATTGTTGTGTTTCAGGAGTCTTTTGTTCATATGATTCAAGTGCTTCACAGCTTCTAGAGTTAGGTGTGAGTGAGTTTTGATCAACTGTTCCCAACTCACATGTTAAGTCTAGAGTCTGTTTTAGGGTTTTGTCACGGAATAGCCAAAGGGGGAGATTGTAAGGTTGAATTTATTCAACCATCTAATTGGCTTTATTCCGTGCCAAATTTGCTTGTATTTCAGCATTTAGTAACCCTGTATTTAGGTGGGCTTGTTGTAAGGGTAGTGAGTGAGATAGAGTGAAGATTGTTCAAGAGTGTGCAAGAAAACAGAAACTCGCGGCTGGATCTCGCGGGTGACTCGCGGCTGCAAGCCGCCAGACGCAGCACACGTGCCAAGCATGCCGGAAGGTGAACAGTCATGCTAGCTGGAGCACTACAGGACAAAACAGGACAACTGGCCATACGGTTATCTCGCGACTGGATCTCGCGACTCAGTCAAGCCGCAAGGCCAAGCCGCGAGCCAGCCCTGTTTTGAAAAACCTGACGTTTCACATTCCCCTCTCACCTCAATATAAATACCCCTTATACCCACAAATGAGAGAGAGCCTCCAGAGAGAATTTTGAGAGAGAAACCCTAGAGCAAAACAAGATTGAACCATCTACAATCTTTATATTAGTGTCTCTTCAAATTCCTCAACTCTCTTCCTCTCCATTGCCAAATCCTTGAGAGGCCTTTTTACCAAAACCTTGTTCTCACCATATCCATTACTGTGAGAGGGTTGTTTGGTGTTCTGGGAAGCAGTTAGGAAGGAACCAATATTCATTGGTTGATGCTATGGTCTAGTAGCGGAATCCGGGAAGCTAGAAAAGAAAAAGGTTCGGCGCAACCTCGTTGGAGCAAGAAGCTTGGAGGGCTTAGGTGCACTGGGTAGATTAGACTTGGAGGGTCTATTGCTGTCCTTGTATCCCAACTACATTTTCTAGTGGATTATTTACCGCTTGGAGGGCGGCGGAGAGGTTTTACGTCGAGGGCTTCGGTTTCCTCTTCGATAACACATCGCGTGTTGTCTTTGTGTTTGCATCTTCCTTCCCTCTATCTTTGCCTTTTATTTTCTGCTGTGGTTGTGATTTTAATATGGCTTAGATAGTTTTGTCCAATTCTACATTATAGCTTATGTTCATTTTCCGCACACTATTTGTTTGACATAAAGCTCGAATTGGTTAATTTGTTAATTGGGGGTCTAAACGTTCAAGGGTGATTTTACCCTATTTGAACTTTCAACTTCTTTATAAGTTGCTTAGTTTAGAAAATACTTGTCAAATCTTCTTGCTTTGAACTATGTCAATGTTACATTGCACCTAGCCTCTCCAACACAAGATATAAACCAAACTACACTAAAAGTGACTTTGAAAGTTTCCAAGTATTTCGCTGTATCACTTGTGAATTTCACTAGACTTTAAATGTGCTACATTACCACATGCTACAAGGTAGAAACAACATGAGCATCCCATCACTCTTAGTTATGTTGTTAAAGATGATCCCAACAAATATTATTATGATATTTGTGAAGAAGAACAAGACTCAATGCATTAGTTCTAGTACCATGTAGATTGTAATTATCGGTGCTTACACATTTGACTGTCACCCACACCCCCTTCTATATAAATACCTCTAATCTAACTCTAAGAAAGAGGAACACACGCGCGTGCAACTATGTTAGTACCACGATTTATGTAAGTACCAGTACCACCATCAATGTTACTTTCATTATGTAGTTCCATTCTTTTTTCAGTGTACTTGTGTTACTTGTTTTGAAGCAAATAACAGCAAGTGAACAAAGTAAGGTACAGCTTCTTGATTGGATCTTGATTAACTAATACCGCGATCCAATCAATTTCTAATAAAACTAGCAATTCCCAACTTACTCGACCAATGGTCTATTTTACACTAACCTTATGGGCACATTAGTTGGATACATAAATATATTACTGTCACAAAAAAGTGCTTGTGGTACTTTCAAATTGGTCCGAGATTATAATTGAATGATTTGCAAACCAAATAAAATAGGGTGAGTAATGCTCATATTTACAGGGAGAACAATTTGTGTTTGAAAAACTAAAAAATTGGGCATTTTTTTCTTTTCTATCTTTTTGGTGTGTTTGTCATTCTTTGAAGTAAAATAACATGAAGTGAAGAAATCTGGATCTTCACTTTCAATATTCAACTCGCCTTTTATTGCTGGTGCTGGTACATCTTTCATTATTATTTCTTCTTCTTCTTTTTCTTTTTATTTTTCCCCAATTACTTGGAGGCACTATTCTTATTTTTATAAATTTGTTTAAATTTTTGAGAAAATATATGTTAATAGTATTGTTTGAAATTGATGATAGTTCTTCTCCTTTTAGTGCTGTTATTTGCGATATTATTGGAATTCTGGTTTGTATTCTATACTTGAATTTCTGAGTAGGTTAAGTGCCATCATAATTGTTTAATGCTTTTGTCAAATTTTTTTTTTTTTTTTTTGAGAATGTGCTTTTGTCAAATTTCTGGTGCTCTTGAAGTACTAGGTTGGTATCAAGGTCATAATATTATTTCAGTAAAGTATATGATGAGTTATGGGATTAGAATAATATGCTGAATATGATCAATAAGGTACAGCTCAAATAGCACCTCATAAGAGCAAGGTGGAGAGGGGGTGAAGTCAAAAGTTAAGACCCATTGAACTTAAAATGAGACAATGATTTTAAAACCCAGAATATCCATGTGTTAACTTACCTATATTTATTTCCCATAAAATAAAAAATATATATATATATTTGTGTTGCCTAAGGGAATACCCATTTTTGTCTCTAGACGATTATCAAAGGGTCCACTTTTGAACATGTGGCCAAGAAAATGAGAAATTATAAGGTCTATATTGTGGACAAGTAACGTGATCCATCATTCCACTAAAAAACTCATACCTGTTTAAAATTGCTGAGTTAGAAAATTTTTTTAAACAGGAACTGATTACTGATTTAACAATTTTAAACAAGTGAAAGTCTTTTAGTGAAATGGTGGATAAATGACATAGTCCACCAGAGGACTGTATAATTTCTCCAAGAAAAGTGACTTTTATGTATATATCTTTGTTGCCTATGGAAATACCCATTTTTGTCTCTTTGACGATTATCAAAGGGTCAACTTTTGAACATGTAGCCAAGAAAATTGACTCTAGATATTTTGGTAAGATATTTCCAAATTTATTAAATATGGTCTTAAGCTACATTTGGATAGAGAATTAACCATAAACAAATATGAAAGCAAACTTAGCTGGACTCTTTACTTGGTATCAACTTTAATTCTTTGTGTAAAAATGAAACATGAATTTCAATCTAAACCTCAACTTCTTGTTTTATTTGTTAATGATTTAGTATGAAAATGCTGCAACAAGTAAAACATAGGTATAATACCTTTGATTCCAAGGGAAACTCTACATAGAAGCTAAGATGTTCGTAGGAACAATTTAAAATCAGTAGACAAAATAAATATATATAATATACTTGCAAAAAAAGAAAATTATATACATAATCATACATATTTTGTCTGCCTAAATAAAATATTGACCATCTTGACTTGAGAATCTCAAGAATTTGACTTTAACAAAAATTAGAGTAATGCTAGGGATACAACAAAATGACACAACAATTTTACAACATTCTTAATTTAGCATATCAACTCACTTATGGGTCCATTACAATCTTTAATTTTTTAAAAATATTTTAATTAATTAAAATTTTTTGGTATGCTAATTTAGGAATGTTGTAAAATTATTGTGTCATTTTGTTGTATCCTAACATTAATCACAAAAATAGTTTTGGCCTACCAAACATAATACTTTCAACAAAAAATTAAAAGCCCAAATAACAACAATAAAAATTGGCACAAATAACTACAAACATAACCCAAATAAGCAACAAGATTAAGCCAAAGTCTAAAGGACTCTAGTATTCCAAAAAAAAGAACAAAAAGACTAGAAGATCTATGGTCTCTAAATAGGCAAAGAAAAATCCAAAATTGAACAAACTACTTTTCTAGTCAAAAGAATTAAAGAAATGTGTATAGCTGTATAAGTATAGTCCTATTATTGACCCAAAAAAGAAGGAAAAAAAGAGCTATCACTACCACCCCTCCCAGTCCACACGCCAACCAAACCAAAAGGCAAGTTTCATCTCTCTCCACAAAAAGTGTCTCAACCTTATAGGCTTTTTACTCTCCCACACCAAATCGGCTAGCAACAGAGATTATTGAAGACTTTGCTGCCCATCTGACTCTCAGATAATCTATATCAAGGTATGAGTCCATCTCCAACCATTTTTCTCTACATTTGGATAATCTATAAATTCCTTCTTCTTTTTTTCCCTAAACAAGTTGGATGTTTTTTTTTTTGTTCACGTTGTAAAGATGGAAAATCAACATGTTTGCAACAATGAGCATTCTTTGGTGTTCAGTGAAGACGAGAGAAGAGGAATTCTTTGTTGGGCATGCAGGGAACCAGTATTGGGTCCTAGCTACAGTTGCATAAAATGCAACAAGTTTCACCATCATAAATCGTGTGCAGAACTACCTCGTGAGTTGCAACATCCTTTGCATCCAAAACATTCTCTCATTCTCTTTGCGGAATGGAAATGTGTTTGCAACGAAGAGTATAGCAAATGCGAAGTCTGCAAAGAATTTCTTGAGGAATACACTTACGGTTGTTCCCACTGCAACTTTAACCTTCACAGCAAATGCGCTTCTTTACCGCTCACCATAGAAACTGAAGTCCATGACCACCCATTAACACGCATGTGGAAGTCGATAAAGTTCACTTGTGACCTTTGTGGCAAAGAAGGCAATGTGCCCTTTCTTTGTGCACCATGCAATTTCTGTATTCATCCAAGTTGTGCATCTTACGTACGCGATGTCAAAGTTATACGTCATGACCACATCCTCCACCTTACCATTTCTTCTCTTGAAGTCAATCAATCTGTTTCCCGATTTTGTCGCCTCTGTGTTCAGAAAGTGGACACAGATTATGGGTTTTATTATTGCTCAAGTTGCGATTTTGTTGCCCACCTTGACTGTGCTATGGACAAGGAAAATAGGGAGGACATAAATTTGTTGAAACTTACAGATAAGTCAAAAAATGATGATCTAGAGCTGGATGGATCTATAAACTCAAAAACTTACATAGTCAAAAAAATCAATGTAGATGAGGATGGAATAGAAATTGCCACAGAAATCGAACACTTCGGTCATGAGCATGACTTAAAGCTTGCGGATGAGGTTGAGAATAACAAAAAATGTGATGGTTGCTTACGAGTCATTCTCCCTCCATTTTACAGTTGTATCAAGTGCAACTTCTTTATTCATAAATCTTGTATTGAATTACCTAGAAAAAAACGACACCCACTTCATCGACACCCACTCAACCTTCTCTCAAAGGCACCTTATAGGAGTAAGTTATTTAGGTGTGATGCTTGTTGCCAAGATTGCAATGGCTTCACCTACAATTGTGAGGAATGCAACTTTGATCTTGATGTTCAATGTAGTTTGATGTTGGACATCCTTACCCACAAAGGTCACAAGCATCATCTTTACCTCTCCAACACAAGATATGAACAGAACTGTAGTAGTTGTGACTTTGAAAGTTTCCAAGTATATCGTTGTATTACTTGTGAATTTGCATTAGACTTTAAATGTGCTACACTGCCACTTACTGCTAGGTACAAACAACATGAGCATCCCTTCACTCTCAGTTATGCTGTTGAAGACGACTCTGGTGAATATTATTGTGATATATGTGAAGAGGAACGAGATCCAAAGCATTGGTTCTACTACTGTGCAAATTGTAGTTATCCTGCTCATCCAAAATGTATTCTTGGAAACTACCCAAATTTTAAGTTTGGAAGTGCTTACTCATTTTATTGTCACCCACACCCCCTTACTTTCATTGAGAAAACTAAAGACCATCCTACTTGTCACAAATGTGGCCATCCCTGTGAAGAATTTATCTACCAATGTGCCCTGTGTAATTTCAACTTGCATAGACCTTGTTTATGGAAATGACAAATGTGATTTTTATACTAGACTTGGTCCACATAATTTTTGGTGTGAGAAATTCATCAAATGACATTGCAATAGCTATTTTTAATGCACTTTCTTGGCATCATGATCCACATATGACATAAATACACTGTCTAACTCATGTTAGAAACAAGAAGTGTGTAGATAGTAGGATTTTTTAAGTTTTAAATGTTTTATGGTTAGTAGGACTTTTAAGTTTTAAATGTTTTATGGTACAATATCTAGAATGGGAAGTTGGCACTCAGTGTGGAACATTGAGTTAGGGATGTGATGACAATCCTGGAACTAAAAGGCGAACTACAGGAATTTCTTATTAGTTGTGTAGGACTACTTTTCCTCTCTTCTCTTTCTATGCAATTTTGAACGCATTCATTTTTCTTGAGCTCATATTAAATTGTCCATCTCCTCTTCTTCTTCCTTAGGTGGATTCCCATTATTTTGAAGAGGGAAATGTGCAATTAGATGCAAAACATGAATGCAAAGATTCAGAAGCATTTCAGGTTATTACATATCTACATGCTTATCAACATCTTTTATGTCATTAGTTTTAGTTACTTTTTATTATTATTATTATTATTATTATTATTATTATTGTTATTGAACTTATTTCTATGAAAGCGTGATTATGTATGTTAAGTCAAGGGCTTAGTTTAGAGAATGTAAGTCAGACTTTCTTGCTTTGAACAATGTCATTGTTACATAGCACCTCTAAAATTTCAAGCCTCTGTTAATTATACTTTGAAGTTTTGTTCTATAATATCTGGTATTTATGCCCCTACTGATCATACTTTTAGAAATTTTTGTTCAATAACAAACGTTTGCAAGTGTTGCATCTATAGTATACACTCAAGGTTGTGTTATTGCTATTGCTTTTGGTGCAGAAAAAGAAAATGAAAGCTGTATTTTCATTGGGTCAAGGGTATCAGTGATTTAATTACAGTCCTATAAAAAAAAACAAACAACGGTAATATAATTACAGTGTTTTGGCAACCTTGATGGAGAACAAAGCTATTCCTGATCCTTTCTTTAGGTTGAAAAACGAGATAATTATAGATATTACTGATTTTGGGAGAGAGTGTCACACATTCTGGTTTTTTGCAACTATTTAGAGTAAGTTTGTATGCAATTCATTGACACGAAATGTTTAAGAAATTGTAAGATTTCATTTTGGTTGCATTCCCTATAAGTTAAATTCGTGTGCCTTTTCCTGCCAACATTGTGTATAAACTATTTTCTTGTAATGTGTCAGTACTTGGGTAGTTGGTCATTGTTAGTGGGTTAGATTCTAACCAAAAGATGATCTGATAAATTTAATTTTTCTGGAAATTTTCAATGGCTTTTGGGCTAAATGGCACCTCAAACACCCATATAAGTCTAGCTGGTGGGTAAGGTTGAGGGTTTGAGTCCCCTTGGCACATAAGTAGCTTACCAAGCAAAAAATTAAAACAAAATAATAGCCTTAGAAAATAAAAAATAAATTTTTTTTGGAAATTGTTATCTGATTTTGACATTTCAAATTGAGTTGGAATTTATCAAACTTGTCTTGAAGCTGTCAGTTCCTTAGCTTTTCTACCTTTTAATCTCAAATTTGATCCTCCCTCAACTCCCCTCATCTCTCTCTTCCCCCCCCCCCCCCCCCCCCCCCCTACAACAAGAAGAAGAAGAGAGAAATGGTCTAATTGCTTATCCTTTTGCAATTAGGAAATCAACACCTGCAAAAGAGATGTTTCGGAGGCATTCTCTCAATGTAACTGATATTCTGCATCCTAATGGTTAAAACTTGCTTGTTATCATTAGGTTTATAACTACATCCAAAACCTATTAAATCTATATATTATTTTATTTTGAAAATTACATTTATAATTTTGGATCCCATGCAAACTGAATGATTGAGTAAAGAAATAAATTTTGACATTCTTGGAAAACTTGCTATCTAGCAATAATTTGTTTTCATGGTAGATTGGAATGGATGTTGCCACACAAAAGGTCTAGGGTTGGGATTGAGTTGATCCTATAAGTGACCATGTTTGTTACCTTTGGAGATATTATTATTAATTTATTATTTCCATAATGACATTGTTTACTCTAGTTTCTTTTGGAATATGAGAGACACTAGATGCATATTGATAAGAAAATTATTAGAAATTTCCTGTTACAACCAAGCAGACAACCAAAACAAGACAGGTAACTATCTATGGATGTTTGAAACATTTTTTCAGTGAATAGTGTCAATGTGGTAATTCATTAAGTGATCAGTTATACAGTGGAGAATTGTTTGGTTGAAAATGGGTTGCATGTATAAGAATAATGCGTATGTAGTTTGTGCAGCTCATTCATGGTAGTTCTGCATTTAAGAGAAAAAGAGGAATTATAAGAACAATGGTAAGGGTGTCTTGGTAACAAAAATTGACCAATGCACTGGGTGAACTGCTAAAGGCATGTTTAAAGTTTAGGTGTGAACATGGATAGACTTACTGGTCAGAAATTTTATCTTTAATTGGCGAGCAGAAGGGAAACAAAGTGTGTTAACTAAGTTTGGCCTGGAAAAACAAAATATTGAAATGACTGAGGATTCATCAAATATTGCAAAGGCATTTTCCCTTTCTTAGATCCTTATATGAGGGGATATCAGCTTCAGGACAATTTTCCATTTCAAATTTACTTGAGATGCTTGATCTTTGTAATTATCATCAATGGTTATTAGTATATCTCTTGTATACTTCCCATGTACATGGGTTGCATGCCCCTGCTCTTTAATGAATCATTTACTATTTAAAATTAAAAAAAAAAAGGTTTTGAAAGGGAAAATCACGTGATGATGGAACTTCTTTTTGCATCCCCCCACCCAATGATGAGAAAAAAGAAATTCCAAGGGCCTTCATTGCTTGTTGTGTTTTTTGCTTTTAAGAATGTGTTTTCATCCTATTTTATTCTATCAATATAGTCTCCTTCCAGTTGAATGGAGCCATATATTTATAGAACATATCAAAGCAAAATAAATCTGTTTCTAAGGTACTTGACCTCTGTACTATTACAGGGATAGGAACACTTGCATATAGGATGAGGTGGCTGTTTCAATAATTGGGGTGAGTTGTATTCCAAATGCATAAGTTCCTTAAATAACAATAGATATGTGATTAACTATTATGCTCTAGTGCAATCGTTAGTAGTACCCTCATAACCTGTAGAGCTTAAGAAAATTGAAATGTATATTTCCCCTTCTTTCATCTAGTTCTTTATAACATTTATTCTTGGTCATGCAATTCTTTCTGACTTAGAATTTTAATATTTTAATGGTGTTTTAATTCTTTCAGGAGAATTATTCTTTTCTTATTGTAATTATATTATTCAGATACTAATGCATTACCATTTGATGCAGCAAATGAAAATGATTGATCCCCACTTGGTTTCATTATTTTTTTGGCAACAACAAAAGGGTATATTTGCATGCTACAATGGAGTTAGAAAATAGAAATTCCAGAGTAACAAAGGGAAGCATTTATTAGTTGAACATCTTCAGACTCAACATGTATCAATCCCTGCTGGATTGCAAGTGCAATATACATTTCCTGAGGTCAGTGATAGCATGCATTCTTATGTTACTTTGTGGAGAATAGTCTTCTTTCAGCTTGCCTCGTTATTAAGCCATTCAAAAGGTTATGATACTCTTGTTTCAATAAGAAGTTAACAACCATTCAGTGTAAATTTCTTTTATTCATAGTATCTTAAAACACATTTCTGATTTTATGCCCCATTGGATTGCCCCCACATGGAAAATCAAAAAACATGATTAGATTGGCTGGGAATTTTGTTTAAGAACTAAGCTATATGAGCTATCTATATTAATATACCCTGGCTCTTTTGGTGATAAAACATTCCTCATACTTCGGACACTTGATTGTTTTATCCTCTCTTTATACCATAGTTCTTGTATTTTTTGTAAGGGTTGCATTTGTTTCCACTCATTGAATATGATCTTAGATCTTATCTGTTTGATGTATAGGGTTTACTGTAGTGATAGTGGTCAGCTATAGGATTGCTTCAAAGAGTAACTAATGTTGGCCTCAGCAGTTTTCCTTGTTGGTCCGTATGTACTGGCCATGACACATCTTTCACTTATTTGGTAAAATTAAGTTAGATTTTTCTTTTTTTTTTCCTGTCAATATCTTACTAAAGCATATCATGATATCGTAGATTTAGATAATGAACTTCCTTCTCTAATCATTTCACTGATATTGTATATTACCATTTAAAGAGAGGTGAAATCATATAAAACAGCCCCCCTCCCCCAAGTTAAAAAACTGCATATTGGGCTGGAGAATAGAAGGAATATAGCCTCCATTACTAATCCGTGCCTTGAATTATCCAAAATGGTAATCTACAGATGTGTACTTTTAGATTACTAAGCATTTGGAGCATCTGATTACTATGGATTATAATATGTTGCATTAATCTAGTTTTAGGCTCTCAATGTGTTGTAGGTGATAAAGGTATGAATTTGCAGCTTTTCTTCTACAAGCCTGGCTTATGGTGGACGAACAGTATAGGAAACAATCCTTGTAAATTGACCCATTTAAATTGAATGATGCATTTTTCCCTTGTAAGAGCAATTTGAGAGTGAAGTAAAAGACAGTCCAAGATGACTTTAGTTAACAAAAATGGTTCCAAACAATTATTGCTAATAAATAAAAATATTTAATGGGAAACTAGTTGGTGAGAGCGGAATCTTTTATTTATATATTCAGTGTGTGAGAGTGAGACAAGAGCAGTTGGCGACTGCTTTAAGACTGGCGGTGTGAATGTGAGCAAAAAAGTCAATTGCTTTCTCTCCAGGCTGCTTTTTCTGTCCAATTAAAAGATGAATTCATAATTTTTAGCTGCTTGTTTCTAGTTTATCCTCTTCTTCTGTGAAATAGACTCTCTCTCTTTTTTTTTTTCTTTTTTTCTTTTTTTTTAATGGGAGTGAAATAGACATATTTAGTTTCACACTGACCTCTAAAAAAATGATAATAAAATAAAATTGGAGCAGGTAGGACTTAGGAGATCAAATGTCATGCAAGAAAAGTTAATTTTCTTAGTAGTTATTTGGGGGAGGCAATGACTGATTAATGGCACCATTAATTTAGATGGGATTGAGCACAGCTAATCCTTCTCCCTTGAAAATTTAAGATGATTCTTGTCTTGATCTCATATCATATAAATATTTCCTGACCAAATATATATATATATATATATATATATATATATATATATATATATATTATAATGACCTCACCCCAACTATGTAGAATTGTCCACTTTGAGGGTTATACTCCTTACGGGCACATGTGTCCTCATGTGTGGGGCCCACACTTCTAGCTAAAGTATGACTCTAATACCATTAAATTGTCACGCCTCAAACCTGACCATTAAGATAGGCATGTGACAACGACTGCACGCTTATAAAGTTTTCACCCTACAACTGTGCAAGACTTTCGTAACAACTAAAAATTTATTCTCGATAAACAATTACATCAATAAATCCAAAAATATCCCCAATAATACAATTGTCAAAAGATCTCCAAAGTACCAATAGAAACAACAATCCAAACCTCATACCATTAAATAAAAAAATAAATACTAGTTATTATAAATTGTCTTATAGATAAACCCACTGCACCACCACCCCACCATCATTTTCTGGCAGGATTATCAGAAAACTCCATAGGAACCTCTAAGGCTCCATGAACAAGAAATTCATTACAAAAAAACTAAAAAAAATTTACATCTACACAAATTAGAAGAATAGATTTTAAGTAATATATATATATAAATATATATATATATATATATATATATATATTATTGGCGAAAAACACATTTTCGTCCCTACATTTTCAGGCGATTCTCGTTTTGGTCCCTAGATTTTATTTTTACCGCTTTTAGTCCCTATTTAGAAAAACGCCTTCTGTTTTAGTCCTTTCCGTCAGTGCCGTTAGGGCACTGACCTACGTGGCAAACGGAATTATTAAAATAATAATAAAAAATTTTATTTTGTCATTAAAAAATGCCAAGTTAGCATTTAAATTTTAAAAAATAATTTATTAATTTTAATTAAATAAAAAAATAAAAAACAGAAATAAAAATAAAAAATCACATTAATTGAGATTGAAGTGTGTCTTGAGCAAGAACAACAAGAACACAAACTCAGATCTAAGAACACAAAATTAAAATCCAAAAATCACAAACCCAATAAATAAGAACATCAAATTAAACCTGAACAAGGAATTAAACATGAAAACAAACACAAAACACAAACCCAAAACCTCACAAACCACTCCGTCTAACCTAAACACACAAAAAGAAATTCAAAACCTCACAGACCACTCCGTCTAACCTGAACACACAAAAACAAATTCAAAACCTCAAATTGCGGCCAAATTAGCCCTAACCAAAACTAATTCCCTCAAAGCTGAGATTGATTTTGGTATCTCTCTATTGACTAAAACTTTTTCTCTCTAAGGTTTTTGGATCTTGGTTTGATCTAGGTTAGAGATAGTGAGAGGCTGAGATGGTTTAATCCGGGTTAGAGAGAGATGCTGAGATCAGTTGCTGGCAGCGGCGCAATGCAAGACCAGTGACGGCCATGGCTAGTGGCGGCGCAATGCAAGACTAGAGAGATGCTGAGATCGGTTCTGTCTCTTTGATCTAAATGAAGAGATTCGGTCTCTCCCTCATGAGCACCGCTGCCAAGACAGCCACCACGACCACAAAGCCAAACCCAATGACGTCTCGGTCTCTCCCTCTCTTCGATCTACACGATTGGAATGGGTTTTTGCTATTTGGTTTTCATTTGGGTTTGCTTTGTTGGGTTTGTAAATTTGGTTGAAGGTGTGTAAGTTCTTTGTGTTTGTTGAAGGTCTTTGTGATTTGAATCTTTGAAAGTCTTTGTGTTTGTAATGAGAATGTGAAAGAATCGACTGAGTAATTGTTGAATGTCTTTGTATTTTGTAAATCTGTGGGCATGTTGTTGTGTATTGTAAATCTGAGTGATTCTATGGGTTTGGTTGCTAAGGAAATGTAAGAAAAGAGAAAAAAAAAAATTTTGATTCTTTAATTTTCTGGGCAAGGATGATTGACCGCGAAGAACACATGTTCTGGTTCTTCATGTTCTTCAAAAAAAAAAAATTTTAATTCTTTTCTTTTATTAAGGTTTTTTTTAAAAAAAAAATTATTTCATTATTTGATTTTTAATTTTCTGAGGTGGTGTATGTAGATTTCTGGGTTTGTGGTGTATCTGGGTTTTTGGGTTTGTGGTCTATCTGGATTTCTTCTTCTTGATGGCTGGGTTTCAATTTCTTGTTCAAATTTTTTGGGTTTTAAATTTTGTTTTCATGTTTAATCTGATGTGGGTCTGAAGTTTAATTTTGTGTTCTTATTTTCTGGGTTTGTGATTTCGGTTTTTAATTTTGTGTTCTTAAATTTAAATTTTGTGTTTAAATTTTGTTGTTTGTGTTCTTGTTTTTGTTTTTAATTCTGTTTTTAATTTTTTTTATTTAGTTTAAATTAATAAATTAATTTTTTTTAATTTAGATGCTGACGTGGCATTTTGTAATGCCAAAATAAAAATTTTTATTATTATTTTAATACTTCCGTTTGCCACGTAGGTCAGTGCCCTAACGGCACTGACGGAAAGGACTAAAACAGAAGGCATTTTTCTAAATAGGGACTAAAAGCGGTAAAAATAAAATCTAGGGACCAAAACGAGAATCGCCTGAAAATGCAGGGACGAAAATGTGTTTTTCGCCTATATTATTTAATTAAATTTTGTTGTGCAGATAGCATCCCAGGACTCAAATCAATAACAGTAAATAAGTGGAAATTAAATAACAAGCACACAAAAAATACAAGAATTTACATGGTTCAGCAAATTACCTACCTCCACGGCAACGATGGAGAAATTTCACTATAAAAATAGAGAGATACAAAAGTGCACAAGAACACTCTCAAGAAACCCAAATCTCAATTACACCCTAGCACTCTCTCACAGAAACAATAAGAATAGAAGCTGATTATCTCTCTTTTTCTCTATTTTTTCTTATGCGGCAGCACTTACTAGGTTTATAGAATTCATGATCTCTCTATACTGTACAACATAAACCAAATATATATATATATATATATATATATATATATATATATATATATATATATATATGTCATAGGTTGGCAACACTAGGAGTTACATTCCTAGTTGTATTCGGTCACACTTAACTGACTTACAAGCAGTGGGCTTGTGGGCTTCAATGGCAATTCAAGCCACCCACATCAACAAATTTAAATATATAAAATGCGTCAATTTAATCGTCGCCTTAAGCTCAAAATTCTCTTGGGCCTCCTTGCTCGATCGCATTGGTCACAACTCACAAACTTTCAATATAGAAACCTTATTCACTGGTACCTAAATGTTAATCAAAAAGGTAAAACAATAAAAAAGCCGAGTTTTTCAAATTTTGTATAGTTAACTGGCTCAAGTCAAGAGGAGTATAGACCAATACACCTGAAAATTCAACAATATCAATTGCCATGTAGCACGTAGGACAAGGCTTTCAACAATTGCTAAAGACTCTTTGTTGTGGGGGTGGTTAAGCTGTAACATCCATCATCAAGAGCAACTTAGTAAGAAAATTGCTAACAAACGCTTGGACATAGTAGCATCCAAAGAAAAATGTTAACCTTGTCACAATATCACTATTATCAAAAGCTTGTCTTCTTTCCTAAAAGAAATGGCTATTTAGGGTCTGTTTGGATATCGTTTATTGCTGAAAACTGAAAACACTTTAACAAAATAATTTTTAAATGTGCGAATAGTGCCGTGGGACTCAGTTTTAATGAAAATTTTGCTGAATTAGACAATTTGTGGGTCCTGTGAACAGTGCACGGGACCCACTGACAGAGACGCAAACGCGCTAAAATTTCATTTCAGCGCAATCCAAACTAACACTTAGCCTTAATTTTTTAACTATGTAGCCAAATAACTTATTTTTCAAATTATATAGCAAAATGCTCTTATTTTGGAACTTGATATTGTTGATGTTGAGTTCTTCCTGGAATTCAACATTAACAATATTGAGTTCTATGCATGTTTTTAAATGGAACTCAACATTCCTAATGTCAATTTTTGAACAAAATTTTCAAAAAAAAAAAAAATAGCAAAATACACAACGAACTCGACATAAACAATGTCAAGTTCCAAAACAGGTTTACTACATAGTTTGAAAATGAAGGTGTTCGACTATATAGTTCAAAAATTAAGGCTAAACAACCATTTTTCCCTTCCTTGGAAAAATAGAAAAATGGCTTGCTGTAAGAGAATCACTGCACTACTTTGTCTATCACAAGAATTTAAAGAAGCATCCATTCTAAAAAGGCACATTTAAGCTTTATTTAAAAATAAAAATAAAAATGAAGACAAAGAAAAAGAAATGATAGGAAGAATAATAAATTTACTTCAATTGTTCCTACAGTGTCTTTAATAGGCCAAAATTTAATTAATGAATATACATGCCAAATACTAAAATATGCATATAAAGCTTAAAAAAAATCTGGTCATAATCCTATCAATACAACTATAAAAAATAAAAAAACCTACTGAACAAACCAAACATGTTTTATAAAAAAAATATTTATTAATATAGATAAAAACATTCATGTTGAAAAATGCGAGGACAGACAAACATGCTGAGCCTAATCGCGATTTTAAGTAGCCCCAACCCGGTCAGCCTTAAATCATCTTGGGTTGGGTCAAATTCAACCCAGCCCGTAATATATATGCATTTGGACCCATCACGAAACCCTCAACCCATCAACTTTAGGGCCTGGCCCGAATAAGTCTAGACCCATTTTTATTAAGGTCCACATCAACTCACACAAGCCCACACACTCCAAGCCTTAAATTGTAAACCTCAACCAGCCCAATTTCAAACAAAACCAAGTCCAGTCCAATACCCTTACAGCCCAACTCGAAAAACATCAGAATTTAAACTCAAACAAGTCCAATTTCTAACCCCAAACATATTTAGCCAGCCCACTTTTAAACATGAAAATAAACAATAAAGCCGAAATACACTATTTGGTCCGGTATACCTTATGAGTGACTGAGCGCAATTGGTCCTTATGTTTAAAAATTAGCTCTATTAATCATTTTATTGTATTTGGGGATTTTTTATTTTTATTTTTATTTATTTATTTATTTTTCATGTTTGAATTGAATTTTTGAGGTTGAAACCTTATTGTTTCATATGGTATAATTAAAGTGACGCTATAAGTAGGTGCTCTGTGTGATGAGTTTCTTAATTTGATTAGAGGAGTATTTGATTAAAATGGGCATCTGATTGACACATCCTCTTAGAGATTAGCATTGTGATAGAACTGTTAAGAACTACTAAATTATTGACGCATATATGAATGAACACACTTATATGTTAAAATAGTTATAAGATATCAATTGATCAAATTGCATGATAACTTAATGTTTGTAATTCCATAGTTTTATTATTTCATTTTTTCATCTATGGTACTTACTTAATAGAGTGGAGCGTGGTCCCATTTATGATGACTCAATTCTTAATAGTCTTATGCAGAATTTGAGTTTATATACGTTGCATGCATCATGTGAGCCTACATTTTTAAGGTGTAATTAATTGTCATTTATATGGGTATTATTTGAATGCAATTTGTGGAAACTTCAGGAGTTGAGGGAATGGCTAGCGGTGGTGATGGTGTGTCAGTTGGTGGAATGTCAAAGAAAGGTGTGGGAGAGAGAAGGGATTTTGGGGGAGAAACTTTGGGGAGTTGAAGAGAATGGTCCTCTTTTGAGTGAAAATGTTGAAGACCCAGATGGGGAAATTGGGACAATTGAGGTTCCAATTGAGGATATGGGTGTGAACAAGGAGATGGAGATGGAAGAAGGGAGCATGGATACTCAGGAAAAAGGTAAGAAGGATGGAGGTGTGGCTGAAAAAGAAGAGATAAACTTAGGCATATTAGCATCATCATCTGGGTGGAAGAAAAGAAAAGGTACTAGCAGTGACCATGAAACTAATGCTCATTTGGGTATTGAGGCAACTTCCCACACCTGTGTAACAAGGACTAAGAGGAAGGACAAAGTGGTAATTGATGATGAACCTGTGTCGACAAAAAGGAAGAAGAAGAAGAATATATTTGGGTGCAAAAGAAGAAAGAGAAGTAGAAGAGCCCCTTAACAAGGAACTGGAGTCAAACTCAAATCAGGCTAAACCAAAGAAAGCTGCTGAAATACCAGATGCAAAGTTAAAGACAGCCCAAGTCAAAAAACCAAGCTGCTTGAACATCTGTTTCTGATATGAAGACAAGTGATAAGGAGAATGAGGTGGTGGAAGCTTCTGCTGCAGTGCTTTTTGTGACATTTGGACCAGGATCCTGTTTGCCTACTAAAGCTGATCTTATCAAAATTTATGGTAAGTTTGGTGAGCTAAATAAAGCAAAAATAGAGATGTTCAATGACAGTTTCTGTGCTCAAATTGGCTTTAGAAGTCTCAGTGATGCCTTAGAAGCCTTCAAGGAGTTGCTATGAAAGAACACTTTTACAAATCCCTGTTTCTATAAAAAAGAACGAATACCTTTTTATCCTGCACCTGAGCTTGTAAATCTGTTTCCAACTACTAAAGCTTGGAATGGCCTCTTTTCCATGTTGTCTTCTAGATCTCGCACATTTGTTTCTGCCTCCTAAAGATTGCAATCTCTGTGGTTCTTTACCTCTATGCCGCACCTGAGCATGTGAATCAGTTTCCGACTATTAAAGATTGCAATGTCAGTTCCTCTTTTCTCTGAGAAACTGAATATTTTGGTACTACACACAGACAGATGATATACATTGATCCATGTCTAGGTTTAGAAATATATATATTATGTTTCTTTTTTGTGTGCTTGGAGTTGCTGAGGATGTAGGAGTTAATTCTCTCGCTGTTGTTTTTATGAGTAGGTATTAACTTGATTTAGGTGGGCTAGTCTTTTTAGTGTTTTAAGTAAGCTAGTTGCACAACTTAGCATATGCTCACTGATATAGAGATTATCACCTTTTTAGTCCCTCTTTTTCTATCTGTCTCAGTTAGTATGGCAAGAAGCTATTTCCCTACAGTTTTTCTTAATAGAAAAGTGGAGATTACATTTTTTTTTTCCAAGTGCCAATCCCTCTATATTTGAACTCTTGTTTGTGTTTTGCATATTTCCTAATCAAAGAATCAGAATGATCACGAGCAATGGACTAGTTTGGAAAAAGAAGACCCCCTGAAATTTCTATAGTTAGGCTGCTTATTTTGTCTCAAGATTGCATTCAGTTTATTTTTACTTTTTTAGTTAGTATCATACGGTTTTTCTTCCAATTATTTTACTTCTGAATGGTAAGGTTTCACCACACCTTTTTTCCTCCAACTATTATTGTAGGGGCTCAAGTGGCCAATTTCTTAGAACTTCTAAGTTAGGCTTCACCAAAGCCATTTTTAGTATTTAGTAGCTCAACTATAAGTGTCTATAAGCACCTTTTGAGGTAATACTTGATTCTTGAAATGCTGTTTTCACCCGTAAAAGATTTTTAAAAATGCATATTTTCAATCACTTGTATCAATTTGATCAACTTGTTGTAAATTTGAAAAGATTGACCTTATTGCTGTGGCCTTTTAGGTGTCCTAGTCTCCTAGTTCCTAAGGAGCAAATCATAACCAATTCTGGTCCATCATAACTGTTTTCTTAGACAATACAATAAAGAATCTGATATTAGATTTATTGGGAAACACACTTGATCATTCTAGATTGTTGTCATAATCCTACTTCTACACGAGACCCAATTGGCATCTGGAAGGCCTAATGCTTGTATCCAGAATACATCCATGAACTTTTTGCCAAGAATTTCCCCAACATGGGCACCACTTTTTAGTCCCTTTTTGGTCTCAGAATAATGCAGCTACTTCTGTAGCTTTGCTTTTTGCCTTTGATAGACATATATGAGACATTGTTTGCTCACCTGGCCATGAAAGCAATTGGTGAATTAATGCAAGATTTTGCCAGTTCTGGAGAAAATTTCTTCAGAGCCTACATCAAACCACTACCTCTTCACCTTATAAACTGAAGGAGATGTCACAGAATCCATACAAGCTAAAATTACAGAGATCAGGGTTAAGAGATAGCTTCAAAAAGGAGTCTACAAAGCAAGGGGAAGACAACATAGAAAAACAAAGTTTTTCCCTATAAATATTTTCTTCATGTATACAAAATCTCTACAATGAGCAATTCTTGCAATTGTTTTTTGTATTATGGTATAATGCATTGACCCATGTTTTAAAATTATAGTTTTTTTTTTGTGGGTAAAGTTGGATTAGTAGTATCAAGGTCACCAATGACTTTAACTCGTCACATTTGATGGTAATTCACATCACATTCAACAATAATTTCAAATTTTAATAGCATTTCTAGTGTTTTTTTTTTTTTTTTTTTTTTAAACTATTAAAGGATCACAAAACATTGTGTATAACTGTATATGTCAAGTCTTGTGGTTGGCTCTGACACATCGTGTCTTAACACAGTCACTCGTGACTATAACTTTTTCACATCCACCAGTAACTCTGTCACATAGAGAAGTGACTCCATGATTTTTGGTTTTAGCCTATAGTCCTTGAAAAACCTACAAAAAAGGTCTTGGATATTAAGAGTTGGCATGCTTTAGTAGACCACATTTACAAGATTGCTGCAACGGTGTTGATATCAAGGGTTGGCTGTGCTTTTGAAAATAAATACATATGCTTTATGGACTTGGAAAAGTAAATGATAATACAGTCTTTGTTTGGTTGATTTCTTTTGAATTTTCAAGTTTAGAATGTTCACATTAGTCTCAAGTCTCAACAAACTAACTTGAGGTTAAAAATGTAGCTAAAAACCCACAAAAAGCTCACGCATCAGTCTCAACAAACTACCAAAAATTTTAACATTTAATTTTAGAGCATTCTGTCCAAAATAGCGTTTGCTTAAAATGATTGTCGCATACCACTTTGATACCAGCGTACACAATAATGTATTGGCTCAAGCAGGTTATATGTGATCTCACATACGTCTATATATATAACCAGAGCAATTAGAAGGTTATGCTAAAAACTTTGGTCGGTAATGAATATTTGAAGAAGTGGTTTTTCCTCAAAATTAAACCACAGTACCAGTAAGTTTGTGTACTGTATCAGTTGAGTGTCTATGTGAGTCTTAGTTCTAACTTTATAGCCCCAAGAGTTAGGTGAGGAGCAAGTAGCAGTCGAGGGTGTGATGCCTCAGTTTAACTGGATTGGATGTTAATTAAGTGTGTGGGCATGTAATGAGTCCTACATCGCGCTTTATTAACAACTATAAAGAACTTTAATTATACCTAGATTAGTCATTTTTTTAAAGATGTATGAACTACATTAATATTGAAAAAAGTAAGTTGTTCTATGCAGACTTTAATGGGAAAAGTAAGATACTTATTTTCAAATGCAACGATGGGCTTTAATAAGATATTTTAGAATGCCTTTGATCTAGAAAGATTATGCACGAGTGTAAACCCTTTCTTCAATAGCTTGTAGGAAGAATTCAGTCTTGGATTGCAAAAGATTTATCTTTTGCCTGGAAGTTTGCAACATTTCATATTGCCTAAAAGTTTGTTAAAAGCATTGAGCAATATCTTATATCTATATGCATATTTTGCTGAGAAAGCCAATATTGGCGGTGAGGTTTATGCGGGTGAAAGATTGAAATAAGGTAGCTGCTTTGAAAAAACATTACTTGGCCTGGCTCTCCATATGTGCCTTGGGTGAAAAACTAAAAGTTAAATCTTCTTTACAAGAAAAAAAAATTTGGGCTTGCCCGTATACCTTCATATTGTGCATTGTGGAAAACGGAAAATATTAAAATCAAGATCTCTAGTTGTGCATATACGAAACCACTAAGTGCAAAGCAGAAAGTGCATGAAATGACTCCTGGTTTCATCAAGATACCATCATACCATCACACCTTCACTCAAACTTGAAGATAGAGTCAGTTAAGTTGTCCTCAAAAGATAAAATTTTGATTCCACAACTACTTGCAAAGAGTTGGGAGTACCTAATTTGGTCCTGATATCACTTGTTTTGGCACCTTCTAGTCCAAAACATTGCTTTGTAGAGGGGTTGGCTTTAATAAGAGGTTGTCCAACAAGGTTGGGCAAATTAAATTGGAAAATAACAGTTAAGGCAACCTTCTGTGTTACTTGAATGTCTCTGGATGAGAGCAGATATCATATGCGGTATACTTAGCCTATTTGGGTCACAAATCATTAAACTCTGTGTAAAGTCCAGGAGATAATCAGTCTAGAAGACAAATTCGGTATTTCCATAGGTAACACAGATTTATATATATATATATATATATATATATATATATATATATATATATATATATATATTGGTAAGATAACATATGGATATCCTAGGTTTTAAACTCATGACTTCCCTCTCAAATTGCTCTTACAAGGAAAAAACGCGTCATTCAAGTTAAATGGGTCATTTTACAAGGATTGTTTCCCATACTGTTCATCCACCATAAGTCAGGCTTGTAGAAGAAAAGCTGCAAATTCATACCTTTATCACCTACAACACATTAAGAGCCTAAAACTAGATTAATGCAACATATTATAATCCATAGTAATCAGATGCTCCAAATGCTTAGTAATCTAAAAGTACACATCTCAAGATTAACATTTTGGATAATTCAAGGCACGGATTAGTAATGGAGGCTATATTCCTTCTATTCTCCAGCCCAATATGCAGTTTTTTAACTTGGGGGAGGGGGGCTGTTTTATATGATTTCACCTCTCTTTAAATGGTATTATACAATATCAATGAAATTATTAGAGAAGGAAGTTCATTACCTAAATCTACAATATCATGATATGCTTTAGTAAGATATTGACAGAAAAAAAAAATCTAACTTAATTTTAACAAATAAGTGAAAGAAGTGTCATGGCCAGTACATACGGACCAACAAGGAAAACTGCTGAGGCCAACAATAGTTACTCTTTGAAGCAATCCTATAGCTGACCACTATCACTACAGTAAACCCTATACATCAAACAGATAAGATCTAAGATCATATTCAATGAGTGGAAACAAATGCAACCCTTAAAAAAAAATACAAAAACTATGGTAAAAAGAGAGGATAAAAGAATCAAGTGTCCGAAGTACGAGGAATGTTTTATCACCAAAAGAACCAGGGTATATTAATATAGATAGCTCATATAGCTTAGTTCTTAAACAAAATTCCCAGCCAATCTAATCATGTTTTTTGATTTTCCATGTGGGGGCAATCCAATGGGGCATAAAATCAGAAATGTGTTTTAAGATACTATGAATAAAAGAAATTTACACTGAATGGTTGTTAACTTCTTATTGAAACAGAATATCATAACCTTTTGAATGGCTTAACAACGAGGCAAGCTGAAAGAAGACTATTCTCCACAAAGTAACATAAGAATGCATGCTATCACTGACCTCAGGAAATGTATATTGCACTTGCAATCCGGCAGGGATTGACACATGTTGAGTCTGAAGATGTTCAACTAATAAATGCTTCCCTTTGTTACTCTGGAATTTCTATTTTCTAACTCCATTGTAGCATGCAAATATACCCTTTTGTTGTTCCCAAAAAAATAATGAAACCAAGTGGGGATCAATCATTTTCATTTGCTGCATCAAATAGTAATGCATTAGTATCTGAATAATATAATTACAATAAGAAAAGAATAATTCTCCTGAAAGAATTAAAACACCATTAAAATGTTAAAATTCTAAGAAAGAATTGCATGACCAAGAATAAATGTTTTAAAGAACTAGATGAAAGAAGGGGAAATATACGTTTCAATTTTCTTAAGCTCTACAGGTTATGAGGGTACTACTAACGATTGCACTAGAGCATAATAGAGCATTTGGAATACAACTCACCCCAGTTATTGACACAACCACCTCATCCTATTTGCCAGTGTTCCTATCCCTGTAATAGTACAGAGGTCAAGTACCTTAGAATAAAATAGGATGAAATCACATTCTTAAAAGCAAAAGACACAACAAGCAATGAAGGCCCTTGGAATTTCTTTTTTCTCATCATTGGGTGGGGGGATGCAAAAAGAAGTTCCATCATCACGTGCTTTTCCCTTTCAAAACCTTTTTTTTTTTAAAATAGTAAATGATTCATTAAAGAACAGGGGCATGCAACCCATGTACATGGGAAGTATACAAGAGATATACTAATAACCATTGATGATAATTACAAAGATCAAGCATCTCAAGTAAATTTGAAATGGAAAATTGTCCTGAAACTGATATCCCCACATATAAGGATCTAAGAAAGGGAAAATGCCTTCGCAATATTTGATGAATCCTCAGTCATTTCAATATTTTGTTTTTCCAGGCCAAACTTAGTTAACACACTTTGTTTCCCTTCTGCTCACCAATTAAAGATAAAATTTCTGACCAGTAAGTCCATCCATGTTCACACCTAAACTTTAAACATGCCTTTAGCAGTTCACCCAGTGCATTGGTCAATTTTTGTTACCAAGACACCCTTACCATTGGTCTTATAATTCCTCTTTTTCTCTCAAATGCAGAATTGCCATGAATGAGCTGCACAAACTACATACGCATTATTCTTATACGTGCAACCCATTTTCAACCAAACAATTCTCCACTACATAATTGATCACTTAATGAATTACCACACTGACACTATTCACTGAAAAAATGTTTCAAACATCCATAGACAGTTACCTGTCTTGTTTTGGTTGTCTGCTTGGTTGTAACAGGAAATTTCTAATAATTTTCTTATCAATATGCATCTAGTGTCTCTCATATTCCAAAAGAAACTAGAGTAAACAATGTCATTACAGGAAAAAAATAATTAATAATAATATATCCAAAGGTAACAAACATGGTCACTTAGAGGATCAATTCAATCCCAACCCTAGACCTTTTGTGTGGCAACATCTATTCCAATCTACCATGAAAACAAATTATTGTTAGATTGCAAGTTTTCCAAGAATGTCAAAATTTATTTCTTTACTCAATCATTCAATTTGCATGGGATCCAAAATTATAAATGTAATTTTCTAAATAAAATAATATATAGATTGAATAGGTTTAGGATGTAGTTATAAACCTAATGATAACAAGAAAGTTTTAACCATCAAGATGCAAAATATCAGTTACATTGAGAGAATGCCTCCGAAACATCCCTTTTGCAGGTGCTGATTTCCTGACTGCAAAAGGACAAGCAATTAGACCATTTCTCTCTTCTTCTTCTTCTTTTTGTTGGGGGGGGGGGGGGGGGGGGGAGATGCGGGGAGAGGGTTGAGGGAGGATCAAATTCGAGACTAAAAGGTAGAAAGGCTAAGGAACTGACAGCTTGAAGACAAGTTTGATAGATTCCAACTCAATTTGAAATATCAAAATCAGATAACAATTTCCAAAATTTTTTATTTTTTATTTTCTAAGGCTATTATTTTGTTTTAATTTTTTGCTTGATAAGCTACTTACGTGCCAAGGGGACTCAAACCCTCAACCTCACCCACCACCTAGAATTATATGGGTGTTGGAGGTGCCATTTAGCCCAAAAGCCATTGAAAATTTCTAGAAAAATTAAATTTATCAGATCACCTTTTGGTTAGAATCTGACCCACTAACAATGACCAACTACCCAAGTACTGACACATTACAAGAAAACAGTTTATACACAATATTGGCAGGAAAAGGCACATGAATTTAACTTATAGGGAATGCAACCAAAATGAAATCTTACAATTTCTTAAACATTTCATGTCAATGAATTGCATACAAACTTACTCTAAATAGTTGCAAAAAACCAGAATGTGTGATACTCTCTCCCAAAATTAGTAATATCTATAATTATCTCGTTTTTCAACCCAAAGAAAGGATCAGGAATAGCTTTGTTCTCCACCAAGGTTGCCAAAACACTGTAATTATATCACCGTTGTTGTTTTTTTTTATAGGACTGTAATTAAATCACCGATACCCTTGACCCAATGAAAATACAGCTTTCATTTTCTTTTTCTGCACCAAAAGTACCCCAATAGCAATAACACAACCTTTAGTGTATACTATAGATGCAACACTTGCAAACGTTTGTTATTGAACAAAAATTTCTAAAAGTATGACCAGCAAGGGCATAAATACCAGATATTATAGAATAAAACTTCAAAATATAATTAACAGAGGCTTGAAATTTTAGAGGTGCTATGTAACAATGACATTGTTCAAAGCAAGAAAGTCTGACTTACATTCTCTAAACTAAGCCCTTGACTTATCATACATAATCGCGCTTTCATAGAAATAAGTTCAATAACAATAATAATAATAATAAAAGTAACTAAAACTAATGACATAAAAGATGTTGATAAGCATGTAGATATGTAATAACCTGAAATGCTTCTGAATCTTTGCATTCATGTTTTGCATCTAATTGCACATTTCCCTCTTCAAAATAATGGGAATCCACCTAAGGAAGAAGAAGAGGAGATGGACAATTTAATATGAGCTCAAGAAAAATGAATGCATTCAAAGTTGCATAGAAAGAGAAGAGAGGAAAAGTAGTCCTACACAACTGATAAGAAATTCCTGTAGTTCGCCTTTTAGTTCCAGGATTGTCATCATATCCCTAACTCAATGTTCCACATTGAGTGCCAACTTCCCATTCTAGATATTGTACCATTAAACATTTAAAACTAAAAAAATCCTACTATCTACATATAAGGACAAGGCAAGGTACAACCAGACACATACAACCATGAGTTGGACAGTGTATTTATGTTTATGTCCTATGTGGATCATGATGCCAAGAAAGTGCATTAAAAATAACTATTGCAATGTCATTTGATGAATTTCTCGCACCAAAAATTATGTGGACCAAGTCTAGTATAAAAATCACATCTGTCATTTCCATAAACAAGGTCTATGCAAGTTGAAATTACACGGGGCACATTGGTAGATAAATTCTTCACAGGGATGGCCACATTTGTGACAGGCAGGATGGTCTTTAGTTTTCTGAATGAAAGTAAGGGGGTGTGGGTGACAATAAAATGAGTAAGCACTTCCAAACTTAAAATTTGGGTAGTTTCCAAGAATACATTTTGGATGAGCAGGATAACTACAATCTGCACAATAGTAGAACCAATGCTTTGGATCTCGTTCCTCTTCACATATATCACAATAATATTCACCAGAGTCATCTTCAACAGCATAACTGAGAGTGAAGGGATGCTCATGTTGTTTGTACCTAGCAGTAAGTGGTAGTGTTGCACATTTAAAGTCTAATGCAAATTCACAAGTAATACAACGATATACTTGGAAACTTTTAAAGTCACAACTACTACAATCCTGTTCATATCTTGTGTTGGAGAGGTAAAGATGATGCTCATGACCTTTGTGGATAAGGATGTCCAACATCAAACTACATTGAACATCAAGATCAAAGTTGCATTCCTCACAATGGTAGGTGAAGCCATTGCAATCTTGGCAACAAGCATCACACCTAAATAACTTACTCCTATAAGGTGCCTTTGGGAGAAGGTTGAGTGGGTGTCGATGAAGTGGGTGTCGTTTTTTTCTAGGTAATTCAATACAAGATTTATGAAGAAAGAAGTTGCACTTGGTACAACCGTAAAATGGAGGGAGAATGACTCGTAAGCAACCATCACATTTTTTGTTATTCTCAACCTCATCCGCAAGCTTCAAGTCATGCTCATGACTGAAGTGTTTGATTTCTGTGGCAATTTCAATTCCATCCTCACCAACATTGATTTTTTTGACTATGTAAGTTTTTGAGTTTATAGATCCATCCAGCTCTAGATCATCATTTTTTGACTCATCTGTAAGTTTCAGCAAATTTATGTCCTCCCTATTTTCCTTGTCCATGGCGCAATCAAGGTGGGCAACAAAATCGCAACTCGAGCAATAATAAAACCCATAATCTGTGTCCACTTTCTGAACACAGAGGCGACAAAATTGGGAAACAGATTGATTGACTTCAAGAGAAGAAATGGTAAGGTGGAGGATGTGGTCATGACGTATAACTTTGACATTGCGTACATAAGACGCACAACTTGGATGAATACAAAAATTGCATGGTGCACAAAGAAAGGGCACATTGCCTTCTTTGCCACAAAGGTCACAGGTGAACTTTATTGACTTCCACATTCGTGTTAATGGGTGGTCATGGACTTCAGTTTCTATGGTGAGCGGTAAAGTAGCGCATTTGCTATGAAGGTTAAAGTTGCAATGGGAACAACCATAAGTGTATTCCACTAGAAATTCTTTGCAAACTTCGCATTTGCTATACTCTTTGTCGCAAACACGTTTCCATTCCGCAAAGAGAATAAGAGAATGTTTTAGATGCAAAGGATGTTGCAACTCACGAGGTAGTTCTGCACACGATTTATGATGGTGAAACTTGTTGCATTTTATGCAACTGTAACTAGGACCCAATACTGGTTCCCTGCATGCCCAACAAAGAATTCCTCTTCTCTCGTCTTCATTGAATACCAAAGAATGCTCATTGTTGCAAACATGTTGATTTTCCATCTTTACAACGTGAAACAAAACAAAAAAACATCCTAACTTGTTTAGGAAAAAAGAAAAAGAATTTATAGATTAACCAAATGTAGAGAAAAATTGTTGGAGATGGACTCATACCTTGATATAGATTATCTGAGAGTCAGATGGGCAGCAAAGTCTTCAATAATCTCTGCTGCTAGAACCTAAAAGGTTGAGACACTTTTTGTGGAGAGAGATGAAACTTGCCTTTTGGTTTGGTTGGCGTGTGGACTGGGAGGGGTGGTAGTGGTAGCTTGTTTTTTTCCTTCTTTTTTGGGTCAATAAAGGGACTATACTTATACAGCCATACACACTTCTTTAATTCTTTTGACTAGAAAAGTAGTTAGTTCAATTTTGGATTTTTCTTTGCCTATTTAGAGACCACAGATCTTCTAGTCTTTTTTTTTTTTTTTTGGGAATACTAGTCTCCTTTAGACTTTGGCTTAATCTTGTTGCTTGTTTGGGTTATGTTTGTAGTTATTTGTGCCAATCTTTATTGTTGTGATTTGGGGCTTTTAATTTTTTGTTGAAGGATTATGTTTGGTAGGCCAAAACTATTTTTGTGATTAATGTTAGGATACAACAAAATGACACAATACTTTTACAACATTCCTAAATTAGCATACCGAAAAATTTAAATTAATTAAATTATTTTTAAAAAATTAAAGATTGTAATGGACCCATAAGTGAGTTGATATGCTAAATTAAGAATGTTGTAAAATTGTTGTGTCATTTTGTTGTATCCCTAGCATTACTCCAATTTTTGTTGAACCCAAATTCTTGAAATTCTCAAGTCAAGATGTTCAATATTTTATTTAGGTAGACAAAATATGTATAATTATGTATATGATTTTCTTTTTTTGCAAGTATATTATATATATTTATTTTCTCAACTTATTTTAAATTGTTCCTACAAACATCCTGGCTTCTATGTAGAGTTTCCCTTGGAATCAAAGGTATTATACCTATGTTTTACTTGTTGCAGTATTTTCATAGCAAATCATTAACAAATAAAACAAGAAGTTGAGGTCCGGATTGAAATTCAGGTTTCATTTTTACACAAAGAATTCAAGTTTTTTTTTTTTTTTTTTTTTTTTTTTTTTTTTTTTTGAGAATGAACTTGTGTGGTTTTATTAAGGTAAATCAACTACATCCGAATTTAAAAATGAAACAACATGTGATGGGACATCTTCTATTCATACTTGAAAATTTGGTATGCGTATAGCATGTTTCGCCAGATTATGAGCTACACTATTGCCACTTCTCTTAATGTGAGAATACGACAATCTTACAAAATTGTTTGCAAACAACTTGACATCCTCTACCAATAAATCCAGTGGGGACAGATTATGGTCTTCTGCCTTCAAAGCTTGAATCAGGCCAAGCGAGTCCCCTTCGAGTATGACATTTTGGAAACCCAAGTCGTACGCAAGCTGTAATGCTCTAAGTGCTGCCAAAGCTTCTATTTCCTCTGCCTTGTAAGCTTGATTTAATTTTTCTGCACAAAGAATTCAAGTTGATACCAAGAAAAGAGCCCGGCTAAGCTTGCTTTCATATTTGTTTATGGTTAAATTCTCTATGCAAATGTAGCTTAAGACCATATTTAATAAATTTGGAAATATCTTACCAAAATATCTAGAGTCAATTTTCTTGGCCACATGTTCAAAAGCTGACCCTTTGATAATCGTCAAGGAGACAAAAATGGGTATTTCCATAGGCAACAAAGATATTTATAAAAGTCATTTTTCTTGGCCACATGTTCAAAAGTGGACCCTTTGATAATCGTCTAGAGACAAAAATGGGTATTTCCATAGGCAACACAAATATTTTATTTATTTATTTATTTTATGGGAAATAAATATAGGTAAGTTAACCCATGGATTTTCTGGGTTTTAAAATCATTGTGTCATTTTAAGTTCAATGGGTCTTAACTTTTGACTTCACTCCCTCACCACCTTGCTCTTATGAGGTGCTATTTGAGCTATACCTTATTGATCATATTCATCATATTATTCTAATCCCATAGCTCATCATATACTTTACTGAAATAATATTATGACCTTGATACCAACCTAGTACTTCAAGAGCACCATAAATTTGACAAAAGCATTAAACAATTATGATGGCACTTAGCATACTGAGAAATTCAAGTATAGAATATGCACCAGAATTCCATTAATATTCCAAATAACAGCACTAAAAGGAGAAAAGGATTCTCAAAAAAAAAAAAAAAAAAAAAAAAAAAGGAGAAAAGATCCAGATTTCTTCACTTCATGTTATTTTACTTCAAAGAATGACACACACACCCAAAAGATAGAAAAGAAAAAGAAAAAAAAAGCCCAATTTTTTAGTTTTTCAAACACAAATTGTTCTCCCTCTAAATATGTTTTGCATCACTCACCCTATTTTATCTGGTTTGCAAATCATTCAAATATAATGTCGGACCAATTTGATAGTACCACACGCACTTTTTTTTTGTGACAGTATTGTATATATGTATCCAACTAAATTAACCAATGTGCCCATAAGGTCAGTGTAAAAAATAGACCATTGGTCGAGTAAGTTGGGAATTCCAAGTTTTGTTAGAAATTGATTGGATCGCGGTATTAGTAAATCTAGATCCAATCAAGAAGCTGTACCTTGCTTTGTTCACTTACTGGTATTTGCTTCAAAACAAGCAGCACAACCAAAAAAAGAAAAAAACGACATAATGAAAGTAACGTTGATGGTGGTAATGGTACTCAACATAAATCGTGGTACTAACATAGTTGCTGCATGTGTGTTCCTCTATCTCAAAGTTAGATTAGAGGTATTTATATAGACTGGGCGTGGGTGATAGTCAAATGTGTAGGCACCAATAATTACAATTTGCATAGTAGTAGAGCCAATGCATTGGGTCTTGTTCTTCACAAATATCACAATAATATTTGTTAGAATCATATTTAACAACATAACTAAGAGTGATGGGGTGCTCGTGTTGTTTCTACCTTGTAAGATGTGGTAATGTAGCATATTCAAAGTGTAGTGAAATTCACAAGTGATACAACGAAATACTTGGAAGCTTTCAAAGTCACAACTAGTGCAGTTTGGTTTATATCTTGTGTTGGAGAAGATTAGTGCAATGTAACATTGACATAGTTCAAAGCAAGAATATTCTACAAGTATTTTATAAACTAAGCCCTTAACTTATCAGACAAGATTTAAAGAAGTCTCTATGCACAGCAAGGTTTTAACTTTTAAAGATCACCAAGAGAAACTCAACCAGCCAAGTTATCAACAATTATTGCTCCCAAATAGCCATGCTCTTAACATCAACATTTACAAAGTACATAGTGTGCCTTCAAATTAAGATATCAGGCCAATATTTTTACTATGCTGATGTATAAAATTTATGTTGACAAAAGATAGAAGAATTGAATCTCACCATCTATGATAAGTGAATAATTTCACTTTCATATAATTAACAGTAACAACAATAATAACAATTAAGTAAAACTAATAACATAAAAGATGTTGATAAATATGTAAATATGTAATATCCTAAAATGCTATTGAATCTTGGCATAGCATGTTTTGCATTCACTGCAAGCCAATTTGGTGTGGGAGAGGACAGTAATGTTCAGACAATTTTATTGAGAAAAGAAACACAGAGAGAGAGAGAGAGAGAGAGAGAGAGGCCTGAGAAATGAGAATTACTTTTCTTCTTTTTTTTGGTTTTATTTTTTGGAAAAATATGAAATTATGAATTGCTTTTTGGTTAGTGGTTGTCCAAGTAATGAACAGAAAGATTTTCGTGTCCTCTTCTTTATGATCTGTCTCCGAAGCATGAATGCATGAACAGAGAACAGAAGGAAGATAGCAATTTCTACATTGGCCCCATTTACTTATGTAATCCTCAATCAATTTGTTTCCCTTGGCTTTGGGAAACATCTACATCAATCCTTAAGAAAAAAAAAAAAAAAAAAAAAAAAAACCAACCTCATGTTTCTGGTCTGTTTCCACTAGTTGCAGATTCCACTAAGGCATCAAAAAAAAAAAAAAAACCAACATTCCCATGTATTAAACTTGTCCACAAAATCTTTCACGCTCATCGGCATCGGCATTTCAACAAAGTGCAGTTCCAGATGCATTTCAGGAAATCAAGAGCTTATTCTAAGTATTTCCTTTTTTTTCATCTATTTTCCTTGGTCTTGGTCCGAATTTACCTCAAGAAAATTTTCATGAATTTCTGGTTATTTCCGTATGTTTAATGGCTTATTACTCGATCCAAAAATAGTTTAATAAGTTAGTTTTATGAAAACTAACTAATTATTTACCTTCAAATGATAAGATCAATAGCAATCCATTTCATCCTATTTCTAAATCAATTCAATGCATTTCTTCTTCTTATCATCAAAATTGTTAAGAACGCAAATGCCCAACTTATTAGTTTTTCAAACACAAGTCAAAAGATCGATTCAATGCACATTTTTTGTGACAGTATTGTATTTATGTATCCAACTAATATGCCAATAAGGTCAGTGTAAAATAGACCATTGGTCAAGTAAGTTGGGAAATTCTGGCACATAAAAATATAGAACGAAATTGGAAAATAGGCCTAATTTCCCAACTATCTAGTTAATAGGTCCGGTTTTGAAAGAAATTGGGTAAGTAACATCTCGAGTTTATGACAGTCGATTTTAGGCCTTGTAAATCGACTCTCACAGAGTCGGTTTTGGTTGTCCGTGACATCTGATGTGGCGTTATTGCCAGGTGGCAGCCATCTGAAAATCGACCATCAGAGAGTCGATTTCCATGTTGGTGTCACGTGCCATTGACGTGGACTGACGTGGAGCACGACCTGGAAACCGAGTGTGTGAAGGTCGATTTCTAATAGCATATTTTTGAATTTAACGCTCTCTCTTTCAGTCACCCACCCACTCACTCTCCCTCATCAGTCAAACGCCTCTACAGATGGACACTCTCGCTCACCCTCACTCACCCTCACTCACCCTCTCCTTCTCTCACTCTCTCAGCGTCACCGTCGCCGACGCCGGCCCCAACCCAGTCACCCTCTCTTTCAGTCACCCACCCACTCACTCTCCCTCATCAGTCAAACGCCTCACTCACCCTCTCAGCAAACCGACACTCTCACTCACCCTCTCCTCCTCTCACTCTGTCAGCGTCACCGTCGCCGACGCCGGCCCCAACCCATTCACCCTCTCAGCCTCACCGACCCAGTCTCAGTCACTCTCTCGCTCACCTACGCGGTATCTGAAAGAAATAGAAGAAAAAAAGGTGAGTCCCTTTATGCATTTTGCAATGTAATCAGTTCGTTTTGTTTGTTTGTTTGTATTTTTATTTTTTATTTTTTATTTTATTTTATTTTTTTTTTGTATAAGAAGCATTCTTCTTCATTCCCAGATTGTTGCTTCAATTCCTTCCCATTTTTCAAGTATGCCATTTCTCACTTACTTTTTTAGATTCGAATTTTATGTTCTTAACATCAGTATTTCGAAGACCCATTTTAGATAACATCAGTATTTTTTATTTCTTTTTGTTTGAGTATATTATTGTGATGAAGGAGGACAAAAAAATGGCATGACATGTGGTGTAGCTTTGAAGGGGATGAATTTGGGTATTTGATTGCAGATAACACACATGCTTCAGATTCATCTGAGATATGTGTTAAATCTTGTCTCCTGTAAAATGTATCCAATGGTTATGTATATTTAGTAGATTTTCTGCAATGTCTTATGATAAGTTCACGGATACAAGGTTGATGTTCTTCCAAAAAGGTTACTCTTACTTTGTGTTGTCTTTTTACTTGCTTTAGAGAGATAATAACTTTGAACTGATTCATTACCACTATCCTATAAGGCCTGCAATTAGCTCTTTAGCAAGTTACTTTCACTTGCATCTATTAAGTTGCTTATCATAACTGGGGAGGCTCTTCAACAGTTATACACTTATACTATTCATGTAGATGTCGTGGTTAAAGTAGAATGAAGCTAGATTTCCTTCTAAAGCTGCGTATTGCTTAGTTACTGGCATTAGAGATGACCTGGAAAAATATCGCATTGACTTTCTTAAGGTTAGATTTGAATGAAAAGTCCAGCACTGGGGCAGGTTGCCTTAATTGGTAATTGCACATGAGACTTTCCACCAAGTTGTTTGGGGATAAAAGTCACAAGCAACTCTGATTAATCCAAGCTTATGCGACTGAGCCTGCTTCTTTGGAAATGGGTCCAGATTAGCATATTGTTGCAAATATCAGTGCTTGTCAACTTCAGTAAATTCTGCGAGGTTAGCCAAAGTCGGATAGAGCTTGTTTTTAGGACCGGCATACAGGAAGCAAGTTCAAGTTCTCAAACAAGTCATTGCTGGTACTCTATCCGAACTTGACTACATAATAGCTAGTTGTTACAAACAGCCCATGAGTATGCAGTGTTACCATTAGAAGCCTTGTTAACAAGTTAACAAGTAACATAATCTGTAATTATCTATTGGTGATAGACCAAAGTGCAATTATTAGGGTATTGATAAAGATAAAACAGACATTGTATGATACTAGCTAGAACCAGTAACAGACCACAAGCATTAACAAATGTACAAAGCAAGCAATAAGACTCATTCCTGCAATTTTCACATGCGCCCTAACCTTTGTGCTCCTTGCCAAGTTGGGGATTAAAATCGAGAAGCAGTCTTCTTTTAGATGATGAAAAAAGTTTTTAAAAACTGCTGCTTTGATTATAAGCATAATAATCAATCTGCTGGCAACCTTTACCTGACAGAAACTTAAAGGTGGAGTGCCGACAATTCTGGCTTTGAAAGAAAACCACAAAGATGTGCAGATTGAGATGAAATGTAACCCCTGCAAGCCATGTTCATTTACAGCCTTAGCATATATAGCTTCTATTGCAATGTTTGGAAACTATGAACAGAACAATAATGCGTGCGGAGTTTTTGAGCTAAACAAAAGTTATTTTATTAAAATCAGTTCATTGAAGGCTTATTGGGACAATTGACCACACAGTGGGAGCCTCCCATTATGCAGTGATAATAGACTTTACCAACCGTATTCATTGACATCTACAAAGTAATTTCAGCATGAATTCCATAAAATCTCTTTTATTTATTTATTTTTTTCTTGGTAACGGTTCTAAGTATGGAAATTGTAATACATACTTTGAGGCAACTTCTATGTTGCTAGCTGATTCCTACAGTGATATAAAGCAACTTTTACATTATATGCTGGTTTATATTTTGTATTTTGTGGTTTTGTTAGAGGTTTGTTCAAATAACCTATATAAAAGAAAAAGTTAGATGTAAAATCAAATGCATACCTTGTTTCATTATATATTATTATTGACAATATTTTTTAGGTTGTTTTTGTTTTTGTTTTTAATAATGTCTAGTATGTGCTAATTGCTTATCATTTTTGTGCAGTATGGCTGCTGCAAATGCTGGACAGATTAACCATGCGCAGCCTGGCCCCATTGACACGTCAGTGTTGACGTTGCAGCCCAACCATCGATCAGAAGCCATTTGGAATGGGCAGGTAAAACACACCACTAAATAGGAAACTTTTTTTTGTGTGTGGTGAATTTCGTTTTTTGAACCTGGACTTTAGTTTGTTTCTAAGTCTTTTCTTTCTATGAATATTACATGTTTATTTAGAAAAAACGAATGTTTAACATTGATGCCAATAAGAGATTTTATGACCTAAATATTTTTAAAGTGTAATTTTCTTAGTTAGCATCAAGTCATTAACTAGCTTTTAGAAATTAATAATAAATAAATAGAAAAAGATACATAAAAATCATCTTCCAAACTACTTTTTATGCTAAAGCAGCATAGATTGAACTAATACATATTGGGAATTTTGCTAATTTAGTACTTTTGCAATTCAACTGGTAATGCCATGACAAAAACGTAATCATTTCCTCCATCATCAGCATCTTCATGGAATCTTCACAGTCAACAGCATCATAGTCTCATTTTCATCCTTTCTTCTGTGTGAAATTTCAGATTTCAAATCCGCCCTTCCCCTTATAACTAGCTATCCATAACTTCACTAGACCCAGTCGGTTTATTGAAATAATTTTAAGTATAGTAATTAATACTAAGAATGTGACTCTTTTCAATGAACTAAGGCATTCTGATCAGCTGAGCAGGCGTATAGGTCAGGGTACAAGTCTCTTAGAGATAAATTCTCACACCATATATCATGAAAACACCTTACTCATGCGCTGTCCCCCATCTCAAAATACACAAATTGAAGAAAACTGTCCCATCCCACACTAATACTCCTCCAAAGGCTACACCCATGAGTCCCTTTAACTGAAATCAAAGTCCAACCTCATTACTCCCTTTACTTCATAGTGATGATCCATCTCCATAAATGTGTGACCTCATTCCCAAATCTCCATAATCATTTCCCCAATAAGGCTTGATCAAAACTTCAGCAATGGGAGAACAAATGCCACCAATGAGAACTGAAACTCCTCATCCAAGGCATTCCACAACTAATCTACTTTATATGAGACCAAAGCTTGTGTCCTATGAATAGATGTGGATTTTAAAGAAGGGAATCGGGCTTTTAGTTATAATACTTGATAAGTGTTGGCTCAAATGGCACTTCTTCCTCTCAAAAATGTGGGTGGAGGGTCAAGTCGTATATTCAAAACATACTAGGTATAGTTGGAAACAAACCAATCAAAAAATTACTCGATAATAATACTAGACAATACAAATTGTGTTGCCAATTTCTCTTTAAGAAGATCACCTTGACCGGGCTTGTCACTATATAACCTTCACCCAAAAAACTAGAGGACAACCTAGGAAGCATGGACATGGATACGGGAATAGGTACAAGTACAAGTACGACATGGCAACACGACAATTTTTAAAAAAAGTAGGACATGACATAGTGGGGATATGCATATTAATAAATTTTTATTAAATAAATTTTTATTTTTATTTTTATTTTTAAATATTGTTAAACATTTATTTTTTTTCATATAACGCTAAACATATATCAATTTAAGAGCAATAATGGATAATAAAGTGAATTCATGACTAATAGATGATGTTTATAAATTAGAATACAACGTAAGAATAAGATCCAAAAGAGAAAATAAAAGATAATTAGATAAGTGTTCAAGATTTTTTTTTATATGTAATAAGATTTATTCATATATAAAAAAACAATATATATATATATATATATAAAATAAAAAATTAAAAAAGGACACCCTAGTACACAGGAAGTGTAAAGGGGTCAAATACAAAAATTACAAGAATCAAGAAAATCAAAGATAGAAGAGAATGATTGGTTTTGCAAGGCAAACGGCCAATCCAAAACAGTTCTAAAGAAAGATAACTTGAGGTCTGGTATGGATCTCTCAGTATTTTCAAAACACTTGTTGTTTCTTTCCCTCCAAAGACACCACATTAAACAATGGGGAATAGTTATCCATATATGACCATTTCGATGAGAACCAAACCGGCCTTGCTAGCAAGCAAGGAGCTCCACAACTGACTTTGGTATAACCTAACTTACTCCAAATAAAACCAAAACCATAGACCACAAATCCATAGCAACCGAATAATGAAGGAAAATATGGTCAACCGATTCACCATTACACTTGCACATATAACAAATCCAATATCCAAACCTTCCTTTTTCATAAATTGTCAATTGTCAAGCATTTCCCCAAAGCAGCAGTCCAAACAAAGAATGCCACTCAAGAAGGGGTTTTTAGCTTCCAAATGCTTTTCCAAGGGAAACAAAAATCATTAGAGCCCACTAGAAGACTGTAATAATCATTAACCATGAATCTCTTATTTCTATATGGTTTCCAGCTCATTTTATCCTCCCCAAACCCCCTTACTAGAGAGCCATATATGGTATACATGAAGCTCAACACAGCCTGCAATTCCTGAAGATGAAACCCCCCCCCCCCCCCCAACAAAAGAAACTAACATCCCAAAAAAGACCCCATTAGTGAACTTCATTCGGCCACACTTGCCTCCTTATCTAGGCAAAATCTAAACAATTGAAGAAAGTTGACAGCAAGAGGTGTCTCCCCACAACAACAGTCTTGCCAAAACTTCAACCGCTCGACCCATCACCAATATCATGCAGAATATAATGAGAATATAAGACTATATAAGTGTTCAAGATTAAAACTAAAAAAAATATATATTTGGGTATATCTCTCGTGACCCACAATTTAAATAAAAAAAATGATACGACAGGGACACGGGTGCAGAAGTGTCCCAAACGTACACGGCATCCCAAATGAAGTGTCCCTAATTCTTAGAAGACAACAACACTTTCATAATTTGAAACTAGAACCATAGTCATAGTTGCACCTTTTGTTTTGCCTTTACTTAAGATAAAGCTATTGGTTTCAACATGCGTTTACAAATAACTGAAATTCTAGAGGGTCTTCAACTAATGACTTCACCAATCACCATATCCAAAAATTTTCCTTTTTTCCCTTTTTTCTTTCCATCCTTTTTATTATCTATGTACCTGTTTTTATACAGTCACATACTTCAATAGTTCTTGACATATGTATTGAATACGACATGGTCAATTATAAGCCAAGTTTGATAACCCAAAAGACAAAATAGAGAACAAAGAAAAAAATATTATTGTTTCACAACAATAGTACATAAAGGCTATTCAATCACAAAAAAAACACATGTACACGATAGAAGAACCAAAAGCTGAAGCTAGAGAGATAGATAAACATCAAATGCAGCAAAAAATGGGGGTTTAAGAGTGATGGGGTTGGTGGGTTAGGAGTTAAGGCTTACCTTAGTGCACTTGCCTTGCGTGTAGTACAAACACATGGGCTTCCAACGATTCTTACTTACAAACATGTATATATATTAAAACTGTGCAGAAGTACAAGTGCAGCACTTCAAATCCTTTCTTTACTCTCTAAGGTACTTCTGCATGCATCTATAATATGGTCAATTTCCAAAATTGCACATACATAATCGGGTTTGTGTCTACATTTTAACACTATCTCTTCCTCACTAAATTTTCGTTTTAAATCACAAGATAGACAAGGGATTAATTCCCTCCCCCTGTGATTTGTTTCTAAGTCTTTTCTTTCTATGAATATTACATGTTTATTTAGAAAAAACGAATGTTTAACATTGATGCCAATAAGAGATTTTATGACCTAAATATTTTTAAAGTGTAATTTTCTTAGTTAGCATCAAGTCATTAACTAGCTTTTAGAAATTAATAATAAGTTGTATGTTTATAAGTTGTATGTTAATCCACTCCACATGTTAATCCATGGTGGGTGTTATAAATACTATAAACAACTTCTATTGCACTCAACTTGCTGTCATATGTTAATCCATGGTTATGTTTTGTACAGGATCCAGGGTCCCTTAAATGTCGTGCCCGTAGTGAAGAGTTCTCGAATCGAGAGCCAATGGTGGACGATCGAGTAATTGACATCATTAAGGCACTTGGTTTGGAGGGACTTCTCAGGACTCCGGGTAGAGAGATTGATCATGGCCTGATAACGGCCTTAGTGGAGCGATGGCGGCCCGAGACTCACACATTCCACATGCCGCATGGTGAGGTCACCATCACACTGCAGGATGTGGAGGTTCTTCTTGGACTTCCTGTTGATGGTGACGCTGTAACAGGGAGCACACAAAAAGAATGGGAGAATGTGTGCGATGAGTACCTTGGCTTTCGACCTACCAATGAAGACCATCTGGAACGTTCTGGCCAAAGGATTCTCATCAAACGGCTTTTGGAGCAAGTTGCCCATCCACTGCCGCCTAATGCTGAAGACGATGAAGTGCATAGGTACGCACGATGCTACATCCTAGCGCTATTGGGGGACACAATCTTCATGGACAAATCCGGTGATAGGGTGCATCTAATGTGGGTGCAGCAGTTGGAAGACCTTCGCAACCCACGAAGGTATAGTTGGGAAAGTGCTTGCCTTGCATGGTTGTACCGACAGTTATGCAGGGCAAGCGATAAGAAAGCTAGTCAGATTGGTGGGTGTTTATTGTTGGTCCAGTATTGGGCGTGGGCCAGATTCCCCTATTTGTGCCCGGCAGTTGAGCGTGGCCCACCAGTGGGTGCTTATGGTCCTCCAGTGCGTGGTCCACTGTCCCTTAAGTAAGTCTGTACCTTAGTAACTTCATTTACAATATGAGATCATTACCTAAGCTTACAATCATGTAACTTAAAATATAAATTTTTTATTTTTATTTAAAAGGGTTGTACGAATCATTTATGTCAACATTTAAAAATGTTAAACAGAGTTTCAATATATATGATTACGTTAATATACTCTAATTTTGTCATTGTCATATGGCTTGTATGTGTTTTGTTTTTATAAGGACTTTTTTCATTCTAGTGATATTATTAATTGAGGAAATTTCTATAAGATTCTATTAGTAGTTATATCTGATTACATTATAGTTTTAATCATAATATTATCTTACTTGGGAAGTTGTAGATATTGATCCCCTGTTCTTGATTGTAGGTGGGTGTGGGTCCCAAACAAGAAAAATAGGCCCGCCCAGGTCTTCAGGGACAGGTATCGGGAGCAAATAGCTTTAATGTTGCCAAACCAGGTATGAAAATGCTTTGTTCAACATGTTCAAGAACAAGATATATATTTGCTGAACTTTTCAATAGAAAGATAGTTGCCTAATGTGTTGCATATTTGTTTTTGGGCTGTTGTAGGTGGTGTGGCAGCCGTATGAAGATGAATACGAGAACCTTCCGCCGTGGTGCGTTGCAGGGAGGGCAGTGTGGACGGCAATGGTGCCGCTTGTATGTTTCCATCTAGTAGAGAAACATACACCGGATCGTGTCGTTCGGCAATTTGGGATGATCCAAGAAATTCCCCTCGATGTTAACACGGACCCGGTGCTTCATGCAATTGATTTGAGGGGGAAGATCGGTGTTGATTGGATGCGGAGACATGCTATGCATCTCACGGACTGGGGTCATCGCCTTCAACGGCGTTGTCAAGCAGTGCTTGGTGATATGCCTCTACAGCACGAGTACTTCGATTGGTTCACAAGGATAACTCGAAGGTTTATCGATATCCCTGGTGGTAGATTCATTCTAATGGTAACTTCTCCATGTGTTCTACATCTTACCGTACTTGTTACTTAGTTTACCACTGTTTAGAGAACTCTTCTTATGTGGTCCAATGTTTGCTTAGCATCAAACCTCTCTTTTAAATTGTTGTCTGCTTAAGATTGCTTATAGACAATCTTGTTGATTTACCTTATAGAGAACTTTGTTCATATACAAATCTAATTTGGGATGCTCTAAGGTCATATCTCGTATTTCAGCCTTTAGAGTTATGGTATACATTCATCTTTCCATTTTTATTATTTTTAATTTTTTTCCTCATTTGGCATTGGCAATTTGCATTTTTGAGAAGACGATATCCGCTAACTACATCTTTAATACAAAAGTTAATTTCAATTTAGTCCAATGTAACACTTGGTGTCCCTATAATTTCCAATTATTAGTTGCCGTATCAATTTGGAACCAACCTTTATTATACTATTGATTGGCTTTCTTCATTTTGATATTGCATTATTAATATACTTGGTTTTTCCATGTGCAGATTTAAGGATATGTCCGTATGATGCATCGTCACCCAGTGGGCACGGAGGAGCACAATGACATTATTAATGTACTGGAGGCAGTGCATGAGATTGGCCGTGTACGACCTCAGGAACCTGAGGCCCCAAACGAGGAGGCAGCTACTCCTGCGGCAACGCCTACTCAGAGGCCAAGCACTACTGAGAGCCCAAGCACGAGCACAGCTCCTGCCGGACGTTGCTCTCGTCCGCCTATTGCTACCCCTCAGGATGTCCCTACCCTCGATCCCTCTTCATCCACCGCACATCCATCCCTTAGCCCCACCATCCCTTCACCCACCCCACATCCATCCGTTAGCCCCACCATCCCTTCACCCACCTCACATCCATCCCCTACCCCCACCATCCCTTTAGCCACTCCACATGAGTCCCCTAGTCCCACCATCCCTCCACCCACCCCACATGAGTCCCCTAGTCCCACCATCCCTCCACCCACCCCACATGCCTGTCCTGGGTCTGACATTCGTCCACCCACCCCACGGTCATTTCCTGAGCTATCACCTATTCCATCATTTGACCTGGGTCTTGATCAAACCCCTCCTGACTTGCAACAGGACCCACCTTCCCACAGTACGTCCACTGGCCCTTCTTCAACCATCGACCCACCCCATGTTCAGCCTGAGTAGCCTGTTGGGTTAGCTGCAGCGGCAGAAGGTCGGCCAAAACGCATATCTAAGGCACCTCCTTATGGGACAGGGGGGCACAAACATGGACACAACGTTGGGCCCGAGGCATCTGACGAAGGACATACAAGACCTCCTCCTTATTATACGAGAAAGCGTAAGGTTCAAAAAAGGTAACTCAAATGATACCTTATTCCTTTAACTGGACATTTCAAGCTGGTGTTGAAAAGTTCATGAAATTATTTTTGTGGCCAAAATGATTTTACTGTACATTATTTGAACTAGGTGAAAGGTATAGTTGGGACATTAGCTGGAGGTAGATATTCATGTGTTTGTGAATGATACAATTCTTGTTGCTGTTATCTTCGAGGTACATATTCATGTGTTTGTGGTTATCTATGGTTCTCTTGTTATTAATGAAAAGAAGTTTAATTCCCGCTTCCATGTGCATGCATTAACAAGAACTAACTATCTTGCTTTATGTTCTGTTTCAGCAGTAGCTACAAACTTGTTGCATCAATGATTCTTTGTTGACAATATTCTTCTTGTTTCCTCAGCTCTTATATTTATTTATAGTTTCTCCATTTCGTAAGGCAAGTGACTATGTTTTGAGGTTTTTTAGTTATTGGCAGTGTATAGAGATTTTCAACTTGTGATGCTAATGGTTAGTGAACTTTGTGCAGGTATTGAAGAAGTTGCTCAAGGATGATGCCATATCCAAAGCAAGGATTAATACTGAGGTTGGTTACTTCATACAATTAAATTTGTAAATGGTTCGTGGGTGTGTTGTTTTCCATGGCATGACTTATTTCTAATAGGTTTCTAATCTTTTTTTACTGAAAAGTATTTTCGTCAAAATGGGCTTCAAGCTTCAGGTCGTGGGTTCACGTCATAACCCACGACCTGAGGCATAAATCAATAATTGGGTTCTCAAAGTTACTCACAAGTTCATCTTTTGGAGGTTCATATGGAGGCATGTTTTCAAGTTCTGCTTCAGCAGCAGCAAGATAAAGTTAGCTTTAATTATTCTATGTTTCCGAGATTCTTCTTGCTTCCTCAGGTCTTCCATTTCTTTATATTTTTTCCTAAGGGGTATTAGAAAGAAATATAAAGAAGTGGAACACGTGAGGTTGCAAGAAGAATCTCGGTAACAAAGAATCATTAAAGCTAACTTTTTCTTGCTGCTTGTAAAGCAGAACTTGAAAACGTGCCTCCATATGAACCTCCGAAAGATGAACTGGTGAGTAACTTTGAGAACCCAATTATTGCACCTGATCGGAGTAAGCTGCCAAAACGGCATGGTGCAACTTCTGCGGCTTAGGTAATTAATCTTTATTGCTTGAATTTGTACTTCATGCAGAAGTTGGGCTTATGCTCTGCTTTTTGGTCATTAGCCTTTTCTTGTTAGCCTATCATTAAATTGTAGAAATTCTAGAAGTATGCATAGGATTGCATTATTTATTTATGATTGACAAAGAATATTTAAACTATATCATTCCACCTTTTTGTTATCTTTCCTTGTATGCTTCATGATTAAATAACCATTATGTTTTGCAAAAAAATACATCAAATTTGCAGTTAGGGTGTATAGTTGTCTATTCAACCCATTTTCTTGCTAATCATCTTTTTTGGAGTGTTAGGTCGTACCATGCTAAAATAATTGTTGCAGATAATTTTATAATCTATATCATTCACCTGCAGACTTAATTTACTATAGTGGGCTTGTTATGATTGGTTATTTAATTGTCATATCCTTGCACATCATTATCATTATTTATTCTTGAGTTGGTATTATAATTCTGTATCCCTATATATGCATTCTGATATCTTTGTATGCTTCTGGATAGAAAAACCATTTGTCTGGCTTGCACAAACCTTATTTGAAGCTATCTTTTGACACGGTTCAACAATTAATTGATGTGAAGAGTGACCTATTGCATGTCGTTCAAAGAAACCAGGAAAAATTTGATGCTGCAGAAGCATATGAGTCCATTATAGCAGGGAAAAGGTAAGGCTCTATTCTTCATTCAGGTTCCATTTGCGTTGAACCAGCCATTATTGCCCTTTCAGTGAAAAGGTTATTGTTTTCTTTCTGCAGTTCTACTCCCTAGCACTGACCTTTTACCTCTTCTTACATGTGGTATCTCTTTACTTATCCCAAAATATTTGGTATTTGATCTGCAGAGAACAAAGGCCTCAAGATTTTGTAGACTGTATTGTTGATCTCCGCGAGTATGATGTTCCTTATCATGTTCGATTTGCCATTGATAATGGTGATTTCTTGTTTCTTTCTATTTCTTTTGAGATTTCATTTTTATTTTTCTATCTCCTTTAGAGACACTGAGAAATTGATGACTCAGATGTACGATGTGGGCAATGGTATGACGTTAGTGTATCCAGTACTGGTCTTATGCTGGAAAAGAGGACAGATCTTTTGCAACATGCTGAAGTGCATGTTTGTGCATTTGATATTGAGACTACAAAGCTTCCTTTGAAATTTCCTGATGCTGAATACGATTTAATAATGATGATTTCGTACATGGTTGATGGACAAGGGTACCTGATTATTAACAGAGAGGTACACATGATTGGCTTAAGCTTAGTGCTCTTTCAGTGCCTTCTCCAATCTATTTCTTTTGACTTTTTTGTGTACACTCTTCTGCTCTGACAGCTTTCCTGATAAGAAAAGAGTTGGGGGAGATAACGTGGATAGTTCCTTTGAAGCCTCAGACCGAATAAAGATGGTAAGATTGGTTACTCCTTTCATCCTTCAAGGAATTATCCACTTCATCTTATTATTAATTTGATTGTGTTTCGCTCTGCATCTTAAGAGCCCATCCAGAACATTTGTAATCCTTAGTAATTGAGATATAAGGCCTTGTTGGGCTGAGTTGATACCTTATACTAAGCAAATGATCGTTTTTTATAGCTCTTATGCAGTGCTTTCTCAGTGAGTTTTACTTGTAGTAAATAAGTACACATGCAACTCTTGCATTTCTAATTTACTTCAATCTGTGGGTGGTCCGAAGATGCTGGTTGTGGGTTTTGAAGTTTGAACCCAGGACCTCATTGATCTAATGAGGCCTTAGGAACCACTAGGCCCTGGGGATTTTGAAGAGTAAATTATTATGAACTACTTATACAGTTTAACTGCAGTTTCACCATTTATGTATTTTGTCTATAATGTAGTTGTAAATTTTATCCTAATATCTTAAGGTGTTGCATTATCTCATTATATTTCTTAATCAAAGAGAGGGAAAACCGGAAAACCAATACTGTGAACAGTCTATATCTATGGAGAATTCCCACTTTCTATTTTATTATTATTATTATTATTTTTTGTAATTATGACTTAGACACCATGTGTTATCTTATCCATAAAGGTACTTGTAACTAATGAATCATATGCTCCAATATTTTATTTTATGGTTTAATGCTACTACTAATTGTCATAATTTTTTATGATGCCCTTGTATAACCCCAGTTAACCATGGAATCATGCATAATTCCTATGTTAATTACAGCCTCTGGTTTTGGTTTTCCTTTTGCTTAATAGCTGCATTTTCATTTTCATACTGTAATTTAACGCTACTTTTCGATTACTCCAGCCAGCCACAGAGTTAATCAAGGAAATTGCAGTGTTAGAGTTGGAAGTAGTGTATTTGGAGCAATATCTTCTCTCCTTGTACCGGAAAGCATTTGATCAACAAATAACTATATCTCCATCTTCCAAGGATGACAGATTAAAATCACCTATAAATACTCCAAGAGCAAGGATCCACAAAGCTTCCAGACTTGATATTACATCAAAGAGGGAAAGTTCAGTTGCACAAACTGGTTGTGAGTCGCTTGACAACCCATGGAAGGAATCCAATGGAATTGGTGGGGAGGAGAAGCTATTAGATTCTGGTGTTCATCGCTGTCACTCCTCATTATCTCAACGTTCAGTGTATTCGACTAGGACTTCACCTCCAGTTGATTCTTTGTCTAAGGCTTTACGCGCTTGTCATTCCCAACCTTTGTCCATGATGGAGGTAACTTGAGTCCCATCACATAACCATCTCTACTCTCTAGTTGGAGCTTGGCTCCCCCAAGACAGCCAATTGCATAGATCCACACTACATCAAACGATGTGTTAAATTTTTTTATTTTTTATTTCCAGAAATATATCCTATTAATTTCAGTTTTCTTTTAACCCAACTTTTTATGAAATAAATGGAGACAAAATGTCACTAGTGCCTTGATGTGGAGGTGTTATTGGCAATAACTTGCAACTGCAACAGAATTATAACAAAAAATGTTTGAGGAATACATACATGAGTTCCCATTCCTAAATTCATTCATACGTTCACAAATTCATATATTGCAATATCATACTTCCTTCTCTGGATTATGACTTTCTGTTGTTTCTGTACAGTATGCTCAGAATACTTCGTCAAGTATAATCAGTCTGGCAGAGCATTTCGGTACCCGCATCTCTGATCATGTTCCAGAAACACCTAACAGGCTTTCTGAGGATATGATTAAGTGCATGTCAGCCATATATTGCAAGCTAGCAGACCCGCCTTTGACACATAATGGCCTGTCATCTCCCAATTCGTCTATGTCATCGATGAGTGCATTTTCTCCACAAGATCAGTGTGATATGTGGAGTCCAGGGTTCAGGAATAATTCTTCTTTTGATGTACGCTTAGATAATCCTTTCCATGTGGAAGGACTCAAGGAGTTCAGTGGACCATACAGCACCATGGTTGAAGTCCCTTGGATTTACAGAGATGGTCAGAAACTGGGTGATACTGAACATCTGCTACAAAATTTCAGGTGAATCTTTATGAAATGTTTACTCAAGAAAATATCATACTCAAATGATGTTGAATTTCATTTGATAATGGAATCACTTAGATGTATTCCATGCTCTCTTGCAATTTAATTATGGTCATTGAGTTGTTCTGTTACAGGTCCCTTATTTGTCGATTAGAAGAAGTAGATCCTAGGATGTTGAGTCATGAAGAGAAGCTAGCATTCTGGATTAACATACACAATGCGTTGGTGATGCATGTGATGATTCTTATCAGTAGATATATTAACTGTACAGTGTTAATTCCTGCGTATATCTTTATGTCCGATGCAAATGAAATTTAATCAGCTTTTTGCTTTCCAATAGGCATATTTGGCTTATGGGATTCCACACAACAATGTAAAGAGAGTTTTTCTACTCTTAAAGGTGGGATGTTCCTCATTGTTCCTTTAGGAGAATAGTTAATGTTTTACGTGGTTATTTGTCTTCTTACACTTTTCCACTATCCAGGCAGCATATAACATTGGGGGTCACATCATCAGTGCAGACACTATACAGAGTTCTGTCCTAGGTTGCAGAATGTCTCGTCCTGGGCAGGTGTGCCTAAGCGTTTTCTTTTTTAAAAGTTATCTTGAGGTTATATAAGATTAGTGTTGATATCTTTAGTAAAATTTATGCATTTAAAGTTATGTGAAATGATGTTGGGCTTAAATTCAATTACTGGCCTTGAAAGTGTTAGAACAATAGTTAAGTAATTAAATTCACTCTTTCCCATTAGCTTAAACTTTTGCTATAAGCGGTAGTTTAACATGGTGTTAGGGATGGTGATCCTTAGTTCTAATTCTTTCTCCACTCCACCTCCCATTTAAAGTTAAAAAATTCTAATAATGATTTAAGTGATTAAATTTATCATTTCCGATTAGTCCATATCAGAAAGTTTTTCTTTGGTAGACAGAAGACCATCTCTTGCTGCACAGCAGAAAATTATAAGCCTATCCTCTTATTTACTCTTACTCTTCTCAGTAGGAGGTCAAACTTATGATTCCCAAAGACACATTATCAATTTTTTTTTTTGACTTAATTATCTAAATTAATTCTCACTAGAAACAACAATTCCTTGTTGAAGTTAAGTGATTAAATTTATCATTTAAAGTCAAAATCCTCATCAATTATCTGACATTTATTTTAATTATACCACTTGCATGTAGCCAAATTTAAATGCATCATCCAAGGTTTTCTTAAGTGAGCGTGCTGTTCCTGTTGCAATATTTGAAACTGATGCTGGTAAAGTTCTGCCATGGTTTTCTTAAATTTCATTTGCTTCTTGTTTATGTACTAAAGAAAGCATGTACACATTTGAATTCACGGAAATAATGAAGCATTATGTGCGGAGATGGTGCAAGATTTCATCAGATGTGGGCATTCGATCCATTATTGACTGGTCTTATTACAAGCAAAGGCTTAGTTCAGCAATTCAGAAAGTTATTACCATTCCTGCAGCAATGCAAAAGGTTTTGTTGCTTGTTCATTGTTATTTGTTGAAGTTATGTATCTCCCTTTTTCTTTTGTGTGCCTCATGTAAGATGAGTTGAAATTTTCAGGTTGCGAATCCCGTCCCTAGGGTACTACATCCTGATTGGCTGCATAAGAAGGTTCGTGAGAAGGAGGACAAGTTTCGACAACGCAAATTAGTTGATATCTTCAGCTCGTTGAACAGGGATGAATTTTTGAAAAAGAATAGTGATGCTGCTGGCGCCAATGGTGTGATGAATGAAGAAATTGTTAAAGACTTGGAGGACTTTGGAAACAAAAGCAGAAAATCTGTAACTGGACCTAGGATAGTTTGTGATTCACCTTGTTGTTATGACAACTATTCAAGTTCTAGAAATTTTCATTAGAAATTTGACTGTCATTTGTCATATCTCACAGCCTGCAGACTGGGAGGATAGGGAATATATTGATGATCCTAGTGAGGTTAAACCTGAGGTATTAAAACTTTGTATTTCTTTCTAACTACTGAAAATGCAATTAGTATCTGTATAAATTATGTGCTTCCATTAATGTTTATCTTGGTATTGCAGGGATATGATTCAATTCCAAAAGAAATTCCAGACCCAAAAGCTAAAGAGGTTAGTTGATTGCTTAAGAAGCCATGCATACGCAAAGCCATGTATATGAATTAATGCCTGGCTTTAATGATGTTGGACCCAACACTAGGCCTTTTGTAATTTGTAGGGCTAGTTATATTTCAAAAGGCTGCTTTACGTTCCACTTCTCTCCTCATTTCCCGTTTTCCAGTTTGATGTTTAATGCTGCTATTTTGTGATATGGTGCCTATAGAAAAGATAAAAGAAAATGACAAATATGATAGAAGATGAAAAAATCTCATAATTTAGTTTCCCTGATCAGCCTGATAACTGGGATGATGAAGAGAATGGTGCGTGGAAACCCCCAAAGGTACCTAATCCAGCGTATAAAGGACCATGGAAGCCCAAGGTATGCCAATTGAGCTCAATAGATACACAAAAATGCTTGAAGCTTGATTCTCCTTTGCAGTTTCTCATGAGCTTGCTTTTTTGACTTGACAGAAAATTAAGAACCCCAATTATAAAGGAAAATGGAAGACTCCTTGGATTGATAATCCAGGTATTGTGAAGCATACCTATATAATTTTTTTCATTGAGATGCAGAAATATAAAATAATTTGGACCGCAGGTACAAAAATTTGAAGTTGACATTAAGTGGTTTCCTTTTTCCTATGTCCAGAGTCTGAAGATGACCCTGATGTTTATGTGCTTAAGCCAATTAAGTATGTAGGAATTGGGGTTTGGCAGGTAGGACATAAGTCTCAATCTACTATGCTAGATAGACTGATTATTATGTTGCTCTTGTTATCAATAAACTATATGATTAATGGGGTCAAATAATGCAGGTAAAGGGTGGGTCAGTTTACGACAATGTTTTGATCTGTGATGACCCAGATTATGCAACACAAGTTCTGGAAGAAGTATTTGCAAACAGGGAGGTGTGGCCCTTCTCCTTAAACTTCATTGTTAGATTCTAGATCAATAGCAGTTCCTTATTTGCATATCTTTTCTGTCACTTCAGATTGAAAAAGATGCCTTTGAGGAAGCAGAGAAAGTGAGAAAAGCACGATGTTGAATTGGTTCTTAACGATACTTACTGTTGATTGCAATTTCTTTAGTCTTAGTTGAATTTCATTCCAAGTGATTTTAAATCTTCAAACATCATGCAGGAAGCTCAAAGAGCAAGAGAAGAAGGTGAAAGGAGGAGAAGAGAGCGGGGTTATGATCGACGGTACAGGGATAGATATAAGGACAGATAGAGAAGGGTTTGTACAATTGGCATCACTCCTTTGAAATTTTTCATGATTTCATCTGTTTCTTTTGGTTGTTTGATGATCACCCTTATGATAAAAGTGATAAAGCCTATCATAGGCTTGGGCCAGCCAATCCTTTAATTTTTGAGGAAATTTTGGTCTTCTGTGATTAATTAATTGATTGTGTTGCATTTTTTGTGTATGTAATGGCTGTTCCCCATCAAAGGCTTCTTTACAGACGTGACAAAAGACATTTTTCATATCAAGATTTTATTTTTGTGAAGATGTCATAATAATACAATGAATTTCCTCTGTGGTTGTGTCCAACCAAGATTTTGATTGGAAGCTTTTGGCCTTTTTTCTAAATAATGTTGAATGTACTGCCAATCAGTTGATGGAAACACTTCTTTATTTTAATGGAATTTTATAATAGGAAACTGATGCAGATTGATGATTGTTTTATTTACAAGTTGACCACATTCCATATAGGGAGAGTTTTAGAGAGCTTCCCCCCCCTACGTGGCTCTCTAAAACTCTCCCTATTTTTTGGACTCAAAAGACTTGTATGATTGTTTCAAAGTTTGTCCTAACTTCAAGGTTTAATTTGTTATGCAGGACCGTCGTGATTACATGGATGATTACCATGTAAGCTTCATTCTTTTCTCTACTTATTTTTATTGCCAAATAGAGGTGGTATTCGTCATGACAAGCATATGTTTTTCTTCTACTGCTGAGAGTTCCCAGTAATTTGTTCAACATCCCCAAGTATTCTGAATTATTTTTATTTACAAGTTGACCACATTCCACATAGGTCTATTTTTATTTATTTTTTTCCTCTATGAATATTAATCTTTAGGAAATCCTGAATGTAGTAAGTAAATTCTCTTTTTGGAGGCATCTTATAGCAGACTTACAGTCAAACATATTGGAATCTATTTTGTTTATTATTATTATTTTTTGTATTTTTTTTCCAGAAGAATCTAATTGCTGAAAAACTTTGTTGCTTTACGAAATTGCAAGCTTGTTAAGCTGCTTCATAGAATTTATATCTTGAGAGGAAATTTGAAAGAATGTTGGTGTGGAGCAGTTGGCATTGGCAATGTATTAGTGATGAGTGATTTGGAACACACCTTTCTTGTTAAAAAAAAAAAAAAAAAAAAAAAAAAATTTTTTCATTAGTTGGGATGAAGAATGAGTATGTGAAAACAAATTTATTACAATGGGTCTATTTTGCCTTTGATGTCATGGCCTGTTGTGTGAACACAAATAGAACACTGATACTCAATAATTTCAGCCATTTCTTAGGGAAACAATTATTAATTGCAGTTTTTGTATTTTGTGCAGAAATTTCTACTGAACAAACATGAAATGGAGTTGTTGAAGTTAGAAAACAAGGTTAGGTTTATCCTTGCAGTTGTGAAGGGAGAGATCATTGTAAGTAATAGGAAGAGAGCTGATCTGTTTGTTGAGCTGCAAACAAAAGGTTTCACTCCTTTTCCAAAGAAAACTAAAGCTGTTGAGCCAGAAGTTGCTGGTGCAACTGATGATACAGAAGAAACAGAAGTGAAATCTCCTGCTGACAGCAGTAGTAATGGGGTACAGATAAGTGATTATGAGTATCTACTGGCCATGGCAATTGGAAGCTTGACCATTGAGAAGGTTCAGGAGTTATGCGTTGAAAGGGATGAGGTCAATAAGGAGGTTGATGATTTGAGAAAGGAAACTCCAAAGTCCTTTTGGAGGACAGATCTTGATGCTTTGGAGGGGCAACTCGATGTATGACTGAAAAATTAACAATTCCTTGTGATGATTTGTTTATTTTTCTGTCTTCCTATTTGTTGACTGTTTTTAGTTTTATGTCATTTAGGAGCTACAGAGAAGTGATGTGAGTCAGAGGAGTTAAGAAAGAAAATGAGAGGCAAAGCAAGGGGTGAAGCTGCTATGAAGTCTGCTAGACAAGCACCCAAGAACCCACGGAAGAACAATAATAAGAAGGCAAATAATGCAGAATCTATTGCAGAAGCTGTCTCGTCATCTGTGGCTGCAATGGAAATTGGTAACTGTCAAAAAATATTATGTTTATTATATGGGAATTACTTTTTGTTTGATTTTTGGTTTACTTCTGCTTCATTTACCAGAGAAAGCTCCTGCTAAGGTCTGTTTCTGTTCGTATGTTATATTTTTCCTTCGAAAGGATGAGGTTAAAGAACGATAGAAGTTGCTGCCTATAACCTCGATGCATCTCCTGATCAATCAGCCGGTAAATGCTATATTATTATATTTCATTAGACTATTTATTATGATCTTTACACAACTCAGCTGTAATGTAAGAAAAATTACAGTGGATGATATGGGGATATTGTTTGCAAACCAGTTAATGTATGATCTTGTGTGAGAAATTGTGTTTCTATTATTCTTCTTCATAAAATCAATTATAAGAGAACAAAATACTGTAATGTACATAGATAAAAATTTTCCATGTTACAAGCACCAACTAAAATTTCCACTTGAGATTCAGCAGAACTAATAATTAGTTTCTTGTGAATTTTTCCATGATCTTTTACCGTGATCATTGGGAATGTGTTGGACTGTTTTTTCTGTAAGTATTCCCACAGTAAATTTCTCTTTGTTTTTATCTATAACTAGCCATGGAGACTGAAGTGCCCAAAGCACCAGCCAAGAAGAAAGAACCTAGCAAAAGGGCTGCTGCTGCACAGAAGAGGAAGCCCTTGGCAACTGTTTCGGAGATATCTGATGATGATGATGATGATTATAATGATATTAATGAAATTGATGATGATGATGATGATGAAGATAGTGAGATAGAAGTTGTAGCTACTCCAGAAGCCAGGAAAAAGGGCGGGGGAAAACTGGCTGCAAATGCTAAGGTAGTTAAGGCCCCTGCAGCGGCAAAGAAGAGAGGTGCAGCGAATAAGCAGCAGCCTCAGACATTGGCCCAGAAGCTTTTAACTGACATGTTAAAGCCTGCTGAAAATTCCAGGATTTCACCGGAGAAGAAAGTGAGAAAGATGAGGGCATCTCCATTCAACAAGAAAAGTGGTTCTGTGTTGGGAAGGGTTGGTAAGGTAAATGAAGTGACTGAAAATGAAGAAAATTGGGGTTCTGCTTCTACTTCTGCCAGTACTGAAGAAACTATTGAAGTTGCACCAGCAAGAGCAAGACCTCAAAGGGTGAACCAAGTTAGAAAACAAGGTATGTGTTGAGTGACTCTGAAAGTGAACATGCCACTGAGGATTCTGAATTTGATGAAGTGACTGATGAAAGTGAAAACAAGAAAACAAAAACAAAAAACAAAAATAGCATCACCTCATAAAAAAGCACATTCAGGCAATTTTTTATGCCCAGTTGTGCTTTTGCTTGCATCACCTCATAATAACATCACCATGCTTCTCAAATTCTTTGCTTGCTAATTCCTGTGCTTAATGACCATAAGCCTTTATTATGAACATCGCATTTTTTACCATATAATTAATAAATTGCAATAAAATGTTCGCCAATTTTACTATTATGATTTGGTAGCTTGTAACAAGTGCAGATGCTCTTTGATAACCTTTTTTTGATGCTGAGTAGAGATGAAAATGAAAATGAATTGATAACATGTTGGATTACTGTTTTGGTTGAGTTGGTTGTATTTTCTTTTCTTTGACTTTTCTTCTGAAATGGATGCTGGTGTCTTTATGAAAGTTTATTCTTAATAGCACACTAAATAAGTATGGAATGCTTCAATTAAAAATGCAGGTGCTATGGGCCAGGTAGTTGCCCATCAAAGAGGGTCGCATGGGCTAGAGAATTGATAGACGAAGAAGCAGAACAGTTCTTCATGCATCGTTTCATTGACCCAGATTCACAAAGACCTTGGCTTGCCCAGAGAATGGCCTTGAGGATACCATATTCTGCGTAAAGTTAATGGAAGGAGACCTGCTTATGCTTCCCAGCAACTAATATAAGAGCTGCATAATACGTTTTATTTTTAAGTCTTTGATTGGTCAAGTTATGAGAGAATAGCATGGTGCCTTTTGATGTATGAACTTCCTCTATAGATTGTTTGGCTTATATTTTGTGAACTTCTCCGATCAGCTTGTGTTAAGATTCTTTCAAATAGTGTTTCAAAAAGGGACAGTATCATTTTGAGCAATTCGTGACTGATGGTTTTGTAGAAGCAAGATGGTTTCTCCATTTGAAAAACCAGTTTTAGTTTCTCGGAACAAGTAGTGAGCATTTTATAAACACATGGGTTATGACTTTATGTTAAGTGCCAACTTTGGCATCAACTTTAGCTCTCGTTTGATCTGGCATATGTATTTCATGCAAGACCTACAAGGGTTATGACTTTATGTTAAGTCCCATTTGGTCCATTTCGGTGTAATTTGGTTCACTTAGGTCCACTTTGGTTAATTCGGTCCAATTCAGTCTATTTGGTCCTTTTGGTCTATTTTGGTCCAATTCGGTCCACTTAGGTCCATTCCGTCCATTATAGTTTTAATCATTCGGTTCACTGCAGCCCAATTCGGTCTATTAGGTTCATTCAGTCTATTTTAGTCCACTTCAATCCTATTCGGTCCACTTAGGTCCATTCAGTCCAATTCAGTTTTGGGCTCGAAGTTTTATTTTATTTTTCTTAATTTTTAGGTTGAAAAGCATGAAATTTTATTCTATTTCTGTCAAACTCTTTAGTTTTAGGTTAAAAAATACAAACAAAATAGGTATTGGAAATAAAGATATGGGCCCTAGAAAAGCAATAAAAATAATAAAAATTCAAAAAATTACCTGAAAATTAAAATTTCAACAATATAGGTATAATAATTATATTTGGAAAGAAAAAAAAAATGCTACAATTCTAAAATTATATAATAATTTAAACTTATTGTAATATGTAACATGTATTCCATAGAATGGGGGTGTACAATTTTTTAAAAATCTTCTTGGATATGTTTAAATTAGTCAACTAACTATAATATTTTAAAAAAAAAATCACTATAACAACATATTCTCCATGTATATAAGAAAATATTATAATAATCTAAGTTCAAATTTATCGTTATCGCTCTTCCTGTGTAGAGTGTGTATCCAACCCACCAACACAACCCAACCTAACCCACCATAAGTCTATTTGGGTGGTGTCATGTGTAGTGCATAGGATGTGACTTCAAGGCTTTAGGTGGCACGTAAGGGTCAGTGGAAGCTTGAAATCTTCAATAATGAGTTGATCTATCAATCTGATTGTGGAGAGCTGAATGTTGGGGTCAATTTGGTGAAGAATGGATCAATGATGGATTATAGCTCAATCTCATCGGTTGAATGTGTGAGGACGGTCTCTCTAGGCACGTCAATGTCTTACACCACTAGGGAGACACTTGGAATGCTAAGGGGCGTAGAGACACGTCAATGTGTTTGGTACTATATTTCAAATAACATGTTTTAATGTGTAAAAAAACATTACTCAAATTTTTTTCTTTCTCTTTTGGCACTTAAACTGTACCAGCCTTGTGATTTTATCGTGAATATGAATGCAAATATTTGAATAATATAGCATGATTCGTTGAGATGAGTGGCGTTTGAATTCGTTGAGATGAGGACGGTTACAATATACCGTCTATCAAAGTCTTACATTAAAGCCTGTGTGATAAAGTAAGATGGTTTCAAATTTGAGCTTTTAGACTTGGTGTGGTTCTCTTTAGTCTAAAATTTCATTAAGGTATGTCCTTGCAATATATGGAGACAAATAACCTAATTCATTTAATTTGACTCTTGCAATTTAATTTCAGCATTGTAGTTAGTTTTATGCACAAAATAGGAAACTTGAGTTCATTGTTATATCCGTCGTGACTTTTTCCACCTATACGTTTATATTTAAAGCAATAAGTTATAAAAATACCCCTTTTCACCTGCCTGTTGAAATTAGTTCCCAACTTGGGATTAAAAAAAAAAAATTCCCCCAGTGGAAGTCGACCATCTTATAGTCGATTTCCACTGGGGGTTTTTTTTTTGGTTTTTGGCACCTACTCGTGCAGAAAAAAAAATCCCCAGTGGAAGTCGACCATCTTATAGTCGATTTCCATACCAAATCGACTCTGAGAGAGTCGATTTCCATAGGAAATCGACTATCAGGGAGTCGATTTCTACTGGGGGTTTTTTTTTTTTTTTGGCACCTACTCGTGCAGCAGTAAACCATAATTGGTTTCCCTTCCCCTGCAGCAGTAAACTAGATGCAGAACACATAACATGAGCAACGGTAAACAAGTAAATACAAGCATATGATACTGGTAAATGGCTCGTACATCATATGCAAACAGCTGGATTCAAACAGTTACTATTCATACCCATTATAGGTTCTCTATTAACGGACAAAAAACATTCAATACTAGCTATCATCGCTTCAAAGGAGGGCCCTGTCGTTGAATTTGCCAAAGTAGTAGCTACTAATGCCAAAGTAATATAATTGCTGGCATTATAGGCAAAAGCTGCACAACGCAACTATAGTAACAAGTACAATGGACAGCAAATAATTCAATTACAACAACATTCAACAATAACCAAAATAACAACTAATAAATACAACATAGTCTCCATATTTGCCTACCACTTGTCCATACTAAACCATACTGATACAACATACTCTACATAGTCACCAAGCACTTCTCCATACTGATACAACAGATTCTACATAGTCACCTAGCACTTGTCAATACAGAAGATAACCACAAGTCCCACGTACAATGTCACTTAGCAAAATCGAGTTTCCGCTTGCCTGCCAAAAATTAAAATACGGTCATTAGTTTCCAAATGCAAAGAACTATAAGAAAATGAAATTCTGAATATATTATATAAAAACAGTGAGGGCACTTGCCTAGTTTATAGCAGTACCACTTGTCGATGCCCCACGGGAATTGGGACAACTTCTACGGTTATGCCCCTCTTGATGACACAGTCCGCATCGTTGCCTCGGTTGAGTCTCCCTCAAGTCCGGATCTTCCCTCCGGCTTCCCCGTTCTCGCCGTACCCCATCCATTTCATTCCTTATTCTTGACTTCACAGGACGACCTATGCCCCGTAACAGCAGTGGATCAGGCACCCATCGTGGTCCGGAAACGTCCCTCCACTCAGACTCTGACTTTGGTACCACAAAATTATGTGAATATGTGAGAATGGCGTTGTTCAAACTGTAACATGGGTCAATATAGTTGGTCGCATTGAGATGCAGACCTTGAAGAACTTTAATTGCATGTGAACAAGGGATCTTCAAGTTTTGCCACTTTCTGCAACCACATATTCTAGCAAATATGCGCACGTCATGACTGTGGTTTCCCCCTCCACCTCTATGGTCATTGTACGGGGTAACCACCTGATATACACCCTCTGCATGATTAAAATTCCTCACAGTGTGTCCTGCAATTTTCTGCTCATTTCTGCTATAGATCTCCATTGCATAATCACTCCACAGCTTACCTCGAGAGAGATCAGAAGTAATTTGTTTATGTCGATCGTGGAAATATGCAACAAGTTTGCACCAAGTGAAATGAACCATTGCAGCAATGGGCAAACCGCGGGCACCTTTAAGTACCCCATTAAAGCACTCGGAGATATTGGTTGTCATTGCCCCGTAACGTCTTCCACCATCATGTGATTGGGTCCATTTCTCCACTTCCTCACTCACTAGATATGTGTACGGCATTTAACGTTCAATCCGCGTATCAGTAGGGTCTACACCCCTCAATAAATTAATCTCGGCCTCCTTAATGGTTTGCATTATGGACTTAAATTTAGCTTCATTACTCGCATATCCAGCTTTCAAGGCCAATGCCTTTAGAATCGGGTTATCAAAGTGTCTGTTGAAGTTGCTAGCAACATGTCGAAGGCAATATCGGTGATATACCTGTTCTCTTCCGTCCTCACGTCTAGGCCACTCTCGAATGGCACATTTGATACCTTTATGTCGGTCAGAAATAATACAAATGCCATCGTTAGGTATGACATGCTCTATGGAAGTCCTGAGACACTCTAAAAACCACCCCCAACTAGCCCCTGACTCCTTGTTCACAACAGCGAAGGCGAGAGGCAAAACCTTTTGGTTAGCATCCGTTGCCATTGCAATCATCAATACCCCTTTGTATTTACCATACAGATGAGTCCCGTCAATACTAATCACTGGCCTGCAATATTGGAATGCAGCAATGCATGGAGCGAATGCCCAATATACATAGCGTAGTAACGTAGTACCTTCGTCTGGCCTAGGTATGGTGTGATAGCTGTACTGGGTACCTGAGTCCTCATCCAAGTATGCCAACAACAACTTTCGCAACTTTTGGTAAGACTCCTCCCAATCCCCAAATATCTTAGCAATTGCCTTTTGTTTTGCGTCCCATACTTTATAGTAAGAAAGCTCATGATTATACTTAGTACGTATGATCTCCCATAGCTCATCAATACGTGCAGTGTGATTTTTTTGCAATTTTCCCACAATTTCTGATGCAACAAAATGCGAATCCATCATTCTACCATCTCTTTTTAGGCCAAAGGGTATACAAGTGTGTGGACCCACATAAGACGTAACCATCCACATACCATTGAATTTAGTCTTCATGTATGCCCCAACATACCACTTGCAGTTGTCATCAACACATGCGGCGCACAATTTCGTTTTGGTCGACCTCCGGATTATAAAATTTCTATTATCATTTGCTGCGTATATTATCAATACATGCTTCACCGCATCTTTATTTGCAAAAGTCAACTCTTTAGAAAAATGCATCCCATCTTCCCAAGTAGAGACAAATGGTATCTGAAGACGTGAAAGATCAACCATATCTTCCCAAGTATTTGAGTAGAATGACTCAGCAGGAGTTCTGTAGCCAGTGGTCGTATTTCTATTATGCTGGACACCAATATCATCATTTGCATCACCTTCATCATGGTCCTCCATATTTTCCTCTTCAAAATTGGGAACGACTTCATGTTCATCCACATCGTTCTCAAAGTCGCCTTGCTCAATCCTCTCTTCGTACTCATCCACAACCTCAACATTTTCACCATCATTCGCAACATGATCTTCGTCTTCGTCTTCCTCCTCTAAATGTGTCTCTTCACGATAGAGGGTTTCACTAGTATTAGCAACATGATCTTGAGATGGGAGCGTATAACCTCCCATCGTATACCCTTGTGCAGTATATCCTCCCATCGTATACCCTCCCATTGTAGTGCATCCATCATCTAGGGCTGTAAATTGCAAAGCCGTAGTTGTTTCTTGCACCACCTCAGTAGTGTTATCTGCAGGCGCCTCCAAACTTACATACAACTCAACAGCATTTACTTGGGGCATTTTCTGGATCCTATTAAACATCATCTTTACATGTTTATCTTCTTTGATCGCCATATACCCATAATTTATCCGTTCATGAAGGACTTCTTGTGGGTAACGATAAATAATCTTGATGTCATACCAAGCAGGATTCAATTTCAATTCGTCCATTATTTTCCTCTTCAAATCATTCAACGTCTTCAACTTACGACGTAACATCATGTAGTAGCATTCGATACCCTCCCCTCTAAATGGGAATCCGTCAATCCCTTCAGGATTGTGAAGGGGTCCACCGAAGTATACATTTATATCAATCTTCTTCAAAGATTGTGAACCTATTAGAGAGCCAAGCCAAGGAAATTTATGTTAGTGACATATTTTATCTCTTTCATTTATGTTCAAATTACAAAACCTTTTCTATCTACTCAAAGTACAAAAATTACAAGGGATCTAAAAGTGTAACAATTGCATATACTCACCCCACATCACATACAAACACACTCAATCATTATAATTTCGTACTCAAACAAATAAAAAAACTAAAAACAAAACTCACCCCCATTACAAATTTTAAACTCAGCTCTAACAAAAATATAAATAAAAATATCATCATTCCAGTGCTACGGAAATTAATGGCATACCCTATTACACTACTATTAATGAAATAACATAGAGCAGGGTTCATCAGACAAAAGAAAAAAAAAAAAAAAAAACCACTAATGTGAATATGATCATGATCAATCAAATTAGGCATATCATCTAATTTGAAAATCAAGGCATTAATATACAGTGAAATATACTAGATATGATATACAAACTCAAATTTTGACTCTGAATCATAAAAATCATACAATAAAAAATCCGTCATGACAGTAAATTTGTTTCGGATCAGCTAATATGTCATCCAGAAAATGGAAAAATGCTAGCTGCTTAATTAGGTGCAACTGGACCGGTGACCCAATTATTTTCATAGCTTTTACTGTATTCAATAATGTCTTTCTCATGGTTGGAATTTCATAAAAGTTGGAGGTTGCACAATTCTTTGAACCTGTTTCTTTTTTCTTCCCTTTTGTGTCTATTATTTATATATTTATATAAATATATAGTTGTATAAATATATAAATATAAATATATAGTTGTATAGATATATAAATATAAATATATACATATATTTATATTTATATAAATATATAAATATAAATCTATATATATATATATTTATATTTGCATTTAGTTGTGTAAATATATAAATATAAATATATTTATATAAATATATAGTTGTATAAATATATAAATATATAAATATATAGTTGTATAAATATATAAATATAAATATATAGTTGTATAGATATATAAATATAAATATATAAATATAAATATATAGTTGTATAAATATATACATATATTTATATTTATATAAATATATACATATATTTATATTATAAATATATACATATATTTATATTTATATAAATATATACATATATTTATATTTATATAAATATATAAATATATATATATAAATATAAATCTATATATTTATATAAATATATATATATAAATATAAATCTATATATTTATATAAATATATATATATTTATATTTGCATTTAGTTGTGTAAATATATAAATATAAATATATTTATATAAATATATAGTTGTATAAATATATAAATATATTTCTATAAATATATAAATATAAATAAAAATAAAAATATATATATAAATATTTAAACATATAGTTGTATAAATATAAATATATATACATATTTAAACAACCAACTAATATACATAAGGAGCCCTGCTTGGGCTTCCAGGCCGGTTACTCAAAAAAAAAAAAACTAATATTATGAAACAAATATACATATTTAATACAAACAAATATCTTATCAGGAAACAAATATAAATATTTAATACAAACAAATATTTTATCAAGAAATGGCATGACAAATTCAATGCAAGCAACACTTTTTAAAGCAGCTATATACACTAAACAACCAACTAGATAGTGAGGAGGAGACCCTTACTTGACATGAGGATGAGCAAATATACTGTTGAGATTGTATGAGAGTGAGAGGAGCAATGTTTTGCTGCTGATGTATGAGAGTTTATGAGAGTTGTATGATGTTTTGTGAGAGTTGTTGAGAGAGAGGTTTTGTGATAGAAGTTTCTGAAGGTGTGAGTTGTGTGAGGCAGTCAAAATATTTTCTGAGAGTTGTGTGAGAGGTTGTGTGAGAGTTTTTTATTACTGACCAATCACCCAAAAATAAAACACGGATATGACCAATGCCAAAACAGTGCTGGTCAGACTTTTCTTTATAAGCTTTGCACATTCAAAATAAACACAGTAAGCTGGTCAGATATTCTCTGCACGCCCAAAAGAGACCAAAAACAAAACACTGTAGGCTGGTCAGCTTTGCACGTTCAAAATAAACATTGACATGACCAATCACTACACAGCCCAAAAGAGACCAAACTGGCTGACCTGGTCAGCCACTCAAAAACAAAATAAACATTGACATGACCAATCACTACACAGCCCAAAAGAGACCAAAAACAAAACACTAGGCTGGTCAGCCACTCAAAAACACAGACATGATGGTAGTCAGCTATTCTCTGCACGCAAAAGACAAAAAACATGGACGACCAAGACGTGAGGGGGTGGTATGAACGTGTAAAAATCAAGTCTTAGAGACTCGATTTTACTTTCAGTAAATCGAGTGTCTGATACTCGATTTCTACGTGTTCTCCACGTAGAAATCGAGTCTCAGACACTCGATTTCTACGTGAAAATCGAGTCTCAGACACTCGATTTCCGCATGTAGTCCACGTGGATTTTTGGCATGGAAAACCAGGTAAACCGAGCCTTAGAGGCTCAATTTAGAGCCTCTAAATCGACCCTCTAAGGCTCGAGTTGTTACAATCCTAAATTCTTTACAAACGGGGCCAACTAACTGAATAGTTAGTTTTTTAATGCTAGTTTCCTACAATCTCCTAAAAATATATATACTAGAATCTCATTCTTACTATTGCAAACGAAGAAATTGCCTCAAAACATTCGCAAAAACACGGTTTAGGGACAGAGTGCGTTTGCTAACACATTACAAATACATTACTCAAAATCATGTTTTCCACAAAAATGAAAATCTCTATGAAGAAGAAATGTGGCAGTAATAAAAGGGTCTGAAACAATCAGAAAGAGGGTCAGGTTCAGGCGAGTGATACTGGCTAAGTTCGATATTGCAAGGTCTGTAAAAAGAAACTGATTGGATCGTGGTATTAGATCCAACCAAGAAGCTGTACCTTGCGTATTTCACTTCCTTATCTTTGCTTCAAAACAAGAAACACACACACAGACATAACGAAATGAAAAAACTACAGAATGAAAAAAACATAGATTGTAGAACATGTTTTTTTTTTTTTTTTTTTTTTTTTTTTTTTTTTTTGGGCTAAGAAACATAGATTTTGGTACTAACATATGTAGTTGCTGCGTGTGTTTCTCTATCCGAGAGTTAGAGGCATTTATATAGATAGGGTTAAGTGAACCGAAGATTAGGGTTTTGCAAGGGGAGAGAAGTAATGAGTGGTCTTTTTGTCATTTGGGCATGGGCCGGTTTGTCTTTGTCCTAACCCAAATCAGCGGGAGGGCTCTGCTTCGTATGATACTAAAGGCCCACCAGATTATAACAAGAAAGACACAACTTTAGTTGGATAATTTTTCTTTTCTTTTTTTCTTTTTTTTTTTTTTTGCATTTTTATTCTATTTTTTTCCAATAAATTAATGAAGATAACAATTATTTCACCCAAAGTCACCATGTTTCTAACCTTAATATTTACAAAGTACATAGAGTGTCTTCAAATTAAGATATCAGGCTAATATAGTTACTGTGATGATGTATAAAATTTATGTTGAGAAAAGAATATTAAAGAACCTCACCATCTATGATAAGATTAAGGGCACTTTTTAATCAAAATATTAGGCTCCCACCTAATATGTTAATAAAAATAATTAAGGATGCTGATAAAAATCACGCAGTCTATTTTAAAAGTAACAACAATAATAAAAATTAAGTAAAACTAATACATAAAGGATGTTGAAAAATATGTAAATATGTAATATCCTAAAATGCTGTTAAATCTTGGCATAGCATGTTTTGCATTCACTGCTAGCCGATTTGGTGTGGGAGAGGACAGTAATGTTCAGACAATTTTATTGAGAAAAGAAACAGAGAGAGAGAGAGGCCTGAGAAATGAGAATTACTTTTCTTCTTTTTTTGGTTTTATTTTTTGGAAAAATATGAAATTATGAATTGCTTTTTGGTTAGTGGTTGCTCAAGTAATGAACAGAAAGATTTTCGTGTCCTCTCATTTGTGGTCTGTCTTCGAAGCATAAAGATAGCAATTTCTACATTGGCCCATTTACTTCTGTAATCCCCAACCTATTTGTTTCCCTTGGCTTTGGGAAACATCTACATCAGTCCTTAAGAAAAAAAAAACCAACCTCATGTTTCTGGTCTGTTTCCAATAGTTGCAGATTCCACCAATAAGGCAATAAAAAAACATTCCCATGTTTTAAAAAGAGAATGGACATCCATTTGATCTCTAATTTTGCAGATGTAACATAACAGTTTTCTTCATTGTCTATAAGATTTTTATGAAGGACAATCAAGTATTAAACTTGTCCACAAAATCTCTCACACTCACCGGCAATTCAACAAAGTGTTAATTAACATTTCTAGATGCATTTCAGGAAATCAAGAGCTTGTTCTTAGTATTTCAAGAGCTTGTTCTTAGTATTTCTTTTTTCAACTATTTTCCTTAGTCCGAATTTGCCTTAATCAAGAATTTCTGGTTATTTCTGTATGTTTAATGGCTTATTCCTCCAAAAACAGTTTAATAAGTTAGTTTCAAGAAAACTAACTAATTATTTACCTACAAATGATAAGATCAATAGCAATCCATTTCATCCTATTTCTAAATCAATTCAATGCATTTCTTCTTCTTATCATCAAAATTGTTAAGAACACAAATGCCCAATTTATTAGTTTTTCAAGCACAAGTCAAAAGATCGATTCAATGCACATTTTTTGTGACAGTATTGTATTTATGTATCCAACTAATATGCCAATAAGCTCAGTGTAAAATAGACCATTGGTCAAGTAAGTTGGGAAATTCTAGCACATAAAAATATATATACTAGAATCTCATTCTCACTATTGCAAACGAAGAAATTGCCTCAGAACATTCGTAAAAACACGGTTTAGGGACAGAGTGCGTTTGCTAACACATTACAAATACATCTCACAAAATCAAGTTTGTTCACAAAAATGAAAATCTCTATAAAGAGAAAATGTGCCAGTAATAAAAGGGTCTGAACAATCAAATAGAGGGTCAAGTTCAGGCGAGTGATACTGGCTAAGTTGAATATTGCAAGGTCTGTAAAAAGAAATTGATTGGATCGTGGTATTAGATCCAACCAAGAAGCTGTACCTTGCGTATTTCACTTCCTTATTTTTGCTTCAAAACAAGAAACACACACACACACACACATAACACGAAATGAAAAAACTACAGAATGAAAAAAACATAGATTGTAGTACATGTTTTTTTTTTTTTTTTTTTTGCTAAGAAACATAGATTGTGATACTAACGTATGTAGTTGCTGCGTGCCTGCGTGTGTTTCTCTATCTGAGAGTGTATTTATATAGATAGGGTTAAGTGAACCGAAGATTAGGGTTTTGCAAGGGGAGAGGAGTAATGAGCGATCTTTTTGTCATTTGGGCATGGGCTGGTTTGTCTTTGTCCTAACCCAAATCAGCGGGAGGGCTCTGCTTCGTATGATACTAAAGGCCCACCAGATTATAACAAGAAAGACACAACTTTAGTTGGGTACTTTTTTTTTTTTTTTTTTTTTTTTTTTGCATCTGTATTCTATTTTTTTTGGGGACAAAGTTTAGCTACAAAATTAGTTGTAGCCTTAGGTTACAAACTTACTTAATATCTTTTTATTGGATGTGAATTTTGACAAATCCACCATTAGATTACATCTTCTTTTTATATCCTCCATGCTTGCAAAATTTCAAGAAAATTAAAGATCAATAGCTATGTCATCAATAAATTTTTTAAATTACAAGTTTTTGTAATTTAAAATTATGCACAAAATATAAACTTATAGATCATATAGTAAATGATATCTGATTGACACAAAATTTAACATATGTATTAAGGGCGTAAAGAACATGCAATTCAACGGTTAGATTTTCAAAATATGTTGTAGTATTTATTTTATTGAGTTTGTAGCCTTAAGCTACAACCAATTTTGTAGCTAAACTTTGTCCTTTTTTTTTCCCAATAAATCAATGAAAATAACAATTATTTCACCCAAAGTCACCATGTTTCTAACCTCAATATTTACAAGTACATAGTGTGTCTTCAAATTAAGATACCAGGCTAATATATTTACTGTGATGATGTATAAAATCTATGTTGAGAAAAGAAAATAAAAGAACCTCACCATCTATGATAAGAGTAAGGGCACTTGTTAATCAAAATATTAGGCTCCCACCTAATGCAAAAAAAAAGAAAAAAAAAGAAAAAAGAAAAGAGATGGACAATTTAATATGAGGTCAAGAAAAATGAATGCAGTCTAAATTGCATAGAAACAAAAAAGAGAGAGATGTATTCCTACAAGGCTACAAATAACAAGATATAGTTCCACTATTGTTCATCATCCCTGAATCAATGGTCCACATTGAGGGCCAACTTCCCGTTATAAATATTGTACCATAAAACATTAAAAACTGAAAATTCATATTATCTAGATGCTTATTGTTTCTAAGAGATTAGGACAAGGTAGGGTACAACCAAACAACCATGAGTTGGTATAATGTATTTGTGTCCTATTTGAATCATGATGCCAAGGAAGAGCATTGAAAATAACTATTGCATTGTCATTTGATGAATTTCTCACACTAGAAATTATGTGCACTAAAATAAAAATTAAAACCATATTTGTCTTTTTATAAACAATACGTGTGCACATTGAAATTACATGAGACACATTGGTAGAAAAACTCTTCATCGCAGGGACTGTCACATCAGTGAAATGCATGGTAATCTTTAGTTTTCTAAATGATAGTAAGGGGGTGTGAGTGAAGGTCAAATGTGTAAGAAACTCCAATTTAAAGTTCGGATATTTCCCAAGAATACATTTCGAATGAGTAGGATAACTATGATATGCACAATAGTAGAACTATTGTTTTGGGTCTCTTTCTTCTTCACATATATCACAATAATATTCACCAGAGTCATCTTCAACAGCATAACTAAGAATAAAGGGATGCTCATGTTGTTTGTATCTTGCAATAAGTGGTAGTGTAGCACATTTAAAGTCTACTGCAAATTCACAAGCGATACAACAGAATCCTTGGGACCTTTCAAATTTACAACTACTACAGTTCTAACCATATCTTGTGCTAGAGAGTAAGAATATCCAAGATCAAACTACATTGAACATCGAGATCAAAATTGCATTTAGTACACTTATAGGTGAAGCCATTGCAAAGCTGGCCACAGGCATCACACCAAAACAACATAGACCTGCAAGGTGCCTTTGGGAAGAGATTAAGTAAGTGCCGATGAAGAGGGTGTCACTTTTTTCTAGGTAATTCAATACAAGATTTATGAAGAAAGAAACTACACTTGACGCAATTGTAAAATGGAGGGAGAATGGCTCGTAAACACCCGTCGCATTGTTTGTTATTCTCAACCTTATCAATAAGCTTTATGTCATGTTCATGACTGAAGTGTTTGATTTCTTTGGCAATTTCAATTCTATCCCCACCTACAATGATTTTTTTGACTATGTAAGTTGTTGAGTCATTAGATTCATTGAGCTCCGAATCTTCATTTTCCGACTCACTGGACTCTCCATCTTTAAGTTCCATCAAATTTATGTCCTCCCTATTTTCCTCATCCATAGCATAATCAAGATGGTCAACCAAATCGCAACTCAAGCAATAGTAAAACCCATAGTCTGTGTCTACTTTTTGGACACAAAGTTGACAAAATTAGGAAACAGATTGATGGACTTCAAGGGAAGAATAAGTGAGATGGAGGAGGTGGTCGTGACGTATAGCTTTCACACTACGTGGGTAAGAAGTGCAACTTTTATGAATACAAAAATTGCATGGGACACAAAGATAGGGCATATTACCTTCTTTGCCACAAAGGTCGCAAGTGAACTTCATCGACCTCCAAATGCGAGTTAATGGGTGCTCATGGACTTCAGATTCTATGGTGAGCGGTAAAGAAGCACATTTGTTGTGAAGGTTAAAGTTGCAATAAGAACAACCATAAGTGTATTGCCCATGATATTGTTTGCAAACTTAGCATTTGCTATATTTTTTGTCCTTAAAAAAATTCATTTCGTTAAAGAGAATAAGAGGGTGTTTTGGCTCCTATCAAAAAAAAAAAAAAGAGGGTGTTTTGGATGCAAGGGATGTTGCAACTCACGGGGTAGTTCGGCACATGATTTATGATGGTAGAATCTTTCACATTTTATACAATTGTAGCTAGGACCCAATATTAGTTCGTTGCATGCCCAATAACGAGTTCCTCCTCTCTCGTCTTCATTGAAGACCAATGGATGCTCATCGTGGCAAAAATGTTGAATTTCCATCTCTATCACATGAACATATAAGAAGAACACCCAATTTATTTAGAAAATGAGAAATTTATAGAACACAAGGTGGTATCCTAAATCCAAACCCAAATCCAAATATAGATCAAAGAGGTTTAAAAATTGAAGATGGCCACATACCCTTTATAGATTACGGCAGCACACGTCAAACTCTACTCACAAAAGTCTTCAATAATCTCCGCTGCTAGTGGATTTGGTAAAATCCATATCCAACCCAGAAGCTTTAACTTGCCTTTTTCACTTCCTTATTTTTGTTTCAAAATAAGAAACACATGATTAAAAAAAAAAAAAAAAACTCTCCTTTGAAAGAGTGAGAAGAAATTCTTTATTTTTTTTCACATCCCATTTTTGTTACTTTCTAATGCTAATGCATCTTGCGAGAAGGTATTATGTGTTAAAGAAATGCCCAGGAAACAAAGACCAAGACCAATATCATAAAGCTCATTGATTTGGAGTTTCAGTAGCGCTCTGTTTATTTCACTGGAAAACCTTTTGTAAAGATAATTTTCCACATTTTCCAATGTTTGGTAGCACAAAAAAAAACCTGGTCAATGGAAAACTATCTTTGGTTAACGGAAAACTCTAATAAAAATAAGGCTTATTTTCTGTAGGTTGTTTTCCAATTTTTTTTTTGGAAAACAATCTCTCTCTCACGCGTTGCATCTCCTATAAATATTATTTTCGTCTATAGCTGTGGGAAACATAATTTTTTGGTGCTTTCTCTCTCTCATGGTAAGTTTTCTCACTTTTTCTCTCCTCCCTTTACTTTTTCTCTCCTCACACTCTCACTGTCACTAACTCTGGTCTCTCCTCTTCCCATAGATCTCTCTCTCTATCTCTCTTCTCTCTTTTCTCCATGTTTCTCTTCCCCTCTGTAACACAATTCTCTGATTAGATTTTTTTTTTCTCTTCACTGATCGGTCAATAGCTCCGACTTGCAAAGGAGAACAAATTTGCAGTGGCAATTATTTCATTCCTCTCTACCAAAATCCTAATTCTTTGCTTTGAATTTCAAGCTCGATTTTCTTTTTTCTCTAAGAAATTTTCAGTTTGATGGATTCCAGACAGAAATTACTTCTTTTTCGTACATAAAGTGCACAAAAATAAAATAAAATAAAAGAAGAAGAAGAAAGAATGAATGAAGTAAAAGATGAAAATTTTAAACATAGTACCTATATTGCTCTAAATTGCTTTTACATGGGACAATCTTTATCGTGGACTAATAATATTGTTATATAATAAATGATAATTGTTTAGGAGAATTGTATTTGTTGGCAAATACTATGCAGTGATGATATATTATACAGTACTTTATGTAAATACATAATTTAAAGTAATATTAAAGACTTGTGATTGACCATAGTAGACAATTAGTATACCAACAAAAAAAGTAGACAATTAAAAGTTATTGTTATTTATACTTATTGAACATGTATTCCCTATCAAATTTATATATATATATATATATATATATATATATATATATAGACAAAGAGAGAGAGAGAGAGAGAGAGAGAGAGAGAGAGAGAGAGAGAGAGAGAGAGAGAAATGGTTGATATATGTGTGTGTGTGTGTGCATGTACGTTACTATCTATATATATGAGCAAGATGAGTGGTAGAGATCAAGGTCATTACCAAACACTGAAAAATGAGACAATTTTCTAAAAAATGCTCTTTGAAAAATGAGTCATTTTCCAAAAAACGTCAATGTTGAAACAAACAGAGCAATACATGACCACATAGTCAATCTTGCCCTATGAGAGTTGTTGAGTCTATCGGTCAATAAGCTCTTAAAATAGGCAGTCACACCACGCATTAAAAAAGAATAATAATAATAAATAAATTTTTTTATAAAATAGTTGACTAGGTGTAAACTTTAAGAATTGGGGTATTTACTAGGGGTGAGCAAAACGTTACCGAAGCCGACCCGACCGACCGGTGCCGACGACACTGTCTTGACACTAGCGCCGACCGAATGAGCAGAGGCCGGCATTCGGAGGACAAAGCCCATTCCGATGCCGGTGCGGTGCAGTCACTGGAGTTGGAAATCTGAAACCAATCTAAGCGAAACCAAACTAATACCAATATACCAGTATTCGTTTCTCCCTAAGTTTGGATACAACATCGTTTCAAAGGTTCTGATTTTTTTTTTTTTAATAAAACAACGTTGTATGGGTGTTATTAAAAAAAAAAAAAAGCAAAACGATGCCGTTTTATACTAGGTTTTCAGATTCTCTAGGGGTATAAATTCATTCTTTTGTCTCAGAATCCTTTAACTCTCTCTCTCACTCTCGCCTCTTGCCTGACGCAGCAACGCCTCACTTGAGCTCTCGCCGTTGCTCACCAGTCACGGTAAACCAAAGGTAAGCCTCTGCAAAATCCTTTAACTCTCTCTTTCGTGTTTTGTCTTCGTGATTTCATTGACTTGTCTTTGTGTTTTGTTTGTCTTCGTGTTTTTTTCTTTTCATTTGTTTGGGAAAGCATGAATGATTAAGTTGGTTTGATTAAGTTTGGGAAAGCATGAATGTCTTCGTGTTTTTTTTTATTTATTTTTTTTTTTATGAAGTTGGTTTGATTAAGTTAAGGTTGTGATTTTTATATAAAAATTTAATAGTGGAAACTGGAAAGACTATTATATTATATAGTCTAATACTTAATTACTTAGCCAGTTAGCCCCCCAAAAAATAATAAAATAAAAAATAAAAAATGCTATACTCTAAAATGTCTTACTGTCTTTAATAAATTAATATGTCTTAGGGTTATAACTAACTTACTTTAATATGTATTAACTTACTTTAGTCTAGGGATGGAGGCATTAATTGACCAGGGGGGCAATGGTCCCCCCTAAATTAAAAAAAAAAAAAATATATATATATATATATATATATATATATATATATATTAGTATATATATATGCATTAAATTTAGTAATTTTGTTCTATAAAATTACATTTTGCCCCTTTAACAATATCTTTGATTCTTTTTAGAGTATGGTTACAGTTACAAACTTATCTATAACATTTTTATATACTGTTGAGGTACAAATTCTTATTAGTTCGCATCTGAGCCTATCACTTACATCACTTTTTTACTTACCAATAATCACTCACTATATCAAAAATATACCTCTAGCACTTTCCTCATTTTAAAGGCCATTAAAAAATTTATAAATCTAAAATTTAAAACAACATATACTAGCCCAAAAACATTTGTGCAACAACAAAAATCACCAATAGCAAAGCTAAAAAAATTAAGTCCAATTAACCAATTTTACTCAAACAAACAACTGGCCCTTTAAAAAGTTTTAAATAAAATAATTTTTCCTTTACCCAGCAAGCGCACACATCAAAAACTCATAAAAAAAATAAAATAAAAAATAAAAACTCAGCAGCTTCTTAGCCGCTGAGCTAAAGGTCAAAGTCACCCCTCTTAACTCAAAATCTTGGCTCCGTCTCTGCTTTAGTCCCACTTACTTTAATATGTCTTAAGTAACTTACATTAATATGTGTCACAGTCTACTAAGTACTACTAACCCTTTTTTTTTTCTTTTCTTTTTTTCCTTCAGCATTTTAATTTTCGAGGGAGATAGAGATTGAGAGAGTTCTCGCTTTCAATCCTTCACCGAGAGGTAATCACTAATCACCCACTATATTCAACATTTTGATTTTAAATTTTTAGTACTTAGTAACAGTTGCTTTAAGTTTTTATATATATATATATATATATATATATATATATATATATATATATATATATATATAATTAGCTTTTATTTTATATTTATTCAATATAAATATAAAATAAAAGCTAATTCTCTAGTTCTGAATTGTTGTTAATATTAGTGACATGAATTGTTGAGTAATGACTAATGATTGTTAGTCTGTTATTGTTGCCTTGTTGTAACTAAACTGATTAGTTATTGCTATTATTGGATCTAGTTGTGACATTCATTGATTGAGAGTGAGCTATTTGATATTGTATTTGCTGGAAAAATTATAGTTTGATATTGTTGTGGAAACTTTGTTTTTTGTTGGTTGGAAATTTTTTTATTAGATGGATGTCGATGCTCCACCTGGATTTGGTGCCCTTGGGGACCCTAACCCACCTCCTCCTAGTCCTGGTAGTGCTAACCCTAATCCACTTAAACCTACAGCACCAATTGGATTTGGTGCATCACTTCCCCCACTATCACCTAAACAAGGTGGTAAGGACCCGTCTATAGTATGACAACACTTCATTAAATTGGCTGGTTTTGATCCCAATAATTATATGTCTGAATGCAAGTATTGTAACAATCAATATAAATGTCATGGTAAGAAAAATGGTACTTCGGGCATGTTGCAACACATGAAGGTGTGTAAGAAGTGGCCTTTTCCCCGTGATGATAAGCAAAAAATTTTGTCTTTCCAAGCCAAGAGAGAAGGGGAAAATGGTTCAAATGTGTTAGTGGTTGCAAACTATAGTGAAGAGAGGATAAGGTTGGCATTGGCAAGGATGATCGTTATTGATGAATTGCCTTTTAAATTTGTGGAGCGTCAAGGTTTTCAAGAATTTTTGGAAATAATTGAGCCTAGGTTTCCTATTCCCCATCGCACTACCATTGCAAGGGCTTGTATGAAGATTTATTCTAGTGAGGTGGATATTTTGAGAAGGGCTTCTGTTGGGCAACGGGTTTGTGTGACAACGAATACTTGGACATCCATACAAAACTTGAACTACATGGTAGTCACTGCACACTTCATTGATGGGGATTAGACTTACCAAAAGAAAATCTTGAACTTTTTCCCTATAGCTAATCACAAAGGGAACACCATAGGTAGAGCAGTTGAGTCATGTTTGTTGAAGTGGGGTATAGACCGGTTGTTTACAATTACCACAGACAATGCTAGTTCTAATGATGTGGCAATTGATTATGTGAAGAAGAAAACAAAAGAAAGAGATAGTAGCATGTTGGGTGGTGAGTTCATGCATATGTGTTGTTGTGCACATATCTTGAATTTGATAGTGCAAAGCGGGTTGAAGTCCATTCATGAATCAATTGCCAAAGCTCGGAATGTGGTGCAATATGTGAGAGCCTCTCTCGCAAGGTTTGAGAAGTTTCAAGAATGTGTTGAAAATGAGAAAATCAAAGCCAAATATTTGTTGTCCCTTGATGTGCCATCAAGGTGGAATTACAATTATCTCATGTTAGATTTTGCTTTGAAATTTGTGAGAGCATTTCATAGGTTGGAAGAGGAGGATGAGCATTACAAACTTTATTTTTGTGAAGCGAATGGGAATGGAAAAAAGCCCATTGGTCCTCTTAATTATCTTGATTGGAAAAATGTCAAGACCTTTGTGAAATTTCTTGGCATATTTTATGAGGCGATACTTAGATTTTCTGGGTCCTTGTTTGTCACTTCTAATACATACTTCCATGAGCTAATTAGCATTGAAGATCAATTGCAACAGCTGTGAAGTGTTGATGGGGATCCACTTTTGAGGAGTATGGCAGTAGAGATGAAAAAATATATATGATAAGTATTGGGGAAGTATAGATAATATCAATTTGATACTTTTTTTTGCTGTTGTTCTTGACCCAAGGTATAGATTGAAGTATGTAAAGTTTTGGTTTAGGGAGTGGTATGGAAAGGACAAGGGGGATGCGATGAGCTCTAAGGTTCGGGATGCATTGAAGAGGTTGTATGTGGAGAGAGTGGGTCAAAATGGAACTTCAAGTTCTAGTAGTAGTGGTAGTGGTAGTGATGCTTCATTGTCTAGGGACTCCAGGCCAAGTGTTGGTAATACTTCATTGCCTAATCGCATTAAAAGCTATAATAATAGGTTTAAGCAACACTTGGTAGACGAGGACAGTGTGGAAAGCAAATCTGAGTTGGATAGGTATTTGTTGGAATCTTTTGAGGACCATGATGTGGAAGATTTTGACATCTTGATGTGGTGGGAAATGAATTCTTCTAGATATCGAGTCCTTTCCCAAATTGCCCGTGATGTGTTGGCTATTCCTGTCTCTACAGTTGCATCAGAGTTTGCTTTTAGTACGCGCGCGGGGGGGGGGGGGGGAGGCGTGTTTTGAATTCGTTCCATAGTTCACTATCTCCTAATACAATTGAAACCCTTATTTGTACCCAAAATTGGTTGAAGGACGCAAAGAAAAAAAGACCAATAAAGCTTTAGGAGTGCATGGATAATGTAGAGGATATGGATGGTTTTGAGATTGACACTAGTAAAAATATATATATGTTCATTTTGTTTGTTGTATGTATCAATTGTTTATTTATTTGCTCAATGCTTACGAATCATTTTATTTTGAATGGAATTGTAGAAATTGAATCGGTTTGCCCAATGCCTATGGAGGAGGATCCAAATATCATTGTGTTGGATGATGATGAGTGATGTGTGTGAGAGTGCTTTTTTTCTTAGCACACAAGCCCAAGGATCCTGGGCCAAATAGTTATAATTTGGTGGACTAGGCTTTGGTTCACCGCAGCTAAAGGGCTGTTTAAGAACCAAGTGGTGCACAGGGCATGTTTCCTACAATACATAAACTAGCAAACGAGAATATTTGTATTGAACAACAATGAAAACAGCAAAAGGAATACAAAGTAATCAGGAAATATACAAATCAAATGTTAGGGATCCTCAAATTAATAAGAAATACTTCATTAAATTTTCTTTATTATGATTACAGTATGCTCACTAAGACGTGATACAAGGTTCAAGTAAGCTCAAAAATTACAAACTTAGATAGCTATCCAAGCTTCTAAGACTTGCAAAGTTTGAATCTTTTTGAATCCAAGTATGTGCTATAGTGGCTGTTTCTAGGATACCGAGAGATATTTTTACTACTTTCTTTGAGTTTTTTCGACAAAACTTTCTCAATGAATTTGTTGTAATTTTCTATTGCTTTCTTCACAAAAATTCCTTTCCTTTTTCCGGCTGCTTTCCCCCCTTTTTATAGTGTTATTTTAGAGTCCCGGGGAACTATTGATTCCCCTGTTTTGCTCCCTGGGTACCAGAGCCCGTTTTGTGCCCATCGCCCAGAAAGTTTAGCCTTTCCCTGTTTCTCATTTTTTCTTCCTTTTGGTGCTGTTTCTTCAAAAGCTCATGCCTAACTTTCCATTCCATAGTGCACTTGTTTTTGATGTCACGTTCCTTATGGTTCAGCTTTTGGCCGTCCTTCCTCTTTGTCATTTTTCCCAAGTGGGCGGAATCCCACTCTGCTAGTTCGAAAGTTTTTTGCTGCTACTTCCTTTTTTATAGCTCCTTATTCTAGTTCCTCAAGGTACCGTTCATTTGCATTGTGAGAGGTCACTCTAGGCTTTCTCCTTTTTCTTGCTAGATCTCTAGTACCTGAGAAGGACATATCTACCCTCTATTTCTTGTGTTCTTTTGGCGTTTCCTTTGAGCTGTCTTAATCCTATCTTGGCTATGCTACACGCCTCGGGGATCCCGAGCCTTTGGCAGCCTGAAGGGATCCCGACTCAGCTTTTTTATGCTGGTCCTTCTCCAATATTCTGATCTGGGCCTCTTTTCTTTTTCTTCCTTCTTTTTCTCATAGGCTTTAGGGCTTGTCTTTTTTTATGGTTTTTGGGCTTCAAGCCTTTTGGGCTTACCACCTCTTTTCATTTTCTATGGCCCCTTGTGTTATTTCTTTTGGGCCTAGGTGTTATGATTTTTTAGATCTCAACATTTAGCCCCTCGAGCTTGTGGGTTGCCTGAAGTCCATGCGTGAGTAATTCAGGGTTTTTTAGCTTCCGTAGGATTTCCTTTTAATTATCCCTAGGTTCCCTTCTTCCTTCTTCAGGATTCTGGCCTTCCTACTGCTTTCGGATATCTTGGTCTTTTCTGCATGTCATGCTTCTTTATTTTGTAATTTCCCCCTTTTGCACGAGACGTGGCAGTTGAGTTTTGGAGTAAAACTTCCTCCATCCACTTTTTACGTTCCCCGTAACTTCCATTAATAACTGTTAATTAATCTCTACCTCAAAAATTAAATATTTTGGCAACTGGCGCATCTTTCTATACATTGTCTTCTCCAACTGCTCTTTGTGTCTTTATTGCGGGCGTTTCACATTATCTCTTTGTTTCCCTGAATCTTCCACTCTTAGGTCTCTTTTCTCTCTTTCAATCAGTTTGTTACTCCCGTTTCTTCTTCCATTCTCCCAATTCTCCTACTTCTCATCATACCCATTGCTTTGATGGCTTCTTCTTCTTCTCGAAAAAGAAGAGTGTGTACTCCCAGCCCTTCTGAGGGTGAAAGCTCCTCTCGTTATGTTCAGGGCGAGTCTCATGAGGTCACTGAGTGCCCAGCTTTTCCCTTACGGGACCCTTGGTATACCCCTAGTCTATCTTTCCCTCAAGTGTCTCATGGTGAGGCCCCTCTATCCCCTCACGCTTGGGTATTCTTTGGTCAGGTGGGTTTCGCTGGTTCTGCTCAAGTTCCAGACCCTAGAGAAATTTTTGATCTTCAGATCAGGTAGGGACTTCGAGAGGCGGTGCCTATCTTCTTTGATTTCGTTCCTGGGAAAATCCAAGGTTGGCCCATCTGGGTGGATAGGGAACTCTCTGATGAGGAGTTCATGGGTCGCTTGAAGCGTACTAGGATCCTGAAAGCAGTAGCGATTTTAAGAAATCTTGGGGGTTTCAGAGATGCTAAAGGTCTCAGGCATCTAGTACGCCGTTGGTGCCCTTCTCTTCATACTTTTTTATTTTCTGTTGGTGAGTTGACGATCACCCTAGAGGATGTGGTCAACAACTTCCTTCTCCCGGTGTTTAGGGATGAGAATCCTTTTGATATTAGTCTTTCTAAAGAGAATGTCGAGGTAGAAAACAAGTTATTTAGCCATTTTGGGGGTCGCACTGCTTCTCCTGGTGGTAAGCCAACCAGAATGGGGAGATGGGTTATGACCCTTTCATGTGAAAAAGATAAGGAAGCCAGGCGAGCCGGTTTCCTGGCGTTCTGGCTTAGTAAGTTCCTATTTAGTGAGTTCCCCGAGTACGAGGTCAAGTTTACTTTCTTCCCGTTGGCAATTAAGTTGGCCCGAGGCACCCAGTATCCTTTAACCCCCCTGTTCTTGGGCCACATCTATTCCCAACTAGACTAGCTTCATGGGGATGAAGCTAAAGGCGACTCTTTCTATGTAATCACTTCATCTCTTCATTGTGCCATCCTTCATATATTTATGTGGGATCGTTCTTCAGCTACTTTAGCTAAGTGTGGAAATTTGAAGTTTGTGAAAGACAAATTCCAGGGATCCCTCGATATAATTAAAGGTCTTTGTGGTATTTCAACTTATACTTTTCCTATCATCTTCCGCCGGATTAGTCTGAAAGGTGGTAGTCTCAACCTGGTTGAGTTGTTTGATCAGGCAGGACATTTACATTGGCGGTCTCCTCGGGAGTTCGGTCCTGGCTTTACTTGTGATTCTATGTTGTCTTCTTTTCTTACTTCTACAGGAAACACTTTTGATTTACGCCGTGGTGATGAGGGTAGTTTAGCCTACCTAGCTTGTATTAGTCCTTCTTGGCTTCCTATGCCCTCTTCAAGCGGCCCCAAGTACACTCATTACTTGGCACACCGGGTACTTTGGCAATTCGGTTTTGATCAGGATATTCCCCCAGTGTTTAAAGACGTAGTACCTTTTCTTCCTTCTTTGGATCCCTTTTTGAGACTCCAGGCCTTTTCCTACTGGTCGCAAAGGAGCCCTCAGTTTGTAGTGCCCAATTCCCAAAGAGGAGTTTTTGCCTCCAATGGTTATGCTGGCTATTGGAGGAGAGTGCAAAAATCTTTTGTTGACTATGTTGGTTCTAGCATGATTAGGGAAGTCCCCAATCCTAGTATTTCTTCTACTCCAACATCCAACAAACGCCTATCCTTGCCTACTGCTGGAATTGCTTCTACTGCTGTGAGTAGTAAGACAGGGTTTGTGGAATGGCATGCTTCCAGGGGAGGCTGGGTGACTAATGCACAAGATTTTCCAGAAACTTGGTCGGGTTGTGACCTTATCATTGGTACTTCTTCCAGGGTACCTATTAAAAGGGGTGCAATAGAGGCAATAGGTGCTGCCACTCCCACAGGTAAAGGCAAGGAAAAAAGGATCAAGCAGGAAAAATTGAAAGAAGCTGAAGTTGAGGAAAGTGCAGAGGGCACAGAGGCTGGCCTCGAGGCAAAAAAGAGAAAGACTGGGAAATCCCAGAAGCAATTGTTGGCTCCTGAGTAAAAGGAAGTTGGGCAAGCTTTGGCTACAAGGACTCGGAAGAAGACTAAGGTAGAGTATTCTTTTTTCCAGGTTCCTGTGACTTCTTCAGTTCATGGTCCTTTAGGATCCTTTGATTTTGTATCCCAGTCCCCCTTAGGACCCTCTGGGCGTATTCGTAGTAAACAAAAGACCATCAAAGAATCTGTAGAGAGAGAAAGAAGGGCAAGACCTCTTTCCTTCTTCTCTCTTTTATGTTTGTCATTGTTGTTGCAGCCCCTTCTCCCTTTTAGCTGATGAGTGGTTGTTTTCTTTGCAGTCCAAACGCAAATCGGACTCCAAGAAAGGTAGAAGTCGGTCATCTGGTGATGATGTGGTATGGCCTTTCCTTATTCATGCCTCTTTCTGTTTGCTTTTATTCCCTTCTCTAGTACTGTGTGTTTGTGGCACCTTGTTACCCACACCTATTATTGCTTATCTATTTTTTTTTTTAGGTGGAAATGTCTCCTCCCATGGTTGGTAGGACTCTGGAGGAGGAAACGGTTGCAGCTCTCTCTGTTGCGTTTCCTAGTGTGGAAGAGGAGCCCCCTAATGGTGGCATAGCTGAGGAGGCTGAGCAGCCAATGCAGGGTATCCAAGCTACCCAGGATCCTGAGGCTTCCCAACTTCCTGCGTCCCAAAGTCCTTAGCTCGAGCAGACTTCTAGTCCCATCAGAATTGTGTTCCCTCAGACAGTGTTAAATACAAAAACTTTGGGAGGTGCGTCTCTGTCCAAACAAATGGGTGAGCCTTATTTTTCTTTATAATAGTGTTTAGCTCTATTTCTCTTTTGTCCCCTTTTTTTCTCTCCTTTCCCTTTTAAGTTCTTTCTTTGCTTTCTCTTTTTAAGTCAAGCCAGTGTAAGGTCTGTTCCTAGCGTTGCCTCTTCTTTGGAATCAGAGGATTCTGAAGGTGGGTGTAGATCGTCCTTACTGTGTTTCCTTTTCTTTCTTTCTTTCTTTTTCTATTTTTTATGCCTTTCCCTTGTCTTCTTCTATGGCGAAGCCCCCTGCGTCTCTTCCTTCTTTTAGCCGTTTTGCTAAGGTTTCCTCACCCTTTCTTCAACTTGTTATGTGTCCTTTCTCAAAGTCTTCTAAGAAGCCAAAGGAGCAAGAGAAGGAGGTTCTGCCCTAGGAGGCCGATACAGGTTTCCCTTTTTTCCCTTCTCTTTTTTTTACCGCCTCTTTTTTTTTTTGAACTAAGTCTGTTTCCTCTTCTTCTTTTTTTGTGAGTGTTGATACAGGTGTTAGGGATTCTGAGTTTGTGGTTCCTGAGGGGGTTGTGAGATCCATTCAAGTTGCTGGTCTTCAAACAACTCAAAAGGCTAAAGGTTCTCCAGCTCCTACAGGTGGTGATACAATGATGGGGGACGTTCCAGGAGTGGCTACTTCAGATCCCGATTCAAGGCTTTCTATCTTCCTAGCCCGTTTTGATCTTCTAGAATTCAACAACTTCCCTGCTAGCCACTTCCATTCCTTTGGGTCTTCTTATGGCAGCTTCTTGCGTTTCTCCGTGCTTGTGGAGGGTCTACCGTTGCTAGAAGGGTTGCTCAAGAGTCATGGAGATTTTACCAGTGGTTTTAGGGGAGGTGTTTTTCTGGGCAACATCCTGATGGAACTGTTGTGTGCTATACTAATTTCTTTGAGAGATTCTTCTATAAACTCCTTATCTGAAGAGAAGCTTTTGGAGTGGAGGGGAGTGGTACAGGACCTTTTAGAGGCCAGGTTCAAACTGTCTTTCTTGCTGGAACATTTGCGTCTACTGGCCCATGTGCTATTCCAGAGGCAGCCTTCCAGGAGTATAGATGCTGAGATTGTTGTTGTTGAGGAAGCTCTGGCTCGTGCTCACAAGGTCTTGCAAGATTTGAAGGTTAAAAGGCAGAGGGTTTTTTCTTCTTCAACTGTCCTTGCTATTTCCCTAGATGGTTCTTTGTTGGCCGGCCTTATTTCCTAGCTTTTCCCTTTTCCCCCCTTTTCTCTTTTCCCCCCTTTTCTAGCTGGTTTAGATGTGTATAAACAATTTGGGGTTGTATAAGTTTCTATTTTTTCTTCTGCTTGAACACTACTCTTTTTTTTGCATAGATCTGTATTTGTGTTTTGAGACTGCTCCTAAGTGTTTGTGTTTCTAAACTGTTTCTAAGTGTTTGTGTTTCAAGACTGCTTCTAATTTTTCTTAATAGCATGTAGATTTGTTTGCTCCCTTTGGTATATTGCTTTTCTTTCCCCTCTTTTTTTTTATTGAGTCCTAGACCATGGTTCCTACAAGTTTTACTGTAGGTCCTGGATCAAGTACCCTGGTGGTTGTTTTGTTGCGCAAGTACTAAACTGGGTACATTGGGTGTCCCCCCCTCCCTCCCCCTCCCCCCTTTTTTTTAGTCCCAGTTCATGAACTGGGCCGGTCCCCTTTTTGTCAAGTGCTGGGCTAGGTATCCTGAGCACTTACTTTTACCCGTGATCCTAGACCATGTGTTTGAAACTATCTGTGAGACATTTGAAACTATCTGTGAGGTGGGTCCTGGATCATGTGTCAAAAAGTTTTTTTTTTTTTTTTTTTTGTCTTGGCCCAGATATCCTCCCTCAATTCTGTCCAGACTTGGACTTTGCAATATTTAGGACTTAAAGGCTGATGGAAAGAAAAACTTGATTGAATTAAAATATGATTACCATTTAAGGAACATAGGAAAAGTCATCAAAGATAGTAAGGATCACAGAGTGTCCTTCTATCATGGGTTCCTGAACAAAATCACTTAGACAAGAATTCATAACAAAACCAAAGAAATGATAAATAAATAAATAAAAACACTTAGCGAGTTGGGGAGTTGGCAAAAAGATCCTGGCGTGCTGAGACCTCTTCTTTCTTATGCATAGTACTGTTTCAGCCACTTCCCATTTATAAGTTATGTCAAGACTATCCCATCTTCCTTTGCAAGGTAGTAGTATCCACTTTCATGAGCTTTTCTGATGATGTAGGGTTTCTCCCATTTTAGGGCGAATTTGGAGAGTCCTGGAAGGTTCCTCCTTACGTGTTCTGCCATCCTCAATACCAGCTGCCCTTCAGTGAAAGCCTTTGAGCGTACTGCTTGTGCATATGCTTTAGTCATTCTTTGCTGGTACCTCTGACTTCTCTTCTTGTCTACTTCTCTTTCTTCCTCTACCCCTTCCAGATCTGCCAATCTCCTTTCATTGTTTGTGTCCTCAGTTTCCTCTTAGCTTTCTTCAACTACTACTCTTGGTGTAGGAACAACTAATTCCATAAGACTGATAGCTTCTGTTCCATAGACTAGGGAAAATGGCGAAAATCCCGTGGCTGTTTTTACAGAGCTCTTGCATGCCTAAAGTACATCTGCCAAATAGTCACTCCATTTCCCTCCATACTCATGCTTCATCTTTTTAAGGATCTTCAGCATCACCCTATTAGTGGCCTCAGCCTGGCCATTTCCTTGTGGGTAGTATGGGGTAGACCTTCCATGCTTAATGTAATATGCCTCAGTCAACCCCTTCATGTCTTTGTTTATGAACGGGGTCTCATTGTCACTGATCAATCTCTTGGGGATCTCGAACCTTGTAATGATATGTTCTCGAATGAAGTTTGCTACGGTTGCTCCGGTGGCTTTTTTCAAAAGGATAGCCTCTACCCATTTTGTAAAGTACTCTGTGACTGTTAAGATCCATATGTAACCATTGGATCCCCAGGAAATCGAGCCCCCAGGTGTGAAAAGGCCATAGTGTTGTCATATCCTGCAACACATTTGGGTGAATATAGATCGCATCTCCAAGGACTTAACAGGCGTGGCAAGTTTTGACTAGTTCCTCGGAGTCCCTTTTCATCTTTGGCCAGTAGTACCCCAACAGTAGTAACTGTTTATAGAGCCTTCTTTTTCCTGGGTGACTCCCACAATCACCGAAGTGGACTTCCCTAACTACTTCTCTAGCTTCCCTTGGCCCTAGGCATCTTAAGGGATCCCCACTGTATCCCCTTTTGAATAGGATCTCGTTCTGCAAGAAGTACCTGTCCGCAAGTTTCTTGAGATGGTGGGCCAACGTCCTGTCAGTTGGTAGGATCCCTTGAGCCAAGTATTCCATAAAGGAAATTCTCCAATCTTCTGTAACAAATACAGCGTAGCTTTCTTCTTTGTCTATCGCAAGCTGATATTCTTGACATTTTTCCTGTATAGTTGCTGCCTCTTTGTTCATGTTTGGCCAATAGTATCCCATGCGTTGCATTCTTCTATATAGGCTGATCTTTTCTGCTATCCCGCAAGCTTGGGTATGCAATTCTTCTAGCCTCAATTTTCCTTCCTTCTTGTTGATACACCTAGATAGGATTCCTCCAGGTAGCCTCCTGTATAGTTCCCCTTCTATCAGAGTGTAATCCCTCAGCTCTTTGATACTCCTTCCGGGTCTTGCCTCTTTCATTTTTTTTTTTTGACTTCGCTCCTCCAATCCCACTGCTTGGACTCTCTGGGGTACATCTTTTGGAGGATCCTTATGATACAATGTTCCTGCTTTCTTATCCTTACCAACGTGTCCCTTCCTTTGAATGGTACTTGGGATCCTAGGGTGGTGAGTGCATCAGCAAACCTGTTTTCACACCTTTGAGTGTACTCTATGCTGAAGGTCTGGAATTCTTGCTCCAGCCTTTGCGCCCAAGTCCTGTAGGCTGCTAAACTTTGTTCTCTTAGCGCAAAGTCACCTTTCACCTGGGAAACTACAAGATTAGAGTCTCCCAATACTCTCATATGCTTTGCTCCTATACTAAGTGCTATAGTTAACCCGGTCAAGTATGCCTCATATTCAACTGTATTATTAGAACAGGAGAACCCAAGTTTGAAAGACAAGGGTATGGTATCCCCATTCTCACAACTTAGTACGACTCCTACCCCATTTGAAGTTGTTGTAGCTGACCCATCGAATCTCATTGTCCATTTCTTTCCTAAGATCTTTGCCACTGCCACCTCGCCCGGGATCTCTTCACTTAGTGAGCTTTCTTCCTTTCCTGGGAACTGAGCTAGCAGATCTGCTATAGCTTGGCTTTTGACAGCCTTGGGGGTCCTGAGGCCTATGTTATATTGAGAGAGCAGGACCAGCCACTATGCTATCCTTCCCGTGAGAAGGGGCTGGTGTATGAGTGCCTTTATGGGGTAGGACTTTGTCACCAAAAGGATCTAGTGAGTTGAGAAATACCTTTTCCACCTCTGTGACGCGTAGATAATCACTAGGCAGGCTTTCTCTATCCTGGGGTACCTGGTCTCGGCGTCCTTGAGTGTCCTGCTTACGTAGTAAATAGGTTGCTCATTCCCATAATCATCTTCCTGTGCTAGCAAGGCTCCTATTGCTTGGGAGTTTGATGCTAAGTACAACAACAGGGGTCGCCCATGTATGGTGCTTGGAGAGTGGGCAAGTGATTCATGATCTGCTGAATCCTTTGGAAGGCCTCCTGTTGTTCTGTTCCCTAGATGAACTCAGTTCCCTTTTTCAACAGTTTGAATAAATCCGTTGTAACTGAAGCTAGCCTAGGCACAAATCTCCTGATATAGGAGACCTTCCCTAGGAAGCTTTTGAGCTCTCTCACCATTGTCGGTCTTTTCATTGTGGCAATGGCTGTGACTTTGGCTGGGTCTACACTTATGCCTCTGTGATGTATCAAAAACCCAAGGAACTTTCCAGCAGACACCCCGAAGGCACATTTCATGGGGTTCATGCGTAGTTTGTATTTCCTGCATCTTTCGAAAACTTGCTCAAGTACCTGAAGATATCCTATCCTAGTTTTTGACTTGACCACAATATCATCTACGTAATCTTCCATCTCCTCATGCATCATGTCATGAAAGATAGCTGTCATGGTTCGCTAGTATGTGGCCCTTGCATTTTTTAGGCCAAAGGGCATTACAGTGTAATAAAAATTTTCGATTGGAGTTCTGAATGCCGTTTTTTTTGCATCCTTAGCAACCATGCGAATTTAGTTGTACCCACTGTACCCATCCATAAATGAAAACATAGAGCTTCCTACAGTTGAATCTATAAGGAGGCCGATATTAGGCAAAGGGAACTCATCTTTTGGGCATGCCTTGTTCAGATTGCGAAAGTCCACATAGCAACGGATCTGACCATTTTTCTTTTTCACAGGTACTATGTTAGAAAGCCACTTGGGGTGTTGGATGGGTTTGATAAAACCAGCTGTCAGTAGCTTCTTGACTTCTTGAATTATCTAAACTTCTACCTCGGTGTGAAAGACCCTAGCTGACTGGACTACTGGTCTGATTCCTGGGTCCACGTTGAGAGAATGAACTATCAATCCTGGGTCTAGACCAGGCATTTCATCATAGGTCCATGCGAACACGTCCCTGTACTTCTGGAGTAAGGCCACCAATTGCTCACTTTCTTATGCCGTTAACTGACTGCTAATAAAGACAGGCTTCTGGGATCCCAGCTTGGCTCCCAAATTTATTTCCCTTAATTCTTCCTCAGGCTAAATCTGGGCTTTCATAACTGGTTCCTCTAGGATTTCTTCTTGGGACATCATGTAATCTGGTGGTCTGGGACCTTTCTGCGTGATGCATTCAGGTCTCGCGCACCTTCACAAGAGATAAATCAACCTTCCCCCGGGTTCTCGCACCACTACGCATTCTCGAGATCCTGAGGAGCTGAGCTCCCTCTTTTTCCTTTTCCTTTCCAAAAGGTTTCTCAGGTCATGAGCGCCCCTTCCTCCTTCTTCTTCTTCTTCCAGGATAGGTGTTCCTAGGGTACTTGGCGTGGGGTTCTCATCATCTGGTTCTAACTCGTCGTAAAACATTGTTTCTACAAAGTTTACTTCTCCTTGGCTGAAAGGGTTATGGTTGGCAGGGATCCTCACAAGCCTCCCGTTCAATCTCCCTTTAATACATTGATGGTATGTGGATGGAATAAGGCAGTGTTTATGGAGCCACAGTCGTCCCAATAGTACATGGTAGGACACCTCTACATTAATTACATGAAACCTAGTCAAGACCATCATTAGTCCTACTCTTAAGGCCAGCTACACGTACCCTTCAGTTGATTCTACCGACCCTCCAAATCCTGTTATTTCCATGAGAGCCCCCAAGATCCTCCTGTCAACCAGGCCCATAGCTTCCAAGGTACTCAAGACTATGAGGTTGAGTGATGCCCCTGTGTCCACCAATGCTCTTCTGATTTGGACACTATTTATGGTGGCCATTAGATAAATGGGTCTACGGTAATCTGGATGCTCAACCTCCATGTCCTCATCAATGAAAGTTATTGCATTAGTTATCTCCAAGAAAGCTCAACTAGCATGTGATTCTGCTGTAAAACATTCCATTTCCGAATCTGTTGCTGTACTCATGAGAGACTCTGTGGCCACCCTTCTTGGTTCTGGTCCAAATCCCAGTTGGTTGAATAGTGACCTGAACTTGGGATTCTTCTGGAGGGTCCTGACTGTGCTTGGGTGGAAGAATCCTTCAGATTCTTCTACTTCTGCCGGGTTTCCATGGATTACTACAGCTACCACCCCTTTCCCTTTGTGGTTGGGCAAGGGGTTCCTTTGCACTTCTGGCTCCTTTTGAGTGAGCTCCAGGATTCCTTCTCTTAGTTTTTTATGGAAGAGTCTACGGAGGGTCCATTAATCCTTGGTGGAATGCTTGACATAATTATGGATCTTGCAAAACAAAGGGTTCTTCCTTTCTTCCTCAGTTGGTGGCCTGGACACAATAAATGGCCTAACAACTCCATCCCCGATCCATTTGTCCAGGATATGGTTTAACTCCTCTGTGGTACATGGGATCACCGGTGGTTCCTCGAACACCTTCCCGTCAGGCCTCTTCCTTTTCTCTCCCACTGATGCTGTCATTGCTTGGGATACTGGCATCCTTTTTGTCCTCATAGTTTGTGCTGTCCTTCTAGTTCTCTGTAACAGGTCAGCAAACTGTGCAATGCATAGATTTTCAAGGTTGAGTCTGTAATCAAAAAGCATGTTAGATATACAGGTTTCTACGAGTTCTTTTTCTTCGTGGTCCCCATAACAATCTAGGGACACATCTTGAAACCTTTTAATGAACTGGACGGGATCCGCCCTAGGCCTCTGCCTTACCATCTGAAGGCTTTGAAAAGTGATCTTGTCCTCACTGGGGTAATACTTAGCACAGAATCTCTCCATCATTTCATCCCAGGTTTTAATGGACCCAAGTCTCAGCGTGGTGTACCAAGTATATACTCTATCCACTAAGGATTTAGCAAATTCTCTTAGACACAATTCTCTGTCTCCTACGTAGGGGCCCATAGTGTGAATGAACCTACTCACGTACTCCACAGCGCTTCCATTTCTTCCATCAAAAGGATGGAACTTTGGGGGTTACCCTGTGGGGTATGGCTTGCCAAGGAGTTCTGGTGGAAATGGGGGATCTCGAGAGAATTGCTTGGAGATCCCTGAAAGTTTTCCCTTTCTTGCTCTAGGAGGGCACTGGCATCTACCAGTGTTAGGTACTGGGGGTTAGTTCTCCCTCCCACTGCTGACCCTCCTTCTAGTTGAGTTCTGTCTTGATTACCCACAGGGGGAACATTGTCTCTGATTTCCTGTGTCCTACCTTCTTTGAGAAGGCGAACTTCTTGCTCTAAATCCTTCAACATCGCTGTCATTCGAGCCATGGGATCTGGCTCCTGCCTTGCGTGCCTTTGTTCTGACACGACCTCCTGCTCCATCAAGGGTACCTCGCCCCTCTGTCTGGAAGCTACTTCGTTTTCTCCCACGGGCTCAAAGACCACAGGTGGCATATTAGTACCTTTGTTGTTCCTTTGTCTTGGAGGCATGCTCTGCGAAGGGATTGCTTCTTCCCTCTTCTTTACCTAGTCCCCAGCGAAGTCGCCAAAATGTGAAAGTGCTTTTTTTCTTAGCCCACAAGCCCAAGGATCCTGGGCCAAATAGTTATAGTTTGGTGGACTAGGCTTTGGTTCACCGCAGCTAAAGGGCTGTTTAAGAACCAAGTGGTGTACAGGGTATGTTTCCTACAATACATAAACTAGCAAACGAGAATATTTGTATTGAACAACAATTTAAACAACAAAAGGAATACAAAGTAATCAGGAAATACACAAAGCAAATGTTAGGGATCCTCAAATTAATAAGAAATACTTCATTAAATTTTCTTTATTATGATTACAGTGTGCTCACTAAGACGTGATACAAGGTTCAAGTAAGCTCAAAAATTACAGACTTAGATAGCTATCCAAGCCTCTAAGACTTGCAAAGTTTGAATCCTTTTTGAATCCAAGTATGTGCTATAGTGGCTATTTCTGGAATACCGAGAGATATTTTTACTACTTTCTTTGAGTTTTTTCGACAGAACTTTCTCAATGAATCTATTGTAATTTTCTATTGCTTTCTTCACAAAAATTCCTCTCCCTTTGCCAACTGCTTTCCCCCCTTTTTATAGTGTTATTCTAGAGTTCTGGGGAACTATTGATTCCCCCGTTTTGCTCCCTGGGTACCAGAGCCCGTTTTGTACCCATTGCCCAAAAGATTGAGCCTTTCCTTGTTTCTTAGTTTTTCTTCCTTTTGGTGCTGTTTTTTCGAAAGCCCATGCCTGACTTTCTATTCCAGAGTGCACTTGTTTCTGATGTCACGTTCCTTATGGTTCAGCTTTTGGCCGTCCTTCCTCTTTGTCATTTTTCCCAAGTGGGCGGAATCCTACTCTGCTAGTTCGAAAGTTTTTTGCTGCTACTTCCTTTTTTATAACTCCTTATTCTGGTTCCCCGAGGTACCATTCATTTGCGTTGTGAGAGGTCACTCTAGGCTTTCTCCTTTTTCTTGCTGGATCTCTGGTACCTGAGAAGGATGTATCTACCCTCTGTTTCTTGTGTTCTTTTGGCGTTTCCTTTGAGCTATCTTAATCCTGTCTTGGTTGTGCTACACACCTCGGGGATCCCGAGCCTTTGGCAGCCTGAGGGGATCCCGACTCAGCTTTTTTACGCTGGTCCTTCTCCAATCTTCTGATCTGGGTCTCTTTTCTTTTTCTTCCTTCTTTTTCTCATAGGCTTTAGGGCTTGTCTTTTTTTATGGTTTTTGGGCTTCAAGCCTTTTGGGCTTACCACCTCTTTTCATTTTCTATGGCCCCTTGTGTTATTTTTTTTGGGCCTGAGTGCTGTGATTTTTTAGACCTCAACAATGTGCTACTCTTTGCTTGGAGTTAGTAGTTAGTTTTATGTAAGTATACTTGCTATTATCATTCGTTTGTGTTAATTATAAATATTTTATTGTTCATAAACGTTTTATTGTTATTAACACATGTTTATTTTGTTTTGTTTAGTATTTTGTAGGAGTTCTAGAATGATGCATAGTGCACAGACTTACTGGACAAAGAACTTACAAGAATTAACATTCTTTTGCCTATATGCTAATTATATTTGTACATGTTATTGGTAGTGGACTTTTCACTAATGGTAGTTATTTAGGTATTCATGGGTAGGATTATCATTGGGGATACAAGCAATTAGCATTTTTTTGCCTAAATGCTAATTTAATTTGTATATCTTTCTTTTGGCATTTGTGGACAACGACAAATAGTTCTGCAATACGTTATTAAGTGGATACATTAACGCTTATTGTTATTGACACTGACACACACAGTGACACTAATGATATTATATACTACATGATAGTATTTTGGGAGTTGAACTCTTATTAAGGCAATTTCAAAATATTTTTGCATGGTGAATGAAATGAAAAAATTTGGATAGTTTGTCATGTGTGAAATTGTGAAACTGTTTGGACAGTAAAACTCTGAAATTGTTTGGTCAGTTTGCTGTGTAAAATATTTGCATAGATGGTTTATGTGAATTAAATGATGAAATTTGGATCATTATTGTAGGTTTTGAGTGAACAGATTTCTGCATAGATTGTTTATGTGAGCCAATTTGGATCATTACTATTTGCACAGATTTTTGCACAGGTTTTGGGTGAACAGATTTTTTGCACAGGTTTTGGATCATTACTGTTTGGGTGAACAATTTTTAAAAAAAAAATTTCTGTTGAACATATTTTTTTTATAGGTTGAACAGTTTTTTTTATTAAAAAAAAAAAAACAAAAACAGATTGTTAATGTTTCAAATCAAACCGACCAAACCGAGCCAATCAAACTACACTGCTATAAGTCGAAAAACCGACCCTAATCGGTATACATCGGTTTTAATTATTACAAAACCAATCCCTATCGGTTCGGTAACAAATTTGAAAAAAAATCGAGCCGACCGAACCGCACACATCCCTACTAGTATTTACCATATAACGAAGACTCCTGTAGAAAGAGAATGGAAATGTCTAACCATTTGCTTTGTTGGTATCTAAAAATAAAAGGACAAAAAGCCCAGTTGTTTCTTTCTTTCTTTCTGTTTTTTGGGGTTGAGAAGCCCAGTAGTTTCTGCTGACTCAGTTTAACAAGTCTGTTAAATTTTTCTTTTTCTTTTTTTTTTATCATAAACTAACTCGGCAATTTAAAAAAAATGTGGGAGTCTTAGTAGAATGATGAACAAGTGACATGATCAGTGGTCACCATGAGACTCATCATATTTTATGCTGAAAAATATCATAGTCTTGCTACCATACTTCAAGAGCACCAGAAATTTGACAAGAGCATTAAACAATCGTGATGGCACTATGTCTACTGAGAATATATTGTGATAGTATTATGTACCCAACCCTGGTCCCAATACGGTTAGTGAATAATAGTCCATTGCTCGATAGGCTGGGAAATTCAAGTATAGAATATATACCAGAATTTCATTAATATCACAAAACAAGGAAATTGCCCCAGAACATTGTTAAATAGACAGTTTGTACAAAGTGCATTTGCTAATGATACAAAGCCATTACCCAAATGATATTTATGTGGTCACACTAACTTAAGGTATAAAACAACTGCACCAAAAGGAGAACTGTCATCAATTCCTAACAAAACTAAAACATATATTTTATAAAAAAAAATTTAAACATATCCTTAATAGTAAGAATAGAGCCCCCAAGTGATTGGGAAAAAATTAAAAAGAAAAAAAAAACAGTAACAATATAAGAAGGTCCTGAAAAACCAGAATAGTGGTCAAGTTAGGTGAGTGATACTGACCAGTTGAATATCACAAGTTTCTATAGAATCAACTGGATTGTAATAACAATCAAGATCCAGTCAAGAGGCTGTCCTTGATTTCTTCACTCCATGTCATTTTACTTCAAAGAATGACATACACACACACCAAAAATATAGAAAAGGAAAATGGAGATGAAACGGAAATGAAAGTAAGAGAATTTGGGGAAGAGACTGAAACATTCAGAGAAGCAAAATCCACAGCTTGAGGTTTTTATATAGGGTACCAAAGACTTGTGTAGAGGTCTTTAACCAAATCCAGAGCTTAGGTTTAAACCAAAACCAAATCCAAATGTTACGTATTTTATACCAAAGTTTCATGCGGTCCATGTCTTTTTTATCCAAATCATTCCACTGGAGCTACCCCTAATAGTTAAGCTACAAAATTATTTGAACAGTATTCCCACAAAATTAAGGAATGAGCAAATATACCCATGCAGATCAAATAACAAGACAACCTAACTTCCAAATTGAAGGTTTTTATTCTTCATTTGCTAAATCTTTCAGCAACCAATAAGTAACAATAAAATCAAAACTTTCATCCCTAACCGGCTTCAAGAGTTTTCTCCAACAATAAATCAAACAAACTCAATTCAGATATATACGAGAGAGAGAGAGAGAGAGTCAACATCTGACTATGGCTCTAAACTTGCTCAAGGTGGGATGTTTGTGTGAAAAGATGCTTAGAAAAAATAGTTAGAGAGTGCAAATAAATGTTAGAAATTTGAAGTTTTGAACAACCTAGTGTGAAAATGGGTAAAATTTGGCCCATTATAAATCTGGGGAGAAGAAAACAACCACTCGGTTGATCATTGTATCACCATTGAGGTGTCTTATAGGACAAGATAAATACTCCATCCCTATTCTGCTTACAACTTGTCCCAGGTCTTGTCAAGTGCATTGATGCCTCTTTGTGCACGGTGGATTTATGAGTATTGCCACCAGCATAGAACAAAGCAGCAACTCTTAAGCTCAACATTAAGCTTTAAAGCATCAAACTACTGTCCTATTCAATTTCTTCACATACTCTTTTTACTGAGCCTTCCAAAGATGATAACAAAGTAACAAACAACAATTATGACTGTATTATGACATCCTCCGCAACTAGTTAAATACACACTTGAACAACAATTTGAATCACCACCAAAAGCATATCTATATTACTGCTTTGGCATTACAACCACAAAGAAAAACTTTTAGAATTTTATTCTTTAGTATATATCTTAAAAAAGAGTGCATCATAGGATTAAGGAAGTTTTAAACTTTCAATTGCACATATTCTAATACTGCCACCCTATGATCTAACATATAACTGGGGTAAAAAAATCTCTGAAACGTTTGAATGAGATTTCTTCTTTAAATTTCCCTGTTCAAGGAATGAATTCATACAGTTCTGACATTGGCAGCCATACTAACAACTCATTGAAGTGAAAGGAATTTCCTAGCGCTAACTATAAGTTAGGTTTTCAAATAAAGCAGTTGCCATCTATATATGAAGCTGAAGTGAATGTAGGCCTCTCACTACTCAGGTCCCAAAACATTTTTTCCACATGACTCAGACCCAATCCTTACACCCAAGCAATGACATAGAACATAATTATCCCACAATTCTTTAGTTGATCGTAACTTATACACACACACGCACCCCCTGCATCTTGAACCCATGACCTTGCCTTCCATCATAGGATTAAAGAAGTTCCAAACTTTCAATTGCACATATTTTATATATATCATTGTTGATATAAGGCTTCAAAACTCCCCTTTTTCATTCATCTGTTGTGCTTCATAGTAACAGCCACTATGACCACATTATCACCACCTCATGCCACTATTGCTCCACAAACATATCATGAACATGCATCTAAGCTACATTCCTATTGAGTGAATTATCTCTTTTTCCAGCTTTACATAAGCTTCATTTGTTGTTAAATCCTGACACCATTTTGAATAATTTACTTTGCAAACTAGTCTTTCAACCAAATTGGGGGAGGGGAAAAGAACTCAATGGGATCCCCCTCAAATCAAATAAAATGAAAACCAATAAAAAACATATCACAAGGACAGGGGGAAAGAACTTAACGGGATCCCCATCAATTTAAATAAAATGCTAACAAATATATATATATATATATATATATATATATATATATATATATATATATATTATATATTGTGGGTCTTGGACATCAAATTAGCATGATAGAACACAAAAATCATTACCTATATGTTGCATATATTCCCAAAGCTTTCCAACACACAAGTATATTTCAAGTTTCCTTATATGCTTCAAATTTTCATTTCACACAAAAGCAAGACTACAAAATAGACTTACGCTATAATATCAATCTTAAAAACCACCCAATAATCTGGTAAGGGGAAAAAAATCATCTAATTAAGTATTAGAAACTCAGCTCTCACTCTTAGCAATGTGACATGGTACCTATTATGAGGAAAAGGCAATCATCAAATCACATTTCCCTTCTGTTATGATTTAAAAATTGATTCTCCATTAGTAAACAAATTCCAATACTCTAATACTGCTAACCTATAACCCAACACATAACTAGGGTAAGAAATCTCAGAAAGGTTGGGGTTTTAATTTTCCTGAAGATATGAATTCATACAGTTCTGACTTATAACATTGGCAGCCAGAGTGGTAACCCATTGAAGTCAAATGAATTCATAGTGCTAACCATAAGTTAGGTTTTCAGATCAAGCAGTTGCCATCTATATATAAAGCTGAACTGAATGTAGGCCTCTCTCTACTCATGTCCCAAAATAACTTTTCAACATATGACTCAGACCCAATTCTTACAATTCGCAAGCAATGATATAGAACACAATAATCCCACAATTCTTTAGTTTATTGGTAACTTATACTTATACACACACACACACACACCCCACCCTGGGTCTCATGATCTTGCCTTCCATCCCATGGTTATGTAAGAAAGAAGCCCCATTGGCTACATCATCCTAAACCACCATGTCTAAGTACCATTTCCTCAAAATGTTATTTTGTGTCAATGAATTGCATGTCAGCTTACTCTTAGAAGTTGTAAAAAAAAAAAAACCGGAATGTGAGATACTCTCTGCCAGAATCAGCAATATCTATACCTGTCCTGTTTAGCAGCCCATTGAAAGGATCAAGAATAGCTTTGTTCTACACCAAGGTTGCCAAAAAACGGTCAATTAAATCACTATTACCCCTGACCAAGTGAAAGAAACAGCTTTCATTTTCTTTTCCTGACCCAAAAGTACCCCAACAGCTATAACATAACCTTAAGTGTATACTACAGTTACAACACTCTCAAACCTCCGTTATTGAACAAAAAATTCTACAAGTATGATCAAAAGGGACATAAAGAGTGGATGGTATAGAACAAAAACTTCAAAATTAAAAGTGACTAAAGCCTGAAATTTTGGAAGTGCTATGCAACAATGACATTGCTCAAAGAAGGAAGGTTCCACTAACATTTTCTAAACTACACCCTTAACTTATCAAATAAGAGTTGAAGTAGTTTCTACGCCTAGCAAGGCTTTAAAGATTACCCAGGAGTACATTCAATTAGACAATATAACTCAACCAGCCAATTTATTAACAATAATTACTCCCTAGTCAACATGTTCTTAACATCAACATTTACAAAGTATGTAGTGTGCCGTCGAATTAAGATACGAAGCCAATATTCTCATTGTGACAATGTAGAAAATTTATGTTTGAGAAAAGACAAAAGAAACGAACCTCACCATATATGATAAGAGAAGGGTACTTTTTAATCATGGATAATCGTGCTTTCATAGAAATAATAGTAACAATAATAATAACAATAACTAAAACTAATGACATGATAGATGTTGATAAACATGTAAATATATAATAACCTGAAATGTTGTTGAATCTTTGCATTCATGTTTTGCATCTAATTGCACATTTATCTCTTCAAAATAATGGCCACCCACCTAATATAGGAGAAGAAGAGATGGAGAATTTAATATGGGATCAAGCAAATGAATGGAGTCTGAATTGTATAGAAACAGAAAAGAAAGGAAAAAGGAGTGCTACACAATTGATAAATACCTGAAGTTTGCCTATTAGCTCCATTATTGTTCATCATCCCTGAACTCAATGTTCCGCACTAAGCGCCAACTTCCCATTGTAAATATTGTACCCTAAAACATTAAAAAATTGGAAAATCCTATAATCTACACACTTCTTATTTCTAAGAAATGAGGACACGGGAGGGTACAGGCAGACACAAACAACCATGAGTTGGTTCAATGTATTTATCTCCTATCTGAATCAAGATGCCATGAAAGAGCATTAAAAATAACTACTGCATTCTCATTTGACGAATTTCTCAGACCAAAAGTTATGTGGACTGAGTGTAGTACAAAATGAAAATGAAAATTACATCTACCATTTCCATTTTTTTTAATAAGTAATGAGAATTATATTAAACTTGAAGAAAAAGCGAAAGCATCAAATACAAGGTGTTCATGATGGTGAACACAAAAAGCAGCAAACAAAGACACCAGAAAAAAGAAAAGAAGCTTAAGGGGCCCTTCTAATGGAAGTAAGAAACTCCAGAGTAGAAGAACAGTTGGAGGAACCCCAGCACCTAGCCCATTCAAAAAGAGTACTTTGGCTGAGAGCTTGTAACTGATCAAGCAATTTTTCTATAGCCTCAAAAGAGCGCCTATTTCTTTCCATCCAAACAACCCACATCAAGCAGCCAGGAACCATATTCCATATGTCCGAAGAACATTTCCCAAACCAATTACTCCAACAAAACACCAAACTCTACACTGAACCTGGCATGACCCATTGAATCCCAAAAACTTGTAACATTTGCACCCACAAAGAATAAGCTATAGGACAGTGAATAAGAAGATGGTCCATAGATTCCGCACAACAACAGCACATACAGCACCTATTCGCCAAAGGGAGGCCCCGGAACATCAAATTATCTAAGGTAAGTATCCGACCATGGGCTGCGGTCCACAAGAAGAAAGCCACCTTTTTGGGAACCTTGACTTTCCAAATCCCCTTCCAAGGGAAGCTAGAGAGAGATGTACCCCTAATCTTATTATAAAAAGACCGAACATCAAACTTACCATTCCCTTTAAGACACCAATGGGGACTATCACACCCAATGCCTCTAGGAATCCAAGACTAAATGAAATTTAGGAAAGAGAAAGCAGCTTCTAATTCCCTCTCATGAAAATTCCTATAGAATCTCAAGTTCCAAAAACTAGTACTCCCATCCTCCTGATGACCTAACAAATCAGAAATGTAGGCTTCCTTGTCATGAGAACACGCATATAACTGAGGATAGAGCATTTTAAGTGAGGTGTCCCCAACCCACCTATCATGCCAAAAAAGAGTGCAGGAGCCATCCCCCACCACAAGAGCCAAATGTTTGGAGAACCTCTCCTAACCGTCATTAATACCACACCAAAGACCACACCCGTGGGCCCTTCTGCATACTTTAGTATTCCACCCCCCTTGACCCTCTCCATATTTGGTGGCAATAACCCTCCGCCAAAGATGCGTTCCTTCTTGGCTAAACCTCCATAACCATTTCCTTAAAAGGGCTTGGTTTAAGTGAACTAAATTCTTGACCCCCGTAAACAATTTTTGTGAATACTGAAATTACACATGGCACATTGGTAGAAAAACCCTTCGCAAGGCTTACCACATTTGTGACATTCGGGGTGGTCTTTAGTTTTCTCAATGATAGTGAGTGGGTGTGGGTGCCAGTCAAAAGTATAAGCATCTCCAAACTTAAAATTTGGGTATTTTCCAAGGATACATTTAGGATGAGCAGGATAACTACAATCTGCACAATAATAAAACCAATCCTTTGGGTCTCGTTCTTCTTCGCAGATATCACAATAATAGTCACCAGAGTCATCTTCAACAGCATAACTAAGAGTAAAGGGATGCTCATGTTGTTTGTACCTTGTAGTAAGTGGTAGTGTAGCACATTTAAAGTCCAACGCAAATTCACAAGTCATACAACGTAATACTTGGGAACTTACACAATCACAACTACTACAATTCTGACCATATCTTGTGCTGGAGAGGTGAAGAGGATGCTCGTGACCTTTTTGTGGGAAAGGATTTCCAAGATCAAACTACATTGAACATCAAGATCAAAATTGCATTTCTTACAACGGTATCCGAAGCCATTGTAAACTTGGTTACAAGCATCACACCAATATAACCCAGGAAGTGACATTGGGAGGAGGGTGAGTGGGTGTTGATGAAGTGGGTGTCGTTTTTTTCTAGGTAATTCAATACAAGATTTATGAAGAAAGAAATTGCACTTGGCACATTTGTAAAAAGGAGGGAGAATAGCTCGCAAGCACCCATCGCATTTTTTGTTATTCTCAACCTCATTAGAAAGCTTTAAATCATGCTCATGACTGAAGTGTTCGATTTCTGTGGGAATTTCAATTCCATCCTCACCTACGTTGATTTTTTTGACTATGTAAGTTGCTAAGTCAACAGATCCATCCAGCTCTATATCTTCATTTTCTAGCTCGTTGGACTCCCAATCTGTAAGTTTAAGCAAATTTATGTCCTCCCTATTTCTCTCGTCCATAGCACAATCAAGGTGGGCAACATAATCGCAACTCGAACAATAGTAGAACCCGTAGTCTGTGTCCACTTTTTGAACACAGAGTTGACAAAATGGGGAATCCGATTGAGGTACTTCACGAGAAGAATAGGTGAGATGGAGGGGGTGGTTGTGACGTATAGCTTTGACTTTGCATAGATAAGAAGAAGCACAACTACCATGAATACATAAATTACATTGGGCACAAAGAAAGGGCACACTGCCTTCTTTGCCACAAAGGTCGCAAGTGAACTTCATCAACTTCCAAATGCGAGTTAATGGGTGGTCGTGGACTTCAGATTCTAAGGTGAGCGGTAAGGAAGCACATTTGCTGTGAAGGTTAAAGTTACAACGGAAACATCCATAAGAGTATTCCCCACGGTATTTTTTGCAAACTTCGCATTTGCTATATTCCTCGTCTCTATGAAATTTCCATTCGTCAAAGAGAATAAGAGGATGTTTTGGGTGCAAGGGATGTTGCAACTCACAGGGTAGTTCCGCACATGATTTATGATGGTAGTACCCTGCATCGCATTTTATACAACTGTAGCTGGGACCCAACACAGGTTCCAGGCATGCCCAACATTGACGTCCTTCTCTCTCGTCTTCGTTGAAGACCAACGGATGCTCATTGTCGCAAAAATGTTGAATTTCCATCTATATGACATGAACATATAACAAGATATAACAACACCCAATTTGTTTAGAAAAAAAAAAAAAAAAAAAAAAAAAAGAATTTATTTATAGACCACTAGATGGTACCCAAAATCCAGATTCAAATCAAAATATAGATCAAAATAATTGGAGATTGGACACATACCCTTTATAGATTATGGCAGCACAAGTCAAACTCTACTCACAAAATGAAAAAGTCTTCAATGATCTCCACTGCTAGCTGATTTGGTAAAATTAGCATCCAAAATTTGAAGATGCTGTAGAAAGGGCCCGTTTGGTAGAGGAGTTTGAGTAATATTGTTTGTAATTTTTTGAAATACTTGTGGGTGAAAAAGTGTGCAGAAATGTATGTAATATTGTTTAAAAACTGAAAATGAGTTGTTTACAACTCTACCAAACGGGGCCTATCTAGATCGTGGAACTGCTGATTTTGTGTGTGTTCGTGTTCCTCTGTTTTTTTTTCCAAGACATAGAGAGGTATTTATATAGAGAGAGGATAGGGAACCAAAAATTAGAGTTTTGGATTGGATTGGGAGGGTATGGAAAATTATTTGGTTTAAGCTAAACATAATTATTAGGGCGGGAAATATTGTTAGACACCGCCCTAAATTTTAATTAGTGGGATCTGATTATGAGAGGGGACATAATTAATCGGAAAGTTGAGGGTTAAGAAGTGGTGTTATTGTCATTTCGGCATGGCCTGGTTTTGTCTTAGTCCTATGCCCAAAGAAAGGCCCAAGAAAGACTTGATTTTATTGGCTTTTCTTATGTATAATTTTTAAAAAAATTTCATTTTTTTTATAGATATCTTTGTATTTTTATTCATTTTATTTTTTTATATAGAATGAACCAATTGAAAATAATCAATCAATATATATATATATATATATAAAAGCAAATACCTCATACGGGAGTATATGAGGTGTTGCCAAGTAGCGCTCTAACTTTACATTTAGCCTTTTTTACCTCTTTCATTAAGTTTTTCTATATTAATATGCGTTGTGATGGTCCCAAGCGTTTTCACTTTTTAGCTTTCTATTAAAAAGTGAGAATACACAATTTGATTGATTCACCAATATTTCATACTTTCTTTCTCTTTTGATGAATTTCATACTTTTCTCACAACCCATAATTTTGAGAAAAGTTTGTGTTCTAGAAATTTTCTTAGCACAATCCTTCAGACGGTCCCATTATTTTTTCAAAGAAAGACCTTTCTTTTGAAGAAATTGTTTAATACAATCCTTCTATGTACAATTCTCTCTTCTTCCCTTTCCCTTCCCTTACTTTTTCCTCCCTTCTTTCCTTTTCATCTCTCTTACAACCAAACAGGACATTAGTTTCCAAATTCAGCTAATAAAAAAATGTGTTTTGAGGATATTAATAAAAAGAGTCTGAATTTGGTAAGAATTGGGTGTAAAATTCATGTTTTACACCATCTAATAAGAGATGTCACATCAGTTTTTTACTTAAAACTCAATACATCATACCACAATTAATAACATCTTAATAAACTCTCAATTTGGTTGAATTTTCAGATGAGTATTATAATTGATTAAGTGTGGTTGTTCTTATTCTTTAATACGTGATAAGATGATGTGACATGTTGGGATTGGAGGGTGTACAACTTGAGTTTTAAACCACATCCTTATAGAATTCAATCTTTAATAAAAACTAGTCGTACACCCGCATGTTACACGTGATAATATTTTTAAAATGACCTTATTAAATTTATTTTTTGTAGTTTGGACTAATCTAATAAATAGTAATGTATTTCATAATCATAGTTTCATTTATTATAGCTGGGAACAATCACAAATGTAATATATATAATTTTTGTTGTACCAAAATGAAAACAATACAATTTTTCTCAAGAATTCAAAAGGTAGCAAAAATATTAATCTTTTAATAAAAATTATTTATAACATTTTGTGTATCATTAAAAAAGTATATAAATTTTGAAATTTTTTTTATTTATTTTAAACAAACTTTTTCAAATCCAATTGTATCTACCGTAAATCGAAAACACCAAAAAACGTATCAAAAAAAAAAATCAACAAAAACTAAAATTCAAAAAAAGAAAGGGAAAAATAAAAATCACATCAAAGTCAAACTTCTTCTTCTGAATATGTAAAACATTACAAAAGTGATGTGATCAAGCCAAATATCCAATGCATAATCAAATTCAAAATTTTTAATAAGATTTTGAAGTGACGCAATAGGAATATGTCGTCATTCCCAAGAAAAAAAGTGTTGATTATAACTTTATATATAATGATTGTAACCAAGAGTAAAAAGGGGAAATTTAGAGATTTTTTTTTTTTTTGTGTAAAAATAAGAAGTATTGTGTTAATACTATCATAATTTAATCTAACATCTAATCCAACATATGAAAAATGAATAGACAAATAAATAATTTTAAACACAAAATTGAATTTGTTTTCTTAAAAATCTCAAAGAATACACAAATGAGATAAAAAAAAATATATATATGAGCAATACAAAATATTCGTAAATGCTTAAAACAATTACTCAAGCATCTAAAAATATCATATAATAAGGACATAACAATTTGCTGCTAATTTGTTAAACAAAATATTTACAAATAGTGAAAGGAAACTACACAAATACCATCTTCTTAAACTGCATTAATTGTTCTTCATCGTATTATCTAGACTATCTTGCTATTTTCCAAATTAACTAAAACCTGACAACAACACAAAATATGGACATATTATAATATGATTTTTCCCTAAATCTGGTCAACAACATTAAAAATATTTTGTGTTGTAAATAAAATGATAAAAAAAATACTTGCATCAAGTAACACATATAAATTAGTCAATAATAAGACAATGGGAGTATAAACCTCATATAAAATCCAAAAAAAATGAAAAAAAAAAAAAAATGAGAGAGAGGGCAAGAAATAACCTTTTTGTGTGGGAAAAATATGCATAAAATGGAAGAGAGTGACAAATTTATAGTAAGAAGATGAGAATAAGAAGAGCCAAAATAAAGGAAAATTAAGGGATAAAATTATATGTAAAGTTAAAATCGTCTAAGAGGAATATGTATAGACAATACTTAGTTATAACATCAAAATTAAAGTAGGTGAATATGTAAAGTTAAAACCGCCTAAGATGAATTTGTAAAGTCAATGTATTTACATATATTTAATATTGTCAAAAAAATTAAAGGTAAAAAACAAATATGAAAAACAATAATGATGTGGCAATGACATGGAGGATGATGTGGCTTAACAGGAGTGTAGCAACAATAAATACTATGCTTCAGCTTTTAGATATATATTGATTGATTGATATGTTAAAAAACATGTTTAATTACCGTTTTAGTCTTTCACACTTGTACTATGTATCAAAATGGTTTTTAACATCTTAAACGTGTCAATTTTGTTTCTAAACTTTTGGTATTGTGTCAAAATAATCCTTATTATTAAGCGGTACATGAAAAGAATTGATGTATCTAACATTAATATCAAAATAATATTTTTATGCCATCTAACCTATCCTTTGAATTATCACGTATCTTTAATTAGAAAATAAAATAAAATATTTGAAAATATATTAATTGCATCTCCATAAGTAAATGAGATGTATTTTATTAGCAGAAATTGAAAATTTCTTTTCTTTTCTTTTCTTTTCTTTTCCTCTGCTTTCTCGGCAACCAAATGGGGTTTAAGTCTTAACTTTTTAGTTAAAGTGCTCATGAACATCATCTAAAAAATATACTATTTACCTAATTTTAAAATGAAAATTAAAAAAAAAAACAAAAGCCAAATGTCAATTATATATATATAGCAACCTACCATCACTCTATTTAAAATTACATGCTATTCATGAAATCACAGTCCCATATATGGCCCTTTTTTAGGAGCCACTATCTTATCAGAAAAACAATCTCATAAAAATAAATAAATAAATAAAAATTAGTATATTGCAATGTATTTGGAATGGTAAGTCCATCGGTATTTGGAAAAAATGTTTAAAAAATAAAAAAAAACCTTAAATTGGACACGTGGCGCAAAATTAAACAACAATTGGAATCCAATTTAGTTACTAATTGGATTTTCTCTCAATTTTGGCTTTAATTATATATAGACTAGTTATTGGCCTATGCGTAGCACGATTTTTTTGGTATGATCTTTTTTGGTAAATATTATGACTGGAGAACATTATTTTGGGAAAAAAACTTCTTTCATTTTTATGTAGTGATTTTAAAAAATACAATGAAGGGTTTTATGATAAATTTTGTTAATTTTGTGAAATACATTTATATAAAATAAAACTCATAAAAAGCATAAGATATACGTAAAGGTATAATTCATGAATACACATGAAAGTTATTGTATTTTTTTTTATTTCTATTAGCTAGATCACATTTCTTAAATAAACTGAACAACCATTTCATCACCCCATTATGCACATAATGATTGGAATGTTGTTAGTTAGTACATGATTGCTTGATAAACAATATTGAGTAAAAATGATTTTAATTCTCTTTAAGAAATGTTTTGTGAAATTTTCATTTTCATGTCCATTTTTTTAATCTAATAGATTTAATTTTTCATGTTAGTTTAGTTGAATAGTATTGTGTTTATACTTTTTTTCTTAACTACAATTGATAATTCACAAAATGAGTAAACAACTTATTGAGTATTGCAAAAGATACAAATATGAACATTAACATGAGCATGAATATGAAGGGAGATTTCTATTCATTTCTTGAATAAAAAATGTACTTACAGAAAATTCCAAACGTTATAGATAGCAAAATCAATAAACCAACAATTTTAGGAGCCTAAGAGGAGCCATTACTCATTTGAAACAATCCAAAATACACAAGGACTAAAAAAAGAAAAATACCATCCACTCCACACTTCCATCGCAGCTGCTTTCGCTCAAGGAAAACAATATATATCTCTATATCCTTTTTTTTTTAATTTAGAAATAATTACAATATACTGCTAACCCCGCAACTTGAACATTTTCTCCCTTAAACCCCAAATACTTTGTATATGGGGAGGTGTCAATTCAACTACATGGCCCTCGATTTATATATATATATATATATATATATTTATATATTTATATATCTCATTTAATAAATATAGAACTTCCTTTAAAAAAAATTAATATGTTTATCATAATTAAGAGAAATCCTAATGAGTACTTCACTTGAGCATATGTGAAAAAAGCAAATACATATTACAAATGGTAAAGGAGAAAGAAAAAGTTGCTAATCCCTTTTAATATGGTTAATTGCTTTGCCTCAATCGGTCGCCCAAACAACATACCGCTTATTCATACCACAACCACAAATGACAATGCAACATTAGCCATATGTAATTGCTAATCTGAAAGCACAGATTTCTTTAATAGCTTTACCTTCGTTTCTTTTGGCTAATAAATCTTTACTGAATCAAAATCAAACCACAAAAATCATATAAAAATCACCAAATTAGAGTTTAAAATTATAATTAATTTTTTAGAAGAAATCTAGGCACAATTGCACAAAAATTCCATGTAACTAAGTCACACTTAGGAATATTGGACCCTTTTTCCTTTGTATAAATAGGGGGGTCCCAATGGGATGAGGGGGCTAACAATTTTCTCTCCAAAACATTTATTGTAGGAACATAAAAGTTTTCCATTGTAAACTTTTCACGATTAAAGAACATGATTTGCCAACTAATCAAACTAGAGTTTTTAGTACCTATAGCGATTTCACAACATCAAGAACAAACCCCAGTGTATATAGTGTCAAATTCCATAGTCTCAAGTTACATCAAATGAGTTTTTAAATTTTCTCGCAAAGTATTGAATAGTAAAGCTTCTGGGCCATAGTCTCAATTACAACTCTCAATCATGTTGGACTTGGATGACACCTATCAACAACATATCATTGTGAGATGCAGAAAAAATTTGGAGTGTACACAACATTTAGTGCGGATGGGAAGAAATTTTATCCTATTCCAATTGTTTAGATTAGTAAGGGACCTATTCCAATTTAATGATCCTGGAATTTTGTATACAAGTAATAATCAAGGAAACTTCCGCCTAAAATAAGCTAGACTTTTGGCAGGAGAGAAAATTGATGTCTAGACAAATCAAGCAAAGGCCAACCAAAATGGACCATATTCTTAATTTCTTATCTCTATTTGTTCCATGTACAAGACTTACAGTCAATGCTTGGCGTATAAAAGTTGAACATCTTATCTAAAGTCCATCCTCTGAAAGCTTGAGAAAAAATTCATTTAAACCAACACAATATATAAATTATAAAGGAATCAAAGAAAAATTGTCAAAAATAATGAAAATTTAATCTATGCTTAAATTCTTATAAGGATGAACACAATAGCAATATCCTTTTCTTTTTTAAATAAAGATAAAAAAATCTATGCTTATTTTGTATATATGATAAAGTCCTATCACAAAGTTTTTTGAGACGCATGTTGATTAGTGATTAGGAGTTATAAATGAATAATCATCAATATATATATTCACTTGAGCATATGTGAAAAAGGCATATACATACTACAAATGGTAAAGGAGAAAGAAAAAGTTGCTAATCCCTTTTAATATGGTTAATTGCTTTGCCTCAATCAGTCGCCCAAACAACGTACCGCTTATTCATACCACAACCACAAATGACAATGCAACATTAGCCATCTGTAATTGCTAATCTGAAAGTACAGATTTCTTTAATAGCTTTACCTTCGTTTCTTTTGGCTAATAAATCTTTACTGAATCAAAATCAAACCACAAAAATCATATAAAAATCACCAAATTAGAGTTTAAAATTATAATTAATTTTGTAGAAGAAATCTAGGCACAATTGCACAAAAATTCCATGTAACTAAGTCACACTTAGGAATATTGGACCATTTTTCCTTTGTATAAATAGGGGGGGTCCCAATGGGATGAGGGGGCAAACAATTTTCTCTCCAAAACATTTATTGTAGAAACATAAAAGTTTTCCATTATAAACTTTTCACGATTAAAGAACATGATTTGCCAACTAATCAAACTAGAGTTTTTAGTACCTACAGCGATTTCACAACATCAAGAACAAACCCCAGTGTATATAGTATCAAATTCCATAGTCTCTTGTTACATCAAATGAGTGTTTAATTTTTCTCGCAAAGTATTGAGTAGTAAAGCTTCTGGACCATAGTCTCAATTACAACTCTCAATCATGTTGGACTTGGATGACACCTATCAACAACATATCATTATGAGATGCAGAAAAAATTTGGAGTGTACACAACGTTTAGTGCGGATGGGAAGAAATATCATCCTATTCCAATTGGTTAGGTTAGTAAGGGACCTGCTCCAATTTAATGATCCTGGAATTTTGTATACAAGTAACAATCAAGGAAACTTCCGCCTAAAATAAGTTAGACTTTTGGCAAGAGAGAAAATTGATGTCTAGACAAATCAAGCAAAGGCCGACCAAATGGACCATATTCTTAATTTCGTATCTCTATTTGTTCCATGCACTAGACTTACAGTCAATGCTTGGCGTATAAAAGTTGAACATCTTATCTAAAGTCCATCCTCTGAAAGCTTGAGAAAAAATTCATTTAAACCAACACAATATATAAATTATAAAGGAATCAAAGAAAAATTGTCAAAAATAATGAAAATTTAATCTATGATTAAATTCTTATAAGGATGAACACAATAGCAATATCCTTTTTTAAAAAAAAAATAAAGATAAAAAAATCTACACTTATTTTGTATGTATGATAAAGTCCTATCACAAAGTTTTTTGAGACTCATGTTGATTAGTGATTAGGAGTTATAAAGGAATAATCATCATTAGTAAGGGACCTGCTCCAATTTAATGATCCTGGAAGTTTGTATACAAGTAATAATCAAGGAAACTTCCGCCTAAAATAAGTTAGACTTTTGGCAAGAGAGAAAATTGATGTCTAGACAAATCAAGCAAAGGCCGACCAAATGGACCATATTCTTAATTTCGTATCTCTATTTGTTCCATGTACTAGACTTACAGTCAATGCTTGGCGTATAAAAGTTGAACATCTTATCTAAAGTCCATCCTCTGAAAGCTTGAGAAAAAATTCATTTAAACCAACACAATATATAAATTATAAAGGAATCAAAGAAAAATTGTCAAAAATAATGAAAATTTAATCTATGATTAAATTCTTATAAGGATGAACACAATAGCAATATCCTTTTTTTTAAAAAAATAAAGATAAAAAAATCTACGCTTATTTTGTATGTATGATAAAGTCCTATCACAAAGTTTTTTGAGACTCATGTTGATTAGTGATTAGGAGTTATAAAGGAATAATCATCAATATATATATATTCACTTGAGCATATGTGAAAAAGGCATATACATACTACAAATGGTAAAGGAGAAAGAAAAAGTTGCTAATCCCTTTTAATATGGTTAATTGCTTTGCCTTAATCAATCGCCCAAACAACATACCGCTTATTCATACCACAACCACAAATGACAATGCAACATTAGCCATATGTAATTGCTAATCTGAAAGTACAGATTTCTTTAATAGCTTTACCTTCGTTTCTTTTGGCTAATAAATCTTTACTGAATCAAAATCAAACCACAAAAATCATATAAAAATCACCAAATTAGAGTTTAAAATTATAATTAATTTTTTAGAAGAAATCTAGGCACAATTGCACAAAAATTCCATGTAACTAAGTCACACTTAGGAATATTGGACCCTTTTTCCTTTGTATAAATAGGGGGGTCCCAATGGGATGAGGGGGCTAACAATTTTCTCTCCAAAACATTTATTGTAGGAACATAAAAGTTTTCCATTGTAAACTTTTCACGATTAAAGAACATGATTTGCCAACTAATCAAACTATAGTTTTTAGTACCTACAGCGATTTCACAACATCAAGAACAAACCCTAGTGTATACAGTGTCAAATTCCATAGTTTCCTGTTACATCAAATGAGTTTTTAATTTTTCTCGCAAAGTATTGAGTAGTAAAGCTTCTGGGCCATAGTCTCAATTACAACTCTCAATCATGTTGGACTTGGATGACACCTATCAACAACATATCATTACGAGATGCAGAAAAAATTTGGAGTATACACAACGTTTAGTGCGGATGGGAAGAAATTTCATCATATTCCAATTGGTTCGGTTAGTAAGGGACCTATTCCAATTTAATGATCCTGGAATTTTGTATACAAGTAATAATCAAGGAAACTTTCGCTCAAAATAGGTTGGACTTTTAGCAAGAGAGAAAATTGATGTCTAGACAAATCAAGCAAAGGCCGACCAAATGGACCATATTCTTAATTTCTTATCTCTATTTGTTCCATGTACAAGACTTACAGTCAATGCTTGGCGTATAAAAGTTGAACATCTTATCTAAAGTCCATCCTCTGAAAGCTTGAGAAAAATTTCATTTAAACCAACACAATATATAAATTATAACGGAATCAAAGAAAAATTGTCAAAAATAATGAAAATTTAATCTATGCTTAAATTCTTATAAGGATGAACACAATAGCAATATCTTTTTTTTTTTTTGAAATAAAGATAAAAAAATCTATGCTTATTTTGTATGTATGATAAAGTCCTATCACAAAGTTTTTTGTGACTCATGTTGATTAGTGACTAGGAGTTATAAATGAATAATCATCAATATATATATATATATATATATATATATATATATATATATATAAGCAGAGATTTCATGCGGGAGTTCATGAGGTCTTGCCAAGTGACACTCTAATTTAGCATTTTGCATTTTTTTACCTCTTTCATTAAATTTTTTTTTTACTGTTACCCAAAAGTTTACATTAACTTATTTTACTGTTATCTCATTAATCTCTCATAAATTGCCTAAGCTTACATCACACATTTCCCTCTTTTTCATGTCTTTTAGCATACCCACCATTTTAATATTTTAGAAAAAAACAAAAAAATAATAATTAAAGACTAATAGTAATAACTAACCAGATAAGGCTTTGGAAAGAGATAGAGAGACACAAAAATATTGTGGATTATTAAATAAAACACATTGTTTCACTACAAAATCAAAATGCATTGTTTCACTATAAAAGACATTTGTAAGAGAGAGAGAAATCTGTGGAGCCGCCGCCTCCGTCATATTAGCCTCCCACCACCATCACAAAGATATCCTACTCTCTCGTCTTCATTGAAGACCAACGTATGTTGATCGTGGCAAAAATGTTGAATTTCCATCTATATCACATGAACATATAATAAGATATAATAACACCCAAATTTTTAGAAAAAAGAACAGGAATTTATTTATAGAACGCTAGATGGTACCCAAAATCCAGATCCAAATCAAAATATAGATCAAAATAATTAGGGATTGGACACATACGCTTTATAGATTATTGCAGCCCAAGTCAAACTTTGCTCACAAAACGAAAAAGTCTTTTCAATGATCTTCGCCGCTAGCTGATTTGGTAAAATCAACACCCAAAGTTTGAAGATGCTGTAACTTGCTTTCTAGATTGTGTCACTTACATAGATCGTGGAACTGCTGATTTTGTGTGGAAAATTATTTGGGTTTAAGCTAAACAAGATTAATTAGTGGGCTCTGGGATCTGACTATGAGAGGACAGAGAGTTTTATTCTTCAACATAACTAATAATTAGTCGTCGGAGGGTTGACCATTAGGAAATGGTGTTTTTGTCATTTCGGCATGGCCTAGTTTTGTCTTAGTCTGAGGCCCAAAGAAAGGCCCAAGAAAGACTTGATTTTATTGGGCTTTTCTTATGTATAATTTTTAAAATTTCTCTTTTTTTTTTTTTTTGGGTAAATTCTATTAACCTCCCCTGAGGTTTGGGCAAATACCACTCAAGTCCAAAACATTTCAAAATTGACCAATTAGGTCCCTAAAAGACATATTAGTCCCTAACACCCTTAACACCGTTACCCCTCCGTCATTTTTCTTTCCCTCACTCAGAACTCTCTCTAGTCTCTTCTCTTTGGTTCCTCTTCCTCTTTCAATCCCAGCCAAAGCCATAACAAAAAAACCCAAATCTTACCACAAAACATTATTCAAGAAACAACACAAAGATCCAGACTAAACAAATGCTCAAACTAAACATAAATTACCAACACCCAGAAATGAAACAACCAAAAGAACAAACAAAACAACAAGTTTAAAACTTGAATTACACATCATTACCGGATGAGCATGGATAATCTATACCCAGAAACCAAAATGATTTAGAAGAACCCCAAGTCTGCAATTAGCTTGAACAACACAATCTGAGAAAACCAATCAAAAATCGTAACACAAGCAAAAAACTTGAATTACACACTATTCCCAGATGAGCATGAACAATCCAGAAGAACCCAAGTGTGCAATTAGCTTGAACAACACAATCCCAGAAAATCAAACAAAAATTGGAACACAAGTTGGCGAGTAAAGAATGAAGATTACCCAGAAACCAAAAAAGTAGTGGTAATAAAGATTGAGGAAGAGGAACACACTAGAGGGGGACATGACAATGAGCTGGTAAGGCTTAGGGATGGAGTCATCATGGACCTTGATGGTGATGCTACCACCTGTCCCAGACACCCAACCAAGATTGTAGAACTGGTGGCAAAGGTCTGAGATCAAAGGCTTTGTGTCCTTCACTGCCTTGCTCTACAGGTATGCCTGTGGTAAGATTTGGGTTTTTTTGTTATGGCTTTGGCTGGGATTGAAAAAGGAATAAGGACCAGAGAGAGGAGACCAGAGAGAGTTTTAAGTGAGGGAAAGAAAAATGACAGAGGGGTAACGGTGTTAAGGGTGTTAGGGGCTAATATGTCTTTTAGGGAGCTAACTGGTCAATTTTGAAATGTTTTGAACCTGAGTGGTATTTGTCCAAACCTCAAGGGAGGTTAATGGAATTTACGCTCTTTTTTTACATATAGTTGTATTTTTATTCATATTATTTTTTTTTATATAAAATGAACCAATTGGAAATTGTAAGGACGCAGTTTGAATCCTAAGCCCAAATGATAAAAGGATTTAGGCCCAAAAAGCCCAATACAATGAATTTGTAGAGAGTGGGTTGGAAAACTAGGTTCTAATGAGTTGGGTAACAATTATAATGGATCCAGATGACAATAAAGTAGAAGTAGACTGGATTTATCTATGGAAAATCGTCCTCAACACAGTCCAAGGATATCAGTTCTTGTATATATCACCTGAAGTTGGTTGCAAATACAGTTTCAATTACTACAGTGTTTCTTTCTTAATTTTCCGACCCCCTTCTCTCAAGGTCTCTCTTCTATTTTATACTATCTTCCCATTTCATCTCTACCCTCCACGTGCAGATCAGATTGTTGGTGTTGATCTTTATCCCATCAGCACCTTCCTGAAGTCTTTGGATAGTAGTTATAAGGTTGAAAACTACTGTTCAGGTATCACTTCCTCATTAATGTGGTCAGAGAGTTAGTTGTAATACCCCGACCCAATTTTATAGTTAACCAATGTGTTCAAGTGATTAATTATTATCTTGAGTCACTTACTTTCTAAAATTAATCTAAGAGTATTTAATAAGCAAATTATTTTATAATGCCTTTGAATAAGAATTGTAAATATTATAAATAAGTGAATGGCTAATTGTATTATAAAAATATACTATGTACAAAATTATATTAAGTGGTTTAAGTTATTAGATACATAGTTGTTGATATTTAATTAAGTATAAAGATAAGGGTTTATATGTAAAGTTATTTTGTTGTTTGGGCCTTTCTAGAATATAAGCTTATAAGGGGGAGGAAAGTGAATTTTTAAAAGTTAAAGGTTGACTCACCAACCCTTTTCCCTTAGCATTACATGTGCCCCACCACAAGTCCATTTCCTTATCTTCTCTTGGCTGCACCAAAAAGTTCAACTCCTTTTCTTCTTTCTCTATTCCTTTTTCTTTGTTCTTGTTTCTTTCTTCTCTCTTTGCTCTTACACGGCAGCCTTCCCTCTCTCACCGAAACAATATATCCCTCTCTAAAGAAGAAATTAAGAGCCTAACGCTAAAGTTTCAGTTTCAAAGTTTGTGGGTAAGTAAATAAAAACCTCATCTTATTATGGATATTTTAATGGTGGAATGGTTTGCTTTAGTTTTACTTCTATGTTCTCTAATCTGATTGTTAGAAGCTGAAATTTGTGATTTGTGAAATTAGGAAATCATGAATTTGTAAGTCTCTATATATATATATATATATATATATATATATATATATATACTATTTTAGGAAGCTTTGAAACTGTGTTGGTGATTTGTTGAAGGTAGATTAGGGTTTTTACTAATTAATGATTGTATATGATTAAGGAAGTAAGAAAAAGTTAGGATGAGTACTTTTGATGTTACTGCTAGGATTTTTGTTGTATTTAATTTTTCTATAAATGGTTAAATGATTATTTATAAGTGTTTTCTAACATGTCTAATGAGTTTATAAAAAACCCCATATGAAAATACCATCGTTTGATAATTGTTTGTGAATTTACAAGAAAATGTTTCAAAGCTGTCACTGTGACAGATTCTGTGTTTACACATGATAAATTATGTATTAAATTTTATATAGGGAATTAGGATGCTACGAGTAGTTCTTATGAATTCTAAGACACATATGGTTCTAATGGAAGTGGTCTCACAGCCATTGGATCAATATAAAAATAATGGTTTAATTTCTAAACTGCATGAAATTCTGGTAGGACAGATTTGAACATGTTGTCTTGTATGATTTTTTATAAATCATGGTTTTATTATTTGACTCTGAAATTAATATGGAATCTACTAGACATTCAGAGGAGTGGCTCTGTAAAATTTCATGAGGATTGGATGTGTTTAGATAGCCCATTCTTATTTTACAAATGAAGCATATGCTACTGAAATGAGCAGTAAATAGTGAATGATAACTCTGACTTTGAGGATTTAATTCTAAAGTTAGGGTGAATGTTTTGAGCTATAATTTAATATGCTTATCATTTAGAATGTCTAGATCATAGATATATTTTGTATAACTTGGTTCAAGGTTTAGTACTCAAATGAGGGGTTCTAAACCATTCTACTGCTTTTTCATATTGCTGTCTTGTTCAATGTGTTGTATGTTGCCATATGAATGTATACGATTACATGACCATGCTTAAAGGAATTTATGTTTATGCATACATTATTGCCCTAATCTAAAGCACCTTTTGAAATGAAGTTGGCTCTTTTGGAGATATGATCTGAGTATGAGAATGTGGGTTTCTCTTTAGTTTGGTACATCATGGTGTTGATGAATGTATCTTGTGTTTGGGGAACCTCTTTGAGGTGAGATTAGGACTTCCTTGATTTTAAGAGATAGACTTTGAGATGAATGTGTAAGTTTATGATAAGGAATAACTGATAGTAAGTAATAAGCTTTGATATTTGATTTAGGTGTTACCAGTTCCCAAGTCTAAGCTCCTTCAACTATTGGCTTTTGGTTCCTCTGCTTTCAGGTAAGGGATAAGGTATATGGGCATTTGATAAGTCATGAGCTTATTTTAAAGTATATGATGCATTAAAAGGTTTTTTATTAGAGATATGGCATATAAGCATGTTTCAGACAAAGATATGTTCGTGAACTTTCGAAACCTTATGTATATGATTTAAGCATATTGATGTTATTACTAATTTCCACAAACATGATGTTTAAAGAAAATAATGGAAATGCTATTATTGTGAGATGCTATGCAAACTATAAATTTCAGTATGATATATAAGTATGAAATGTTTTCGGGTTATGTCCTCTGATGATCTGAACTCTGTCAGTAGGGGTTTAATTAGTGGTTGTCCATAGAAAATGTTATCTGATTGGCCATTAAAAGTGGGACTAGCTTAGCTGTACCCACCTTTGTTGGTTACGTCCAACTTGTGGAGGATGCCAACCTACTCCCATGGTTGAAGATATGTATTATGATGTGATCCCGGGAATATCTGGCATTGTGGGGAATGCTGGATGCCTAGCACAGTGGTGCTAGAAGCCTCCCAAATAAGTACAAACTTATCAGATATGGACTAACCAATATGTTATGAATAGCTATATTATTTTATTAATCATAAGAGAATGATGTTGTTTAAATGCATTATGAAAGGTTAAAAGTTCTCATGAAAAGAAAAACTATTCTTTAAAGATAAGAGTTTCTGAAGTTTTGTTGTGCTTTAAAGATAAAGAATTTGATTAAATGGTTTTAGTCTTCTGTAAAGATAAAGCTTCTGATGAAAGTACAAGTTTATGTTAAAAAGTTATCAGATATATGTTCTTTACGAAACGTTAAGTACTATGAAAGTTATAATATTTTACGAGAAAAAGTTTATGAAGAAAAGTTTCTTATTCATCAAGATGTTTCTAGTTTAAGACAAAATTACCAATTATCTGATTTAAATTAAAATGATTATTTTGTAATGAGAATATATATATATATATATGTGTGTGTGTGTGTGTGTAAGTATGTATGTATGTATATGATATTAAACAATCAATATTATATTTGGTGACTTTGTAAGAAATGAAAGAAATTCAATCCGAAAGGTTTTGGTAATATTATTCTGATAAGAAAAAGGAGAACAATTATTTTCCTACAAAGAGCGTATAAGTTATTATTATTATGAATAGTATACAATATTATGCATGAAAAGATGTTCTCCTATCCGAATATTCATAGAATGAAATGATTTGATTTACATGCATCCTTATTAAATTCTCATATATCTTACCTTTACTGAGCTGTGTAGCTCAACCCTTCTACTCTTTCAGTCAACAGGTTTTATTTTTGGAGCAGAGGGAGCCTTAGTCAAGTTTTGGAAGGAGCTAGTTTTAGTTTTAATGTATAGATCCCAAATTAGCAATTTGATGTTTAGCTTTGTAGTATTGTGTATTTTAGGATCCAATGAAAGTTGTGTACCTTAAAGTATTAAGAGATGTATTATGTGAAATTTAGAATTTGAGTAACTGGTGGATTATGTTATTCTTTAAGTACAGTGTAGATGCTCTGAATGTCAAGTGAAAAGTTATATCATTTAAGTAAAGAAGCAAAAATGAAAAGAAAGAGGGAAGCTTTTGTAAAAATTTTGTAAAAGTTGGTTCTTGTTAATATCAGGTTTAAACTTGATATTAGCATGCCGGTCATGGTCACAAATCCGAGTATCGGGTTTGAGGCGTGACATTAGGTATAGAGCATTCAATGCGGTGGTAGCAGCTTTCCCTTAGATATTTCATATATTTCCTCTGTCTTGTTCCTTCCTGATACTTATCCTCATCCATGGAATGGTCCGGAACGTTGCTCTTGATGGTAGACCACACCCTCTGACCTCGGCTTTGCCCAGCCGAGGAAGCATTCCTCCTCGAACCGCCCTTTTGGATGATCATGATCAGACTTCACCTCTTCTCTTACTAACACGAATTCTTATGAAAATATTTACTCATCCTCGGACTACTTAATTTCCTCGGATTGGGCCCGTGGCCTAATATATACATAGATATGTACTCCTGGGCCTATCACCCCTACATAAATAATTATACCAAATGAGCAAGCATTTTTTTATTACCAGTTTTCAATCCAATTAAAGTCAATTTTTTTTCACAATTTGTGGAGGTGGTAAATCATAATTGGTATTTAATAAGTCTTTCACGCTATGTGTATGTTTGGCCAAAAATTTTTAATTTTTAACTTTTAAGTTTTTACTTTTTATCTCAGTTTTTCTTTTGTGAAACAAATAGCAAAACTAGTTTTTGGAAAATAGAGCTAATTTTTAGATATTTGTCACACATTTAACATAAAAAATGTTACTAAAAACTATATCTTTTGATGAATATTATGCAAATAAACTTTAATAAAATTTAAAAAAAATAAATAAAAATAAATAAAAACCTACAAGTTTCTAAACGGATACTATAGATCAAATGGACCCATCAACTTGTTTCAATAGGCTTAATTTTCTGTAATTTATTTGCTTTTGTGTGTATTTGGATTAGCTTTTATTGAAAGTTGGAAAAAATATAGTTATACATAATTTTTTTTTTAAAAAAAACCACTAATCCAAACTCACATAGTTTATTGACTTTAAGTCATTTTCTTCTTCACTTTAAACAAATAAGTTACAAAATCCAAATCAACATTGGCCTCTCCTTCCTGGAAGAAGAAACTATATATTTTTGTTTTGATAAATCCTAGGATATGAAACTTAAATATAACATTCATTAAACAATTTTCCAAGATAATAAGTTGCAATTAATGGTCCATAACATTGGTGAGGGTAAGAGTTGTAAGAGGATTAGAGTTTTTTTTTTTTTTTTTTAATTTATTCCTTTAAATTTATTGTAATTATCATTGGATTGGTAACAACCTAGATCACTTTCAAATTCATTTCATGAAGTTTTTAGGGAATTGGATTTTTAAAAAGAAATGTATGGCCTACATATAAATATTGAAAAAAATTAGGTGTTCTATGCATATGTTAATGGGAAAACCAAGATATTTATTCTCAAATATAATGATATCTTAGAATGCCTTTGATCCTTGGAAGATTAACCGTGCACAAGTGTAAACCCTTTCTTCATGAGATTGTAGGAAGAATTCAGTCTTGGAGAGCAAAACATTTATCCTTTGCTTCAACTTTGCTAGGTCCAGTCAATTTTTTTGACTCAACATATGTAGGGAGGTGTTTTCTGAAGTTCGATATCTACTTCTCTCTGGCATGATGACTTTGACCCAGCAAGCATAGATTCGATATCTCCTTGACACTATGAGTTCGCTCAAACATTCCATTTGTAAACAGAAAGTGCACAAAACGACTCATGGTTTTATAGCCAGAACATAAAATACCATCATTCCATCACTCAAGCTTGAAGACACACTTGAGTTTTCCTAAAAAATATAAAATTTCGATTCCACAACAAATTGCAAAGAGTTAAAAGAGTACCTAATTTGCATTGATATCACTTACTTTGTAAAATGATTGGTTTAACAAGAGATTGCCCAACAAGGTTGAGCAAATTAATCGGCAAATAACTGTTAAGGCAAACTTGGTGTTTTGCACTTTTGCTTGCATAGCATCTCTTTTTGGGTCACTAATCATGAAACTAAGTCTAGAAGATAAACTGGGTATTTCCTTGGGTAACAGATTAATCTCTCACACATATAAATATGTACATATGCACGTGTCTGAACTCATGATCTCATCCTTCTCAACCTCAGTCTTTATAAAGGAAGGAGGTCACTCATTTGAGCTAAAGTTCACATGGTCAGATTTATCCTTTTTTTTTTTTTGATAAGTAAGAAGAGAATGTTATTAATAAAAGAATAGCTAGAAAAATACAAAATAGTTCACGGTAGTGAACAAAGGAAAATAAGGAACAAAAAGACAGAGGCAACCCCTAATCTATTCTAATAGACAAAAGAAAATCCATAAGGGTAGAACAATTCGAGATTCCCCAACATCGAGACCAATCAAAGAGGGTCCGTTGGCATAACTTTAATAACTGAACCACAATTTTCCCCTCATCCTCAAAAGACCGCCGATTCCATTCAGTCCAAATAATCCACATTAAACAGCCTGGAACCAAATTCCAAATATCAGAACTATGCTTCCCAAGCCAATGATACCAACAAAATAATAAGTCCACAATTGAACCTGGCATGACCCAATCGATCCCAAACAACCGAAGCATATACATCTATAAAGAATGAGTTATCGGACAAAAAAGTAACAGGTGATCCACAGATTCCGCATTACAACAGCACTTACAACAACAATTTGCCAAAGGGCGACCACGAAGCATAAGGTTATCCAAGGTTAGAATCTGACCATGAGCTGCTGTCCACATAAAAAAAAAGCCACCCTTTTAGGAACCTTAACTTTCCAAATGCCCTTCCAAGGGAAAGTGGAAGGAGCTGCATTTCAAATCTTATGATAAAAAGACTGAATATCAAACTTCCCACTTCCATTAAGATCCCAACAAAGTTTGTCACACCCTCCACCCCTAGGAATTCGGGTTTGGATGAAATGAAGTAGGGAGTAGGAAGCCGCTAACTCTCAATCATTGAATTCCCTATAAAATCTTAAACTCCACACTCTGTCATTATCACCCACTGGAGGGCTTAACACTTCAGAAATACAAGCCTCTTTATTGGCTAAACACAAAAATAACTAAGGATAAAGAATTTTAAGAAGAACATCCCCAGTCCACTTATCATGCCAAAAAAGAATACAAGAACCATCCCCCTCCACAAAAAAGAAATGCTTAGCAAAAGCTTTCCACCCTTCACTAATACTCCGCCATAACCCACAACCATGAGCCTTTCTACAAGCTCTAGTGCACCAACCCCCTTTTCCCTTCCCATATTTCATGGCTATGACCCTTCGCCACAGATGAGTGGTTTCATGGCCATACCTCCAAAGCCATTTCCCTAATAGGGCCTGATTAAAAGACGCCAAATTCCAAATTCCCAAACCACCCAACTCATGCGGTAAGCAAACCTTTTCCCAAGCCACCAAAGGATATTTGAAACACTCAACTGACGAACCCCACAAGAAGTTCCTCTGGATGCGTTCCAATCTAGTCGTCACAGCTTTAGAGATAGTAAAAAGGGAAAGGTAATAAGTCGGAAGGCTTGAAAGGGTACTTTTCAGCAAAGTGAGTCTACCACCCTTTGACAAATAAAGTCGCTTCTAGCCTGAAAGCTTCTTTTCCATCCTCTCAAGGATCGGATTCCAAATAGAGGCTGTTTTCTACAAAGTTTCCAATGGCATACCCAAGTAAGTCATAGGCAAACTGCCCCCCTGCATTGAAGAATATTAGCCAAAGTCTAAATGTTACTAACCTCTCCAATAGGGACAATTTCACTTTTCCCCACATTCACCTTCTAACCAATAAAAGCTTGAAAACAAGTCAAAACCAACCTGATAGAAAGAATCTGCTCTCTAGAGGCATCACAGAAAAGAATGGTATCATTAGCAAATAATAGGTGAGAAATACGGATACTAGTAGAATTAATAGGACCCACATGAAAACCCTGAATGAAACCACCTTCCTCAATTTTCTTCAAGATACAACTTAAAACCTCCTTGATCAAAAGAAAGAGAAGGGGAGACAAAGGATCACCTTGTCTTTAGACCTCTAGAGCTACCAAAGAAACCAACAGGAGATCCATTAACCAGAACTGAGAAGCGAACGGTAGTGACACAAGTCTTTAGCCATCTCCTCCGTCTACCCCCAAAGCCCATTCTCTCCAACAGATAAAACAAAGTGTCCCAATTCACATGATCATATGCTTTCTCAATGTCTAACTTACACACCACCCTCGGAGTACGACACTTCAGTCTACTGTCTAAACATTCATTAGCAATAAGCACTGAATCCAAAATCTGTCTGCCACCAACAAAAGAATTCTGTGACTCCGAAATAAGTTTATCCAGCACCCGCCTCAATCTGTTTGCCAAAACCTTAGACAAAAGCTTATACACACTGCCCACTAAGCTAATAGGCCTAAAATCTTTGATATTCAATGCATTATTTTTCTTGGGAATCAAAGATAGAAAAGAAGCATTCAAAGACCATTCAAACTCTGAGCTCCTATGGAAATGATCAAAAAAGGCCATGACATCTTTTTCCACTACACTCCAGCATTTTTGAAAAAAAGCCATAGTGAAACCGTCAGGACCTAGGGCTTTATCACCCTCCATCTCTTGAAGAACCTTTACAGCTTCCTTCTTAGAAAAATCCTCTCTAATTCAAGCCGCTCATCCTCCTCAATTCTAGCAAACTCTAATCCCTCCATAGAAGGGCACCAAGTATCTGACTCAGTGTACAAACTCTGATAAAAATGGACCACTTTAGACCGCACCTCTTCCTCATCCTCATAGAGGACACCATCCACCTCTATACCCCGAATATGATTAGTTCTTCTATGGGAGCTTGCTATCCGATGAAAAAAATGATTATTATTGTCCCCCTCCTTCACAAATAATATCCGGGACTTTTGTTTCCAAGAAATCTCCTCCAAAGAAGCAAGATGTGCAATCTCACCTTTAATCTGAATACAACGAGTTTGTTCCTCCTGTGAAAGACCTGACAAGTCCTCCCTAGCATCCAAACCCAACAATTCAGATAAAATACATTTCTTCCTAAAGGCCAGATCCCCAAATTCCTCCTTATTCCACTTTTTCAAGTCTTCTTTAAGAGCTTTTAATTTACGAGCCAAAATAAAGTTTGGAGAACCTGAAAAGCAATACCCATTCCACCATTGTCGAACCCTCTCTACAAAACCCTCTTCTTTCAACCACATATTCTCAAACTTAAAGGCACTCTGACCTTTATTAACACTACCAACCACCACCAAAAGTGGGCAATGATCAGAAACTACATGAGGGAGTACCCTTTGAGACACATTTCCAAAGTGATCTACCCAATCCACTGATGCCAAGGTTTTATCAATTCTTGACATACAATCTATCCCCGAATCTCTAAACCAAGTAAACGAAGCCCTTTCAAAAGGTAAGTCCACAAGGTAATTAGCCTCAATGAAGTCTGAAAAAGCAAACATAGTCGGACTAAAAGCCTTACAACCAAATCTCTTACTCAGATATCGAATGGTATTGAAATCCCCAAAAACACACCATGTCGTATTCCACCTGGAGTACATCCTCGTAAGCTCCTCCCACAGAGCACCCTGCTGACTATCATCATTAGGCCCATACACTCCTAAACAAGCCCATACAAAATCATCTACAACCCCCTTCAGTAAAACATTAACAGAAAACAAACCAACAACACAATCAACTTTTTCAAAAACTCTCTTGTCCCAAACCAGTAGCACCCCCCTTGTAGTATTGACTGCATCTAGAGCAACTCAATTTAGGAACAGACTACCCCCAAAGACTTCGAACAACAGAAGAGTTTAAAGAAGACATCTTAGTTTCTTGAAAGCAAACTATATCACACTTCCACTCCTTGAGAAGATTTTTACATACCTCTCGCTTCTGAAGATTGTTTAATCCCCTAACATTCCAAGCTAACAGCCATAAACTCATTTAAAACTGGTAATCACCCCCGTACCTTCTGAGAAATCTCTGTTCCTCCCCTTAGATGCTACCCCATCATAATTAATTGAAGAAATCAAACCTTGAAGTTCCCTAAGCCCTTTCTGCTTTAAGTTCACAATTCCTTTAGAAGTCCCAACACTTACAACATCAATACAGTCTTGTTCAAGAAGACGAAACAAAGCCAGACATTGATCTTCGTGCTTAACAATAGGAAAACTCACAATTCTATAGAAATTTTTCATTAGGCTACATACCCATTTCGAATTTTTCACCGCTAACCCCCGAACCTTTCCCTCATCAACTTCCTGGATCACCTCCAACTCCTTTTGTTCATTGGGATCCCATTTAGATAGAGGTGAGCACTCCAATAATCCACTCTCTTCCTCTCCGTGAAAAAAAAAACCACTAGGATTAACTTCACTATGCTTCCACTGAAGCAGAAGATGCTCAGACCCTTCCTGTAACAACTCAACCCCATCCAAGAAGCTCAACAACACTGGCTCAACAATAGGATTGCTCCATTTTTCTCCCTTCTCACCTGATACCACCGTGGAGTTATCTCTCTCTCCAAAATAGAGACCCTTCTCGCTACCCAGACCCGACAGAGGAGAAAATGGTTTTAAGCAGCACCCTAATGCCGATGATCAAAAGAAACATCAATCCCAAGTCCCATCGACCTCGCCGTCGTCCCTACACTCAAATCACCAACCATCGGAGTATTTTTCTCGTCCCTCTTCCTCCGATTGGTCACCTATCGCCGATAAACCCAAGTTTGGAAACCTCCGTCGCACTCACCACTTCATCGGGGTGATCTCCCTCTAACCTGACAGGCAATGATACCAACGAGGCGACTTGAATAAGATCACCATTGAGGGCAGAAGCACAAAATTCTGATTCCGACACTGCTGCTGTCACCGGCGACCAGGAATCTCCCCTCGTTCTTCCTCTCGAGCTCTCGCCTATTACCCACGTAGACTGACCAACGAAATATCCTTTTAAAGAATTGGGTTTGACCAAAGTACCCTCACTTAGTGAAGATACTGTAGCCAGAGGTTGGGCTTTAACAAGCCCACCAATTTGTTTTGTAACTTCTAGCCCACCACTTAAATCCTTGGGCCATCTAAAATCCTTAGCACCTAGACAAGTCACAATACGTCTCCCACCCTCAAGCTTGCACACTCTCAAAGCCAAAATAGCAGGAGTCAACTTAAAATTAAATGCCCACGTGGGTCTGCCATTTATGACTGAAACATTGCCATTTATAACTGAAACATTTTCTATAGGATCTCCATGAATCACGTTCTGCCCCAATTTAGTTCCAAATTTTTCAAAATTCCTGATCTTTTGCTAATTACCATAAACAGACACAAGTTTCCCACTCCGGCCACCACCACCAGACTAACCGCCTCCACCACCATTTTTGGAGGATACTTCAGCCATAGAAACCGATTACCATAGCACATCATATCTTGTTCTGAAAATAATATTATGACCATAATACCAAACAATTACAATGGTTTAGTAGACCATTGGCCGATAGGCTGGGAAATTAAAGTATAGAATCTATAAGAGAATTTCATTAACATCACGAACAAGGAAATTGCCTCTGGAACATTTTCAAAAAGACAGTTCCAAATGGACTAAGTGCGTTTGTTAATCATACAACGACATTACTCATATCATATTATGTGGTTTATGCACAAACTAGAGGAATAAAATAACAGCACCAAATGAACAACTATCATCAATTCTAAACAATACTAAAACAAATATTTATCCAAAATTTTAAAGAAATCCCTAAATATAAGAATAATGCCCCCAAGTGATTGGGGAAAATTTTGAAAAGAAAGAAGAAATACTAACATAAGATGTGCCAGCACAAGCAGTAAAAGGACCTAAAATCAGAATCATGATCATGTTAAGACAAGTGATAGTAGTTAGTTGAATAACATGAGTTTAAATTGACTGGATCTTACTAACAACCAAGATCCAGTCAAGACGACACACACCAAAAAGATAGAAAAGAAAGACAGAGATGAAACAAAAATCAAAGTAACTGAGTTTGGGGAAAAAACTGAAACATTCAGAGAAGCGAAAGACGATAGTGGAGGGCAAGACAGGCTTGCTGGTTGTGTTTCTTGAGGTATTCATACAGGGTACCGAGGATTTGTGTAGAGGTCTTTTAACCAAATCCAGAGCTTAGGTTTAAACGAAAGGCAAAGCCAAATACTCCCTATTTTAAACCAAAGCTTCATAAGGTCCATGTCTAGCCAAATCATCCCACTAGAACTACCCCCAATAGATGAGCTAAAAAATTATTTGGATAGTCCTCCCACAGAATTATGGAAAACGCAAATATATTTGTGCAGGTTATATGACAAGACAATCTAACTTCCAAATTTAAAATTTTCATTTTTCAAAGAAGCATTATTATTGATAAAACAAACAAGAAGTCACAAAAGAAAATCATAACTTTTATCTCCAACAGACTTCAAGAATTTCTCCAGCAGTAAATCAAAGAGAGTTCAGAAATAAATTTTTTATTTTTTTAAAAGTCAATATCTGACTGTGGGCTCTAACCTTGCTCAAGATGAGATTTTTGTGTGAAAATATGTTTAGAGAAATGGTTAGTGTGAACAAGTAATTTTTAAGGATTTGAACAACCTAATGTGTGAATAGGGGTAAAATTTGGCCAACTATAAAATCTAGGGAGAAGAAAACAACCACCCAATTGATCATCATATCATCCCCGAGGTGACTCATAGGAACAGATAAATAACTCTCTCCCTCTTTCACTTGAAAGTTCCAACATGTCCCAAGTCTTGTCAAGTGCATTGATGTCTCTTTGAGCTTGGTGGCTTCATAAGGATTGCTAACATAGAGCAAAGCACCAACTCCTAGGCTCAAAACTTTAAGTACTCTTATTCAATTTCTTAAGTACTCTTTTTAGTGGGCCTTCCCCAGATAATAAATAACTAACAACAATTATGATGTTTATTCTTACATCCTCAGGAACTAGCTCAAACACACCTGAACAACAATTAAACCGCTACCAAAGGTGGATCTGTGTTACTGTTTGGCATCTAACCACAAAGACAAGCTTTCAGGTTTTTCTCTTTTGCACATATCTTCAGGGAGAGTGAATCGTGGGACTATGACCACACTATCACTACCTTATGTCACTATTGCTCCACATACCTACCATGAACATGCATCTAAGCTACTTTCCAAGTGTGACTAAACAATTTCTTTGTCCAGATTTATATGAGCTTAATTTCATGCATTGTTAAATCCTGCCACCATGTTGACTAACCTGCTGTACAAAATGGTCTTTGAACCATTGGGCATCTCCTCCCCCACAAGGGGTGGAGGAAAGAACTCAATGGAAAATCAGATAAACGAAGAGAAGGTAGGTCCTAGAAAATCAACTCAAGAACACACCTCATTTTCATAGGAGCTTTCATTTTTTAATTCAGGCTCCACATAGTGTGTGTGTGTGCGTGTGTGTGTGTGTCAACTAACCTACTAGGAGTACTACTTTTTATAATCAATAATGGGGAAAAAATTGCAAACAAGTAAAGATCATACATTGGGTCGTGGACACCAAATTAGTATTGATTGAACACAAAGATCATTACCTAATTTTGTATGGGTCCGGTTAATGTATGCCCTTAGGGCATTCATTTTCCCATAAAAAGTTTCTTAAAATGGTTTACTAATGTATGCCCTAAGGGTATACATTAGTAAAAGCCATTTTGTATATACTCCCAAAACTTTCTAACACAAGTAGATTTCAAGTTTCCTCATCTTGTTTGATTTTTCATCCTACACACAAGCAAGACTACAAAATAGAATTACACTATGATATCAATCTTAAAAACCACTCAATAATCTTGTAAAAGAAAAAAAAATTGCTTCTATTTAAGTATTAGAATTTAGAAACTCCAGTGTCATTCTCAATCAGTTTGACAAAGTACCTATAATGGAAAAAAGGCAATCATCAAATCACATTTCGCTTCTATTGTGATTAGAACCTAGATTCTCCTTCAGGAAAACAAAACCCATATTTTTCCCCCATATAAGTAGAATTCTAACCCAAATCCCTTATTCGAGCAACTTTAAAAGTTAAGCTAACTAGAACTCAATACCATTCCTCATTTCCTCTCCAAAACGTAAAAGTAATTACATCATGTAAAGTTGTAAAAACTCATAAAACAGAGAAAATAATAATAATCAAACTTTGAGATAGCCAAATTCATAAAAATCTTGAAATGATAATTCTTAAATCAAAAGGGTTCTTTTTGGTATAGGCAATAAGAAACTTTATCAATTGAGCTAACTAGAACTCATGTCGCCAATTCAACAATCAAAGGCTTTAACAATTGAGCTAACTAGAACCCAATACCATTCCTCATTTGCTCTCCAGAACATACAAGTAATTACATCATGCAAAGTTGTAAAAACCCATAAAACAGAACAAATAATCAAACTTGGAGATACCCAAATTCATATAAATCTCGAAATTCCAGTTCTTCTACCAAAAAAGCAAAAAACCCAGATGGAAATTGTCAAAGTCTTAATCTTTTGTTCCAAATTATTGAATGGGAAAGCCGAAAACAACACGAAACCAAATCTGGGTTTCAACCCATTTCCTTTAAGGAATATCCCAAAGCTTTGGTTCAGGGACAGCCACAACCATACATTGAACCTCAGGAGTAAGAACAACCATGTCTAGGTACCATTCCTCATTTTTTTTTTTTAATATAGATACGATAGTGTTTAAACCTATGATGTCCACTCTAATTCAATGATAAAAGCCTTTAATAGTTGAGCTAACTCATTTGCTCTCCAAAACGTACAAGTAATTACAAAATGTAAAGTTGTAAAAACCCATAAAACACAACAAATAATCAAACTTGGAATACCCAATTTTACATAATTTTTGAAATGACAGATCTTTAACCAAAAATACAAAAAACCCAGATGGAAATTCCAAAGTCTTAGTCATTTGTTCCAAATTATTGAATTGAAAAACGGAAAACAGCAAGAACCAAATCTGAGTTTCAACCTTTTTCCCCTTAAGGAATATCCCAAGGCTTTGGTTCAGGGACAGCCACAATCATACCTTGAAGCTCAGGAGTGAGAACAACCTGACAAGCAAGACGAGAATGCGTGTTCATAACACGTGCACGCGAGCTTCTCTTCAAGATATACTCCTCATCGTAGGTGCGAGGTGGGAGCATGTCGAGCCATTTTTGAGCGATATTGACTTCACACTCAGCGGAACAAGCGTCGATTTCTTCGAGCCTGTGAGAGGCAGGGTCGATGAGACCAGTGTTGGTTAAGGCTTTGAGAAGAGTCTGACCGGTTAGACCCACCACCTCGTGCTTTTTCCCATCTGGGTCCAGCGCTGCGAGCTTCACTATGCGATCTGAGACTTTGGAAGAGAATGGGAGATGGGAGTTTGGGATTAGAGATTTGGAGAGGTGGATTTGGGAGGAGAGTTTTTGACGAATGCTTGATCTCATCAGTGTCATCGCCATTCTTGTGTTTGTTTGGGGGAGAAATGTGATAAATGCTTCTTTTCTCCTGATGGAGTCTTCGATTTTTGTGGCCTTTTTGCTATTCCTTTATTTTTTTTTTTTAATATTGCTTTTGTACCTAAATTTGAATGAATTTTTATTTTCATCCCTAAATTATAAAAATTCTTTTTTTTTCTTAAACTATTGAAAACTCTTAAACTTTAAAAAGGATTTTTTTTTTTTTTTTCATTCTTAAACTATTAAAACAAAACAAAGAAAGAAAGTGTAATTTTTTTTTTTTTGCATAATTTGAGTTCAAAGTTTGTGGCCATTTTTGCTATTTTTTAAATATTATTTTTATCTTAAACTTTACATGAATTTATATTTTCTTCCCTAAAAAACAAAAAGAAAACTTTTATTTTTTAGGTGTTGGGGGGGGGGGGGGGGGGGGGGGGGTGAGGGGGGAATCATCACCCCCACGCCCCATGTTACATTAAAACTTGGGCTTTTTGGTAAGCTCATGGGTACCTTAGCATAGATTAAGACATGTCACTATTCAACCTCATTACCATAATTTTTGCATATTAAGAAGTATGAGTCAATAACTTAAACTCACTACCTCTTGCCACTAAGTCTTTTGGAGAGATTCCTACTGCTACATCACACTCACTAGTGGTAAATAAAAATAAAAATAAAAATAGAAAAACTTTTTGAAGTTTAGAAAAAAAAAAAAAAAAAAAACACTTCCTCTAAACTTTAGAAATAAAAAATATATATTTTTAATAATTTGATGGTTACAACTATAGAGATGGCAATTCAAAACCTTGGTTTTCCTCTAGGAGTCAATAATAATGTTTCTAATAAATAAATAAATAATCAACAATAACACTCAACCACAAGACTCTTGCTATAATTTTATGACCTATGTATCATCCAACATTCATAACTTTACCAATTTAATTCAACCCATACATATTTGGTCAGGTTTGCTTACTCACTCTAATGGCAACAAGTTGAAAATTTGAAGATAATAGGTTTTTGGTAAGGTGTTGGAATCAAGGTTTTGTAGTCAAGGTCGGCTCAATATATTATGGGGCCTAAGACAATAAAGTTAAGCGGGGCCTTTTTTTACACTCACACATATATATGAATTAAATATTTTTGGGTAAATTCTATTAACTTACCTTAAGATTTTGGCTAATGTAAACTAGATCCAAAACATTTAGTCCCTAATGCCCACTTAGTCCCTAAGAGTCTAAATGCTATTAGGCTCATTAGCCATTTTCTCTTCTCTGTCTTAGGGACCAAATTAGTTTGTTTTGAAATTTTTAAGACTTAGTTAGCATTAACCCAAAACTCAAGGTAATCCGATACAACTTTACTTGTGATTATGAATGCCCTAGATAAAGTAATTCAATACAACTTTACTTAACCACAAAAGTATCTGCTAGTCTCAACCTCAAGAGATACAAATCCATTATATTACTTAATAAATTAGATAAATCAATATAATATAACTATATAAAAGAATATAAAAAAATAAAAAAAAACACTATCTATTAGGCTAAGCAACCACAAACTAACTATTATGGTTGAAAAATTTTAATAAAATTATTTTTTTTATATCTCTAAATAATTTTGATTATAAATAAAAGGATAATGTTTAGTTGCAAAATTGGTTATAGCCTAATACTACAACTTTACTCAATAAAAATAAACATTACTACCTGTTTTGAAAATCTAACCGTTAAATTGCATATTCTTTATACTCTTAATATGCATGTCAAATTTTTTGTCAATCAAATACTATTTACTATATGATTTATAAGTTTATAGTTTATGCATAATTTTAAACTACAAATTTTGCAATTTAAACAATTTATTGATAGTATAGCAATTAATTTTTAATTTTTAAAAAAATTTACAAGTATGAAGAATATAAGAAAAATATGTAATTCGATGATGGATTTGTCAAAATTCACCTCGAATAAAAAAATATTGAATAAGATTTTAATCTAAGGTTACAACCGATTTTCTAACTAAAATTTGTCCTAAATTTAATTACTAGTAATTAGTTATTCATTTATTTAAATTTTTTCACAAAAAATTATTTTTTCGCTAACTACTAAGATATTACATATTAAGAAGGAAAAAAATAAAATAAACATAGACCATCCCCCCCCCCCCCCCCCCCCCCCCCTCTCTCTCTATATATATATATAAAGAAACAAAAAAAAAAATTGAAAGTAAAAATTTATTTAAAAAGTTTAACAAAAAGGCTATGGTCCTATGCTACCATATGTCTCGGCCTTTTTTTTTTTTTTGTTGACTATTTATTTTATCTTCACAAATAATTCCATAAAATAGTCTCAACAAAAATTGTTTTGCTAAGTAGTCTTAATTGGAACTCAAGTCTATGAAAGTAGTGTTCCAATGTGAAGAACTCGACTCTTTAAAACTCAAGTTCTATTAGCAAATTATATATATATATATATATATATATATATATATATATATATATATATATATGTGTGTGTGTATATTAACTTAGATTCAAAATGAGGTCACATAACGAAATAGTTTCGTTTGAGGCCACTTAAAGAAATTGTCTGTGAAAATCAAATAAATAGCAAAAAAGGCCTTATGCTCCGTCCCATTCCCACCCCAATATTTAGATGAAAGAACAAAAATGAGCTTACTCCTGTGCTTGTCTGGAGTGTTAAAAAAGTATAAAGAACAAAAAAAATGAGAAAGTTAAACAAATTACCAAGAATAAATCAAAGAGAAATTGAGAAAGTAAGCAAGGAAGAAACAAAGCTTTTAAAGAAGAGGGACTCAGCTTTATTCAGCAAAAATAAAAAAGAAGAAGGGACTCAGCTTCTGGCCACTGGACAGAAACCAGACCCTTAAAGAAGTGCCCATTCCAAACCTTAAAGAACGGACGCAATGCTAATTGGAGAAGAAGGTCTGACTGTAGCAGCTACAAAGGAGCTTTTAAAAAAATATAAATCTCTTTTTTATTCTTTAAATGAAGAGCGTCAAAATTTCCAGTGATCTGTGCTAAAAAAATTGAGGTTTGAGATTAAATATTTTTTTGGATGTTTGATTTCAATTTTATTTTGTTGTGATTTTTCAGTTTATTGTGTGGGAGATTAATAAGTTTCAAAGTCTTACAAATTCTCTAGAGAAAACGAAGGATTAGAAGCACATCCAACAAAAAGAATAATTTTTTTTTTTTTTAAATGTTGAAGCTGCTACATATTTTACTACATAAAGTCGACAAACTGACATGCTAATAAATATGATAATAAATATGATGATTGGCTATATTCAAGTAACTAATAAATAAATATTTGAATTTTATTTTAAAATAGACAACACATTAATCTCTAAGCTTTGTGTCATAAAATTTGTCATATCCATAGTATCTCTATTGGTTAAAATTTGGGGCAGTCCTTCACCCGGATACAATGAGCAATTGCAAGTAAAGTAACAAAAAGAAAAAAAAAAAAGATGAGAGAGAATCCATATATTTTCCACTGACAATATTATAAAACAACGCACATATAGCCAGAGGCGAAGCCAAAACTTAGAATTAGGGAGGGTGGATCTATTGTTGGCTATGTGTGGCAGTTTCGACCTTTGGCTCTACTACTACGCCATTTGAGGGATTTGTTTTTGGTGTGTGACTTTGAGGTTGGGTAAGGAAAAAATAATTTTATTTAAAATTTTTAAAGGGCTGGGTTTTTTTTTGTGTTGGGTAAAATTGGTTAATTGGGCTTATTTTGTTTTAGATTTACTATTGATAATTTTTGTTGTTGTGTTAAATTTTTGGGCTTATATATTTTGTTTTAGATTTTAGATCTATTGACTTTTTTATGGTCTTTATGAGGAGAAATGTTAGAGTTACAAACTTTTTTACAAATTATTGATGTAGTGAGTAGTTATTGGTAAGTCAAAAAGTGGTGTAAGCGGTGGGCCAAGTGCAAATTAATATAAATTTTCTATCACAACATTTTATAAAAATATTGTTGAAAAGTCTATGGCAATAGCATTATTCTTAAAAGAATTAATGATATTATTAAAGAAGGTAAAGTGTAATTTTATAGAACAAAATTGCTAAAATTAGTACATGGAAGAAGCTATCTTGAGTTTGAAGATAAGATCACAAAGGAGTTCCAGTGGATATGACTTGGTGAACACATCAACAAATTGGTCTTCAGAGGAAGGTGAGTGCAAGTGAAGACTACCCTGCTCGAAATGATGCCAAATGAAGTGACAAGTAATCTCAAATATGCTTGGTGTGCTCATGGAAGTATCATTATGGGCTGTAACTTGTAAGCTACCATGAGCTACTGCGAACAAGGCGAAAATGGTATATACGAATTGTGGTACACTACCATCATCTAATACAATACCAATTTATAAAAAAAAAAGAAATGGGGGCATGCATGAGCAAGAAACTTAAGCCCCATCAATCTTGATTAGCATAACCAAAAATAGAAAAGGAAAAAGGCCATCCACGAGCAAGCCCTGAAAAAAAAAGGAAGACAAATATATTATTATGTTTGAGCTTCACTACATCTCTCAAACAAAATGTTCACTCCTCTTTCTCACAATCGTTCTTTCTTACACACAAACATTTCTTATGAGAATAATTCTCCAATAGAAACAGGGATGGAGCCAGGGGGGTCAAGAGGGGGCAACTACCCCCTGACTCCTCTAAAACTTTCTTAGCTATAGATATATGAGAAAAGCTTGCCCCCTTTGATTCATTAACATAGGAAAAAAAAATAAAACAACACTCAGTAAAAGGAATAAAAAACTGACACAATCTTCCTCAAAAAAAGCAAAAGAACTTGGCATTGTAACCAAGAGAGCAAGAAGGTACCTAACATGTCAAAGTCTTTTTATTTTTTTATTTTTGATCTAAACACAGCAAAGTTAACAAGTCAAAGAGAACTTTTAGATTTGGCTTGTCCCAACTTTTCACTTTCTCACTAATATTCTATCACACAGACTTATAGCACTTTTGTCTTTTTTTTTATATTATTTAATTTATTTAAATGGTAAGAAACACAATAATTTTCAATTTTTACTTATTTACAATTGTATATTTATTTTGTTATAAATATTTATTAATAATTTCAAATTAATTTTGCCCCCTGAACTAAAATTCTGGCTCCGCCACAGTTATAAAAACTATACTGTTGAAATATGATGCAGTACCTCAACTGTGAGATTGATGATTGTATTCTTTGTTTGCTTGTATATACCCCCCTTCCAATCAACATGAGTTTCAGACAAATTCTGTAAAAGAGGACTTCACGTGAACTAGCCCAAAAATTTGTACCACAAACCTTCTGCACCGTACCAATTACAATATAACATGTTTTTAGTCCTGTTCATAAATGTTTATAAAATCTTTGGCATTTTGGGATAAACCACACACGCAAGAAAGGTATAGATTCAAATGCATAGCCAAAAAACAAAGGTAAGAATATGTTTAACTTTTCCATGCAGTCATTCCTCACATCACAAATTCTTCTAGAGTTAATACAAAAACTCATTCTGAGAGAGACACCCCAGTCCCCAACTAGAAAGATTGTGTTAAACCTGCAGGTAAAACAACATGGCAAGCAAAGGCTTATTATGTTCTTGTTTACAAGATTATTTGAGTGCTATTAGAGGCAAAGTTCCTGGTGAGTCAAGTGGAAAAACTAAATCTTCGACTACCATCATCAAGGGGGAAGTTGTTATCATCCGTCATGGGGAATCGGATCCTGAAAAATCAGTTTTCGTTCAGATCTGTAGTTGCACTGAGGACAAGCCAGGTAAGTTCATTTTAATCATTAGGATATATGATATCTCAAAATGACTGCATTTGTTTCTTTTAGAAATCAATGGAAAACAATACCTTCTTATTTGTATCATAAAAGAGTCCCCTCAATTTGTTTTTAGGATGGAAACAATCTATTTTATGGTAACGATTTAGTTTTTTTTTTTGAATTTAAGAGTTTATATGGTGACATGTAATTTAAAATAAGTTAATTTATCATTGTTATTTTGGCATAATAGAATTTTAAATGATGTAGCACCATCCTTAAATATGTGAAAATTATCTCTTAACCACAAAATGAATCCTATTTATATTAAAATGGAGGGAAAGGATCTTAGGAACTTTTAATTTGGCCAAATATCAACTTACTGTGCTGTGATTTATTATGTCAAAAGGACCCCAAAAATTGTCTATGTTGCTGAGCAAACAAATCAACTTCTCCAAGGCAAATATTTTCCTTTTCCTTTTTAAAAACAAATTTCCATGATCTAGCTAGGCAAATATATTGCATTATCATATGTTTATGTGGATTAACAATGTTTTAATTGAGAATTGAACATCAAAACGGGACCATAACTGATTTGAGATACGTTCCTTGACAACCAAGTATGTGTGTGTTTGTTTCTCGAAAAAAAGAAGTTAAAGGCTTTTTATCAGAGCAAGATAAGAAAAATAAAGAGGAAAGAAAAAATCTTAAGACTTGAATACTTTCCAAATTTACCAAAAATAACCACCACACACCCTTCACACGATGGTCACTTCACAAGTACAAGTGTTTGTGTGCTGTGGAGAGGTAAAGGTCAGATGGTCACAGGCCAGATGACCACTTATAAGTATAAGTGCTTGTGATGTGTGGAAGGTAAGAGTTGGAATTCAATTCATTTATTTTAAAACATCCAAATAAGATTATTTAATTTTATTCTTTATTCCATTTCTTTCCATTACTTTAATAAATTTCATTTCATTCTTTTCATTTCCATTTCTTTATGATTTACACATTTCTTTTTATTTCATTCCATTCTTTTATGAACTTTTTAGAAGAGAAAAAACCCATAATATCACTTTGATGACATGCCATCCTATCCTAATTTCTTCCTAAAAAATTCTATAATAAACATGATTATGGTTTAAGGATGGGGAAGAGAACATGATTGATTTAGAATGGGTAAAGTAAACCGTAAATGCATGGAAGATTAGGAAAATTGACCCCTTTTTCCTTGGGTGTTAAAAAATATGTTTAGAGCTCTTTAATCTCCTCACCATTCCCTCTAGTGTCCAGAGCTCTTCAATATGGTCACCCTCCATAGAATAAAAAAGAGGGACTAAGGGTCCATTTGGATACAACTTATTTTTGCTGAAACTGAAAACTAAAAATATCGTAGCAAAATAATTTTTAAATGTGTGAGAAATTACTGTTCATCCTATTTTCTACTGTTCATAAACCTAAAATCACTGTTCATGAAAAATGAACAGTGACATAGGCGCTGATCTTTAAAATAAAATAAAATAAAAGGCTGAAAACGCACAATTGCTGAAACGTAGACGCAGGACGTGGATCCAAACTCCATAGAAAATCGAGGAAATCACATCAAGTTCAATTATTGAGTAATGAGAATGAATACTCGGATGTCTAGTATTACACTCAGATTTCACAAGGTAGCATAAAAAAGAACTTTGAAGATTGGACCGATTGGTTCTTTATCCAACTAACGACATTTACAGCACCTTATACACAAACCAATTATTCTTTGTTTCTTTTTTTAAGGAAAAACCAAGATTTGTCAGTACTCATTACTATGATGAAAAAGATACATTTATTAGTTGCAGTGGTTCTCTAAGAAACTTATTGCTATCTTCTAACAAGCTACTTATTCTTGGCTGGTTTTTTTTTTTTTTTTTTTTTTTTAACTTCACAATTATATTGTGCACTGTTGGGCTAGTCTTGAGCAGTTTTGCAGCTTTGGGCTAATTAAATTTTACTCACAAGTGAAATTTTTTGGTTAAAAAACAATTTTATTGAATACACACGCAGCTTTACTCTTTCACATGATAGTTTTAAGTGTATAACTCAGTGTAATTTTTTTTTTTTCCTTCATATGGCTTCCTACAGGATCTGACAAAGGGAAGTTGAGTGAACAGAGGAGGCTCAAAGGTGGAAAGAGCTACGATTTTAATGGCATGAAAGCCACAAAATACACAATTAAGTTCCGGATTGAGCTAGATTTTGGAATTCCGGGAGCTTTAGTCATTAAAAGCCAACATAAGCAAAAATTCTTCCTTCAGTCTGCAACTCTCCAAACTTTGCATCCGATCCACTTCCACTGCAACTCTTGGATATACCCTTTCCAACTGACCAAAGCTGATCGAGTTTTTTTCTCAAACACAGTAAGTCATGGAACAAATTTAATTTAGGGAAAAAAAAATATACAAAACCCCTCTATGGTTTCTCCGTAAAACACAAAACCCCTTTGAAGTTTTGAATATAACACTCCTATTGGAGTTGTTGAGTATAACACAAAAACTGCATGCATTGGTTTATATGAAAAAGATGCAAAACTAAATATGGTTAAGTGTTTATCACATGAACCACTCACATATTATTTTCACAGATGTTTTACCGGTTTACACAAAAAACAGTACCACAGGTTAAAGTATTACATTAAAAACTTAAGGAGAATTGTGTTTTAAAGAGAAACCACATGGGGTTTGTATAATATTTAGCTTTCATTTATCAGACTACTTTATCATCTTAAGGTACTAATAAGTAACGGAAAAAATAATAATAATACTGATGTTGCTATTGTAGAGTCATCTTCCAAACCAAACACCAGGTGGTCTAAGAGATTTGAGGCAGGAGGAACTTAAAAGCTTGAGGGGCAATAAAACTGGAGAGAGGAAGGAATGGGACCGAATCTACGAATATGACTTATACAATGATCTGGGCAATCCTGATAAAGGTCGAGAACATGTGAGACCTGTCTTGGGTGGGTCTAGATCACATCCATATCCTCGTCGAGGAAGAACAGGTCGTCCTCCTAGCAAAGCAGGTATACACTACTTCATAATTCTTCTCAGGGTTGGCAAAAGGCAATGAATTAGCTAGAGTGAAGCATGAGAAATGCATGTTGCTTTTTAATTACCTCCCTTATCAAACAATAGGACTTGAACTGCTACATACATAGTGCTATCATTTGTCATTAGGCCAAAACTACCCTGTCTATTGGAATGTTTAAGGTCCCCAAGTCTGCATTCCAGGTATTCTAATTAGCGTCAATGGAGAACTAATTTGTACATGAATATATTAAGCAAAAAAGGAGAAGAGGGTTCTTGAATTCAGGATGCACAATATTGTTGCGTCAACTCTAGGCAAGGTTTCAGATATTGATGCTCTATCTCTACCATGGGTCAAAATTTGACACCCAATGTCCTTTTTTTTCCCTTCCTCACAGTAATAAGATACACCTCTAATGCAAAATTATGTTGCAATTTCTAAATGACTAATCTGTAGATCCTTTAACCGAGAGCCGGCCAGAAAAAATCAACTTAGACATATATGTTCCTCCGGATGAGCGGTTCAGCCCAAAGAAACTATCTGAGTTTATATCAAACTCAATCCAGGCTACTGTACATTTGCTTATCCCTGAAGCAAAATTACTGTTCAAACAAGATTCTGGTAGTTTTCGTTCATTTGAAGAGACAAGTAGCTTTTTTTCCAGCAATAAAAACCAAGTGGTGGAGGGACAGGTTAAAGAGACATTGAAGAAAATGGTACCAGAAAAGCTTTTCAAAGAAGTAATTCATGCAAGCAATCAAAACCCAGTAAAATTTCCATTGCCTCAAATTATTGCAGGTGAATAACATAACTGTCACAATTTATAAGCCAGCACAATTACTAAACTTCATTTTTCATTAAATATTGTTTTCTATTTTCAGAAAAAGAATTGGCATGGATGGATGATGAAGAGTTTGGGCGACAAATGATTGCAGGAATTAATCCAGCAAAAATCCAGTGCTTGGAGGTACCTTCTACCCCCTTTAGGGACAAGGTTTGAGCAATTGTAAGCTCAGGTCATGGCCTAGGTCAGAACCACCAATGTCACACCCACACTTACCTGCCCTAAAAATATTAATAAGGAAGAAGGGATATCATTACAATGGGAATGAATTGCATGCAAAAAACTAAGCTTGGAACTTAAATTCTTTTCAAGATCATTTTAACAGTTAGAGAGCACAAAAGGAAGCAACCAGAAAGTGGGAGCGAGAAGTGCAGCCAATAATTGAAACATAATAGAGGAAATCAGTTTGCACACAATAGAAAAGATAAATTGTGTCAAGACACATCAGAATAGTTAACATACATGGAGTGAACCTATATATGCAATTGAATACTTTACTAGGATTCATTGCATGAAAAAGGTTCACGCAGGAAGTTTTGAGAACAAATTTATCAATTAAAAATACTCTTATGAAACCATTTTCCTTAAAAATCTGATAATTTTTCTGTCAACTGAATTAATGAAATTATGATCTATTGAGCTCTATTATAGAAAGAAAAAAAAATTAAATAAAAATTAAAAAAAATTATAGGAGCCACATGTGAACATGGAAATCTAAAGAATAGAAATATGGTCTAAGCCAAAATTTAATCCATTCTTAAACTTTTTACTTGCTAATATTAAGACTTCTAAGAGTCTGAAAATAAAAAGTTAAATTACTTCTAATAACCATTGTCAAAAAATATATATGCTAAATAAAAGTCTACTTTCCCTTGAGAATGTCCGAGAAACAGATCTAGATTGGCTGTAATACGTAGTGTATTGCATCTGATGCAATACATATGGATGGCTAAGGACTCCTTAGTCATTTAATTAGGCAAAAAACATTAAAAGGTTACTTTATCTTTCTGATTGGACGGCTGAAGAGAAAAGTTAATAAAAAAGGACTCCTCAGCTGTCCATAAGTATTTCACCGGGTGCAATACGCTAAGTATTACTATTACTTGGTATGAATCCCCACAAAAAATTTATTAACTCTCCTTAAGTGGGAATGAACACTTAAAAGGAGGTAACTACACTTCCATGCATTTTTTTTCCTCAAGAATGGTGCGTGAATTAAGGTGTGAACTACTAAGAATTCTTCTATTATGCCAATACAGCCATCAAAGATCAAACTAAGATCTTTTCTCCCATCTCAACCAAAAAAAAAACCTCTAGCGCATGAATCAAGGTGTGAACTACTAGGATTCTTCTATTATGCCAATTCAAACTAAGATCTGTTCTCTCGTCTCAAAAGGAGAGAGAGAGATCTGATCTTCAGTCCACAATAGATGCAATTGAAATCAATTTTGATACTGTAAAATCCAGACCCAGAGAATTCCAACCCAAATTGTAATTGCTAGAATTTTGGTATTAAACTTCAAAGATACAGCTTATGACAATTATTCATGAAGTGGCCATGTGAAAAGTGATATAGATGGAGTGCAAATTTGCAATCGACCAACCATGCCGCTTTAAATATATTGGATTTATAACCAATTATGAACCACACAAATGATTTCCTGAAAGCAATTATATATCAATTATAAATGATACAAAAGTAAAATAAAATATGTCAAAATTCTCTCTAGTCCCAATATAATTTAAAAAGTATTTAGAAACATTCCATCTTTTTATCATACGTGGACAATCAAATTTATGCTTGTTTTAGATTTATACAATTTTAACAATGTCTAGATGCTAGAAGTAAGTCAACCTTACTCCTTGGCATTCTCACCACTCTTGGGTATTTTTTTGATAATATGATAGTTACAAAAGGGGAGGGCGGATTTGAACCCTAGACGTCTCCATTAGAAACACTAGGCTGTGCCAGTTGAGCTACAAGGCTCTTGGCTTTCAAAATTTGGTTAAATTGATCGATTTCATTCTTACCACTCTTGGGTATTGCATTATAAGTATGCCTGATTGTTTGAAATATTCTATATGACTTTTACATTGCAGGTGTTTCCACCACAGAGCAAAAATGGAGTGAGGAGTTCAATAAAGGAGTCAGACATAAAGAACAACCTCGATGGCCTGAGTCTCATTGAGGTACCAATATCACTTTGGCTCTCTTCTCCTAACCCCCCACCCCTGCATGGGACCAGTCTGCCTGTCAAATTAATGGATCAGTGGATAAACACAACCTAATTATGTTATGGATGAGGCAGCTAGTTACTATTTCACAGAAAGCAATAAAATACCAAGGGTTCCATCCAATTTTCTTCAACATACTAATAGGAGACAATGTAACATGCCAAATTGCCAACCTTACAATTAGAGCAGATAGACTGCTTGGAGCATCTTTCCTTTGAAGCAAGGCTTAAAGCCTTCAAAGAATAGGTCTGATGTCTCAAAAGTCTACTGAGTTTATTTCAAAGTAAAATTATAGCAGATAAATAGAGAATAGTTATTGACTCAGAAAATTATATCAACTTTTCAAGTAAATTTTCAGGCATTGACTTTATTCTTTTCGACTTCCAATTTGTCACAGGCAATGAACGGATGGAAGATACTCATCCTGGATCATCATGACTACCTGATGCCATTTTTAAACAGAATAAACACAAAGGGTGTTTGTGCCTATGCATCTCGAACGCTACTGTTCCGAAGAAGTGATGACACACTAAAGCCAATAGCAATAGAACTTAGCTTGCCTGGCTCCTCTTATGCCAGTGAAATTAATATGGTGATTCTTCCAGCAAGTCATGGCAACGAAGCAGCATTGTGGCAACTTGCTAAAACTCATGTTGTAGCTAATGACTCTGTTCATCATCAACTAATCAGCCATTGGTGAGTTGAACAATTCTGTTTACTCTGTAATCCAAATTTCCGGAAACTCATGATTTATTTCCTACTTTTATGCTTGTCTATCCGCATAGTGTGCAGTGCTATTCACAGCTGGTTCATATATTTTTTATCCTTCATTGTACGCTGGTGCCAAATATTTCTAATAAGATATTTGTGACCATAAAATAGTGAGTAGTTGCTATGTGATGCATTTTTTAGGTTACAAACCCATGCAGTACTTGAACCCTTCATCATTGCCACTAGGAGGCAATTGAGTGTGATGCATCCAATCCACCGATTACTAGATCCTCATTTCAAAGACACCATGCACATAAATGCATTGGCTCGGAGTATCCTCATTAACTCTGGAGGAGTCCTTGAGAAAATATTGCTGTCTGGTGAAATCTCCATGGAGCTGTCTTCTGAAGTTTACAAGGAGTGGAGATTTGATCAGCAGGGCCTTCCTGATGATCTAATCAAGAGGTATTTCGTACAATTATATTGATTTTACATATGTGCAAGCTTAATTTGCAAGAAAATTTACAACTGGGACATAGCACCCAAAAACTGTTTTTCTAGTACCTCCTAGGTTTGATATCTGTTTGCTGAATTTCTTTCTTGCTAACATTCTAGTGAGTCTAATTAAATATCTATGAGATCAAAGTTCAAAGTATTTTTTTTTTTTCAACCTATGAATTCCATGGGAAAAAGCTACAAGTATTTTGATACACAGTAACTTCTACACTATCATATTCTGATATCAGACCTTCATGGCAAAATTTCTCCAGAGGCATGGCCATAAAAGATTCAAATCCCACTGGAGTTCGGCTCCTCTTTGAGGACTATCCCTATGGAGCAGATGGAATTGAGATATGGACCGCCATCAAGACCTGGGTCACAGATTTTTGCTCAATCTTCTATAAAGATGATAATTCTGTCAAGTCTGACATAGAACTCCAAGCCTGGTGGTCAGAAATAAAAAATATCGGTCATGGTGATAAGCGTAATGAGACATGGTGGTACAAAATGAAAGAATTTTCAGAACTAACACAGGCTTTGACAACTCTCATATGGATTGCATCTGCCCTCCATGCTTCAGTGAACTTTGGGCAATATGCATATGCTGGTTACCCTCTGAACCGTCCCACACTATGTCGAAAGTTTATTCCAAAGGAAGGATCTATTGAATATGCCGAGTTCCTTGAGGATCCAGACAAATACTATTTTAAGATGTTGCCTGAAAGATTTGAGATGAGCCTTGCTGTAGCATTAGTAGAGGTCCTCTCTCAGCACACATCAGACGAAGTGTACTTGGGTCAGAGGCCATCAGAGTGGACAGACAATGAGGAGGTTAAGCATAAATTTGACAAGTTCAATGCTGAACTTCAAAAGATAGAGAGAAAAATCATGGAGAGGAATAACGATCCCAGGCTTAAGAACAGATGCGGTCCTGTGAAGATTCCATACAAACTTTTGTATCCTGACACATCCAATAATGGACCCAAAGAGGGTATAACGGGAAAGGGAATCCCTAACAGTATATCTATTTGAAATGTTTTCAGACATTATACCATATCGACTCAAAGAGCATTACCTTGCAAATGATCCTTTCTTATTTATTTTAATAAGTAGATTACCTTAATACCATGAACTTGCTTGGTAAAGCTAATATATATTAGTTTACAATTTACTCGACCAATACCTCATGCTACAGGAGTGAAAGTTCCACTTCCTTCAAAAGAGTTGCCCCCAGCTCTACATGTTAGTGTCTAATACGCCGATTCTATCCCTCTCTCTTTCTTTTTGTCTCTTCCAACTGAATCACAAATTTTCATTTAATTAGTTTGTTAGATGCAGAGTCTCAATAGTATTCCTAAAATCACTATAAAATCTACCTTTGAGTAAAATAAAAAAATTATTTGTTTGGGGTGTGAGGGGGGAGCTTCTGTAACTTTTAATCATTTAGACCATACAAAGAAGCACTCCACTGTAAGAAACCTGCAGACATGTTCAGAACATTTTGTTCAAGATAATAACTAAAGCTAAAATACAAAAGCAAGAAACAAGCATGCTTAACAGAAATATGATGACTGAGAGAAACACAGTAAACACGGGAACTGAGCATCAACCTGCAGGCAGATATGACTGTACATAACACATGAAATGTACTGTGCATCTGTGAAGGAGTGGGAATACAACTGCCCCAGAAAAACAAGCTGTTTTATCCATTAAATGAACCGGTATGCTGATGTACAAATTTTCCAATGTTTATCCTGATTGACACATTTTCTCAACAACATCGGCCTTGAACGACAAAGGGTGCATGATCAATTGTCCCAGGATTTCCCAACACCATATCAGCAACCATTTCAGCAGTCCCTAGAGCCTGGAAATTGGAAAAAAATGATGAATGGTTCTTATGTTGCTTTCACACATGATGGAACTCGCAATAAATTATGGCATTTGCTAAATAGAGTCTAACTTTTAACACACGATTAATCACTTTGGCAATACCCACCAACAATATGGATAGACCTGCATGCATAGTAGGGCAATCTATTCCTCTGCAATTCTTTTGATTTCCTTTAAATTTTTAGCAGAAGAAGAGAGTGAAAATTAACTACCCAGAGAGAGAGAGAGAGAGTGAATTTTACCATTGAAAGTCCTCCTCCTTCATGCCCAGTTGCGAGGAACACATTTGACAAGCCAGGCACCGAGCCAATCACTGGCTTCCCATCAAGCACTGGACAGGAATATCTTATGTCATTTCAAATCCTCAAACTCAACTATGTTTATATATATAGTCTTGATTAATAAACTTGATTACTTAATGCTCATGATGATGAGCATTCCATAACCTAAAAGAATTACAACAAAATTATGCACAAAATAGAAGTGAAACTGTAAAATCTATAAATAAAAGTGTTACTAATTGTAAGACCATACACACCGGACCAATCAAACAGAATACGAAGAAGCAATGCTTCCAACTGATTCTTTGACTGACAGTATCTCCAAAACTCAACTATTTAAAATACGTTTTTCTGTTTGACAAGGCTTTGAGGGATATTGGGACTCACTGTAAGGTCTTAACCCTATTCTCACTTTTCTGCTCTTACTGAAACATGAAAGGGGAAAATCTTGTAATTTTGGAAAAAACTCCCCAGCCCGCTTCCATATACGATTAGTGATTGACTCATCCACTTCAGAGCTGAACCCTACAAATTGGCGGCTGCTTCCTGAAAATACAGAAATTGGATCGATGATAAGTGGTGACATGCATGGATTTGTCCAAATGATAATAATGATAAATTTAATTTAGAACCAACAATACATATTGCAGACCCATATATTTCTGAAGAGAGATTTAAAGAGGGAAAGCAGGACTGCCATATTTGCAATTTGATACATCCATTTTAGGTCCACTAAATGCATGTGGAAGCAACTTATCATAAAATCACCATCAGATTACACCAGGCTCAATTACCCTATGTTGTGTAAAAGAGTCAACCTTAAAGCTCACAACAAATGTGAAAGCCTTTGTCCATTACAAAAAATTTAAAAAAAAACATGAGAAAAAGATAACAAAAATATAGGTAAATGTTATTTCACTGAATTATACTCATGAAACATAACGATTTTTTAACCTCAAAGAAACTCTTGCTAAAGCTTTGGTAATGTAGGTTCAGAATCAACATGGACAACAAAATCAGAAAAGGTCATGGATCACCTCTCTCTGACTTCTTTTTGATTGGTCTAGGGCTTGGGGACTCACATATAGTGATTCTCTCTCTTTGTTCCTTGGCTCTTTTTTTCTTTGTAATTAGTTTTTCCTTGTTGTTTCTGCTTTTCTTTCCATTTTTGTAATCTTTGTTTTGCTTTGTGCTACTTTGCATAAAGCAGTTTTTTGAATATACATCTTTCTTACTTATCAAAAAAAAAAAATATATATATATATATATATATATACAGAACAGTAAAAATAGTGAAACTAAAATAAAATCACACAAAACAACACTTAAGTACAGAAAATTACCAAAAAAGGGGGATCCTTTGTAAATATTAAATGCAATCTAGCTCAAATGGCAACTTCTCCCCTTGTAAAAGCAAAGTAGAGGGTAGAGAACAAAACCAACATAACGTGTATATATATATATATATATATATATATATATATATGTAAAAGTCCCCTCCCTACCATATAATTGGTGACAGATAAAAGAGAGTATGGGAGAACAGAGAGCAAAGGTAAAAGGCTTTACCAAGAAGAAGGTTTCCCATAGCATCCAAAGTGGCTGTCATTGAAACAGACAAAGCTTGCCTATCATCATATGGTTCTGAGGCAGAAATGGTGGGAAACTGAGTTCCAGTTTGATGATCAACATAACCCACTTCCATTAGACCATGATTCAGTTGAAGGGACTTGAAATTCTCAAGCACAAGGAGATGACCCTATCATGCAGATCAAAGAGAAGGTGGTTCTCAAGTAAGATATAATATATTAATGCAACTCATGAAACACATGATATGCCCAACCACCAATTATTTATGTTCCAGGAAACATAACTTCTCTCCCTATTTACAAGGACTTGGATGTTGGGCATGCATGTATTCTTATATGCATGTTTGCTTAGGGTTTGTATTCATCCATTTCAAGATCTTACAATAGGGAAAAAAAAACTCATTTATATGCCTTCACTTTTTTCTTCTACTGTAAACCTCAGATGAAGACATACAAGTAAGATACTTCACATGGATATTTTCAGGTAACAGAATGCATCATAGAAGTACCTTGGAGATATTTATCTTAACCAAGAATGTGTTAACCATACCACATCATGTCAAACATAGTACTCCACATGTTTGTGAAGAGTCCAAGTAAGTTAACTTCTATCTTTTCACAATATTATAGCAGAGAACATACAAAAACATGAGATGAAGAAACTTTTGCTCATGTTTTTGAGACAGAAACTTTGATGCATATTTTAAATCCAAGTTTTGTCAAATTCATAGATAAATAAGTGGGAAGGTCACATTGCCCCCCATAGTCTTGCCAAAGAACATTGTGGTTCAAAAAGTGTCATTGTATGTTATGGAACTTGAGTTCAAAATTCAGTCCTAAGTCCCCGACCCATTTAAATTTTTTTTTTTTGCCCAAACTATAAAGAAGCAAATTGGCAGTGTCCCTTTTCTTTCCACTCTCATTTCTGATTGGCGTTTCTCATATTTAAGTAATTTGTCTTGGATCACTGGTTTATTTGGTACGACTTTATCACATCAACCCCAATGTGTTCTTTAATTCTTCTTCCTTCCTTCTTCTTCTAAGGTGCATTATTACCGTTCACATGTGTCATTCACACAACAAGAAACTTCTTTGCTTTCCTTCTTTAAAACCCCAAATCAATATTTTCCCTTCACCTACCAAACCCTAATCAACCCCCCTCCCTCCAAAACATATTTTTCCTACCAAATAGCCACCAAATATTCATACTTTCAAACTCTAATTCATTCTATGAACCCTAGCTCTTTCTTCTAAAATCCTTAACCCAAAATCCACAAATTCTCTCAACCCTAAGCCCACCACAAGCACATGTAGATAGATTTCTCCAATCTGTCCACCATCAATTTGGTATAAAAGCAAAGATCATAAAACGAGACTCTCACTGAAAATTTGTTACCTAGTCCACGATGATAACCAATGCAGAACTAATTTCAAAGTTCACGGCATTTTAAGATTCTGAAGAGACCAAGAAGACTTTGCAACAACTGAGTGAAAGGGTGTGTTTAATAGAAGCAAAACTAGAATGTCTACTGTACAAGAAATGTTGGATAAGTTGTAAGCTGCTGCACCTGCATTGCGTAAACAGCAACTGATCAAGAATTTGGATCTTTAAAATTAGGGCCAAGCAAGGACTAGTAATAATAAATATGCATGCCAAGTCCTGAAAAATTAAAATATGATATGGAAAGGATAATTTAAGTGATATATAAATAAATATATTTAAATACATATTAAGCTAATTTTTTATTTAAAAGATAAAATAATAAATGATAAAACGTGTAAAGTATGTCTAATAATAAAAGCAGTTAAGAAGCTGTAAGTTTCATATAGGGAAATCAAATTGCAAAGAAGGAAATTAGAGAAGTATCCTTCCACATAAAAAAATATCCACATTGGATACATATGTAACAGTAATATGACTACCAATTGAAAGTATACGTGCTTCCTAGGGCCAAGTTTTACCTCATCCCTATTGGCAAGCATTGCACCCATTCTCCTTCCAAAATCTCATAGATTTTGCCCTGCCAATTTGCTGCTACAACAGCCTTAGTCCTAGTATTGGTTCATGCATCAATGTGCTTCCTTAAAGAAGAAACTCAACCTTACCATTCACCACTAGTCCAATTTCAAGAATAGCCAAAGGAATACGTTAAAAAGACAATGAGGACCACAAAGAGCAAGGTGAGCATAAGGTTTATCGTGAAAAAGTCAGGACCAAGGAAGGTGATTGTCGTGTGGGTGCAAGTTTCAAGTTCAACAGTACTAATACTTTAACAAATTAAAACTCGAAGCCAAATTTTTCCAACTAAGGGAGAATGATATAACCATTGAAGATTTATCCATTTCCACTTCATTATTTTGTCCATTATGGGGAGCATGTGTGAAGTCCAACCGAATTATTAAAAATAAATAAATAAATGTGTGAAGTCCAACAGAAACAAGTCATATGGTTTTAACAGTCTAGGTGTCTTGATATTATTTTCCTTTAAATCAAATTAATCTCTTATTACCTCGTTAAATTTTTAGTTTAGTTGTCAAATCAGAAATGTTAATATACTGTTACAAGAAAGACTCCTCATAAATTTGTAGTTCATTCTACAAACCCTAACCCTTCTTGTAATTTTGTTTTTTGGATAGGTAACAAAAAACTTTATTAAGAAAAAATAGCCAACCCAAGCACATTGGGGATGTACTGTGGGGGCAAAAATCAAGAACCAAAATTACAATAATAAAGAAAACAAGAAAAATGCGACAGAGCCACACTCCAAGCAAGGAGAGTATGTAAGAAAAAGAACTTAATCTCTAGCAAGGACTGTTCGCATCCCTCAAAGCATCTAGCATTTCTTTCACTCCAAATACACCACATCAAGCAATGCAGCACAAGTCTCCAAAAATCTATATTGCAATGTCGCCCGAATTTACCTTGCCAAGACTCAAACAACTCAATTACCTTATGAGGCATAACCCACTGAAGTCCAAACAAACAAAACACCAAAGACCACATCTCAAAAGCTATGGGGCAATGAAGCAAAATATGATCCACCGACTCCCCACACCTCCTACACATGTAACACCAATCAAGAACAATAATATGCCTTTTGCGAAGGTTATCAATTGTAGGAATCTTACCTAAAGAAGTTGACCATGAAAAGAAAGCCACCCTTGGAGGAACATTCAATTGCCACACCAACCTCCAAGGGAAAGAAAGGGTAGAAGGGTGGAAAGAAAGGGTAGAAGGGTAGAAAGAAAGATAAAAAAAACCTCTAACCTCAAAAACTCTAATCCTTGCTGGGTTAGGGTTTGTGGAATGAACAAGAGTTTTCACAAATGATCCTAACCCTACGCCCACACAAGCCATATAAATACATTTCTATGTCCTACGCCAAGTTCTCCATTTGTGACATTAAGATAAGTTTTTCAAGTCAAAAGTCCCCTGGTTATCATATTCCTTTGCTAAATTTAGCTATTTTCTTGGAATTCCTTGATATTTTAAAATTTGGAGTTTAAGCTTGCATTTTTCTTGCTCTTTCAATACAGACCTAGTGCAGTAGTGATTTTGGCAAGATCTATCTACACTAAGTAATATGTAAACCTTCTTCTTTCCTTTGAAGAGGGGAACAACCATACATTAAGATCATGAGTTGGCACATGGCCAGATACCTCTCCCATACAAAGGTCACTTCAAGCCCTAGACATCAAAAGACTTGGAACGCCATGAATAAAAGGATACATGAAACAAAGGAAAAACAAGGACAATAAATGAAGGGAAGGAAAATTTTGAATAACCCTCTGTTTATGCAAGGAAAGTGGACAGGTCCCAAAAAAATTACAATAAAGCTAGGATCATAACAAAAATTCACAAAACCCCCCAATTTGCCTACAACCTAACACCTGGGCCCACCATAGTCTGCAATTTAAACCTAGACACTTGATCAAGGCTGTTCGTAGGCCCAGGGATAGGCCCAAAAATCAGTATAAAATGCGCCTAACCATTACAAACTACAACACTAATCCCCTGCCTTAGGAGATGTCTAGTAGCAACCCAAGGGTTAAAAATGGATGAACCTAGAGGCAAAGAATGCTAATAAATGTGAAGAACTGCCCATGCAGAAGAGACTTAACTTTTATATGTCTAGCCCAGGCCAGCTCTAGTTGTGTTTGCGTCACAAATCTCCAAGCCCATTTGACAAGCAGTTAAGGCAATGGAATTTTGCATCTGAAATCAAGAAGAGTTGACTGGAAAAGAGCTTCCCACCACATTATTTCAATGGCCCACATGTGAGGTGGTAGGCAAAGTGGAGGGTGTTATGAAATTGTTGTGACCCTAGCTTTATTGAAAAATTAAGAGGAAATAAAAAGGCTTCTGCAAATTCCTTACTAAAAGCATCATACTCAACTTGTCTCAAAAGTTAACCCCTTCAATAGGAGTAATTCTAAGTGGAATTTTTTATGGGCCGGGGATGAAAGTTTCCTGTGTCTTTGTTCCTCATCACTCTCACCACAAAAGAAATGAGAAAGTGAGTGAAGATTTTTTGTCAATATGGATGCTTTCCTTCCCTTTTATTAACCAATTGCAGTATCAATACATATTTGGCAGAAAAAATAAAAGAATCTCAAAGGTATGCAAGAAGAAATCAATTCACATTGTAGCCTTACCTTTCGAGGCTTTATAGGGACATCCAACTGAATATTTGAGTCTCTAAGCAGGTCATGCATCAAAGATCCACTCCAACTGCCAGCTGCAACTACAATTGCCTTACCATACAAGGTACTTTTGGTGGTCTGAACACCTTCAACCTCCCAACTGCTTCCAGATCTGAGCATGCAAGAATTATGAAAGTTAGCCTGTCAACCAATATCATCTCCATTCCACAATTTTTCATGTAACTTATGGTGTAGCAGAAAAGGATGACAAAAAACCTTAATAGACATGTCACTGGGTCATTATAGAACTCTGCATATCTGCCTTCTGATGCAAAATGTCTGTTAGCCTACAAATTAACCAAATTTACCTATCTCAATTATACTTCATAAAAAGGGCAGATAATTTGGTGTGGATAAAAATTTAATTACAAATTACAGAAAAGTAACATACCCTTTCAATGAATGCAACGGTACAATGAGCATCCAACTGGCAGTCATCAGGTAGAAAGGCAGCACCACTATCTTCCCCAACCATAAGTTCAGGCTCCTCTAAAAGTAAATCACTGCTACACAAGCACTCCACTTGTAGCCCAGCTTCAGATAGCTGCTTCACCCTCCTTCTTAACATGTCCAGCTCCTCAGGAGTCCTACCAACCAACAAGCTTCCTGTAGATTTGAAATACGATCATATCCCCACTTACCTTCTTTTGTAATAATGTTTTAAACATTTCTTTTTGGGGAGAAAAATAAGAAGAAGGCACTGAACAGCTTATACTTTTAGCCCTTGGCAACTTTGTGTCAATACTTGACATGAGCTCCTCATGGAAAATATTAATTATCAATGTTTTTGCAAGTTAAATTAAAAAGAAAATAGGCATGCCCCAGGAATGAGCAACTTTGAATCAGAGTATGAACCTGATTGCCATCTCCAGAAATTTGTGCCTATTTTATATTATGACAAAAGAATTCCCAATTTTCATGTTCTAATAAATACAATTATGCTGCAATAAATAAAGCTTTAATTATGATTTGTGCACTAAAAAAATACTTTTTTTTATCTATCTTGATTTTGATATTAGAATGGGAAAAAAAATCCTCTTGCCATGAAGCAATTAAAGCTTATACAGAGCCAGAGCAACAGCAGCTAAGATATTTCGTAGTTCCAAACAGCAATAGTCATAAATGCCCAAACAAGAGTGGCAGCAGCCAAGAGAGCCACGATATTTTCACTACCTACAACAGCAAAGTGATTTCTGCTTAAAGACTTGTTTGATCAAAAATCAATTTTTACATTAATCTTGGTTTCTTAATTACCTTTTCAGGTTACTCAATAAGGTCATCAATTTTCTGCTGTTATCTCAAGATGGTTCTCAAGATATTGTTGCTAGCTCAAAGTGCTATCTGACTTCGTAGACTAGGGTTTGGGGTCTGGAAACACCCACTTAATAGGATTTTGGAGAAATGAACAAGTTAACAACAAAAGAATGAGAAATCCTAAATGACTGAGTTTAACTAAGTTGAACCACTGGTTTAAGCTACTGTTCCCATTCAAGGTAAACTAAATTGAATTGCACAATCTAGAAATAAGGCAATGTGAAGTAACGGGTGTTTGAGGATTCTGAAAGGACAGTAATCGATCTAAAACTTTTAATATTTAGAATGCTATTAGATTGGATGTCTGTAGTAGAAATCTATTCTATCTCTTCAATTTATGATTTGATGGATGCTTGTACTTTGTGTTCTTGATTGTATTAATCCCAATTTGTATACGTCGTGTATACATGGGTGAATCTTTTTTAATGTTTGAATAAAAATTTTATTACTTATTAAAAATAAATAAATAAATAAATAAAAAGTCATCTCGATTCAAAGTGAATTGCAGAAATTATAAAGGATTCAAGCCTAAGTGATTGGACTAACACTAGATAGCTTCAAAATAAACAGCAAATCAAATCAAACTACAACAAACAACTACTAATTGCATCAAACTTCTGGATACTTGATTGAGATAACAATATAAATACAAGGAAACATGAACTTACAAGCATATGATTAATGATCTTCCTACAAGCCCAAGAGTCTACTTAATTATAGACTACTTCCTAAGAATCTAATCTAATGATCTCCGAAATGCTATACTTGTGCTCTGATAAGTGCTCTGGTATGTTCGTGGTCCCTTTTTCTGTTGAATAAGGCCTCTATTTATAGTTGGAGGTATGGAAGTTATCAGAAAAATTTGCTAAATAGTACTTGAACAAACTAATTTAGTTATGTAGCACATTTTTGGAACTCGAGTTCCAAATGAAACTCAAGTTTACCAAATTCAAGTTCCAAGCATTATGTTCGATCAAATTGCCATAATGCTTGGAACTCGAGTTTGATAAACTTGAGTTTTTGATGCAGGACAATCAAAACAAAATTGAAACAACAGGAAAATAAAATATATGACCTAGGAGTCAGCACCTAGGCCTTGCTTGGAGTCAGCACCTAAGGTGGATCTAGAGTCAGCACCAGACCAAAAGAGAGACCAAACGGTCATTTTTTTCATTCATCAAAATATCAACTATCTCCTCAAGGAGTACAATAGGTTGCTTATAAAGGATTGTTAAACCCTAGTTCTAATTGGTTAGGAAACCCTAATTGCCTTATTATAAAAATAAACTTACTTCCAAATTAAAATACTAATAGCCTAATAAATTACTAGACCTAAAATATAAAAATACAATTGACTTGCAAAAATAAATAATACTAAATAATAATCTTCTTGCATCTCCCGCATCAATCACCCTAGAATTGGGTAGCACTTGGATAACAGAAGAATTTCAAGGACTCAAACCAGGGAGACATATACAAGAAGTACCTTGCATTTCACTTGCCAGGTTCAAGTGCCTTCAAGCCCGGGAGATATGATAGGGTAGCAACAAGACCTATACAAGTTTACAAAACAAGAAATATGTTTTCATATGACATGGAACAGGAGGGCTGAAATGGGAGCTTGAATAGGACAGGATTTAGAGGCCTTTTGTAGATTTTGTGGAACATGGGGGTTATTTTTTAAATGAAATTTCAAGAAAGACTGACTGCTTATTCAGAAGCTTATTTATGTTGCAGGCAATTTGCCTTTAGGTGCCTCACCATGAAGCAATATGGTATGGCTTACTTAAACATTAATTACTTCAAATTAAGTAACTTCTTTAGTATGTTGGGCTGTAACTAATCAATTTTCAATTTTTTTTTTTAATAAGAAATCATAGCCATAACTGAATTATGGTTGCAAGATGCCATATTTCCTCTTGTTGTGAGACTGCACAAGAACATAGCATAAGAAGTGAGACTCTTCTTGTTCTAGAGAAATTTTATGCCTTAAACAATCACTGCCTTTGCATTTTATTTATCTTGTTCTGTTATTCTGCTACTATTTGTAGTCTTGAACCCTCTCCTATTCAATCTAACCCCTTGTTACTCAAGTCCTAATCCATGCTCTCTGCTAGCCCATCATGATTCCTGTCAAGAGAGCATATAGCTTACAACCATGAGAGGTTATCCAACATCCTTTAAGGGGTCTACCCTGCATTAGTTCCATGTACATCATTCATTTTGATGAACATATAACTAATTTTTTACACAATGCCTTTGAAATACTAAAATGGCCTGTCAAAACGAAAGAAAAATTTTAAATACTAAATATTATAGTATTTATCATCAGTGGTTTTTAAGCAGAATAACCACTGGAAAGAGTTAGAATTAATCAGCATCAAACAACCATGCATAGCACAGCTTGACTGAATTTTATGAAATCAAAGTTCATAAACTTATATAAAGTAATTTAAACTCACATAAAAAATAAAATAGCAAATCCATATTTTTTGTCTGATCAAAGGCAAAGTTGAAATACCTGTCTTCTTCCAACCCAAAACTTCTAGAGGATTCAAGCCTTGATCACATATACTTTCCGCCAACATCTCCCATAATTTGCGGCTTCTCATTGCAAGCTCCCACGTATCACTTCCAGGTGTTTTGTGTACCATCCATATATAACCCTGTCCTAGAACCAGCTCAAATGTCAGATCAAAGGTGAAGATACCCTACAACGAATCAGAGTTCAGGAAAAATAAAGAAAAATGCATGTAAGAATACACACTTACACTCAATTTTTCAAACAACCAGAGAATTGCTTCATATATTTCAGATGAACCAAAGCGATGAAAAAATGAGAATGAATTTATCAACCATCCTTATTTATTTTGCCAACCACCACTAATAATAAAGGGTATCATGGTAAAAAAAATTTGTGAGTTGTCAGCAGATTGGACAATTTAACAAGATTCTACTAAATGTTCAAAACTTAGTTTTCCTTAGCTTAGGTCCATTAGGAGTCCGTTTGGATTGAACTTATTGTTGCTAAAACTGAAAACACTGTAGCAAAATAATTTTTAAATGTGTGAAAAGTACCGTGGGACCCATTTTTAATATTTTTAATGCGTGAACAGTGCTGCTACAGTATATAAACAGTACTGCTACAGTGCATAAACAGTGATTTTTGTCTCTGCACAGTAAATTCACTGTTCATGCGCTGAAAAAAAAAAAAAAAAAAGGGACGGAAACGTGAAATGAAAACGTGAACGTTGGTTTCAGCTGAAACCAAACGCTCACTAGATACCACTTAAAATATACACACAATAAGAAGTTTACCAGAATGGTGGCCGCATGGAAGGGGGTTTCCAATATTGTAATTTTTTATAATCTGATTTCCAATATTGTAATTAGCTTTATAGAGTTCACATTTCACAAGTGACAAAACCTTATAAAATATGGTTATATCAGATATTTAGAACCATCTTTTTCTATGTTGATCTCTTACATATTTGATATGCTAAATGAGACATATTATTATATAATTTCTGATATTCAATCAAATCATAGGCATGATTACTTTTTCTAAGGATCTAAGTCTAAGTCCTCTTTTTTTTGGGGATATATTGTAACACTTCTCTTTTTCTAAGCTTTTTCCTCCCCATTGTTTCTAACATGTTAGTATAAGTGACATAAATGCAGTCCACCCAAGAAAACCAAAAACAGTACTCCATCCGTTAGAGAATTATTTAATACTCTAAGAGCAATGCTCCCTCCTCCCACATGAATGGTGAGACCCACTATGAATTTGATCAACAAGACCCACTATGATGTGAGAGGAGAGAGCACTGCTTCCTGAAGTACTGAATAATTACTCTCATCCGATCCCCAATTTGCATCTTCACCTTATAAAGCCATCTCTATAACAAGATCTACCTCCACCCCATATTGTCAATCCTCTTTTTTTTATTTTGGGATATCCCAAAATATGATTTTTTATTTAATTTATAGACAATGAGGAAAAAGGAGGGAAGGGTGGGGTTCAAACACAGACATGGGCTACCAAAAAGGATGTCAATTACCACTGCTATCACTTAAACCCCAAAATAGCTGAAGGCCTTGTAGTTGAATTGGCACCTCCCCATGCACGAAGTTCTCGGAGGGAAAAGGGTTCAAGTTGTGGGGTTAGCATGGATTTTTTTTCAAAATAACCAAATCCCCCTAACAATTTCATTAGTTAGCAAGGTTTTGAAACTATTTAGCAATCTAACAAATCGAGTGCAGAGAACTCGATTTTGTTTTGCTAAATCGAATGTGAAGAGGTTGAGTTCCATGTAACTCGAGTCTACACAACTCGATTTCCCTACCAGGCTACGAACTTCACCAAACCAAAGATGAAGTTCCATGGAGATGAAGACCTAGACAAGAAAAACATAGAGATGGAGGAAACTAAATCGAAAGACCCAGACAAGAAAAACATAGAGATGGAGGAAACCAAACAAATGAGGAAGAAGGAGATTTGGGAAGATTGTTTCCGCCTTCCTCTGGGTTGGTGTTTCTGCTATGGAACTCAAATGTTTCACTCTTGAGTATGAAACTCGAGTGTGAGACACCCGATTTCCTACTGAAACTCGACCCCACCTCGCTCGATTTCAAAGTGCAAAATCGAGTCTAACAGACTCGATTTGTTAGATTGCTATATAGTTTCAAAACCTTGCTAACTAATGAAATTATTTGGGGGATTTGGTTATTTTGAAAAAAAAAAAATCCGATTAGCATTATACCATAGGAAATCGAGTGTCTCACACTCGAGTTTCATGCTCGAAAGTGAAACACTTGAGTTCCATAGCAAAAACACCAACCCAAAGCAAGACAGAAACAATCTTCCCAAGTCTCCTTCTTCCTCATGCATTTGGTTTCCTCCATCTCTATGTTTTTCTTGTCTGCGTCTTTCGATTTGGTTTCCTCCACTGTTTTTCTTGTCTGGGTCTTTCAATTTGGTTTCCTCCATCTCTATGTTTTTCTTGCCTGGGTCTCCATCTTCATGGAACTTCATCTTTGGTCTGGTGAAGTTTGTAGCCTGGCAGTGAAATCAAGTCGCGGAGACTCGAGTTCCATGGAACTCGATCTCTTCACACTCGATTTAGCACAACAAAATCGAGTTCTCTGCACTCGATTTGTTAGATTGCTAAATAGTTTCAAAACCTTGCTAACTAATGAAATTGTTTGGGGGATTTGGTTATTTTGAAAAAAAATCCGATTCGCGCCGACTCAGCTTCGATTCAAGCTGATTCAGGCCGATTCTTGCCAGCCGGGCCAATTCGGCCAGAATCGAGTCATATCAGCCGAATCGGATCGTATCGGCCGGCGGCCGAAATCGGCCTTGAATCATGCCGGAACAGCCAAAATTGGCTTTGAATGAGGCCCAAACATCCTAAATCTGTCCTTCCTCAATTTTATTTTGAATATTTGTTACTTCTTTTGTGTTTTCTTTTTTGTTGTGTTTTGTTTTGTGTTTCTTGCCTTCTTCTTTCTTTGTTTTGCGAACCGAGGACATATAATGTGTTTTTTAAGAATATTTTAATAGTAAAAATTTATAGAAAATATAAATAAAAATATTTTTAATAATTTTTTAATCGCCGCGTCCCGCCACACTCGCATCCTACTTTTTCAAAAATTGCTGAGCCCCACACCCGCACCCAAATCCGAATCCGGAAACACAAACAATGTGTCTCTTTCCATTAATTTTAATGCAGCTATTTGGTTTGAATCCAATTGCAATAATTAATGTAGAATTGTAAACACAGCATTAATTTTTTTTTATTTATATAATAAGTAAATAGACACAATGCCAATAACTTTCCCAACTTGTCTTTTACTTTACTTAAAAACCCAACATTTATTTTTCATTAGTTTTGTTTGAAACTTTGAATATAGAAACTTTTAACAGTGAAAGATAATGCATTTTTGGAATTTCTAAACAAACAGAGCATTAGAAGGATCCGACAGACAGAAAATGATACCTGCGCCAGTAGCACCGGAACAAGGGACAGCCTTGTCGACCACCGCGACAGAAAGATCCGACCCGATTAAAAACTGTCGGGCTATAGTCAACCCGATTATTCCAGCTCCGACTATCACCACATCGAAAGAGCGAGACTCCGCGGATATCGGGTACGACCCGGACAAGGTAACGGGTTCGAATCGGGTTGTGATTCTCGTGGTTTTGGATACCAATTTGGAGCCCAGAAAGAAGCTATTTTTGGTGCCAAATAGCTTGTTTGAAGATGAGACGACACCGTTTTTGGGAGAGATGGGATTTGGGTTTGGGCAGTAGAAGATGGATGAGGCTGAATAAGCCATTTTTTTCTGACTTTCTTTGGTCGGATGTGAGGAGTCAAGGAAGTAAAGACCCAGAGCAAACGTTGAATTTCTTGTTTCAATTTTTTTGAAAAACCAAAAGCATTTTCCAATTTTATTTATTTATTTATTTTATCTTCCACAAACTATTTCTTATTCCTTTTTTTTTTTTTTTTTTTTTTCATTTTTAACCTTATGATTAAGTTACATCCAATTTATTTTGTAAGTGTTCTTGTTTCAATTTTTGAACACATTTTAATGGTTATTTTTGAAAAACCAAAAGCATTTTTCAATTTTTATTTATTTATTTTATCTTCCACAAACCATTACTTATTCCTGTTTTTTGGGTTTTTTTTTCAATTTTTTTTTTGAGAAATTTTTTTTTTTTTCCATTTTCAACCTTATGATTAAGTTACATCCAATTTATTTTGTAAGTGTAAAAAAAGGACATAATTTTACCAATTTTTAGTTTTTTTTACCATAATGGTTACTGAGTATACAAGTGGTTTGCCACATAGTATCTAATAATTAGCAAAAAAAAAAAAAGGTTGTAAATGAAAAAAAAAAAAAAAATCATTTAAGAATTAGGGGTAAAATTCAAACACTCCCAAACATTAAGGGTGTTATTTGCAATTTACCCATATACTTATATAAACTCAATGTGTAAAGAGATCTATATGATATCAAATTATTATTTATTAATAATATAAATTGTCTATTCGTGGTAGAAATTAAAGGAATAGTGAAGTGTTTGTCATGATTTTTTTTTTTTTTTTATATGCAAGTTTGACATGATTTTACTATATATAGGAAAAGAACAATTTAATCAAGTAACTCATGAATAAGCTCGAACTTGACAAGAAAAATAATCAAAGCTTAAACATGTAATCTTGTTTGCCAATAAGCTCTAACTTAACTTGACTTCGACATAAAACTAAATAAACAAGTCTAAACTTTTTATACCAAATTCGGCTAAGCACATTTACCGCACTTTAGTATTCATGTCAACCCTAGCTCAAGCAATACAAGAAGTTAAGGGAATGTATAACTACCAATTTTTGAATTATCAGGATGATTGTTATTTATTAACATGCATGATAGCTAAAAATTAAGAAAGATTTCCTAATAATAAGCCACCAACCTAATATTAATTGGATTACATGCATCAATCGAGATTGTCACCTCGGGAGGGGTGGGGGTGTTGTTGCTTGAAAGTATTTTTTTGCTTAAACATAAAAACCTTAATTTGGATTGAAAAGCAAACAAGGAGCATAAGCCTTGCCAAACACCTTGATTTGACAAAAGTTAACCAAATTAGTCAATTTTTTCATAATTTTAACCAAAAAAACCTAAGTGCTTGATCAAAGCAAATCTTGGACCGTCACAACTAAATTTCAGTTTACTTGACTGTTCAATAATAAAGATTAGATGTAAATCAAACGAGGTATAGCGAAAACATTAAAATTTTCACAAACTCACAACCATTTTTTTTTAGTTTGGGAAAGTTTGACTTAGGTTTGACTTTGGTCAAACGATCTTGGAATTGCTTTGATCTATATTTTTTTGGAAAGCTCATGTGAATGGTTTTATTTTGAGGGGTCACGGGCAACCAAATTCCAAGCAAAAATGAACATAAATTATCGAGGACAATGAAACCTCAAAACATGTGTGAATTGGCACATAGCTACACTTGCAAAACCTCTTAAAACAAAAGCTATTTCAATTGAATCAAAAGCTCAAGCAAAATGTCGGTGTTGCAAGCTTTCCAACAATGTCTCGTTCACTCAATATCAAGCTTGAGAAAGCTCTTGAAACACATGCACCAACTTGTATCATGATAAAACGTAAAGTTTGAAATGTTATAAGGCACCCATTTCTGAGGCCATGACTTTTGATTCAGACCCCTGATTGAGGCAAACGTGGTATTGTTGGATATATAATTTCATAGAATTTCCAATGGTACCTTGTTTATGAAATTTCAAGACTTGAAAGCTCCAAAAAAGCTATCAAAGTCAAGGACAAAAATGAAAATGACAAGGTTTCTCTCCCAACTAATTTAGAGGGAAACCCTTCACATTCCTCCTTTATCTTTTCATTGGATATGAATTTTAAAAATCTAACTGTTAAATTGCATTTTCTTTATGTTATTAATACACATGTATAATTTCATTAAAATAAAATATTATTTATTATATTATCAATAAACTTATTTTTTATGCATAGTTTCATACCATAAAAACTTGAAATTTAAACATTTAATTGGTGACATAACTATTGATTTTTGATATTTTTGAAAACTTGCGAGTATAAAGGATATAATAAAAATATGCAATCCGATAGTTATATTTTCAAAATTTATAGTAAAAGGCTTAAATAAGTTGAGAACAAGTAAAAAATGAATTTGTATATAAAATTTGAGGTCAACCTAATATGACCCAAGAAAAGCATTAATCATATCTACACTATACCGTCCATAAAAAATAAAAATAAAAATTAAAAAATCAGGTAGCAATTAAGATTTTTTGTAGTAACTTATATAGCCCAATTCAATGTAATAGATAATTGACGTGGGATTCAACACAAGTCCACACACCACACATGTTTAATTCAATCCACATAATATGGGGTAATACACATTCGACAACATAGCAAGGCCGTTCCCAGTTCCCTCTACAAAGTTTTGGCAACGTTGAGAAAATGGGCATTTGTAGGAACACAGGGACGAAGTCGAGTTTGACACAATTAATTATTTGGGTAAAAAATACATGACTTTATATTTACTAAATAGACAGAGAAATTGAGTTGCAAACACAGCCATTTCTGGAAATAAGAAAACCTTTTTGATATATATATTATACGTTTGAAAACAGTTTATTTAACTGAAACTGAAATTTTTTTACTAAAAGTACTATAGATAAAGCTAAAAGTTAGTTGAAATAGTCCAGTGAAACCATAAATAGTATTAAAAATAAACTAAATAGTAACAAAAATAAGATAAATAATAAAAAAAGCAGGCTTTTTCAGTCAATGCCAAACGCAACCAAAGTTGAAAATTAGCCACCTTTTAAAATCAAATTGAATTTACAATTCCATCATTTTATCCAAAAAATGAAAATTGTGATTGTTGGATAAAGAGTTTAAATCCCTTGTCAACTTCCATGTAAATAAAAGTCTTTCATCTAAGCACACAATTAATCTAGCTCGATCGACAACTCTACCTTCTCTACATATTTGAAGACTGAAGAAAGTGGTACCAGAGAGGTTGAATAGTTGAAGGACTTTTCTTCTCACTTGCCCTGAAGTTCATTTCATTTAAAACCTATCCCAATCACAGAATTGAGGAAATGAAAGGTAGTTATTTTCTTTATTACCTTGCACTTGAATTGAATGAAACTGGTAGAAATTCCGTATCGTATAACTACATATTACGTCTCATATACCGTGACACATTATCGTGACATGGAAACATAAGAAGAGGCAGCAGGGCAGGAAATAAATTAGAAAGGCCACATGAAGAATTATATATATAGCAACAAAAATTGGCTGACATAGCTTCATTTAGTGTGACCTAATCTCATATGAACCTGCTATTCAACAACCTTTACTTTCATTCTTTTGTAAGTTCACAATGGGTGAAGCCTATAAACCCAGGATCCCCAACAGCATATCTATTTGACATGTTTTCAGACATTATACCATATCAATTCAACAAGCATTACCTTGCAATGATCCTTTCTTATTTATTTTAATAAGTAGCTTCCCTTAATAGCATGAACTTGCTTTATAAAGCTAATCTATAATTAGTTTAAAGTTTACTCGACTAATACATCATCCTATAAATGCTACAGAAGTTTTCATTTAACCAGTTGGTTAGCCGCGCAGTCTTGACTTAATAGCATTCCTAAAATCACTAGAAACTAGCACTATCATTGAGTTAAATAAAAAAGTATTTGTTTGTGGTGGGGAAGAGGGGGGGTTCTATAACTTTTCAATCATTTAGACCAGACAAAGAGGCACTACGCTGTAAGAAACCTGCAGATATGTTCAGGACATTTTGTTCAAGATAATAACTAAAGCTAGAATACAAAAACAAGAAACAATCATGTTAAACGGAAACATGATGACTGATAGAAGCACAGAAAACATGGAAATTGAGCATCAACCACTGGCACATATGACTTGCACACAGGACATCAATATTTATTATGCTTCTGTGATGGAGTACCATTCAACTGCCCCCAGAAAAACATGCTGATTTACCCATGAAATGAACCAGATGAAAAAATGTTCCAATTTTTTTTTCTGATTGGCACACATTTTATCAACAACATCGGCCATGAACGGCAAAGGGTGCATGATCAATTGTCCCAGGATTTCCCAACACCATATCAGCAACCATTTCAGCAGTCCCCAGAGCCTGCAAATTGGACCAAATAATGAATGGTTCTTATCTTACTTTCTCACATAATGGAAACGGCAATAATATAACTTTTAACACACAATTAAAAGTTAACTACCCAGAGAGAGAGAGAGAGTGAAAATTACCAATGAAAGTCCTTCTCCTTCATGCCCAGTTGCAAGGAACACATTTGGCAAGCCAGGCACCGAGCCAATTATTGGCTTCCCATCAAACACTGGACAGTAATATGTTATGTCATTTCAAACCCTCAAAACTCAAATATTTTAAATACATTTTCTGTTTGACAAGGATTTGAGGAATATTTGGGACTCACTGTAAGGTCATAACCCTATTCTCACTTTTCTGCCCTTACTGAAACATGAAAGGGGCAAATCTCGTAATTTTGGAAAAAACTCCCCAGCCCGCATCCATATATGATTAATGGCGGACACATCGACTTCAGAGCTGAACCCAACAAATTGGCGGCTGCTTCCTGAAAATCCAGAAAATGGATTGATGGTTAGTGATGATATATATGGATTTTCCCAAAGGATAATAAAGGAAGTAAATTGGGGTGAGGGTGGACATTGGAGGTTAGACAAGCATTATTCCAAGAACCAACAATATATATTGCAGACCCATATATTTCTGAAGAGAGATTTGAAGAGATAAAGCAGGATTGATATATTTACATTTGATACATACTTCTAGTTTAGGTCCACTAAATGAATGTGGTAGCAACTTGTCATAAAATCACCATCAGGTTTCATCAGGCTCAATTACCCTTCTTATATGTAGGGTGTAAAAGCATCAACTTTAAAGCTCACAACTGTGAAAGCCTTTGTCCATTGCTAAAATAAAGAACATGAGAAAATGATAGTAAAGAAATTGAGCAGAAACGTACAGGTAAATGTTATTTCACTAAATTATACTAATGAAGCATTGTGATTTTAAACTCAAAGAAACTTTTACTAAAGCTTTGGTAATGTAGATTCAGAATCAACATGGACAACTATATATATATATATATGTATATCCAGAATAGTAAGGTAATGAACTAAAATAAAATCACACAAAACAACGCTCAGGGCACAGAAAATTACGAAAAAAAGGGGTCCTTTGTAAATGTTAGATGCACTCTAGCTCAAAGGGACCTTCTACCCTTGTAAAGTGAGGTGGAGGGTCAGTCATGGATTCAAAATCCACTGAGTACGTGTGTCACTTACCAATCAATAATATATGTATTAAAAGAGCAAAAGCAACATAATATAACATTAATAGCACTGGACATGCAGAATAATTGCAACTGATTAGAGAAGGAACTGTCTAAGAAAGATTTAAAATCATATATATAAAGTAAAAAGTTCCCTGTCTGCCATGTAATTGGTGAAAGATAAAAGAGATAGTATGGGTACACACAGAAAAGGTAACAGATTTTACCAAGAACAAGGTTTCCCATAGCATCCAAGGTGGCTGTCATTGATACAGACAAGTCTTGCCCACAATCATGTGGTTCTGAAGCCGAAATGGTGGCAAGCTGAGTAACAGTTTGATGATCAACATAACCCATCTCGTTTAGACCATGATTCAGTTTAAGGGGCATCACATTCTCAAGTACAAGGAGGTGACCCTATCATGCAGATCAAAGGAAAGGTGGCTCTCAAATAAAATATAGGAAATTAACACAACTCGTGTATAAGGCCAAAACACATAAAGAGAATATCAAGGAAATAGAATCAATCACTTCAACAATGAAATAGAATCATTACTAAAGATCACTTTACGTTTAAATGGTACTTTCTTCCCATGTGTTTATGTTCTTGGAAACATAACTTCTCTCCCTTGTTTCAAGGACTTGGATACACATGTCAGGCTTACATGCATTCCTATATGCATATTTGCTAAGGGTTTATATTCATCTAATTTCAAATCCTTCCGCGGTGCCAGGGGAAGAGAGAGAGAACTAAGAAAAAAAACTCATTTCTATTCCTTCACTTTTTGCTTCTACCATAAAGCTCAGATGCAGATATACATGTAAGTTTCTTCTCACAGATATTTTAAAGTAACAAAATGTGTAATAGAAGTAACTTAGAGATATTTTTCTTAACTAGGAATGTGTTAACATACCCATGTCATTTCAAACTACTCCATATGTTTTGAAGAATCCAAGCAAGTTGGCTTCTATCTTATCACAATATTATAGCAGAGAACATACAAAAAGCATGACTGGTAGGCAGCCATATCTCCCCCACCCCCCCCCCCCCCCCCTCCTTCTCCCTGTCCCTTTTTTTTTGTTGAGCGAGACTGATTTCTGGAGTCAAACCCACAACCTGTCATTTTTGGTGGTAGGAACTTGCCATTGCACCAAGGCCCGACCCTTGTCCCAAAAATTTACAAGGGGAAAGGGGGAGAATAAAAACAAAGGCTTCAGCAGAGTCTTACTAAAAGCATTTTTCTGGACTCCTCTCAAAAGTTTACTCCTTCAATAGGAGTAATTCTAAGTGGAATTTTTTAAGGGTTGGGGATGAAAGCTTCCTCCATCTTTCTGTTCTCCATCCTTCTTACCACAAAAGAAATGAGTAAAGCAATGAAGAATTCTGTTAATATGCATGCTTTCCTTCCCTTTTTTCTAACCAAGTGCAGGAACAATACATATTTGGCAGAAAAAAATAAAAGAATCTTAAGATATGCAAGAATAAGTCAGTTCACATTGTAGACTTACCTTTCGAGGCTTTACAGGGACATCCAACAAAATATCTGAGTCTCTAAGCAGGTCATGCATCAAAGATTCACTCCAACTACCAGCTGCAACTACAATTGCCTTACTGTACAAGGTAATTTTGGAGGTCTGGACACCTTCAACCTCCCAACTGCTTCCAGATCTGAGTATGCAAAAATTATTATAGTTAACCTGTCAACCAATATCATCTTCAAAATGCAATTTCCACTCCTGTGCAGTGGTTTCATGTAACTAACGTATAGTTTAGCAGAAAAAAGATGACCACAAACCTTAATAGACATTTCACTGGGTCATTATAGAACTCTGCATATCTGCCTTTCGATGCAAAATGCCTGTTAGCCTACATATTATCCATATTTACCTATCTCAATTACACTCCATAAAAGGGCAGACAATTTAGTGCGGAGAAAAAATGGAAAAATGCTAATTGGTTACAAATTACATAAAAGTAACTTACCTGTTCAATGAATGAGGCAGTACATTGAGCATCGAACTGGCAGTCATCAGGTACAAAGGCAGCTCCACCATCTTCCCCAACCGCGAGTTCAGGCTCCTCTAAAAGCAAATCACTGCTGTACAAGCACTCCGCTCGTAACCCAGCTTCAGATAGCTGCTTCACCCTCCTTTTTAACATGTCCAGCTCGTCAGTGGTCCTGCCAACCAACAAGCTTCCTGTAGATTTGAATACCATACCTTTTTTTAATATATTTTTTTTTTTTGAAAAAAAGAAAAGAAAAGGCACCACTTATACTTTTAGCCCTGAGTAACATTGAGTCAATACTTAACATAAGCTCCTTATGGACATTATTAAATGTCAATGTGTTTACAAGCTAAATTAAAAAGAAAATGGGTCTGCCTTGGGAACGAGTAACTTTGAATCAGAGTGCTGAACCTGATTGCCATCTCTTGAAATGACTTAAGGAGAAACATAAGGCAGCCAGTTTCAAGAAATTTGTACCTATATTTATGCTGAAATAAATAAAGCTTTTAGTATATTTATTATGCATCAAGAAGTAAATTTTAATTTAAATATTTTATTTCTTGATTGTGATATTAAAAAAAACACCTTGCCATGAAACAATTAAGGTTTATGACAAAGCCAGAGTGACCGTGGCCAAAGATAGCCAAGATATTTACAATTTCTTATGAGTTTTCAATACCTACAGCAGCAAAGTGATGTCTGCTTAAGGAATTCCCAATGTTCTTACTTCTTAGTAAGCAAAAAAATAAGCAAGTAATTAAGGACATTTTTTGGTGTAGAAATCTAAACTATCTCTGCATTCTACCTAACTTTTTTTGTTATTCTGAGGCTGTTTGTTAACTGCAGTGTTCTGTTCACTCTAATCCCTCATCACTCAACTCCTAATCCTAATCCTAATCCTAATCCAAGCTCTCAAGTACCCCTTCATAAATCCTGCGAATAGAGCATAGTTTATCAGCATAAGAGGCTGTCCCGCCTTTCTTAGTGTCTATGCTGCATCAAATTTGGGCATTGTTCCCATCTTCAACATCGAGGATGTTACTGCATGTAATGGTGCCTGTAAGCTGTAACAATAATTCATTCCACTCATTAGCTCCACATCTGCCACAAATTTTAAAGAACTCTCAACCCATTGAAGATGTGTTGCGCAATCAAATTGGTTCTACTAAAGATTGAGACAGTCGGAAATTTATTGTGAAGTGGGAAGGTCACCCTAGAATCAGATAGCATCATAGCACTTGGATAGTAGAAGAGGAATTTCAAAGAGTCAATCCTGGGAAACATGTATGAGAAGTACCTTGCCCTTCAGTTGCCAGGTTCGAGTGCCATCAACCCGGAGAGACATTATAGGGTAGCAACGAGACCTATACAAGTATTGTTACAAGTTTATAAAACAAGAATATCTGTTTTGATATGACATAGAACAGAAGAGGGATTGAATCGGAAACTTGAATAGGACTGGATTTACATGCATTGTGTAGTTTTATGGAACAGGGAGCATTTTTTAAAATGAAAATTTTAAGAAAGACTGACTGCTTAGTCAGCAGCTTGTTTATGTAGCAGGTAATTAGCCGTAAGGTACTTCACCATGAAGCAATCTGGTATGATTTAAACAAGAAGTACTTCAAAATAAGTGACCTCGTTAGTATGCTGGGCTGCAATTTTAGAAGAAATTGTAGCCATAGCTGGATTGTGTGTGTGAGATGCCATGCTTCCTCTTGTGGTGAGACTGCACAAGAATGTAGCATAAGAAGTGAGACTTCTTGTTCTAGTGAAATGTTACGTCTTGAACAGTCTCTGCCATTGCATCTAACTTTTGTTCTGTTATTCTGCTACCATTTGTAGACTTGAACCCTCTCCTATCAATCTAACCCCTTGTCACTCAAGTCCTAACCCAATCTCACCGCTAGCTCATCACTGCTAGAGCATGGTTTATTACTATAAGAGGTTATCTAACATCCTTCAGGGTGTCCACCCTGCATCAGTTCCATGTATATACTTTGTTTTGAAGAACATATAAGTAATTTTTACACCAAGTGTTAGAACTACTAGACTGACATGACAAGATGAAAGGAAAATTTAAATACTACTAAACATTATAGTATGTATGATCAGTGGTTTTTAAGCACAATGACCACTAGACAGAGTTAGAATTAATTATTCCAAAATGACTGCATAGAAAGGCTTGACTGAATTTTAGAAAATCAAACTTTCATAAAATTATATAAATAATTTAAACTCATTAATTTTTTTTTTTTTTTGATAGGTAAGAAAAATACTCTATTAAAGAAATGAAGTAGGCAAAGAAAATATGTACAAGCAGCAAAAAGAAAACAGAAAATTATGTACATGAAGAAAAGGAATCTAAAAACAGCGGACTCATTACATTGAGAAAACAAAAGTTAAGAAAAGCAAATCCATATCTTTTTATCTGATCAAGGAAGGGCAGGGGCAGCGCTACATTATTCTCAGGGGTTCAAATGAATCCCTGACTTCAAAAAAAAAAAAAAATATATATATATATATATTATATATAATATTTTTTTTTGTTAGTTTAATACTATAATTTTTAAATTTTTTTTTTTATAAGTATTTTTGATAAGTATTTTTTAAAAATATATTTTTGCACACCCTAACTTAAATTTTGCATACCTTTATTATAAGTATTTTCAACTTTAAGAATAAAGAGCAAGTGTTTGTGAATTATAAGTGTCACTATTTTTTATAAATTTATATTATGTGTGTGAGTGTGTCTAATATTGATTGTGTGCATTACTTTTTGTTATAATATTATTTGTGTGAATTATGATGTGTGTGGATGTTTGTGTGTACAATATAAATATAATATAAATTTATATAATTTAATAATTAGGAAATAGAGATGGTTTGTTACATGTGTGTGTATTGTTATCATGTTATAATAACTTTTTGTTATAAAGTTAGTAAAATTTAAGAAAAAAAATCGTAAGATTAGTGATTGTCCAAGCATTTGATTAGTTAAGTAGACATTAGTGTATAATTTTATGTATGAATGAGTGTGGTTGTGTGCGTCAATAATTAATACAAAACCAATGAGTTTAGTTTAGTCATTTAGTTTAAAATATTTTTATAAAAACAATACCAAATAGATAATAAAAACTGCATAAAAATAAAATGTTAGATAAACTTAACAAAATAAAATGATTGTAGGCTCATACCTACTCACATTGGCAATAGATACTCATAATTCAAAATTTGATTACTTGTAGAAGGAAATTGTAAAACTTCATGTATTAATTTTTTTTTTTTTTGTTGGTAACTCGATATATTCAAGTTCTTTTTTTATTAAAATTATTTAATGAACCCCCAAACAAAATTCCTGAAGCCGCCACTGAGAAAGGGCATAGTTTGATTACCTGTCTTCTTCCAACCCATCACTTCTAGAGGATTCAAACCTTGATCACATATGCTTTCCGCCAACATCTGCCACAGTTTGTAGCTTCTCATTTCAAGCTCCCATTTATCACTTCCAGGTGTTTTGTGTACCATCCATATATAACCCTAGGTCAAATGCCATACCAAAGGTAAAGATATCCTACAATCAATCAGAGTTCAGGAGAAAAAGGAGGGGTGGGGGGGGTGGGGTAGAAGGAAAAATGCACATGCACATGCACACACTCAATAGAATAATTTCTTCAAATTTTCGAACCACCACAGAATTAATTCACATAATACAGATGAACCAAAGTAATGAAAAACTGAGAATGAGTTTATCATCCAATCCATATTTACTTTCCCACCCACTACTAATGCTCACTAACTTATAAGTTTAATTGACTAAAAGAAGTTTACCACATTGGTGGCCGAACTAGAAGGCAGGGCCTTTCCAATATTGTAATTATTCAATGGAAGAAGACATTATTCAATGGAACCGTAGAGAGTTTGGCAATGTCAATCGTCAGAAGAAAGAATTACTGGGGGCTTTAGATTTATTAGATGCTAAGGAGGGGGATCTTGGACTCTTTGAGGCGAAGATCATTGAGAGAAATGTAGTGAGGTCTCAAGTAAAGCATCTTCTTTCTCTAGAGGAGATCTCATGGAAATAGAAATTGAGGATGTTGTGTATCAAGGAGGGTGATAATAATACTAAGTTCTTCTATAAGGTGGCTAATTCCCATAGAAGGTATAATCATCTGCGTTTTTTAGAAGTGGATGAGGTGATTTATGAGGAGGGAGTAGAAGTGGCTGCTCAGGTTGTTCAATTTTATAAAACCTTATATCAGGAGTCAAAATAGTGGAGGCCTTTTGTGGAAGGTCTGGAGTTTGCTCAAATTAGGGGGATGGAGAGGGGCTTGCTAGAAAGGAGGTTTGAGAAGGAGAAGATTCTATCAGTTGCCACAGAACTGGAAGGGGATAAATGGCTTCTCTATGGCATTTTTCAAGTTGTGAAAAGAGATGTTTTAGAAGTTTTTGAAGAGTTTTATCAGCACTATAAGTTTGAAAAATCTCTTAATGATACCTTTATAGTCTTAATTCCTAAGAAGAATGATACCTCTAATATTTGAGATTTCAAACCTATTAGCTTGGTGGGGAGCATTTTTAAGATCTTGGCCAAGGTTTTGGTAAATCGTTTGAAAGTGGTGCTAAATCAGTTGATACCTAAATATCAGAATAGTTTTGTGGGAGGCAGACAAATCCTTGACTCAATTTTTATTGCCAATGAGTCTGTCGACAATCGGGTGAAGAGTAAGATTTCGGGGGTGATTTGTAAGCTAGATATTGAGAAAGCTTATGACCATGTGAATTGGGAGGCTCTTCTAAATTTGTTGAAGAAAATGGGCTTTGGGGAGAAATGGTGTAGATGAATTCGTACATGTATATCCACAGTCCAGTTTTATGTATGGGTCAATGGGTCTAGCTGATTTCTTTCTTTGGTAGTTCGAGGAGTTTGAGATAAGGAGATCCACTGTCTCCCATGTTTAGCAGGATAGTGAAGGGAATGGAGGGGGCAGGATTATTGAGTGGCTTTAGGGTTGATGGTAAGAGGGGTGGAGAAGAATGCGTCTCGCACTTGTTGTTTGCAGATGATACTATTCTATTTTGTGATGCAGATATGGAGCAAATCCTACATGTTCGGTTGTTACTAACTTGTTTTTAGGCTGTGACTAGCTTGAAAGTTAACGTTGCTAAGAGTGAAATGGTTTCTATAAGGAAGGTGAATAATGTGCATGCTTTGGCAGAGATTTTGGGGGTTGGGTCTTTACCAATGACTTACCTTGGTATGTCGTTGGTGTGTCTCATAAGTCCCCCTCTATTTGGAATCCTATATAAGAAAATATTAAACGGAAGTTAACTGGGTGGAAGAAGCTGCATTTGTCGAAAGGAGGTAGACTAACATTGCTTAAAAGTACGTTATCTAGTCTCCCTACTTATTTTCTATCTCTTTTCACCATTTCTGCTCATGTGGCTAATAAAATTGAGAAGTTGCAAAAAGATTTTTTATGGGGTGATTCATTTGTTGGCATGGGATAAGATGTGTATGCTTATTACCAGCGGTGGTTTAGGGATTAGGAAACTGACCACCTTCAATAAAGCTCTACTAAGAAAATGGCTTTGGCATTTCGGGGTCGAGGAGACTCAGCTTTAGAGTAGGGTGGTAGCTCTGAAATTTGGGGAGGAATGGGGTGGGGTGGACCTCCAAGCTAGGAAGGGATGTTCATGGGTGTGGTTTGTGGAGAAATATCCGGATGGGTTGGAAAGATTTTAGCAAAAACATCCAATTTAAAGTTAGGGATGGGAATATAGTGAAATTTTGGATAGATCGGTGGTGTGGGGATCTTCCTCTCCATTTGGCTTTTCTGGTCTTGTACAATTTTTCTACTAACATAGTGGCCTCTATAGACTCTTCTTTGATATGGCAAGGAGTAGGGGACAGATGAAGTTGGGATGTTTGTTTCATTTGAGGTCCTAATGATTGAGAGGTGGATGATTTCTTTCATTTCTTGGCATTCAATTTACCTTTAGCGAATGATGGTGATCGTATGAGATGGAAGTTGAAAAAGAATGGGGATTTCACTATTTGTTCGTTTTATCATAAGTTACGTGGTTTTTCTTCCATTGTTTTTCCCTAGAAAGGTATTTGGAAGGTTAAGACACTTTGGCATGTCTCTTTCTTTATTTGGACAGTTGCATAGGATAGGATTCTCACGGGCGATAACTTGCAAAGTAGGGGCTTTGATTTCATTGACTGGTGCATCATGTGTCGTTGTTGTGGGGGAGAGAGTGGATCATTTATTGTTACACTATGGAAAGACTCATCAGTTATGGAGTTTTGTCTTTAGAACTTTTGGGATTTTGTGGTTTCTCTCAAGATTGGTGGATGATTTCCTCTTTGATTGGTAGAATTGGTTGGGGAAGCACTCATCTAAAATTTGGAATTTAATTCCATTGTGTTTGATGTGGTGTATTTGGAGGGAACGCAATCGGTGGACTTTTAAGGACTTAGATAGATCCAATGACCAATTACTTGCTCTTTTTACTAGTTCCCTTTATGATTAGTCTACGGCTTGTGGACTCACATTTAGTGATTCTCTCCCTATGTTCCTTAACTCTCTCTTTCTTTGTAATTAACTTCTATTTTCTGTTTTTGCTTTTCTCTCTCTTTTTGTAACCTTTGATATGCTCTATGCTCTGTGCTCCTTTGCATATAGCAGTTTTTTGAATATGCATCTTTCTTACCTAAAATATATATATTGTAATTAGATTTATAGTTCACAAAACCTAATAAAATATAATTATATCATACACTTAGAATCATTTTTCTACATTTTCTTCCAAACAAATTATCCATTACTTTACCTATCAAAAAAAAAAATCTATATTGATCTCATACATATTTGATATGCTAAACAAGACCTACTTATTAATAATTTTTTATATTTGATCGTGTCATTGACATGATTAGTTTTTTTCTAAGGAACCAAAGGTCTGTCTGGCTCTATTGAGCTGAAAAGTTCCTTAAGCAAACAATGAGGATATCTTGCAACCCACTAAAAATTAGCTTTAAGGGGTCCTTGAAATTGAAAACAACTTTAAGACTAAAGCTGAAATTTGGAGCTTTAGGGAAAAACTCTACAATTCATTGTTCATACTTCACAAATCCAAACCCTTAAAGCACTATTCATCATCATTCGCCAAACTCAAAAACCTAAAGAGCTTTTCGGTTAAAGCTCTACTTCCTATAGCAACTGCCAAACAGGCACTAAATCTAGGACTTTTTTTTTTTTTTTCCCCTTAACCTCATTAATTATTCTCTCTCTTTCTAACCCTTTCCCCCCTTGTTTTTAACATATTAGTAGAAGAAATAGAAATGCACTCTACACAAGAAGACCAAAAATAGTACTCCATCCGTCCTCATTTAAGTCTAGGTTAATAAAGTTTTCATAAATTTTTGTTCACAATTATTGAGGTGACATAATGTAATTAGTACTAATAAAGTTACTGTTAGTAGTGAAGCTATGTGAAAATAAGGTTATTTTAATCACAATTTGCCATGTCAATAGTTGTGAAAAAAGTTGTATTGTTGGTCCCTACAGAAATCCATCCTATATTGTATTGTTGATCCTCTGTTTTATTTTGTGATGTCCCAAAATGTGATCTTTTTAAAAAGCAGTAGACACATTTATTTTAGGAGAATCCTAAAGGTATTACCAATTTGATTTCCTCTACAACACAACAAAAACTCACAATATTTTCATAACAACAAGTAGGAGTGTTCAAAATAAAATGTTATAAAATTATAAACTAAAAAAAATTATGTAAGAACCCACTAAAACTTAAAACAAGATTATTACGAAAGTGTTGTGAGATTTTGTCATGCCTATTCTTCCTCTACCAATTTTGCTACAAAAGGTTTACAAACTAACATGACATTTAGAGTCAGTTTGGAAACAACTTATTTAACAGAAACTGAAAACTTTTTGTTGAAAGTAATGTAGATAAATCTAAAAGCTAGTTGAAATAACTCATGAATAGTATCAAAAAATGCAATAGAACCTGTGAATAGTAGCAAAAATTAACTAAATAGTAAAATAAATTGCATTTTCTCAGCACATCCCAAACGGAACCCTAATGTGATTAGTGTCACATCAACAACTTAATCAGCAATCTTCCATAAAAATAAAAAAATTAAAAATAAAAAAAATCCTTAATCAACAATCTTCTTAATTACTTTTTTGTATTGTGTTTAAATTTTGACACATCAATTTATAAAATTTATAGAGTAAAAGAGTAATGATAATTATACACTTCCTATTACACACAGTCACATTGACTTAAAAATGGTGTTTTTAAGGTGTGTATGGCTGTTTGGTTGTGTTGTTTAAATAACAGTTTTTATTGTTTAAACAACCCAATATGTACCTCCACAATACTTTTTTACCCACGAATATTTTCACAATATTTAAAGCAACGTTACTATTTACTAGACCAACGGCATCAAATGACACTAAAATAGTGAAATTGTAAAAATCTTTAAAATTTATAGCATCCCTATCTTCACTTTTTAATTAAATTTGAAAAGTCAATATCTATTTTCATTTGTTTTGTTTGAACTCAAATTAAAGTCGGCTAACTATAGAAACTTCTACCACCTTTTCTAAACAAAGACTGACAAAGGTGCAGTTTGTACTTTGTATTGCACTTTCATTTTTTTCTCGGGAAACAAACAGAGAGCACAAGATCCAACTGACAGAGAATGTTACCGCTCCAGTAGCACTTGAACAAGGTACGGCCTTGTCGACCACTGCGACTGAAAGATCCGACCCGATTAAAAACTGTCGGGCTATGGTCAACCCGATTGTCCCAGCTCCGATTATCACCACATCGAAAGAACGAGACTCCGCGGATATGGGGCACGACCCGGAGAATAAACGGGTTCGGGTCGGGTTGTGATTCGTGTGGCCTTGGATACCAATTTGGAACCCAAAAAGAAGCTATTTTTGGTACCAAATAGTAGGGGTGTGCATGGGTCGGGTTGAGGGGATTTTTTGACCCAACCCACCATGGTGGGTCAAAAAAAATTCAACCCAACCCAACCCAACCCACATGGGTCGGGTTGGGTCGGGTTGAACCCATGGGTTTGATAATTTTTTTTTTTATTATTAAATTGAGTAGAAAAAAAATATAAATAGTAATATATTAAAAAAACCTAAAGATTAGTATCAATGTAACTCCTTAAAGGCTCAACACTAATGACTAAACAACAATAGTAATTTATTAGGATTTGTGTGAACTAATTGATTTTTATATAGGATAGGAAAAATTGGTTATTTAAAAAATTTATTAATTATATAATATATTTTATATATATATTAAATTAGTATTAGTAGGAGGAATTGAGGAAATGTTGCTCTACAACTGGTTTTTTTTTAAAATTATTAAATATAATATATATATATAAAAGTGCCATACAATTGATTTTTTTTTAAAAATTATTAAATATAAAATATATTTTAAATATATATTAAATATGAGTGGGTCGGGTCGGGTTTGGCAGGTTTGTAATTTTATGACCCAAACCCAACCCAACCCACTATAAAAATTTTTTTGGTAACCCAACCCAACCCACCAAGGCTTAAAAACCGACCCAACCCGGTGGGTCGGGTTGGGTTGGGTTGGGTTTGGCGGGTCAGTGGGTTTTCTGCACACCCCTACCAAATAGTCTGTTTGAATATGAGACGACACCGTTTGAAAGAGAGATTGGATTTGGGTTTGGGCAGCAGAAGATGGATGAGGCTGAATAAGCCATTTTTTTCTGTGTTTTTTGGTAGGAAGTGAGAGTGAAGGATGGAAAGAAGGTAGTAAACAAACGTTGAATTTTCTAGGAGGGTTAGTGGCAAATTCTTTTTCAATTTTTTTGGACACATTTGATTTGATGGGGGATTATTTTTAACAAATCAAACCCCCCCCCCCTTTTTTTTTTTTATTCCTTTGAATTATTATAATGGGAAAATTTTCAATTACATTGTAGAGGCACAAAAAAAAAATGCTGAAATGTTGTTCAAATAAAATTAAAAAAAAAAAGTATAATCTCTATATATTAACAAGATTCATAAAATTAGTTATGATTTTAAAAAATATCAAAAATACTTTTAATCTAATCTCTATATATTAAAAGAATTCAGAAAATTAGATATGGTTTTAAAAAATGTCAAAAATACCTCTAATCTAATTAGATAATCCTTATTCTTAAAAAAAATATATGGTTAAAATCGTAATTCAACAAAATTATAAAAAAAACTACTAGACAATTTTTTTTTGTAAAAATTAAAACTATTTCTATTTAAATATATCTCACGCACGTTTAATACATTTTTTTTTTCTTAAAAACTAGCACATACTAAACCCAATAGTTTACTTCATATCAAATTCTAAATTTTAGTTTCTTAAAAAATTCTTTTTGTGTAACCTCACTAACAATAAATAAATTCAAATTGAAAAATTATATTAAACTCAAAATAAATAAAAAAGAGCATCATTGCACATGCAAAACGCATGTGATGAGACTATATTTGTAATTAAAGAAAAAATATGTACAATATTTGTCACTTTTTGTGTATTTTATAATATATTTTATAGTGTATTTTACAATGTAAATTTACATTACATGTACAATGTAAATATATTATAGTGTATACCTTAAGATTAGTCTGTTTTCATTTTCGTCCTTATAATTTTATCTTCTTTTCGGTTGAATCTTTCAATTTTTAACTCTTAACTCTATTCCAATGTAATTTTTCTGTCCACTTTTAACTTCTAACTCTTTGCCAAGTTTGGTCAAGTTCATGTATGTTTGACCAAATCTTAACCAAGTCTAATTGAAAAATAAAATTGGCTGATATATTTTTCAATTCCTTTCAAAATGAGCGGTTGATTGTGAAAATCAAATGTAAATCAAATGAGATATTGCAAAGCCTGTTTGATTAGCTAAAAAAAGTACAATTTTTTTGTTTTTATTTTTAGTTTATAGTGGGTCCCACCACAAAAAAGGGTTTGATTTTAGCATTTGTATTTAGTTTTCATTTTCAGTATCCTAAAAGTTGGATTTGAATACAAAAAATGAATGTAACTTTTCAACGTTTTCGTTTTGTATAAATACGAATACAATGGCGTATTTGTAAATATTATGAAACAAAAAGTTACTTTTTTTAGTGATGTGATAAGTGTGAATGAGAATTTTTTTTTTTTTTTTAAATAGAAAACATCTAAACCCGGGTATGATGTATTCTATACTCAAATTATATATTCAAAACTACTTATTACCAAATACTACCAAATGTAAAAATAGGTGTTTTTTTTTTTCTTTATTAATGAAAAGTGGATACACCACTTTTTGAAACCATACAGCACCTTAAACTTTCACAAACTCATGGCCAATTTTGTCTAAATATAGGAAAGTTTAACTTAGGTTTGACTGTGGTCAGACTTTGGTCAAGCAATCTTGAAATTGTGCAAGCAAGCTATATGTTTTTGAAAAAGCTCATGCTGTTGTCCCAATATTTCCAAAAATGTCTTATCTAGTAAATTATGAGCTCATAAGTCATAACATAATCTCGAGGCCATAACTTATGATCCAAACCTCCGATTAATGCAACTTTGGTACTGTTGAGAAGATAACTTTTTAAGGTATTCAACCACATATTGTTTTCAGAATTTAAAGAGCTAGAAGATCTCCAAAAGGGTTGGCAAAGTCAATGAAAATATTGACAAAGGCTAGAATTATAGTGTGGGGCTCGCAAGAGCTCACGTGAGACTGGCACGAGCTCACATAACACAACTGGGGCTTCTTTTAATCACATTTATAGCCCAGTTCGATTTAGTCAACAATTGATATGAGACTCCTAGCCCACATAACATATGCATTCCTTCCAATCCGGCATAAACTGGGCATCACATGAGCAAAATTAAATTTTCACAACAAAAACAATGGCAATCCTAGTTCTTGGTTTTTACTGCAAAGTTGTGTCGACACAAAGACAGGTGACTTTACTAATGTTGAGAAATGGGCATTTGCTGCAACACATGGATGAGATCAAGTTTGACACAATTAATGATTTGGGTAAAAAAGAAAAAGAAGCACATGAATATATATCTTCTAGGAAGAAAGAACTTGAGTAGCAACTCACAAGAGAGACATGACTTTATTTTTACTCGAGAGACAAAGAAATTGAGTCTGCACACAGCTTTTTTCCTTAAAAAAAAGACATGGCATGGATTTGTATTTGGACAAAGTTTGCCCACAAACTCTCACAAAAAAATTAATATGATTAGATATTTTGAAAATATAATCATTAGATTGCATGTTCTTATATTCTAAACATGCATGTCAAATTTCATTCAAAGTAAATGTTGTTTATTATTCGATCTATAAACTTATTTTTTATACATAATCTAAAACTATGTTTCTCCTTATTTTGAGGTAATACATGTAACATAAGCAATTACTTACTCTTATTTTTTATTTCAAAAGAAACCCTTCAAATTCCTTCTACATAAAATTTGAAAATCTCTCTGAAAATATCCCCCCCCCCCCCCCCCCCCCCTCTCTCTCTCTCTCTCTCCAAAAGGAAGAAGAAAACTCTCCATAGATACTAACAAAAAGGCTAGGTCCATAGTTTTGCCACGCCAACAGATGGATATGGTAGTGAAAGTTGTACTATGAGATTTTCTAGAAACAAGAAAACTAAAAATATAAAAAAGAAATAAAATGAAAACTTAAAAATGTTATTATATTAAACGTTCACAATAAAATTTGTGACTAACTGGAAAAGAGTTTAAATCCTTTCATTCGGCAATTTCTGTAAATAACAATTCCTTCGTCCAAACACATTGTTTAATCTAGCTAGACCAACAACTTTTAACTTCTCTACATATCTAGAAAATAAGAAAGTAAATGGCAGAATATTGGACTTTTCTTCTCACTTCCCTTCAAACTCTCTTTTCCTTCCAAATTTCTCCCAATCACAGCATTGAGAAAATAAATAGTAGTTCTCTTCTCTAAAACCTTGCTCTTGAATAGAATGTAACAGGTAGACATTCCATACTGGGTATGCAATCTCCCATACACATTATCAGATTATCAGGACATGGAAATATAACAGGCAGCAATGCAGAAAATACATTAAAAATGCCTCAGTACATAATGGAGAAATATATAAAATAGCAACAAAATTTGGCTGATATAGCTTCATTTGGTGTGAACTGATCTCATATGAACCTGCTATTCAACAACCTTCACTTTCATTTACTTTTGTAAGTTCAAAACTGTGTGAAACCTGTAAACCTAGGACCTCACTTCCACATAGTGAATAAAGTTGATTTCAGAATTGACAAGAACAATTGTTTGTTCTTTGCCAGCAAGTTAAAGTAGCATCAATCTTTTGTCAATGTCAACTTCTAGTTCAAGAAATGGAATGCCACATCTCAAAGGTCATCAAAGTTAATAATAGAGTCGCTATACCAGTAAACTTCCAACGGATTTGTTTCAGAATCACCTTGCCAGAGGCAATCAGGTTCTTCCAAAGCTTTATCCAAGGACCTTGCCAAATCTGCCTCCAATATACCTAACCTACAAACTTTCTTGTAAGTTCCATAACGTGCTGCTCTTAGGCCTTCCGAGACCATCTCGCCTAAAGATCCACAGATCTCTTCGCTATTTATTAAATCCATAAAAGTTTCTGACAAACCAGGTTTCCAGAAAACAACAATGGCACAGCTCTTATCTACTAACCGAACATCAAATTCTTTAGAGAAAACATCATGTGACCCTTGGAGCAAGCTTTTCAGCATTCCAGCAGTCATTCCACGCTTAAATCCCCACAAGAAAACCAAATGCTCACAATTCACTTTTCTTGTATTGTTTGTCCAAACCCTGATGTCCTCATCAGTTGATTCTTGAGGGCTCAAGGAGCATGGAGTTAAAATGTTTGCATATTTTTCAAGAGCCAGAACCAAATTTTTGTTATCCGATTGGATGGGAGCAATTTTCAATATGGAACAAAGCTTCGCAAACAAATGAGAAATGCTTAGAACATTATGTCCATGAATCTTCCCTTCATTCACAGTATCTGATAAACATAAAAATGGTAAACAAAAGTTAGGTCTGCTCTGATGACCATGGCAGGTTACTGCCAATCTCACGAGCATGAGATTAAGGTCAAGTGACTTATGACTAGTAATTTGCCAAAAGATAATTTCAATTGGGCATGTAAATTTATGTTTACTTTTTAGGGGAATTACACTTTACCTTGGGGAGATTAGGTCAAGTGACTCAAGTGGATTATATTTCTTCCTTCACTATGCCAACCTTTTTTATTCTTGGTAAGTATGTCAAGTGTTTTATAACCAGTAATGTAATATAATGTGATAAGTGTGTTAGTGTGGAACTTTTCTTAAATATTTACGAGGCATGAATTTGGGTCATTGACACTCAGTCTCAAGTAAAAATTATCTATGAGAGCACTGACAATGTAAGCATACTTGTAGTTTTGGATTTCTGTGTGGAGAAACCATCCCTTTTCTATTTTGGATTTACTTGACTTTTCTAATTTTCGTTCTTGACTTGTTCACCCCTGTATACTCCCTGTGTGCTTGGGTGTATCTATTTTTATTATCTCCGAATTCTTATTACTTATCAAAAAAAAAAAAAAAGTTTTGTTCATGTGTATGGGTGTGTGCATGTGTATGCATTTTATGTCTATTAATAAGAAAGAGTGACTGACCTTCATGCAGAATTTCCATATCGATGGGTGCAAAGAAATGATCTTGTAAGTAGGAAATAGCTGTAGGTATATTGGTAACTTTTCTCAAAGGGCCAATTTCCTTCATCAGTTGCTGGATATCAAGTACATGTGGGAAAACCAAGCGCAAGGTACACATAAACTCATCAAAATTAGGAGGTAAAGGGGCGAGGAACTTTGAATGAATAAATGTAAAATCTGCATAGAGCAACAAAATAGCGTTAGATGAAAAATTAAGGAGAGCTAGTTGCGGGTACTAGAGTCTAAAGTTATCAGAAAATATTTATACAGAGATACACCATTAAGGGAATTGTGGGAGACAACAGGTTTCTGTGAAGCAGAAATCAAGTCGATCACCTCTCGAAATCCACGAACTTTTTTGTTTTGTTCCTCTTCAATATTTTGAAGCTCCTTCTGTAAATTTAAGCCACCATTACATCTTATAAGGATCTTGATCATGCATGTAATAAGAAAAAAATTGATAGTTACTTGCTACCTGAAATAACACCTTGTCCTCTTTTGAACTTGTCAAAATGACACGAACTTCTTGGGTTGCTCCACCCTTTCCAGGGATTATTAAAGGAACAAGGTCATCAGAGAAATCTTCCAACATCTGTGGCCAACCCAGAGAAATTGAATACATTTTATACAAAGCGCAAAATGGAAATCAAAATCCACTCTAATTATATCAACACCAAGGGAGAGGAACCTCTGCATCACCTCAACAAAAGGATATAAACTTTATTAGATCAATCTACCTCTATCACAAGCTGCACTTGACGTTCGCTGCAAACATCTATATTAATGCATGGTCTTGATCCATGCTCTTCACTCCCTAAGACAAGTTTTCTTAGGGATCTCACTAGAGCCTCTGCAAATTAAACACCCCAAAGAACAAATTTGATCAAGAGTTACTACATATAGATATGATAATAGTAGCAGCATTATCCTTACCATCCGTCTTTGAGCTTGTGTCTTTGCTGTCTTTGCATGCATTTCTCCAATACTTAACACGAGACTTAATCCTCTCAATGAATACTGCATCAGCAACACTAGGTTTAGAAGAAGATTTCACAACATGAGGGATGGGTGTTGGATTCCCTATCCGAACTCTAGCTGCGGACTCTTGTGCCCTAGATAAGTATGATATGCCTGTCACAATAAAAAGAACTCTCATTAATCTTAAAACATAAATAGCATACAATTTGTCTAGGATTACAATATCCTCAGTAAAGGGAGGCCCAAGAAAGTTGGTTCCTACAATTAGAAGGCCTAGTGAAATGGAAAAAAAAAATGAAGTAATCAACAACTAGTTGGAATTGTAAATTGCAGCCATGGGAAACAACGTTTTGGTGGAATTTCATTATCTGACCACAACCAGACAGGAAGAGGATGAATCTTGAGACAGGCCATTGTGATGGTTCCTCAATGGTTTAAGAGTAATAAGGAGGTAGGTAAAGATTTTCAGGAATCAATAGATTCTACAGATCTCACTGGAAAGCTTTAAGCATATGCTAACAAAACAAATACCATCACAAAATGAAAGTCAGCATCTCCCACTTGCTCCACTATCGTTTACTATATAATTCCACAGTTGAAGATAAAATTATTAGGAGAAATTATTGATAATCTATCACTTGTTTCAAAAGATTAAAATACTAAGAAATGATGATATTGATACTTTAACCATTATTCTAACACTCCCCCTAACATGTATATCTAGAATTCCCCATAATAAGTGCAGCCCAATATGTGAGATTTTAAACTTTTTAATTGTCAGGTAGAGTGAAGACACGGATCAAACTTGGGACCACTTGCTTTGATTCGACGATAAACTACCACTCATCCCAAAAGTTTAAACTATTAAAGAAATGATGCATTTAACCAATATACTAATATTGAAATAATGACCTTAACTTCATGAGGAGTGATCCCAACTAATAATACTAACCCTAACTAATAATACTAACCCTTTGGTAGCTCTCCCATATCATTAGGTTTCAACTTTTAGTCCTAAAATTTCATAAAAGAGATGCTATTTTACACACAAGCAAAATCGGTGTGAGGAAATGGAATGATTAATCATAAGGCATACTTACCATCATATATGCAGGCATTAAAATCAAAACCTTCTTTAGCCATAGTTGTCAAATATGACGTTTGACATGAAAAACTATAAGATGGCATCCCTATTTTCAGTTCATCCCTAGGGAACAAATGAAAGTTATATCTGCACCAAAACCAAGAAAAATACTGTCATTACTCAAGTCATGCGTATAAGATGGCAGTTCAGAAAGGTATAAGAGGACAACTCTAAATCTGAAATTGCATTTTCTGAGAATTCTGTTTGATTGGTTGTTGTCTTTCTTTCTCCAACTTGTTAGAGTTTATTGATCGGTGTACTTATAGCACTAAATTGCAATGTACATATTGTATAAATCTTGTGTACTTGGTGATTCCTTATTCCTAATAAAACTTATTAAAAAAAAAAAAAAAGGCAGTTTAGTACTTAGTATTTAGCATTTTTTTTCCATAAATAAAATAAAATTTGAACATATAGCCTCCTCTCCATGATGATTGCTTTTTATTATCGGACCAAGACACCAATTGGTTATAGTGTTGGCAAGATTCAAACCCACTTCTTATTTTAAAAAGAAAACTAATAAGTTTTTGTTTAATTTTACTCACATAGCTTAATTGGATATGAATTTGAGCATTTTGGCTTGATGGGTATGTTTGATTTCGTTAAAAGCTTTAGTTTTTAAGATTTTCACTTGGTGGGTCTTAAGTACTATGAAAGAAAATAACATTTTGATAGTCTACTTTCATAGTACGATCACATGCGACTTTACTTGAATTAACTCGAACTACAATTTAGTATTTAGTACGTAATCTAAATAACTTTTAACTTGTAACAAACATAAGGCATGTAGTGTTGAACACTGAGCAAAAGCAAAAGCAAAAGCAAAACAAGAGAGAGAGAGAGAGAGAGAGAGAGAGAGAGAGAGAGAGAGAGAGAGAAGTGGTAATAGTACTGACGGGTGAGCTCTGAGTTTGGAGGCGGAGGTAATGGAGAAGGGGCAGACGGCAAACTGGAGGAGCTGGAAGCGGTCGGCGGCGTGTCTGGACTTGGAGTAAGCCGTGTCGGGCGTGTCGAAGGGGAGGACACGGTGCCAAGGGGCGGACACGGCGCCAGTTCTTTGCAATGACACGGCAATGAAGTCGGACTCGGCGATGTGGGTTTTGAGATCAGAGAGAGTGTCGGCGAAGTTGGACTTGGTCACTTGTTTTACGGTCTTCCATTTGTTGGCGGTGTGGGTTTTTTGGCAGAGGAAGCGCCTCTGTAGCAGTTGGGGCAGAGGCGCCATGGCTTGAATGAATGTCACAAGACTCACAGAAGTCACGACACTATTATTGCCTTCTAAGCTTAGTTTTCTTTTTCTTTTTTTTTTTTAAATCAACACAATTTTATTTCATCAAAACAACATAACATACCATAACTTTTGCTGTTTATGTGACAAACCGTGAGTGAAGTAAAAAAAAGGTGATGGTCCATATGAAAATAATAGGCAGCTAATCATTGTCTATAATTTGGATAAAAATTGTAACTTTTTATTTGATATTAAAATTACTCATATTTATTTAAATATTATTCTAAATTCCACTTAGCACGATTTCATTAGTCATGATAAACTGTCTTCTTTCAATATATGGAAGAGATGGATTCTTGGATCATTAGTCATGAATCATGATAGACAGTCTTATCTCCAATTTATTGAAGAGATGGGTTCTCGAACTCAAACCTTTGACCTGTCGCTTTTGGTAAAAAGTACTTATGACATCACATCAATGCTCAACCTCTCATTTTAAATAATTAATATTAAAAATATATTATTTTGCAAAATTTTGCCTAATAGGAAGAGAACACAATGTATAATATTTATATTTTGTTATGAGGTTAATATATATATATATATATATATATATATATATTAACCTTATAACAAAACACACACTTGGGATGAGGTGAGAAATTATTCATTATTTTGGCAGCATAGCAAAGCAACACTCCTTTCTCTCATGTGATCATGGGTCTCACTATTTACATTTATGTTAAAGATCCACTATTTATGTGGGTGGAAAATGAATTACCTCACCATACTCTTAAAGTTAAATACAAAGAGGCAAATAAGAGATGATAATCGACCCTCATACATGGTTAGTAGTTATAAATACATATATACAGTATTTGTAAATCCTTGTTATGCATGAGAACGTGTCTTTCTGTTTGTGGTAGACCATAATAAATTAACAAAAATCTCAATGTGATTGGGAAATTATAACAATCTTAACATTTTAATAAGAACACAATACAGTATAAATGTGTGTTTCTACTGTGTCCAAATGCTTTGGAAAGTGAACATACAGAAACTGTATCACATATATCATGTTAAATTAATTAGTATTATTGATTTGAGGCAGCTATGCAGGTTAATCTTTGTTTCTTTGGAATGATGGATCAATCACAATTGTACGAACTGGTCCTATCTGATCTGAGTTTGTATTACAATTTGATGAAGAAGCAATTGCTTAGACATTAGAAGATATTTGTAGCTAAAGTGAATTGTCAAAAAAGAATCATATTGGTCCCTATATAACAATTGCCATAAGATCTTTAGGATTTTTGCAAGACTACTGTTACTTTAGAAGGGATTGGAACACGACAATATTAAGATACAAAAATTTCACAATCTGTTAAGATGATAAATTATGATTGGTGCTACATCACTTTTACAATTAATTACCACTAATATTATTTTTATTTTACACTAATCACAACTTACCACCTCAACAATTGTGAAAAAAAGTTGTGAAAATTGTTGTCATTAGACTTATTGATTGGAGCACGTGTGTACAAATGTTGGAATAGGGTTTGGCTTTCTCCTGATGCACAAAACACTAAAGCAACACAGGCTAGATACATGTTCTAAAATGACCACGTATCAACCCGGTGTCCCATCCATTACTCCTATACACTGGACGGATGCCTCACCCATTGGAATAGAGGATTTGATACCTCTATTGCTATTCCAGCATCCCCTTTTATTGTCAAGTTGATGTGTGAAGTGTATAAATGGCCGCATAAAACGCCATGTTAAGAATGCAAGGAGCAAGTATTAGATATCTAAAATGTAACGTGAATACAAGTATTTTTCCAAATTTATGAACTTTTTGCACCATAAATATATCATCTCCTCCTTTATATATTTTTTTTGATAAGTATCTCCTCCTTTATATATTAATAATCAAGTTTCTTCCATAGTCTGCCACATACACTAAGAGGGGAAGAGGAATCAGAAAGACACCTCTCTCTGTCTCTCGTGTTACATGCACTCAATTACAATTATAACTAACATATTTGATATTTCCTTCATATTGTTACTCCAGATAAAAACCGGCCATACAAATCTAATGCCTCTCTTGGTTTATATTCTGGGACAGTATGTCCAGCTCCCTGCACGAACACGATCAATACAAAATATGATATTCAACAAAGCCACAGATAATTGAATACTTCAAATTTAAAAGCAATTCAAATGTAACTCATAGTGCATAAACAGAAAAAAAAAAAATCATAATAGAACCAGAAGATCTTGCACACAGACCTTAATGGTTAGAAAGGTGAGGTTCTTCTCATACCCTTGTGTAAACCTGCACCAACAGCCCAAAAACAAAAAGAAAGAAAGAAAAAAGAAATAGAGTCAAGTGGGTCTTTTCAGCAATGTAATTGCTAATTAATAAGTCATTGAAAACCATTGCTTAAATGTGTGGAAGCAGAAAGAAAATCATCCATTCATGGCAAATGTAGTAAAAGACATTCTTATAAATTTCAAACAAAACTCTTTTGTGTTAAATTCTAAAAATCTTGATCGGGAAAAGAAAAAAGGAAACAGAAAAAGGTAATGAAAGTACCCAGCAATTTGTCCGTTGGAAGTCCAAGCCCTCCATTCATCCACAATTTTATATCCCATTGATCTTGTCCATGCTTCACTTCCAGTGAATGGAACACACATATCATGGTCACCACTGCCGAAAAGTTAATAAGAATGCATTAGTTATCAGAAAGCAAGCACACACTCACACAAATATTATCAGTAAGTTACACATACGCCCAATTAGTTTTCTACCCAGGCTCTCACACTCCATCCCATGCTTATGAGAGAAGAAAACGCCATTTAAAAAAGATAATTCAAAAGCATGCAAATTATCCATCATGAAAAATAACAGTGAGAAGTGCTTCTAATCACTTGACAGTCTAAAAGCAATCCTGTCTACTTGTAAAACCTCTAGATTGATATACTAGTCTACTAGATACCTGAGGGATGGTAATGGGGGATTTACTATATTGTGGAAAGCTACCTTGCATAGGGTATCCTAATGCCAACCCCAACTAGGAAACAGATGGACAAATAAACACAAGCAATCTCTGAGTATGTTCAAAGGACAGAAAATGCACTTCATATTAAACTAAATGTCTCATGGATCCACCATTAACCTCTCTAAATTAGACCCTTTGATTTATGCAGTCCACTAGTGCAGTCAAAAGATACCACCTCTAAAATAAGCAAAACAATTTGCGAGAGCTTCCTTGTATTCTATCAAGAAACATATGGCAAGCATATATCTATTGAACTAAACATGAGATGTTTGTAGTCCAACCCACCCAAAAAAAAGGAACGTCATGGTACCATCAAACTGATATCAATCCACTAATTAAGTTAAAATATTGGCTTCAAGCCTTTTCAGAACACAACACCATTCTGATCATGGTGCATATGTATATGTGCAATCATTTATTTGTATGTGATAGGCTGATAGCTGTATGTCAAAAATAATTCCAGGAGCATAACAAAAAGCATAGCATACAGATAAATGAATTACGATAAAGCCTTTACTATATATTTTGGTCCAGCCCAACACTCAAAATAGACATGGTCCAGCCCGAATTTCTTTATTTATTTACTAGGAAAAATTTTGTGTACTCTGTGCTAATGTAGAGTAGAATTATAATTACAAGATTCACTCTTTCCCTATGGTTTCTTAAGAGTCAGATGAACTTGAAAAGTTTCCGCTTGAAAAGAGTTCTGAAATCTTATGTCAATGAAAAAGTAACTGCAACATTCTTTATAAAAACTTTAGAGTTTAGGCTGGTAAATCAAATCGAAAGAAACAGAGCATGATATCATAAGCATTAAGTGAATTAATATTTCAAGTAGTCACATTTCCACCATAAACTATTGCATTTTTCCCCTTTCATCTGAGAAAGGTAATAATATTGTTTCTATTAGTTTAGTTACCGCAAGACCAAAGAAAAGAAAGAGATTTTAGAATCTTAAAATAATTGTTAGACTGAAACAAGCATAGATCCAAACTATATTTATGTTCTTCCATTTTCTAATCAATGGAAACACTGAATGCAAATGACGGAAAGCAACAGAAAGTTTCTTTGCAGGAATTTAAGTCATCAAGAAATATAAAAGCTGGAAATCACCTGTATATAAGTGCCCGATACCCCCTGGAAGTAAGGTTCCTGTGGTACTTGATCATGCTCCCAGCATCATGATAATATTCAATTTTGTCTGAACATAACTCCCAACTACCCAGTATGTTTCCCTAAAACAACACAGATCATTAATACTACAGAGTTCAAAGACTGGAATGAAATAATAATATTTGAAGCACCATACCTCTTCAGTGTGAATAGCTTTTCTAACTGATGCATCATTCAGCCATGAAGTTGCAACCTCATCATCCTGCAGACAAATTTTCAAATGAGAGAAGCTTATTTGTAGATAACCCCAGTAAGTTTATAGGAGTCCAGAAAAAATTTAAGCCAGCAATCACTGTATCAACAAAAAGTCAGTAAAAAAAAAAAAAAAAACAACCAGGTCATCAATTGGGAGAACAAATTGATAATGAGAAACCAAAAAAAGACCAGAAAGAGTTTTTGTTAATTAATTTATAAATTAATGAAGACCAGTTCGCTTCATGTTAACCTTCTCAATGTCTTTCCAAACATCTATTTCAGCAATTTCATCTTAGCCACAACAAAATATCTGTCAATACGACTTTAATCTTACACTATTAGCTTAAAGTTTATTGATTAGTAAGTTACACATGTACTCAATGGGTCTTGAATCCAAGACCTCCCCCTCCCCCTAGAACTTATAAGGGGAGGAAGTGTCAATTGGGCTGGAGCTCATTCACACTATTAGCTTAATACATACTGTTACCTTTTCACCATAGTCCAACCTACGATGGGGTCCTAGGGAGCATCACTGGCAGCCCACTTTGAAGAGATATAAGGGAGGAGAAGTTGGTTCTAATGCTCAAGCGTTAATTTGGAATGTTTCAAGGAAAAGAGAGTTCTCTTGGGAAATCACTTGGCTAGTCTAAGGAATAGAGACGTATTTTGTTGTTAGTCTAGGTAAGGTTGTTGCTATTTCAATTTTAATTATGTTCAATTATAGTGTGAGTAATAAAGTAATAGCTATGTATGCCAGGATTAACTGTACTAGAGACCCATAAGTTTTTTTTTTCAGTAGTTTCCTTCTTGGTTTAGAAGCTCTTTCAATTAGTACTTTTCTTTGTTAATTAGGAATCTTAGTGTTTCAAGAAAAAGGACTGCAATAGCCTATACAAAAATCCAGAAGCCTTCTTAATACTTTGAGGGTGTGATTGCATAGAATTTATCCTTTCTTTTTCTCCTTCAATTCACTGTTCTACCAACAAACAGCTATCAAATTCCTTCAGAATTCATTGAGATTCTTTTTAATTTATTTTATAATCTAACAATCCCAATGTCCTTAAGCATTAACCCCATCCTAGAATCCTTCAAGAAGTTGAAACCTAAAATAGTGCTTGATTTCTTAAAGATCCTGCATCAAATTGGTACCAGAACCCATTCTCAAAAACCGTTTGATTGCTAAGATGGTCCTCAACAAGTTTTTCCATAACCAAGCTCACCCTCTTTTGCCACACTTAATTGAAGCATCTAATATATATATATATATATATATATATATATTATATATTGACTGGTAAGTTACACACGCACCCGATGGGTCTTAAACCCATAACCTAAACTTCCACCTAAGACTTATAAGGGGAGGAGATGCTAGTTGAGTTGGAGAAAAAACAAATCAGAGATATAGCAATTTTCACAACTTACCATGCATGGAACACTGTTGCCATTGAGGATCTGTGGCCAAGTTGGAACAATTCCATCTCTCACAGGAGCTCTGAAGGGCCAGGCACGACCAAACATCCTTTTCCGCACAGCTAGAGGCCTCTCAGTCTCACCTAGTTGGCGGAAGCTAGATGGTAACCTAATGTTAGCAGTTGTAATGTCCCTTGCATCTGTGCTATGAAAACATGGTTCTAGAATGTCGTATATGTTTAAACCTCCTATGTCCTGGGATTGATAAGAATGTTGGAGTAAATGAATGGGGCCATTCATGTAATTCAAATTTCAAGTTCTTCCATAAACTGTCAGAGAAGAAAAATGTTATATCACCTTGTCAACTTTGTTAAGTATGCTCCGACAAGTTTCATTAACTGGCTCATAGTAGTTTCCTTTGCACTCTTTATTTGCCTCCTGCAATATATAGCATTGTTGATCAGTAAAGGGGAACTATAGCAGGTCTATAAACTTAGCCTCACTATCCAAATTAAGTGTACCTAAATCTGATAGGAAATTTGCAAATTCAAAAATAAAAAAATAAATTTAGATATTTTTCTTTTGTTATTAAATTTATATCCCAGAAATGTACATTAGCCAACACTGATTTTAATGGGCCAACTAAATTGAATTTAATTGCTTCCCTTCGAAGCTGATTGAACGAGCTGGAAGTAACTTCCGCCCAATTAAATAATAAGTTCTATCAATTAGATTAATACAGAATATGACAAACTGAACAATGGAGATTCATGACAAATAAAGAAGGTCCCACATGAAATTACCGTCATGCATATATGAAGTTCAACTTGTTTTAAGAGTTAAAAAAATGAAAATTAGTTATGCAGACAGCAATAATGTTGAGGACAAAATAGGTTAAAATCCCGACATCAAAAAAATTCAAATATAGCTTGAAAAGTGAAAAAAAGAAAAAAAAAAAAAAAAGGAGAGAAATATGCCAATATTTCATCAGAATTTAAAACCCCGGTCAATGCAATTTATATTGATCCTAGTTTATTTCAAGGTAAGTTAGATAGATGAAATTGGATCACAATCTGTATCAAATTTAAGAGGCTCCACCAACCTCAAATAGGTCATCAGAGATCAGACCCATCCCATGTGCAAATGGGACAAGAGCGTTTCCATCAATCACTTCATCTGTAACTCCATTTCCCACCATATAACCCTGCATGCTATGGCTTCAGATCAGACAGCTTTCCATAAATTTGAAAATTAACAAAAAGACTAGTTAAAGATACACACCTTGAAGTTCAGAACGGGAGTTACAGCAGCATCAATTCCTGTGAAGATTTTAAAAAAAGGCACCTTAGTTAAATTTCACACATGCAAGTTCAAATATCAGAAACAAAAATACCTTTTACTACTTCATAAGCTAGAGTTGGCACATATATTCCAGCATATGATTCTCCAGCAATAAAAAATGGGTTGGAGAGGAACTCCGGGTACAACTCAAACCACTTTTTGCACAAGTAACATGTAGAAACATTAGTATTCTGAAAATTTTAAAAATAACTATACACTTAATTAGTATGTCAGGCTTTCAAATTTTTTCCCTTATTACCTTAAGGAGAAATGTATGTGTATCAGAGGCAGTCTTTAGGTCACCAGTTCTATAATCTGTTGTATTTTTTGAGTATGAAAATCCGACACCAGCAGGAGAATCCAGATATATAATGTTGGAAACCTAAAATGTAAACTCAGAACTATAAATGATTTGATTAAAAATCAAGATGGGAAATGGAAATGCAATTAATCAAAATTATTACACATTTATTTCATAACATTATGGTAAAAAATGCTATTCTTTTTAGCTTAGGATTGGTTCAAGAAATCCTACCTTTGACCAGCTATAGGGATTGAGTTGTAATTGGGGAAGGCCTCCCTTCGTCTTTGCTGCTTCAAAATTGAATGGGCCTGCAAATTTTGGTGGAGATGATACTTTACAATCAATGAAATTCAAGGAAATAATTATTTTTATAAGAATTAAGCAGTACATAGAACTCAAAAGGCATATAAAAATAACTTTAGAAGGGAAATCTCTGTTTCAGATTCATGGCTACCCAAGAGCAGATATAGTAGGGAGCCCAGATATGAGTAAATTTGATAGTGTCATGGAATTTGTGATTCTACTATGTTCTAAGGGAGTAATTGGTATAATTCAATAATAACCATAAGAGTAATGAACCAAAACAGGATCATCCAAAAACATAGGATTTTAGTTAATCTTGGGAGATTCAACAAACTATAATCAAACATGTAGTAATAAGCAAACTCACCTTTCAAATGTCATATGAACAGTCTCAATGTCATGGGGTTTCACATGATTCTTAAAGAATAACTAATTTAAGATGAAACGCCACTTTTTCCAGGTCTTAACATTGAAAATACCCAAAACATTATCAAACCAGTTCAGCATGTCCTCCGCAAGAACTGTTGGATCGATCAGTTCCAGCATATATATCCTGATGCCAATCAATTTTGTTTGTTCCACCTTTTCTGTATGACTCTTTTGTGGGATGCCATGAACAAATTGCTCCTTACTTTTTTTTTTCTTGATTGGTAAGTTACACACACACCTTATGACCTTAGCTTCCACCAATCTTAAGGGAAAAGAAAGTGTCATTTGAGTCAAAGCTCATTGGCAACTACCTTCCCTTTTACATAAATGGTTCCAATTACATGCACATAAACTTATCCCTTCTGATCTTTAAAAATCATATAGAATCTAATCTAATCCTCTTAAATTACCACAGAAATAATGGTTTTCCATATAAAAATTATTTGGAACATACTAGGTTTTTCTCCGTTTCATGGTTTAGATTAAATATTGAAATTCTAAAGGTGTATCTAGTGCCACTTTATGTAAAAAACATGAGACTTGGTACGCGGTCAGATCATGGAAATAAGATTTAACTGTGATACAAACTCACTTCATTTCAAATGAAACGGAGGGGGATCCTGTTCTATTAGAAATACATATCCATTTTGAATACCATTAAAACGGACATTTGATATATAATTCTTCATAGAATAACACAAAAACAGAAACTGAAATTTTATGATGAATATTGAAATGATACCATGCTCATATACGAAACCGTCAAAGCTGGAGCAACCAGGTCCACCATTAAGCCAAAGAACGAGCGGATCCTTTGATGGGTTCCTTTCAGATACCACAAAATAATAAAACAGATTCTTGCCATGACTTTTATCAATTGTCACATACCTTCAAAATTCAACAAAACAAAACAAACCCACCAAGAATCCAAAGCTTTAATATCAAAAACCAAACTACAGACTGAAAATAAGCAACATATAATGAATTCCCAGAATATGGGAAACGAAAAAAGAAGAAGCATATAAGATAAAGTTTTTAAAGATACCCAGAATAGTGTTTAGAAGGAAAAGTGGCAGTGAAGCCAGGAAGTTGTGTTATGAGAGCTGAATCTGGTGCTGATTCTGTGAGCTGAAGAGTCAAGATGATGTAGAATAATGATAATAATGCAAGTCCTAGAGTGTTGTAGCATTGAAACTGAAACATAAGACTAGTAGCTTTTGCCATGGGACTGTGTTTGTATGTGACTGTCTTAGATTCTAAAAAACTGAATGGATGTGGGATTTGCTTGAGTGGTATTTATTGATAAGCGTGCATAGCGCAAAGTGTAAACGTGCAACCTGTTGAGATGGGGTTTGCTTACAAGGCAAGGTGAGAGAAACCGTTGATAAAGAAATTTATGAACAGAAAAGTGCCAATATTAGTAATTGGCTAGAATACGGTTGTGGTCCTCTGTGGAAAAGTATTTTGCAGGTTTAATAAGTAACATATGCTGTTTCAAGCCCAATCACTGTGTGACACTTTTTTCAAGGAAAGTGTTGGTATCAAGGAAAGTAATTCTTTAATGTTATCTCGTAGGGCTGTTTGGCAAGGCAATTAAAAAGAGAAAAGAGTATTTATAGGAATACTAATTTTACTATTATAGTAATTCAATTATTGGAGAAAACCCTTTTCTACATTATTTTTCACCATTATTTTATGTAGCAAATTATGAGTTATCGGTTACTTTTATATGGATCCATAACTTTCTCTCCACCATTCACATTCTACCACATTAAAAAGTTATGATATAAAAAGGTGTGATTCTAATTTTTTTTTTTTTTTCTTTATTGTATAATTGATGTGTTATCGACAAAAAAAAGAAAGTAATTTTGACTTTTTTTTTTTTTGAAATTTGCTTATTATATTCATTGTGACATCTGCCTGTAAAAATATAGTAAAATAATTGTAGTATCTTTTTGTATTTTTCAAAAGAAAATGCTATTGGTGGGGGGATGAACTTGGACAAGGCCCAAAGGCTTGAGTCAAAAGGAGGGGCGTACTCTCGAAGGGCGAGCCCAGCCCAAACTGCCATTACATAGAGAGAAGTTCCCCTAACAAGAAGTCAACCATACTATACTTATAATCGTGGAGATTCAAGGTGACAACCTTTCCAGAGGCTCATGATTGAGGCGATGGGCAGGACCTCTACCCCGAGGTAGCAAGGAACCCTGGGAAAGCACCTTCTTCCCTCAACTTCAATCTATCACCTTCTAAATTCGCCCCGAGGGACACCGTATGGAAAACACAAAACCTAATGAAGCAATCATCTTTGAATTAATGAAGTCCCTCACTTAATGTTAGCCACATTAAATGTTGAATGATTGGCCTAAACAGTGGAGATACCCCCAAAAGTCCTCCCTCATAATTAAAAATTGACAGTGTAGAGAATGGATGGGACAAGTATCCCTCAAATCCAGCTAGGGGTAGGACAGCTGGAAGGTGAGGAGAAGATGGAAGGTGGCTATAAAAGAAGGGGAGGGGCAACAGAAAGGGGTTCAGAAAAATAAAGAGAGAGAGAGAGGGGGGAGAAGCAAGAACTAGAGAGAGAAAGAAAGAGTAATGAGATTTTTTTTCTTAATCTTTGTCCTTGAATTATTCCTATGCACCTTGGGAACTTTGTTCCTTCATATATAAAAGCTTGATTCATCATTTATCTATCTTAATCTTGCTGCTTGGTCTTCCCATTGTGGATTTTTTTTTCTTGTTTCTAGAAATTAATTGTGTAGATCAATTACCCCATCACGGGGTGTTTTTGACCCCCCACACTTTCGTATTCTTATCTATCCATTTAAAAGCTCTCCTTAATGTAACCTACCTTCCCATTGTAAAAGGAAAATGTTACGATTATTCTAAATTTTATTATAAAAAATTTACTAATTGATGTCTTAATGTATATGACTGCTGTCACTCTATCAACATTATACTTTATATATTATAAATAAATAAATAACAACATTCATTATATAAATAAATAAATAAACATAGTTGGGCTTGGTTTTGTTTACGGTCCTTGTGGATGGGGTTGTAATTGCATTGTTACCCTTAAAGACATTTGTGGGCTAAAGAATTGTCAGGTTATTTGGGTTAAAAAATGTGTATATATATATTATGAGGTTTTTGCTTTTTAGTGTTCTCATGCTTTTTAAACTTATTTTATTGAAATTTTTTATAAGAAAAGAGGATTTATTTATTAACTAAGGAGCATTATTACAAGTATTGTTCATTGGGAACTAGCAAAGAGTGCTTAGCTACAAAATATCACATACATATTTTTCATAAACAAGATTTGGACATTTATAATATTCTCTAAAATTGCATTGGTGCTCATTTCCCCTCTTTGCTAATTTATGTACCACGCCATTTTCTTTATGGAAAATGTGACATGGAAGAATGATTCATTATTGGCCAAGTAGAATCCTACAATCCAAAATCAAAATAAAAAGTTCTGGTGCTAGAACATCATATGTCGTTAGCCAATTGAGGACAAATTGAGAGTCAGATTCTAGATTTATATCTTTATATCTTAACTCCTGAGCTATTTTTAAACCATATCTAACAACCTATATTTTTGCTATATTATTCATGGCAGTGCCTATGTGAATTGAGAAACCTATTATCCATTTTCTTTGACTATTCCTTAATACATCTCCACCTCCTCTTTTATCAGGCTTATTTTTAAAACTACCATCTATATTTAAAGTAACAAAGTGGGATTGTGGATAAGGTCAAGATACTATTATAGTGACTTTTTTTCCTATTGTTTTTCTATTGTATACTAATACTCTAAAGTCTAATAATAGACACAGTGTGCCCGTTTGGATTCAACTGAATCTAGCGTTTTCAGAGTCTGCGTTTTATCAAGCTAGGACCCACGCGCACGCTGAAGTGAGGAAACGCAAGGCAGCAAACGCAAGTTTCTCCTATACGCACCGTTTCATTTATTCCCAAATGCGTGTCACTGTTCATGGACCGTTTCACTTAATAATCTGTACGCACCATTTCACTTAATCTGTACGCACCGTTTCATTCCCAAGAGTTGAAACAAAATAGACGCATAAGCCTTCTTGCGCGTCATGTTCATGGCTTTGGGAGTGTGCTAAAACGGTGCGCTTAACTCCCATTGAAAACCTTGCGCGTCCTGTTCATCGCAGACCAGGCTTGGAGTATCGATCAAAACGGTGCGCAGTTCAATCCAAACGGCTATTTCCATTCTCAACTACCGGTGGCAGAATGCTTTCAATCCCCTTCAATGCTCTGTCCGAAGCCTCTTCAATGTCTTTCACCTACCCACCAACCACAAAGCTATCAAAACTCTTCACACCAGTTTTTGTTTGCAACCCCAGTACGCAGAACCAAAAGAAAAGCTCACCTCTGTTCAACAAACGCTCGAGCTCACCTTCTCTTCGCTTGGGTCATCATTGCCGCCACTGTGGAACAATTCATTCACGGGTAAGTTGTTTTCCATGAAGCTTCATCAAAGTGTGGTTTTTTGAGTTTAACCGTTTCTGTGTGGTTTTTGTATTCAATAATGTCTGTGTGTGGTTCTCTATTGTGTGGTTTTTGTGTTCAATGTCTATGTGGGTTTATTAATCCTTCGTTTAATACCATTGTTTCTGTTACTACCTTTGTTGAATTTGGATATATGTGAGTTTACTTTATATTTTTCAGCTGAGCATGCCTAACTTGTAAAATGCACCCGAACTATTTGTTTAAATGCCTAAATTAGTATAGACGGAAGTTTAACAGAAATAGTTGAGCATAAGAAATCTGTGGAGGGTGGTAGTAAGCTTCATCAAAGTGTGGTTTTTTGTGTTTAACCGTTTATGTGTGGTATTTGTATTCAATAATGTTTGTGTGTGGTTCTCTGTTCTGTGGTTTTTGTATTCAATGTCTATGTGGGTTTATTAATCCTTCGTTTAATACCATTGTTTCTGTAACTACCTCTGTGGAATTTGGATATATGTGAGTTTACTTTATACTTATCATGTGGGCATGCCTAACTGATTGTAAAATGCACCCGAACTGTTTGTTTAAATGCCTTAATTAGTATAGACGGAAGTTATAGGAAAAATGGTTAAGCAGAAGAAATCTGTGAAGGGTGGTAGTAATGATGAAAGAGCTGATTGGAAAGACTCTAAGGAACTAGAAGCTTTTTTTCGGTTCTGTGTTGTTCAAGTCATGGAGGGCCAGAGGAAGGCCACTGGATTTTTGTCCAAAATTGGGGTTAATGAAGTGATTCGGCAGTTGGGTGAGATGGGAAAAGTGGTGACTTTGCTGCAAATAAAAAACAAATGGGATCATCTAAAAAAAATGTGGAAGAATTATAACAAGTGTTTGGAGAAGGAGACTGGGTTGGGTTATGATCCTAGAACTGGGATGTTTGACACACCTGATGAGTGGTGGAACCGAAAGACTGCGGTTAGTTATGATGAATACATAATTGTGAAACACTGTACTGTCTAAAACTATTTTCTTGTGTTCTAACTACTTGTTGTCCACATGTAGGCATGTCCCAATGCAAAAACATTTAAAACGCATGGTTTGCCGAATCGTGAGCTCATGAACATCATGTTTGGAGGCACGGTTGCAACGGGGAAAAAGTCATTCTGCACGAGTGGTCCAATACCAACGAAAACCACCGAAGGGTCTGGGGACTCTGATGATAGCGTAGAATTTGTCAACCCCCAATGTGAACCCGTTGGGATCACAGTATATGTCAAAAATAAAATTAAAAGAAAAACATTGTCAAAGGAAACAGAGAGATTCAAAGAAACATTACATTTTCTGAGCAACCATTGTTAGCCTTGTGAACACTTTCAATGGTTAATTGAAACAATTAAATTATGGGCACTGCAAAAGACAAAACCAATGGATATTATCACTAGGAAAAAATAAAAAATAAAAAAATAAAAAAACAAAAAAACCGAGCAACATTTATGGAATTTTAAAAATCGATTGGAAAGGGGAAAAAATTACCTTGAGTACTGGGTAATATGACATCCATTTGCAGATAAAACCAAAAATCTTGCTAATCGAACAATTTACATTCCCATATATTTATGGGATGAGAGGTGTCATGGGTCGGAGCTCGAGGGATGGTGGGGAAAAGGGTGAAATGGGTTTCTGGAAGGAAGAGAAGACACCGGCGTCGGACTGGGGTTGTCTTCCAATAGATGGATTTCTCACCTGGGCTCTTCGCCGGCGTCGAACCGATGTAGGTCTTCCTTCATCAATCTCTAGTGGGCGTGGAACTGTCCGAAGGCACAGGCTTAGCTAGGGTATGGTGGGGAGTGGAAAAGAAAATCAGAGTAAAATTTTGGTATTTATGTGCTACAGTAATTTCAGCTGAGCTACAATACTTTCAGCCAAATAAATCACACACGTTTTATTACTTATTTGCTACAGTGTTTTCAGTTTTCAGTTTTCAGTTTCAGCAAAAATAAGCTCAATCCAAACGGACCCACAGGAGAAAGAGAATTAGTTTTTCTATTGCTTCGACTATATATATATAAAGAGAGAGGGTGGGAAGAACTGAAGAAGAAGAATAAAGATGAAACTAAAAACGGAAAAAACGATGAATGCACTATTGCTCATACACATACGTAGGAAATAAGCAAGTAAATAAGGTGTCATTGTTGGAATGGATTATTGCCATTGGGAGGACAAAATAGGGTGGTGGCTTATGCGTGTATACAAACATTAATTCTTAATTATACATGTTGTGTATAAGTAAATAAGGACCTATTGGATGGATATAGCTGTTTTGATTCATGAATTGTGTGGTTGAAGGACTAGAATGTCCATCCATGTCACATCCTCTGTGAAGCTAATAAGTAATAACTATGCAAATGGACTTACAAAAAGGGGAAGAGAGCAAGCCAGCAAGAGTAGAGGAATATGATAGTTGTCCATCTTTTGTTTACATATATTATATGTATGGGACAAAATGTATTTGGGTTCTCAGGGACTGTTAATTTTGTACAAACTCTCTTATATATAAATATTAAATAATACCTCATTTTAGATTAAAAAAAATAAAATGAAATGGAAGGTGCCATATCACTTGCCTTAGTCCTGGTAAAGACTCAGAATCAAGTTCCCATTAGCATTAGTAGAAAGAATTATGGGAAGGATTAAAAGTGGGAGGTGGTAGCTTCTGTCCCTTAATTAGGCTATAATGATAAAATGATTCTCAAAAAAAAAAAAAAAAAAAAAAAAAAAAGGCTATAATGATAAGATGATTATTTTCTTTCTTTTTTTTCTTCTCCACCAACTAAAGTAAATTGAAAATTAATTTACTTTTTCAACTCGTTTATAAAATACTAATAAAAATTTTGCTATTTGACAAAATTTAAATATAGTTTGTAGGGGCACGATTTTCAGCCCAGGCCCAAAATGTATGGGATACTGGCCCAGTGAACCCAGTACAATAAATTTGTAGAGAGTGGGTAGAAGAACTAGGCTTTAGTGAATGGGATAACAGTTATAATGAGTTTCCAAGACAATCAAACAGAAACGGACCAAGTTTGTACAATAAAGTTTGTCCTCGACACAATTCGAGGAGCTCTGTTCTAGTATATATTGGATGATAGTGGTTACAGGAGTTGTTGAGATTGCTATAGTTCTTTCTCTTCCCCTTTTTCCCTCCTTGATCTCTGGGGTCTTTACCCTTATTTATACTACATATCTTCTTTCATCTCTACCCTACACGTGGATAGTTGATGGTTTATGCTGATACTTGTCCCATCAGCCCCCTCTAGAAGTCTTCTGGGGTGGTTGTAAGGTTGCAATAATACTGTGCAGAGGTCACTTCCTCATTAATGCGGCCAGGGAGTTAGCTGAAGTGCATTCAATGCGGTGATAGCAGCTTTTCCCAAGATATTTTGGGACTCTTCTCTGTCTTTTGTTCCTGCAATGCTTATCCATATTTCCAGAATTTCATGGATCGCACCTCTAGATGGCAAGCATCCTTTACGGACCTCGGCCTTGGCTAGCCGAGGACAAATTCATCCTCGGCATAAACTCCTAGGCTATTATGTTCGATATTGTCTTCCTTATCCACTAGCATGGGTTTCCTTGGCTATACTTACCCATCCTCGGACGGCCCCTTATCCTCGACTTGGGCCTTAAGCCCAAAACCCAATTGTATGATCTGGGCCCATGACCCCACACAGTTCATTAGATGTTATATACTTATACTTCATATTCTTTGATTCAATTTAATTATGTAAGTTCATTGACCTATAGGCCACATAGCTAAATTAATTGTTCTTAGTTAAAAAAATTGTAATTAAAATTTACCCTTTGTTCTATCCTTTTTGTTTTTTTATATTTTATTTTAAATCACTCTACTCCAAAAAGAGTTAGACGAATTTGAAGATTCGTGAGACCATAGAGTACGAATTTTACAACAATGTTGTAGATTACAAGCATCATATGACATTGGCAAACAGGCAGATCGAAGTATCAATAATTTAACTCTCTTTTCTATGCTTTTCTTTTTTTGACAGAAACATCTTAATTTCTTCGACCATGCGTTTAATGATTTGCTTTTGACCGTGGTGGTGGCCAAGGTTGAAAGATTTGAGTTTACTCCTCATCAATGTTTGAGTTGTGTTTTTATCTGACAAAATGGGATTTATAAAAAAGGGGTTAAAATCTACATAAGGTATACAACATATTCTCTCACAAATTCACAATAAGTATTTAAGCCACAGAGCTACAAAAAGGTCCGGTATGTGTACAAAATATTTACATACCAAGTGTTTTTTTGTTCTATATATATTTGAAAGTTGAGACTAGGTAGTAGGTACTGCATAAATATCATCAATAACACTTAAACACATTGACATCCACAAGAATTATGGGTAAACAGGAATTATGGAATGTTACAAGAGCAATTTCAATTTGACTACTATTTTTTTTTTTTTTTTGGAGAATCAATATGACTATATTTTCACATGAATGAGCTCAAAAAAAATGGTTGTGAATGTTTATTACTATTTGTATTTGGGGAAGATCAATCCAAGATATAGTCTAGAAATGCATTTAGTATATATTAGAAGCAAGAGACAAAAGTGACAATTTTGAACAACGTTGCTAACCCAATCATTGGATATTTGGATATATTGGATATAATTCCAATTAAGACAAGAAAGCCATCCGATAAAAATTTTGGGAGTCTCTAAGGGATGCTCATAAGATCAACCACTTATATATATTTTTTTCTCAACCTAATATTCCATAAAAAAAAAATGCCATTTGTTACTTCTTTAATTAATATGATTTTTTTTTCTATTAATATTATTGCCATCGTCATCTACCCTTTTTTTTGTTTCTCAAGTTAAATTAACTCAATCTTTTTTATGGTGTATTAATTACTCTCCTCTAAAAATGAATAAACCATCTCAAATAACTCTCTCTCATCTTTTATTAATGTGGATCATCACCCTTATCTTTAAACAAATAACTTGATTTCAAATCCTGTATTTCAGTGTATTTTCATTCATCTATCTTAGTGTGTGTTTGGTTTTAAATTAAAAAACTAACTTATTTTACTATTCAGCTTATTTTTGCTATTATTCATGGGTCCCACTGCACTTTTTGGTACTATTCATGAGTCTTACTGTACTATTTTAGCTAACTTTTACTTTTATTTACAGTAATTTTAGCAAAAAATTTTCAATTTCAGCAAAATAAGCGGATCTTAAACAGACCCTTAACATGTTCATTTTAGTTACACTCATTTTACAAATATGTTACTTCTAAACAACTCAATCTTTTTTTCTTTTTTTTTTAAGAAGATAAACGACTCAAAATTAGTACAATAAAGCATATCTAGTTTTATAGTAAACTTATAAAATTTTTCATTTAATATTCTACGATTACATAATATTTTTTTCCAACCTAATAAAAAAAATTTTCCGCCCAAAATAGTGGTATGGTGTTATTTTACAACTAAATTTGCTAACAATAAGAACACTAGTATTAGGTGTGCACCAAACACAAAAATTCATTTTCATGAGATGTGTCAAATGCCAAATAAATTTGACATTTGCTACAGTATTGTTCTAATAATAGAAGTGTAAGGGCAAGTGTGCTATTAATATTTTGGGTATATTTTATTCATCCTCTCTCTCTCTCTCTAATGACTGTTGGGTCTTGGGAAACCAAAAAGAAATAGTAAAAAAAGAATTAAAATAAAATGGTAAAAAAAATAGAAGATGTATTGTAAAGTGACATGTTAAAATAAATAAAATAACTTCTAAATTGTCAAAATTGCATTTTTTCAGAACACTTGATGCTAGTGCTCTAATATATTTTCCTTTCACACACACTATACACATTGAAAACATGAGCTGAACTCATGATATGAGCTTTTGAAAGTGTGAATTTAACTCATGTATTTAAATAGTGGCATATTTTTTATAATTTAATTTCAAAATACAGTATTTTCATAAATTGTTTAAGACAAATTTTTGCCAATTGTCTCGGGCCTTTTGAATTCCTTGTGCAGCTAATACCTTGTTTCCTTCATTTTATCTTAGATGGGGATGAGTAAATTCTACATTTCTACCCTCGGAATTTTGTTTAGTGCCGTAAAGGTTGTCTTTTAGTAATTGATTTTATTGTTCTTTTAGTGGAAAGATATTAGTTTCCAAGAAAAATTAATAATAATAAAAAAATTCCTATAAAAAAAAATAATAATAATAATAAAAAAAATTTCTAGGATTTTTGGCTAGTTGTTGATTTTAATGCTATATTGTTGTAGACCCTATTGGGTATGGGGTTTGTAGCAACTGAAATTATCTTGTGAGATGGTCTCACAATACCACTGGGACTGGGGGGTTGGTCTCATGAAGCCGTCTCCTAAGATACCACATCGACAATGACAGCCTCCCAGGCTTGGTATGGTGATGGTGGAGAGACTCTTTCTGACAGAGGATAAAGCCCACCCATAATGCCAGTGCTTGGTATGGTGGAGAGGCCATACTGTAAGAGGAAAGTCATTCCATGCTTGAGCTCATTAATGAAGATGCGCCTATGCCAGGGAAAGCCCTTCCATGTTGGTGCCCAATAATGAAGATACCTATGCCAAATCGTGCCAGGTTCGAATAATGGTAAACTTATCCCTTGCTAAGCCGATGCAATATATAGAATCTATAAACAACCCCCCTTTCTCAGTTGATGGGGAGTCACATCCCTTCCCATTGTAAGTAAACAAAACCTCCCTGTTTTCAATTCCACTAGTGATATTAACTGCAAGCATTGTTTAAAGTTACCTGTATTATAGATGAGTTCTAAACCTGAAGATCCTCATGAAGTTACCTAAACATGATGCTACAGAAAAATGGAATCTGTATGACTGTAGAACCTTGGATTACAAACTGTATTGTTGTTACTTGATAAGGTTGCAAATTAGCAATGGCTAGATAAATTACCACTAAAGACAAAATGAACTCCTGAACTAGAAACTCAAATTGATATACAACAAGAGGAAAAAAAGAAAAAAAGAAAAAAGAATTGTTACTTCCAATTGATATAATCATCAATCCTTATTGGAAAAAAAAATGTACCCAAAAAATATCTAGGTTGTCTTCGCGACTTGAGGCAGAGATTTGAGAAGGGACATTGATGGCCTCCGCACAGTGTGATTGAGTAGGATCATGAATGTCAAAAGAGTTAAGGCTCCAGCCTGATGTGCAGTGCCAAGTGAAACAGGTACATATGACAAAAGTGTTGAGATCCCTAATGTAACCTGTAATTATTACAGAGTTAGCAACATGTTTAATACTCTGATTCTGAAAGAGCCTGTTACTATTATAACATTAATCCCCCACATGGTCCTACTCATGAAATAATGGATTTAGAAAAATACGACTCTTTTATCCTTTTTTGATAGAAAAATGTAAACCATGACTAGACAAAAGAGAGCAAAAAAGTAAGAAAGGAAAATAGGCAAACAATTACCTGGAGAGCAGCCATGCCAACGGTGCTTCCAATCAAAGATTTAACTGCAGGGTGTATATCCAACTTCCTTGTTGACCACCATAAAGTACCAATTGAAATTAGGGTTGCAGTTGCAAGGATTCGGTGGTCAAGCTGTCAATAAAAAAGAACAACATATCAAAAATTTTCCTTTGAATTATTTTTTTTTTTTGATAGGTAATTAGAAAACTTATATTAAAAAGGGAAAAAAATAAATGAGAATTACAAGATGTTCATGATGATGAACAACAACACAACAGCAACAGAGCACAACACAACACAACACAACAGCAAAAGAGATGTCAGGAAACTAAGCTAAGGGAAGGCATAAACACAGAGAGCGAAGAACACTCAGTAAAACCCCAACAACGAGACCAATCCATTAGACTGCGTTGGCATAAAATCTTTAAGAAATAAAAATAACACCAAGGCATTTCATTAAGGCTTGAAGGAGCTTATTCAATATAAGATTCAGAAATTCTACAATTTCAAAACACATAATTATTTATACTTGTGTTTAGTCATTAACACTGCAAACAACAGCACTATTATTAAGCTTATTAACTCCGCATACAAGGCCATAATTTTGTGGCTTCAATACAGTCCATAAGAAAATCACTTAAGATATCAATGCAAATTTATAAATACTGCCTTGTGGTCATTTTGGTTTGTTAGTGCTGTAACAAAATATTTTGGTTTCCGTGAATTTCAGAGTACCATATATATAATACATGTACTTTCATAAACACAAAACCAGCATTTTGATAACTAAAAAATGTTCTAATTCACTCACAAAAGGATTATCATTTTTAATTTCAAATTAGATTTTAATATCAAAACATAAAAATGATTCACATATATGCAGGTTAAGGACTGCTAACTGTGATTGAACCCTACACTCAAAATACAGATATTGAATCATGTTGTCAACGAACACAGATGGCCAAGTTGATTGTACCATAATGTTGGCCAGTATTCACATATGTGCTGGTAAAGGAATGCTATAATGTGATTGAACCCTAAGCTCAAAATACTGATATTGGATTACTTTGTCAACAAACACAGATAGCCAAGTTGATTGTACTACTGGGCTGGCCAGCATTTTGAGCAAGACAGAATTGGAAGCCAGTACAGAAAATTTTGGCCACCTGGCTGATACAAAATGATATTCATAACTTTGGATCAATGTATTTTCTCCAAGAAATTATTCTCTCTCATGAAATTTCCTCAAACCTAAAATGTCTCCTCAAAGGATGATATTCAGGAAAAAAAACTAAAGAAGAGGAGCAAAAGATTTAATAATATTCTCATTCAGCAACATTTGCTTTACAAAAAAAACCTCACATAACATTTTCTTCTCAATTCTTAATTTTTTTTTTTTTTTATTTCAATCTTTCCCAATTTGAAAAGGCAACATGGCATTAGTACGTAGCAGTTGAAGCAACCATCCAGAAAACAACAAAATTCAAACTGTTAAAGAAGTTAAAATATAGTCTCAGCTGAGAATTAATACCTGCACAGTTGAGGTATTCTCAAAGAAATTTCGAATTAGTGGTTTCATGTCAAGCACATCTTCTGGTATCCATGTATCACCCATCTTTGGAAAAGTATTATATGCATGACCCTGACAAATTTTGTACAAGAGCTTGATCATAATTTGCAAACAAAGCAAATCATCTAGTAGTTCATCATGTAAGAAGAGAAGCAAGACAATAATAAAACACAGTTACATACAGCATCATTTCCAGCAACAAATGCTCCAGAGACAGCAGTAATGGCAACAAGTATGCCAACCGGAAGGGCAAGTCTCTTTACTTTGGCCGCTCCACGAACCCAAGCTACTGATTCAGCAGGTGGCTCGGGCATAACAACAGAAAGAGCAGTCCAGAAAAGGCCACAGTAAATTGCAAATGCTGAGGTAAGATGAGCTGCAAGGCGGTAAGGGCTTACTCTTGGCTGAGCATATTCAGATGCTGGCTCCTATTGAGAAAGGATATCTTTAGGAACTTTACGATTTTAAGAATTTTGTAAGCAAGCTGACAGAAAAATTATGATATTCTAACCTCCAAACCACTTTTAACCATCCACCAGCCAATTAAACCCTGCCCAGCACCAAGGGCAAAAAGAGTAGAGAGTCTCAGTCCAAGTCCTAAGGTAATGTATCCCTTACGAAGGAAATATGAAAAAGGCAAAGCAAACATCACACCTAGTGCCCTTCCCCACATACGATGTGCGTATTCCATCCAATATATAAATTTGAAGTCTTCAATACTCATCCCTTTGTTTATACTGCATGAGGTCCAAAACCAAGTAAATATCACTAAATCCAAAAGAATTACCAACCAAATTCTTTAAAAAAATATATATATATATAAAAAAGGTCCAAAAGATTGTAACATTACTATATACATAGAAATTATCCAAGATAAAGATAGAAATACAGAGTGATATGATTATTAGAACCTTAATCAACAATAAATAATCATCCTTTAGATCACAGTATCTTCTTATTTCTTTTTCCCCATAAAATAGTAGTTAACAATGTACTGCAAATCTATAACCAAGCATTCAAAAGAGTCTGGAAGACTTTGACTACAAATTCTATATATAAAATTTTTGGGCCAAGGGGAGGGGGGGAAGGGGAGATTTTGAACTATTAACCAACATTTCATGTAAGATGGTCTCAGCCAATTGTGCTACACTTGGGTTGAGCATATAAATACATAAATCCTAAGTAGAGCTAAAACAGTATAATGCTTACAAAAACATATATATAGATAATGTTGGTTGTGCTTGTAGTTACCGCTTATACTCAGGGGATTGCTTATATTTGTCAAACTCACGCAACCATTCCTCCTCGGATAGGGGAGGGAGGGAACCAGTAAATTTCCAATCAGTCATGGAAAGGCCAGAGCGTGTGAGTCTGGTAACACCACCAAGTAGCACCATACTGAACACCCATGCAGCAGACCCAAAAAGCCAAATCCCCACCATTTTGCGGGCACGGGAACCTCCATTTACTAGCACCAGCTTCAATCCCTCCTCATTCTTTGCCATGCCAATCCCCGCAGTGCTCGACATTTTTCTAAAGGACCCCACATAATCACCCTGCTAAAATTATATTTGCAAACATGTTTATTATTATTTTTGGTATGGGATTTGATAGATCCAATCAAAAAACTAATTTTCCCAAAAAGAATAACAACAGCAGCAACAACAACAAAAGTTAAAGACCTTTGGCCAAGGTTTGAAGCATGATGTCCTCTTTGCAATTTGGGAAGCAAAGAATCTGAATCCAATGGGTTGCTCGGGCAAGACAGCAGACAACGTTGTTGTTGTTGCTGTTTTCCTAAGATTGTATGTCCCCCCATTCGGAGCTTTGATCCTCTTCAGAAATGCCAACCTACTAAACATGTTTGGAAGTATGTCTGTTCCTGACTCTGAGGGTTTAACAAGGTTTTTCTGCTACCCCAAAAAAAAAAAAAAAAAAAAAAAAATTTAGAGCAAAAACCTAAATATAGTATCAACCCATGAACCATTTTTAGACCCTGATGTGTAAACTGATTATTATTATTTTTTTCTGATGACTAATACTGAGTTTTATTGATCAACAAAAGATAAAAATGAAGCCCAATGAATGAACTGAAATGAAATTTCTACTTACCTCACCAAAGCTGGATGGTCACGTGAATTTAAAAATGGGTTGAGAGAGAGAGAGAGAGAGTATAGTTGGTGACTGAGAAGTGAGAGGAGAGAGTCCTGAGATGGTGGCTGAGCAGTGAGCAGCAAGGAGAGAGAGAGAGAGGTTTTAGAAATTTGGGTCCAAATGGTTTAGAAGTGAGTTATTGGGCCTTTTGGTCCTATTGGTTGGGCTGGTGGGTTAAGGTAAGGAGAAGTGGGTTGCCTTTCTCTACATTATAAATGAAGGAAAAATATTTCACTTTGATTTAATACTGGGCATGCATTAGAATATATAATTACTAGGTTATTTTGTGCGTGCAATAACGCTATTTTTTTAAAAAAAAAATTATTTGTTTTTTTTAGTATTATAATGGTTAAAAATGATACATAAATAATATATAAATAACTGTGTATTTTTTTTAAAAAAAAGGTAGCGTGGAATAATTTTTTTTTTTAGAATAACGTGAAATAATGTTTAAAAATTAGATAAAAATAGTGTTCTAAGTTTTATGCCGAATGGAGAATATAAAGGAAAAAGTCTAAAAACTTAGGAACAATAAATTACTCTTTTAACTAATTTGTGTTTTCTAATTTAAAATTAAGTATTTAACTAAAAGATAAGGGTATTTTAAAGAGTTTAAGAATTTGTGTGAGGATATTTTAGTATGCAAAATGTTGAAAATCAAGAATCATGTTATTAATAATATAGATTTTGTAATGTTCTATAATATATAATTTGATTTTTGAAATTTGTTCACTCCAAAAGGCAACAAATTTTCATTTTTTATCTTTCTCTACAAATATATCATTTTATTATTTTAGGAGTGTTTGATTGATATTAATCTTTTTAAGTGATTCATATTCTTCTAACTTCTATTAAAATGTGTTATATATGCCTAATGTACAACTATACTTTATAAGTTTCAAATTTATTATTCAAAATTTTTACTCTTTTAAGGAGATTATCATCAAGATAATTAAAACTCATCACAAAATTACAATTTTTTTTAACCAAAATTAAAATGAAACCTTATAGATTGTGTTTTGATATAAACTCAAATTTCTATTTCCAAAATAATTGAGAATCTTATCAACGATTTTTAATTAATATCCATGGTAATTAAACTACATCGATTTTGGGATCAAACAATAAATAATAATTAAATCAATGGAAATAACTCTATCTATGAGGAATTGCTGGAGTAAAGTAATATAATACTATAGATCTTTTACTATGGTGCAATTGATGAAATAATGTAATCTACTACTCTGAATCAAAGAAATTCAAATTAATAATACTTTGGATTTGATTTTTTTTTTTTTTTTTTTTTTTTTTTGCTTCCTATGTTCCTTTATTTGCTATGTTTTTTATGTTTAAAAACACAAAGAGGTGTTAACCAATTGAACTAAAGTCTCTTGGCTCTTATCAAAACATGTTAGTTATTGTTATTATGATGATGATCACACAACCGTAAGCTTTAAGCAAAGTTGAAAACACCCTCTTTCTCATACATATATATATTTGATCAATAAAAAATGTGTAGGGGGGCAAACAACGTGACAATCCTACCTGAATGTGACTATAGTGGCACTCTTATTGCGCAATTTTATTTTATGTCATTATAAATGCTGCCCAGTTGCAACATTGTGAAATAGCTTTATGATTTGATTAGCGCAATTTTATATATTCATAACTCAAATGTTCTGTTTGATTAGCTTTATGATTTGAAACAATATTTTATTCTCCTTATTAGCTTTTGAAACTATCTAATGCCCCAACCATATTTCAAAAAAGTTATAAAATTATAAAGAAAAAAAAGGAATTCCTGCATTATTCTGCCAAAAAAAAAAAAAAAAATCTCTTTATTTTAATGTACCCTTAAACCTGAATTGCTTACGCAAATTGGTAATATCAATACAATTACCATATCCTTGCTCTTTTTGTACACAAGCTATGCTCATTCATCAATAACACCACAATACTTGACAAAACATTCAGTGTTAAAATTACAATGATACACATTATAATTACAATGTTACCAACAATATTCTACACCCCTTTCACTTGATTTCATTCTATAATTTGAATTAACTATTTCCTCAAACTACACATAAATATCTTTAATTGAAACATAATGCTTGCTTATTATTCAATTCAATTTGATTACTTGAAGAAAGTTCCTAAGAATGCTATCAGTAACATAACCAAAATTCTTCTATGTCCATCAGATAAAGAAGATGCACCAGAGAAGTTGACTCTCTGAGCCTGATCACTGCCAAAGAGAGAAACAAATGAAATTATTAGTAAAGGTGTTTGGAATAATAGAAAGGATATAAAAAATTCATTGACACATAACTTTTTGTGAATAGTATGTGTCTGAAACAATATCTAGAACAGTTATACAATAAGAGCAAAGCTCGTGACAACATTTTTCACAATCTTTTTAACAACACACTAAGATGGAAAATTGTGATAGCCGCAATGTCACTTTCAAAAGAGCCCACCATTGACACAACTAGTATGCAACAATCATAAGTCACATTAACAGTTATGAAAAATGTTGTATCCCTAGATAATAAAATAATAATAACCACTTTTCAGCATAAATTATTACAAAAGCAAGGATAAACCTGATAATTTTTATGTATTTTAATTTACCCTTCCTAAATATAGTAAATTTACCAAATTGACAAAGTTTAGCTGTGTTTCTGAAGTCTTACGTTTGTAAGGATGAAAGTAAGCCACAATATATTGCATTGCCAGGCAAAGGAGCCTCATCGGTGTCATTCTCTGTGTTTAAAACATTCAAATAAACTTCTTGCCCCAGATACCAAGAGTCGAGATTCTCCGCACGAAGGTTCCAATTACCAGCATTGTCAAGAGAAACTAAAATGGCTGTCCAAGCTCCAGGAAAGACCTGTAAGTGAGAAATAAGTGGTTATCAATAAAACCTTTCTCTCCCTTTGGGATCTTTTTGGTTTTTTAGCTAATTATCAACAAAGAATCCAACCTAAATATATAGTAGTATAATTTTATTTTTCAATCTGTGCGCATGTACATCTGTGTGCAAGTACTTTAATAACAACCTATAAGAAAGTGATTAAAAAGCTTGAGCGATTAGGCCTCGAAGCACCTAAAGCCCCCAATTAAAGGATGGAGAGAGAGAGAGAGAGAGAGTGATAGTGCAAGCTCTGCTGGTCAAACCAGATCATTTAAATAAGATGAATGAAGAGGGCTATTTTGAGAGCCTCAAAGCTGATCTTTGTGAGCCATATCTTTTTTTTTTTCCCTCTCTTTTAGGTGCGTTTTTATTTTTTCCTATCTTCTGGCCATCCCTGGTACACAAATAGACTTCTTACGTTCTTAGTTTACTTCTTAAATGTGGGACAGAATTTCTTCAAGATATTAAATTGGCTGCAACCAATTATGACTGATATGAATTGTTGCCTACAAATTTTGAATTTTTTTTTTTTTTTTTTCAAGTTGCAGCATATGGTATCTACTTGTTTTCCATTTCTAATTATGTCTACACATCCGTGACATGTCATAAATGAAAAGGTTGAAGACAGTCTAGAAGCCACCAAATAGATATAAAGGGGTGTTGAACATCTTTTAGTAATTAATCCAGCCACTGATCTTTACTTGAACATGGGAAATAAACTAATAATTTTTCACTGCTCACTACGTGACATCAGTCTTCATGTGTCAAATCTCAAATCAATTATTTTGATTTAAAAATTGTTTCATTAGAATATTACCATCATATATGCTGTTCTTTCCATCATCTATGATGTATGTTTTCCAAAAACAGGATGTTTATGGACTTCTGAACAGATTTCTTCCGACCATTAGATTCTAGTATGCAACCTTATTGATATCTTACTACTGTTCACATGGAATATGCTTAAACATCACTGCTGAAATGTAAATGCAACTAGCACCTACTTCACAGTAGAAGGTAAGGGGTTCATTTTATAGATTATAAGGAACGCTCTTCGCAGTCCCAGATATTAAATCCCCATGCAATGCGTTTCATTTTGACAAAATGGCTAGTAAAGGTTCCCAATGCAGTGAGAGGCTGAACGCATCACAAAATCCGCAATCCCTTAGAGATTCTAATACCCCTTGGCTTTTAAGATTACCTTTAGTTTTCTTTTTCACAAAACTGATCTTGATATGCCTTTCTTGTTATTGCATATCCCATTCCTACTAGCTTTCCAATGTAAAAATTGCTTAACCAAATGATTCATACAAAAGCATTTTGGGTGAAGATTATAGACAGGAGTACCTGCGTAGTGCAGCGAGCAACACCATCCCATTTGTTATAAGTTACTCTGCTATTCTCTGTCCACACTCCGAAATCCATACTACAGTGCAAATGGGAAATTATCCAAATTAATTTTTGAATTTGATAAATTAGAAATAATATGATGACAATATCAAAACTGATGGCTCACCCCACAACAAAGAATGCAAAGCCATCCAGGTGGTAGCTCTGGACAGTTGTATCATTGTTTTGAAAGATAATTTCCATAAAACCTCTGTAAGTACCATTGATTAGAGATGTATCAATTTTGGGAGGTCTGTTCATCAATTTATTTGGGAAATCTAGCTTGTACACCCCTGGAATGTTGAACTGCTGGGCAAGCATCAGGGGTGTTGAAGGTGGTAAGTACGAAATACCATTGAGGGTAGTCCGCCACTTCCCATCTATAAGCTCTGGCGGTCTATTGAGGATCACATATACATCTGTGACAGTAATTTGACCATATTTGAAAGATCCTTGTGGGTTTGGGCGAGCAGCACCAGCAGAGACATTCCATCTGAAAAATGCACCACCATGACCGAAAATGTGAAATAGTCAGCCCTGCATCCATGAGTATATTAAAAGAACAACAATGATGCAAATATGACTACAAGGAGAACAAACAAGATACAAAAGGACAAAAGAATGTCCTTCATCAATTTCTGATGTAGATTTGTTTGCTTCTCTCCAAATGAAAATGCTTATTTTAAGAAGTTGAAAAGATAAATTATCCCATATCATAAAATTAATCAATATTCGGGCGAGGGATGAACCCATCTTTTAAACCACTCACATTTGTGCATTGGAAATGTTACTGATTAATCTTAGTCTAAGATTCTACAAGGAGCTCTATGATATGTCCGTTTAGGATATTTCTTTTATTAACCCAAAAAGAGATATACTTAGCTACAACCTTATGGATCTTGCTTGATTCATTGAGAAATAAGGGTCGTTTTCATTAGGAAGATCAGGAAGAGGACCTGAAGCAGGTCCTTGAGAATTGGAGTAGTGCAAGATGGCAGCTCCAGTAGCACTGCCCAAAGCAGATGAATTGACAAACCGAGGACTCGCAACAATGTAGTAATCACTGCTAGCATTTTGATCCATTGTGACCAAGAATGAGTATGACTGGCCCACATGAACATCCATGTTTGTGTAGTTCTGCTGAACCGTGTAAGATCCTTCAGTCTCCACAAGAAGTAAGTTATGATTTTGTATCCTGAAATTCAAGCTGGTTGAAATACCAACATTGTGCACCCGAAGACGATAAGTTTTTCCTGCAGCAAATAAAATTACCAACATTTGGCTATTATTGACTAAAACAAAAAGAAACTGCATGTCTTTCATAGTCGTGCATGTACAAGTCACCATATGTGGGTTGATTAAGTACAACATATCACAGTCACAATATTCCTGGGAAGAAAGCCTACAAGAGTTTGTTTAGAATGAATATGAAAGAAGCCTCCGCAGGTCTGAATAGAATTTGAACCAAAAAAGTATACACTGAAATGAAAGGGATATAAACCATATCAGCATAGAGCACCTCACCAACTTCTTTTGGGCATACATGAACCTTTCATAAAAATGAAACCTTTTCACATTCTGTTTTCATTATATTTGAAGTCACAAAAAATCCCCTAGGAGGGGTAGCACTGCCTTCTAGAAAGAATTTAGAAACGAAACCCATCTCCTAGAATGAGGCCAAATATATAATGGTGGGTGATGCACCTAAAATAACATCCTGCAATTACATTGTATAGTAGGGACAATATGGGATTCAGATCCTCTATCAGTAGATTTCCTTAAATCCTAACCACTATTTAATGATTTAATGGTCAAGATTCTGCTATGTCAGCATTCCACTAACAATATTTTTAAAATAATAAAATAATGTTGCAAACAAAACAATTAAAATTATTATTAGTGAAATGCTAACATGGTAGAATCTAGGCTATTAAATCATTAAAGAATGGTTAAGATTTAAGGAAATCTATTTGATAAAGTATCCTAGAAAATCTAGAAGATCTGAATTTGGCAATATGGGGCCCAGATGATCCAAAATACGAAGATATTAATATTTATTTTTTTATACTATTTTTGTTTTATTTATCAAGGGGTTTATCAGATGGTTAAGGGATTATTAGAAAGTCCAGAATCAATTGTATAATAAAACTGGAGCTTGAATAAACTTTTCCTGGTTTCTTCAAAAGCTTTGGTTGCCAAACTCATCCATGCAAACCATCCTTTCTTCATACAAGCTGTAACCAGAGCCATAATAGTGCAAAATCACAAATCAATCTCCAATAGAGCAAGGCCTGCTAATGAAAATTGAAATTTTCTTAATCTGCTTCATCGCCATGAGAGGAAACAACAAATCAAGAGAAAATACACTTTCTCCAAATTGATGCAGGACTTCTCTTCACACAAAACTCTCATCAATTATTGAAAGTGAATAATATGTTCTTCCTTAGCCTGACTATATATAAGAACATCATTCAAGTAAATGACAAGAAATTGAACAGTAAATGTGCTATGTACGTTGGTAAGACCAAAGGGCATGACCGGCCATTCACAAAGCTCATCCAGTATTTTAAAGCGATCTTCCACTCATCCCTAACTCTGAATCTGATTTGATGATATCCAGTAAGGATCAATCTTCCAGAAGGCATTAACTCTGGTCAACATATTCTCAAGTCATGGAATAGGGAATTGATATTTGATGGTGATTGGTTGATTACTAGGCTAGCTTTGCACATTCTCCAGCTACCATCCTTTTTAAGAGTGAACAGAGTAGGGACTGAAGGACTTAGGCTCTCCCCTTATAAACCTTTCTCTAATAATTCACTTACATGGCTCCTAAGTTCAGCATATTTAACAAGATTCATATACTAGGCTGGTAAATTTGGTAGAGAAGACCCTGGAACCAGATCTATAGCATGTTGCACATCTCATAAAGGTGGCAATTCATTGGAATTGGAAAAAAGTTGACAGCAACTCCTGCAATTCTGTTGGTACCTCTGTTGGCCGTTGTTGATCTAGTTGTTGCAATTTATACATCAAAACATAAATAACCTTTCTTTCCTTGATGGCTGCTTCAAATTATTTTCACCAAGGAAGTGAGAGGCTTTTTTTGTTTTAGTTGCTATTATGCTTCCATTCTCCCTATTATTGTCTCTTCAACAGGGAGAATGGAAGTATAACACAATTACAAGAATGGCTTAAGCTAATACAAGAATAACAAGCTGATTATAATATAAACACTAATGCTAACAGTAGTCAATGCAATTACCTTTCCCTTGGCTTTAGCCCATTGTTAAAAATGAGAACTACTTAACTTAGTTAATTGGAAGTAAATATTGGTGGCTATATCCATGTAAACAATGGTCCATATCTATAATGAGAAAAAAGTTTGTGTTTCATTCTCTGTCACTATACAAGACACTAAACAGAGAGCTCATATCACCCTTCTTAATATATTGCACAACTGTCAAACTCCCTTTCCAAAGTGTCGTAAGGTCATCATAAAGACGATCTTGATAATCCAATGGCAAATATCTCTTTCAACTTTAACCTCATCTCCTCCCAATCAATAATTGGAGGCTGCCTCGCTCATTGAAGTTGCTTTTCTGTATCTCTCCGCCGTACTTTACCCTTTCATCTTCGCAAACTTTCATAATCTTCGGTTATCCCATACCAATCAATCCGTCATGGCAGCAATCTAATTGATAGAAACTAGATGGTAAGTCTTCCACTCAAATCCAGGTGCCTCTACCTGTGCCTTCTTAGTAATATCTCCCATCAAATCCTGACACTCAAATTTATCTGGACCTGCCACACCACATGCCATGCCCTGTAGTAAAACTGGTAGGAATAATCTATCATTTGTAGGCTAAAGATTAAGCCTAATTGGTGAATGTTGGTTTTGATCTATTCGGTGCTCACTGTTGGTATTGTTGGTAGCATCTTCATTTGTTATTATTCCTAGTCGTACTATCCCTTTGAATCTCAATGCCACAGTTGACAGCTTTTTGCATATATTGAGTCTCCCAACTAGTCATTTGGTATCTGACTTGGGAAAATTCTCACAAGCAAATCATCCTGCTGATTCTCAGCAACTCTTCCCATAAACACTTCCATTATGCATAGGTATGGTGAAAATCTAGGCTCTAATACTGATTTATGTAGGATGTTGAAAACCTATGTGTTTATACCAATTCATTTAGGATGTCAAGGGAAGATTCTAAGTTTAGGAAATTAAGGTTAGGGTTTGTAAACGATTCAGAAATTGGTGAATTAGTACAGGAATTGAAGGTCACAAATTTGGTTACATTTGTTAGCAAATCATAAACATAGGAGGAAAATCAGGAAGTAACTACTAGCATCACACATACAGCTTCATATGAATCAATTTGTAATGAATCTGCCTGGTTTAAGGGAAATGAATGAGAATGAATGGAATTTAACTTAATTCGAAATAGTCACCCTTCAAGAAAAAGAGAAAAGGGAGAGACTTTGAGATAGAAAAGTGAGAAAGTTGTGTCTTTATTCTTCAATGATGAAATGTTATGGATTATAAGTAATTATGCATGTTACTTGCAAAGCTTATTGGCCAAATTAACCAACTAACAACTTGTAACCGATTTGGCTCCACTTCTTGGCCTTTGTTGTAATAATCAGAACTAACTTGGTTCCACTTGCAATCTGTCAACTAATGAACTAATTTGATGCTTCTTGATTCTTTACAAGGATTACTGTGTGATAACATGAATTACACCAGTATACCAATAGTACAGGTGCAATTCATTATCATATATTTCCCCATTCATTCTCATTCATCCTTCGGAAACCACACTTCTAGAGAGAGAAGGAGAGAGAGAAAGCATCATAACTTCAAGGGTTTGAAAGAAATCAAAACTTGCTGAAAAAATTCTGAACATACATAAATGATAATAAGTCCCATTACAAACCTCATACAAGTCTCTCAAATAGCCCTAATAACTCTCAATCTTGACCCTTGAAACAAGCAATTCTGTTTTCTGTGCCACAAATAACTGCTAAAAAAAGTAGAAGAAAAGACCCTATAGGCATTGCTACTTAGACCCAAATAATTAAAAATCTAGGCCATGATTGGTAATTGTTTTAAAAACCAGTTTTTTTTTTTTTTTTTTTTTTTTTTTCTTTTCTTTGAGAAGAAAAAAAAAGTTCTTTTAGTTTTATACACTAGACTATTTTCCATTAAAAATTTGGCAACCTGTCCCTAAAGAAGAGATTTTCAAGAAAAAATACCTGACAATGGCCAGTTTTAAAAAATATAAAAAAGATGTTCTCCATTTTCTGGTTTTGGAGAAAGTCAAAACACAGAAAAACCATTAATAAATGCATAGTAACCATCTTTGGGTATCCCTTTTTTTTTTTTTTTTTTTCTAAATGAGTTTCATTTTCATTTCTCTCCATCCCTCACTTCTTCCTAGTTCCCCAAGCCCCAATCCCCAATTCCTCCCCTCTCTAATACGCTGTACTCCAAATCTCATCCCCTCTTCATCAAGCCTTTAAGCTTCACTCCACTGTCACCATCACCTCACTATACTCTCCTCACCTGAACCTCACCCAAATTTTGAAATCAAAATCCCTAACCCTTGGTACAGTGGTGAGTTTGGCCCTGGAGCTGTGTTGGGCAAAGGGGTGGACTGGATGGTATTTGCAGGCAGATGGATGTTGTTCCTGGTTTTGTGAGTCTTGTTGTGAGTTTTTTCACTAGGCAGTTTTCAGTGTGGGTTTTGATGTGGTGGTGGGTTTGGGTGGTCTAGGTGGTGTTCTTGCAAAGACAGTTGCTGCTGTTGGTCTTGTGGGTTTCCGTGTACTTTTGTTAGTGTGGGTTTTGCTATGGTGGTGGTGGGTTTAGGTGTGGTTCTATGTTGGACAAATGTGTAGCATAGGCAGTGCTCTTGTGGGTTTTCAGTGTGTGTTTCAAGGCTCTTACGTTGTGCTTTTCCTGAAGATTTCAAGACATATTCAGTACAGCAATAGACACAACCATCTTCATTTGGCACTGGCTTTTTTGGCTATAGTTATTCAAAAACTTCTCAAGATGGCTGGAAGGGCCTATGAAACCCCTTTACTCAATTAACCTTAGCTAAAGTTATTGGTATTAGCTCCTTATTAACCCCAAAAAAAAAAAAAAATTAATGCTAGCTTAAAATTAACTAGATGGAGAAGATTCATAATTTTCATGGGTTTAATAATTCAAGATTTACAGAAATTGTATTTTATACGCTAATACAAATGCATAAATTCCAAGTATCGAATATTTAACTTGGGGGGTGATTTAGGTAAGGTGGTTTGGGTTTTATGAAGGTCGGACAAGTAGGAGATGTGGTGGCTAAGATTAGGAAGGAGGTGGGGGATGCAGAAATTGTGGACCGCAGAATTAGGGTCTTCAATGCAGCCTAACAAATTTTTTGCGTTTTATAAAGAATTACTTTTTAGTTACAACTTTCAAAACACATTTTCAATGGAAAACAAAAGAACATTTGTTATAAAAATTAGTTCATTTGAGCAAGTTAATGGTATTTAAAGAGAAGGGACAACAAACTAAGTATAACATATACATTGCAGAAATTCACCTGGTTCAACATTTATTTTTAGGTAAGTAATACCATCTGGAACAACTGCCCCATCAAAGCGATAGGGACCCAATCCATTAATGAGGATACCATCAGGAACTCCGAGGTTGATTCCTTTCTCAACATCCTGCCTTAGTTCCTGTTTCCCAATAAGCATTGGTCAATAGCTAGGAAACCTAAAAAAGTAACTAGTATTCACCAGTCACCAGAGTCGGTGAGCAAAACAAAATTTACACTGACCTTATGACTCTTAGAATACCAGTCACTAATAAAGATTGTAATATCTCCATCTGGCATCCCGAAGGGTACTGGAATCACTTCTCTGTTGTTTATGATGATTCCCCCATATCCACCCGCAGCTCTCTGGAAGCTAAGGGATGGGAAGTAAAAGAAACTCCCTATCTGATCTTTGACCTGAAATTGATATGTCCAATTCCAACCAGCAGGAATGGGACAATTTGTACCTAAAACACCATCTTGCCAAGAGTTCTTCCTATGTTGTATGCCATTCCTGCATTAAACTAAACAACATTAACACTAATAAAATCACTACTTGTTATTTTTCTTATTCTTGCTGTAAAAAATATATATACCATGTGAGAAGAAATGGCTCATCAAGGCCATTTTTGACATTGACAACAACATTCCAATTTGTAGTAACATTGAGAATTGGTCCTGGAAATTGCCCATTGATCCCAATTACCTGAAATTATTAGCACAAATTAATTTGCATGAGATTTTGTGGGTCCACCCACCTGTGAGGGTTGGGGGAGGGAAGTAGCTAAGACATTTGAGCACTTTGTGGTATATAAATCACCAACGTATAGATAGTTAAATGCTAAAATAAATAAATGTACAATATCAAAGAAGAATAGACAAGCAAAGACTCTCCACTCCAAAATTTAGGATCTATATGGGAAATAAACAAGGAGTTAAAAAACAAAAGGTTGACCATGCCTAAGTGCTTGGCAGGTAAACCTCATCTTGTATATAGCTCAACCATTCATGACTCATGCATCGTGCGAAATAGTGTTAGTGTCTCTTAGAAGATCCCATATAAGGTGTCCCTATTCTAGAAGATCCCATTGATGAGTTGTCTCTACCAGCTATTGTTATCAGAATATTCCTCGTGATATTTGTATATGCTTCTCCTATATATACAGAATGGATGAATTGAGGGCAAAAATATGGAAATCAGCTCCTCGTCCTTAAATCTCTATTCTTATTTCTATTGACACATAGGAAGGATATATGGACAAAGACTAACTGTCATATTAACAGGTATGAAGAAGCAGAAGTCACATTAACACAAATTAATAGGAATCAAACATTGACGGGTAGGCAAAGAATAAATCCCTATGAGTGACATATAAATATAGTGCAAATCATATGGTAGGAAGACTACAACCAAACAAAGGTGTCCCTCAATCTCCAGATGGAGAAGAAAATTTTGGAGATTTGTACATTGTGAAAAAGGAAGTGATCTATCATCACAAGTATAATTGTCTGATTTTATTCAATGAACTACTATGGGACTTTCCACATCTAATAGCACAAACTGTAGAATGGAATGAGTAACATGAGCTTGACATGGGAAAAGCAATAATATAAAATCTTTAATACAAGAAGGTTCAAGGATTCAGAAGAATTAAAAAAGTCTACAGCTAAATGCTTCATCATTTGATTACTCAGAGATAGGGACTCCATTACTGCAGTCAATATTTTGTATCTAAGCCTACTAAGTGACCCACACAGCACATAACTGTTTCTAGATGAAACTAGTTCAAAACTTATTCTGTCAGTATGATGTTCGTCTCATCTATATTGTACCATAACTCACGAAACATGTCATTCACAGATTTCTAAAGAAAAATATTACTTGCTTCAATTTAAGAGTCTGGGCAGCCGTGATAAACAGAAACAGTAAACAATAATATAGGATTAATTGTACGGTAACTCACAAAACATGTGGATGACAGATTGTTAAAGTAAAATTGTTATTTGCTTCAAGAGCCAGCAATGAAGAGCAACAATCAACAATGAAATTATGAATAATGAGTAATACAAGAGAAAGTTTGAACACATTATTTTTCTGATTTGAAGTTACATACACTCCCGGTGGGTCTTGAACCCACGACCTCACCCTCCATGTTACTCTTACAAGGTAAGTTTGAATGCATTGTTGAATGCATCACATGCCACACAACACAATTAAGCTTGTATGCACATTGGGCACTAATGAGACATCTTCTCCCCCTAACTAAAGTGAGGTCACAGCAGTTCAAAGTAAGAGTGTGGTATGGAATAATGGTAATTATTGCTGTCGCAATGAGAAGCCATTGAAAATTTTAAGGTGGAATGGTAGAAACAAATCTTACATGGCTGCAGGGCACCCCATGGATGCCTCCCCACTATAACATTATTTTGTCTTAATCACAAACAAACTGGCATTATTGAAAAATATGAGGTGGCCAATGATATAACCTATATGTTTCCAATCTGATTATGAAGTTATATTTTTAGCAAGATAGATAAATGTGATAATCAGTAGTATGAACAAAAACACATACATGTGAAAGAAAAGTAATTTCTAAAATAAAACAGACTACATAACAGCAGCAAAAAGCAGCCTTTTGGTATCAAAGGATTTATTAACTCATTGGATTATACCGGCACAAATGAAGTACCGTCTAATGTGCTGAGTGATTAAAAATATGCCAATCAAATTGCAAGGGAAAATTCTACAAAAAGGAATTAAAAATAATAATGCTTGAAGGCACAATATCTTTGGTAGTCAAACAATGACATGGTTCAAAAACTTATGTTGATACAGTTAGATCGTTGACAAGAAACAATAGAAATACAAGACTGAAAAACAAAAAGGAAGTCCATGCATTCTAGAGAAAATATAAGATACAGAACAAGACAGAGGAAAGTTTTTTAAGACAATTTGGGCACATGTATCAATAATTAACAATTTCAATATTGAGAAGCAGTCATGTTTCATATTAGATATGCTATAAGGACTTATTGTACTTTGGTAGTGAAAAGGACTTACTGTTTGTGAGATATCACCACAAAAAGCTGTTTGACAAAATAGGATTTGTTAAGATGAACTTTAATAACAAGGACAACAGCTTGTTTATGAAATACATTATGAGCAAAATTTTGGGATTAGATCAACACAATATAAGACTAGACATGCTTCAAGATTTAGTTTTGCATTGACATGTTTACTATGGATGAAATGAGAATCCTAAGAAATGGCAAGACATGAACAAACAAAATTAACCACAAAAATTACACCTAAGAAGATAAGAGGCCAACCCAACTAGAGACAAGTCGAGAAAACTATGTCAGCTCAGTTTAGCCATGTGAAATGAAAGTAACAGGACTGTGCTTGTAAGATATGGGCATATAATGTGTACACACACACACAAAGGTGCATCAAGGTGCTGAGAGTGGACATGTTGCCTTGCCTTGCAATTTAATCCAAACAAAGAAATTGTCACATATAGAGCTATTTGTCAATCAAGATTGTATATCAACAATACAGATTTAAAGACTTGGGCATAGTTAAGTTATTAATATTTTATATATATATATATATATATATTAAAAGTAAACTGGGTCATGTAAATATATTTTCTAACTTTCGGCATAACTTTTTTGATAATCAATTGTTACAGCAAGTTGGGGAGGAAATTTGAAACCTTGTTCCCCTTATCAAGGAGACCAGTCAATGCCACTAAGTTACAAGCCTTTTGGCAACTTCCAGCATAACTGAATTAATAATGAGAGAAATTCTAAAACTGAATAGTTGCTAAAAACAATAGAATTATGAAATTCACTTCTTCCTAGAACAGGAAACTTCTCTTTATATTAAAATATGTCACACTATTAGTAAATCAACCTGGTATATTAATTAAGTAATTTCCATCAACTTACGAGATTCACACATGGGGGGACCTTTTTAAGTTAAAAATAGCTAAAATCATATATTTACTACACAGTAAGCAACTAATATCCAATAAACAAATCACATGAGCAATACCCAAAAGTTTAAAACTTGAAATATCACTAAAAATAAGCAGTGCCCATTTTCATCCAAAGGATAAGGGTGACAAAAGTTGGAGAATTGCAGAGAATTGAAGTGAAAAATAAGAACCTTTTGTTTAACACCAAGTGGGGAGGCAGTGAGGTAAGAGACAGTCCAATCATAGAACACAAAAGGGTCACTTGCCAAAGCAGCAGTTGAGAAGCAGAAGAGAAGGATAAAAAGGAACGAGGTTGAAGAAGTTGGCATTGGATTTAGCTTCAACTCTGAGTGTTTCTTTCTGGGTGTCTTAGTTTTTCTCTACTTTACAGAGAGAGAGAGAGAGAGAGTGGGGTTTGTGAAGTTTAATTGGTAGTGACTGTAACGGATAGCAAGCAAACATGGCAGTGAGAGTGAGAAAAACACACACACAGACACTCACGTGGGTGTGAGAGAGGAAACAGCTCGCGCAGTCAGAGGAGCCTGATGATGTTCTGTTTTTGGGTCCCATTTGTTGACGTTTCGAAAATAATTTTGAGCTAAAGGCACATTTATTTTGCACTACTTTCCATATCAGAAATCACAGTGTGGGCCATTAAAGTGTAATGCGTAACGGCAAAGTGTGGAGAATTTGGTGGTAGCAACTAGCAAGCCTTTTTGACCAATTGCTAGGTCGGCACCGTTTCCTTTATTTATTTTTTAAAAGTAAAATATGAATTTATGGTGTTACGGGCCATATGCTTTCCAATGTAGTTCGTTTGCTTACCCTAGCGTGTAACGGTCACCTTATAAGTATAATCAGTTTTTGTTTATTTTTTTATTTTTTTTATTTTTGAGATAAATAGTTCTTGTTTAGTAAAAAAATGAGGTAAGGGGCAGAAGTTTTCAAGAAAAAGTTTCACACACACATATATATATATATATATAAATTAGATTATGGTATAATTTTTATTTAAAAAAAAAACTCGTACTTTTATATTTTCAATGGAGAAATATAAGATTCAATCATGTATATAAAAAAATAAATTAATAAAGTTGTAATGTTTATTATATTATTCTTGGTATGCTTTCTTTTTAGTGGGTAGATCTATAAGAGTTACTTTATGGAATATTAGAGCCAATGTGGTGGAATAAGGAGAGAGGTAAAGTTTCTCGCCAAACTAGTTTTAAAAGAAATTCTTCAAATTGGTAATGTGTCCTTCTAACTCTAAACCCCATACTACCTATGGTTAAATTGGGTTAGTTGGGTTTTTATTAAAAAATAAATAAAATTCAAATTATGGGTAGTGTAGAGTTTAGTTGGATCAAGTGGGAAGGATACATGTCACCATTTTAAAATGGTTTGAAGAATTTTACTCCAAACTAATTTGGAGATAAACTTAATCTTAAAGGCAGGAGAAGTGAAATTTTAATTAAGGCAGTAGAAAATTCAATTATCAATCATCAATCCCAACTTTTACTGTGAAGTTGCTTCAAGCTTTCGGATTCAATGCATGATGAATTGCAAGGACTTCTGAGAGATTCTGGTGGGACCAAAAGGACAATGAGCATAAGATTTGTTGGTCGGTTGGCTGGCTTGGGAAAAAAAAATGCGTATATCAAAGTTCCATAGTGACATGGGTTTTAGAGATTTAAAGACTTTTAATATGGATCTCTTAGCAAAGCAAGGTTGGAGGCCTATTAATGATGAAAATTCATTGCTTTTCAAGGTTTACAAGTTGAAGTATTTTCCAAATTCTTAGTTCTTGCCAAACCAAACGCATCTTCTGCTTGGAGAGTATATTTACAATTTACAAGTACTAGAGAAATATTGGTGAAGGGATAGAAGTGGCGGAGTGGGGAATGGACAAAAATTGCTCTTTGGAAAGATAGATGGATTCCTATACAGACAAGTATCAGATAAAGATTTAAAGGTAGAGGTATTAATTGACCAAGAGCAAGGGAGGTGGAAAGTTGACGTGATTCCAATTTGTGACTTTTTAAATCAATTTGTAACTTGATTGCAACTTTTCAAGTTTTGAGAACTAGATTGAAACTTTTATATTTTCTAGATATCAAATAATTTTTTTTTTTCCAGATTAGTCATTTCCTCCATTACTAGTTGTTAAAAAAAACATATCTCATATGTGAATAATGTCAATTTTATAAATATCAATGGACAAAATGACTAACTTGACGGTAAAGTTAAAAGTTCAAGGATTAGAATGACAAAAATAAAAAATTTTGACGATGAAAATGACAATTCACACAAGTATGTACATCTTCACTTTTTATTATTATTATTATTATTATTATTTAAGATTCACTAAATTCCCTTTGAGAATATCAATTCTACAATGAGCTATAAAAGATCATGGTCTACAGTAAAATATTTGATGCAAGTTTAGATCATGTGTCTTTAAAAGCTACTTTGACATGACCCAAAATTGTTGAGAGAGAGAGAGAGAGAGTCATTTTCAAAATCTCAATAACATTCAAAGAAAGTAACAAAGCATTACATTCTATAAAGGGAAGCAAAAGCAATGAAAGTACAATTTGTAGTGTGTAACATTGAATGGGGCCTATTGAAAGGTTGATAATCTAAGCATGGTTTTGAAACTTGGACCATTCAAAAAACCACAGAAGGAAGAGGTTCAAAGTTTTCGAGATCGGATCGAGGTCGAACTGTGATGAAGTCATGATTAATTTAATAGTTATTTAAAATATAGATAAATAAAATAAATTAGTATAAATAGAAAAACTGACTAAAATAATTCAAATAAATATGAAGACCATCATTCAAATGTATTTTTTATATCATAACTTTCATTATGGTGGTTCAAAAATCAACGGAATATTATTAGTAATTGTTAAAAATAATAATTATTATTATTATTAGTTTATATTATACTATCTAAATAAAATAGATTTATATTATAAACAAAAAAATGAATGTCTACAACGTTATATATTTTTATGCAAATATGTATAATATTGTACACTTTTTTATAAATTTATATAATATTATACACATTTATTTAATCTATAACATAAATCCTAATTTACAATAACAATACATAGATGGTTGTTAAGAAGAACAGTACATCAATTTAATATATGAATATGTGGGTTTGTAGCACCAATAAATAATGCAATTAAATGAAAAAAGTTTAAAAAAATTTAAAAGCCAATGAATGGTGGAAGCGTGGCTAGATGTCCAACTTTTTCATGGGGAAGTGGTAGTGTCTGCCATATTGGTATACAGCTTTATTGGAAAATCTTAGACTTTTGATTTCTTTTGGTTTTGGTTTTGGGCACCAGTGACAGAAGAAGAAAGGAAACGCCAAAGAAGCAAGAAGAATAAACGCAGAAGAATGGAGAAGAAGGAAGAATGGAGAATGGCGGTTCCCGGTTAATCGGGTCGAACCATACCGTCCGGTCCGGATTTTAAAACCATAACTCTAAGGCTGGTGTGGCAAAACTTTCTTAATTTCTTAGTTATAAAATTTTGGATAAACTACATCTTTGGTCCTTAACCTTTGCAATGAATGTCACTTTGGTTCCTAATGTTTCAGAGGTGCCAGTTTAGTCCTTAACTTTTTGATATTATGTCAAAATAGTCATTGCAATTAAGTGATGTATGGAAAATATGTACATGATTAACAAAGATATTAAAATATTATTATTTTTGCCAAGTAAGTTGTCACGTGTCATTCAACTAAAAAAAGAAAAAAGAAAGCCAATTGATTTGGGAACATAATCCACTGTGAAGGAGAACGAAGGGGAAGGGGGAGATCGGAGAGTCTAAGAGTGCTCAATTTATGGCGACGACGACCCACCCATCCACGACGAAGCTAATATAGCTAATGGAGAGGCCTGGCTGAGTGGAGATTGGCGACCCACCCATCACAAAGCTAGCGCAATGCTGTCCTCATCACCACCATCTTTGTCTTCTATGTTCATTAACTGCTTCAGCACAACGCTCCTTTGTTCCGTCACTCATCTCATCATCCGCATCGACAAACTCAATCAACTCATCAAGTGCCTGAAGAATCATTCAGTAATATATTACTAAATCGTGTCTATCAGTCTATGTGACTGTGTCCTCCATATAAGCCAACAATTGTTATGCCTTTCACAAAATTTCTATTTTATTATATCATGTTTTGATTTTGAATTTTTTATCATATAAAGTGGTATATCTAGTTGTTATTCTCGTTTGAAATGTATCTTGAGGATTATTTTATTTGTTTAATTCTAATTTACAATAGTTTTCATTTGGATTGTTTGTTATTTCTCTAATCGTTGTTTTTATTGTTAAAATAAATTATGAAAATATAAAATGGATTCGGGACCTTTGTTTTAGTTTTTCGGGATTTTTGTGAGAAAAAATTTTGAATTATAACACCAAGACATTTCATTAAGGCTTGAAGGAGCTTATTCAATATAAGATTCAGAAATTCTACATTTTCAAAACGCATAATTATTTATACTTGTGTTTATTCATGAACTCCGCAAACAACAGCACTATTATTAAGTTTATTAAATCCGCAAACAAGGCCATAATTTTGTGGCTTCAATACAGTCCATAAGAAAATCACTTCAGATATCAATGCAAAGTTATAAATACTGCCTTGTGGCCATTTTTGGTTTGTTAGTGCTGGAACAAAATATTTTGGCTTCCGTTAATTTCAGAGTACCGTATATATAATACATGTATTTTCATAAACACAAAACCAGCATTTTGATAAGTAAAAAATATTCTAATTCACTCACAAAAGAATTATCATTTTTAATTTCAAATTCTATTTTAATATCAAAACATAAAAAATGATTCACATATATGCAGGTTAAGGACTGCTATACTGTGATTGAACCTTACACTCAAAATACAGATATTGAATCATGTTGTCAACGAACACAGATGGCCAAGTTGATTGTACTGTAATGTTGGCCAGTATTCACATATGTGCTGGTAAAGGAATGCTATAATGCGATTGAACCCTATGCTCAAAATACAGATATTGGATTACTTTGTCAACAAACACAGATAGCCAAGTTTTTGGCCAGTATTTTGAGCAAGACAGAATTGGTAGCCAGTACAGAAAGTTTTGGCCACCTGGCTGATACAAAATGATATAACTTTGGATCAATGTATTTTCTCCAAGAATTTATTCTCTCTCATGAAATTTCCTCGAACCTAAAATGTCTCCTCAAAGGATGATATTCAGGAAAAAAAAAAACTAAAGAAGAGGAGCAAAGGATTTATTAATATTCTCATTCAGCAACATTTGCTCTACAAATAAAAACCTCACATAACATTTTCTTCTCAATTCTTAATTTTTCTTTATTTCAATCTTTACCAATTTGAAGAGGCAACATGGCATTAGCACGTAGCAGTTGAAGCAACCATCCAGAAAACAACAAAATTAAACTGTTAAAGAAGTTAAAATATAGTCTCAGCTGAGAATTAATACGTGCACAGTAGAGGTATTCTCAACGAAATTTCGAATTAGTGGCTTCATGTCAAGGACATCTTCTGGTATCCATGTATCACCCATCTTTGGAAAAGTATTATAAGCATGACCCTGACAAATTTTGTACAAGAGCTTGATCATAATTTGCAAGCAAAGCAAATCATCTAGTAGTTCATCATGTAAGAAGAGAAGCAAGACAAGAATAAAACACAGTTACGTACAGCATCATTTCCAGCAACAAATGCTCCAGAGACAGCAGTAATGGCAACATGCCAACAAGTATGCCAACAGGAAGGGCAAGTCTCTTTACTTTGGCCGCTCCACGAACCCAAGCTACTAATTCAGCAGGTGGCTCGGGCATAACAACAGAAAGAGCAGTCCAGAAAAGGCCAAAGGAAATTGCAGATGCTGTGAAAAGATGAGATGCAAGACGGAAAGGGCATACTCTTGGCTGAGCATATTCAGATGCTTGTTAAGAAGTCCGTTTGGATTTTGTTTCTAGTTTCTGTTTCCATCACTCAATTCTCTGATTTTTGAGTAATGAGTTATGAAAACTAAAAACACATTTTAGGTGTTTTTAGTTTCCATAACTCTGTTTTCAATGGTATTTCCGTAATTAAACTCACAACTCTCTCACTGTTCAGCCGCAATATTTGACTTTTGGGTTTTTTTTTTTTCAATTTTTTTCTTCTTTTGAAACAAAGCCCAGCTGCATATCTTGACTTTTCAAGTTTTTTTTTTTTTTTTTTGAAACAAAAAGTAACGGTAGAACTGAGTGATGAGTGCCAAACGGGTGGGGTTGGGGAAATTGGGGTATTTTAAGTGATGAGTGATGAGTGATGAGTGACAAAAATTGGTGGGGTTGGGGAAATTGGGGTATTTTAAGTGATGAGTGATGAGTGATGAGTGACCAAAATTGAGTGAGAAATGATGAGTGATGACAAAAAAAATCCAAACAGCCTCTTAGTAACTCAATTGGTCATGATAGAGGAGGTGTTCCAAGGCAAGTGCCCGGTCCTCTAAGGGGAGAACCAAAATGGGAATCAAACGTCAAGATTAAGTTACCTAAGTTCTATGGTAGCTTGAATCATGAAGAATTCATGGATTGGCTTAACCAAGTGGAAAGAATCTTTGATTTCCATGAGGTACCAGATTCCAAGAAGGTGAAATTGATCTCTATCAAGCTAAGAGGGAGAACTTCAACTTGGTGGGAACAACTCCAAGTTCAAAGAGTTAGGATAGGTAAAAGAAAGATCCAAGATTGGTGCAAGATGAAGCAGAAAATGAGAAACAAGTTTCTGCCTTTCAATTATATGCAGTCCTTGTACAAACAACAACATAATTTGAAGTAACATGGCAGTGTGGAAGAGTATATAGAGGCATTTTATTAACTGGTAGCTTGAGTAGACCTGAATAAGAGTGAAGAGTAGATGGTTGCACGGTTCTTAAGTGGTCTTAAACCACCAATTCAAGATGTCATATCTTTGCACCAATTGTAGACTGTCTCTGAAATTTACAATAGAGCCTTGATATTTGAGAAGCAACTTGCAAGAAAAGTTTTTGTGCAGTTCTAGGGTTATGGTGGTAGCAGAAGTACCCAAGTTAGCACTCAAGGAAGGCCAACTACTAACAGTGCACAACCTTTCAAGATTGACAGTGTAGGTTTGCCTTCAACTTCTGGTACAGTAACACCAGTCCCTAAAGCAGCAAAAAACATTACATTTAACTGCTACAAGTGTGAAGAAGCTGAGCACAAGACCACAAATTGCAAGAAATGGGGAGTTAATGCTCAAGGCAAGGGTAAAGCTTTGATGATTGAAGGTTGTGAAGACAAGGAAGATGAAGAATTTCCAATATATGAAGAAGAAGAAGAAATGTGTGAGTGTATTGATAATTGAAGACAATAGAGGAGGGGAATGCATTCAAGAACTTGTATATGATCAATACGTGGAAAAAGAAGTAGATGCTCATATGGAGGAAGTAGAGGATTTATCATTAGTAACAAACGTCTTGCAAGTTTCGAAGAAAGAAAAGGAGAATAACGAGTGGCTTAGAAGAAGTAGTTACGAGAATAAGGTGTCATAAGAAGTTTTTAACAATTTTGAATTGAAGAATCAAGACTAGCCCCAACCACAAAAGCTATCTTGCTTCAAGAAAGGAGGTGAAGTTAGAGATTCTAGAAAGTGCTTAGTGTTCTTAATTAATGACTTTCAAGATTATGTTCTTTGTGATGTGACAACCATGGATGTTTGCCATCTCTTACTTGGGTGTGAAAGATTATGCCCATATCAAACCGTTTTGGGTGGAAGGAGCAACACATCCAGCTTATACAAGAAATGAGATCGTTACACATTGTAGCCAAAGAAAGGGAAAGCTAGTCCTAAACCAGTGGTCAAAATGAAGAAAGTTGGATGCAAGAGCATCTGCATGGCTGCTTACACTTGCAGCCTTGACACAAAGCTACAACAGACCTTAATCTCTAGCATGATGCAGTAGCTTAATACAGCAACTAATGAGAATGCAGATAAATGGAACTACTGGATCATATGCATATCTCCAACAGTTCCAATGTGCATCACTTGCTACCTTGTCATGCACCAGATCATCTTACAACTAGCCGCACTTGAGTACAAGTGTGTTCCAAAGAGGGTCAATCATGATATAGTTCATTTTTAAAGCTAGTCGTTTACTAGTGCTTATGTTGTATGATAAGTAGATCCTTTCACTTGTAACATAAAGTTAGTTAGTTAGTTGATAGATTGTTAGTGATAAGTGCAATGGCCTATTATTTAGTTAGAGATGTTTGTTAGGCTTTGGCCAATCAGCAGCTTGTAACTAATTTTCTAGCCAATTAGCAGCTTGCCTATGTATCTATAAATAAGCAAGGCTGCCCTCATTATTAGAACTTGTTGAATTTGAATCCAAGAAATCTGCCTATGAGGTATTATTCCAAGAGTGTGTCTCTTGAAGAGCTAGTTCATTCATTCTTTTCTCTAAGCAACTTAGCTTTCTAAAACATCTTTCATTTTCACAATTTTTCCTCCATCACACAAAGTCATGGAGTTGCATATGCATGCATGAGCATGCATACGCATCCCTGCCCAAAAACACAAAAGGCAACACATAATCAAAACTACGTCTAACTAACCTAGCATGCTTTCTAACTATCAAAGCAATAAACCTAAACTACACAAAAGATAATCAAAGCAATAAAACAACGATAAAAATGAAAGAAAGGGAAGGAAAATGTAAGAATTAGTACCTCACACAAAAAGCTACAACATTCAAAGTTATAGTGTTTCTTCATACCATATTTGTCATATAAAAGCTCAAGGCTACTCTACAAACAGCCGATGTAGTTGTCATCAAGGCAATGGTGTGCTATTCCAACTAAAATTAGCCAAACTCCCAATAACATTCTTGAAAAAAGAAAATGATAAACAAGCAAGAGAGAGTGTGGATGAGGAAATTAAAATAAAATAAAATAAAGTTTCTTAAACTATTTGAGAATTTTCTTGCTTTCTTTATTAAATTATGTTTTTTTTTCTTATAAAACTATGCCTACATTATATTTATTAGGAATAAAAGAAAACTATGTCTGCTTTATATTTGTTAGGAATAAAAGAAAACTATTCGTAAGAAATCCATAGCATATACTTTTAAAGTAATTTAAATAATCCACTTCCGGAATAAGGATTGATGCAAATGAAAAAGCTAAACCTAAAATATTTTTCAGGACAAACATACTAATGAAGATGCAAATTTTTGGTACATGTCAAACCAATACATTGTAATAAGTAAATATACATACTAACATAGATGCAAATTTTTGGTACATGTATACATTGTAATAAGTAAATATACACATGCATGTGCACACTCCTAATGTAAATAGAAACGTAAAAATAAAAACAAACATGTATAATTATATATACACACAATAAATTCAACAATTGACATTTGGATATAAGTCATTAAGATCCTCAAACTTTTTTGTGGTTGAACTCATAACTTTTTTTGGGGTCGCTTCGCCACTAGATTCTTGTAGTATACTTTTGTTAGTTTTTGGTTTACTTTTGTATATTTCTATGAATATGTTTGTATATTGTTTTCAAGGAGTTGGAAGAATTAGGTTTTATTAAAGCAACTTTTAGTAATTACAATAAAATTTGTTTGCTTTAGCTTAGTATCTTACCATAGTAAACAAAAAAACCACTACAATTATGTTTATATCTATACGTATCCTTGTGTGTGTATGTATAGATAAGGGTATGAAATCCATATAATTGTGAAAATTATAAATATAAAAGTAAACATAAACATAACAATGACAATAAAAAATAAAAAAAACAACCACTAAGTATTATGAGTGAATAGATAATTAGTATTTTTAAGTTTTTCATTGAAATACACATTCAAATTTACTTGAGATGCTTAGTGGATCTCTATCTAACCTATTATTATTTAAAATGGTTGATATTGATGAAATACAAGAAAAAAAAAATCAAAAACACAATTTAATTATAAGATAGCTTATCTTAAACAAACCTTAATTGATCATACACAAATATATTTTCCCAAAAATCTTGTAAACACCATTAAAATTGACAAGGCAGTTAATTGTCATTAATTCGAATTCTGCTACACATAGAAAACTTGCAACAACATGCTAATTTCAATTTTTACTAGGAACCATACTAAAAATGTAACAAATAGATATGTACACAACATGCAAAGTTATAGTGCTTCATTATACTATATCTGCCAAATAGGAATTCATAGCCACTTTAAAAGCTGTTAATGGTAAAAGCTGCGGATACAGTTGGTATCAAGCAAGTAGTGTGCTATTCCAACTAAGATTAGCCAAACTATCGATAACATTCTTGAAAAAAGAAAATGATAAAGTAGTGAGAGAGAGTGTGAATGAGGAAATTAAAAAAAAAAGTTTCTTATTCAATTTGAGAATTTTGATTTCAAAAATAGTTCTTGGTTTTTTTATTAAATTATGTATTTTGTTTTCCTTATAGAACTGTGTCTACATTATATTTATTAGCAATAAAAGAAAATTATTCGTAAGCAATCCATAGCATATACTTTTAGAGTAATTTAAAGAATCCACGTCTAGAATGAGTATTGTTGTAAATGAAAAAGTTGAACCTAAAATATTTGTCAGGTTAAACATGCTAATGAAGATGCAAATTTTTGGTACATGTCAAACCAATACATTTCAATAACTAAATATACATGTGTGTGCATACTCCTAATGTAAATAGAAACACAAAAATAAAAATAAACATGTATAATTATACATACACACAATAAATTCAACAATTGACATTTGGATATGTCATTAAGATCCATAAACTTTTTGTGGTTGAGCTCAGACCTTTTTTTCCTTGTCGTTTTTTAGGGCGGCTTCGTCGCTTGATTCTTGTAATATACTTTTTATTAGTTTTTGTTTTACTTCTGTATGTCTTTATGTTTTTGTTTGTATATTGTTTTCAGGGAGTCGAGAGAATTAGGTTTTATTAGAACAACTTTTAGTAATTGCAATAAAATTTGTTTGCTTTAGCTTAGTATCTTACCATATTAAACAAAGAAACCACTACAATTGTGTGTGTAAGTATAGATAAAGGGTATGAAAACAATACAATTGAGCTTAGTATCTTACCATATTAAACAAAGAAACCACTACAATTGTGTGTGTATGTATAGATAAAGGGTATGAAAACAATACGATTGTGACAATAATTAAAAAAAATATAAAAAGAAAAATAACCATTAAGTATTATGAGTGAATAGATAATTAATATTTTTAAGTTTTTCATTGAAATACACATTCAAATTTACTTGAGGTGCTTAGTGGATCTTTATATAAACTATTATTATTTAAAATGGTTGATATTGATGAAATACGAGAGAGAAAAAAAAAAAAAAACCAAAAACACAATTTAATTAAAACAAGCCTTGATTGTTCATACACAAAAATATTTTCCCAAAAATAATGTAAACACCATTAAAATTGACAAGGCAGTTAATTCTCACCAATATGAATTCTGCTACAGATAGAAGATTTGCAACAACATGCTAATTTCAATTTTTAGTAAGAACCATACTAAAAATGTTACCAATAGATATGTATACAACATGCAAAGTTATAGTGCTTTTTCTTACCATATCTCCCAAACAGGAGCTCAGAGCTACTCTCCAAATTGCCGATGCAGTTGTCATAAAAGCAATGGTGTGCTATTTCGACTAAGATTAGCCGAACTCCCGATAACATTCTTGAAAAAAGAAAATGATAAAGAAGTGAAAGAGAGTGTGGATGAGGGGAAAAAAAAAAGTTACTTAAACAATTTGAGAATTTTGATTTCACAAAATTCTTGTAGTATATTTTTATTAGTTTTTGTTTTAATTCTGTATGTCTCTATGTTTTTGTTTGTATATTTTTTTCAAGGAGTTGGAAGAACTAGGTTTTATTATAGCAACTTTTAGTAATTACAATAAAATTTGTTTGCTTTAACTTATTATCTTACCAATTTATCTTCTAGCTGGCTTGGATTATTTGTTGGAATTGACTTCCATCAATTGGATTTTTAGTTTCCTAAAACAAGTTGGATGTGACTCAAATAATATATTTGAGGGTCCATTAATATGTTGTGGTCAGATCACATATTGAGCCTTGGTACCCCTTATTTTATCAGGATGGTACAGTTTGATGTGAGGTAGTGTATGGTTTTAAGCTTTTTTTTTTTTTTTTTTTTTTTGATAAAATGGTTTTAAGCTTAATCATGAGATACACTACAAAACACGCGGGTCTATGGCCGCGTTTTTTTAGCCGCGTTTATAAAAAACGCTGCTATATCTAATCTATAGAAAAACACAGCTATTCACTTAACCTATAGCTGCGTTTTCAAAACGCGGCTATAAGTAAACCTATAGCCACGTTTATAAGTGGTTTTAGCTGCGCTTTTAAAACGCGGATATAGAGTAAGTCTATAGCCGCATTCATAAATGTGGCTATAGGTCTAGCCAAATATATATATATATATATTTTTAAAGGAGGACCTATAGCCACATTTAAAACGCAGCTATAGACTTAACCTATAACGTGGCTATAGGTCCTCCTTAAAAAAAAAAAATTGTGTTTACAAGTACTGAACCCAATTGTTGGGTGTTTTTTCTTTTTTTTTTAAATGTAAGTCTATAGCCACGTTTTAAACGCGGTTATAGGTTAAGTCTATAGCCGCAATTTAAATGTGGCTATAGGTCCTCCTTTAAAAAAAAAAAATTTGTGTTTACAAATGCTGAACCCATTCGATGGGTGTTTTTTATTTTTTTTATTTTTATTTTTTATGTAAGTCTATAGCCACGTTTAAAACACGGCTATAGACTTAACCTATAGCCGCGTTTGAAATGTGGCTATAGGTCCTCCTTTAAAAAAAAAAAAAAAAAAAAATTGTGTTTACAAGTGCTGAACCCATTCGATTGGTGTTTTTTATTTTTTTTATTTTTATTTTTTATGTAAGTCTATAGCCACGTTTAAAACGCGGCTATAGACTTAACCTATAGCCGCGTTTTAAACGTGGCTATAGGTCCTCCTTAAAAAAAAAAAAAAAAAATTTGTGTTTACAAGTGTTGAACCCATTCGGTGGGTGTTTTTTTTTATTTTTTTTATTTTTTTATGTAAGTCTATAGCCACGTTTAAAATGCGCTCACAGACTTAACCACTCGTATTAATCTCAAAACTCTCTCAATCTCTCTCTTTCTTGCTGATGCTGTATGAATGGGTTTGTGAAAATATGGAGTTTTGTTCATTGTTGTTTGAGTTTTGTTCATTTTTTTCCCCTTTAACTTTCTGTCTCTCTTTGCAGTAGATCTGAAGATTGAGTCTCTCTTTGCTTTAGATTTGAAGATTTTGAATCAATGAAGCTAAAGTGCCTCAAAAAATTATCTCTCTTTGCTTTATTTTTCTTTGACCCATGGCCGAAAATTATTTTCTTTTGTTTGATTGTGTTTTTATTAATTTTTGGTTTGAGCATATGGACTCTTTTTGGTTGTGTTTTTGTTATGGGGATTTTTGTATTTTTGAGCTTGTGCTTTTGTTTTCCTTGAATAGTTTGTGTGTTCAGTTTGGGTTGATTTCGTTGAAGGAGATGTTCTGTTTGTGTTCTTGTACTGTTTTCTTGTATTTTAGAGCATGTTGTGTTTGTATTGTGAGCATGTTGTGGTTGATTAATTTTGAAATTTTCTGGGTTTTTGTTTGAATTTGAATTTGCTGGGTTTGTATTTTTGTTTTGAATTTCTTAATTTATTTAAAATTGAAATTTTAAAGTTTGAAAGTATTAATTTTAAAAATTAAAATTTTAATTTTTTTTTAAAAACTTTTGATTACCGAAAATTAATTTTTGGTAATCAAAGTTGTTTTTTTTTTTTTTTTTTTTTTTAAATTTAAGGGTATATAGCCGCGTTTTTTAAATGCAGCTGTAGATTGAGGACCTATAGCCACGTTTTAAACGCGGCCATTGGTCCGATCCAATAGCCACGTTTTAAACGCGACTATAGGTCCTGGTCTTAGGCCACGTTTTAAATGCGGCCATAGGTCCTGGTTTTAGGCCGCATTTGAAAATTGCGGCCATAGACCCCCTCAGGCCTATAGTCACGAGATTTAGGCCACATTTGAAAACGCGGCCTAAACAAATGCGGCTATAGGCCAAATCATCCTATAGCCACGTTTTTCTGACCTATAGCCGCGTTTTAAAAGCGTGGTTACAAGACCTTTTTTTTTTGTAGTGAGAGATGAATATTCACTATATTTTTAATACTATTATTCATTATATGGAGGAGGGAACACTTTTTTTTTCCTCTCTCATGCAGCAGTCTTCTCCCTTCCCACACCACCAAATCAAACCCACAACCAAAACAAAACCCACTAAAGAAATCAGCCACCACACGAATCAGAGTGGTGCTAGTCATGGCCACCACCATCTTTTAGCCAGTTTGCGAAACAAAGCTTTAACTTTAAGGAATGAGCTGGTCTATGAAACTCTTAAGACGACATACGTATTCTCTCTGAGGAACTCAGTCCGAGTAGCCAAGTCAATACCAACACTATACCACCCATAAAGCGGAGCTAGCCATGACCACCACCATCTTTTAGCCAGTTTGTGAAACAAAGCTTTAACTTTGGTGAATGAGCTGGTCTATGAAACTCCTAAGAGGTTGTACCCATTCTCTCCGAGGAACTCAGTTTGAGTAGCCGAGTTAATACTAACACCAAACCACCCATGGTCATGTTTTCCTTTCTCAAGACCATTGCTGTGTTTAAGTGTGAGAGAGAACGAAATGTCGAAAAATAAATAATAAATAATGATTTGCAATCCCAAAAAACAAAAGATGGGGACTAATGCTTTATTGTTGCCTCCCACAGGTGAAGGTGTTGATGAGATGTAGGGGATAGTTTCTTCCACATCGTCAATTATTTTGAAATGTTTTTATTTCCATGTACACAATTCGTAATTAAACCCATTAGAGTCTATTTGGATATCATTTATTGTTGAAAATTGAAAATATTGTAGCAAAATAATTTTTAAATATGTACATAGTGTCATGAGACCCAAGTTTGAAGTTATATTTATTGAAAAAGATACTTATGGGTCCTGTGAACAGTACACGGGACCCACCCAAGAAAATGCAAACACAGATAGCAATGCAAAAACGCATTGCTATCCAAACCCACTCTAGATTTTAAAAGAAAATGGTAATAGAATATTTTATTTGTCACAGACCTAATGTGTAAAGGCTTAATTGTTCAAATGGAAAGCCCAAGAACCAAACTGACACTCATGTCATTGTCCTAGGGTAATAAATCCCCAAAAAGATATAAACTATCAAACGTTATACTTTATTCCATTCCAGAACTTCTACAAAGTTTCTTGGGCAAAATTTACTCAATAGCATTTTTTCAAAAAAATATTAGATAAATAGCCTGTGGATGAAAGTATTTAGTAAGTTGGACTATTTTTCGAAACTCGAGTTCCAACCCAAAATCGAGTTTCTCAAACTCGATTTACACCTTACATGATTTTTTTTTTTTTTTTTAAAGTGAAACTTGAGTTTAGTAAACTCGAGTTCCATTTAAAAAAAATAACGGAACTCGCGTTTGCTTCCCTCGAGTTCCATCTGGTTTGTTTTTTTTTAAAACATGGAACTCAAGTTTACTAAACTCGAGTTCAAACAACAGTCCAACTTACTAAATACTTTCAGCCGCATGCTATTCACCAAATTTTGCCAAGTTTCTTGTTATTGCAAGTTGAATGAACTTAAGGCACTTAGGGTATGTTTGGATACAGCTTATTTTGCTGAAAACTAAAAATACTGTAACAAAATAACTTTTAAATGTGTGAATAGTGCCGTAGAACCCATTTTTATTTATTTTTTTGAGTAAAGTGGTTGTGGGTTGCGTGAACAATGCATAATATCTCATGAACAGTGTAATCCGCATGCATCAAAAAGAAAAAAGAAAAAAAAGAAGAAGGAAACGCCAGACACAAAAGCTGGCTTTTCATCCAGATTCAAACATATACTTAGTGACCAAGTTCACGTTGCATTCAACCGCTTTATCGAAGATTTAAACCAAAACCCACTAGAAACACATTACATAAAACATAAAAGCCCCTATACTTTCTTGAATTCAAATTGATCAACTTCCAAATCAGAAACTCAAACCCACAACCTCAATAAAATCAGCATAAGTGCTTATCATGGAATCCCACTGCAATATATGAAAAAACATTTCTGTGTATGCAGACTCATCAGCTAGAATTACGTTCAATATAATAAATTTTTTACTTGATCTCCTCAAGCTTAGTATGTGTTTGGATTTGGCGTTTTGCCTTTTTTTTTTTTTTTTTTTTTTTTTGCAGGCGTTTCAACTTTTACTCGACAAAGTGCACTGTTAAGCACTGTTTATGTACTGTTCACGTACCACGCACTGTTCACGAGACCTACAACCACTTTATTCAGAAAAAAATATTAAAAATGGGTCCCACGATACTATTAACACATTTAAAAATTATTTTACAACAATGTTTTCAGTTTTCAGCAAAATAAACTGTATCCAAACGGATCCTCAATGTAAATAAGATTTCTTCAAGAAGAATCATCTTTTTTGTGACCTTTTATCATCTGGCACCAACAAATAGTAGCAATAACATACCAACTTATCAGTACTCCCATTTAGTGATGCCCCTCAACTCAACACATGGAAACACAATATCTCGTGAAGAACATGAAAAACAATGCATAGATTTTAAATATGCACAAACAAGAGAATATTGAAATCCATTGGTTAAGTATTTAGGGAAAGAAGAATCATCTTTTTTGTGACCTTTTATCATCTGGCACCAACAAATAGTAGCAATAAGCCAATAACATACCAACTTATCAACACTCCCATTTAGTGATGCCCCTCAACTCAACACATGGAAACACAATATCTCGTGAAGAACATGAAAAAAAATACATAGATTTTAAATATGCACAAACAAGAGAATATTGAAATCCATTGGTTTAAGTATTTAGGGAAAGAATAAGATCACTTAAATCTTAAATTATTGAGTTAAGCCAAAAGACCATTGAATGTATTTGCGTTTTACACCAACTTATCAGCTAATATTCTTTCTTATCATCAAAATTTGTTGCTGTACAGGTTGATACATGCAATCCTCAAATTAAAAGGCTCACATCTTTTGCTAAGACCCACTTGAAATAAATAAATCACCCTCTATAGATCATGAAGGAGAAAAAGTGAGACAAGTTCAAGAACTAATGACCAAACAAGCTCACCTACCTAAGGCTACCACCTGCAAAGCCAAGTGTAAATATAGTTGCAGAATGCAGCACATTCATGTGCTCTATATTGCAAAGATGATTTACTAGTAGCAAGTCACTAGACTAAAAACCAAGTGAAACAGCAGCTGTTATATTGCCGGACAAAGCATGTTATGTATTAAGCCAACACCGTACAAGGACACAGAACAACCAGCAGCTAGTGCTTGAAATTCTTGTTAGCTTAACTATTAGCTAAGTACTAGAAGTTTTCTAGATTTCCATAAATTAGCAGTCAGTTACTCAGAATAAAAGTAGTTCGCAACTTAACAGAGCAGAAGGGTGTCTGCCTCTAGCTGTCAGCTGCAATACTTTGTACCATCCCAGTAACTTGTGAGTTTTCTTAGTTGTTTTTCATTGGACTATGTGGATACTTCCTCGGCAAGTAATCTTGGCTATAAAAGGATATAATTTGTATTCTATTGGAGGTGATGACATGAATTGAAGTTGACTTTGTTTGAGTTTTACTTGGTTTCCCCCTCTATCTCTTCCTTTCTAGTCTTTTCTATATTTTTGTTTGATAAATAAGAGTAATAGTATTGATAAAAAATAGCCGTATGGTATTTTTCTCTATTTTCTCTTATTTTCTTGATTTTTCAGAAGCTTTTTCTCCCTTTGTTTCTGATAGTCTCACTAGTTATTTCCGTTCCCCCCACTGAAATTCTCAATCTCCCCATCTCATTATCTCTCATAATTTGATTTCCAACCAAATCTGGCTATTCCCCACCTCTACGTAGCCACTCCAAGCTTCAATTCCTCTTTACTATATTTTCCCAACTTAATTCTCACCACCTTCCTAGCATTACAGCCCATTAGTTACAAGAACTACCCAGCTGTCCTGCCTGAACAAGGACAAATTCAAATGACAAGAATATTTTTTCTTAAAATAAGAAAAAAAGAAAAAATATCAAGACTACTCAAGAGCATTTTTCATTGAGGAGCAACAGAATCAAATCAACTTTAGTAAATGCACTGCAAATGCGTTGCCCATATAATTATATAACCTCTAATAATGCAGCTAATAAAACTCAAAATCCAACCTCCAATTACAAAAATAGAGATTCAAAAATGATTATGAAGAAAGAAAATATACACACACATATATTGAAGAGAAAATCAACAATCCCAAGGGGTCAATCAAGTAGTTGAAGGAGAATTAAGATCAAACGTAAAGAAAATCTAAAACATGGTGGTTTTCGTCGGGGACGTTGTGCTTTTAAATTTGAGAATATGTGGTTGAAAGCTGAGGGTTTTGTTGAGAGAGTTCAGCAATGGTGGAATGGGTACAGTTTTGTTGGGTCTCCAAGGTTCATTTTAGCCCAAAAACTAAAGGCTCTTAAAGGTGATCTTAAGAAGGGGAATAGGGAGGAGTTTAGTGATTTGGCTTTTAGAAAAAAAAGTTTGTTGTCTGAATTGTTGGGGCTGAATGCTATTTCAGAGGTGCGGGATCTTTCGAATGAGGAACAGTCTCCCCGTATATAGATTAGAGGGGATATTGAATATTTAGCTTCCTTGGAGGAGATTTTTTGGAGACAAAAATCTCGTGTCTTGTTTGTGAAGGAGGGGGACAACAATACTCGCTTCTTTCACAGATTAGCAAATTCCCATAGAAGAGCTAATCAAATTAACAATATTGAAGTGGATGGGGTTGTATATGAGGATGAGATGGAGGTGCGTTCTCAGGTGGTTCATTTCTACCAGGTTTTGTACCAAGAGATTGAGATGCGGCGCCCATCTATGGATGGGTTGGATTTTTCTTGTATAGAGGAAGATGATAGGCTGTCATTAGAGAGGGTGTTCTCTAAGGAGGAAGTCATCCAGGTTTTGAAGGAAATAGAAGGGGACAAAGCACCTGGTCCGGATGGTTTCACTATGGCTTTTTTTCTATAAATGTTGGAGTGTTGTGGAAAAAGATGTCATGGCTTTTTTTGAACATTTTCATCGATATTCTGTGTTTGAAAGGACTATGAATGCCTCTTTTCTTTCTTTAATTCCTAAGAAGAATAATGCTCTTAATATTAAAGATTTTAGGCATATTAGTTTGGTGAGCAATATGTATAAACTTTTATCTAAGGTTTTGGCTAATAGATTGAGGGCGGTATTGGACAATCTCATCTCTAAGTCTCAAAATTCCTTTAAGGTGGGAGGCAAATTTTGGATTCAAGGCTCATTGCCAATTAATGCCTAGATAGCAGGTTGAAGAGTCGTGTACCGGGTGTGGTTTGCAAGCTTGACATTGAAAAAGCCAACCATCATGTTAATTAGGATGCTTTGTTCTACCTTTTGGATAGGATGGGTTTTGGAGTGAAATGGAGTGGGTGGATAAAGGCTTGTGTGACTTCAGTCAGATTTTCAATTCTAGTGAATGGTTCCCCTGAAGGTTTCTTTGGAAGCTCTTGAGGTTTGAGACAAGGTGATCCTTTATCCCCTCTCCTCTTCCTTTTGATTATGGAGGTCATAAGCAAGATTCTGAGAAAAACTAAGGAATGTGGTCTGATTCATGGTTTTCATGTGGGACTGGTGAACTCTGTTGGTGTGCGCATTTCTTATTTGTTGTTTGTGGACGACACTATTTTATTTTGTGATGCTTCTAGGGATCTGTTGCTGTCTATAAGGTTGGCCTTATTGTGTTTTCAAGCTTTTACAGGTTTGAAGGTTAATACAGGGAAAAGTGAGATTGTCCCTATTGGGGAGGTAAATAATCTGAATGCTTTGGCTAATATCTTTAGTTGCAAGGTGGGCCCTATGAAATACTTGGGGGTGCCACTTGGTACATCGTTCAAGACAGCTTCTATTTGAAATCCCATTTTGGAGAAGATGGAAAAGAAATTATCAGGATGGAAACACCTTTATTTATCCAAGGGTGGTAGGCTCTCTTTATTGAAGAGCACACTTTCTAGCCTTCCTACTTATTTTTTATCGTTATTTACTATTCCTATAACTATGGCTGCTAGGCTGGAAAGAATCCAAAGAAACTTTTTATGGGGATTGTCTAAAGGGAGCTTCAAATACCCTTTGGTGGCATGGTATAAGGTTTGCTCACCTATTGAAATGGAAGGTTTGGGGATAAGAAATGTGGTGTCCTTTAATCAAGCTTTATTAGGGACGTGGTTGTGGAGATACAGGCATGAAGTTACTCAACTTTGGCAAAGGGTTATATCCACTAAATATGGGGAGGGTCAAGGGGGTTGGAGTACTAAAATTTGTAAGAGAACTCATGGGTATGGCTTGTGGTGAAGTATTAATGAAGGGTGGAAAAGCTTTTCTAAGCATTTTTCCTTTGTTGTGGGTGATGGTACCTGGATTTGTTTCTGGCATGATAGAAGGGTTGGGGTTGATCCTCTTAAAATCCTCTACCCTAAGTTATATGTGATTTCAGTGGATAAAGAAGCTTGTATTTCTGATGTTGTGAGTCATCAAGAGGGGGATGATGTTAGATTTTGGAACCTGAGATTTTATAAGGATTTCAAAGACTGTGAGTCATCAAAGACTGATATTGAATCCAAATTTTTTCAACTGGTGGTAGAGGAGGGGGGACAGTATTTTTCCTTAAGGATTTTTGAGTGGAGTAGGTACTTCATGAAGTCGGTCTTCATGGGTAAAAATGCGGCACAATGGCTGATGAAGAGTATAGAACAGATTGTTGTGGGGTTTAGTCCAAAGTATTTTTATATGTTTAGGGATGGTGATGTAGCATACACCCTCCAACGGAGCTCCAACTCTTTTGGGTTGTTCCTACTTTTGACTGAACTTAAAGTTGGAGGGTCTAGGAGGTCCATTATCATTCCAGTAGGCAGAGAAAAGAATGGATGGAGGGTTTTTGGGTTAGAGCTAAGGAAGTTGTTGGAACCTGATAACTATGTGAATGGGGGGGCTGGGCATTTGAAATTTGTGGCTCAGTTTCATAAGGATAACTCAGGGGTTCAACCTTTTAAATCTTATGCCGATATGGTGAGTGGGCATCAGATGCAGGTCAGGGACAGAATTCAGCCATATCTGTTAAGTGCCCATGGTAAAAGGAACTTGCATTTAAGGGATAATAAGGGGGAGAAGCAGAACCCAGTACTTAAACAAAGATTGCTGTGCGAAATGCCGGTGAGCTTTCTGGTTCCAATGGGCTCTTGGTGCAGTACAGAGGTATTTAATTTTGAAAAGACAAATCCGGTAGAAAATAAAAGGAGATCCCTGTTGATTTTCAAATCAAATTGGTTTGATCATGTTTCTGGTAATAAAAGAGAACTGAGGAATTCTGACTGGACAGGAATAGGCTTGACTGTAGAGGTGAATGGAGAAGGAAAAAGGCGTGTGGCATGGAAGAAAGGAGGTCTGAGGAGATCTATATGGGTCTCTAGGGGTCAGAGGCAGCACGTGGTGGGTCTTAGTGGGTCAAGGGTTCACACACTTCCTATGGTGGAGTCAGACCAACAAGTGGGCCTTCCAATGATCCCCTTTCCAGAACCCACCAGCCCAAGCAGGTTGGTAGTGGGTGTTAGCCCAAATGAGGGTGACAAGAGACCTTTAATTCAGGAAGCCCACTCACCAGGTCCAAAGCATCTCATAAAGCTTTGGTTGCTCAGGACGACACAAGTGCTATTGGATATCATGTTGAGGTGTCACCGGCGCCATCGGAGAAGGCTGGTACTGCGCGACAACTAGCATCGATGACAGTGATGTACTCGGTGGGTCCAACTGAGATGAACTGGTTTCTTGCGAAGGCATCGATGAAGTTCCGATGTCCTATGTCCGATGGGTTTCATGGTGGGGACTCATCGGCGACACCGGCAACATTGGGTAGGGTCGATATTGATCTTTTCAAGACCACGAGGACAGTTTTGACGTCTATTCCTCTAACCGAGCCTTAGGGTTGCCCTACGGAGACTTCGATGGAGGCTGTTTCTGATGGGTCTTGCGTCGATGAGCCTCCGATCACAATGGGTAAGGCAGATACAGAGGGTGAAAGGGCCTTAAAAGGTCTCGTGTTATCCAATTATGTTCTGAGTTCACCGAGAGTTGGGATTGAGGATTTGGGTGGAGATGAAAGTGGTCGGGTTGAGGGTGCTAGTGATATTCAGGGGTTAGACACCTCCCAACAAGCTAACCAGTCGGAGTTGGCACTGACTGAGGGCCTGGGTGATGTGGTTAGTTCTTCCCCCTTGATAACTATTAATCCTCTGGGGTTGGTTGTGACCGCTGAATTGAATAGTAATTCTGAGGTGATGAGGTTTGATAACACATCGAATGTCTCTAATTGGGTGAAACAAAGACTTCTCGGTTTCAGTAAGATGATGGGGCTCCCTTTGTGTCGGCATAAGAAGAGGTGTACTATGCTATTACAAAGACCTAAGACAGAGTTTGAGGCAGCCAATCTGGTTACAAGAAAGATGCTGCCCAATGAAAAGCTGTCTCTAAGGATAAAGGGAAAGGGAGTTGAGGAATTTGATTTCCTCGATTAATTATGATGGAAGATAGTTTTCTTTGACTGCATTTCTGAGGTTGTAGTAGGGAGTTACAGTTTCAATGAAGTTAAAAATGGTGTCATGGAATGTTCGAGGATTGAATGATCCGCAGAAACGTTTGATAGTTAGAAATTTATTACAGGAATGGAATTGTGATGTAGTTTGCCTTCAAGAAACTAAGCTTGCGGGCATGGATAGATAGTTGATTGGCAGCTTGTGGAGTTGTCCCTATGTAGACTGGGTAGCGTTGGATGCGAATCAGACAGCTGGTGGGGTTTTGATGATGTGGGATAGGAGGGCTTTAGAAAAGCTGGAGGTTATGGTATGTCAATTTTCCGTATCAATTCGGTGGCAGGGTTTGGGGGATGGTTTTATTTGGGCATGTTCCAGGGTTTATGGCCCGAATGATAATAACTTGAGGGGGCAGATGTGGGATGAGCTAATTGAAATTCAGCAACTTTGGGAAGTTTCTTGGTGTTACATAGGGGATTTCAACATTGTTCATTTCCCAAGCGAACGGTTGAGGGGATCATGTCTTACTTCGGCTATGGAGAATTTTTCTGAGTTCATTGAGGAGCTTAGCTTGATAGATTTTCCATTGGAAGAAGGGAGTTATACATGGTCGAGTGGTTCGGATCAGGGCTTTGGTTTCTTATGATTGTGAGGATTACTTTCCGAATGTGACCCAATGGGTTTTATCTCGCCCTATTTCAGACCACTTCCCCATTTTAGTGGAGGTAGGAGGGATATTAAGGGGGGAAAGTCCTTTTAGATTCGAGAACATGTGGCTTAAGACGGATGGGTTCAAGGATAGGGTTCACTCTTGGTGGAATTGATATTCCTTCTCAGGTACCCCCAGTTTTGTTCTTGCCAAGAAGCTGAAGGCATTGAAGGAAGATCTAATTCAGTGGAATCGGAGTGAGTTTGGAAATGTAGAGCGTCAGAGAAAAGAATTGTTGGAGGCTTTAAAATTATGGGATGTTAAGGAAGGGGAGTTTGGCCTTTCTGAAGTGGAGTTAGGTGAGAGGGTTTTGTTGAGATCTCAAATACAAAACCTTATCTCATTGGAAGAAGTCTCGTGGAGACAAAAATCGAGAATGCTTTGCATTAAGGAAGGAGATAACAATACCAAATTTTTCCACAAGGTGGCCAATTCTCGGAGAAGATATAATCATATTAGTATGTTGGAGGTGAATGGGGTTATTTATGAGGACGAATCCAAGATGGCAAACAGAGCTGTACAGTTTTATAAAATCTTGTACAAGTAGACAGAGGAGTGGAGGCCTTTTGTGGAAGGCTTGGAGTTTGATCAGATAGAGGGGTTGGAGAGAGACTGGCTCTAACGAAGGTTTGAACAGGAGGAGGTTCTTCGAGTGGTCAAGGAGTTGGAAGGAGATAAAGCTCCAGGTCCTGATGGTTTCTCTTTACCTTTCTATCACCATTCTTGGAGAGTTGTGGAAAGAGATGTCTTAGTTGTGTTTGAAGAGTTTTATCAACATAGTAAGTTTGAAAAATCCCTTAATGCAACCTTCATAGCCTTAATTCCTAAGAAGAATGGTGCCTCCAATATTCGAGATTTTAGACCTATTAGTTTGGTGGGGAGTGTTTACAAGATTCTGACTAAGGTATTGGCTAACCGCCTGAAAGAGGTTTTGGATCAACTGATATCTGAGTCTCAGAACAGTTTTGTGGGTGGTAGACAAATACTTGACTCAGTTCTTATTGCTAATGAGTGTGTTGATAGTAGGGTGAAGAGTAAGATTTCGGGGTTAATTGTAAATTAGATATTGAGAAAGCCTACGATAATGTGAACTGGGAGGCTCTCCTTGATTTGTTAAAGAGAATGGGATTTGGGTGAGGTGGTGTAGGTGGATCTGCACATGCATATCTACAGTCCAATTCTGTGTCTTGTTTAATAGGTCTCCTGCTGATTTTTTTGGGAGTTCGAGGGGTTTGAGACAAGGGGACCCGCTATCTCCCATGTTGTTTCTAGTTATGATGGAGGTCTTCAGTAAGATGATAAAAAGAGCTGAAGGGGCTGGTTTGCTTCATGGGTTTAGGGCTGCTGGTAGACAGGTTGGAAGGGTAGAGGTTTCACATCTTTTGTTTGCAGATGATACGATTCTGTTTTACGATACAGATGAGGAGCAGATTCTACATATTCGGATGCTTCTTCTTTGTTTCTAGGCAATGACAGGTTTAAAGGTTAATGTATTAAAGAGTGAGATGGTTCCCATTGGAGAGGTCCCTAATGTCTTTGTCTTGGCAGAGATTTTGCAATGCAGGGTTGGGTCTTTGCCTATGACCTATCTTGGTATGCCATTGGGGGTGTCCCATAAGTCTCCCACTATTTGGAATCCTATCTTAGAGAAATTTGAACGTAAGTTAACCGGTTGGAAGACGATGTATTTGTCTAAAGGCGGAAGACTAACATTGCTTAAAAGCACTTTATCTAGTCTTCCCACTTATTATTTATCTCTTTTTACCATCCCTACGCATGTGGCCAATAAAATTGAGAGGTTGCAAAGGGATTTCTTGTGGGGGGACTCCAAGACTCATTTGGTGGGTTGGGACAAGGTGCATAGGGTTGGGACAAGGTGTATGCACCTTTGAAAAATGGTGGGTTAGGAGTAAGGAAATTAACTACTTTTAATAAAGCCTTATTAGGGAAGTGGCTATGGCGGTTTGGGATTGAGGAGACAAGGCTTTGGAGAAGGGTTGTAGCTCTAAAGTTTGGGGAAGAATGGGGGGATGGTCATCCAAGCTAGGTAGAAGGGTACATTGGTGTGGCTTGTGGAAAAGTATCCGCATGGGTTGGGAGGACTTTAGCAAAAATATTCGCTTTGAGGTGGGGGTGGGGAGATAGAGTTAAGCTTTGGACAGATCATTGATGTGGGGATTCTTCACTTCAATTGACTTTCTCAAGTATGTATGGGATTGCATCCAAGAAAGAGGCATCGGTGGCCTTTTCTCTTGAACGGTTGGGGATAAAGGAACGGAGAAGCTGAGGTGTTCATTTTATTCGAAGACCTAATGATTGGGAAATGGGTGGGTGGATGAATTTCTCCGTACTTTGGACTCAAATCTTCCTCCCTCTGTGAATGGAGATCGTATGCGATGGAAGTTGATAAAAAATGGGGATTTTGATATCCGATCATTTTACAATTAGTTGAGAAGTCCATTGCCCATTATTTTTCCTTGGAAAGGCGTTTGGAAGGTTAAGGTCTCTCGGCGTGTTTCCTTCTTTATGTGGACTGTTGTATGGGATAGAATCCTTACAGGTGACAATTTGAGGGGTAGAAAGATGGATTTTGTTGACTGGTGCATCATGTGCCGATGTAATGGGGAGATAGTGAATCATTTGTTACTTCACTGTGGTAAGGCTAATCAGTTGTGAAGTTTGATGTTTAGATCTTTTAGGATCTATTGGGTCTTGCCAAGATTGGTTGCGGGTACTCTTTTTGGTTGGTGGAATTGGCTTGGAAAGCATTCGTCTAGCATTTGGAATTTAGCTCCTTTATGCTTAATGTGATGTCTTTGGAGGGAGCGAAACAGGAGGACATTTGAGGACATGGATAGTTCGGATGACCAGCTATTGGCTTCCTTTAATGGCTCTCTATGTGACTGGTCTAGGGCTTGGGAACTCACCTCTAGTGATTCTCTCCCTAGTTTTCTTAGCTCTCTCCGGTGTCTTTAGTATCTTTTTTTTTCTTTCTTCTCTTTCTTTTCCATTTGTATTTTTCTCTCTGCCTTATGTATTTTTTGCATTAGATAGTGTTCTTGAATATATATCATTATTACTTATCAAAAAAAAAAAAAAAAAAAAAAGATTGGAAGCTTGCTGCTTCTTTTTCTCTTCTTGTTTTTATTCAAGCTCATCTTCCACGTGGAGTAGGCAGTGATTCTTTGTGTTGGAGTCTCAATGGAAATAGTAAGTTTGATACCCATTCCTTTTACAATGAGTTAAGGACGACTCCCAACCCTATCTTCCCTTGGAAGGGCATTTGGAAAGCAAAGGTTCCTCAAATAGTGGCCTTTTTTCTATGGACAGTAGCTCAAGATTGCATTCTTACATTGGATAATCTCATGCTTAGAGGTCGCCCTTTGACAAATCGGTGTTGTATGTGCCGGTGTAGTGGGGAATCTATGGATCATCTCCTTATTCACTGTCATGTGGCGAATTCTTTATGGGTTTTTATGCTTCAGACGTTATTCAGTGGGTCTTACCTAGCTCTTTGGCGGAATTATTATTTTGTTGGAAACATTGGCTTGGGAAACATGATTCAGATATTTGGAATTTAATTCTAGGATGTTTGATGTGGACTGTATGGATGGAGCATAATTGTCGGTCCTTTGAAAATTCTGAGAAGTCTTTGGTTGAGTTAATAGGCTTGCACCAGAGAAGTCTTTTTGATTGGTCTCGGTGCTGAGGTTTTACCGAATGTTCTTCTATTGTTCAGTTTTTTTTTTCTCCTCTTAGTTTAGTCTCTTGATTGTTTTCTGTGGTGTTCTGTTTTGTGTTTTGCTGTGTTCATGCTCGTGAACACATTGTGTGTTTCTTTTTCCATTTACATCAATAATAATTCTTATATTACCTATAAAAATAAAATCTAAAACACAACAGCTAAAAGTTATGATAAATATCTATATTCAATATAAATTTTTAAGTCATAGTAACGAGAAAATTTCCAATATTAGATTGTTGAGAACACCAAAAAATATCTTGATCTCAACCCAATGTCACTTCAACAAATGGTTTTTGTTACTCATAAATATCTTAATCTAATAATTAAACCTTTAAATTTTAGGAAAAGGATATTAAAATCAAGAGATAAAGAGATATTATTTCCTTCAGTCCCCATGAAACATTGTAGCCTATGCAAATATACCAGCATTAAATTTTTTAAACATAGGGGTAACAGTGACATAAAACCACATATAAGTAACAACCTTGATATATTTTATATTGAACACATAAGGAAGCTCATGTTTTAAAGCATGCAACCATTCGACTTATACAATTGCCCAATAACAAACAGTGTTGAGCACTGCACAAGTTTACTAAAGCTTGACAAATGCAGCTTGAAGTACAAACAATGCAAGCACCTGTTTTCATTTACAAAGTGAATATTTAAACCCTTTAACACATAATGAACAGACAGAGAACAGTAAGGGAAAGGAAAGTTAACATATTTGTGCTCCAAAAAAAGAGAACCAAATTGATCTGGAAAAGCCAACTTTGCCACAACATACAAACCTTAAAAAATGTCCAAGCACCAAAAATACATAAAATGAATTGAACAAGGGATAATATCATGTTTAAAGGAACAGTAAATTAAAATATTTAAAAGCAAATCCTAAGAAGCCAAGCCAAGTTTGCTGCAACAAACCCTTAAAAAGTAGCCAGCTAAATGCTAGGAGTGCAATAGTAATTAAAATCACACACATGCAACCTAAAATACACAATGAAAGCATCAACTTTCATTTAGAAAGTGAATTTAAAATTTTAAACTCATAATTAACTATCTGACAAAATGGAATAGCAAGTTTGAATAATTGTGCAACTAAGGGAATCCAACTGTGCTGCAAGAAAGGCTTTAACTAACAGCCTACAGAAAAACATATAAAAATAAACTCAACAATGAACAGAATCATGTTAGATTGAACACTGTGTTGAATTTGAAAGACTCATTAGCAAAAAGTAAAATCAACAAGAGAATCAAATCAATCCAAAAAGCACCTTCAACAAGAATCTATAAAATAAATCAAACAAGGAATTGTATAGTATCACATTCAAAGGCACAGTATATTGAAAGAAACTTACAAGAAAAAGTGAAGTAAAAAAGAACAACAAATGAGTGAATTCAAGAGTTCACCACAAACTCTGTTTCTCGAGTACAAGAAAGTTCAAATTAAAATTCCCCATCATGTAGACACATCCAGTTCAAAATTATCAAACATTGTCCTCACAAAATCAAAAAACAGACAAACAAGCTAATAAAGAAGTTATGCTTAGACAAGAATGGCATCTGTCCAATCACTTCCATATAAGGAAGACTTGCAAAAAACCAAGCATATTCCAACTCACGCCAATCATTACAGAATAAAGCAAAAACCTGTTTTATTCTTCTCTTGGCAACCAACTTAAAATCACAATCCCTGTTAATCTAACTGCACCACAACAATGGGAAGCATTACCACATTCAAATTAGACATAAGCTTGCCAAAACAGAATGACTAAAACAAGACAACAGAACAAAGGAAAAAGAACAGGAATGAAAGTTGATTTTCAGCATGCATTTTTGGAAAGTAACAATTCTATGTAATCCTCTTGGAAACGAAACCTAAGAATAGAAAACACAGTGCAAGTATTAAAAAGAACTAATACAAGCGAAAACTGTCCTTTTAAAGGTTGGATTGAAAGAAAGAATAACAAAAGCAGAAGAGAGAGAGAGAGAGAGAGCTCCTCGCCAAATCAAACTCTAACACTTACCCTGCCAAGCATCCAAAAGAAAATTCCAGCAGCTGTTTTAACATGCACCCGGAGTTGCAAAATTGAACAGAAAAAATCTTCTATAAAAGGTAAATCAAACACTTCCCTAGCATTTAGAACAAAATGCGTAAAGCAAAAAATTCATCTCTTATATGGCAGCCAAATGACAAAATTGACGATTTTATATTCTGAAAAGTTGTGAAAGTAAGTAAATGGCAGAAGAAAAAGCAACCTAGAAAATCAATCCAGGTAATGCTGGAATTAATTAAAACTGAACATATGGAGCCAGAAATACACACAATCCAAGCACTAATTAGTGTTTACAAAGCAAATTTTAAACACATAATTACCACCCATCTAGAAATAGGAGATTGTGCTACTATAGGAGAAAACCAAATTATTGTAAAAAAGCCTTCTTTGCTGCAATAGATGCCATATAAGAGCCACCAAGGACGAGAACCTGTAAAATAAATTGAAGGAATAGTATGGCCAAAATGTCACAATAGCATTGTTTACTGAAATATTTATCAATTTACCACTATTTCAAAAATACGTAGGGATCTACCAGTTTTTGGGCACTCGAGTTTGAGAAAATCGAGTTTTCCATGGTGCTTGAGTTCCATGAACTCAAGTTTCATAAAAAAAAATTCCGGCAATTTTGTAGGCAATTTTTTCAAAAAACTCGAGTTTATGGAACTCGAGTTTCACAAACACGAGTTTCAAAACAGTGGTAGATTGATATATATTTTGGTAAACAGTAATATTTGGCAATTTTCACCCAAAAACAATGTCAAACAAAGTGGGAACATCATATCCACCTAATCACAGAATTATGACCAAAATGTTGAAAACAAGAAAAGTAACATGAAAAACAAAGACCCAGTACTACTTATCCAAAAAAAAATCCAAGACCTAGTACTATGACAACTAGAGTAGCAAGAAAAAATAAAGGAAGGAAAGGAAATCTGGCGTTGTTGAGCAAGAAATTGGAGTTAGACATTTCTAGTAGGACCAAACGCAGATGGGTAATTGGGAAATTAAAAATCGAATCAAAAAGACATGAACCCAAAAGGAGCAACTGCAGATGCAGATGGGTACTTGCGAAAGGAGGAGGAAAGACCTGAACCTAAAAATTGAATCCTATGGGTATTTCTTAGATGCAGATGGTGACGGATAGGGAGAGTAGGTTTTCCGGTGAGAAATGGGAGACTTGGTGCTGCCTGGACTCTTTCCGGTGAGAGTGGGATTTGTGGTTGAGTCAGCTTCGCCTGAGTTTGGCATGGTGGCCATGGTGGTGAAGTAGCGGATTTGGGGTCTTGGGAGATTGATAAAGAAGAGGGAGAGTGAGACTGAGAACAAGATGAGTTTATCACTTAAGCAGAACTCATTGTTATAGAACTCGGATTTTATTTTTCAAGGAAATCGAGTTTTCTAAACTCAAGTTCCACATGGAATTTTTCAATTCAAAAATCTAGCTCAGCGTGTGCCACAATGACAGATTTTAATGGAACTCGAGTTACACAGCAAACTCGAGTTTAAGGAACTCAAGTTCCAATATAGTATCTCTATATAGTTCACAAACAGTGGTAGATCCCTATATTTTTTTCCAAATAGTGGTATTTGGCCATTTTGGCCGTGTTTTTGAGTTCCAATGTGTTATTTTGTTCCCAAGATGCATTTCTATGTTTTGATGCATCTTTGTGTTCTAATTTATTTTTACGGTATTCGAGCTTGAAGAGCTCGAGTTATATCAACAAGAAACTCGAGCTCCTTGAGCTTGAGTTCCTAATCCAACTCAGCCTGCCACGGTGGCAATTTTTAATGGAACTTGAGTTACATAGCAAACTCGAGTTCCAAAATAGTGGTATATCCCTATATTTTTTGCCAAATAGTGGTATTTGGCCATTTTGGCCCCATGTTTAGATCATAATCCATGTCAATCTAACAAAACAACAAGACAAAGGCAAAAGAATTGGAATGAAAGTTTCAAACACCCACGACGAAAAATTGTAACTCATAATTCTCAAGGAAATGAAGCCTTTGAAGAGCAAAGACAGCGCAAGTAAAGGAAAGAAATAAAATAAGGAGAAATTGTCTTTATAATGTTTAAGTTAGGATTGCAGTAGAAAATAACAAAAACAGGGAGGAGAGAGAAAGAGTGGAGATAGAGAGACAAACAGACCCATATGTTGAAAAGCTATCTTCCTTCTTGAACAGGTAAGTCATTGAAGAGCATCTTGAAAAGCTATCTTCAATATGTTGATAAAAAAGTTTCCTTGCTACTGGTCACCCAAAGCTGGTCCCACCATCCTTCCAACTGTTTTATTGGTTGACATATTCTCACCTAGTGACTGTATATATGGATCTAAACCAACCAACATATTGACTCAACTATCTGATAGAAAATCCAGGAATCAATTTTCTTTAATAGGATTTTAAAGATACCAGTCTCCTATCTATCGACAACAAACTGCATTCATCTTAGAATCAATAACTCACCTCATATATCACAATTAATGATTCCGCAACACATTCTTGCCAAAACAGAACAAAGAGGGGGAAAATAAATACAATGTACATATACATATCTAGTAAAGGGTTTGATCTTCTCAATAACAGCAGTAAAATGATTCAAAAGAGGTGCATCATTCCCTTCCATTTCAGGAGCATGTCCCTAAACAGCAAGCACATCTACCAATAACCATGACAGATTGAACCGAAATAGTTCAGCAGAATCAAACCACCAATATATAGACACTTTACATAAATCATAGCCCAGAAATTAGAAACCATCAAAACCTTGGGCTTTCATAAATCTAATACTCATTTAGGTTCTAAGTTATAGTCTACCTACTAGAAAAATAACAGCAGAAATATCAATCAAGAAAGATAGATCATAACACCCATAGAGGCTCGTAAATGCCACTATTATTATTATTATTATTATTATTTTTCTCTAACATCAACTAAACCTATTCTCCCACACTTAAACACACACAGGCTCCATTAGACCTCTAATGCGCTAAACTTTGTAAAATTAAAATATCAAATGGTAGTAAAGCCTGGCTGACCTTGTAACAGTCAAAGCAACCCACTACCTTGCTAAATTTACCCCTGATTTCAGGTATTTTCTCTAATACTTAAGGTTGATAAATAGTCAGATTTTTCCGTAAACATGTAATGGCTACCTTAATAAGTTGCAGAAACAACAACTCTGTATACACTTAAGCATACAAAGACTTATCGATGTCACTGATCCAATGCTTGGTCACTGATAATAACAAATCAGGTTTATTTTAGGATTGAGAAACCTTTAGAGAACATGAAAAACCAAAGAAAAAATACAACTTGTTCCATTTCATTCTTTAAAAAAAAAGCCTAAATATATTGTCAAGCCCAAGCTAGAAAGATTATAGGGTTATTAAAGTCCAAGCATGGAAGTTCAAAGGAATCATAACTTTCTCAAAGAAAGCACTTAGCGACCAATGTAAACAGAAATTATGAGTTTATATATAATTAGTTAATTACATCAACTCACTCAATTTTCGGTTCATTACTGGCCCCCCATTTTAACAAACATTTTTGGGATAAACACCTATCACAATTCATCCAGGGTAAATTTCAAAATGAACCCAGCGGTTTTCAATATGTCTATTGTAGACAATCACCCATCCAATTTATAAAAAAATTACCAAAATTTTTCCTGTATATGCCCTTATCATGGGGACACTGTAGACCTAAATTTCAATTTTGGGTGATTAGTTACAACTTACATCAGATAATGCCATGTAAGAGAAATTGTTAAAAAATTCTAACAAAGCAATTAAACCAGCAAGCAGGCATGGAACAAACGCTAAACCTACTAAACTTAAAATAAAGAAACAACAACAAAGAGCTGACACAGGAGTTGCACAAGCTTATTGAAATGAATAAGTAGATTTTTAAAACAATTTTTTTTTTCCTACGTGGTTCAACGATTCCAATGAAAAATAAGGTGCAAATGGATTTTCAAGAAAATAACCCAAAATCAATTAACCCAACTACCCAAGCAAAACCAAATCTACAAATATGCAAAATAGAACCAACTCCAACCGCAATACCATAACGAAAACAAAATCTAACACAAATACCGAAATCAAAACGAATGAAAAGAAAAGACACCAATGGTTAGGATTGCAGTAGAAAATGACAAAAAAAAGGGAGAGAGAAAGAAGTGATAGAGAGACAAAGGGAGCGAACTTATCGCAAATGAAAAGTTCACTACTTGCACATCCAAGCTCCAAAAAGAAAATTCCTGCACCTGTCAACATGTCATTAGTGAGACTCTTAACACGCGCTCAAAGTTACGGAACAAAAAATAAAACTCTTCACTACAAGAGGAAACCATACTTACCTGGAAGTAAAGCAACCATGTTTAAAACATGCAACTCTTATCTTATGTAACCGTCCAGAGAACATAAATCACAAAATTGATAAAGCTCCAAAAAAAAATTATAGAATAGCTTTTAAAAGTTGTTATAAGTGCAACAGATGGCAGAAGAGAGAGTAAGCAGTATAAACCATGTTCAGGACGCGACCTTTAATAATCTGTCTACCCCACACCAATTACAGGCAGTCCAGACTCATCTTGAATGACCAAAAACTTAACAGAACAGCAGCGAAATGGGACATTAACTGCAAAGGAATTTCCAGAATACTTCCAACTTATAACACTAATATAAACTGAAGCCTAAGAAAGGCACTCCTGGTCCAACAATTAGAAAGAATTAAAATAAGTCAAAATTTATAATTATAATTCTTTTGATAGTAAGATAGAACAACAAAAACATGAGGAAAGAAAAGAAAGCATACCCCGAAATCATACTCTGCCACTTAACCTGAAAGCACCGAAAAAGGTTCTGCTTCCTGTAGACAAGTCAGGATAGAGATTCATAGCATGCACTTGAAAGTTACAAAAGAAATGAATAAAAGAACTCTTCTCCACAAGAGAAGTCAGAATAGAGATTCATAACATGCACTCAAAACAAAACAACAAATAAAAGAACTCTTCTCTACATGAGAAATCCTATACGTTAGTGGCATTTGAGCAACCATGTTTAAAGCATGCAACTCTTAACTTATAAACTGTCCAACGATAATAAATCACAACACTGAAATATACACATAGCAAGCACCAATTTCTGCCAAACAAATGGAGCCTGAAATATAGACATAGCAAGCACCAATTTTTGTTTAAAAGTGACTCTTAAATTCTTAAACCCATAATTACCAGCAAGCCAACAAAAAGTGATTGCACTCTAATAGAAACAACCAAATTGATCCAGAAGACGCCTTCAACCAAAATCTGTAAAATAAATCAAACAAGGAATTGTATAGGATCATGTTTGGGGGAACATCATTTTGAAAGAAACTTCAAAGAAAAATTAAATAAAAAAAATAAGACAGGAGTTTTATTATTGTTTCAGATTCAACAGTTCTCCACAAACTCTGTTTACCCGAAAAATAGAGAGCCTCTAAGCATACGCATAAGCACGTGCTCAAAGGCTAGTTACTCATAATCTTTGTGGCAAATACTACCATTCAACTATTCATAACCATCAAATACCATGCCCCTCTATTTCTTGTATTCTTTTCTTTTCATGTGTCAATTTTCTTTTATTATTTTTTAAGAAACAATTTTCTTTTACATTTGATCAGCCAATAAAAAGGCTCCTCGTGATAATTTAATTTTTTAATGTAAACACTACATTAATCTAAATTGTTATCTAATGACTTAGATGAGATTCTTCAAGAGGAATTTGATATTAAACTAAATTTTTAAGTACCTATATAAATTTGGATTAAAATCATTATAAGCTTTTTACAATCATATCCCTATCCATTTTGAAATGAATAGATCAATTTTTTTTTCTGCAACCATTTCGATATTTATTTAAATTATTGATAATACAACAAAATTCACCATTTTGAGTAGAGTTAGAACTCTATCATCAATGGAGTTATCCTAAGAAGAAGTGTGAGAATCCTACTCCAAAACTTTCTTTCATACGTGTCTCTCTATAAATGAATATATAGCCAATGATACTCCATTTGCTATTGAAGTGGCGTTCATTATTAATACTTTGGGCAGTTCTTTGGTTCTCTGCTCAGAATATATTAAAAGAGAGGTATATCCTAGTTGCATCAACCACAATCTATAGTTTCCTTAAAACTCCAAATCCAAATCCAAGCTTTATAACTCCATTGACATTATTGAATCCTTTATTCACAAACAACAAACTTCAACTCCCATTCTCATTCTTGGTACGTGTTTCTTGGTACATTTTTAATGAATTGTTTGGGTCTTAAATTCCTTTGCATTTACTTCAACCCCACCCTTTCATCCCTATACAGAAAATAGAGAATCAACTTTATTAGAAAATAGTTGCAAAATGCGAAGTTAAATGAGAAAGAAAAAAAATGTACCAACTGCTCATGTGATTCTGGTTCTTAATGTTTGTTAAATTTCTTTGCATTTACTTCAACTTCACCATCTCATCGCTATACAAAAAATAGAGAATCAATTGTGTTAGAATATAATTGCAAAACAGGAAGTAAAATGAGAAGGAAAAAAAAAAAACAACCATTCATAAAATTATAAAATCAGATAAAATATATAAACAAAATTTGAAAGAGAAAAATAATACTAGGGAAGTTATCTTTAAAGGTAAAATTATAAAATTGTGGAGGAAACTGCTTCTAAATAATAGGCAAACTTTTAGGAACAAAAATACCTAAAACATGTTTTTTTTTTTTTTTTTTTAAAATGTAAAATCGTGTTGGTCTCAGGATTCTAAAATCCTAAAATTTAGGATTTATTTTGCTTGAAATTGTAAAAATAAAAAAATAAATAAAATTGTTGTCCTATTTTCTAGGTAATGTTTTAGTAAGAGTTAGAAGTGTATTTTTACCGGACTATCCTTTAGTTTTATTCCTACTTAAACATAGGGGAGTAGGGGCATTTTTAAACTAAAAAATGAGGAATCCAAATAGAGAAAGCCCATTAAATAATTGTATAGACAAGAAAGTCCAAATTAAAATTTCCTTCTAGAAGACATATCAAGATCAATATTATCAAACATTGTCCTAACAAGTTTATAAAGATCTCATTCTTGGACAATCCACTCACTTGCAAAAAATGAATTGCGAATAACCAAGCAAGTTCCAAGATTACGAATAATCATGCAAATCCAAAAAAGACAGTTAAAGCAATTTAATGCCCAGAAAGCCCAAAAACTCAGGCCAAACGTCAATTAAAACAGGAAAAGGCAAAAAAGACTTGACTAAAAGTTTGTCACAATCCCTGTTAATCTAACTGCCCCACACCAATAAGAGGGTTACCACATTCAAATTAGATATAACCTTGATAAAAAAGAATTGACTAAAAGTTCGAAATTAAAAATAATAATAATAAAATAAATAGAGGGACAAAGGAAAAGAATTGGAACGAAAGTGTCAAACCCTCACTATGAGAAACTGGAAAAAGAGAAAATAACAAAAACAGGGAGGAAAAAGGAAGAGACAGAAAGAGCTTATTGCCAAATCAAACTCCACTGCTTACGCAGCCAAGCACCCAAAACAAAATCCAGCACCTGTCAAAATAACATGCACCCAAAGTTGCAAAAGTTGAGAAACAATGAACAGAATAACTCTTCACTAATTAATCCAATACATTCCTAGCATTTAGAACAACAATGTTTAAAGCATACAAATAGTTAAGGAAGAATTAAAGAAATAAAAATTAGGAAATAAAGAGCCAAATAGCGGAAGATTAGAGAAATCAGCAGTCCACCTTACATGATTGGTGAAGGGGCACCGACACAACTTGACTATATTCTCCACGAAGTGAGGCTGACCTCTTTTTTTTTTTTTAAAGAATTATCACCATCACACATGGACTCGGAGAATAAAAAAACCACCAAAAATTTATTTGAAGTCAGATGGAATTATAGCTTAGACTGGTAATCAATTGGCATGGAGAAATGTCAAATGCAAGACACTAGTAAGAAACATAAAGCATAAATGACTCCCAAAAACTCAGACTCCGTCAAACTCCAGTCTGTTGGCTCATTGGTCATAAAGAATGCAGTTATCAGCATCAAGAGAGCACTGAAAGAGAACGAATATGCTGTCCCTGATAGGCTGTCAGCGTACTTTGCTAGAAGTGGAGCCTGAAAGTTTTCACAGCATTAGATTAAACATACACAAACGTAATCTAAGCAAAAAAAAACAACAGATAAGACTAGAATATTAAAGTTTTGAAATACATAGATTCATCAAGTACCTAATTGTGTAGCAAGTTCCCAAATTTATTATACAGGGTGTGTTTCCTCTTGTTATTATGAATCCATCTTTTTGTCATAATCAGAGAACTTACAGCCCCCCACACCCCCCCCCCCCCCCCCTCCCCTGGTTTTTCTCCCCTCCACAGCCACCCCAAAAAAAACAGCCATTTCAGGCCTCTTTTTCCCCACCATTTGGCATCCATTGCCTATTTGCCTCCCACAGGTGAAGGTGTTGATGAGATGTAGGGAATAGTTTCTTCCCCATCATCAATTATTTGGAAATGTTTTTATTTCCATGAACACAATATATTATTAAACCCATTAGATTTTAAAATAAAATGGTAATAGAATATTTTATTTGTCAGTTGGAAAGCCCAAGAACCAAACTGACACTCATGTCAACGTCCTAGGGTAATAAATCCCCAAAAAGATATAAACTATCAAACATTATACTTTACTCCATTCCGGAACTTCTGCAAAGTTTCTTGTTATTGCATGTTGAATGAACTTGAGACAGTTAGTGACCAGGTGCACATTGCATTCAACTTCTTTATAAAAGATTTAAACCAAAACCCACTAGAAACACATTACCAAAACATAACAGCCCCTATACTTTCTTGAATTCAAATTGATCAACTTCCAAATCAGAAACTCAAAACCAAAATATCAATCAAATCAGCATAAGTGCTTATTATGAAATCCCACTGCAATACATGAAAAAACAATTGTGCGTATGCAGACTCATCAGCTAGAATTATGTTGAATATGGTAAATTTTTTACTTGATCTCCCCAGTCTCAAGGTAAATAGAATTTCTTCAAGAAGATCATCTTTTTTGTGACCTTTTATCATCTGGCACCAACAAATAGTAGCAAAAATACATAAAATGAATTGAACAAGGGATAATATCATGTTTAAGGGAACAGTAAATTAAAATATTAAAAAGCAAATCCTGAGAAGCCAAGCCAAGTTTGCTGCAACAAACCCTTAAAAAGTAGCCAGCTAAATGCTAGCAGTGCAATAGTAATTAAAATCACACACATGCAGCCTAAAATACACAATGAAAGCATCAACTTTCAATTAGAAAGTGAATTTAAAATTTTAAACACATAATTAGCTATCTGACAAAATGGGATAGGCAAGTTTGCATACTTGTGCAACTACAGAATAGAAAGAAACCGATATAGGGAATCCAACTGTGCTCCAACAAAGGCCTTAACTAACAGCCTACACAGAAACATAAAAAATAAACTCAACAATGAATAGAATTATGTTAGATTGAACACTCTGTTGAATTTGAAAGACTCATTAGCAAAAAGTGAAATTAACAAGAGAATCAAATCAATCCAGAAAGCACCTTCAACCAGAATCTATAAAATAAATCAAACAAGGAATTGTATGGTATCATGTTCAAAGGTACAGTATATTTAACGAAACTCACAAGAAAACGTGAAGTAAAAAGAAACAAGAGATGAGTGAATTCAAGAGTTCACCACAAACTCTATTTCTTGAGTACAAGAAAGTCCAAATTAAAATTCCCCCTCATATACACACATCCAGTTCAAAATTATCAAACATTGTCCTCACAAAATCAAAAAACAAACATCACAAGCAAATAAAGAAGTCATGCTTGGACAAGAATGCATCTGTCCAATCACTTCCATATAAGGATGACTTGCAAAAAACCAAGCATATTCAAGCTCATGCCAATCATTACAGAATAAAGCAAAAACCAGTTTTATTCTTCTCTTGGCTTCCATCTTAAGATCACAATCACTGTTAATCTAACTGCAGCACACAAATGGGAAGCATTACCACATTCAAATTAGACATGAGCTTGCCAAAACAGAATGACTAAAACAAGACAACAGAAAAAAGGAAAAAGAACAGGAATGAAAGTTGATTTTCAGCAAGCATTTTTGGAAAGTAACAATTCTATTTAATCCTCTTGGAAACGGAACGTAAGAAAAGAAAACACAGTGCCAGTATTAAAAAGAAATAATACAAGCAAAAACTGTCCTTATGAAGGTTGGATTGAAAGAAAGAATAACAAAAGCAGAAGAGAGAGAGAGAGAGAGTGAGAGAGCTTATCACCAAATCAAACTCCGACACTTGCCCAGCCAAGGATCCAAAAGGAAATTCCAGCAGCTGTTATAACAAGCACCCAGAGTTGCAAAATTGAACAGAAGAAATCTTCTATAAAAGGTAAATCAAACACTTCCCTAGCATTTAGAACAAAATGCTTAAAGCATAAAATTCATCTCTTATATGGCAGCCAAATGACAAAACTGACGATTTTATATTCTGAAAAGTTGTGAAAGTAAGTAAATGGCAGTAGAAAAACCAACCTAGAAAAACAATCCAGGAAGTGCTGGAATTTTTAAAAACCAAACATATGGAGCCAGAAATACAAACAATCCCAGCACCAATTTGTGTCTACAAAGCAAATTTTAAAATTTTAAACTCATAATTACCACCCATCTAGAAATAGGAGATTGAGCTATTATAGGAGAGAACCAAACCATTGTAAAAAAGCCTTCTTCGCCACAACAGATGCCATATAATAGCCGCCAAGGACGATAACCTGTAAAATAAACCGAACGAATAGTATAGTATCACATATGAGGAAACAGCCGATTAGAAGACTAGTAAGGGATGGAATCAAGACAATATGAAAAGAGATTTCTTATTGATGCAATCAACACTGCCCAAGTTTGAGCATCACAAACCCAAAAAACGAACATCGCCAACTTACACAAAAGCATACGTTATTGGGTGCTCAATATACAAATCCATAAAAGTAAAATCTTCATACTAATAAAGACCTGATTGGACATTGACATTATCAGCTCACCAACTTTCTACGACAAGGACAAAAAATTGCAATTGAAATTTCAAAACCTCACCAACTGAATCAAGAATTTATAATACACCCGGATACCATAGCCTAAAAAAAACAGTTGTATGCTAAGCTCACCAAAAATAAGATATCAATTCCCCTAGACAAATCAAGGCTGAGATATTTAACTTGAACTGAAAATTGCAGGAGTTACAAACAAGTAGAACTACTAACGTCAGTAGCATCCAATATGTTTAAGGTGCATCCATTTAGCTTCAATAGACTGAGGTGGTCAATAGGAGCTTGGGCAACCTCCTAAGGTGTTTTGTAAGGGAAAATCCTAAGGAATGGGAGAATGTTTTACCTATAGCAGAGTTTGCTTACAACTCATCTACCAATAAAACAACTCAACACTCTCCCTTTGAGATTAATTATGAAATGCAACCAGCCAATGTTCTCGACTTGTCAAGCTTACCATCACCCAAGAAGGAGCATCCAAAAGCCACTGAATTAGCTGAATTCATACAACAGCTACATGCAGACATTAAGAAATAAATAGAGGCCGGCAATGCTAAGTACAAGGTACAAGCTAACAAGAAGAAAAGGCAAGTGATTTACAAGGAAGGTGACCTAGTATGAGTGATCCTGACCAAGGAGAGGAACCTGCTGGACCTTATACTAAGTTGCAACAAGAAAAGATTGGTCCTTGTCCTACACTACATAAGATCAATGACAATGCCTACCAAGTCATGCTACCTGATCATCTACGCATTTCTAACAGTTTCAATGTATATCACCTGCTGCCCTATCATGCACCAGATCAGCTTACAAGCCATACTTCAGGACAAGTGTGTTCCAAAGAGGGACAGTCTTGACGCAGTTCATTTTCAAATTTAGCTGTTACTATCTTATGTTTTATAATGAGTAGATTCCTTTTACACTTAATAGCCTTTATCACTAGTAACAAAAAGTTAGTTGATAGGTTGTTAGTGATAAGTGCAATAGCCTATTAGTTAGCTATAGAAGTTTGTTAGGCTTTGGCAAATCACATGGTAATCACATAGTGGGTTCTTGTAACTAACTCAATAGCTTGCTTATGTAACTATAAATAAGCAAGGCAGCCCTCATTGTAGCTAGTTGAATTTGAATCCAAGAAATCTCTACCTATGAGGTATTATTCTAAGTGTGTCTCTTGAAGAGCTAGTTCATTCTTTTCTCTAAGCAACTTAGCTTTCTAAAACATCTTTCCGTTTCACCATTTTTTCCTCAATCACATATTTAGATCATAATCCATATCAATCTAACAAAACAACAGCACAAAAGGAAAAGAATTGGAATGGAAGTTCCAAACACTCACTATGAAAAACTGGAATTCATAATTCTCAAGGAAATGAAGCCTTTGAAGACCAAACACAGCGCAAGAAAAGGAAAGAAATATAATAAGGAGAAATTGTCCGTATAAAGTTAGGATTGTAGTAGAAAATAACAAAAACAGGGAGGAGAGAGAGAGAGAGTAGAGTGAAGAGACAAAGGGAGAGAGCTTATCGCCAAATAAAAGTCCTCTACTTCCGCAAACAAGCTCCCAAAAGAAAATTCGAGCTCCTGTCAACATGCCATTAGTGAGACTCTTCACATCCACTCAAAGTTACAAAACAACAAATAGAAGTACTCTTCACTACAAGAGGAATCCAAACTTTCCTGGAATTAAAGCAACCACGTTTGAAACTTGCAACTCTTATCTTATGCAGCTGTCCAAAGAAGATAAATCACAACACTGACAAAGCTCCCAAAAAAAGTTAGATTAACTTGTAAAAGTTGTTATAAGTGCAATAGATGGCAATGGAGAACGCAAGCAGGATAAAAAAGCGGACTAGTGCTGGAACATGATAAACCATACAAATACAGCCTGAAATATAGACATAGAAGGCACTAATTTTTGTTTAAAACTGAATTTTGAATTCTTAAACCCATGATTAACGACCAGCCAACATAAAGTGATTGTGCTCCAATACAAGAGATCCAGCAGACGCCTTCAACCAAAATCTATGAAATAAATCAAAAAAAGAATTGTAAAGGATCATTTCTGAAGGAACAGCATATTGAGAGAAACTGATAAAAAAATTAAAATCTAAAGACTAAACCCTTGAATTGAACAGGGAGTATATCATGTAAGATTGAACAGCTTATTGAAAGACTCATAAGCAAAACCAGCCAGCAACCCGAGAAATGTATGGGAAAGTATGACCTTTTTTCTTTCTAAATAAGAAATTTGATAATTATGATAACTAATGAACATTTATTATAATTGTATATGTATATGAAATTATATATTCTAGTATTAGGCATTTATTATGATTGTATTTGTCTACAGAACTATATATTCTACCATTTAGAGAAACTATTGAGTATTCCAAAGGAACGTTTGAAAATAGAACATGATTTAAATACTAAAATAATGACGTGTAAAAATGTGAGACGTGAAAAGCTTATGTGACACTATGTTACGAGATCAACCAAAAATGAAAATTAGCAACATTAGAAATTCCAATACATTCTAGTAAATTAGTTAAAAACAAAAGTAGTACATCATCCACAAACATCAAATTTTGGATGCAAGTTATTTGTAGGATACTTGAAGGACCACGTAAGTAAAATGAACTACAAAACCAACTGAAATTTCCAACAATTTTTAATAAAATTTCAGATGATAAAATTCTTTAATTATGTCAGACAAATCATTGAATTCAACCAAGAGATATGCCCAGTAAAATTTATCAATTTAATAGCCTTGAATTCATGTTTGGAGATAGAGCAATTTAATCTACGTTTAAAATTACATTGGCAAGTAAGTTCCACTATTGACCAAATAATAAAGCATTAAAATTTGGCTAAATATTACACAGGTAATATTAATTTTCATTCTATGACATTACCTTCAAAAATATTTGAGTTCAGTACATTTACCAGATTGCTCTGTCAATGTAAAGATTAGAAAACTTGCCAAACCTTCAAATAGTGGAGCTCATTTCACATCATTTACTAGCTGCATTCAAGTCTTCCTTCTCGAACGGGTCAGTCATCGAACAGCATCTTGAAAAGCTATTTCAATATGTTGATAGAAAAGTTTCCTTGCTACTGGTCACCCAAAGCTGGTCCCACCAACCTTCCAACTGTTTCATTGGTTGACATATTCTCACCTAGTGACTGCATATATGGAGTCAAACCTACCAACATATTGACTCAACTATCTGAGACAAAATCCAGGATTCAATTTTCTTAATGGGGTTAAACATATCTGCCTCCTATCAATCGACAACAAACTGCATTCATCCTAGAATCAATAACTCATCTCATATATCATATATCACAAAATCAATGGTTCTACTACACATTCTTGCGAAAACAAAACCAAAAGGGGGAAAAATAAATACAATGTACATATCCATACCTTGTAAAGGGGTTCGATCTTCTCAATAACAGCAGTAAAACGATTCAAAAGAGGTGCATTATTCTCTTCATTTGAGCAGCTTGTCTCTAAACAGCAAGCACAATAAAACCAGCAATATATATATATACACACACATATATATATGGAAAATTATAACTTACTCACCTTTGGTTTAGCTGAAATTTAAGTTGCCTACCTATGGTTCAAATTTTGGCACTTTACCCACTTGAGGTATGCTCTGTTCGGGTTTCATAACCCTCCTCCACTCTTCTCCATTATAAACATTAAAAGCATAACAAAATCAAAGAAAATGAGATCAAAAAGTGGCATTTGTAAAAATTTCTAACTATTTTGCTCAAGAACTTCAAAAGAACTCAGATAAACAATTATGAGCTGTATACAATTTAGAGGTTAAAAAAAAAGACCATTTGTGTACACAACCACCCAGTAGCTAGATCAAGAAAAATTAAAAAGAAGACAAAAAATCAAGTCGTCGTGCTTGCCAAAGTTTTAATTTGAGTGTGATAATCAGCAGTGGGCGAGGCCTCATACAAACCTAATCTCTTAATATCAATAGACGTAAGTGACCATTACAATGAGCACCACAAAGTCACAAACATTACTTGAACCAAAAACACTAAATCCAGAATTGCCACAGCTCTCAACCTCTATTCCTTAAGCTTGCAGCAAAACAACAAAACAGTCCCAGTTTTTGAAAAACCCCAGTTTCCAAAGGAAAACAACAAATCCATCAAAAAAATCTCAGTACTGTGAGCATTAGCCCCAAACAAACCCTCTGCCTTGTAGACAACCACCTTGTTGCCGCCACGAGGCAACCTTGACCTCTGCAACTGACAACCAAGTCACTCAACAAAATAAACCATGATCAACCTTAATACAACACCTTCCACTAAACCAAATTCTTAATTCAGAAGACCCATCACCAATCAATAACCCACTATCAAACATTCAACACATCCATATCTACCTTTTGGAAAGAAAAAAAAGTGAAATTTTCAACGAATTGAATTTGGGTTTTGTTCAAGACCCATACCTTAATCCATGATTCAACCTCCAAGTCAGCCATTAGAAAAGAATATGTGAATACATCAAAGCCCTGGGTTTGAATCGTGGTAGGCCAGATCGGAAAGTGAGATAGAGGGGAAAATTCAGCCAAGGGTTTGGTGGTGCGATGGCGGCTCAAGTTGGTGATTATATCTTGATAATCGATGTTGGTTGGAGATCAGTAGTGGGTATGGACTCTGGATCATAGAAGATGGGGGGGAGAGAGAGAGAGACTTTGAGGGAATTGGAGAGAGAGAGACTAGTGACTTCTTTTACCTTTTTGCTGTTGCCCAAGTGGCTGATTTTATGGTAAAGTTCATGTTTCAGTGACTTTTGTGTTCTATTGAAGTTCTCGAGCCAAAGTTTTAAAATTTTACAAATGCCTCATTTTGATCTAGTTTTCTTTAAGTTTTTTATGTGTTTCATGTTTATAACGGAGAAGGGAAGAGGTGGATTACGGAACCCTAACAAAGCATACCACAAGTGGGTAAAGTGCCAAATTTTAAACCACAAGTCGGTAAGTTGTAATTTACTCATGTGTATATATATATATATATATATATATATATATAAACTAGTAATAGTTAAAAGCTCTGGCTCTCATAAATCAAATACTCATTAAGAGGTTCTAAGTTAGAGTGTACCTATTGGAAAAATACCAGTAGAAATATCAATCAACATAAATAGATCATAACACCCATGGAGGCCAAGAGTCTAGTAAGTGCCACTATTATTATTATTATTAGTTTTCTCTAACATCAAGTAAACCTATTCTCCCTCACTTAAACACGCTCACACTCCATTAGACCTCTAATGCACTAAATTTTATAAAATCAATATATCAAATGGTTGTAAAGCCTGGCTGATTTTGTAACAGTTAAAGCAGCCCACTACCTTGCTATGTTTAACCCTGATTACAGGTATTTTCTCTACTAGCTTAAGGTTGATGAATAGTCAGCTTTTGCTGTAAACGTGTAATGACTACCTTAACAAGTTGCAGAAACTACAACTCTGTAATCATAGACTTAAGCATACAAAGACTTATCGATGTCACTGATCCAATGCTTGGTCACTGATATTAACAAATCAGGTTTATTTTAGAATTGAGAAAGTTTTAGAGAACTTGAAAAACCAAAGAAAAAATACGCCATGTTCCATTTCATTCTTTTAAGAGCACCTAAATATATTGTTAAGTCCAAACTTGGAAGATTATAGGTTCATTGAAGTTCAAGCTTGGAAGTTACTTTCTTAAAGAAATCACTTAGTGTGCGTTTGGCTCCCGCTTAAATGCCAGCTTATTTTACTATTCAGTTTATTTTTACTACTATTCAAGGGTCTCATTGTACTTTTTGGTACTATTCATAAATCTCATTGTACTATTTCAGTTAACTTTTACATTTATCTACAGTACTTTCAGTAAAAAGTTTTCAGTTTCAGCAAAATAAGCGAATCCTAAACAGACCCTTAGCCAACAATGTAAACAGAAATTATGAGTTTATATATAATTAGTTAATTGCATCAACTCACTCAATTTTCAGTTCATTACTGGCCCCCCACTTTAACAAACATTTTTGGGATAAACTCCTATTACAATTCATCAAGTTCATTTTCAATACAAACCCAGTGGTTTTCAAGATGTCTATTGTAGACAATCACCCATCTAATTTGTAAAACAATTACCCATATTTTCCCTGTATGCCATTATAATGCCCTTATTATGGGCACACTGTAGACCCATATTTGAATTTTGGCAGATTTTTAAGAAAAAAACACACACACACACAAGGGAGAGGGAAAAAAAATTTGGCTGATTAGTTACAACTTACATCAAACAATGGCACATAAGAGAAATTGTTCAAAAATTCAAACCCAGCAATTAAATCAGCAAGCAGTCACGAAACAAACACTAAACATACTAAACTTAAAGATAAAGAAACAACCACAAAAAACAGACTATACGCGGGAGTAGCACAAGCTTATTGAATTGGGTAATATTTCCTATGTGGTTCAAGGATTCCGATAAAATATAAGGGCTGTAAATGGATTTTTTTTTTCTTTTATAGGTAAGGGCTGTAAATGGATTTTCAAAAAAAATAAAAAAAATAAAAAACCCAAAATCAATTAACCCAAATCTACAAATACTCAAAATAGAACCAACTCCAACCACAATACCCTAATGGAAACAAAATCTAACACAAATACCAAAATCAAAACGAATGAAACGTAAATACACCAATGGTTAGGATTGTAGTAGAAAGTTAGGATTGCAGTAGAAAATAACAAAAAAAGGGAGAGAGAAAGAAGTGATAGAGAGACAAAGGCAGAGAGCTTATCACAAAATAGAAGTCCACTACTTGCGCATCCAAGCTCCAAAAAGAAAATTCCCTCCCTTGTCAACATGTAATTAGTGAGACTCTTAACATGCACTCAAAGTTACAAAACAAAAAATAGAAGAACGCTTCACAACAAGTAGAACCCATACTTACCTGGAAGTAACGCAACCATGTTTAAAAGATGCAACTCTTATCTTATGCAACTGTCCAAAGAACATAAATCACAACACTGACAAAGCTACAAAAAAAAAAATAATAATAATGGATTAACTTTTAAAAGTTGTTATCAGTGTAATACATTGCAGTAGAGAGGGTAAGCAGTATAAACCAGCTGACTAGTGCTGGAACATGTTAAAACCATACGAATAGAGCATAAAATACAGACATAACAACAATGAATTTTATTTTAAAAGTGATTTATGAATTCTTAAACCCATAATTTCCAGCCACCCAACATAAAGTGATTGTGCTCCAATAGAAGAGATCTCGCACATGCCTTCAACCAAAATCTATAAAATGAATCAATAAAGGAATTGAGTAAGATCATATTTGAACTAACATCATATTGTAAGAAACTTATAAGAAAAATCATATCTAAAGAATGAGAGGGGAGTTTTCTTATTCTTCTCTTGGCAACCCCACACAAATTTCAAACAATAAAGACTCATATTAAATGACCAAAAACTTAACAGATTAGCAGGAAAAAGGGGCATGAATTGCAGTGGAATTTTCATGAGCCTTATATATTTTTAAAATACAAAGAGAAACTGGAATTCATAATTCTCAAGGAAATGAACCCTTTGAAGAGCAAACACAGCACAAGTAAAGGAAAGAAATAAAATAAGGAGAAATTGTCCTTATAAAGTTAAGATTGTAGTAAAAAATAACAAAAACAGGGAGGAGAAGGAGAGAGAGAAGAGAAGAGAAAAGATAGAGATACAAAGGAAGAGAGCATATCACCAAATAAAAGTCCGCTACATGCGTAGCCAAGCACCCAAAAGAAAATTTCAGCTCCTGTCAACATGTTATTAGTGAGACACTCAATATGCACTCAAAGTTGCAAAAAAAAACAAATAAGAGAACTATTCACAACAAGAGGAACGCATACTTCCCGGGAATTAACACAACCATGTTTAAAACATGGAACTCTTATCTTATGCAGCTGTCCAGAGAAGAGACATCAGAACACTGACAAAGCACCAACAAAATTAATAGATAAAGTGCAATAGATGGCAGTAAAGAGAGGAAGGAGGATAAACAATCTGCCAAGTTCTGGAATATGTTAAAACCACACAAATACAAACTGAAATATAGACAGAGCAAGAACGAATTTTAGTTTAAAACTGAATTTTGATTTCTTAAACCCATAATTACCGGCCAGCCAACATGAAGTGATTTTGCCAAATAGAAGAGATCCAGCACACACCTTCAACCAAAATCCATAAAGTAAATCAAGCAAGGAACTGTATAGAATCATGTTTGAAATAACAGCTTAATGAAAGATACAACCAAGAAAAATTAAATCAAAAGAATAGAGCGAAGTTTACTAGAACGGGCATGTTTAGCATATTCATGTCACACTTTAGTATTTAATAGAACAGGCATGTTTAAAGCATATAGATCATATCCTATATGACTAACAATGACAACAAATCACCATACTGACTAGAGCACCAAATATCAAAGACGTTGAAGAGCAAATTACAAAATTCACCAATGAAAAACATAAGTACTAAAAGTTCGTATAAGTGCAAGTAGATGGTAGTAGAAAAAAAAGAACCAGGAAAGATTTTGAGAGTACTGGAATTAGTTGAAACCACACAAATCCAGCCTGAAATACACACAATGAAAGCACCAATTTTTGAACTCATAAATACCATCATCTAACAATAAAGGAAGGGAAGTTTACATATTTGTGCTCGTATAGAACAAAATCAAACCGATTAGAGAAGCCAATTTTGCTTCAACAAAGACCTTAAAAGGCAGCCAACCAACAAAATCTGTAAAAGAAATTGAACAAGGAATAGTATCACATTAGATTATTGACTACCAGTCATCAAACAAAAAAGGAAAGGAAAGTTTACATATTTGTGCTTGTATAGAACAGAATAAAACCCATTAGAGAAGCCAATTTTGCTGCAACAAAGACCTTAAAAGGCATCAAAGCAACAAAATCAATAAAATAAATTGAACAAAGAATAGTATCACGTTAGATTATTGTTGTAAGACTCATAATCAAATATAGAAATCAAGAGAAGGGAAGAGTTTCCTTATTGTTGCAGTCAACATGGCACAAACTCACAAATCAAACATTGGCAAATACTTCAAACTCACAATGGACTTGGTTGGACATTGAAAGTATCTACTCACTTTTGATGACTAGGAAATCAATCAGCAACAATCTAAGACTTCGATTTATGATGCAAAACTAAAGATACGTAATTCACAGAAATCCCACCTCATGCCAATCAAAACAGTATTATATTCCCTTGGCAAACATATTCAGGACGTGATCTTTGTTAATCAATATTTAAGATTGCCTAGCTCATTCCAGTAAGATCTATTACCCTACTCAAATTAAATTATCTCCAAATCAAACTTTGACGCTATGAACAATAAGAAACTTCCTAGCTCCTCTAAATATATCAGGATAAGATATTCAACATGCGCTCATAATTGAAATAGTTGCAAAACAACGTGCAGAAGAACTAGGATATTTCTCTACAAGATGAAAGAAGAATAAATATAAAATCTCTACCGTCACTCTTTGCAATTCCTCATAAAAACAATCACCAACATCGTGGAAGAGGCACTAGAAAATCAAAGCAATGACCAGTGTATTGAACCCTGCTTTACAACAAAGAAAAATTTGCATTCCAGTAGAAACATCAATATCAAAGTTTTAACATTTGATCAGAATTTTAGTTGTTGCAAACTCTTCCCCAAGTAAGTTATACATGAACGATAAAGTAACAAATCTTTTTCACCTGGCCTATGTTATCCTATCAATAAAACAATGAATTAAAGAACTCCTGTACAAGAAAAGTCAGGATAGAGATTCATAACATGCACTCAAAACTTACAAAACAACAAATAAAAGAACTCTTCCCTACAAGAGAAATCATACACGTTACTGGAATTTGAGTAACCATGTTTAAAGCATGCAATTCTTAACTAATGCGACTCCCCAAAGATGATAAATCACAAAACTGACAGCTCCAAGAAGCATAAAATTTTAAGTTCTAAAAAGTTGTGACAAGTGCAATAGATAGCAGTAGAGAGAGGAGCAGAAAAACATGCTTACTAGTGCTGGAATTAGCTAATACCACACAGATGGAGCTTCAAATATAGATACAATATGATTTTAAATTTTTCAAACCATAATTCCCAGCCAACAAAGAACAAGCGATTGCTCTCCAATAGAATAGAACCAAATTCATCTAGAAAACGACATCAAACAAAGAATTGTATAAGACATGTTTGAAGAAACAGTATATTGAGAGAAACCAATTAAAAAAAGATAAATCAAAATAAGATAAGAGTCTTTTTATTGTTGCAGATTCAAGTGTTATCCACAAAATACATTTCTCAAGTACAAGGAGGTCCAAGACAACAATTTCTCCTCTAGACATATCAAGATCAAAATTACCAAACACTGTCCTCACAAATTTATAAATATGTCATGCTTCAATAAGGATGGCATCTATTCACACACTTCACACTTGCGAATTACTAGGCATATTCCATGATTACAAATTATGTTGCAAATCCAAAGATATAAGTTGAAGTAATTTAATTCCCAAAAAGACCTCATGCCAAATGCCACTCATGACAGGACAAAGCAAAACCAGTCTTATAATTCTCTTGGAACCCATGTTTAGATCATAATCCATGTTAATTTAACTGCCCCACATCAGGAAGAGGCATTACAATCCAATTAGAATTGATATAGCTAACACAGATTGACTAAAACTACAACAAAACAGGACAAAAGGGAAAAGAATTGGAATGAAAGTTTCTAACCCTCACTATGACTGAAATTCATAATCCTCTAGGAAATGAAGCCTTTGAAGAGCAAACAGTGCAAGTAATGGACAGAGCTAAAATAAGGAGCAATCCTCCCTATAAAGTTAGGATTGCAATAGAATATAACAAAAACAGGGAGGAGAGAAAGAGAGAGAGAGAGCTTATCGTCGAATAGAACTCCCCTACCTGCACAGCCAAGCACCCAAAAGAAAATTTCAGCTCCTGTCAACGTATCATCAGTGAGATTCCTAACATGCACTTGAAAGATACAAAACCACAAATAGAAGAACTCTTCTGTACGAGAGGAATCCCATACTTCACTGCAATTAGAGAAACCATGTTTAAAACATGCAACTTGTATCCTACGAGCCTGTCCAAAGACGATAAATCACAACATTGACAAAGCTCCAAAAAACATAAATGATTAAGTTCATAAACATTATGATAAGTGCAATATGTGGCAGTAGAGAGGAAGCAGGAAAACCATGCTAACTAGTGCTTGAATAAGTTAAAACCATACAAATGGAGCCTGAAATATAGACATTGCAAGCACCAATATTTGCCATATGAAGCCTGAAATATAGACATAGCAAGCACCAATTTCTTAAACTTAAAAGTGAATCTTAAATTCTTAAGCCCATAATTACCAGCCAGCCAACAAAAAGTGATGGCACAACAATAGAAAGAACCAAATTGATCCAGAAGACGCCTTCAACCAAAATTTATAAAATAAACATTACTACATATTTTGAAAATCTAACCGTTGAATTGCATGTTTTTTACATTCTAAATAAACATATCAAATTTTCTATCAATCAAATATTATTTACTATATGATTTATAAGCTTATATTTTATACATAATTTTAGACTACAAAAACTTACAATTTAAACAATATATTGATGACATTTTCTAGAAATTTTGCTAGCATGAAGGATATAAGAAAAAAATATAATCCAATGGTGAATTTGTCAAAATTCACCTCCAATAAAAAGATATTGAGTAAGGTTGTAACCTAAGGCCACAACCAATTTTGTAGCTAAACTTTGTCCTAAAATAAATCAAACGAGGAATTGTATAGGATCATGTTTCAAAGAACATTATATTCAAAGAAACTTCTAAGAAAAATTAAATCAAAAAAATAAGACAGGAGTTTTCTTATTGTTTCAAATTCAAGATTTCTCCACAAACTTATAAGAAAATTTAAATCAAAAGAATGAGTGGAGTTTTCTTATTCTTCTTGGCAACCATATTTAGATTACAATCCCTGTTAATCTAACTGGCACACGCCAGTAAGAGGATTACCACATTCAAAGTAGATATCAACTTGCTAAAAAATAACTAAAACTTAAAAAAAGAGACAATGGGACAAGGGGAAAAGAATTGGAATGAAAGTTTCAAACCCTCACTAAGAGAAACTGGAATATATAATCCTCATCGAAAGGAAGTGAAAGATGAGCAAACACAGCGCAGGTATTGAAAAGAATTAAAATAAGGAGAAAACTATTAGCTAGACAATAAAGCCTAAAAATACACACAACGCAAGCACCAATTCTCATTTACAAAGTGAAAATTTAAATTCTAGAACACACAATAACCAACCAGCTAGAACCAAATCAATTTAGAACAGTCAACTTTGCAACAACATAGATAATTTAAAATAAATAAAAAAAAACTTTGTTGAGCACCAAATTCCATAAAATAAATTGAACAAAGGAAAATATATTTTTTAAAGAACCATATATAAAACACTTAACAGAAAATCGTAAGAAACCAAGTTGCTGCAACGTACTCCATAAAAATTAGTAGATAAAAACATGCTAAGACAACGGGAATTATTGACAAAGTGAATTTAAAATTTTTTAACTCAAAATCACTAGCCACTTGACAAAAAAGAAAAAGGAAAGTTTAAAATCTTATTCTCCTATAGAAAATAATCAAACCGATTTAGAGAAGCCAACTTTGCTGCAACAAAGGCCTTAAATAGCGGCCTAGCAAAAAATGTACACACAAAAAAAAAAATTGAACAAGGAATAGTCATGTTAGATTGAATAGTGTGTTGCCCAAACATCTATACACGGATTGAAGTGAAATTAGATTTGAAAAACTGATTTTCTTAAATCTTGATAGATATCCTATTTATCGAGCAACTATCGAGCATCAGGCTTAAACAGCCTTTTAAGCCAAAATTCAGCACTTCTTCACTTGATTCTTGAACAGACTTGCGTGGCTTTAACACTTGAATTTGAAACCTTGTTCCTTAAAGCATTAAACACATCCTAGATCTACCTAATTACAAGTAAAGTGCATTTTGTCAAAAGGATTAGCCAATTCTATATTAACATATGTTCCTAACATGATTCACATATGTCCTAACACTATAAAAACCCCAAAACCCTTATTAATCAAAGTATGCATAATTCCCCAGCTCTGGCACTCTAGAATTGTAGAAATTCTCTCTCTAACTTAACCTTCGGAGGGTTTTTGATCGGTACCACACCAGTACTCTCTGTAAGGTCTTTTGTGTTTTCGTTTCGCAGGTTCTGTTAAGAGCACGTGAGGACTGTGCGACTCACTGACGATTTTTGGCATCATCAACTACAATGTCTTCCACATTTGGAAATGAAAAGGAATGATTTAAAGGTCATATCCTAAAGTGGCATACACCACTCTCGCATAGTCATACTTCGGTAGGTGAATAGCACCTAATGCAATAACAATGAAAGGTTGAGATTGAAAATTAGAAAAAACAATTTTCAATCTCAGCCACTAAATAAAAAATTATTAAAAAGTAAAAATTTAGAGTTAAAAATGTAAAAAAAAAAAAATTGTGAAGAAAATGGGGTAATTGCGCGGCACACCGAATCCAATTGTGTACACTACTTTGAAGCACCTGACAGGAAATGGCCACAAATTCCCCTCCTGTTGGCATATCAACACTAATACAATCAAAAATTGTCCTCAAAAAACCAAAGTTGGCACTCAGTAGCGTATAAAGAAGCATATCTTTAGTGAATGAGTCCAAAATAGCTACAAACTTCATACTACCCACGATCTACATTGGACATTGACATATTTGCCAACTCTCAATGACTAAGAAATCAATCAGCAACAATATAATAGCATTTGCATCAACTCGTGCAAGAATTCTTGTCTATGTTAACATAAGAACCTACTTTTTCTATTTTACATAGTTTTCAAAATACCCCATGTTAGATTATTTATTTTACACCATATTTCATTAAGATATCAATTCTATATTTTTATTATTTATCTTTCTTCACACATGACAATCACTATCCACTCCCTTCCTTCATCCTCGGGATATATAAAGAACAAAAAATTAAAAACTAAATGCAAATTGAATAGTGCCAGTGTAAATTTACACGGTTAGCAAATTCAAATTGAATTACCTTCCATCAAATCAAACTCCATACTAAACCACAAAAAGAAACATCACGGCACCAGCCAACATATCAGGATTGGTATTTTGGTAGAATCTTGTGTAACCATAAAGTGGTGCTGATTCATCATCGTCTTGCCACTAGTGGGTTGGAGGCATTTTCCCCCAAAAACTTTTTCCTTTATTTAACATGCGCATAGAATTGCAATAGTTGCAGGACAACAAATTGAAGAACTAGGATACTTCAGTAAAATCCAACAAATGTAAGATAAAATCCTTATAGTGTTACTCTATTATTCCTCATAAAACCTTACTAATAAACAAAACTAATAAACAAAGCATCCCAACTTCTTGAAAGAAACCCTAAACTAAAGTAGGAATTTCAGTAGAATCCCAAAAAAATAAAGAAGACATGCTTATTGCTCCTCAACAAACTCCGTCACCCAAGTAGACATTCCAAAATAACATATGTATAAAGCATCAATTTGGGGCAACAGAATTATAAAAAAATCCCAATATCCCAGCACGATCCAACAATGCAAAAGAAAACTATATAACTTTGACACCCCTAGCAACTCACCTATAGAGAGCACGTAAGGAAGCGCAAACCTAAACATATAGCATTTACAGAACAAAGTCAAGTGAAAAGAATGCAGATTTTATGTGACTACCACTGACAAAAAATCACCATACTAACTAAAGCTCCGCAAATCCTACGAGGATGTAGAGCAAAAGCAAATTCACAATTGACAAATGTAAAAATATTTTCTTAATGGCACATCTTTAATGAAATTGGACGGAAAGCCTGAATTGAATTATTTTGAAACCTAGAGAACTAAATTGAAAGAAAGTAAAGTTAGAGCCAGAGGACTTAAAGAATTTCAGTCAAACCTAGAGGGTGTAATTTACAATTTAGCCTTCGAATTTCTACAACAAAAATACAGGTCCAAAATCCCCAATATCACCCCCCAAAAAAATAGCCATATATCCTATATTAAAACAAAGAATGAAAAGAAAAACAATTAAACTGACAAATTAACAGTTTGAAATCAATCAAAAGACCAAAAAATACACAAAAATTTAAAAATTTTGAACATAATGAAAAACATGACTTCCAACCAAAGAAACCGTACCTTTACTCTTGACATTCTAAGAAAAGTAAACAACTCTGGGACTTCAATTGTAAAGAGGGATCTCTGTTTTCCATCAAAACCAACTGCCATAGCAGGGCTGCAGAAGAAAGAAAGAACAAAGAAAAACCAAATTGAATTCAGAGAATGAAATTGAAATAAGAAGAAAGAAGAACAAAAAGGAATATACAAATCTGAAAGAAGAAATCAAGTTTTATGATTAGAAATGGGGTTGACAATATTCACCTTAATTGGAATGTAGTTCAAGCTCACCAAAAGTTTATGATAGAAGAAGGCACATTTTCTATTCAATTTTCAAGGGATAAACTATAATATGAGCCTTCTAAGTCAGACTTAAAAGCAAGACTATAAGAGTTCATAACTTTAGTTGTACATTAGGATATGTGAATCGAGAGATAAGTAAATCTTACTGAATTGTCAATCTCGTCAAAATCATCATCAAAGCTTTCCTCACCATCATCTGAAAGACTACACAAGATAATCAACCAACTAAACTAGAGTCATAAGACTCATAACTCAATATTCACCACATTTTTATTTCATCAGAGATGTTTTACTCAACATGCACCAAACTATTAATAAGTTAAATGACACTACATTGCAAATCTTGTACACAAATTGTCCATAACTTCACTGAGAAAATATAACTGTTGATCAAAAGAAACAACCCTACTTTAAGACAAACACCTTAGTACTTTTTTCCCACATTGATTTGATAAATTACATAGAGGTAAGACATTGGTGCGATGGCAAGTGCCCTCCGTCCAAGCAATGTGTCATAGGTTTGTGTCCACAAATTAGCCTCCTAGACCCCACAAAAGCAAGAGCCCTGTGCACTAGTAGAACATATTTTCTATTAATCAATTACACATACACCCAACGGGTCCTGAAGCATGACCCCACCCTCCACCCAATTCTAATAGGGGAAAAAAGTATGATTTGAATCAGAGCTCATTGGCAAGCCAAACACCTTAGAATTGTAAGAGATACGTAATATGAAAGTGCCTAGAGTCCATATAAATAGAATAATTGAATAAGCTTATTATTTTTTATTAAATTTTAAATGTGTCCATCTATTTTATTAAGTGTTTGAAAATTTAAGGGTATTTGTCCTGTTATTATGCTGCCACATTGTTTCTCTAAATGACAAATGCAAAACAAAGAACAGAAAGACATTCATATTCCAGAGTTCTAATTCCGTTTTAGACAATCAACACTACTTTCAGTTGATCACTTCCATAAAAAAAAGAAGGGCAATTGATCAAATGGGAGACCATAAATCTTTTGATATTAGTAAACTCAAAGGGAATGCAGTGTGCTAAGCTGTGGAAAATCGGGAGAAATGCAAAACCTGCTAGCGTGCACATCTAGATTCCATGCAAAATTATGCTGTAGTTTACACTATGACTAGAATGTAAATAATGCAACACTAAAATATGTCACAGACAGATGAAGGGAAATTCTAAATTGCAGTTGAGGCTGTTGAACATGACCACACGTCAACAAGGAAGTATACCTGCACCCCCATCACTGTCTTCAAGATCTCCCAAAAGAAATTTATCCAAGTCCTGCTCAGCTGAAGCGTTGGAAGTTTTACCCTTCAAGTTCTCCATCCCTTCTGCTTTCTCATTTTCGCCAGAAGCTTGTTTCACTTTATCATCTTTTATATCCTATGCTGCTTTGAGCTTAAGCTCCTCCATGTATTGCTTCTCAAACCTAAGAGTAAGTTATAACCATTGTAAGAAAGATGTTAGTTCTAAACAGGCCAAGTTAAATTAAAATACTAAGAGAGAATAATCCATGCCTCCTTTGATTCACCACACCGGAAAATGGAGATTTTGAGAAACAATAAATTAGTGTCTACTTCCAATAATGCATCAAAAATAAAGCAAAAATTCTTCTCTCAAATAAATTGCTACTTACGGAGCCACATGGCTCTTCACAAGCATGAAATATATTTTCCAGAATCATCAACACATGGGCATAATTCATATTTTATGGTGCGTTTGAATACCGTTTATTTTGCTAAAAACTGAAAACAATAAAAAAAATATTTTCCAGGTACTGTTCATTAATGAAATCACTGTGCATTTGCCTAATTGCACTGTTCATGGGACATGAACAGTGCAAGAGGCGGTGGATTAATAAAAAATAAAAAAACAAACGCAGGAATTATAATTTCTATCCAAACACCTTCTTAATCTTGAAATTTCATGTAAAAAAAAATTAATGAATCTTCTGCTTCTATAGTAAATAGCATCTCCTTATTAACACAATCCAGTAAATTCAGGGTAAATACAAATTTATTCTTTAAAACCCACTCAAAATAACACAAAATTTGTTTCAATATCATTTTGTACTTACTTGGAGAAGTAAAAACTTAAAGTGCAATGAAAACAAAAAAACAGAAGTAATGAAGTATCAACAAATCAACAATTTTAACTTTAATGTTTAAGCAGATTTTAACTTCAACTTTGACCAACATTTTAAGATTTTCCCTACCAACTTTATCCGCTCACCATCACCACTGATATAATATCAAACTTCCAGTCACAAAATCAGAATTTTCTCAGCTAATTAGCCTGATCAAAACAAGCAACAGGTACCTATCAGGTGTCAAGCCCAACTATTCTCTATTCCTAAAGATACAAGGACACAATGACAAGTTTGCGGATTTCTCTCCACCGAAACATAGGCATAAAGTTTTAACACAGAACTACATTCATGATACAAACACCACTAACCATGAAATCACATAATCCCATAAACATTAAAAGATAAATATTTTAGCTAAAATACAACATTGGCCCCTCAACTTTAGCTCATAAGCGATTTTAGTATGCAGCCAAACTAAAAACCAATCTGTTATCACTTGGTTAAACACATTAAGAAAAAAGGCAATCATTTAAAACTTGTTAGAAGAAACTAAAAGCAATCAATTAAAGTTGTAAAGGACTAAAAAAGTGACTACTTTAAACATCAGGAACTGAAATCGGCCATGGGCAAAAGCTTAGAGACAAAAAATTAAAACTAACATATATATGAATTATTAAATTTTTATGCAAAATAGAGATTAAGCATGGGAAAAGAAGCATAGAAGAGAAATTAAGCTAACCAACATTAACATTAGTGAGAACAACTGCAGCAAATGAGACATGAACTTGCTAAAAAAGAATAACTAAACTTTAAAAAAGAAACAACAGGACAAAGGGAAAAGAATTTGAATAAAAGTTTCAAACCCACACTAAGAGAAACTCGAACTTATAATCCTCATCTAAATAATTAAAATAAGGAGAAAACCATTAGCTAGACAATGCATCCTAAAATACACACAATGCAAGCACCAATTTTCACTTACAAAGTGAAAATTTAAATTCTTGAACACTTAATAACCAACAAGAGAGAACCAAATTGATTTAGAACTGTCAACTTTGCAACAACATAGATAATTTAAAAAAAACATTGTCGAGCACCAAAATCCATAAAATCAATTGAACGAATGATACTATCATGGTTAAGGGAACAATATATAAAACACTTAACAGAAAATCATGAGAAGCCAAGTTGCTGCAACATACTCCACAAAAATTAGTAGATACAAATATGATAATACTGCTGGAAGTAGTTAAAACCAAACAAATGCAGGAGAAGCAAACAAGAAATAAAAGAACTACTATATGACAGTCAAATCCAACAAATATAAGATAAATCCATTTTTCTTAAATAGGCTAGCTCTCCTATGCTGCCAAATCTAGGAAATCAATCAGCAAGAATCCAAGTTTACATTTTTTTTTTTTTTTTTTTTGCAAATAATTCATTAAAAGAAGAAGAAAGGAAGCTAACCAGGTACAAGGGCAGAATGCATATAGTAAAGCAAGAAAACAGAAAAACAAAATAGCTAACTTAACAAATTATTAAGCAAATCTAGAGAAATAAGTTAAATCGAAAAGCTAAATACATGCAAGTAGAAGGGAAAGTAAAACTGGTGCAGTTTTGCCTCTACAAACATATTCACGTCACACTTTAGCATTTAATAGAGCAGGCATGTTTAAAGCATGCACATAACATCCTATATGACCACCACTGACAACAAATCACCATACTGACTAGAGCTCCAAAAATCAAAGAGGTTGTAGAGCAAATTACAAAATTCACCACTGACAAACAAAAGTACAAAAAGTTTTTATAAGTGCAAGTAGATGGTAGTAGAAAAAAAAAAGAACCAGGAAAGATTTTGAGAGTGCTGGAATTAGTTGAAACCATACAAATCCAGCCTGAAATACACACAATGAAAGCACCAATTTGTAAACTCATAATTACCATTCATTTAACAAAAAAGGAAAGTAAAGTTTACATATATGTGCTCGTATAGAACAGAATCAAACCGATTAGAGAAGCCAATTTTGCTGCAACAAAGACCTTAAAAGGCAGCCAAGCAACAAAATCTATAAAAATAAATTGAACAAGGAATAGTATCACGTTAGATTATTGATTACCAGTGATCTAACAAAAAAGGAAAGGAAAGTCTACATATTTGTGCTCGTATAGAACAGAATCAAACCAATTAGAGAAGCCAATTTTGCTGCAACAAAACCTTAAAAGGCAGCCAAGCAACAAAATCTATAGAATTAATTGAACAAGGAATAGTATCACGTTAGATTATTGTCGAAAGACTCATAATCAAAAACAGAATTCAAGAGAAGGGAAGAGAGAGAGAGTAGAGATAGAAAGACAAACAGAGACAGAGGAACCCATATGTTGAAAAGCTATCTTCCTTCTTGAAAGGCTCAGTCATTGAAGAGCATCTTCAAAAGCTATCTTCAATATGTTGATAGAAAAGTTTCCTTGCTACTGGTCACCCAAAGCTGGTCCCACCATCCTTCCAACGGTTTTATTGGTTGACATATTCTCACCTAGTGACTGCATATATGGAGCTAAACCAACCAACATATTGACTCAACTATCTGATAGAAAATCCAGGAATCAATTTTCTTTAATAGGGTTTTAAAGATACCAGTCTCCTATCTATCGACAACAAACTGCATTCATCTTAGAATCAATAACTCACCTCATATATCACAAAATCAATGATTCTGCTACACATTCTTGCCAAAACAGAACCAAAAGGGGGAAAATAAATACAATGTACATATACATATCTTGTAAAGGGGTTCGATCTTCTCAATAACAGCAGAAAATGATTCAAAAGAGGTGCATCATTCTCTTCAATTTCAGAAGCTTGTCCCTAAACAGCAAGCACATCTACCAATAACCATGTCAGATTGAACCAAAATAGTTCAGCAGAATCAAACCACCAATATATATACACTTTACATAGATCATAGCACAGAAATTAGAAATCATCAAAAGCTAGGACTTTAATAAATCTAATACACATATAGGTTCTAAATTATAGTCTACCTACTAGAAAAATACCAGCAGAAAGATCAATCAACATATATAGATCATAACACCCATAGAGGCTAGTAAGTGTCACTATTATTATTATTTTTCTCTAACATCAACTAAACCTATTCTCCCACACTTAAACACACTCACGCTCCATTAGACCTCTAATGCACTAAACTTTATAAAATCAATATATCAAATGGCAGTAAAGTCGGGCTGACCTTGTAACAGTCAGAGCAGCCCACTACCTTGCCATGTTTACCCCTGATTACAGGTATTTTCACTAATACTTAAGGTTGATGAATAGTCAGCTTTTTTCTGTAAACATGTAATGGCAACCCTAATAAGTTGCAGAAACTACAACTCTGTAATCATACAGTTAAGCATACAAAGACTTATCGATGTCACTGATCCAATGCTTGGTCACTGATAATAACAAAGCAGGTTTATTTTAGGATTGAGAAAACTTTAGAGAACATGAAAAACCACAGAAAAAATACACCATGTTCCATTTCATTCTTTTAAAAAAAGCAAAAAATATATAGTTAAGTCCAAGCTTGAAAGATTATAGATTTATTGAAGTCTAAGCACGGAAGTTCAAAGGATCATAACTTTCTCAAAGAAATCACTTTGCTAACAATGTAAACAGAAATTGTGAGTTTATATATAATTAGTTAATTACATCAACTCACTCAATTTTCGGTTCATTACTGGCCCCCCATTTTAACAAACATTTTTGGTATAAACTCCTATCACAATTCATCTAGGTTAAATTTCAATACGAACCCAGCGGTTTTCAAGATGTCTATTGTAGACAATCACCCATCTAATATTTTTCCTGTATATAATGCCCTTATCATGGGCACACTGTAGACCTAAATTTGAGTTTTGGGTGATTGGTTACAACTTACATCAGATAATGGCATGTAAGAGAAATTGTTTAAAAATTCTAAAAAAGCAATTAAATCAGCAAGCAGGCACGAAACAAACAGTAAACATACTAAACTTAAAGATAAAGAAACAACCAAAAAGAGCTGACTATACACGGGAGTCGCACAAGCTTATTGAAATGAATAAGTAGATTTTTAAAACAATTTTTTTTTCCAATGTGGTTCAAGGATTCCAATGAAATATAAGGGCTGTAAATGGATTTTCAAGAAAATAACCCAAAATCAATTAACCCAACTACCCAAGCAAAACCAAATCTACAAATATGCAAAATAGAACCAACTCCAACAACAATACCTTAATGAAAACAAAATCTAACACAAATACCTAAATCAAAATGAATGAAAAGAAAATACACCAATAGTTAGGATTGCAGTAGAAAATAACAAAAAAAATGGGAGAGAGAAAGAAGTGATAGAGAGACAAAGGGAGAGAGCTTATTGCAAATTAAAAGTTCACTACTTGCACATCCAAGCTCCAAAAAGAAAATTCCCGCACCTGTCAACATGTCATTAGCGGGACTCTTAACATGCACTCAAAGTTACAAAACAAAAAATAGAACTCTTCACTACAAGAGGAACCCATACTAACCTGGAATTAAAGCAACCATGTTTAAAACATGCAACTCTTATCTTATGCAACTGTCCAAAGAACATAAATCACAACACTGATAAAGCTCCAAAAAATAATAATAGATTAACTTTTAAAAGTTGTTATAAGTACAACAGAAGGCAGTAGAGAGAGTAAGCAGTATAAACCAGCTGACTAGTGCTGGAATATGTTAAACCCGTACAAATAGAGCCTAAATTATAGACATAGCAACCACCAATTTTATTTTTAAAGTGATTTTTGAATTCTTAAACCCATAATTACCAGCCAGACAACATAAAGTGATTGTGCTCCAATAGAGGAGACCTAGCATACGCCTTCAACCAAAATCTATAAAATAAATCAATAAAGGAATTGAATAAGATCATGTTTGAAGTAACAACATATTGCAAGAAACTTTTAAGAAAAATTATATCAAAAGAATGAGAATGGAGTTTTCTTATTCTTCTCTTGGCAAACATATTATGAAATTTTCAGTGAAAAAATTCAAAATTTCCATGAAGAATTTTAATTTCCAGGTACATACACTCAGATTGGCACTAAAAAAATCATTTATGAAAGAAGAACCACTGAAATGTCCAAAGATGATAAATCACAACCACTGAAATAAAGACATAGCAAGCACCAATTTCTGCCAAACAAATGGAGCCTGAAATATAGACATAGCAAGCCACAATTTTTGTTTAAAAGTGAGTCTTAAATTCTTAAACCCATAATTATCAGCCAGCCAACAAAAAGGGATTGCACTCTAATAGAAACAACCAAATTGATCCAGAAGACGCCTTCAACCAAAATCTATAAAATAAATCAAACAAGGAATTGTATAGGATCATGTTTGGAGGAACATCATATTGAAAGAAACTTCAAAGAAAAATTAAATCAAAAGAATAAGACAGGAGTTTTATTATTGTTTCAGATTCAACAGTTCTCCACAAACTCTGTTTATCAAGTACAAGAAAGTCCAAATTAAAATTTCCTTCCTGAAGACATATCAAGATCAATATTATCAAACATTGTCCTAACAAGTTTATAAAGATGTCATTCTTGGACAATTCACTCGCAAAAAATGAATTGCGAATAACCAAGCAAGTTCCAAGATTATGAATAATCATGCCAATCCGAAAAAAATAAGTTAAAGCAATTTAATGCCCAAAAACTCAAGCCTAACACCAATTAAAACAGGAAAAGGCAAAAAATAATTTACTAAAATTTTATCACAATCCCTGTTAATCTAACTGCCCCACACCAATAAGAGGATTACACCAATAAGAGGATTACCACATTCAAATTAGATATAACCTTGATAAAAAAGAATTGACTAAAAGTTTGAAATTAAAAATAATAATCAAATAAATAAAGGGACAAAGGAAAAGAATTGTAACGAAAGTGTCAAACCCTCACTATGAGAAACTGGAAAAAGAGAAAATAACAAAACCAGGGAGGAAAAAGGAAGAGACAGACAGAACTTATCGCCAAATCAAACTCTGCTGCTTACGCAGCCAAGCACCCAAAACAAAATCCAGCACCTGTCAAAATAACATGCACCCAAAGTTACATCATGCACCCAAAGTTGCAAAAGTTGAGAAACAACAAACAGAATAACTCTTCACTAATTAATCCAATACATTCCTAGCATTTAGAACAACAATGTTTAAAGCATACAAGTAATTAAGGCAGAATTAAGATCGAAGGTAACTAAAACCTAAGACACTACTGCAAAAAGGTTATGATAAATATCTCTATTCAATATAATATATAATTTTTAAGGCATAATAATAGAAAAATACCAATATTAGATTGTTGAGAAAAACAAAGAGAATATCTCAACCCAATGTCGCTACAACAAATTATTTTTTTAACACATAAATATCTTAATCCAATAACTAAACCTTCAAATTTTTTTATGAAATAAAAATAAAAATGCCATCAAACTTCGTTGCCCAAGTAGATATACCACAGCATTTAAATTTTGTAAACATGGGAATTGGGGTAACGAAGTCATCAAAACCCCAAAACACCCCTCTGCGTGGTCCAACAACACAAGACAAGCACAGGTATGTAAACTTTATACACTTGTACTCCTAAAAAAAAGAACCAAAATAATCAAGAAAAAGACAACTTTGCCGCAACATACAAACCTTGAAAACTGCAGAGCACCAAAAATCCATAAAATAAATTGATCAAGGGATAGTATCATGCTTAAGGGAATAGTAAATTTAATATTAATAAGCAAATCCTGAGAAGCCAAGTTTGCTAAAACAAACTCCTTAAAAAAGTAGCCAGCTAAAAACATTTTGAGAGTGATGAAATTAATAAATTCAAGAAATGCAGCCAAAGCTCTTAATTACCAGCTATCTCACAAAAAGGAACAGGAAAGTTTACATACTTGTGCTCCTATAGAACTAATCAAATCGATTAAAGGAAGCCAACTTTTCTGCAACAAAGGCCTTTAATAGGGGACTAGCACCAAAATCTATAAAAATAAAATGAACGTGGAATAGTATCAAGTATGATTGAACAGAATGTTGAAAGACATATAAGGAAGAACCGAAATCAAGAAAAGAGAATAGTTTTCTTATTGTTGAAGCCAGCACAGTGCAAAATCTGTTGCAAAGTCCAAATCACAAATTCTCCTCCTGTAAACATATCAACACTTAAACAAGCAAACATTGCCCCCAAAAAACAAACAAAAGAAGCTAATGAAAAAGCATATGTTGCTTAGTGAATTTGAGTCCAAAATAGCAAACAACTACAGAGTAACAACATACTACATTAGACTATGACAACATCTGCTCACTTTCAACGATTAGAAAATCAATCAGCAACCATCAGAATCTAGCCTAAGTAATCAAAGCGATTACAACAAACAACAGCATTTTCATGATTTTAGGATTCTTACTGTCACTATCCAGTTTACACTACATACAATGAGGATTTAGCAAATTAGATTGAACAATAAAAATCAGAACGAAATATTTATCTATGAACAATGAACTGAAACTCTTGGCAAAGTTAGAGACAATCATTACAATGAAACTAAATTGTTGACAGTAAATGTATATTCCTAGAGAACTTGCAATACTTTAGAAGGAAGTCTAAACCAATTTCCTATAATTTATATTAAAGCCTTGCAGTGATTTTTAAAAAAGCATAATTTTAAGGCAGTGGTGTTTTCAGTGTTGTTGAGCCTAAATTGAGAAATGGCTTGAACATCATCACTATCATCTCCCCACAAACTGGTAATATAATCTGTGCATATTAACCAATTTACTCTTCAATAACGTAATGGAGTACTAGACTATCAGTCCATGCCTCTTTTTTAACTACTCAAATACTTCTACATTGGAAGCTTTCAAAAAACATTTTGCATGCAACACAAATACCTTCAAGAATTGATTTTCAAAATCAAGGTGGAGTCTCAATTTTTTAATTCCACAATCCAAACATGGCAAAACTCATAACAAAATCATATAAATACAATACCCATAGTCAATTGAGCCTATATTTGCAAACAACAACAAATTTGGAAAAACCATTCAAAATAAAACTTTATATAAAATAAAATAAAAAAAACAAACTTCTGATTGCACATCTATACATATGTATGTATAAATATGTTGCCATGCATCTCTACTCCCGTCATTTCCGCCAATCTTTCTCACCAACTCCCCTGCTCCAACCGTCATTTCAAACGTCAGATGAAATTGGATAGTTACAGGTAAAGAAAAATAGATCAATCCTGCATACTCTTTAACATGGAAAATGATGAACAGTTGTATCACATTGGAAAGGTCGTTTAGAATAATATCAATTTTATATGTAATTAAATTTCATGAAAGAATGATAAAGTTTTTTTTTTTTTTTTTTTGGTAATCAGTAGCGCTAATTTCTTTCTTTATTTATTTATTTGCTTATCTATAAATCCAAAAAATTATTTAAAAAAAATTTGGTACAAAAATTGTTCTATTGTCCAAAGTTTGAACTAACCCTGAACTTCTAAGGGCCTGTTTGGTTTGAAGAAAAAAGTGGTGTTTTCTGTATTCATTTTCAGTTTTTCGTGAGACCCACCACAAAATTTTGGTTTGGTTTGCAAATCTGTACCCAGTTTTCATTTTCAATATCCAAAAAAAAGTGAGTTTGAATACAGAAAATGAAAACAGAGAGACTCCTAAGGATTTGACCATTTGGGCATTTCAAGAGAGGGCAAAATCAGAAAAAGTGAGAGACATACATACACGCGCCGCCGCATAAGCTTTCCCATCTCATCTCTCTCCCTTTAATTTTCTTAAACCCTAAAGGATTGTGCTGAAAGCGAAGTGCTTTCCTCCCCGATTGCACTACACGCGCCGCCGCATAAGCTTTCTTCAACGCATCCATTTTCTGCAACCCAACACAAACACACACAAATTTTTTTTTTTTTTCAACTTCAAATCTCTACTTATATTTTACAAACGAAAAGGCAAGTTAAAATAAATATTAATAATAATAATAAAATCGAAGTTTTAAAAATTAAGGAAAACGACAACGTTGTATAACCGGCGGTGTTAGTAGCTACCGTTACCTGGGCTTGGTCTTCCATGAGTGTTGAATCTTGAATGAAATGTGCGCTGTTTTGTTTGGGGTTCTCTCTCTCTGAGTCTGAGAGTTTTTCATTGTGAAACTGAAATGTGAGAGAGAAAAAAAAAAAAAGAAGATTTTTATTTAAAAGTTTATTTTGCCCACTTCACTCGTAGCCTGTGTGTATTACGTAATTGCTGCCTTGATCAAAAATTCAAATTACGTATTTGCCTCCTTTTTTTTGAATTTCATATTTCATAGTCTTCCCAAAGAATTCCTAAATTGTTAGCCACAAGGCCCACAACCTTCTTCTTTTTTCCCCTTTACTTTAGCATGGGAAAAATAGAAATAGAAATATACACAGTAATAATATCTCCGTTTGGTTTTTTTTTTTTTTCATCACGCATCACTTCTCACTCAATTTTCGTCATTCTCTCATTATTTAAAATACTCCAATTTCCCCAACCCACCCATTTGGCACTCATCACCCAAGCTTCTTATCACTCACACTTTTCTAATTTTTGTGGGACCCTTACCTGTAACTTGGTCAAACCGAAGCTATTAGCCTACTCGCGGACCCATCTTTTTCTCTTTTCTCATTTCCCCTTCACCCCTGTTGCTCTCCCAAAACCCAAACCCGAACCCATAAAAATTTCAGAAGCTCTCTCACCTCATTAGGATCGTCACCGGTGAACAACACTCATCTCTCCAACGTGTACCCGTGGTGCTATTTCCTCCATCGTGACCTAGCAGCGCCGACGAGCATAAAGAAACGTGACTCATTTGCATGATTTGTCACGGATGATCCCCTCCAACCCAATCAAGTGCTACCTTATCCCTTTTTGTACTCTCTCAGCTTGTTTCTTTATCTGATTTGTGTGTTTGGCATTTGGGTTTTGAGAAAACTGTTAGATTTTAGCACTGTCTCTACTTTGCCTTTGTTTTTCCCTGTTATTTGGTTGGTGAGAAAATAATAAAGGAGAAGTTTTTTTGGTTTGTTTTTTGTTTATATGATATTATTATGCTTACCCTTTCAAATAGATGGTTTAGAGGCTTTGAATCTATTACAGATTTTCTGGATTGTTTACATTATGTTCAAATTTTTATTTGCTGAAGTAATATTACCCTGAAAATACCCCAATCGTGTTTGGTACTTTTCTATTATAGATGAAAAAACTTTTTACAAAGAAGACAATGGTTTAAGGTCCTTGATTTGATGTGCTGTGATTGTGTGTATTGGAGTATAGTGTGGTTCTGTGTGTATTGGAGTATGGAGTTGGCTTTTTGAAATATAAACTTGTGTAAAATTTCCCTGAGATATATAGTTTGAAGTATATCATAGAGGATTTAACATGAAAACAGACTCTATCAACAGCATCCCCTGTGTCTTACAACCTTGTTTTGAACCAGCATTCTTTAAAGCACGAGCATCTCCAATGGCCTATGCAAAAGCAAAATATTCTCTATAATAGATATGGGGCCCAATAATTTGTGGCCCTGGCCCATTTTTACATTGGGGCCCAAGGCCCGAGTCGAGGAGGGATATAGCCGAGGATGTATAATGAAAGTCCAAGTAATATTGAGACATAGCCAAGGATGATTATGTCCTCGGCATTCCCGAGGTCCTCCTGAAAGAAAGGACAAAAACGGTATAGGCATAGTTTTGGGAAAAAAACCTAAAATATCTATGTTGATAGAGAAAGGACCGTTGGACAGTATGGCGACCAAGGACAAAGGGAAAGCTACCATTACTGTCATTGAATACTCTGCACCTGACAGAACCATACTCTTCAGCTTTTACAACCACCCCCAACCACTTTGGGTATGGGCTGATGGGACAAGTATCAGTCTTGGAAAGTCGAACCTACACGTGGACGTTGGATAAGGGATACAAGCTAATATAAAAGGAGAAGTAAGCAATCCGGGGAAGAGGCTGGGAAAAAAGGCCAAAAACCAGAGCCTCCCAGACCGCATTGAGGAGAATGACTCCTCGAGTGAACACGACTTACTTTTGTATGAACACTACGACTAACCACCGTTCGGTGACCAAGGCCTAGCCTTTCAAACCCACGCTCTACAAATTATATTGTTTGGGCATTTTTACATGCGAACCCAATATCGTTTTGTGGTTGTTACAAATTGAGTCCTTACAATTGGCGCCGTCTGTGGGAAAGGCTTGTGTGTTGGCACAGGCGGTAGGTCGAGAAAGTCTCCCCATCACTTCCAACAGCCCGTTGTAGTGCCCTAACGTAAAATTCCACTAGGGGCTGCGCTTTTCACTAGGGGCTTGGCCGAGGTGCTAATCCCCCCAAACCAATGTCCCACACCTTGGCTGAGGGGCTAATATCCCCCAACTACTTAAAAACTAAGTTTTGGACAGAACCAAGGTATTGCATGGTCCTCGGACTCAAACCTATGGGGAAACCAACTACTTAAAAATCAAGTTTTGGACAGAACCAAGGTATTACATGGTCCTCGGACTCAAACCTATGGGGAAGCCAACTACTTAAAAATCAAGTTTTGGACAAAACTAAGGTATTGCATGGTCCTCGGACTCAAACCTATGGGGAAACCAACTACTTAAAAACTAAGTTTTGGACAGAACCAAGGTATTGCATGGTCCTCGAACTCAAACCTATGGTAAAACCAACCACTTAAGGAGAATTCTAAATTGCTCAGTCCTACAGAATGATTATTTACTAAAAATTGGATTACGTCCTAGACGGAATGAAGGTCCCAACCTGTCCTCAGATTCTCAGTTTTAAGGGAACCGGTGAAAACGAGCGTTTAAGTTCGATACAATCGCACCTCGGTCCTCGAACCGAATGCTATAAAGGACTAGGGCTATAAAGGTCGTTAGGAAGGTGGCGAAGCACCCTAGTATTTGGCAACCCGTATGGGCAGTTCTTTTTGGATTACACATCCTCGGATGATTACCTCCTGCACAGCACCGAGCATTCAGCCATCCTCTCGGTTAGTTTGGGGTATGCAACCCTTTTTCATGTCGGCATTATTGTGCCGAATAGTTTCAATAAGCTCAGAATAATATCTCTTTCTTAATAAGGGTTTCTGCCCTAGATATTGCTTTTTCATGTCGGCATTATTGTGTCGAATAGTTTCAATAAGCTCAGAATAATATCTCTTTCTTAATAAGGGTTTCTGCCCTAGATATTGTTTTTTCATGTAGGCATTATTGTGCCGAACAGTTTCAATAATCTCAGAATGATATCTTTTTCTTAATATAGGTTTCTGCCCTAAGCATCGTACAGAATATAAAAACAAAAGAAAATCATATGATAGCACATCTATTTACGGCATAACCACTGCAGAAAAGAAAGAATACATAGAATAAGATAATATCAACTTTTATTGATGTAAAGACGCAGTACAGCGTACAATGAGGGTCTTAAACAAGCCTATACAGGAAGCTAATTACAGAAACAAAATAATAATAATAATAATAATAATAATAATAAAATACAATGAAACGACAAATCTTTCTAAACTCTGCTCCAATATGCGACTGTGTATGAGAGGGAGACCCCTTTTGATGGATGAGGAGAAGAAGAGGAAGAAGTAAAAGCACCAGGATGGATTTGGTGATGAGAAAGAAGAAGAAGGAGAGGCAAAAGGAGGCACCAGTGAAGGAAGAGAGGAAGAAGCAGGGATACTTAGTCCCTGCATCAGCCCTGACTCCTAACACGCTAGTGCCATATTAGCTATGCTCATAGGAGAGCAGATGGTATTGATAATGAGCAACCCCAGCTCGATTGCACCAAAAACTTGATGCGATTAGCTCCTGCTTCGGATTTTGGCTGAAGGAGGATAAGAAATATCTTGAGTCTCTGCCAACCCTGCCCTGACCGAGCCATCTTAAGTTTCGGAGGGACACGGTGCTTTTGGAAAGGATGTGGTCTCTTCACCCCCGTTTCTACCTCAGACATATCACACTATAAGATTTGACTGTGCTGATAAGGAAAACTTTGAGCGCAACTTGAGGTTTAAGGCTTTAGAAAGGTTAAAGGGTCTTTATGCAAAGGAAGTACCCTCTCATCTGGCTTCTTATATGGAAGGTAAGTTCAGTGGCATTTAATCCGTACAGATTTCCAAGAAGAGCTGCAAACGATATAGTGTCTGTTCAACTCCCCAATGTCATCTATAATTGTCAGATTTGATTGGCCTCGTAAAGGAAATTTATTAAAGACGCGCCTCGTACACTGAAACGACGGGAGCGCATCATGTGTAAATCTAGAAGAATGTCTCTTAACCCGGCGCATTTCCTAAGCAGATGAAGAGACCCCAACATTAATGAAGGGCAGAGCTAAACGAGCTGTAATAAAGTCGTGGCATCATCAAAACCCTCCTCTTCGACCAAGAGGTCGGACAGCAGGATTTTGAGGGGCTATTGTGGGGCCCAATAATTTGTGGCCCTGGCCCATTTTTACATTGGGGCCCAAGGCCCGAGCCGAGGAGGGATATAGCCGAGGATGTATAATGAAAGTCCAAGTAATATTGAGACGTAACCGAGGATGATTCTGTCCTCAGCATTCCCGAGGTCCTCCTGAAAGAAAGGGCAAGAACGGTATAAGCATAGTTTTGGAAAAAAAACCTAAAATATCTATGTTGATAGAGAAAGGACCGTTGGACAGTATGGCGACCAAGGACAAAAGGAAAGCTGCCATTACTGCTATTGAATACTCTGCACCTGACAGAACCATGCTCTTCAGCTTTTACAACCACCCCCAACCACTTTGGGTATGGGCTGATGGGACAAGTATCAGTCCTGGAAAGTCGAACCTACACGTGGACGTTGGATAAGGGATACAAGCTAATATAAAAGGAGAAGTAAGCAATCCGGGGAAGAGGCTGAGAAAAAAGGCCAAAAACCAGAGCCTCCCAGACCGCATCGAGGAGAATGACTCCTCGAGCGAACACGACTTACTTTTGTATGAACACTACGACTAACCACCGTTCAGTGACCAAGGCCTAGCCTTTCAAACCCACGCTCTACAAATTATATTGTTTGGGCCCTTTTATGTGCGAACCCAATATCGTTTTGTGGTCGTTACAAATTGAGTCCTTACAATAGAGAATGAAATCAAAAAAGCCACTCCAATGGATTCTCTATACCTAAAAAAAATTTTGGCTCATGAACAGTAGCTCATCAAGTCTGATGGGCTACTGTTCATTCTTCAATTTTTTTTTTTCTATTATAATAATCAAGGTGTTGAATAAAAAAAATGTTGGAAGATGTGTAGTTACTAAAAAAATTAAATAATGAATGAAGAAATAATATTTAAATGAGATAGAGAATATGATAGAGAATCTGTTGGAAATTGTATTTGAAAAAGTGGGTAGATAAAAGGTAAAAATCACTGTTCATTCTCCAAATAGTACAAAAATTTGATGAATTTGCTGGAGATGCTCTTATGAGGCATCTTGATTATAGCTAATGGCATGATGATTGCTAAATTTTTGTTGCTAATTTCTTAAAGAGGAAGCTGAGAACAATGAAAACTGAAGGAGGACGAATCTATGATGCATTTACATTTTGTATATCTTTAGATTCAAGTCCACATATTAAAAAAAAAAGGTCTTTGGAGTTTGGATTCAAGCTTTGAACTTAAAAGCTTCTTCTATGTGTTTTTTCATTCAGCTGGATATTTTGATGGTCTATTGGCATGTGAGATGTGTTTGGATTCAAGCCTTGAAGGCTGAATTCCGGAATTAATAGAGGAAATGCATTTGCACTTGCACCTAAACTGTTTATTTCTCTGCATAATTAGTTTGTTATCTTCCAATTTCTTAGGAAGCTTTAGTCAACTCGAACAAAGAAATCTTCATTATTTTATTTACTTTCTTTTTGGTTATGGTGGCCTTCAATAATTATATGGTGATGTAGTTCATAGTTGGTGGTAATTTGTTTCATTTGTTTTAGGCAGTTTGTTAGATTGTTACCTGAGGTTCATCGCCACTCTACGGATGATTTGATCCATTAAAATTTGGTAGTGATGGGTAGCAGATTATTTCTTGGAAGTGATTTGGTTTGCTATGAAGTGGTTTGAAGACTAAAGACTATTGGGACCTAGATCATTGGCAAATACAGCCCAATACCTTTACCATTAAATGTAAGTTTGTATCACAATTCAACTTGTTTTGGTATCATTCATGTAGATGCATGTCGTGATATGAACAACACATGTATAGCACCATGTCAATAGTTGGCTTCACTATCCTTTATTTAAGAAAATCATTGAAGTTCAAATATTAATTTTGTATGCTTTGTTAGTTTGAATTTTCGGTCATCCTTCCTGCATCTCCAGGTTCTAATAAGTCGGTGCTGTTTCATATAGAAGAAATTAATTAAATTAATAATTTTCTTTTTGTTTTGTTTTGTATTGTTTCATCATAAAATACAAAAACTCCATAAGTAGATTCTTGATGATTTAAGATTGCTTTTTCTTTGCATGATCATACAAAGAAAATAATGAAAAGTAATAATGGTAACTTAGGGGACTGAGAAGTTTGCCACACTAAAAAAAAAGGTTTGTGGGGTGGTGCTTATATAATTTACCAAGTTTTAAATAAACATACCTTTGTAACACAATTTTCTCAAATTACATTACTTCATTCATCTTAATTGCAGAATTGGATATGAATCCATTTTTTTTAATAAACATACCTTTCTTAAAAAACATTCATCTTAATTGCGGAATTGCAAAATTCATCTTATTCTATGTTCCAATGGTAGGTTTGGTGTTTCAAAGGTGATGGTGGTGGTGTTGGTGGTGTTGTTGTTTGGTTGGATTGGTGTGTTCTGGCTGGCTGGTTCGGTGGTGCTGGTATTTTAGTGAGTTTTGTTGTTGAGGAGAGAGATAGGGATGAAGAGATGAGAGAGAAATCAATAGTGTTTTTTATTTTTTTATTTTTTTTATTTTATGTATTTGTTTTGTAGTTTATATTATTTTATTGGATTGTATGTAAAGATAAGAATTGGGATGTTGAGTGAGTTGTGAAATGAGTTGATAAAATAAATAAAGTGGTGTTTGAGGATGTAAAATATAGACTGGTATGCATCCCCGGATGCTAATGCTTGCATTTTTCTTTCCCTCCCCATTTTCTCTCCTTTTTTTTCCATCCAATCAAATGAACCATTAGCTTAGTTAGAATCACCTACTACTATTCAAACCTCTCCCTTCCTCCTTTAATCCTTACTGTCTGTTTGGAAAGGTTGGAGGAGAAAGGAAGAGAAAAGAAATGAGAAGAAAGATAGTGATTCCTCTATTTGGTTACCATGGAAGAAAAGAAAAGGGTACAAACTATTTCCCTTGGGCCCATAGTTTTGCAATTTGCCCAATTTGGGTGGATTTGGAGGGCGATAATAGTTTAAAAAAAAGAGTCTGAATTTAGTAAAGATGGGGTGTAAAATTCATGTGTTTACACCGTCTAATAAATAATTGTCACATCAACTTTTTATTTAAAACTCAACACATTCTATCACACATAATAATATCTAAATAAACTCACAATTAAGTTGGATTTTCAAATGCATTCTTTTCTTTTCCTTCCCCCTTCTCTCCCTATTTCCAAACATAAAATTAGTTTTCTTTTCTTTTCTTCCTCATTCCGTTATTCATTTCTTTTCTCTTCTCTTCCCTCATTTGTGACCAAACAAATCCTTAGGTACTAAACTATTAATAGAAAAACTCCAAAAAAATAAAAAATAAAAAAATAACTTGAAAGAAACCATAATTTTCATTGAATCTCAAAATTCTCTCAGCAAACAAACAAGAAAAAATTATGTTTGAATGGAACCAACAATCAAAACACATCTTACAAGTCCCCAAATTAAAATGAATAAAAAAATAGAAAGCTTCTATGGAGTAAAACAAATACTACAATTGTTCAATAGTTAAATAATAGAGTTAAAAGAGAAGGTGAGAATGTAGATGAAAATTTTATTATGGTTTAAAATCCTAAGACATGATGCTTAAATTTTTTTTTGGGAATATCCATTAAAAAAAATTGTTATGGGAATAAAGAATTTCCTAAAGTAAATCATGAAAATAACATTTTTACAATATGTAATCAACTATTTACGTTAAGTCCATAAAAATAAAAGACAAAATTTAGCTACAAAATTGATTATAGCCTTAGGCTACAACCTCACTTAATAAAATAAATATTACTTCATATTTTGAAAATCTAACTGTTGAATTACATGTTCTTTACACTCTTAATATACATGTCAAATTTTGTGTCAATCTGATATTATTTATTATATGATCTATAAGCTTATATTTTATGCATAATTTTAAACTACAAAAACATACAATTTAAACAATTTATTAGTGACATAGCTATTAATCTTTAATTTTCTAGAAATTTTGCAAGTATAGAGGATATAAGAAGAAGATGTAATCCAATGGTGGATTTGTCAAAATTTACCTTCAGTAAAAAGATATTGAATAAGGTTGTAGTCTTATGCTACAACCAATTTTGTAACAAGATTTTGTCCACAAAAAAAGAAAAAAAAGATTTATGTTAAGTTGTGCCAATAAAGATTTGGCACAACCTTTAGTTTTTTCCCCAAAAAAGTTGCAATTTTTTTTTCAAATTCTAATCTCTATATATGGCTTGGGTGGACAGAGATTTGAATTTGAAATCTAGTCACTATTAATGAAATTTACAAAATTATTGATCAAAAGCTTGGGATATAAGCAATGTCCTATGATTGACCATTTCAAAAGAAAGATTAAGTGAATGTGATATTACTAATTGAAAAATAAATATTGGAGGAACTTAAAACACACACACATGTATAATAAAAATTAAATAAACTAATTAGCAATAATCTTGCAACTTAAAAGACAATAATTTTTGTAGCGATGAAGGGCCCATATATAGGTATTGGGCCATGGGCCGTACCTGAAGGAGGACAAATAAATACTAACGAAGGCATAATGATTAATGAGCCGTGGAAAAAGTTTGGTCATAAGAAGTTAGGGACATTGTCCGAGGAGAAATACCTCCTCAGCTAAGCAGAGTAGAGGTCAAATGGTCCGAGCATCCATCAAGAGTAGAGCAACAGTCAATCGTGCTTGAAAGGATAAACACTAGAGAGGGATAAGGCAAAAGAGAGTTGGGAAATATTAGAAAAGAAAGCTGCAACCACCTAATTGAATGCTCTGCATCTAACCCCCTGACCGCATTAATGTGGAGGTGATATCTGAACAGTAACCTTCAGCCTTACAACTACCCCCAAAGACTTCATGAAAGTGCTGATGGGATAAGTATCAAAGCCAACAATCTAATCTACACGTGGAGGGCTGAAATGAAAGAAAGAAGGAGAATATAAAGGAGAAAAACCCCATTACAAAGGGATCATCAAAAAAATCTAAGAAAAAATCACTGTAGGCTCAAGAACTATAATTTTGTATAAGTATGTGAGAAATATATAAGAACAAACCATCCTCGATGAAGCTATTCTGTTTGCTAGAGACATTGGAGTACAGGACGTCATTTTTGAATCAGATTCACGTACTGCATGCCATGCACTTGCGGACCCCACCAATGCTCCAATATCTATCTCTACTATAGTGGCAGGGACAAGTGTTAGGTTGCATGAGTTTAGGACCTTTGACATTTCGCATGTGAAAAGGCAAGCCAATAAGTCCGCACATGCTCTTGCAGCATATGCAAAAGATATTGACTCTATTGTAACTTGGGTGGAAGATTGTCCACCGTTCATTGAATCTTTAGTGATTCAAGATGCTATGTTTTATTCCTGATTTTTCAAATAAAGTTTACGCATTTCCCATAATAAATAAATAAAAAAAACAAAAAAAAAACTCATTCTCGAACTTAACCGAGAATAACTTTTCTTGTTCAAAACTGTTTGATTTATTCTTTCCAACAATAATTAACCTACTTGACTACCATTCACTTAACTCATTGAAAGTTCATCTTCAAACCCACTCTCTAATAAATTCATTGTTTTGGACTCTTTGGTCCTTTGACCCTTCATTTGGGCTTTAGGAGCAAATCGTGTCCTTACAATTTTTTTTAAATGAAACAATATCAAAACATAAAATATTATTCAATTAATATTTAAAATAAGAGAAGACTCCATTAACAATTGTTAGGGTAAATATTTAGGACTGGACAATTTTGTAATATTTTGGACCCAGTTGAAATTAACCCAAACCTTAAGGTTAGTGAGTGGAATGGTTTTATTTCTATTAGTTAAAGGGTAGGAAGGAATTGAAAAAAGTATCAATTTTGAAAAATATAAATTTTTTTTTTCCAGACATGACAATGTGGTTACCCATTTGTTTTGAAAGGAATCCACATTCCTATAAAAATTGAGTGAGAATCCAAATTCTCCAAATATCTGATTTCCTTGTATAATTTACAATCAAACATGGGAATGTTTCAAAATTCAACACTCCCGAAAATCCTAAAAGATCAGGATACCAAATGCCACCTTAGAGCAATTGCACCAGTCCTTGTAAAATATAAAAAGTTGTCAATTTTACATATTTTTTTTCAAAAACATCCCACATCAGTCCATCTAAAACACTATAAATTTACATTTTGCTACAATAATCATGTAAATATTTTATTAGTTTCCCATTATTTCATATCTCTCTTCCTTTCTTCTTCCTTCTTCTTTTCACTATCTTTCTCAAATAAACTCAACCACCACCAACTAGTCACCACCACCACCACCACCACCACCACAAGTCACAACTTAGGTCACCTTTCACAAAACCCGATCAACCCACCAGCTGAAAAACCCAAATCAAACCCAACGGTAGCTCAAACCCGTCAACCCAAACCCAAAATAAAGAAGAAGAATAAGAAGAGGGGAGAGAGAGAGAGAGAGAGAGAGAGAGAGAGAGAGAGAGAGAGGTTTGATGTGGGTAGGAGAAGAAGAAAAAACAGTGGTGAATGAGAGAGAGCTAAGAGGAAATGCTTTTTATTTGAGAAGAAAGAGAAAGTGTTCTGATTAGGGTAGGAGATATAATAAAAATTTATTATTTAAAAAAAAAAAAGGAAGTATAATAGATAATCTAGTGTGAATATTTTTTACAAAGTAACTATATAAAATAGAAAAAAAAAAGTAAGATTTTATACTAAAATAAATGAAAATTTTTAAACAAACTGATGTTAATGCCCTAAGGTTGTAAATTATCCCTAACATCTCTCATGCTATTTATTACAAGGAGACAGGGGATGTGTAGGCTATCCCTAACATTTCTCATGTTATTTATTACAAGGAGACAGGGGATGAGCTGGCAATGTCAACTCATCAATCTTCTTCTTTTTCTTTATTTATTTTTATTATAGGAATTCATATTCGTAAACCCATTTTTGTTTGCATGAGAAGTTGTAGAAACGTAGGGAGGGCAATGTAAAAGCTTAATACGGCTTTAAGACAACATACATAAAAGCGATCGAGAGGGAGTCTTTTTTTGTGGGAAAAAACTTAGGTATAGTATTTTATGTGCCGTTTCTTAGATTTTTTTTTTTAAGATTCAATCATATGACTACTTAATTAAAAAATAAATTTCCTTCATATGAGGAAAAATTCACATGGCAAAATCTTAAAAGAAGAACTTAAGAAACGAGACCTAAGTACTGTATCTAAGTCTTACTATTTTTGGTGTGGGTAAAAGGGACTTGGATTAATATACTGAACTCATTGGATAACGACACGTTTTATTATTTTTATGGGTCAAATGCAAGTAGACACTAGACCAAGCTTTAGTAAACTGGGAAATGCTCAACAAAAGAATCCACCTGTTTTTAAATATATAGTATATCCGTTTAGTTTTCAATTGAGAGTTAGACTTTAAAAAAAATGGCCCCGTGAAAATTTTCATATATATATATATAGAGTTCTTAGAAATTATTTTAAAGTCAAACAAAACTATGAAAGTTGAGGAATTAAAGATTACATGAGCTAGGAACTTGATAGTGATATTTATTTTTTCCTGGTGGCTCATGTGGAATATGGAAGAAATTTGCTCCAAAAATGACTTGATCAAAGACCGAAGTATTGCCTTAATCCCAGGTCATTCTGTTACTTATCAAATGACCCCTCTTTCTTCATCTAAGACTTTAGGATTTTTTTTTTTTGGATACAAAGAGTGTAGGATTGGTATTGGTCACGCGCGGGTTGTTCCACTGCAAGGAGAATTTGTGAAATTGAAGATAAAGAGACCTCCCTTATAATTTTCATATCTTTAAGGTTTCGATTGCAATGTTTTGATGAGACACTATAACCATTTATAGAAGTCCAATATCTATTAAGAGAAATGTTATATCCATAACATTTTCACAGCAAATCTTAAGTGACAGATTGTTATTGGTTATTACGGATAGGTAAAAAATTAATTTAAGTCTTGAATTTAAATTATAACCAATAACAATTTTCTATCTATGATTTTTTTGTAAAAATATTGTAAACGTAGCACATCTTTTTTTTTTTGTAAAATTATGAAATATTCTTGCAATGTGTTAACTAATCCTAAGAATGAAGAATTATTAGATTCCTAAATTGCCCACTCTAGGGTTCTACTAAAGTTTTATAAATAAGACGTATCACAATTTAATTGGTCATGAGAACTATTTTGTGATGTAGTAATTATTTGTAAAATCCTAAAAGAAAAAGAGAAAAACGTTAACACTTGAAAGCAATACACTTGGGTTGCTAAGAGAGGTATGCATCTTTTTATTATCAAAAGGATAAAGTTTGGTAACAAATTAGATTGTAGCCTAGAGTTACAATTTCACTCAACATTTTTTATTGGATGTGAACTGTGACAAATTCATAATTAGATTATATTTTTTCTTGTATCCTCCATTTTCTTGCAAAATTTACAAAATCTCCAAGGTTCATAGTTATGTCATCAATCAAATACTTAAATTTCAAGTTTTTGTAAATTTAAAATTATTCATGATATATAAATTTATAGATCGAATGATAAATAACATCTGATTAACATAAAACTTGATATGTGTATTAAAAATGTAAAGTTTGTAGCCAAAATTTGTCCTTATCGTTATCAAAATCTATATATGGTGTAACGATACTAGAATTTGTCCTTATCCTTATTTATTTATTTGTTACTAATTCAGTAAACAAACAAAATATTTAGAGGGTTTGTAAATAATAAAGACTTTTTTTGTGCTTATCTGACACGTTATCATTCCTTATACAGCTGGGACAAGAGAGTTCCTTATGAGTGACTCTATTTTCTTTACTATATAATGCTTAAACGTTGGAGTTGAAAAAAGAAAAATATATCCTTTCTTTTAATTTTTAATTTTTTTTCCGGGTTAGTTTACTAATGTCATTTATAATATTAAACATTTAAAAAGGGAGATTAACTATGTTTGAATGCTTATGTAATTAAGAGAACAAAAAACATATTATGTTTTGAAAATCATTAACACGATTTTGAGTGGATTTGATACAGTCGAATTGAAAATGCTATTTCATGTCAAATTGTTTAGTCTTTACATTTTCTCAAAGTTTTTAAAATTTTTTTTTTAAATTTGATTTAAGAATTAGGTGTTATTGTGTTAGGCTGTTATATAGGATATAACAACAAAATTTTATTTAGATAGGAGAATTTAGGATACAAAATCAACTATAGATGATTTTCAAACATTTAAAAAAATGTTGAGTCTCATCTTGATGGTTGATATATTGAAATGTATTATTAAAAAAAAATTATGTCTTTTATTTGAATTATATTTTATTAATAATTTAATACTAAATACACACTAGTTCTATTTTCTATACATTAATTTAAATTTTTTTAAAAATCTTTGAATAGTTCTTATTTCTGAATTTTAATTTTTTTTCATGATTTGACTCATTAAAAGTGAAATACTCCTGGTTCATCTATGTAGTTAAACAATACAAAAACATGGTTGGCCAACTAAATAATACACTCTTTGGATTTTTCTGTCCAGATCTATTATTAGATATATATAATTGAAACAATACGAAAACATGGTTGGACAACTTGACAATACATTATTTGAATTTTTCTGTCATGATCTATTATAAATTTTCATAAGAATTTTCTTGACAGAGTTATTTACAATTAGTCACTGAAATAATTGTGTTATTAATGTGAGGACAAAATCATAATCATTGTCACGCTCCAATAATCTCATTCTCACCCAACTTGTCTACTTTCAAAACTTGGATTATTAGAAGAGAGATGTTACGGTCACAATATTTTTATAATATTTTCACAACAAATCATAGGTGGTCAGCTGTTATTAGTTTAAATTCGAACCTAATATTAAGATTACTTTTTTATTCCAACGATAACAATCAGTAACAATTTATCACTTATGATTTATTGTAAAAATGTTATGGACATATCATTTCTCTAATTAGAAAATGTTTTTCCTCTTAAATCGGATTTCCAAATCCCAACTCTGGCTCGTCAGGATTCAGCACCAATACACGATATACACGCATTTCCTTTCCTTTTCTTTCCTTTCTGGCATTCCCAATCCCAACAACCCTCATGCTCCTCATGTTCCCAAAACATCTTTCATCTAAACTGATTCCCAGGAATCCGAATTTTGTTTTTTCACTACCATAAAAGTGTGAAAATCTTATATGATGTAAGGAATATTATTTTACAACAAATAGTAGCAAGTTGTTACTAGTTGATATTGATGAGTAAAAATATAATTTCTCGTATTACATATTATTATTATCATAAATAATACCACCTCTAAGTCCAAAATGAATTCCTTCGCATGCCAAAAATTCTTTTTTGTGCTTTGTAGCCAAGCTACCAGCAATTATTTGCTCACACAAGCCACACATATTATTTTTAAAAAAATGTGTAAAAATGGATATTTAAGCAAAGAAACTAACTGAAGTTGACGAAGGGATTAGTGCTCATTTGAAAACTCTAATGACTAAGAGCACTTAGTCAATAAACTTGGCAGACCAACCATGTATTTTGGCACCAAAAAAAAAGTATTTTATTTATCTTATTGTATTTTCTATATATGTTCCTTCAATAATTAATTATAGCAGCTCATAGGCATGAGATGTAACTTATTTTGTGGAAGGGGCTCTCTATACATGGTCCTTTGCCTGGTAATCTTTTAGGTCATGGACCATTAGATAGTCAGTGCGATGCTAGAAATTGGGATACATGAAATTCATACTTTGCTCACTAATAATTATGACAATAAGCCATGACCTGTTTTATCCTTTTTTTATTTTTTTTTATTTTTTATTTTATGGATAGAAATTCTAGGTACAAAAAATTATTAAGTAGTCCTGAAGAAAATGAAGTTGTAATATATTTTCGTTTTTAGCTGAGAATTAGGTGCATGTACAACACGTGCTAACATGCACTGAGTTTGAACATTTTTTATCATAGGATCTTTGAGATCAAGCCCATTGGGTTTAGATCAATATATGTTGAACTCGACCTAATTTTGGTGAAATTGTCAAATAAATGATAATTAGGAGTAGGACTCTAAATATATTAAGGATTATTCATTTAATTTTATATCTAATACTAGTTGAGTTTGAATTCATCATCAAATTATATTATGTATTCAAGCTTGGTTCAATTTGTTATTTAAAAAAACCTGAACTCGATAAAAAATTACTTGATTAACTTATTCTTTTCATATATAATAAATAATAAGACAAATTTTTTTTACCCTTTTACAAATATTGTTCTTGAGATCACAACATTTTACTCTTACAGTTATAAATAATTCTTTGAACTCTCATAAATGGGGAAGAAGCCATTGAATGTCTCAATAATTGATGCCATACATGACAAAATTGAATAAGTTAAAATATTGCTATTTTAGGCTTTATGCTACACTGTAGATATATACCTATTAAGGTTAAACACTAAACCAAGGTAACTCCTAATATTAAATTCTTTCTCTTAGATCTCTCTATTTATTGTAAATATTGTTCATATTTTTATAATAACAAATAAAATTAAGGGATAGTGTTCTCGTGCACCCGTTAAGGCATAATTTTTGAATGCAACTAATTGGCTTGAATGGAAGTTAAGCCACTTTCAAGTTAAAGTTCATATCTCATAAGCGTTTTATTTTCTAATGCAGGTGAGATCTTTTTCTTGTCTTTTTAACTGGTGCACAAAGACATCGATAACAAAAGCCAAAAATTAAAATAAAATATCTATGAAGTATATAAAGGGGATGCCAATTTTTTTTTAAAAAAAGTGTTGATGTGGTACTCCACTCCAATAACTACACATTAACTAAATATTATAGTTGATTTTTTTTTTCACATTAATTTATAATTTTATGCCATATTTACATATTAAATGAATAGTATTTATTGCTATAGAGTATACTTAAATAATGTTCTGTTGTGGGAAAGTTATTTAATACACTCTAAGGAATGTTTTTTCATCTCATATAAATGATAGGATTTACTTTTTTTTATTTATTTATTTTTTAAACCAATGATAGGATTTACTATATGCTTAATTAATGAAACACACTATTTTGTGACACTATAAAACATTACTCATACATGCATTGAAAAATTACTGAAACATCAGGACATCACCTGTCACAATCTCACCCATTTTGCAAAAGGTCCCACACTCACTGGTCACCCACCAATAATTGATTACTACCGTAATCTTCTCTGGCCTCAAGCTGGCCTGGCTGCCACCACTCACTGTCTCCTTCTCTCTGACTCTCTCTCACTTCAAACTCCAAAGTTTGCTAAAACCCAGTACTCTAAAACTTCCGTTCTCTGCAACTAACAACAAAAACAAACACCAGTTTTCATTACATAGTTTGTACTATTTTTCTTTCTTACAAAACATAGTACCTATCAATACCTATGCACTAGCCTTATTAACAGAAAAACACACCTACAGAGAGCTTTTACAATGGTCCCAATCCGATTTCTGTTCCTATCATTTCTCTCATTACTATCAAACACTCTCATCCCACTCTCCAATGCTAAAGCTCAATCCTTTTCGCCATCAATATATGAAATCCTTAAGGCTCATGGGCTCCCAATGGGACTATTACCAAAGGGTATCACAGACTTTGATATAGACACAAATGGGCACTTTCAGGTGTACTTGGATCAAGCTTGCAATGCTAAGTTTGAAAGTCAATTGCATTATGACAGAAACGTTTCTGGGACTCTAAGTTTCGGTCAGATTGCTGGGTTGTCTGGTGTTTCGGCTCAGGAGTTGTTTCTTTGGTTTCCAGTTAAAGGGATTCGTGTGGATATACCAAGCTCTGGTTTGATTTACTTTGATGTTGGAGTTGTGTTCAAGCAATTCTCATTGTCGCTTTTCGAAACGCCGCCGGATTGTATGGAGTTGGCAACTACTAATCTGCTGCTAAACCCCACCCAACAAGAAGTTGGACAAGTTTTTAAGGTTTGATGAATGGATTCTTTGCTGTTTCATTCATCTTAAGATTGGTTGATGAGTGAATTTATCTAGGGGAGCTTTTAAGATTTTGGATCATGTGATGATGTTATTGGAGAATTATAAGATTTTGTTTTTGCTATACTTTCAATTGTTATCCATTAGTCTTTAAAGTTAATTTTTGTTAATCTAGTTCTTTACTTTATCAAAAGGAGTCAATATGATCCTTATGTGCAAATGTGATAGCAAATGAAGTTGTTTAAACACATTCTTAGTATATTTTTTAAATAATAGTAGTAATCAAACAACCATATCTATTATTTGGCGCATCTCATTAATGTTTTCGGTTAGAATTCTATTAAAACAAACGTTTAAGTGGTGTCGTTAGCTAATCAATTAGGATCAAAGGATTAGATTGATTCATTTTGACAAAATGAGAGACTAAATTGACAAAGATTGAACATTAAGGAGTAATTTGACAATTGAAGTGAAAGTCAATGGACTAAATTAAATTTTGGCCTTTATTTTTTTTTAAATAAAGAATTTAAGGGTCATTGAATCATTTCATTTGGTTCGATCACATTCAAGTGTTTTTAATAGATGTGATTGGATTTGAATACGGCTTCATAAAGTCACTTGTTGTCAAATTCCTTATTGGACAACAAAAAATTTAATAATTGAGTTAACTGGAAACTATCCTCACAAGCAATTTGACATCATTGGATTTCTGGAATCATATTGCAGCCTTCCAGGGAACTTAGGAAAGTTTAAGATTTTTGTTTGTATGATTTATAATGCTCTTATAATGGATGTTATCTTGATAATTGTCAAATTGAAGCTTGTGATATTCTCACCTGCCCCCCTCCTCCCCCTCTGGTTTTTAACCATTGGAACTATATACCTAGAATACTATCTTAGAATGGAATGAGTTTTGGTAAATGGTTAAGTAACTTTGTGATTGCAATTTTTGTTATGCTTATAGGCTCTATGTGTATGTGACTAAACAACTGTCATTTCAAGTTTGCTGGACTTGTATGTTCTGAAGCAATAAGAAAGTTATGTGGTTTTCTATGGCAGAGTCAATCTGGGAAGCTACAGTATGAGCTTGGTCAGGAAGATTTTGCGAGGGATGTTGTGTAGCTTGTGAGGGGAGAGGGTGGTATAAGTTGTGCGGCTCATGAATTCTTCCATTCCCATTGTAAATGTCATTGGAGAGTCTGGATTAGGGGTTCTATGCTTCAATCCAGTGTGCTTGTTTCCATTTTTCTTCCATATAGATAGTGCAGAGTTCACAAACTAGCCAGCTCCTGTCTATGAGAGGATGGTCGGTGAATTTGATCGAGAGGGAAAATAAGCAAGGCAGTGGATGTCATAATCACCAGATGCTTTTCCAACAGAAAAAGAAAATGAGACAAGGCCATCAAGTTGAGGCAAATTCAGGTGATAAATCAGCAATAAGTTTTATGTTTAAGTTTATTGTACCGTGAATGCCAACATGGGCGTTGTATTAATTCTTTCTTTTTGTACTATAAATTTTAAATTATTAGAAACTCGTGATGATAATGATATAAGATAATTATGAATAAAAAGCTTCCTGCATTAGTTTTTGCTCCAGTTCTTTCTACTAGCAATTTTGTCAATTGCTTTGCTTGTATTTGATATCCTTGATATTATCCATTTGTTTCACATTTTGGCTTAAAAACTATTGTATAAAATTAATTTTGAGTAAGGGTTTAGGTGTGGGCGGAATCGAGGGTTCAAAGGAGTAAGATAATCAAAACTTCTATGGTTCTCTCTCTTTTTCTTTTTTAATTGGTGTGCACCACTTTTGTTGAGGGACTTATACTTGGATTGTTATGCTCAGGTGTAAAACTTGAAGGACTCTGTTTCCATTTTCACAGAGTTTGAAGAAGGTTTGATTAGTGATGGTTATGAGTGTAGACGCCTACAATGGTTTTTTTTAGGACTCTGTTTCCTTTCTCACAATATTGACTTTTCCTTTTTGGTTCTTAATGTGCTTTTGGAAGCAGCTCTTTGCTGATTGCTTATTTGTTGAAAGTTGGTTAAAATATACTTGTACCTAGATAAATTGAGGAGTTAAAAAGTTGTACATAAGCAAATAAGCTAAAAGAAAAGACTTGTGGAAAACAGTTGCATTTTTTCATGAATATTAAAATTTACTGATTTCGTGTTCTTAGATTCTGAACTTTATTCTTTGGCTATAAATGGATAAAATGATATGTTTCAACTTTACATTATGCATCATTGAGCCTTGTCAATTTCTTTTTTCCTCCCTTTGGGCTTAAGGCAGGATATTTTACATTATGTCATTGTTCATAAACTGTTTTTCCCCCTTTGTCTTTGGATTCAAAAAGGTTCACAAGATTACTAGCTTATGTTGCCTTGAAAGTTTGTGTTTCTTCTTTCTTTAGTAGAGAAGAGATTGATGTCAAAATTTTGTGGTATAATATACCCAGTCATGGTATATTGGTATTTATACCCAATCTACGTATTAAGTTCTAGATAACCTTTCTCTCAAAAGAAAAAAAAAAGTTCTAGATAACCTAAGCACTAGGAAGATGGCCTTCAATCCCAGCTGAGTTGAATCCAGATGCAGACTAGATGAACGTTGCTAGAACATGCTAGGTGGAAACCATGCTTTGCCCATATAGGCTCATACCCAACTTTCAACTTTGCCCAGTGCAAAGTGGAGGGATTGTCACATCAGGCATTTTAGTCACAATAAATCAAGCCCAAAGTCCCCAGAAATTCCTTCTGTTTAATGGTTGCTGTTGTATATTTGAACTTAGATTTATTCTTTAGCAGTTTAGCTGTCCCACTTCCATAATAAACACTCCCAAATTCATAGATTGGGTTGTATGTCATTATCTTCCCTTCAAGAATTTATCTGAATAGCATATTCCGATATAGGTACCATTCCTTTGCCATGATTGACATAGTTCCAATCCCTAGAGGTCCCAGTTCTTATTCTTTTTCTAGCTATAAGATGGTCCATATAAGTAGTATGATATCAGTAAATCAAACAAATATATCTGTTCTTGTTCAACTGCTTTAAGCCTTTAACCAGTGGTTTGGCTGTGTTGCCTGTGATTTCAGAACTCTGTTTATTGCATCTATAAACAATTTTCTCTCCATTTTTAGTATGTGCTTTGTTCAAGCATGAGATTACCAATCTAAATACATAGACACACGACATGTTTAAATGATTGAATGAATTATGTGATTAAATACACACGGATGATCATATGAACTATCACGTAATGAGTTAGAGGAGATTCTCTCAACCCGGTTTGATGGAAAACTTTGTCCCTGATAGAATTCAATGCTGTAATTAAAGTGGCTTGAACTGACTTGACTCGTCTCTTGCTGGTTCATGACTGGTATGGTTTTGTACACGTCTCTAAGCTGATGTGTTAAATCTAGCTTGTTGGGATGAAATTATTCAATTACGTTGTCATTGTAAGCAATGAAGAAAATGTGAGATTAGGTATGTCTGTAATGATAGTTGGCAGGGTTTGTTTGATCCTAAAACATCCCACATGTAATGATCCCGGGAATGTTCTTTTCAACAGCAAGCATGTTGTACTTTAGTTTTTTGTGAATAGACATGTGTGGTTCTAGTGGACCCCTTCCTCCCAAAAAGATTAAAAACACATTCATTTTTATTTTACTGGTCACTATCAAGAGTAATCTGTACTCTAATACTCTCAATCTTTGTTATTGTATTTGGTCATTGCATGGACCCTTCTTGAATCCGCTTTACAGGCAAGGTTATGTTCAGTAAAAGAGAAACTGTTGATTTTGTATATTAAAAGAGAAATTGTTGCAAATTTAGTATAAAATCAATTATACATAATTTTCATAATTTGAAATAACTGTGTTATTTTATGTTTAATTTAAATACAAAATGGATGTTAGCTTTTTTTTTTTTCATGTTTGATTTAATTTTAAGTTTTAGTATATTTTGTTATTTTTGAATGGTAAAAATATTTAGGATCATGTTTTGGTCCACCAATGATAAAATTGTGGTTCCATGACTCCATCTTTGCATAAATTATTGAAATTTCGATCCTCATGATTGTGGTGGATAGACTTATCAGATTGGGAAAATTTTATTTATTCATGGCTGAATAAAAATATTTCATTGAAATTTGAAAACAAAGGAAAAACAAACAAAATAGAAAGGCCATTTTAGTGGAATCCCAATTCCCAAACCATCACCCTTAACTCTAATCAAGATTCAATAGAGGATGAAAAACAAGTAATTTTTGTTGGGCCCTTATCCTCTCTCTCTCTCTCTCTCTCTTTAGTGTTCATTAGGGTTTTTATTAGGGCCTTTATCCTCTCTCTCTCTCTTGGTAGCAATTTGATATCTTTATTTTTGTCTATGCAAATTTTTTTTCCTCACAGGGGATCTTGAATATTTTTGGAACCGGGAAACAAGTGTGTGTGTGTATTCTTCTGCCAAACTAAACTCATCCAAAATTTGATCCCTTCCTTTGTTGTTAGATTACAAAGAAAATTATAAAGAAATAAAGAAAACTAAAAATTGTTTCAGGGGCTGAGTGTGAATTATGAAAGGAAATTTCATACCTATATATCCACACAAAAAAAAAAAAAAAAAAGAAAAAAAAAAGAAAAAAGGAAAAAAAAAAGGGTCCATACCTTACGTTTCTCTAAATCATACTTTCAGAGAAGTTCATCTAATTTAACTACGAAAAATTGTAAAATCATAGTGCGAGTTATGCTGTAGTTTAAGAGAATTTTTACAATTTTATTAAAATGAAATGAGAAGAAGAAAAAGAGCTGCTTAGTGCTGGTATTATGAAGAGTTCTAATCAAGAATTTAGATAATGAAGTTCTTTACAAAACACATAAAAACAAATTTAATGGAGTGATTAACAATAATGAAGTTCTTTATATATAAAAAAAGAAAAAAAAAAGAAAAAGAAAAAAGAAAAACCAGACCAATAACCCAGGAAAGGAAAAACAGGCATACCAGATAAAAATTTGACCTTATTCCTAAACTTGGCAGTGAACTTAAATGATCAATCAAACGAGTCTCTGCAATCATGCAAGTGCAAAATGAGGATCAACAAACTGTCCCTTTTTTCGGATGATTGAACCTAAAAAGTTAGTAACATGTGATGCCCACATGAATAATCATGTCAAGTTATCAGAAAAAGAAAAAAACCTTGAAATCTTCTTACCACAACACAAAAAAAGCAACAAAGTTTGTATATACTATACTTTACCCATTTGAAATTTAGATGGAGTTTATAGGACTGTAAAACTGAATGAAGTCGTTTATTAACAAATCAAACTTAGCTTAATATATAATAAACTTATTTTTGTTTGTTTGTTTATAAATAAGGTAAGCATGACTATAATTTTGAGGTTTGTCTAGTAAACGAGTTGAATTAGGCAAATTATTTTGTTTATGAACAAGGTCAAGAATAATTAAGTTGAGCCTAGACTAGTTTAAAGTTTGTTATGGACTTGGCATGGAAAAACCAAAAAAAAAAAAAAAACCTACCTAATTTGTAGGCATACAACTCAGTTTGGCTCATTTACAACCTTATATTTATGTGAAATTATTAGTTTTCAATTGTATGCTCTTAAGATGCAATATATTCTTCTTCTTTAAAATTTTACATGAACAAAAAAGCTTGTGCTTGACTAACGAAGTAAGATGACCTTACTTGAATTTTTAACCAGTCTGAGCTCAAACATTATAAGTAAGCTTGAGATGAGTGAGCTTTGAAAAATCTTAAGGGCTATTCAAGTCACGGATTACACTAACTAACAGCTACCTTGTTGAACTAAATCAACCAACAAATAATAGTTTTTGATGAGTCAACGACAATGATTAATAAGAAATTTGTCAAAATTGATTGACAATTTAAATAAAGTGATTAGTAAGAGATTATGAAAAATACAAAATTTTACTCCAAACCAATTTGAAGAAATCTCGTCCAAGCCAATACATTAAGAATTATAATTCAAGTTTATTATTTAAACAAGTCATATGATTCATTAAAACGTTCATATGACTAAAAGTACATATCGATACTTGATAGTCCTTTCAACTATCATGTAGTGGGTTGTAGAAGTGCGTTTTACTAGACATCAACTCACCACATACTTTGCCATTGTCAATTTGTCATTGCCATCACCAACTTTTTTTTACATTGCCTAAGTTTCAAAATTTGAATTTTACATCCTAACATTATATGCCATTTTGATTAGCAGCCCTTCTGTTAATTTTTGATGATGTGTTCGTTAAATGACATGTAAACTTATGGTGTGTATTGATTGAACAAATCATATTGCGACACATGGGTTTCACTATTCCACGTCATATAAATAGCAAAACAAAACTTTAATTATTAAAATAAAAATATTTATTTTCATTACATTAAAAATTAAAAACAAAAAACTAATATGTACACGGTGGTGAAGAGTGGTGACAAGTAGGGGCACCTAGCATAACTCAAAATCTACAAACTCAGGAACACGGGTTGTGAAATCTGAGGTCTAGATCCAACGTATATGTTTAATATTAAGGGTTCTTTATTTTTAAGTTGGCTAAAGGTGACTCATAAATAAAGGATTGTATTTTTAAGGTCCAGATCAATCCTTGATCTGAGAAACAAGAATTGGTTTCTTTCCTTTATTTTAAGTACAAATCTAAGAAAAAAAATTGTATTATTTTAGTTTATGCAATTTTGAATTTTAAAGAAATTATTTTAATAATTAAAGTTTGTTTTTATTTTGGCTATTCATAAGACATGGAACAGTGAAATCCATGTGTCATGATTTGAATGAATCAATAGATACACATCATAAGTTTACGTGTTAATGTACACATTAGAAAAAACTTAATGGAGGGGTTGCTAATCAAAATGGCAAATGACGTTAGGGGTAAAATTCAAATTCTAAAATTTTAAAGTGTAAAATCCAAACATCTGTAAAGATATGTTTTGCACCATAAAATGTAAAATCCTAACATCTAGTTGCATACTGTGAAATATTGTTGTACATGATTACGTGTATGATATGGTAGCACCTTTTAAAAACCCATTTTTGGTATCTAAGCCCATTCTCAGTGAAGGGCTTGGAAAGCAGGCTACATTTTTGGGTTCTTAACAAAAAAAAAAAAAAGAAAAAAAGAAAGAAAGAAAGAAAGAAATTGTATTTGGGTTACTTGCATTCTTTTTGAGGCAAAACTTAGATACAATACCTTATATACTGTTTCTTAGGTTCTCCACCTATATTTTAGCCACCCATCATAGTTAAAAACTTCAATAAGCGGCATTAAATTTTTTCTCTTTCTGTTAATATTATTAGTTTTTTCCCTCTCACCTGCAATAAAACATCCCTTCGTCTTTGCATCTCTCAAACTTCAAGTTGGATAGGAATGGCAACGGATCGGGTTCGAGCCGCGGGCCAAGACCCGCGGCCCGGACCCGGCCCGTTTACTAAACGGATTTTCTTTCCAGGCCCGGACCCGCCCCCGTCGGGCCCCGCGGGCTCCACGGGCCCCGTTGGGCCGTGGTACTTCAGGGCCCATTCTGTGGCCCAATCAAAAAAAAAAAAAAACTGTTTGCCTAATATTGATTTTCTCGGCAACCAAACAACAGGAGGGGAAAAAGAACACTCAAGAAAACCCATTATTTTTTCAGCAACCAACAGATCGGAAAACCCTTTTCTTTTTCATTACAATATTTTCCCACATCAAAAGCAAAAACAAGATAGGTCTGAACAATAAGACCCTACAAAGTCAAATCAAACAAGTCAATCTATTCAACCAAAATAGCACTAAAACTGGAAATTACAAATTTGATTCTTTGAACAAAACGAACGATTTTCACTACAAAAGCAGGTGAGGGAGATGAGAGAGTTGCGGCCTTGTGAGATGGAGGAGGGCCTAGCGAGGTGAGGGAGGAGCAGCGGCGCCTACAGGCTGCGGCAAGGTGAAGGAGCCAGGGAGGAAAGACCAGCGAGGTGGAGAACGGAGCGGCGCCGACGAGACGAGGCGAGGCGAGGTATGCAAGGAGCCTCGGCGCCGGAGAAGTGAGAAGCGGCGCCTGTGATGTGAACATGGGAGGCGAAGCAGCAGCATCGGCGGTCTTGCTCAAGTGAGAGTGAGGGTGAGGGAGAGAATGGGAGGCGGCTTGGGAGTTGGGAGAGAATGGGTTTGAGGGATTTGGGAGAAAAGTGAGAATTTATACTTAGGGTTTTTTTTTTTTTTTTTTAAATATTATATATACGGGTCGGGTTCGGGCCGGGTATGCCTAATACCCGGACCCGACCCGAACCCGCTTCGGGTTTTTTAATGAAAACCCAGACCCGACCCTAATGTTAAACGGGTCGGGTAAAACCCGACCCATTAGGATCGGGTCGGACTGGGTACCCGCGGGTCGGGTTCATTTTGCCATCCCTAAAGTTGGACAATAGAGAATGGCTAGATTTTTCTTTTGCTAAGAATGGCTTGAGAGATCTTGATCCATATCTTCAAAAAAAAAATGTTATTATTTCAAAATTTTATTAATATTATATCCTATATCTGTATCATCATCATCATCCTCAAAAGCCATAAAAAAAAAGAAAAAAAAAAAAAAAAAAAGCTAGTTCTTTTCTCTCTCTCCCATGACCTCCCTAGAAATCCAAATCTCCAAAATCAAAACCAATAAGAAATAAATGCAATTTAAACCCATCAAAATGAAAATTGATTTCCATGGTTTTCATGCTTTGTCCTTTGTTTTTTTTATTTTTTTGGTTTTAGTAGCCTGTGGGCTTTGGTCTTGGCCGCCAGAGAGGAGCTTGCACCAATGGCTTGGGGTTTAGAGTGAAGTCCTAGTTGTGGGACCACATCGGCAGTGGTAGGTTTTTATGGTGGCAATTTTCATTCCTTACCTTCTTCTTCTTACCCCTAGCCTTTCGTATTCTTTGTTTGACTTTATTGAAGCCAAATTGGTTCTTTTCAGTTCTAGATTGAGAAAGTTGGAGAGATAAAAGGTTGATATTTATTGACAACTAGGAAAGATAAAATAAAGAACAAAAAAGAAATAGAAAGATAGGTTTTTAACCGTTTGTTGAAGTTTTTAATTATGACAGGTGGCTAAAATATAAGTGGGGAACCTAACGAACTGTATATAAGGTATTGTATTTTAGTTTTGCCCTTTTTTTTTTATTACCCAACACTGTGTGTAATTCACATTGATAAATAAAAATAAATAAATTGGCATCAATGAATCACTTCTTGTTTGAAGACAAAGTAAAATCATCATAGTAAAGGTCTTAAGAAAGGTCATCAATACACCGTATTTTCATCGAGATGTATAATATTTAGTTCTACCTTTTAACTAAATGAAGGTTTGAATTAGGATGTTTAGCACATCTAGAACATCCAGATTTTATGCATGTTGCTAAGAAATTATATATTAAAATTCTCTCAATGGATATCTTCTCTTTTTCTAAAATTTTTTACAAACCTATTCCCATTTCACCAAAAAAAAAGAATATAAAATAGCAAATCTATAAGCAGCAGGTTGACAAATTGAAATTGTTTAAAATTTGTATATGTCCAACATAATAAGATTTTCTACAATTATATTCATCACTTCTATCCTGCTATATAACATTAATTTGTTCCATATGATGCAGATGTTGTGAAAACTAGTATGATCTTTTTTTTTTTTCAAGTGAACTTCAAGGAGAGAATACACACTCTCAATAAGGCACCTTCACAAATATAAGTGACCACAAAAGTAGAATTGGACCAAATTTAAGCAAAAATGAGGAAATGAATACAACTTTTTGTCACCCATTTGTTCACACTTCTCCTTGCTATTCAAGAGGATCTGCCATCAAAGTTATAAACTATTGTTCTAACTAATTTAGTAATATTGTCTTGGTTGAAGTGTTCTTTTAAGTTAAAAATATTAGCCATACCCAAGCATATCAATAGGCTTTGCACAATTCATAAATACAATGGTTCCGTTTTGAGTAAAACACCCTGAAATCCAAATTAAATTCCAGTATTATGCATTTGGCGTTCCTCTTTTAAATATTCAAGGTTAAACTTAGTAAATTTCACACCAAAAGAAAAGATCTTTGAAACTTTGGACATCTTGTTCTAAAAACCAATGAAGTTATCTCCAAAGAACTTATATACACAGTTAACTTTTTGTATATTGATTTTAGAAACCACTTGAAAGAAAAAGCTAAAGGAGATGGTAGTGATTTCATCACAAGTTTTGGACAATGACAGTTTGTGCAATATTATATATTATCTTCTTTTTTGTAATAATTTTATAGTGCATACATTATGTTCAGTTGTTCATACCAAAAAAAAAAAAATTTGTAATGTAGAGTAGACTTAGAGTAACTCAATCCTATGTTGTAATCGAATATTAGTACACTTGCTACAAATAGTTTGGGTTTTTAATGACCGTCAATTTTAGAAAGTGTTATTTCATTTATTGAATTAATTGCTGCACTATTTGATCTGTTTGTACTATTGTAAGTACTCGTCAAAATAAATGCAGGTCGTTTTGGAGAAGGAAGCTGAGTGTCATTACCCAACATGAAAACAACAGTTGACATGGTTGGCTGGTCTGTTGCATGTTCTTGCACGCACAAAAGTCCAATTTGAATGCATCTTGAAACTTCATTAGCAGGGTATGTCTCATCTAGTAACGGGTCGACTATTTTCATGGAATTGTCTTCTCTCCATAGGTCCCAAACCTAAGACAAGATATTAATCATATTAGGCTCGACAATATAGGCTTAATTTTGTAGTCATTGTTTGCACATGTACTTACACGTCCAATCAAATTTGAGGAGGGGCCATCATGATGGTAAGTACTGTTCTTTTTACCAGTAACGATCTCCAATAGCAATACCCCAAAGCTATATATATCATATTTTATTGAAAATAGTCCTTGCATTGCATACTCAGGTGACATATAACCACTGTCATAACACAATGAAAATGAAGATATTGAACCCCGACATAAAATGATAAAAAAAAAAAAAGGCCTTAGGCACTAACATACATGTAAAATTTGAAGTAAACAATATGAAAACGAATTGCAAAGATATCCTTAATATTTTTTTCCTACAAAGGCCTGTAGTTTGTACTCTCCTTAGATGTAAAAAAGGCAATCAAGTAATCGGATAAAAAAGTATATCTTTGTTTTCTAGTATACTTACTATGTTCCAACAACGCAATTTGTATTAGCTTCAATTTGGTCCCCTCCAACAATTCTAGCCATACCAAAATCCGAAATTTTTGGATTCAATGCATTGTCAAGTAGAACATTACTGGCCTTTAAATCTCTATGGATAATTCTTAATCTTGAATCTTGATGAAGATATAAGATCCCTCGAGCAATTCCGCAAATAATCTCAAATCGCTTTCCCCAATCTAAACATGACCTTTTTGTTTCATCTAAATGAAGAAATGAGAACTTGGATTAGATTGCATTGCATTCGTGCCTTTTTACTTAGGTATAAAATCTTGATACTTGGAACTAATATGTTTGTAATGAGAAGATCGTTTTCTAGTGATGATGAGTGAGGTTAATGTGAAAAAGAAGACATACCAAAAATGAAAGAGTCCAAGCTTTTATTTGGCAAGTACTCATAGATCAACATCTTCTCTTCTTCGTGAATGCAACAACCTAAAATTCTCACAAGGTTTCTATGTTGGAGTTTAGCAATTAGTGCAACTTCTGTTTTGAATTGTTCTATTCCTTGTCCAGAGCATTTTGATAGTCTTTTTACTGCTATTTCCATTCCATTTTGTAGGAAACCCTGCAATTAAAGTCCAAATATCATTTCGTCATAATGTACAATTGTTAAAAGAAACTTAACTTGGTGAATTATTTGGGGAAGCCCAATTGCACACCAAAAATTCATACTCAAAGAGTACCCGTAAACATTCATGATGGAATTTTTGATGCATAAACACACTTGAAATGAGATTATGCAAATTATGGGACTTATTCAATGAGACTACCTTATAAACTGGGCCAAAACCACCTTGGCCAAGCTTGTTTGCAATAGAGAAGTTATCTGTAGCTGCAATAATGGTTCTTAGATCAAACAATGGCAAATTTGAATTTCTTCTAGTTCCATCAAAGTCCATTCTACTTGGAGAGTCTTCGAAGTATGGTAAAGTGGAGTCAGCACTATATGAATATGTGCTATGCCTATTCTCTGTCATAAAACAAGTAATTAATAATGCTAGTAACCATATTTGTCCAATTAGGAATTCTCACACAAAAGCCTAGTTTTATAAAACTAAGAAACACACTAAAATAAAAGAATGAAACAGTGGAAAATAAGAGGAAAAATAATGCACTTTTCTAAGAGGTAAGTGCTTATGGGAGATGAAAGTTCCTCAGGCCTGCTGATGGGGTTGGAGAAAATCTTAAAATGTCAGGGAATTGGTTGGGCCATTCATCAAGCTTTTAGTTGAAAGGGTGAAAAAATTATCCATGTGGCATGATAATTGACACCCTGAAGGTGTTTTGATCCCCAACTTTGTCCAAAAGGTGGTGTATGATATTGCAATTTCCGAGTTTGCAAAAGTATCTAGTATTCTAAAAGAAATGCAGTAGGCTTGGAAACCTATTAGATCAAAAGATACTACTCAACATGCTTATTTTCTTTAATTAAAATTAGCTAAGTGTCCATTTGGCAAAAATTATTTTTGTCAATTTATTTTACTATTCAACTTATTTTTGCTACTATTCATGAGTCCCACTGCACTTTTTTGGTACTATTTATGGGTCTCACTGTATTATTACAGCTAATTTTTACCTTTATCTATAGTACTTTCAACAAAAAGTTTTTAATTTCAGCAAAATAAGCACATTCTAAACAAACCTTAAGACAACTCAATGTATTGGATTTCATCTAAATATGGAAAAGTCACATGGATTTCAACCTGAAGTGAAATAAGAAACAAGATGGATACAGCTGAATGGTGGAAAGTGTTATGGTCTAAAACAGCCGCTTCTAAGCATTCCTTAATACTAGACAGATTGCAATTCAGAGTAGAATTAAATAAGAAACATGAGTGTCTCAATGAATGGTAGAAATTGGTATGGTCTAAAGCAGCTTTTCCCAACAAGTCCTTCATATTTAGGCTGGCAGTGAAGGACAGGTTGCCCTCCCAAGAAAGGCTTGTAAAATGGGGTACAATGATGCTCATATATGTTTTTTGTAGAAGTCAAATGGAATTTGTGACCATGTTGTCTTCGAGTGTTCTTTCTTATGAATTTGACTTTTGTGTAAGAAGCATTTGAAAATTTTCTTTGGCTGCTTCAGTATACCATCTTTGGATCCAAAGAAATGATTATGAGTATAATAACAAAATATATCAAGTTCTTTTTCATTTTTCTGTTATCAACTTCTACACTTGAAAAATAAATCAAGTTCCATCCCATTTTGTTCAATTTTTTCATGATCTATGAATTCTGCCTATTCTTTTATAAAACCTGAAACATAGTGTTGGAGTAATCTTGGGAGCATTTGTTCACTAGCCTTAGAAATATAGAAATAGGTTTAAAAAAAATTGCTCTAAACTTCCTTACCTTTCTTCTTCTTCATTACAAAACAATACACAACTGGGACAACAAGAAGAAACATTACAGCAACAGAAACTCCCAGAATTACCAGCATCCTCTTTTTCTGAGTAAGACCATTTTTCTTAGCATATTGAGCTGAGCAAAAAAAAAAAAAATCAAATGACATCATAAATTTTAGAAGTTGATTGAACATAAATAGTTATTATTGATGCAATTTTATAGGAAAATGAGAGTAGGGATGAAACAATGGGTTTTAGGAGAACATGTGATTTTATTATTTTTTTAAAAAAGGAGAAATTGTGATTCTCTTTTTGGGGTCCAACGTATCAAAAGAACAAATCAAAAAAAAAAAAATCAAACATGTTCTCACAACAATGTCAAGTGCCATATGTGATTCTCTTTTTTTGAGGCCGGAAATATGTTAAAGAAGAAACAAAAAACAAAAATTGCAAACCTTACAACAATGTCAAACAACAAGAGTGTTTCTTATTAATACAAGTAGAATCATAATTCAAATCTTCTCTCCCCATTATTGTAACAATAAAAAAAAAAAAGTCAAATAAAACAAGTATTACATAGTAGGAGGATCAACTACGAGTGATGAATATAATTGTAGAAATCTTGTGTTATTAGGTGTATACAACTCTTAAATAATTTTTACTTCTCCACACATTATATGAGTTTTGAACTATTATGAAATAGATAAGGTAGACATTGTGAAAATTTTGATATTTTGAGATAATTTAACAAAACCATATATAAATTCTTTCCCATATGGAACGTAATACTCGTTTAGATTTGTACTATATAATTTGAAATGGATCTATTTTAAATGGAGAAAATCATTTTTCAATATTTTGACCTAAATCAACTTTAAAGTAAATACCATAGGGAAAATTATATGTTGGATTAGTATTCTGTATAAACTTTGGAGTAAAAAATACAATAGACATGAATCTTCACTAACACTCTATTTGTTTTGAAGTAAAACAAGTACAAGTTTTAGGTGTTTAGTATGGCAAATAAATTTTTTCAAGCAAACAACCAAGATTAGGCAACCCAAGAGCAGTGTCTTTGGTCATTGGAATGGTGGCTTTGGTTATCGAACCTCTGACACGCTACTTTAGTGACCAGACTACTAGCATTTGCTGCCGGAGTGATGGCTTCGCCACCAGAATGTTGGCACCGGTCCTCGAAGCGGTGGCTTCAACCACCAAAGTACTGACATCATTTGACTAGCTTACCGGACCGGTGTCCTAGCCACCAAATGGGATGAGAGTAGTCACTGTGTATTTTCGTAAAATGTTTTTCTAAAATTTTTAAAGATAAAAGATGAAAGAGTACCTAATACAACTGCATCCACACGTATGTATAAATCTTGTCCTAGATCAGGATATGTACTTGCGTCCACCAAGTCCCCTTGCCATGTCAAGCAACCAATCCCTCCCTCACTCTGATTTGCACTTGTGTAAGCCATACAAGAACAATTCCTCAAACACTTTTGCTCACACTCTTTCGTACTCAAACTCATGTCCACATGTACTATTGAAGTATCTGGCACCTTCATATGTGCCAACTTCACGAACCCTTCTCCGTTGTTGCACATGGACACTCCTTGCTTTTCCCTCACACATTCACGAGATGACTTGGGTTCAAATCCAGGAAAGCATTTGCACTCAAAAATGACCTCATTGTATGGGTCACAATAACTATTTGGGCCGCAAGTCATATACTTATCACATAATGCTTGTGGGACGGACCAATATTCGACCCATCTAGTCTCCTGCCATGAGGACCGTTGCATAATTCCTGATTCATCGACCATCGCTTTAGGAAAAACTTTGGGGTCAGCTAAATCTGAAAATGTACTATACATAATGGTGGTTTCATCTTGATTATTCACAAAGCTAACATTGAATAAATTTGATGTCATTTCGGGTATACCATTCCATCTTGGGCCAGTCCAAGATCCACCACGCCATAATAGAGTCCGACCCATGTATAAGCATAACTGAGGGTACCCAGTTGGAACCATTTGATATGTGTAGTTGCCAATTCCCGGATCATCTTTGGACTTCCAAGATGTTAGGAACCGGTTCAACCCGGTCCGCCGGTCTAGCCCAAGTTTCATAAACGGAAGCATAGTATTGGTGGGATAATCAAAACTTTGCCATGTAAAACGTTGGCTGTCTTGTTGAACCAACACAAGATTTCCTATATCTAAGAGCTTAGCCATAGAATTATTTGTGGATGAGACAGAAAAAGAAACATTGGTGGACCAAATAGGAGTGGTTTGGTTTTGGGTGTGGAGTACAAGGTTTCCCTTACCGTTGATGGAGAGGACTCCGGAGGTATCATTGAGAGGAGCGTCTCTGTTTGCAACCCACACAACGGTTTTTTCGGTGATTTGGTTATGCCAAATTCCAACGTAGCGGTGACTGGAACTACCGGGGCTGAAAAACCCAAGTGCAAAGGTTTTCTGGTTTGAGAGTAGAAGTTGACCATCACCATCCTTGAGGGGTTGGTTTGGTGTTAGGGTGTCAAGGGAAGTGCAGATTGGGCAAACAAGAAGAAGGGAGAGAAGAAGCAATGATGTATTCCCTTTAGCAGGATTCATCATTTTTTCCAATGAAGAGAACAGTAATATGACTTGTGGCGGACTGGCTTGATAGCCATATATAAAAAAAAAAAAATCAGTTCTTCTTCTTTTATAAATAAAGTTAAATGAGTTATTCAATGTATGCAAGCTGTCGTTCACTTGTCAAGGAGAAGGACCCACACGTTCACCTTGAAAAGCAGTTCACATTAGTGAAAGATACCTTACGAAAACTCTGGTCTTCTTTGGCAACTTCAATTTAAGTACGTAAGTAATTTTTGACCCTAGAACTCGGATGTTCATTGACTAGGTTTATTTATTTATTTATTTTTATACAAGGTATAAATTCTACTTTATTTTAATTTAAGTGTATACGTGTAAAGCTTGCTTTTGAAAATTTGAACTCTGGTTCTTTGCTTCTCACACTCACAAACACTTATATTTGTAGAATGACTATTGTGTCAAGAATACGCTGTGATAATTATTAGGTTCTTTAAATAGTGGTTGTTTATTGCTAATAGCCGAACGGTCAGGAGAGGAGCCAAATGTGACCACCCTAACTTGAAAATTTGTTTTTAAAATACCTTAAAATAATTGAATTTTAAATTAATATGAGTTATTGACCGCTCTAGAAAAAAAAAACTCGACCACCCTAAAAAAACTTGAACACCTTAAATAACAATTTGAGCCCATTAAAAATTAAATTTAACTTCTCCAAAATTTTGGTCAATTGAATGTTGAACCAAAAAATTACGAAAAATGCTGTGTTCACAACATTTTCACAACACTTTCGTAATAAATTCTAAGTAGCTGGTTGTTACTAATGGACAAAAAAATAATTTCAGTAATATGTTCAAATTAGAACTAGCTAGTAAAAACTTATCATTTAGGCTTTGTTATGTAAGTGTTGTAAAAATATTTTGGACATAGCACTTTCAAAAATTGCCCAAACAAACAAATTAGCCTAAAAGCCCAAATCAAACGTTTAATTGTGATATTTTAAATTGTGTTTTTGAGTGGCATATTTTAAAATCGCTATTTTTTTATTAAAAAATGCACACTTTTCAAATAACTAGTCTGTTAGTCCTTGTTTGAGAGTAGATGTTGACCTTGACCATCCTTGAGGGGTTGGTCTGGTATTATGGTGTCAAGGGAAATGCAAATTGGGCAAACAAGAAGGGAGAGAAGCAGCAACGTATTCCATGACCCTTTAGCAGGATTTATCATTTTTTTTCTAATGAAGAGTATAGGTGGTTGACCTGACTGGCTGGTATAGAGCTTGATAGCCATATATACTGAAAGTCTTGGACGTAGCTTTCTATTTATTTCTTTATTTTTAACTTACATGTCGGATTCTATGATAATTGTTATTGGGTTTGTCTAGAAGTGATTGTTTACAGCCTAATAGTCAACAACTAAAGACGATAAATAAACAAAAATATATCCTTCGTAGTGTTTTATTAGAGTACCTTTAAAAAAAATATATCCAATTTATCATATTACACAAAAATATTGTGAACTATAATTAAACGTATATAATGTATATCAAACATTTTTCATATTATACTTGTTCACAAATATTTCAACTTATGTGCAAATATTTCAAATTTCATTACTTTTGTTGATAGTATTGTATCTATTGATGGTATTTGTTAAGGAGTGTCGTTACGTATGTAACACTTTTTACCAACAGATAAGGAAAAGATATAAATTACTTGGGATAATTACACATAACCCACCTGTGGTTTGGGCGAAAATCACTTTGCCTACCCGTGGTTTGAAAAGTATCACTTAACCCACCTGAGGTCTGTTTCCGTCACTCTCCGTAACCCACCTCGGTCTCTGCCGTTACAAAAACACCTTTTAACCCCAAAACAGAACATAACGCGAATCAAAACCCCCAAAACTCAAACACTTTTCGAGAGAGACACCCAAGGTGCAATCAGGCTTGTTCTTCGCGGTTTGGAGCGTGTGGAGAGGGAGAAAGCACTTGTTTTGCATCATCGAACCTGGGCAAGGTATGTGTGATGTTTTTTCATCTGCATTTGGGTTCTTGATGTCATTTTTTTATGGTGACCCACCCACGTAGTTAGGTTTTGCTGTTCATCTGCACAGTAAAATTTTTTTTGTATGTTAAATTAGCATTTTGCTATTTATGTGTAGAATCGCTTAGGATATGCATTTTGCGATTGTTGTTTCTATAATGCATATACCTGAAGGAATCAAGTTTATTTGTCAATGATTGCACTTGTTTGTGAAGTGTGGGTAGTGTGGTCCCTATGAATTTGTTGGGAGTCTGGTTTTGCATGTGCTTTATGTGGTCCTTTGTCCGTGTGTTGTTGTCAATTTGTTGGCTTGTTGTCTCTTTTGGCTTCTTCTCACTTTCTGCATGTCAGTGTGTGTAAACAAAATACTTATTTTAATTGCAGATGGATGATGTCACATTTGACCTTGAAATTCATGTTGGGGGATGTTTTGTGGAGGAGCCAACCATACAATATGTGGGTGGGTCTGTACGTTTACTGACAGAGATTGACCCTGACAAGTTGAGTTACTTTGAAATTCGGGATTTATGCCATCTAGTTGGTGCTCCTAAGGAACACAGTAGATATAAGTATTTAATTCCTGATGGTGATCTACAGCATGATTTAAGAGACATAGAAACAGATACAGATGTCGTAAACATGACTAACCTTCATAAGGCATGGTATGCTGAAAAAATCATAATCTATACTGACATAGATGTGGAGCCATTGGCAGTTGAGTATCCTGATGCAGGGGGAGTGACAGATGGTGGCGTAGGTGGTGATGCAGGGGGAGTGGCAGGTGGTGTAGGTGGTGATGCAGGGGGAGTGGCAGATGGTGTAGGTGGTCATGCAGGTGGTGATGTAAGTGGTGATGCAGCAAGGGTTGAAATAGAATTGGATAGTGATGATGATGAAGATGATGAAAATGATGATGAGAGTGATGATGAAGATGATGTTGAGGATGTTGACATTGATGCAAGAGATGAAGAACAGAATGTTGAAGGAGATGATGATGATGATGATGATGATTGGCTAAATGAAGGCCTAGAGGGGGATGGCTTTGGTGATGATGTATTTGCTGCTCAAAACTCAGCTCCACAAGGTTCTGCTCCCAATACAAACCCAGAATCAAGCAATGCACCCCACACAGCCCCAGAATCAAGCAATGCACCCCACACAGCCCCAGAATCAAGCAATGCACCCCACACAGACCCTGAGTGGGCTGAGCCAGCCCTTGAGGATGACCTGGTAAGCATGGATGGGTCTGATGATGAGCAGGTACCTGAGCAAGTGGAGTTTAATGCTAAGAGTGACATGAGAAATGTTGTACTGAAGAAGGAGATGAAGTTCCCTAATGCAAAGGTGTTCAGAGCTGCTTTGAGGGAGTATGCAATCAAAAAACCTATTGACATCAAATTCAAGCTTAATGAGAAGACCAAGATATCAGTTCACTGCAAGAATGGGTGTGGGTGGAGATGTTATGCATCTCAAATAAGTGGAGAGCTAACATTTCAAATTAAGACCTTGACTGATGACTGTACTTGTCCCAAGTCTTTCAAAAACAGCCAAGCAACATCAGCTTATGTTGCTAAGAGGTTCATTGAGGATTTTAGCAAAAATCCAAATTGGGAGGTGAGTGGTGTACACAACCATGTGATGCAAAATTTATCTGTTGACCTAAGTGTAAACCAAGTGTATAGGTCAAAGAGAAAGGCAAAGGATTTGATAAATGGAGATGAGCAACTGCAATATGGTGTCCTTAGGGACTATGCACAAATGATAACCACTGTAGACAAGGGGAGTAGGGTTATATTGCAGACAGAAATGGCTGAGGAGACTTCCCAGCCAAAATTTAAGAGGATGTATGTTAGGTTCAATGCTCAGAAGGTAGGATTTTTAGGTGGATGCAGGCCATTTATAGGTTTAGATGGTTGTCACATAAAGCACAGATTTGGTGGGCAAATCTTATCTGCCACTGCCAAGGATGCAAATGACAACATTTTTCCAGTAGCCATGGCTGTTGTGGAACAAGAAACCAGGGAGTCTTGGATATGGTTTTTGGAAATTTTTGCTGATGATATAGGGAGGCCAGAGGAGCTTCAGTTGGTCTTCATTTCTGATAGGCAAAAGGTATGCAAGTTTTGTTTTGTTCAGTTACACTTGAATAATTGACTTTGTTTGCTGAACTAACTTGTTTTGTTTGTTTGTTTACTTGCTTATTTACAGGGGCTTATACCTGCAATAGAGACACTATTCCCTACCGTGGAGCATAGATACTGTGTGAAACACATCTACAACAATTTCAAAGTTGATCACAAGGGATTGGAGCTGAAGGATGCATTGTGGAGGTGTGCTGCTGCCACAACAGTAAGGGAGTTTGAGAGATGCATGCAGTACATAAGGGATTTGGATGAAAAGGCATATGAGTATCTTGCAAACATTGCACCTGCACAGTGGACAAGGTCACACTTCACTCCTAGGGCCTTAACAGATTGTTTGGTAAATAATTTGAGTGAGTCTTTTAATGCAATGATATTGAAGTCTAGGGACAAGCCTATCTTGGCAATGTTGGAGTGGATTAGGGTTAGACTTATGACTAGGCTTTACACAAAAAAGGAAGGGATACAGAAGTATGCTGGAAAGTTGTGTCCAAGCATACAAGATAGGTTGGAGAAATTGAAGGTTGAAAGTAAGGCATTTAGTGCTACCCCAGCTGGTAGGTTCCTTTATGAGGTAGGCAGTCAGTATGAGAGGCATGTAGTTGATTTGGTGAAGAAGACATGTAGCTGTAGGTCTTGGGATTTAAATGGCATTCCCTGCAAACATGCCATAACAGCCATTTATACAAACATTGAGACACCAGAAGACTATACCCACCCATGCTACTTCAAAGAAACTTACATGGAGATATACAAGGAGGTACTTCCTTCCATGCCTGGCCAGTCAGAATGGGCTGAGACTGGACAGCCTGCTCCCCTGGCACCTCACATATACAAACCACCAGGCAGACCACCCAAGCAAAGAAAGAGGGCTTCTGATGAGCCTAGGAACCCTTACAAAGCAAGTAGACAGAACAGACCTGTAAGATGTGGGAAATGTAAAAAGGAAGGGCATAACTCAAGAGGGTGCAAGGCTAGCATTACTGGGGAGACACCATGGCAGAGGAGACAGAGACTTCAAAGAGAAAAAGCTGTAAGTAATTAGGATTTAAATGGCAAAAAACAAAAAAAAAAACTTGTTTTTAAACTTACAATAGACACTGTATTGAAACTGGGTTTTGTTGCAGGCAAGGGAAGGGGTGCCTGCACCTAGATCTGCACCTCAGCCTGCACCTCAGCCACCATCCCAGCAGCCTACACAGACCTACAACATGATGTCTGCCACTCAGCCTTCATCCTCACAGCAAGGAAATCAACCTAGGCCATCTCACAAGAGAGCAGGATGGTTCTCTTCTTCACAACCAGAGTTTCACACACCTAGGGAGACCTGGGATACCTTACCAAGTTCTTCACAGGTAACTTAGTCCTGGATGGTTGTGTAGCTTGGGATATTTTTTAACAAGTGGATCTATTTTTTATTTTGTAGCCTTCACATGCAAGTGGGAGCACTGGTGGTGTGAGGACTAGAGGACAGCTTGCTGCACAAAGGCCACCAAAAATGAATCCAGTGGGTAGAAAGAGGAAAGAGTAAAGGCAAGAAATGAATGAAGCTAGTGGGTACGCATGCCAGCATTGGGAGTAAAGCTAGTGGGAACATGTGGGCCTTTTTGGTTTTTTTTTTTTGTGAAGACCACTGTTGGCCTTTTGTAATTATCAATTAGTGTAAAAAACAGTCACTGCTGGCCTTGGAATGTGCTTTTTTGTAATTACTAATTAGTGTAAAAAACAATCACTGCTGGCCTTGGAATGTGCTTTTTTGTAATTAAGGTACAATATGGAAGTTGTGATATTACAGTTTGTATGGAACAATATTTGTCCAAACTAGATTATATGGAAGTTTATTTATTGCTACTACAAATTGTGTCCAAGTATATTATTTTTATTGTGGAATGGTATGCACAACCAAATTATATGAAAGTTTATTTATTGCTACTACAAATTGTGTCCAAGTATATTTTTCTAATAGAGTATATGGGAAGTTTTTATTGTGGAATGGTTGTTATGGTATGCACAGCCAAATTATATGGAAGTTTATTTATTGCTACTACAAATTATGTCCAAGTATATTTTTCTAATACAGTGTATGAAAGTTTTTATTGTGGAATTGTTGTTATGGTATGCACAGCCAAATTGATAATTAACCATTACTTCTTCCATTGAATGGTTGTTAGGATATGCACAAAATACTCAAGAATTGACCAATTCTTCATTCATTGACACATCAAAACATTACATCAGTAGGCTAGTGCTATTACAATGCAAATTCATTAACACCATTGCCATAACTATCTCTACTAACCAATTAACTACTTCAGGGGCAACAATCTAGGTCTCTTCACTCCAGAGAACTCAATTGAGCCAAAACACAACAACATAACAATAACAAAAAAGATCCATGACAAAATGCATGCAGACTTCCACATTCTTTGCTTCTCTTCAGCAAGAATGGCTTTTTCCTTAGCTTTTGCACAGACAGCTCGAGCCTTTCTCTCCCTCTCCTTGGCTTTGGCTTCCTCTTCAAGAGCCTTTTCTGCCATTTGCCTAGCTTCTTCTGCCGTTTCTAGAGCTGTCCTTTCCCTCTCATTTGCAAGTTGGAGAGCAGTCTGAAGCCTAGACATCTTCTCTAGAGCCAAAGATGCAGCTTCATTCCCACGAGGACAGGTTGGGTTATCAATCCAAACAAAGAAAGGACACTTAGGACCAACCTTATAACGGCTACAACCCAAGAACCTCCTCCCAAAATTGTGCAAACTCAAACTTGTTCTCAAAACACAAGTTTGCTCATTGCACATATGTCCACATGAACCCGAGAAATTACCACTTGATGAAGACATCTCAACATACCACGATTCCTGGATTTAGACTTTCACACAGTAAGTTCACACTTGAACAAAATCTGAAACCCTAAATCAGGAACAGACCCAAATGCAGATGAAAAAACATCACACATATCTTGCCCAGGTTCGATGATGCAAAACAAGTGCTTTCTCCCTCTCCACACGCTCCAAACCGCGAAGAACAAGCCTGATTGCACCTTGGGTGTCTCTCTCGAAAAGTGTTTGAGTTTTGGGGGTTTTGATTCGCGTTATGTTCTGTTTTGGGGTTAAAAGGTGTTTTTGTAACGGCAGAGACCGAGGTGGGTTACGGAGAGTGACGGAAACAGACCTCAGGTGGGTTAAGTGATACTTTTCAAACCACGGGTAGGCAAAGTGATTTTCGCCCAAACCACAGGTGGGTTATGTGTAATTATCCCTACTTCTCTAGTTTAAGTAAAAAATTAAAAATATAATTTTTTGGGCGGTTTAAATCCATACATGATATGATTTTCATACATATAAAAAAAAAAATGAAATGACCCAATCAAGGTTTTTTTTTTTTTCCTCGTGCATGCTGAGAGTTAGATATTCCCACAACAGAGTTTAAGGGTTTAAGAACTTGTAGCTCACTATTTAAAATTTTAAACTGATCACACCCATCCTTCATTAGCAAGTATAAAGCATCAGCAAGTACATTTTGACGCCAATCTACTAACAGCTTGGTTATATCATATATGGAAGATTGTCTGTGTTTGTGTTCAGGCAAAGGCAAGCAAAGATGGTGTAATTTGGAAGATGACTCGACTGGATCGAGAAGACCAAGGTCCACAGGCGCATAATTGGACACAACACCAATTAATAAAAGCAAAAGATTCTCCCCGATAATATAATTCACCAGAAAACATGATCAAAATATATGTAATAGCAAAAGTTTCAATACCAATTATGCACACACAAATATTCATAAACTTCCATGTCACCAGAACAATGATTGCTAAAGTATAAACAAAACCCCTGGCCCTGGCTCAACCATACACTCAGCCGTAACTTTTCACAGTATGGTCCAAGTACAAAACTACCTAGGATAAATCAAGCATCTATACAATCCAAAAAAGAAAAAAAAAAAAAAATTGTATGTGATTTTACATTTTCGTTCACAAGGCAAGGCAGTGTTGTTAAACAAGCAATAAGGCTATCAGCAAATTGTTTCTCACGAATCAGTAATATCTCATATTCCAATACGCAATGGGTTTAGTCTCCAAAAAACCTATTTACTTTTTATTCCTTTGCAAATTGGTGAATATTGGATGTCTTATGCAAGAAAGGTGGGTTGATTCTGATGATCATCAAGTTCCTCTTCCCAATATTCATTAACAATCTTACCACTGCAGTCACCAAGTCAAAAGCTCCGTATAAAGCCATAAAAATTATCTATTGGCTCTCAAGACACATGATGGGCCTTCAAATCACTGCTGTGCTAGAACGAGCTATCCTTTGAGCTTCTTCCAAGTCTTTCAGAAACCTGCTTTTTTTTGGCCAAAATGATTATTGTATCAGAGGAAATCGTGTAAAGCAAGGATAGTTTCCACTTTAACTACATTCCATCAAATAACTAAACTAGCTTCAAATTATCACTATATAACTAAGCATATCATATAAATATGACAAGAGTATAAATTAAATACAATTTATGGCTATTTATATTAGTTGAGATTTAAGTTCAGTAAAGTGTGACTGAAGTTATAGAAGTCTGGCTTATAACAACCTTCCATTCTCTAGGCTTGGGTTGAGATTGGGTCAAAAATGGAACTTTAAAAGAATTTTGATTTGTAAATTTTAAGAAACCACAAATCATTGCATGCTTGCAACCTACATGGGATGAGTAATGCCAAACCAAAATCCACAAGCCCAACAAAGTTTCACCAAATGTCAAATGAACATGATGCAATCCAACCCACAACTACATTCTCAAATTTGCAGATGCAAGAAAGATGAAGGCCATAGAAGTTAGCATTTAAAGCTAGTGTGTGCCAAGCATGAACCCCAGCTAGCACAACAATACCATGCTTCTAAAATCACAATGATGATTCAAAAGCATACATACCTCTTAGAATTCAGAACCACAGAACCACCAAGTATAAAACGAATTCCAGAATTGCTGTCATTTTGTAAAGCAACAGAACGTGACTCTTCATATGTCGTCCGTCCAACAATGAATATGACTACTTCCTGTGGCCCGCTCAAAGATGAAGTGTTTGTCATTCAAGCTATATTATCCAAAGCCTTTTAAAAATCTTTATTTGAAGGCCATAACTTTCACTTCAAAGGCTATGGCTATCTCAAATATAAATTAACACTCAATCCTACAATAGTCTGTCCATGCTTGAAAAGCCTTTACTGTAGCATGTAACAGCAAAACGAAGGGGAAAGAGAGGAGACTTGAGTAAAATGGTAGAAAAACTTGAGAGGATAGGTGATCAGGGGCATATATATCTGATTTTGACGTTAACATCTACTTCTAGCTTACCATTACTTTTGTTTCTGGAATTTATAGACATTTTTAATTTCATATCTTAGTCATTTCCCCCCCTCTTTTTAGTATTTTCTTACAAGGGGAGGAGATTCATTTTTAGCTGGACCTCATTGGTTTTAGTTTTTCTTTTGTACATGTTAATTTTATTTCTTTTGGGTCTTCTTTTTGTCATACCATGTACTAGGATTGTGCCCCTTTTGCACTTTCTTAATGAAAAAAAAACTACTATATAAATTTTTTTTAAGTGTTTTCCTTGCATACCTCCCATGCACTAGGATTTCTCCTTTTTTTTTCCCCCCCCTCTTAATACAACTTATTACTTATCAAAATTATATATCTAATTTGGATGCATGGTAATCAAGAAGCTACGCAGAAACAGTAATAGTTTCCATTAAATGAACAATAATCTAAGTTCTGGGGGTAGGCTAGATGGCTTAAAAACTGTCTTCAACAAATTGAGGGGACACAGCCACCTCAGTTAACTCATATTAATCCCTATGACTATATACAGCATAGTGTCAGGGTGAAGCATCAATGCCCAAAATATGCACAGGGCCAAACTCCCAAAGATAAGAAATCCCTAATTGATACCTTTGGTGTATGACCTGCCATAAACTATGTTGATTGGTTTGCTTCAAATGAGCCATTAGCGGACCAGTATTACTTCATTTCTTTTTTTTTTTTTTTGGGAGGGGTGGTGAGGGGGGAGAGAAGGGGGGGGGGGGGGGGTGGGGGTGGAGTTATGGACCAGCATATGTTCTTTAACAAGTGCTGAAAGTTAGACATTAGCATCATATATCTGATGAGCGATAATATGGTATTTAGACTGAGAAATTTGTATGAAGTGGGTTTTTCCCATAAACTCTTCTCATTATTAAAGATTAAAATTAGTAACATAACTAGAATTATCTTGGCACTACTTCCTGATAATATGCACACATACATGTACATACAAACCAACACACATACATAAACATGTACCCCACACACACATGCACAACAAGTTCCAGTTACCAATTTTTGCAGTCTGACCACTGGTTATTCAGTTAAGCCCGGTTTTTTCAGAAAATCTTGTTTTATCATTTTAGGCTATATTTGGATTGGTTTAGAGTTCTTGATTGAACCAGTTGAATCAGCTGGTCTGCTCAGGTTTTTAAAACAGTGGATAGAAACCGCGCTACATTCCAAAATTTGCAAGAGATAAACTACAACATTCCTGGGAAGAAACAGTTATTTTAGAAAACGAACCTGCCCTGCTGAAAGTGATTGCCAACATATGGGTAGTCCACATCTCTCAACCGTCCCTTGGAAATGCCTTCCATGGTTTGGAACAAAAGGGGCTGGTGGTGTGTATAAGCATCTAACCACATCCGCAAGCAGAAAGTGAAGTGTTTCTAACTAACCTTCAGTCCACGAGCCATGTTACGAGCAATATTCAAAAGATCTCGATTTCCAAAAAGATCCCTAGTTCGCTTATCAACCCCTGCTTGCTTCAAGACGAACTGGACAAGTTGTCATACCATGATGGCCAATTTTTCAAAACCAGAGAATCATCTAGCAACTAGCAAGGAACACAACAATTTCAACATATTTGCGGCTCTACTAAAGCATCAAAGCATGCATAACAGAAATGCTGGTTTGCTTATTTTAACCCTTGTTTGTACTTGGTAGACTGAGAAGCCAGTTTGTTGAAAAGTTGCATCAATTGAACAGGGCTTTCCTTCTCATAGCGCAAAGCATAAAGCATCACTAAGCATAAACGGTCAATATCAGATACACTTTCATTGTTTAAAAGATTTGTCACTGCCTGCATTGAAGTTTGAAAAGGGAAGAATGTCATTGCTCAACATTTGAACAGTATACTAGATATTTCCAGCTCTAATTTCAAGCTGTCAAATTCAGGAATCTCAAATCATATATCAGTAGGGAAGTCTATTGACACCAAAAAAGCACCATCACATCTCTCCCTCCCCAGTGTTTAGTGGTGTGCCCATGTAAGTGTACATGCCGGGGGGGTTGAAAAAGTCTCTAAATGGTGTTATGTAGCACCACTCAATATCAGTAGATGAACACTTTGTTTCAGACAATAACTTGAAGGGAATGAACATGATGTGCGAATAAAACTATAATTCAGGAGACCAAATAGCATTATAATCTTGTAACACAGAAAGGGAAATTAGGTAATCAAACATAAGCAATATTTATTGCATAGGGCTTTCATTTTTATGAGAAGGCATAAATTTTGAGTTAATCCTATTGGATGATGTCATTAACTGCTAATCGACTATGAAACTTCAAATACCTTACATAACACCTCTAGAGAACCTATTTATCCTCCCACCCCCTCCCCAAAATAAAAAAAAAAAATCCATAGCCAACCCCAAAGGACAAAGGCTTTATTATTTATAATAATGAGACTAAACCTAGGCTTTGTTGGTTTCATCAAGGAAAGAAGTTTAAACCCTAAATTCAAACATTGGGCAGATCAAAAACTTTTGGAGAGCTTAAAACTAGGATGTGACTTTTCTCCCAATTGAAATGGAAACACAGACACAATAACACCCAAAAACACTTGAAATTGAGAGCCCGTTTGGTAATGTTGTTCTAGTAACGTTGTTTGTATTTTTTGGAAACACAGAATGCCCAACACTTGCTGTTTAAAATCTTCCACTTAATTTTTGCAAAATGAACTAGAGGTGCAACTTACCAAACCTTAGTTCCTTGGATTATCCATTGGTCTAAACTCAAAGGGAAACAAAAGGAAATTTCTTTTAATGTGTGTGCAAAGATTCTTTTATGAGAATCCACTGAGAGGATAAAGAAATGCCAAAGCAAGGGATGTATCACATTCTTGCATGTAATTTGTAAATTTTGGATGTTGATACTAACAATCAAATTGTTTTAATGATTAGAACAAAAAATGCATTTTTCACCCCAACTTCATGCACCACAAATAATCAATTCTCATCTTCTTTTGACAACAATATTGACCATCCTAATTAAAAACTTTGCAAACACATACAGGATAAAACCTTTTTGTTTGTTATCCATTTGGCCCAAGAACACCCATTTGGATATATAAGGATACCTTTGCCCCAACGTGTTTAGGGTTACTTAAAAATTTTGCCCAATCCTGCCCCACTTAACAAGTCCAAACTCCAATCCAATTGAACCTTCCTATAAATGCGTAAATTACTAATAAATAATGTATGGGTCTGATCCAATTGAAATTTATTAAAATCCATTACACAAAAATCTTCTTTGCAGCCTAACCACACTTAATGTCATATATTACTAGTAAAGTAAAAATTAATGCCAATGCTTTGATTGGTATCAGAAACCTCAATATTGCACCTGTCACTAATGTATCATCCCACTTCAGCTTTGGTCAAGTGATAAGCCTTAGATTGGGTTAGGGTTGATCACAGTTCCAAATATATATTTTTTGATAGGTAGGTCACAATTCCAAATATTATCAAGCCTAAAATAAAAATAAACAAATAAGAGAATAGGGGGGACAAACTCTATAATAGCTCATTAGGGGTGAAAGCCCCTAGATTACCCGGCAACTGGTTTTGACAGGCGGGAGAAGTTGCTTGTAGGTTTTAATGGCTAGAGGAGAGTGCAAAGAGATCTTCCTTAGAATGGTTCCCTACACTATCCAAAAAAAAAAAAAAAAACAATCACAACAATTACCCTGCCCTATCTAGTGAGGAGAAATTGCCAGTCATACTTCTCCGCATACCCCAGATCCTGCCAATCGGACTTTCAACCCCACATTTGTGACACCCTAACTATTTTTTGTCCTATTGTGTCAATAGTGCTTCTGAACCCCTACAAAGTTAAGCACTTGGCAATACTGTCAGCCAAGAGGAGATTTGAACTAGTGACCTCTGCTTCATGAAGCGTGTGGTCACTAGCCAATTGTCTTCTCCTCCTAAAATTTTTTTTTGATAGGTAAGATAAGATATTGATAAAAAAGACTACGACATGGAAGAAAACATGAAGTAGCCACAAAAATAAAAAAGAGACATAAAGCTATGTACAAGAAGAAAGGGAAACATTGGGAGGGACTCACTAGATGTGAGTCCCCAAACCTGTGACCAATCAAACAAAGTCCCATAAAAGACTAAAGAAGTCACTCCCTCAAGCATTCCATATTCTCAAAGGTACACCTGTTCCCCCACCCGAGCAAAAGATCTTTCCCCATGCCACTGTCCAAGCAAAAAAGGAAACTCTTCAGGGAGCCTTAACCCCCCAAATTGCTTTCCAAGGAAAGATAACAAAAGGAAAGATAACAAAGGACGATTCCCTCAACTCACAATAAAAAGACCGAATCTCAATTGAAGAATCATTCATGAAGATATATCTTCCAACTCATGTAATATAAAGCTAAACACCAACTGGACAGCCCAATTCATTTAGTCTCATACTCACTAAGCTAAACCAACACTTGAAAAGGTTGAAGCTCAGTTCACTAATATCATGACTGTGCTTTATGTTCATAATAAGTCCAGCACTCAATGTTCATCACCACCAGAAATAAGGGGTTTTCAATTGCATGCTGTGATATATCAAATGAAACTTGTTTGAAAAGCTTAGATAACATTTGATCATTCATTGCATAATTCAAGCATTTACATTACTAGTCTTTATCAGCTGGCACTAACATAATGCAAAGAGCATATCCCATGAACTATCTCTCTAAAATTAGTTCTCAAATTATGCTATGACCTCAACTGTTTGACTTCCTAACAGCTTGTCAATTTATTTTCTTGCATATTAGAATTATTTGATTGATCAATCATCCATTCAACTCCCCAAAAAGTTTAGGCTCCATTTGTTTCAGTGTCTAATATGTTTAGTGCAACTGAAAATTGCTAGTCAATGGGTGAGTGGAAGTTACAGCAAAAAGGTGGGAAATAATTTATGCCATCTACCCATATCCCCTCCACCTTTCTCTTCTCTCCAAACAAGGCACGACCCTCACAATCTCTCTCTCCCTCCTTCATGCCGACACCACTGTGACATAGGACATATTGGGGAATTTGTCTACATGCGCTTGTGGTAGGATTAGGGTTAGGAGGATTTTGGATTTAGGGTCAATTAATAACTGGGGAAAGGATGAGAAAAGATTTGATTTAGTTTTGCAAAAGAGATGAGAAGATACTAAGATCAAATCTACCTACAGTTGTGAACAGTGCACCTGAATAGTAACATGGACAGTAATGCAGATGGTAACAGATGCGCGGTACTTTTGATGGCACTTGAATGGGAGTGGTACTTTTGATGAGCAGTCCTACTACCTGGTTATCTGTGGCATTACTGCTCATTCCTTTCCTAAAAATGTTAGCAGGAGCTTGAATGGGAGTGGTACTTTTGATGTGCGGTCCCACTACCAGGCTATTTGTGGCATTACTGCTCATTCCTTTCCTTCGAAGAGTATTTGGAGTGTCAGAGTTCCTAAGAGGATGTCATTCTTTTTGTGAGAAGAAAGAGGAAATTGAAAGTGAACAGAAAGTATTTCTCATTTTCAATAAACTTGGTACTCATTCAAAAAAAAAAAACAAAGTTAAAGAGAAAAGAAAGAGGGAATTGAACGTGAGAATAGAACATTAAGGCCAAAGTGCCCTCAATACTCAAAACACTCGATTTTTCTATTAAGCAACTCCATCTTTCTTTAAGTGCAATGATAGTTCTATAGACTCTATATCTTAGCTTTGCCCAATAGAACTAGAACTCCTACTTTGACTAACAAACAAACTCCTGAATGAATTGGACCAAAGACCACACATAAAAGTCCATAAACTAAGTAAGACTTACCTATAAATAAATTAAAACTCAAGGCCAACAACTCCAACTGACAACTAACAATTACATAGTTAATTTTTTTTTTTTTTTACATAATTAAAAAAATACCCTTAACGCTAGGAAAAAAAAAAAACCAAATACCACACCACCTTCCTACCTTCCCTGTCCCACTTCTCACTGCACCACCGCCACCCCTCCCACTTCCCCCCCCCCCACCACGAAAAAATATATATATACAGAAGCTCCTCCCACCACCGCCTACTAACTATTTGTTGGTTTTAACATAAGAGGAAAAAAATTTTAGGATCTCAAAATAATAATAATAATAATAATAATACTAAAAAGAAAAATAAAATAAAACAATTTATTTTCCTTGAAAATATTGTGTAAAAAACATTTTTGTCAGGAAAATGCTTTACATAGTAAGAAATGGGGCTAGTAATGCAGTTGCTGTTGGTGGAGCCACTCAAGTTTATTATTAGTTCCAATATGTAAGACTACTTTCACCAGGCCATCATTTTTTTATATATATATTCTAACAAATTTTTTTTTTACTGGTATCATTTTTTAAATATATATTTTAACAAATTACAATTTGTAAATTCATTTCCCCACCATATTTGAGAATTGGGTAAATAACGTAATCCATCTTAATCTGTCTCATACTGATGAGTGTATCAACATGCATGTGTGCATACAACAAAATCAGCCAAGACAACATCCTTTTCTTCAGCCTCCTGTACTAGGATAATCTACTCCTTGCACTTGATTCATGATCATATAGCTGTCGAAAAATTATATCAAAATCCATACTTATGTATCTTATAATAATTTCTATTAGAAATTATCTAGAAAAACGTATAACTAAGTAGGCTCATGGATATATATGAAGTAACATAAACAATATTTAGAGAAAAACAAGACACCATACAATTGATTACACTACCTCAAATGCTGCCACTTGACCACCATTACAAGCCAACTCCTGCTCTGTTTCTGAAACTAACATGAGTTTTCTCTCTTCAACTATCTTGCTCATTTCTGTGACCAATGTCACATGCTTTGAAACATTTCCATGCATTTTTCTGTACTCAGGGTACTTGTCAACAAATTTGGCCATGTCTTCTGCAGAAATTCAAAATGTTGGAATGATGGAATGTTATACCTCAACCCACCATGCTAATTTAGTAACAAAATATCTCGTAAATCTGAATTTATTAAGCCTCATACAAACCTATTGTCTGGATGCTCTGGTTACTCTTTGAAATCTGCTGAAATTCATCTACCAATCGCTTGATATTCATCCCAATATCTCCAAAATTCTCATACATGTTAGCTTTGAAAAAGGCATCTTGTTCTGATGACAACACAACCTCCTGTGAGTGTGAATTGAACAAAGATCATTTTCTTAGCAACGCAAAACATAAAAATATATATGCGCACTATAACAGGAAATGCAATGCAACCTGTTGATCCTTTGGAAGTTTGCCAATGTTTCTCAAATCCACCTTGTTGTCTTGAATACCTATCAATTCATGAACCATTGCCTATGGAACATGATGTGATAAATGAGTTCAATAAATAATAAAACCATCTATGTTACGTCAAAACAAAGAGGCATTTATCATATAAATGGTAAAATCTGTACTGACAACCCCAAATACCTGATAGGTCCACTGGTTTAGCAAAGGGGTCACAGGATCATCCCTACTATCAATTACCAGCAACAATGGGGAGACTTCCATTCGCGTGAAATCAAAAAGCCCAATTTCCTGCTGGTACATCAGCTTCTGATACATCCCAAAAAAGTATTAAAGTCAGATTTCTATGAACCTAAAATAGTGAAATTTGAAGGAGAAACTGCATCCAGTAAAATTAACAATGATATGAAATATCATGAATCCACATATCATCAATCAGTTTCTAGGGGAAAAAATATACATCACATGTATGAAATTCTGAAAACAGATCTCCTGGTGTGTCTATAACATCCAGGATTCAAATCCCCCCTCCGCTATTGTAACTATCAAATTATAAAAAATAAATTACACAAAAAAAAAAAAAAAAAATCTGAAAACAGAATGCTTTAAAATTAATATGAAACTCAGTGATACATATATCATGAACAAGTAACATCTACATGTGTGTGTATTAAATTCTGAGAACAGAATGCACAAACTTCATATGAAACTCAGTAATACATATATCATGAACAAGTAATATTTACACTATAGCCTCCAGTGCTTCTCTTACAGCTGTTTCCTGTGCAATCCTCTTAGCAATATCAGAATTCCTTTGATATCTAATGATAAGTCTCCTTTTTAAGGCCAAAAAAATGGATGCAATACCATCAACAACTCGGTCACAGAAGTGCTGTGAATTTGAAGGATCTACAACTGCTGGGAGCATATAAATGTGATTTGACGGCATATTCAAAGTGATCGATTGCTACAAAGTCCGCATAAAATTCCTGCAAGATTGAGATAATAATTATATCTAACTTTACAGTTAATATGAGGTGGCATAAAAACAAGGTCAAATAAGATAACATCTACTCATGCATCAGAACAAGAATTCGGAGTTTCTGACCATGTTTAAGCAACACCATAAATGCAAGCCTGTGACAATGGCATGCTAAAGATACTATAAGCTTACCCTTTTTCCCAATTTTTCTTCCCGTTTTCAATTATGATAGATTCCCTAAGTTGAGTTGAATATGGTTTTTCAGAGTAGCTAAAATGAAAAACAGTAAAGTAAAATATCAACCAAAATTTTTTTAGTAATGCAAAACAATTTTTAGTCGGTGAAAGAGTTACCTGAATCTGCTGGACAACTTCCTGTTCATCTGCGTCAGCTAAATTATGAATCTGAGTATCCTTCAATATGTTGGAGAAAACTGTACGAAATTCAGATACACACAAAGAAGCTTCAAATCAATAGCCAATAACCACCAATGAAAATTTTAAAACATTTAAGTATAATTTCAGTGGCAAGATAACATTGTTACTCCTCTCAAATTATTAACAAAACTTACATAGGTGGTACTCCAAATCTAGGACTAGCTAGCTGTTGCCGCAAATGCTGGATATTCTCTGACGTGGGACGAAGGAAGTAAACCGCTTTAAGATGTGACATTGGTTCTTTTGATTTGTAAATGGAATCTACCAATTCTACCAAGAATACTTCTTTCTGAAGAAGTTCTGACTGTGATTACCCGACACTAACTATACTAACCTGCAAATCATTAACTAAATTGATGAGTATCTCTCTTTTCCTTCTTAACCCACTAGACCCAATCCGAATCTAACACAATGGTGAAATTCCAAATCAGTGGATTCAGCCAAAAAAAAAAAAAAATGTAAACAGAATCAAAACAAACAACAAAGGGGCATTGGCAGTTTATCTATTACTCATGAAAAAACTGAATGGCCACAACAAAACCCACAACTTTTTCCACAACATGTCCACATGGCAAGTTGTGAGTGGTGGGTCTGTGAACAAGTTGTGGCAAAGCTAATGGTTTTTTTTGTGGTACTAGCATTATTCCATTAGCAATTCAAGCTAACAATCTCTCATAAAAGAAGGATTTTATCCCCAACAAAAAAAAAAAAAAAAAAAAATCACGAGAATTTGTAATTTTTTTTCAACAACATCCATGATGCAGGGTTCCATAGACCCTTCATGACAGTGAATTAGAACGCGCAACAGCACGCACACGCGCGCACACACAATATAATGAAGCATTTTCATGCAATTCAAACACGGCCCAAGCGATTGTTCTTCTCGGCATTTTACGGCATTTTGAATTTTACAGCATTGAAACTATGGAATCCAACGATATAAAACTAACGATTAATGAACAAAGTAGAACATAATTATAGGAACGGGAATTCAAATTCCAAAAACTCAAATTGTCAATCATATAAATAAGAAAAAAAAAATGAATTCATAGGCTCTATAAAGTTATATCACTCTGTGAATTCAATTGCAGTTACTTCTTTATTTCCAAACAAGATATTGAAATTCAAATCCTACTCGGAATTTTCTAGGAAATCAAATTCCAAAGTCCAAACAGAGAAATGAAGAGGAGGAGTGTTTGGGAACGAGGATTACCGTGTGAGAATCGAGGATGAGAACCTTCATGCCGGAGATGTCCTGTAACATCCGGTTGATGTAATCGCGTACGGCCGAGATCAGCACCATGTTTCAGGTCCACTCCGATCTACGGCTCTGATTCGATGATGAAGTTGAATTCTGCTTTGTGTTGGATTTTCGGATTCGGAGCGAAAGTGTTGACTGTTGAAGTGAGAGAGAGAAGCTGCAGGGGGAACGAAGGGGGCAAACGCACCGTTTCAGTGGGAAGACATCAACCAGGCAGGCTTATCAAAATTACGTATAAAATAATTTATCCCTAACTTTTTATAAAAATATAAATAGATAAATCAACATTTTTGGGCCTTCACTTTTAATTTTAAAAAAATGATAAATTTTGCCTCCAAACATTTTTGGTGCCGGGCTTGTGGAATAAGCCAATAACAGCTTAATTTGCACAATCCGCCGTTAATATAATATTTATTTTTTAGTAGGTTGGGTGAGTTCAACTATTAAAGTGATGGGTTGAGTTTAATGACAGGTCTAGTTTTTTTAAACTTCTAATATTAGGAGACGGTTGGTGTAGTTTATGCCTCAATTTTGACACCGCATAAATGTGGTTGGTTCTTCGGCCTTAGGCAGTGCGGTTTTTCTCTATCGAGGCAGTCGGTTCTATCGATTTAAAATTTTCAAACTAAAACAACCACTACAACTCACAAACCCACAAAAGATTCAAAACACAAAGTCAAAACCCACATATCAAAATCCACAACAAATCAAAACATAAGGTCTAAACATCAATTCATCAAATCCCAAAAAAAAAAAAAAAAAAAAAAAATCAAACTAAGCAAGGGGGGAAAGAGAGAGAGAGAGAGAATGGACTTACCCGGTGCCAGTGGTGGCAGATCGATGGCAATGTTGTGGTGGCAAATTGGCAATGGCTAGGGCTTCAGGAGCTTCATCCTTCAGTGCTGTTGAGTGGCGAGAGTTGAGATGAGAATGAGAGGAGAGAGAGAGTTCTAATTGGACACCAAGAAATTATGTGTGTGTGTTTCTGTAAACCTAGTTGATCAAACATGAATAATAATTTATACATTCATACTTCAAACCCAACTTTGATCAACACAAGCGGAGGGAATGTCATATCAAGCATTTTAGTCACAGTAAAGCAAGTCTAAAGTCCCCATAAATTCCTTCTGTTTAGTGTTTATTAGTTGCTATTGTATATTTGATCTTAGATTTATCAGTTTGCAATTTAGCTGTCCCATTGTTGCAATAAACTGATTATGGTGCCATTGCAATCTCTAGAGGTGCCAATGCTTCTGCTTTTTCTAGATATAAGAATTAAGATGGTCCATATAAGTAGTATGATATCGATAAATCAAACAATTATATTTGTTCTTGTTCAACTGCTTTAACCAGTGGGCTTGACTACGTCCCCTATGATTTCAAAACTGTATTTATTGCATTTATAAACAATTTACTCTCTATTTTTAGTATGTGCTTTGTGCATGAAAATGATGAAATTACAGATCTAAATATATAGTCGTGCGATTTGTTCAAATGATTTTCTGAATTATGTGATTAAATATATTGTCATAAAATTACTAATCAGTCTTATGAATTGCCACGTAATGAGTTGAAGGAGATTCTTCCAATCCAATTTAAAAGAAAACTTTATCCAATTTAACGTTGCAATTAAAAAGTTTAAAATTAGGCAAAGTGGTTTGAATTGGCTAGATTCGTCTCTAGGCTGGTTCGTGTAAATTATGTTTTTGCAGAAGTGTCTCTCTAAGCTGATATACGTTTAGATCCTAACTTGTTGGGATGAAATTATTTGATCATGTAATTTTCATCGTAAGCAATGAGGTAAATGTGAGATTTAGGTTTGTTTGTAATGATAGTTGGCAGGGATTGTTTAATCTCGAAACGTCCCACATATAAAGATCCCGGGAATGTTGTTTTCATCAGCAAACATGTTGGACTTTAGTGTTTTTTAATTTGTGTGTGAATAGACGTGTGGTTCTAGTGCTTCCAATCTTTGTTATTGTATTTGATCATTGTAGATACCCTTCTTGAATCCACTTTACAGACAAGGTTACGTTCAATAAATCATGATTTGGTCATTGCAAAGACCCTTCTTGAATCCACTTTACAAACATTATCTCTAGATTCTCTACTCTTTCTTAAGATTAATTCATTCTTTTTTTCTGATCCAAAAAAAAAAAAAAATCATTTTTTTATATATAAAAACAATAATAATAATAAAAAACCCTAGTGTAAATTAGGTTAAATTAGGCACTTAATGCCAACATAACAGTTGAACCATTTGAAAACGATATCAGTGAAAGTATATATATATATATATTTATATATATGAAGATCAACTGTTTAGGTTCAAAAATTTTTCTTCTTTTTTCAATATATTTATGGTCACTTTGCAAGTTTCCTTGAACTAGAATATTTGGACATACATTAACAAAAAAATTTCGGATTAGAAATATTAAAATCAAATATCTATTCATTCAAGAATTGAATTGTTTAAATGATAAAAGAAGACATGGGCAAAAATAATGTTTAAAGAACTTGTTGCATTGAAAACTTGTCTCTTATGTTTTGATATATATATATATATATATAAATATAAATATATAATTAACAATCTTATGAACACACTTAATTTTATTCATTACTAAGAGTCTATTTGAATTGAGGGAGAGGGAGGGGGAGTAGAGTAGAGAAGAAATAGATTTAGCTCAAAAAAAGTTGTTAACTTATGATAATTGATGAAAGTAACATTACTTTCACATGTGCCCTTAGATTTATTATTTCTTTTTCATATATGATTCAATTTTTTGTGATTACCATTTGAGTGAATTGAGGTGAATGGTACCATTTCATACCTTAAGTGTATGAGGGGAATGTTGAAGCCTCAGTCCGTGACATGAAGGGGAGGGGTGGGGTATTAAAGAAATATGATTGCAAATCATATTTCTGTTATTTTTTTTTTTGTGATTTTATCCCCCCCACCCCCCCCCCCCCCCAAAAAAAAAAAAAAAAAAAAAAAACTTTGCATTGCTTTCTTATCTTTTGATAGATATTTCTTATTCACGTAGTTCAGTTTGTCAAGATTATAGCTAAAAAGATTTTTTTTTCTTTCTATATCTATATTTTTTTTTTTTGATTGAGTCATCAGAATTTTTTTAATTTATTAGTATCAGGGTCTGTGTGAGATTCGTTTATTTTGTTAAAACTGAAAATTTTTTGCTGGAAGTACTGTAGATAAAAGTAAAAATTAGCTAAAATAGTATAGTAAGACCCATGAATAATACTAAAAAGTACAATGAGACACATAAATAATAGTAAAAATAAACTAAATAATAAAATAAATTAACAAAAATAATTTTTGCCAAACTAACACTCACTATCCTTTTAATAAAATTTTCAACTAAGGCATATGAATGATTGATGTAGGACACAATTTACTATTTAATTATTGTAATTTATTATTTTTGGTATTTTTTTGTAAAAAAACGTTATTTTAGGTTTGGATGATTTATTTCCTTGTTTTTAGGTGCATTTAATGCTTTTTAGGTCAAATTTGATTCCTGTTATGGTTAGGTCTCAATTAAGAGTTATTTTAGATTATATTTTCTTGTCTGTCAAGTTTTAAGGAGCCCTTAAATAGGCCCCTAAGTCTGTAAACGTTTTACATAGTTTTATGATCAATAAAAAAATCAGACTTGTGTCTATTGTGTTCTCTGGTAGATTCCAGACCTATCACCTTGTGGATTCAAGGAACCCCTCGTGGATTCGAGGTTTACTACCCAGGAACTAACAGTTTAGTTTCTGTTCCGTCAAGAGAGCATCGTGTGTGCTTTCTCTAGGCTTCTGCGACATCAGTTGGTATCAGAGCCTTGACTTACCCTGGTCTGATTGCTAATCGGTGAGACGGTAACCACCCCCACAACAACGATGAATAACTTAGCGAGTATTATGTGACGTACAACAAGCACTCACAAATATCTATGCTAGGATGGCGCGTTGAAGAATGAAAACAATAGGGATAACTGCATCGGAGACATAACTCATGGGCAACCTATTGGTAAGCAAATTTCATATAGACCTTATAAGAGAATTGCAAGTTTTAATGGTTATTTTTTAAAAGAAGATTTTCTTGATTGGTTACTTGATCTAGATGATTTATTTGACTATGATAATATTTGTTATGAGAGAAAAGTTGGACTTGCTTTGTATAAACTTAGTAAGTATGCCTTATGTTGGTGGGAACGAGTACAATCTGATAGAATTCGACAAGGTAAAGACAAAATTCGATCATGGCCAAGGATGAAAAAGATGCTTGCTATCAAATTTTATCCTTTGGATTGTGAAGAAATCTTGTTGTATACAATACAAGATTATTATTGGCCAAGAAGTTCATACTTGAATTATTTTGAAGAGCCAAATATTGCACCGCTAAAGGAAGAATTACATGTTGAAGCAAATATTGTTCTTGAAGAATATGGAGAAGTCAAAGAAGAAAATATAGAGATTTCTGAGGAAATTAATGAAGGTCTTGTTATAGAAGAAGAACCTAAAATCAAGATTGTGGAGGAGATTCATGAAGACCCCATTATAGAGAAAGATCTTGAGGTTGAGTTAGTAGAGACCATTAAAGAAGAAATTATAGAGGAAGTTGTCAACGATCTCGATGAAATCAAGTTAGATGATTGCAACATTCAAACTCCTATTATTTTATTGGAAGACACCGAAACAAAGTTTATTGATTTTATTGGGGTGGAAAGATTTGATTTGATCATCGACTCTTATTTGGTGAATATTGTCAATTACATGAAGATCAAGGGAGAAGAAGCTCAAGTTTCCCAATTAATGACTTTCAAGTTTGGCAAGAAGACAAAGAAGATGAAGTATTCAAAGTATTTGTTCTCTTGGCATGGGAGATTTCAGATTTCAAAGATGAACTCGAGGACGAGTTTGTTTCAAGTGGAGGGGTCTGATGTAGGACAAAATTTACTATTTAATTATTGTAATTTATTATTTTCGGTATTTTTATGTAAAAAAACGTTATTTTAGGTTTAGATGATTTATTTCCTTGTTTTTAGGTGCATTTAATGCTTTTTAGGTGCATTTAATGCTTTTTAGGTCAAATTTGATTCCTATTATGGTTAGGTATCAATTAAGAGTTATTTTAGATTATATTTTCTTGTCTCTTAAGTTTTAAGAAGTCCTTAAATAGGCCCCTAAGTCTGTAAACGTTTTACATAGTTTTATGATCAAAAAAAATTTAGACTTGTGTCTATTGTGTTCTCTGGTGGATTCCAGACCTATCACCCTGTGGATTCAAGGAACTCCTCATGGATTCGAGGTTTACTATCCAGGAACTAACAGTTTAGTTTCTGTTCTATCAAGAGAGCATCGTGTGTGCTTTCTCTAGGCTTCCGCGACATCAATGATTTAGCAAAAATGAAAATGGCATATAACGATGCATCGCAATACCAAAAAAAGTAATAATAAAATAAAAGTCAACATCAGAAAGGGACATGAGACTGAAAGAGTACCATTCTTTTTTGTCTCATCGGATTTATGCTTTTTAATTATTTAACCCAGAGATATTTTTAAGTTCTGTTTGATATGTTCTCAACTATTTTAAAGATTTGTTTTAAGGGACAACGACAACACATATGATTTTCAAAAATTTAATTTATATTTGAGATAGCCATGGCCTTTGAAGTGAAAGTTATAGCCTTCAGATAAAGATTTTTAAAAGGCTTTGGATAATATAGCTTGAATGACAAACACTTCATCTTTGAGCAGGCCACAGGAAGTAGTCATATTCATTGTTGGGGGACGACATATGAAGAGTCACGTTCTGTTGCTTTACAAAATGCCAGCAATTCTGGAATTCGTTTTATACTTGGTGGTTCTGTGGTTCTGAATTCTAAGAGGTATGTATGCTTTTGAATCATCATTGTGATTTTAGAAGCACGGTATTGCTGTGCTAGCTGTGGTTCATGCTTGGCACACACTAGCTTTAAATGCTAACTTCTATGGCCTTCATCTATCTTGCATCAGCTGCAAATTTGAGAATGTAGTTGTTGGTTGGATTGCATCATGTTAATTTGAAACTAGGTGAAACTTTGTTGGGCTTGTGGATTTTGGTGTGGCATTACTCATCCCATGTAGGTCGCAAGCATGCAATGATTTGTGGTTTCTTAAAATTTACAAATCAAAATTCTTTTGAAGTTCCATCTTTGACCCAATCTCGACCCAAGCCTAGAGAATGGAAGGTTGTTATAAGCCAGACTTCTATAACTTCAGTCACACTTTGCTGAACTTAAATCTCAACTAATATAAATAGCCATAAATTGTATTTAATTTATACTCTTGTCATATTTATATGATACGCTTATTTATATAGTGATAATTTGAGGCTAGTTTAGTTATTTGATGGAATGTAGTTAAAGTGGAAACTATCCTTGCTTTATACGATTTCCTCTGATCCAATAATCATTTTGGCCAAAAAAAAGCAGGTTTCTGAAAGACTTGGAAGAAGCTCAAAGGATAGCTCGTTCTAGCACAGCAGTGATTTGGAGGCCCATCATATGGGTCTTGAGAGCCAATAGATAATTTTTATGGCTTTATACGGAGCTTTTGACTTGGTGACTGGCAGTGGTAAGATTGTTAATGAATATTGGGAAGAGGAACTTGATGATCATCAGAATCAACCCACCTTTCTTGCAATCTTGGTTGTTTGCTTGAAAAATATTATTTGCCATATTAAACACATAAAAATCATATTTGTTTTACTTCAAAACAAATAAGGCGTTAGTGAAGATTCATGTCTATTGTATTATTTTAGTCCGAAGTTTATACAGAATACTAATCCAACATATAATTTTCCCTATGGTATTTACTTTAAAGTTGACTTAGGTCAAATTATTGAAAAATGGTTTTCTCCATTTAAAATAGATCCATTTCAAATTATATAGTACAAATCTAAATGAGTATTACGTTCCATATGGGAAAGAATTTATATATGGTTTTGTTAAATTACCTAAAAATATCAAAATTTTCACAATGTCTAACTTATCTATTTCATAATAATTCAAAACTCATACAATGTGTGGAAAAGTAAAAATTATTTAAGAGTTGTATACACCTAATAACACAAGATTTCTACAACTATATTCATCACTCGTAGTTGGTCCTCCTATGTAATACTTGTTTTATTTGACTCTTTTTTTATTTTTTATTTTTTATTTTTATTGTTACAATAATGGGGGAGGGAAGATTTGAATTATGATTCTACTTATATTAATAAGAAACACTCCTGTTATTTGACATTGTTATTAGGTTTGCAATTTTTGTCTTTTGTTTCTTCTTTTAACACGTTTTCAGCCTCAAAAAAAGAGAATCACATATGGCACTTGACATTTTTGTGAGAATATGTTTTCTTTTTTTGTTTTGTTCTTTTGATACGTTGGACCTCAAAAAGAGAATCACATTTTCTCCTTTTTTTTTTTTAAAAAAAATCACTTGTTCTCCTTAAACCCATTGTTTCATCCCTACTATCATTTTCCTGTAAAACTGCGTCAATAATAACTATTTATGTTCAACGAACTTCTTAAATTTATGATGTCATTTGAATATATATATATATATATATATTTTTACTTAGCTCAATATGCTAAGAAAAATGGTCTTACTTAGAAAAAAAGGATGTTGGCAATTCTGGGAGTTTCTGTTATTGTAATGTTTCTTCTTGTAGTCTCAGTTGTGTTTTGTTTTGTAATGAAGAAGAGAAAGGTAAGGAAGTTTAGAGCAATTTAAAAAAAAAAAAAAAAAAATCATATTTCTGTATTTCTAAGGCCAGTGAACAAATGCTCCCAAGATTACTCCAACACTATGTTTCAGGATTTATAAAAGAATAGGCAGAATTCATAGATCATGAAAAAATTAAATAAAATGTGATGGAACTTGATATATTTTTCAAGCGTAGAAGTTGATAAAAAAAAAATGAAAAAGAACTTAATATATTTTGTTATTATACTCATAATCATTTCTTTGGATCCAAAGATGGTATACTGAAGCAGCCAAGGAGAATTTTCAAATGCTTCTTACACAAATGTCAAATTCATAAGAAAGAACACTCGAAGACAACATGATCACAAATTCCATTTGACTTCTACAGAAAACATACATGAGCACCATTGTACCCCATTTTACAAGCCTTTCTTGGGAGGGCAACCTGTCCTTCACTGCTAGCCAAAATATGAAGGACTTGTTGAGAAAAGCTGCTTTGGACCATACCAGTTTCAACCATTCAATGAGACATACATGTTTCTTATTTAATTCTACTATGAATTGCAATCCATCCTTCACTGCCAGCCAAAGACATTATTAAGGAATGATTAGAAGCAGATGCTTTAGACCATACCACTTTCCACCATTCAGCTGTATACATCTTGTTTCTTATTTCACTTTCGGTTGAAATCCATGTGACTTTTCCATATTAAGATGAAATCCAGTCCATTGAGTTGTCTTAGCTAATTTTAATTGATGAAAATAAGCTTGTAGGGTAGTATCTTTAGATCTCATAGGTTTCCAAGGCTACAGCATTTCTTTCAGAATACTGGATACTTTTGAAAACTCAAAAATTGTAGTATCATACACCCCTTTTTGGACAAAGTTGGGGATCAAAACACCTTCAGGGTGTCAATTATCATGCCACATGGATAATTTTTTCACCCTTTCAACTAGAAGCTTGATGAATGGCCCAACCAATTCCCTGATATTTTAAGATTTTCTCCAGCCCCATCGGCAGGCCTGAAGAACTTTCATCACCCATAAGCACTTACTCTTAGAAAAGTGCATTTTAACCAAATGAGATTTCCTGTCAATGACAAATAGAAAATTGTAAACTTCAATTTTTCCTCTTATTTTGCTCTATTTCATTCTTTTATTTTAGTGTGTTTCTCAGTTTTATTAAATTAGGATTTTGTGTGAGAATTCCTAATTGGACAAATATGGTTACTAGCATTATTAATTACTTGTTTTATTACAGAGAAGAGGCATAGCACATATTCATATAGTGCTGACTCCACTTTACGATACTTCGAAGACTCTCCAAGTAGAAGGGACCTCGATGGAACTAGAAGAAATTCAAATTTTCTGTTATTTAATTTAAGAACCATTATTGCAGCTACAGATAACTTCTCTATTGCTAACAAGCTTGGCCAAGGTGATTTTGGCCCAGTTTACAAGGTAGTCTCATTGAATGAGTCCTAGAATTTGCATAATCTCATTTCAAGTGCGTTTATGCATCATAAATTCCATCATGAATGTTTACAGGTACTCATTGAGTATGAATTTGTTGTGTACAATTGGGCTTCCCCAAATAATTCACCAAGTTGAGTTTCTTTCAACAATTGTGCACAATGACAAAATGATATTTGGACTTTAATTGCAGGGTTTGCTACAAAATGGAATGGAAATAGCAGTAAAAAGACTATCAAAATGCTCTGGACAAGGAATAGAACAATTCAAAATGGAATCTGCACTAATTTCTAAACTCCAACATAGGAACCTTGTGAGAATTTTAGGTTGTTGCATTCACAAAGAAGAGAAGATGTTGATCTATGAGTACTTGCCAAATAAAAGTTTGGACTTTTTCATTTTTGGTATGTCTTCTTTTTCACATTAACCTCACCCATCATCATTAGAAAACGATCCTCCCATTACAAACATATCAGTTCCAAATAGCAGGATTTATACGTAAGTAAGAAAGCACGAATGCAATATAATCTAATCCAAGTTGTCATTTCTTCATTTAGATGAAACAAAAAGGTCATGTTTAGATTGGGAAAAGCGATTTGAGATTATTTGCGAAATTGGTCGAGGGATCTTATATCTTCATCAAGACTCAAGACTAAGAATTATCCATAGAGATTTAAAGGCCAACAATGTTTTACTTGACAATGCATTGAATCCAAAAATTTCAGATTTTGGTATGGCTAGAATTGTTGGAGGGGACCAAATTGAAGCTAATACAAATTGCATCGTTGGAACATAGTAAGTATGCTAGAAAACAAAGATATACTTTTTTAACCAATTACTTGACTACCATTTTTACATCTAAGGAGAGTACAAACTACAGGCCTATGTAAGAAAAAAATACTAAGGATATCTTTGTAATTTGCTTTCATATTGTGATACTTCAAATTTTACATGTATGTTAGTGCCCAAGGGGCTATCTTTGATCATTTTATGTTGAGGTTCAATATCTCCTTTTCATTGTGCTATGACAGTGGTTATATGTCACCTGAGTATACAATGTAAGGACTTTTTTTAATAAAGTCTGATGTATATAGCTTGTGGAGTATTGCTACTGGAGATCATTACTAGGAAAAGGAATAGTACTTACCATCATGATGGCCCTTCCTCAAATTTGATTGGACATGTAAGTACATGTGCAAACAATGATTGCAAAATTAAGCCTATATTGTTGAGCCTAATATGATTAATATCTTGTCTCAGGTTTGGGACCTATGGAGAGAAGACAATTCCATGAAAATAGTCGACCTGTTACTAGATGAGACATACCCTGCTAATGAAGTTTCAAGATGCATTCAAATTGGACTTTTGTGCGTGCAAGAACATGCAACAGACCGGCCAACCATGTCAACTGTTGTTTTCATGTTGGGTAATGACACTCCTCTTCCTTCTACAAAAGGACCTGCATTTATTTTGAAGGGTACTTACAATAGTACAGACAGGTCAACTAGTGCAACATCCAATTCTATAAATGAAATAACACTTTAATATATAATATTACACAAATTGTTATTGTCCAGAACTTGTGATGAAATCACTACCATCTCCTTTAGCTTTTTCTTTCAAGTGGTTTCTGAAATTAATATACAAAAACTAAACTGCGTGTATATGTTCTGTGGAGATAACTTCATTGGTTTTCAGAACAAGATGTCCAAAATTACAAAGATCTTTTCTTTTGGTGTGAAATTTACTAAGTTTAACCATGAAGATTTAAAAGAGGAATGCTAAATGCATAATACTGGAATTTAATTTGGATTTCAGTGTGTTTTACTCAAAACGGAACCATTGTATTTATAAATTGTGCAAAGCCTATTGATATGCTTGGGTATGGCTAATATTTTTAACTTAAAAGAACACTTCGACCAAGACAATATTACTAAATAAGTTAGAACAACAGTTTATAACTTTGATGGCAGATCCTCTTGTATAACAAGGAGAAGTGTGAACAAATGGGTGACAAAAAGTTGTATTCATTTCCTCATTTTTGCTTAAATTTGGCCCAATTCTACTTTTGTGGTCACTTATATTTGTGAAGTTGCCTTATTGAGAGTGTGTGATTCTCTCCTTGAAGTTTACTTAAAAAAAAAAAAGAAAAAAAAGAAAGAAGAAGCTCAAACTAGTTTTCACAACATCAGCATCATTGGAACAAATTAATGTTATATAGCAGGACACAAGTGATGAATACAATTGTAGAAAATCTTATTATGTTAGACATCTACAAATTTTAAACAATTTCAATTTGTCAACCTGCTGCTTATAGGTTTGCTATTTTTTTTTTTTTTGGTGAAATGGGGATAGGTTTGTAAAAATTTTAAGAAAAAGAGAAGATATCCACTGAGAGAATTTTAATTAGCAACATGCATAAAATCTGGATGTTCTAGATGTGCAAACATCCTATTCAAACCTTCATTTAGTTAAAAGGTAGAACTAAATATAATACAATGTTTCGTTTAAGACATTGTTTTAAATGATATTATTTTTAACATCTAGATGAAAATACAGGTGTATTGACATCCTTTCTTAAGACCTTGCTATGATGATTTTACTGTCTTCAAACAAGAAGTGATTCAGTGATGCCAATTTATTTATTTATATTTATCAATGTGAATTACACAATGTCAGGTAATCAAAAAGAATGCGGGTAACCTAGATACTTTTTTTTTGGTGAAGAACCCAAATACAAATGTAGCCTGCTTTCCAAGCCCTTCACCAAGAATGGGCTTAGATACCAAAAAATGGGCTTTTAAAAGGTGCTACCATACCATACATGTAATCATGTACAACACTATTTCACAGTACACAGATAGATGTTTGGATTTTATTTTAAAGTGCAAAATATATCTTTAGGGATGTTTGGATTTTATACCTTGAAGTTTAAGAATTTGGATTTTACCTCTAACGTTATATGCAGTTTTGATTAGCAACCCATCTGATATGTTTATACTGATGTGTCTGTTATGTGACACATAAGGTCATGACGTGTATCTATTGATTCAATCAAATCATGACACATGGATTTCATTATTCCACATCACATGAATAGCCAAAATAAAAACAAACTTTATTCAATCAAATCATGACAAATGGATTCACTATTCGATGTCCTATAAATAGCCAAAATAAAAACAAACTTTAATTATTAAAATAAATTCTTTAAAATTCAAAATTGCATAAACTAAATAAAATAAATAAATAACTAAAATAATACAATTTTTTTTCTTAGATTTGTACCTAAAATAAAGGAAAGAAACCAATTCTTGTTTCTCAGATCAAGTATTGATCTGGACCTTAAAAATTCAATCCTTCATTTATGAGTCACCTTTTGCCAACTTAAAAATAAAGAACCCTTAACATAAAACATATTTGTTGGATCTAGACCCCAGATTTCACCACCCGTGTTCCTGAGTTTGTAGATTTCGAGTTGTGTTGGGTGCCCCTGCTTGTCATCGCTCTTCACCACCGTGTACATATTAGTTTTTTGTTTTTAATTTAATGAATATAAATATTTTTTTTATTTTAATAATTAAAGTTTTGTTTTTCTATTTATATGACGTGGAATAGTGAAACCCATGTGTTGCGATATGATTTGATCAATCAATACACACCATAAGTTTACATGTCACTTAACGGACACATTAGCAAAAAATTAACAGAAGGGTTGCTAATCAAAACGGCATATAATGTTAGGGTGTAAAATTCAAATTCTAAAACTTAAGGCAATGTAAAAAAAAAAGGTTGGTGATGGCAATGACAAATTGACAATGGCAAAGTATGTGGTGAGTTGGTGTCTAGTAAAACCATAGTTTTAAAAACCGGTACGGACAAAGAACCGAAAAAGGGACTGATTACTGGTTTTCTGGTCCGACCGGGGTTGAACCGATGGTCGAACCGGTGATGTCATAATTAATAATTTTATAATTTAAAAATAATAAATAAATAATATAATAATTTTATAGAAATTAATAATATTTACTTAAAAAAATTTATATCATAAAAGTTTAATCAGAATAATTAAAAACAAATTTATAATAAAAAATAAATAACTAAATACCTCCCCTACTATTCCACCTACCTCCATTGGCATTAAATTTTCTCTACCTACCCCCCACTTTCTACTCCTTTTCCTATGGATCAATACTTGATCATCATTCATCAATTCAAAATTTGCTTACATTAAATTCTCCACCTACCCCCACTTTATTTTCCTTTTCCCATTCAGTCAGTACTTTTTTTTTTGAGGAACCCATTCAGTCAGTACTTGCTTCTACAATCCAAATCTATTTCTGCAGTCTTCATGTCTTCTCCTCATTTTACACATCTTCCTCTACCTCTCTCTCTGCCAATCAAAGTTCAACCTCACTCCACAGCTAGCATGTTCTCAAAATATCATTTCTTTTACAACAGGTCAGCGTTGCTTCTTCCCTAAATTTCTTTTCTTTTACAAGAACTGAAGATGAGAAAAGATTAATTGTTCTTCAGTTCTTGTCCTTTGAAGCTCGTTCATTTGCTCAAAATACCGCAAGGCCAAGAGAAAAAGGAGGTTGAGGCAGAGGCGTGTGAGGGAAAAAGGCGACCACCAAATTTCAAAGGAGAACAGAGAAGATGAGAAAGAGAGAGGAAAAAAAAAATTCCAAAGAAACGGAAGCTGAGAGTGTGAGAGAGGGTTGTAAGGGAAAGAAAAAGAGAGGATATGAGTTTTAAGGATTAGGTTTACCCAAAACAACGTAGTTTTAGGTTGGGAAAAATGTCAAAAACGGTGTAGTTTTCAGTCTCAACACAACCGGCCAATAACCGGTTCAACCGTACCGGTTTCCAGTTTCACAGTTAAACTAGCCGGTTTTTTACTATTCTCGGTTTTTAATCATAACCGGACCAGATTAGTGGCCGGTTCCCGGTTGAACCGGTCGGACCGTCCGGTCCGGTTTTTAAAACCATGAGTAAAACCCTCTCTCTCTCTCTCTCTCTATCTCTCTCTCTCTCTCTCTCTCTCTCTCTCTCTCATAACCACAAGATAACCAACAAACCCTATCTCCTTTGTTTGAGAGACTTGAGAATGAGTGAGATTTGAGAAAAGAAAAAAAAGGATTTAAGGTAGTTTGTAGTTTGTACACTTTTAATAAACTTTTTTCTACAGCCCACTACATGATAGTTGAAAGGACTATCAAGTATCGATATGTACTTTTAGTCTTATGAACTTTTTAATGAATCATATGACTTGTTTAAATAATACATGTGAATTATAATTCTTCATGTAATGGCTTGGAGGAGATTTCTTCAAATTGGTTTGGAGTAAAATGTTGTATTTTTCATAATCTCTTACTAATCACTTTATTTAAATTGTCAATCAATTTTGACAAATTTCTTATTAATCATTGTCGTTCACTTGTCAGAAACTTTTATTTGTTGGTTGATTTGGTTCAACAAGGTAGCTGTTAGTTAGTGTAGTCTGTGACTTGAATAGTCCTAAAGATTTTTCAAAGCTAACTCATCTTAAGCTCAGTGCTGACTTTACAGTAGATGCAGTTGATATGGTCACCTAAGGCCCAGGTAGAACAAAGGCCCCCAAATTTTAACCAATAGGGTTTTTTTTTTTTTTTAATTAATTAAGCTCAAATATTAGCTAGCAAATAGAATAAATTTTTTTTATCAAATGAAAGACAAGAAAAAAAGAGAGAGAAATGCTACGTCCACAACATTTTTCGCAACATTTTTACAAAAAATCCTAAATAGTAAGTTGTTATAGGCCGTTATTGATGGCAAAAAAGTAATTCTAGTAGTAGGTTCAAAATAGAATCAGTAACAAATTAACACTTAGGATTTGTTGTGAAAAAACTTCTCAAAAAATAAAAAGTTCACACCATTTTTCACAATAGTTGAGTTGGCAAATTTTTACTAGTTCTCACCTAGGTCCACTACTAACTTAATTTTTTATTTACTATTATTAATCTACCACATCAATAGGTGTGAAAAGTTTTGTCAAATTTTTTGTATCTATAGACTTTCAATTTTTTTTTTTTTTTTTACAAGGTTCATGTTAATTACTAATTAGTCATTGTGGGAGTGATTGATCTGAGCACACTATTTGGCCATTGGCCCTGTTTGAGGATGAATAATGATCCACATATATGTTAACCAAAATATGACACGTGAACTTGTATTTTCGTAATCTCTTACTAATCACTTTATTTAAATTGTCAATCAATTTTGACAAATTTCTTATTAATCATTGTTGTTCACTTGTCAGAAACTATTATTTGTTGGTTGATTTGGTTCAACAAGGTAGCTGTTAGTTAGTGTAGTCCGTGACTTGAATAGCCCTAAAGATTTTTCAAAGCTCGCTCATCTCAAGCTCAGTGCCGGCTTTACAGTAGATGCAGTTGATATTGTCACCTAAGGCCCAAGTAGAAAAAAAGGCCCCCAAATTTTAACCAATAGGGTTATTTTTTTTAATTAATTAAGCTCAAATATTAGCTAGTAAATAAAATAATTTTTTTTTTTTATCAAATGAAAGACAAGAAAAAAAGAGAGAGAAATGCTACGTCCACAACATTTTTACAAAAAATCCTAAATAGTAAGTTGTTACAGGCCGTTATTGATGGCAAAAAAGTAATTCTAGTAGTAGGTTCAAAATAAAATCAGTAACAATTTAACACTTAAGATTTCTTGTGAAAAAACTTCTCAAAAAATAAAAAGTTCACACCATTTTTCACAATAGTTGAGTTGGCAAATTTTTACTAGTTCTCACTTAGGTCCACTACTAACTTAATTTTTTACTTACTACTATTAATCTACCACATCAATAGGTGTGAAAAGTTTTGTCAAATTTTGTGTATCTATAGGCTTTCAAATTTTTTTTTTTTTTTTACAAGGTTCATGTTAATTACTAATTAGTAATTGTGGGAGTGATTGATCTGAGCACACTATTTGGCCATTGGCGCTATCCGAGAATGAATAATGATCCACATATATGTTAACCAAAATATGACACGTGAACCAGGTCCGAGGAGGGAAGACGTCAAGATCATTCAAAAACAGACGAAAGCTGTGAATGAGGAGTTCGAGGAGAAAAAGCAGACTAGTCCACTGACCGAGGATCCTGAGGAGCAAAGACACATCGGGAATACTTTAAGTAACTGCCTAAACTGGAAAGTAAAGCTTTAGGGAAGACAACAGTGCCGTGCAAGCAACAAAATGACAAAATATTTGGGAAGGTGACTGCCACCTCCACATTTAATGCCCTGCACCAACTGAACTGGTTGCATTTATGAGGAAAAGATACCTGAACAGTGATTTCACAACTCACAGCCCTCTCTACCAACTCTAGAAGGGTCCAGATGGGACAAGCATCCAAATGGTTCCCCTAAAATGTACAGATGGAGGGCTAAGATGCAATGAGGGACTATATAAGGAAAGGAATCCCACAGAAATAGGGGATGCACATTTGACACAAGAAACAGAGAAAGGAAGAGAAAACTAAATCTCATTGTAAAAGTATCAACAGTGATTTTTAATGAACAACTCCTCCTCGGACTTGTTCGAGGAAGATTTTATGCTTAATTTGTGTCTCTTGCACTCATATTAATAGCGCTAGCCCAATTATCCACAAGTCTGTGTTTACTTTGCATTGTAGTTCGCTCATAAAACTTATTCTCTTGCAAATCTATTGATTTGGGCTTATTGTACTGGGTTATACTGCTCTAAGTGGGCTTGGGCCACAATCCTAGTCCTTACAATTGGCGTCGTCTGTGGGAAAAGGCACCTACAATCTTTGTTAGTCATGCTTTCTTTTTGATAGCAAGGAGAAGAGATGGCAGACTCTAGGCAGAATAGAGAGGAGTCTGTGGGGTCGCAACGTGTAGACCATTTTGTCAGCTTGGAGAGAAGAAGGGATTGAGAGGCTAACTGAACTCCTAGTGTACGGGTTGAAACGGACTAAACAGATCATACCAGTCGAAGTCATTCGAGGCCTGGAAGCCATATCTCTCATGATGAAGAAACAAGGAATCTCAGGGTAGAGATTGATCATTTACGTAAGAAGTTACGCCACAGGGAGCATGTTAGGCGAAATAGGATGCCCTCATCCAACTCAAGGATTGTTAGGGGAAATTTCCTTCAATTTCCCTTTGAGTTTAGACCAATGGATAACTCAAGGAATTAAGGTTTGGTAAGCTGCATCTCTGGTTCATTTTACGAAAATTAAGCGGAAGATTTTAAACAGCAAGTGCTGGGCATTCTGGGGAGTTTCAATTTTAAGTGTTTTTGGGTGTTATTGTGTTTGTGTTTCCATGTCAATTGGGAGAAAAGTCACATCCTAGTTTTAAGCTCTCCACAAGTTTTTGATCTGCCCAATGTTTGAATTTAGGGTTTAAACTTCTTTCCTTGATGAAACCAACAAAACCTAGGTTTAGCCTCATTATTATAAACAACTAGTGTTTAACCCGCGCAATGCGCAGGATAATTTTTAATTTTTAATAAACTCAATCCATTTCCTCTAATTTTGTTTTAGAATAACCCAAACGTAACCTTTTCTATCCCAAGTTCTTTGCAGGATTTCATCGAACACCTAGTACTCATTTTAATAACCCTGTAGAACCCAATCACTAATACAGCTCCCCAACCAAAAAAAAAAAAAAAACTAATTAAAACAAAATTAGCCAACATTTATAAAGTTCATCCACTTCTTCTGGATCTCTCTTTTGTTTAATTTTTCTTCCTTATTTTTTTTTTATAATGGAAGTTCACTCAACATTCCCAAATTTGTTTTCAATATGCAACGTTAAGAAGTAGGAAAGCAACAACAAAGTAGCATTGATCACATGAATAAGGACCTAAATAGGCTTGCTCTTGTGACTACATTATTAAGTCATGTTACAAATGAAAAGAAGTAATTGCATAAACGGAGAAATCAACACAGAACATGTAAGGAAACCAAATGAATTAATTGTCTAAATAGCTGTATGATATAGCAAAAAGAGTGTTGAAATTACAACCAACCAAAAAAAAAAAAAAAAAAAAAACTAAATAATGAATTTACTATATATATATATATATACAAAATATAGAGATGAAGGATAACAATGCAACAACACATCAGGATTCCAAAGGTAAGCACTGATTAATCACATCAAGTGCAACAAAAGAAATAGAAAGCTACATGATAATTTCTGGAATCTTGTAGAGAAAACAATATCGTATTTCCACATAATCATCAAAAATCTAGACCATGGGACCCTCAAAACCTCTCTAACAAAAACAGAGTGCCATTTAAGAAAAATAGACATCAATTGCATTCCTTATCCAAACTCCAATACCAACAGTATAGAATGCCTCCTGAACAAACAGCTATTATTATGTTTAGAAATAGAACAATCAAGCCTGTCAACAGTGCCTTGCCATTAATAACACCAGATTTAGAAAAAACCTGAAGCATTCTATATCAGAGTCAAAATCCCTTTTTCCATGTACACACCACCTGTATGAGAAAAAGAAAATTAGAACCTTAAACAGGAGATATTACAAAAACAATCATCATATTGAAAATATTGTCACTCTATTTTAACTGAAAAGTTGAGATTCTTCCAAACAGAGGTATATTTATGTTGCTGAATTACATGCTCCTCCTAAAAATAACTCCATCATTGCCCAAACTTTCATTAAGCTTTGACCTATATCACGTTAAAAGTCAGTCCCTCTCTCCCACCCTCAGTTTCACAATGATTATAAAATTAACACAATTATTATGTAATAAGAAGTAAATTATTGATTCCATACAAACAAAAAGAAACTATAAAATAAACTGGTACAAACCTGAGGGAGAAAGAAGCCAATGATTTGAATCATTTAAGTACTATTGGGAGAATTATACACATCATAAAACTTAAATTATAAACAATAAAAATAAATTTTAGAATTAAAAAACAGCAGAATTTTATCAAACAATTTGTAAGCATATAATAAAATGTATATATTGATTATATCTTAGGCATAACAAAGCTGATCAGTGCTGTCAATTTCAAAAACTTAGCAGTCTCAATTTTCAAAAGAGAAAAAAATACTAATTGTAATGAATTTCGTAAATGATCACTCAAAACCAAACCAATCTAATTCAAGCCAGAACTAACACAACAATAATTTAAAATGTCAAAAATTAACAACTGGCCAAATTACCTATCAGGGGCATGCTAATGGAAGCCTAACTCAAAACCAAATCTAATTGAAATAGATAAATCTAAACCAATCCAACCAAGAAATTCAAACCTAAATCATATTCAAACCCTAGATTTGAAAACGAAAAGGAAAAAACCAAAAACAATAACTTTACCGGTTACAGGTATACAGCGGCCTGTCTCTTTGTGCCTTACGGACTCTATCTGGGTGTATGATGTTCCGGCAGAAAGACCTAAAATAAGATTGAAAAAGGAAAATAAATATTAGAAACGGAAATACCCAATGATTTCAATCCTGTACTTATTTAATCTCAATGGTTTCATAGGATTAGAAATAGAGGCACCCAAAAACCCGAAACAAAAACGAATCAAATCTAAACATATCAACAAAAAAAACCCAAATGGCCAAATCTAAAAAATGGGAAAAAAATTGTACCAGTGCCGATTCCGATGATCTGGGTGGCGTATGGTCATAGTTTTTTCTTCATGTGTGCTTGCAGTTCCGATGGCCCAAGTCTGGCGAGGGAACAGGCAATGGCTAGCCATAGATATTTCTTCTCTCTTGGCACCTACAAACTCTGCTTGCTTCTTCTATCTCCGTATCCCTTAATCAAAACCGAATCTAACCCAAAATACCAATTTAAATCATAATCAACACCCAATTTATTCTCCAAATAAAAACCAAAAACCCTAAATTTTTAAATTTAAAACAGAGCTATACCAGTAGTGATTTCGATTCCCATAGTCGTTTAGTGAGTGGAGGCTTACGGTGATGGCAGAAGATCTGGGTGGCGCCCTTCTCTCCATCTCTGCCCCTCTATTTCATTCTTGACTCCTCTTCGTTCTTGACGCTTCATCTTCCTTACTTCTTCTTATTCCAGGGAAAGAAATTAGCGGACAGTTAGATGAAGAAATTTGACAGGAAGTGAGAGACATCTTTTCATTCTTGATTGCAAACTGCAGTTTTTGATCTCTCGATCGCTCTCTCCTTCTTCGTTCTTTGCCTCTCTACTTCTCTGTCTCTCTTTTCTCTCGATCTCTCTTTCTCCTTTCTCTGTGTAGCAGTTCTTTTTTTTTTTTTTAATTTTTTTTATTTTTACCAAGAGGGCTCCAAACAGTGTTTAACGTAGTGAAAAATTATAATTTATAATTTTTAAACGGTGTTTCAGGGTTACCAAACAATATAATGTATCGTTTTTTAAAGCGGAACATGGCTGAATTTTGGATAGGCACTTATCCTATTTGTCACCACCTCCTTAATTGTAGGAATCCACTTTCTCTCAGCTTCTGCTATTATATATATAGATAAAGCCTTGGTCCTTTGGGGTTGGCTATGGATCTGTTTCGTATTTTCATAGGCTATTAGCAGTTAATGACATCATCCAATAGGATTAACACAAAATTTATGCCTTCTCATAAAAACGAAAGGCCTATGCAAGAAATATTGCTTATGTTTGATTACCTAATTTTCCTTTCTGTGTTACAAGATTATAATGCTATTTGGTCTCCTGAATTATTGTTTATATTAGCATATCATGTTTATTCCCTTCAAGTTATTGTCTGAAACAAAGTGCTCATCTACTGATATTGAGTTGTGCTACATCACACCGTTTAGAGACTTTTTCAACCAACAGCCCCCCCGGGGGGATGTGCACTAACATGGGCACACCAGTAAACACTGGGGAGGGAGAGATGTGATAGTTGGTGCTTTTTTGGTGTCAATAGACTTACCTACTGATATATGATTTGAGATTCCTGAATTTGACAGCTTGAAATTAGAGCCGAAAATATCTAGAATACGGTTTAAATGTTGAGCAATAACCGTCTTCCCATTTCAAACTTCAATGCAGGCTGTTACAAATCTTTTAAATGATGAAAGTGCTGATATTGACCATTTATGCTTAGTGATGCTTTATGCTTTGCGCTACTAGAAGGAAAACCCTGTTCAATTGATGCAACTTTTCAACAAACTAGCTTCTCGGTCTGCCAAGTACAAACCAGGGGTAAAATAAGCAAACCAGCATTTCTGTTTTGCATGCTTTGATGCTTTAGTAAAGCAGCAAATATGTTGAAATTGTTGTGTTCCTTGCCAGTTTCTAGATGATTCACTGGTTTTGAAAAATTGGCCATCATGGTATGACAACTTGTCCAGTTTGTCTTGAAGCAAGCAGGGGTTGATAAGTGAACTGGGGATTTTTTTGGAAATCGAGATCTTTTGAATATTGCCCGTAACATGGCTCGTGGACTGAAGGTTAGTTAGAAACACTTCACTTTCTGCTTGCGGATGTGGTTAGATGCTTATACATCATTTTCCCACATGCTGTAGGGGGTTGAGAATGTTTACACCCAGCACCAACCCCTTTTGTTCCAAACCATGGAAAGCATTTCCAAGGGACGGTTGAGAGATGTGGACTACCCGTATGTTAGCAATCACTTTCAGCATGGCAGGTTCGTTTTCTAAAATAACTGCTTCCCAGAAAGGTTGCAGTTTATCTATTGCAAATTTTGGAATGTAGCATGGTTTCTTTCCACTGTTTCAAGAACTGGAGCAGACTAGTTGATTCAACTGGTTCAATAAAGAACTCTATACCAATCCAAATATAGCTTGAAACGGTAAAACAAGATTTTCTGAAAAAACCGGGCTTAACTGAATGGTTGTGGTCAGACTGCAAAAACTGGTAACTAGAACTTGTTGTGCATGTGTGTGTGGTACATGTTTATGTATATGTGTAGGTTTGTATGTACATGTATGTGTGCATATTATCAAGAAGTAGTGCCAAGATAATTCTAGTTATGTTACTAATTTTACTCTTTAATAATGAGAAGAGTTTATGAGGAAAACCCACTTCATACAACTTTCTCAGTCTAAATAACATATTATCTCTCATCTGATATATGCTGCCAATGTCTAACTTTCAGCACTTGTTAAAGAAGGTATGCTGGTCTGTAACTCCCACACACCACCCCCACCCCCCCCCCCCCCCAAACAATAAAATAAAAAAAAGCAATGAAGGTATGCTGGTCCGCTAATGGCTCATTTGAAGCAAACCACATTATATCAACATAGTTTATGGCAGATCACACACCAAAGGAATCAATTAGGGATTTCTTATCTTTGGGAGTTTGGCCCTATGCATATTTTCGCTGAGTTCTTTTGTTTCCTCTTCGATAACACATCGCCGTGTTATCTTGTGTTTGCATCTCTCTTCCCTTACTTTTGTGCTTAACTTTTATTGTTTGTTGTTCATGTTTATGTACTAGAGTAGTATTGGTTGTTTGCACTTCATTTACTCTTGTTTCCACACTTAAATAAGTTAGAGTAAAAGCATTTTAGCCGTAATTTTAATTTGGGGGTCTAAACAAGCTCTTGTGTTTTAACACATAATCAAGCTTTCAAAAGCAATCAAGGTAATAAACAATATATAAACAATTAAGCATATCTTGATCAAACAAGAGCAATCATAAAAGAATGATTACAATGATCATTTAGCTAGTAAATGATCATCTGAACACACAATGCAATTAAGAGCAACGCAAAAATCAATTGCATGTCCAACACACATGTTAAGGACATATTTTTATGTAATTGGCATATCTTTTGACAAAATGATTTTACTTGTATTTGGGTAAATCTAAAAAGGTTCAAGATGATCATTACAAGTGGTTAAATTGAAGACATGAAGATTACTCAAGGACTACTCAAGAAAAGTGCAATCTGCAGGTCTCGATACCTCCTTAAGAAGCTCGATTTGTTGATATTCATTAAAACTTGACACATGTCTCGATCTATTGAGCTTATGGGATTCAGACTATAGCCAGCAACATTTTATTCTAAAAGGCTATTTGTTTATGGGTTAGTATAATCCTTATAGGATTAGGAAAACCCAAGGTTTGTGGGTTTGTATAATCCTTAATGGACTAGGAAACCCAAGGTTTGTGTAAACCTATTTGGAATAGGAGAGCCCATTAAGCTTCTATTTAAAGGAGGTGGAAAAAGAAAAACCTAACCCTAGAGAGCTCCATAAGGTTTTCTTTTTGAAACCCTAGTCTCCTCCTACAGAAGAAAGAGTTCTTGCTGCGTTTCTTATACGCCTTTGGGTTCTGTAACCAAGCAAAGTCTCTTGCACCAACATTGAAGATCTTATTGGTGTTTCTATGTGAAGTTGCTGCAAATCAACTACAACAATCAAAGGGTTGCTTTGGAGTTAGTCATGTACTTGGATTCATGCAAAGGAGTAGGCCACATACTGGGATCCGTACATCAGATTGGTTAGTCACGTACTAGGAGCCATGCATTAAAAGGAGAGATTGTCACTACAAAACAAGTCCAATTGGGTATTGGGGTAAGAGTTCAACTGTAGGTTGGTATAAGGTATTGGGATTCCTTTACTTGTAACCACTTGTTTTGATAATAGTGGATTCTCGGGAGTGGTGACCTTAAATTCACATGGTGGGGTTTTATCTTGGTGGTTTTCCCCATTAGTAAACAAATCACCTGTCAACTTTATTTTCCGCTACATATTAACTTAGTTGGTGATTTTTTTGTGCTACCACGCATTGTGCAGTTAATTGAATTAATTAATTAACTTGGCTAATTAATTGATTAATTTATCACAAGGGATCAATACATTCTTGGCCTATCAACACAACCAATGCAAAACAAGAAAAGTATTTGCATCAAGGATACGAGATCCAACAAGCGCACAAGTGTGTAGTACTAAAGATAATGTAACAAAATTTAAAAGTACTAAAAAAATCTACAAAGCCAGGATACAAAAACAAAATACTGAATATAAACTGAAAGTTTTAAACCAAAGTACCTAAAGCTTTAAAAGAAAGCAATGTAAATATAAACATGAAGCAAAAATCTAATGTTAGGCTTTGCTTGCTCTTTTGATCTTCTTCTCCAATGCTCCCCTTCAATCTAGCTCTTTTCTCCCCCTATCATGAACCAAACATCTCCCCCTTTTTGTCATGGAATAGCTAGTCTTCATTTTCTTCTAGTTTCTGTTGAATTTGGTCTAGTTGGGTTTGGAGAGATGTGAACTTTGTGTCAAAGCGAATGTGTTGGGAGTGCATGATAGTTGCAAGTCCAAATAGCTTAGTGCTGATGTCTTGGATAGATGACATAATGTTGTCTAACTTCTCATCATAGGGATGTGAGCTAGAGCTTGAATTACCATGTGGAGCATGACTCTCTTGCTTGGCTCCCTTTCAAGTGTGACCAATGCTAGCATTGAGAGTGCGGATGTTGATTGGACTTGGCTGTGGGTACGGGTACTCATCTTCCGAAGGATGCACGCCTTTGAGCTTCAAAATTTTTGAGATAAGGTAGCAAAAAGGAAGGCAGTTCCTTGAAGCAGTCCTCTTAGTTGTTTTACTCAAGTTGTGGAAAATATGAGAGCAAACATCAATCTCTTCATCATTGATCAAATCGTGAAGAAACAAAGCTTGACCGAGATTCATGTACCCGGTGCTTGATAGAGGGTAGAAGTTGTGAAACATGATCGTTATGAGTAGCCTCAGTTTGGGAGATAGGGATGCAACACTTACTGATTTCCCATTGGAAGAAAATTCCAAGTTGTCTCCTAAAGTTTCTCGAAGAACTTTCCTCATCCAGATTCAAGTCATCATATACCGGTGTCTTTGGAAATATCGACTGGTTGATGCGCAAGATATCAGCAAGGTAGATAGGTGTCACTGTGAAACTCTTTCCTCTAACCCAACATTTTATCTCATCCCCTTTAGAAATGGCATTTGCATAGAACTCTTTCACCATTTTCTCGTATGTATCATCAAGGTTTGTAAGAAGGTATTTCCAATCCTTGGAGGAAAACCATTTGGGGATGTTTGTCTCAAGGAGAGACGCTTGGTTAACAGCCCTTTCAACTAACAAATGAGCATCTTTGAAATAGCTTTCGTAGGCTTGAAATGCAACATATGATCTGAACTTGTCGGGATCATAAAATCCTATCGATGATCGAGTCTTCTTTGACTTTGGGGAGAAGTTATCAAAATCAATCATGAGTTCTTTTCCTTTGCTATTACTTCCTTTCATAGCTAATTTCTTGAATGGAGACATCTGCAAAAACAGACACAAAATATAAAAGAACAAGTGCAAAAACACAAAACAAGAACACAACCTTGATTAGTACCAAGTTAGTCCATAAAACTAGCACAAAGTCCTAAAAAGAACATAAAAAATGTCACCAAATCATGTTATATGTGCTAAACATGTAATAACATGTAACTAGCATGATTGAAATGCAAAAACATGACAAGTGTGCAAGTGTGTGCTTCAAGTGTGCATGTGGTGTGCATATATGATGCATGTGCAAGGCATGACTAAGCACATTAGGGTCAAAGTGTGTAAAACACACAACCAATGATCAAAAAATGATAAACAAGTCCAATCATGGTAATCTCCAAAGTTTGGAACTCATTGGAGTCCAAAACAACACCAAAATGCCATTTGAGCATTTTATCAAACACATGGTATACACCTATAAAACTAACATGTGAGCAATGCATGAACATAGTGAATATTGCCTAAATACATGTTAAAATGCCACAATTGCCAACACAAACACAAACAGATCAAATGGGACAGAGCCCAATCAAGAAATTGAAAAATTTTTAACAAAATTTAAAGGTTCCCAACTCTTTTTCAAAATAACCCAATTCAAGTAAAACCTAGAATTTTCTGCAAAATCTAAGGAAATAAAGAGAAAATATTGTATAAACATACCTTAGAAATGATTTTGAAACGATTGTGCACTTGAAATTTGGTTGGGTTTTTGAGTGAAATTAAGTTTTGGGTTGTTTGAAGCTTAAGGGAGGCGAAGTGAGGGAAAACAATTGAGTTTGAAAAACTATCTACGTCAGCCCTTTAAAACTGAAAACATGCATTTTTTGTGGGTTAGTTTCTTGTAAAGTTACTTGCGAAAAATGCCTCTAAAGCACACAACTTTTCGCAGGAAGACTTTACTCGTGAAATAGTCGTGAGACAGTCACGAAAGTTTCTGTTTGAATTTTGTGTTTTCATATTTTGCCTTAACCCATTTTCATGGGAAGAGTTTAGTTGCGAGCTTCTCGCGACAATGCCTCTGAAGGAGTTTTTGATGAAAAATATGAAAAATGCAATTTGAACAAAAACTCAAAATACAAAAGCATAAAAACTCTTTAAAAAAATATATAAAATACTCAGAAATCTGTTTGGGTTTGATCGACAAGCAATTGAGTATACACATCACATTTGAGCATGTACAATCACACAAATGAAATAAGCATTCATTGAACAAAATTCTTGTGTGTTGTGTGTGAGTATCAAATGTGGAATAGTCCTTAGTCTAGAGTGAAGCTTTAATGATCAATTCAATCAAGTCATACACAACTAGTACTAAGTCAAGTTGTCTATCTCAATTATAGAAATGAACATATATGACTTCCCACAAGAAAATGATTACATATCTTTGAAACTTTTCATTTGGCTTCTTTACAATTCATTACATTTGATCATTTTTTATCTTTACATCTCATTTTGAGATCGATTCCTGAAATTTTTTATATTTCAATTTTGTGAGTAAGCCTTTGGCTTTTTGGCACCATACATTTCAATATAAGTTGCTTTCCCTTTTTCCTAGTCAAATACTAGTATGTGCAACGACTTTTGCAGCTCATTATCTCTTTTCAAGATTTGACATTTGTTGAGCTATAAAGCAAAAACATAAAAATGTGTGGGAAGATATATAGGCACAAGTCTATGCATGTATAAAAACCATCAAGGCTATTGACTAATCATTCATGACAAGCTTGAAGATCGATTTACAACAGTCACATGCAGATGTCAAGATTTTTCCCACAAAGATAGATGTGCATACATAACAAGCTTAGCTTGAAAATGCACTACGCCATTAGTACGAAGGTACTAGGCCAAACTTACATATGATATACACAACACAAGTAATCAAACTTTTTGCAAATTTTTCAATTTTTATGGGTTTTTGAATTTTTCAACACACTCAAAAATAGAACATGTAAAGTAGGATCAACAAAAGCAACAAGTACAAAACAAACTTGAAAAGAAACATGCTAAAATGTGAAACATGAGCAACCAACCAATCAAAGTCACAACATATAGGAAGAATTGATGCATGGACATGGTCTAATGCTTTTGCATGTGTATCCTTCCTCACCCACACGGCATGTGTGTTTGGGGTTATATCCCTAGAGGATTGGGTACTAGAGCTGTGATTCTCAAACCTTTGGCTGAAGCTTGCCAAACAAAAAGTGATGGTATCTATTATCTTTATCACATCACCAAAACCGGAATCAGCATCTCACCCTTTTGACTGCATGGCGTTCCAATTCCCCTTTCCTTGTCCTCTTAGCCTTTGAGAATCCGCTTTCTTCAATGCATGAAGTTTATAGCAGTTAGGTCTTGTGTGTCCTCGAACTCCACAATGGTGGCAGAAGTGTTAAACTTGAGGACCTCTTTGAGGCTTTGAGAGAGACTTCCCTTTAGCCTTGGGTTTGGCCACAAATGGATTTTGAGGTTTTGTTAAAACCTTTCAAGCAATTCCATTTGGCTTCTTCTCCACTTTTACATTCTCAACACTTGGGGTTGCTACCATTGGTTCCTTAGCTTTAACAAATTTCATCTCCTTGGACACATTGGCACTTAAGCTACTCTCTCTGGAATATCCTAAGCCACTTTTGTTAGAAAAAGGCTTTTGATGTGCAATCAATTTGTCAAGTTTCTTGGAGGCAACGCACTCCACATTGGCATTAGCTTGAATCACTTCAAGCTCAAGAAACTTGATCTTGGAGTAGGCCTCGATTAGTTCTCCATTCAGCGCCTCAACTTTACACTTCGTTTCCTTGTACCTCACGAGTATGCTCTTGTAGTCTTGTTCAGCTTTCTTCATTTTTTTGATGACTGCCTTAGCCACTCTAGCATACTCTCCGATTTTCTCAAGAAGGGAATTATAAGATTCTTGCAATTCCTTGGTTCCTTCATCTTCATCATCGGATTCTTCCCCAATTCCCATAGACTCTACTTCGATGTGCTCACCGAGTTCTTCCACTAGAAGGCTCAAATCTTCTAATGAGTCCATAGGTGCAGTGGTCATAAATGCACAGAATTTTCCTTCTCCATCATAACTTTCTTCCAAATTAGAATTTGAACCATCTAAGTCACTAAGAGTAGTTGCAAAGACTTTACCCTTTGCTTTCAAATATGTGGGGCATTCTTTCTTCACATGCCCATGCCCTTTGCACTCAAAGCACGTGACCATTTGAGATGGTGAGGAATCTCTTGAATCCTTCTTCTTAAAGTCTTTCTTGTCCTTCTTGAAATTTGAGAATTTGTCATTCTTAAAAGACTTTCCATCTCTCTTAAACTTTAGGAACTTATGGAAGTTCTTAGCAAGGTACACCACATCCTTTTCAACCTCATCCTCATCCGAGGAGTCTTAAGCTTCCAATCTCTCATTGACTGTCTTGAGAGCAAGAGATTTGCTCTTCCTTTGAGATGGTAGAGATAGCTCATAAAGTCTTTGCTGTCTTCGATGGTAGTGACCTTTGTACGGAAACTCTCTGGCAATGATCGTAGAATCTTCCTCACAATCTTGGAGTCCTCCATCTTTTCTCCCAAGTTGAATTTCCCAATCACCACTTCATTTAGCTTTCCATAAAATGAGTCAAATGACTCGTCTTCACTCATCTTCAGCTCCTCGAAGCATGTGGTAAGCATTTGCAACTTGGTGTCCTTCACCTTTTTGGGGTGCCTTCATAGGTCGTCTCCAAGATTTGCTACACCTCCTTGGCAATTTTAACATGAGAGATCCTGTGAAATTCGTCAAGAGAAACACCATAGAAAATAGCATTTAAAGCCTTGCTATTTGCATTAGCTGCCACAAGAGCTGCCTTATCCCATGTGGATTTGGCAGCCTCCGACCTAGTCCATCCTATCTCGACAGCGTCCTAAACACTATCATCAATAGAACATAGAAATGCCCTCATATGGACTTTCCAAAAAGCATAATTGCTCCCATCAAAGTATGGAGGAGCATTAAGCGATTAAGATTGATCCATCTCAAAAAGGGTCTAGGATCACACTTAGGTAATAAAACCACAGCAAGTGCACCCGTTCTGATACCAATTGAAAGCTCGAATTTGTGTGAAAACTCAAGAACTGTTTAGACCCCCAAATTAAAATTATGGCTTGGTTGATTTTACTCTAACTTAAACTAAGTGCGGAATAGAGTAAATGCAAGCAAGCAAACAATATAACTACTCTAAGCCATATTCATCACATATCAACAATAAAATGAAAACTAAAAGAGTAGGGAAGAGGAATGCAAACACAAGATAACACGCCGATGTGTTATCAAAGAGGAAACCGAAGAACTCGGCGAACAACCTCTCCGCCGCCCTCCAAGTAATAAATCGATCCACTAGAGAATGAGTTGGAGTACACGAATAACAAAAGACCCTCCAAGCCTAGTCTACCCCATGTATTTAAGCTCTCCAAGCTCCTGCTACCAACTGACTTGACGAAGCCTTGTCTTCTCTAGCTTTTTGAATCACGCAATTCAGCCCAATTGCATCCACCAAACAAATGGCTTCTTCCAATGCTTTCCAACAGCATGAAAACCTCACTTTACACTCAGGATGGGTGTGGTAAGTGTTTGGGCTATCAACCTCTCAAGGATTTGGATATGGAGAGGTAGGAGTTGAGGAAAACCACAATGGATTGTGTAGAGGATTGTGGGTATGACAATCTCTAACTCTCAAGGGTAATGGCTAGGGTTTTCTCTCTAAAAAGCACTCCTTTCAATATGTGGGTAATGTGGATATATATAGTGTGGGTAGAGACCTGGTGTATCAGATATGACAAAATGGCAAAACAGAATGTTTCGCAGGTGTCTCGTGGGAAGGCCTTACCTGCGAAACACTTGCAAAAACCAGCTATCACCATCTGTCATGACTTTTCGCATTCTAGTCATGTGCAGTGCACATGACTTCACTTCGCTTCTGTCACCATCTGTCATGACTCTTCGCATTCTAGTCATATGCAGAGCACATGACTTCACTTCACAGGAAGGCTTCTCGTGAGCTACCCGCAAAAACTCCTTTGATCTTCAATGAGTCTTGAGTCTTCACACTCTTTCTCACACACAACCCTTACAATGAAATCTCATATAAAATATAGGGTACATAAGATTGAACAAAATTACAACCAAATTTGGTACGGAATTAAAGCCAACACAAAATAGTTGTAAATCACAACTTTACAGAGAGCTTGATAGCCATATAAAAAAAGTCAGTTGTTCTTCTTTTAAAAATAAAATTAAATGAGTTATTTGACATATGCAAGCTATCGTCCACTTGTCAAGGACCCACACACTCAAATCACATTTACCTTGAAAACCCGTTCACATTAGTGAAAGACGAGTCATGCTATGGTGACATAAAAATGCACAATTTTGTGCTACAACTTGTCACGTGGCGACTTATGAGTGGTGGAATTGTGCCCCCACATGGCCCACAATCACACATTTACTAATCACAACTCACAACTCGCTACTCGCTATGTGGCGAGTTGTGATACAAAATAGTGCATTTTTATGTGTCCATAGTATTACTCCATGCAAGATGGCAAAAGCTTTGGTCTTCTTTGGTAACTTTAATTTAAGTCTACGTAAACAATTTTTGACCCTAAAAGTCGGATGTATATTGACTAGTGAAGAAAAATTATTGGGTTTATTTATTTTTATACAAGATAGAAATTCTATTCTAGCCTACTCTAAGTATATAGGTGTGAAGTTCCCTTTTGAAAACTTGAACTCTGGCTCTTGCCTTCCACACCCCACAAACATTTATACTTATGGAGTAATCATTGCCCCACAAATATTTTTACTTGCAGAGTAATCATTGCATTAAGGGTGCACCTGAAAACTTGAACTCTGGCTCTTCCCCTCCACACCCCATAAACATTTATACTTGTGGAGTAATCATTGCATCAAGGGCATGCAGTGGTAATTGTTGGGTTCTTTAAATAGTGGTTGTTTATTGCTAATAGTTGAACACTCAGGGGAGGCTCTAAAAATGTGACCACCAGACTTGAAATTTATTTATTTTAAATACCTTTAAAAAATTGAATTTTAAATTAATATAGATTGTTGACCACTCTAGAAAAAGAGACTTGACCACCCTAAAAAAACTTGAACACCTTAAATAACAATTTGAGCCCATTAAAAATTAATTTCAACTTCTCCAAAATTTTGGTCCGTTGAATGTTGAACCAAAAAATTGCACGAAACGCTATGTTCATGAATGTTCAAATAGTGTGTAAAACACCTTGAACGTTTAGACCCCCAAATTACAAATTACCAATTCAAGCTTATAATCAAACAATGTATGTGGGGAATATGAAAAAAGCTAGAACAGAATTGATAAAACAATCTAAACCAAATAAAATCACAACCACAGCAGAAATTAAATGGCAAAGATTAAGGAAAGAGAGATGCAAATGCAAAGATAACACAGCGATGTGTTATCGAAGAGGAAACCGAAGTTCTCGGTGTAAAACCTCTCCGCCACCTTCCAAGCGGTCAATAATCTACTAAAGAATGAAGTTGGAATACATGAACAGTAGAATACCATCCAAGACTAATCTACTCAGTGTACCTAAGCCTTCTAAGCTTTTTGCTCCAACGAGGTTACGCCGAACTGATAGGCCACAAACTGAATGACCCCTTGTGATAGAAATTAATTAATTAATTAGCCAAGTTATTAATTAATCAATTTATCATGCAAAAATGTGGAAGCACAAATAAATCACTAATAAACTAATTATACAGCGGAAAATAAATAACACGGTGATTTGTTTACGAATAGGGAAAACCTAACAGCAAAAATCCCACTGGGTGATTTTCAGGTCATCACTCCCGAAACTCCACTATTATCACAACAAATGGTTACAAGTAAAGGAATCCCAAGTACCTTACCAACCTACAATTGAACCCTTACCCCAATACCCAATTGGACTTGTTCTGTAGTGACAATTCCCCTTTCTGATGCATGACTCCCAAGTACGTGACTAACCAATTGCGCAGATCCCAGTACACGACTTCAATCACCAACTCAGAAGATTGTTGATTGTAAAGTTCTTCAGTTCATTCACATGATGAAGATCAAGAAGATGCTTGGTCCCAAAACCCTACGGTGCACATACACAGCAACTTCTTCAAGACAAAGAGATGAACTAGGGCAAGTACTTCGTCTCCGGTCACAATTTGCTTGAACAGATTTTGCTCAATGCTTGTGCAACTTGTGAACTCTTTGACGGCCCTTAAAACAATCATTTTATATATCTAGGGTTAGAAGAAAAGAAAGCCCAAAGACATATTCATGGATCCCAAGAAAATCAAATCAGAATTCTGAATTCCTTAAACCTCGACAGATAGGAGGTGTCGAGTAGGTGTTGAGCACACCAGTCTTTGAAACAGCTTTCTTAAGCTCTATAGATGCAGCTGTCGAGTTTTAATGAATTTACACTATCAACTTGTTTTCTTGGACAGACTTGAAGGCTTCAACACTTGATCTTGAAATATGGTTTCGTGAAGTATTTAGAGTGCGTTTATGATTTTTTTTTTTTTTTTCCAGCGAATGAACAATAAAGTACTGTTTATGCACTGTGCGGGAGACAATTTTACTGTTCATGCACTGTTTGCACACTGTTCATGGGACTCGCAATCACTTTATTCAGAAAAAAAATATTAAAAATGGGTCCCACGGTACTATTTACACATTTAAAAATTATTTTACTACAGTGTTTTTCAGTTTTTAGTTTCAGTTTTCAGTTTTCAGCTGTATCCAAACGGACCCTTAAACACATCCTAAATCTACCCAAATACAAGTAAAGTGTGTTTTGTCAAAGGATAAGCCAATTACATAAAGTAATGACATATGTTCCTAACAAGTAAAACACATATGTCCTAACACAAACCTATGTCTTCTTTAGCTTACTGGATTCCGCTATAGCCTATAGCATCAACCAATATCAATTGGTCCCTTCCAAACTGCTTCTCAAGTGCCAAATAACCTTCTCACAGATATGGGTATGGTGAGAAAAAGATTTGACTAAATGTATCTCTCAAGGATGTAACAATGGAGAGGGTGAGAGTAGAGGAATTTGGAGAATCAAAGGATGAAGATTGTAGATGAGTCAATCTTATTTTTCTCTAGGGTTTCTCTCTCAAAATTCTTTTTGGAAGCTCTTCACAATACGTGGGTATAAGGGGTATTTATACTAGTGTGTGTTTAGAATGCGAAAGGTCAGTTTTTTTCAAACAGAATGGTCTGCCGACTTGACCTCACGACTTGACTGAGTCGCGAGTCTAAGTCGCGAGCTAACGGCTTGGCTAGACTGGAAGTTTTGTCCTGTAGTGCTCCAGCTGGTGTGACTTTTTAGCTCCTCTACATGCTTCACATGTGTGCCTCCTTTGGCGACTTGCAAGCCGCGAGCTAGTCGCGAGATCCAGTCACGAGGCCCTGCTGAGTGCACACTTTTGAGTTTTTCTTCACACTTGCTCACACACTATCCTTACATGATTCCCACCTAAATACATGGTTTCTAAATGCTGAATTATAAGCAAATTTGGGACGGAATAATGCCAACTAATGATTGAATAAATTCAATCTTACATTTCACAACATTTTCGCTGTAAATTCTATGTAGCAGGTTGTTATTAGGTTGTTACTAGTAAACAAAAGAAAAAAAAAAAAATTCAGTGTTATTTTCAAATTAGAACTAGCTAGTAAAACTTACCACTTAGGTTTTGTTGTGTAAGTGTTGCAAAAATTTTGTGACATAACACTTTCAAAAATTACCCAAACAAACAAATTAGCCTAAAAGCCCAAATCAAACGTTTAATTGTGATTTTTTAAATTGTGTTTCAAATGGCATATTTTAAAATTGCTATTTTTTATTAAAAAAATGCACACTTTTCAAATAGCTAGTTTGTTAGCGCTTGCTTTAGTCTTTAGTCGAATTTGTTGGATTTATGTGATACATATTTTCAAAAAGGTAATGCATTTTGTTTATATTGTTACTTATTTTAGGCAATATGTTGGTAATTGAAAAGGAGATTAGTAGTTTAATGATTGCTTAATTGTGTATATTGAAAAAAAGATGTAGTTGATAACATTGATAGTGAAGTTATTATATCATACAACGATTTCAAAATATAAAAACTTATGAAGGAAATTTTAAAAATTTCTGTAATTGTGAGTTTTTTTTTTTTTTTTTTTTATTAATTTAAGTTTTTTAACAATCCACCAAGTTCAAGAGATAACTCAATGATAATAAATAAATAATTATATATCATTCGTTGTGTTTTATATCACCTTCAACTAGGTTCAAGAGATAACTCAATGATAATAAATAAATAATTATATATCATTTATTGTGTTTTATATCACTTCCTCTGTTATCTATCTATTTCAATAATAAATAAAAAATTTGTAGTCTACTTCATCGATTATTGCAAAAGTTATAGTGGTAGAATAATTGTTATTAGTTTCATCTAAAAAGTAATTGTTAAACTGAACAGTCAACCACTGACGTTCAAGTGATAAGCCAATGATGATAAATAAATAATAATATATCCTTTGTTGTGTCTCATTAAAGTACCTTTAAAAAATATATATATCCAATTTATCATGTCAAACAAAAATACATTGAAAAGTACATGTTTCTATAATTAAAAGTATATCAAACATTTTCCATATTATACTTGTACACAAATATTTCAAACTTCATTACCTTTATTGATGGTATTTGTTAAGGTGTGTTGTTAAGTATGTAATACTATTGTTGAGGAAAAATTTTCCACACCACATGGCTTCATTTCATAGGCGACCCGCACCACGTCAAAACTATCATGGATTTTGGGAAAAATCTATTTTAAAGCCCAAAAGAGTCCATATTCACAAAAATGATGTCGAAGCCCATGGTCCAAAACTCATGGTGATGTAATCTCATCAAGGCCCATAGTTCGAGCTCATGGCACAACATCTCATTTTTGGCTCATGATCCAAGATCATGAGTCTCATCGGGGGAAATTTGGGAGTCATGGTTTGGAGGGCCAAGAAGTATGTTCAATAAAACTCCAGTGGTTCAAAGTTGATAAAGGAAAGCATGTTGCTTGACATGTCTTCCCCAATTCCCTGAACTCTGACGGGTTAGTGTGCAATAGGTAACATTTGGTAAGTCTCTTGTATCACATAACACTTAAAATGATAAAAATCCCCATGCTCTTTACATAAAAATTAATGTCCATCATATAATATGAGTTTTAAAATATAATTATGTCATTTCATATTAATCATATTATTATTTTCATATAAATCAATTCCAAGCATATGGCTGAATATACATTAGTATCTCATATCTAGCATTAAATGCTCTCCTTACTCTCCAAGATTTGGTTAAAATACAAAAAGACCATATTTACATCTCTAAGACTTCATCAAACATCAACCAACTAGTCTATTACTTACCAAAATTATATATGGACTAAACATATAATTTTTCAAGAGAGAAAACTTAGCCAACAATACCAATAACAGCTCCAGTGGAAGCTGCAACAGTTTCTGCATAAGCTATAATAGCTCTAGCGAAAGCTGTAACAGTTTCTGCACAAGTTGCAATAGCTCTAGCAGAAGCTGTAGAAGCTCCAGCAGGTTGACATATGTCCTAAAATGATGTCATTTGCCCATTAATGCCCAATTCCAGTAGCTGGCTGTCAGAAACAAGAGGATTCTGAAAGTTAAATTATTGTATAAAACACTATGAACGTTTAGAACCCCAATTTACAAATTACCAATTCAAGTTTAATGTCAAACAATTAATGTGCGGAATATGAACACAAGCTTAAAATAGAATTGATAAACAATCTAAACCAAATAAAATCACATCCACAGCAGAAATTAAATGGAAAAGATTAGGGGAAGAGAGATGCAAACACAAGGACAACACTCGATGTGTTATCGAAGAGGAAACCGAAGCCCTTGATGTAAAACCTCTCTGCCACCCTCCAAGCGGTAAACAATCCACTAAAGAATGTAGTTGGGATACATGAACAACAAAAGACCTTCCAAGCCTAATCTACCCAATGTACCTAAACCCTCCAAGCTCTTACTCCAACGAGGTTACACCGAACATATTTCTTCTTTAGCTTACCGGATTCCGCTACTTGACCATAGCATCAACCAATATGAAATTGGTCCCTTCTTAACTGCTTCCCAAACACTAAATGGCCTTCTCACAGATATGGGTATGGTGAAAAAATGTTTTGGTAATGTACCTCTCAAGGATTTGACAATGGAGAGGAAGAGAGTAGAGGAATTTGAAGAGTCTCGATGTGAAGATTGTGGATGAATTAATCTTGTTTTTCTCTAGGATTTCTCTCTCAAAATTCTTTCTGGAAGCTCTCAGAATATCGTGGGTATAAGGGTATATATATAGTAGGGTGAGAAAGAATGTGAAAAGTCAGTTTTTCCCAAATAGGGTGGTCTGGCGACTTGACCTCACGACTGGGCTGAGTTGCGAGTTCAAGCCGCGAGCTAACGACCTGGCCAGCCTAGGACTTTTGTCTTGTAGTGCAACAACTGGCATGACTCTTTAGCTCTCTTGCATGCTCCACATGTGTGCCAACTTTGGCGGCTTGCCAGTCGCGAGTCACCTACGAGTCTTTGCATCCTTGCACAATCTTAAGCATTTCTTTACACTCTCTCACTCACTACCCTTACATGATTCTCACCTAAATACAGGGTTAGTAATTGCTAAAATACAAGCAAATTTAGCATGGAATAAAGCCAACAAGATGGTTGATAAAATTCAACCTTATAGATCCCATAAAGATTATCTTGCCATTTTAGGCCAAACCATGACTTTAATGCCAAATATTTTTTCCTCCAAGCAAGATGTCATGTGGATGACATCTTTCAGTTGTAACAGCTGTGATTGATAGATGTTACAGCTATAACATCAGCCTTAAAGTCTCTAGCTTTCTTCTTTTGGCTAAAAAACAAAATCCCTCTAATGAAACCACTTACTTTGTCAAGGACTTTTTCTTATTTGCTATTTTTACCTTCAACGAAGTTCTGATCTAGTTACATGCTTGGTTCTATATAAAGAGGACCAAGCTACACACAAAAGGGGGATCCATACCTCTCTCACCCCCTTATTCTGAAACCTCACTCATTTTGCTGCCACATACACATTTTCATACTCCCCCATCTCTCTTACAAAATCCCTCTTCATATATAACAACACAACACACACATTACAACACACTATTATCCATTCCCCATCTTTCCCACACTCCATTATTCTAAAACTTCATCATTTCTGCTGCCCAAAAACACATCTCCATCTCGTTCTTTATTTCTCATACAAAATCTCCCTTCTTAGAAAACAACATAACCCATAACACAAATAATCTCATGTACTTACTATCTCATGTACTTACTATATTCAACCTTCATATTATCTATCTCACACTCCCATATATTTTACAAACACATTCTTCACAAAATACCCATACATACTTCTCATATATCTTTAAACTCCATATCTCACAAAGTATACATATACAAGATCCATGTCCAACAAAGTATCTATATAAAATTCCTATACATATTACAAACACCATATCTCACAATATATATATATATATATATATATATATATATATTTCTCACTATCTCTACACATCTCAAAACATATCAAAATACTCTTCCAGGAACACATTACAAAAGCTCTTTCTCATGGAAGGCATATGAACATCAATACTAGGGCCTTTCTCTTAAAAAGCACAAAGACTTCATATTAAAATCATTCTCATTGAAGACATACATTGCTAATACTTAAAGCTATTCTTATGAAAGGCACGAACTCACTCATGTTTGACAAAAAACTAAAAGGGCATTACATGGGGAAAATCGTTTAAGTGCATGATTAAGGGGACAAACTTAACCAATCGATGCACACGGCTGGGCATGCTTTCTCTCCCTTCATTCCATCCATTTTTTTCTCTTTTATTTGTAACTATAAAGCCTTTAATCCTTGTTTAGTATTATTATGATGAAGGCCATAATGTTTTGGAAACTATGGAGGTTCTCCCTTATGTTGACTTAATAATAATAAGGAAAAAAAAATATGATTTTTACCATGTAAACACACTTATAAACCTGAAATTACCCTATTGCTGGAGATAATACCGTACCATTAGAGGACTGATTTGAACTATGATGCTGTAAAAGGACTAATAATATAACAAACTAACAACAGTAACATGTTTATTGGGCTTTATTGTTGTCTTTTTGTCAGGGTGTAGCCTCTATCTCTTGTTTGAGCGGGCTTACACGACACCGAAAGCCTTTGGGCTTTATTTTAAGAGCCCATCGTCGAGTTTCGGCTTGGCTACCCCATATTCTATTTGGGAACATCAAAATTTTCCCCTCAACAACTTTTTACCAACAGATAAGGAAAAGATATAAATTACTTTATTTCTCTAATTTAAGTAAAAATTTATAAAATTTCTTCAATTCTATAATTTTTTGGGTGGTTTAAATCCTTACATGATATGATTTTTATCAAGGAGGATTTTTTTTTCTCCTTGTGTGTATGCTAGAGAGAGAGAGAGAGAGAGAGAGAGAGAGAGAGAGAGAGAGAGAGAGAGAGAGAGCATGCTGAGAGTTTGATATGCCTACAACAGAATTTAAGGGTTTAAGAACTTGTAGCAATTGAAGTAAAATAAGATGAAAAAATCAACAAAAAATATCCTTTATATTTTTTTCTTACAAAGGCCTGTAGCTTGTACTGTTCTTAGATATAAAATTGGTAGCAAGTAATTGATTGGAAATTATAAATATATCTCTGTTTTCTTGCACACTGACTATGTTCCAGTGAGGCAATTTTGTATTTGCTTCAATTTGGTCACCTTCAATGATTCTAGCCATATCAAAATTTGAAAGTACAGGAAACTCTGTTTAAAGTATGAGAAAGAAAGGAAAATTAAGGTTTGAATAGGATGATTTTCCAATTAGGTTTGTAAAGTTTTTTTTATTAATTTCTTATTATAACGTGATATAATAGCTATCTGTCTCACATTTTCTAACACTTTTCAAATATTTTGCACATCTAGAACGTCCAGATTTTATGCATGGTGCAAAGTAATTATATATAGTTCCATTATACCATCCAAAAAAGTATAAAAATGTTCTCAATGGCTATCTTCTCTTTTTCTTAAAATTATTCCAAGCCTATGCCCACTTCACGAAAAAAAAAATAAATGCAAACCTATGAGCAGTAGGTTGACAATTTGAAATTGTTTAAAATTTGTAGATGTCTAACATAAAAAGATTTTCTACAATTATATTCATCACTTCTGTCCTACTATATAACATTAATTTGTTCCATATGATGTTGATGTTGTGAAAACTAGTTTGCTCTTTTTATTTTTTCAAGTGACTTCAAGGAGAGAATGACACACTCTCAATAAGGCACCTTCACAAATATAAATGACCACAAAAGTAGAATTGGGCTACATTTTAGCAAAAAGGAGGAAATGGTTACAACTTTTTGCCACCCATTTCTTCACACTTCTCCTTGCTATACAAGAGGATCTACCATCAAAGTTATAAAATTATTTGGTAATATTGCCTTGGTTTGAAGTGTTCTCTTCAATTACATATTAGCCATACCCAAGCATATCAATAGTAAAACACCCTGAAATTCAAATTAAATTCCAATATTACGCATTTAGTGTTCCCCTTTTAAATCTTCATGGTTAAACTTAGTAAATTTCACTCCAAAAGAAAAGATCTCTGTAACTTTCGACATCTTGTTCTAAAAACCCATGAAGTTATCTCCACAGAACATATATACATAGTTAACTTTTTGTATATTAATTTCAGAAACCACTTGAAAGAAAAAGCTAAAGGAGATGGTAGTGATTTCATCACAAGTTCTAGACAATAATAGTTTGTGTAATATTATATATCTTCTTTTTTGTAATAATTTTACAATGCATACATTATGTTCAAATGTTCATACCAAAAAAAAAAAAAATTGTAATGTAGAGTAGAATTAGAGTAACTCAATCTTATGTTGTAATGGAACATTGGTACACTTGTTACAAATAGTTTTGGGTTTTAACGACCGTCAATTGTAGAAAGTGTTATTTCATTTACTGAATTAGATGCTGAACTAGTTGATCTATTTGTAATAGTGTAAGTACCCTTCAAAATAAATGCAGGTTGTTTTGGAGAAGGAAGATGTGTGTCATTACCCAACATGAAAACAACAGTTGACATGGTTGGCCTGTCTATTGCATGCTCTTGCACACACAAAAGCCCAATTTGAATACATCTTGAAACTTCATTAGTAGGATATGCCTCATCTAGTAATGGGTCGACCATTTTCAAGGAATTGTCTTCTCTCCATAGGTCCCAAACCTGAGACAAGATATTAATCATATTACGCGTAAAAATATAGGCTTAATTTTGTAGTCATTGTTTGCATGTGTACTTACATGTCCAATCAAATTTGAGGGAGGACCATCATGATGATAAGTACTGTTCTTTTTGCCAGTAATGATCTCTAGCAGCAATACCCCAAAGCTATATACGTCAGACTTTATTGAAAATAGTCCTTGCATTGCATATTCAGGTGACATATAACCACTGTCATAGCACAATGAAAAGGAAGGTATTGAACCTCAATGTAAAACGATTGAAAATAGCCCTTTGGGCACTAACATACATGTAAAATTTGAAGTAACACAATATGAAAACGAATTATAGAGATATCCTTGATATTTTTTTTCTTACAAAGGCCTGTAGTTTGGACTCTGCTTAGATGTAAAAATGGTAGTCCAGTAATTGGTTAAAAAAGTATATCTTTGTTTTCTATCATACTTACTATGTTCCAACAACGCAATTTGTATTAGCTTCAATTTGGTCCCCTCCAACAATTCTTGCCATACCAAAATCGGAAATTTTTGGATTCAATGCATTGTCAAGTAGAACATTGCTGGCCTTTAAATCTCTATGGATAATTCTTAATCTTGAGTCTTGATGAAGATATAAGATCCCTCGAGCAATTCCGCAAATAATCTCAAATCGCTTTCCCCAATTTAAACACGACCTTTTTGTTTCATCTAAATGAAGAAATGAGAACTTGGATTAGATTGCATTGCATTCGTGCTTTTTTACTTACGTATAAAATCTTGCTACTTAGAACTGATATGTTTGTATTGGGAAGATCGTTTTCTAGTGATGATGAGTGAGGTTAATGTGAAAAAGAAGACATACCAAAAATGAAAGTGTCCAAGCTTTTATTTGGCAAGTACTCATAGATCAACATCTTCTCTTCTTTGTGAATGCAACAACCTAAAATTCTCACAAGGTTTCTATGTTGGAGTTTAGCAATTAGTGCAACTTCTGTTTTGAATTGTTCCATTCCTTGTCCAGAGCATTTTGATAATCTTTTTATTGCTATTATCATTCCATTTTGTAGCAAACCCTGCAATTAAAGTCCAAAGATCATTGTCATATTTGGGGAAGCCCAATTGCACACAACAAATTCATACTCAATGAGTACCCGTAAATATTCATGATGGAATTTATGATGCATAAACACACTTGAAATGAGATTATGCAAATTTTAGGACTTGTTCAGTGAGACTACCTTATAAACTGGGCCAAAACCACCTTGGCCAAGCTTGTTCGCAATAGAGAAGTTATTTGTAGCTGCAATAATGGTTCTTAGATCAAATAATGGCAAATTTGAATTTCTTCTAGTTCCATCGAGTTCCCTTCTACTTGGAGAGTCTTCGAAGTATGGTAAAGTGGAGTTAGCACTATCTAAATATGTGCTATGCCTCGTCTCTGTCATAAAACAAGTAATTAATAATGCTAGTAACCATTTTTGTCCAATTAGGAATTCTCACACAAAAGCCTAATTTAATAAAATTGAGAAACACACAAAAATAAAAGAATGAAACAGAGGAAAATAAGAGGAAAAATTAAAGCTTACAATTTTCTATTTATCATTGATAGGAAATCCCATTTGGTTAAAATGCACTTTTCTAAGAGGTAAGTGGTTATGGGTGATGAAAGTTCCTTAAGCCTGTTGATTTAGCCGGCTTGAGGAACTTTGATGGGGCTAGAGAAAATGTTAAAATGTTAGGGAATTGGTTGGGCTATTCATTAAGCTTTTAGTTGAAAGGGTGAAAAAAAAATCCATGTGGCATGATAATTGACACCTTGAAGGTGTTTTGATCCCCAACTTTGTCCAAAAGGTGGTGTATGATATTGCAATTTTTGAGTTTGCAAAAGTATCCAGTATTCTAAAAGAAATGCAGTAGCCTTGGAAACCTATTAGATCTAAAGATACTACCCTACAAGCTTATTTTCATCAAACAAAATTAGGTAAGACAACTCAATGGACCAGATTTCATCTAAATATGGAAAAGTCACATGGATTTCAACTTGAAGTGAAATAAGAAACAAGATGGATACAACTGAATGGTGGAAAGTGGTATGGTCTAAAGCATCTGCTTCTAAGCATTCCTTAATACTATCTTTGGCTGGCAACGAAGGACGGATTGCAATTCAGAGTAGAATTAAATAAGAGACATGTATGTCTCATTGAATGGTTGAAACTAGTATGGTCCAAAGTAGCTTTTACCAACAAGTCCTTCATATTTTGGCTAGCAGTGAAGGACAGGTTGCCCTCCCAAGAAAGGCTTGTAAAATGGGGTACAATGGTGGTCATGTATGTTTTCTGTAGAAGTCAAATGGAATTTGTGATCATGTTGTCTTTGAGTGTTCTTTCTTATGAATTTGACATTTGTGTAAGAAGCATTTGAAAATTCTCCTTGGTTGCTTCAGTATACCATCTTTGGATCCAAAGAAATGATTATGAGTATAATAACAAAATATATTAAGTTCTTTTTCATTTTTTCTTTTATCAACTTCTACGCTTGAAAAATATATCAAGTTCCATCGCATTTTATTTAATTTTTTCATGATCTATGAATTCTGCCTATCTATATATTACTAAAAGTTGAAGCGTGGCATTTATTGTTGCTGAACTCCTGTTGAGCCACCTCATCGTCATGTCATTCGCCACATAATCATTATTTATTACTTATTCCTTTTTTTTTTTTACAAAAAAAATATATAAATAGATTATTGACTTTACATATTCATCTTTGTCGGTTTTGACATCAATATATATTTCTTTTTTATTTCCAATTTTCCTATAATTTTTTTTACATTCACTTATTTTTTAAATATTTACACTTTCTTCAACCTTTCTTTTTCCCTTATCTTTTCATCTCCCTACTACCCTCTACTTTAATATTACTATTCATCTTTCCCTTCATCTTACTTTATTTGTCTCTTCTTATCCCTTCCCTCTTACTATAAATTTGTCACTCTTTTTCATTCTTTGCAAAGTTTTCTCTCTCTCTCTCTCTCTCTCTCTCTCTCTCTCTCTCTCTCTCTCTCTCTCTCTCTCTCTCTCTCTCTCTCTCTCTCAATGTTTTGGTGGATTTTTATTTTTTATTGCATCTCCACTTTAGGTTGATACGATTTAGTTTTGTGTTTTAAGTTATTATTATTATTATTTTGCTCTTTGATTGTTAAATTATATCCGATTACATTATAAAAGATTAAAGATAGTAGATAAAAATAAAATAGCATTCCATTACATAGCATAATTTGCATAATTTAGTGTTTATTGTTATATCTTTCAATTTTTCTTATTTTTTTCTTATCTTCTATTTTACTCAAAATTTAAATTTAACCACATCCTCCTTACATTAAATTATTTATATTTTCTCTCTCTTTTTGTTTTAAAAAATAAAAAATGTAATATTTTACTTAAATTCAAATAAAAGAAAATTGTTCTCATCAAATTGTACTCATTTTTTTTTAACATTTACACTTTCTCCAACCTTTCTCCTTCTCTTTACCTTTTCATCTCCCCAAACATTCTACCTTGATATCACTCTTCCTCTTTCTTTTTATCTTCCTTTATTTTGTTTTGTTTATTTATTTATTTATTATCATCCTCTTAGTATAAATTTGTCATTCACTCTTCCATTTTTTACATAATTTTCTCTCTCAAAAAAGTGGTTATTTCCCACTCTTTTTCCCTCAATTTTTTGGTGGATTTTTTTTTTCTTGCATCTCTATTTTAGCTTGATAAAGTTTTGACTTCTTTAGAACTCTATTTTGGTTGATGGGATTTAGTTTTGTGTTTTAAGTTTTTATTTTTATTTTTTTATGACATGATTGTTAAATATTATCATATTGCATTATAAATCATTAAAAAAAAGTAATAAGAATGTACTAGTATTATATTACATAGAATTATTTGGATAAGTTAGTGTTTATTGTTATGTATTTTATTTTTATTTTTTTTCTCATATCATTTTATTTTACATTTAAATTCAGCCACATATATATCATTAAATTATTAATATTTACACTCCTTTTTTATTTTAAAAATTTTAAAATATAATATTTTGCCTAAATTAAATAAATAAAAGTGTCCACATTAAGTGGAGTATTGCTAGGGAAATACTCATTCTCACACCCAATGCATCAAAGGAAGAACGAAATACAAAAAAAATCAAGTTAAAACACTAATTAAAAAAAAAAAACTAATAATGCATATTTAATGTCATAGAATCATCATCAAATTTTGGAAAACAATAGGTTGCCAATGGAGAGAGAGAGAGAGAGAGAGAGAGAGAGAGAGAGAGAGAGAGATGGTATAGAAAAAAACCAATATAAAGTAATAAAGTGTAGATAAAGAAAAAAAAAAAAACCAAACATCAATTAGTAATCGTTGATTGGAAAACAAAGAGGTTGTAAGGAGAAGTAAAAAATAAAATAGAGATTATCGTGTAGAGAATATTAAAAACTTAACAGTGTAGTAACATAAACCATTAAATTCACTTAAAAAATTAAATCAACAGTCAACAATTAAATACAATCATATTACTAAATTTAAATTTAAAACTAATCAAACTCTAACTATGGAAACCATATTAATCATAACTAAAAAAGAGATGTTCTCTAATAGTAGTAGAAATTACATAAGAAATAAAGTTAGAAAATTTAAAAATCCATTTTTTGACATTTCATTTAACCTTATTTATAATATATATATATATATATATATATATATATATATATATATATAATTTTCATACACTATTACTTTCGAAAATCTAATGAACAATGCTACCTCTCATTTATTGTATTTGTTATGCAAATCATCAATTAGTAAATATATGATAATGGTAAGAAGCATTACAAGCGAGATCACTAAAAAAAAAAAAAATATATATATATATATATATATATAAAATTAATTAGCCACTATCATTATAGAGTAGTAGGCTATAATTTTACGTATCCAAAAAAGTGGAATATATAGAGTTTTCTTAAAGGTATGTGTAAAGATTCACTATATATGTGTGTGTGTGTGTGTAGAAAGGTAAATGAAAAAGGGTATATTTAAGGTTTTTATTAACTTAAAAACTAATGAAAAACCAATGATTAATAACTAAAATTATAGTATTAATAAAATATTTAATGAGACTATCCTAAAAAAATTATCACGCGCAACGCGTGGGTATGCGACTAGTTCTTTTATAAATCCTAAAACATAATGTTGGAGTAATCTTGGGAGCATTTGTTCACTAGCCTTAGAAATACAAAAATAGGATTTAAAAAAAAAAAAATTTGCTCTAAATTCCTTACCTTTCTTCTTCTTCATTACAAAACAAAACACAATTGAGACTACAAGAAGAAACATTACAGCAACAGAAACTCCCAGAATTGCCAGCATCCTCTTTTTCTGAGTAAGACCATTTTTCTTAGCATATTGAGCTGAGTAAAAAAAAAAAAAATTTTATTCAAATGACATCATAAATTTGAGAAGTTCATTGAACATAAATAGTTATTATTGATGCAGTTTTATAGGAAAATGAGAGTAGGGATGAAACAATGGGTTTAAGTAGAACAAGTGTTTTTATTATTTTTTTTAAAAAAAGAGAAAATGTGATTCTCTTTTTGAGGTCCAACGTATCAAAAGAACAAAACCAAAAAAGCAAACATGTTCTCACAAAAATGTCAAGTGCCATATGTGATTCTCTTTTTTTGAGGCCGAAACGTGTTAAAAGAAGAAACAAAAGACAAAAATTGCAAACCTAATAACAATGTCAAACAACAAGAGTGTTTCTTATTAATATAAGTAGAATCATAATTCAAATCTTCCCTCCCCTATTGTAACAATAAAAAAATAAAATAAAAAGTCAAATAAAACAAGTATTACATAGTAGGAGGACCAACTACGAGTGATGAATATAGTTGTAGAAATCTTGTGTTATTAGGTGTATACAACTCTTAAATAATTTTTACTTTTCCACACATTGTATGAGTTTTGAATTATTATGAAATAGATAGGTTAGACATTGTGAAAGTTTTGATATTTTTAGATAATTTAACAAAACCATATATAAATTCTTTCCCATATGGAACGTAATACTCATTTAGATTTGCACTATATAATTTGAAATGGATTTATTTTAAATGGAAAAAACCATTTTTCAATAATTTGACATAAGTCAACTTTAAAGTAAATACCATAGGTAAAATTATATGTTGGATTAGTATTCTATATAAACTTCGAACTAAAATAATACAATAGACATGAATCTTCACTAACGTTTTATTTGTTTTGAAGTAAAACAAATATGATTTTTATGTGTTTAGTATGGCAAATAATATTTTTCAAGCAAACAACCAAGATTAGGCAACTATCGCTAGAGTAGTGTCTTTGGCCACTAGAATGGTGGCTTTGGTTATTGAACCTTTGACACGCTGTTATAGTGACTAGACTGCTAGCATCTGTTGTCGGAGTGATGGCTCTAGCCACCAGAATGTTGGCACTTGTCGTCGGAGTGATCGCTCCAACCACCAAAGTACCGACATCATTTGCCTAACTCACCGGATCGGTGACCTAGCCACCAAATGGGGTGAGAGAAGTCACTGTGTATTTTTGTAAAATGTTTTTCCAAAATTTTAAAGATAAAAGATGAAAGAGTACCTAATACAACTGCATCCACACGTATATATAAATCTTGTCCTAAAATGTTTTTCCAAAATTTTAAAGATAAAAGATGAAAGAGTACCTAATACAATTGCATCCACACGTATATATAAATCTTGTCCTTGATTAGGATATCTTCTTGTGTCCGCCAAGTCCCCTTGCCATGTCAAGCAACCAATCCCTCCCTCACTCTCATTTGCACTTGCGTAAGCCATACAAGAACAATTCCCCAAACACTTTTGTTTACACTCATTCATACTCAAACTCATGTCCACATGTGCTACTGAAGTATCCGGCACCTTTATTTGTTCCAACTTCACGAAACCTTCTCCGTTGTTGCACATGGACACTCCTTGCTTTTTCCTCATGCAATCACGAGATGACTTGGGTTCAAATCCAGGAAAGCACTTGCACTCAAAAATTACCACATTGTATGGGTCACAATAACTATTTGGACCGCAATTCAAATACTTATCGCATAACTCTTGTGGGGCGGACCAATATTCAACCCATGTTGTCTCCTTCCATAAGGACCGTTTCATAAGTCCTGAATCATCAACCACCATTTTAGAAAAAATTTTGGGGTCAGATAAATTTAATAATGTACGGTCCATAATGGTGGTTTCATCTTGATTATTCACAAACTCAACATCAAAGTATTTTGATGTCATTCTGGGTACACCACTCCATCTTAGGCCGGTCCAAGATCCAACACGCCATAATATAGTCTGACCCATGTATAAGCATGCTTGAGGGTACCCAGTTGTAACTATTTGAAATGAGTAGTTGCCAATTCCTGGGTCATCTTTGGACTTCCAAGATGTTAAGAACCGGTTCAACCCAGTCCGCCTATCCAGCCCAAGTTTCATAAACGGAAGCATAGTGTTGGTGGGATAATCAAAACTTTGCCATGTAACACGTTGGCTGTCTTGTTGAACTAAAATAAGATTTCCTATATCTAAGAGCTTCACCATAGAATTATTTGTGGATGAGACAGAGAAAGAAACACTGGTGGACCAAATAGGAGTGGTTTGGTTTTGGGTGTGGAGTACAAGGTTTCCCTTATCGTTGATGGAGAGGACTCCAGAGGTTCCATTGAGAGGAGTGTCTCTGTTTGCAACCCACACAATGGGTGGTTCGGTGATTTGGTTATACCAAATTCCAATGTAGCGGTGACTGGAAATGCCGGGGCTGAAAAACCCAAGTGCAAAGTTTTTTTGGTTTGAGAGTAGAAGTTGACCATCACCATCCTTGAGGGGTTGGTCTGGTGTTATGGTGTCAAGGGAAGTGCAAATTGGGCAAACAAGAAGAAGGGAGAGAAGAAGCAATGATGTATTCCCTTTAGCAAGATTCATCATTTTTTCTAATGAAGAGTACAATAATAGGACTTGTGGCTGTCATCCTATAAGCAGCAGGTTGACAAGTTGAAATTTGATTAAAATTTGTAGATATATGTCCAACATAATAGATTTTTCTACAATTATATTTATCACTTCTATCCTGCTATATAACATTAATTTGTTCCATATGATGTGGACATTGTGAAAACTAGTTTGCTCTTTTTTATTTTTTCAAGTGACTTCAAGGAGATAATGACACTCTCAATAAGGCACCTTCACAAATATAAGTGACCACAAAAGTAAAATTGGGCCAAATTTAAGCAAAAAGAAGGAAATGGTTACAACTTTTTGTCACCCATTTCTTCACACTTCTCCTTGTTATACAAGAGGATCTACCATCAAAGTTATAAACTGTTGTTCTAACTTATTTGGTAATATTGTCTTGGTTTGAATTATTCTTTTAAGTTACATACTAGTAAAGTCAGTTGCAAGCAGAAATTTGGAAGGCTTGAGTACATAAATACTACTAAATTTTGAGGGTTTTATAAGTATTATGTAGTACATACTGTAACTTATTTAGTATTAGAGGCATGAAAAATACAAAATTATAGCACAGTTGTTTTTTTTTTTTTTTTTAAATTTCAAATTTGGATAAATATAATAGGATTTAAAACCCATATTATCTGCTACATGCTGATTATTTTTTATCATTCATTATTTGATTGACAAAAGGTGCCAATTAATCTAACTGAAACTTACAGCACAGCTTTGTTTTAAGGCCATTTATACCATATTTGATACAGGTGAGGTGATTACAAGCTATCATCACAATAACATGCCTCTAGTGTTTAAAAAATAAATGCCAAAAAAAAAAAAAAAAGATATAGTGTTTTTTTTTTTTTTTTTTAATTTAAAAGATATAGTGTTTTAATATAGTAGTCTATCAACTACTCAATTTATGATTATCAATTAGAAGAAAATGAATGGGCTCTTAGTTAATGATATCAGTAATTTCACATTCCAACTTGGATGCTTGGACTATGATTGATGGCACTTCCACTTCCACATAAGATGTTTGGACCAGATAATTTTTTCCACCGTGTTTTACACTTCACTGGATTTTCCACCGTGTTTGACACTTCACTGTGATTGATGGCACTTCACTGGACTGTGATTGATGGCACTTCCCTAATTCATACGTTGATACCCTGTTTTGACTGTCTTGTTTTACGTGTTAAAACAAGCAAGATATCCCTTAAGTCATGGCTGTCAAAATAGGATAAATTAAAAAGTGATACAAAGGGTGGGTCAATGAAAATCAATAAGAAATTAGCCATATCAATAATTTGTGAAAATGTTATAAAATAATTTATGATTGTAGTATTACTTTTAATAACTTGTCGCATAGACTTTATTGTGATTTTTGTGAAACTGTTGTATCCATAACTTTCACTTGTATGTAACATGTGCTTATGCACAGAAATGATAAATTGTTGTTGTACTATTGATATTAATTTGGGTTATTAAATATATAGAACATTAGTTCGACCAGGAAATTTGGAGGTACTAAAATGATTTTTCCTTGTAATTTTAATGATATTGGTTACGCCAAATTTCTCATTACACTGTTGTTATATATATATATAATTTTGAAAATTACTATTAGATACTACATATACTATATCAATTTACTATCTTTGTCCGTGAAATTCTACTAAATACAACACAAAATAAAAAAATAAATGGGTTAAATAGTATTTTCTAAATTGAATGAGGATAAATGCATGGAATTATTTAGCTCAATCACAGTTTGTTACGTTCAAGATCTTCATGTACAAAATATCTAAACAAAAACAGTTATTGGTCTGGTGTTATGGTGTCAAGGGAAGTGCAGATTGGGCAAACAGGAAGAAGGGAGAGAAGAAGCAATGATGTATTCCCTGTAGCAGGATTCATCATTTTTTCTAATGAAGAGTATATTAATAGGACTTGTGGTTGACTGGCTGGTATAGAGAGCTTGATAGCCATATAGAAAAAGTCAGTTGTTCTTCTTTTAAAAATTAAATTAAATGAGTTATCCGACATATGCAAGCTATCATATACTTGTCAAGGACCTACTCAATCACGTGTACCTTGAAAGATACTTAACGAAAACTTTCATAAGTATAAACGTGACTTTCACAGGCCTCTAGGTCTTTCACTGGTGCTCTGCTTAAAATAAAAGAATTGAGTTTTTGAGACTCCTTTTTGTTAACAACAGGTACTGTTTCAGCCTTCACGGGTAAGGATCAATCTTCCACTAATGCTAACATCTCTTATCTTATTTTTCATTTACAGCTTCGGGAAAATGTATAACCTGCCCGTGCTCATCCGCATTTCACAAGCAGTCCGGTCTTCTTAGGCAACTTTAAGTCTTAGGAAACAACTTTTGACCCTAGAACTCAGATGTACAATGATAGTGACTAGTCAGGAAAAATTATTGGGTGGTTCTTTTGATAGGGACTATTTATCGTCGAATAATCAACCACTAAATATTAAAGTAATAACCCAATGATAATAAATAAATAATTACATAACGTTTGTTGTCTTTTATATCACCTTCTCTCCCATTATCTATCTATCTCAATAATAAGATTACAAAAATTGTGGTCTACTTCATTGGTTATTGCAAAAGTTGTGGTGGTAAAATAATTGTTATTGGGTTTGTCACAAAGCGATTGTTTAGCCAAACAGTCAACAATTAAGGTTCAAATGATAGGCCAACGATGATAAATAAATAATAATATATCCTTTGTAGTGTTTTATTAAAGTACCTTTGAAAAAAATATATCCAATATATCCAATTTATCATATCATACAAAAATACAGTGAACTATAATTAAACGTATATAATGTATATCAAACATTTTTCATACTATACTTGTTAACAAATATTTCAACTAATGTGCAAATATTTCAACTTCATTAAAAAAAAAATGAAGTGACCCGATCAAGGTTTTTTTTTGGGTGTATGCTTTCATGAGATAGAGAGAGCATGCTGACAGTTTGATATTCCCACAACAAAGTTTAAGGGTGACTCGACTGAATCGAGAAGACCAAGGTCCACAGGAGCATAATTGGACACAACACCAATTAATAAAAGCAAAAGATTCTCCCTGATAATATAATTCACCAGGAAACATGATCAAAATATATGTAATAGCAAAAGTTTTAATACCAGTTATGCAAACACAAATATTCATAAACTTCCCATGTCACCAGAACATTGATTGCTAAAGTATAAACAAAACCCCTGGCCTGACTCAACCATATGCTCAGCTGTAACTTTTCACACTATGGTCCAAGTACAAAACTACCTAGGATAAATCAAGCATCTATACAATCCAAAAAAGGAAGAAAAAAAAGTGTGATTTTACATTTTCGTTCACAAGGCAAGGTAGTGTTGTTAAACATGCAATAAGGCTATCTGCAAATTGTTTCTCACAAATAAGTAATATCTCATATTCCAATATGTAGGATCTGTTTGGATACCACTTATTTTACTGAAAACTGAAAACTGAAAACAATAAAAAAAATAATAAAAAATTTACTGTTCACTCTTTTTTTACTGTTTATATACCTTGGTGCATTGTTCATGTCGCTGGTCTTTAATCCAAAAAAAAAAAAAAAAAAAAAAAAAAAACGTAGGCGCAGATGTGGGAAGCGCAAAATGCTCTTCCCAAACGGACACGTAATGGGTTTAGTCTCCAAAAAACCTATTTACTTTTTATTCCTTTGCAAATTGGTGAATATTGGATGTCTTATGCAAGAAAGGTGGGTTAATTCTGATGATCATCAAGTTCCTCTTCCCAATATTCATTAACAATCTTACCACTGCCAGTCACCAAGTCAAAAGCTCCGTATAAAGCCATAAAAATTATCTATTGGCTCTCACGACCCATATGATGGGCCTTCAAATCACTGCTGTGCTAGAACGAGCTATCCTTTGAGCTTCTTCCAAGTCTTTCAGAAACCTGCTTTTTTTTGGGCCAAAATGATTATTGGATCAGAGGAAATCATGTAAAGCAAGGATAGTTTCCACTTTAACTACATTCCATCAAATAACTAAACTAGCCTCAAATTATCACTATAAAACTAAACGTATCCTATAAATATGACAAAAGTATAAAATAAATACAATTTATGGATATTTGTATTAGTTGAGATTTAAGTTCAGTAAAGTGTGACTGAAGTTATAAAAGTCTGGCTTATAACAACCTTCTGTTCTCTAGGCTTGGGTCGAGATTGGGTCAAAAATGGAACTTCAAAAGAATTTTGATTTGTAGATTTTAAGTAGCCACAAATCATTGCATGCTTGCAACCTACATGGGATGAATAATGCCAAACCAAAATCCACAAGCCCAACATAGTTTCACCAAGTGTCAAATTAACATGATGCAATCCAACCCACAACTACATTCTCAAATTTGCAGCTGATGCAAGAAAGATGAAGGCCATAGAAGTTAGCATTTAAAGCTAGTGTGTGCCGAGCATGAACCACAGCTAGCACAGCAATACCGTGCTTCTAAAATCACAATGATGATTCAAAAGCATACATACCCCTTAGAATTCAGAACCACAGAACCACCAAGTATAAAACAAATTCCAGAATTGCTGGCATTTTGTAAAGCAACAGAACGTGACTCTTCATATGTCGTCCCTCCAACAATGAATATGACTACTTCCTGTGGCCTGCTCAAAGATGGAGTGTTTGTCATTCAAGTTATATTATCCAAAGCCTTTTAAAAATCTTTATTTGAAGGCTATATCTTTCACTTCAAAGGCTATGGCTATCTCAAATATAAATTAACGTTCAATCCTACAATAGTCTGTCCATGCTTGAAAAGCCTTTACTATAGGATGTAACAGCAAAATGAAGGGGAAAGATAGGAGACTTGAGTAAAATGGTAGAAAAACTTGAGAGGATAGGTGATCAGGGGCATATATATCTGATTTTGACATTAACATCTACTTCTAGCTTACCATTACTTTTGTTTCTGGAATTTATAGACATTTTTAATTTCATATCTTAGTCATTTTCCCCCCTCTTTTTAGTATTTTCTTACAAGGGGAGGAGATTCCCTTTAAGCGGGACCTCATTGGTTTTAGTTTTTCTTTTGTACATGTTAATTTTATTTCTTTTGGGTCTTCTTTTTGTTATCCCATGTACTAGGATTGTGCCCCTTTTTGCACTTTCTTAATGAAAAAAAAAAAAAAAAAAAAACTATTATATAATTTTTTTTTTTTAAAGTGTTTTCCTTGCATACCTCCCATGCACTAGGATTTCTCATTTTTTTTTTTTTTTTCTCTTAATACAATTTATTACTTATCAAAATTATATATCTAATTTGGATGCATGGTAATCAAGAAGCTACGCAGAAACAGTAATAGTTTCCATTAAATGAACAATAATCTAAGTTCTGGGGGTAGGCTAGATGGCTTAAAAACTGTCTTCAACAAATTGAGGGGACACCCCCACCTCAGTTAACTCATATCAATCCCTATGACTATATATAGCATAGTGTCAGGGTGAAGCATCAATGCCCAAAATATGCACAGGGCCAAACTCCCAAAGATAAGAAATCGCTAATTGATACCTTTGGTGTGTGACCTGCCATAAACTATGTTGATATAATGTGGTTTGCTTCAAATGAGCCAAAAGCGGACCAGCATACCTTGATTTCTTTGTTTTTGGGAGGAGAAGGGGGGGGGGGGGGGAGTTACGGACCAGCATACGTTCTTTAACAAGTGCTGAAAGTTAGACATTAGCATCATATATCTGATGAGAGATAATATGTTATTTAGACTGAGAAATTTGTATGAAGTGGGTTTTTCCTCATAAACTCTTCTCAATATTAAAGAGTAAAATTAGTAACATAACTAGAATTATCTTGGCACAACTTCCTGATAATATGCACACATACATGTACATACAAATCTACACACAAACATAAACTTGTACCACACACACGCATAACAAGTTCCAGTTACCAGTTTTTGCAGTCTGACCACTGGTTATTCAGTTAAGCCTGTTTTTTTCAGAAAATCTTGTTTTACCGTTTTAGGCTATATTTTGATTGGTATAGAGTTCTTGATTGAACCAGTTGAATCAGCTGGTCTGCTCAGGTTTTTAAAACAGTGGAAAGAAACCACGCTACATTCCAAAATTTGGAAGAGATAAACTGCAACATTCCTGGGAAGAAACAGTTATTTTAGAAAACGAACCTGCCCTGCTGAAAGTGATTGCCAACATATGGGTAGTCCACAGCTCTCAACCGTCCCTTGCAAATGCTTTCCATGGTTTGGAACAAAAGGGGCTGGTGCTGGGTGTAAACATTCTCAACCCCCTACAGCATGTGGGAAAATGATGTATAAGCATCTAACCATATCTGCAAGCAGAAAGTGAAGTGTTTCTAACTAACCTTCAGTCCATGAGCCATGTTACGAGCAATATTCAAAAGATCTCGATTTCCAAAAAGATCCCCAGTTCGCTTATCAACCCCTGCTTGCTTCAAGATGAACTGGACAAGCTGTCATACCATGATGGCCAATTTTTCAAAACCATTTTTCAAATTGCATTTCAACCTTAGACCCGGGTTCAGTCTTCTCAATCTATACAAAAACATGCTTTTCATGACTTTTAATTAAATCTAGAACTTTTGAATTGACTGGTTCTTCACATGGATTCAATGAAATTTTTATGATGAACTTGGGTAATTGGGCTATATCCTCTGCCTGCAAGGTGTTTATAATTAAAATTCTCAATTATCATTTTAGCATCAGCCCAAAATATATTAGTTATTTGCTCCTCGATATCCAACTGTACAACATAATGGAATGATGGATTATGAATCAATTGTTGTTGAAAATACCTTAATAAACTACCGGCTTCACCATATATCAAGCTTCATTGTAGTCTAGTTCGAAGATAGTTTTTTTGATCAATTCCAATGTAGCCAAGATTAGCCCTTCCACCAGCCTTTCTACTCATTAACTCATGTATCTCCTTAGGCTTAGTTCCATAAGCATAAGCTAAATCAATAGCAAAAGCTTGGACATCAGACATCTTTCGTTCTGATCGCATCATGAAAGTAGTTGTTGCAAGATGAAGAACATGGTTGTGCTCCGATACAAAATTGTACACCTTGTACTTTCTACTCTCATGAACTAATGAAACACCCAATCGTACTAGACAATTAGTCCTTGTTTCTTGTCGAGGTTGACTAGTCAAATGATCTCATTTATCAGGCTTACGAGTACCCTCTTTAGAACACAAAAATCTTCTCGATGTTATTTCTCCATTTATCTTACTTTTATTTGTATAATGCTTTCGAACACTAAACCCCATTTGTTTTCCATAATTTTTCCAAAACATCCAAGCTGCCTCTAACGTATCAAACTCCATACCAACCTTTGGGGTACAATCATTCATGGTATCCTTGTTTTGACAAGAAATGTCCATCATCCTATAAAAATACAACCAAAAAAAAATAAAAAATAAAACTGAATCCCAATTAACTAAAACTGAATATTTCAAATATTACTAATATACCAAGGTCCCATTACTAATATACTCAAACTAAATAGACAAGTTTGAGACAATCATGGCAATAGCTAAACCCAATAACATGAAAAGAAAAGCACCAAAGTAGATTTCCAAATCCAACAGTTTGCAAATCATTAGAAAAACTAGCAAAAACACAAAGCAAATTGATTACACCAGTAGATATATATTGGCTTCTAAAAGACAATAAAAACAACAAAAAGTAAAATAAAAATGAGTGGAGTTCAAGTTTTCTGTGGTGCACGCGCAACATTGCTTACAAGCAGAAGAAGAGTGCAACTAGTACAACTATCTTCTTTGTCTGCTCTATTTCTTATCTTGAACATTTATCAAACATCTTGCAGGCACAGGATATAGCCCCAAAAAAACACAGCCCTTCTTGAGCAATCATTAAACAGTTTTGCAGTAGTGAAATTGCAAAACAATAAAAATCTAATACCAACCATAGGTATGAAATAAAGAAACGAAAAAAAATGAAAAAAATAAATAAATAAAAGAAAGAGAAAGGAAGAAACTAATCCTCTGTAGACAATAGACGGAGAACAGAGGATAGAGAGAGAGTAAGATAGCTAATATACCTGGCCTCCATTGGGCTTTCAATGGTCATCCATGGACGATTTGAAGGGATTGAGCTGGGTGGATCCATCATTTGTGATTGAAAGAACTGAAAATTTCAAGGCTTTAGGAGAGTTGTTAAAGAAAGTCCGGTTTCTTCTTGCCTTGGAGTGTCTTTTGGATTCAGATGGGAAAAATGGTGGGAGTAATTTGTGGGATGATGAATTTCCCGGGTTTGAGATTTGTTCCATCCAAAAAGAAAAAAAAAAGTTGGATCCGTTTGCTAACGTTAAAAGATCACAGCTGCTTCCTAAAGTTATTCCTTTTTTGTGTTTTTAAATGAGTAAGTTAGTGGAATGATGACGTGGTAGCATCTTAAACCATTAATTTTAAATGAGTGGTGAGGATTTAAAGAAATTTACCTGGTAGAATACTTTAGGAACTCTAGAAGATCTGAATCCGCATAGAATAATATAGTTTTACATTGTTAAGTATTTATGAATTATGACAACAACTTGTAAGTACAAAAAAATTAATAACCCTATCAATTTGTGTATGAAGTCGCTATACTTGTATTTACTCCAGTTTTTTTTTTTTTGGAACTATATATATAAGAAACATTTTAAAATATAAATATTATCAAAACTAAGTTTCACAACAAAATGGTCCCCAAATGACAAAATCGTTGTTCCATCTTTGCATAAAATTACGATCCTCATGATTGAAGTGGAAAGACTTATTAGAATGAGATTTTTTTCCCCCTATTCCCTAATTTGGCTGAATAATTTTTTTTTTTTTTTTTTTTGGTTGAAAACAAAGGAAAAACAAACAAAATACAGGCCAACTAGTGGGATCCCATTTCCCAAACCATCACCCTTATTTAGGTTCATGTTTTGGACCTTTTGGTTCCATATTTGCATAAAATTGCGTTCCTCATGATTGTGGTGGATAGACTTATCAGATTGAGATTTTTTTTTTTTGGGGGGCTAAATATAAAATATTCATTGAAAACAAACAACATACAAAAGTGGATGGAGGATGTTCCTCAACACTTCAATGTTGTAATCTTAACCAATATGGCTGATATTTTTTAATAAAATTCTAAGGACAAAATTTAGCTACAAAATTGGTTGTAGCCTTAAGCTATAACCTTATTTAAAAAAAAAATATTAATACATATTTTGAAAATCTAATCGTTAAATTAAATGTTATTTACGCTCTTAATACACATGTCAAATTTTGTGTCAATCGGATATTATTTATTATATGATTTATAAGTTTATATTTTATGCATAATTTTAAACTATAAAAACTTGCGATTTAAACAATTGATGACATAACTATTGATCTTTAATTTTCTAGAAATTTTGCAAGCATGAAGGATATAAGAAGAAGATGTAATCCGATGGTGGATTTGTCAAAATTCATCTCCAATAAAAAGATATTGAATAAGGTTGTAGGCTACAACCAATTTTATAACTAAACATTGTCCAAACTCTAATCAATTCTAGAGGTATTTTCCTTGGCCTTTATCTCTCTCTCTTTTTAAAGGTTCATTAGAGTTGTTATTAGTTGAAATTTTCAGTGATTTTATTAGGATTAATAATAATAATAATAATAGACAGACTTGGTAAGAAACTACCCAAACAGCTATGTTATGACTTATGACTCTCTTTTTTTGGTTGAGAAAATGACTTATGACTTGTGGGGCCAGAGAATTCGTGGCCCAGGCCCACTCTACGTTAGGGCCCAAAGCCTGAGCCGAGGAGAGCTATTGCCGAGGACGCATAATGAAGGCCCAAAAAAGACACAAGGATATGGCCGAGGACGATCTTATGCTCAGCACCTCACAAAACACTCGAAGAAAAGGACAAACTCAGTACAGGTGCAGGACAAGGGAGAAAGCTGCCAACATCGTAATGCAGAATCCAGCATCTGACAGGCCCATGCTCCGAACCATGCTATTTAACCTTTCCAACCACCCCCAACTACTCTAGGTATGGATTGATAGGACAGGTCTGCACCCCAGAAAGTAAAACTTACACGTGGACACTAAAAGGGGAAAGGAATACTAGTATAAAAGGAAAAGAAATGGAAGGAGAAAAGGATCCCCCGGGGAGGAGGGGGAAAAACCCTACAAAGGGGAAAAAAGGAAGGATACTGTGCTCCTCGGGCGTAGTCCGAGGACTTAAGTCCTACAACCCGCCACAATGAAGGGCTGAGCTAGTCAAGCCCAGTCCACACGTACGCAAGCTTCCATAAAAACCATGACTAAATCGCTTACCTATGACCAAGGTCCTGCCTTTCAAGCCCACTCTCTACAAATCATATTGTTAGGGCCCTTTACTTACGAGCCCAACGTCATTCTTGGGTCGTTAGAGAATCGTGTCCCTACAATTGGCGCCGTCTGTGGGAAAGGCATGCGCGTTGGCACAGGTGGTGGTGGAGTTAAACCTCTATCAAGCAGAGGTTTGTGAAGGTTCCTCCATTTCCAGCGACATGCTGTTGTTGCTCCGACATAAATTTCTGCTAGGGGCTACGCCTTGCAGCGCCAATGGCACGGGCAGCTCTAGGGGCTGCCAACATCAAGCTAACTCTCCCCACCTTGGTCGAGGGGCTAATCTTCGAAAAGTAAATAGATAAATGAAGAAACAATACAAGTTTTGGACAGAACCAAGGCCTTGTATGGTCCTCGGACTCAAGCCTCTGGGGAAACCAACTACTTAGAAGAAACAATACAAGTTTTGGACAGAACCAAGGCCTTGTATGGTCCTCGGACTCAAGCCTCTGGGGAAACCAACTACTTAAGAGAAACGATACAAGTTTTGGACAGAACCAAGGCCTTGTATGGTCCTCGGACTCAAGCCTCTGGGGAAACCAACTACTTAGAAGAAACGATACAAGTTTTGGACAGAACCAAGGCCTTGTATGGTCCACGGACTCAAGCCTCTGGGGAAACCAACTACTTAAGAGAAAAGATACAAGTTTTGGACAGAACCAAGGCCTTGTATGGTCCTCGGACTCAAGCCTCTGGGGAAACCAACTACTTAGAAGAAACGATACAAGTTTTGGACAGAACCAAGGCCTTGTATGGTCCTCGGACTCAAGCCTCTGGGGAAACCAACTACTTAAGAGAAAAGATACAAGTTTTGGACAGAACCAAGGCCTTGTATGGTCCTCGGACTCAAGCCTCTGGGGAAACCAACTACTTAGAAGAAACAATACAAGTTTTGGACAGAACCAAGGCCTTGTATGGTCCTCGGACTCAAGCCTCTGGGGAAACCAACTACTTAAGAGAAAAGATACAAGTTTTGGACAGAACCAAGGCCTTGTATGGTCCTCGGACTCAAGCCTCTGGGGAAACCAACTACTTAAGAGAAACGATACAAGTTTTGGATAGAACCAAGGCCTTGTATGGTCCTCGAACTCAAGCCTCTGGGGAAACCAACTACTTAGAAGAAACAATACAAGTTTTGGACAGAACCAAGGCCTTGTATGGTCCTTGGACTCAAGCCTCTGGGGAAACCAACTACTTAAGAGAAAAGATACAAGTTTTGGACAGAACCAAGGCCTTGTATGGTCCTCGGACTCAAGCCTCTGGGGAAACCAACTACTTAAGAGAAAAGATAAAAGTTTTGGACATAACCAAGGCCTTGTATGGTCCTCAGACTCAAGCCTCTGGGTAAACCAACTACTTAGAAGAAACAATACAAGTTTTGGACAGAACCAAGGCCTTTTATGGTCCTCGGACTCAAGCCTCTAGGGAAACCAACTACTTAGAAGAAACAATACAAGTTTTGGCAGAACCAAGGCCTTGTATGGTCCTCGGACTCAAGCCTTTGGGGAAACCGACTACTTAAGAGAAAAAATACAAGTTTTGTACACAACCTGGACGTTATATGGCCCTTAGACTCTACCCCGTAGAGGAGTTACCCATTAATAGTTGGATTAGTCCCTGGACCGAATGGAATCCCCAGTCTACCCTCGGATCCTCAATACCAGGGGAACTGATGTGGTTGTGATAGGGCCAGGTGTTATCAAAAAATGTTATCAAAAGCGCGGCCTTCACTATTTGGCAACCCTCTCGGATGGTTTATTTTGAGTTTATCATCCTCGGACGGCCGCCTCATACGCGTTACGGAGCGCTCAGCTGTTATCTCGGTTAGTCTCATAAGTTTAATATACTGTAGGTAAGCACCATTATATTCGATAATGTCGATAAGTTCAAGTTAGTAGCTTTTTGTTTCAAGGTTTCTTGCCCTAAGTATCATTAAAGGAAAATACACATGTAGTACACCCATTCACAAAGTAATTGTTGCAGAATAGAAAAATATATCAAAGGAAACAGATTCATCTTTTATTAAGATAAAGAAAGAGTACAGCGTACAATGAAAGAGCTTGAATAAGCTTGTGCTAGAAACTAACTACATAAGCAAAAAGAAAAGATACAAGGAAGTGAATAAAAAAAAAGAAGAGATGTAGCAATTCTAAAACGGTGTCTACGAAAACCATTCCTCAATACTTTTACATGCCCATAACTCGGGCAGCAAAAGAACCCAACTTGGGGCTAGCACCGTTGAAGAAAAGGTGCAGGGAGCCGGAAGCTGATGAGCCTCCATGTTAGCCACGCCTGCGATAGAGCAGACGGCGCTGATGGCGGAAAACCTTACTTCTGACGCACCAAGAATCTGATGCGACCAGAACCTGCTTCGGATTTTGACTGAAAGAGGCAGAGATACCATCCCCACCTTATCAAAACAGAAGATCATCTTGAGTCTGTGTCCCCCCTGTCCAGACCGCACCACCTTGAGTCTCGGAGGGGTCCGGAGCCTTTGTGGCGGGTGTAGTCCCTTCACCCCCACCCGTGCCTCAAACATATTGCACTAAGGGTGGATAGCACTAGATATGGAGACTGTGATTATGGCTGAAGGATTATGATTTTTAAGGGAGCCGAAGGGTTTATGTGTAAAGGGAATAACCTCCTATCCCACTTATATAAAGGGCAAGGAAGTGGCATTTAATTTATGCGGGTTTCCAAGGAACGCTATGGACCAGACGTTTTTGGCTCGATTTCCAACACCATCTGCAACCATAAGATTTGAAGATCCTCGTGAAGGCGCACCTCGAACATCGAAACGTCAGAGGACACCGCGTGGGTAAAACTAAAGGGATGCCTCTTAGTTCGGCACATCTCACATGCAAATGGAAAAACACAAACATCAGTAAAGTAAAGAATTTGAGCGGGCTATGATGTGGGCCCAACATCACCAAAACCCTCCTCCCCAACTAAAATTTGGGCAGCAGGATTTTGAGGGGCTATTGTGGGGCCAGAGAATTCGTGGCCCAGGCCCACTCTACGTTAGGGCCCAAAGCCTGAGCCGAGGAGAGCTATTGCCGAGGACGCATAATGAAGGCCCAAAAAAGATACAAGGATATGGCCGAGGACGATCTTATGCTCAGCACCTCACAAAACACCCGAAGAAAAGGACAAACTCAGTACAGGTGCAGGACAAAGGAGAAAGCTGCCAACATCGTAATGCAGAATCCAGCATCTGACAGGCCCATGCTCCGAACCATGCTATTTAACCTTTCCAACCACCTCCAACTACTCTAGGTATGGATTGACAGGACAGGTCTGCACCCCAGAAAGTAAAACTTACACGTGGACACTAAAAGGGGAAAGGAATACTAGTATAAAAGGAAAAGAAGTGGAAGGAGAAAAGGATCCCCCGGGGAGGAGAGGGAAAAACCCTGCAAAGGGGAAAAAGGGAAGGATACTGTGCTCCTCGGACGTAGTCCGAGGACTTAAGTCCTACAACCCGCCACGTACGAAAGGCTGAGCTAGTCAAGCCCAGTCCACACGTACGCAAGCTTCCACATGACTTAGTGTACCATCAAAGCTTATAAGACAGAAAGTGGGGGAAGTTCTCTTCGATGTGGGACTCTGAGGATCCTGTGTAAGAGCCAAAGGCTATAAATCAGTACATCCAAGGTACCCACATTACCGTTTTAGTCTTTAACACTTGTACAGTTGTACTATGTATCAAAATGGTTTTTAACATCTTAAACGTGTCAATTTTATTTCTAAACTTTTGGTATTGTGTCAAAATAATCCTTATTATTAAGTGGTACATGAAAAGAATTGATGTACCTAACATTAATATCAAAATAATATTTTTATGCCATCTAAGCTATCCTTTGAATTATCACGTGTCCTTAATTAGAAAATAAAATAAAATATTTGAAAATATATTAATTGCATCTCCATAAGTAAATAAGATGTCATTTTATTTGTAGAAATTGAAAATTTCTTTTCTTTTTTTTTCCCTCTGCTTTCTTGGCAACCAAATGGGGTTTAAGTCTTGACTTTTTAGTTAAAGTGCTTGTGAACATCATCTTAAAAAAAAAAAAAAAAACTATTTACCTAATTTTAAAATGATTTTTTTAATAAAAAATTCAAATGTCACTTTTTTACATTATCATTTTTTTAAGAAGTTAAAGTTATTACCAATTATATTATAAAAATCTTGTAAACTAACATGGTAATGAATATAATTAGTGTCATGTCAACAAGGTAATAAATCAATTTCCTAATTATTTTTCTATTTTGTGTTTAAATATTGATACATTCATTTAATAAAAGTAGTGTGTAACCCCAAGCATATGCACATGTACATTTAAAAACAATCACAATTATGTGTGTGTGCGTATATATATATGATGCAAAGAAAATCAGTAAGTTGAATGCTTCAGGCTTCAATAGGCTAGTGGTTGCTTAAAAGGCCTGAAAAGAAAGAAGCACAAGATCAAAAGTGACCGGGGTGAACCGGCCAAGAACCCTCCGATGCTTAAGTTAGTTTTTCTCTCTAGAACTCAAGAATTCCAACTTTTTTGGGATAGTGGAAACTTACTTTCGTTTGATGTGGATGAGTCTTTATATAGTGAGCCTTGGAGTGGTTACTCGATTGGTAACTTCCTCAAACCGTATTGAAGTTACAAGGTTCAGACACGACTTCTACAACTGCTATAGAAGTTAGAAGATTTAATTTTATCTTTTATAACTTCCATTGGAAGTTGAGAGTTTAGTGGGAAGTTAGAGCAATAAGCAAGGATCTTGCTTATACTCCAAATAGTAGAACGTAGTTCAAAATATAAGTTTTTGTCTATAAATTCATTTTGAAGATATTCCAAGTGTTAAAGGGTCGTCTATCTGCTTCCATGTCTGGAAGACCTTCCTTAATTTGGACGGCCTCCTTATACTGGACAACATTTTATAGAAGGACAACCTATGAATGATACAATGGACGAACTGGAGCAGGCCCAATTGTCGTGGTTTCCTATATTCTCTGGACGATAACTCAAGGACGAGCTATATTTGTCTTTTCCCCATCAATATATATATATATATATATATATATATATATATATATATATATATATATATATATGATTTAGAATCTAAGGATCTAGACTCTTCAATTTTTGTATGAAATAATTCACCTGCTACAAAAATTAAAATATTAGATGGGATACATGGCACAAAATTGAACTCCAATTAAAATTCAATTTAGAATCTAATTGATTTTAGAATCTTTGATTTTTGCACCTAATAATTCACTTGACACACAGATTTAAAAATTAGATGAGACATGTGGCGCAAAATTAGACTCCAATTTAGAATTTAATTAAATTTTCTCTTAGTTTTGACTATATATGTATGTATGTATGTATGTATGTATGTATGTATAGCTACCTACCATCACTCTATTTAAAATTACATGTTGTTCATGAAATCATAGTCCCATATATGGCGCTTTTTTTTTTTTTTGAGAAATAATTACAACCTGCTGCATAAAATGCATAAGATATATGTAAAGGTATAATTCATGACTATGCATGAAAGTTATTGTATTTTTTTTTTTTAATTTCTATTAGCTAGATCACATTTTTTAAATAAATTGAACAACCATTTCATCACCCGTTATGCATGTAATCTTTGGAATGTTGTTAGTTAGTACATGATTGCTTGATAAACACTATTTAGTAAAAATGATTTTAATTCTATTTAAGAAATTTTTTGTGCAATTTTTATTTTCATGTCCATTTTTTTAATCTAATAGATTTAATTTTTCACGTTAGTTTAATTGAATAGTATTGTGTTTATACTTTTTTTCTTTACTACAATTGATAATTCACAAAATGAGTAAACAACTTATTGAGTATTTCAAAAGATACAAATATGAGCTTTAACATGAGCATGAACATGAAGGGAGATTTCTATTCATTTTCTTGAAGAAAAAATGTACTTACAGAAAATTCCAAACTTTATTAGGTAAAAAAGAATCAAAGTTATAGATAGCAAAATCAATAAACCAAAATTTTTAAGAGCCTAAGAGGAGCCATTAGTCATTTGAAACAGTCCTAAATACTCAAGGACTAAAAAAAAAACATCCACTCCACACTTCCATCGCAACTGCTTAGCTCAAGGAAAAAAAAAAAAAATATATATATATATATATCTATATCTTTTTATTATTATTTAGAAATAATTACAATATGCAGCTAATTCCACAACTTGAACCTTTTTTCCCTGACTCCTACAATTTGAGCCTTTTCTCCCTTAAACCCCAGACACTTATGGGGAGGTGCCAATTCAACTACATGGCCCTTGACATATATATATATATATATATATATATATATATATATATATATATATCATTTAATAAATATAGAACTTCCTTTAAAAAAAATGTTTATCATAATTAAGGGAAATCCTAATGGGTACTTCACTTGAGCATATGTGAAAAAGGCAGATACATACCATAAATGGTAAAGGAGAAAGAAAAAGTTGCTAATCCCTTTTAATATGGTTAATTGCTTTGCCTCAATCAGTTGCCCAAACAACATACTGCTTATTCATACCACACCCACAAATGACAATGCAGCATTAGCCATCTATAATTGCTAATCTAAAAGTGCAAATTTCTTTAATAGCTCTACCTTCGTTTCTTTTGGCTAATATGTCTTTACTGAATCGAAATCAAACCACAAAAATTACCACAATATAAAAATCACCAAATTAGAGTTTAAAATTATAATTAAATTTTTAAAAGAAATCTAGGCACAATTGCACAAAAATTCCATGTAATTAAGTCACATTTAGGAATATTGGACCATTTTTCCTTTTTATAAATAGGGGGGTTCCAATGGGATGAGGGGGCTAACAATTTTCTCTCCAAAACATTTATTGTAGGAATATAAAAGTTTTCCATTGTATACTTTTCACGATTTAAGAACATGACTTGCCAACTAATCAAACTAGAGTTTTTAGTACCTATAGATATTTCACAACATCAAGAACAAACCCCAATGTATACATTGTCAAATTCCATAGTCTCCTATTACATCAAATGAGTGTTTAATTTTTCTCACAAAATATTGAATAGTAAAGCTTCTGGGCCATAGTCTCAATTACAACTCTTAATCATGTTGGACTTGGATGACACCTATCAACAACATATAATTATGAGATGCAGAAAAAATTTAGAGTGTACACAACGTTTAGTGTGGATGGGAAGAAATTTCATCCCTATTCCAATTGGTTAGGTTAGTAAGGGACCTATTTCAATTTAATGATCCTGGAATTTTGTATACAAGTAATAATCGAGGAAACTTCCGCCTAAAATAAGTCGGATTTTGGCAAGAGAGAGAATTGATGTCTAGACAAATCAATTTAAGGCCGACCAAAATAGACCATATTCTTAATTTCTTATCTCTATTTGTTCCATTTACAAGACTTACAATCAATGTTTGGCGTATAAAAGTTGAAGATCTTATCTAAAGTCCATCCTCTGAAAGCTTGAGAAAAAATTCATTTAAACCAACACTATATATAAATTATAAAGGAATCAAAGAAAAATTGTCAAAAATAATGAAAATTTAATCTATGCTTAAATTCTTTTAAGGATGAACACAATAGCAATATCCTTTTTTTTTAAAAAAAAAGATAAAAAAATCTATGCTTATTTTGTATGTATGATAAAGTCCTATTACAAAGTTTTTTGAGACTCATGTTGATTAGTGATTAGGAGTTATAAAGGAATAATCATCAATATATATATATATATATGATATAAGCAGAGATCTCATGTGAAAGTGCATGAGGTCTTGCCAAGTGACGCTTTAATTTTGCATTTAGCATTTTTTTACCTCTTTCATTAAGATTTTTTTACTATTACTCAAAAGTTTACATTAACATATTTTACTATTATCTCATTAGTCTCTCATTAATTGCCTAAGCTTACATAACACATTTCTCTCTTTTTCATGTCTTTTAGCATACCCACCATTTTAATAATTTTAAAAAAGCAAAAAAATAATAATTAAGGACTAATAGTAATAACTAACCAGATAAGGCCTTGGAGGGAGATAGAGAGACACAAAAGTGTTGTGGATTGTTAAATAAAACGCATTATTTCACTACAAAATCAAAATGCACTGTTTCACTATGTTAGGACATATGTGATTCACTTGTTAGGAATATATGTCACTATTTTATGTAATTGGCTAATCCTTTGACAAAACGCACTTCACTTATATTTGGGTAGATCTAGGATATGTTTAATATTTCAAAAAACAAAGTTTCAAGTTCAAGTGTTAAAGCCATGCAAGTCTGTCCAAGATTCAAGTGTGAAAAGTGCAGTTCATTAAAGCTCGACAGCTAGCATCTATCAAGCCTTGAAGAGCTATTCCAGCCTGTGGACAGCAGCTCAACAGATAGGGTATCTATTGAGGTTTATGAAATTCACATTTTCTGTTCTATTTTTCATCCAATCTGTGGTTATATGTTTGGGTTTTCTTTTCTCACAACCCTAGATAAATAAAAGGATTATTTTTAGGGCTGTCAAAGGTGACACAAGTTGCACAAGTGTTGAACAAAGTTTGTTCAAGAAAATTGTGACTGGAGATAGAATTTGCCCTAGTTCATCTTTCTTGTGAAGAAGTTGCTGTGTTTGTGTACTGTAGGGTTTTGTAACCAAGGAGCTTCTCGATCTTCATCATGTGATGAACTGAAGAAATTTGCAGCCAATAACCTTTTCTAGTTGATGATTGAAGTCGTGTACTGAGATCTGTGCAATTGGTTAGTTACGTACTGGGAGCCGTGCATTAAAAGGAGAGATTGTCACTACAGAACAAGTCCAATTGGGTATTGGGGTAAAGGTTCAACTGTAGGTTGGTATAAGTTACTGGGATTTTTTTACTTGTAATCGCTTGTTTTGATAATAGTGGATTATCAGGAGTGGTGACCTTAAAATTACCCAGTGGGGTTTTTGCCGTATAGGTTTTCCCCGTTCGTAAAAAAATCATCGTGTCAATTTATTTTCCACTGCATACTTAGTTTAATTGGTGATTTGTTGTGCTGCCACGTACATTGCATGTTAATTTGATTAATTAATAAACTTGGCTAATTAATCAATTAATTCATCACAAGGGGTCAATACATTCTTGGCCTACCACACTATAAAAAACTTGAGGTTGACAAAATATTTGAAAGAGAGAGAAAGAGAAATCTGAGGGGCCACTTTCTTTGTCATATTGGCCTCCCACCACCAACAAGACGCCGAAACCCCTACGGGTATTTTTTTTTTCTTTTTAAATTAGGGGATTAAATATGATTTAGGTTTGGGTAATTTGGTTGGATAATTTTTGTTTTGGGTATATAAGTAGAGAGAATATTTGGTATGCAATGTAAAGCCATATTCTATCATGGTTTTAAATCATCTATAAGACACGTGCATACATACTTGCCCACACCATGTTTTAATGTTGCGCTATCAATGGGTAGATAACAGTGAGAGAATTGGACATACTTTTATTTCATAGTATTTAATATGTGAACACAACACAAATTATTTAATTTTCACGGTCCTATTACTCTTTTGCATTTATTTTTGGTTTCATGATTTAAAAAAAAAAAAAAAAAAAAAACTTACCTTGAGAAGGCTTTAAATATGCAGTGAAACAACACTTATAAATTGTACATACATAACCATTATAATTATTCAGTTTAAGGAATGAGTAAAAAAAATTTTTTTGGAGGAATATTGTAGAATAAAAGTTTATACAAAATGTCTCTCTCTCAGAAATCTCATGCGAGAGTGCATGAGGTCATGTCAAGTGGTACTCTAATTTTGTATTTTGCCTTTTTTTACCTCTTTCATTAAGCTTTTTTTTATTGTTACCCAAAATTTGACATTATCTTATTTTACTGTTATCTCATTAATTGCCTAATCTTACACCACACTTTTTACTATTCTTCATGTCTTTAAGCATATCCACTATTTTAGTATGTTTTTTTTAAAAAAAAGTAAGGACTAATAGTAATAACTAACAAGATAAGACTTTAGAGAGAGATAGAGAGACACAAAAATGTTGTGGATTGTTAAATAAAATGCACTATTTCACTATATATTACCAAAATAAAAGACCTGAGACTAACAAAACATTTGAAAGAGAGAGAAGGAGGAATCTAAGGGGTCACCATCTCCGTTATACTAGCCTCCCACCACCATTAAGACACCAAAACCTCTACAGGTAATCTTTTTTTCTTTTTAAATTAAGGACTTAAATATGATTTAGGTTTAGGTAATTTGGTTAGTTAGTTTTTGTTTTGGGTATATAAGTAGAGAGAATATTTGTTGCACAATGTAAAGTCATATTCTATTATGGTTTAATTTTAAATCATCAATAAGATGCATATACACTTGCCCACACCATGTCTTAATGTTGCATTATTGATGAGTGGATGACAGTCAGAGAGTTGAGTATACTTATATTTCATAGTATGAAATATGTGAGCATAACATAAATTAGTTGATTTTCATGACCCCGTTACTCTTTTGCATTTATCTTTGGTTTCATGATTTAAAAAAATAATAATCTTACCTTAAGAAGGCTACAATATGTAGTGAAGCTACTAAACCAATTTTAAATATCTCAAAATATATATGTTTCTTTACTCTAATTTAGTTTACTTTTTCTTTATAATTTATGTACAACATTATTCAAAACTGTTTTACATAAAATATCACAAAATTATCAGTGCATCACACAAGCAACTTATTAGTTATATATAGTTTCGTTAAACCATCCCAAAAAATATTAAAATTCTTTCAATCGATCTTCTCTTTTTCTTAAAATTTTTACAAACCTATCCCCATTTCACCAATAAAATAAAATAAAATTGCAAACCTATAAGCAGCTAGTTGACAAATTGAAATTGTTTAAAATTTGTAGATGTCTAACATAATAAGATTTTCTACAATTATATTCATCACTTGTGTTCTACTATTTAACATTAATTTGGTCCATATGATGCTGATGTTGTGAAAACTAGTTTGAGGTTTTTTTTTTTCTATTTTTTTTTTTCTAGTTGAACTTCAAGGAGAGAATCACACATTCTCAATAAGGCACCTTCACAAATATAAGTGACCACAAAAGTAGAATTGGGCCAAATTTAAGCAAAAATGAGGAAATGATTACAACTTATTGTCATCCATTTTTTCACACTTCTCCTTGCTGTACAAGAGGATTTGCCATCAAAGTTATAAACTGTTGTTCTAACTTATTTTGTAATATTGTCTTGGTTGAAGTGCTCTTTAAGTTAAAAATATTAGCCATACCCAAGCATATCAATAGGCTTGGCACAATTCATAAATACAATGGTTCCGTTTTGAGTAAAATGCCTTGAAATCCAAATTAAATTCCAGTATTATGCATTCAGCGTTCCTCTTTTAAATCTTCATGGATAAACTTAGTAAATTTCACATCAAAAGAAAAGATCTTTATAACTTTGGACATCGTTTTTTGAAAACCAATGAAGTTATCTCCACAGATCATATATACGCAGTTAACTTTTTGTATATTAATTTTAGAAACCACTTGAAAGAAAAAGCTAAAGGAGATGGTAGTGATTTCATCACAAGTTCTGGACAATAATAGTTTGTGTAATATTATATATTATCTTCTTTTTTGTAATAATTTTACAGTGCATACATTATTTCCAATTATTCATACCAAAAAAAAAAAAAAATAGTAATGTAGAGTAGAAAGTGTTATTTGTGCACTCGATCCTATGTTGTAATGGAATATTTGTGCACTTGCTTCAAATAGTTTGGGGTTTTAACGACCATCAATTTTAGAAAGTGTTATTTCATTTATAGAATTAGATGCTGCATTAGTTGATCTGTCTGTACTATTGTAAGTACCCTTCAAAATAAATGCAGGTCTTTTTGGAGAAGGAAGAGGAGTGTCATTACCCAACATGAAAACAATAGTTGACATGGTTGGCCGGTCTGTTGCATGTTCTTGCACGCACAAAAGTCCAATTTGAATGCATCTTGAAACTTCATTAGAAGGGTATGTCTCATCTAGTAACGGGTCGACTATTTTCATGGAATTGTCTTCTCTCCATAGGTCCCAAACCTGAGACAAGATATTAATCATATTAGGCTCAACAATATAGGCTTAATTTTGCGGTCATTGTTTGCACATGTACTTACATGTCCAATCAAATTTGAGGAAGGGCCATCATGGTGGTAAGTACTATTCCTTTTCCCAGTAATGATCTCCAGTAGCAATACCCCAAAGCTATATACATCAGACTTTATTGAAAAAAGTCCTTGCATTGCATACTCAGGTGACATATAACCACTGTCATAGCACAATGAAAAGGAAGATATTGAACCTCAACATAAAATGATCAAAGATAGCCCTTTGGGCACTAACATACATGTAAATTTGAAGTATCACAATATGAAAACAAATTACAAGGATATCCTTAGTGTTTTTTTCTTACATAGGCTTGTAGTTTTTACTCTCCTTAGATGTAAAATGGATGTCAAGTAATCAGTTAAAAAAGTATATCTTTTTTTTTCAAGCATACTTACTATGTTCCAACGACGCAATTTGTATTAGCTTCAAATTGGTCCCCTCCAACAATTCTTGCCATACCAAAATCTGAAATTTTTGGATTCAATGCATTGTCAAGTAGAACATTGCTGGCCTTTAAATCTCTATGGATAATTCTTAATCTTGAGTCTTGATGAAGATATAAGATCCCTCGACCAATTCCGCAAATAATCTCAAATCGCTTTTCCCAATCTAAACATGACCTTTTTGTTTCATCTAAATGAAGAAATGAGAACTTGGATTAGATTATATTGCATTCGTGCTTTCTTACTTCTGTATAAATCCTGCTATTTGGAACTGATATGTTTGTAATGGGAGAATCGTTTTCTAGTGATGATGGGTGAGGTTAATGTGGAAAAGAAGACATACCAAAAATGAAAAAGTCCAAACTTTTATTTGGCAAGTACTCATAGATCAACATCTTCTCTTCTTTGTGAATGTAACAACCTAAAATTCTCACAAGGTTCCTATGTTGGAGTTTAGCAATTAGTGCAGATTCCATTTTGAATTGTTCTATTCCTTGTCCAGAGCATTTTGATAGTCTTTTTACTGCTATTTCCATTCCATTTTGTAGCAAACCCTGCAATTAAAGTCCAAATATCATTTTGTCATTGTGCACAATTGTTGAAAGAAACTCAACTTGGTGAATTATTTGGGGAAGTCCAATTGTACACAACAAATTCATACTCAATGAGTACCTACAAACATTCATGATGGAATATATGATGCATAAACACACTTGAAATTAGATTATGCAAGTTCTAGGACTCGTTCAATGAGACTACCTTATAAACAGGGCCAAAACCACCTTGGCCAAGCTTGTTAGCAATAGAGAAGTTATCTGTAGCTGCAACAATGGTTCCTAGATCAAATAATGGCAAATTTGAATTTCTTCTAGCTCCATCGAGGTCCCTTCTACTTGGAGAGTCTTCGAAGTATTGTAAAGTGGAGTTAGCACTATATGAATATGTGCTATGCCTCTTCTCTGTAATAAAACAAGTAATTAATAATGCTAGTAACCATATTTGTCCAATTAGGAATTCACACACAAAAGCCTAATTTAATAAAACTGAGAAACACACTAAAATAAAAGAATGAAACAGGGGAAAATAAGAGGAAAAATTGAAGTTTACAATTTTCTATTTATCATTGACAAGAAATCCCATTTGGTTAAAATGCACTTTTTTAAGAGGTAATTGCTTCTGGGTGATGAAAGTTCTTTAGGCTTGCTGATGGGGCTGGAGAAAATCTTAAAATGTCAGGGAATTGGTTGGGCCATTCATCAAGCTTTTAGTTCAAAGGGTGAAAAAATGATCCATGTGGCATGATAACTGACACCCTGAAGGTGTTTTGATCCCCAACTTTGTCCAAAAGTTGGTGTATGATACTGCAATTTCTGAGTTTTCAAAAGTATCCAGTATTCTGAAAGAAATGCAGTAGCCTTGGAAACCTATCAGATCAAATGATACTACCCTACAAGCTTATTTTAATCAATTAAAATTAGCTAAGACAACTCAATGTACCAGATTTCATCTAAATATGGAAAAGTCACATGAATTTCAACCTGGAATGAAATAAGAAACAAGATGGATACAACTAAATGGTGGAAAGTAGTATGGTCTAAAGCAGCTGCTTCTAAGCATTCCTTAATGCTTTGTCTTTGTCTGGCAGTGAAGGACGAATTGTAATTCAGAGTAGAATTAAATAAGAAACATGTATGTCTCAATGAATGGTAGAAACCGGTATGGTCTAAAGTAGCTTTTCCCAACAAGTCCTTCATATCCTGGCTGGTAGTGAAGGACAGGTTTCCCTCCCAAGAAAGGCTTGTAAAATGGGGTACAATGGTGCTCATGTATGTTTTCTATAGAAGTCAAAAGGGATTTTTGATCATGTCATCTCGAGATCGAGTGTTCTTTCTTTTGAATTTGACACTTGGATATGGTAGACATAAGAATGTGCAAATGGAATGAGCTAATGCATTTATTCATAGGTTGAAAGGCAAGAAGTTTAAGAATAGCATTTGAAAAATTTCCCTGGCTGCTTCAGTATGCCATCTTTGGATCCAAAGAAATGATTATGAGTATAATAACAAAATATATCAAGTTCTTTTTCATTTTTTCTTTTATCAACTTCTACGCTTCAAAAATATATCAAGTTCCATTCCATTTTATTCAATTTTATTTCATGATTTATGTATTCTGCCTATTCTTTTATAAACTCTGAAACATAGTGTTGGAGTAATCTTGGGAGCATTTGTTCACTGGCCTTAGAAGTATAAAAACAGGTTTAAAAAAATTGCTCTAAACTTCCTTACCTTTTTTCTTCTTCATTACAAAACAATACACAACTGAGACTATAAGAAGAAACATTATAGCAACAGAAACTCCCAGAATTGCCAGCATCCTCTTTTTCTGAGTAAGACCATTTTTCTTAGCATATTGAGCTGAGTAAAAAAAAAAAAAAAATTATTCCAATGACATCATAAATTTCAGAAGTTGATTGAACATAAATATTTATTGATGCAGTTTTACAGGAAAATGAGAGTAAGGATGAAACAATGGGCTTAAGGAAAATATGTGATTTTATTATTATTTTTTTAAAAGGAGAAAATGTGTTTCTCATTTTGAGGTCCAATGTATCAAAAGAACAAAACAAAAAGACAAACATGTTCTCACAACAATGTCATGTCCATATGTGATTCTCTTTTTTGAGGCCGAAAACGTGTTAAAAGAAGAAACGAAAAACAAAAATTGCAAACCTATTTTTGTAACAACAATGTCAAACGCCAAGAGAGTATTTCTTATTAATATAAGTAGAATCACAGTTCAAATTCTCTCTCTCCTATTATTGTAACTATATAAAAATAAAATAAAACAAGTATTACATAGTAGGACCTACTACGAGTAATGAATATAATTGTAGAAATCTTGTGTTGTTAGGGGTATACAACTCTTAAATAATTTCGACTTCTCCACACATCATTTGAGTTTTGAATTATATGAAATAGATAAGGCAGCATTATGAAAATTTTGATATTTTTAGATAATTTAACAAAACCATATATAATTTCTTTCCCATATGGAATGTAATACTCATTTAGATTTGTAATATGAAATAGATCTATTTTAAGTAGAGAAAATCATTTTTCATTAGTATGACCTAAATCAACTTTAAGGTTAGTACCATAGGGCAAATTAGATGTTGAACAAGTATTCTGCATAAATTTCAGACTAATATAATACAATAGACATGAACTTTGACTAACACTCTATTTGTTTTGAAGTAAAATAAATAAAATTTTCAGGTATTTAGTATGACAAATAAATATTTTCAAGCAAACAAACAAAATTAGTAGTTGAGTCACCAGAATTGCTGGTGTAGGAGGTCTAGTGACCAGACTGTCATAATTTTAGCTTGAATGATGTCTTCTACAACCGGACAGGGGGCAATTGCTGCCAGAGCAATGTCTCCGGCCACTAGAATGGTGGCTTCGGTTATCAAACCTCTAGCAAATAGCTTTAGTGACCGGATTACCAGCATCAGTGTCCAGAGTGATGGCTCTAGCTACCAGAATGTTGGCGCTGATCATCGGAGTGGTGGCTATAACCACCGGACTACCGACGTCATCTGCCTAGCTCACCGAACCAGTGACCCAGCCACCAAATGTAGTGAGAAAAGTCACTGTGTATTTTCATAAAATGTATTACCAAATTTTTAAAGAAAAAATATTTAAGAGTACCTAATACAACCGCATCCACACGTATGTATAAATCTTGTCCTCCTTCAGGAGATGTTCTTGTGTCCACCAAGTCCCCATGCCATGTCAAGCAACCAATCCCTCCCACACTCTCATTTGCACTTGCATAAGCCATACAAGAACAATTCCTCAAACACTTTTGCTCACACTCTTTCATACTCAAACTCATGTCTGCATGTGCTATTGAAGTATCTGGCACCTGCATATGTGCCAACTTCACGAACCCTTCTCCGTTGTTGCACATGGACACTCCTTGCTTTTCCCTCATACAATCACGAGATGACTTGGGTTCAAATCCTGGAAAGCACCTGCACTCAAAAATGACCATATTACTGTGTGGGTCACAATAACTATTTGGACCGCAATTCAAATACTTATCGCACAACCCTTGTGGGGCGGACCAATATTGGACCCATGTAGTCTCCTGCCATAAGGATCGTTCCACAATTCCTAATTCATCCACCACCATTTTAACAATAACTTTGGTGGGTAAATTTGGAATAATACTGTACATAAAGGTGCTTTCATCTTGATTATTCACAAAGCTAACTCTGAAGTAAGGTGATGCGATTTTGGGTACACCGCTCCATGTTACGCCATTCCAAAATCCCATACGCCATAATAGAGTCTGACCCATGTATAAGATCACCTGAGGGTACCCAGTTGGAACCATTCGAAATGAATGGTTGCCAATTCCCGGGTCATCTTTGGACTTCCAAGATGTTAGGAACCGATTCAACCCGGTCCGTCGGTCCAGCCCAAGTTTCATAAGCGGAAGCAGAGTATTGGTGGGATAATCAAAACTTTGCCATGTAACACGTTGGCTGTCTTGTTGAACCAAAACAAGATTTCCTATATCTAAGAGCTTAGCCATAGAATTATTTGTGGATGAGACAGAAAAAGAAGCATTGGTGGACCAAATAGGAGTGGTTTGGTTTTGGGTGTGGAGTACAAGGTTTCCCTTACCGTTGATGGAGAGGACTCCGGATTTATCATTGAGAGGAGTGTCTCTGTTTGCAACCCACACAACGGTTCGTTCGGTGATTTGGTTATACCAAATTCCAACGTAGCGGCGACTGGTACTGCCGGGGCTGAAAAACCCAAGTGCAAAGGTTTTTTGGTTTGAGAGTAAAAGTTGATCATCACCATCCTTGAGGGGTTGGTCTGGTGTTATGGTGTCAAGGGAAGTGCAGATTGGGCAAACAAGAAGAAGGGAGAGAAGAAGCAATGATGTATTCCCTTTAGCAGGATTCATCATTTTTTCTAATGAAGAGAACAGTAATAGGACTTGTGGCGGACTGGCTAGCATAGACTATAGATAACTTGATACTTAATAGCCATATATATATATTAAAAAAAAAAAATCAGTTGTTCTTCTTTTAAAAATAAAATTAAATGAGATATTTGACATATGCAAGCTATCGTCCACTTGTCAAGGACCCACACACTTAATCACGTTTACCTTGAAAACCCATTCACATTAGAGTCATGCTATGGATGGATAAAAATGCATAATTTTGGCCACAACTCGCCACATGGCGAGTTGTGAGTGGTGGAAGTGTGTCTCCACATGGCCCACAACCACATATCCACCAATCACAACTCACCACGTGAGGAGTTGTAGCATAAAATTGTGCATTTTTATATATTCATAGTATTAATTAGTGAAAGATATTTGACAAAACCTCTGGTCTTCTTTGGCAACTTTAATTTAAGTCTACGTAAACAATTTTTGACCCCAGAACTTGGATGTACATTGACTAATGAAGAAAAATTATTGGGTTTATTTATTTATTTATTTTTAAACAAGATAAAAATTTTACTCTAGCCTAATCTAAGTGTATATGTGTGAAATTCTCTCCTGAAAACTTGAACTCTGTCTTTTGCCCCCCACACCTTACAAACATTTATAATTGTCGAGTGACCATTGTGCTAAGGATGTGTAGTGGTAATTATTGGGTTCTTTAAATAGTGATTGTTTATTGCTAACAGACGGGGGAGGCACCAAATGTGACCACCCTGACTTGAATTTTTTTTAAAAAAAATACCTTAAAAAAATTGAATTTTAAATTAATATGGGTTGTTAACCGCTTAAAAAAAAAAAAACTCGATCACTCTAAAAAAACATGAACACCTTAAATAACAATTTGAGACCATTAAAAATTAAATTCAACTTCTCCAAAATTTTGGTTCGTTGAATGTTGAACAAAAAAATTGCGAGAAATGCTATGTTCACAACATTTTCGCAACACTTTTGCAGTAAATCCTAAGTAGCAGGTTGTTACTTGTGGACAAAAAAATAATGTCAGTGATATGTTCAAATTAGAACTAGCTAGTAAAAACTTACCACTTAGGCTTTGTTGTGTAAGTGTTGTAATAAAATGTTTTGGACATAGCCCTTTCAAAAATTTCCCAAACAAATAAATTAGCCTAAAAGCCCAAATCAAACATTTAATTGTGTTTTTTTAAATTGTGTTTTCAAATGGCATATTTTAAAATTGCTATTTTTTTTTTCAAAAAAATGAACACTTTTTAAATAGCTAGTCTGTTAGTGCTTGCTTCAGTCTTTAGTTGAATTTGTTGGATTTATGTGATACATTTTTTAAAAAAGGTAATGCATTTTGTTTATATTGTTACTTATTTAGGCAATATGTTGGTAATTGAAAAGGAGATCAGTAGTTTAATGATTGCTTAATTCTGTATATTGAAAAAGATGTAGTTGATAATATTGATAGCAAAGCTATTACATCATACAACGATTTCAAAATATGAAAACTTGTGAAGAAAATTTTAAAACTTTATGCAATTGCGAGTGTTTTTTTTTTTTTTTTTTTTGGTGATGTTAATATATTCAAGTTTTATTTTTATTAAATTTTTTTAATGACCACCATGAAAAAATTTCCTGGAGCCGCCAACAATCAACTAGGTTCAAGAGATAACTCAATGATAATAAATAAATAATTATATATCATTTGTTGTGTTTTATATCACCTCCTCCATTATCTATCTATTTCAATAAAAAAATAAAAAAATTTGTAGTCTACTTCATCATTTATTGCAAAAGTTGTGGTGGTAGAATAATTGTTATTAGATTCATCTAAAAAGTGATTGTTTAACCAAACAGTCAACCACTAAGGTTCAAGTGATAAACCAATGATGATAAATAAATAATAATATATCCTTTGTTGTGTCTTATTAAAGTAGCTTTAAAATATATATATATATATATATATATATATATATATATATATATATATATATATATCCAATATATCATGTCAAACAAAAATACATGTTTTCTATAATTAAACGTATATCGAAATTTTTTCACATTATACTTGTACACAAATATTTCAAACTTCATTACTTTTATTGATAGTATTTGTTAAAGTGTGTCGTTACGTGTGTAATACTATTTACTAACAGATAAGGAAAAGATATAAATTACTTTACTTCTCTAATTTAAGTAAAAATTTATAAAATTTCTTCAATTCTATAATTTTTTGGGCGGTTTAAATCCATACATGATATGATTTTTATACATTAAAAAAAAAAAAAAATGAAGTGACCCTGTCAAGGAGTGTTTTTTTCCTCCTTGTGTGTATGCTAGAGAGAGGGCATGCTGAGAGTTTGAGGGTCTAAGAACTTGTAGCAATTGAAATAACATAAGGCGAAAAAGATCAACAAAAAATATCCTTTATATTTTTTCTTACAAAGGCCTGTAGCTTGTACAGTTCTTTGATATAAAATTGGTAGCAAGTAATTGATTGGAAAGTATAAATATATTTATGTTTTCTAGCACACTTACTATTTTCCAATGAGGCAATTTTGTATTTGCTTCAATTTGGTCACCTTCAATGATTCTAGCCATACCAAAATCTGAAAGTACAGGAAACTCTGTTTAAAGTATAAGAAAGAAAGGAAAATAAAGGTTTGAATAGGATGATTTTCCAATTAGGTTTTTCAAGTCTTCTTAATAATTTCTTATTATAACGTGATATAATAGCTATCAGTCTCACATTTTCTAACATTTTCAAATATTTCGCACTTCCAGAACATCTCCCAAAAAAAAAAAATCTCAATGGCTATCTTCTCTTTTTCTTAATTTTTTTCCAAACCCATCCCCATTTCACCCAAAAAAAAAAAAAAAAAAAATTGCAAACCTATAAGCAGCAAGTTGACAAGTTGAAATTTGTTTAAAATTTGTAGATGTCCAACATAATAAGATTTTTCTACAATTATATTCATCACTTCTGTCCTGCTATATAACATTAATTTGTTCCATATGATGTTGACGTTGTGAAAACTAGTTTGCTCTTTTTTATTTTTTCAAGTGACTTCAAGGAGATAATGACACACTCTCAATAAGGCACCTTCACAAATATAAGTGACCACAAAAGTAGAATTGGGCCAACTTTAAACAAAAAGGAGGAAATGGTTACAAATTTTTGTCACCCATTTCTTCACACTTCTCCTTGCTATACAAGAGGATCTACCATCAAAGTTATAAACTGTTGTTCTAACTTATTTGGTAATATTGTCTTGGATTCAAGTGTTCTTTTAAGTTACATATTAGCCATACCCAAGCATATCAATAATAAAACACCCTGAAATCCAAATTATATACCAGTATTATGTATTTAGAATTCCTCTTTTAAATCTCCATGGTTAAACTTAGTAACTTTCTCCCCAAAAGAAAAGCTCTTTGTAATTTTGGAAGTTATCTCCGCAGAACATATATACGCAGTTAACCTGTTGTATACTAATTTCAAAAACCACTTGATAGAAAAAGCTAAAGTAGATGGTAGTGATTTCATCACAAGTTCTGGACAATAATAGTTTGTGTAATAATATATTATCTTTTTTTTATATATTAATTTTACAGTATCTACATTGTGTTCACTTGTTCATACAAAAAAAAAAAAAAATTGTAATGTAGAGTAGAATTAGAGTAACTCAATCCTATGTTGAAATGGAATATTTGTACACTTGCCACAAATAGTTTGGGGTTTTAATGACCGTCAATTGTAGAAAGTGTTATTTCATTTATTGAATTAGGTGCTGAACTAGTTGATTTGTTTGTACTAGTGTAAGGACCCTTCAAAATAAATGCAGGTTGTTTTGGAGAAGGAAGATGTGTGTCATTACCCAACATGAAAGCAATAGTTGACATGGTTGAATGGTCTATTGCATGTTCTTGCACACACAAAAGTCCAATTTGAATGCATCTTGAAACTTCATTAGCAGGGTATGCCTCATCTAGTAATTGGTCGACCATTTTCATGGAATTGTCTTCTCTCCATAGGTCTCAAACCTGAGACAAGATATTAATCATATTAGGCTCAACAATATAGGCTTAATTTTGTAGTCATTGTTTGCACGTGTACTTACATGTCCAATCAAATTTGAGGAAGGATCATCATAATGCTAGGTACTATTCTTTTTGCCAATAATGATCTCTAGTAGCAATACCCCAAAGCTATATACATCAGACTTTATTGAAAATAGTCCTTGCATTGCATACTAAGGTGACATATAACCACTGTCATAGCACAATGAAAAGGAAGATATTGAACCTCAACATAAAATGATCGAAGATAGCCCTTTGGGCACTAACATACATGTAAAATTTGAAGTAACACAATATGAAAAAGAATTATAAAGATATCCTTAATATTTTTTTTTTTTCTTACAAAGGTTTGTAGTTCGGACTCTCCTTAGATGTAAAAATGGTAGTCAAGTAATCGGTTAAAAAAGTATATCTTTGTTTTCTAGCATACTTACAATGTTCCAATGATGCAATTTGTATTAGCTTCAATTTGGTCCCCTCCAACAATTCTAGCCATACCAAAATCTGAAATTTTTGGATTCAATGCATTGTCAAGTAGAACATTGCTGGCCTTTTAATCTCTATGGATAATTCTTAATCTTGAGTCTTGATGAAGATATAAGATCCCTTGACTAATTCTGCAAATAATCTCAAATCGCTTTCCCCAATCTAAACATGACCTTTTTGTTTCATCTAAATGAAGAAATGAGAACTTGGATTAGATTGCATTGCATTCATGCCTTTTTAGTTAGGTATAAAATCTTGCTACTTGGAACTGATATGTTTGTAAATGGAGGATCGTTTCCTAGTGATAATGTGTGACGTTAATGTGAAAAAGAAGACATACCAAAAATGGAAGAGTCCAAGCTTTTATTTGGCAAGTACTCATAGATCAACATCTTCTCTTCTTTGTGAATACAACATCCTAAAATTCTCACAAGGTTTCTATGTTGGAGTTTAGCAATTAGTGCAACTTTTGTTTTGAATTGTTCTATTCCTTGTCTAGAGCATTTTGATAGTCTTTTTACTGCTATTTCCATTCCATTTTATAGCAAACCCTACAATTAAAGTCCAAATATCGTTGTCATAGTGCATAATTGTTGAAAGAAACTCAACTTGGTGAATTATTTAGGGAAGCCCTATTGCACACAACAAATTCATACTCAATGAGTACCCGTAAACATTCATGATGGAATTTATGATGCAAAAGCACACTTGATTATGCAAATTCTGGGACATGTTCAATGAGACTACCTTATAAACTGGGCCAAAACCACCTTGTTAGCAATAGAGAAGTTATCTCTAGCTGCAATTATGGTTCTTAGATTAAATAATGGCAAATTTGAATTTCTTCTAGTTCCATCGAGGTCCCTTCTACTTGGAGAGTCTTCGAAGTATGGTAAAGTGGAGTCAGCACTATCTAAATATGTGCTATGTCTCGTCTTTGTCATAAAATAAGTAATTAATAATGCTAGTAACCATTTTTGTCCAATTAGGAATTCTCACACAAAAGCCTAATTTAATAAAACCGAGAAACACACTAAAATAAAAGAATGAAACAGAGGAAAATAAGAGGAAAAATTGAAGTTTAAAATTTTTTATTTATCATTGATAGGAAATTCCATTTGGTTAAAATGCACTTTTCTAAGAGGTAATTGCTAATGGGTGATGAAAGTTCCTAAGGCCTGCTGATGGGGCTAGAGAAAATCTTAAAATGTCAGGGAATTGGTTGGGCCATTCATTGAGCTTTTAGTTGAAAGGGTGAAAAAATTATCCATGTGGCATGATAATTGGCACCTTGAAGGTGTTTGATTCCCAACTTTGTCCAATAGGTGGTGTATGATACTGCAATTTGCAAAAGTATCAAGTATTCTGTAAGAATTGCAGTAGCCTTGGAAACCTATCAGATCAAAAGATACTACCCTACAAGCTTATTTTCATCAATTAAAATTAGCTAAGGCAACTCAATGTATTTGATTTCATCTAAATATGGAAAAGTCACATGGATTTCAACCTGGAGTGAAATAAGAAACAAGATGGATACAGCTGAATGGTGGAAAGTGGTATGGTCTAAAGCAACTGCTTCTAAGCATTCCTTAAATCTTTGTCTTTGGCTGGTAGTGAAGGACGAATTGCAATTCAAAGCAGAATTAAATAAGATACATGTATGTCTTAATGCATGGTAGGAACTGGTATGGTCTAAAGCAGCTTTTCCCAACAAGGGCGAAAATAGCCAAATACCACGTTTTGGCAAAATTTGTGGCGAACTAGCACTGTTTCGAAAATATTTAGCAATCTACCACTTTTTTAGTACTCAAGTTCCACAAAATTGAGTTCTAAATAGTACTCAAGTTTAATGAACTCGAGTTCCTAGTGAGTTGCCAGCATGGCACTGCTGACCTGGAATTCGTGTAATTAAAAAAAAATGCGGTACTCAATATTAATGAAATCGAGTACTTCTTTATAGTACTCGAGCTTCATATAGTTGAGTACCTTGTTTTTTTTTTCCCCCCTTTTTCTACTTTTCATACAGTCGAGTTCTTTTCTATTTCTCTGTCTCATGTAAAGGCACTCTTTCTTCTTCTTCTTCTTCTTCTTCTTCTTCTTCTTCTTCTTCTTCTTTTTTTTTTTTTTTTTTTTTTTTTTTTTAATCTCCCTTAGGAACTCACTCTTGAAAATCAAAGAAACTTGTCAACTCAAAGAAAATGGCAAGCATTTATGGCCAAAGAAAAGAAGCATGAATTTGGTTTGCATGTTAGGTGTTGTTCTTGGCCATTTTCTTTGACAATTCATGAAGAACATTTAATGCAAGCTCTTGCATTTCTTCATGCATGAAACTTCTTGAATATCATGCATCTTCCTGACATGGGCATGCAAGCCATTTAATGGTTTGTTGGCTAATGTCAAGCCACTAAGTTTGACTATTCAAGCCATTCCAACAGAAACAAAAAGTAGAAAAAGGAAAAAAAAAAAAAAAAAAAAAAAAAATACTCGACTGCACTAAGCTCAAGTAATATAAAGAGATACTCGATTTCAGTAATATCGAGTACCAAATTATTTTTTTAATTACACAAATTTTAGGTCAGTAGTGCCATATGGATTTTAATAAAGTCTGACAAGGAGTTGGAGATGAAACTATTAAAGCCATGACAAAGACACAACGTGCAACTTAATTAACACGTCTGACTCAAATAGCTTAAATCAGTCATTCTTCTTTTAAAAATAATTTAAATCAGTTATTCGACATATGAAAACTAGTTCACCTTAGTGAAAGATACTTAAACGAAAACTCCGGTCTTTTTAGTCTACTTTAAGTCTTAGGTAAACAACTTTGACCCTAGAACTTAGATGTAAAATGATAGAGTGACTGGTCAAGAAAATTTATTGTGTGGTTTTTTTAATAGTGATTGTTTATCACTAATAGTAGAACAGTCAACCACTTTTTTTTTGAAAAGGAAATGGCATTCATTCATTTATAAAAGGCAAGCATCTTGATACAATTGTTCAATGAATAGAGAAGGGGAATCCTCAATCCAGTACAAATCCTCAATACTAGTTCTAGCATGTTGCACTAACACATGAGCCACCTTATTAACACTTTAATATCTTCCAACCACTTAAGATTCAAGTAATAACCAATGATAATAAATAAATAATATAATATATCCTTTGTAGTGTTTTATTAAAGTACCTTTAAAAAAAATATATCCAATTTATCATATCAGACAAAAATACATAAAACTATAATTAAACGTATATCAAACATTTTTCATATTATACTTGTTCACAAATATTTCAACTTTTTTTTTTTTTTGAGAGGTCAAATATTTCAACTTATGTGCAAATATTTCAAACTTCATTACTTTTATTGATAGTATTGAATCTATTGATAGTATTTGTTAAGGTGTGTCGTTACGTACGTAACACTTTTTACCAACAGATAAGGAAAATATATAAATTACTTTACTTCTATCTAAAAGTTGAAGCGTAGCATTTATTGTTGCTATACTCCAGTTGAGCCATATCAGTGTCCACGTCATTATTTTTTTTTTTTCCAACTTTCCTATAATTTTTTAATATTTATTTTTTAAAATATTTACACTTCTCTAACCTCCCTCCCTTACCTTTTCATCTCCTCATTATCCTCTACATTAATATCATTCTTCCTTTTTCCCTTCATATTCCTTTATTTTTGTCTCTTCTTATTCACACTCTCTTACTATAAATTTGTCCCAATCTCTTCCATTCTACGCATAGTTTTCCCTCACAAAAAAAATGTTCTCTCTCTCTCTCTCTCTCAATTTTCTGGTGTATTTTTATTTTTTTCTTGCATCTCTACTTTAGGTTGATAATTTTTTATATTTTTCAAAACTCTACTTTGGGTTAATGCGATTTAGTTTTGTTTTTTAAACTGTTGTTGTTGTTGTTTTTTCTTAGTTCTCTTTGATTGTTAAATGTTATCCTATTGCATTCTAAAGAATTAAATATAGCATATAAAAATATAATATTATTCTATTACATAGCATGATTTTTTATAGTGCTCAATTTAGATATTAAACAATGAGACTTTACTAATTTTTGTTTATTTTTTAATCCTTTGTAGTGGAAAAAGTACTCTTAATAGTTATATTAAAAGTACTCTATAATGCCATTTATTTAGAGAAAAGCAGAGGTTAGCCAAACAAAAATAATCGGATGGGTGACAAATTTTAGCTTTTGCAATTTTATTTTAATAATAATTATTATTTTATAACAATACATGTATAGAAATTTAATTCTTAGATTTTGCTAAAAAAATTTTATTTGATAATATATTTTAGGTGGATGAAATTACAATTTCTGCAAAGAAAATAACTTTAATAGATTATCAACAACAAATTTTTATCCTAATTGGTCCAATTAATCATCATTAAGCTTTGTTAATTTTTTTAGTTTTGTTTTTTGGTGTTTTGGATTGTAGGCAGAAAAATAAGGTTTGAGAAATTTTGTTTAAAATTAAAAGAATAATTTCCAAATTTTATATTCTTTTTAATGATTCACAAAATGTTATAAATAACTTTTATTAAAAACTGAATATTTTCATTAACTTGCTTTTTGAATCTGAGAAAAATTGTATTATTTTCATTTTTGTACGACAAAATTTATGTTTATGATTTATGATTGTTCCTATTATAAATAAAAATATGATTATAAAGACATTACTCATTATTAAATTAATTTAAATTGTAAAAAAAAAAAAATTAAACCACCATATAAATAATTATCATGCGCAACACGCGAGTTCGCAGCTAGTGTTAATTAAGATGCGCGTTGTGTCTTTGTCTTGGCTTTCATCTCTTGAGTTGGATGTGTTAATTATGATGTGCGTTGTGTGTCTTTGTCTTGACTTTCATCTCTTGAGTTGAACTTGTTTCTTGACTTTCATCTCTTGAGTTGAACTTGTTAATTAAAGATGCGCGTTGTGTCTTTGTCTTGGCTTTCATCTCTTGAGTTGGACGTGTTAATTATGATGCGCGTTGGGTGTCTTTGTCTTGACTTTCATCTCTTGAGTTGAACTTGTTAATTAAAGTTGCGTGTTGTGTGTCTTTGTCATGGCATCATCTCCAATTCCCCTATGAGACTTTTTAATAACAAGTTGTGTTGGTGCCCCATAAAGTGGCCCAACTCACCCACGTGGCATTAGTTAAATTATAAAATTATAAAATTATCTTAAATTTTATAATTTTTTGGGCGGTTAAAATCCATACATGATATGATTTTTATACATTAAAAAAAAAATGAAATGACCTGATCAAGGTTTTTTTTTTTTTTTTTTTCATAAGATAGAGAGAGAGAGAGCAGAGAGAGCATGCTAACAGTTAGATATTCCCACAACAGAGTTTAAGGGGCAGTTTGGTAATGTTGTTTGTATTTTTTGGAAATATGTGTGGGTGAAAAAGTGTGTGGAAATACGAGTAATGTTATTTAAAAACTAAAAAGTGTTGTTTAAACTACCATACCAAATGGCCCCTAAGTGTTTAAGAACTTGTAGCTCACTACTTAAAATTTTAAATTGATCACACCCATCCTTCATTAGCAAGTATAAAGCATCACAAGTACATTTTGACGCCAATCTACTAACAGCTTGGTTATATGAAAGATTGTCTGTGTTTGTGTTCGGGCAAAGCAAGCAAAGATAGTGTAATTTGGAAGATGACTCGACTGAATCGAGAGGACCAAGGTCCACAGGCGCATAATTGGACACAACACCAATTAATAAAAGCAAAAGATTCTCCTTGATAATATAATTCACCAGAAAACATGATCAAAATATATGTAATAGCAAAAGTTTCAATACCAATTATGCACACACAAATATTCATAAACTTCCCATTTCACCAGAACATTGATTGCTAAAGTATAAACTAAACCCCTGGCCCTGGCTCAACCATATGCTCAGCTGTAACTTTTCACAATATGGTCCAAGTACAAAACTACCTAGGATAAATCAAGCATCTATACAATCCAAAAAAGAAAGAAAAAAAAATTGTATGTGATTTTACATTTTCGTTCACAAGGCAAGGTAGTGTTGTTAAACAAGCAATAAGGCTATCTGCAAATTGTTTCCGCGTATAAGTGATATCTCATATTCCAATATGTAATGGGTTTAGTCTCCAAAAAACCTATTTACTTTTTATTCCTTTGCAAATTGGTGAATATTGTATTGATTCTGATGATCATCAAGTTCCTCTTCCCAATATTCATTAACAATCTTACCACTGCCAGTCACCAAGTCAAAAGCTCCGTATAAAGCCATAAAAATTATCTATTGGCTCTCAAGACACATATGATGGGGCTTCAAATCACTACTGTGCTAGAATGAGCTTTCCTTTGAGCTTCTTCCAAGTCTTTCAGAAACCTGCTTTTTTTTGGCCAAAACGATCATTGGATCAGAGGAAATCATGTAAAGCAAGGATAGTTTCCACTTAACTACATTCCATCAAATAACTAAACTAGCCTCAAATTATCACTATATAACTAAACGTATCCTATAAATATGACAAGAGTATAAAATAAATACAATTTATGGATATTTGTATTAGTTGAGATTTAAGTTCAGTAAAGTGTGACTGAAGTTATAGAATTTTGATTTGTAGATTTTAAATAGCCACAAATCATTGCATGCTTGCAACCTACATGGGATGAATAATGCCAAACCAACATCCACAAGCCCAACACAGTTTCACCAAGTGTCAAATTAACATGATGCAATCCAACCCACAACTACATTCTCAAATTTCCAGCTGATGCAAGAAAGATGAAGGCCATAAAAGTTAGCATTTAGAGCTAGTGAGTGCCAAGCATGAACCACAGCTAGCACAGCAATAGTGTGCTTCTAAAATCACAATGATGATTCAAAAGCATACATACCCCTTAGAATTCAGAACCACAGAACCACCAAGTATAAAACGAATTCCAGAATTGCTGGCATTTTGTAAAGCAACAGAATATGACTCTTCATATGTCGTCCCTCCAACAATGAATATGACTACTTGTGGCCTGCTCAAAGATGAAGTGTTTGTCATTCAAGCTATATTACCCAAAGCCTTTTAAAAATCTTTATTTAAAGGCTGTAACTTTCACTTCAAAGGCTATGGATATCTCAAATATAAATTAATATTCAATCCTACAATAGTCTGTCCATGCTTGAAAAGCCTTTACTGTAGGATGTGACAGCAAAATGAAGGGGAAAGATAGGAGACTTGAGTAAAATGGTAGAGAAACTTGAGAGGATAGGTGATCAGGGGCATATATATCTGATTTTGACGTTGACATCTACTTCTAGCTTACCATTACTTTTGTTTCTGGAATTTTATAGACATTTTTAATATCATATCTTAGTCCTTTTACCCCCTCTTTTTAGTATTTTCTTACAAGGGGAGGAGATCCCCTTTAAGCCGGACCTCATTAGTTTTAGTTTATCTTTTGTACATGTTAATTTTATTTCTTTTGGTTCTTCTTTTTGTAAAGATCCCATGTACTAGGATTGTGCCCCTTTTTGCACTTTCTCAATGAAAAGAAAACTGTTACTTAAATAATGTTTTTTTAAGTGCTTTCCTTGCGTACCTTCCATGCACTAGGACTTCCTTTTATTTTGTTTTGTTTTGTTTTTTTTCCTCTTAATACAATTTATTACTTATCAAAATTGTATATCTGATTTGGATGAATGGTAGAATGGGAATCAAGAAGCTACGCAGAAACAGTAAAGTTTCCATTAAATGAACAATAATCTAAGTTCTGGGGGTAGGCTAGATGGCTTAAAATCTGTCTTCAACAAATTGAGGGGACACAGCCACCTCAGTTAACTCATATCAATCCCTATGACTATATATAGCATAGTGTCAGGGTGAAGCATCAATGCCCAAAATATGCACAGGGCCAAACTCCCAAAGATAAGAAATCCCTAATTCATACCTTTGGTGTGTGACCTGCCATAAACTATGTTGATATAATGTGGTTTGCTTTCAGACAAGACCCGAGGAGTTTGGCAGAACCTCAATGCCAAGGAAAAAATTGAGGCAGTAACAATAAGATCATCCACATAAATGAGAAAATATATAGTAACGGTGGCACTATGATAAATAAACAGAGAAGAATCAGACCTCGATCCTCTGAAGCCCAAAGCAAGTAAGTGAGAAGAGAGCTGTGAGAACCAAGCTCGAGGGGACTGCTTCAACCCATAAAGAGCTTTCTTCAACTTGCAAACATGATTAGAAAATTGGGGGTGAACAAACCCAGGAGGCTGAGACATATAAACATCTTCAAATAGATGGCTGTGTAAGAAGGCATTCTGAACATCTTGAAACAGCAATAGAGAGAACTGTCCTAACAGTGGTGGGTTTGATTACAGGACTGAAGGTTTCTCTGAAGCCAATTCCAAGCAACTGATGAAATCCTTTGGCCACCAAGCGAGTTTTATAGCATTCAACGGAACCATCGGCATTACGCTTAACCAGAAATACCCATTTGCATCCAATGACATTGCGAGCAGTGTGAGGAGCAACAAGATCCCATGGCTGATTTTTGAGCAAGGCATCAAACTCGAAATTCATGGCTGCACGCCAATTGGAGTCTTTCACAGTAGTGGTGAAACAAGTGGGTTCAACGATGGAGGCATTACCATCAGCGAGGAGTGCACTCGGAACAGGATATCGCACAGTACTGTCGGTGAAGGTTTTGGGTTGGGTGATTAAGTTTTTGGTGATCATGGGATGGGTGGGTCGAGGGTCGGTGGATGTGGAAGAAACAGTGCCATCGTCAAGGGTATTATTAGGGAGAGTTGAGGGAGGCGGAGAGATATGTGAGGGAAGGGATTCAGAATGGGGTAAAGGAGATGAGGGATGGGCCAACAATTGTGGGCTAGCAAGTGTTTCTGAATGGGCCTGTGGAGATTCATTGTGGGCCGAAGAGGTGAGTGTGTCCAACAGAGAGATGGGCTACTGCATGAAGCCTAGAAGAGGACTGTACCTGAAAAGAATTTAAATCTGAAGTAGACAGTGACTGGAAATTTGTGGAACAAGGCCTAGCAAAAGGAAAGACATCTTCATTGAAGAGCACATCTCTGGAAAAATAGACACGACCTGAAGGAAGATGCAAACATTTATATCCCTTATGAAGTAAACTGTAACCAAGGAAGACACACTAAGTTGAGCGTGGTTGAAGTTTGTGAGAATTATAAGGACGTAAATTAGGCCAACATGCACAATCAAAAACACGCAAGAAATTATAATCAGGTGCTTGAGCAAACAATTTTTCATAAGGAGATAGATTTTGTATTGTGGAAGTAGGGAGTCTATTTATCAGATAACAAGTTGTTTGAAATGCATCTTCCCAATATTGAAGAGGAATGTGAGCATGATTTAATAAAGCTAAACCAATTTCCACAAGACGCCGGAGTTTGCACTCAACAACACCATTTTGTTGGGGCGTGTGAGGACAAGATACATGATGAGTAATGCCACAATTTTGGAAAAATTTGTTAAGTGAGCGATATTCACCACCCCAATCAGATTGAACAACTTTTACTTTGCGATTAAAATAACGCTCAACATATTTTTGCCATTTAATAAAAATAGGTAGCACATCACTTTTATTTGTCATGGGATAAAGCCAAGTATAGCGACTATACGCATCAACAAAAGAGACATAATATTTGAAGCCAGATTTTGAGCAAATAGGAGATGGACCCCATACATCGGTGTGAATTAAATCCAAAGGAAAATTTATTTGAGTACAAGATAATGAAAAAGAAAGTTGTTTACTCTTAGAACTGAAACAAGCAGAACAAGGGTGAACAATTTTGCTGGAAATAACAGGCAAACTAAATTTTGAAAGAACATGATTAACAATACAAAAAGCAGGATGTCCAAATCGTGAGTGCCATTGTGCTGGAGGAGTACGTTCACCAACAAAGACAAATGACGATGAAGGCAATTTATTGGAAGTAGAAGGAAAAAGGTACAACCCATTTCTACTCAGCCCGTGCAGCAGAACTCTCCATGTTGTTCCATCCTGCACAAAGAAATAAGAGGGGTGAAACTCAATAGAGGTATTAGTATTAGATGTGAATTTGTGAACAAAAATCAAATTTTTGGTAATATGAGGCACATAGAGCACATCATGTAAAAAAAAAGAAGAGGAAGGAATTGACAATTTAGTAAAGCCAATGTGTTTAACATTCAAACCAATACTGTTACCAATGCGAATCTGATCAGGACCATGATACTCCTCTACCTTCACATTCAAATTTGTAAAATCAGAAGTGAGATGATGAGTTGCACCAGAATCAGGGTACCAATTGAGATCGGGTGAAGCTTATGGAGTGGCGAGCAAAGCATGCATGTTGCTGGTAGTGTCAGTGGAGAAGGAATTATCAAACCTATGATAGCACTTTAAGGCCGTATGTCCTGTCTTGTGGCAAACTTGGCGGATGGGATGGTTTTGGGAGGAAGAGGAAGAATGACCATGCCCTCGGCCTCGAAAATTCCGTTGATTCTTGGATGAAGAGTCACAACCACCACGTGAAGGCCCTCTGATGCAGCGTAGGCGTGTAGAAGTAGAATCTATAACACACAAATACTACAACTCTTCCACTATACCTAAGTTCTACAAGAACACTAGGCTAATAGGCAAAATAATAGAGAAAACCTCTCTAGCAAACTTTTATTCAAAACACACACATAACATAAATAACCTTTCTATAAAGAGTATTTATAGGAATAGAATTTCTCCTACTCCTTTAAGGAAAAGAAATAATAAACCTACTTCTACTTGAGAAAGGAAAAACAATATAACTAGGAAAAGAAAAACAATTAAAATCCCAATTCAACTAGGAAAAAGATTTTAATTCAAAGTACTAGAGTAAATAAATCCTAATTTAAATAGGAAAAAGAAAATAATAAAAACTCTTTGTTCTTCATAACGTGATTTGCATCATCCTCCCTGGGTTGGAAGAAACTCGTCCTCGAGTTTGGAGTTTGGATTGGAATTTTCTACTCGATATGGAACGAGATGCTTAACATTGAAGACGTCAGATGTACGCATATGACTTGGAAGTTTCAACCAATAGGCATTAGGATTAATTTTCTCAAGAATCTCCAAAGGACTAATCTTTCTAGCAGCTAGTTTGTTGTACTCTCCCACAGTAAAGCGATCTTTGGTCAAAATTGCCCAAACAAAATCACCAATCTCAAATTCTACTACTCGACGTTTCTTGTCAACGGATTGTTTGTACTTAGCAGAAGTCTCCTGCAAACACTTAGCAATAGCCGTATGAATTTCTTGAATTTGTGCGATTAGATCCTTAGCTTTCACATTGACACGCTTCAAGTCAGGGATAGGAGCCAAATCAAGTGGTGCACGTGGGTTGTAGCCATAAGTAATGACAAAGGGACTGAAGCTAGTGCTACGATTAACAGAACGGTTGTAAGCAAATTTTGCCTGGTACAAGCACTGATCCCATGATTTAAGATGATCACTCACCAAGCTCCGAAGTAAATTGCCCAAGGAACGATTTACCACTTCTGTTTGACCATCAGTTTGAGAATGATAGGCACTACTAAAATTAAGTGTGGTGTTGGCCAAACGCCATAAGCAACGCCAAAAGTGACTAAGAAAATGCACATCACGGTCTGAAACAATTGATTATGGTAAGCCATGGAGGCGATAGACCTCTCCAAAGTAAAGTTGAGCGACATTAACTGCATCTGAGGTCTTCTTACAAGCAATAAAGTGGGCCATTTTGGAAAACCGGTCCACAACAACAAAAATTAAATTGTTACCTCGTTGTGTACGCGGTAATCCCAAGACAAAATCCATACTAACATGAATCCATGGCTGGTCTGGTATGGGAAAAGGCATATATAGGCCAGCGTTGGTTGTGGTGCCCTTAGAAACTTGACAAATACGACACCTCTCAACAAACTTGGTAATCTCCTTTCGCATGGTTGGCCAAAAATAAGAGTCTGTCACAAGCTTCATGGTTTTATCACGTCCCATATGGCCTTCATTATGTAGCTCTTGAATAACCCTTAAGCGTAGGCTACTATCAGGAATGCATAGTTGATTACCTTTAAAAAGGAAACCATCGTGTATAAGGAAGTCAAACCGCTTTCTTGTTGCCACATCATCCATTATAGGGCCAAAGTATGGGTCACTAGAAAGCAACTCACGAAATAAATCAAACCCCAGAACTTTGGTTTGCATTGTGATGAGCAAAGAGGCCCGTCAACTAAGAGCATCTGCCACCCTATTCAATGCTTCGGATTCATGCTTGGTGACAAAAGAAAATTGTTGAATATAAGTAGCCCAAAATGCATGTCGAGATGAGAGCTTGTCTTGGCTATTGATATGTTTCAAAGCATCATGATTAGAATAGAGGACAAACTCACGATAGGCCAAATAAGAACTCCAATGCTTCAAAGTGCAAATTATTGCATAAAATTCCAAATCATAAGTGCTGTAATTCAATTTTGACCCACTCAACTTCTCACTAAAGTAGGCCACTGGTTTGCCATTTTGACTAAGAACAGCTCCAATTCCAATCTTGGATGCATCACAATGTAACTCGAATGGTTGAGAGAAATCAGGAAAAACTAGAATAGGTGTTGTAGTAAGCTTTTCCTTGATCTGATGAAACGCCTTTGTGGCTTCAGTTGTCCACAAAAACTTACTAGCCTTCATGCAATCTGTAATCGGTGCCATGATGGTGCTAAAGTTAGGGATAAACCGCCGATAGAATGACACCAACCCATGGAAACTGCAGACCTCGTGGACTGTGGTTGGTATTGGCCATTGTTTAACAGCAGTAACCTTTGATTCATCAACTGATAGTCCATCCTTGGACACCACATAACCAAGAAATAAAACACTATCTGTCATAAAAGAACATTTGGTTATGGCAGCATAAAATTTCTCCGTACTTAGAACTATGAGTACCTCTCGAAGATGTTGGAGATGTAAATCAATATTGGCACTATATATCAGGATATCATCAAAATAAACTACAACAAACTTGCCGATGAAGAGGCGAAAAATCTGGTTCATAACACGCATGAAGGTGCTAGGAGCATTAGAAAGTCCGAATGGCATTACTAGCCACTCATACAACCCCTCACGTGTCTTGAATGCTGTCTTCCATTCATCACCAGGACGTACTCGAATTTGATGGTACCCACTTTTTAGATCCAACTTAGAAAACATTGTAGCACCACTCAACTGATCAAGCAAATCATCCAATCGAGGAATAGGGAATCTATACCGGACTGTAATTTTGTTGATGGCACGACTGTCGACGCACATTCGCCATGATCCATCCTTTTTGGGTGTTAGTAAGGCTGGCACGGCACAAGGACTAAGACTTTCTCTAATGTGCCCTTTTAACAACAAACCCTCTACTTGTCTTCTAAGTTCTTCATGCTCTTTTGGGCTCATGTAGTAGTGTAGGCGATTAGGTAGATTAGAACCTGGTACAAGATCAATTTGATGTTGTATATCTTGGAGTGGCGGTAACCCCTCAGGTAGATCATTAGGAAATACATTTGCAAATTCATCTAATAAAGATTTTACAGCCTCTGGTACTACACTACCCTTTGAGCTCTCCTTTCCCAACAATACAAACACCAACCCTGAATCAAACATCTCTTCAACAAATGCCCCTTTAGCTAAGAGATTCTTACCCCCTCTTGAAGTTGGCTTAGGTTCAACCTCCTTACAAGGCAACAACACAATTTTTGTGCTACCAAACATGAAACTGTATGTATTCTTCCTACCATCATGTTGAACCTCTCGATCATATTGCCATAGTCTATCAAGGAGAAGATGACATGCATCCATAACTACCACATCACACCATGCATTATCCTTATATTTCAACCCAATAGAAAAAGAAACCAAGCAATGTTAAATACAGTTACCTCATTGCCCTTTTTGAGCCAAGATAGTTTGTAAGGGTTAGGGTGCTTCTCTGTTGCTAATCCCAATTTTTGAACAGCCTCCTCTGATACTACATTCTCACAGCTTCCAGAATCAATAACAAGTCTACATACCTTGCCCCCCATAGTACATATAGTTTGAAAGATATTGCTTCGGAGCCAATCCTCACCTTCAGATTTACAAGGTGTGAAACATGCCCTTCTTGTAACTAACAAAGGGCCATCATCCCCTTGCACATACTCCTCTTCCTCTTCAGCATCATAAACAGCTTCTTACTTAAAGGTATTTAAATGATCATTAGAACATTCTTCACTCTCAATAAATAAACCCTTACCATACCGGCCACCCTTCTTGCAATCAGCCATTCTATGCCCTGCCTCACCACACTTGAAACATCAAGGGCCAGAACTACTAGTTGCAGTGCGGTTGGGTTGTGGATTAGCTTGATTAACTTGGCCTTTTCCTTGTGTAGATTGTGTAGTTGCACCATAAGGAGGAGCTACTGGTGGTAGTCGGTTGCCACTACTATTTGAAACCATGTTAGTCCTCTTATTCATTGTCTTCTCTAAATGCAAAGCTCTCTGATGGGATTCAGATACAGAAATTGGGTCAAATAAATTCAAAGTATCTTGAAATTGTTGCCTCATACCCCCAATATAATGTGAAACTAATTGATCTTCCGAATCTGCAAGGTCAACTCTAGCTAAAAGTTGATAAAACTCTCAAGTATACTCATCTATAGATTATGTACCTTGCCTAAGATTGTGTAGTTGTTGATATAATGTACGCATATAATTATGGGGTAAGAATGCAGCACGCATATGTTTCAAAAATTTTTCCCAAGTATTGATTTTAGATTTACCTTGGCGAATACGGCTTTGCTTTAATTGTTGCCACCATGCAGCAGCACGTCCTTTGAATTTGGTCGCCACCAAAGAAACTCTTTTGTCTTGCGACACCTCCTTAAACTCCAAAATTTCTTCAATCGCAGCAATCCAATCTAGGAATTCTTCAGGTTGTAAACAACCTTTGAACTCTGGAATATCTAATTTGAACCCAGATTCCCATCTATTTGAATTGTATGAAACCAAGGGTTTCTCCCTCCTCCTTCTATGTCCAGCAAACGGATTTTCTATCTCATCCTCAACATTATAGTCTACCTCATCTTCCTCCACAAAACGTAGAGTTGGACTATAGTTTCAAGGCTGGTTAACAACGTCTAAGGCAGCAAGCTGCTTTGTTAGCGCTTCAAACTGCTCTTCCATCCGCTGAAAGCGTGCCTCTAGTTGTGTATTGCGTGCAATCTCATCGCGTTCATACTCACCATCTACAGCAACATGCCTTCCCCCACGTGATCCTCGTGCCATGGTAGGAACCTAACCTGGCTCTGATACCAACTGATGCAGCGTAGGCGTGTAGAAGCAAAATCTATAACACACAAATACTACAACTCTTCCACTATACCTAAGTTCTACAAGAACACTAGGCTAATAGGCAAAATAATAGAGAAAACCTCTCTAGCAAACTTTTATTCAAAACACACACATAACATAAATAACCTCTCTATAAAGAGTATTTATAGGAATAGAATTTCTCCTACTCATTTTAGGAAAAGAAATAATAAACCTACTTCTACTTGAGAAAGGAAAAACAATATAACTAGGAAAAGAAAAACAATTAAAATCCCAATTCAACTAGGAAAAGGATTTTAATTCAAAGTACTAGAGTAAATAAATCCTAATTCAAATAGGAAAAAGAAAATAATAAAAACTCTTTGTTCTTCATAACGTGATTTGCATCACCCTCGCTTTGCAAAATTTGCCCCTTGCAAGTGAGAGGTCCATGGTTGGTTGTTGATGCTCAAGCCGGAGTTCATGAGCTAATAAATGCCCATACAAGTCTTCAATTAAGAGAGGATCAACTCTTGTAGTCATTGAGGTGACAAATGAATCATAGTCTGATCCAAGACCAACGAGAAGAAAAGAAACAATTTCAAACTCGTTCAAGGGTTGATCAATGGCAGCAAGGGTGTCAACCAGTGTAGTAAACTGGTGAAAATAATCAGCAATAGATGAATTGCCTTTCTTCAAAGTGGCGAGCTGATAGTGGATTTGCATTGTCCTAGCCCTAGATTGGGAGGTGAACATGTGTTCTAATGCTTGCTAGACATCTCGAAATTTAACCACATGGGCCAGAATTTTCTCTGAAAGAGAAGAAATAATGGCACCGAGTATCATTTGATCTTGCAAATGCCAGTGCTGAAACTCTGGATTTTGGATAGCTTGAGTGGTATCATCAACTGCAATGGTGATAATTCGAGGCGAAGCAGGTGTGCTTCTGTCGAGATAGCCATAAAGATGTTGCCCCTTAAGGTAAGGAACAATCTGAGCTTTCCAAAGTAGGTAGTTGTCACAGGTAAGTTTGATGGTGATGAGATGGTGAATAGTAGTAAGTGAAGTGGGAGAAGGAGAAGTAGCAATGTTAACAGAAGAAGTTGGAAGCCATTGAAAAAAAAAGGACGTATGTCACAATAGCTCTGATACCATGTAGAAACAGGATAATTGAATTTGTTTTCAAGCCTTACCTTTAACAGTTCAAGGCATTTCATTTATAGAAGAGTTTGTTACAGATTCAAATTCAAATACAATTTTGACTTATCACATGTATACAAATTCAGATATACTTCTATCTTATCACTTAGATACAAATTCAAAACACAATTCTATCTTATCCTAATCCTATCTCATCACAATCCGAGATTTGTATTTTGAATACTACAGTTGTGATACATCAGTAACTAAAATCAGTAACTCTACCTGCTTAAGAATTAGCTGCTATCCTTGACAACTACAGCTGTATCCTTACAGGTGTAAACATTCTCAAACCCCTACAGCATATGGGAAAATGATGTATAAGCATCTAACCACATCCGCAAGTAGAAAGTGAAGTGTTTCGAACTAACCTTCAGTCCACGAGCCATGTTACAAGCAATTTTCAAAAGATCTCGATTTCCAAAAAGATCCCCAGTTCGCTTATCAACCCCTGCTTGCTTCAAGACGAACTGAACAAGCTGTCATACCATGATGGCCAATTTTTCAAAACCAGTGAATCATCTAGCAACTAGCAAGGAACACAAAAATTTCAACATATTTGCAGCTTTACTAAAGCATTAAAGCATGCAAAACAGAAATGCTTGTTTGCTTATTTTACCCCTGGTTTGTACTTGGCAAACCGAGAAGCTAGTTTGTTGAAAAGTTGCATCAATTGAGCAGGGCTTTCCTTCTCGTAGCGCAAAGCATAAAGCATCACTAAGCGTAAATGGTCAATATCACATACACTTTCATTGTTTAAAAGATTTGTCACTGCCTGCATTGAAGTTTGAAAAGGGTAGAAGGTCATTGCTCAACATTTGAGCCGTATACTAGATATTTCCGGCTCTAATTTCAAGCTATCAAATTCAGGAATCTCAAATCATATATCAGTAGGTAAGTCTATTGACACCAAAAAAGCACCAACTATCACATCTCTTCCTCCCCAGTGTTTACTGGTGTGCCCATGTTAGTGTAAATGCCCCCCGCCGGGGGGGGGGGGGTGTTGGTTGAAAATGTCTCTAAACGGTGTTATGTATCACAACTCAGTATCAGTAGATGAACACTTTGTTTCAGACAATAACTTGTAGGGAATAAACTTCTTCTTTCTTTCTTTTTTGAGAATGCAAAGGGAATAAACATGATATGCTAATATAAACAATAATTCAGGAGACCAAATAGCATTATAATCTTGTAACATAGAAAGGAAATTTAGGTAATCAAACATAAGCAATATTTCTTGCATAGGCCTTTCGTTTTAATGAGAAGGCATAAATTTTGTGTTAATCCTATTGAATGATGTCACTAACTGCTAATCACCTATAAAACTTCAAATAACTCACATAACACCTCTAGAAAACCAATTTATCCGCCCCCCCACCCCCCACCCTACTCCCAAAAAAAAAAAAAAAAAACAGTAAGGACTCACCCCCACCCTCCCCAAAATAAAAAAGATATCCATAGCCAATCCCAAAGGACTAAGGCTTTATTGTTTATAATAATGAGGCTAAACCTAGGTTTTGTTGGTTTCATCAAGGAAAGAAGTTTAAACCCTAAATTCAAACATTGGGCAGATCAAAAACTTGTGGAGAGCTTAAAACTAGGATGTGACTTTTCTCCCAATTGACATGGAAACACAGAAACAATAACACCCAAAAACACTTGAAATTGAAACTCCCCAGAATGCCCAGCACATGCTGGTTAAAATCTTTTACTTAATTTTCGCAAAATGAACCAAAGATGTAGCTTACCAAACCTTAATTCCTTGAGTTATCCATTGGTCTAAACTCGAAGGGAAACTAGAGGAAATTTCCCCTAACAGTCCCTGAGTTGGATGGGGGCGTCCTATTCCCCCTAACATGCTCCCTACAATGCAACTTCTTACGTAAATGATCAATCTCTAGCCTGAGATTCCTCTTTTCTTCATCATGAGAGATATGACTTCTAGGCCTCAAATGACTTCTGCTAGTATGATCCGTGTAGTCCGTTTCAACCCGTACATTAGGAGTTCGGTTAGCCTCTCGATCCCTTCTTCTCTATAAGCTGACACAATGGTCTACACATTGCGACCCCACGGACTCCTCTCTATTCTGCCTAGAGCCTGCCATCTCTTCTCCTTGCTATCATAAAGAAAGCCTAACTAACAAAGATTGTAGGTGCCTTTTCCCACAAATGGCACCAATTTTAAGGACTAGGATTGTGGTCCAAGCCCACTTAAAGCAGTGTGACCCAACACAACAAGCCCAAAACAATAGATTTTTAAGAGAATGGGTTTTATGAGCCAACTACAATGTAGAGTAAATACAGACTTGTGGATAATTGGGCTAGCGCTATTAATATGAGTGCAAGAGATGCAAATTAAGCATAAAATCTTCCTCGAGCAAGTCCGAGGAGGAGTTGTTCATTAAAAATCACTGTTGATACTTTTAGAATGAGATTCAGTTTTCTCTACCTTTCTCTATTTCTTGTGTCAAATGTGCATCCCCTATTTCTGTGGGATTCCTTTCCTTTTATAGTCTCTCCCATTGCATCTCAGCACTCCATCTGTATATTTCAGGGGAACCATTTGGATGCTTGTCCTATCAAAACCCTTCTAGAGGTGGTAGAGAGGGCTGTGAGCTGTGAAACTGTTCAGGTGTCTTTTCCTCATAAATGCAGCCAGTTCAATTGTTGTAGTGCATTAAATGTGGAGGTGGCAGTCACCTTCCTAGCCTCCTTCTATTACTTGCACGACTCTGTTGTCTTCCCTGAAACTTTACTTTCTAGTGTAGGCAGTTACTTAAAGTATTCCCAAGGTGTCTTTGCTCCTCGGGATCCTCGGTCGACGGACCAGTCTACCTTTTCTCCTCGGACCTCTCATTCACAGCTTTCGTTTGTTTCTGAATGATCTAGACGTCTTCCCTTCTTGAACCTGGTCCACGTGTCAGATTTTGGTTGACATATATGTGGATCTTTATTCATCCTCAAACAGGGCCCACCGCCAAGTAGTGTGCTCGGATCAATCACTTCCACAATTACTAGTTAGTAATTAACATGAACCACGTATAAAAAAAAAATAAAAAAAAATAGAAAGTCTATAGACAAAAAATTTGACAAAACTTTTCACACCTATTGATGTGGTGGACCAAGGTGAGAACTAGTAAAAATTTGCCAACTCAACTATTGTGAAAATGATGTGAACTTTTTATTTTTTGAGAAGTTTTTTCACAACAAATCCTGGGTGTTAAATTGTTATTGATTCTAATTTGAACCTACTATTAGAATTATTTTTTTGCCATCAATAACGGCCTGTAACAACTTGTTATTTAGGATTTTTTGTAAAAATGCTGTGAAAATGTTGTGGATGTAGCATTTCTATTTCTTTTTTTCTTGTCTTTCATTTGATAAAGAAAATTTATTTTATTAGTTAGCTAATATTTGAGCTTAATTAATTAAAAAAAAAAAAAAAAAAAACCCATTGGTTAAAATTTGGGGGCTTTTTTTCTACCTGGGCCTTAGGTGACCATATCAACTGCATCTACTGCAGAGCGAGCATTGAGCTTGAGATGAGCAAGCTTTGAAAAATCTTTAGGGTTATTCAAGTCACGGACTACACTAACTAACAGCTACCTTGTTGAACCAAATCAACCAATAAATAATAGTTTCTGACGTGTGAATGACAATGATTAATAAGAAATTTTTCAAAATTGATTGACAATTTAAATAAAGTGATTAGTAAGAGATTATGAAAAATACAACATTTTACTCCAAATCAATTTGAAGAAATCTCCTCCAAGCCATTAAAGAATTATAATTCACGTGTATTATTTAAACAAGTCATATGATTCATTAAAATGTTCATATGACTAAAAGTACATATCGATACTCGATAGTCCTTTCAACTATCATGTAGTGGGTTGTAGAAAAACGTTTAAAAGTGTACAAACCTCAGACTACCTTAAATCCGCCTTTTTTCTTTTCTCAAATCTCACTCATTCTCAAGTCTCTCCAACAAAGGAGATAGGGTTTGTCAATTATCTTGTGGTTATGAGAGAGAGAGAGAGAGAGAGAGAGAGAGAGAGAGGGTTTTACTGGACACCAACTCGCCACATACTATGCCATTGTCAATTTGTCATTGCCATCACCAACTTTTTTTTTTTCACATTGCCTAAAGTTTCAGTATTTGAAATTTACAACCTAACATTATATGCCGTTTTGATTAGCAACCCTTCAGTTAATTTTTTGCTGATATGTCCATTAAGTGACATGTAAACTTATGGTGTGAATTGCTTGATCAAATCATATCGCAACACATGGTATTCACTATTCCACATCATATAAATAGAAAAAAAAAAACTAATATGTACACGGTGGTGAGGAGTGGTGACAAGCAGGGGTACCCAGCACAACTCGAAATCTACGAACTCAGGAACATGGGTTGTGAAATCTGAGGTCCAAATCCAACAAATATGTTTGACGTTAAGGGTTCTTTACTTTTAAGTTGGCTAAAGGTGACTCATAATTGAAGGATTGTATTTTTAAGGTCTAGATCAATCCTTCTGAGAAACAAGAATTGGTTTCTTTCCTTTATTTTAGGTACAAATCTAAGAAAAAAAATTTATTATTTTAGTTTTTTATTTATTTTATTTAGTTTTTGCAATTTTGAATTTTAAAGAATTTATTTTAATAATTAAAGTTTATTTTTATTTTGGCTATTCATATGACATGGAATAGTGAAATTCATGTGTCATGATTTGATTGAATCACACATCATGACCTTACATGTCACTTAACGAACACATCAGTATAAACTTAACAGAGGGGTTGCTATTCAAAATAGGATATAATGTTAGGGGTAAAATCAAAATTCTTAAACTTCAAGGTATAAAATCTAAACATCCCTAAAGATATATTTTGCACTTTAAACTGTAAAATCCAAACATCTAGCTACATACTGTGAAATAGTGCTGTACATGATTACGTGTATGGTATGGTAGCAACTCTTAAAAGCTCATTTTTGGTATCTAAGCCCATTCTCGGTGAAGGGCTTGGAAAGCAGACTACATTTGTATTTGGCTTCTTCACAGAAAAAAAAAAAAAAAAAAAAAAAAAAAAAAAAAAAAAAAAAAAAAAAAAAAAAAAAAAGGTATTTGGGTTACTTGCATTCTTTTTGATTACCTGACATTGTGTAATTCACATTGATAAATAAAAATAAATAAATTGGCATCACTGAATCACTTCTTGTTTGAAGACAGTAAAATCATCATAGCAAGGTCTTAAGAAAGGTTGTCAATACACCTGTATTTTCATCTAGATATTAAAAATAATATCATTTAAAACAATGTCTTAAACAAAACACTGTATAATATTTAGTTCTACCTTTTAACTAAATGAACGTTTGAATAGGATGTTTAGCACATCTAGAACATCCAGATTTTATGCATGTTGCAATGAAATTATATATAGTTTCGTTAAACCATCCCAAAAAATATTAAAATTCTCTCAATGGATATCTTCACTTTTTCTTAAAATTTTTACCAACCTATCCCCATTTCACCAAAAAAATAAAATAAAATTGCAAACCCATAAGCAACAGGTTGACAAATTGAAATTGTTTAAAATTTGTTGATGTCTAACATAATAAGATTTTCTGAAATTATATTCATCACTTGTGTCCTGCTATATAACATTAATTTGTTCCATATGATGCTGATGTTGTGAAAACTAGTTTGAGCTTCTTCTTTTTTTTCTTTTTTTTTTTCAAGTGAACTTCAAGGGGAGAATCACACACTCTTAATAAGGCACCTTCACAAATATAAGTGACCACAAAAGTAGAATTGGGCCAAATTTAAGCAAAAATGAGAAAATGGTTACAACTTTTTGTCACCCATTTCTTCACACTTTCCTTGCTATACAAAGAGGATCTACCATCAAAGTTATAAACTATTGTTGTTCTAACTTATTTGGTAATATTGTCTTGGTTGAAGTGTTCTTTTAAGTTAAAAATATTAGCCATACCAAAGCATATCAATAGGCTTTGCACAATTCATAAATACAATGGTTCCCTTTTGAGTAAAACACCCTGAAATCCAAATTAAACTCTAGTATTATGCATTTAGCGTTCCTCTATTAAATCTTCATGGTTAAACTTAGTAAATTTCACACCAAAAGAAAAGATCTTTGTAACTTTGGACATCTTATTCTGAAAACCAATGAAGTTATCTCCACAGAACATATATATGCAGTTAACTTTTTGTATATTAACTTCAAAAACCACTTGAAAGAAAAAGCTAAAGGAGATGGTAGTGATTTCATCACAAGTTCTAGACAATAACAGTTTATGTAATATTATATATTATCTTCTTTTTTGTAATAATTTTACAGTGCATACATTATGTTCAATTGTTCATACAAAATAAAAAAATTATAATATGGAGTAGACTTAGAGTAACTCAATCCTATGTTGTAATGGAATATTTGTACACTTGCCACAAATAGTTTGGGGTTTCAACAATCGTCAATTTTAGAAAATGTTATTTCATTTATAGAAATAGATGCTGCACTAGTTGATCTGTCTGTACTATTGTACATACCCATCAAAATAAATGCAAGTCATTTTGGAGAAGGAAGATGAGTGTCATTACCCAACATGAAAACAACAGTTGACATGGTTGGTCAGTCTGTTGCATGTTCTTGCACGCACAAAAGTCCAATTTGAATGCATCTTGAAACTTCATTAGCAGGGTATGTCTCATCTGGCAATGGGTCAACTATTTTCATGGAATTTCTTCTCTCCATAGGTCCCAAACCTGAGACAGGACATTAATCATATTAGGCTCAACAATATAGGCTTAATTTTGTAGTCATTGTTTGGACGTGTACTTACATGTCCAATCAAATTTAAGGAAGGACCATCATGATGATAAGTACTGTTCTTTTTGCCAGTAATGATCTCTAGCAGCAATACCCCAAAGCTATATACATCAGACTTTATTGAAAATAGTCCTTGCATTGCATACTCAGGTGACATATAACCACTGTCATAGCACAATGAAAAGGAAGATATTGAACCTTAACATAAAATGATCGAAGATAGCCCTTTGGGCACTAACATACATGTAAAATTTGAAGTAACACAATATGAAAACGAATTATAGAGATATCCTTAATATTTTTTTTCTTACAAAGGCTAGTAGTTTGGACTCTCCTTAGATGTAAAAATGGTAGTCAAGAAATCAATTAAAAAAGTATATCTTTGTTTTCTACCATACTTACTATGTTCCAACAACGCAATTTGTATTAGCTTCAATTTGGTCTCCTCCAACAATTCTAGCCATACAAAAATCTGAAATTTTTAGATTCAATGCATTGTCAAGTAGAACATTGCTAGCCTTTAAATCTCTATCGATAATTCTTAATCTTGAGTCTTGATAAAGATATAAGATCCCTCGAGCAATTCCGCAAATAATCTCAAATTGCTTTCCCCAATCTAAACATGACCTTTTTTTTTTTCATCTAAATGAAGAAATGAGAACTTGGATTAGATTGCATTGCATTCGTGCTTTTTTACTTAGGTATAAAATTTTGCTACTTGGAACTGATATGTTTGTAATGGGAGGATCGTTTCTTAGTGATGATGAGTGAGGTTAATGTGAAAAAGAAGACATAGCAAAAATAAAAGAGTCCAAGCTTTTATTTGGCAAGTACTCATAGATCAACATCTTCTCTTCTTTGTGAATGCAACAACCTAAAATTCTCACAAGGTTTCTATGTTGGAGTTTAGCAATTAGTTCAACTTCTGTTTTGAATTGTTCTATTCCTTGTCTAGAGCATTTTGATAGTCTTTTTACTGCTATTTCCATTCCATTTTATAGCAAACCCTGCAATTAAAGTCCAAATATCATTGTCATAGTGCACAATTGTTGAAAGAAACTCAACTTGGTGAATTATTTGGGGAAGCCCAATTGCACACAACAAATTCATACTCAATGAGTACCCGTAAACATTCATGATGGAATTTATGGTGCATAAACACACTTGAAATGAGATTATGCAAATTCTGGGACTCGTTCAACGAGACTACCTTATAAACTGGGCCAAAACCACCTTGGCCAAGCTTGTTAGCAATAGAGAAGTTATCTGTAGCTGCATTTATGGTTCTTAGATCAAATAATGGCAAATTTGAATTTCTTCTAGTTCCATCGAGGTCCCTTCTACTTAGAGAGTCTTCAAAGTATGTTAAAGTGGAGTCAGCACTATCTGAATATGTGCTATTCCTCGTCTCTATCATAAAACAAGTAATTAATAATGCTAGTAACCATTTTTGTCCAATTAGGAATTCTCACACAAAAGCCTAATTTAATAAAACTAAGAAACACACTAAAATAAAAGAATGAAATAGAGGAAAATAAGAGGAAAAATTGAAGTTTTGGGCAACTTTAAGTTTTAGGCAACAACTTTTGACCCTAGAACTCAAATGTACAATGACAGAGTGACAGGTGAAGAAAAATTATTGGGTGGTTCTTTTAATAGTGAGCTAATAGTTGAACAGTCAACCACTTAAGATTCAATTAATAATCCAATGATAATAAATAAATAATTATATAACGTTTGTTGTGTTTTATATCACCTCCTCTCCCATTATCTATCTATCTCAATGATAAAATTTAAAAAATTGTGGTCTACTTCATTGGTTATTGAAAAAGTTGTGGTGGTAAAATAATTGTTATTGGGTTTGTCTAGAAGTGATTGTTTACAGTCAAATAGTCAACAACTAAGGTTCAAGTAATAATCTAATGATGATAAATAAATAATAATATATCCTTTGTAGTGTTTTATTAAAGTACCTTTAAAAAAAATATAACCAATTTATCATATCAGAAAAAAATACTGTGAACTATAATTAAACGTATGTAATGTATATCAAACATTTTTCATATTATACTTGTTCACAAATATTTCAACTCATGTGCAAATATTTCAAACTTCATTACTTTTATTGATAGTATTGAATCTATTGATGGTATTTATTAAGGAGTGTCGTTATGTATGTAATACTTTTTACCAACAGATAAGAAAAATATATAAATTACTTTACTTCTCTAACTTAAGTATAAATTTAAAAATTTTCTTAAATTTTATAATTTTTTGGGTGGTTTAAATCCACACATGATATGATTTTTATACATTAAAAAAAAATGAAACGACCCGATCAAGGTTTTTTTTTTTTTTTTTTTTCCCTTCCTTGTGTATGGTTTCATGAGATAGAGAGAGAGAGCTTGCTGAGAGTTAGATATTCCCACAACAGAGTTTAAGGGTTTAAGAACTTGTAGCTCACTATTTAAAATTTTACACTGATCACACCCATCCTTCATTAGCAAGTATAAAGCATCAGCAAGTACATTTTGATGCCAATCTACTAACAGCTTGGTTATATGAAAGATTGTCTGTGTTTGTGTTCAGGCAAAGCAAGCAAAGATAGTGTAATTTGGAAGATGACTCGGCTGAATTGAGAGGACCAAGGTCCACAGGCGCATAATTGGACACAACACCGATTAATAAAAGCAAAAGATTCTCCCTGATAATATAATTCACCAGAAAACATGATCAAAATATATGTAATAGCAAAAGTTTCAATACCAGTTATGCACACACAAATATTCATAAATTTCCCATTTCACCAGAACATTGATTGCTAAAGTATAAACAAAACCCCTGGCCCTGGCTCAACCATATGCTCAGCTGTAACTTTTCACAATATGGTCCAAGTACAAAACTACCTAGGATAAATCAAGCATCTATACAATCCAAAAAAGAGAGAAAAAAAAAAAATTGTATGTGATTTTACATTTTCGTTTCCAAGGCAAGGTAGTGTTGTTAAACAAGCAATAAGGCTATTTGCAAATTGTTTCTCGTGAATAAGTAATATCTCATATTCCAATATGTAATGGGTTTAGTCTCCAAAAAACCTATTTACTTTTTATTCCATTGCAAATTGGTGAATATTGGATGTCTTATGCAAGAAAGGTGGATTGATTCTGATGATCATCAAGTTCCTCTTCCCAATATTCATTAACAATCTTACCACTGCCTGTCACCAAGTCAAAAGCTCCGTATAAAGCCATACAAATTATCTATTGGCTCTCAAGACACATATGATGGGGCTTCAAATCACTGCTGTGCTAGAACGAGCTTTCCTTTGAGCTTCTTCCAAGTCTTTCAGAAACCTGCCTTTTTTTTGGCCAAAGTGATTATTGGATCAGAGGAAATCATGTAAAGCAAGGATAGTTTCCACTTAACTACATTCCATTAAATAACTAAACTAGCCTCAAATTATCACTATATAACTAAACGTATCCTATAAATATGACAAAAGTATAAAATAAATACAATTTATGGATATTTGTATTAGTTGAGATTTAAGTTCAGTTCAGTAAAGTGTGACTGAAGTTATAGAAGTCTGGCTTATAACAACCTTCCGTTCTCTAGGCTTGGGTTGAGATTGGGTCAAAAATGGAACTTCAAAAGAATTTTGATTTAGATTTTAAGAAGCCACAAATCATTGCGTGCTTGCAACCTACATGGGATGAATAATGCCAAACCAACATCCACAAGCCCAACATAGTTTCACCAAGTGTCAAATTAACATGATGCAATCCAACCCACAACTACATTCTCAAATTTACATCTGATGCAAGAAAGATGAAGGCCATAGAAGTTAGCATTTGGAGCTAGTGAGTGCCAAGCATGAACCACAACTAGCATAGCAATAGCGTGCTTCTAAATCACAATGATGATTCAAAAGCATACATACCCCTTAGAATTCAGAACCACCAAGTATAAAACGAATTCCAGAATTGCGGGCATTTTGTAAAGCAACAGAACGTGACTCTTCATATGTCGTCCCTCCAACAATGAATATGACTACTTCCTGTGGCCTGCTCAAAGATGAAGTGTTTGTCATTCAAGCTATATTATCCAAAGCCTTTTAAAAATCTTTATTAGAAGGCTATAACTTTCACTTCAAAGGCTATGGCTATCTCAAATATAAATTAACGTTCAATCCTACAATAGTCTGTCCATGCTTGAAAAGCCTTTACTGTAGGATGTAACAGCAAAATGAAGGGGAAAGATAGGAGACTTGAGTAAAATGGTAGAGAAACTTGAGAGGATAGGTGATCAGGGGCATATATATCTGATTTTGATGTTGACATCTACTTCTAGCTTACCATTACTTTTGTTTCTGGAATTTATAGACATTTTTAATATCATATCTTAGTCCTTTTACCCCCTCTTTTTAGTATTTTCTTACAAAGGGAGGAGATTCCCTTTAAGCCGGACCTCATTAGTTTTAGTTTATCTTTTGTACTTGTTAATTTTATTTCTTTTGGGTCTTCTTTTTGTAAAGATCCCATGTACTAGGATTGTGCCCCTTTTTGCACTTTCTCAATGAAAAGAAAAATATTACTTATATAAAAAAATTTAAGTGCTTTCCTTTCATACCTCCCATGCACTAGGACTTCCTTTTGCTTTTTTTTTTTTTCCTCTTAATACAATTTATTACTTATCAAAATTGTATATCTGATTTGGATGAATGGTAGTATGGGAATCAAGAAGCTACACAGAAAAGTAATAGTTTCCATTAAATGAACAATAATCTAAGTTCTGGGGGTAAGCTAGATGGCTTAAAAACTGTCTTCAACAAATTGAGGGGACACAGCCACCTCAGTTAACTCATATCAATCCCTATGACTATATATAGCGTAGTGTCAGGGTGAAGCATCAATGCCCAAAATATGCACAGGGCCAAACTCCCAAAGATAAGAAATCCCTAATTGACACCTTTGGTGTGTGACTTGCCATAAACTATGTTGATATAATGTGGTTTGCTTCAAATGAGCCATTAGCGGACCAGCATACCTTCATTGCTTTTTCTTTTTTTTGGGGGGGGGGGGGGGGGGGGGGGGGGAGTTACGGACCAGCATACCTTCTTTAACAAGTGCTGAAAGTTAGACTTTGGCATCATATATCTGATGAGAGATAATATGTTATTTAGACTGAGAAATTTGTATGAAGTGGGTTTTTCCTCATAAACTCTTCTCGTGATTAAAGAGTAAAATTAGTAACATAACTAGAATTTTCTTGGCACTACTTCTTGATAATACGCACACATACATGTACATACAAACCTACACACATACATAAACATGTACCACACACACATGCACAAGTTCCAGTTACCAGTTTTTGCAGTCTGACCACAACCATTCAGTTAAGCCCGGTTTTTTCAGAAAATCTTATTTTACCGTTTTAGGCTATATTTGGATTGGTATAGAGTTCTTGATTGAACCAGTTGAATCAACTGGTCTGCTCCAGTTCTTAAAAAAGTTGAAAGAAACCATGCTGCATTCCAAAATTTGCAACAGATAATTTGCAACCTTCCCGGGAAGAAACAGTTATTTTAGAAAACGAACCTGCCCTGCTGAAAGTGATTGCTAACATATGAGGTAGTCCACATCTCTCAACCATCCCTTGGAAATGCTTTCCATGGTTTGGAACAAAAGGGGTTGGTGCTGGGTGTAAACATTCTCAACCCCCTACTGCATGTGGGAAAATAATGTATAAGCATCTAACCACATCCGCAAGCAAAAAGTGAAGTGTTTCTAACTAACCTTCAGTCCACGAGCCATGTTACGAGCAATATTCAAAAGGTCTCGATTTCCAAAAAGATCCCCAGTTCGCTTATCAACCCCTGCTTGCTTCAAGATGAACTGGACAAGCTGTCATACCATGATGGCCAATTTTTCAAAACCAGTGAATCATCTAGCAACTAGCAAGGAACACAACAATTACAACATATTTGCTGCTTTACTAAAGCATCAAAGCATGCAAAACAGAAATGCTGGTTTGCTTATTTTACCCCTGGTTTGTACTTGGCAGACTGAGAAGCTAGTTTGTTGAAAAGTTGCATCAATTGAACAGGGTTTTCCTTCTTGTAGGGCAAAGCATAAAGCATCACTAAGCGTAAATGGTCAATATCAGATGAACTTTCATTGTTTAAAAGATTTGTCACTGCCTGCATTGAAGTTTGAAAAGGGAAGGTCATTGCTCAACATTTGAGCCGTATACCAGATATTTCCGGCTCTAATTTCAAGCTGTCAAATTCAGGAATCTCAAATCATATATCAGTAGGTAAGTCTATTGACACCAAAAAAGCACCAACTATCACATCTCTCCCTCCCCAGTGTTTAGTGGTGTGCCCATGTTAGTGTACATGTCCCCCGCGCGCGCGCAGGGGGGGTGTTGGTTGAAAAAGTCTCTAAACGGTGTTATGTAGCACAACTCAATATCAGTAGATGAACACTTTGTTTCAGACAATAACTTGAAGGGAATAAACATGATATGCTAATATAAAGAATAATTCAGGAGACCAAATAGCATTATAATCTTGTAACACTGAAAGGAAAATTGGGTAAGCAAACATAAGCAATATTTCTTGCATAGGCCTTTTGTTTTTATGAGAAGTCATAAATTTTGTGTTAGTCCTATTGGATGATGTCACTAACTGCTAATAGCATATGAAACTATAAGGACTCGCCCCACCCTCCCCAAAATAAAAAGCAAATCCATAGCCAACCCCAAAGGACTAAGGCTTTATTGTTTATAATAATGAGGCTAAAGCTAGGTTTTCTTGGTTTCATCAAGGAAAGATGTTTAAACCCTAAATTCAAACATTGGGCAGATCAAAAACTTGTGGAGAACTTAAAACTAGGATGTGACTTTTCTCCCAATTGACATGGAAACACAAACACAATAACACCCAAAAACACTTGAAATTGAAACTCCCAAGAATGCCCAGCACATGCTATTTAAAATCTTCCGCTTAATTTTCGCAAAATGAACCAAAGATGCAGCTTACTAAACCTTAATTCCTTGAGTTATCCATTGATCTGAACTCAAAGGGAAACTAAAGGAAATTTCCCCTAACGGTCACTGAGTCAGATGGGGGCGTCCTATTCCCCCTAACATGCTCCCTGTGGCGCAACTTCTTACGTAATGATCAATCTCTAGCCTGAGATTCCTCATTTCTTCATCATGAGAGATATGACTTCCAGGCCTCAAATGACTTCTGCTGGTATGATCCGTGTAGTCTGTTTCAACCTGTACACTAGGAGTTTGGTTAGCCTCTCAATCCCTTCTTCTCTCCACGCTAACAAAATGGTCTACACGTTGCGACCCCACAAACTCCTCTCTATTCTGCCTAGAGTCTGCCATCTCTTCTCCTTGCTATCAGAAAGAAAGCCTGACTAACAAAAATTGTAGGTTCCTTTTCCCACAGACGGCACCAATTGTAAGGACTAGGATTGTGGCCCAAGCCCACTTAGAGCAGTCTGATTTGGATGCATGGTAGTATGGGAATCAAGAAGCTACGTAAAAATAGTAATAGTTTCCATTAAATGAACAATAATCTAAGTCCTGGGGGTAGGGTAGATGGCTTAAAAACTGTCTTCAACAAATTGAGGGGACACAGCCACCTCAGTTAACTCATATCAATCCCTATGACTATATATAGCATAGTGTCAGGGTGAAGCATCAATGCCCAAAATATGCACAAGGGCAAACTCCCAAAGATAAGAAATACCTAATTGATACCTTTGGTGTGTGACCTGCCATAAACTATGTTGATAGGTTTGCTTCAAATGAGCCATTAGCGAACCAGCATACCTTCATTTCTTTGTTTTTTTTTTTTTTTTTTTTTTTTTTTTGGAGAGTGGGGGGGGGGGGGGGGTGGGGAGTTACGGACCAACATGCGTTCTTTAACAAGTGCTGAAAGTTAGACATTAGCATCATATATCTGATGAGAGATAATGTGTTATTTAGACTGAGAAATTTGTATGAAGTGGATTTTTCCTCATAAACTCTTCTCATTATTAAAGAGTAAAATTAGTAACATAACTAGAATTATCTTGGCACTACTTCTTGATAATATGCACACATACATGTACATACAAACCTACACACATACATAAACATGTAGCACACACACATACACAAGAAGTTCCAGTTACCAGTTTTTGCAGTCTGACCACAACCATTCAGTTAAGCCTGAATTTTTCAGAAAATCTTGTTTTACCGTTTTAGGCTATATTTGGATTGGTATAGAGTTCTTGATTGAACCAGTTGAATCAAGTGGTCTGCTCCAGTTCTTGAAACAGTGGAAAGAAACCATTCTACATTCCAAAATTTGCAACAGATAAACTGCAACCTTCCTGGGAAGAAGCAGTTATTTTAGAAAACGAACCTGCCCTGCTGAAAGTGATTGCCAACATATGGGTAGTCCACATCTCTCAACCGTCCCTTGGAAATGCTTTCCATGGTTTGGAACAAATGGGGTTGGTGCTGGGTGTAAGCGTTCTCAACCCCCTACAGCATATGGGAAAATGATGTATAAGCATCTAACCACATCTGCAAGCAGAAAGTGAAGTGTTTCTAACTAACCTTCAATGCACGAGCCATGTTACGAGCAATATTAAAAAGATCTCAATTTCCAAAAAGATCCCCAGTTCGCTTATCAACCCCAACTGGACAAGCTGTCATACCATGACGGCCAATTTTTCAAAACCAGTGAATCATCTAGCAACTAGTAAGGAACACAACAATTTCAACATATTTGCTGCTTTAATAAAGCATCAAAGCATGCAAAACAGAAATGCTGGTTTGCTTATTTTACCCCTGGTTTGTACTTGGCAGACCAAGAAGCTAGTTTGTTGAAAAGTTGCATCAATTGAACAGGGCTTTCCTTCTCGTAGTGCAAAGCATAAAGCATCACTAAGTGTAAACGGTCAATATCAGATACACTTTCATTGTTTAAAAGATTTGTCACTGCCTGCATTGAAGTTTGAAAAGGGAAGAAGGTCATTGCTCAACATTTGAGCCGTATACTAGATATTTCCAGCTCTAATTTCAAGTTGTCAAATTCAGAAATCTCAAATCATATATAAGTAGGTAAGTCCATTGACACCAAAAAAGCACCAACTATCACATCTCTCCCTCCCAAATTTTTAGTGGTGTGCCCATGTTAGTGTACATGTTGAAATAATCTCTAAATGGTGCTGTGTAGCACCACTCAATATCAGTAGATGAACACTTTGTTTCAGACAATAACTTGAAGGGATAAACATGATATGCTAATATAAACAATAATTCATGAGACCAAATAGCATTATAATCTTGTAACACAAAGGAAAATTAGGTAATCAAACATAAGCAATATTGGATGATGTCATTAACCACTAATAGCCTATGAAACTTCAAATAACTTACATAACACCAAAAAAAGAGACTGTAAGGACTCCCCCCCACCCTCCCCAAAATGAAGAACAGATCCATAGCCAACCCCAAAGGACTAAGGCTTTATTGTCTATAATAATGAGGCTAAACCTAGGTTTTGTTGGTTCATCAAGGAAAGAAGTTTAAACTCTAAGTTCAAACATTGGGCAGATCAAAAACTAGTGGAGAGCTTAAAACTAGGATGTGACTTTTCTCCCAATTGACATGGAAACAGACACAATAACACCCAAAAACACTTAAAATTGAAACTCCCCAGAATGGCCAGCTCTTGCTGTTTAAAATCTTCCGCTTAATTTTCGCAAAATGAACCAAAGATGCAGCTTACTAAACCTTAATTCCTTGAGTCATCCATTGGTCTAAACTCAAAGGGAAACTAAAAGAAATTTCCCCTAGCAGTCCCTGAGTTGGATGGGGGCGTCCTATTCCCCCTAACATGCTCCCTACAGCGCAACTTCTTACGTAAATGATCAATCTCTAGCCTGAGATTCCTCGTTTCTTCATCATGAGAAATATGACTTCCAGTCCTCGAATGACTTCTGCTGGTATGATTCGTGTAGTCCGTTTCAACCTGTACACTAGGAGTTCAAGCAAGTCCGAGGTGGTAGAGAGGGCTGTGAGCTGTGAAATGACTATTCAGGTGTCTTCATAGCTCACAGCCCTCTCTACCACCTCTAGAAGGTTCCTGATGGGACAAGCATCCAAATGGCTCCCTTGAAACATATAGATGGAGGGCTGAGATGCAATGGGAGGGACTATATAAGGAAAGGAATCCCATAGAAATAGGGGATGCACATTTGACACAAGAAATACAGAAAGGAAGAGAAAACTGAATCTCATTGTAAAAGTATCAACAGTGATTTTTAATGAACAACTCCTCGGACCTGCTCGAGGAAGATTTTATGCGGCCAGTTCAGTTGACGCAATGCATTAAACGTGAAGGGGGCAGTCACCTTCCCAAATATTTTCTCCTTCCGTTACTTACACGTCTCTGTTGTTTTCCCTGAGGTTTTACTTTCTGGTGTAGGAAGTTACTTAAAGTATTCCCGAGGTGTCTTTGCTCCTCGGGATCCTCGGTTGGCAGACCAGTCTGCCTTTTCTCCTCGGACCTCTCATTCACAGCTTTCGTCTGTTTTTTAATGATCTAGACGTCGACCCTCCTTGGACCTAGTCCACGTGTCAAATTTTGGTTGACATATATGTGGATCTTTATTCATCCTCGAACAGGGCCCATGGCCAAGTAGTGTGCTCAGATCAATCACTTTCACAATTACTAATTAGCAATTAACATGAACCACGTAAAAAAAAAAAAAAAAAAAAAATTGAAAGTCTATATACAAAAAAAATTTGACAAAACTTTTCACACCTATTGATGTGGTAAATTAATAGTGGTAAGTAAAAAAATAATGTTTATAGTGGACCTAGGTGAGAACTAGTAAAAATTTGCCAACTCAACTATTGTGAAAAATGGTGTGAACTTTTTATTTTTTGAGAAGTTTTTTCACAACAAATCCTACATGTTAAATTGTTACTGATTCTAATTTGAACCTACTTCTAGAATTATTTTTTTGCCATCAATAACGGCCTGTAACAACTTCCTATTTAGAATTTTTTGTAAAAATGTTGTGAACGTAGCATTTCTCTCTCTTTTTTTCTAGTCTTTCATTTGATAAAAAATTTTATTTTATTTGTTAGCTAATATTTGAGCTTAATTAATTAAAAAAAAAAAAAAAAAAAAACCTATTGGTTAAAATTTGGGGGCCTTTTTTCTACCTGGGCCTTAGGCGACCATATCAACTGCATGTACAGTAAAGTCGACACTGAGCTTGAGATGCGCAAGCTTTGAAAAATCTTTAGGGCTATTCAAGTCACAGACTACACTAACTAATAGCTACCTTGTTGAACCAAATCAACCAACAAATAATAGTTTCTGACGAGGGAACAACAATGATTAATAAGAAATTTGTCAAAATTGATTGACAATTTAAATAAAATGATTAGTAAGAGATTACGAAAAATGCAACATTTTACTCCGAACCAATTTGAAGAAATCTCCTCCAAGCCATTACATGAAGAATTATAATTTACGTGTATTATTTAAACAAGTCATATGATTCATTAAAACGTTCATAAGACTAAAAGTACATATCAATACTCAATAGTCCTTTCAACTATCATGTAGTGGGTCGTTAAAAAAAGTTTAAAAGTGTACAAACTACAAACTATCTTAAATCCTCTTTTTTTTCTTTTCTTAAATCTCACTCATTCTCAAGTCTCTCCAACAAAGGAGATAGGGTTTGTTGGTTATCTTGTGGTTATGAGAGAGAGAGAGGGTTTTACTAGACACCAACTTGCCACATACTTTGCCATTGTCAATTTCTCATTGCCATCACCAACTTTTTTTTTACATTACCTTAAGTTTCAGAATTTGAATTTTACACCCTAATATTATATGTTGTTTTAATTAGCAACCCTTCTGTTAATTTTTTGTTGATGTGTCCGTTAAGTGACATGTAAACTTATGGTGTGTATTGATTGATCAAATCATATCGGGACACATGGGTTTCACTATTCCACATCATATAAATAGCAAAAAAAAAAAAAACTTTAATTATTAAAATTAAAAAATATTTATTTTCATTAAATTAAAAATTAAAAACAAAAAACTAATATGTACACGGTGGTGAAGAGCAGTGACAAGCAGGGGCACCCAGCACAACTCGAAATCTACAAACTCAAGAACACAGATTGTGAAATCTAAGGTCCAAATCCAACAAATATGTTTGATGTTAAGGGTTCTTTATTTTTGGGTTCAAAAAAGGGTTCTTTATTTTTAAGTTGGCTAAAGGTGACTCATAAATGAAGGATTGAATTTTTAAGGTCTAGATCAATCCTTGATCTGAGAAACAAGAATTGGTTTCTTTCCTTTATTTTAGGTACAAATCTAAGAAAAAAAATTGTATTATTTTATTTTTTTTATTTATTTTATTTAGTTTATGCAATTTTGAATTTTAAAGAATTTATTTTAATAATTAAAGTTTGTTTTTATTTTGGCTATTCATATGACATGGAATAGTGAAATCCATGTGTCATGATTTGATTGAATCAATAGATACACGCCATGACCTTCCGTGTCACTTAACGGACACATCAGTATAAACTTAACGGAGGGGTTGCTAATCAAAATGACATATAATGTTAGAGGTAAAATCCAAATTCTTAAATTTCAAGGTATAAAATCCAAGCATCCCTAAAGATATATTTTGCACTTTAAAATGTAAAATCCAAACATCTAACTGCGTACTATGAAATAGTGTTGTACATGATTACGTGTATGGTATGGTACCACCTTTTAAAAGCCCATTCTCAGTGAAGGGTTGGAAAGCAGGCTACATTTGTATTTGGGTTCTTCACAAAAAGGGAAAAAAAAAAAAAAAATTGTATTTGGGTTACTTGCATTCTTTTTTTTTTTTTACCCAACATTGTGTAATTCAAATTGATAAATAAAAATAACTAAATTGGCATCACTGAATCACTTCTTGTTTGAAGACAGTAAAATCATCATAGCTAGGTCTTAAGAAAGGTTGTCAATACACTTGTATTTTTATCTAGATGTTAAAAATAATATCATTTAAAACAATGTCTTAAACAAAACATTGTATAATATTTAGTTCTACCTTTTAACTAAATGAAGGTTTGAATAGGATGTTTAGCACATCTAGAACATTCAAATTTTATGCATGTTGCAAAGAAATTTTATATAGTTTCGTTAAACCATCCCAAAAAATATTAAAATTCTCTCAATGGACATCTTCTCTTTTTCTTAAAATTTTTACAAACCTATACCCATTTCACCAAAAAAATAAAATAAAATTGCAAACCTATAAGCAGCAAGTTGACGAATTGAAATTGTTTAAAATTTGTAGATGTCTAACATTATTTTCTGAAATTATATTCATCATTTGTGTCCTGCTATATAACATTAATTTGTTCCATATGATGCTGATGTTGTGAAAACTAGTTTGAGCTTCTTCTTTTCTTTTTTTTTCAAGTGAACTTCAAGGAGAGAATCACACACTCTCAATAAGGCACCTTCACAAATATAAGTGACCACAAAAGTAGAATTGGGCCAAATTTAAGCAAAAATGAGGAAATGATTACGACTTTTTGTCACCCATTTTTTCACACTTCTCCTTGCCATACAAGAGGATCTGCCATCAAAGTTATAAATTGTTGTTCTAACTTATTTTGTCATATTATCTTGGTTGAAGTGTTCTTTTAAGTCAAAAATATAAGCCATACCCAAGCATATCAATAGGCTTTGCACAATTCCTAAATACAATGGTTCTGTTTTGAGTAAAACACCCTGAAATCCAAATTAAATTCCAGTATTATGCATTTAGCGTTCCTCTATTAAATCTTCATAGTTAAACTTAGTAAATTTCACACCAAAAGAAAAGATCTTTGTAACTTTGGACATCTTGTTCTGAAAACCAATGAAATCTCCACATAACATATATATGCAGTTAACTTTTTGTATATTAATTTCAGAAACCACTTGAAAGAAAAAGCTAAAGGAGATGGTAGTGATTTCATCACAAGTTCTAGACAATAACAGTTTGTATAATATTATATATTATCTTCTTTTTTGTAATAATTTTATAGTGCATACATTATGTTCAATTGTTCATACAAAAAAAAAAAAAAAATTGTAATGTGGAGTAGCCTTAGAGTAACTCAATCCTATGTTGTAAAGGAATATTAATTTGTACACTTGCTACAAATAGTTTGGGGTTTCACCGACCATCAATTTTAGAAAGTGTTATTTCATTTACTGAATTAGATGCTGCACTAGTTGATCCATTTGTACTATTGTAAGTACCCATCAAAATAAATGCAGGTCGTTTTGGAGAAGGAAGATGAGTGTCATTACCCAACATGAAAACAACAGTTGACATGGTTGGCCGGTCTATTGCATGTTCCTGCACGCACAAAAGTCCAATTTGAATGCATCTTGAAACTTCATTAGCAGGGTATGCCTCATCTAGTAATGGGTCGACTATTTTCATGGAATTGTCTTCTCTCCATAGGTCCCAAACCTGAGACAAGATATCGATCATATTAGGCTCAACAATATAGGCTTAATTTTGTAGTCATTGTTTGCACGTGTACTTACATGTCCAATCAAATTTGCGGAAGGACCATCATGATGGTAAGAACTGTTCTTTTTACCAATAACGATCTCTAGCAGCAATACCCCAAAGCTATATACATCAGACTTTATTGAAAATAGTCCTTGCATTGCATACTCAGGTGACATATAACCACTGTCATAGTACAATGAAAAGGAAGATATTAAACCTCAACATAAAATGATCGAAGATAGCCCTTTGGGCACTAACATACATGTAAAATTTGAAGTAACACAATATGAAAACAAATTATAGAGATATCTTTATTATTTTTTTTCTTACAAAGGCTTGTAGTTTGGACTCTCCTTAGATGTAAAAATGGTAGTCAAGCAATCGGTTAAAAAAGTATATCTTTGTTTTCTAGCATACTTACAATGTTCCAACGATGCAATTTGTATTAGCTTCAATTTGATCCCCTCCAACAATTCTAGCCATACCAAAATCTGAAATTTTTGGATTCAATGCATTGTCAAGTAGAACATTGCTGGCCTTTAAATCTCTATGGATAATTCTTAATCTTGAATCTTGATGAAGATATAAGATCCCTCGAGCAATTCCGCAAATAATCTCAAATCGCTTTACCCAATCTAAGCATGACCTTTTTGTTTCATCTAAATGAAGAAATGAGAACTTGGATTAGATTGCATTGCATTCAGGCTTTTTTACTTAGGTATAAAATCTTGCTACTTGGAATTGATATGTTTGTAATGGGAGGATTGTTTTCTAGTGATGATGAGTGAGGTTAATGTGAAAAAGAAGACATACCAAAAATGAAAGAGTCCAAGCTTTTATTTGGCAAGTACTCATAGATCAACATCTTCTCTTCTTTGTGAATGCAACAACCTAAAATTCTCACAAGGTTTCTATGTTGGAGTTTAGCAATTAGTACAACTTCTGTTTTGAACTGTTCTATTCCTTGTCCAGAGCATTTTGATAGTCTTTTTACTGCTATCTCCATTCCATTTTGTAGCAAACCCTACAATTAAAGTCCAAATATCATTGTCATAGGGCACAATTGTTGAAAGAAACTCAACTTGGTGAATTATTTGGGGAAGCCCAATTGCACACAACAAATTCATACTCAATGAGTACCCGTAAACATTCATGATGGAATTTATGATGCATAAACATACTTGAAATGAGACTACCTTATAAACTGGGCCAAAACCACCTTGGCCAAGCTTGTTAGCAATAGAGAAGTTATCTGTAGCTGCAATTATGGTTCTTAGATCAAATAATGGTAAATTTGAATTTCTTCTAGTTCCATCGAGGTCCCTTCTACTCGGAGAGTCCTCGAAGTATGTTAAAGTGGAGTCAGCACTATCTGAATTTGTGCCATGCCTCATCTCTGTCATAAAACAAGTATTTAATAATGCTAGTAACCATTTTTGTCCAATTAGGAATTCTCACACAAAAGCCTAATTCAATAAAACTAAGAAACACACTAATAAAAGAATGAAACAGAGGAAAATAAGAGGAAAAATCCCATTTGGTTGAAATGCACTTTTCTAAGAGGTAAGTGCTTATGGGAGGTGAAAGTTCCTCAGGCCTGTTGATGGGGCTGGAGAAAATCTTAACTGTCAGGAAATTGGTTGGGCCATTTATGAAGCTCGTAGTTGAAAGGGTGAAAAAACGATCCATGTGGCATGATAATTGACACGCTGAAGGTGTTTTGATCCCCAACTATGTCCAAAAGGTGGTGTATGATACTGCAATTTTTGAGTTTGCAGAAGTATCCAGTATTCTGAAAGAAATGCAGTAGCCTTGGAAACCTATTAGATCAAAAGATACTACCCTACAAGCTTATTTTTCATCAATTAAAATTAGCTAAGACAATTAGACAACTCAATGTACTGGATTTCATCTAAATATGGAAAAGTCACATGGATTTCAACCTGGAGTGAAATAAGAAACAAGATGGATATAGCTGAATGGTGGAAAGTGGTATGGTCTAAAGCAGCTACTTCTAAGCATTCCTTAATGCTTTGTCTTTGGCTGGCAGTGAAGGACGAATTGCAATTCAAAGTAGAATTAAATAAGAAACATGTATGTCTCAATGAATGGTAGAAACTGGTATGGTCTAAAGCAGCTTTTCCTAACAAGTCCTTCATATCTTGGCTAGCAGTGAAGGACAGGTTTCCCTCCCAAGAAAGGCTTGTAAAATGGGGTACAATGGTGCTCATGTATGTTTTCTGTAGAAGTCAAATGGAATTTTTGGTCTTGTCATCTTTGAGTGTTCTTTCTTTTGAATTTGACATTTGTGTATGGTAGATATAAGAATGTGCAAATGGAATGAGCTAATGCATTTATTCGTAGGCAAAAAGGCAAGAAGTTTAAGAATAGCATTTGAAAATTTTCCTTGGCTGCTTTAGTATACCATCTTTGGATCCAAAGAAATGATTATGAGTATAATAACAAAATATATCCAGTTCTTTTTCATTTTTTCTTTTATCAACTTCTACGCTTGAAAAATATATCAAGTTCCATTCCATTTTATTCAGTTTTATTTCATGATTTACGTATTCTGCTTATTCTTTTATAAACTCTGAAACATAGCCTATTCATTTATAAACTCTGAAACATAGCCTATTCTTTTATAAACTCTGAAACATAGTGTTGGAGTAATCTTGGGAGCATTTGTTCACTGGCCTTAGAAGTATAGAAATAGGTTTAAAAAAATTGCTCTAAACTTCCTTACCTTTCTTCTTCTTCATTACAAAACAATACACAACTGAAACTATAAGAAGAAACATTACAGCAATAGAAACTCCCAGAATTGCCAGCATCCTCTTTTTCTGAGTAAGACCATTTTTCTTAGCATGTTGAGCTGAGTAAAAAAATAATAATAATAATAAATAAAATAAAATAAAAATTATTCAAATGACATCATAAATTTCAGAAGTTGATTGAACATAAATATTTGTTGATGCAGTTTTGCTGGAAAATGAGAGTAGGGATGGAACAAGGGCTTAAGGAGAATATGTGATTTTATTTTTTATTTTTAAAAGGAGAAAAAGCAATTCTCATTTTGAGGTCCAACTTATCAAAAGAACAAAACAAAAACAAACATGTTCTCACAACAATGTCAAGTCCATATGTGATTCTCTTTTTTGAGGCCGAAAATGTGTTAAAAGAAGAAACAAAAAAAAAAAATATTGCAAACCTATTTTTGTAACAATGTCCAACACCAAGAGAGTGTTTCTTATTAATATAAGTAGAATCACAGTTCAAATTCTCTCTGTCCTATTATTGTAACTATATAAAAATAAAATAAAACAAGTATTACATAGTAGGACCTACTACGAGTGATGAATATAATTGTAGAAATCTTGTGTTGTTAGGGGTATACAACTCTTAAATAATTTCAACTTCTCCACACATCATTTGAGTTTTGAATTAGTATGAAATAGATAAAAGGTAGAATTGTGAAAATTTTGATATTTTTAGATAATTTAACAAAACCATATATAAATTCTTTCCGGTATGGAATGTAATACTCATTTAGATTTGTAATATATAATTTGAAATATGAAATAGATCAATTTTAAATAGAGAAAATCATTTTTCAATAATGTGACCTAAAGCAACTTTAAGGTTAGTACCATAGGGCAAATTAGATGTTGAACTAATATTCTGTATAAATTTCAGACTAATATAATGCAATAGACATGAACTTTGACTAACACTGTATCTGTTTTGAAGTAAAACAAATAAATTTTAAGGTATTTTGTATGATCAATAAAAATTTTCAAGCAAACAACCAAAATCAGTAGCTGAATCACCAGAACCGCTAGTGTAGGAGGTCTAGTAACCAGACTGTTGGAATTTTAGCTTGAACGATGTCTTCAACAACTGGACAGGGGGCAAATGCCTCTAGAGTGATGTCTCCGGCCACCAGAATGATGGCTTCGGTAATCAGACCTCTAGCACGCAGCTTTAGTGTCTGGATTACCAGTATTGGTTGCCAGAGTGATGGCTCTAGCCACCAGAACATTGGCACTGATCGTTGGAGTGGTGGCTCCAACCACCGAAGTACCGACATCGTTTGCCTAGCTCACCAGACCGGTGACCCAGCCACCAAATGGGATGAGAGAAGTCACTGTGTATTTTTGTAAAATGTTTTTCCAAAATTTTAAAGATAAAAGATGAAAGAGTACCTAATACAACTGCATCCACACGAATGTATAAATCTTGTCCTACATCAGGATATGTTCTTGCGTCCACCAAGTCCCCTTGCCATGTCAAGCAACCAATCCCTCCCTCACTCTCATTTGTACTTGCATAAGCCATACAAGAACAATTCCTCAAACACTTTTGCTCACACTCTTTCATACTCAAACTCATCTCCGCTTGTGCTGTTGAAGTATCCGGCACCTTCATATGTGCCAACTTCACGAACCCTTCTCCATTGTTGCACATGGACACTCCTTGCTTTTCCCTCATGCAATCACGAGATGACTTGGGTTCAAATCCAGGAAAGAACTCGCACTCAGAAATGACCAAATTGTGTGGGTCACAATAACTATTTGGACCGCAATGCAAATACTTATCGCACAACTCTTGTGGGAGGAACCAAATTTCAGCCCATGTAGTCTCCTGCCATAAAGACCGTCGAATAATTCCTGATTCATCCACCACCAATTTAGAAATAACTTTGGGGTCAGCTGAATTTGAAAATGTACTGTACATAAGGGTGGTTTCATCTTGATTATTCACAAAGCTATTATTGAAGTAATTTGATAACATTCTGGGTAGTATACCAACCAATCTTAGGCCAGTCCAAGATCCAGCACGCCATGATATAGTCCGACCCATGTATACGACTGCTTGAGGGTACCCAGTTGTAACTATTCGAAATGAGTAGTTGCCGATTCCCGGGTCATCTTTGGACTTCCAAGATGTTAGGAACCGGTTCAACCCGGTCCGCCGGTCCAGGCCAAGTTTCATAAACGAAAGCAGAGTATTGGTGGGATAATCAAAACTTTGCCAACGTTGGCTGTCTTGTTGAACCAAAACGAGATTTCCCATATCTAAAAGCTTAGCCATAGAATTATTTGTGAATGAGACAGAAAAAGAAACATTGGTGGACCAAATAGGAGTGGTTTGGTTTTGGGTGTGAAGTACAAGGTTTCCCTTACCGTTGATGGAGAGGACTCCGGAGGTATCATTGAGAGGAGCGTCTCTGTTTGCAACCCACACAACGGTTTGTTCGGTGATTTGGTTAAACCAAATTCCAACGTAGCGGTGACTGGAACTGCCGGGGCTGAAAAACCCAAGTGCAAAGGTTTTCTGGTTTGAGAGCAGAAGTTGACCATCCTTGAGGGGTTGGTCTGGTGTTATGGTGTCAAGGGAAGTGCAGATTGGGCAAACAAGAAGAAGGGAGAGAAGAAGCAATGATGTATTCCCTTTAGCAGGATTCATCATTTTTTCTAATGAAGAGAACAGTAATAGGACTTGTGGCTGACTGGCTAGTATAGACTATAGAGAGCTTGATAGCCATACAAAAGAAAATCAGTTGTTCTTTTAAAAATAAAGTTAAATGATGAGTTATTCGACATATGCAAGCTATTGTCAACTTGTCAAGTTTAGGAACCACACGTTTGCCTTGAAAAGCAGTTCACATTAGTGAAAGACACTTTACGAAGACTTTGGTCTTCTTTGGCAACTTCAATTTAAGTACGTAAACAATTTTTGACCCTAGAACTCGGATGTACATTGACTAATGAAGAAAAATTATTGGGTTTATTTATTTATTTATTTTTATATAAGATAAATTCTATTCTAATTCTAATTTAATATGTTTAGTTGGAGGAAGGATGGAAAATAGAGAGAGGAAAATAGGGTGGAAAATGACATTTTTCACTGTTTGGTTCAGGAGAGAAAATAGGGAGGAAAATAATTCTTCCAGGTCCACATTTTTTTATCCTCTCAATTTGGGAGGAAAATAGGGAGTAAAAAGTGCTGAATGATATAATTTATACAAATACTCTCACTTTATTCATCTTACCAACCCCTCTCACTTTCCCATTACACTTATGACCTGATTACTTTTGCCTCTTCATCCTTATCACTTTCTTAGCACCTTCACAGCACAGCATCGTGAACTACTCCAAGTTCTCTTCTCTTTTTCTTTTTCTTTTTTCATTTTTTTTTTTTGCCTTGTTTAATTAGCACAGCAACGTGACCTAATTATATATTGGTTGAATGGTGTGTTGCCCAGATGAAGAAAGTTTGCCCAGTTGCCCAGTCGCCCATGTGAATAAAGTTTTTTTTTTTTTAATATCTCCCTTTCTTCAGTGGCGACTCTAGGAATTTTGTCCAGGGTGTTTCTATTTCACTTTGAAAAAATTTTAGGTCATTTCGGTCTATTTCGGGTGTTTCGAGATGTTTCGATAAATACCGGCCGAAATTCAAAATTTGGCCGGCATGAAGTTTGTGCTTAAAAAAAAAAAAAATGTTCTTAAAACCAAAACAAATTTGCATTTTGCACACCGAAAAACCTCAAAAAGAAAAAAAAAATGAAATGAAATGAAATGAACAAAGGTACCTATACAATAAACTATAAGTTCATTTGACATATTAATAAAATTATTAATTATTGTTGTTTAGTTGTTTCATTAATTTGTTTGTCTTTTATAAACTATAATTTGTTGTATTGTTATTTCATTAATTATTAAATTATTAATTATTGTTTAGTCTAACATAATTTAATTTGTTTTTTTTTTATAATGTATTGGTTAATTAAATTATTAATTATTTTTTTTCCTCAATTAATTAAATTTCCCCAATTACAAGAATCAGCTGCCAATCAAAAAATTTCACAATCAAAATATACATTACACTAAAAAGACAATTAATAATTTAATATCTTACCAACACAAACACACACACCAACACTAACCAACACCAACAGATAAGATATTAAGATAAAGACAAATTTAAAAAGTCAAAAAATCAGCCAAATATTAATAAAGATAAAGTTAAAGCTTAGCAATTCAGTGGCTCAATCACATAATCAGATAAAGACAAAATATTAAAATTAGTATTAAAGAATAAAGAGAGAGACAGAGAGAGTCATAATTTTCATTTCAGAAAAAGTCATTCAGATAGAGAAAGAGAGTGAGAGAGTGAGAGAGAGTTAGAGAGGGAGGGAGCACCTACACCGGAGCAGCTGAGCAGGGAGGCCTGAAGGCTGAGGCCGCTGAGGCAGTAACGGGGTCACGAGGCGACGAGCGATCTCCGATGAGGCCAGTGGCGAGTGACGAGCGACGAAGACGAGGGGTGAGCGAGCCGAGCGACGATGACGATCTGGACTGGATCGATCTCCGACGACGAGCAAGCTGCGAGCGACGTGACCGATCCGATCTCCGTGACTCCGGCTGTTGTCAGTTGGCTTGAGCCTGAGGCGTTGCTCTGAGGGACTGAGGAAGTGAGGCATTGCTCTGAGGGACTGAGGCAGTGAGGCGTTGCTTGCTCTGTCTTTACTCTTTAGGTTTGCTTTAGGCCTTTAGGGATTTCTAATTTAGAAAATTAGAAGTTAGTTCTGATTTGATTTGCTCTGCAGCTCTGTATTGGTTTTTTTTTTTTTTTTTTTTGAGAATCCGTGGGTTTGCCTCTGTAATCTGTTGGGCTTGCCGAGTTGCCGTGGGCTTTCCTCTGTTACCAAATTTTATTTTGGGCTTTCTTCATTTTTTTATTTTTTTATTTTTTTGCTTGAAAGCAGAACAATTAATTTTTTTTTTTTTTTTTAATTTGAGGGTGTTCCTATAATACAGAGCAAGTATAAAAAAATTTGTAAAAATTTTTTTTTTTCAGGTTCTTTTTCAAGTCAGGGTGTTCCTAGGAACACCCTGACTTGCACGTGGCGCCGCCACTGCCTTTCTTATATATTATATAACAAGAATATAATAGTCAATTTATATAAACTACATTTTCCATCCTCTTCTTTTTCTCTCCAACCAAACAAAAAAGTTTTTCACCCTCCTACTTTTCCACCCTTCCAACCAAACACACATGAGGGAAAAACAAATCTTTTCTATCCTCCCACTTTTCCATCCTCCCACTAATTTTCCATCCTCCCACTTTTTCACTCCTCCAACCAAACGAACACTAAGTGTATATGTGTAAAGCTCCCTTCTGAAAATTTGAACTCTGGCTCTTGCTCCTCACACTCACAAACACTTATACTTGTGGAGTGACCATTACGTCAAGGGTACACAGTGGTAATTACTGGGCTCTTTAAATAGTAGTTTTTTATTGCTAATAGCCGAACAATCAGGGGTGGAGCCAAATGTGACCACCCTAACTTGAAAATTTGTTTTTAAAATACCTTAAAAAAATTGAATTTTAAATTAATATGAATTATTGACCGCTCTAGAAAAAAAAAAAACATGACTACCCTAAAAAAACTTGAACACCTTAAATAACAATTTGAGCCCATTAAAAATTAAATTCAACTTCTCCAAAATTTTGGTCCAATGAACGTTGAACCAAAAAATTGCAAGAAATGCTGTGTTCACAATATTTTCGCAACACTTTCACAATAAATCCTAAGTAGCAAGTTGTTACTAATGGAAAAAAAAAATAATTTCAGTGATATGTTCAAATTAGAACTAGCTAGTAAAAACTTACCATTTAGGCTTTGTTGTGTAAATGTTGTAAAAATGTTTTAGACATAGCACTTTCAAAAATTGCCCAAACAAACAAATTAGCCTAAAAGCCCAAATCAAACGTTTAATTTTGATTTTTTAAATTGTGTTATCAAATGGCATATTTTAAAATCACTATTTTTTATTAAAAAAATGCACATTTTTCAAATAGCTATTCTGTTAGTGCTTGTTTTAGTCTTTAGTCAAATTTGTTGGATTTATGTGATACATTTTTTCAAAAAAGTATTGCATTTTGTTTATATTGTTACTTATTTAGGTAATATGTTGGTAATTGAAAAGGAGATCAATAATTTAATGATTGCTTAATTGTGTATATTAAAAAGATGTAGTTGATAACATTGATAGTGAAACTATTATATCATACAACAATTTCAAAATATAAAAACTTGTGAAGGAAATTTTAAAACTTTATGTAACTGCGAGTGTTTTTTTTTTTTTTTTTTTTTTTTTTGTGATGTTAATATATTCAAGTTTTATTTTTATTAAATTTTTTTAATTTAAGTTTTTAATGACCACCCTAAAAAAGTTCCTGAAACTGCCAACAATCAACCAGGTTCAAGAGATAACTCAATGATAATAAATAAATAATTATATATCATTTGTTGTATTTTATATCACCTCCTCCATTATCTATCTATTTCAATAATAAAATAAAAAAATTTGTAGGCTACTTCATCAGTTATTGCAAAAGTTTTGGTGGAAGAATAATTGTTATCAGGTTCATATAAAAAGTGATTGTTTATACCAATATATCATGTCAAACAAATATATATACCAATATATCATGTCAAACAAAAATACATTGAAAAATACATGTTTTCTATAATTTAACATATATCCAGTTAGCTCAACTGGTAAAATCTCTGATGGTTGTATAAGAGATTTGGGGTTCGATCTCCGCTTACATCAAAAACTGATTGGTGTCTTGGTCTAATGATAAAGAGCTATCATCAGGAGCGGACGCCATATGTTGAAACTCCCTCAAAAAAAAAAAAAAAAACATTTTTCATATTATACTTGTACACAAATAATTCAAACTTCATTACTTTTATTGATGGCATTTGTTAAGGTGTTTCGTTACGTATGTAACACTATTTACCAATAGATAAGGAAAAGATATAAATTACTTTACTTCTCTAATTTAAGTAAAAATTTCTTCAATTCTATAATTTTTTGGGTAGTTTAAATCCATACACGATATGATTTTTATACATTAAAAAAAATTGAAGTGAAACTATAAAGGAGTGTTTTTTTTTTCTCCTTGTGTGTATGCTAGAGAGAGAGCATGCTGAGAGTGCCTACAACAGAGTTTAAGGGTTTAAGAACTTGTGGCAATTGAAGTAACATAAGATGAAAGAGATCAACAAAAAATGATGATACTAAAAAATCGTCAATAAGTCGCACAATCCTCACGTGCTCTAGACGAAACATGTGAAACAAAGAAGAAGAAGAAGACCTCATAGAGAGTACCGGTGTAGTACCGGCCAAATACCCTCTGAAGGTTAAGTTAGAGGACTTTTACAACTTTAGAGTATTAGAGCTGGGGTAAATTATGCGCACCTTGATTTATGAGGGCTTTGGGGTTTTTATAGTAGTGTAGAGCCGACTTTAGTTTCTTGGTGGGAAGGGTATTTCCTTGTAGGGAAGATCCTCATTAATGCTCGTATTTCGTGGGATCCTTTCCTTGTAGGGATTCCTTGGTAAAAATATAAGTCTCCTACACACGAGTGGATGGACGAACAAAGCCACCTATGAGTGCCTTAGTAAAAAAGCTAAGTCTTTCTACCTATGGGAGGACAAATGAACCAAGTCACTCATAAGTGCCTTGGTAAAAAATTTGAGTTCTACCTACGGGTGGAAGGATGAACCAAGTCACTCACGAGTGCCTTAGACAAAATTCTAAGTCTTCCTACCTACGGGTGGACGGACGAACCAAGTCACCCACAAGTGCCTTGGTAAAAAATTTTAGTCCTACCTACAGGTTGAAGGACGAACCAAGCCACCCATGGGTGCCTTGGTAAAAATATAAGTCCTCCTACCCAGGGGTGGATGGACAAACCAAGTCACCCATAAGTGCCTTGGTCAAAATTCTAAGTCTTCCTACCTACGAGTAAACAGACGAACCAAGTCACTCACGAGTGCCTTGATAAAAAAGTTAAGTCCTACCTACGGGTGGAAGGACAAACCAAGCCACTTAATAGTGCCTTGGTCAAAATTCTAAATCTTCCTACCTACAGGTGAATGGACGAACCAAGTCACCCACAAGTGCCTTGGTCAAAATTCTAAGTCTTCCTACCTGAGGGTGGAAGGATGAACCAAGCCACTCATGAGTGCCTTGGAAAAAATTCTAAGTCTTCCTACCTATTGGTGGACGGACGAACCAAGTCACCCACAAGTGTCTTGGTCAAAATTCTAAGTCTTCCTACCTACAGGTGGACGAACAAACCAAGCCACTCATAAGTGCCTTGGTAAAAAAAGTTAAGTCCTACTCATGGTTTTAAAAACCGGTACGGACAAAAAACTGTAAAAGTGACTGATTATCGATTTTCTGATCTGACCGAGATCAAACCGATGGTCGAACCGGTGATGTCATAATTAATAATTAATAATTTTATAATAAAAAAAAAATTAATAAATTATATAATAATTTTATAGTAACTAATAATATTTACTTTAAAAAATTTATATCATAAAAGTTTAATTAGAATCATTAAAAACAAACTTATAATAAATAATAAATAACTAAATAACTCCCCTGCTATCCTACCTATCTCCATTCACATTAAATTTTCTCCACCTACCCCCACTTTCTTCTCTTTTTCCCATTCAGTGAATCGGACAATCAGTACTTAATCATCAATTCAAAATTTGCTTGTATTAAATTTTCTCCACCTACCCCCACTTTCTTCTCCTTTTCCCATTAATCAGTACTTGCTTCTACACAAAATCCAAATCTAACTCTTCACTCTTCATTTCTTCTCCTTATTTTACACATCTTCCTCTACCTCTCTCTTTGCCAAGCAAAGTTCAACCTCACTCCACAGCTAGCATGTTCCCAAAATGTCATTTCTTTTACAACAGATCAACGTTGCTTCTTCCCCAAATTTCATTTCTTTTACAAGAACTGAAGATGAGAAAAGATTAAGTGTTCTTCAATTCTTGTCCTTTGAAGCTCGTTCATCTGCTCAAAATACCGCAAGGCCGAGAGAAAAAGGAGGCTAAGGCTGAGGCGTGTGAGGGAAAAAGGCGACCACCAAATTTCAAATCCGAACAGAGAAGATGAGAAAGAGTGAGAGAAAAAAAAAATTCAGAGAAAACGAAGGCTGAGAGTGTAAGAGAGGGTTGTGAGGGAAAGAAAAAGAGAGGATATGAGTTTTTAGGGTTAAGTTTCCCCAAAACACTATGGGTGGACAGATGAATCAAGCTACCCACAAGTGCCTTGGTCAAAAAACTAAGTCTTCCTACATACGGGTGGGTTAACAAACTAAGCCACCAATGAGTGTCTTAAGTCTAAGTCTTCCTACCTATGGGAGGAAGGACGAACTAAGCCATTCCTGAGTGCCTTGGTAAAAAATCTAAGTCCTTTTACCTAAGGGGTGGACGGACAAAACAAGCCCTTCACAAGTGCCTTGGTAAAAATTTAAGTCCTCTTACCTATGAGTGGATGGACGAACCAATCCACTAACGAGTACCTTGGTAAAAGATCTAAATCTTCCTACCTACAGGGTGATGAATGATCCAGGTGACGAACGATCCAAGTGATCCTCCAAAGATGATTGACTTAAATAGAAATCATCGAACCAAGTTACCAAGGTGACAAACAACCCTCCAAAAATTTACTAAATCCATAGAATGGACGGATACAAACTAGTATCCAAAATTTACTAAGTCCATAGAATGGACAGATACAAATTAGTATCCAAAATTTACTATACCCATAGAACGGGCCGATACAAACTAATGTAAAAAATTTATAAAATTCACAATGTGGACGGATGCCACAATGTGGACGGATATATGAGCTAAGTCCACAAAATGAATAGATGTGTCAAAAAGCATCCAAATTTTTGTCCACGGGATGGACGAATACATTGACTAAGCCCACAAGGTGGACGAATGAATGATATATAATGAAGTACATCTAATTATTAACAAATCCACAAGGTGGACGGATGAAAGACGTATAATGAAACGTACCTAAATTATTACTAAGTCTGCAAGAAGGACGGGTATTCTCCAATCTCTAATCTATGGTGCCCTTTTCACGCTCAATGATGTGTTGTTGGCCATTTTCAACTCAAGTTTTGATTTGGACCACTAGGTCATCAAAATATAGAATCATTAATTTTTGGTTATGTGTTTTAATAGTTGTTGTATTATGCGAAGAGCCTTGGTCCTCCTAACATTTGAAAACGAAACATTCAACCTTTTAGGATTGAAAAATTCTCTCTGCTTTGTGACGGGTTAACGGTTCCCCAAAAAAAAAATTGCATGGGAGACGTAGCAATGCCTCGAAAAATAAATGCACCCACTCAGAATGCGCCACGTATACCCTCAAATCAAAGCATAACTCCCGAGCAAAGAGATGACGGCTGCAAGAATCTGTCACCCCATAAGTTCGTTCAGGGTAAAACTGACGGACCCATGTGCTGAAGGGGCAACTAATAAAGGTATTTTTAAACCTACAAAGCTGACAACACGAAGCATAAGTGAACAGACCAAATGTCTGATTGTTTAGTTTGACAAGCCCACCCTGCAATATAGTAGATGGTCTTATTAGGCTGATGACATGACAAGACTAACGAACACATTTCCGTGGGCAAACGGATCTAAAGAAAGCGAACCTCAATATGTACGGACCCAACAAAGTGGACGGACCTCAGGCGGACGAACCCAATAAAAGGGGACGCACGAAACTCACATGGCTCCCACGTGACTAGAAGTGCTCATCAAGAATCCTGATATGGAAAACCCTTGCACCCTACGCCCAACCATAATTGAGGGTCATCTGCAAGGAAGACCATCCCCAAAAATCTGAAAATTTGATGGAGAGTTCTCCCCATAAGGAAAGGTATTCCTCCTCAAGAAATTAAGGTCAAATCTACAGCACTATATAGCCCCCAAAACCCTCTCTCATAAAGATACGTACAATTTCTCTAAAGTTCATACTCTCTAGTATTGTTGGAGCTCTCTTCTAACTTAGCTTTCGGAAGGTCTTTGGCTGGTACTCCACCTGTGCCCTTTGATTGATTCTTCTCTTTTTGTTCTTCAGGTGCACCCATTGACACATGTGTAGACGATCAACTCATTGACGATTTTCAACATCATCAATGTTCAATCAACTTCTGAAATTTATGATGTCATTAGAATAATTTTTTTTTTTTTTTTTTTTAAACCCAGCTCAATATGCTAAGAAAAATGGTCTTACTCAGCTCGAACTTCATTACTTTTATTATAGTATTGAATCTATTGATGGTATTTATTAAGGAGTGTCGTTATGTATGTAACACTTTTTACAGGAAAAGATATAAATTACTTTATTTCTCTAATTTAAATAAAAATTTAAAAATGTTCTTAAATTTTATAATTTTTTGGGCAGTTTAAATCCCTACATGATATGATTTTTATTCATTAAAAAAAAATGAAATGACCCGATCAAGGTTTCTTTTTTTTTTTTTTTTTCCTTGTGTATGCTTTCATGAGAGAGAGAGAGAGAGAGAGAGAGAGCATGCTGAGAGTTAGATATTCACACAACAGAGTTTAAGGGTTTAAGAACTTGTAGCTCACTATTTAAAATTTTAAACTGATCAAACCCATCCTTCATTCAAGTATAAAGCATCAGCAAGTACATTTTGACGCCAATCTACTAACAGCTTGGTTATATGAAAGCTTGTCTGTGTTTGTGTTTAGGCAAAGAAAGCAAAGATAGTGTAATTTGGAAGATGACTCGGCTGAATCGAGAGGACCAAGGTCTACAGGCGCATAATTTGACACAACACCAATTAATAAAAGCAAAAGATTCTCCCTGATAATATAATTCACCAGAAAACATGATCAAAATATATGTAATAGCAAAAGTTTCAATACCAGTTATGCACACACAAATATTCATAAACTTCCCATGTCACCAGAACATTGATTGCTCAAGTATAAACAAAACCCCTGGCCCTGGCTCAACCATATGCTCAGCTGTAACTTTTCACAATATGGTCCAAGTACAAAACTACCTAGGATAAATCAAGCATCTATACAATCCAAAAAAGAAAGAAAAAAAATTGTATGATTTTACATTTTTTGTTCACAAGGCAAGGTAGTGTTGTTAAACAAGCAATAAGGCTGTTTGCAAATTGTTTCTCGCGAATCAGTAATATCTAGTAATATCTCAAATTCCAATACACAATGGGTTTAGTCTCCAAAAAACCTATTTCTTTTTATTCCTTTGCAAATTGGTGAATATTGGATGTCTTATGCAAGAAAGATGGGTTGATTCTGATGATCATCAAGTTCCTCTTCCCAATATTCATTAACAATCTTACCACTGCCAGTCACCAAGTCAAAAGCTCTGTATAAAGCCATAAAAATTATCTATTGGCTCTCAAGACCCATATGATGGGCCTTCAAATCACTGCTGTGCTAGAACGAGCTATCCTTTGAGCTTCTTCCAAGTCTTTCAGAAACCTGCTTTTTTTTTAGCCAAAATGATTATTGGATCAGAGGAAATCGTATAAAGCAAGGATAGTTTCCACTTTAACTACATTCCATCAAATAACTAAACTAGCCTCAAATTATCACTATATAACTAAGCATATCATATAAATATGACGAGTATAAATTAAATACAATTTATGGCTATTTATATTAGTTGAGATTTAAGTTCAGTAAAGTGTGACTGAAGTTATAGAAGTCTGGCTTATAACAACCTTCCATTCTCTAGGCTTGGGTCGAGATTGGGTCAAAAATAGAACTTTAAAAGAATTTTGATTTGTAAATTTTAAGAAACCACAAATCATTGCATGCTTGCAACCTACATGGGATGAGTAATGCCAAACCAAAATCCACAAGGCCAACAAAGTTTCACCAAGTGTCAAATTAACATGATGCAGTCCAACCCACAACTACATTCTCAAATTTGCAGCTGATGCAAGAAAGATGAAGGCCATAGAAGTTATCATTTAAAGCTAGTGTGTGCCAAGCATGAACCACAGCTAGCACAGCAATACCGTGCTTCTAAAATCACAATGATGATTCAAAAGCATACATACCTCTTAGAATTCAGAACCACAGAACCACCGAGTATAAAACGAATTCCAGAATTGCTAGCATTTTGTAAAGCAACAGAACGTGACTCTTCATATGTCGTCCCTCCAACAATGAATATGACTACTTCCTGTGGCCTGCTCAAAGATGAAGTGTTTGTCATTCAAGCTATATTATCCAAAGCCTTTTAAAAATCTTTATTTGAAGGCTATAACTTTCACTTTGAAGGCTATGGCTATCTCAAATATAAATTAACGTTCAATCCTACAATAGTCTGTCAATGCTTGAAAACCTTTACTGTAGCATGTAACAGCAAAATGAAGGGGAAAGATAAGAGACTTGAGTAAAATGGTAGAAAAACTTGAGAGGAAAGGTGATCAGGGGCATATATATCTAATTTTGACGTTAACATCTACTTCTAGCTTACCATTACTTTTGTTTCTGGAATTTATAGACATTTTTAATTTCATATCTTAGTCCTTTTCCCCCCTCTTTTTAGTATTTTCTTACAAGGGGAGGAGATTTCCTTTAAGCTGGACCTCATTGGTTTTAGTTTTTCTTTTGTACATGTTAATTTTATTTCTTTTGGGTCTTCTTTTTGTCATCCCATGACCGAGGATTGAGCCCCTTTTTGCACTTTCTTAATGAAATAAAAACTATTATATAAATTTTTTTTTAAGTGTTTTCCTTGCATACCTCCCATGCACTAGGATTTCTCCTTTTTTTTTTCCCTCTTAATACAACTTATTACTTATCAAAATTATATATCTAATTTGGATGCATGGTAATCAAGAAGCTACACAGAAACAGTAATAGTTTCCATTAAATGAACAATAATCTAAGTTCTGGGGGTAGGCTAGATGGCTTAAAAACTGTCTTCAACAAATTGAGGGAACACAGCCACCTCAGTTAACTCATATCAATCCCTATGACTATATATAGCATAGTGTCAGGGTGAAGCATCAATGCCCAAAATATGCACAGGGCCAAACTCCCAAAGATAAAAAATCCCTAATTGATACCTTTGGTTTGTGACCTGCCATAAACTATGTTGATAGGTTTGCTTCAAATGAGCCATTAGCGGACCAGCATACCTTCATTTCTTTGTTTTTTTTTTTTTGGGAGAGGAGAGGGGGGGAGTTACGGACCAGCATACGTTCTTTAACAAGTGCTGAAAGTTAGACATTAGCATCATATATCTGATGAGAGATAATATGTTATGTAGACTGAGAAATTTGTATGAAGTGGGTTTTTCCTCATAAACTCTTCTCATTATTAAAGAGTAAAATAAGTAACATAGCTAGAATTATCTTGGCACTACTTCCTGATAATATGCACACATACATGTACATACAAACCTACACATATACATAAACATGTACCACACACACATGCACAACAAGTTCCAGTTATCAGTTTTTGCAGTCTGACCACTGGTTATTCATTTAAGCCCAGTTTTTTCAGAAAATCTTGTTTTACCGTTTTAGGCTATATTTGGATTGGTATAGAGTTCTTGATTGAACCAGTTGAATCAGCTGGTCTGCTCAGGTTTTTAAAACAGTGGAAAGAAACCACACTACATTCCAAAATTTGCAAGAGATAATCTGCAACATTCCTGGGAAGAAACAGTTATTTTAGAAAACGAACCTGCCCTGCTGAAAGTGATTGCCAACATATGGGTAGTCCACATCTCTCAACCGTCCCTTGGAAATGTTTTCCATGGTTTGGAACAAAAGGGGCTGGTGCTGGGTGTAAACATTCTCAACCCCCTACAGCATGTGGGAAAATGACGTATAAGCATCTAACCACATCCGCAAGCAGAAAGTGAAGTGTTTCTAACTAACCTTCAGTCCACGAGCCATGTTACGAGCAATATTCAAAAGATCTCGATTTCCAAAAAGATCCCCAGTTCGCTTATCAACCCCTGCTTGCTTCAAGACGAACTGGACAAGCTGTCATACCATGATGGCCAATTTTTCAAAACCAGTGAATCATCTAGCAACTAGCAAGGAACACAACAATTTCAACATATTTGCTGCTCTACTAAAGCATCAAAGCATGCAAAACAGAAATGCTGGTTTGCTTATTTTACCCCTGGTTTGTACTTGGCAGACCGAGAAGCCAGTTTGTTGAAAAGTTGCATCAATTGAACAGGGCTTTCCTTCTCATAGCGCAAAGCATAAAGCATCACTAAGCGTAAACGGTCAATATCAGATACACTTTCATTGTTTAAAAGATTTGTCACCGCCTGCATTGAAGTTTGAAAAGGGAAGAATGTCATTGCTAAACATTTGAACAGTATACTAGATATTTCCGGCTCTAATTTCAAACTGTCAAATTCAGGAATCTCAAATCATATATCAGTAGGGAAGTCTATTGACACCAAAAAAGCACCAATTATCACATCTCTCCCTCCCCAGTGTTTAGCGGTGTGCCCATGTAAGTGTACATGCCAGGCGCCTGCGCGGCGGGGGGGGGGGGCGGTGTGGGGGGTGTTGAAAAAGTCTCTAAACAGTGTTATGTAGCACCACTCAATATCAGTAGATGAACACTTTGTTTTAGACAATAACTTGAAGGGAATAAACATGATGTGCTAATAAAACAATAATTCAGGAGACCAAATAGCATTATAATCTTGTAACACATAAAGGAAAATTAGGTAATCAAACATAAGCAATATTTATTGCATAGGCCTTTCATTTTTATGAGAAGGCATAAATTTTGAGTTAATCCTATTGGATGATGTCATTAACTGCTAATCGCCTATGAAACTTCAAATAACTTACATAACACCTCTAGAGAACCTGTTTATCCCCTCCACACCCTCCCCAAAATAAAAAACAGATCCATAGCCAACCCCAAAGGACTAAGGCTTTATTATTTATAATAATGAGACTAAACCTAGCCTTCCTTGGTTTCATCAAGGAAAGAAGTATAAACCCTAAATTCAAACATTGGGCAGATCAAAAACTTGTGGAGAGCTTAAAACTAGGATGTGACTTTTCTCCCAATTGACCTGGAAACACAGACACAATAACACCCAAAAACAGTTGAAATTGAAGGCCCGTTTGGTAATATTGTTCTAATAACGTTGTTTGTATTTTTTGTAAACACAGAATGCCGAGCACTTGCTGTTTAAAATCTTCCACTTAATTTTCGCAAAATGAACCAGAGGTGCAGCTTACCAAACCTTAGTTCCTTGGATTATCCATTGGTCTAAACTCAAAGGGAAACTAAAGGAAATTTCTTTTAATGTGTGTGCAGAGATGCTTTTATGAGAGTCCATTGAGAGGATAAAGAAATGCCAAAGCAAGGGATGTATCACATTCTTGCATGTGATTTGTAAATTTTGGATGTTAATACTAACAATCAAATTGTTTTAATGATTAGAACAAAAAATGCATTGCTCACCCCAACTTCATGCACCACAAATAATCAATTCTCATCTCCTTTAGACAACAATCCTGACCATCCTAATTAAAAACTTTGCAAACACATACAGATAAATCCTTTTGCTTGTTATCCATTTGGCCCAAGAACACCCATTTGGATATATAAGGATACCTTTGCCCCAATGTGTTCAGGATTACTTAAAAATTTTGCCCAATCCTGCTCCACTTAACAAGTCCAAACTCCAATCCAATTGAACCTTCCAATAAATGCGTAAATTACTAATAAATAATGTATGGGTCTGATCCAGCTGAAATTTATTAAAATCCAGTACACAAAAATCTTCTTTGCAGCCAAACCACACTTAATGTCATATATTACTAGTAAAGTAAAAATTAATGCCAATGCTTTGATTGGTATCAGAAACCTCAATATTGCACCTGTCACTAATGTATCATCCTACTTCGGCTTTGGTCGAGTGATAAGCCTTAGATTGGGTTAGGGTTGATCACAGTTCCAAATATATATTTTTTGATAGGTAGGTCACAGTTCCAAATATTACAAAGTCTAAAATAAAAATAAACAAATAAGAGAATAAGGGGGACAAACTCTATAATAGCCCATTAGGGGTGAAAGCCCCTAGATTACCCGGCAACTAGTTTTGACAAGCAGGAGAAGTTGCTTGTAGGTTTTAATGGCTAGAGGAGAGTCCAAAGAGCTCTTCCTTAGAAAGGTTCCCTACACTATCCAAAAAAAAAAAAAAAAAAATCAATCACAACAATTACCCAGCCCTATCTAGTGAGGAGAAATTGCCAGTCATACTTCTCCGCATACCCCAGATCTTGCCAATTGGACTTTCAACCCCACATCTGTGACACCCTAACTGTTTTTTGTCCTATTGTGTCAATAGTGCTTCTGAACCCTTGCAAAGTTAAGCAATTGGCAATACTGTCAGCCAAGAGGAGATTTGAACTAGTGACCTCTGCTTCATGAAGTGTGGCCACTAGCCAATTGTCCTCTCCTCCTAAATTTTTTTTTTTTTTTGATAGGTAAGATAAGATATTGATAAAAAAGACTACAACATGGAAGAAAACATGAAGTAGCCACAAAAATAAAGAGAGAGACATAAAGCTATGTACAAGAAGAAAGGGAATTTAAAAACATTGGGAGGGACTCACTAGATGTGAGTCCTCAAACCTGTGACCAATCAAACAAAGTCCCATAAAAGACTAAAGAAGTTGCTCCCTCAAGCATTCCATATCCTCAATGGTACACCTGTTCCTCCACCCAAGCAAAAGATCCTTCACTCTCTTAGGAACCACCCTGCAACCCCAAAATATTTTAAAACAATATTCCATAACTAGTGAGCCTCCCCACAATGAAGCAAAAGATGGTCCACTGATTCCCCATCACATCTGCACATGCAACACCAATCCACTAAATAAAAGCCTCTCCTCCTTAAATTATCAGCTGTGATATGTCACTGTACAAGCAAAAAAGGAAACTCTTCAGGGAGCCTTAAAGCCCCAAATTGCTTTCCAAGGGAAGATAAAAAAGGACGATTCCCTCAACTCACAATAAAAAGATCAAATCCCAATTGAAGAATCATTCATGAAGATATATCTTCCAACTCACGTAATATAAAGCTAAACACCAACTGGACAGCCCAATTCATTTTGTCTCATACTCATTAAGCTAAACCAACACTTGTAAAGGTTGAAGCACAGTTCACTAATATCATGACTGTGCTTTATGTTCATAATAACTCCAGCACTCAATGTTCATCACCACCAGAAATAAGCGGTTTTCAATTGCATGCTGTGATATATCAAATGGAACTTGTTTGAAAAGCTTAGATAACATTTGATCATTCATTGCATAATTCAAGCACTTACATTACTAGTCTTTATCAGCTGGCACTAACATAATGCAAAGAGCATATCCCATGAACTATCTCTTTAAAATTAGTTCTCAAATTATGCCATGACCTCAACTGTTTGACTTCCTAACAGCTTGTCAATTTATATTCTTGCATATAAGAATTATTTGATTGATCAATCATCCATTCAACTCCCCAAAAGTTTAGGCTCCATTTGTTTCAGTGTATAATATGTTTAGTGCAATTGAAAATTGCTAGTCAATGGATGAGTGGAAATTACAGCAAAAAGGTGGGAAATAATTTATGCCATCTACCCACATCCGCTCCACCTTTCTCTTCTCTCCAAACAAGGCATGACCCTCACAATCTCTCTCTCCCTCCTTCATGACGACACCACTGTGACGTAGGACATATTGGGGAATTTGTCTACATGCGCTTGTGGTAGGATTAGGGTTAGGAGGATTTTGGATTTAGGGTCAATTAATAACTAGGGAAAGGATGAGAAAAGATTTGATTTAGGTTTGCAAAAGAGATGAGAAGATACAAAGATCAAATCTACCTACAGTTGTGAACAGTGCACCTGAATAGTAACGTGGACAGTAATGCGGATGGTAACAGATGCGCGGTACTTTTGATGGCACTTGAATGGGAGTGGTACTTTTGATGAGCAGTCCTACTACCTGGTTATCTGTGGCATTACTGCTCATTCCTTTCCTATAAATGTTAGTAGGAGCTTGAATGGGAGTGGTACTTTTGATGTGCGGTCCCACTACCAGGTTATTTGTGGCATTACTGCTCATTCCTTTCCTTCGAAGAGTATTTGGAGTGTCAGAGTTCCTAAGAGGATGTCATTCTTTTTGTGAGAAGAAAGAGGAAATTGAAAGTGAACAGAAGGTATTTCTCATTTTCAATTAAACTTGGTACTTATCAAAAAAAAGTTAAAGAGAAAAGAAAGAGGGAATTGAAGGTGAGAATAGAACATTAAGGCCAAAGTGCCCTCAATACTCAAAACACTCAATTTTTCTATTAAGCAACTCCATCTTTCTTTAAGTGCAATGATAGTTCTATAGACTCTAGATCTTAGCTTTGCCCAATAGAACTAGAACTCCTACTTTGACCAACAAACAAAATCCTGAATGAATTGGACCAAAGACACATAAAAGTCCATAAACTAAGTAAGACTTACCTATAAATATATTAAAACCCAAGGCCAACAACTCTGACTGACAACAGGCCTTCCATTAGGTGCAAAGTTTAAGGATTTATCTGTTTGGAATCCTATCCTAGAGAGAATGGAGAGGAGATTAGCGGGTTGGAAGAGAATGTATTTATCTAAAGGGGGTAAGGTGACACTCATTAAAAGCTCACTCTCGTCTTTACCTACTTACTTTCTTTCCCTTCTTCCTTTACCGGGTAAGGTGGCAAAGCGTATGGAGAAATTACAGAGAGATTTTCTGTGGAATGGGATTGATGGTGAACCTAAAATACACTTAGTTAATTGGGCAAAGGTTTGTAAGCCTTTGCAGGTTGGAGGGTTGGGTATTAGAAGGTTGGGAAGCTTTAATTCTGCCTTGCTAGGAAAATGGTTGTAAAGGTATGGCATGGAGACTGATGCTTTATGGAGGAGGGTTATAGAGGCAAAATATGGGAATATTTGGGGTGGTTGGTGTACGAAAAAGGTGACAAGTCCTTATGGGGTCAGCCTATGAAAATACATTAGAAGTGGCTGGTTGAATTTCTCTAAACTCCTTGTATTTGATGTGGGGGATGGTACTAGAGTGAAATTTTGGAAGCATGTGTGGTGTGGGGATTGTACTCTCCAAGAGGCCTTTCCGGAACTTTATAGTATTAGTAGGTCAAAAGATTCCTCGGTGGCTGAAGTTATGGGTTGGTCTACTGGGAGGTTTCACTGGAATGTGCAATTTCGTCGTCCACCACAAGATTGGGAAGAAGAAGCCTTTGATCGGTTTATGGGGTTAGTCTATTCTTCGACAGTGCGGGGGTTTGGCCCGGATAAGGTATGTTGGAAGCTTGCAAGGAATAGAGGTTTTGAGGTTAGAGGATATTATAACTCCTTCTACCCTACTAATCTTGTTTCCTTTCCATGGAGAATGATATGGCACTCGAAGGTTCCTCCAAGGGTGGCATTCTTTTCTTGGTCTGCTTCCTTAGGTAAGATCTTGACAATAGACAATCTTCGTAAAAGACGTGTGATAGTGCTTGACTGGTGCTATATGTGTAAGAGTTGTGGGGAGTCGATGGATCATCTTCTACTTCATTGCTCCATAGCTTGGGAGTTATGGTCCTTGGTTTTCTGCCTGATTGGTATTCAATGGGTTATGCCTCATACGGTTCTTGAGTTGTTTGAGGCTTGGCAAGGAAAGTTCAAGAGACATCATCACATTGATGTTTGGAAATTAGCGCCTCATTGCTTGATTTGGTGTATTTGGCGTGAAAAGAATGCTAGAAGCTTTGAGGGTTGTGAGCGTTCCTTGTTAGAGATTAAGTCTTCGTTCTTGCACACTCTCTTTGAATGGAGTGTGGTCTTTTCTCATTTTTCTTGTTCTTCATTCCCTATTTTTCTTGACCGTTGTACTTTTGTTTCCTGATTTGTGCCCCCATAGTACATCCCCAATGTACTCGGTTTGGCACTTTTTCTATTATTAATAATATTCTTACGTTACTTATCAAAAAAAAAAACAACTCTGACTGACAACTAACAATTATGTAGTTAATTTTTTTTTTTTTTTTTTTTTACATAATTAGAAAAATACCCTTAACACTAGAAAAAAAAAAAAAAACCACACCACCTTCCTACCTTCCCTGTCCCACTTCTCCTCACTGCACCACTGCCACCCACTCCCACACCACCCCCCCCCCCCCCAAAAAAAAAAAAAAAAAAAAAACAGAAGCTCCTCCCACCACCGCGTACTAACTTTTTGTTGGTTTTAACATAGAGATTTTGTGCAACCTTAGATTTTGTGCAAACAAATAGTAGAAAAAAAAATTTCGGATCTCAAAAAAAAAAAAAAAACTAATAATAATAATAATAAAAATAAAAAAATTTATTTTCCTTCAAAAAATTGTGTAAAAAACATTTTCGCCAGGAAAATGCTTTACATAGTAAGAAATGGAGCTAGTAATGCAGTTGCTGTCGGTGGAGCCACTTAAGTTTATTATTAGTTCCAATGTGTAAGACTACTTTCACCAGGCCATCATTTTTTTTTTATATATTTTAACAAATTTTTTTTATTGGTATCATTTTTTTTTATATATTTTTTAACAAATTACAATTTGTAAATTCATTACCCCACCATATTTGAGCATTGGGTAAATAACATAATCCATCTTAATCTATCTCATACTGATGAGTGTATCAACATGCATGTGTGCATACAACAAAATCATCCAAGACAACATCCTTTTCTTCAGCCTCCTGTACTAGGATAATCTACTCCTTGCACTTGATTCATGATCATATAGCTGTCTAAAAATTATGCCAAAATCCATACTTATGTATCTTATAATAATTTCTATTATAAATTATCTAGAAAAACGTATAACTAAGTAGGCTCATGGATATATATGAAGTAACATAAACAATATTTAGAGAAAAACAAGACAAGATACAATTGATTACACTACCTCAAATGCTGCCACTTGACCACCATTACAAGCCAACTCCTGCTCTGTTTCTGAAACTAACATGAGTTTTCTCTCTTCAACTATCTTGCTCATTTCTGTGACCAATGTCACATGCTTTGAAACATTTCCATGCATTTTTCTGTACTCAGGGTACTTGTCAACAAATTTGGCCATGTCTTCTGCAGAAATTCAAAATGTTGGAATGATGGAATGTTATACCTCAACCCACCATGCTAATTTAGTAACATAATATCTCGTAAATCTGAATTTATCAAGCCTCATACAAACCTATTGTCTGGATGCTCTGGTTACTCTTTGAAATCTGCTGAAATTCATCTACCAATCGCTTGATATTCATCCCAATATCTCCAAAATTCTCATACATGTTAGCTTTGAAAAAGGCATCTTGTTCTGATGACAACACAACCTCCTGTGAGTGTGAATTGAACAAAGATCATTTTCTTAGCAACGCAAAACATAAAAATAAATATGCGCACTATAACAGGAAATGCAATGTAACCTGTTGATCCTTTGGAAGTTTGCCAATGTTTCTCAAATCCACCTTGTTGTCTTGAATACCTATCAATTCATGAACCATTGCCTATGGAACATGATGTGATAAATGAGTTCAATAAATGATAAAACCATCCATGTTACATCAAAACAAAGAGGCATTTCTCATATAAATGGTAAAATCTGTACTGACAACCCCAAATACCTGATAGGTCCACTGGTTTAGCAAAGGGGTCACAGGATCATCCCTCCTATCAATTACCAGCAACAATGGGGAAACTTCCATTCGCCTGAAATCAAAAAGCCCACTTTCCTGCTGGTACATCAGCTTCTGATACATCCCAAAAAAGTATTAAAGTCAGATTTCTATGAACCTAAAATAGTAAAATTCAAAGGAGAAACTGCATCCAGTAAAATTAACAATGATATGAAATATCATGAATACACATATCATCAATCAGTTTCTAGGGGAAAAAATATACATGTGTGTGTATGAAATTCTGAAAACAGATCTCCTGGTGTGTCTATAACATCCAGGATTCAAATCCCCCCTCCCCTATTGTAACTATCAAATTATAAATAATAAATTACACAATAAAAAAAAAAAAAAAAAAAAAATCTGAAAACAGAATGCTTTAAAATTAATATGAAACTCGGTGATACATATATCATGAACAAGTAACATCTACATGCGTGTGTATTAAATTCTGAGAACAGAATGCACAAACTTCATATGAAACTCAGTAATACATATATCATGAACAAGTAATATTTACACTATAGCTTCCAGTGCTTCACTTACAGCTGTTTCCTGTGCAATCCTCTTAGCAATATCAGAATTCCTTTGATATCTAATAATAGGTCTTCTTTTTAAGGCCAAAAAAATGGATGCAATACCATCAACAACTCGGTCACAGAAGTGCTGCGAATTTGAAGGATCTACAACTGCTGGGAGCATATAAATGTGATTTGACGGCATATTCAAAGTGAAATGGTAAGGATCAATTGCTACAAAGTCCGCATAAAATTCCTGCAAGATAGAGATAATAATTATATCTAACTTTACAGTTAATATGAGGTGGCATAAAAACAAGGTCAAATAAGATAACATCTACTCATGCATCAGAACAAGAATTTGGAGTTTCAGACCATGTTTAAGCAACCCCATATATGCAAGCCTGTGACAATGACATGCTAAAGATACTATAAGCTTACCCTTTTTTCCCAATTTTTCTTCCCGTTTTCAATTATGATAGATTCCCTAAGTTGAGTTGAATATTATTTTTCAGAGTAGCTAAAATGAAAAACAGTAAAGTAAAATATCAACCAAAAATTTTTTAGTAATGCAAAACAGTTTTTAGTCGGTGAAAGAGTTACCTGGATCTGCTGGACAACTTCCTGTTCATCTGCGTCAGCTAAATTATGAATCTGAGTATCCTTCAATATGTTGGAGAAAACTGTACGAAATTTAGATACACACAAAGAAGCTTCACATCAATAGCCAATAATCACCAATGAAAATTTTAAAACATTTAATTATAATTTCAGTGGCAAGATAACATTTTTGCTCCTCTCAAATTATTAACAAAACTTACATAGGTGGTACTCTCCAAATCTAGGACTAGCTAGCTGTTGCCGCAAATGCTGGATATTCTCTGAAGTGGGCCGAAGGAAGTAAACCGCTTTAAGATGTGACATTGGTTCTTTTGATTTGTAAATGGAATCTACCAATTCTACCAAGAATACTTCTTTTTGAAGAAGTTCTGACTGTGAATACCCAACACTAACTATACTAACCTGCAAATCATTAACTAAATTGATGAGTATCTCTCTTTTACTTCTTAACCCACTAGACCCAATCCGAATCTAGCACAATGGTGAAATTCCAAATCAGTAGATTCAGCCAAAAAAAAAATGTAAACAGAATCAAAACAAACAACAAAGGGGCATTGGCAGTTTATCTACTACTCATGAAAAAACTGAATGGCCACAACAAACCCACAACTTTTTCCACAACTTGTCCACATGGCAAGTTGTGAGTGGTGGGTTCATGAACAAGTTGTGGCAAAGTTATGGGTTTTTTTGTGGTACTAGCATTATTCCATTAGCAATTGAATCTAACAATCTCTCATACGAGAAGGATTTTATCCCAAAAAACAAACAAAATCACGAGAATTTGTAATTTTTTTTCAACAACATCCATGATGCAGGGTTCCATAGACCCTTCATGACAATGCATTAGAACACGCAACAGCACGCACATGCGCGCACACACAATACAATGAAGCATTTTCATGCAATTCAAACACGGCCCAAGCAATTGTTCTTCTCCGCGAAACTTGCACTTTACGGCATTTTGAATTTTACAGCATTGAAACTATGGAATCCAACAATATAAAACTAACGATTAATGAACAAAGTAGAACACAATTATAGGAAAGAGAATTCAAATTCCAAAAACTCAAATTGTCAATCATATAAATAAGAAGAAAAAAAATGAATTCATAGGCTTTATAAAGTTATATCACTCTGTGAATTCAATTGCAGTTACTTCTTTATTTCCAAACAAAGAGATTGAAATTCAAATCCTACTCGGAATTTTCTAGGAAATCAAATTCGAAAGTCCAAACAGAGAAAATATACTAATTGGTTAAAAAAAAAAAAAGAAGAAATGAAGAGGAGGAGTGTTTGGGAACGAGGATTACCGTGTGAGAATCGAGGATGAGAACCTTCATGCCGGAGATGTCCTGTAACATCCGGTTGATGTAATCGCGTACGGCCGATATCAGCACCATGTTTCAGGTCCACTCCGATCTACGGCTCTGATTTATTGATGATGATGATGGAGTTGAATTCTGCTTTGTATTGGATTTTCGGATTCGGAGCGAAAGTGTTGACTGTTGAAGTGAGAGAGAGAAGTTGCAGTGGGAACGAGGGGGGCAAACGCACCGTTTCAGTGGGAAGACATCAACCAGGCAGGCTTATCAAAATTACGTATAAACTAGAGGAAAATAATTTATCCCTAAATTTATATAAAAATATAAATAAATAAATCAACATTTTTGGGCCTTCACTTTTAATTTTTTTTTAAAGGTAAATTTTGCCTCCAAACATATATGGAGCTAGGCTTGTACAATAAGCCAATAACAAATTAATTCGCATAAACCATAACTGATATAATATTTATTTCTTAGCAAATTGGGCAAGTTCAACTATTAAAGTGACAAATTGAGTTTAATGATGAGTTTAGTTTTTTTAAACCTCTAAGACTAAGTGAGTGTATGATGCGGTTGGTGTAGTTTTTGCCCCAGTTTTGACACCACATAAATGTAGTTTATTCTTTGGCCTTAGGTAGTGCAGTTTTTCTCTACCAGGGTAGTCGGTTCTTTCGGTTTAAAATTTCCAAACTAAAACAACCACAACAACTCACAAACCCACAAAAGATTCAAAACACAAGATAAAATGAGCTTTTACCCTTATTTTAAAAAAAAAAATCTAGCAATATGTCCCTGTTTTGAAACTATTTAGGTTCGTGTCCCTATTTTAAAAAATCAAGTTTCAATATAAAACTCGATTTGTAGAAAATCGAGTATAGGCGATCAAACTTAAAAAAAAAAAATTAAAATTAAAATTAAAATAAATAAAATAAAATTTTGTGGAACTCGAGTTACACAATTTTTTTATTTTTTTTTTAAGTTTCATTTGGCATAACTCGATTTTAAACCAATCGAATTTTACATTGAAACTTGATTTTCTTAAAATCGAGTTTCAAAATAGGGACACGGATCTAAATAGTTTCAAAACAGGAACATATTGCTAGATTTTTTAAAAAATAAGAGCAAAAGCCTAGAATTCCCTCAAAACACAAAGTCAAAACCCACATATCAAAATCCACAACAAATCAAAACATAAGGCCTAAACATCAATTCATCAAATCCCAAAAATAAATAAATAAATAAAAATCAAACTAAGCAAGGGGAGAGAGAGACAAAATGGACTTACCCAGTACTAGTGGTGGCGGATCGATGGCAGTTTTGTGGTGGCAAATTGGCAATGGCTAGGGCTTCAGCAGCTTCGACCTTTGGTGCTACTGAGCGGCGAGAGCTAAGAATGAGAGGAGAGAGAGAGAGAGAGAGAGAGAGAGAGAGAGAGAGAGAGAGAGAGAGAGAGAGTTCTAATTGGACACCAAGAAATTATGTGTGTGTGTGTTTTTGTAAACCTAGTTGATCAAATTCCACGAATAATAATTTATACTTTCATACTTCATACCCAACTTTGATCAACACAAGTGGAGGGAATGTCATATCAAGCATTTTAGTCATAGTAAAGCAAGCTCAAAGTCCCCATTAATTCCTTCTGTTTAGTGTCTAATGGTTGCTATTGTATATTTGAACTTAGATTTATCAGTTTGCAATTTAGCTGTCCCACTTTCGCAATAAATTGATTTTTATGGTGCCAATGCAATATGCTTCTGCTTTATTTAGATATAAGATGGTCCATATAAGTAGTATGATATCGATAAATCAAATAATTATATTTGTTCTTGTTCAACTGCTTTAACCAGTGGGCTTGATTGTGTCGCCTGTGATTTCAAAACTGTGTTTATTGCATCTATAAACAATTTACTCTCTATTTTTAGTACGTGCATGAAAATGATGAAATTACAGATCTAAATATGTAGTCGTGCAACTTGTTCAAATGATTTGGTGAATTATGTAATTAAATATATCGTCATAAAATTATTGGTTGGTCTTATGAATTGCCATGTAATGAGTTGAAAGAGATTTTTCCAACCCAATTTAAAGAAAACTTTATCCAATTTAACGATGTAATTAAAAAGGTTTAAATTAGGCAAAGTGGTTTGAATTGACTAGACTAGCTCGTCTCTAGGCTGGTTCGTGTAAGTAATGTTTTTGCAAAAGTGTCTTTCTAAGCTGATATACGTTTAGATCCTAGCTTGTTTGGATGAAATTAATTGATCATGTAATTGTCATCGTAAGCAATGAGGTAAATGTGAGATTTAGATTTGTTTGTAATGATAGCTGGCAGGGATTGTTTAGTCCTGAAACGCCCCACAAGTAATGATCCCGGGAATGTTTTCATCAGCAAACATGTTGGACTTTAGTGTTTTTTTTTTTTTTTTTTTTTGGTTGTGTGTGTGTGTGTGTGAATAGACATGTGTAGTTCTAGTGCTTCCAATCTTTGTTATTGTATTTGATCATTGCAGAGTGAGACCCTTCTTGAAACCACTTTATAGACAAGGTTACGTTCAGTAAATCATGATTTGGTCATTGCAGAGACCCTTCTTGAATCCACTTTACAAACATTATCTCTAGATTCTCTACTCTTTCTTAAGATTAATTCATTCTTTTTTTTCTTTTCTTTTTTTTTTTTTTAAAAAAAAACCTAGTGTAGATTAGGTTAAATTAGGCACTTAATAGCCAACATAACAATTGAACCATTTGAAAACGGTATCAGTGAAAGTATATATATGAAGAACAACTGTTTGGGTTCACAAATTTTTCTTCTTTTTTTCAATATTTTATGGTCACTTTGCAAGTTTCCCTGAACTAGAATATTTGGACATATATTACCAAAAAAATTTCGGATTAGAAATATTAAAATCAAATCTCTATTCATTCAAGAATTGAATTGTTTAAGTGATAAAAGAAGATATGGGCAAAAATAATGTTTAAACAACTTGTTGCATTAAAAACGTGTCTCTTATGTTTTGATATATATATATATATATATATATTATTATTATTATTAACAATCTTATGGACGTGATTTCATTCATTACTTTTTTTTTTTTTTTTTTTTTGAGAATACTAAATATTTTTAACACACACATTGGAAGAGGGAGAAAGTTTTAAAGAAACTTACAGTAGTGTATACCCAAAATGGTCTAACTCTTGAATATACAGCATTGGCTTTAAACATTTTTAACGCACACTGATTTTCCAATGTGGGATTAACCCACTGTTTGTTTTTTTGGAGAATACTAAATATTTTTAAAACATACACAAGGAGAGGGGATAAGGTCTTAAAGAAACTTACAGTAATGTATAAATTTCATTCATTACTAAATTGTTAACTTATGATGATTGATGAAAGTAACATTACTTTCACACAGGGGCAGAGCCATGTAGCTAACATGCCCCCCCCCGCCCCCCCAAAACTTAAAATTTCTTCTATAGTATACATGGCAAATGATATTGGCACATCCAAAAAATATAACCGGTCCCCCTATTTGATCCTCAAAGTTTTACTAGTCCAACAACTTAAAGAAGGTTATTCTCAAATAAAATAATACTTGGCCCTTTCAATTGTCCAAACACTTGTAATTAATCCAATGGTCAATAATTACCAAATAATATAGATATCAATCTATTAACCATTTCAAAACACAACTTTACTTTTCCCTTTTCATTCTCATTGTCAAGGAAACTACAACCTATATAAGTGCTTTTGCTTGTTTTCCTCTATAGTGCTGCCAACTCATTGTTTATTTCTTATTAACTCATCTTAGAATATTTGGACATATATTAACAAAAAATATTCGGATTAGAAATATTAAAATCAAATCTCTATTCATTCAAGAATTGAATTATTTAAGTGATAAAAGAAGACATGGGCAAAAATAATGTTTAAAGAACTTGTTGCATTTTATAACTTGTCCCTTAACGTTTTGATAGATATATATTTTTTTTATTAACAATCTTATGAACACACCTAATTTCATTCATTACTAAATTGTTAACTTATGATGATTGGTGAAAGTAACATTTACTTTCACATGAGTCCATAGATTTATTTTTTTCTTTTTTATATATGATTCAATTTCTCGTAATTACCATTTAAGTGAATTGAAGTGAATGGTACCTCTGCCTTAACTGTATGGAGAGAATGCTGGAGCCTCAATTCGAGGGGAGGGTGGAGTATATAAGAGTTTTGCTTCTTGACTTATTTAATTTTATGGGGAATCATATTTCTTTACTTTTTTTTATCATTTTATTCCAAAGAAAAACTTTTTATTGCTTTTGTATCTTTTGATAGATATTTCTTATTCACGTAGTTCAGTTTGTCATGATGACAGCTAAAAAGATTTTTCTTTTCTTTTCTATATCTATGTTTTTGGGTCATCAGAAATTTTTTTTTTTTTTTTTTTTTTTTGACAAGAAGAATTTTTTTAATTTATTAGTATCGGTATCTTTCCAATAAAATTTTCAAGTAAGACATATGACAATGCATCGCAATACTAAAAAAAATAAAATAAAAGTCAACATCAGAAATGGATATGTCACATGAGACTTGAAAGAATACCATTCTTTTTTTTTTCTCATTGGATTTATGCCTTTTAATTGTTTAACCCAGAGATATTTTTAAGTTCTGTTCGATTATGATATGTTCTCAACTATTATAAAGATTTGTTTTAAGGGACAATGACAACACATATAATTTTCAAATATGTAAAATACAAAACAATAATTTGGCTCGAATGCATAATAACAGGCTTAACACCATTATTTTCATTCCTTAGTCTTAACCACAACTTAAAAAAAAAAAAAAAAAAAAATTCTCATTTTGCTTTTTATATTATTAAAAAAAAACTAAAAATATCACAGTATTCTAACCTTCAAATTACCCACAAACATTGAGAAAGACAAAACTCAAATCCTACTCTCGATCCACCATACCCTAGCTCATAAGATCAACCCTGGGACCAAGGGGCCATGGTCTTCTGGAATTTTAAAATTCTGAAATAGTACTATATTAATAAATAAAATAAAAATTTAGGGTTAAAAAAAATTCATACTTTATCATTACGAGCATAATATAGTTTAACATTGTTAAATATTTATGAATTATGACAATAACTTGTTAGTACAAGAAAATTAATAACCTTATCAATTTGTGTATAGAGTCATTGTACTTGTACTTACTCCAATTTCTATTGGTACTATATATAACAAACATTTTTCAACAGAATGGATGATGCTCTAGTAATCTATCTAATTTTGTAAATTAGAAGGAAAATTATTGCAAATTTCAGTACAAAATCAAATTTACATCATTTTCACAGAATTTGAAATAACATTGACTTGTAGTTTGATAGATTGAAAACAATTCTTTTATTTTGTTAATATTGAATAGATTTGATTTTTTTTTCATGTTTTAATTTAATTTTAAATTTTAATATATATATATATATATTTATATATTTTTTAATGGTAAAAAAATTTTAGGTTCATGTTTTGGTCCCCAAATGACAAAATCGTGGTTCCATCTTTGCATAAAATTACGATCCTCATGATTGTAGTGGTCCTAGTGGATAGACTTATCAGAATGAGATTTTTCCCCCTTTTCCCTAATTTTTGGCTGAATAAGTTTATTTCTTTATTTATTTATTTTTTTGAAAACAAAGGAAAAACAAACAAAATACAGGCCGATTTAGTGGGATCCCATTTCCCAAACCATCACCCTTATTTAGGTTCATGTTTTGAATCCTTTGGTTCCATATCTATATCTATATATATAATAATAGGTAAAACTAAAAGAAAATCAAATTAGAATTTCAATTTTATGCCACGTGTCTCATATAAGTTTTTGAATTTTTGTGGTAAGTGAGTTATTGTATCAATTAAGTTTTCTTAATTTTGCTGCTAAACATGAAAACCAAAGAAATTACAATAAGAACTTGGTTTGGGTACATTGCATCCAACCATTAGGATGGCAACACATGACTATTTTTATAGGGATGAAATGCACTGAGTTTACTATTCAGTTAAAAAAAAAAAAAGGTGAACGCAAGGAATTTCTAAAAAGTTAGTAGAGCCAGAGTTTGCATCTTTGTTATAAATTGCTTACAAAGTTTGTATCTTTACATTTGCACTGAGTTTCAAATTAAAGTGCTTTCTTCTTGGTTCTGGCATTGAGTTTAGTTTACTATTCACTTACAAAGTTTGCATCTTTACATTTGTTATAAATTGTTATATGTGATTAGATGCACATTATGCCTAAAATTCACTACCCTTGTATATTTGGCTTTTTGTTTAGGTTTGGCACTTATAACAATGAAGAAAGCACTGCTGTGGACCGATGGATGATACTTTTTGCAGGCTACAAAGGAACTTAGTGGTCAATGGAATCTCATGCGAATTGGAGAGGACCCGGCTATAGATGTCTAGATGGCAGATGTGAGTCACTATTTTTTTTTAAATTTCCAATGAAGGTTAAGGTTATGAACAATGTAAATTTTCCGGGGAGAGATTTATTATTTTATATTTATGCAAGTTTGGTCACCTTCTTAGAGTGAATCACTCCACCTTGTCTTCCTACTGGAACTTTTGATTCAGATTGTTACAATTTAATCCGAAATTTTATTTGAATTTTCCTATTGTTGTTACTATCATATATTTTATTGATTTTTTTTCCCTAGGAATTGGTTTTGTGAATCTTGATACAATAACTCACATAGTACAAAAATTTAAAAACTTATATGAGACACGTGTCCCATTTAATTTTCAAATTTGTTCCAAGTGAATTATTGAGTGTGAAAATCGAAGAGTCCAAATCTAATTAGATTCTCAATTAGATTTCAATTGGAGTCTAATTTTTCACCATGTGTTCATTTATTTATTTATTTAATATTTGTGGCTAGTAAATTATTCGGTGAAAAACAAATATATTTATATATATATATATATATATATATATATATTTATATATATTTATTTAAAATGAGAAACCATTACATATTTTAGAAATATATGGTTTAAAAAAAAATATAAGATTTTTTTTTTTTTTTTTTTGATACCAACAAAGGAAGATACAGAGTTTATCAATATTACAAAAGACTAGGATCAACCCAAGTATGATGTAGTGGCATTCGGATTGCCAATTTTGCAGCAACATGAACAAAATCACAATTGGGGACAACTACCAGATTACAAACAAAACCACTTTGGTACAAAATATCCATATTAGTAATCAAGGATCTCTCATGCCAAGTAGGAGTCTTGGACCTGTGAACAAGTTGGATCAGATTCTTGTTGTTTGTCAAAAGGAGAATCCTATTAAATCTGTAGTTGTTGGCTGTGATGATTGCTTCCATCAAGGCCTCCTATACAGCCTCATTTGTTGAACTTGCATTGCTGCTAGCTACACCATACAATTTGATAACTCCTTGCATATCCTTAGCTTCATAAGCCCAAGCATTTCTGTTACACCTAGAGTTTCTAACCCCTACAATCTTGATTAGCAACTACCAGTGTCCTACAAGCTGTGCTGTGTTCAATTCCTGATCTGATGCATCTTCCGTTTGACTTATAACTGATGGAGTAGGCTTCCTTGTACCTGCAATACAGATTTTGAGCTGTGAGGACGACTTCCAAGGGATTTGGTTGTATTTCCTCTTGAACCACTCTATTCCTATGGTATCAAATTGTCCACAATGTGATGAATATGTTCTGCATATACTCCATAAAAACCTCATCATCTAAGCTATGAGACACAATTAATCCCCTTAACAATTGCTGCATAGAGATACCAATAAGATCAGATGTGTGAACAGTTAATGGTGACCCATGCCAACAAGCTCTAGCAAAAGGGTAGAGAAGGAACAAATGGGTAGTGGATTCTTCTTCACAGTTGCAAAAGGGGCAAAGACCAATTTCAATGATTTTCCTATTTCTTAGAAGCTGTCCGGTGGGAAGACCCTCCTACAAGAGCTTCCAAATAAAATTACAAATTTTTTGTGGTGTTTTAATCTTCCATATCAGCTTCCATACTCTATTATCAGTATGGGATTGGCTGTGATGATCATTGTAAAGTGTCAGGTAATCCTCTAGCAGAATTCTATATGCTTTTTTAACTTCAAACTCACCACTGTTTGAGTGCTTCCATAACAACTTATCATTAGTAGAACAGATCCTAGGTAGGGGAATTTGTAATATCTCCTTCCATAGGGGAAAAGGATAAATATCCCTTATTAAATCAACTTTCCACTTATGAGATTGTTGGTCTATAAGGTTTGCAACTGTACCAATAGTCAAATTTGGGTGAAGCAGATTATGAGGTTGACCCCAACACCAATCTTGATGTCTAAGAGGAATATTGCTTCCTTTTCCTACCCCATCTCCCTTCCCCAAGCTTAGGGATATCAAACTTGATTATATTCCTCCAAACCCATGACTGGTGTGGTTTAGGGGAAAATCTTGTATTGACCCCCTAGGAAAGTACTTAGCCTTGAAGGTCCTTGCGAGTAAAGAATTAGGGTGTTGACTTATTCTCCAATATTGCTTAGCCAACATAGCTTGGTTCAATAAAGAGAATTTCTTAAGACCTAACCCACCCCAAGACTTAGGCTTACAGATTTTGTTCCAATTCAACAAGTGCAACTTCCTAACCCCAAGGTCATGACCCCACCAAAAAGCATTGACTATGGAGTCCATCTTTTTGCAGATTGTTTCAGGAACCTTGAAACAGGAAAAAGTATATAAAGGGAGGGTTTGAAGAACAAAAGCTATGAGTGTGGTCCTTCCAGCTTAAGAAAGAAGACTAGCTTTACACCTTTGTAACTTAGATTAAAGCTTATCCACAAGGAACTGAAAATTAGCCACTCTATTGCCCCTACGCTTAAAGTTTTGGCCTAGGTATTTGTTGGGATTTTGCACCAGATTCACATTAAGCAATTTGGCCAGGCACACTTGCTTTTCATTAGACATGTTTGGAGAGCAAAACAGATCAAACTTCTTGATGATGCCGTAAAATCATCAGTGAGTTACACGATCTCGCACGCTTGAACTAACAACCTGCAAGAAGAAAAAAAGTGATCTAACAGAGGGCACCGATGTGGTGCCGGCCAAATACCCTCCGAATGTCAAGTTAGAATTATTCTCAACTCTAGAGTGCTAGAGAAGGGGATATTATGCGTACCTTGATTTGCGGGGGTATTGAGGCTTTTATAGTAGTAGAAGGTTGGCCTTCTTCCTTGATGTAGAAGTCTTTTCCTTATAGGACTCTACTTGAGTAATCCCAAACGTGATGGACAAGACATTTCCTTGTAGAGAGGGTCTTTCATTAATGCGCGTATCTTCCAGAATTCCCCTTGCAATAGGATTCTGATTTCCTTTGGGATTCTACTAGATTTCAAACGTGTGTAACAAGTATTTTAAGTCATGCCAAGCCCTGGGCTCTCACCTGTTGCCGGCCCATGGGCTAGGATCCGTCAGGCCCAACGTGCAGAAGGTTCGTCATGCTAATTTTTACCCCTTTAGCTGCCCCCTTCACCCTATGGTCTGTCATAATTTAGGTGAACAGACCAGTAGGGTGACGGTTCGATATTATTTGGGGTTAACGGTCCAAGATTATGGGAGTTGACGGCTGAAGATTCTTGAAGTTTGACGGTTGAAGATTCATGAATTTGACGGTTCTTCAAGAGGACATGAATTGCGATCATTTGTTGATAGGTTGTCAAGCATTTATGAGGTATGCCACGTGTCACTTTTTGATTGGATTTTGTATCGGATCGTCTTCCGTGCATTTCTCATATATATAACACACTTCTCCTCCCTCATTTCTACACTTTTTAGCTAAAACATATTGTCAGAGTGCCATCGTCAACCTTGTCAGAGCACTCCATCGAACATCTATACCCGTCAACTATACAACTGTCGACCTTCAGTTACTTCAGAGAGCGGTGAGTATTGTTATTATCATTTTTTACAAGTCTTGCATTTTGTGCTCACATTTTGCTAGACCTACACACCCATCAATACTACTAGATTCGTCAGTCTTAGGTTTTGTCGTCAATTGTAAGCAATGTTTAGTGTGTCAAGTAATCAGTCAGTAGTTCGTGTCAGGGCGAAATACGAGGAAGTATACCCGTCCGGTCATAAAGACCCAGAGAGTCCTGGCGAAGAGAGGAGTCTGTCCGCCTCTTCCTCGTCCTCAACAAATGAGGATATGGAGATGGTTGAGCTAGAAGATACGTCTGATGACGGCAAGGATCTACCACTGGGACTCGTCATTGGTGCTGATGGACTAAGGGAGTTCATCATGCTACCAGAGTGGACGGTACATAAATTCACATCCGTCATCAGGGAGAAACATTTCAACACTTTTAGGGCTAACTGTCAAATTTCGGACTACATTCCAATCCGTCTACCCTATGTATCAGAGAAATGTTATTACGAAGGGGTAGAAGGTGTTGGAGTGTATGAGCAGATGCTGAAAGCGGGACTTAGATTTCCACTAAATACCCTACATAGAGAACTTTTAAAATATTTGGGTCTGTCCGTCACCCAGATATCCCGAAACGCCTGGAGGGTCTTCATAGCAATGGAGATTTTCTATGGTGCTATGACAAACGGCGCTAGGAGGCTGACGGTGCGTGAATTCCTTCATTGCTACCGTCTAGACGAAATTGACAGGTCAAGGGGAATGTATAGTTTTGCCAGTAGGAGCCCATTGTTGAAGGTCATTTTTGAAACACTCGACTCAAATAGAGACTGGACGAGTCGTTACTTCTTCCTAAAGGGTGACGAGTGGATGAGCCGTCCAGGAGAGACGGAGTATATGCTCGTCGACACAACTTGGGGAGTATTACATCCATCTCGTATGCATCCGTCCTAATTTGCAAATTCTTTTTATATTCGTCAGTTATGATACTTTCTTCTAACAGTCCATTTCTTCTGCAGGTAGATGGCGCCCACAAGTTAGTGTTAAGGAGTTTGGTTTCCTCAAGAAGATTTTTCAAAAGACCAAGCCAGAAGAAAGGACTTGGGCAAAGTTGGTAAATCCAGACACCATTCACTGGTATTGTGATGGTCCTGAACCTACTCCTGAGGTCGTCAGATATAATGAAAGAATTCACAGACGTAAGTCCGTTAACCTTCATTTTGTATAAACGGCTTCAACTTTAGTTAATAACTTTATCCGTCCTTCTTTGCAGAGATGGATGATGCTAAGAGGAGAGCTCTGATAAAGGCATAGGCTGCCAAAAGAAAAGAGTCCGGCGAGGTGGTCCTTAAGAGGACGGCTCCATCGATAAAAGGAAAACCTCCGTCCAAATCTGACCATCCATTTAAGCAGTAGAAAGTCTCTCTGGAACCCGTCGTCGGGTTAATGGCTGAGGGTGTGAAGACCGTCACCCCATTAAAGTATGGGTCAGGTAAAGGTTTGATGAAGGCCCCGTCCACAAGCCAAGAGAAGTCTCCTCCTCTCCTTCGTGACGACTCCAAATTCGCCCTGGAGAAGCTTTCTTCTATAATCTCGTCTGAGGATTACGAGGATTTGGGTAATCACTTGTCGGAGGCAAGAGGGAGACGGGTCTCTTTGCTATTGCATAGGTAATTTTTGTCTGTCAATTTATGCTCGTCCATTCTACCTTGTTTTTGTCTAACACTCAACTTTTTTGTTCCAGTCCTTGGTCATGATGAAGGGCCTAATGGATCAGTGCCTTAACCGTGAGGTGGCCCTGGACCATGTGCGAGCAAAGACGGAGCAGATGGAGGGTGAGCTGAGTCAACTTAGTAAGTGGAAGTCCACTATGGAGAAGAAGTTTGACCTTTCAGAATAGGTGAGGAAAAAACTTGAGCAGAAGACAGATGAGGCGGGGAAGGCCCTGGAGGTTAAAGAAAAGGAAATCCAAGACTTGAAGGAAAAGCTCCGTTAGGCTAAGGAGGTAGTGGTCCGAGAATATCGTGATTCCGACGCTTTATTGGGCGAGCTGGGGGGCTCGTTCCTTTAAGGTTTTGATGACGCGCTCCATCAAGTTAAGAAAGCCTACCCTGAACTGGATGTGTCAATGATAAATGTTAACGACCAAGACCAGACGTCTGCTTTGCCTGTTGCCTCAGAGAACACAGACGACCTCTTTGCTGAGGAAGCAATTCAAGGCGACAAAGAATCAGCTCCAACAAAAAATGTTCAAGATGCCGACCCAAAAATGTAGATTTTTTTTTTTTTTTTTGAGAACGATCTGTCCTTAATTTTGTATATTAAACAATTACCCTCTGAGGGTTTTATCCATCATTATCGTTTTTTTTTTTTTTTTTTTTACAATTTTATGCTTGCTATATCAATCTTTATTATTTGAATGATGAATAAATATCCGTCTTTTTGGACGATCCGTCCTACTTGAATATTTAGGTAACCTATCCGTCCTTTATTGTGGACTTGGAAATTTTCACCTAACGGGGTGATGGGCTTGTGTCCGTTCAATCAGAATTTATTGTCATTCGTCCACTTTATGGGCTAGTCGTCACCCAATTGGTGGTTTTTGTATATTGAACGCTATCCGGCTGGGACTATCGGTCTATTTTGTGGATTTGGTTATAGCCGTCCATTTTTATTGACTTAAGGAGTTTTCTCACGTCAGGGACGATTCGCCTACTTAGCGTAATTTATTTTCATCCGTCTATTTTATGGGCCTTGACTTCCGCCTGTCTGGGATGATTCGTCCATTTTTTGAACTTGGTAAATATTTTCAAACCATGGGCGATCCGTCCATTTTGTGGACTAACTATTTTCACCTTATTGGTGATCCATCCACTTTGTGGACTGTAAATATTGTCACCTTATGGGTGATCCGTCCACTTTGTGGACTAACTATTTTCATCCTATGGATGATCCGTCCACTTTATAGACTTTGTAAATATTTTCATCCTATAGATGATCCGTCCACTTTATGGACTTTGTGAATATTTTCACCTTGTGGGTGATCCGTCCACTTTGTGGATATTATGAATGTTTTCACCTTATGGGTGATCCGTCCACTTTGTGGACTAACTATTTTCATCCTATGGATGATCCGTCCACTTTATGGACTTTGTGAATATTTTCACCTTATGGGTGATCCGTTCACTTTGTGGATATTATGAATGTTTTCACCTTATGGGTGATCCATCCACTTTGTGGACTAACTATTTTCATCCTATGGATGATCCGTTCACTTTATGGACTTTGTAAATATTTTCACCTTGTGGGTGATCCGTCCACTTTGTGGACTTTGGTATTCATCTACGATTATCCGTCCTTTTTTGAGAATTTAAGTAGAAAAACATGGTTGTGTTTGAATAATTCCTCTTTAAAAAGAAAATGTGTTTGTAGGAAAAGTACCTACCCCCTTGGGCTTAAAAAGGCCAAAATATTGTAGCAAAAATTATTAAAGGAAAACTAGTAATTGTAGCTAAAATTAAATAAACTGGGAAATTGGGGATCATCGCTGTCTTTCATATCATCTCTACTGGTAGTATTTCCGTAGATGCTCCGTGTTCCATGGGTGCTGTAGCTTTTGTCCGTCCATTGTCTCGAGGTGGTAGGTTCCCTTCCTCTGCCATGATGCGATCCTGTAGGGTCCTTCCCAGTTGAGGCCAAGCTTTCCTTGCGAAGGATCTCTAGCAGCACCCATTACTTTTCGTAGTACAAGATCACCGACCTGGAAGTCCCTATGCCTTACTTTGGTGTTGTAGTGTTTTGCCATGAGATTCTGATAACGCGCCAATCTCTGCTCTGCTGTCGCTCTGACTTCGTCCACTAGGTCAAGCTGGAGGCGCATGGCCTCTTTGTTCTTATCTTCGTTGTAGCTCTCCACCTGGTAGCTCATGAGCCCTACTTCTGCGGGAATGACAGCTTCAGTTCCATATGCAAGTTGAAATGGTGTTTCTCTAGTGAGTGTTCTTGCTGTGGTCCGGTATACCCATAGGACGCTCGGTAGTTTGTCCGACCATATACCTTTTGCCCCCTCAAGCCGGATCTTGATTATCTTAAGTAAGGACCGATTCGTGACTTCGACTTGCCCATTTGCCTGTGGGTGTGCCAGCGACGAGTAGTGATTCTTGATCCCTAGCTCTGAGCAGAAGTCTCTAAACACGCTGTTGTCAAATTACTTACTGTTGTCAGGTACTTTTCTTGCTAACGAACCTTTGTAGCTTCCCTTATTTAATAAGGGCCTCAATCTGCTGTTTCAAATCGTAGCAGTTGGCTGTGTCGTGCTCGTGGTCTCGGTGAAAGTGACAATACTTGTCCCTTGGCCTTTTGTTGGGATCTCCCTTTAGTTTACCGGGGGTCAGTGCTCCTTCATCTTTGATCTGCATCAAGACTTGATCTATCGGGGCGGTTAATGGGGTGAAATTTGTGAACTTTCCAGTAGGGGGTCTAGGGCGCCTTTCATCTCGTTGATCTCCTGTTCTAGCAACCTTTCGCCCCTTATCCTGTCGTGTGTTCTCCTGTCTCTCCCTTTTCTTGGGCTTCTCTTCGCGGGCTAGCAACGCATCTTCTGCGTTCATGTATTTGGTGGCTCTATAGAGTACGTCCGTTATGGTCTTTGGGACATTCTTGTATAAAGAAAACAAAAACTTGCCCTTCTTTAGCTTGTTAGCGAATGTAGCTACGAGTATCTTATCATCTGCTTCGTCAATTGAAAGGGCTTCCTTGTTGAAACGAGTTATGTAGGATTGCAGCGTCTCATCTTCTCGCTGCTTGATGCTCATTAAGCACGCGGTGGACCTTTTGAACCTATGTCCCCCTATGAAGTGCGAGGTGAACTAGGTGCTTAATTCTTTGAAAGTATTGATGGAGCTTGGTGTCAATCTATTGAACCAAACCCTCGCAGGACCCTTCAGCGTCGTCGGGAATGCCTTACACATGATCTCGTCTGGTACCCCTTGAAGGTGCATTAGGGTCTTGAAAGTCTCTAGGTGATCGAGTGGGCCCTTGACCCCATCATAACTTTCGATCTGGGGCATGCGAAATTTCTGTGGCAGGGGAAATGAGTTGACGGAGGTAGTGAATGGTGAGTGAGTTCTATTTACTAGGTCATCAAGATCATTGGACACTCGTCCCTTAAGGGCATTCATCATGACCTCCATCTGCTCCTTCATCGCCTGCATCTCTGCGATAATAGGCGGGGGGGGGGGGGGGGGGCGAATCCATGAGAGATGGAAGGCTCATGTTTTGCCGCTATAGTCTGCTTGGGGCATTGCTACCCTCTGACTTCTCTTGGTCCCTTCATTCTGCACTGGTACCTTCTTGGTTTTCCTCCTGAACGTTATGTCCTGCATCCCTTTGGTGTTGCTGCTCCTCCAGATCATGGTTCTGTTTTGTGAGTCGTTCTACTGTTGCCATGAGAGTCTGGACCTGCCTTTCTAATGCAGTAGATCTTGGCGGCTCGTCTCTTTGAACGTTGTTGGTGGTAGCCATCGAGCAAGTAAGTACCATGCAACTCTTATGCCTGGGAGGCGATAGTCTGGCTAAACTCTTCGTTTCCCACAGACAGCGCCAACTGATGATGTTGTAAAATCACCAGTGAGTTACACGATCTCACACGCTTGAACTAACAACCTACAAGAAGAAAGAAGTGATCTAACAGAGGGCACAGGTGTGGTGTCGGCTAAATACCCTCCGAAGGTCAAGTTAGAATTATTCTCAACTTTAGAGTGCTATAGAAGGGGATATTATGCGTACCTTGATTTGCGAGGGTATTGGGGCTTTTATAGTAGTAGAAGGTTGGCCTTCTTCCTTGATGTAGAAGTCTTTTCCTTATAGGACTCTACTTGAGTAATCCCAAACGTGATGGACAAGACATTTCCTTGTAGAGAGGGTCTTTCATTAACACACGTATCTTCCGGAATTCCCCTTGCACTAGGATTCTGATTTCCTTTGGGATTCTACCAGATTTCAAATGTGTGTAACAAGTATTTTAAGTCATGCCAAGCCCTGGGCTCTCACCTATTGCCGGCCCATGGGCTAGGATCCATCAGGCCCAACGTGGAGAAGGTTCGTCATGCTAATTTTTACCCCTTCACTTCTCATAGTTAATGCACTATCCAGATAGGTTACAATACCAATCCAAAATACATCTCAAATTTGCTAAAGACTTATTATCATTTTTGAAGAAAAATAAGGAATCATCAGCAAACAGCAGATGAGTGAAAGCACAGTCATTCCTACCAACCCTTACTCCATTAATTAATTTTTCATGCTCAGCCTTTTGTAGGGACAAAGATAAGACATTGGCACACATGAGAAAAAGATAGGGAGAAAGGAGATCACCCTGTCTTAGACCCTTATCTGGTTTGAAGGACATAGAAATGCTACCATTTACAAGAAGAGAGTATTGTACAGTAGTCACACATTCCATAATCCATTTGATCTATTTTTTATCAAAGTTCATGGCCATCAAAACAACTTTCAGAAAATTCCATCTCACCCTATCATAGGCTTTTTTCGGGTCAATAAAAAAAAAAAAAAAAAAAAAAGAAGCTAATACTATGTATAATTTGAAACTCTTCTGAAAAGAATGTATAATTGTGATTGTTTTTAATTATACCCGTGCATATGCACGAGACTACACACAAGTTTGCATAAAATTGCGATCCTCATGATTGTGGTGGATAGACTTATCAGATTGAGAATTTTTTTTTTTTTGGCTAAATATAAAAAAATTCATTGAAAAAAAAAAATACAGAAGTGGATGGAGGTTGTTCCTTCACACCTCAATGCTATAATCTTAACCAATATGGTTGACATTTCTTAATAAAACTTTAAGGACAAAGTTTAGCTTCTATATTATGTGTATTAATACATATTTTGAAAATCTAATTGTTAAATTGAATGTTATTTACACTTTTAATACACATGTCAAATTTGTGTCAATCGAATATTATGTACTATATGATCTATAAATTTATATTTTATGCATAATTTTAAACTATAAAAACTTGCAATTTAAACAATTTATTGACGATATAGCTATTAATCTTTAATTTTTGAGAAATTTTGCAAGTATGAAGAATATAAGAAGAAGATGCAATCCAATGATGGGATTTGTTAAAATTTATCTCCAATAAAAATATATTAAATAAGATTGTAGTTTAAAATTATAACCAATTTTGTAGCCAAACTTTGTTCAAACTCTAAACAATACTAGAGGTATTTTCTTGGGCCTTTATGTCCCTCTCTTTTTAAAGGTTCATTAGAGTTGTTATTAGTTGAAATTTCCAGTGACCTTGTTAGGAATAATAATAATAATAATAATAGACACTGACTTGGTAAGAAACTAACCAAACAGCTATGTTATGAGTAATGACTCATGACTCATGAGCAATAAAATTTTCACTACAGAAAACATGGCATGAAGAACAGTTGTTATTGGAACCAAAGTATTAGAAAACTTAAATTAAAAAGAAAAAAAAAAGAAAAAGAAAAAAGAACTGTGGTAGTATATTCTTCTGTCAAACTAAGTCTAATCTCTCATTCAAAAGTACCTTGGTAGGGATCCCTTACCCTGTTGTTAGATTACTCAGAAAATTAGAAAGAAAGAAATAAAATCAAAAACTGTTTCTGGGGCTGAGTGTGATTTATCAAAAGAAAGTTCAAACCCATATATATATATATATATAAAATAAAATAATGTTCACGTCTTATTTTGAGGGAAGTTCATCTAATTTAACTACGAAAAATTATAAAATAGTTGTGTGGCTTGTAATAAACTTTAAGGGAGTTTTTATAATTTTATTAAAATTAATGAAATGAGAACAAGAAAAACAGCAGCTTAGTGCTGGTATTATGACAATTGTAAGGTTGAATTTAATCAACCATGTGTTGACTTTATTCCGTGACAAATTTGCTTGTAATACAACACTTAGAAACCTTGTATTTAGGTGGGAATCATGTAAGGATAGTGTGTGAGAGAGTGTGAAGAAATGCTCAAGACTATGCAGTGAAGCAGGGACTCGTGGCTGGATCTCGCGGGAGGCTCGCGGCTTGGAAGCCGTCAAAAGTTGCACACGCACAGAGCATGCAGGGGAGCTGAACAGTTATGCCAGCTGGAGCACTATAGGACAAAAATCTAGACTGGCCATTCAGTTAGCTCGCGGCTTGAACTCGCGACTCAGTCAAGTCGCAAGGTCAAGTCACCAGCTAACCCTGTTTTGAAAAAACTGACTCTTCGCATTCCATTCTCACACCATTATAAATACCCCTCATTCCCACAAAATATGTGTGGCTATTCAGAAAGAAAAACCCTAAGAGAGGTTTCTTCAAAACACCCACCCAATTAGAGAGAGCTACTCATTCTTAGAGAGAAATCTTTGTAGTCTCTTCTCATTCCCTCTCTCATTGTCATACCTATTGAGAGGAGATTTCTATCCAAACACTACCCACACCCATTTAGAGTGTTGAGTGTTTTTGGAGTTTTGGGAAGCATTGGAAGATGCCAAGGATGGCGGATGCTATGGATTATAGCGGAATCCGGTAAGCTAGAAAAGAAAAAGGTTCGGCGCAACCTCGTTGGAGCAAAAAGCTTGGAGGGCTTAGGTATATCGGGTAGATTAGGCTTGGAGGGTCTATTGCTGTTCATATATCCCAACTACATTTTCTAGTGGATTATTGACCGCTTGGAGAGCGGCGGAGAGGTTTTACGCCAAGGGCTTCGGTTTCCTCTTCGATAACACATCGTGTGTTGTCCTTGTGTTTGCATCTCTCTTCCCTTTATCTTTGCCTTTTATTTTCTGCTATGGATGTGTTTTTAATTGGCTTAGATTGTTTACCAATTCTGTTTATAGCTTTTGTTCATTTTCCGCACACTAGTTGTTTGACATAAAGCTTGAATTGGTTATTTTGTAATTGGAGGTCTAAACGTTCAAGGGTGTTTTATACACATATTGAACTTTCAACAACGAGTGACGTCTAATCGTGAATATAGATAATGAAGTTCTTTATAAAACACATAAAAAAAAATTCAATGGAATGATAAACATTAAACGATAATGAAGTTCTTTATATATAAAAACTAAAAAATGAAACCAAACCAATAACCTAGGAAAGAAAAACAAGTATATATACCTGGGGTCTATTTGGGATCCACTTATTTTGCTGAAATTGAAAATATTTTGCTGAAAGTATTGTAGATAAAGGTAAACGTTAGCTAAAATAATACTGAGACTTATGAATAGTACTAAAAAGCGCAGTGGAGCCCATGAATAGTAACAAAAATAAGCTGAATAGTAAAATAAGCTGGCTTTTTAATTTGGAGCCAAACAGCACGCCAAATAAAAATTTGACCTTATTCCTAAACTTGGCCATGAACTTATGAGATCAATCAAACGAGTCTCCGCAATTTTTTAAAGTGCAATATGAGGATGAACAAACTATTACTTTTTTCGAAGATCGAAGAACTTAAAAAGTTGGGTAACATGTGATGTCCACATGATTAATCATGTCAAGTATCCGAAAGAGGAAAAAAAAAAAAAACTTGAAATCCCTACCACAGTTCCTCCCTCCCATCACCCAAACGAGAGAAAGAAAATGCACACACACAACACCAGAAAAAAATAATAATAATAATAAAAATATATGGATATACTATGCTTTACTGATTTGAAATTTAGATTGAGATTAGGATTTGAAATTTAGATTGAGATTAGGGTTGTAAAAGAATCGAGTTGTTTATAAACATATCGAGCATAATTCAATGGTGGTCCATAGAAACTTATGCTATGATTGGTTGGAGTAATTTTAGAGAGGATAAAAAAAGAGAGTAGAAAATAGGAGAGAAAATGGGTAGGAAGAGTGTTTGGTTGGAAGGAAAGGAGGAAAAAAAATTGGTAGGGTTCGGTTGTTTTCTCTCCGAGCTCACCAAAACTTCATCTTTTCAAATTGGGGAGAAAATGATAGTGAAAATGAGACTAGACATTTTGGACAAAATTACCCCCTTCAATTTGAACAAAATTGGCTGTTTCTTCCTTGCTCTTCACCTATTACCCACGTACATTACATTACTTTTTCTCTTTTCCTCTTTGCTATTCACCCAGCTTGTCCAAGAAGTTATCTTTTTTTTCTTCTTCTTCTTTTTTTCATTTGCTTCTTTTAACGTCAGTTTAGTTTTTTTTTTTTTTTTTTTTTTTTTAAGAAAGTATTTTTTATTCTTGAACTTCTTGTACCTTTTTTTTTTAAGAATTATTCATTCATACACAAATTTTTAATAAAAATATAATGTGTTACTTTTTGTTTTATTTAATAGGGACGTAATAAAAAATTTCTACCAAATCTATATTTTATTTTCTCATTTTTCTTCTTAACCAAACAAAAGAACCTTTCATCTCTCCATTTTTCATCTCTCAACCAAACAAATATGAAGGAAAACTAAATATTTTCAATCCTCACACGTTTTCATTTCTCTAACTAAATGGACCCTTAAATTATACAAAATTTAATAATTTAGGGACAAAAATGAACTTTTCAATAATTTAAGGATGAAAAATGAAAGTTGTTAAATTATCAATTCTCCCAAATGTTTAAATTAATAAAATATGATAAATTTAATCATTTATTCACGTAATTTTAACATGTCTCAAAAAAAATTTTAATAATTTTTTTCTTTCCTTTTTCTTGAATGACACTCACACACCCATTCTCAAGTCTCTCAAAGAAAAGAGAGAGAGAGAGAAATGTGGCTGGAAGGAAGTTGGTTTTAGTAGTCTCCGTTACTTTGACATTGTCATTGCCATCAACAACTTTTTTCACATCGCCCACATTCTTTAGATTCTTCAACTACTTTTTTTTTTTTTTGAATAAAACTAATCATTTCATATTTTACTTCTTTATCAATATCTTCCAAGAAAATATTGTTATTTATTTTGAATTTTTAAAGGCCACAACAAAGTCAATATGGAGTGTTCTAGAAGGAAAAAAAACACATGGCTATGGTTCACTTTAGTTAGTTGCCAAAGCATTGACACGAGAGTCACTCCACACTCCTCACCCCTCATCATTCTGTCAACATTGCCAAATTTTCTGATTCCAAAAACCAAAGACAAGTTCATCATATGACATTTGCAACAACATGTGCATGGCACAAGTTTTATAAATGTGCCAACATGCATGTCAGCTGTGGCAGTTTGGTTTGAGAAGTTTTTGTATATGGTATAATTACGTTTTTCTCCCTTGAGGTCTTTGAACGTCACTTCACCCAAAATTTAAAGGGAAAAACCTTTTTTTTCTTGGCATTTGACATCCATTTGATCAAAATACATTTTAATTAAAAATGCAAAGTTTTTATTCAAAGGCAAGTTTCCAAACTTACCCTCCGTTTTAGAATTAAAATCCACTATTTCAAATATTTAATTAAAAAATATTAAGTATGATTTTTGCTTCTTCTTTTTTCCCCTTTTTTCAATGGGCAATGAAGTGATTTGCTATTGCAAGTCTTTTGGTGCTTAATAAACCCTTCATTTTTATTCTAAATTTATCTTATGTTTTTACTAACTATGGTTTTTAAAGGAGTTTCTTAGAGAAATTTAGAATATTATGTTACTTGGATCAAGCTTGCAATGCTAAGTTTGAAAGTCAATTGCATTATGACAGAAACGTTTCTGGGACTCTAAGTTTCGGTCAGATTGCTGGGTTGTCTGGTGTTTCGGCTCAGGAGCTGTTTCTTTGGTTTCCAGTTAAAGGGATTCGCGTGGATATACCAAGCTCTGGTTTGATTTACTTTGATGTTGGAGTTGTGTTCAAGCAATTCTCATTGTCGCTTTTCGAAATGCCGCCGGATTGTATGGAGTTGACAACTACTAATCTGCTAAACCCCACCCAACAAGAAGTTGGACAAGTTTTTAAGGTTTGATGAATGGATTCTTTGTTGTTTCATTCATCTTAAGTTTGGTTGATGAGAGAATTTATCTAGGGGAGCTTTTAAGATTTTGGATCATGTGATGATGTTATTGGAGAATTATAAGATTTTGTTTTTGCTTTACTTCAATTGTTATCCATTAGTCTTTAAAGTTAATTTTTGTTAATCAAAACGAGTCAATATGATCCTTATGTGCAAATGTGATAGCAAATGAAGTTGTTTAAACAAATTCTTAGTATATTTTTTTTAAATAATAGTAGTAATCAAACAACCATATCTACGAATTGGCGCATCTCATTAATGTTTTCAGTTAGAATTCTTTTAAAACAAATGTTAAAGTGGTGTCGTTAGCTAATCGATTAGGATAAAAGGATTAGAATGATTCATTTTGACAAAATGAGAGACTAAATTGACAAAGATTGAACATTAAGGAGTAATTTGACAATTGAAGTGAAAGTCAATGGACTAAATTAAATTTTGGCCTTTATTTAAAAAAAAAAAAAAAAAGAATTTAAGGGTCATTGTCATTTGGTTCGATCACATGCAAGTGTTTTTTAATAGATGTGATTGGATTTTAATACCGCTTCATAAAGTCACTTGTTGTCAAATTCCTTATTGGACGACCAAAAATTTACTAATTGAGCTAACTTAACTGGAAACTCTCCTCACAAGCAATTTGACATCATTGGATTTCTGGAATCATATTGCAGCCTTCCAGGAAACTTAGGAAAGTTTAAGATTTTGGTTTGTATGATTTATAATGCTCTTATAATGGATGTTATCTTGATTGATAATTTTTAGACCCCTTAAAACCACAATCAGGTTAACCTAGGTAATTAGCCAAGTGATTACTTAGTCAAATTAACAAATCTAGGTTAACACAAATATATCATATCAATGTATAGCAGCGGAAAATAAAAAACACAACGATATGATAACCCAGGAAAAACAAACCGGTAAAAAACCTAGGGAGGATTTAATCTAGCTATCCTCAAGGTAAAAAGCAAATCTACTAGAAAGAATCGAAATTTTACAATAGCGACTTAGACCACTAACATCCTATTGCTACCCACCAGTATAAACTTACCGACACGACCACGTGCAAACTCCGAAACCATGGACTCCTTCTTTCGTTGGCCTTTGCAAAACATAAACACCCACGTTTGTGTCTTTGAGATCGCACTCAAAGGTTTAGCAACACAAACTTTCCTGTTTGTGACTCCAAGACCACCCTTGAAGGTTTAGATCATCAGCACTTTTGATGACTAGAGAAGGTAGCAACTTCTACAATACCGGATCTTGAGATTCTTCAAGTAATAACATCGGTAGAAGACATAAGAGAGCTTTTGGGTACAAAACCCTAGATCTACAAAAGAGGCACAAGATGCCCTCTAATCTCTCTAAAAAACTCTCAAAACCCCACCTAGGGTTAGCTTATAATGTCCTTTACGGCTTGCGATTTGGGCTTCAAACGGATAAGTTATGGCCTTTTTACGTTTGCTGATTTTGTTGATATGTGATTTTCGATCAATCAAAAATCACTAGCATCAATCGAGTATCAATCGAACCAACCAACTTATAACTCATTTGTTTTTATCCCGAACTTGAGTTTTTTTGTCTTGGGCTTCAATGTAGACCATTCTAAACTAATGAGACTTAGTTTTTGTCATGTTTTGTCATGGTTTGCCAACATTACAAACTCAAAACCTAACAATCTTCCCCTTTGGCAATTCGTGACAAAACACACATACAACATAATGCCCATATACAATAAAATGCCCAAATACATCACAAATCTCAATCTAAGACTCCTAACCAAGAAGTTGCAAGAAGAGGTAGAAGGTCTTGATTAGAATGTACCTATTTTTCTTAAAACACTCAACAAACACATCACCGCATGTGTGGAAGAAAGACATATAAACAGTAATATGAAACAGAATATAAAAAACAAAAGTAAATTCTAACTCTCCCCCTAAGTTAGATACATCAAAAAGTTTTTATATTCTCCCCCTTTCAAAAACAAATAGGATTCCCACATTTCATTTATTTCTCCCCCTTTTTGTCACGTATTGACAAAGACAACTCAAACAAAGTGTAGAGTGACAGTAAACAAGAGAGAATAAAGAAAACGAAGGGAACAAAAACCAGTTCAACTCTACTCTCCCCCTACGAAGAGCAACAACTCCCCCTATGAACAACAAGGGTTAAAAACAAGCTTCTTCCCCTATAAAAATAGGAAAAACAACACAAGTTTTGGGAAAAACAGTTTTGGGGAAAATAGGAGGTGGGGAAAAATAAAAACACACAAACCAAACTTAAAAAACTAAGTTGAGGATACACATGAAGAAAAAATAGTTTCTCTTTCAATAAATGCAAACTTGACACTATGTGACCCATAAACAGCTGCATGAGTAGAGAAAATATTTACACATTGATTATCCATCATATCTCTTAAGAAGAATATTTTTTGCAGTTCACACATAAAAATAACATATACTAAGAAGTACATAACTCAAAAACTTAATCAATCAATTTTTAAATCAAGTTGAGTACCCAATTTAGCAAAGTGTATGCATGTTATATATGAAAACAATGAGAGATATGACTGTAAAACTGCAAGATGGATACAAAAAATCAATACAATACATGTGAATCCTAAACATAAATGATGCATGGAAAAATCAAATTTTTGAAAAGTAAAGCAATTTAATGTAGAAACTCCTCAAAGTACAATATTTCATGAATGAAATGCATGAGTATGAGATTAAAAGTTTTTCAAAAACACTTGAATTCAACCCAGATCTTCCAAAAACAAGTTTTTCAACCAATTTGTCTTCAAAACTCAAACATTAAAGACAATTTGCATCACAATCCAAGAACATGTAATCTTGAATGGCCACAACAAGATCACACACAATATAATGTACCAAGTTTAGCAAAGAGTAACTTGTGTAGTGTGTGCAACTAGCAAAAACTTGAAAAACATGTGAGGTGATATGTAAATAGAAATCAATTAAAATTTCTACAAAATTTATCACATAAAATTTGAAAGAGACTATCACCAAAAGAGTTACATCATATAACTCCCACATCTCCTAGAAAACAAGCTTGCAATCATTTAAGTTTCTTGATTTGCCCCATAATGTACACACCAATTTTATTTGATTAGAAACTTATTAAAATAGCCAGAATAATATACAAACCAATTTTAACATTTAAACCGAGGCTACACCTTATGTTCTTTTTGTACATGTGCTACACTTTCTCGAGCACAAAATCTTACGATATGCACTAAGGTGTTCATGATTAGCTAGTAAACAGTGGAGAGATGGTTATTTATGCCTCTCTCTAAAGGTTCAAGTCCGACAGTTATAGACATGTGACTTCAAGATCAAGACAAAGTGATCAAAACCATAAACATCTTTCCCACACAACATGAACTACAAAGCTTGAACTAGTAAAGTGCAATAAGTAAGCTCATCAAGGCTAAACAAGGTACAAAAGACATGTTATGTGAAAATAAATTGATCAACCTTGTTTTCAAAAACCAAGAAAATAGTGCAAAACACAATTTGGTTCTTTTTTCTTCCTTTTTTTTTAATTTGAAAAAAAAAAAAAAAACAAAAACAACCTAGAATGAAAGGCATGAATGTTATGCAATGCAAATCCTAGAAACAAAGAAAAACAAAAATCAAAGAACAATGGTCACAAAGAATAGCAATGAAGCACAAGGACCATGTTAGAAGGACTCAATTAGATTGAGCCTTTTGCATCCAAAACTTTTTAGATGCACCACGAGCATTAGAGTTCTTATTCACATGGGAATGATTACCAACTTCAGGATTGGAATAAAAGTCTAAAGTCTTTACCAATTCACCAATAAGTACCATAGGATTTTGTGCTTGAGGCACAGGTACTTTTGGTTTGTTTGCTCTCTTAGCAGCTTGCAACTTGTAACAATTTGGACGAATGTGTCCAGACTTTCCACAAAAATGACAAACCCATGCAGGCTTATCATGTTACTTGTCCTTAGAAAGGGTAGGTTGTTTGGGTTTAGACTCTTTCAGATCAACCCTAATCTTCCTAGGAGGTGTAACTTCTAAGGGTTTAACAACCTCACTCCTAGGGGGTTCAGAAGAAGAAGAAGGAATAAAGACAGTGGAATTGGGAGCAGACACATTGATGCTTTCTACAAAACCTAACCCAGTTTTGTCAGAATGAGACTTTTGAATGCTCAGCATACGATCAAGTTTGGAACTAGCAAACCTATTAGATTGTTCTCTAGCAACAGAAAGCTCATGTTCCAAACTCTTAACTTTATCAATTAAAAGCATGTTCTTAGTCTTCACATTATTCAAAAATTCAGTAGCATCAAATAGTTTAACAAGAAAATTTTTCTTATCAAGCTCAAGAGATGCAATTTTCTTCAAGCCTAATTCAACATTCATAGCATCCTTTGCAGCAACTTTGCAACGTTTATTGTAGGCTTCTTGAAGATTTGCATCCTCAGAGAGTTCCACATTAGAAGGGTTCTCTTTAGCAGTTATACTTTCATTGACTACAGCTGTAGCAGTGAAAGCAATAAAGTTTCCATCCTCATCACAACCAGACTCATCATTAGAAACTTCAACATCATTAAGGGTTATAGCCATAGTCTTACCCTTAGATTTCAAGTAGGTAGGACATTCAGATTTCATGTGACCATACCCTTGACATCCAAAACACTGGGGACCAATAGAATTATTTGAAGATTGACCTACTTTTTCTCTAGGTTTATCAGTGTTATTAACCTTAGTGAGATCATTCTTCCTAAAGTTTCTAGGTTCAGCAGTGTTCTTATCTCTTGCACTTCTGTTGTTGTTTTTAAGGAAATTCCTAAAGTTCTTGACAAGGTAAGCAATCTCTATAACAGAGAGCTCATCATCAAATCCACCAACATCAACATCATCAACTGACTTAAGAGCCATTGATTTGGATTTCCTAGTCTTAGGTATGTCCAACTTATATGATTGAAGAGATCCTACAAGTTCATCAAAAAGGATGGAGTCCACATCCTTACTCTCAGTGATGGCAGTCACCTTAGGTCTAAAATCTTCAGTCAAAGATCTAAGAATCTTCATAACAATTTTAGGTTGATCATAGATTTCACCTAAGTTATATGCAGAATTAATAATATCATTAAGTTTAGCATAGAATTCATTAAAAGATTCATCATCAAACATCCTAATGCTTTCAAATTTAGAAGTTAACTGCTACAATTTGTTGATTTTGACAGCCTTTGTGCCTTCATGCACAATCTGGAGGATATTCCAAGTAGTATGAGCAACCTCAACATTTGAGATTATCTTAAATTCCTCCATAGAAACAGCGTTAAAGATAGCATTCATAGCTTTGTATTGAACACGACTGCTTCTTTTTGAGAAGTTTGCCACTCACTAACAGGAGTAGTGAGCTTCTCCCATCCATATTCGACGGAGTTCCAAACTCTCTCATCAATTAATTTCAGGAATGCTTTTATCCTTACTTTCCAATAAGCATAGTTATTCCCATCAAAGTGAAAAGCAATAATAAGAGAATGTCTGTGTTCCATGACAACAGGGGTCAAGGATCAGCTCAGTGAACAAGAGATTAACAACAAGAGAGCAACCTGCTCTAATACCACTTGATAGTTTTTAGACCCCTTAAAACAACAATCAAATTAACCTAGGTAATTAGCCAAGTGATTACTTAGTCAAATTAACAAATCTAGATTAACACAAATATAACATATCAATGTATAGCAGCGGAAACTAAAAAATACAATGATATGATAACCCAGGAAAACCAAATCGATAAAAAACTTGGGGAGGATTTAACCTAACTATCCTCAAGGTAAAAAGCAAATCCACTAGAAAGAATCGAAGTTTTACAATAGCGACTTAGACCACTAACATCCTTACAACCCACCAGTAGAAACTTACTGACACGATCACGTGCAAGCCCCGAGACCACAGACTCCTTCTTTCGTTGGCCTTTGCAAAATACAAACACCCACGTTTGTGACTTTAAGATCCCACTTAAAGGTTTAGCAACACAAACTCTCCTATTTGTAACTCCAAGACCACCCATGAAGGTTTAGATCATCAGCACTTTTGATGACTAGAGAAGGCAGCAACTTCTACAATACTAGATCTTGAGATTCTTCAAGTAATAACACCAGTAGAAGACATAAGAGAGCTTTTGGATACAAAACCCTAGATCTACAAAAGAGGCACAAGATGCACTCTAATCTCTCTAAAAAACTCTCAAACCCCAGGGTTAGCTTATAATGTCCTTTAAATACTGGAAAAAATGGCTCGCGATTTGGGCTTCAAACGAATAAGTTATGGCCTTTTTACGTTTGCTGATTTTGCTGATATGCGATTTTCGATCAATCGAAAATCACTAGCATCAATCGAGTATCAATTGAACCAACCAGCTTGTAACTCATTTGTTTTTATCCCGAACTTGAGTTTTTTGTCTTGGGATTCAATGTAGACCATTCTAAACTAATGAGACTTAGTTTTTGTCATGTTTTGTCATGGTTTGCCAACATTACAAACTCAAAACCTAACATTGGTAATTGTCAAATTGAAGCTTGTGATATTCTCACCCGTCCCCCTCCTCCCCTCTGGTTTTTAACCATTGGAACTATATACCTAGAATACTATCTTAGGATGGAATGAGTTTTGGTAAATGGTTAAGTAACTTTGTGATTGCAATTTTGTTATGCTTATAGGCTCTAAGTGTATGTGACTAAAGAACTGTCATTTCAAGTTTGCTGGACTTGAATGTTTTACAAAATTTTTAAAGAAAAAAGATTTAAGAGTACCTAATACAACCGCATCCACATGTATGAATAAATCTTGTCCTTCATCAGGATATGTTCTTGTGTCCACCAAGTCCCCTTGCCATGTCAAGCAACCAATCCCTCCCTCACTCTCATTTGCACTTGCATAAGCCATACAAGAACAATTCATCAATCACTTTTGCTCACACTCTTTCATACTTAAACTCATGTTCGCATGTGGTATTGAAGTATCTGGCACCTTCATATGTGCCAACTTCACGAACCCTTCTCTGTTGTTGCACATGGACACTCCTTGCTTCTCCCTCATGCAAACACGAGATGACTTGGGTTCAAATTCAGGAAAGCACTTGCACTAAAAAATGACCAAATTGTGTGGGTCACAATAACTATTTGGATCGCAATTCAAATACTTATCGCATAACTCTTGTGGGGTGGACCAATATTCGACCCATGTAGTCTCTTGCCATAAGGATCGTTGCATATTCCTAATTCATCGACCACCATTTTAGAAAAAAATTTGGAGTCAGATAAATTTGAAAGTGTAGTGTACATAATGGTGGTTTCATCTTGATTATTCACAAAGCTAACATTGAAGTAATTTGATGTCATTTTGGCTGATATACCACTCCATCTTAGGCCAGTCCAAGATCCAGCACGCCATAATATAGTCCGACCCATGTATAAGAATGCTTGAGGGTACCCAGTTGTAACTATTTGATATGAGTAGTTGCCAATTTCCGGGTCATCTTTGGACTTCCAAGATGTTAAGAACCGGTTCAATCTGATTTGCTGATCCAGCCCAAGTTTCATAAGCGGAAGTAGAGTATTGGTGGGATAATTAAAACTTTGCCATGTAACACGTTGGTTGTCTTGCTGAACCAAAACAAGATTTCCTATATCTAAGAGCTTAGCCATAGAATTATTTGTGGACGAGACGGAAAAAGAAACATTGGTGGACCAAATAGGAGTGGTTTGGTTTTCGGTGTGGAGTACAAGGTTTCCCTTACCGTTGATGGAGAGGACTCCGAAGGTATCATTGAGAGAAGCTTCTCTGTTTGCAACCCACACAACGGTTTGTTCGGTGATTTGGTTATACCAAATTCCAATGTAGCGGTGACTGGAACTGCCAGGTCTAAAAAACCCAAGTGCAAAGGTTTTCTGGTTTAAGAGTAGAAGTTGACCATCACCATCCTTGAGGGGTTGGTCTAGTGTTATGGTGTCAAGGGAAGTGCAGATTGGGAAAACAAGAAGAAGGGAGAGAAGAAGCAATGATGTATTCTCTGTAGCAAGATTCATCATTTTTTTCTAATGAAGAGTACAGTAATAGGGCTTATGGCTGATTGGCTGGTATAGAGAGCTTGATAGCCATATATATATATAAAATAAAAAAATAAAAAAAAAATAAATCAGTTGTTCTTCTTTTAGAAATAAAATTAAATGAGTTATTCTTCATATGCAAGCTATCATCAACTTGTAAAGGACCCACACACTCAAATCACGTTTACCTAGAAAACCTGTTCACATTAGTGAAAGATGAGTCATGCTAGAGACACATAAAAATACACAATTTTGTGTCATAACTTGCCATGTAGCGAGTTGTGATTAATGGAAGTTTGTCCCCACATAGCCCACAATCATATATCCATTAATTACAACTCATCACGTGATGAGTTGTGGCATAAAGTTATGCATTTTTATGTGTCCATAATATTACTTAGTGAAAGATACTTATAAAAGCTTTGGTCTTCTTTGGCAACTTTAATTTAAGTCTATGTAAACAATTTTTGACCCTAGAACTCGGATGGACATTGAATAATGAAGAAAAAATATTGGGTTTATTTATTTATTTATTTTTATATAAGATAGAAATTCTACTATAATCAAATCTAAGTGTATAGGTGTGAAGTTTCCTTTTGAAAACTTGAACTCTGCCTCTTGCCCCTCACGCCCTATAAACATTTATAATTGTGAAGTGACCATTCACCCTACTAACATTTATAATTGTGGAGTGACTATTGCGCCAAGAGTGTGCAACAGTAATTATTGGGTTCTTTAAATAGTGGTTGTTTATTGCTAACAATTAGGGGAGGCGCGCTCACCCTGACTTGAAATTTTTTATAAAAAAATACCTTAAAAAATTGAATTTTAAATTAAAATGGGTTGCTGACCTCTCTAAAAAAAAAAAAAAAAAATTGACCACCCTGAAAAAAGCCTGAACACCTTAAATAGCAATTTGGGCCCATTAAAAATTAAATTCAACTTCTCCAAAATTTTGGTTCATTGAATGTTGAACCAAAAAATTGCGAGAAATGCTATGTTTACAACATTTTCACAATAAATCCTAAGTAACATGTTGTTACTCATAGACAAAAAAATAATTTCAGTGATATGTTCAAATTAGAACTAGCTAGTGAAAACTTACCACTTAGACTTTGTTGTGTAAGTGTTATAAAAATGTTTTGGACATAGCACTTTCAAACATTGCCCAAACAAACATATTAGCCTAAAAGCCTAAATCAAACGTTTAATTGTGATTTTTTAAATTGTGTTTTCAAATGGCATATTTTAAAATCACTATTTTTTATTAAAAAAATTCACACTTTTCAAATAGCTAGTCTGTTAGTACTTGCTTTAGTCTTTAGTCGAATTTGTTGAATTTATGCGATACTTTTTTTCAAAAAGGTAATGCATTTTGTTTATATTGTTACTTATATTGTTACTTGTTTAGGCAATATGTTCAATCTGGGAAGCTACAGTATAAGCTTGGTCGGAAGATTTTGCAAGGGATGTTGTGTAGCTTGTGAGGGGAGAGGGTGGTATAAGTTGTGCGGCTCATGAATTCTTCCATTCCCATTGTATATGTCATTGGAGAGTCTAGATTAGGGGTTCTATGCTTCGATCCAATGTGCTTGTTTCCATTTTTCTTCCATATAAATAGTGCAGAGTTCACAAACTAGCCAACTCCTGTCTATAAGAGGATGGTCGGTGAATTTCATCGAGAGGGAAAATAAGCAAGGCAGTGGATGTCATAATCGCTAGATGCTTTTCCAATAGAAAAAGAAAATGAGACAAGGCCATCAAGTTGAGGCAAATTCAGGTGATAAATCAGCAATAAGTTTTATGTTTAAGTTTATTGTACCGTGAATGCCAACATGGGCATTGTATTAATTCTTTCTTTTTGTACTATAAATTTTAAATTATTAGAAACTCATGATGATAATGATATAAGATAATTATGAATAAAAAGCTTCCTGCATTAGTTTTTGCTCCAGTTCTTTCTACTATCAATTTTGCCAATTGCTTTGCTTCTATTTGATATCCTTGATATTATTCATTTGTTTCACATTTTGGTTTAAAACTATTTTATGAGATTTTATGTTTTTTAGACCCCTTAAAACACAATTGGATTAACCTAGTTAATTAGCCAAGTTATTACTTAGTCCAAATTCCAGATCTAGGTTAACACAATCATATAATCATATCATGCATAGCAGCGAAAAGATAAATAACACAATGATATGATGACCCAGGAAACTAAACCGGTAAAAATCTGGGAAGGATTTAACCTAGCTATCCTCAAGGTAAACTTGAATCCACTATGAAAGAATCGAAGTTTTACAATAGAACTTAGACCACTAACATCCTATTGCTACCCACCAGTAGAAACTTACTGACACGATCACGTGCAAGCTCTAAGACCACGGACTCCTTCTTTCCTGGATTCTCCAGCAAATACAAGCACACCTGCTTGTGTTTCTTTAAGTTCCTATGGTAGCAACTGAATGATCATCAAGTTCTTGAATGAATCTCCTCTTGATAACCCTAAGCTTGTGTAAAGGAAAGCTCCTCATAGATCTCACAAGAGATTTACACAAACTGCAATATGAGCAACATCTAAAACGTGGCTAGGGTTTGCCTTATATACCTAGGGCAAAAACATAAAACCCTAAATGTTTTAATGAACTAGGGCTGAGTTGGAATTCTGCAAAAAACGCATTTTGCCCAAATTTCGATTGATCGAGCCTAAGTTTCAATCGATCGAGCCAGGCCGAAATGCTCTATTAATTCTACATCAGCTTGAATCCAACTTTACATAAAAGACACAACTTTGAGCAAGTCTAAACAAAACTAAACAACCTGTTTTGATCATGATTTGCCAACAATACACATTGGAGTTCTAAATACATTAGTTCCTAAGTCTTTAGAACCTAACAGAGATTAATTTTGAGTAAGGGTTTAGGGGTGGGTGAAATTAAGGGTTCAAAGGATTAAGATAATCAAAACTTCTTTGGTTCTCTCTCTTTTTATTTTTTAATTGGTGTGCACCACTTTTGTTGAGGGACTTATACTTCGATTGTTATGCTCTGGTGTAATATTTGAAGGACTCTGTTTCCATTTTCACAGAGTTTGAAGAAGGTTTGATTAGTGATGGTTATGAGCGTAGACGCCTACAATGGTTTTTTTTAGGACTTTGTTTCCTTTCTCACAATATTGACTTTTCCTTTTTGGTTCTTAGTGTGGGTTTGGAAGCAGCTCTTTGCTGATTGCTTATTTGTTGAAAGTTGGTTAAAATATACTTGTACCTAGATAAATTGAGGAGTTAAAAAGTTGTACATAAGCAAATAAGCTAAAAGAAAAGACTTGTGGAAAATAGTGGCACTTTTTCATGAATATTAAAATTGACTGATTTCGTGTTCTTGGATTCTGAACTTTATTCTTTGACTATAAATGGATAAAATGATATGTTTCAACTTTACATTATGCATCATTGAGCCTTGTCAATTTCTTTTATCCTCCCTTTGGGCTTAAGGCAAGATATTTTACATTATGTCATTGTTCATAAACTATTTTTCCCCTTTTGTCTTTGGATTCAAAAAGGTTCACACGATTACTAGCTTATGTTGCCTTGAAAGTTTGTGTTTCTTCTTTCATTAGTAGAGAAGAGATTGATGTCAAAATTTTGTGGTATAATATACCTAGTCATGGTATATTGGTATTTATACCTAGTCTATGGATTAAGTTCTAGATAGCCTCTCTCAAAAAAAACAAAAAAAAAAAAAAAAAAAGTTCTAGATAACCTAAGCACTAGGAAGATGGCCTTCAATCCCAACTGAGTTGAATCCAGATGCAGATCAGCATGCACTAGATGAACTTTGCTTGAACATGCTAGGTGGATGCCATGCTTTGCCCATATAGGCTCATACCCAACTTTCAACTTTGCCTAGTGCAAAGTGGAGGGATTGTCACATCAGGCATTTTAGTCACAATAAATCAAGCCCAAAGTCCCTAGAAATTCCTTCTATATAATGTTTGCTATTGTATATTTGAACTTGAATTTATTCTTTAGCAGTTTAGCTGTCCCACCTCCATAATAAACACTCCCAAATTCATCGATTGGGTTGTATGTCATTATCTTCACTTCATGAATTTATCTGAATAGCATATTCCGATATAGGTACCATTCCTTTGCCATGATTGACATAGTTCCTGATGATGCCAAAATCGTCAATTAGATCACTCATTCAATTCGGAGCTTTAGACGATCTTGTGGGACCTGCAAGATAAAGAGAATTGATCGAAGAGACCACCGGATTGTGCTCAGTGGGGGAGCCTCCGATACTTAAGTAAGTATCAGCCCATATCTTTTCTACTATAAATAGCATTTTGTGGTGGTTTTTTGACATACCTTAGAAAATGAATAGATTGTCCCTTTTATAGGTGACTTAGGTAGCTGTTGGACATAAATGAGGGTGATTATTACCTTAATCATAATGTTCTTTGTCTTGATGAGATAGTTTAAGACCTTTGATGGTCGTTATTGAATGTGTTGGGCTGTTACTCATCTATCTTTGATAGCCTACTTATGACACAATGATCGTCCATTAAGATGGACAACCTTAATGGTTTTTATGGACTCATCAATTGCCCCCCATTCCCAAGTCTGATTTTGCTTTATGCTGGTCAGGCTTAGGGAATGTTCTTAACTTGTTTAGATTTAGATTTCTTTATCTTCAACTACTTTCTTCTTCAAGATTGGTAGTATTTTTATGACGATTTCTTAGTATCTGCCTTTTGAAGGTCTTTTTGGACATTTGAGAGATCATAGCTTGATCTTGAAAGTGAGCTAATTTCTTTCGACGATCATTTTTTATCACTGCTGAAGAGCAAGCTAATTTCTTTGGACAACCGCTTTTTATTACTGCTAAAGAGCAAGCTAATTTCTTTGGACGATCATTTTTTATCACTGCTAAAGGGCAAGCTAATTTCTTTGGACGACCACTTTTGATCACTTCGATGATTCTTCTTTCATTCATTCTCTGGTTATCACGTTTGATATTTTTGATTTATGTGTGACTTGCATTTGTGTGAGAATCCTTGTCTGCTTACACTCGTCTAAGGGTATTTAGTCACTTAGCCACTTTTAGGTGACTTACATTCAGTTACGAAGCTTTGTCATTTAGACTTCGTCAGCGATTTAAATCGATCTAGTGGAATATTGTCCCCCTTTTTTTTTGTTACTTACATCCATTTAAGGAATCTTGTCACTTAACCTTCGTTAGTGATTTACATCCGTATTGGCGGAATCTTATCACTTAGCCATTTTTTGGTGACTTACATCCATTTAAGGAATCTTGTCACTTAGGCTTCGTCAGTGATTTACATCCGTCTTGGCGGAATCTTATCACTTAGTCATTTTTTTTTTTGTGGCTTACATCCATGTAAGGAATCTTGTCACTTAGGCTTCGTTAGTGATTTACATTCGTCTTGGCGGAATCTTATCACTTAGCCATTTTTTGGTGACTTACATCCATTTAAGGAATCTTGTCACTTAGGTTTCGTCAGTGATTTACATCCGTATTGGCGGAATCTTATCACTTAGCCATTTTTTGGTGACTTACGTCCATTTAAGGAATCTTGTCACTTAGGCTTCGTTAGTGATTTACATCCGTCTTGGCAGAATCTTATCACTTAGCCATTTTTTGGTGACTTACATCCATTTAAGGAATCTTGTCACTTAGGCTTCGTCAGTGATTTACATCCGTCTTGGCGGACTCTTATTACTTAGCCATTTTTTTTGGTGACTTACATCCATTTAAGGAATCTTGTCACTTAGGCTTCGTTAGTGATTTACATCCGTCTTGGCGGAATCTTGTCACTTAAGCTTCGTTAGTGATTTACATCCATCTTGGCGGAATCTTATCACTTATTGCTAGAAAGATTCCTTGACGCTATGTCGTTTTAGACCTTCTTGAGGCCATGTTGATATCTGCATTAAGTAGCACATGCACTTGCCAAGCCTTGGTTAAACAAGAATTTTAGAACAACTCATATATGAATAATAAGTTACCAATAGCCTAGGTGGACCTTGTAATCCTAGAGTTTTACCTCTTTTGTGTTCTGTCTAGTAATGCATACATTTTTGCATGAAACCTTTCTAGGTGTAAATTTTTATAGACGAATATAAAAGAGGCAGAGATAAATGTGTTACCTTAAATGACGATATTATTTTGTCACATACCTTGATCTTTTTATTGCTGGGATCTTCTTGACAAGCTCTTCCCTTTTCATGATGACGAGCTCTTCTCTTTTCAAGATTTTTTTTTTAATCCCGACATGATACTTCATGTCTAAGGCCTAGATCTCTTTTGCTTCAATTTTTTTTTGAAAGTGTAAAAACTAGGCCACGTTTTTGCCCCCGTTCAAACATGAAAAGTACAATTCTCTCTTCTTTTTTTTTTATTACAAGAGGAATGGTCTATCACGATTGGAACTTTTTTTTTTCTTTTTTCTTTTTGTTTTGGCGTGCTTTGATCACTATGGTCATTGCCATTTGTAATAGCAATTTCCTCTTCCTTCTTCTTTAATTATATGCTTAAGTCACTTCAATAGTGCTAGTTGCATGACAATGTACAAATGTGCAATTGCAAGCTATAAAAGACAAAGTGCATTCTATATGAATCATAGAGAAGTATAAAAATTGAAGCTATTTAACTATATGCTTCTTTAAACTGGTCTTTGTTAGGTGCTTGCACCGTATATGATTTCTAAAGCAATTTAAGAAGATTTTGGTGAGTTGATGGAGATAGCGGGAATTTATTGAGACTTAAATTCATGAGCATATTGTGAACACGATCATCTAGCATTTTAATTTTAGGAAACTTAAAAAAACTTCTCAGATTCATGACGATGAAACATATGCTACTAATAATATAGTCATATTGATCGTGATAGTTGTAACAATTTTATAGCAATATTTTTAGCATGTTCTACATACACATTTGTAATAGTCATGCAAGTTTGATATTTATATGGCTTCAATGAAATAATCTCTCGCATGGATACTTAAAAAAAGAGAATGAAATGAGTTACCTCAATAGAAGACCTTAAATCTCGATACTATTTTGTACATGCCTCGATCTTTTCATTGTTGTAGTCTTCTTGATGAACTCTTCGTCATTGAACTCTTACTTATAGAGCTCTGAATAAGAGACCTTAGATCATGACATTATTTTGACATGTACATCAATCTTTTCACTATTGGAGTCTCCTTGATGAGTTCTCCTCCTTTGAGATCTTTTTTGTTAAGCTTAACATGATATTTCATGTTGAAGGCCTAGATCTCTCTTGCTTCATTCATTTGAAGGGATGAGAACTAGGCCACATTGTTGTAATTCGTCAAGGTCACTCCAAGGCTATATTTCATTTCTCAATTGATGAAGGTCATCCTAAGTTCTTTTATCGTTGTTGTCCTTGGTATTTGAAGACGACCAAAGGGTTTACCCCCGTTCAAACATGAAGGTTTCAGTCATTTGTTTGATGATAACCAAAGGAATGATTTGTCATGGTTTAAACCCGTATATTTCTTTCTTGGGACTTAATCTTAGCTTTAATTGTGTACTCAAAATGAGTCACCTCAATAATGCTTGCTGCATTTTGTTAGGAATGACAATATCCAAATAGGCAAATTGCATGTTGAACTATAATAGATATCTTTTGACAAAGTGAACTAAATGTGAATCATAGAGAAGTATACTATGATATATGAATACTAAAGCTACTGGCTATATGCTTCTTTAAAGTATCGAGGGACAAAACTTTGATCTTCTTCTTGGCAGGCTCTCTTAACGAGTTCTCATTCTTAATCCTATGAACTTAAAGAATTTATGTACAGTAGCTAGTCTAGTTGTTGTACTATAATGTGCTCTTACTGCACAAAGTGTTAGATTTAGAGCTATATTGTCAAGCATAAATAATATTAACCACAAATGTTTGAATTATTTACTTAATTTTGAGGATGGTGTATGTTGATGCATCCATGACATAGTCTTTAGCACAATATCCCTTCAAGTGACTATGTAAGACAAATATGTATGTGTGTATAAAACAAAGGAAGCGTAACTTAGTTCATATTGAGCACTAAAATAATGGCTCAATTTATGAAATTATGATGCACTGACATATAGATACCACTAAAGTTTTCATGACACCATATGGTGGGATGTATAAATGGAACAATTTAAATTCTCCATTCTCAAAGTCAAAGTAACATGTAATTATACATGGAAAAGTTTGAATAGTAAACTTTGTTCATTCTATGGTGGAACATTTCAATATATAAAATTTCATATCTTAGTAATGATGATGGAATTTATTTCAAGAAGAAATATACTGATACTAAATAATATCTTTATGTATATTGGCGCTTCTCAAAAAAAAAAAAAAATGTATATTGGCATAAATTCTAATGATTTTTGAATTATGAAATTTTACAAACTTGCATTCCTTGAATAACTGGATCCTTTGACCCAAAAATAATGCCATTATCATATTTTTTAAACCATCTTATATCTAATGATATTGACCACTCTAGAAGTAAAAACATATAACGTTTTATACGTTTAATAGACTGCTCTAAGGAGCATTTATAAAATTAATTTCCATTAGGAAACTAATTGTAGAAAGTAAAAACATATAGGAGTATTTGCTAACTTTCTTTACCCAGAAATTCTTTAACTTCAAAAATCGAAATTGAATAACTTCGGGTTTAATACCTAAAGCAGTTTTTTTATTTTTATATTTATAATTTAGACAGGCAATAAGATTCCAATACACCTTTTTAGTGCTCAGAATTATGACACACTATAATTCTATTAAGATAATAAATTTCGGTTTTACTTTTTTCAAATGCAGAAAGTTAAGATTTATTATCTTTGGCAAAGCAATTATTCTTGGCAAAGCAATTATCCTTGGCTTCCATCTTTCCTATCTTAGCAAGATGTATTAGGAAAGAAAAGAAGTGATATAAAAAGCCATTATAGCCATAATGCTTGAATATCAATTAGGATGTTATCAACGGTCTGTTACAATATTAGGAAAGGTAATAAAACCCTTTCTAATGGCCATAAATTGGATTCAAGATCATAATACTTTGCCGGTATTTAGCCATGGATATTTTTTATTCCTTTCTTTTACTATATATTTATAGTGTGTTTCGTGTATAGGCTGTAGATTCTTAAACTTCATAGTTGTACAAATATTTAAACCCTCTTTTGGATAAGTGTGTCTCTTTTAATTTTGTGATTATTTGAAACAAGTAATATGAGATTAAAACCATTCTTGTGAAATCATTCACTATTTTTGGTGTGGCGACGATTATGGTAAGTTTCTAAAAGAATTTGAATTGTTATGCATGTATCTATTATCTCTATAGTTGATAGGTGCTTTGCTTAATTGGAACCATTCCTTTTTAAGAAAATTTTCTAGAAGACTTACCTAAAATTAAGTTATGCAATACCAAATTGTAAATACACGATTGATAGCTATAATGTAATTGTTTCCAAGAAAAGTTTATGCCTTGTTTAGAGTCACCTAAACGGTAAGACTTTAAGATCTTAGGCAATACGTAATTCTACCAAATAAAAATATTACTATAAGGAGAATCACGTCAGACGTACCTGAGTGATTATACTCAATGGACGTATTAGTGGGTTAGCCCATGGAATGTATCCATTTACCATTCATTTATGAGAAGGATTTTTTCTTTACATGTGTCCTTCACCAGCAAAACGACGAAGGTGCTCCAGTAGTGTATTAGAGATCCAAATGGGAGGATTCCTTGATTGGAGTGATAGTTTGGGTTATTTGGTACTGCACTTTAGCGTCCATTACTCCAAATTGAAAAGAGTAACCCTTTGTTGTAGGAAGAGCTTAATGGCTAATTTCCCCCACAGACAACGCCAAACTGATGATGCCAAAATCGTCAATTAGACCACTCATCCAATCCGGAGCTTTAGACGATCTTGTGGGACCTGCAAGATAAAGAGAATTGATCGAAGAGACCACCGGATTGTGACCAGTGGGGGAGCCTCCGATGCTTAAGTAAGTATCAGCCCATATCTTTTCTACTATAAATAGCATTTTGTAGTGGTTTTTTGACATACCTTAGAAAATGAACAGATTGTCCCTTTTATAGGTGACTTAGATAGCTGTTGGACATAAATGAGGGTAATTGTTACCTTAATCGTAACGTTCTTTGTCTTGATGAGAGAGTTTAAGACCTTTGATGGTCGTTATTGAATGTGTTGGGCTATTACCCATCTATCTTTGATAGCCTACTTATGACACAATGATCATCCATTAAGATGGACGACCTTAATGGTTTTTATGGACTCATCAGTTCCAATCCCTAGAGGTCCCAATTCGGTAAATCAAACAAATGTATCTGTTCTTGTTCAACTGCTTTAAGCCTTTAACCAGTGATTTGGCTGTGTTGCCTGTGATTTCAGAACTCTGTTTATTGCATCTATAAACAATTTTCTCTTCATTTTTAGTATGTGCTTTGTTCAGGCATGAGATTACCAATCTAAATACATAGTCACATGACTTGTTTAAATGATTGGATGGTCTTATGAACTATCATGTAATGAGTTAGTGGAGATTCCTTCAATCTGGTTTGATGGAAAATTTTGTCCCTGATGGAATTCAATGCTGTAATTAAAGTGGCTTGAACTGACTTGACTCGTCTCTTGCTAGTTCATGACTGGTATGGTTTGTGCATGTCTCCAAGCTGACGTGTTAAATCTAGCTTGTTGGGATGAAATTATTCAATCATGTTGTCATTGTAAGCAATGAAGAAAATGTGAGATTAGGTATGTCTGTAATGATAGTTGGCAGGGTTTGTTTGATCCTAAAACATCCCACATGTAATGATCCCGGGAACGTTCTTTTCACCAGCAAGCATATTGTACTTTAGTTTTATGTGAATAGACATGTGTGGTTCTAGCGGACCCCTTCCTGCCAAAAGATTAAAAACACTTTCATTTTTATTTTACTGGTCACTATCAAGAGTAATCTGTACTCTAATACTCTCAATCTTTGTTATTGTATTTGGTCACTGCATGGACCCTTCTTGAATCCGCTTTACAGATAAGGTAATGTTCAGTAAAAGAGAAACTGTTGATTTTGTATATTAAAAGAGAAATTGTTGCAAATTTAGTATAAAATAAATTATACATAATTTGAAATAACTTTGAGCTATTTTATGTTTAATTTAAATACAAAATGGATGTTAGCTTTATTTTTTTTCATGTTTAATTTAATTTTAAGTTTTAGTATATTTTGTTATTTTTGAATGGTAAAAATATTTAGGTTCATGTTTTGGTCCCCCAAAGATAAAATTGTGGTTCCATGACTCCATCTTTGCATAAATTATTGAAATTTCGATCCTCATGATTGTGGTGGATAGACTTATCAGATTGGGAAAATTTTATTTATTCATGGCTGAATAAAAATATTTCATTGAAATTTGAAAACAAAGGAAAAACAAACAAAATAGAAAGGCCAACTTAGTGAAATCCCAATTCCCAAATCATCACCCTTAACTCTAATCAAGATCCAATAGAGGATGAAAAACAAGTAATTTTTGTTGGGCCTTTATCCTCTCTTTTTTTTTTTTAATGTTCATTAGGGTTTTTATTAGTTGAAATTTCCAATGATCTTGGTAGCAATTTGATATCTTTATTTTTGTCTCTACAATTTTTTTTTTCCCTCACAGGGGACCTTGAATATTTTTGGAACCGGGAAACAATTGTGTGTGTATTCTTCTGCCAAACTAAACTCATCCAAAATTTGATACCTTACTTTGTTGTTAGATTACAAAGAAAATTAGAAAGAAATAAAGAAAACTAAAAATTGTTTCAGGGGCTGAGTGTGAATTATGAAAGGAAATTTCATACCTATATATCCAAAAAAAAAGGAAGGAAAAAAAAAAAAAGGTTCATACCTTACGTTTCTCTAAATCTTACTATCAGAGAAGTTCATCTAATTTAACTACGAAAAATTGTAAAATCATAGTGTGAGTTATACTATAGTTTAAGAGAATTTTTACAATTTTATTAAAATGAAATTAGAAGAAGAAAAAGAGCTGCTTAGTGCTGGTATTATGAAGAAATCTAATCATGAATTTAGATAATGAAGTTCTTTACAAAACACATAAAAACAAATTTAATGGAATGATTAACAATAATGAAGTTATTTATATATATATATATATATATATATATAAAAACCAGACCAATAACCCAGGAAAGGAAAAACAGGCATACCAAATAAAAATTTGATCTTATTCCTAAACTTGGCAGTGAACTTAAATGATCAATCAAACGAGTTTCTGCAATTATGAAAGTGCAAAATGAGGATCAACAAACTGTCCCTTTTTTCGGATGATTGAACCTAAAAAGTTAGTATCATGTGATGCCCACATGAATAATCATGTCAAGTTATCCGAAAAAGAAAAAAACCTTGAAATCTTCCTACCACAACACAAAAAAAGCAACAAAGTCTGTATATACTATACTTTACCCATTTGAAATTTAGATGGAGTTTATAGGACTGTAAAACTGAGAGCATTAGCATTTGAAAATTCCAATGCTATTCTATTTTACCATTCTAAAACACCACTTTATCATTATACCATACCATTTTACAATACCTCCAGCATCCCAAAACTCTATTTTTATTAAAATATTATTTTTTAACCTTTCTTTATTATTTCTTTCCAACCGTTTTTTAGTCTCATTTTCCTGGGCTTTCCAACAGCCATTTTTATTCCTCTCTCTCTCAACCTCTAGCACCGGTTCAACACACAACACACACACCCATGATACACCGATCAACCTATCCAAACCCATCACCACACCCACACACACAAACACAAAAACCAAACCAGCAACAAAGCCACACACACAAACACAAACCATCAAACCAGTTGGAGCCAACAATGGCCACCACACCCACCACCCAAGCCACCGATCAGCAAACCCAAGCCACCGATCTGAAACCCACGCTGCTGATTTGAAACCCAGGCCACTGATCAAAAAAATCATCACCGGAGCACGCCCATTCAAACCCATTCAAAAAAAAATCATCACCGGAGCAAACCCATTAAAAAAAAATCATCACCGAAGCAAACCCATTCAAACCCATTCAAAAAACATCATCACTGGAGCCATTGGAGCAAACCCATTCAAAAAAAATCATCACTGGAGCAAACCCATTCAAACCCATTCAAAAAAAAATCATCACTGGAGCCACCGAAGCAAACCCATTCAAAAAACATCATCATCGGAGCAAACCCATTCAAAAAACATCATCACCGGAGCCACCGAATCAAACTCATTAAAAAAAAAATCATCACCGAAGCCACCATTGGAGCTACTGATGATCAACCCAACCGATCCATCCACTGATCAACGGATCCACCGTTTCAAACCCACCATCAACCGATCCCAGCCCACCAATCCAAACCCAGCTCGCCAATCCACGCTGATCCAACCTCCAAAATCCAAAACCCAAGGGATGGCGATGAAGCTTCAGAGACGAGAGAGCAGATGGAGAAACAGAGAAGGAAGAGAGAGAAGAGAGCAGAAAAAATGAGAGAGATGAGAGACAGAGGAGAGAGAGTCAGAGATAAAATATTAATTTTTTTTTACAATACTGTATAGTGCAATTCTATCTTTAGAATTGCACTGTTGCAGTATTGCAAAAAAATTTGCAATACTTACCTTTACAATTCTCTGATGCAGATGATTTTAAGGTTGCAAATGCCAAATTTCCCTTAGATATGGCATTAGCATTCTCCAATGCTAATGCTCCGAATGAAGTTGTTTATTAACAAATCAAACTTAGCTTAATATATAATAAACTTATTTTTGTTTGTATGTTTATAAATAAGGAAAGCATGACTATAATTTTGAGGTTTGTCTAGTAAACAAGTTGAATTTAGCAAATTATTTTGTTTATGAACAAGGTTGAGAGCCTAGACTAGGTTTAAAGTTTGTTATGGACTTGGCATGAAAAAAAATAAAATAAAATAAAAAATAACCTACCTAATTTGTAGGCATACAACAGTTTGGCTCATTTACAACCTTATATTTACGTGAAATTATTAGTTTTCAATTGTATGCTCTTAAGATGCAATATATTCTTTTTCTTTTAAATTTTACATGAACAAAAAAGCTTGTGCTTAACTAATGAAGTAAGATGACCTTACTTGAATTTTTAACTAGTCTAAGCTCGAACATTATAAGTAAGCTTGAGATGAGTGAGCTTTGAAAAATCTTAGGGGCTATTCAAGTCACAGATTACACTAAATAAAAGCTACCTTGTTGAACTAAAGCTCTGTTTGGATTGCGTTCCACATTCACGCGTCTGCGTCTGCCTTCTTCTTTTTTTCTTTTTCTTTAGCTTTTCCAGTGGGTACCATGCACTATTCACGGGACCCACAAACCCCTTTTTTCAACAAAATTTTCCTTAAAAATTGGTCCCACGACACTATTCACACATTTAAAAATTATTTTGCTACAGTGTTTTCAATTTTCAGCAAAATAAGTGGCTTCCAAATGTACACTAAATCAACCAACAAATAATAGTTTTTGATGAGTCAACGACAATGATTAATAAGAAATTTGTCAAAATTGATTGACAATTTAAATAAAGTGATTAGCAAGAGATTACGAAAAATACAAAATTTTACTCCAAACCAATTTGATGAAATCTCCTCTAGGCCATTACATTAAGAATTATAATTCACGTGTATTATTTAAACAAGTCATTGGATTCATTAAAATGTTCATATGACTAAAAGTACATATCGATACTCGATAGTCCTTTCGACTATCATGTAGTGGGTTTTACTAGACACCAACTTGCCACATACTTTGCCATTGTCAATTTGTCATTGCCATCACCAAATTTTTTTTTACATTGCCTAAAGTTTCAGAATTTGAATTTACACCCTAACATTATATGCAATTTTAATTAGCATCCCTTTTGTTAATTTTTTGTTGATGTGTCTGTTAAGTGACATGTAAACTTATGGTGTGTATTGATTGATTAAATTATATCGCAACACATGGGTTTCACTATTCCACGTCATATAAATAGCGAAACAAAACTTTAATTATTAAAATAAAAAATATTTATTTTCATCAAATTAAAAATTAAAAACAAAAAAACTAATATGTACATAGTGGTGAAGAGTGGTGACAAGCAGGGGCACCCTGCACAACTCGAAATCTACAAACTCAGGAACACGGGTTGTGAAATCTGAGGTCTAGATCCAACAAATATGTTTGATATTAGGGTTCTTTATTTTTAAGTTGGCTAAAGGTGACTCATAAATGAAGGATTGTGTTTTAAGGTCCAGATCAATCCAATTGGTTTTTTTCCTTTATTTTAGGTACAAATCTAAGGGATACTAAAAAAAAGGGTACAAATCAAAGAAAAAAAATGTATTATTTTAGTTTTTATTTTATTTTATTTAGTTTATGCAATTTTGAATTTTAAAGAATTTATTTTAATAATTAAAGTTTGTTTTTTATTTTGGCTATTCATATGACATGGAATAGTGAAATCCATGTGTCATGATTTGATTGAATCAATAGATACATATCATAAGCTTACTGTCACTTAATGGACACACAAGTAAAAACCTAACAGAGAGGTTGCGAATCAAAACAGCAAATAACGTTAGGGGTAAAATCTAAATTCCAAAACTTTAAGGTATAAAATCCAAACATTCCTAAAGATATGTTTTGCACTTTAAGATGTAAAATACAAACCTCAGCTGTGTGCTGTGAAATAGTGTTGTACATGATTACGTGTATGGTATGGTAGCATCTTTTAAAAGCCCATTTTTGGTATCTAAGCCCATTCTCAGTGAAGGGCTTGGAAAGCAGGCTACATTTTTGGGTTCTTCAAAAAAAAAAAAAAAAATTGTATTTGGCATTCTTTTTGATTACCTGACATAGTGTAATTCACATTGATAAAAAAAAAATATATATATATATATATAAAATAAAAAAATTGGCATCACTGAATCACTTCTTGTTTGAAGACAAAGTAAAATCATCAAAGTAAGGTCTTAAGAATAATATCATTTCAAAATAATATCATTCAAAACAATGTCTTAAACAAAACATTGTATAATATTTAGTTCTACCTTTTAACTAACTGAAGATTTGAATAGGATGTTTAGCACATCTAGAACATCCAGATTTTTATGCATGTTGTAAAGAAATCAATATCAATATATATATATATATATATATATATATATATATATATATATATATATATATATATATAAGCAGAGACCTCATATAGGAGTGTATGAGGTCTTGCCAAGTGGCGCTCTAAGTTTGCATTTAGCCTATTTTACCTCTTTCATTAAGTTTTTCTATATTAATAAGTGCTGTGATGGTTCCAAGCGTTTTTACTTTTCAGATTCCTATTAAAAAGTGAGAATACACAATTTGACCGATTCGCCAATATTTCATACTTTTTTTCTTTTTTGATGAAGTTTCATACTTTTCTCACAACCCATAATTTTGAGAAAAGTTTGTGTTCTAGAAATTTTCTTAGCACAATCCTTCAAACGGTCCCATTATTTTTTCAAAAAAGACCTTTCTTTTGAAGAAATTGTTTAGTGCAATCCTTCTATGTACAACTCTCTCTTCTTCCCTTTCCCTTCCCTTACTTTTTCCTCCCTTCTTTCCTTTTCATCTCCCTTACAACCAAATAGGATATTAGTTTCCAAATTCAGCTAATAAAAAAAAGTGTTTTGAGGATATTAATAAAAAGAGTTTGAATTTGGTAAGAATAGGATGTAAAATTCATATTTTACATCATCCAATAAGAGATATCACATCAACATTTTATTTAAAACTCGGTACATCATACCACAATTAATAACATCTTAATAAACTCTCAATTTGGTTGAATTTTCAGATCAGTATTATAATTGATTGAGTATGGTTGTTCTTATTCTTTTATACATGATAAGATGATGTAACATGTTGAACTCGGAGGGTGTGAAACTTGAGCTTTAAACCACGTCCTTATAGAATTTAATCTTTAATAAAAATATGTAAAAAACATGTTTAATTACCGTTTTAGTCTTTAACACTTGCACAGTTGTACTATGTATCAAAATGGTTTTTAACATCTTAAATGTGTCAATTTTGTTTCTAAACTTTTGGTATTGTGTCAAAATAATCCTTATTATTAAGCGGTACATGAAAAGAATTGATGTATCTAACATTAATATCAAAATAATATTTTTATGCCATCTAAGCTATCCTTTGAATTATCACGTGTCCTTAATTAGAAAATAAAATAAAATAAAATATTTGAAAATATATTAATTGCATCTCCATAAGTAAATGAGATGTCATTTTATTAGCAGAAATTGAAAATTTCTTCTTTTCTTTTCCTCTGCTTTCTTGGCAACCAAATGAGGTTTAAGTCTTCACTTTTTAGTTAAAGTGCTCATGAACATCATCTAAAAAAACATACTATTTACCTAATTTTAAAATGAAATTAAAAAAAAAAAAAAAAGAGCCAAATGTCAATTTTTTACATTATCATTTTTTTAAGAAGTTGAAGTTATTACCAATTATATTATAAAAATCTTGTAAACAAACATGGTAATGAATATAATTAGTGTCATGTCAACAAGGTAATAAATCAATTTCCTAATTATTTTTCTATTTTGAGTTTAAAAATTGATACATTCATTTAATAAAAGCAGTGTATAACCCCGAGCATATGCACACGTACATTTAAAAACAATCACAATTATGTGTGTGTGTGTGTGTGTATATATATATGATTTAGAATCTAATTGGATCTAGACTCTTTGGTTTTTGTACCAAATAATTCACCAACTACAAAAATTAAAATATTGGATGGGATACATGGCGCAAAATTGAACTCCAATTAAAATTCAATTTGGAATCTAATTGATTTTTGACTCTTTGAATTTTGCACCTAATAATTCACTTGACACACAAATTTAAAAATTAGATGAGACATGTGGCGCAAAATTAGACTCAAATTTAGAATTTAATTAAATTTTCTTTTAGTTTTGGCTATAAATATATGTATGTATGTATGTATAGCTACCTACCATCACTCTATTTAAAATTACATGTTGTTCATGAAATCACAGTCCCATATATGGCCCTTTTTTACGAGCCACTATCTCATCACAAAAACTATCTCATAAAAAAGAAAAGTTAGTATATTGCAATGTATTTGGAATGGTAAGCCCATTGGTATTTGGAAATCAATGTTTAAAAAAAAAAAAACGTTAAATTGGACACATGGCGTAAAATTAGACAACAATTGGAATCTAATTTAGAATCTAATTGGATTTTCTCTCAGTTTTGGCTTTAATTATATATATAGGCTGGTTATTGGCCTATGCATTGCACGATTTTTTTTGGTATGATCTTTTTTGGTAAATATTATGACTGGAGAACATTTTTTTGGGAAAAAATCTTCTTTCATTTTTATGTAGTGATTTTAAAAAATACAATGAAGGGTTTTATGATAAATTTTGTTAATTTTATGAAATACATTTATATAAAATAAAACTCATAAAATGCATAAGATATATGTAAAGGTGTAATTCATGACTGTGCATGAAAGTTATTGTATTTTTTTTTTTTTTTTTAATTTCTATTAGCTAGATCACATTTCTTAAATAAATTGAACAACCATTTCATCACCCCGTTATGCACGTAATGTTTGGAATGTTGTTAGTTAGTACATGATTGCTTGATAAACAATATTTAGTAAAAATTATTTTAATTCTATTTAAGAAATTTTTTGTGCAATTTTTATTTTCGTGTCCATTTTTGTAATCTAATAGATTTAATTTTTTTCACGTTAGTTTAATTGAATAGTATTGTGTTTATACTTTTTTTCTTAACTACAATTGATAATTCACAAAATGAGTAAACAACTTATTGAGTACTGCAAAAGATACAAATATGAACTTTAACATGAGCATGAACATGAAGGGAGATTTCTATTCATTTTCTTGAAGAAAAAATGCACTTATAGAAAATTCCAAACTTTATTAGGTAAAGAAGAATCAAAGTTATAGCTTGCAAAATCAATAAACCAAAAATTTTAAGAGCCTAAGAGGAGCCATTACTCATTTGAAACAATACAAAATACTTAAGGACTAAAAAAAAAAAAAACCATCCACTCCACACTTCCATCGCAACTACTTTAGCTTGAGGAAAACAATATCTCTCTCTCTCTCTCTCTCTCTCTCTCTCTCTCTCTCTCTCTCTCTCTCTCTCTCTATATATATATATATATATATATATATATATATATATATATATATTTGAAATAATTATAATATGCTGCTAATCCCGCAATTTGAACATTTTTTCCTTGACTCTTGCAATTTGAACCTTTTCTCCCTTAAACCCCAGACACTTTGTGTATGGAGAGGTGCCAATTCAGTTACATGGCCCTTGATATATATATATATATATATATATATATATATATATATATATATATATATATATATATATATCTCATTTAATAAATATAGAACTTTGAAAATTAATATGTTTATCATAATTAAGGGAAATCCTAATGGATACTTCACTTGAGCATATGTGAAAAAGGCAGATACATACCACAAATGGTAAAGGAGAAAGGAAAAGATGCTAATCCCTTTTAATATGGTTAATTGCTTTGCCTCAATCAGTTACCCAAACAATATACCGCTTATTCATACCACAACCGCAAATGACAATGCAACATTAGCCATCTATAATTGCTAATCTGAAAGTACAAATTTCTTTAATAGCTCTACCTTCGTTTCTTTTGGCTAATATGTCTTTGCTAAATCAAAATCAAACCACAAAAAATATATAAAAATCACCAAATTAGAGTTTAAAATTATAATTAAAATTCTAAAAGAAATCTAGGAACAATTACAGAAAAATTCCATGTAACTAAGTCACATTTAGGAATATTGGACCCTTTTTCCTTTGTATAAATAGGGGGGTCCCAATGGGATGAAGGGGCTAACAATTTTCTCTCCAAAACATTTATTGTAGGAATATAAAAGTTTTCCATTGTATACTTTTCACGATTAAAGAACATGACTTGCCAACTAATCAAACTAGAGTTTTTAGTACCTATAGTAATTTCACAACATCAAGAACAAATCCCAGTGTATACATTGTCAAATTCCATAGTCTCCTATTACATCAAATGAGTGTTTAATTTTTCTCGCAAAAAATTGAATAGTAAAGCTTCTGGGCCATAGTCTCAATTACAACTCTTAATCATGGTTGACTTGGATGACACCCATCAACAACGTATAATTATGAGATGTAGAAAAAATTTGGAGTGTACACAATGTTTAGTGTGGATGGGAAGAAATTTCATCCTATTCCAATTGGTTACGTTAGTAAGGGACCTATTCCAATTTAATGATCCTGGAATTTTGTATACAAGTAATAATCAAGGAAACTTCCACCTAAAATAAGTCAGACTTTTGGCAAGAGAGAAAATTGATGTCTAGACAAATCAAGCTAAGGCCGACCAAAATGGACCATATTCTTAATTTCTTATCTCTATTTGTTCCATTTACAAGACTTACAATCAATGTTTGGCGTCTAAAAGTTGAACATCTTATCTAAAGTCTATCATCTGAAAACTTGAGAAAAAATTCATTTAAACCAACACAATATATAAATTAAAAAGGAATCAAATAAAAATTGTCAAAAATAATGAAAATTTAATCTATGCTTAAATTCTTATAAGGATGAACCAAGGTAGTTAGTTTCGTACCATATCGGCCAGTACGACTGTTATTTTCCATACCGGTGCCTGAAACAGTACAAAAACATCCACATTTCGTACCGGTTTAAATACCGACAGTACTAGGAGCGTTTCGGCTGTATCGACCGAAATACCAGATTTCGGTTGGAAAATGGATACCGGCCCGAAACAAAAACATAGATTTCTTTGTAGTTTTTCACTCACCTAAAATAATTTCTCAACAAATTTCATGGTCTAATGCATCTCTCTTGTATCTCAGTCTCTTTTCTACTTAGCTTTCCGTTTTTCTTTGTGGTATCTGCAATGTCTGTGTTGTTCTAATCTTCTTCTTATTCGCTTTTTTATGTCTTTATTGTGGATCCATATCCCGTGCAATACCTAGGGTATTGCACGGTTTGCAATAGCTCTATTCTCAGGCATAGATTTAATCTAATGGTTTAAGTGTTTGACACCTCACCAATCCACGCTGGCAATTCGTGTGCTCACTTTTCTTTTCATTTTAGCTTCACTTTTCAATATAACACTCTCTCCTCTCTCTTTCTCTCCCACTTCAACTGGTGTCTCTCTCGCCTCCACCACTCTCTCAACTTCCACGCTTCCCTCAACCTCAGGGCCAACCCTTCCACTAGGCCAATTAGACAATGGCCTAAGGCCCCCTAGTAGAAGGAGGCCCCAAAATTTTGGAAAAATATGAGTAGCCCATATATAGCCTAAAAAATTAAACTTTTCCCCAACATATCAACAAATTATTTTTGGCCCCTAATGAATCTCGGAAAAAAAAAAATGAAGAAGTAAATAAAATCTACTCCATCCCTTTGACCCAAGAACAAGAAGAAAATCCTCTGGTCTAAACAAAATCAGTTGTCCCAAAAATAAAGTTATTTAACCTCTAGACAAACCAACAACAACTATAAGCTATGTCTAAAAAAATTACACACAAAACAATTACAAATCAAAAATCCCAAATCCCAAAATTTTTTACCCATACTGTTTCTCTCTCTGTCTTGCTCTCTTAGCTCTGCCTTAGCCATTTGCATAATCTCATTCTTCCTCTCCACTAATCACTACTAATCTAATTTGAATCCCTTCCTTTGGTGGCTTGGCATCGCACCTCCACTTCTTCTCTGTTTGATCTATTTTCACACTAACACATTACTAGAATCGACTGAGGTATGGTCTTCTCCTCTCTAATATGAGTTTATTTTCCTCTCTCTTCTATGATCTAAGATCTGATATCTCTTTCTTTGACACACACTCTCTGCTGCTGCTAGTCTTGACTCTTGTATTTTAGGTTCGTTGCTTTTTTCTTTAACGCAGTATTTTAAATATGGGTTGTGGTTGACATTGCTGTTAATAAGACTTGTGGGCTTTTCCTCAAAAAAAAAAAAAAAAACTTGTGGGCTTGCATTTTGGTTTTACTTTTACAGTATATATTTTTTAAACTTGGGTTTTATTTTATTTTTTTATGGGATAAGTTTTATTTTTATTCCAAATCCAACGTTTTGGACCTTTTAGTTGTGTAGTACTACAACAAAAGACTTCAATTCAAAAAAAAAAAATTGGAACACGTGTAACTAAAAGAAAAAAAAACAAAAACAAAAACAAAAACAAAAGGAAATAATAATAATAATAATACTAAAGGATTATCAAAAAAAAAATGAAAAAACAAAAAGAAAAATCATCCCTTTTGCATCTCAAAAAATAGATGTTAGAAAAACTTAAATACAAAATTTAATTAAATATTTTACGTTTTGCAAGAAAACAAATTTTAAATAAATATATTATAATATAAAAATATTAATTTTTTTAATACATAAATATAAAAAATGCCTTTTTTTAATTGTTCACCTGAGACCCGAAAATGACTAGAGCCGACCCTGTTCAACCTCATCGTCACTGCTGCCAGCATACCCAACTCAGACCCATCAGCAGAATCGAAGCCAAAACATCAACTCACCATTTGAAGCCAAACCCCCACGCCTCGGAGAGCGCTTTTTAGACCCAGATCAGAGAGCAAGGTTGAGGTTTGGAGAGAATCGGGTGTAGAGAAGTTGATGAAGCTCTCTCTTCACGGCACAGCTACTAGCCCGGATATCCGGTTCCGACGATACTAGCCTTTTTCTCATCGGAAATACCTAAAATCACCGCTTCCTACATCGGACTTCGCAAGGAGGTGAGTTCTCTCTTTTGTATGCATCGAATCGATTTGTTCTATACTTCTACTAGTGATCTATCTTTCTCATTGCCAAGTCTCCTCCGAACGGTTCTAAAAAAAAAATCACCTCCATAAAGAAACACATAGCTCTCCTTCGATTCCTTCGTCTCACAAACTTTTTTTCTTTTAAGAAAAAAGGTTTCAAATATTCTCTCTCCCTTTTTCTTTTCTTATTTTATTTATTAATAAAAATTATCATTCTTTTATTCAATAGCTTGTGTGCGAGCTAATAACAACAAGAGGAGCAAGCATAAAAATCACAGCCAAAACAACAAAGTTCAGCCATTTTTGGCTTTCAGTTGGATCGGTAAGAGGAAATTCTCAATAACCCAGTTTTGGTTTGTTCTTGTTACTTGTTTTTAGCTTTTGTGGCTTTTTCTTGGGGGGCTTTGAGGCTTTAGGGTTTTAATAGTTGAAGGGTTTTTGTTCATTTCATATTATAATGATCAACTATTGTTTTTGATTGTGCAGTTTGTGAAATTGGGGAGGTGGGTTTGGTTGAAATCTGGGTTGGAGGTGGCTACAGGGGTTGGATGTTGAAATTTTAGTTGAAGAAGTTGAAGTGGCTGTTGAATTCCTTTTATGGATAGGCTCTGCTGTTTTAGTGGTTCCTACTCTAAGGTAAGGATTTTTTTTTTTTTTTTTTAACTTCATGTGTCTATCAGTTTGTCTCTAATACCAATCAATATGTTCTGTGTTGTGAAAAGGTTAACCAATAAGCTGAAAAGGCATAGTCTTTAATTGTTTGTTAGAGGATTATTTGTGTTGTGTGATTGATTTGTGTCTCCAATTTTCTTAGTAGGGGTATAGACTCTTGAGTGAATATGATAATTTTGTGATGTTATTCAGTTGAATTATTCAACGTTTGCAGGTTCTTAGTGAGATTATTGATCATTCCTTCTTGTATAATCACTTGTATAGAATGGATAATTGGGGGGCTTTGAAGGTGATGATGGCACATCTAGTTAGTTTGAGTGGTTCAACTGTTCAAGTTATCTTCTTGCTTCTTTAGTGAGTTTGATGGGGGACTTTTAGCACAGAATTGGACTGATATTTGCAGGGTTGCTGAAATTGGGTATGAGAGATTTTGACATTTTTACACTGTTAGGCCACATATTTTAGGAAGAACTGATGATCGGAATTGAACCAACTGCATGTTTTCTGACTTGCAGTTTATATAACTAACTTTTGGTGACCCTCTTCTTTTATCCTGTCTCCCCCCTCTAAAGAAAAGAAAAAAAAAAAAAGAACCATCATAAACATAGCAAAATAGACTAATAGAGACCAAAATAAGAAGGAAAAGAGAAAAAAAAAAGAAAAAGTTCCTATCTTGATAACTTTCAATGCTTCATTTGTTTGTAATGATAGTTGTTGATTAAATATAGTAATTTCTTCGTTTAATCTTCTTCTTGCAGCCTCATGCAAATGGTTTTCAAAGTTGCAACTTGCAAGTACTTTTGTTTGCTTCTGTACCATACAACTGCCTCTAAAACATGTAAGATTAATATTGAGGTTTTTGTTATTTATAGTTTTGTTATGTAGCTTGTAGGAGGGCGTTCCTCATCTAGCTCTGGCAAAGGAAGATGCCATGAAGGGTTAATCAAGTTTGGTTTCAGCCAAGTAAAAGGGAAAGCTAATCATCCCATGGAGGATTACCATGTTGCTAAATTTATGCAGATTGAGGGACATGAATTAGGACTATTTGCTATCTATGATGGCCATTTGGGAGATACTGTTCCTTCCTACCTACAGAAACATTTGTTTTCCAATATCCTAAAGGAGGTGGGGTCTTGCTTTTAAACTTTAACGGAACTTTAAATTTCAGTCTTGCTCAGTTATGTAATAAATTTTAAGGGTGTATTCTTAGTTTCTTACACTCTAATGTAATCATTTTAGGAATTAGTGAAGACCATGAAGCTGGCTTTGTTCATGAAAAGGCGGGTGCTGGAGGGATTAGTGAAGACCATGAAGCTGGCTTTGTTCATGATTTTTTTTTTTTTTTTGGGAGAAATTGTTCATGAAATTTTAGATATAAAGAACATGACTCATATCTATTTTAGTTGGGATCATAACGAAGATGTAGCTATTTTGGCTTTCTTGAAACACTAAAATCACTTATTTATATTGTGAAGCTAATTTAGCTAAGCTTTAAAGGCTTTTTGTTTTAGGTTTTGTTCATTTGGTTGTGGATAAAAATTTCAATGAATTTTTGTTATTTATAACAAGTGAATGTGGTGGCCCTACTACTAGCATAAATGGTTATTTCCTTTTGTTATTACTAGATGGTATGAGAACCATAATTATTAGCTTGTCTTTGAGAATAAATTATTAGTTTTTATGCACTCTGGTTGTGCCTTTTATATAAGCATTTTTTAACATTTGATGAAAAGAAACCACTGCACCATGTTACACTTAAGAATTTTGATAAGCTCATTGTGTTCTCATAATTTTCAAAGTGGATTGGTTTCCATTGCATGCACATGCTCATTACTGAGATTTTACAGAATGACAAGACTCACAATGTTTTCTACCATTATGGCTCCTATTTCTGCAATGATTCTAGCATCAACCCAAAAAATGTTTGTAATGTACTCAACATTATCTAATTGTACTGCATATTGAAATGATGGATTTGTAATCAATTGTTCTTGAAAGTATCTTAATAAGCATGCAGCTTGACCATATATCATATTTTTTTTGCCGTCTTGTTCTAAGATAATTATACTGATCAAGCTCAGTGAATCCAAGATTAGCTCTCCCACTAGCTTCTCTACTCATTAACTCATGTGTTGCTTTTGGCTTGATTCCAGAAGAGGATGCTAACTCAATCAATCCTGCATGAACTTCTGAGATTTTTCGTTGAGATCTTATCATATAAACTGTTTCTAATAGATGAAGAGTGTGATTATGTTCTTCAATAAAATCAGTCACTTTATACTTTCCAATTTCTTGCACTAATGAAAAATATAGCTTTACAGGACAATTAGTCCTTGTATCATCTTGGTTACGAGTGCGAATCATATCTTCTTTTTCTGAACCTTGAATGCCCTACTTTGCACATACAAATTCCCTTGATGTTTTCTTTCCATCCTTCTTACTTTTATTTATGTAATGTTTTCTAACATCAAAGCCCATTTGCCTTCCATATTTTAGCCAAAATTCTCATGCATCTTCTAATGTATCAAATTCCATACCAAATCTAGGACTCAAATCTTCATTGGCATCCATGACTCTAGGACTCAAATCTTCATTGGCATCCATGTTTTGAGAGTATTCTCTGGCCATACTATGCAATGAATTAATGAATACTCCTGTAATTAACAAACAAATGTACAAAATATCAACTATTATAAATATAGAAGAATGAATGTTTTTCGTTAAAAATAAAAACTGAAAATTTGTGTACCAATATTGTGCTTATCATATATAAGAAGCGCATTCCTATAAAGCATCATACAAGGTCCATAAAACAAGCTCATTTCGTTGGCCCACCAAGTACAAGTAGCAAACAGCTCATAAACTTAAGTATCAAAAAGGGCGTGTGTGTGTTTATGGTTAATCGCAAAAGAGTTCTGCAATCATCTGCACCAGTGTATAAAATGGCATTTTATAGTTCACCACCTAGAACCTAGGAAGGTGCAATTAATAATAAACGGCAGCATGATCTGGTGCAATTCATTTTCATTTTAAGGATGAGTAGATCACTTGCAAGATAGGAAGTAAAGTAAGCATGGAATATGTATGGCAAACATCTCATCATTGAGTATGCCATTGAAGTGTCAATAAAAGATATCCTGGGACCTTAAAAGTGGCTTCCGTTAATTGTTAGGTTGATAAAAAAGATAAGAAAATTGTAGAGAGTGATCCAACCTGCCTAATGTTCCAACTTATGCTTATATCAAACAAAGATTCATAAAAAATTTATCCACACATGCACATGTAAGCACACACAACCCCAAAAACTAAAACTTGCATCAAGTGCTTCAATTTCATACAGAAAAGAGATTCTCATGCAAAATTGCAATCTATTTTTGTAAGAACTTATTCTCTGTTGTATTTAGAGTGCACTTATATACTTCACTTTGTTTACTTCTGTAGTTCCCACTATAATGCTAATAATATATTTATCAATTCAGCAGTTTTGCACTCAGCCAAAAGAGGTGGTGAAGCGATTTTTTCTATTTCCTTCTAATCAACTACATCTTAATCCGAATTAGCAAGGTTTAAAATCTTTGTAAAGAATCAAAATAGCAAACCAAATATACAACTATTAAAAATCAATATTTCAAGGATTCCAATCTTTAAGTACTTACAAGTGAGCAACTTTTGTTGTCTTCTTCTTCCCAAACACATAGCTCGCCAAAACATCCTCCATTCCTACATCACAACAATTAAGCAATTAAGATTAAAGAAATTAACCTTCAAGTTTAAAGCAATTAAGCTTCATTTTACAAAAAGTTATCAAATTTACAGCAAAAGCCCAGATTTTCTATGTTTAGTTTTCTTAAAGCAAAAATTGAATTTTTAGCATAAAACCCAAATGGCCAACCACTACTGATACTCTGTTTTGTTAGGTAGGACAAAGAAAATGAAAATAGAGTATTTTTTATCACATGGGACACTTCAAAAATTAAAGATTCCACTTAATTAGACTCCAAAAACTTCATTGCCTATTTGAAATTCTTCTTCACTACCATTAAATTATCTTATACATAATGATTCTCAAAGAAAAAAAAAATCTTATACATAACAAACACACACAAATATATAGGAAGTGAAAGAGGGAAAAGAGGTACCAGAAAGAGGAGGACAAAGGGGATTTTGGGGATTCTTTGACGGCGTTGGAATCGGACGAGCTTGAAGCTTCACCGGAGCTTTGGAAGAATAGTAACTCTACTGGGTTCTCGAAGCTATGGAGGTTCAGAGAATTGGTTCATCGAAGCAACAGTGATGGCAAAGAGAGAGGCTTGGCCTTGTGTGGACTGGTACCAGGCTACTGTGACAATGGATTGAAGGAGAGGCAGCTGCGCAGGGGAGAGAGAGAGAAAAAAAAATTAAGTTTATGTTTTATGAAACAGTGGGCGGGCTGAAACTGAAACAGTGGGCGGGCTGTGAGGCTTTTTAAGGCTAAAGTAGTATTTTACTTATTTGGTGAGGTGTCAATGATTTAAGCCATTAGATTAAATCTATGGCTGAGAATTTAGGAATTGCACACCGTGCAATACCCTAGGTATTGCACGAGATATGGATCCCTTTATTGTTTTTCAAAGAGTTTTGCTTTGGGTGTCCATGTGATGACTGACCAAAGGTAAGGAGATAAGACTAGCTTTTTGAAATTTGAAATGAGATAAGACTCAGTGGAGGTAAACATGTGGAGGAGATAAAATCAAGATAAAAATAAAGAAAGATAAATTGTAAAAGTAAAAGAGAATGAGTGGAGTTGAAAATAAGTGAGTTATTAAAAACAATTTGTTGACAGATGGTAGTCGAAAATTGAGACACGTGTACCAAAACCCAAAAAAAAAAAAAAATCTTCGCAATATTTTTACAACACTTTCACAACAAGTTTTAAGTTGTTAGAGTAACCACATCAGTGGTTGCAAAAATGTGTAAAATGCAAAAAGTGCTATCTTGCACATCTTAACCCAAAAAACATTCATATCAGTCTTTGTAAAAATGTCTAAATATACACAACGGCCTTGTAAATGAACAGCAACCGTGTATATATACACGGTTACTGTTCATTTGTAAATGCTTTTTTTATTCTTTTTCTCTCTCTCCTCTATTGACCTACTTCTCTTCCCCAACTTCTACAACAACCCAGCGCGGCAGAATAAGAAGGAAGAAGAAAATAACCACCAAACCTAGCACCACCACCAAACACTGCAACCTAGCACAGAAAATTAACCCAAAATCAACGAAAAAGCAATTAGAAATTCCAATTCAAAATCAAGACAAACCTACTGAAAAACCCAACTCAAAATCAATCAAAACTCACTGGGAAACCCAACCCAAAAACAGTACAAACCCACCGAAAAACCCAGTCTAAACCCACTGCATCTACCTTGCTGCCATCGCCAAATCCAACCCAAATGGACTTAGATTAACATGGGTTTGTGTTGAAGTGAAGATTTTTGGTTTGTTTATGGAGTTTTTTGGTTTGTTAATGGAGTTTTCCGGTGAAGAAATGAGCGAAAGAAGAAAACTTGATCGTTGAAGAAAGATGAGAGAAAGAAGAAAAAGAAAGAAAACTCACAGTGTGAGAGAGAGAGAGAGAGAGAGAGAATAGTGTTCAGAAAAGGAAAGTGAGAAAGTGGGTTTGACTAGTAAGGTTGTTGAAATAATAAAAAAAAGAATATAAAATGATTATTTAAAAAAATAGTGTGTATAATAAATAAACTGAAGTGGGTGTTTTGGATAAATGGATGTGTAAAATAGAAAAAGTAGGTTTTAAATGTGTAAATTTGCAAAATTTTTGCATCCAATGATGTGGATACTCTTCTGGGTTTTTATTGGTGGGGCAAAAAAGTTATTTTAGTGGTAGGTTCAAATTAGAACCAATAAAAAATAGCCACATATGATTTGTTATAAAAGTGTCGAGAAAATATTGTGGACGTAGCACATTTATAATATATATATATATATATATATATATATATATATATATATATATATATATTAAATATATAAAATAGCGGTAAACCCGAAACGATATACCGGTATTGACCGATATCGAAATATATCATTCCGCTGGCCAAATTGGTACAACTCTTGGTACGAGATTGACTCCCTTGGGATGAATACAATAGAAATATCCTAAAAAAAAAAAAAAAAAATCTATGCTTATTTTGTACGTATGATAAAGTCATATCACAAAGTTTTTTGAGACTCATGTTGATTAGTGATTAGGAGTTATAAAGGAATAATCATCAATATATATATACATACATGTATGTATGTATGTATGTATTATATATCAGCAGAGATCTCATGTGGGAGTGCATGAGGTCTTGCCAAGTGATGCTCTAATTTTGCATTTAGCATTTTTTTACCTCTTTCATTAAGATTTGTTTACAATTACTCAAAAGTTTACATTAACTTATTTTACTATTATCTCATTAGTCTCTCATTAATCGCCTAAGCTTACATCACACATTTCTCTCTTTTTCATGTCTTTTAGCATATCCACTATTTTAATATTTTAAAAAAAAAAACAAAATAATAATAATTAAGGACTAATAATAATAACTAATCAGATAAGGTATTGGAGGGAGATAGAGAGACACAAAAATGTAGTGGATTGTTAAATATAACACATTATTTCACTACAAAATCAAAACGCATTGTTTCACTATAAAAGTCCTGAGGCTGACAAAATATTTGAAAGAGAGAGAAAGAGAAATCTGAGGGGCCGTTACTTCCGTCATTGGCCTCCCACCACCATCAAGATGCTGAAACCCCTACGGGGATTTTCTTTTCTTTTTAAATTAGGGGATTAAATATGATTTAGGTTTGGGTACTTTGGTTGGATAATTTTTTTTTTAGGGTATATAAGTAGAGAGAATATTTGGTACACAATGTAAAACCATATTCTAGCCTGATTTTAAATCATCTATAAGACACGTGTATACACACTTGCCCACACCATGTCTTAATGTCGCACTATCAATGGGTGGATGATAGTGAGAGAGTTGGACATACTTTTATTTCATAGTATTTAATATGTGAACACAAAACAAATTATTTAATTTTCATGGTCTTGTTACTCTTTTGCATTTATTTTTGGTTTCATGATTTTTTTTTTTTTTTTTTAAAAATTCTTACCTTGAGAAGACTTTAAATATGCAGCAAAACAACAATTATAAATTGTACACACATAACCATTATAATTATTCAGTTCAAGGAATGAGTAAAAAAAAAAAAATTAAGGAATATTGTAGAATAAAAGTTGTTACAAAATGTCTCTTTCTCAAAGACCTCATGCGAGAGTGCATGAGGTCCTGCCAAGTGTCACTCTAATTTTGCATTTAACCTTTTTTTACCTCTTTTATTAAGCTTTTTTTATTGTTACCCAAAATTTCACATTATCTTATTTTACTATTATCTCATTAATTCCCTAAGCTTACACCACACTTTTCACTATTCTTCATGTCTTTTAGCATACCCATTGGTTTAGTATTTAAAAAAAAAACAAAAACAAAAAAAAGGTAAGGATTAATAGTAAAAAGTAATAACTAACAAGACTCTAGAGAGAGATAGAGAGACACAAAAATGTTGTGGATTATTAAATAAAAGATACTATTTCATTATATATTACCAAAATAAAAGACCTAAAACTAACAAAACATTTGAAAGAGAGAGAAGGAGGAATTTGAGGGGTCACCACCTCCGTTATACTAGCCTCCCACCACCATCAAGACACCGAAACCCCTAGGGTAATCTTTTTTCTTTTTAAATTAAGGGCTTAAATATAATTTAGGTTTAGGTAATTTGGTTAGTTAGTTTTTGTTTTGGGTATATAAGTAGAGAGAATATTTGGTGTGCAATGTAAAGTCATATTCTACTATGGTTTAATTTTAAATCATCTATAAGACACATGCATATACACTTGCTCACACTATGTCTTAATGTCACACTATCGATGAGTGGAAGACAGTTAGAGAGTTGAGTATACTTTTATTTCATAGTATGAACTATGAAAGCTCGATTAGGTATTAAAAAACAAGAGCTGTTTAGACCCCAAATTCAAAATTACTGCTTGGTTGATTTTACTCTAACTTAATCTAAATGCGAAATAGAGTAAATGCGAGCGGATAAACAATAAAACTACTCTAAGCCATATTCATTAAAACACAGCAATAAAATGAAAGCTAAAAGAGTAGGAAAGAAGAATGTAAAAACAAGATAACACGCCGATGTGTTATCGAAGAGGAAACCGAAGTACTCAGTGTAAAATCTCTCCGCCGCCCTCCAAGCGGTAAATCGATCCATTAGACAATAAGTTGGGATACACGAATAGCAAGAGACTCTCCAAGTCTAATCTACCCAATGCACTTAAGCCCTTCAAGCTCCTACTCCAACAAGACTTCTTGGAACCGTGTCTTGTCTAGCTTTCCGAATCCAGCAATGCGCCCGATTGCATCCACCAAAGCTTGGCTTCTTCCAATGCTTCCTAACAGCACCAAAATCTCACTTGACACTCAGGATGGGTGTGGTAAGTGTTTGGGCTATCAACCTCTCATAGATTTGGAAATGGAGAGGTAGGAGTTAAGGAAAACCACAATGGATTGTGTAGAGAATTGTGGGTGTAACAATCTCTCACTCTCAAGGGTTTGTGGCTAGGGTTTTCTCTCTAAAAAGCACTCCTCAACATCTGTGGGTAATGAGGGTAAATATAGTGTGGATATGGACAAGGTGTATCAGATATGACAAATTAGCAAAACAGACTGTTTTGCTAATTTGTCATATCTGATACGACTCAAGGCTATTGAAGATCAAAGCTGTTTCGCCGGTAGTTCGCGAGTATACTTCCTGCAAAGTGAAGCATGTGCTCAGCAAATAACTGGAATGCAAAGAGTCATGACAGGATGGAGACAACTGGTTTTTGCTACTGTCTTGCGGGTAAGGCCTGTTTTGCTAATTAGCAAAACAGTCTGTTTTGCTAATTTGTCATATCTAATACACCCTATCCATATCCACACATTACCCTTACAATGAAATCTCACATAATACGGGGTACATAAAATTGAATATAATTATAATCAAATTTGGCACGGAATTAAAGCCAATACAAAATAGTTGTAAATTACAACTTTTCAATCTCCCCCTTTGGCTATTCTGTGACAAAACCCCTAAAACAGACTCTAGACTTAAATGTGAGTCTGGGAACGGTGGAAAAACTCACTCACACCTAATCTAGAAGCTGTGAAGCACTTGCATGTATATACTTGTAACCTGAAACACTCGCACACAAACAAAACTTTCATTAAGCTTATGACAAGTTGAATACACAGTACGTATATAAGCAAGTAAAGTGCGATCAAGGTAACAAACGTAATATAAACTATTAAGCACATCTTAATCATACAAGAACAATCATTACAGAATGACTACAATGATCATTTAGCTAGTAAATGATCATCCGGACATACAATGCAATTAAGATTAATACAAAGATCAATTGCATGTCCAACACATAACCAATGCAAAATACAAGAAGTATTTGCATCAAGGATACAAGATCCAACAAGGGTACAAGTGTGTAGTACTCAAGATAATTCAACACATCTAAAAGTACCCCCAAAAAAAATGCTACAAAGCAGTGATATAAAGTACTGAATATTAAACTAAAGTACTTAAAGCTTTAAAAGAAAGCAATGTAAACAACCACAAGGTAAAAAGTAAATAAAAGCTGTAAACTAAACTAGCCAAACAATGATTAGACTATCCAAAAGTATGTGACCAAAAGTGGTGTGTGTGTCAGCTTATCCTTTTGAGCTCACAAAACTCCCCCTTTTCACTATGCACACTTCCCTTCTTGTGATGCTCTCCCCCTTACTATATGCTATCGTCCAAACTATACAATGAGTTTGCTCTCCCCCTTTTTGGCACGAATAGCTAAACGTTGGAACTAGTCAGACTCTAAATCGGATCCTTGTGCCATCGTCATATCTTCAATCTACGATGATAATGCAATGTTTTGGCCTTGGATGTAAGCAAACTGATCCACGGTGTGCTGTACATGGGATTCAAGCATGCCATACATTTGCTCTACCCTTGCAAGGAGGCGATCAAAACGATCGGGTCCTCGTGCTTGTGCTTGGGAGGATGGTTGAGTAGAATTCTCTGGTGCTGAGGTGACTCTGTCAATTTCTTCTTCAGTATCCCCACCTTCTTCCTGAACATTGTCCCTTAGGATTTGAGACATGTCGGTTTTTGGTCCGGTGATATGAGCTTTGCTTCGAGACATTGTTGGAGCACCAATAGGAGAGTCTCTTCGCACCACAGTGAGACCACTCGGAAATTTTAGTTTCGTCTTTGCAATGAGACCCATGATGAGACTAGGGAATGGCATTACAGTTCTCAAAGTCCTCTTGGAGATGGCTTTTGTAAAGAGGTAGAAGATGTGACCGCAGATGTCAATCTCCTTATGTGTGAAGATATCATAAAGAAATGTAGTTCTTGGTGCTGCCAGTGTGGTCAAATTTGTCACCAGGTAGAGTTTGTGAATCATGATATAGGCCAATGTCCTCATCTCCGGATTGAAAGGGATGGTGTTCATTGAATTTTTCTTCTTGAGAGTACCACCAAGGAGACTAACCATTGGTTCAATAGAATCCAATCTGTCATCATATTGGATGGAGATTTGTTGAGATGGTGGACGAATTTCCAAGAACTCTTGAATGGAATCCCTTGTGATAAAGAATTCCTTTTGCTGCACCCAACAGTTAATGCGATCTCCTTCCACAATGGCATTTGAAAAGAATTCCCTTATAATTTCGTCAAAGACAGTTCTACTTGGATTCAGCAACTTTGTCCAAGTCCTCTCCTTGAACACTTCTGGAATGCAAGTGTTTTCAAGGGTCTCCATTTTCACAACCCTCTTCATGACGATTGTTGCCCTTTTGTAGAAATCATTGTAGGCCATGTCTACCTCAATGCTACAGAAATTTTCTACATCCGTGCGTTGACACTTTGACGATTTCTTTTTAGAGGTAGAGTGCTTAGTTGGAGACATCTACAAAAATAGACACAAGACAAAGAAACAAGTGCCAAAAAAAAAAACACAAAAACACGAACACAAACTTGATTAGAACCCAAGTTAGTTCATTAAACAAGCACAAAGTCCTAAAAAGAACATAATTAAAGACACAAGATCATCTCAAAGATGCTAAACATGTAACAACATATATCTAGCATGAGTGCAATGCAAAAGCATGACAAGTGCAAGTGTGTGCATCAAGTGTGCATGAGGTGATGCATGAATAGGCACAGCTGGGTCAAAGTGTGTAAATCACACACCCAATGATCAAAACATGAGAAACAAATTCAATCAAGGGAAGTCCCAAAATTTGGAACTCATTGGAGTCCAAAACAACTCAAAAATGCCACTTGAGCATTTTATCAAACACTTGATATGCAACACTATACTTAACATGTGGGCAATGCATGAACATGTGAAAATATACCTAAATACATGTTAAAAAATGCCACATGGGGCCAACACAGACACAAATAGATCAAATGGGACATAGCCCAATCAAAAATTTGAAAAAAAAATTCACAAAATTTAGTGTTCCCAACCCTTTTTCAAAAAAACCCCCAATTCAAGTAAAACCCTAGAACTTTTTTGCATAATCTAAGGAAATAAAGAGAAAAGATGTTAAAAACATACCTTAGAAATGATTTTGAAGTGATTGCACTTGAAACTTGTTGGGGTTTTGAGTGAAAATCAGTTTTGGGTTGTTTAGGCTTAAGGGAGGCAAAATGAAGGGAATAGTGAATGTTTGAAAAACTGTCTACATTTGCCCTTTAAAGCTGAAAACAAGCATTTTTTGCGGGTAACCATCTTGCGAAATTACTCGTGAAAAACACCTCTGAAGCACAAAACTTTTCGCGGGAAGTCTTTAGTCACAAGACAGTCGTGAAAGTTTCTATTTGAATTTTGTGTTTTCACAATTTTGCCTAAACCCATTTTTGCGGGAAAAGCTTAGTCGTGAGCTTCTCACGAAAATGCCTCTGAAGAAGTTTTTGAAGAAAAACATTGAAAATGCAATTTCCACAAAAACTTAAAACACGAAAGTATAAAAACACTTTCAAAAACATATAAAATACTCAAAAATCTTTTTAGGTTTGATCGACAAGTAATTGAGCATACACATCACATTTGAACACATACAATCACACAAATGAAATAAGTATTCATTGAACAAAGTCTTGTGTGTTGTGTGTGAGTATCAAATGTGGAATAGTCAGTAGTCTAAAGTGAAGCTTTAATGATCAATTCAATCAAGTCATACACAACTAGTACTAAGTCAAGTGGTCTATCTCAATTATAGAAATGAGCATATATGACCTCCCACAAAAATGATTACATAAGTTTTTGAAGCTTTTGATTTGGCTTCATTACAATTCATAACATTTGATTGAACAATACACATGTGTAGTAGTGGTACACTCATCCTTAGGCCAAAGGCTTATAAGGCATGAATGGGAGGCATCTCTCCCCGATGTGGGACTGAGCAAATTCATGCGGGTGGGACGTTGGTCGATCCTTGCCCATCCCAAAGCGAACAATGCCTGATTGGGGGCCGAGACGAAAGTCCTCCCACAATAAGCATCAAGTTATTAATATGGGAAAGTTCAAATTCTACAACTGGATGAGAATGAGAAGAAAGTTGATCTCCCAAGTTTGTGGGTTCTATGTATTGTTGGAGCACTTGTAGCAGTGGAGCTAAATAGCTATATAGCTATTTTAGCTCCACCAAAACACAAAAATCAACCATACAGCAATAGAACTAAAGGTATTTTTTTTACCTTCATTGCTACAGTGCACATCTATCTATGGATGTGCACTGTAGCTGAGAGCTAAAAAAAAAAAAAAATTATTCCTCCAGCCAGATTAAAATATTATTTTTTTCTTTTTCTTTTCTTCTCAGAACTCTCACAATCTCTCAACTCTCTCTCTCAACTTTCAGACCTCTCATGCTGCCACCCCCCTGACCCACGCCGCCAACACACACCGCCACAGACCCAGCTCCGACCACGGCAACCCCCACCATCACCACCACCACATCAGTCACAAATCCAACCATACCCACACTTATCAAACCCACCACCACCAATATCAATCACCACCTCCACCACCACAGCAACCCCCACCACCACGGCAACCCCCACATTAGTCACAAACCCAACCACACCCACACTCATCAAACCCACCACTACCAGGAAAAAAAAAAAAAAAAAGCAAACATCGGCAAAACCCACAGCCAAAACATCACCAAAACCCACGACCAAAATCCATCACTGAGAGAGTCACAACCCATGAACCATAACCGGACTAAGTGGACTTGAGAGACCCACGAGCTAGAGGAGAGAGCCAGACTTGAGAAACCAACGACAAATCAACCCACGGAGAGAAGACGAAGGTTTGGCCTATGATGGTGGTGGGTTGCAATAGCCTGTGATGGTGGTAGGTTGCAGTGGCCTGTGATAATGGTTCGGCCATGGTGGCTTGGTGATGGTGTTTCACCATGGGTTTTGGGTTTGAAGGGGAGGGAGCATAACAAAAGAGAGAAGGAAGAGAGAGAGACTGAAATGAATAACGAGAGAGAGAAGAAAAATAAACCAATAATTTGTATATATATAATTTGGTTTTAAAAAAAATAATGTTGTTATACTAAACGATAATAGGCTATCATGATGATTGAAAAAATTTTTTAATCAAAAGATAAATTTGTATATATATAATTTGGGGTTAAAAAAAAAAATATTATTGTTACACTAGATGATTATTTGCTATTATGATGATTGAGAAATTGTTTTAGTAAAAAAAAAAATGTATAAGTATAATTTGGGGTTAAAAAAATCACTTGTTAATACTTGACGATTATTTGCTATCATGTGGCAGCGGTGGCGGCGGCAATAGTGGCAGAGGTAGCGATTGCGGTGGCGGTGGAAGAGTTAGCAGAGTCGGTGGTGGTGGCGGTAGTGGCTGCGATAGCGGTTGCGAGTGGTTGTGATTGTTGTTTATTGTAGTGAATATATTATTTTATTAATATTTATATTATTTTATTGATATTTATATTATTTTATTGTGTTAAAAGCTAAAATAGATCCACTGCTGCAGCATGTGAGTAGGTAAAATAGATAAAGTAACTTTTTGTAGTGCCAAATAACTAATTAGCTCCACTACTGCTATGGATGCTTTAGAAGCTGGGTGTACGTGTGCACACAAAACATAATATTTTTAAATTTTGTGATTTTCCAAAGGCCCCAAACTATGCAATTTTGACAACTGACAATTGAAACAATGGGGGTAATGCTTAGTGTGCATTTTTTTTTTTTTTTTAATGAAAATGAAAAAAATTGGCAAGAGTAAACCCATTAGCTTATTATGTGTTAAAAAATATATATTTTAGCACTCAAAAAAATTATTTTTATTATTTTAACAAACTACTTAACAATACAGTCAACACACTTCTTTTACAGCTTTCAATTAAAAAACGTAGCTAGCACACAAGATGGAGGTCATCCGCATTTGGTGTGCTAAAATAGCATTTTGAGAGTTTTAAAACACTCGACGCTAATGCTCTAAAATTAGATGTAAAAAAATGGATGTCCATAATATTATTGTTGTGTACATAGATTTCTATTAGCTATATCTATTTCTATTATCTATTAACTATATAAAAAGCACCAATGTCCCTACAGTACACATTTGGTTTATTGAGTCCCTTTATCTTTTTTTATCTTTTTATTTTATTTTATTTTTTTCAAGTTTTGAACAGTTGCTACAATCCCAATTTGGTTTGTTCAATTGGCACTGTAGCTACAGTGCTTTGGTTTCAAACTCTCCACTGTTGCTGCTTTCTTTTCTTTTCTTTTATTTTTACTCTATTTTTTTTTTTTTTCGGCATAATATCATCATGTCCACTCTTATATATATATATATATATATATAAAGTTGTTAGTTAACACAATAAATTGTCACAATATTTTTGCAATTGTTGATATGTTAATTCCTTATAAGTTAAAATAAAATATCATACTAGAATCATCCACGACTAAAACTAAAGGTATTATGAAAAAAAAAAAAAAGTACTACATCCACAATATTTTTTCGCAACACTTTCACAACATTGTTCATTAGGCTTTTTATTTCCCCCCCACAAACCACAGTACGCCCAGTTTTGGTTGTGCTGTTTTTGTCTTTTCTTTTAAATATTTATATGTGTATGTACAGTTGCACTGACTTAACAAATTCTTATAATATTTTCACAATTATTGACAATTTGCACTATTCATTGGCCCTTCTTTTTTTTTTCACAATACGCTGGTTTTTCTTGTGCTTTTAAATATTATATGTGCATACACAATTACACTGACGCAACAAATTTTTACAATATTTTCATCATTATTGAGGTGTCAATTTTTTAAAGGTCAAAATAAAATAATAAAATAAGAGACTGAGACTAATGACAACTAAAAATAAATGTATTATGAAAATGTTATAACATCTTCTTCTCGTCACAATATTTTCACAATCACGAGATCTCAGTTCCTTATAGATCAAAATAAAATAAAATAAAAAGAAATGCTATGTCCACAACGTTCTCACAATAATTTTGTAACAAATTTTATGTAGTAAGGTATTTTTGAAGGATAAAAAAGTGATATCAGTAGTGGGTTCAATTTAAAACCAATAACAACTTATCATTTATAATTTGTTCTAAAAATGTTATTTTTTTGAGGTGATTCTAAAAATATTATGGATGTAGCATTTCTCTCAAATAAAATAAAACTATATTTATTCGGATCCTAAAAATAAAAGTATTATGAAAATGTTTTAATATTTTGTTGTATTCTTAGACTTCTTTTTTAGTATATATAGTCAAATTGGATGAGCCAAAATTCACCATACATTTCATGCACAATTTTCTTGTATTGTTTTTTTGTTTCTTTGCTTTTTTTTAATGCATAATTTTAAAAACAGTAATAATTTTTACCTAAGATTTTTTGTGAAAATGCTGTGGACGTAAAAATTAAATAATAAAATATTAAACTGGGACCTACCACAACTGGAAATAAAAAATCTTACGAAAATGTTGTGACATTTTGTTATACTCCTAAACTTCTTTTTTGTGTGACATTTTGTTATGTTCCTAGGCTTCTTTTTTTGTTTTGTCAAATTTAGTAAGCCAAAACTCATTGTTTTAGGCACAATTTTCTTCAGTTGGCTTTTTATTTTATTTTTAAATGCAAGGTTAAAAGTGGTTAACCCAATTTAAAACTAGTAGCAATTTACCACCTAAGATTTATTATGAAAATATTGTGGACATAACATTACTCTAAAATAAATTTAAAAAAAAATATTAGACTATGACCCACCATAGCTAAAAATAAAGGTATTGTAAAAATATCGTGACTTTTTGTTGTGTTTCTGGACTTCTTTTTTGGTTTATTCAAATAGTTGAACTAAAATTAATTGTTTAATGCATAATTTTTTTAGGATGATTTTTTTTACACATTGTTTCAAGTTTTTTTTAAAAATAAAAACAAAAACACACACACACACACACACACACACATATTGTTTTACACACACATAACACACACAAATTGACGAAGTAACACTTTCCTCCTTTATGTTCGGGGCAGTTACATTCCCCCCCTAAACTAAAGTTGAATAATTTCATCATTTATATTTTGTAAATGAGCATATAGCCCTATTGTTTCTCTCTTAGTTAAACCCTAACAAAATCTTATAATTCCTAAAATATTCCATTGTGCAATGTCTAATATACTCCTACTAAATTTTAATGTCCCAAAAAATTTCTTTGTGTATTTTGAATTTTATGTGGTAGACTGGTAGTCATACTTGGAAAGTTAGAATGATGATATATGGTGTTCTATTTGTTACCTAGAGAACGCTAATTTATTATGTTTAAATCTTCTACACTTATAATTTTATCTAATAACAACTTTGATAACATATGTCTTTTGTTATTTTGTTCTTTTTTTAATTTATTTTCCTGCTTAAAAGGGTATTCATTAAAAATAAGTAAGCTAAACATTGTACTCGTAAAATAAGATAATAAAGAATGAAATATGAATAACAAAATCTTCATTGTAGATGATTGCAAATATTTAATTTAATGAAGATCTTCAAAAAATTATAGCATATATTATCATTCATTGCAAAAATTTAAATATTGTAGAAAGATGATAACATTTATTATCATTTTTTGGTGAGTAGATATTACATTTAGTAAATAAGTTCTAAGAAATTGTCATAGTGCATAGATATTCAAATAGCCATTTTAAATTTAAATACATGACTTCATACTTATTCAACAAAAAAAATCTATATTAATTTTCTCACTAAAGGGCCGGCAGGTGCCATGCACGTGCAACCCACACTAGTAAGCAAAAATGAGGAAATGATTACAACATTTTGTCACCCATTTTTTCAAACTTCTCCTTGTTGTACAAGAGGATCTGCCATCAAAGTTATAAACTGTTGCTCTAACTTACTTTGTAACATTGTCTTGGTTGAAGTGTTCTTTAAGTTAAAAATATTAGCCATACCCAAGCATATCAATAGGCTTGGCACAATTCATAAATACAATGGTTCCATTTTGAGTAAAACACCCTGAAATCCAAATTAAATTCCAGTATTATGCATTCAGCGTTCCTCTTTTAAATCTTCACGGTTAAACTTAGTAAATTTCACACCAAAAGAAAAGATCTTTGTAACTTTGGACATCTTGTTCTGAAAACCAATGAAGTTATATCTACAGAACATATATACACAGTTAACTTTTTATATATTCATTTCAGAAACCACTTGAAAAAAAAGCTAAAGGAGATGGTAGTGATTTCATCACAAGTTCTGGACAATAACTGTTTGTGTAATATTATATATTATCTTATAATTTTGCAGTGCATACATTATGTTCAATTGTTCATACAAAAAATAAAAAATAAAAAATAGTAATGTAGAGTAGACTTAGAGTAACTAGATCCTATGTTGTAATGGAATATTTGTACGCTTGCTTCAAATAGTTTGGGGTTTTAACGACCATCAATTTTAGAAAGTGTTATTTCATTTATAGAATTAGATGCTGCACCAGTTGATCTATCTGTACTATTGTAAGTACCCTTCAAAATAAATGCAGGTTGTTTTGGAGAAGGAAGAGGAGTGTCATTACCCAACATGAAAATAACAGTTGACATGGTTGGCCGGTCTCTTGCATGTTCTTGCACACACAAAAGTCCAATTTGAATGCATCTTGAAATTTCATTAGTAGGGTATGTCTCATCTAGTAACAGGTCGACAATTTTCATGGAATTTTCTTCTCTCCATAGGTCCCAAACCTGAGACCAGATATTAATCATATTAGGCTCAACAATATATGCTTAATTTTGCAGTCATTGTTTTCACATGTACTTACATGTCCAATCAAATTTGAGGAAAGGCCATCATGATGGTAAGTACCATTCCTTTTCCCAGTAATGATCTCCAATAGCATTACCCCAAAGCTATATACATCAGACTTTATTGAAAAAGTTCCTTGCATTGCATACTCAGGTGACATATAACCACTGTCATAGCACAATGAAAAGGAAGATATTGAACCTCAACATAAAATGATCAAAGATAGCCCTCTGGGCACTAACATACATGTAAAATTTGAAGTATCACAATATGAAAGCAAATTACAAAGATATCCTTAAAATTTTTTTTTCTTACATAGGCATGTAGTTTGTACTCTCCTTAGATGTAAAAATGGTAGTCAAGTAATCGGTTAAAAAAGTATATCTTTGTTTTCTAGCATACTTACTATGTTCCAACGATGCAATTTGTATTAGCTTCAATTTGGTCCCCTCCAACAATTCTAGCCAGGCCAAAATCTGAAATTTTTGGATTCAATGCATTGTCAAGTAGAACATTGCTGGCCTTTAAATCTCTATGGATAATTCTTAATCTTGAGTCTTGATGAAGATATAAGATCCCTCGACCAATTCCGCAAATAATCTCAAATCGCTTTTCCCAATCTAAACATGACCTTTTTGTTTCATCTAAATGAAGACATGAGAACTTGGATTAGATTATATTGCATTTGTGCTTTCTTACTTACGTATAAATCCTGCTATTTGGAACTGATATGTTTGTAATGGGAGGATCGTTTTCTAATGATGATGGGTGAGGTTAATGTGAAAAAGAAGACATACCAAAAATGAAAAAGTCCAAACTTTTATTTGGCAAGTACTCATAGATCAACATCTTCTCTTCTTTGTGAATGCAACAACCTAAAATTCTCACAAGGTTCCTATGTTGGAGTTTAGCAATTAGTGTAGATTCCATTTTGAATTGTTCTATTCCTTGTCCAGAGCATTTTGATAGTCTTTTTACTGCTATTTCCATTCCATTTTGTAGCAAACCCTGCAATTAAAGTCCAAATATCATTTTGTCATTGTGCACAATTGTTGAAAGAAACTCAACTTGGTGAATTGTACACAAAAAATTCATACTCAATGAGTACCTGTAAACATCAATGATGGAATTTATGATGCATAAACACACTTGAAATGAGATAATGCAAATTCTGGGACTCGTTCAATAAGACTACCTTATAAACTGGGCCAAAACCACCTTGGCCAAGCTTGTTAGCAATAGAGAAGTTATTTGTAGCTGCAATAATGGTTCTTAGATCAAATAAGGGCAAATTTGAATTTCTTCTAGTTCCATCGAGGTCCCTTCTACTTGGAGAGTCTTCGAAGTATTGTAAAGTGGAGTCAGCGCTATATGAATATGTGCTATGCCTCTTCTCTATAATAAAACAAGTTATTAATAATGCTAGTAACCATATTTGTCCAATTAGGAATTCTCACACAAAAGCCTAATTTAATAAAACTGAGAAACACACTAAAATAAAAGAATGAAACAGAGGAAAATATGAGGAAAAATTGAAGTTTACAATTTTCTATTTATCATTGACAGGAAATCCCATTTGGTTAAAATGCACTTTTCTAAGAGGTAAGTGCTTATGGGTGATGAAAGTTCTTCAGGCCTACTGGGGCAAGAGAAAATCTTAAGATGTCAGGGAATTGGTTGGGCCATTCATCAAGCTTTTAGTTGAAAGGGTGAAAAAATTATCCATGTGGCATGATAATTGACACCCTAAAGGTGTTTTGATCCCCAACTTTGTCCAAAACGGGGAGTATGATACTGCAATTTCTGAGTTTGCAAAAGTATCCAGTATTCTAAAAGAAATGCAGTAGCCTTGGAAACCTATCAAATCAAAAGATACTACCCTACAAGCTTATTTTCATCAATTAAAATAACTAAGACAACTTAATGCACCGGACTTCATCTAAATATGGAAAAGTCACATGAATTTCAACCTGGAGTGAAATAAGAAACAAGATGGATACAACTGAATGGTGGAAAGTGGTATGGTCTAAAGCAGCTGCTTCTAAGCATTCCTTAATGCTTTGTCTTTGTCTAGCAGTGAAGGACAAATTGCAATTCAGAGTAGAATTAAATAAAAAACATGTATGTCTCAATGAATGGTAGAAACTGGTATGGTCTAAAACAACTTTTCCCAACAAGTCCTTCATATCCTGGCTGGCAGTGAAGGGCAGGTTTCCCTTCCAAGAAAGGCTTGTAAAATGGGGTACAATGGTGCTCATGTATGTTTTCTTAGAAGTCAAAAGGGATTTTTGATCATGTCATCTTCGAGATCGAGTGTTCTTTCTTTTGAATTTGACATTTGGGTATGGTAGACATAAGAATGTGCAAGTGGAATGAGCTAATGCATTTATTTGTAGGCTGAAAGGCAAGAAGTTTAAGAATAGCATTTGAAAAATTTCCTTGGCTGCTTCAGTATACCATCTTTGGATCCAAAGAAATGATTATGAGGATAATAACAAAATATATCCAGTTCTTTTTCATTTTTTCTTTTATCAACTTCTACAATTGAAAAATATATCAAGTTCCATTGCATTTTATTCAATTTTATTTCATGATTTACGCATTCTGCATAATCTTTTATAAACTTTGAAACATAGTGTTGGAGTAATCTTGGGAGCATTTGTTCACTAGCCTTAGAAGTATAAAAATAGGTTTAAAAAAATTGCTCTAAACTTCCTTACCTTTCTTCTTCTTCATTACAAAACAATACACAATTGGGACTATAAAAAGGAACATTACAGCAACAGAAACTCCTAGAATTGCCAACATTCTCTTTTTTTGAGTAAGACCATTTTTCTTCGCATATTGAGCTGAGTAAAATAAAATAAAATAAAATATTCAAATGACATCATAAATTTCAGAAGTTGATTGAACATAAATATTTATTGATGCAGTTGAGTAGGGATGAAACAATGGATTTAAGGAAAATATGTGATTTTATAATTTTTTTTTAAAAAGGAGAAAATGTGTTTCTCATTCTGAGGTCCAACATATCAAAAGAACAAAACAAAAAGACAAACATGTTCTCACAACAATGTCATGTCCATATGTGATTCTCTTTTTTTAGGCCGAAAACATGCTAAAAGAAGAAACGAAAAACAAAAATTGCAAACCTATGTTTGTAACAACAATGTCAAACGCCAAGAGAGTATTTCTTATTAATATAAGCAGAATCACAGTTCAAATTCTCTCTCTCTCCTATTATTGTAACTATATAAAAATAAAATAAAACAAGTATTACATAGTAGGACCTACTACGAGTGATGAATATAATTGTAGAAATCTTGTGTTGTTAGGGGTATACAACTCTTAAATAATTTCGACTTCTCCACACATCATTTGAGTTTTGAATTATATGAAATAAATAAGGCAGCATTGTGAAAATTTTGATAATTTTTAGATAATTTAAAGAAACCATATATAATTTCTTTCCCATATGGAATGTAATACTTAGATTTGTAATATGAAATAGATCTATTTTAAATAAAGAAAATCATTTTTCAATAGTATGACCTAAATCAACTTTAAGGTTAGTACCATAGGGCAAATTAGATGTTGAACTAAGTATTCTGCATAAATTTCAAACTAATATAATACAATAGACATGAACTTTGACTAATTCTCTATTTGTTTTGAAGTAAAATAAATAAAATTTTCAGGTATTTAGTATGACAAATAAATATTTTCAAGCAAACAAACAAAATCAGTAGCTGAGTCACCAGAATTGCTGGTGTAGGAGGTCTAGTGACCAGACTGTCGTAATTGTAGCTTGAACGATGTCTTCTACAACCAGACAGAGGACAACTGCTGCCAGAACGATGTCTCCAGCCACCAGAATGGTAGCTTGGGATATCAAACCTCTAGCAAATAGCTTCAGTTATTGGATTGCCAGCATCGGTTGCTAGAGTGATGGCTCTAGCTACCAAAATGTTGGTGCTGATCATTGAAGTGGTGGCTCTAACCACCAGACTACCAACATCATTTGCCTAGCTCACCGAACCGGTGGCCTAACCATCAAATGTAGGGAGAAAAGTCACTGTGTATTTTCATAAAATGTTTTACCAAATTTTTAAAGAAAAAATAATTAAGAGTACCTGATACAACCGCATCCACACGTATGTATAAATCTTGTCCTCCTTCAAGAGATGTTCTTGTGTCCACCAAGTCCCCATGCCATGTCAAGCAACCAATCCCTCCCTCACTCACATTTGCACTTGCATAAGCCATACAAGAACAATTCCTCAAACACTTTTGCTCACACTCTTTCATACTCAAACTCATGTCCGCATGTGCTATTGAAGTATCTGGCACCTGCATATGTGCCAAATTCACGAACCCTTCTCCGTTATTGCACATGGACACTCCTTGCTTTTCCCTCATGCAATCACGAGATGACTTGGGTTCAAATCCAGGAAAGCACTTGCACTCAAAAATGACCATATTATTGTGTGGGTCACAATAACTATTTGGACCGCAATTCAAATACTTATCGCACGACCCTTGTGGGGCGGACCAATAGTCGACCCATGTAGTCTCCTGCCATAAGGACCGTTTCACAATTCCTGATTCATCCACCACCATTTTAACAATAACTTTGGTGGGTAAATTTGGAATAATACTGTAAATAAAGGTGCTTTCATCTTGATCATTCACAAAGCTAACTCTGAAGTAAGGTGATGCGATTTTGGGTACACCGCTCCATGTTACGCCATTCCAAAATCCCATACGCCATAATAGAGTCTGACCTATGTATAACATCACCTGAGGGTACCCAGTTGGAACCATTCGAAATGAATGGTTGCCAGTTCCCGGGTCATCTTTGGACTTCCAAGATGTTAGGAACCGATTCAACCCGGTCCGTCGGTCCAGCCCAAGTTTCATAAGCGGAAGCAGAGTATTGGTGGGATAATCAAAACTTTGCCATGTATGTGTAACACGTTGGCTGTCTTGTTGATCCAAAACAAGATTTCCTATATCTAAGAGCTTAGCCATAGAATTATTTGTGGATGAGACAGAAAAAGAAACATTGGTGGACCAAATAGGAGTGGTTTGGTTTTGGGTGTGGAGTACAAGGTTTCCCTTACCGTTGATGGAGAGGACTCCGGAGTAATCATTAAGAGGAGCGTCTCTATTTGCAACCCACACAACAGTTCGTTCGGTGACTTGGTTATACCAAATTCCAACGTAGCGGCGACTGGTACTGCCGGGGCTAAAAAACCCAAGTGCAAAGGTTTTCTGGTTTGAGAGTAGAAGTTGACCATCCTTGAGGGGTTGGTCTGGTGTTATGGTGTCAAGGGAAGTGCAGATTGGGCAAACAAGAAGAAGGGAGAGAAGAAGCAATGATGTATTCCCTTTAGCAGGATTCATCATTTTTTCGAATGAAGAGAACAGTAATAGGACTTGTGGCGGACCGGCTAGCATAGACTTTAGAGAGCTTGATAGCCATATAAAAAAAAAATCAGTTCTCCTTTTATAAATAAAGTTAAATGAGTTATTCAATGTATGCAAGCTCTCGTCCACTTGTCAAGGAGAAGGATCCACACGTTTACCTTGAAAACCAGAAATTGCAGGCACGTGTCCACTCTTAGTTAATGTTATCCGTAATTTCACATTCCAACTTGGATGCTTGGACTGTGATTGATGGCACTTCCACTTCCACATTGGATGTTTGGAAGGGGATTTTTTTGCACTGTGTTTGACACTTCACTGGATATTAACATTTTCCTGCCCAGTTTTCCACTTTCCTGGTTTTCCATATTTGGATGAACTTGTTTTGGAGCATGCTAAATTTCCATCGTGTTTAACACTCAAAAGATTTTTCTATTTTTCCCCTGTTTGACATTTTGCTTTTTACCTAATTCATACGTTGATACTTGATACCCTGTTTTGACCGTCTTGTTTTACGTAACAAGCAAAATATCCCTTAAGTCATGGCTGTCAAAATAGGATAAATTAAAAAATGATATTAAGGGTGGGCCGGTGAAAATCAATAAGAAATTAGTCACATCAATAATTTGTAAAAATATTATAAAATATTTTGTGACTATAGCATTACTTTTAACAACTTGTACATAGACTTTATTGTAATTTTTGTGAAACTGTTGCGTCCATAACTTTCACTAGTATGTAACCTGTGCTTAGGCACAAAAATGATAAATTGTTGTTGTACTATTGATGTTAATTTGGGTTATTAAATATATAGAACATTAGTTCGACCAGGAAATTTAAAGGTACTAAAATGATCTTTCCTTGTAATTTTAATGATATTGGTTATGCCAAATTTCTCATTAAACTGTTGTTATATATATAATTTTGAAAATCACTATTAGACACTGTATTAGACACTACATATACTATCAATTCACTATCTTTGTCCATGAAATTCTACTAAATACAACACAAAATAAAAGAATAAATTTGTTCAATAGTATTTCCTAAATTGAATGGAGATAAATGCATGGAATTGTTTAACTCAATCACAGTTTGTTACGTTCAAGATCTTCATATACAAAATATCTAAATAGAAACAATTTATTGGTCTGGTGTTATGGTATCAAGGGAAGTGCAAATTGGGCAAACAAGAAGGGAGAGAAGAAGCAATGATGTATTCCCTGTAGAAGGATTCATCATTTTTTCTAATGAAGAGTATAGTAATAGGACTAGTGGCTGACTGGCTGGTATAGAGAGCTTGATAGCCATATAAAAAAAGTCAGTTGTTCTTCTTTTAAAAAAAAATTAAACGAGTTATTTGACATATGCAAGCTATCGTCCATTTGTCAAGGACCTACTCAATCACGTGTACCTTGAGAGATACTTAACGAAAACTCCGGTCTTCTCAGGCAACTTTAAGTGAGCGTTTGTTTCGGGCGTTTTGGGCTGAAAGTTGCTGAAACCAAAACTGCGTTTTCATGCTTTTTTTTTTCTTTTTTTTTTTTCCTGCACATGACAGTAAAATCACTGTGCAAGAAAAAAATACTGTTTATGCATTGTTCACGCACTGTTTATGTACTGTTCATGAGTCCCACGACACTATTCACATATTTAAAAATTATTTTGCTACAGTGTTTTCAGTTTTCAGTTTTCAGTTTCAGCAACAATAAGTTCAATCCAAATGGACCCTAAGTCTTAGGTAACAACTTTTGACCCTAGAACTTAGATGTACAATGACAGAATGACAGCTCAAGAAAAATTATTGGGTGGTTCTTTTAATAGGGACTGTTTATCATCGAATAGTCACCCACTCAAGATTTAAGTAATAACCGAATGATAATAAATAAATAATTATATAACGTTTGTTGTCTTTTATATCACCTCCTCTCCCATCATCCATCTATCTCAATAATAAGATTACAAAAATTGTGGTCTACTTCACTGGTTATTGCAAAAGTTGTGGTGGTAAAATAATTATTATTGGGTTTGTCTAAAAGTGATTGTTTAGCCAAACAGTCAACAATTAAGGTTCAAATGATAGCCCAACGATGATAAATAAATAATAATATATCCTTTGTAGTGTTCTATTAAAGTACCTTTAAAAAAAAATATCCAATTTATCATATCAGACAAAAATACAATGAACTATAATTAAACGTATATAACGTATATCAAACATTTTTCATACTATACTTGTTCACAAATATTTCAACTAATGTGCAAATATTTCAACTTCATTACTTTTATTTATAGTATTGAATCTATTGATAGTATTTGTTAAGGTGTGTCATTACGTATGTAACACTCTTTACCAACAGATAAGAAAAAGATATAAATTACTTTACTTCTCTAATTTAAGTAAAAATTTAAAAATTTTCTTAAATTTTATAATTTTTTGGGCGGTTTAAATCCATACATGATATGATTTTTATACATAAAAAAAAAATGAAGTGACCCGATCAAGGTTTTTTTTTTTTTTTTTTTTTTTTCCTTGTGTGTATGCTTTCATGAGATAGAGAGAGCATGTTGAGAGTTTGATATCACAACAGAGTTTAAGGGTTTAAGAACTTGTAGCTCACTATTTAAAATTTTAAACTGATCACACCCATCCTTCATTAGCAAGTATAAAGCATCAGCAAGTACATTTTGATGCCAATCTACTAACAGCTTGGTTATATGAAAGATTGTCTGTGTTTGTGTTCAGGCAAAGCAAGCAAAGATAGTGTAATTTGGAAGATGACTCGACTGAATCAAGAAGATCAAGGTCCACAGGAGCATAATTGGACACAACACCAATTAATAAAAGCAAAAGATTCTCCCTGATAATATAATTCACCAGAAAACATGATCAAAATATATGTAATAGCAAAATTTTCAATACCAGTTATGCACACACAAATATTCATAAACTTCCCATGCCACCAGAACATTGATTGCTAAAGTATAAACAAAACCCCTAGCCCTGGCCCAACCATATGCTCAGCTGTAACTTTTCACAATATGGTCCAAGTATAAAACTACCTAGGATAAATCAAGCATCTATACAATCCAAAAAAGAGAGAAAAAAAATTGAGTGTGATTTTACATTTTCGTTCACAAGGCAAGGTAGTGTTGTTAAACAAGCAATAAGGCTATCTGCAAATTGTTTCTCGCGAATAAGTAATGTCTCATATTCCAATATGTAATGCGTTTAGTCTCCAAAAAACCTATTTAGTTTTTATTCCTTTGCAAATTGGTGAATATTGGATGTCTTATGCAAGAAAGGTGGGTTGATTCTGATGAACATCAAGTTCCTCTTCCCAATATTCATTAACAATCTTACCACTGCCAGTCACCAAGTCAAAAAGCTCCGTATAAAGCCATAAAAGTTATCTATTGGCTCTCAAGACCCATATGATGGGCCCTTCAAATCACTGCTGTGCTAGAATGAGCTATCCTTTGAGCTTCTTCCAAGTCTTTCAGAAACCTACTTTTTTTTTGCCAAAATGATTATTGGATCAGAGGAAATCGTGTAAAGCAAGGATAGTTTCCACTTTAACTACATTCCATCAAATAACTAAACTAGCCTCAAATTATCACTATATAACTAAACGTATCCTATAAATATGACAAAAGTATAAAATAAATACAATTTATGGATATTTGTATTAGTTGAGATATAAGTTCAGTAAAGTGTGACTGAAGTTATAGAAGTCTGGCTTATAACAACCTTCCATTCTCTAGGCTTGGGTTGAGATTGGGTTAAAAATGGAACTTCAAAAGAATTTTGATTTGTAGATTTTAAGTAGCCACAAATCATTGCATGCTTGCAACCTACAAGGGATGAATAATGCCAAACCAAAATCCACAAGCCCAACATTGTTTCACCAAGTGTCAAATTAACATGATGCAATCCAACCCACAAGTACATTCTCAAATTTGCAGCTGATGCAAGAAAGATGAAGGCCATAGAATTTAGCATTTAAAGCTAGTGTGTGCCAAGCACGAACCACAGCTAGCACAGCAATACCATCCTTCAAAAATCACAACGATGATTCAAAAGCATACATACCTCTTAGAATTCAGAACCACAGAACCACCAAGTATAAAACGAATTCCAGAATTGCTGGCATTTTGTAAAGCAACAGAACGTGACTCTTCATATGTCGTCCCTCCAACAATGAATATGACTACTTCCTGTGGCCTGCTCAAAAATGAAGTGTTTATCATTCAAGCTATATTATCCAAAGCCTTTTAAAAATCTTTATTTGAAGGCTATAACTTTCACTTCAAAGGCTATGGCTATCTCAAATATAAATTAACGTTCAATCCTACAATAGTCTGTCCATGCTTGAAAAGCCTTTACTATAGGATGTAACAGCAAAATGAAGGGGAAAGATAGGAGACTTGAGTAAAATGGTAGAAAAACTTGTGAGGATAGGTGATCAGGGGCATATATATCTGATTTTGACGTTAACATCTACTTCTAGCTTACCATTACTTTTGTTTCTGGAATTTATAGACATTTTTAATTTCATATCTTAGTCCTTTTCCCCCCTCTTTTTAGTATTTTCTTACAAGGGGAGGAGATTCCTTTTAAGCTGGACCTCATTGGTTTTAGTTTTTCTTTTGTACATGTTAATTTTATTTCTTTTGGGTCTTCTTTTTGTCATCCCATGTACTAGGATTGTGCCCCTTTTTGCACTTTCTTAATGAAAAAAAAAAAAAAAAAACTATTATATAAATTTTTTTTTTAGTGTTTTCCTTGCATACCTCCCATGCACTAGGATTTCTCTTTTTTTCTTTTTTCTTTTTTTTTTCTTTTTTTTTTTTCTCTAAATACAATTTATTACTTATCAAAATTATATATCTAATTTGGATGCATGGTAATCAAGAAGCTACGCAGAAACAGTAATAGTTTCCATTAAATGAACAATAATCTAAGCTCTGGCAGTAGGCTAGATGGCTTAAAAACTATCTTCAACAAATTGAGGGGACACACCCACCTCAGTTTACTCATATCAATCCCTATGACTAAATATAGCATAGTGTCAGGGTGAAGCATCATTGCCCAAAATATGCACAGGGCCAAACTCCCAAAGATAAGAAATCCCTAATTGATACCTTTGGTGTGTGACCTGCCATAAACTATGTTGATATAATGTGGTTTGCTTCAAATGAGCCATAAGCAGACCAGCATACCTTGATTTCTTTGTTTTTTTTTTTTTTTTTTTTGGGAAAAGGGGGGGGTTGTTACAGACCAGCATTCGTTCTTTAACAAGTGCTGAAAGTTAGACATTAGCATCATATATCTGATGAGAGATAATATGTTATTTAGGCTGCGTTTGTTTTGGCTTCAAATCACTTCCGGAAATGCTTTTCTGTAAACGTGTGTGTTTGGTAGTTACCGAAATTTGGGTCAAACTGAAATTGTTTTCTGCATTGACCGTAAAATAAGGGCTCACGGGCGTAAAAGCATTTCTATTTTTATTTTACCTTCAAATCCCTTCTGGAAAATACAAACACGCAAAGAGAGAAAGAGAGAGAGAAAGAAGGACTCACAGACGCGCAAAACGGCAGAGAGAGAGAGAGAGAGAAAGAAGAGAGAGCAGGGAGAGTGAGCTAGATCGCGCCCCAACCCCAAACATAGCGGCGAGATCGCGCCGTCGAGTTCACGCTGCTGAGTTCTCAGTTTGCGCCGCCGATCTCTCTCTTTCTCAATCTCCCTCTCCCTTTTGAACCGGGTCTGATCATCGCCGATCTGCTTGATCGCTGATCACTCTCTCGCCGAACACTCTCTCGCCAATCTGCTTGATCTCTTTGATCTCTGATTTTTTTGTTGTTGTGGTGGTTTGGGTGGTGGCGTTTTGGTGGTTTCTGTGTTGTGTGGTGGTGGGTTTTGTGTGGATAGTGGTGGATTTTCTGTGAGTGCTAGTGTGTGGGTGCTGGTGGATTTTCTTATATAAAATTTATTTGGAAGCTGAGAAAATGGTTGAGAAAGTGTGAAAAATTTGTAGGAAAATAGCATTTTCAGAATATTACCAAATACTGAAAATTGTTTTCTAATATAATTTTAAAATACAACCAAACACAAGAAAATATTTTCCTTTCCCGAAAATATTTTCACCTGAAAATATTTTACACCCGGAAAATATTTTACACTGAAACAAGCACAGCCTTAGACTAAGAAATTTGTATGAAGTGGGTTTTTCCTCATAAACTCTTCTCATTATTAAAGAGTAAAATCAGTAACATAACTAGAATTATCTTGGCACTACTTCCTGATAATATGCACACATAAATGTACATACAAACCTACCCACATACATAAACATGTACCACACACACATGCACAACAAGTTCCAGTTACCAGTTTTGCAGTCTGACCACTGGTTATTCAGTTAAGCCCGGTTTTTTCAGAAAATCTTGTTTTACCGTTCTAGGCTATATTTGGATTGGTATAGAGTTCTTGATTGAACCAGTTGAATCAGCTGGTCTGCTCAGGTTTTTAAAACAGTGGAAAGAAACCACGCTACATTCCAAAATTTGCAAGAGATAAACTGCAACATTCCTGGGAAGAAACAGTTATTTTAGAAAACGAACCTGCCCTGCTGAAAGTGATTGCCAACATATGGTAGTCCACATCCCTCAACCGTCCCTTGGAAATGCTTTCCATGGTTTGGAACAAAAGGGGCTGGTGCTGGGTGTAAACATTCTCAACCCCCTACAGCATGTGGGAAAATAATTTATAAGCATCTAACCACATCCGCAAGCAGAAAGTGAAGTGTTTCTAACTAACTTTCAGTCCACAAGCCATGTTACGAGCAATATTCAAAAGATCTCGATTTCCAAAAAGATCTCCAGTTCGCTTATCAACCCCTGCTTGCTTCAAGACGAACTGGACAAGCTGTCATACCATGATGGCCAATTTTTCAAAACCAGTGAATCATCTAGCAACTAGCAAGGAACACAACAATTTCAACATATTTGCTGCTCTACTAAAGCATCAAAGCATGCATAACAGAAATGCTGGTTTGCTTATTTTACCCCTGGTTTGTACTTGGCAGACCAAGAAGCCAGTTTGTTGAAAAGTTGCATCAATTGAACAGGGCTTTCCTTCTCGTAGCACAAAGCATAAAGCATCACTAAGCGTAAACGATCAATATCAGATACACTTTCACTGTTTAAAAGATTTGTCACTGAATGCATTGATGTTTGAAAAGGGAAGAATGTCATTGCTCAACATTTGAACAGTATATTAGATATTTCCAGCTCTAATTTCAAGCTGTCAAATTCAGGAATCTCAAATCATATATCAGTAGGGAAGTCTATTGACACCAAAAAAGAACCAACTATCACATCTCTCCCTCCCCAGTGTTTAGTGGTGTGCCCATGTAAGTGTACATGCCGCCTGCCGCCCGCGGGGGGGGGGGGGGGGGGGGGGTGTGTGTGTTGAAAAAGTCTCTAGACAGTGTTATGTAGCACCACTCAATATCAGTAGATGAACACTTTGTTTCAGACAATAACTTGAAGGGAATGAACATGATGTGCAAATATAATGAACTTGTCTCCAACTCAGCTCAGGATAGACTCTTTGCAACCTCAATCTCAGTTTACATGTCTTGATTTCTGCCCTCTTTATCTGGTTTTGTGGTTTTTTGGGTTTTATGATTAAGATTCTGTATACATCAGCATGAAGCTTGACCCCCCTCCTCCCCCTCACCCCCATCCTCATCCTCTCCACCCCCTTCCTCCACCCCACCCTCTCCCTCTCCCTCTCCCTCTCCCTCACCCTCAACCATCACCATCTTTTTTTCCTCTTTTGGCGCCCCCACATTTTCCTCCCTCTCCCCTATGCTTCCCTCCACAATTCGGGTTTTTCCCATATCCTTATCCCCCTCCTCCACCACTGCCTTCCCCCTCCCCTACACCTCAGGGGTCTAACCATGCTTTGCCTAAACAGCCTGTACCTGCACCTTTAACCAAACCAAATTCTCCCTCCTTTGAAACCTCACAAAACATCCCTCCTAAGCCTCAATCCTCTGACCTTGGGGGCAGCAAGAGGTCATTAACATTGATGCTAAACTTTTTTCTTTTTCTTTTGATGGGGGGCGGTCTAATTCGTATGCTATTCATGAGACAAGTCGGATTATTAAGAGCTCTATTTGGGTTGGACGTAGGGGCAAAGAGTGGATACTTACCTGTCTAGCAGATATACGAGATTGGGTGCCTGGTCATGTTGTGCCCTATAAGAGATTTCGGGATAATGGGAAGTTGATAGAGTTCAATGGGAGATCAAATAAAGTTGGTCTTTTTGTTGTTATTGCAGTATATTTTGGAGGGCCTAGGAGAGGTTGTATAATGATACCAGCAAGCTCCAATCATGCTAGTTGGTCTTCGTTTCAGAAAGAGCTAAGGTTTTTTTGCTCTAGTGCAAAACCAGTATCTATGGTCAAAGTATCACCCAATAATGGTGGTGGTGGTGGTGGTGGGCAGATTGCTGATGGTGGCCGGAGTGGGAAGTTTTTATCTGTTTATGGTAATCAGCAAAAGTTCAGGAATTTTGAAAAAATTGGAACTTTTTTAGGGTAGAACGTGATTCATGGAAAACCTACAGAAAATGTTTTAGTTATAAAAGGCAATGTTTCAGCTTTTAATGGCAGACCCACGCGGGCTTTTCAATTTAAGTTGACTCCTACTACTTTGGCTCTGGGAGTGTGCAAGTTTGAGAATGGGAGACGTTCTATGACTTGGCTGGGTGATAAGGAGCTCAGCTAGCCCAAGGTTTTAAGTGATGGGCCAGAAGTCACAAAACAAACAGGTGGGTTGGGCTCGAGGTGCAAGTGTTTTTTAAAAAGAAGGGCAGTTTGGTCAAGCCCAAGTTATATCACGTGAAGTCTGATGCTTAGCCATCGTGGGTAGTAGGCGAGAGTTCAAGAGGAAGATGGGATGGAGATCCCGAGTCGCCGGTGTTAGTCACGGTGCTGAAACTAGATCGCGGTGCCTCTGGCCTCACCACCGGCCCTGTGCATGTTGCCTCAGTGGCCTCACTGTCAATCACAGCAGTGGGTGTGATGGAGACTGCCATGCCTAGGTTCATCGAAGCGGAGATCCAGCCTCCGATGGCTGGGGTGTTCAGTGGAGGGAGGTTGACGAAGCTGAGGGGGCCTGGGAAGGGTGTTTCTTCGCCTCAACAGCATCAGGGAGCAACCCATAATCACTTTTCTCCTCTGTTGGGTCTGGGTAGCAAGATGAACCTCTGTTTTGGGGAGCTAGAAAATTCTACAGTGGTGTCAAGGGAGAAGGGAGAACAATGGAGCAATTCGTCGAGAGATTTGGATAGGGTTGAACTAGCACAGGATGGGAACGAGCTGGCACAGGATGGGTCTGAGCACTTTTTGCTTCAGTGGAAGCATAGTGAAGTTAATCCTAGTGCTTTTTCTCAAGGGGAGGAAGAGAGTGGCTTATTGGAGTGTTCACCTTTATCTAAATGGGATCCTAAGGAACTTAAGGAGTTGGAAGTGATCCAGGAAGTTGATGAGGGAGAGGTTTGGGGGTCAGAGGTAAAAAACTCGAAATGGGTATGTAGCCTGATGAAAAGTTTTTGTAGAATAGTGGGTTTTCCTATTGTTAATCATGAAGATCAATGTCTGGCTTTGTTTCGTTTCCTTGAACAAGAATGCATTGATGTTGTAAATGTTGGGACTTCTAAAGATATGGTGAGCTCAAGGCAGAAGGGGTTTAGGGAACTTAAAGGCTTGATTTCTTCAGTCAATTATGATGGGGTAGCGTCTAAGGGGAGGAATAGAGTTTCCTCAGTAGGCACGGGGGAGATTACCTGTGTTAGATGAGTTTACGACTTATATCTTGGAATGTTAGGGGATTAAACAATCCTCAGAAGCGGGAAGTATGTAAAAATCTTCTCAAGGAGTGGAAGTGTGATATTGTTTGCTATCAAGAAACTAAGCTGGCTTCTATAAACTCTTCTGTTGTTCGAAGCCTTTGGGGTAGTCCGTTCCTAGACTAGGTTGCTCTAGATGCAATCAACACTGCAGGGGGGGTGTTACTGGTTTAGGACAAGAGAGTTTATAAAAAAGTTGACTATGCTATTGGTCAGTTTTTTGTTAATGTTTTACTGAAGGGGGTTGTAGATGATTTTGTATGGGCATGTTCTGGAGTGTATGGTCCTAATGATGATAGTCAGCGGGATGCTCTGTGGGAGGAGCTTACAAGGATGCACTCTAGGTGGAATACGGCATGGGGTGTGTTTGGGGATTTTAATATCATTCGATATCCGAGTGAGAGACTTGGGTGTGAGGCCTTTAGCCTGGCTATGTTTGCTTTTTCAGATTTCATTGAGGCTAACTATCTCGTGGACTTACCTCTTGAAGGGGCATCGTTTACTTGGTTTAAAGACTCAGGGATTGATTGTATGTCAAGAATTGATAGAACCTTGGTATCGGTGGATTGGGTAGATCATTTTGGCAACATGTCTCAAAGGGTACTCCCTCGTGTTGTTTCTAACCATTGCCCTCTCTTGGTGGTGGCCGGTAGTGTTAATAAAGGTCGTAGTGCCTTTAAGTTTGAGAATATGTGGTTGAAAGAAGAGGGTTTTGTAGAGAGGGTTCGGCAATGGTGGAATGGGTATTGCTTTGTGGGATCTCCAAGCTTTATTTTGGCTCATAAATTAAAAGCTCTTAAAGAATATTTGAAAAAGTGGAATAAGGAGGAATTTGGGGATCTGGCCTTTCGGAAGAAATGTCTTTTATCTGAATTGTTGGGGTTGGATGCTCGGGAGGACTTGTCGGGCCTTTCTCAGGAGGAACAAACCAGGAGAAGTCAGATTAAAAGTGAGGTTCCACATCTTGCCTCTTTGGAGGAGATCTCTTGGAGACAAAAGTCCCGGATTTTATTGGGGGTTCCACATCGAGTTGCTAACTCCCATAGAAGAACTAAACATATTCGTGGTATTGAGGTGGATAGTGTTCTCTATAAGAATGAGGAAGAGGTGCGGTCTAAGTTGATTTAGTTTTATCAGAGTTTGTAAACTGAGTCTGATACTTGGAGCCCTTCTATGGATGGTTTAGAGTTTGCTAGAATTGAGGAGGATGAGCGCCTAGCTCTAGAGAGGGATTTTTCTAAGGAGGAAGTAGCTAAGTTTCTCCAAGAGATGGAGGGCGATAAAGCCCCAGGTCCTAATGGTTTCACTATGGCATTTTTTCAAAAATGTTGGAGTGTAGTCGAAACAGATGTTATGGCTTTTTTTGAGCATTTCCATAGAAGCTTAGAGTTTGAACAGTCTCTGAATGCTTCTTTCCTTTCTTTGATTCCCAAGAAGAATAATGCTTTGAATATCAAAGACTTTCGGCCTATCAGCTTAGTGGGCAGTGTGTATAAGGTATTGTCCAAAGTTTTGGCTAACAGATTGAGGTTGGTGTTGGATAAACTCATTTCGGAGTCACAGAATTCTTTTGTTGGTGGCAGGCAGATTTTGGACTCGGTGCTTATTACTAACAAATGTCTAGACAGTAGACTGAAGTGTCGTGCTCTAGGGGTGGTGTGTAAGTTGGACATTGAGAAAGCATATGATCATGTGAATTGGGATAGCTCATTCTTTGTGGACGTATATGCTTCGGCTGTTTGGGATCGATTGGGTCATGCCAAATTCAGTAGCGGAATTATTATTTTGTTGGTACCATTGGCTTGGGAAGCATAGCTCCGATATTTGGAATTTGGTTCCAAGCTGTTTAATGTGGACTATTTGGACTGAACGGAATTGGCGTTCTTTCGAGGATAAGGGGAAAATTGTGGTTCAATTATTAGATTTATGCCATTGGACCCTCTTTGATTGGTCTTAGTGTTGGGGTCTCTCTGATTGTTTTACCCTTATGGAATTCCTTTCATCTATTAGTCTTTCTTAGTGGCTGCGTGTGGCTGCTTGTGTTTTTTTTTTTTGTTGTTCACTACTGTGAACACTTTTGTATTCTCATGTTTTTCCCTTTTTAATAATTATCTTCTTACTTATCAAAAAAAAATGATGTGCAAATAAAACAATAATTCAAGAGACCAAATAGCATTATAATCTTGTAACACAAAAAGGAAAATTAGGTAATCAAACATAAGCAATATTTATTGCATAGGCCTTTCATTTTTATGAGAAGGCATAAATTTTGAGTTAATCCTATTGGATGATGTCATTAACTGCTAATCGCCTATGAAACTTCAAATAACGTACATAACACCTCTAGAGAACCTATTTATCCCCCCACCCCCTCCCCAAAATAAAAAATAGATCCATAGCCAACCCCAAAGGACTAAGGCTTTATTATTTATAATAATGAGACTAAACCTAGGCTTTGTTGGTTTCATCAAGGAAAGAAGTTTAAACCCTAAATTCAAACATTGGGCAGATCAAAAACTTGTGGAGAGCTTAAAACTAGGATGTGACTTTTCTCCCAATTGACATGGAAACACAGACACAATAACACCCAAAAACACTTGAAATTGAGGGCCCGTTTGGTAATGTTGTTCTAGTAACGTTGTTTGTATTTTTTGGAAACCCATAATGCATAGCACTTGCTGTTTAAAATCTTCTGCTTAATTTTCGCAAAATGAACCAGAGGTGCAGCTTACCAAACCTTAGTTCCTTGGATTATCCATTGATCTAAACTCAAAGGGAAACTAAAGGAAATTTATTTTAATGTGTGTGCAAAGATTATTTTATGAGAGTCCACTGAGAGGATAAAGAAATGCCAAAGCAAGGGATGTATCACATTCTTGCATGTGATTTGTAAATTTTGGATGTTAATACTAACAATCAAATTTTTTTAATGATTAGAACAAAAAATGTATTGCTCAACCCAACTTCATGCACCACAAATAATCAATTCTCATCTTCTTTTGACAACAATCTTGACCATCCAAATTAAAAACTTAGTAAACACATACAGGATAAAACCTTTTTGCTTGTTATCCATTTGGCCCAAGAACACCCATTTGGATATATCCTTTGCCCCAACGTGCTCAGGATTACTTAAAAATTTTGCCCAATCCTGCCCCTCTTAAGAAGTCCAAACTCCAATCCAATTGAACCTTCCTATAAATGTATGGGTCTGATCCAGCTGAAATTTATTAAAATCCATTACACAAAAATCTTCTTTGCAGCCTAACCACACTTAATGTCATATATTACTAGTAAAGTAAAAATTAATGCCAATGCTTTGATTGGTATCAGAATCCTCAATATTGCACCTGTCACTAATGTACCATCCTACTTCAGCTTTGGTCAAGTGTGGTTAGGTAGGTCACAGCTCCAAATATTACCAAGCCTAAAATAAAAATAGACAAATAAGAGAATGGGGGGACAAACTCTATAATAGCCCATTAGGGGTGAAAGCCCCTAGATTACCCGGCAACTGGTTTTGACAGGCGGGAGAAGTTGCTTGTAGGTTTTAATGGCTAGAGGAGAATCCAAAGAGATCTTCCTTAGAATGGTTCCCTACACTATCCAAAAAAAAAAAACAATCACAACAATTACCCTGCCCTATCTAGTGAGGAGAAATTGCCAGTCATACTTCTCCGCATACCCCAGATCCTGCCAATTGGACTTTCAACCCCACATCCGTGACACCCTAACTATTTTTTGTCCTATTGTGTCAATAGTGCTTCTGAACCCCTACAAAGTTAAGCACTTGGCAATACTGTCAGCCAAGAGGAGATTTGAACTAGTGACCTCTGCTTCATGAAGCGTGGTCACTAGCCAATTGTCTTCTCCTCCTAAAATTTTTTTTTTGATAGGTAAGATAAGATATTGATAAAAAAGACTACGACATGGAAGAAAACATGAAGTAGCCACAAAAATAAAAAAAGAGACATAAAGCTATGTACAAGAAGAAAGGGAATCTAGAAACATTAGGAGGGACTCAGTAAATGTGAGTCCCCAAACCTGTGACCAATCAAACAAAGTCGCTTAAAAGACTAAAGAAGTTACTCCCTCAAGCATTCCATATCCTCAAAGGTACACCTGTTCCTCCACCCGAGCAAAAGATCCTTCACTCTCTTAGGAATCACCCATGCAACCCCAAAATATCTTAAAACAATATTCCATAACTAGTGAGACTCCCCACAATGAAGCAAAAGATGGTCCACTGATTCCCCATCACATCTGCACATGCAACACCAATCCACTAAATAAAATCCTCTCCTCCTTAAATTATCAGCTGTGATAATCTTTCCCCATGCCACTGTCCAAGCAAAAAAGGAAACTCTTCAGGGAGACTGAACCCCCCAAATTGCTTTCCAAGGAAAGATAACAAAGGACAATTCCCTCAACTCAAAATAAAAAGACTAAATCTCAATTGAAGAATCATTCATGAAGATATATCTTCCAACTCACGTAACATAAAGCTAAACACCAACTGGACAGCCCAATTCATTTCGTCCCATACTCATTAAGCTAAACCAACACTTGAAAAGGTTGAAGCTCAGTTCACTAATATCATGACTGTGCTTTATGTTCATAATAAGTCCAGCACTCAATGTTCATCACCACCAGAAATAACGGGTTTTCAATTGCATGCTGTGATATATCAAATGAAACTTGTTTGAAAAGCTTAGATAACATTTGATCATTCAATGCATAATTCAAGCATTTACATTACTAGTCTTTATCAGCTGGCACTAACATAATGCAAAGAGCATATCCCATGAACTATCTCTTTAAAATTAGTTCTCAAATTATGCCATGACCTCAACTGTTTAACTTCCTAACAGCTTGTCAATTTATATTCTTGCATATAAGAATTATTTGATTGATCAATCATCCATTCAACTCCCCAAAAGTTTAGGCTCCATTTGTTTCAGTGCATAATATGTTTAGTGCAACTGAAAATTGCTAGTCAATGGATGAGTGGAAATTACAGCAAAAAGGTGGGAAATAATTTATGCCATCTACCCACATCCCCTCCACCTTTCTCTTCTCTCCAAACAAGGTATGACCCTCACAATCTCTCTCTCCCTCCTTCATGACGACACCACTGTGACGTAGGACATATTGGGGAATTTGTCTACATGCACTTGTGGTAGGATTAGGGTTAGGAGGATTTTGGATTTAGGGTCAATTAATAACTAGGGAAAGGATGAGAAAAGATTTGATTTAGGTTTGCAAAAGAGATGAGAAGATACAAAGATCAAATCTACCTACAGTTGTGAACAGTGCACCTGAATAGTAACGTGGATAGTAATGCGGATGGTAACAGATGCGCGGTACTTTTGATGGCACTTGAATGGGAGTGGTACTTTTGATGAGCAGTCCTACTACCTGGTTATCTGTGGCATTACTGCTCATTCCTTTCCTATAAATGTTAGCAGGAGCTTGAATGGGAGTGGTACTTTTGATGTGCGGTCCCACTACCAGGTTATTTGTGGCATTACTGCTCATTCCTTTCCTTCAAAGAGTATTTGGAGTGTCAGAGTTCCTAAGAGGATGTCATTCTTTTTGTGAGAAGAAAGAGGAAATTGAAAGTGAACAGAAGGTATTTCTCATTTTCAATTGAACTTGGTACTTATCAAAAAAAAAAAAAAAAAAAAGTTAAAGAGAAAAGAAAGAGGGAATTGAAGGTGAGAATAGAACATTAAGGCCAAAGTGCCCTCAATACTCAAAACACTCAATTTTTCTATTAAGCAACTCCATCTTTCTTTAAGTGCAATGATAGTTCTATAGACTCTAGATCTTAGCTTTGCCCAATAGAACTAGAACTCCTACTTTGACCAACAAACAAAATCCTGAATGAATTGGACCAAAGACACATAAAAGTCCATAAACTAAGACAGACTTACCTATAAATAAATTAAAACCCAAGGCCAACTAACAATTATGTAGTTAATTTTTTTTTTTTTTTTTTTACATAATTAGAAAAATACCCTTAACACAAAAAAAAAAAAAAAAAAAACCACACCACCTTCCTACCTTCCCTGTCCCACTTCTCCTCACTGCACCACTGCCACCCCCTCCCACACCCCCCCCCCCCCCCCACCCCCCCAAAAAAAATAAAAATAAAAAATACGGAAGCTCCTCCCACCACCGCGTACTAACTTTTTGTTGGTTTTAACATAGAGATTTTGTGCAACCTTAGATTTTGTGCAAACAAATAGTAGAAAAAAAAAAATTCAGATCTCAAAAAAAAAAAATAAATAAAACTAATAATAATGATAAAAAAAATAAAACAATTTATTTTCCTTGAAAATATTGTGTAAAAAACATTTTTGCCAGGAAAATGCTTTACATAGTAAGAAACGGAGCTAGTAATGCAGTTGCTGTCGATGGAGCCACTCAAGTTTATTATTAGTTCCAATGTGTAAGACTACTTTCACCAGGCCATCATTTTTTTATATATATTTTAACAAATTTTTTTTATTGGTATCATTTTTTTTATATATTTTTTTTAACAAATTACAATTTGTAAATTCATTACCCCACCATATTTGAGCATTGGGTAAATAACATAATCCATCTTAATCTGTCTCATACTGATGAGTGTATCAACATGCATGTGTGCATACAACAAAATCATCCAAGACAACATCCTTTTCTTCAGCCTCCTGTACTAGGATAATCTACTCCTTGCGCTTGATTCATGATCATATAGCTGTCTAAAAATTATACCAAAATCCATACTTATGTATCTTATAATAATTTCTATTATAAATTATCTAGAAAAACGTATAACTAAGTAGGCTCATGGATATATATGAAGTAACATAAACAATATTTAGAGAAAAACAAGACAAGATACAATTGATTACACTACCTCAAATGCTGCCACTTGACCACCATTACAAGCCAACTCCTGCTCTGTTTCTGAAACTAACATGAGTTTTCTCTCTTCAACTATCTTGCTCATTTCTGTGACCAATGTCACATGCTTTGAAACATTTCCATGCATTTTTCTGTACTCAGGGTATTTGTCAACAAATTTGGCCATGTCTTCTGCAGAAATTCAAAATGTTGGAATGATGGAATGTTATACCTCAACCCACCATGCTAATTTAGTAACATAATATCTCGTAAATCTGAATTTATCAAGCCTCATACAAACCTATTGTCTGGATGCTCTGGTTACTCTTTGAAATCTGCTGAAATTCATCTACCAATCGCTTGATATTCATCCCAATATCTCCAAAATTCTCATACATGTTAGCTTTGAAAAAGGCATCTTGTTCTGATGACAACACAACCTCCTGTGCGTGTGAATTGAACAAAGATCATTTTCTTAGCAACGCAAAACATAAAAATAAATATGCGCACTATAACAGGAAATGCAATGTAACCTGTTGATCCTTTGGAAGTTTGCCAATGTTTCTCAAATCCACCTTGTTGTCTTGAATACCTATCAATTCATGAACCATTGCCTATGGAACATGATGTGATAAATGAGTTCAATAAATGATAAAACCATCCATGTTACATCAAAACAAAGAGGCATTTCTCATATAAATGGTAAAATCTGTACTGACAACTCCAAATACCTGATAGGTCCACTGGTTTAGCAAAGGGGTCACAGGATCATCCCTCCTATCAATTACCAGCAACAATGGGGAAACTTCCATTCGCCTGAAATCAAAAGGCCCACTTTCCTGCTGGTACATCAGCTTCTGATACATCCCAAAAAAGTATTAAAGTCAGATTTCTATGAACCTAAAATAGTAAAATTCAAAGGAGAAACTGCATCCAGTAAAATTAACAATGATATGAAATATCATGAATACACATATCATCAATCAGTTTCTAGGGGAAAAAATATACGTGTGTGTATGAAATTCTGAAAACAGATCTCCTGGTGTGTCTATAACATCCAGGATTCAAATCCCCCCTCCCGTATTGTAACTATCAAATTATAAAAAATAAATTAAACATTAAAAAAAAAAAAAAAAAATCTGAAAACAGAATGCTTTAAAATTAATATGAAACTCGGTGATACATATATCATGAACAAGTAACATCTACATGCGTGTGTATTAAATTCTGAGAACAGAATGCACAAACTTCATATGAAACTCAGTAATACATATATCATGAACAAGGAATATTTACACTATAGCTTCCAGTGCTTCAATTACAGCTGTTTCCTGTGCAATCCTCTTAGCAATATCAGAATTCCTTTGATATCTAATAATAGGTCTTCTTTTTAAGGCCAAAAAAATGGATGCAATACCATCAACAACTCGGTCACAGAAGTGCTGCGAATTTGAAGGTTCTACAACTGCTGGGAGCATATAAATGTGATTTGACGGCATATTCAAAGTGAAATGGTAAGGATCAATTGCTACAAAGTCCGCATAAAATTCCTGCAAGATAGAGATAATAATTATATCTAACTTTACAGTTAATATGAGGTGGCATAAAAACAAGGTCAAATAAGATAACATCTACTCATGCATCAGAACAAGAATTTGGAGTTTCAGACCATGTTTAAGCAACCCCATATATGCAAGCCTGTGACAATGACATGCTAAAGATACTATAAGCTTACCCTTTTTTCCCAATTTTTCTTCCCGTTTTCAATTATGATAGATTCCCCAAGTTGAGTTGAATATTATTTTTCAGAGTAGCTAAAATGAAAAACAGTAAAGTAAAATATCAACCAAAAATTTTTTAGTAATGCAAAACAGTTTTTAGTCGGTGAAAGAGTTACCTGGATCTGCTGGACAACTTCCTGTTCATCTGCGTCAGCTAAATTATGAATCTGAGTATCCTTCAATATGTTGGAGAAAACAGTACGAAATTCAGATACACACAAAGCAGCTTCAAATCAATAGCCAATAATCACCAATGAAAATTTTAAAACATTTAATTATAATTTCAGTGGCAAGATAACATTTTTGCTCCTCTCAAATTATTAACAAAACTTACATAGGTGGTACTCTCCAAATCTAGGACTAGCTAGCTGTTGCCGCAAATGCTGGATATTCTCTGAAGTGGGCCGAAGGAAGTAAACCGCTTTAAGATGTGACATTGGTTCTTTTGATTTGTAAATGGAATCTACCAATTCTACCAAGAATACTTCTTTTTGAAGTAGTTCTGACTGCGAATACCCAACACTAACTATACTAACCTGCAAATCATTAACTAAATTGATGAGTATCTCTCTTTTACTTCTTAACCCACTAGACCCAATCCGAATCTAGCACAATGGTGAAATTCCAAATCAGTAGATTCAGCCAAAAAAAAAAACGTAAACAGAATCAAAACAAACAACAAAGTGGCATTGGCAGTTTATCTACTACTCATGAAAAAACTAAATGGCCACAACAAAACCCACAACTTTTTCCACAACTTGTCCACATGGCAAGTTGTGAGTGGTGGGTTCGTGAACAAGTTGTGGCAAAGTTATGGGTTTTTTTTGTGGTACTAGCATTATTCCTTTAGCAATTGAATCTAACAATCTCTCATACGAGAAGGATTTTATCCCAAAAAACAAACAAAATCACGAGAATTTGTAATTTTTTTTCAACAACATCCATGATGCAGGGTTCCATAGACCCTTCATGACAATGAATTAGAACGCGCAACAGCACACACACACGCACACACAATACAATGAAGCATTTTCATGCAATTCAAACACGGCCCAAGCGATTGTTTTTCTCCGCAAAACTTGCATTTTATGGCATTTTGAATTTTACAGCATTGAAACTATGGAATCCAACAATATAAAACTAAAGATTAATGAACAAAGTAGAACACAATTATAGGAAAGAGAATTCAAATTCCAAAAACTCAAATTGTCAATCATATAAATAAGAAAAAAAAATGAATTCATAGGCTTTATAAAGTTATATCACTCTGTGAATTCAATTGCAGTTACTTCTTTGTTTCCAAACAAGGGATTGAAATTCAAATCCTACTCGGAATTTTCTAGGAAATCAAATTCCAAAGTCCAAACGGAGAAAATATACTAATTGGTTAAAAAAAAAAAATGAAGAGGAGGAGTGTTTGGGAACGAGGATTACCGTGTGAGAATCGAGGATGAGAACCTTCATGCCGGAGATGTCCTGTAACATCCGGTTGATGTAATCGCGTACGGCCGAGATCAGCACCATGTTTCAGGTCCACTCCGATCTACGGCTCTGATTCGATGATGAAGTTGAATTCTGCTTTGTGTTGGATTTTCGGATTCGGAGCGAAAGTGTTGACTGTTGAAGTGAGAGAGAGAAGTTGCAGGGGGAACGAAGGGGGCAAACGCACCGTTTCAGTGGGAAGACATCAACCACGCAGGTTTATCAAAATTACGTATAAAATCATTTATCCCTAACTTTTTATAAAAATATAAATAGATAAATCAACATTTTTGGGCCTTCACTTTTAATTTTTTTTTTAAATGTAAATTTTGCCTCCAAACATACATGGAGCTAGGCTTGTGTAATAAGCCAATAACAATTTAGTTCGCATAAACCGTTCGCTGATATAATATTTATTTCTTAGCAGATTGAGCGAGTTCAACTATTAAAGTGATGGTTGAATTTAATGGTAGGTTTAGCTTTTTTAAACCTCTAAAGCTAGGAGAGTACATGATGCAGTTGGTGTAGTTTTTACCCCAATTTTGACACTACACAAATGTGATTGGTTATTCAGCCTTACAGGGTGCGGTTTTTCTCTATCGGGGCAATTGGTTCTATTGGTTTGAAATTTTCAAACTAAAACAGCCACTACAACTCACAAACTCACAAAGGATTCAAAACACAAAGTCAAAACCCACATATCAAAATCCACAACAAATCAAAACATAAGGTCTAAACATCAAATCCCACCAAAAAAAAAAAAAACTAACTAAGCAAGGGGAGAGAGAGACAAAATGGACTTACTCAGTGCTAGTGGTGGCGGATCAATGGTAGTGTTGTGGTGGCAAATTGGCATTGGATAGGACTTCAGCAGCTTCGGCCTTTGGTGCGGTTGAAAGGCGAGAGCTAAGAATGAGAGGAGAGAGAGAGAGAGTTCTAATTGAACACCAAGAGAAATTATGTGTGTGTGTTTCTATAAACCTAGTTGATCAAATTCCATGAATACTAATTTATACGTTCATACTTCATGCCCAACTTTGTTCAACACAAGCGGAGGGAATGTTATATCAAGCATTTTAGTTACAGTAAAGCAAGCCCAAAGTCCCCATAAATTCCTTCTGTTTAGTGTTCATTAGTTGCTATTGTATATTTGCACTTAGATTTATGGTGCCATTGCAATCTCTAGAGGTGCCAATGCCTTTGCTTTTTCTGGACATAAGAATTAAGATGGTCCATATAAGTAGTATGATATCGATAAATCAAACAATTATATTTGTTCTTGTTCAACTGCTTTAACCAGTGGGTTTGACTGCGTCGCCTGTGATTTCAGAACTGTGTTTATTGCATCTATAAACAACTTGCTCTCTATTTTTAATACATGCTTTGTGCATGAAAATGATGAAATTATAGATCTAAATATATAGTCGTGCAATTTATTCAAATGATTTGATAAATTATGTGATTAAATATATTGTCATGAAATTACTAGTCAATCTAATGAATTGCCTCGTAATAAGTTGAAGGAGATTCTTCCAACCCAATTTAAAAGAAAACTTTATCCAATTTAACGTTGTAATTAAAAAGGTTAAAATTAGGCAAAGTGGTTTGAATTGACTAGACTCGTCTTTAGGCTGGTTCGTGTAAATTATGTTTTTGCACACAAGTGTCTCTCTAAGCTGATATATGTTTAGATCCTAGCTTATTGGGATGAAATTATTTGATCATGTAATTGTCATCGTAAGCAATGAGGTAAATGTGAGATTTAGGATTGTTTGTAATGATAGCTGACAGGGATTGTTTAATCCTAAAACGTCCCACATGTAATGATCCCGTGAATGTTGTTTTCATCAGCAAACATGTTGGACTTCAGTGTTTTTTTTTTTTTTTTTGATAAGACAGTGTTTTTTTAATTTGTGTGTGAATAGACGTGTGGTTCTAGTGCTTCCAATCTTTGTTATTGTATTTGATTATTACAGAGACCCTTCTTGAATCCACTTTACAAACATTATCTCTAGATTCTCTACTCTTTCTTGAGATTAATTCATTCTTTTATATATATATATATATATATATATATATATATATAAAACCCTAGTATAAATTAGGTTAAATTAGGCACTTAGTATATATATATATATATATATGAAGAACAACTGTTTAGGTTCACAATTTTTTCTTCTTTTTTCAATATTTTATGGTCACTTTGCAAGTTTCCTTGAACTAGAATATTTGGACAAACATTAACAAAAAATTTTCGGATTAGAAATGATAAGGGTAATTTTGTAATTAACCCATGTTGAAACAAAAAGGCAACGAACATAACAAGGTTGTCAACTTCACTCATAAGAGACAACCTTGTTGTAAAGTCTACAGCTCCACCCCATACCTGACGGCTGCATCTTGGGCATAGTAAGCTGAAGATAGTAAGCTGAAGACAGTAAGCTGACGACCCCTACGAGGGAGTAGGCGAAGCTGACGACCCGAACGAGATAGTAGGCGAGGCTGACGATCCCGACGAGGGAGTAGGCGAAGCTGACGACCCCGACGAGGGAGTAGGCGAAGCTGACGACCCCGACGAGGGAGACGAGCTGCGACTACCAACAACGTTCAGGGAGACGAGTTGTGACCCACTACCCTGGAGAGGTAGGTCCAAACCCTCATGGCAACAGTGGAACGTCTCACCAAACAGAATCAGGACCTTGAAGATCAGCTACGGCAAAAGAACGCTGCTATGGGTACCCAAGGGGAAAATCAAGAAGGTACCAGTGCCGAGCGAAGAGACCAAGAGGGGCCGGAAGGTAGTAATGCCCCAAGCAGACCAAAGCGACAAGATATGAGCTGTCCATCCGTCACTGATATGGCTCAACCCCACATTGTCGCGGAGATGCAGACGATGAAGGAACAGATGGACGTCATGATGAACGCCCTCAAAGGACGGGTGTCCAGCAACCTTGATGATCTGGTCCACCGAACCGACTCGCCGTTCACCGCGTCTGTCAACTCCTTCCCCCTTCCACCAAAGTTCCGTATGCCTCAAGTGGAAAACTACGACGGAAACAAAGACCCTCTAGATCATTTGGAGTCCTTCAAGACCCTGATGCACCTTTAGGGGGTACCCGACGAGATCATATGCAGAGCTTTCCCCACCACGCTGAAGGGTCCCGCAAGGATATGGTTTAGCAGGCTGACGCCTAACTCCATCAGTACTTTCAAGGAGCGAAGCACCCAGTTTGCTTCGCACTTCATTGGGGAACACAGGTATAAGAAGTCTACAGCATGCTTGAAAAGCATCAAGCAGCGGGAAGATGAGACGCTAAGGTCTTACATAGCACGCTTTAACAAAGAGGTGCTTTCAATTGATGAAGCTAACGACAAGATACTTGTAGCCGCTTTCACAAATGGGCTGCGGAAGGGTAAGTTCCTATTTTCATTATACAAGAACGACTCGAAGACTATGTCGGACATGCTTTACAGGGCAACCAAGTACATGAATGCTGAAGACGCGCTTCTGACTCAAGAGAAGAGAGAAAGGCAGGAGGATACGCGACAGGACAGAGGGCAAAAGATGGCAAGAACTGGAGACGCTGGACGGACAGAAGCTACACCGCCCGTGGAACACCAAGCACCTACGGAAGTACTACCAGTAAAAAGGATGGCATGAAGAGCAGCACCACTTTATTTCTAGTTTACCTTAGTGAATTTTAGCTATACTCCTCAGTTTTTCTATTTACTTTAGTTTTTGCTACAATAACTCTTTTAAAGCCCAAAGGGTAGGTCTTCGTTTTCTTTTTAAGAACTACTTTTTCTATGAATGCATGGTTTATTTTAATAAGAGGAGTTTATTCACGCATGGCCAAAGTCGCCTACGGGTGGACGGTCACTACGCTAAGTTACCTACGGGTAGACGCATGGCCAAAGTCGCCTACGGATGGACGGTCACTACGCTAATTTACCTACAGGTAGACGCATGGCCAAAATCGCCTACGGGTGAACGGTCACTATGCTAAGTCACCTACGGGTAGACGCATGGCCAAAGTCGCCTACGGGTGGACGGTCACTACGCTAAATCACCTACGGGTAGACGCGTGACCGAAGTTGACTATGGGTGGATGATCACCATACTAAGTCGCCTACAAGTAGACGACCAAAAAGGTGACGAGGTACTAAAATTTAGTCACCTCAATTAGTCCACGACCCCAAGTAAACGACTCACAATGTGACGAGGTACCAACACTTAGTCACCTCAACAAAGTGGACAAGTCTACTGCTAAGTCCATAAAGTGGACGAATTTATTACCAAGTCCACAAAGTGGACGAGTCTACTACTAAATCCACAAAGTGGACGAGTCTGCTACTAAGTCCACAAAGTGGATGAGTCTACTACAAAGTCCACAAAGTGGACGAGTCTACTGCTAAGTCCACGAAATGGACGAATTTATTACTAAGTCCATAAAGCGGACGAGTCTACTACTAAATCCACAAAGTGGACGAGTCTACTGCTAAGTCCACAAAGTGGACGAATTACCACGTCTACAAAGTAGACGAGCCTAGGACCACGAAGTGGACGGACCTATCACCAAAGTCTACAAAGTAGACGAGTTTAATATAAGTCCAAAAGTTGGACAAAAACCATTACCAAGCTTACAAAGCAAACCAGCCTAAGTTCACAAAGTGGACGGGCATATTACCAAGTCTACGAAGTAGACGAGCCTAAGTCCACAAAGTGGACGACCCCACAAAAGTGGACGAGATTATTACTAAATCCACAAAGCGAGCGACCCCATTACAAAGTCCACAAAACAATGGATGGATCCATAACAAGTGGACGGACCTAACTAAGCAGACGGGTCCATGATTAAGTCCGTAAGCAGGTTCATCCTGTCAGGATAAGGTTACAGACCACAACAAACGGACGGATCTATAACTAAATAGACGGGTGCGTCTCTAAACTTGCGAAAACATATCTTGAGGCATCACACATAAATGACCCTTCCACGACGTTAACTCCATAACCCGTCAGCTAAAGCTGACGAGGCTATGGAGTAGGGGGCAGCTGATAAGGGTAATTTTGTAATTAACCCATGATGAAACAAAAAGGCGACGGACATAACAAGGTTGTCAACTTCACTCATAAAAGACAACCTTGTTGTAAAGTCTACAGCTCCACCCCATACCTGATGGCTGCATCTTGGGCACAGTAAGCTGAAGACAGTAAGCTGAAGACAGTAAGCTGAAGACAGTAAGCTGAAGATAGTAAGCTGAAGACAGTAAGCTGAAGACAGTAAGCTGACGACCCCTACGAGGGAGTAGGCGAAGCTGACGACCCTAACGAGATAGTAGGCGAGGCTGACAATCCCGACAAGGGAGTAGGCGAAGCTGACGACCCCTACGAGGGAGTAAGCGAAGTTGACGACCCCTACGAGGGAGTAAGCGAAGCTGACGACCTCGACGAGGGAGTAGATGAAGCTGACGACCCCGACGAGGGAGTTGGTGAAGCTGATGACCCTCGTCCCGACGAGGGATTAGATGAAGCTGACGACCCCGACGAGGGAGTAGGCGAAGCTGACGGCCCCGATGAGGGAGTAGACGAAGCTGACAACCCTGACGTGGCCTTGCTTGGTCTCCACATTTGCATATATAAAGAAATATCTTGCGCCCCACGCTTGGTGTTAATCAAAAAGACTCCTACAAGGAAAGGATTCCGCAAAATACGCCTAAGAAGACTCCTACAAGGAAAAGACTACTATTCCAAGGAAAGGAGGTCAACCCTCTACTACTATAAAAGCCTCAATACCCTCACAAACTAAGGTACGCATAATTTACCATCTCTAACACTTTAGAGTTGTGAGAAGTTATAACTTGACCTTCGGAGGGTATTTGGCCGGCACCACACCGGTACTCTCTACGAGATCTTCTCTTTTTGTGTTGTGCAGGCGTTGTTTAGAGCACGTGAGGGCCGTGTAGCTCACTAACGATTTTTCGGCATCATCAAGAAATATTAAAATCAAATCTCTATTCATTCAAGAATTGAATTGTTTAAGTGATAAAAGAAGACACAAGCAAAATTAATGTTTAAAGAACTTGTTGCATTTTATAACTTGTGTCTTATGTTTTGATAGATATATATTTTTTTTATTAACAATTTTATGGACACACCTATTTCACTCATTACTAAAGCTCTGTTTGGATTGGTGTCTGCATTCATCACGTCTATGTTTTTGGCTTCTTTTTTTTTTTTTTTTTTAAGTTCAGTGCCTCTTGCACTGTTCATGGGACATAAACAGTGCAAATAGGCAAATGAACAGTGATTTCATTAATGAACAGTAATCGGAAATTTTTTTTTATTGTTTTCAGTTTTCAGCAAAATAAGCAGTATCCAAAACACAATAAGTTATTTACTTATGATGATTGATGTAAGTAACATTTACTTTCACATGAGTTTGTAGATTTCTTTTTTCTTTTTCATATATGATTCAATTTCTCGTAATTATCATTTAAGTGAATTGAAGTGAATGGTACCTCCTCTTGCCTTAACTGTATGGAGGGAATGCTGGAGCCTCAGTTCAGGACTTGGAGGGGAGGGTGGGGTATATAAGAGTTTTGCTTATTGAATTGTTTAATTTTATGGGGAATCATATTTCTTTAATTTTTTTTTTTCATTTTATTCCAAAGAAAAACTTTTTATTGCTTTTTTATCTTTTGATAGATATTTCTTATTCACGTAGTTCAGTTTTTCATGATTTTACAGCTAAAAAGATTTTTCTTTTCTTTTCTTTATCTATGCTTTTCTTTTCTTTTTTTGATAAGAGGAATTTATTTAATTTATTAGTATCAGTATCTTTCCAATAAAATTTTCTACTAAGACATATGAGTCATGACAATGCGTCGCAATACTAAAAAAATAATAATAATAAAATAAAAGTCAGCATCAGAAATGGACATGTCACATGAGATTGAAAGAGTACCATTCTTTTTTGTATCATCGGATTTATGCTTTTTAATTATTTAACCCAGAGATATTTTTAAGTTCTGTTTGATTATGATATGTTCTCAACTATTTTAAAGATTTGTTTTAAGGGACAATGACAACACATATAATTTTCAAAAATATAAAATACAAAACAAAAATTTGGCTTGAATGCACAATAATTGGCTTAACACCATTATTTTCATTCTTCAGTCTTAACCACAACTTTTAAAAAAAACTTCTCATTTTGTATTTTTTTGAAAAAAAACTAAAAATATCACTGTATTCTAGCCTTCATGTACCCACAAACATTGAGAAAGACAAAACTCAAATCCTACTGTCGATCCACCATACCCTGGCTCATAAGATCAACCCGGGGACCAAGGGGCCATGGTCTTCTGGAATTTTAAAATTCTAAGATAGAACTATATTAATATTTAATAAATAAACTTAAAATTTTGGGTTAAAAAAAAATCGTACTTTATCATTACGAGCATAATTTAGTTTAACATTGTTAAATATTTATGAATTATGACAATAACTTGTAAATACAAGAAAATTAATAACTTAATTATTAATTTGTGTATAGAGTAGCTGTACTTGTACTTACTCCAGTTTCTATTGGAACTATATATAACAAACATTTTTAATATAAATATTATCAAAACTAAGCTTTACAACAAAATGGATGATACTCTAGTAATCTATTTAATTTTGTAAATTAGAAAGAAAATTATTGCAAATTTCAGTACAAAATCAAATTTACATCATTTTCACAGAATTTGAAATAACGTTGACTTGTAGCTTGATAGATTGAAAGCAATTCTTTTATTTTGTTAATACTGAATAGATTTGAGTTTTTATTTCATGTTTTAATTTAATTTTAAATTTATAATTATATAATTATATATTTTTTAATGGTAAAAAATTTTAGGTTCATGTTTTGGTCCCCAAATGACAAAATCGCTGTTCCATCTTTGCATAAAATTACGATCCTCATGATTGTAGTGGATAGACTAATCAGAATGAGAATTTTTTAAACCCTTTTTCCCCAATTTTTGGCTGATTTTTTTTTTTTTTTTGGGTATTGTTGTTGCTGTTGTTGAGAACAAAGGAAAAACAAACAAAATACAGGCCAACTTAGTGGAATCCCATTTCCCAAACCATCACCCTTTTTTAGGTTCATGTTTTGGACCTTTTGGTTCCATATTTGCATAAAATTGCGATCCTCATGATTGTGGTGGATAGACTTATCAGATTGGGAAATTTTTGTTGCTGCGGCTGAATATAAAAAATTCACTGAAAACAATTAAAATACAGAAGCCAAACTTACTAAATGTAGATAGAGAATGTTCTTCCATACCTCAATACTGTAATCTTAATTGATACTAGAGGTATTTTTTTGGGCCTTTATCTCTCTTTTTAAAGGTTCATTAGAGTTGTTATTGGATGAAATTTCCAGTGATCTTGGTAGGAATTTTTATTTTTTTATTTTTTTTGAGAAACAATTGATATCTTTATTTTTGGAACCAGGTTCGCCTTCCCGCCCATTTCGTGAGAAATAATAATAATAGACACTGTCTTGGCAAGAAACTACCCAAACAGCTATGTTATGACTCATGAGCAATAAAATTTTCACTAAAGAAAACATGGCATGAAGAACAGTTGACCAGTTGTTATTGGAAACAAAGTTTTAGAAAACTTAAATTAAAAAAAAAAAAAAAAAAGAACTATGGTAGCATATTCTTCTGTCAAACTAAGTCTAAAGTCTCATTCAAAAGTACCTTGGTGGGGATACCTTACCCTGTTGTTAGATTACTCAGAAAATTAGAAAGAAAGAAATAAAATCAAAAACTGTTTCTGGGGCTGAGTGTGATTTATCAAAAGAAAGTTGTGTGGCTTGTACTAAACTTTAAGGGGGCTTTTATAATATTATTAAAATTAATGAAATGAGAACAAGAAAAACAGCAGCTTAGTGCTAATATTATGACAATGAGTGACGTCTAATCATGAATATAGATAATGAAGTTCTTTATAAAACACATAAAAACAAATTCAATGGAATGATAAACATTAAACAATAATGAAGTTCTTTATATATAAAAACTAAAAAATAAAACCAGACCAATAACCCAGGAAAGAAAAACAGGTATATATACCAGATCAATCAAACCAGTCTCCGCAATTATTAAAGTGCAATATGAGGATCAACAAACTGTTCCTTTTTTCGGATGATTGAAGAACTTAAAAAGTTGGGTAACATGTGATGTCCACATGATTAATCATGTCAAGTATCCGAAAGAGAAAAAAAACTTGAAATCCCTACCACAATTCCTCCCTCCCATCACCCAAACAAGAGAAAGAAAAAGCACACACACATCACAAAAAAAATAAAATAAAAAAATTAAAGTTTGGATATACCACCTTTACCGATTTGAAATTTAGATTGATATTAGGGTTGTAAAAGAATCGGATTGTTCATAAACATATTGAGCTTAATTCAGTGGTAGTTCTATAAATTTTTTTAGGGTGGTCCATAGAAACTTATGTTATGTTTGGTTAGAGTAATTTTAGAGAGGATAAAAAAAAAAGAGAGTAGAAAATAAGAGAGAAAATAGGTAGGAATGGTGTTTGGTTGGAAGGGCAGGAAGTGAGAAAATTGATAGAGTTCAGTTGTTTTTCTTACCGAGCTCACTGAAACTTCATCTCTCCAAATTGGGGAGAAAATGAGAGTGAAAATGAGACTAAGAGTCCGTTTGGATTGAGCTCATTTTTGCTGAAATTGAAAACTGAAATTGAAAACACTGTAGCGAAATAATTTTTAAATGTGTAAATAGTGCTGTGGGATTTATTTTTAATGAAAAAGTTGCTGAAAAGTGTAATTTGTGGGTCCGTGAACAGTGCACGGAAACACTGTTCACGGAAGACTTGGTCAACAACTGCAGCTTGGAAAAAAAAAAAATGGAAAACGCAGAAAGAAAAAACGTGGTCGCGCAAACGCGCAATCCAAACACTCACTAAGCATTCCCCCCTCTCCTCCCCTCCCCCCACCCCCCCTCCCCCAAATTGTCTGTTTCTTCCTTGCTCTTCACCTATTACCCAGGTACATTACATTACTTTTTGTCTTTTCCTCTTTGCTATTCACCCAGCCTTGTCCAAGAATTTATCCTTTTTTTTCTCTTTTTTTTTTTCATTTGTTTCTTTTAACGTCAGTTTAGTTTAGTTTTTTTTTTTTTTAAGAAAATATTTTTTTGTTCTTGAACTTCTTGTGCCTTTTTTTAATGAATTATTCATTTATACACAAATTTTTAATAAAAATATAATGTGTTATTTTTTGTTTAATCTAATAGGGACGTAATAGTAAATTTCTACCAAATTTATTTTCTATTATCTCATTTTTCTTTTTAACCAAACAAAATAATTTTTTCATCTCTCAACCAAACAAATATGAAGGAAAACTATAATATTTTCAATCCTTCCACTATTTTCCTCCCACTTTTTCATTTCTCTAACTAAATGGATCCTTAAATTATACAAAATTTGATAATTTAGGGACAAAAATGAACTTTTCAATAATTTAAGAATGAAAAATGTTAAATTATTGATTCTCCCAAAAGTTTAAATTAATAAAATATAATAAATTTAATCATTTAATCACGTAATCCTAACCCATCTCAATTTTTTTTTTAATAATTTTTTTCTTTCCTTCTTCTTGAATGATACTGACACTCATTCTCAAGTCTCTCCAAGAAAAGAGAGAGAGAAAAATGTGGATGGAGGGAAGTTGGTTTTACTAGTCTCCATTACTTTGACATTGGCATTGCCATCACCAACTTTTTTCACATCACCCACATTCTTTAGATTCTTCAACTACTTTTTTTTTTTTTTTTGGAATAAAACTAATCATTTCATATTTTACTTCTTTATCAATATCTTCCAAGAAAATATTGTTATTTATTTTGAATATTGAAAGGCCACAACAAAGTCAAAATGGAGTGTTCTAGAAGGAAAAAAACACATGGCTGTGGTTCACTTTAGTTAGTTGCCAAAGCATTGACATGCAGGGGCCTAGACCAAGTAAATCCAACAGACACGAGAGTCACTCCGCACTCCTCACCCCTCACCCCTCACCCCTCATGATCATTCTGTCAACATTACCATATTTTCTGATTCCAAAAACCAATGACAAGTTCATCATATGGCATTGGCAACAAGATGTACATGGCACAAGTTTTATAAATGTGCCAACATGCATGTCAGCTTTGGCAGTTTGGTTTGAGAATTTTTTTTTTGGGGGGGGGGGGGGGGGGGTATGATCACGTTTTTCTACCTTGAGGTCTATAAACGTCACTTCACCCAAAGCTTAAAGGGAAAAAAAAAACATTTTTTTTTCCTTGGCATTTGACATCCATTTGATCAAAATACATTTTAATTAAAAATGCAAAGTTTTTATTCAAAGGCAAGTTTCCAAACTTGCCATCCATTTTAGAATAAAAATCCACTATTTTAAATATTTAATTAAAGAATATTTTAAAATATTAAGTATGATTTTTGCTTCTTTTTTTTTTTTTTTTTTTTTCATTTTTTAAATGGGTAGTGGAGAGATTTGCTGTTGCAACTTGCAAGTCTTTTGGTGCTTAATAAACTTTTCATTTTTATTCTAAAATTATCTTATGTTTTTACTAACTATGGTTAAACTTTTTAAAGGAGTTTCTTATAGAAATTTAGAATATTATGTTACTAATTTAAATAGAATTGGAGAGTGTTAATTTCTTCAAATTTCAAAGGAGTGGAGGGTAATTATCATTTTTAATTTACCTTAGGTATATGGTGGGAAAGGATCTCCCCATTTCATGATAGAAATTTAAAGCTGTATTATTGACTTCATTATTTAATATTTTAAATAACATGATAGTCTGTTTATGGTTAGATTAGAAGGATAAAATCTTAACTAAGAAATAGACAAAATGGAGATAACTTGAAATAAAGAATCATATTCCATAAATAATTGGGGGGGGGGGGCGAGGGAAATAAGAGGTGGAGGTGAGGTTCAAATGACAAAAAAGGGACATTAAAATAAATAAATAAAAAGAGCAAGACTTAGGTACAGTACTTAGGTGTTGTTCTTTAAGTTCTCATTTTAACATTTTGCCATGTGAATTTTTTCTCATGGGATAAAAGTGTATTTTTTAGTTTAGTAGTCACATGGCTGAATCTTAAGAAGGGAACCTAAGGAATAACACTTAAGGTATTGTACCTAAGTTTTGTCCTAAAAAAAACTATAAATAACATTATCACTAGGCTATCACTTAAACCTTGTTTGTATATGGTTCTAAAATTTCTCATGACCTTTTCAACAACTTGTTAAAATAATAAATTGTGGTTGAAGAAATATTATATTCATATAATCATTGATACTATTTTTATTATATTACCAATTTAAAAAAAATTATATTAGTAATCGTAAAAAAATGTGGTTTTAAATTAATTGTCTTGTATAATATCACAAATTTTCTCGCTTATTGAACATTTTATTTTCAATTGATTTCCCATTATGTCCCTGTTCCAATGTCAGGGCAATTTGTGTAGTAATATTATATACTAAGGATAAGAAGGAAAATGTATATTAAAGAAACTAATTTAATAATACAATTTAAATTAGTTAGAATAATAATTTAGTGACTAAATTCATCATTTTTTAAAAACTTAAAATTTTAGTGTAGAATTTATAATATATTAAAACTGAATAGTAAAAATAAAAGATTAAAAATCACCTCAAATTACGTGGTCAAAGCAAATAGTATAAGTATTAAAAATAAAATAAAATTTAATAATGTATAATAAATTATTAACATAATAAAAAAACTCATTTAATATTCTTAAAAATTTTGAGAATTTAGTTTGAAGTAATATTTTAAATTTATTGAAAATTTTGCAATAATGTTATGTTTCACTTTTTTTTCTTTTTTTTTTTTTGTTGAGAAAAATGTTATGTTTCACTTAAAGAATCTTTGTTAATAATATTAATGTATTTGTTGGGTACCACATGGTGAAAGCACGATGTGTGTGTGCATATATAATATGTTTGGAATTATAAACTGTAAGGACCAAAAGATCTTGCGGCCCAAGCCCACTTAGAACAGTGAGTTGTACAGTTTAACCTTGGCTCAAATCAATAAAATTTGTAAGAGAGGGAAACAAACAACAAGAGAGGGCTCTACCAAAGGATGAAAATAAGGAAGAAATGGCTAATGTTATAGAATAGATGAGCAAATGTTTTTTTACAAGCCTGCTCGAGGAGGCCAATGTTATAAAGAAAGTTGCACTGTTTACTCTCTTCTCTTAATGTTCTTCTTGTTTCTTTTTTCTTTTTGGTACTTGTGTCTGGATGCCCCTTCTCTGAAAACAATCTTTTTCTTATATACTCTACCTTTCTTCGCATCCTGACCTTCCATCTTTACCTTCCCAATTTCTCTTCATGACACTTGTCCCTTTAAACATCTGAAGAAGGTGGTAGATGGAGTTTGCTTAGCTGTGAATTACACTGTTCAAGTCACTTCCTCATCAATGCAGCTGATAGCCCACCATTTAATGTGGTGGCAACAGACTACTTATCTCTGGAAACTTCCCCTACTCCTCAGATTCTCTTTCCTCAGCCAATCCTTCCCACTTGAAACTCCTAAAAACCTTTTGCCTCTTCATCTCCCCTCCTCGGGTGAACTCCCTGCTTGGGCGTATGTTGCCCCAAAACCAACACTACAACCCAACAATCCCTTCTTCGGTCCTCCGACCCCCACATAAACAATACAAAAATTTATGGTAATTGATTACAATAAATAATAAACCATCTTTTAAAATTTTAAAAACTTTACTTCTTAAAAATTAATAAGAGTAATATTTTTGAACTTTAGCAATAGAGTTTGACTTTAATCAATTATATTAGTATTTTAAATTAACTTATAATTTATCAAATGATGAAAGAAGAAAAAAAAATAATATAAAGAAAAAAGATGAGAATATTCGTTCTACACAACCACAATATATAATACATAACTTTTATTATGCAAGAGATATTTTTGGAAAATTTTGATAATATAATTTCAATTAGAATTGCAAGGTAAATTTTTTAAAAACTTCGATGATATAGTTTCACATGTCGTAAATTATCTCAATAATTAGTGAGCCATATAAAAAAGCAACATCGTGTTGGAGGCAACTTTTATCATGTAATACTAGTCGAGTATTTTATTATGTAATACTAGTCGTGTGATAATGCACAAATTAATGAAAATTCACATGTAAAATAAAAAAAGAATTTGATGATCATCAAATTTGAACAATAAAATAGTTTATAAAATAAAAGTAAAAGTATATCAAGTTATTGGATGAAAGCGTATCATCACATATTATTGTTTTTTATCAAAAAAAAAAAAAAAAATTATGATAGATGAATTAAAAAAGGAAAAATTGCACCGACCTCCCTTTAAATTTTATGTTATTACACTTACCTCTAAAATAATAAATATTTACATTTTACATTGACCTTTCCTGGATGACTAAAAAAGACTTCAAAAACCTTTTCTTTTCTTTTTCTTTTTTCTTTTTTTTTTTTATTTTAAAAAGAAAGCTTTTAAAAATCTCAAGTTTCCTATTAGAGGGGGGTGTGGATTTAGATTAAATGGAGTGCATCATCCACAGAGCTCTCATACACCATCTATGAGAATCACATATCAATTCCACACTTCACTGTGATCTACCATCATACTACTTTGTTAGGCCCCTTTAAGCTTGCTCTATCGTTGCTTCAATTGCACAAGGGACCTTGAACACCTTGCTACACACTACCCTAAACTCTAACACCACTTATTGTAGAGATAACAATATTGGGGAGATTCCTATTGAAAGGTTAATATAACATATAGAGACAACACTTAACCCAAAAAGTATATTAGTTTGAGATAACTATGTTATATTAACTACTCAATTTTCTCATTATTATTCAATATATGTGACTTTACTCATATGTTACCCAACAAATTAAATTAGAAAATAAAACAAAAACAAAATTTAAGATACAAACAAAAATTATCAAAATAAAACTATAAGTAAAAATTCTTTAATAAAAATTGAAAAAATATAATTAATAATAGTTTTAATTAAAGGGGAAATTCTATATTTTTTTCCTCCAATATGGGTTGGTTCATTTGGTCCTTAAAAGTTAAAAAATAAAATAATTCTCTCCATTTATTTTTTTCTTTCCAGGTGATTGTGTGGATGCTGGGGCACCCTAGGGGCCAAGTGGAAGCAATCACATATTTGAGGGAACCAAAATCCAACAAACCCTATATATAAAAGACCAGAGTCGAACTTACCACATATTTCAAGAATGAATTTATTTATTTAGAATTTCATTCATTAACCAAATCAAATATTTTTAAACTTGAAAGACGAAAATTTAACTTTACCCAAATTCTAAGAGCTAAAAATACAATTAACTCTAATTAAAAATTAATTGGAAAAAAAGTTTTTTAACATTTTTAAAAGCTAAAAATTGATTTTATGATTATTTCATTTAAAATTGATAAAGTTTTCTACTAAATTTGGATTGGAAGAGATTACTTAATAGTTTATTATATGTATTAAATCACATGATTTATTACGTTATTTTATGACTTATGAAAAATATCTAGTCACATCTACCCCATACCAAAATAAGAAGTGCTACATTCGTAACATGTTTACAACACTTTTATAACATATCTTAAGTGGTAAATTGTTATTAGTCTTAATTTGAACTCACCATTGAAATTACTTTTTTGACTACCAATAACAAGAAGTAAAAATTACACTTTATCATTCTATACTATATCCTAAATTACACTTTGTACCCCAAACATTTAAAATGCACAGTTAGCATCCTAAACTATAACTCGTGTTATACTTTACACCCATCCTTCAGTTTTGCAAGTATCTTGGATGGAAAAGCATGACACCACTTGAAAAGACGAAATTACTTCTCTTCTCAGTCCTTTAAAAATAAAGGAAAAATTACACTTTATCATCATAAAACTATACTCCCGATTTCATTTTGTACCATAAACTTTGTTTTTTCGTCCAAGATGACAACAAAATTGACGGCATGGTGCAAAGTGTAACACGAGTTATAGTTTAGGGTACTAACCGTGTATTCTGAAAGTTTATAGTGTAAAGTGTAATTTGAGATATAATTTAAGGTGGTAAAATACAATTACTCTTAACAACATGTCACTTAAAATTTGTTATAAAAGTACTGTAAAAATATTATGAATATAACATTTATCTACTAAAAAGATTAAGCCTAATTTATTTTGTGTCAAATTATTTTATCTAAGAAAAATTGTTAACTCTAACAATTATATATATATTTTTTTTGAGAAGGAAAGTAGACAAACAACAACACATACCGGGAATGGGGACAAAGACATAATATCACACAACTTACCCCTTACAAAAACCGGTAACTCTAACAATTTTAAACTAATATAATTCAGAACTATTTTGTAACTCTAAAAAAAATTTATGATATTATGAACGGACAAAATTTAGGGAAATTATTGTATACTCCCGGAGTACCTAATAATTTTCCCAAAATTTATGTATAATAACTTAGTGCTGTTCCTTAGGATTTCTATTTTAGGATTTGCCATGTGGCCACTTAACTAATTAGTACACTTTTATTCCACGAGAAAAAAGTCATATGGCAGAATTTTAAGAGTGAAAACTAAGAAACAACATATAAATATTGTACCTAAGTCTTGCCTATTGTGAAAAATGTGAGCTTTATGCCATTGACTTCTTTTATGTTGATAATAAATCTCACAACATTTCAGCAACAATTTTCATTTAACCAAAAAAGAAAAAGAAAAATTAGTATCACAACTTTTTTATTGCAACTGTTATGTGGCCAAATATGGGTGGTAAAAGAAAAATGGTAAGTAAATCTGCAAGCGATAAAAAGTTATATTCATAATTTTCATAATTTTACCGGATCAAAATGGTAATAAAAAGTTATAAAAATATGTGTGCTCCTAGAATTAGTAAAAAAGAAACAATAATGATTGTGGACTGTTTGTGTGTACGTATATAGTGACAGTCTTTGATTTAAAAAAAAAAAAAAAAAAAAAATTCAAAGACTATATTAAGCTTACTCTATCATCTCATCCTTCACTCGTTCACCACCTCTCCTTTGTTTTCCTTCCTCAAAAGCTCGCCGGAAACCACCACTCTCCCGGCGACGAATCCCACTACTTCTTCCACCACCACCACCATTATCCATGTCCACTTCTTCAATGTCCTCAATTACCTTCCTCTCTCTCCCCAACCCAAAACTCACCTTTTCTTCATTCAGACCTCTCTCTTTCTCTTCCTCTTCTTCTTCTTCTTCTTCTTCTTCTTCGTTTTCCAAACGCTCCAATGGACAGCGTAGCAACCAAAAGCTCTCCATATTCGCCTGCTCCACTTCGCCGTTTATAGGCAGAGTCGGTTTACAGAGGCGACAAGGGAACGCGTCGATGCTGTCGTTTGGGATTAACCCAAACGATTTAGCGCATACTGGCAAGAACAGCAACACCGATTCTTCTTCTTCTTCTTTGTCTCATATTCTCTCTGCAACGCTTCCTTTTGTGGTTGCTGCCACTGCGATTGCTGCTCTTGCTCAGCCTGCCACTTTTACTTGGTGGGTTCCTCGAGTGTTCGACTTTTGCATGTGGTTTTGTGCTTTTTCATCATGTTTCTATTTTTGGGTTTATCATTGTTTGAGCTTTAATTTCTCTGTTTGCAAGTTTTGCATGTGGGTTTTCTTTGTTTTTCTCTAATTGGGCTTTCAGTGATTCAGTCTGATTTTGGTTTCATCGCTTTCAAGTGTTTGCATGTGAGTTTGATTGTTTTTTTCCCAATTTGGGCTTATCATTGTTTTGAGTTTTAATTTCTTAGTTTTCATGTTTTGCATGTGGGTTTCGTTGTTTTTCTCTAATTGGGTTTTCAGTGATTCAGTCTGCCTATGGTTTAATTGCTTTCAACTGTCTGCATTTGATTTTCTCTGTTTTTCTGTCATTGGGTTTTCTGAGTTTCAGTCTGATTTTGGTTATTTTCAGTACTTTGGTTTCTGTTCTTAGTCGTAGGTTGTTGTCTGTGATTTCCATTACAGTTTTTGGACACCGTTTCTGAAGTACTAATAATATAAAATTGTTGATTATATAAAATACTTGGAAATTGTTGTCTTGAAACTTTGCTTTCAGAATTAACTTATGAATAATCGCATGTTCTTTTTCAACCTTTTTCTGATAGCATAACTTTAATTAATCTATATTTAATAATGTTCTTTTGTTTTATCCTGATTTCTTACTTGTCAAGTTTTTTACTTTTTTTATTAACTTTATCTTGTCTGGGAGAAAAGTGAGGTGCAGAGTGCTTTCCAGAGTTTAAAATTCCTATTATAGTTGTAATCTTGTAGGCTGGAAGTTGCATATCAGGTTTTGTACTACAAGTGTTTGACTAAAGGCTTCTAATGAGGAGTTTAGTTTTACCTAGTTTTTCTACTTCACATGTCTTCTAGTTCCTACTCAGCAGGTGTTAAGGGAAAAAACTTGTTTTTTTGTTAAGATTTACATTCACAATGTGTCTGCCCAGCTAATCTATGTTTTTTTTTGGAGTTGTTTAAAAACTAAAAGAAAATGAATTCTAAACTTCTCCAGGGTATCTAAGGAGCTATATGCACCTGCTCTTGGTGGGATCATGTTGTCTATTGGAATTAGGCTTTCCATTGATGATTTTGCTCTCGCATTTAAAAGGTAAAATCTTGATATAACATTGTTGAATTTTGATGTCTGGAAAGGTTAAGCTGTCATAAAATGGTGAATTTAATCATTTAACCGTTATTCTAATGTATTTCTTCTGAGAATTTTGCTTTTCCATTCCATTTGTGAGATTTTGAATGTGCTCCCAATGTTCTTCAGTTTTCATCTGTTGCAGACCTTTGCCACTGTCTGTTGGGTTCATTGCGCAGTATGTGCTAAAGCCAGCACTTGGAGTATTAATTGCAGGGGCATTCGGCATGTCTCGGATGTTCTATGCAGGCTTTGTCCTCACATCTTGTGTTGCAGGAGCTCAGCTGTCTAGCTACGCTAGTTTTTTAAGCAAAGGGGATGTGGCCTTGAGCATTCTCCTAACCAGCTCAACTACCATTGCATCAGTGCTTGTTACACCTCTACTAACTGGCCTTCTAATTGGGTCTGTTGTTCCGGTTGATGCTGTTGCTATGTCAAAGTCAATATTGCAAGTAAGAATAACAGTGCATTAATCAATTGCAAGTGGAATTATAAATGATTTTACCTCATTTGACTTTGCTAATAGATTTCCTTTGCACTTTTTGTTAGGTTGTTCTTGTTCCAGTCACTCTTGGCCTTGTGCTTAATACTTATGCAAAACCGGTTGTGACTGTCCTTGAACCGGTGATGCCATTTGTTGCAATGATTTGCACTTCTATGTGCATCGGTAGCCCCCTTGCTATAAATCGGAACCAAATTCTGTCTGCGGAGGGTCTCAGATTGGTTTTACCGATATTTATGTTTCATGCTGTGGCCTTTACTGTAGGATATTGGGTCTCCAAAATTCCAGTTTTTAGGTAAATTTGTCCTTCTGCTTGAGAAAATTTAAATGTCTTGCTTAGATGTCCTGTCCTATTAATAATGAAGGATGTATTAAAAACTAATCCACTTGGCATTGCCTTGTTTTGCGAACTTGTGCACCTCTATTTTTATCATTTAATAGCCCTTTGTGAGCAATTAACAATGTGGTATAGAGGGTCCATTGCTTAGAATTAAAAAATCTGGTAAAGCTAATCCTTCTTTCTGTCTCTGTGCTGCCAAATCTGACTGTTCTTTAATAGGCACTTATGATAGGATTTAGTCTAGAGGCTTCATGCTTTATAGTGTGGTTGGCACTAACATTATACATCGTAATTGAATATTTGTTATTCTTTAACCTGTGCCCTTAGGGCACTCATTTATCAGATATCCTCATTGGGTGTGTCTGTCATGCATACCTTTCCTGTCCTCGAAACTCCTGAAAGAATGGAAGTAGTAGGTATGATTCCATGTCAAACTTTGTGATTGCCATTCAATAATCTGTCTCTCCTTAATGCCATTGCAAATTTGCAGCCCTAATTGATCGCCGGTTGGTGGGTCCAATTCCAAAGGTTTGTTACCTTTTGCAACTCTGGCAAACACCCCCCTCTCTTTGAAACTCCCTTGCTCACTTCTCAATTGACATGTAGATAAAAGCCCACCTTCCCCTATTGATAATAGTTGTATCTTGTGAATTCTTGGAGGGGAACACATTTAGACAAGCTTGGCTATTCTTAATGTTCTGCACACAGGCTTGCATTCTTACGCATATGTAGGAATATTTCACCTTTGGAAATTGGCATTTTTTTTTTTTTTTTTGTTTTCTTGTGGAGTTAGAACTTTGAATTGGTTTTCCTCTAATCTAACTTCATGTTTGACAGGCAAGAAGAAGAAGTTAGTAGGACAATTTCATTATGCACAGGAATGCAAAGCTCCACCCTGGCGGGGCTCCTTGCTACCCAGTTCCTCGGGAGCAGTCAGGCAGTTCCACCAGCTTGTTCAGTAGTTGCCATGGCTATTATGGGCCTTTGTCTTGCTTCTTTCTGGGGCAGTGGCTATCGAATTAGAGACCTGCCATCCCTACTAATGCCAGAAAGTGGTTCTACTGTCAAGGCTTAGTTAATGGTGCAAGAGGGGTGGATCATGGAACTAATCTCAAGCATTCAAGTATACTGGTGCTCACTTTTTGAAGAATCTCAGGTCAGGTAACGAAATGAGAGTCAGTGGCATTTTGTTTGAAACTTGTGTAGCAATATCAAATACAGGATTAGGAGCCATACATATTGATAGCGCATAATTGTAAAGTTAGAAGAGTTTCTTTTCCACGAACTGCAACTTATAGTTTTTGCTGTATAGCGAGAAAAATATAGTGGATACATGGTTGCATTGTTTCAATGTGCTATAAGGTTTTGCTTTCTCTCTTTGTATGCATGGACGTGCGTTTTCAAATTGAGTTCATGTTGTGTCAATGCGTATGAAATTAATAAGTATAATAAAATTCATGTGATAACAAAATTAATAAGTCTTTATTAATGAGTTCAATGAATAATTTGTAACTCTTAACAAGTTTTTATTAACTAAAATCAAGAGAAAATCCTATGACTTGCATTTGAGATCTATTTATTTGGCACTTAAAAGAGCCACAATATGAAATAACTACTTAATAATGCATTAGAAAACCTTACTGATTAACACAATTTAGTCAAAATTTTCATTATTTTTTAGGTTAGGTTTTTTAACATTTACATGCTATTTGGTGTCCCTCTGGGCAAAAAGTTTTGTTTTTTGTCTCATTTTTTTAAAATTATAATTATATTTAGAAAGGAAAAAAAAATTGCTACAATTGTAAACTAATTGAATAATTTAAACTTAATGTAATTTTAAGGTTTTATCATATAATTATCCCCAAAATACAAGGTGCAACAGCCTCTAATTTTATGATTCAAATCTCCCATTTCCAATTAAGAAATTTCAAAAAAAAAAAAGAAAAAAAAGAAAAAAAAAAGAGTTTAGTATTTCTTGGTTTGTTTTTTTATTCCAATCCAACCTCTCTTTCACTCGCTCTATAAAATCATTTGCTTAGCTTGCCTGATCAAATTTGTGGCTGAGAAAAACAAATTCTAAAATTTGGATGAAATATTATTAATGGGATATGGCATTTTCATGCTAGTGAAGAAGTGACAGTAGTTTCTGGAGCATCAGAATTCGTGCTTTACACGTAGAGCTGTGTGCATCAAGAGATTTAATCCTAGATTTAATTCTATGGAGGTGTCCATTAATATTTGAAAAAAAATACTCCCTAAAAATTTGGGGTACCTATTGTAAGATTGGCTTAACTTTGAGTATTTATAGGCATAATGGGCTAAAAAGTTACATAGGAAATTAATAGTTCTGAAAGGATATAAAAACTTGTAACTCCTGGGTATTTACGATACCAACTAGTGCAATTGCATATCAAAAAGTTTGTAATCTTTTTGGTAATGTTATAAATACGTGTAGATAAAAAAGTGTGTGGAAATACATGTAATGTTGTTTAAACATTGAAAATTATTGTTTAAAATAAACTACCAAACAGCCCTTTAATTAGCGGTTTTTAAAAAACTTGTTACGTTCTATCCAATAGACATGTTCAATAAATGAAACATAAATTGTAAGTTTTAATTTTATAAAATTAAAAACACCTCAACAGTATATAAGATCAAACCACAAATCTCTTCTGCTACAGGACACATTCGTTTTTTGGATCCAAACTTGAATATTATTAACGATGGCGTCTTTCAAGAATTTCATCTTAGCTTTGTTCATTGCAATGTTCATTTCAAGCATCAATGTTAGCCTCGCATGTCGTCATCTTTTACAATTTACTCAACCAGATGAACCATATTTGCCTTCAATTCTAACGTTACCAAATACCACAAGTCCAACTATTCCCACTCGTCATCTTTTACAGTTTACTCAATCAGATGTACTGTCATTCATAGCCAAACTGCCTAACCTAATCAAGTCATTTTTCTCTTCACTAGGCATTCCTTCAACCCCCAAAGTCCCCAAGATAGTTCCCTCTATTCCAAATCTCTCCCGTATCCCTACACCCTCAAACCCATGATTATTATATGTGAAAGTTATGAGATGTTTTAATTTTAAGTGTGATTTCTTATTTTTGTTGCTTATTGATGTTTCTCAAAGTTGAAATAATATGCTATCGAGCTTCATTATTTGTCTTGTACTTTTAAATTTGAGGTTATCATTTTTTTTCTTTGTTGTCATTTTTGATAAAAATGTTGTCAATTATGTTTTAGATTCCGTTTTGGTTCATTGATTAAAACAACATATTTTAGTACCAACACATTCTGGTATACTGTTTCTGTGTGTGTGTATATATATATATGACCACTTTTTAAAATATAATTGACATAAATAATCGATGAGCCACATCAGTATTTTCATAATGCAGATGACAACAAGGATGAATTTGAAACTATACCATAAAATTTAAGGGCTAAAATGAAATAGGAAAAAAATTTATAGACCAAAATTATCACAACCCCAATTTAAAGGGGCAAAAAGTGATATTTTGACAAGAAAATATAAATGAAAGCAATAAAAACAATTGAGTACTTAGAGGCCAAGAGCCTTGTAGCTTGATTGACATCTTATGACGTTTATAATAAAGATATCCAGGGTTCAAGTCTCCACCCTCAACTATTGATGTATAAAAATAAAAAATAAAAAAAGTACTTAGAGCATTCATACCAGCCTCTTCAAATATTTGACCAAAATAAAATTAAAAAGTCATTTTTCCCTATTTTTAACTAGTCTACATTTTACATACACTTGTGCTTTCCTTCTCTCTTTTTTCTTTTTAATTTTCGTTTAAATAGACCTTTATTTTTCTCTATAAAATTTTCCCAAATTGTCTCCTTTACTTTTTTATTTACCTACACTCCATTTTCCATATTGCACCCAATGGGGAAATTTTATACTACAATTATACTTTGTAGACCTTTCAATCGTCCCTTCCAGTATTTATCATACTAAAGGTCTGTTTGGATATTACTTATTTTGCTGAAAACTGAAAATACTGTAGCAAATAAAGAATTAAAACTTAAAACTTAAAACGCATCATATAGCAAATAATCTGCCTAACGCGTAAACAGTGCCAGGTCCCACGCTTAAAACGCAAAACGCTGCAAAACGCAACACACAAACGCATGCTAAGCCATTCTGAAATTTTCATTTAATGTTTTTTGTTTCACTAGTTGGGATGTATTTATTTTCTTGACCTTAAATAATAAATTGACAGTTGGAAATTCAAAATTGATAAATATTGTAGCTTGTATAATTTATATGGCCGGTGTTTTGCTCTTATACTTCATGGCCAGTCAACTAATTAATATTACGGTCTGATTTTTCTCCCTTTTAAAACTCTTCCATTTACCACCATGCACCCTTAGATAGACAGCCACTCCATTAATATAATTAAGCATTTGTAAAGTATGGGGGGTAAGGACCGGGGGTCAAGTCTCCAGAAGGAAGTTTTACATACATATATACTTAAATTAGACTATTGTAGAATTCTATCTCAAATAATAATAAATAAATAAAACCCTTTCATTTTCTCCCATTTTTATTTGGATGAATGACACTTGGAAAATAAAAAAATCCACATGAAAGAAAAATGTTTTGTCATTAACTACATATCTACAGCTAGATACTTTGTAAATTCATTTGAAATGTTTTTATGTTTTTTAAGACTTATTTATAATGTTTAGGGTAAACTACGTATTTGGTTCCTATCTTATACACTATATTTCAATTTAGTTCATAACCTTGCAGTGACGTGTTAATTTAGTCACTGCCGTTATCTCTTGAATGTAAATTGCTGATGTGGCTAACGGCCAAAATCAAGGTGGTCAATACACCAGTACCAAAGCGTCAACGTTTCATATTGGTTTAAATACTAGCCGTACCGGCTGATTTTGGGTGTTTTGGCTGGTACAGAAATAAGCTTTTTTTATTTTTATTTTTATTTTATAGTTTTGTAATTTTTGAATTTGGTAAGGGCAGAATGGTAACTTACTTACATTAACTTATTAGTATTATTTGTTTTCTTAGTATATTAAAGTCTAAAGTCTGAAACCATGAATAATTTATTTTGAATTTAGGTAATTTTTTATGGTAATTTTTTATTTTTATTATTATAATATATATATTTATAAATATAAAAAAATAACGGTAAACTCGAAACGGTACACCGATATTGACCGGAATCGAAATATATTGTTCCACTAGTCAAATCGGTATAACTTCCGGTACGAGATTGACTCTCTTGGTTAAAATAAAATATTAGCTTTCGCTGATGTGACAATAACTTAATTTTTTTTTTTTTTATTTTGGCCGTTTGCCATGTCATCAATTTTCATCCAAGAAATAATGGTAAGGACTAAATTGACACCGCACTAAAATGTTAGGGACCAAATTAACACAATTAAAAGGTTATGGACCAAATTGAAATATGGTGTAAAAAATAGGGATCAAATATATAGTTTAATTAAAATTCAAAACATAAAATACTTTCATATCCTAAAATTAAAGAAATTGGCTTTAACATTTTTATTTATCAATATTTATTTGCCTTAAGCTAGCCTTCCACATTAAAAAAATAAAACACACAAGACACTCTAAAATCATTATTGCCCTTTTACTTTTATTGTCGTGCTTGTACCAATACCACAATAAATATGGTAGTAAAAAACTACAAAGAAACCTATACATTATGAGTTCTAAAAAATAATTAAAAAATAACTAATCTCACCAATAATTAGTTAGAAGGTTTCTTTTTATTTCTCTTTTGCTCCCAAACATCCAAAAACCCAAAGCCAATCATAGCTTTTACAAAACCCATAATGTTTGACCTCAACATCAAAATCATAAAGTCGTCGTCTGTCAATAAAAAATACAAGCCCTTTTTCTTAGTCGTAGCCAACTCATACAAGTTAAGATTAGATGGGAATTGAAAGTAAATGTCATTGAAGGGTTGAAAGTAAATGACATCGTTCTTGGTCTGGGTGTATTTGAGATAAGATGATGTGAATGTTTGTGGGCTGGTGTATATAAATGAGTAGAAATGCAAGAGGTGAAAAGGGAAGAGTCCTTATCTTTTAATTGGAAAAGTCTTGAAAGTTGAAATATTGGACCAAAGAAACAAAAAGTCTATTTAGATTTAAGAATATTTCATTTCTTTTGAACTCAATTCTCTTTTCAAGACTACGCCACATGGTTGAACTTCATCCTCTCTCACGTGAAGTCTTTACCTTATATATTTGATTGATTGATTGATTGATTCAATTGTGTTTCTTCCTCATATAAAATCATTCTCTCTCTCTCTCTCTCTCTCTCTCATGCATGCTTTGTGCTGAATGCATGTGAAATTAATAAGTCTAATCAATTTCATGTGATCATAAAATTAATAAGTCTTTATTAATGAGTTCATTGTAATTTGTAACTCTTAAGTCTTTATTGACTAAAATTAATAGAAACCCTAGAAGTTGCATTTGACATCTATTCGGCACGTAAAAAGTTCAAACAACTGCTTTATAATGTGTTAAAAAACATGATTAATAAACAAAATTTAATAAAAATTTCACTCTGTTTTATGCTGGTTCTTTTAATATTTACATCCTATTCAGTGTTCATGTGGCAGACTTTTTATCATGTAGAGTGATCTTAAATCCTCAAGACAAGGGGATTTAGTTTGAAATTCAAAGTTAATTAATTTGAAATTCAAAGTTAAAACATTAAGGTTTTATCAAATAAATACCCTCAAAATCAAAGGTGCAAAAGTTTCTAGGCTTAAAGAGTACAAGTCTAGAGCCACATAGTTCAACTAGTTGAACATGACACATTATTTTTTAGATCCAATCTTGTATATTATTAACGATGGTGTCTTTCAAGAATTTCATCTTAGTTTTGTTAATTGCAATATCCATTTCAAGCATCAATGTTAACAGGGGCGGAGTTAGAAATTTATTTTTGGAGGGGCCAATCAAGACTAAATAATCATATTGATTCACAAAAAATATATATATCTCTATTTATGTATGTATGACCCACTCAACAATGCTTTAATGAATTTTTGTAAAGTGATTGGAGAGAGTTAGTGTAAGACTATGAGAACATTTGCATTGAGTGATGAGTTCTTTTGGAAGGGACTGGAAAGTAGAACATTGGAAAATACATATTGAAAAGAAAAGCTAATAGTAAAAGTGAGTAAAACTCATAAAAGTTGTGGGCTTGTTGATGTGTTGGGGGAGGAGAGATGGAGGAAAGACTGAAAAAAAGTCAAAGTAATTAAGTAAATTTGAATGAAAGAAGTAGTCAAGGACACGTGGGGGGACCAGTTAGTTTCATTTGGAGGAGTCAGCTATTACAAAAATTTTGTAGAACCTAGTTTTAAGCAGCTATAATAAATTTTTAAGTTATTATAGCTGAATGTTAGCCTAGCAGCTCGTCATCTTTTACAATTTGCCTTACCTAATCAATCCATTTTTGCCTTCAGCATCACTCTGGTGCAATAGCCTCTATGTGCAGTGGTAGCTGGTAGGGGTAATGCATGTTAAATGGAAAGGAGAATTAGTGCTTAAACCACGCTATATATGTATTATATAAAAATGATACAGGTGGGATGAAGTACTAATTCTTAAAAGGACGGGATTAGTAATTTTTCTAGTCATCATACAAAAGACTTGGGATTAGAATTTTGATATGTCTTAATTTCAAATTTATAAATATTGAAGTATATTTTATGAATTTCTAAAACTCTATAGATTTAGAAGTTTCATCAAATTCAAGGATATTAAGATTTAAAATTATTAGTATATTTTTCAAATTCAAATCCTTAACTCTTTTTAATCACTCAAATCTAAATTCATATACTCAAATATTGTCATCTAAACACACGTTAAAAAAAAGAAAAGAAATATATGTTTAGAGTTCAGTATGCCTTGGTTTGTTTTTCATTCTCTCTCAATAGATTCTAAAATTAGAATAAAATATTATTAACAGGATATGCCATAGTTTAGGCTACTGAAGAAGTGGCCGTGGTTTCTAGAGAATCAAAATTCATCCTTTATGTGGAGAGCAGTGTGCATCAAGGGATTTAATTCTACGCAGACAACTATTACCAATTAAATAATACACCATAAGATTGCCTGAACTTGGAGAAATTAATAGGTTTACGAAGGGGATCAAAATCCTCTAAATTTTTTAGGGTACTCTACCACATACAGTTTTTTTAATTTTAACCTTCATATTTTAATCAATAGTTCAGATTATAACATATCATTAATCCACTAATAAAAACCTTATATAATGACGCCGCATGAAATATTAAAACCAAACAAATTAACATGTCGTGTTTTGAGTTTTTTTTAATCTATTTTAATTTTAAAAAAATACTTAGAAAGAAAACCCATAAGTCAAACCCAAATGCGAGATCTCACTGCATTGAACTTATCTAATTTTATTTATTGAATCTTGATTTCATTTCTTCTAAAAAAAAAAGAATCTTAATTTCATTGCTGGGTTTTGCCTTAAATAAAAGGCAGAGAGTTTGTCTCTGTCAAAGTTCTCCATCCTACGTCACATTTGACCCTGTGATATCATCCATGGTTTTAGAAATTGGACCGAACCGGCCGGTTTGACCGGTTCAATTAGGAACTAGACACCAGTCTGATCAAGGAAAAACTCCCAAAACTAGAGAAAATTGGTCAAATAAGTCAAAATTGGGTTAAACTGGAGGCAAAAACGGTTTTGCCTCTAGTTCGCTTTTTAAAACCTTGATCTCACCAAAGACAAGCTTTGTGCAGTGTGATTTGGATCTCACATCTACATTTTCTAAATTTTTGAAAAAAAAATATATAACTTGTAAATTTGTTTTTATTTTTAATAGCTTAAGTGTCATTTTTATTTAATGTTTTTGTTAATGGATTAATGACATGTTATAATCTAAACTATTGGTCAAAAAAATGAAAGGTCAAGATTTGAAGAACTCTATGTTGTATAGTATTCTAGGAACTCTAGAGGATCTGGGTTTCGGCCAAAATAGTCCTCTCGATGGACCTAATAATTTTTCTTGAACTTGACTATTTATAAGTGTAGTGCGCTAGCAAGTTACATAGAAAATTAATAGTTCCAATAAATTTAAAAGGTATTAAATTTGTAACTCTTAGACTTTTAAAATACCAATTAATGCAACTGCATATCAATATGTTCTTAAATTAATGCATATTTAAAAACTTGTTACGTCCTACCCTGTAGTTATATTCGATAAATAAAACATAGATTGTAAGTTATATTTTTATAATAATAAAAATACCCCTCCCAACACTATATAAGCTCAACCCACAAATATCTTTTGCAATAGGACACATTGTAATTTTGGGTCCAATCCTGCACTTAGAAATAATGGCATCTTTCAAGTGCTTCATCTTAGCTTTGTTCATTTCAATGTTCATTTGCAGCATCAACATTAGCTTGGCAGCTCGTCATCTTCTACAATTTCCTCAACCGGTTGTACCAACCTTGCCAATCATACCCACTTTGCCAAACCAGCCATCTTTGCCTAACCCAAACCAGCCATCTTTGCCTTCAATTCCAAAGTTACCAAATCCCACAATTCCAACTATTCCCACTATCCCAACCATGCCTCAGCCCACATTGCCAACTATGCCACAACCCACATTGCCAAATCCCACAATCTCAACTCAACCACAATCCATGATACCTTTCATACCAACATTGCCCAAGTCGATTTTGCCGATGCAAATGTCGGCAAAGCCCTCAATTCCACCCATTCCCACAACGTCAACCATCCGGCGATTATTACCTAAAGTTACAATGCCTCCACTATCTGGCGAGCCTAAAATCGGCATCGGCACTATCCCAAAGCTATGGTTCCACCATAACCGTTCCATCAATCTCAAAGATTTCTTTTGCTTTAGCTTGCGTATCAAATTATGTTAAAAATATTAGTATGACCTACTTTTTCTATCTTATACAACCACTTTTAAAAAACACCCACTCCAGGTTATCCTTTCTACTTATTTAAATAATCATTTTTCTTATTTGTTTATTAGTATCTTCATATATATATATATATATATATATATATAGAGAGAGAGAGAGAGAGAGAGAGAGAGAGAGAGAGAGAGGAATTTGATGAGACAAGAGTTGAGAGAAAAAAAAAATGATATACAAAGCTACAATAATCGTGTATATTTACACAATTACTGTAACAATTTTGAAAATTTACACATATTTAGCTCAATTGATGTGGGTAATTTTGAGGCTTGAATGTGTAAATTTGATATATTTTTTTATTATACGTTTATTGGTGCAAATGCTTTTACTTGTCAACTATATTTTGGAAGCTATGTACTTTTTTTTTTTTTTTGAAAGCAAGTTATGTACTTTAACTTTGATCTCTTATTGTTATTGCTTATTCATGTTAAAGTTTCAATAATATTATAACATCAACCTTCATAATTTGTCTTCTACTTTCAAGTTTGAGATTTTCATTTTTTTTTTCTTTTTGGCGATTAGTGAGAACGATGTTGTTAATTTATTTTAGTGATCATTTTGGTTTGTTTATTAGACCATTGGAATGACAAATTTCAGTGTCGATATGTTCTATTATTATAGGATTATATATATAAATTTATTGTGATTTCATGAGGTGGATGATGACAGGATGAAATTGAAACTATATAATAAAATTCAGAGAATGAAATGAAAAAGAAGAAAAATTAAGGACCAAAATGTATGCACCCCTTATTTATTGGGGTTAAAAGTGATTTTTTGCCTAGAAAATATTAACATAAGTAGTACAACCATAGTTATTAAACCCGGATCAGACGTTAGCTCGGTCTATGACCTAGATCACTGGGTCACTAGTTCAACTAGTGTCTTAACAATCGAATTGCATGGTCAAGTAAAAAATATTTTTTAAATTAAATATATATATAAAAGTAAATTTGAGAAATCATAACATGAATATGTAATTTTTAAAAAAATTAAACTTGCTATTATAATTCAAAATCAAGGTTTCACAAGCAATAGCATTAGAAATTCTATAAAATTTCACAAGCAAAATAAAGGAATGTCATAAGATTGCAACAAAATTTTTACTAAATAAAATATTATTACATGTCTTAAAATTTTGTATTTATAAAAATGCAAATCTCAAACTACATAAACAAAAGAAGAGAAAAAGGGTTAAAGGCTTAAACTTAAAACATTAAACAAATAAAACACAAAACATAAACAAAAGAAGAGAAAAGAAGGTTTAAGCAATAAACAATATAATATATATTGATATACTTATACTTACATGCTAATTGGCTATGTGAAACTGAAAAGAACATTTTTTTTTTAAAGGATTTTCTCTTATTTAAATTACCATATTATCACATATGAAACAATAAAAAAATTTTAATGGGATGAACCTATTATTTTAATTTTACACAATTCATAAACCTAGTTGGGGTTATTAAAATCCAGTCAAGACACACGGTTTGCTTAAAACCCGCCGAGTTTTACAGGTCGGGTCTTGTGCACATCCAATCCAATTGATGACTTGGACTGATCTGTGTGTCGGGTCACTAGGTTACTAGTCCAACCGGCCTGGCCTAACCAGGTTTAATAACACCGAGTACAACTAATAGAGTACTTAGAGAATTCGCATCAACATCTTCAAATATTTAGTCTAATTAAAATTAAAAAGTCAATTCTTTTATTTTAACCCGTTTACATTTCACATACACGAAGCTTTCTATTCTATTTCTATTTTTATTTAAATTTTCTCTTTTTTATTATGAATATTTCCCAAATTGTCTCCATCGTTTTCTTCTTAATTTAGACTCTACTTTCATATCACACCCAATAGACAAATTTACTATAATTAACAATTTCCAGCATTTATCAAATAAGTCATTGCGAATTTGTCATTTTAAGTTTGCTTTCTTTTGTTTCAATTTGATGAGTTCTTTGATTCAGCAAAAAAAAAAAAAAAAATATGATAAGTTCTTTGATTTGTGTTGATACCCGTTTGTTCACATATTTATTGCTCAACAAAAGAAGTCCAAAAGCCCAACGAAGTAAGGCCTGAGGGCCTAGCAAGAAAGCCGAAAGTATGAAAGATCAATGGGTCAAGCCCAAAACAAAAGGAAATAAAAGCCTAAACTTGCACTTAGACTAAGAGATAAATATAAGAGAAAGCAACTTACGGTAGAATAAATGGGACTCGAGGATGATATAGGGAATAGAGCCTAAGAGATGACCTTTGTGAGATACATCTTTCAAGAAGAGTAAATTTGGGTCTAGCATAGCCCAAATACCATGAGAAAAGGACAAAACTCAAAACAGGTTTGCTGCAGAACAACTTGGGTAAGATTAAATAAAGGGGCCCAAGACCCCATTAAAAGAACTAACATAAAAATTTCACTCTGTTTTATGTTAGTTCTTTTAATATTTACATCCTATTCAGTGTTCATGTGGCAGACTTTTTATCATGTAGAGTGATCTTAAATCCTCAAGACAAGGGGGTTTAGTTTGAAATTCAAAGTTAAAACATTAAGGTTTTATCAAATAAATACCCTCAAAATCAAAGGTGCAAAAGTCTCTAGGCTTAAATAGTACAAGTCTAGAGCCACATAGTTCAACTAGTTGAACATGACACATTATTTTTTAGATCCAATCTTGTATATTATTAACGATGGTGTCTTTCAAGAATTTCATCTTAGTTTTGTTAATTGCAATATCCATTTCAAGCATCAATAACAACAGGGGTAGAGTTAGAAATTTATCTTTGGAGGGGCCAGTCAAGACTAAATAATCATATTGATTCACAAAAAATATATGTATCTCTATTTATGTATGTATGACCTACTCAACAATGCTCTAATGAATTTTTGTAAAGAGATTGAAGAGAGTTAGTGTAAGACTATGAGAACATTTGCACTAAGTGATGAGTTCTTTTGGAAGAGACTGGAAAGTAGAACATTGGAAAATACATATTGAAAGAAAAGCTGATAGTAAGAGTGAGTAAAACTCATAAAAGTTGTGGGCTTGTTGATGTGTTTGGGGGAGGAGAGATGGAGGAAAGACTAAAAAAAAGTCGAAGTAATTAAGTAAATTTGAATGAAAGAAGTAGTCAAGGACTAGGACACGTGGGAGGACCAGTTAGTTTCATTTGGAGGAGCCAGCTCTTACAAAAATTTTGTAGAACCTATTTTTAGCAGCTATAATAAATTTTTAAGTTATTATAGCTGAATGTTAGCCTAGCAGCTCGTCATCTTTTACAATTTGCCTTACCTAATCAATCCATTTTTGCCTTCAGCATCACTCTGGTGCAATAGCCTCTATGTGCAGTGGTAGCTGGTAGGGGTAATGCATGTTAAATGGAAAGGAGAATTAGTGCTTAAACCACGCTATATATATATATATATATAAATATATTATATAAAAATGATACTGGTGGGATGAAGTACTAATTCTTAAAAGGATGGGATTAGTAATTTTTCTAGTCATCATACAAAAGACTTGGGATTAGAATTTTGATATGTCTTAATTTCAAATTTATAAATATTGAAGTATATTTTATGAATTTCTAAAACTCTATAGATTTAGAAGTTTCATCAAATTCAAGGATATTAAGATTTAAAATTATTAGTATATTTTTCAATTTCAAATCCTTAACTCTTTTTAATCACTCAAATTTAAATTCATATACTCAAATATTGTCATCTAAACACACGTTAAAAAAAGAAAAGAAATATATGTTTAGAGTTCAGTATGCCTTGGTTTGTTTTTCATTCTCTCTCAATAGATTCTAAAATTAGAATAAAATATTATTAACAGGATATGCCATAGTTTAGGCTGCTGAAGAAGTGGCCGTGGTTTCTAGAGAATCAAAATTCATCCTTTATGTGGAGAGCAGTGTGCATCAAGGGATTTAATTCTACGCAGACAACTATTTCCAATTAAATAATACACCTAAAGATTGCCTGAACTTGGAGAAATTAATAGGTTTATGAAGGGGATCAAAATCCTCTAAATTTTTTAGGGTACTCTACCACATACAGTTTTTTTAATTTTAACCTTCATATTTTAATCAATAGTTCAGATTATAACATATCATTAATCCACTAATAAAAACCTTATATAATGATGCCGCATCAAATATTAAAACCAAACAAATTAACATGTCGTATTTTGAGTTTTTTTTTTTAATCTATTTTAATTTAAAAAAAATACTTAGAAAGAAGACCCATAAGTCAAACCCAAATGCGAGATCTCACTACATTGAACTTATCTAATTTTATTTATTGAATCTTGATTTCATTTCTTCTAAAAAAAAAAAGAATCTTGATTTCATTGCTGGGTTTTGCCTTAAATAAAAGGCAGAGAGTTTGTCTCTGTCAAAGTTCTCCATCCTACGTCACATTTGACACTGTGATATCATCCATGGTTTTAGAAATTGGACCGAATTGGCCGATTTGACCGGTTCAATCAGGAACTGGGCACCGGTCCGATCAAGGAAAAACTCCCAAAACTAGAGAAAATTGATCAAATAAGTCAAAATTGGGTTAAACTGTAGGCAAAAACGGTTTTGCCTCTAGTTCGCTTTTTGAAACCTTGATCTCACCAAAGACAAGCTTTGTGTAGTGTGATTTGGATCTCACATCTACATTTTCTAAATTTTTGAAAAAAAAAAATATCACTTGTAAATTTGTTTTTATTTTTAATAGCTTAAGTGTCATCTTTATTTAATATTTTTGTTAATTGATTAATGACATGTTATAATCTAAACTATTGGTCAAAAAAATGAAAGGTCAAGATTTGAAGAACTCTATGTTGTATAGTATTCTAGGAATTCTAGAGGATCTGGGTTCCGGCTAAAATGGTCATCTTGATGGATCTAATAATTTCTCTTGAACTTGACTATTTATAAGCGTAGTGTGCTAGCAAGTTACATAGAAAATTAATAGTTCCAATAAATTTAAAAGGGTATAAAATTTGTAACTCTTAGGCTTTTAAAATACCAATTAATGCAACTGCATATCAATATGTTCTTAAATTAATGCATATTTAAAAACTTGTTACGTTCTACCCTGTAGTTATATTCGATAAATAAAACATAGATTGTAAGTTATATTTTTATAATAATAAAAAATACCCCTCCCAACACCATATAAGCTCAAACCACAAATATCTTTTTCAATAGGACACATTGTAATTTTGGGTCCAATCCTGCACTTAGAAATAATGGCATCTTTCAAGTGCTTCATCTTAGCTTTGTTCATTTCAATGTTCATTTGCAGCATCAACATTAGCTTGGCAGCTCGTCATCTTCTACAATTTCCTCAACCGGTTGTACCAACCTTGCCAATCATACCCACTTTGCCAAACCAGCCATCTTTGCCTAACCCAAACCAGCCATCTTTGCCTTCAATTCCAAAGTTACCAAATCCCACAATTCCAACTATTCCCACTATCCCAACCATGCCTCAGCCCACATTGCCAACCATGCCACAACCCACATTGCCAAATCCCACAATCTCAACTCAGCCACAATCCATGATACCTTTCATACCAACGTTGCCCAAGTCGATTTTGCCAATGCAAATGTCGGCAAAGCCCTCAATTTCACCCATTCCCACAACTTCAACCATCCGGCGAATATTACCTAAAGTTACAATGCCTCCACTATCTGGCGAGCCTAAAATCGGCATCGGCACTATCCCAAAGCTATGGTTCCACCATAACCGTTCCATCAATCTCAAAGATTTCTTTTGCTTTAGCTTGCGTATCAAATTATGTTAAAAATATTAGTATGAAAATCTACATTTTCTATCTTATACAACCACTTTTAAAAAGCACCCACTCCAGATTATCCTCCTACTTATTTAAATAATCATTTTTCTTATTTGTTTATTAGTATCTTCATAGAGAGAGAGAGAGAGAGGAATTTGATGGGACAAGAGTTGAGAGAAAAAAAAAATGATATGCAAAGCTATAATAATCGTGTATATTTATACAGTTACTGTAACAATTTTGAAAATTTACACATATTTAGCTCAATTGATGTGGGTAATTTTGAGGCTTGAATGTGTAAATTTGATATATTTTTTTATTATACACTTACTGGTGCAAATGCTTTTACTTGTCAACTATATTTTGGAAGCTATGTACTTTTTTTTTTTTTTTTTGAAAGCAAGTTATGTACTTTAACTTTGATCTCTTATTGTTATTGCTTATTCATGTTAAAGTTTCAATAATATTATAACATCAACCTTCATAATTTGTCTTCTACTTTCAAGTTTGAGATTTTCATTTTTTTTTTCTTTTTGGCGATTAGTGAGAACGATGTTGTTAATTTATTTTAGTGATCGTTTTGGTTTGTTTATTAGACCATTGGAATGACATATTTTAGTATCGATATGTTCTATTATTACAAGATTATATATATAAATTTATTGTGATTTTGGGAGGTGGATGATGACAGGATGAAATTGAAACTATATAATAAAATTTAGAGAATGAAATGAAAAAGAAGAAAAATTAAGGACCAAAACGTATGCACCCCTTATTTATTGGGGTTAAAGTGATTTTTTGCCTAGAAAATATAAACATAAGTAGTACAACCATAGTTATTAAACCCGGATCAGACGTTAGCTCGGTTTATGAGCTGGATCACTGGGTCACTAGTTCAACTGGTGTCTCAACAGTCGAATTGCATGGTCAAGTAAAAAAGATTTTTAAAATTAAATATATATAAAAGTAAATTTGAGAAATCATAACATGAATATGTAATTTAAAAAAAAATTAAACTTGCTATTATAATTCAAAATCAAGGATTCACAAGCAATAACATTAGAAAGTCTGTAAAATTTCACAAGCAAAATAAATGAATGTCATAAGATTTTAACAAAAATTTTACTAAATAAAATATTATTACATGTCTTAAAATTTTGTATATATAAAAATTCAAATCTCAAACTACATAAACAAAAGAAGAGAAAAAGGGTTAAAGGCTTAAACTTAAAACAGTTACAAATAAAACACAAAACATAAACAAAAGAAGAGAAAAGAAGGTTTAAGCAATAAACTATATAATATATATTGATATACTTATACTTACATGCTAATTGGCTATGTGAAATTGAAAAGAACATTTTTTTAAGGATTTTCTCTTATTTAAATTACCCTAATATCACATATGAAACAGTAAAAAATTCAATGGGATGGACCTATTAATTTAATTTTACACAATTCATAAACTCAGTGGGGGTTATTAAAATCCTGTCAAGTCACATGGTTTACTTAAAACCTGTTGAGTTTTATGAGTTTTGACCAGGTCTTGTGCACATCCAATCCAATTGATGACCTAGACTAATCTATGTGTTGTGTCACTAGGTTATTAATCCAACTGGCCTGGCTTGGCTAGGTTTAATAACACTGAGTACAACTAATAGAGTACTTAGAGAATTTGCATCAGCATCTTCAAATATTTAGACTAATTAAAATTAAAAAGTCAATTCTTTTATTTTAACCCGTTTAAATTTCACATACACGAAGCTTTCTATTCTATTTCTATTATGAATATTTCCCAAATTGTCTCCATCGTTTTCTTCTTAATTATGACTCTACTTTCATATCACACCCAATAGACAAATTTACTATAATTAACAATTTCCAGCCTTTATCAAATAAGTCATTGCGAATTTGTCATTTTAAGTTTGCTTTCTTTTGTTTCAATTTGATAAGTTCTTTGATTCAGCCAAAAAAAAAAAAATTGATAAGTTCTTTGATTTGTGTTGATACCCGTTTGTTCACATATTTATTTATTTTCTGGTGGGGAGTTCACATATTTATTGCTCAACAAAAGAAGTCCAAAAGCCCAACGAAGTAAGGTCTGAGGGCCTAGCAAGAAAGCCGTAAGTATGAAAGATCAATGGGTCAAGCCCAAAACAAAAGGAAATAAAAGCCTAAACTTGCACTTAGACTAAGAGATAAATATAAGAGAAAGCAACTTACGGTAGAATAAATGGGACTCGAGGATGATATGGGAATATAGCCGAAGAGATGACCTTTGTGAGATACAATCTTTCAAGAAGAGTAAATTTGGGTCTAGCATAGCCCAAATACCATGAGAAAAGGACAAAACTCAAAACAGGTTTGCTGCAGAACAACTTGGGTAAGATTAAATAAAGAGGCCCAAGACCCTATTGATCAAGCAGTGAATATTTGACCCATAAAGGCCCGAATCCTTTTGTATAAGAGGATAAGAGGAACATGTGAAAAGCAAGAATGCATGAAGCAGAAGAAGGTCAAAATCCAAGCAACGCAAGCAAGGTTAGGTCTGGGCTCTGCCTTTCTGCATCGCAGCCATATAAGGGGAGTAGAACTCATAACTATGGAAACCACGTCTCAATTAGATTATTGTGCTTTTAGTAGTCCGCCTGTGGACGTGTTAGAAATCTTTAGGAAAGACTTGGATGGCAGGTTTTGTAATAGGCTCTGTCCTGAGGGAGCTGTGCGTGTTTAGTTTGTTTTAATGAATCATCTTTTAACCAAAAAAAAAAAAAAAAAGGATGATGTTTAGCCTATATATTTGTAATATGGTTATTTCCTTTGTCTTATTTTGTTGCTTCCGCTTTATTCCACAATAAATTTCCATGTTACAAAACAAATACACACAATTAGAGGAGTTTCTCCAAAATACCTTAATTTTTTCAGAGAATTTTTTTTAGGTTGAATAGAATAAACCAGATGAAAAATTGGTAGTTTTGGAACATTTGTTTTATATGTATTTGAAGCAAATTATGTCCTGATCGACATGGGAATCTAATGCAGATGTTGATGATATGAATAGGCAAAACTTGAGTAGGTTAAAAAGAACAAAAATATTACAACAAGACTGAACATAAAGGCGTACATCATGCTGTTAAGCTCTAATGGTATATATGAAGTTTCAAGTTTATGAGTTCTGATATATGATCCCAAATCCCAGTTATCTTACTTTTATTACATCATTTCGATTATTTTTGACCTATTCACGTACCGTTACTAAAATCTAACAAAATTTGTGGTAAAACTTCTAATAAAATTTGGTTAAAATTATATATTTGCGATCATCATTTCTAGTTGAATGTTTGTACATTTTATCTGGTAAAAAAATGTAAAATAGATATATTGACTTCATAAATCAAATACTAAATTCAGATACTTTCATAAATATTGAAATGATATATTTGAAAGAAATCTAACCAACTTATCCTGAGAAAATTTTCTTAGCTATAAGTACGTTATAGTTAATGTTCTTCCAAGTATTGTTTGTGTAGTTAGTGTTTTTATGTCTTTAATTATATAATTTAGTTGGAGTGAGGCTGTGAGGGTATTTGGCAGGATATATCTGAACTTAAGTTTTTTTTTTCTTTGTATTAATGAAATCTGAACCTACGAGCTTTATTCACACACCCCACACCTTTACATTAATAAACCTTTTTTTTTTTTTTAATTTTTTTTTTTATACATTAATAAACCTCAGTTTCGTTTGATATTATTATGTTTTAATGGATTTATATATTTCAAGGTTTAATTAAAAGTTTATTATTATTTGTGGGTGAGGCTTAAGGTATAGTCTTCATATAATTAAGTAAAATCAATCAATAAATTTTAAACGATTGTTTTAGACTTCTTTCTAGCATTCATTTTGTTCTTTTCAAACTATTAATTAGAATTTGCATAAATTCATGTCTTGTGAAAATTTATATCTTAATTTCTTCTAGGAACTTAATTAGCGTGTTTTTTTTTTTTTTTAAAAAGTAAAAAATATATATATATTTTTTGGAGTTGGGAAAACAAAAAAGCTAGAGAAGAAAAATATAATTTTATTTAAATTTCACAGATAATTAACTATCCAATAACAAATTTTTTTTTTCCAAAGCAAGTTTAGTAACATAATTATGAACTATTTTATGCTTTTGTGGATATTTAAAAAGAGAATACTAATTCTAAAAACAACAACCAAATAGCTCTTAAGCCTCACCCTTCAAAAAGCTTAAGTACCCCTTTGTGAGAGTTTGGATCACGTTCACGTTTGGATGTTTTGTGTTTCAGCCTTTGCTTTTTTTTTTTTTTTTTGGGATTAGTGCTTGGTGCATTGTTCATGGGACATGAACAGTATATCAAGGTATATGAACAATGTTTTTTAGTGTGAACAGTAACCGAAAATTATTTTTTTATTGTTTTCAGCAAAATAAGCGATATCCAAACACACCCTTTGTCCTATTGTGCTTCATATATTACAACGTCATTATGTATGCCTAATTAAGTTTTATACAAGCTTAAAAGAAAATTGTAAAATATTTGATTTTTGTGAGACATTTTACAACAATACAATAGCAATATGCTAAGTTTTTTACTCACACGAGGTTTTTAAAAAGCTCTAACGAAGTTAATTAAATGAAAGAAAAAAAAAAAAAAACTATTAGCTAGGAATGAGTAAGCAAAAGCATTTAACATATGTATATAAATAAATCATTTTGCCGGTGTACTTTTGAAGCAATTGGATGACAACCCTAAAAAATATAAAACCAAAGGGAACACATATGGGTCATGGTTTTCGAAGAAAGGGAGCATAATGATGTATTAATTGGACCATTATGTAGTACTTTTCCTTTTCTAAATGAATGAATTTGTTTGTAAGTCTTAAATTAGTTTGCTATAAAGTTATTTTGATCAAATAAACCATGTTAATATAGCTCTTGATACTTGTAACACTATGCTAAAACTAATTTAAAATTACGATTAATCATTAAGACAAAGAGGCAAACTTAATTAAGGAAAACTATATTGAATTATTAAGAAAAAAAAGGCAGAGTTATGGGAGCAGAAAGGCATAGAATCAAAACAAGCTTTTCAGCCACAAGTGGTATTAAATCCCATCAGTTTCTAACCCCACATTATAGTTCATTACATAAAAATTAATATAGCATCTACCAAGAAAAATAATACTAATAATTAATGAAAAAAGAGAGAAGAAGCACAACAAAGAAATTAAACCATATACAAATGCTATTTAATTATTTACAGTTCATCCCTCAGGCCATGTGTTCCTTAATTAGGATGGGAATTTATTCTTCACAAACAGCAGGATCTCTTTGGTTGCATATTTATTTCAACGCAAAATCTGACAATATATCACAACTCAACTCAAGTAGAGCAAATTTGATCAGCAATTCTTGTCATCACCTTTACCTGAGTGCTGAGGCACTTCATATAATGAAAGGTCTCATCTAATAAGCTGCATGTATCCATTGCTTCACCACCAGGCACTAGCTTTCTAAGCATCTTGGCATTGCCAACAATACCTACCTCCTTTGTAGACTTCTTTCCATGATATATCTTTCTTTTTCTCATGGTAAGAGAGCTCGTGCTTCCAGCACGAGCACCGTGTCGAATCTTTGCAAGCATAGCACGACTCCAAGCCCTCCTTGAACCCACAGCAGAAGCCATGGATACATCAGCAGCAAGCTTAACTTTTAGATATCGCTGACAGATCTCCATGGGGGAAGATGGGGTACGAGTTCTTTGCCTATTTATTTTCAACAAGGCTCGAAGGAAGCGGCGGGTGAACCTAGATTTTATTGTACTAGAGGGAGGAGAGAAGCGCTTAGAATTCATAGTTGGGAAGAGATTAGGGTTCAAAACTCGAAAGGGTATTGATATTGGGCAAAAGGGTCTCTCTAAAAACACTCTGTGAAGAATATTATGTGTGAAAACTAGTGTGGGTGATGCAGATATATTATGGTTGTACGTGTAACCAACTAGTCTAGAAGGGTTGCCTTTTAGGGATAGATCCAAGGAAAAACAATAGTTGGAGATGGGGATTTTCTTCTGACACAAAAGGGTCCGCTTGCTCAGAACTCAGGAGGACAAAAGGGGAATGTAGTTTCTGACACAATATCTACATTGTAAGAGAGAGAGAGAGAGAGAGAGAGAGAGAGAGATTAATAAGGGAATATAGGATGAAAAAAAAATGTGAAGAATAAGAAGAGATTGGAAATGGGAGGTGTCAAAAAGAGGGAGGAGACTTGAGGTCAAGGAATCAATGCTTTTTTTTTTTTTTTTTTTTTTTTAAATTTTTAATTTTAATATATATATATATATATATATATATATATATATATATATATAAAATTAGAAATAATTGAATTAGAGAGGTTCTTTTCCTTTCGTTTTCAGTTTGAGGTTTTGGAGGGGAAAGGTAAGTCTAGTGGGGAAACATAGGGGCCAACCACCATATGATCGCACATGGTTCCATTTCCCACTTGGATTAATGTGGGACCCCTTTTCTCTCTTCATTTTGTTTTGTTAGGGTTCTTCCTATACTACCTACTTAGTAACTCTATGTATCAGCTATATATGTTCTTTTTCTATCAACACTTTAATTTGTTTGAGATTTATTATATTAATTCATCTACTATATATCCAAATTAATTAGTGTACTAATTTTGACATATTATATAAGTGGATAGTTTTCCATTATAAACTATTAGGGTATGTACGTTAATGGCATTGTTGTTGATGAATAGCATTGCTCAGCTAACTCTTTCATGAGGAGAATTAACTTTAAATTCTTATATATGCTAAGAAGCCTTATGGTTCAATAGCATAGTTCAATTTTTCCATAGAGGGGAACTACTTCAAAAAAAAAAAAAAACTATTAGAGTATATGCAATGTACACACTTAATTATTAAAATTATACAATTAACATCATAATTAAATATCAATGTGTCAATTAATTTACATGGTAAGATGGATATGACAAATTCATCTTGACTTAAAGTGTTTGAGTATAAGATTTTGTTGTTTAAAGTGTATATTGTAAATGTCTTTATGTGTAGTTTTAATTATATAACTTTATTTTTTAATGAATCATGGGACTTGTTTAAAAAAAATACATAGATAGTAATATAAATTTTCTTGTACATAGTGAGTTGAAGGAAATAATTAATAACCCAAACTAGTTTAGAGCTAAACATGCATGAAAATACTAGCTAAAACTATCTTTTATTACTTTATGCATGTATGATTATCAGATTCGCCTCCATCCCCTTGGTCAGGACCAAATGGTTGATGCAACGGTGCCTATAGTATAGTGTATATCAATGGGTTGATGATAGTGGCCATAGTGGCAGCAGCCTGATACGAAGTGATAGTGATTAGTGAGGTAAAGGGTTGGTGGTTGCACGGGCAATAGTTGCTAATAATGAAGATGCGGTGGAGAAAATGGTGTCATCGTTGTCATAAAAATGTTATATTAATATCATTCTGATGAATTATATATATTCTCCACTCTTTGACCTAAAAAAAACAAAAAAGGAATTATATTCCATACTATTAATTTGCTCTACATCCAAAAATCAAAAAACAAAAAGTGTTCGGTGATATGGCCCTTCCAAAATATATAATTATATATATATATATATATATCTCTATTACTCGCGAGGGGTCTCCTAGCTTTTGGCACATATAGCTAACCACCCCCTCAGCTAGCTGTCTTTCTTTTATTCCAATGAAGTTTGAGCCTGCACCATGCATATATACATTACCAAAATGTTGTTGAAATTCTTTACTCACAGAGTTCCTAACACATATAACTAGAAAGAACTTCCCAAAACTTTAGTATTTAATTTGTGAGTTGAATTTTATTGGGACTCATTATTATGCTCAGTTTTCTCATAATCCTAGTTGACTGGAGAACTTTAAACTGAAAAAGAAGAAGAATAGAGTCATATATTTCATATAATTAATTAGAATACATAAACTCCAGTAAAAAAAAAAAACACTTAAGTAAAAATAATCAAATATATAATTAAAAAAAATTAACTCAATAAATCAATTTAGATATAAATTTTTTTAATTTGTAATTTAATTATTTAGTAATAAATTAGAAAATAAGTCAATATAGACAAATTGAGAGTATTATGGCATTATTAATGCTTGTATAATAGAAAAGTACCACATTTTAGCCAATCAAGCTCAAGATTCACTTACATTAGTCTATATATAGTTGTGTAAAAATACATGGTTATTATAGTAATTATGTTAATTTATATTGACACTATTTATTTTGCATTTAGTTTTTTATTCTTTTTTAACATTTTGAGGATGAAGGAAGAGAGTGATTGGTAGTTATTATGTGTGAAGAAAGAGAAACAATTAAAAAGATCATGAAAATTTATATTTTCATTAAATATAGTATAAAATAGATATTCTGATGTAGGGTGTTTTGAAAAGTGAATATATATAAAATAAAATAAAGTAGATTCTTATACTAAAATAGACATGAATTTTTGCACGAGCTTATGCGAATACTCCTACCCTATACTTGAACAGTTCTATCTTTGGTTCCACCCCCAATTATTCAATTTTTAAATTGTTTCATTCATAATCCTCAATAAGTTTCTATTAACTAAAAGTAATAGAAATTTACATATGTTGTGACTAAAACCTATCTAATGCAAAATATTATTTTCTACCAAATTAAGACATCTGATCTCTATATAAAAATTTTGAAATTTTGTAGTAATCATTAATTTAGTTATTGTCATCAAAACATTAACAGTAAAATTAATATTTTATAAGTTTTTCGTTTTGGCTTTTAGATGTGTGTTTTCTCTTAAGGTATTCACAACTTTCTTTATTCTTTTAGGGTTTTTAGATGGCTGTAATACCACAAAATATGTAGTTCTGATGGTAAAATAGCTTGTGATATGTTTTATTTATAAGATTTTAGTACAAACCTTAAATCAGGGATTGGTCGTTGGAAAAGTTTGCGTAGAAAAATTCCAAAGCTCTAGGCCATTACGATAGAAAGTCAAATGGAGCATTTGTTGAGGTTAAAATAGAGTCTTGTGCAAAGGTTTTGTAAATATGTAGTTGTAATTGTATTTTTTAGTGAATTTTCTATGGGGTTAGATCCCCAAAATGGTTTTCCATTGAAGAGATTATTCATTGATTTTCCATTTTAGTACCAAACTTGTGTGTCTTTTTATTGCTTTTATTATTGTCTTTAAATTTGATGATTAATAACTATGGTTGAGACAACAATTCATAATAATCTATTTGGAACAAATCATAACTTGATTATTAAATCCTTTGCTTTGGGTATAAATCTAAATTTTCAATTGGTTAATAAGAGCTCTTAGAACACATAGGGGTCTAATTCGAATATTTAAATATATTTAAAATAATATTGATTATTTATTTAAAATTATTTTATAATCTATTATAGTAATTTTATTTTTAATAAAAGCATGGGCTATATGATGAGTATTTTTCATGTAATTTAAAATATGTATGTTCTTTTATTTGATTATTTATTATGTTATTAAAATATTTTCTTTAATTTATATATGATTATTGATTAAATCATGAATTTATCACATTATCAGCATAATATTCCTTCATGTAATTAACATGAGAGAAATATCACTTTATTTTTACAATTTCACATTTCCTTTTTGTCCAACATCAAAATGACAACGTCCTTCAAAATAATTGGCTTTCTAGAGAAGTAGAGTAAAATGTTTTTCTTTCTCCTTTCTTTGAGAAAGTTTAGCATATTCACTAATTATTTTAGCATAATTCTAACTGCTGGTAGGTATTTGTTCACATCATTTTCAGGGTCTACTTTCAATTAACTCACTGTAGCCTTCCCTTCCATCTAAAATTCGTCTTTTTTTTGTTGTTGTTGTTGTTGGCATTGAAGCTCCCAAAATCCAAAGATTTTTGTTTTTTTCTTTCCCATATTAAAAACGCATGGAATTGACAGCTCCCTCATTGAAAAGAAAGCCAAATACAAATTGCTATCAAGGATTGAGTTTGGGTTTAGCTAGGTGCCTTGAATATTAATAACACAATATAGATGAAGGAATAGGACCATTCAATTTATATCTCAGAAGAAGCATGTGATTCAGTCGCATAGCCAAGGTTGTGATATTGAATGAAGATAAAAGGACAAAGTTCACAACAAAATTGTAGGGGAGTTTTTTTTTTGTTTCTCTGGACAAGTGCTTGGTTGACAATGCATACTCTTTTGGTTGGGGCTAAAGCTGATATGGTTCAGAGAGTTGGGTCTAGAACTCTCTTCATAGAATGGACCTATCGAACCAGTCTAGGCACAAAATAGCACACTCCAAAATCCAAAAGAACAATACAGGCTAATAATTGTTAGCTTACAACTGTTAGCACATGTATTCCCATTATCCCATATATATATTGAAAGTGCAAACCTGATGAATTAGGTACTGATTTAGACTCCTAAATTTGATTATGACTTGATTAATTAAGACTAATTAACTATTAATGTGGAATTTACGTAATTAACCAATTAATCAAATGAACCACTCAACAATTGCATGGATAAACATAATTGAACAATGCAATTAAGATAAAGGGCAGAAGGTAAAGAGAATGCAAACCAAGATAACATCCAATGTGTAATTGAAGAGAAAAACCGAAGAATTTGGCGTAAAAACTTTTTTTGCAGTCTTCTAAGCGAAAAACAATCCACTAGTAAATGAGTTGGAGTACAAGAATATACAAAGATTCTCCAAGCTTATGTTACCCAAAGTATTTGAGCCATCCAAGAGTCAGCTACCAACAAACTTATCGAGTCTTGTCTTCACTAGACTCCTAGATCCCACAATGCTGATTGGTTGCACTATCAAGCCTCATCGGCTGAAAGCAGCTTGAAACTTTTCTCCCCTAGAACTAAGTACTTTGTGTATGGAGAGTGCCAATTAAGCTACTAGGCTAGTTGCATATGGACAAATGAAAATATCACAATATAGATGAAGAAAGAGGACCATTCACATTATATCTTAGGAGCATGTGATTCAGTCACAAAGACAAGGTTTTGATATCGAGTGAAGATTATAGGACAAAGTTAACAACAAAATTAAACAAAAAACAGGTTGTCATACAAATGCAAGATGTGATTAATTTTATTTTTTATGCCTGGTCAATTTAATCAGTTGCTCTCAACGAGTTTGGCATCTATATACATCATTAGAACAGTAATTCAAAACTTTTCTTGAAGCTTCATATCGTCTACTTCAATACAGGTTTATTTAGGGCATTTTCAGTAGTTGAGAATTTTAATTCTGAAGAGTTATATAGGTTTTCGAGAGTTGAAATTCACAAGAATTAATATTTAAATTGTTTGAATATACTCAAAATTTTAATTTAATTCATATTATAAACAACACTACATTTAAAAATATATATAATTTGATGTTTAAGAAAAACTTAGATGGATTCATTTAGTAACTAAATATAAATGTTAATTCTGGAGAAAAAAATACCCTTGAATATTAATAAATATCTTTTTTAGATTTAAAAAAAAAAAAAACAAAAAAGAAGAACATATTATTTTCTAAAACTAATTCTATATAATAATTTTTTTTAAATGTTAATTAAGTGTCATTTTAGTAATTCTATATTTCCATCAAAGGCAGAATATGTCAGAACTGACATTTGCGACCTAAAATAATGTTGGAATTCAAATTTCCACAATTCATAGGACATGAGATGTTCATGTACATGAACACCTCATGTCCTATGAATTGTGAATTTCAATTCTCGATAATTTTGTCAAAAAACATCTGAATTTTAAGGGATTCTTAACAATTTCCATTCCAAATATCTAGGTAAAGAACACTCCCTTTGGATTCAATTGGGATTTAGTGCAATTTAACTGATCTCAAGTAATTATAGTTATATGTTTCATATATACAATTAAATTATATAAACGTTGAAAGAATAACTCTAAATATAAATGTGATAATATATTTGAAAGTTTTCAAAAACTTTAAATATGACCTAATTTATATAATAAATTGTACAATATCAGATCTTTCTTTCTTTTACCTTAATATTTGTTTTGTAAATATTCAAAAGCTTGGTTATAATGGAAAACCCTAAAAAGGGTATTGAGGTTTGAGACATGGATTTCTTTTATAAAAATAAAAAAATAAAAAGAAGACAAGCGGGTTAAGGGGGTGTTGCATTGTTTAGGTATTATTACAAAACCTTTATATATATATATATATATATATATATATATATATATATTTTATATTTATTTTAAGAGTTTAACCTAGCCCACTATATAAAATAAAAGGGGAGAACTTCCATGATTTAGGCTAGCTGTTGCTGTTGGCGCATATGGGCTTCCGGTTCCATGGAGGATGGTGGTTTAATAATAATTCTTTGAACTATAGTGTCAACTTTATGATGATTTCTTATTACTATCAAATTAAAATGTTAATTAATTTTGGTATAGGCAAGGTTCGAATTTCAAATTTTTTATTCGATAAAAAAAAATTTTAATATTTGATTGAAACCAAATAAATTTTTAAAAAGTGAGAGGAGAAAAATTCCAAGAAAATGTTAATCACCTAAAGATTAAAAAAAAAAAAAAAATTGATTTCAATAATTTTTTAAAAATGTAATATTTTTGAATGCCGTATCGCTTAAATTATCATTATTTCAACATATTGTTTAGTATTTTTCAATAATGCAAGTTGGATTTTTCCTTTGAGTCTTTATCATAATGTACAAAAGACATAATTCCAAGACCTCAACATTGTCAACTCCAACCCTAATTGGTCTCTAGAGCAAGTACATCTATAAACATGGGATCTCAACCGACTTGAAAAGTCATCATGCTTTTAATTCTTTCAACCTATCAAGAAGAATCTAAATTCTCATAGGATGGACGGTCGTCAAATAATCAAATTTTAGAAAAATTGAAAAAGTATAACATGCATATAATTGCAATAATATAAAATTGTTTAACATTTCTAGGAAGATTTTTACTTACGAAAAGGAGCAAAATGACAGACATAAATGTCCAAAACACACACAAAACTTGAGTTGTATGCTGTGGATGGGCATCAAATAGCAAATGAGGAACATGGGTGGGGTCTGCCTTGCATGCCTTATAGTTTCAAATCCTCAAAAATTGGATTTAGACACTTAACCAACTCATAAAAAAAACACTCATAAGTTTGATTAGTGTTTCAGATAAGCAGCCCCCATTAGGGTTAGGACCACTCAAATGGCTTCTGACTCAGCAACAGGTGTCATCTTTTTGTGAGACACTTGTACAATCTTGCTGCTGTCTATGATGTATATAACTTTATAGGATAAATTACAAATATCCTTATGTGTATATAAATATACATATATATCCTTTCATGATAGACTTATTTTACGTTGCAATCAAGCTCAATTGGTACATTTTGGTGTTTTTAATGGAGATATCAAAAGTTTAAATCCTCCGATCAAGCTATATATAAAGAGTTATTTTGTGCTTTATTTTATGGTATTTACCTCTCATTTGGTTATGTGGTTAGTTTGGAGAGAAACTCTTTAAATTCTCTCCTTTTATCTTTTTATTGGATGTGAATTTTGAAAATCTAACCGTTGGTTTGTATGTTTTTATTATATCCTCTATATTAGAAAATTTTCAAGAAGATCAAGGATCAATAGTTATATCAATCAAATGTTTAAATTTCAAGTTTTTGTGGTCTAAAAATATGCATAAAAAATAAGTTTATTAATTGAATAATAAATAACATCTAATTAGAATGAAAATTTACGTATGTATTAAGAACATAAAGAAAATGTAATCCAACAGTTAAATCTTCAAAGTTCATCTATACTATCTATAAGAGAATTCATCTCCTTGATCTGGATTTTTTTTATGGTAAAATAATACCCTCATCTAGTATCTAATAACTTCTCTTACAAATGTTTTAGGAATAGGGTCAATAATGTCACACTATTCCCCCCAAAAAATCTCTTTATTGAAGTAGACTTTTATGTGATTCAAAAAATACCATTATATAAACAGTGATCTCTTAGAAATAGGGACAACAATGTCGAATAACAAATTTAAAATACACGTTTTCTACAACACCTACAACTACTATCGTTTTGAGGATGTGTTTGGATACCGCTTATTTACTGAAAACTGAAAACTTATTACTGAAAACACTGTAGCAAAATAATTTTTAAAAGTGTGAATAATGCTATAGGACCCAAATTTACTTAGAAATCTGTGTTTTATTGATTTTTGTGGGTCCGTGAACAGTATCCATGTGACCCACTAAAAAAACGCAAACGCACGGATTGAGCAAAATGCCCAATCCAAACACACGTTGAATTCAAAAAGAGAATTCCTAAAATTTTAAGCCTTTTTTTTTTTTTTTTTTTCCCTTTAAGTTCATCTTTTTTCCCCCCTAAAATTTAGCCATTTTTTATTCCTAATAAAACACCTCCGGTTAATTATAAATTAAAAAAAAAAAAAAAACTAAAAGAACTCCTCAAATTTAGGCTTCTTTCCCCTAACGTTCATCTTAAAATTTCTAAAATTTAGCATTCTTTATTCATTTTTCATCGAAATAAAACACCTCCACGTGATCCTTCACATTGATCCTTTTCCCTCCCTAAAATTTAGAATTTTTCATCCAAAATAAAATACCTCAAGATTAAAAAAAAAAAATTCTACTAATTTAAAAAAGAATTACTTATCCTTATACCAATATTTTCTATATCACTTTTGTTATTAAACTCAAAAAAAAAAAAAAAAAACTTTTATTATTATTACAGACCCCAATATACCACTTTCAAATATACATTTAAAAATAAAATTATAGTTACTGTTTATCTCTAAAGTTTATCTTTTTTATTTGTTTGAAAAAATAAAAAAATATATATCACGTTTATCTTTTTTTAAAATTCTCACATCACACATGAGTGAGGTGTGACGTGAGATAATGTAACAACCCCAAATTAGTATATATGAAAATTATATATATATATATATATTTATTTATATATTTTTTTTTTAAAAATAGAAAAACTTTTGAGTACGTGTAACATGCATGCTTAGAGGCTAGTATCTAATAAATAGATATAAAAGAAGTTTGAATGATATAAAAGAAGTTTGAATGGTTAGTTTGGAGAGGAATATATTCTTCAAATAAAAAAATGTCAAGATCATCTAGCGATAAAAAATTAAAGTAAAGAAAAGGACTATTCTACTCAATTGTAGTGTCCATTTGGTTCGACTTTAAGGGGCCAAAATGCGCGTTTTTCTAGCCCAAAACTCAAAACATGTGTTTGGTAAATTTTTTCAAAAGTGCGTTATACAAAATTGCATTTTCCAGCTCAAAGGATTTCTACGTTTTGGCACGGCAGCTTTGAGTTGTAGTTGCAAAACGCACAAACGCGTTTTCTCAAAACAAAAATATTACCGTTGGTGGGGTTCTCTTTTTCCTAAATTGCCTATAGTTTTTTTTGCCCCTTTATGTTGCTATGCTACGACATCTTGTCTTCTTCTTCTTTTTCTGTGCTGCTTCTTCTTCTTCTCTTCTCTATATTTTTTTTTTTTTTTTGATTTACGTCTTACATATCTAATCTAAAAAAAAACCTTTTGAATTCGGTAGAGTTTTTGATAAATGGAAAATATGGAGGAGAGAGAGAGAGAGAGAGACTTGTGTGTGCGTGTGGGGGGCTTTGTGTGGAGGAAAGTAAAAGAAAAGGAAAATAAGAAGATGAGGAAGAAGTGAACGAGTGGATGAGAAAAAAGTGAAAGAAAAAAAAAAGAGTTTTTGGGTTTGGGTAAAGCAACGTGGAAGAAAATATAGGAAGTATCAACACGGATTATTTCACAACTTCTTTTTCACAACTGTGATATTACAGAGTATGTGGTGGAGAAAAAATTGTGGGTGCATGTATAATCCTACAACAACTCATTTAAAAGATAAGTGTTAATAAAATTTTATTTTACAAAGATTAATTTTAAATTAGTATTGTGAAAATATTGTGACATTTTATTATATCTCTAAACTTTTTAAATTAGTATTGTAGGGGTAAAGGCCCAAAATCATATAATGGGCCTTGGGCCCTATACGGGAAGGTCAACCACGTCCGAGGAGAAGATGTGGGTGCTAAAAGGGGTCCCAGCCCAGTTCTTGTGGGCATGAAGACATTTGAAGGGCGGTCTGAGGAGAAGTGTCTCCTCGGACGTGACGAGTATGGCCCAAACATGCACTTTGCCTACTGGAAGGACCCACTCCAACGGACATTAGTAACGAGGACGAGTCTTACAGACCTGCGGCAAAGAAGGAAACGTAAGATGTCCAAGGAGAGGTTGCAGTTGCCACATTAAATGCGTTGCAGCTACTTTTCTGGCCGCATTAATGTGGAGATGACCTGTGAACAGTGTTGTCTTAGCTATCACAACTCACAGAAAGATAGAGGGGGTGTTCGATGGGACAAGCACTTAAGTGAAGGTCCAGATAGCCAACAAGTGTAAGGCCATGATGGCTTCAAGAAGACTATATAAGAAAGGGAGTCCTCATGAGGAAGAGGGGGGGGGGGGGAAAGAGGAGTAGAACAGAGGAACAGCAAAAACATCTGTAGTCTTTGAGTGGGGACCAGCATATGCTCATCTCATCTCCTCGGACTGAGAATCTATGGATATTAGCAGGCTCCGTTTGTGTCCAATTGTCATTTAGCCCAATATTAACCACTGTCCACTTCGCTAAGACCTAGTTCTATAGTCCACTCTCTACAAATTCATTGTTTCTGGGCTTATTGGACCAGGACCCCATACCTGTTGGGCTTGGGCTCCAAATTGTGACCCTACAATTGGCGCCGTTTGTGGAAAGAACTTGTGCCTCAGCAAGTGCAACGGTTAAGTATGGTAGGATTAGGTCCGCACCGAACGGAGCTTGCAGACTCCCAACACCAAGACAACTTCCTTAACCTCGAATGGGAAAGAGACCAGGATAAGCGACGAGAGGGTAGTGTACATACCTCCCATACGAGCAGAAGCCGTTCAAAGGTGAAAGGACATGTATCCTAAAAGTGGGACGATAACAGGGCTCTACAGCAAGAAATTGATGACCTGAAGAGGAAGTTGCGTCGAGCACAACGAAGACGTCCCTCCTCCAATCCGGACACCAGCGATAAAGAGGACAACAAATATAGGCGAAGGTCGAGAACATTACCAAGTGAAACCTTCTCCTATGAGGAAGAGCAACCTCACAAACGCAGTCACAAAAGTCCGTCCTACCAAGGCCTAGTGAACAACGCTATGAGCAAAGCCCTGGACTGAATCTCCCAGTCACCCTTTACACGCAAAATAGAAAGGGCTGAACTTCCTCGGCGGTTCCACCAACCCACTTTCACCATATATAACGGCCGGACGGACCCCGTAGAGCACGTAAGTCAGTTCAACTAGAGGATGGCCATTCATTCCAAAGACGAGGCTTTGATGTGCAAAGTATTTCCATCCAGTTTGGGACCCATGGCGATGAGATGGTTTGATGGTCTCAAGCCGAACTCCATAAATTCCTTTAAGCAGCTAACACAGGCCTTCGGCTCCCGCTTCATCACGAGCAGTAGGGTCCCTCGACCTTTGGATTCCCTCCTGTCCTTATCCATGAGAGAGGGGAGACCCTAAAAGCCTACTCGGATAGGTACTGGGAAATGTATAATGAGATAGAGGGCAATTATGATGACGTTGCCATCAGTACCTTCAAGAGAGGCCTGTCGACTGAGCACGGTTTAAGGAAATCCCTGACGGGGAAACCGGTCACTGGTCTACGCCAGCTTATAGATCGAATTGACAAGTACAAGAGAGTCGAAGAGGACCAGCAGGTGGGTAAGGGTAAGGCGAAGGTCGTCCCTCAGGAGAGGAGGGACTTCAGGTTGGACCGATTCGGCAACAACAACCGGTCGAGAAGAGATTACATGGAGCAACCTGGACCTGCCGATGCGTAGGCAGTCCACGCTGTGTTCCGCGATTCGTTACGTCAGGTTTTGGAGAAAATCAGGAATGAACCATTTTCAAATGGCCAAATAGGATGGCAGGCGACCCCACAAAAAGCAACCAAAACCTGTACTGTGAGTACCACCAAGAACTGGGGCACACCACCGATAACTGTAGAAACCTGAAAAACCACTTGGACCAGCTGGTCCGAGAAGGAAAGCTAAGTCATCTCCTGCATCATTCCAATAGCCGACAAGAACAAACGAACGTTGAGGCCAGGCAAAGCACCTTGAGACCGCCCATTAGCACGATTAATGTCATTCTCGCCGCCCCAGGAAGAATCGGTTCTCATCCGACCAGGATAATGTCAGTGGCCCGATTTCCTGCTAAGATTGACGACCAGGAGTCTAAGAAGGCTAAGAGGATGGCCTCGCCCATGCTGGGCTCCTCGGATGAGGATAAGGTCGGAACTATCCAACCCCATGATGATGCTCTAGTCATCACACTCAGGATCGGGGGATATGACGTGAAGAGAGTGTTAGTCGATCAGGGCAGCGTTGTGGAAATAATGTACCCCGACCTATACAAGGGGCTGAATCTGAGACCCGAAGACTTGACGGCATACGATTCCTCCTTGGTAAGCTTTGATGGGAAAACCATTACTCCAAAAGGCCAGATTAGACTACCCATACAAACAAACTCGGACGTAGTGGAGGTGAACTTTATAGTGGTGGACGCATACTCTCCCTACACAACCCTTGTAGCTCGACCTTGGCTTCATGCCCTGGGGACTGTCTCCTCTACCCTGCACTAGAAGGTGAAGTATCCGTCAGAGGATCAGGTCAAGGAAGTTATAGGAGATCAGGCTATGGCTCGGCAATGCATAGTGTCTACCATCTCACGGCTGCCGAGCGACGCTTCCTCAACCTCCGCTGAGGACGGTTTATAGCAATTAACAACCCCGGCCATGACTGGTGGGGGGTCAGTCGAGGAGGAAAATTGCAAAGATTTGGAAAGAGTTCCTGTGGACCTTGACTCGGAAAGATTCTTTCAAGTTGGCTCGGAACTACCTCCCCAAGAGAAAGAACTGCTAATTGATTTTCTTAGAAAAAACGTGGACGTATTCGCACGGGACGCTTACGAGGCCTTGAGGGTCGATCCAGACTTCATATGCCACCACCTTAACGTTAATCCATCCGCCACACCCAAGAAGCAACCTACTTGGCGTTCGTCAAAAGAACATGCAGATGCGGTCAAAGAGGAGGTGATGAAGCTTAAGAAAGCAGGGGCTATCAAAGAAGTTTTCTACCCTGAGTGGCTGGCCAACACTGTAGTGGTGAAGAAGAAGAGCGAAAAATGGCGAGTCTGTGTAGACTTCACGGATCTAAATAAGGCTTGCCCAAAGGACCCATTTCCTATGCCTCAGATAGATCGATTGATAGACGCAACAGCAGGACATCCTTGAATGAGCTTCCTAGATGCCTTTCAAGGGTACCATCAAATACCCCTGGCAGCAGGCGACCAAGAAAAGACAGCTTTTGTCACCCCCGTCGGAAACTACCACTATAAAGTGATGCCTTTTGGCTTGAAGAACGTCGGTTCCATCTACCAGAGAATGATGACCAGGATGTTTGAGCTACAAATGGGTAAGAACATCGAAGTCTACATAGACGACATGGTGGTTAAAAGCAGATTGGTGTCCGAGCATGTGAGAGACCTCAGCGACATCTTTGAAATCCTGAGAAGACACAGGCTACGTCTTAACGCGTCTAAGTGTTCATTCAGGGTGGGATCAGGAAAGTTCTTGGGCTATATGGTCACCCACAGAGGTATCGAAGTCAGCCCCGACCAAATCAGAGCCATCCATAGCAGGCAGCCTCCTCGGAATCCTAAAGAGGTCCAAAAGCTTACCGGCATGATTGCCGCTTTGAACCGTTTTATTTCTCGTTCGGTGGATAGGTGCAGACCTTTCTTTCTCTTGCTAAATAAATGGAAAGAGTTTGAATGGACCGAAGAATGCGCCTTGGCCTTCCAACAGCTCAAAGAGTATCTGTCTCGGCCACCAATCATGTCTAGCCTCGAAGCCGATGAAGTTTAGTTCGCTTACATTGTTGTGGCCCGTCATGTAGTAAGCTTAGTGCTGATACGAGTGGACAACGGCATACAACGACTGGTCTATTATGTGAGTAAGTCCCTGCACGAGGCTGAGGTTCGCTACCTTCCACTAGAAAAAGCCATCCTGGCGATTGTTCAGGCTACACGAAAGCTCCCCCATTATTTTTAAGCACATACAGTTATTGTCCTAACCCAACTCCCACTCAGGTCTATACTCCGGAGCGCTGATTACACAGGGAGAATTGCTAAGTGGGGTACAATTCTGGGTGCTTTTGACATTAAGTATATGCCTCGCACCGCTGTAAAAGGCCAAATCCTCGCGGATCTGGTGGTCGAATTTGCTGAACCCAATTTGTTGAACCCTCACTAGAAGAAGGGGAGGAAATGCAAAGCATGGATGAAAAATTGGTTGGCGCAATCTCTCTGCAAGGGCCCGGCTGCTGGAAAGTATATGTCGATGGCATAGCAAATCAAAGGAGTTCTGGGGTGGGACTAGTCCTGGTCTCCCCCGAAGGGATTACCATTGAAAAATCACTAAGACTAGGTTTCTCCGCCACGAATAATGAAGCAGAGTATGAAGCCTTACTGGAAGGAATGTCCATGGTCGAAAAATTGGGTAGGAAATCCGTAAACATGTTCTCGGACTCAAGGCTTATTGTGGGTCAAATGAATGGGGAAAAAAGAGGAGTAGAACAGAGGAACAGCAAAAACATCCGTAGTCTTCGAGTGGGGACCAGCATATGCTCATCTCATCTCTTCGGACTGAGAATCTATGGATATTAGCAGGCTCCGTTTGTGTCCAATTGTCATTTAGCCCAATATTAACCACTGTCCACTTTGCTAAGACCTAGTTCTATAGTCCACTATTTACAAATTCATTGTTTCTGGGCTCATTGGACCAGGACCCCATACCTATTGGGCTTGGGCTCCAAATTGTGACCCTACAAGTACTATTTTTCTTAAAAAAAAAATAGTACTATTGACAGAATATTTTTATAACAATTTTATAATAAAGTTTATATAGTAAGTTGTTATTAGTTCTCATTTAGACCTACTAGTGACATTTTTTTCCTACCATTAACAACTTGTCATAGAGACTTTATTGTGAAATTTTTGTGAAAATATTATGTCCATAACTTGCATTAAGAGAGGTAATTAAAACAAAGAATTCTCTTTATATATACATTGTAATTTTTGGTCATTTACCTCTCAAAATGCCACTTTTATAAGTGCTAGCAAAAAATTTAACTTTTTCAAAAAGAACTTTTTCAAAAAGCACTTTTTAACAGTTTTTACTAAACACTCAGCTTTTACAAAAAGTTCAGTTTCATACCGCATTTTTTAAAACTCTCACCTTTTCAAAAAGCATAATATCAAAAAACTGAACCAAGCTTACCCGTAGTGTTTGTAATACTTTTAAGTTTATGCGCTAATTTGACCAAACACTGCTTTTGATTGGTCTTTTTATTACGTTAAGTTTAAGGTTTTTGTTAGTTTTGTTTTGTTTTTTTTTAGGCAAAGAATTACGTTGAGGTTGAGGGACGTAAATTTGACTTTATTTCCGCAATAACCTTTTAACACATGCTCAGTTTGCCACATCTATTAATTTTGTTAAAATTTAAAATGGAGAGGAAACGAAATGATGACATTGGCTTAATTTTAACACTTGAGGAACTAAATTGATATAGTTGATAATTGAGAGACCAAATTGAACTTTACCTAATAATTGGAGGACCAAAGTTTGAATTATTAATTTGGTCATTCAATTATTGGATAAAGTTCAATTTGATCCCTTAACTCTTTACCTAATAATCGGAGGACCAAATTGAACCTTTTTTTTTTTTTTCACTCTCAAAAAAAAAAAAAAAAAAAACTCTTTATTTTTTTGGATTTGATAGTTACAATAGAGTAGGGGATTTAAAATCTTGAATGTTTCTATTGGATAAACCGGTAGGTGTCAGTTGAGTTACAAGATTTTTGGTGGTCCTTAACTATTAGTTGTATCAATTTTCTTTATTAATTTTTAAAATCAAGTCAATGTCATCCTTTAGTTTCCTCTCCATTTATTTATTTAAAAAATTAATAGTTGAAATTGACTTGATTAAAAAATTTTACACTTCCACAATAGCCTTGTAAGTTTTAAGGTATGCTCTATCCATATCTGTTAATTTTGTTAAAAAGTTAAATCAAGTCAATGCAACCATTGGATGGCATTGACTTGATTTTAAAGATAGACTAAATTGAAACAATTAATACTTAAGAGATCAAATTTAATTGGAAGACCAAATTAATAATTTAGAAAATTAGTAAATTAAAATTAAAATTTAATATATGTATGAGAGAAAGATGAAAATTTGTGATTTTTGGTACGAGTCAAAAAAAAAAAAAAAAAAAAAATCTCTAGCACATTTTCAATAACATATCAAATATTGCAACACAAGTAATTTTTCATTAAAAAAAAATTATAGTTGAACACTTTTTTTTTGGCAACAGATATTTTCAGTCAAAACAAATAAAAATCTAAATTGCATTTGTAGTTGTAACTTGGAATGGGAAAAATGAAAGAATTGAGAAGAGACGAAGGAATTGGGTTGGGCCTAAGTTATTGGGCACTCCTCCAACCACAAGTCCAAGTCCAAGTCCAAGTCTCCAGTACCCATTTCCATCTCTACTGGCTTTATCACTATTATTATCTTTGTACAGGCAAAGACAGAAGCAGAGAAGACACCATTATCGTCTTACATCTTAGAAAGAAAGGTATATATATGTTCTGTTTGCTCTATCTATTTTCGATATCTAAGAATACCCTTTTAATGTTTTTGTGTTTAGTTTCCGACTCAAAACTCTACTTATACATTTGTTGTTGAATTATCCCATTAAAGATTACAATTTTACTGCAATAAATTGCTTAAAATCAGTTTCCCATGGACCCAGTATAGTTTTTAGCATGTTTTTTGAGGTTTCCAACAATGCCTACTAATTTGACTGAATGAGTGAGTTAGTGTGTGCTCTGCTCAGCTTCACTTTTTATTTGAGTTACTCAGCTCTTGCACCTGTGTTGTTGTTAGCTATAGTGTTCTAATAAGTCCTTTCTAATTGACTGGTTTGAATGAGTTGAAGTTAGTACTCAACTTTAAGTGTTTATAACTTTATATGGAGGTGTACCAGTGGCTTGAGAGTTGCTGTTTCAGGTGTTGAAAGACAAGAGAGGTGTTTTTTTTTTTTTTGGGGTTAAATTACACTAGAGGTTGGGCTTGGTGGGATGGCAAGTGCCTTCCAATAAAAGCAATAGGTCACGAATTTGAGTCTGGGAATCAATCTCTCCAAAATAAATTAGGGCTAAGGCCGCCTATGAATTACCTCTCCCAGACCCTTCCAAAATGAGAGCTTTTTGCACTGGCTATGAACTTTAAGGACCTTTTGGTAAATACACTCCTCTCCTTTGAGAAAATGTCAGACTCCTATTTTCTTAAACAAGATTTCATCCTTGAGGTTTCGATATATATAACAAATACATTCTTACAACCATTTATGTGCCATTTCAAATTGAGTTGAAATATATATTTTTCAAACTAAAATCTTATCCAAGTCAGCCACGGTTAGTGTTAACTAGCCAAACTAGTTCTATGACGAGAGAAAATCAAGAAAAATAACATAAAAATAATAAAAATAACTTGAGGGCGCTAAGTGTCATTTGAATATAGGAGTAGGCTTTTGACATTTGCCTAAACCCCGAGGGATGTTAGTGCAATTTACCTGTTTTTTGACTATTGAGCCTTGCCTCAGATGGCACTTCCTTTTCTTAAAGGTATGGCTTGAAGGTGAGGTCGTGGGTTCAAACCCACTAGGTCCTTCGAGGAGGGGCTATATAGTGACCACATATAATCTTCTGACAATGAGGTAGCAAAGTTCCTAGGACCCTTCTTGTTTATACTAGAAAACTAGCAACAGCAATGGGGCACTAGGGGTACCTTCTTGAGGTTATGAGTTCAAAACCCAATACTTGTGCAGTTGTAAATTAATAATAAAAAAAAGTGAAAATATATGATTGACCCCTAAAGTTTGGGTTAGGTTTTATTTTGGCCCTGCGAACTTGTAAAGGTTCATTTTTTGTCCTCAAAAGATTGTAAACATACCAGTTTAGTCATTTTGTAACCTTACTACTATAAAGGAGCGCCACGTAGTACAAATTATAATGCCAAGGCTACAAAAGGACTAACTTGGTACTTTTACTATTATGCCTCACTCTGTTTTGGGGCTGCTGCGATGTTGGCAAGGCAGCTTTGGTCGTCATCGAAATGGTTTTATTTGGTCTATCATTCCTCATTGTTTATTGTGGTGCCTTTGGAGGGAGCGGAATAGTAGATGTTTTGAAGATTCTGAGAGATCTATTCCGGATCTCAAGCTTCTCTTTTTTAGAACTTTAAGGGATTGGTTGTTTGCTTTGCAAAATAAATCTTTCCCTTCTTTTATTGTTTTCCTAGACTCTTGCAATTTTTGTATTTGATTTCCTTTCCCTTGTTCACTTCCGGTGCACTTGGGTGTTCCTTTTTTTTTTCAATATATCTTATTACTTATCAAAAAAAAAAATTAGACCCTGACCCAAATTTTAGGGACTGGAAATACATTTGTTGTACCCAGTGCACAAAGCTTTCCTTTTTGTGGGGGTCTGGGAGAGGTTATGGTAGGTAGCCTTACTACCAATTGTTTGGAGAGGTTGATTCTTGGATTCAAACCCTCGACCAATCTCTTTTGCTGGAAGACACTTGCCATCGCACCAAGGGGATTTGTGCTAAAAAAAATTCTAATGGATTAGCAGCCCTAAAGGGAGGGGTGGGGGGGGGGGGGGGGGGGGAACATTTTGAACCAATGACTTTCATGAGGCATGGTCTCTAACTGAGTGTGGTACTCCTGGTGAGGTGCTATAAAGTGATTGCAGGTATTCTATTGGCAGTGAGGTAGCATAGTTGCTAGGACCCTGCTTGTCTTCACTAGAATACTAGCAGCAACAAATGGACCTTTGGGGGGGGGGGGGGGTCTTCAAGTGGATAATTTTTTTACTTGCTATCCACCTCAAGAGGAGATGAGGTTAGATTAGGAAAATGGAATGGATCAGAATCATTAATTAAGGACTCGGAAAAGATTGGATCTAAATTGGTCTCTATGACCGTGCTTAACCTAAAATTACACAAGTAGATTGCTTACCTACCAGATTATTATCCCCTTTGATAGAAAATAAATATTTGCAAACTGGGTCACTATAGGGATATTTATCCGATATTGTACTAGTTTAAAATTTTTTATTTAGTTTTCCTTCAAGAGGATGGGAGCATGAACTGGTCCTTCTCTGTTTTTGTACTTTGGTGAAATACATTTCTGCAAATGAAATTTTCCTTGATCATTGATGACTCTCTAATTGTCTATTTACTGGTATATGTTTTTGTTTTCTCAGGTAGAAGGAACACCAGAAAGGCCAAAGTTGTCTATAGTTCCAGCAAGCATCTCTATGCGCAGGTAATTGATGGCACCAAGAAGCACGCTCTTGCTTTATTTGGCCTTCCTTTTGCTTCAATTATTGAGTTTTGTTTTAACTGTTTCCTTTGCTTAATTCTTTTTCTTTTTCTTCCCAGTTATTGCAGAAATGTTTTGAAATTTGTTGTTATGTGTCATTGAGAATCTGAGAGAAGAAACGCAATGCTGCTGGCAAAAGCCCCTCCAACTCCAATACCTATAAACTTGAGCCTCAAAACTAAATCCAGACTCCGTGAGCCAAACTGGAAGTCATCCCACCATTGCAATGAGAGGGGGGTCAGATTGGTTGTTAGAGCTAGGTATACTCGCACCCCCATGGAAACTCCTGGAGCTTATCAGCTTATCGACAACAACACTGGTGAAAAGTTCATTGTTTGGGGAGGAAGCGATGATGGTCATCCTGACTCTCCTATTCCTTCAAAGGACATTCTCTCTTGGCAACCCTCCATCACCACGACCACCACTGTCATTCCCAATAATATGGATGATGCTAGAGATACCATAACTTCCATCAGTAGCAATTATGCCAATGAAGGTGCTATTTGTTTTTTCATATTATATATATATATATATATATATTCAAATTTTCATATTCTGCTGTATTGTTCAGTTTCTAGCTACTTCCACACTTTATTTCCAATTAAACTGGAATCATCTTTCGATAGAACTGAAAATCTCAATTGAATGGACCCCAATTGATTTGATCTGAAATTGAAACCTCCTTTCGGAGAAAAACTTAAATCAGCTTGTAGAAACAATTATAATCTGTCATCATCGGATCATTGCTCTTGTTCAACTTATCCAGAGGCATTTATATTCAAAATATCAAGGGCATATGTTTCTAGCTTCAAAGAAAAGACCTAGACCTAGAGATAATAAAGCTTAATAATTAAGAAAATTTTCTCTATTAGTATCTGCTATGGAAATCATATTAGTAGATCTCGTATTAAAGCAAATCATGAGACTGATGGGTGGTGATTAGTGAGGAGTGGATTAGCTCAACTTGCCATGCCATGGGCATGTGAAGAAGGGGTTCTGGGTAGTTCTGACTTTTATTATCCCAATCAAAATTTCTTCTCTTTGGCCCCAAAGTGAATTGAATTCTATTGGCCTTATGTTCCAAATGTATGGTTTTGAAAGAACTCAATTGCAATTGAATTTTGCCTCATCTAAGGGAGGGCTCCAAAAAAGGCTAAATGATTTAGTCAATTCACACGACTTGTTATAATTGATCCTATGGATATTGATACAGATGATGTTACCTCTCCTTTAAAAAAAAGAAAAGAAAAAAGATGGTGTTACCTCATAGGATATTCATTCTACTATCTGGAATGTGCAGAATCTGACACTGATTACTAACTTATATGCCTTATAATTCATATTCAATATTCAGACCTCAATGGTTGGACTCCAAAAAAAGAATTAACCAGAAAAGAGTCCAAAAAGGTCAAATCTTTGATGATTTTATTGTGCATGATTGAATTGTAAAAACTTCTAGAGAGGTACCCTATGCATTGAACTTGGAAATGTTACTGATGAACTAGTGATTTTCTCATGCATACCATATTGTTTAATATTTATGCCATGAAACCTGTAAGACACTTCTTCCCCATTCCCCTCCTAATAACCTCACATTTGTTCATTTAATCCCATGCTCACATAGGTTGTATTGGTTTGACTGACACTGGTTGTGTGCCAGCTATTACAACCAGTGATTCTCCAAAAGCAAGCACCACCAATGGAAATTTTGGAAGATTAAAAGCAAAGAGAGTGAGTGCTCTAGTCAAGAATACTCGGATGAAGCGAGATGTAAGCAAAAATGATAACAAACTATTTGTAGAAGATAGTTCATATGGCAAGTCTATCAGTTCACACCCTAAACTTAAAGATATTGGGAGAAAACAGAAAGAAAATTCCTTTCAACATAGAGGAAGAGTTCCAAGAGCTTCCCAATCACAAGAAGTCAGTGACATGGTACAAATAACAGGCACAGTAGAAGATTTTGATCATTCTGACATGACCCCGAAACATGGTTTTGAACAACACTTAGAGCATCCGACCACACCAGGTAAACCTTACAAATCTGACACTAAAACTCAGATATCAGGGATTTCAGTTCCAAGCTCTGCCAGCAACTTTAGAGGTTGGGGCAGGGGAGGATCCACACGCAACTTCAAATCTGAAGTGCCTGACCTTCTAAAGCAAAGGTGGAACTTATCCACTGACAGTGGCTTCTTTAGTAAAAAATCCTTTAGAGGCTTGGGCTGCAGTGAATTTATGATTGAATCTCTAAGGGGGTTGCGTTTCTTGCGCCCTTCCCATATACAGGTACATCAACCTCATCTTCATGTTGACCAAGTTTGAAACATACACACACACATTATCTTCATTAGAAGAATTTGATTGGGCCATAATTCAGGTCCTATCCAATTCCAGAATTGTCAAAATCGTAATATTTTCCCACAAATTTACTTGTTTATTGTGAATGATCTGGTCTATGGATTAATTCTGCTACCATTCTTGTACTAAATAGTTTCTTACTTGCAAGTAACATTTATCTGACCTTATGGTCAGCTGATCTGTTGACTTGCCACTTTGATTGCCTTGCAATGTGATTATATTTCATGATGTTCTTCTTCTTTCACAATAGACCTGGATTTTCATAATTTTGGTTGTAGTATTTGTAGGCAAGCAGGTTTAAAGAATAGTATTAGTAGAGTTTCTCTTTTGTAATTCTGTAATTGGATTGCACCCACCTTGGCTTTTTATTTAAATTCACTCACTTATCACAAAAATCTTAGTTTTTTCATAAATGTCATGTTTGTATATTGTCTTCTGGTATTCTAATCAACCGATGGAAGCTAATAGTTTTTTTATTTGCTTAGATCTGTGTTTATGGAAATAAACTGATAATCATATTGCATTCCAGTTTCTGGGAGGTTGTCATGTCAGACTTCTTGCATCCATCTAGATACCTAATCATACGACTCTGGGAATGACAACTTCTGCTTTAGGTTCAATTAAATGGGCACCTCGATTTTTATATTTCAAATAGTAGTTTGTTAGGTTGGTCCCTCTCATTTTTAATGCAATATTATTATTTTTTAGAGCATATGATAAACATATAATATTAATATAATTGGGATTAAGGCTCTGTTGAGTTGAATTGTATATGATACACATCTAATAGACTGGACTATGAACTTTATGTTGTTCTTGTAGAAAGTTATGCCCTAAAGCAGATTTTCTTAAGTTTGAGTGCAACTTATGCCTGTGTGATTATCTTGGTTGACAGGCCATGGCATTTTCACCCATTATTGAGGGAAGGAGCTGTATTATAGCTGATCAAAGTGGTTCAGGGAAGACATTGGCATATCTTGCACCAATAATTCAGTGTCTAAGGCAAGAAGAACTTCAAGAGCTTAGCAAATCCTCATCTAAAAGTCCTCGAGTTCTCATCATGGTACCAACTGCTGAGTTGGCTTCTCAGGTCAGTGCTATTGTGTTCAACTCACTGCTTTGCTGCATCTTTTTTTCATTTTAATTTATTTGGTTTTTAATGTTGTTGCTAATTTCTGTACATTGTTGCTTAGATGACAGCTGACCTATTATCTCATGGTTTATTGCCAGTTCTTCATTTTGTTTTACCTCGTCTCTCTCTGTAAAAATAGTATACTGGTGCCTTTTGTATATGCAAATTATTTTTTTTGGATAAGTAATGAATTTCATTGATGCTAAAAAAAAGTTATGTTCATGATGATGAGCACAAAGATTCTTTCAAAAATTACAATAAGTTAGATAGAATATCTAAGAGAGTTTTAAAAGTAAAAATGGATTTACAATGTGTAAAACACTAAAACACAAACCTGAGACCAATCTAACAGGGTATGAATGAACAAGGGTCGAAGATAATCCAAAGATCTTAACATTGTCAAACATATGGCTATTCCTTTCCTTTCACACTTTCCATATCAAACATGTTGGCAAAAGGTTCCTTATATTTGAGTAGTGTTTCTCAAACCAATTTCTCTAGCCAATTAATAGATCTTCAACAGATGATGGCATTACCCATTGAATCCCAAACATCTTCAAGACTTCACTCCACAAAGCACAAGCTACAAAACAATATATACTTCATATACTTTTGTATATTAAATTTTTTGTCTTTGCACCTTTTTTATTGGTCGTATTCACTAGAACATTCTCCTTGCACCTTCCATCACTCTTACGGACCTCTGGAACATGTAGGCTGACAATAAACTTTAAATCTTGAAGGAAAGAAGTTTGCAAATTTTTAAGCTTATAGACATGAAACAGAATCATAGCCATGACTTTGTTAATGTCAGATCTGATTTCTACCTCATTAGCCTGATTAGCTACCTTTCTCCTTAAACTTATTGGACAGTATTTCTTCTCTAGTAAATTAAGCAATTAAAGTTTCCCTAAACCCTAAAACAATACCATGTCATTGCTTGTGCCGGAACTGATTTCCTACTTCCAGCTGAATGAGGGCCACACAGCCATAAACCCTCCAAGTGCTTTCTAGATCCAATATTATTGTCTCACAATAGTGAGATTTGGGAGGCCATTCCTCATTGTTTGATGTGGTGTATTTTGAGGGAGAGAAATGCCAAAAACTTTGAAGGATGTGAGAGGTCAACCTTAGATGTGAAATTTAATTTTCTGAGGACTTTGTTTGAGTGGTTATTGGCCTTGGGGAAGTTTTCTTTCTCAAACTTATTGGAGTTTATTGATCATTGTGCTTTTAAAGCTTAGATGTATTTTTCATCTAGTATACCACTTGTGCACTTGATTTTCATAATTTTCTAATAAAACTTATTACTTATGTAAAAAAGAAGAAGTTCCAATATCTAGGTCTTTCATTCGCTACCTGAATGTATGGACTACTAGAAATTTACCAAAGGTCATCCCTGTCATTGATCAGATAGGCTGCTAGGATGAGTGGAAATCAGAGGACAGGAGATGGGATTTGGCAGATGGAATGGCCCTAGATAGGGAACTTAACAAAAAGAGTGAAAAGAAGCCCTAGATATGGCAGACTTGGGAAGTGGAAGTCGTGAAGCTTGCCCAAATAATAGGGACAAAGACATATTTGAGATTGAGACATCAAAATAATGGATTTCATCCATTACTGAGATGATACTCCGGTATTGAGTATCATGATGTGATGTGATTGTGTAATATAATAGTATGTTGTTATATATGTGTAGAGTTATTGGGTTTGTTATGTAGAATCTCTAATTCTATTTCCTTATAAGAGTATCAAATGCCACCTTGATTTTAGTGATTTTTTGATTTGTATGAATCATTTGTTGGTTTTTGCATGTAAGGATTTCATTGCAGTACTGTCTTCATTCACATTGCACTCTTTTCTATGTATGTTCTGTAGTGGCATTACTTACTAAAAAAAATGTTTTGTAGTGAACCATCTCAATATCCTTCTAGTGGAAATAGAAATCTTAAGGCGTATATGTTTTATTAAGTTCTACTATGGGCCCTCTGCTTGTAGGGTAATTCAAGTTATTCCATAAACAATTGTTAAATAGGTAATTGAGAACCAGGACACAAAGAGGTAATTTCACCATTTACAAATGCGATATGATGCTTGTTCATTTGAGATTAGAAAAAAAAATTGGATATTTGGTCTCGTTTCATCCCGCTAATACAGAATGGATGTTAATAAAAGCAAAACCCTTTGCAGGTTTTGAGTAATTGCAGATCGATTTCAAAGTCTGGGGTTCCATTTAAATCTGTGGTTGCGACAGGTGGTTTTCGACAGAGAACTCAACTGGAATATTTACAACAAGGTGTTGATGTTCTAATAGCAACACCTGGTCGTTTTATGTTTCTGATTAAAGAGGGCTTCTTGCAGTTAACAAATCTAAGATGGTAACCTATTTCCCTTTAATTTACTACGAATTTCTTTGTCCTGTAAGTGTGCCTAGTTGAGAGTTTTGAACATTATAAGCCTTTTATTCTGAACCTTTGTGCGATGTATGCCTTCCCCATTTATCTTGTATTGTTTTTTGTCATCTAGGTTTATAATAAGCAGCACCATAATTTGTTAGAGCGTGGAATGGGCAAGCAAGTTAACTAGCATGTTTTAGAATAGTGTAGCGTATGTTGCAATGAGCAATAAAACAGCAGTGTAAAGCTTTTTTGAATGGAGAAAAAGTTTTCAATGCAAAAGTATACATGGATTGCATAGTGTGGAGTATTGGTGGTTAGGATATTAATGTGGAGTGGATGATGTAGCTTGAGTGTTGTGTGATTAATGAAATATACGCATGTGGATACACACACATAGACATATGTATGTAAGTACTTATATATCTGGAAGTTTTAATGGATTTAGAGTTTGTATTTGAAAATGGTTAAAAAAGGGTTGTGGAGGAGACTGATGAAAATGTAGAATAAAGAACTGAGCAACGTTGAAGATATCCTGGGACTGATCATGTTCAAACTAAATTCTTACGATAATATCATTACCTTTCTATTTTTAATGTCCTTTTATAGTCCCAATATGGTCATGCATGCTGCTTCAAGCTGGTAATTGTCTACTTTCTTTACAAGCATAGCCCCCAGTCTCCTGTATTAAAGTATTAATTTCAACCATAGGGATATTTATATATACATGCCTTCCTCAGGACTATTAAGAAATGAAAACAATTCAACTTATGTTTTTTTTATCAAACAATTCAACATATGTTATGTTATGTGCGTGGCATGCGGAACATGATTAGGACATCAAACACTCTGGCTGATTTGTGGTCATACTAATCTGACAATAGCTAACCAACAGCTGTGCTGAATGTGCCTCATGCTTCCTTTAGTGCTGCAACTACATTGCTATCATCTTTGGGAACAAATTTTGGTGTTAGGAACTCGTAGTTGTGACCCATCAAATGTGGTCTTCAACAGCACGTTTCAATTTTATTGCCCATGTGTGTGTGTGTGCCTTGTGCGCATGTGTGTGCATCAACCTGCATGGCACAAGTATGTTTAACAAGATACTTACCCAGCACTAAAATTAATTGAAACCTTGCGTTGCAGTGCTGTGTTGGATGAGGTCGATATACTCTTCAATGATGAGGATTTTGAAGTAGCACAGAAAACTTTGATAAATTCTTCACCTGTTACCACACAGTATCTATTTGTGACTGCAACTTTGCCAAGAGACATATACAATGAACTAGTTGAAATTTTTCCTGATTGTGAATTGATCATGGGACCTGGTATGCACCGTATGAGCCCTGGCCTTGAAGAGGTTGGTTTCAAGAATTATCTCCACCCCTCCCCCACTTTCTTTCATTATTATTATAGAGAGTCCAATTAATGAGTGCTTTTAGGGCATTTGTTAGTGGACCATTTTAAAAAAGTTTTAATAACGCTTTCATGGAAAATATAAAAAGCTATCAAAAAAGTGAGTTGCTTTTTTCTTGACCCATACAAATTTTCTAAAAACTTTTCCTAAACCAATGCCCTTAAGGCATTTGTTGTCTTTTCCCTTATTATATTGCTATTGATATTATTATGCTGCACACAGACAAGTATAATGAAAAAAATGAAACCTGAATAATTTTGTAATCTGTGTTCTTGACTTCTTGGTAAATTTGTAGATAAGTGACGAAGGCTCTTATGTTGGATCAAGATCCTCTCCATTTCTTATCCAAAAAAAAAGAAAAAAAATAAAGATCCAACTTGGCATTTTAATGTTGAAACAGGGACAAGAAAACAGAGATTCTCTAAAAATAAACTAAGTCATACATGTTGGTAATCTACTCAACATTAATTAGACCTGAAATATTCATCCTCGTTTGTTGACAAAAGGGTACATGAATAAGATTTGGGACATATGATTCAAATCTCTCCTCTGTTGTCCTTTTTTACTGCCATTCTGTTCTCCTTGTTAACAATATTATCACTTTTGCTTGTGTTGATAAATTTTTTAGTCCAACTTTCCCTGAAGTCCTGAATACTGAAGCTGAACATCTTCCAAAATCTTTCCCAAAGATGTTGCCTAATCATTTGGCGAACATAAATGTCTATGGAGAACTTTCCACACATTTTTATAAGTGATCAGTAAATTCTTCTTCTACCTCCATCCTTTAAGCCCTTGAAATACACTTGTACCTTGAAATTAGGCTTAGGTTCAATTCCTATTCCCTAAATTTAAAAAGTTCTAATTTCCCTTGTAAAATTTAAATGGTAGCAAGATTGTCCTATCCATGAACTGAATCCAACATTAGAGTATAACTTTGCCACATCAACCTTCTGTTAGCCATGTGTACAATTCAATTCAAAGTTGATGGACAAAAGGATAATACTGTCACCTTTTAAAAAATTCAAGGACAAATTGTAACTTTTTAAATTTGAGGGATGAAAATTGAACTGAGGCCTAATTTCAAAGATTGGAGAATTCCCACAAGGGCAAATTTTATTAGGAATTAGAAGTTGAAAGCTCTATATCAACTGGAGGATGCAGTTGTGGATAATCTTATTAAGTGTAATGTTGTCATCGTCAGTTGTTGTTGCGCGTGTATGTAAGGATCAAGTTGTGGTTTAGGTGTAATTGCTTAGGTGATGGAGAAATATGATTGATGATGGAACTGAACAAAGGTTGGATTTTGAGAAAATCGCAAAATTGATGAGTGTGATGGTTTATTAGCTTATAGAAGAAATGTGAGAGAGAGAGAGAGAGATCCAAAAAAATTGCATCATTATTCACTTATCAGTTTAGGAGTTACAAGTTGAGCATTTATACAAGGACTTGCTCCATTCGTATTGGTTGTTCATTTAGCCAATGGCCAATTTCAAATATGGTTATTCCCATATTTAACACGTGTTTTATTAGAAAGAAAAACAACCCCAGTAAATGCTCAAATAAATTTAAGAAAGAAAAACAAGGCAGAGAAAGAAAGGTAGCACTCAAATCCAACAAAGAACGAAGGAAGAAGGCTTTAAATTCAAGGATAATTCGTTCGCTTCCCTTGAAACTTCTGGAATTCCGTTCTTGCCAAAGACACCACATAATGCAATGTGGCACAAGCTTCCAAATAGCTATATTTTATGCTTGCCGAAAGACCCTTGCCAAGCTGCAAACATATCAATAACTTTCTTCTGCATATCCCAATGGAGTCCAAATAAACAAATGCCATTGTCCATAGTTCATAAGCTATAGGGCAATGGAGGAGAAGATGATCCATTGACTCCCCCCATTTTTTGCACATACAGCACCAATCCAAAATAAAAAAAATGCCTCTTCCAAGGATTATCAGTAGTTAGGATATTCCCTAGAACAGCAGTCCAAGAAAAGAATGCAACCCTAGATGGGACCTTCGAACTCCACACCAACTTCCAAGGGAACATGTCATCGGGCGATATAGGGAATGATAATAACCACACACCTCAAAACCCTGACTCTTGGCAGGTCAGGTTTCCGGCAAAGTCTATTTATTCCCTCACCCCTAACAGCCTCAGAAAAGATAAGATCCATAAATGAAACCAGTGATTCCAACTCCCAATCTTGGACCGGTCTAGAGAAGCGAACAACCAATGAGGCACCCTATTAGAGAGTCGTATAATGTCAGCAATTGAGGAATCCTTAACAGAACTGATACAAGAAAGCTTTGGGAAAGTCTCCTTGAGTGGACAATTACCACAACATATGTCATGCCTGAATTTCACTCTAGAACCATCACCCACATCGAACTGAAGGTGCTGGGAAAAAGTCATCCATTCCTGCCTTACAGACCTCCAAAGACTCACATCATAGGGACTCAATACACTTTTAGTGCACCATTCATGTGCTTAAATTCCCATGCATGTGCTACAATTGGCTACTCTAACTAACTTCCTAATTAGCCTTGTTATATGAGATAACCCCTCTAGGTTTCTAACTGGAGTTGCCAGCTGTTAATGAGTGCTTTTAGTCTTCAAGGAGCTGCTGTTGAAAAATGGAAGCAATGGGCTGATCGGCACTCTTGGACAGGATGAAAGTGCTGATTGAGGCTTAGTAAGTGGTGTTTGGCACTAATTTTCTGGACCAAAGAGCCGTTCGGCACTATTGGTCAGAACCTCCCAGTTGAGCCTATTTTGGAGTTCCTCCTTGGTTGCTTGAGCTGGCAGGAAGGTGGTTTCTGGTTTGAGTTCCTTTAGTGCATGTGTAGTTGTGAATCCAGATCATCTATTGGTACATTGGTTGCTCACTAGTGATTTGTGGTCTTTTGTATTTTCTGCTTTTGGGATACATTAAAAAAGTCAAAGAAGGTAATACATGTCTACTACTGCTGGCAAGGGCTGTCTGGTCAACATAACAACAGCCTCATTTTGAAATGTGACTCCCAATTGCATTATGTGGACAATTTGAGAGCAAAAAATTGATTTTTTGAAGGTGTTGAGTAATCTACTATCAAGACAAAATCTCAAATCAGTTCTCTGGGGTTCTTTGTTTCAACGTCGATTTTGTTTAGATCTTAAATCTTAGGCTGGAATTCTTTAGGATACTCATATATTCTATGTATATTTTGAGTTCTTTCTTCAACAAAATTCTTTATTACTTAAATAAAATGTATTTTTTTCATCCTTAATCCAACATCTAATTCCAAGGAAGGCTGTTTATAGAACATTGAATCTTAAGGAGGCATCTCTGTTAATGTTAATTGTTAGGATTCTGTTGTTGGCATGGGTGTTCAGGTAAGGTAAAAATCAGGCGGGTGCTATAATTATTAAATGAGTTTTACTATTGTATGCCCTTAGGGCATCTATTAATAAACTGTTTTAGGAAAATTTTATAGAAAAATGAAAAAGTGAACTCTTTTGACAGCTTTTTTAATTTCCTATAATTTTTTTTTATAAAAAAAATGGATGATTAATGTATGTCCTAAGGGTAGTTAGGGTATACATTAACTAGACTCTTATTGAGTTATATAAAAAAAAAAAAAATTTACAAACTCTCAAATAATTTATATTAATCATTATGTTGCATTTCCAGGTTCTTGTAGACTGCAGTGGAGAAGATGGGATTGATAAAACTCCAGAAACTTCTTTTTTGAACAAGAAATCTGCTCTTCTGCAGCTGCTGGAGGGAAGTCCAGTTTCAAAAACGATTGTTTTCTGTAACAAGGTACATTTGAGCTCTTAAGTCTCTCTTGTGAAATTCCAGAATAGCTGGCTTGTGCATCAGTGCTTTTATGTTACATTCTTAGTATCTTACTCAATCAACATTTATAGAGAAAGTTAGAGCTCTAAGAATGAATCATTCTTGTAACATTTACTTTATTAGCTCTCATCAAAACATTTACTTTGTAAGTTATTGGAACCTTTCTTATTATTGTTAGTTTATACACTCAATTTGCAGATTGACACGTGTAGAAAAGTTGAGAATGTATTAAAACGTTTCGATAGAAGAGGAACTCGTGCCCAAGTTCTACCCTTTCATGCTGCTGTCGCACAAGAATCAAGGCTTGCAAATATCAAGGAGTTCACCAGTTCTCAGTCTGACGAAGTCTCTCAGTTTTTGATTTGCACTGACAGGTATTTTTTTTTGCTTTTTATGCAGAACTTACCTGTATGCTTAGACAGCACTAGTGTTATGTCCAGGTTATTAGCCTTACAATCAGATGAGACCCATAATATGGTAACTTTCATCTCTGAAAATTTTTGCAGAGCATCACGTGGAATTGACTTTGCTGGGGTGGATCATGTTGTGCTATTTGACTTCCCACGTGATCCAAGTGAATATGTGCGCCGCGTAGGAAGAACCGCTAGAGGCGCTGGAGGGAAGGGTAAGGCATTCATTTTTGTGGTTGGCAAGCAAATTTCCCTCGCACGAAAGATAATGGAAAGAAACCAAAAGGGTCACCCACTGCATGACCTTCCATGTTAGCTGCTAAGTAAGAGAGTTGCTTGGATATCAAAAACTGATGCAATCACTGACTACTGCTGTTGAAAGAGCTGTTCACTTAAATGATCTGACCGGAAAAGAGGAAAAACTCATGTAGTTGTTGGTTATAGTTGTCAGATAATGATGTGGATCACAGAATGCATTAAAATCTTCACATTTTTTTCATTCGTTCTCTCAGCTAGGCAATATTCTAGAAGTGCTATCTGCCTTTGTTTACCATCCGGAAAAATAAAATATAAAGTAAAAACAACGCTTGCTTAACTCTTTTCATCTGTGTCTCTAGATACATACAGTACTAAGTCAAATTTATCCACTTAAGCTGAAGCATATGTCTTCAATTCTAGCAACCCTTCTTTGTGAGATGCCATATTACATATTGCCATTTTCGATCCACCAAAAAGCTGCAACAATCTTTGTTGTCGCTGCTTCAAACTTTTTATTTTGAAAAATCTAAGATTTACCCCCATTGTTTTAATTTACGGATTAATCGTAGCTTATGCCTAGAGTTAACAATTTTGACATACAGTGCAACCATAGTAAAAATCACTACGTTCTAAAGAAAAAAGTAAACTTAAATCAATTAAAAGAAAACATGCGGTGGTAAAGTGGAAAACTTTTGAAGAAATTTTTAATAGAAAAATTTGCTCCAAGGGTATCCATTCTTGTAGGAAAATTCACCATAGAAGAAATAGTAAAAGGGTTGTGTTAATAGGCACCTTAACAACAACTTTTTGCAACATCCTTTTTGCTTTTTGTCATTTTTGACAATTTTTTAGCAATTTAAAAAAAAAAAAATCTTTATCATTTTTCATGAAACTTTGTTGGCTAGACTCGACATCTAATCTCAACAAACAACTTTTACAAACTTGTCTACATCAACTCAAAACTTCGATACTCCAAAGACAGCTTTTGAAAGATTTCTACCAATGAAAATGGTGACTGGTAGAGGTTTCAGAATCTCTATGGTTTGAAACAATCAAATAACTCATTGTGTGAAAAAAATGCCCAATGGGAAACTCAAGAATAAGCTCATAAAGAGAGAATAAAAAATACACTTGACAGTCACAGGGAGAGGTTTTGAGACGGTTTAGGCTCAAGGAATTAAGGCTCTCTCAATGGTATTGAAACGACTGTCTTCCCCACAAAAATAATGCGACAAGGGTAAAATCTAGGTTAAATAGTTGGTGTTCTGTATCTCCTAATCTTGCCCAAGCAAGGGTCGTGAAATTTTTGTCTGCCTGGGATAATTCCCTGAGTGAGTCCTCTTAAACTTGTAGTCTTCAAGTGGCTTCTGACTCAATACTAATGGGTATGATGCGTGGAACAAAGTTGAGCGCAAACCCTTTTCTTTAATGTAAATCAAAATAACATGTTCAACACAGATTAATTTTGTTTGGAAAATCACACTAGGAACATGAAAAGTGTGTGAAGTTGTACGAGTACAACTGCATGTACATGGGCTTGGGCCTAATAATGGATTGGGCATGATATTCTAACAGATTGATTGAGATATCATTCTCAACTCCATACAAAGAACCAAAAAAATCTTCCAACAATAAAACATTACACTCAGCCGCCCAAAAAAAAAAAAAAAATTATGAAAATGGGAACATCAAATACAAAAGAAAAAAAATTACGGAAATTAAGTGTGGTACAGTAAATATATTCAAGAAGTTATGTGGACGAACTGTTGGGGTTAATTAGCTCTCCTAATGTGATCATGTGTAAAGGGGTTGGTAAAGGATTAATAGGATATCTTTGAGCCAATAACTTGTGTAAAACTTGTTGCATGGTTGGACGAGAGTGTGGACTGACATGCAAGCATGCAAGTGCTATCTTTGCCATAAAAACCACTTCTTCTGCAACTTCATATGTAGGAAGTGTTATGCGTTGGTCCAACATATCTTTCAGTAGCATATGATGGGGGTTTGTTGATGTTAATGATGACAAAGATGCAGACAAAAGAGAGATCAAGATGATATCACTTGGATGCCTTCCCATAATTACTTCCAGTGTTACTACTCCAAAGCTATATACATCACATTTGTCATTAACTTCCATTGTGTATGCAAGCTCTGCAAAGAAAAAAGATTGACACTCAAGAGTCATGTTCTACTTTTGAGAGGATGATGGAACTTAATTACCTTAATTCTCTGGCTGCAATTGATGTACAATTCTTAAATTTTATAGCTGCTGATTAGTAAGAAAATATTTAGACTTCTATAATAATGAGTCTTTATATATGTACTTTGGAAAGTTCCATACTGTTTAGAAATAGCGAGCAACAATTTTGAGTTTAATCTTTCAAGCAATTTCTCCAGCGGTTGCAAACTCTTACATGAATATATGTGCCCTTCTGCAACCAAACACTATAGTTTTATAGAAGACCCTGTGAGGTGTGAACTATTATCCTAAATCATCAAAAACAATAATGTTCATGGCATGAGAGTTGGGTTGTTTAGATATATATACTAGGAAACTGATTCTACATTTGTTATTCATCTCCTAACTTCTCGATCCAATCATTCCGTTGGAATGTCTATGGTTGTTTATGATTATAGGGATCTTCTAGGTCGAAAATGAGGCTTTAAGCTGCAACACATCTACCGTGAAGCTAACGGTGTTGCAGATGAGAGGAACATATCAAGCAGAAAGGATAAGAAAATATGCTCGAAGTCCATCTTTTGTTAAGTATGCTCTAATGTTTGAGAGGATGGGTTGGGTGTAAATAGACTTTAATTTGTCTGCCTTTTGTGGTAGATAATCCTGGTGGCACTACACCTAGCTCTTTTGATGTAAATAAACTTGGTTTGGTTTTGTTTCTAAAATATAATCCTATTTTATTTATATATATATATATATATATATATATATATATATATATATATATATATATATATACACACCAATCAAGATGCCAATTCAAAGGAACATGTGTTCTCACTAAATACTAGGAGTAATCTAGTGTTGGAGTTTTGACTGATGTGATAACTTGCACCAATAAAAAAAGTCACCTATTAAAATAATATGATATAAACCAAAAATGCTCATATGAAAAAATTTATATTAAATGGTTTGCTTTTATTGGTTTAGAGTACCATATGAACTATCCTCTAGGATATCTAATAATTTTCTACTAATTATTAGTTCACTCCAACATATGATGGGCTCACACCCTATTTGGCAACTGCACAAATTTTATTATTAGAGGCTACATAAAGATAAACCATGCATGCCAACATAAAATATCATACCTGGAGCGGCATATCCAAAGGTGCCAGCAAATGAAGTCCAATTAGATGTGTCAGGTCTCAAGATCCTCGCCGTGCCAAAGTCAGAGATATGAGGCTCATATTTTGAATCTAGTAGAACATTCTTAGTGGATATATCACGATGAATTATAGGAGGCGAGCATCCGTGGTGCATATAAGACAAAGCACTTGCTATACCTTTAACAACATTTATCCTCTTTAGCCAATCAAATTTCATTGCTTGTTCCTCAGTGTTTAGTATGTTCCATAGGCTCCCACCTTCCATGAACTCATAAACCAAAAATGAGTGTCGTTGATGCGAACAAAAACCATGAAGCTTCACAATGTTACGGTGGCGAATTTCTGTTAAAGCATGTATCTCACTTGTGAAAGACTTCAGATTGGCAATGTTGTCATCATGTAGTCCATGAAGTTTCTTAACAGCAACAACTTGACCTGTTGGTAACTCAGCTCTATAAACGCTTCCGTAGCCGCCCACTCCAATACACTGTTTATCATCAAAATCATTCGTGGCTTCAATGATGTTTTCATACACCATTTTTCCATCAAAGCTCCACACCGCAAATGGATTATGCTTTTGTGCTTCTCTTGGCTTGTTTTGCACTTTCCGAAGTCTTCGAAAGAAAATTAATGAAATTCCAACAACAATGAATATGACAATGCTCGCGGCAAGGACTGAAATCATTATCACAACCTTATTGCCCTTCTTAACCGGGACAATATTGTGGTTAACTTTAGAGGGGCAAGCCTTCAAGCCAGTGACGTTGCCACACAAGCCTTTGTTATTTCTAAACGCGTCCATTGATCCTTTGCTGCCAAATGCTGCAATGTTTGGAAGAGGACCCTCCAATTGATTGTAGGACAAGTCAACAGATATCAAGCCGGACATTCTATCAAAAGTGGGTGGAATGAGCCCTGAAAGGTTGTTGTGGGAAAGATTTAGAGTTTCTAAGACTTGTAATTTCCCAAGCTGTTGTGGCATCTCCCCCGTTAGACAATTATGACTCAGATCAAGAAGTTTGAGGTATTGCAAATTACCAATTTGAAATGGGATGTGTTCACTGAATTTGTTTTTGCTCAAATTTAAGAACAACAGGTTTTGAGATTGAATCAATTCAGGAATTGGGCCACTTAGATTGTTTGCTGCCAGGTTAAGATTATCTAGTTTGGATAGCGTTCCAATACTATGAGGAATGTTGCCAGAAAGTTTGTTATTGTTTAGATGAAGTGTTAGCAATGATGTCAGCTTTCCAAACTCCTTTGGAATCTCCCCATTAAAATGATTTGAGGAGAGGTCAATTACATGTAATTGGATTGCATCCCCAAGCTCAGGAGGTATCCTACCCGAAATATCATTGTTAGATATATCTAGGTTTGTTAGGCTATGAAACTGTCCCCAATTCCTTGGAAGCTCACCGTGAAATCTGTTGTTGCTCAAATTCATATAGTCCAAACGTGGATATATGCCCAAATCATTTTCTATATTTCCTATGAATTTGTTGTTATCAAGCCTAAACCTTATCAAGCTAGTGCAATTTCTCAAGCTCTTTGGTATTTGACCAGTGAAGTGATTGCCGCTAGCGGTAAGATTTTCAAGCAATCCACCAAGGCATATATTTTCTGGTAAATGACCGGTGAATTGGTTGTCAGATAGTTGAAGAAATTTCAAATGTGTAAGACTGTTTATTTCAGGGGGAATGGTGCCTACAAGTTTATTTGACAAAAATCCTAAAGCAGTGAGGAATTTAAGTTTTCCCAATGATGGAGGAATAGAGCCAGACAATTGATTTTCACAAAGCACTAGCATAGTGAGTCTTGTTAAGTTTCCAAGAGAAGAAGGGATAGAACCCGTGAGATTGTTTGTATATAAAACAAGTTCACTCAGAGAACTTAACATTGCTAATTGTTGAGGTATGGGACCAGAAAGATTATTCTTAGCAAGTTTCAAAATGTTTAAATTGCTCAGGTTTCCAAGAGAAGTAGGGATATAACCTGTAAGATTGTTAGATGACAAATCAAGTTTACTCAGAGAACCTAGCAGGCCTATTTCAAATGGGATTGCTCCGGTGAATTGATTGGCCGAAAAGTCAAGATGGGAGAGTTTAGAGAGGTTGACAATGTTTGAGGGAATGGTTCCATGGAGTGAGTTGTTAGAGAGGTCGAGACCGAGTAAATTGGGGAAGGATACAAAGCTGAGATTGTGAAGCGTACCTTTGACACCATAACTTGAAAGATTTAAAAAGGTGACAGCACTTCCAGACTTTTCGCAACTTATTCCGGTCCAATTGCAAGGGTTGCTTCCACTCCAAGAAGAGAAGAGAGGCTGGTTCTTTACTTCAAGGCTGGCTTTCCATTTTAGAAGAGCCTTTGCTTCCTTCCCTTGTGCTACTTCATTCTCAGCATTGGCAGAAAAAGAAGGCAAAGTTACTGAAGAAGAATAAGCATATTGGGATGAAGAAACCAATGCAAGCATGAGGACAAGGAGGAACATAATGATCCGTTAAAATTGACTATTCTGCATGCAAAGAATGATGGATGGTTGGAATGATGCATGAAATGGTTCTAATTGGACTGATATATTTATAGAAGGAGAAAAAAAAAAATTTGATTCTGAGAATCTCAAAATACTTGCTTGAACTATTTGTTTGAATATTCAGTCTTATCTGCACCTTTTCCTACTAACTTTCGTAGATTTCGTTGAAAATCAAGGGGACTTGAAAGAGAATGGTCATCTAATTACTAAGAAACTAGTCTACAAGACCTTCTGGATATTGAATGGAGCCCGGGTGATACGTTGGATACCATTTAACATGAATAGTCCTATATTTGAATTCTCTTTGCCATTATTATTTGCCAATCCCCGAATTCAGAAAAATTTACGTAATTCTCATGCTCTTTTGTTTAAACAAAAATTTTCTTTTAAAAAAACCCCAAAAAATGGTAGATTATGTCTTAAATATTAGAGTTTTTGGTATGTTTCATTTAAATCTTAAGGTTTTTAAGAACTTTTACTTAAACCTTTTATCATTTTTTCTGTTAACCGATTTAAATATCATGTGATCAACTGGTTTAAATGAAATTTAGTTCAAACTAGGTTTAGATGAAATTTATGCAAAACTCCGATGTTTAAATAAAATTATATGGAACTATAAGGTGTAAATGAATAGTATTTAAAAACTTTGAAGGTTAAATGAAATATTTTAAAAGTTTAAGGTTTAATTGAAACATGTCCAAAAGGTAAACCTCAGAATTTAATGCATGACAAAAAAATGCCTAAACATTTCAATTTTGAACATACTGTAGCAATTCTTCTTGACAGTTGATGGGAAATAGGGTAGTAAAATTCAAACATGGAAAATAATAATCTAATTTCGACTAATTTTTTTTATTGAATGGGGACTTGGAACAAGCACATTTTAAGCCGTGAAGAAGTTGGTTGATAAAGGAATAGACATGGACTTGTTCAACCTGAATTCTATATTCGCTAACACCATTCCCTACAATAGACTAAATTCTTGTTGGTCTTTTAATGTGTAGCGTTCTAGTCTTGTGTTTACCTGATCAACGATCGATTTGCGGCTCTATAGTGATGTGCTTTTTTAGTCAAAGTCCATACAAAAGGCAAACCACATGCAAATGTCATGATCATTTTTTTTTTGGTACGGAAAGTTGGTATACCAATAATATTTTCCTTTTTGAATGATGAATTTTTTTTTTTTTGAATTAGAAGTTTTTCTCTCAATGATTTGTAGTAATTTCATTACAATTATTAATGTGACCATTCATATGATTATCACAGGATTATTAAATTATAGAAAATACTAAAGTTATGAAAATAATAAAGTTAAAAACTATTTTACAAACTGTCCAATTGACTATTAGATCATGTAACTAAAAGTAAAGTATACGCGTCTTTATAACTATTATGTTAAAACAGTTTGGGGAAATTAATTATACTTTATCCTTATAAATTATATTACTTTTACTTTTTATCTCCTAAACTATATATATATATATATATATATATATATATATATATATATATATATATATATATATTTTTTTTTTTTTTTTGCACTTACCACTTAAATTATAAGAATGCACATTTGCTTTTCTTAACCATTACCCATAGGATGAGGTGCAAAGTGTAATAGTTTAGGAAGGGTAAGTGTGCACTCTCATAATTTAGGTGGGCAACTATTAAGAGAGTATTAGCTTAAGGAAATAAAGTATAATTTTCTCAACAATTTTTAATCCAAACCAATTTGGAGAAAGTCTATCTTTTCAAAGTCACATAAAATTCTCTTCACACATTTTCGTTGACACACTTTTTTTATTTTATTTATTTTATTATTATTATTTTTAATGCATCGTTATTTTGCTGCACAAAAAGAGTTTAATATATACCCACTCAAATTCCTTTGACCTCATTTCCTATGATTGAACCTGACTTATAATTTGGGGTTGCCTACAAAACCGTTTATGTAGTATTTGAGCCCCCTACGTCATTAAAATTAGGAGAAAGTCTATCTTTTCAAAGTCACATAAAATTCTCTTCACAGTTTTTCGTTGACAGCCTTTTTTTTTTTTAATTTTTTAATTTTTTATTTATAATTTTTAAAATTTTTTTTTTTAATGCATCGTTATTTTGCTGCACAAAAGGAGTTTAATATATACCCACTCAAATTCCTTTGACCTCATTTCCTATGATTGAACCTGACTTATAATTTGGGGTTGCCTACAAAACCGTTTATGTACTATTTGAGCCCCCTACGTCATTAAACTTGCTTAAGTAACAACTCAATCAAAACAGTTTAAAAATAACATATCAGATTAATATAACATAAGAGCATTTATATCTAGTTTCTACAAAATATTCTATTTTATCATATCAAAAGTTACTTTATTATTTATACCATACAATTTTATAATACACTCAACATCTCAACTTTTATTTTCCTATTTAACTCATTTAAATAATATTTAAATCCCAATAAAATAATATAATCCAATCTCTCTCACCCCTTCTCCCACGTCAATTTGTTTATCTTTTCCCCATGGTCTCTCTCTTTCAACCACCCATCACCACCACCTTTGCCACAAGAAACCCACCACCATTGTTAAGAAATCCCACTCCTACCACTAGGAACAAAACCCATAAAATCCACCACCACCTCGATCCACCCATAAAGCCCACAAACCTAGCACGGTAACAACACAAAAAATCAAAGAAAAATCCACCAGCACCACGGCAACAATACCAAAAAAAAAAAAAAAAATCAAAGAAAAATCCTCCATCACCACAGCAAATCCACGGCAACAACACACCCACCACCACCATGGACAGAAACTCACAAAAAATCAAAGAAAAATCCACATCAGAACTCGCCGGAAATTAAACCCAACAGAACCCATCTTTGCCACCATAACCACATCGGAACCAAAACCCAACATCACAGCCCCCAACACCGCCACCATGAGGCACACAACCACGGAACCCAACCACAACCACCCGTGCCACCACTGCACCTTCACAACCAAAACCCCCATGCCACTACAACCCACCACGACCCAGACCCACCACGCCGCTGCCACCTACCAACCCAAAACCCACTCCCACACAAATCAAAACCCCACACCCACACCACCAAACCACATCAAAGACCACCACAGAACCTAGATAAATCCACACCACAAACCATCACAAACCTAGATCAACCCACACCATAAACCCAAACCAACCCACACCACAAACCTAGATAGACCCCACCATCACAGACCACCCTAAAACCACTGACCAAAAATCCATGCCGCCATCGGAGATTACAACCCACGCCAACGCCTACCTCCGTTGCTACTGAAAACTTTTGCGGAAGCAATATAAAACAAAAATTATATTTTCATTTAAAGATCGTTGCACCACACAACCATGGATTCTAAATAGAACAAAATTGCGTACCTCTCTTAGTAACCCAAGCGTGTTGCCTCCTAAGGTATTCACGTCTCTCTCTCTATTTCTTTTTGAGTTTTCAGAAGACTGCAGTATCACTCAGTAAATCTGATGGCCAAGCACTAATATGATATTTTAAAATCTTATTTTATTTAAGACTTCTAAAACCCAAGAGAGAGATTGGACGTGGGATCCTTAGGGATCCTAATCTTCAGCTGTAGGATTCATTAATAACTTTTTGAATGTGATTGACTTATCTTGAAACTCTTTCAAAGTTATTCCTTAATTTTCTCAACCATATCAAGAAAATATTTGAACTTCTACAGATTGCAATAATGTCCATCAACACATTGCAATTGACCCCTGAAGATTAGAGAATTACAAATGAGGTTCCATTTCATACAATTTTATATCTATGTCCTTCCACCATACTATATTCCCACAAGCCACTAGGACTGGATAAATATCACTGTCATGTCCCTAGCTTATGTGACCCTTAATTTCTTGATTTCATAATTTCTATTGGACTCCAAAATATCTTTAAAAACTCTTTAAATATATATATATATATACTTAATATTATATATATGAAAAACATTTTTGAAAAATGTCACCGGCCGGTTTTGTTTTGAGTCCAACTTCAATATGAAAATCAACTGAATATACTATCTTTTTTAGAGACTGGTGGATTCATTGTTGAGCATTTATATATTTTACTCATTATACACATAACCCAACATGTCTGTATATAGCCTTCAAAATTGGTATCACCAGTTGACATTGTCAAAGTTATGTGCATAATAAATAAATATACACAAACCCCTCATGTTTGAGGACAATAGAAAAATTGTGATAGAACAACCTTTTAATTAACAGTGATCACTCCATAAGGTGTCCTTGATCGAATCCAATTCAGTGTATGTACTTGTTACATTACACCCACTTGTTTGCTTAAAGTTACTACTTTAATGATGGAGTAAATCATCCTATCATATAGTAGCACAACAAGTGTAGGCTTTAGTGGTAATATTCAATTAATATCCACAGCCTAGAACAATTTAATAATCTATGAAAAATCATTACTCCCTGTCTTTGGTTCCTTAACCATTAACATGATTTTTCCTATAGAGGTGACATCTCATGCCACATTTAAACAATGAAATATACCTATAAAAGCTATGAATGTGAAAATAAAATTTTATTATCAAATAAAAATGCATAGTATTGTTTTTGAGGGCACATAATTCTAACATCTACCACCACCACACGGGATTTTGGGTTTGAGAAAATAGGTTTTGACTTTGAGGAGAGGAGAGAGCAGACCAAGAACCAGATTAAGAGAGAAGAGAAGGAAGATAGAGAGAAATGAAAGAAAGAGAGAAAAAAAGTAATAAATAGAGAGAGAAAAGAGAGAATTAAATATAATAAAAATTTATACAAGCTTGCTACAGTAATAAAAATTTATACAAGAGAGAATCAAATTTATAATAAAAATTGCAAGTGTAGCATAATTGCAATTTTTTTTTTTTTTTTGGTAATTACAAGACTTTGCAAGACTGGGTAATGGGGGGTTTTAGGGCTCTGATGCTAAATTGAACCAACATATGACATTTGCAAGACTTAATGTGAATGCTCTAACATTTTCCATTTAGATTGAAAATGGCTAAACTACCACGTAGAAATAGTATTTTACGGGTAGAATCTAAAAGACAATTCCACTTTAAAAAATGGGTTGTGTTTATTGCACATAGTGTGTGCGTACACACATTGCCTGAAATAGTTTGAAATTATGACTTAAAGTCACAATTTCAATATATGTCAAGCAATATATATATACACATTGATGATGCATAAAAAATGTCAGTGAGCTGACGGTCCAAATGAAGAGCTCCTGAAGACCTACAAGGATGAACACACTCTTGGAGAGTGTGAGTGTGGGGTTGGCCTACTAGCCAACGACCCTCTGATGAATAAGTCAGTACCTTATAAGATCTCTAAAACTCTCGAAGTATAAGAGATTTAGAATTGTGTTTTTGGCGTACCTCAAAATTGGGGTGTCTTGGTATTTATATAGGGGTTTGTGGCTGACCACCATAGCTGAACTGCAGGGATTTGGGGTTATCCCTGAGTTGACTTGTAGGAGATGAAAGTTATTACTCAGTTGACTTGTAGGAGATGAGAGTTATCCCTTTGCCGTTAGGTATGTAAATGTAGGAGAGTCTTAAATAATAGCTACTATGTGACCGTAGTAGTAAAGTAGGCTTCGTATGCCTATCTTCACCCGTTCTTTGATGGGGGTGACAGACGAGTGTCAAGGTCAAGCTCGCAAGTGCTTACTCATTCGTTCTTGTATGTGACAGATGAGTATTGAATGACGGACTTGTAATGTCCTTATAAGTCTTTGTAGATGAAGGACGACTCATTGGAGTAGAAGTGATAGGTTATGTTTGTTGTATTGAGTCTTCCATTTCTGAAAAGTCAGTATTTCGGAAGACGTAGCTTATTTCAGAAGGTTGATCGTGGAGTTAGCTAAAAAGTTCCCTATCAGCTGCCCCTCATTCTGTGGTTGTCCCTCTTTTTTGGACGAGCCACAAAATCTCAGTACCATTCATTGTTTTTGTTGTTCTTCTTTTCTCTTTTTATCTCCCTTTTTTATTTTATTTTATATAATTTTTTGGACATGTGGCTGCTTTTGATTGGCTTGCCATCTTGTTATTTGGTGGTCCCCAGGTTTTTGCTTATGAATAGGTGAATTTCCCTTTCAGACCTCATTTATTTCCCAAAATTTTGCCTAAGCCCTCTCAAGAGCTCCTTCAGTTGCCTACTTCTCCCTCGTTCGACTGTTGCACGTCTGGTCTTTTTCCTATCCGAATTCTTGCCCGTTCAAGTTCTTAATCATTCGAACCTTGTTTGTCGATATTGGTAAGTCATCTCAACCCTTCTTTATTCCATTAATTAGATAAGGCCCATAAAGTTGGACGAGTAGGGTGGACTCAGCCTTATTTTGTCATTGTAAGGGTAAGGATAAGTGAGTTCGGGTCTACCAGTAGCCCCTCATCGTCCAAATGTAGAAAAATGGATGATCGAGGGTTGCCTCCAAGTGTGAGCACAGATTCAATTGATGACGTCCTTTCTTTAGAGTCATCACAGACAAGTCTGTCTAGGGATGAGTCAAGAGAAGACTCATCTGATGCTAAGCTAAAGGAGGGCTCATTGTCTAATGTTGAGTCATTTGAGGCAATTCTTCTGATGCTAGGTCATCAGGTGCCATCCCAATAGATGAAGATGGTGGCTCTTTGTCATTCGAGGGTCCTGATTGTCCCTTTATCTTTCCTGAAGAGTGGGAGGTAAACAAGTATTGCTCTTCCCTTTCCAAAACAAAGTTGAGCAAGATATGATCAAACTTTCAGATTCCCCACAGTGTACCTACTAGATTAGCTGAGGTTGGAGAGAAGAGCTATTCTCATGACAGTGAAGGGACCGATTTGTATAAGGTTTCTTTCGTAAGTGGATTGAGATTCCCTCTGAATCACCTTACTAGGAAGTTATTAAGAAGACTAGGCATAGCCATTTCTCAATTGGCACCTAACACCTGGTGTGCTTTTGTTGGAGCTCAAGTGCTATGGGGAATCATGAGTGATGGTAGAGAGCCTCTCCTTGGATGAGTTTTTGTATTGCTACAAACTGTTACTTGTGCCTTTAGCTAAGGGGATGTACTATTTTAAGTGTAGGAAAAAAGAGTACAATCTAGTCACTGAAATTCCATCTTCCAATAGAGATTGAAAGGAAAAGTTTTTCTTCATTTGTAGTGCTGATTGGAATGTGAACTAGAGGAGGTTTTTTTTTTTTTTTTTTTTGAGAACCAACCAGGGGAGGTTGGCACCGTAAAACTTGTTGATTGTACTTCGGAGGTGATGCCAAAGTTAGGTGAGTTGTTCGAAAAGTCTTGTTTTATTTATATAATTATATAAAACTAAAATTAATGTTAAGTAAAAAGATATTAAGAGTTGAAATAAGACTTGGATCCGTAAAAATTATAACTCTAAAGGCCTAAGTTTTTTGGGAGATAGTTCAATAGTTAAAACTTAAAAGTGTGAGGATTTGAACCACCTAAGTTACAAGGCTCATGACATTTAGGCCAAAATTAAATTTAAATTTAAATATTTTGGATCAAATGACTAAATGAGAGGCTGCCTAACTTTTATTTTCCCATCCTTTTTAATATAAAGAAGTGATGCACAACTTTTGATAGGGTTATTCTATTCTTTTCCTATGAGATACCTGGAAAGACCAATGAGCCTAACTAGCTCACTTTGATTTGCTGTAATTTGTTAAATATATAATGGTAAATTGCAAAATACACCTTTGAAATTTAGAGTTATTTGAATTTTTTCAACTTGAATATTCAAAATTTTGATTTGACTCTTAACATTATGTATTGTTTTGATAGTTCGACTTGAATTTTCAAAATTTTAATTTGACTCCTAACATTACGTATTGTTTTGATAGTTTGACTTGAATTTTCAAAATTTTAATTTGAATCCTAACATTACGTATTGTTTTGATAGTTACAAATTCCGTTAGTTTTTTTTGCTAATGTGTTTGTTAAGTGACACACCAGTTTGTCAAAAGGACTAATTGATCCAATAGAAATACATCTTGTGTATTACAATATTCAATATAATTAAAATATTTTAAAAATCTTTAAAAAATAAAAATAAATCTTTAAAATATATTAAATTAATCAAATTAAAAAAATTAACTTTTTAAAATTTTATCACATGAAGAAAATGGATATTCTCCCCAGAAAATTTTTGAGCATTCAAAATATTTCCAAGAACAACAAAATTTCTTTCCTAACAAACACTAAAAAAGAAAAAAGAAAAAAGAAGAAGAAGAAGAAGCAAGGGCTTTGATTATAGTGTTCCAAGAAAAGCAATTTGGTTTGGGCATTTGGTCGAACACCTTTGTACGTATTATATACCCTGTGATTGGAAAGCGCACAGAATTTGAGGACTTCGACAGCAGCCAGTGGTAGTGGATTTGGGCAGTTTTGATCACATGGGCATGGACTTGATTCAAGTCTTAGATGGATTTGCAGAGTGTGATGCTTGAGAAGGGTGAGCATGGTTGAGATGGTGGCATGGTGGGCTTGTATATTGTGGAATTCATGGATCAGAGGTTGAGAGGAGACTTGTTTGTTATTGGGTTGTATTCATTAAATCTGACCACATGCCACATATACAATTGTATGCAAACCCAGATTATTATTATTATTATTTTTTTTTATAGTCAAAGGGTCAAACCAAACCCATATTTGAATATAAATAGAAGAAATTCCTGTTTAGATCTAAGAAAATGCTGCAATTTTTTGTAATCGTGTTTTTAATTTATGTAATTTTGTGTTTGTATGAGACATTTAGGTCCAAAACTGTTCTTGGTTTTGGGTTTGATTTTGGACTAATTTTTCACTTGAGTTTTTTTTTTTTTTTTTTTTTTTTTTTTTTTGAGTGTTTGTTTGAGAAGAAAATTTTGAATGCTCAGAGTTTTCCTAGGAAGAATATCCAATTTGTTCATGTGATAATTGTTTTTTATTTTTTTTATTTTTTAAAACAATGTGATAAAATTTTAAAATTTTGATTCAATAGATATTAAAGATTTTTTTTAAAAGATTTTTTAAAATTACTTAATTATTTATACTATTAATAACAGAATTCCTTATTTTGATTTCATCATTTTGCGTACTAAAATATCCTTATACAATTTTTGTTAGAGGGCTGATTTGTGTTACTGATTTTTTAGTTTATACAAACTTCCATACATATACACAAACACATATATCTACACACACATAAATTAGTATCTTTCATAGTGAAATCCTTAAAATTATATATTTCATAGAATTAAATTCATCTTCCATAGTGAAATCCTTAAAATTTTCATTTTTAATATAAGTTACCAAATTGTCTACCATTGCGAGTAAAAAAAAATTAAATTAAATTAATGAAGTGTTTAAAAACATAAATAATCCAAAACTTTAAGAGATAAGAGAACACAATTTACAATAAAAAATGAATTTGAGAAACAATATATTTTTTATAACTACTAGACCAATTAGACAATTTTTTAAAGAACATTATTAAACTAACACAAATTTTTTGGGGGAAGTCCCATTTTTGGGAGCTAATTATTAAAGTATTAAATATTTCTATATAGTGTTGATGGCCATTTTGGAAGCCAAAGTGGAAAGGAGAAGCCCAGCAACACGAACAGAAAAGAGCTGGCAAATGGATAGAAAATCCATTAAGCCCAAGCGGTAGGAATAATGGATCACAGGCCCATGAGATAAACAAATGGGCCTTGAAGAGGTAAATGGGCTTAAAGGAGCCTGGAAAGAGAGAAAAAACAAACCATGGGCAGTATATGATGTGGAAAAATGAGAATGGGCCATGGCAGACCCAAAGTAATGAAAACAAAGAAAGTAAGGGGTTGATGGCAAGCCCATGAACCCCAAGGATGAGGGATAATGTATTTGGGCTGGAGAAGCCCAAAGAATTCAGTAAAAGCCCATGAGAATGCAAAGTTAAGAAAAGGATCGAGGAAGCCCAAGGAAAACAAACGGGCCCGGGACGCTCAAGGGAAAACAAATGAGACACTGGAGCCCGCCAGTGAGGTAATAAAAGAACCAATGGCCGTACTAGGCCATTGGGAGAAGAATAAACAGCAGGCCCAAAGAGGCCTAGCAGGATTGAGGCAAACAACTTCGCAGCAGGAATGATAGAGTGGTATAGCAAGAGATGGTAGCAGAAAAAAGGGTGGGCTGAAGAAAAGCAAAGCCCATCGTCAAGCAAGGCCCAACCCCTAAGTAGGGCAAGCCATAAAGGAAAGGGAAACCAGAAAATAGTCAAAAACGGATGGCAGACTGTGCAGGCCAACCACGGCAAACGCATGAGCAGCAAGCAGATTTTAGACATACATGGAAGATAGGCACGCGTAAGGCCCAGACCTCACCAGCCTGTACTCAGCCAATACAAGACATGGTGAGGTCATGGGTCAGAGGTAAGAGGGCATGGTTTGGCGGTGGGGAAAGGGGAAAAACCTATTTTGAGGTTCCTGCTAGGGCTCTTTTGGGGGAAGTATCCTGCTGGGATGACATAGCACCCAAAGGAGCAAAGCTGAGCTAGAACCACTAGGTGCATGTCATGAGGGATAGGGAGAGAGAAGACACCCACACCAAAAATATTCGTCAATTTAACTTTCTTACTTGGCATAGAAATATTCGTCACTTTAACTTTCTTCTCCCAACCTGGAGGATAATCATCGGCGTGCCAATGCCACCCTCTTTTCTCCTCATCCCACTCAAAGATAGCAGATCGATTCTGCTTCCTGGCATACGCTAACACAGACTTGGAAGGCAAAAGCAACCGAGGATTGGCCAAGATAATTGCACTAAGCCCATTAGGAGGAACGAGGGAGAAACCATGACTACCAATCGACTCTTTTTCAAACGAAGTCATCACAGCCTGCCAATATCCATGTATGGCAGGGGTACAAAGACCTTCCCTTAGTGAGCCCGAAACGGTAACCGCAGTAAAACACTGACTCCAAAATACAAAGGCAGTGGGCCGCAGAAAGGGTCGGACAGAGGTAGGGGACTCCATAAGAAAAGAAAGGTTATCAGGAATGTCTTGATCTAGTCCGAATTGCCTTCTCACCCGGTTGGTAGGATAATGAACAAACCTAATCCCTTCATCGGCCAAATAAGGCAGCCACCCAACATTGGTGGCCGCCAATTAAGTAATCCCAGTCTCATCAAAACCGGTCAAGGGAATGGTAGTCCCGACGGTGTCAACGAACAAACCCATAGCAGAATCTACACATGTATAACTGGCACCCAATTTTCCATAAGCTCTCCAAGAAAATCCAACACCTTGATTAAAGGATTCAATAGCAGAATGGTCAATTGGTTTCAAGCCAACCCAGCGAGAGGCCAATGGAAAGTCTGACTCAAATCTGCCAAAAAAATCAGTAATGGCCTGTGGACACGACTGATACTTGTCTTTAGCGAAACGAAAGGGCCTACACTTTGACAAATGCTTAGCATAACGCTCGTACAGCAGGTGTTGCAAAATAGTACTATGAATAGAGGAGGTGACTATATGGTAGGAGCCTGCCTGGCTCTCATCACTCTGTAGGATGTCTAGTTGAATATACAGATGCCCCAAGAACATAAGAGACAATGGCAGACTAACCCAAGCAGAAATCTTAATGGTCAAACGGAAATATAAAGTCTTCATGGCGTAATGAGGGTGGGACCCAAAAACAAACTTGCAAAGCCAAAACACAACAAAGGCCGCATGTTGGGCAGACTCAGAGAATTTAGAAGAAGAACTAACCCAATAAGACAACTATACGTTCCCGCTCATCCTTTTCTTCAACTCAGCCTCCACGGCCTCTTCTTCCGGGGAAAGCTCTAAGGTGGCAGGATCAACGTCTCCAAGGATGGGTAAGAGTAATTGGTTGGCTACATCTTCTAAGGTCACGTTGACCTCATCGCAGGAAAAGAAGAAGGTATGGGTGGTGGTACACCACCAGCGGACCAAGTGACGGAAGTTGAAAAGGTCCTGAAAGTTGGATAAGCAGCGAGATGAAACGATGGCCTTCAAAACACCGGCCCGCTGTAACAACCCCATAAAGTCGGTGTCGGATAACTCATTATCCACCCACTCCCTCCAACCCAAGGCGGTACCCGACCTAAACTCAAAATGGATAGGCACGGGGAGCGAAGTGCCCTGGCAAATGATAAGATCGGGGATCGAAGAGGCCAACGGAGCCTAAGAAATGTCCGTATTTTTCCAGCAAAGAGCGAGCCACACATAGCTCGACGGCGGCGGCGCATAATCGCCGGGAATCTTTGGGAAATGGGATGAACATCATACCAGGGATCAATAAGTGGAGCATACTCACTGTCTGGGTCACACCTCATTTCTTCCTCGTCGGAATGGTCCGACTCGGAGTACACTGCCTCCTCGCCTACATCACGTGCAGCGGGAGGATCAGAGATAACTTCTTTTCCTTTACAGTGGGAGGAGCTTTGGCTTTTCGCCGGTGTCATTGTGTAGAAATTTAATTGAAGAAAATGTATGGGGTATTTGAGGAAGAGGAAACAAAGAAGAAAGGGAAAACGGAAAGAGAGTTCTGGAAAGAAGGAAGGAGTTTGTGTTTAGATTACAAAGGGACTCCCTCTTAAATACCCAGGTCATTAATGCTGGCACGAGAGGAGGCGACGGGTCAGTTATCAGAAAGAGGATGAAATTAATGAAACAGCGACTATGTTTCAAAATAACTGCTAAACTGGGAAATTCGAAGAGACAATACTGTTCAAGGCAAGAATATATATATATGAATATATATGTATGTGTAAGGTAGGGACCACTGTTCAAAAAGCCCGCGAAAGAAAAGAAGATGGAAAGACAGAAAGGGCAGAGAAGTTTTTTTATTTACATATGAACCGCAGGAACGCTTCATATGTTCAAGGGGCTAAATGTTGATGGCCATTTCGGAAGCCCAAGTGGAAGGGAGAGGATCAGCAACACGGATAGAAAAGAGTTGGCAAACGGATAAAAAACCCATTAAGCCCAAGTGGCAGGAATAATGGATCACAGGCCCATGAGATGAAAAAATGGGCCTTGAGGAGGTAAATGGGCTTAAAGGAGCCCGAAAAGAGAGAAAAAGCAAACCATGGGCAGTATATGATGTGGAAAAGTGAGAATGGGCCACGGCTGGCCCAAAGTAATGAAAGCAAAGAAAGTAAGAGGTTGATGGCAAGCCTATGAACCCCAAGAATGAGGGATAATGTAATTGGGTCAGGGAAGCCCAAATAATTCAGTAAAAGCCCATGGGAATGCAAAGTTAAGAAAATGGCCGAGGAAGCCCAAGGAAAGCAAACGGGCCCGAGACGCCCAGGGGAAAACAAATGGGACACAAGAGTCCGCCATTGATATAACAAAAGAACCAATGGCCGTGCTGGGCCATTAGGAGAAGAATAAACGGCAGGCCCAAAGAGGCCCAGCCAGATTGAGGCAAAACAATTTCGCAGCAGGAATGATAGAGTGGTATGGCAGGAGATGGTAGCAGGAAAAAGGGTGGGCTGAAGAAAAGCAAAGCCCACCGTCAAGCAAGGTCCAGCCCCGAATAGGGCAAGCCATAAAGAAAAGGGAAACCAGAAAATAGTCAAAAACGGATGGCAGACTGTGCAGGCCAACCATGGCAGACGCATAAGCAGCATGCAGATTTTTGGACATACATGGAAGAGGGCACGCGTAAGGCCCAGATCTCACCAGCCTATACCCAACCAATACAGGACACGGTGAGGTCATGGTTTGGCGGTGGGGAGAGGGGAAAACCTATTTTTGAGGTTCCTGCTAGGGCTCTTTTGGGGGAAGTGTCCTGCTGGGATGACATAGCACCCAAAGGAGCAAAGCTGAGCTGGAACCACTAGGTGCATGCCATGAGGGATAGGGAGAGAGAAGGCACCCACACCATAGCAGGAAAGGGTGCCACGGCAGACAAACAAACAAAATAGTTTTCTTTTGTCTGGCGATGGGGAGTGGCACACAGACGGACCAGTGGTGGTCGGCAGGTACACCCATACCAGACAAAGGTGGTTAAGGGCTAAAATAGTAAAATTCGGTCACGGTAGGCACTATAAAGAGGCCCTTGCCGTGTACAGGAAAGGAGGACGACAACCACCACGGTATTAGAAATTTGAAAACCAGGAAATAGAAAACAAGTATTAAGAAAAAGAAGTAGAAAGAAAAAAGATAAGAAAAGGGAATATTAGAAGAGAAGGAAAGAAAAAGATAGAGAGTTAGAACGGCAGGCATGCACCAATAGGTTGATTCTCTCTCTCCCTCTCAAAACCCTACTCTTTGCCGGAAACAAAGAGTCTTCTTGTGTACCAACCATTCAGGTCCACTTCCCTCAAAGTGATTAATTTCCACGGTAGGATCTCCCTGAGAGATTATTCACTTTGAGAAGCGGCGTTCTTCCCTCTCTGGTTTTGGTCCTGCGGATCAGATCTAATCTGATTTATTTCCTCTTTCAATCAACTCATATACTACCCACTTGTTTCCCTTACTTTTCTTATAAAATAATTGTTGTTAAACTGTGATTATCTTTTCTTAAGTAGGGATTATCTGTTTACCTTAATAAAGATGTCAAAGTACTTTATTTTATTTTGTTATTATTATATCTGTCTGCCGCAACCCATCTGAAACAGTTTTGCCTGTCGTAAGTGTGCTCCTGGTAGACGAGGCATAGTTTGCGCACAAGCCGGACTAAATGGAGTTGTAGTTGGATCGGTCTCAACTCCCTTATTTAGAATACTTGGGCCCAGTACCGCAGGAGGCAGCCCAGCTCACTTTAACCAAAAAAAGGCCCATTACAACCATCGCTCTATTTAAAATTACATGTTGTTCATGAAATCACAGTCCCATATATGACCCTTTTTGAGGAGCCACTATCTCATCACAAAAACTATCTCATAAAAAAAAAAAAAAGTTAGTATATTGCAATGTATTTGGAATGGTGAGACCATTGGTATTTGGAAATCAATGTTTTTTTTTTTTTTTTTTTTTTTTTTTTTTAAATAAAAAAAAAAAAACCTTAAATTGGACATGTGGTGCAAAATTAGACAACAATTGGAATCCAATTTAAAATCTAATTGGATTTTTTCTCAATTTTGGCTTTAATTATATATATATAGACTGGTTATTGACCTGTGCATTTGCACGATTCTTTTTTGGTATGATCTTTTTTGGTAAATATTATGACCGGAGAACATTTTTTTGGGAAAAAAAAACTTCTTTCATTTTTATGTAGTGATTTAAAAAAAAAAAACAATGAAGGGTTTTATGATAAATTTTGTTAATTTTATCAAATACATTTATATAAAATAATACTCATAAAATGCATAAGATATATGTAAAGGTATAATTCATGATTATGCATGAAAGTTAGTATTTTTTTTTTTTTTTTTTTTTTAAATTTCTATTAGCTAGATCACATTTCTTAAATAAACTGAACAACCATTTCATCACCCTGTTATGCACGTAATTTTTGGAATTTTGTTAGTTAGTACATGATTGCTTGATAAACAATATTGAGTAAAAATTATTTTAATTCTATTTAAGAAATTTTTTGTGCAATTTTCATTTTCATGTCCATTTTTTTAATCTAATAGATTTAATTTTTCACGTTAGTTTAATTGAATAGTATTGTGTTTATACTTTTTTTCTTAACTACAATTGATAATTCACAAAATGAGTAAACAACTTATTGAGTATTGCAAAAGATACAAATATGAACATTAACATGAGCACGAACATGAAGGGAGATTTCTATTCATTTTCTTGAAGAAAAAATGTACTTATAGAAAATTCCAAACTTTATTATGTAAAGAAGAATCAAAGTTATAGATAGCAAAATCAATAAACCAAAAATTTTAAGAGCCTAAGAGGAGCCATTACTCATTTGAAAAAATCCAAAATACTCAAGAACTAAAAAAAAAAAAAAAAAAAAAACCATCCATTCCACACTTCCATCACAACTGCTTTAGCTCAAGGAAAACAATATATATCTTTATATCTTTCTTTCTTTCTTTCTTTTTCTTTTTTATTTTTATTTATTTAGAAATAGTTATAATATGTTGCTAATCCCACAACTTGAACCTTTTTTCCCTGACTCCTGCAATTTGAACATTTTCTCCCTTAAACCCCACACTTTGTGTATGGGGAGGTGCCAATTCAACTACATGGCTCTTGACATATATATATCTCATTCAATAAATATAGAATTTCCTTTAAAAAAAATTAATATGTTTATCATAATTAAGGGAAATCCTAATGGGTACTTCACTTGAGCATATGTGAAAAAGGAATATACATACCACAAATGGTAAAGGAGAAAGAAAAAGTTGCTAATCCCTTTTAATATGGTTAATTGCTTTGCCTCAATCAATCACCCAAACAACATACCGCTTATTCATACCACAACCACAAGTGACAATGCAGTATTAGCCATCTGTAATTGCTAATCTGAAAGTACACATTTCTTTAATAGCTCTATCTTCGTTTCTTTTGGCTAATATGTCTTTACTGAATCAAAATCAAACCATAAAAAACATATAAAAATCACCAAATTAGAGTTTAAAATTATAATTAAATTTTTAAAAGAAATCTAGGCACAATTGCACAAAAATTCCATGTAACTAAGTCACACTTAGGAATATTGGGCCCTTTTTGCTTTGTATAAATAGGGGGTCCCAATGGGATGAGGGGGCTAACAATTTTCTCTTCAAAAAATTTATTGTAGGAATATAAAAGTTTTCCATTGTATACTTTTCACGATTAAAGAACATGACTTGCCAACTAATCAAACTAGAGTTTTTAGTACCTATAGCAATTTCACAACATCAAGAACAAACCCCAGTGTATACATTGTCAAATTCCATAGCTTCCTGTTACATCAAATGAGTGTTTAATTTTTCTCGCAAAGTATTGAATAGTAAAGCTTCTGGGCCATAGTCTCAATTACAACTCTCAATCATGTTGGACTTGAATGATACCTATCAACAACGTATAATTATGAGATGTAGAAAAAAATTTGGAGTGTACACAATGTTTAGTGTGGATGGGAAGAAATATCATCCTATTCCAATTGGTTAGGTTAGTAAGGGACCTATTCCAATTTAATGATCTTGGAATTTTGTATACAAGTAATAATCAAGGAAACTTCTGCCTAAAATAAGTCGAACTTTTGGTAAGAGAGAAAATTGATGTCTAGACAAATCAAGCTAAGGCCGACCAAAATGGACCATATTCTTAATTTCTTATCTCTATTTGTTCGATGTACAAGACTTACAATCAATGCTTAGCGTATAAAAGTTGAACATCTTATCTAAAGTCCATCCTCTGAAAACTTGAGAAAAAATTCATTTAAGGCAACACAATATATAAATTATAAAGGAATCAAAGAAATATTGTCAAAAATAATAAAAATTTAATTTATGCTTAAATTCTTATTAGGATGAACACAATAGCAATATCCTTTGAAAAAAATAAAAATAAATAAGGATAAAAAAAAATCTATGCTTATTTTGTACGTATGATAAAGTCCTAACACAAAGATTTTTGAGACTCATTTTGATTAGTGATTAGGAGTTATAAAGGAATAATCATCAATATATATATATATATATATATATATATATATATATATATATATATATATATATATATATATATAAGCAGATATCTCATGCGGAGTGCATGAGATCTTGCCATGTGACGCTCTAATTTTGTATTTAACATTTTTTTACCTCTTTCATTAAGATTTTTTTACTATCACCCAAAAGTTTACATTAACTTATTTTACTGTTATCTCATTAGTCTCTCATTAATTGCCTAAGCTTACATCACACATTTCTCTCTTTTTCATGTCTTTTAGCATACCCACCATTTTAATATTTAAAAAAAAGCAAAAAATAAAAAATAAAAATTAAGGACTAATAGTAATAACTAACTAGATAAGGCCTTGGAGGGAGATAGACAGACACAAAAATGTTGTGGATTGTTAAATAAAATGCATTGTTTCACTACAAAATCAAAACACATTGTTTCCCTATAAAAGACCTAAGATTGATAAAACATTTGAAAGAGAGAGAAAGAGAAATCTGAAGGGCCACTGTCTACGTCATATTGACCTCTCACCACCATCAAGACGCCGAAACCCCTACAAGCATTTTTTTTTTCTTTTTAAATTAGGGGATTAAATATGATTTAGGTTTGGGTAATTTGGTTGGATAATTTTTGTTTTGCGTATATAAGTAGAGAGAATATTTGGTACGCAATGTAAAGCCATATTCTACCATGGTTTTAAATCATCTATAAGACACGTGCATACACACTTGCCCACACCATGTTCTAATGTCGCACTATCAATGGGTGGAAGATAGTGAGAGAGTTGGACATACTTTTATTTCATAGTATTTAATATGTGAACACAACACAAATTATTTGATTTTCGTGGTCCTGTTACTCTTTTGCATTTATTTTTGGTTTCATGATTTTTAAAAAAAAAAAAAAAAAAAATCTTATCTTGAGAAGGCTTTAAATATATATGCAGTGAAACAACAATTATAAATTGCACACATATAACCATTATAATTATTCAGTTCAAGGAATGAGTAAAAAATTTTTTTTTTGGGAGGAATATTGTAGAATAAAAGTTGTTACACAATGTCTCTCTCTCAGAGACCTCATGCGAGAGTGCATGAGGTCCTGTCAAATGGCACTCTAATTTTGCATTTAGCATTTTTTTGCCTCTTTCATTAAGTTTTTTTATTTATTTTTTTATTGTTACCCAAAAGTTCATATTATCTTATTTTACTGTTATCTCATTAATTGCCTAAGCTTACACCAAACCTTTATTTACTATTCTTCATGTCTTTTAGCATACCCACTATTTTAGTATTTAAAAAAAGAGAAAAAAAGTAAGGACTAATAGTAATAACTAACAAGATAAGACTCTAGAGAGAGATAGAGAGACACAAAAATGTTGTGGATTGTTAAATAAAAGGGACCATTTCACTATATATTACCAAAATAAAAGATCTGAGACTAACAAAACATTTGAAAGAGAGAGAAGGAGGAATCTGAGGAGTCACCACCTTCGTTATATTAGCCTCCCACCACCATCAAGACATCGAAACCCCTACGGGTAATCTTTTTAAATTAAGGGCTTAAATATGATTTAGGTTTAGGTAATTTGGTTAGTTAGTTTTTGTTTTGGGTATATAAGTAGAGAGAATATTTGGTGCGCAATGTAAAGTCATATTTTACCATGGTTTAATTTTAAATCATCTATAAGACACATGCATATACACTTGCTCACACCATGTCTTAATGTCACGCTATCGATGAATGAAAGACAGTCATCGAGTTGAGTATACTTTTATTTCATAGTATGAAATATGTGAATACAACACAAATTAGTTGATTTTCATGGCCCCGTTAATCTTTTGCATTTATTTTTGGTTTCATGATTTAAAAAAATAATAATCTTACCTTAAGAAGGCTACAAATATGTAGTGAAACTAGTAAACCAATTTTTAATATCTCAAAATATATATGTTTCTTTTCTCTAATTTAGTTTACTTTTTCTTTATAATTTATGTACAATATTATTCAAAATTGTTTTACATAAAATATCACAAAATTATCCGTGCATCGCATGGGCAACTTACTAGTTAATAATTAAAAAAAGAGTCCTATGGCATGTGTTAGTATTAAATAGTGTAATACATGTCATAAGATAATGTGTCACTTAATGGACAAATCAACAAAAAACTAACGGAGGGTGTAACTATCAAAATAATATGCATTTTTAGGGGTCAAATTCAAATTTTGAAACTTCAAGATATAAAATTTAAATACCCCAAACTTCATATGTGAATTTTGCAATTTACCCAATATATAATGCTTTATTTATATTTTGAGATTAAATTCTATAAGGATGTGGTGTAAATAAGGATTGGTGTAAAAACCAAGTTTTACACCCTCAAATCCCAATATGACATATCATCATATCACATATTAAAGTATAGACACAACCACACTCAATTAATTCTAATACCCATATAAAAATCTAACTCAAGTGAATAATGTCACCCTCTAATCATATAATGAGCAGACAAAAATAAAAATATATGGAAAAATAGTAGAGCAGGCTTTATTATCAAATTATAAGCTCCACTTATTATATGGACAATCTTAACTCACTTCATGTCCATGACAGCTAGCCAAGCAAAATGCTGTATCCATTGACCAAATCTTGACAAGACAATCATCAGAACCAGTGATTACATATCTTCCCGACCTATCAAAAATGGCTACAAGATCGAAGCAAAGTTGTTCAAAATAATTTTCACCACTAAAAGTTGTACTAAAGTTGGCACTATGACAACAAGAATCACAGATTCATATCGCAGAAAATGTTATGATGGACAATAGATATGTTCCATAATACATACATGCACGTATTACCAAAAGCTTCTGGGGGTGCTGAACAAATAGCAGCAGAGCAGTAATAAAATGCATATGTTTCGTACATCAATCTCAGCAAACTGATGTTTGATTGCTTACTTTATGGTAAACCAGTCCAAGATGAGCTCCTTGAGTTCAAAAGATGACTGCCTAGCATGGGCAGCAAGACACCCATCTGGCGTTTTATCACCTTACAACTTCAGCCTCAGGTCTTTGCTCTTAAGAAAAAATGAATTAGAGTTTCCACTTTAACGATTGTTTGAAGCTTCAAACTTTGGGAATGCCTTGCAGAGTTGCAGGTCATGCATTCTTGCTTTTACTGTGGATTGTAATTTTGTTTGGTTGATGAGAAAATAAAGGAAACTGATAAAATTATTTTGTGATTTTTTTTATTGAAAATATAAATTTGTTTCCTTATTTCATAAGTATATTTTTGGAAATTCAATAAAGCTTGCTATGTTGGTTTAATCAAAGCTTTCACACAATCTGATCTACATGCTGCATAGGCTGAAATGAGATGCCATTGAGTCATTGATCAGGTCTCCAGAATCATATATCAGTTTTTGATAGGTAAGAGGAGAATATAACATAGGTTGTATAAGGTTTTATGTAACATTTGTGGATTTCAGTTTTCCCAGCTGGGGCTGGCATAAAATACAAATTATATTTTTTTTACAACTGCTGACATAGTATGTTGTGATTAGAGAAACATCCATTTCGCAATCCATTGTTAACACCATTTTTATTATTCACCAATCACAACAATCCATGAAAGCAGTTGCAAAAAATGCGATAATCTTGTGTCCCTAGATTTATCCAATTATATTTTCTCACAAGTCATCTATAAAGATAAGAAAGATCCTTTTTCCACGGAAAACAAAGAAAGTTTTCCACCAGAGGTATATGTGAGAAATTCGAACAAGTACGGATGCATAATAATATATAATTGGCATGAGCTAATTTACAGGAGAGCAACCAAAAATACATTCATAATAGCATTCTTTAACCTAAACTATCCAACCAATCCAACCAAAACTTTAAGCAAAATACAGAACAATAAGAATAAGACTTTAAGTTGGCAAGAAAAAAGAACCAACAAAATTGGATATTAATTGTAAAAGAAGAGGAAAAAAAAAAAACAATAAAACTACATGTTCAGTCCTAAAATCAAGAAAAATGTATGCCAGCCTTGTTGAACAGAGAGAGTAGGTACAAGAACTCCTCTAGCTTAAGCTTGGATGACCTCTTCTCTTCAAAATTTCCCTCCTTCAACACAGCCAAAACCTTGTTTTTAAACTCGGATGTTTCCCCTTCAGCATCACCATCTTTCACATCCATTTCATCATCTGCTCACCATCGTCATCGTCCATCTCCATGGTTTCAACCTCATTAGCATTCCCTAACCTCAAAGAATCCATTTCAGCTTCCTTATTACCAACTGAAAGATTTAGTGCTTGCAACGTCTTGTAGTTCTTCTCCAACAAGGACAGAACATTCTTCTGTCTAAAAATCGCACCAAGGGTCTTGTTCTTCCTATTAAAACAAATTCTCAAAAACCCATCCCACTCCTTTTGCTTCACTTCAATTCGCGGCTTTCTAGGCTCAATTCTAACTACAGACGAATCGACCTTAGGTGGAGGCCGGAAATTGTTTTTACCAACTTTGAGGAGACGGAAAACTCGACAGTAATGGGGTATTCACTGTCAAACGACAATAGAGTTTATCACCAGGTTGAGCCACTAATCTCATAGCAAACTCCCTTTGAAACATAATAATCGCGCACCTAAACGCGGGTTGGTGGTGATTCAATAACTTGAATGTCAGTGGCGACGAAATTTGATAAGGAATGTTGGCCACACAAATATCAAAATAGGGAAGCTCAGTCTTAAGTACATCCCCTTGTATCACCTGTTAAAATCAAAAACCATTTTCCCTAATTCAAACCCAAAAACTAAAACACACCTATATATATAATGAGTAAATTACAAATTACACCCTAAAGTTTGAGGTGATTGAATTTTATATTCTGAAGTTTCAAAATTTAAAATTTTGATATTTGGAACAATTTCCCTAATTCAAACCCAAAAACTAAAACACACCTATATATATAATGGGTAAATTGCAAATTATACCTTAAAGTTTGGGGTGATTGAATTTTACACTCTAAAATTTCAAAATTTGAATTTTTGATATTTGGGGTGTCTTAATTTTAAATCCTTATATTTCAAAATTTAGATTTTAGATTTTAGCTCCATTTCACCCCTAAAATTTGATGGTATTTGGATTTTACATTCTAAAGTTTTATAATTTTTGGGTGTAAAATCCAAACAGTTATAAACTTTTAAACTTAGGGGTAAAATCTAAATTCTGAAACGGTTAGTTGTAAAATCTAATCCATCTTCTGAAATGTGTAAAATTCAATCACTTACACATATATAATCAAAGAGTAGAATGAAATTGGTACCTTGAGGCGATAGGAGTGAGGGTGCCTTGAAAGCGACACTGAAGCTCGAGGACCATGCGAGGGTCGACTTCAATGGCGATAACTAACTTATCGGCTTCGAGAAGCTTCTTGGTGAGGTTACAGGTACCGGGGCCGATTTCGAGGATGGTATCGGTGCTTTTGATGCCGGATTTTTGGACGATGGTGTCGACGAGCATAGGGTTTTTGAGGATGTGCTGACCTTTGGATTTGTGGAACGATATGCCTCCTTGGTATGGTGCACTTGTTCTTGCTCCTCCTTTTGCTTTTGGCTTCTCTTTCCTTATTTTGCCTCCCGCCATTGCTGCTTCTCTCTCTCTCGTGGTGTGTCTGTGTGTATGAGAGATAGGGAAGGTGTTCAGTAATTAGGGGCATTTGTTATCGTTGTTACTTTGCAGTGTAAACGATATTACACGTATTTTTATACACTTTTTCAATCACACGTATTTTTAAAAAGTATAAACAACATTACTAAAATAACATTATCTAACGAGCCTAGGGTTACGGTTTTAAGATTGGGGTATTGGATTTAGGTTGTATTAAATGGGCCTGTTCAATATGGGCTAAATTGGGCTTTTCAAGGCCTAATTATTTTTCTGAATACACAAATACTAAGTTATTACAAAAAGTATTGTTCTTTTGATTTTGTTAATATTTTTGAATCTTGTTCTTTTTCTTTTGTATATGGGGAGGGTAATTCTCCTGCCCATCTTTTGGCCTAATGAGCAGCTTTGATAAATTGGATAGGGTTAGTTCCCTTTTTTGGTCTCCTCAACTTGGTTGCTCAAGCGATTGACAAAGATGGTGACCAGCTCTCTACTATTTTGTAATCTTTTGGTTTTTGTTTTAATAAAGAGGTTATTTAGCAAAAAAGAAAGTTATTACAAAGAGTAATTCATTAGGACTACCATAAGATACTAACCAGAGGTTTTGAACTCAAAATTTCATGATATCATGAGGTTTGAAGAGCCAATAAGCCAATTACTTAGATTGATACTAACCAATTCTAAGTAATAACAGGAAGGGAGAGGTTTGAGAGGAAGTGACAAAAAGAATAACCATTATGAACCCATCAATAATGAAGGAGGGAACAAAAAAAGAAACTTTCAAAAGGAAAACAATATTGTGAACACTCAATTGATTAGAAAAAGAATTATTAACAAAAAATTTGGGCTTAATTATTGGGAGAGAGTTTCCTTTTTGACTCTTTCTAATGTATTATTATTATGGGTAATTACACTTTCCTTTTCTAAGGTTTGGGAGAATGAAACTTCACCTCAAACCTGAAGAAAAAAACACTCTCCTTTCTTAAAGTTTGAAGAAATTAACACTCTCCCATCATTTTGTTTATATTAATAATGAAATATTCTAAATTTTTATAAGGATCATTTTAAAATTTTTTAATCATGGTTAGTAAAAAAATAACCAATAAATTTAGAATAAAATGCAAAATTCATCGAGCACCAAAAAACACTTGCAACGGAAAATCTCTCCATAACCTATTGTAAAATGAAAAAAAGAAAGCAAAATTCACACTTAATATTTTAAAGCACACTTTAATAAAAAAAATTAAAACAATAAATTTAAATTATGAAATAAAATAATTTTGGAAACGTGCCCTTAAACAAAGGACAGGTTAATTTTTAATATTTCTACAACAACAAAAAATATATATATATTAATTAATTTAACAAGGCTTGGTCAATTGTATGTTATGGGGGGAAAGTGTTTTTCTTCCTTAAGTTTGGAGTCAAGTGTCATTTCCTCAAACCTCAAAGGAGGGGAGTGTAATTATCCCTTATTATTATTATCTTAAAAAAACATGTATTATATAATAAAAGTTAGACTAAAATTATATATATATATATATATATATTGCCTTAACATTTGGGGTTGTGTTTTATTTTGGTCCTTCAGATATGATTCTATTTTCATATTAACCATATCGTTCATTTTTATTAGTAACCTAACAATTAAGTGTGATAAGTGATGCCTATTAAGACATGTCAATTATATAATACTAAATTTTACCATATTAATAACATAAATGGATGACAGGCCAAATATAAAAACATAATCAAACATAAAAAGCCAAAATAAAATTTTTGAAAATTAAACAGCCAAAGTGACACTACAAAAAACGCGGGTTGTAGTTGTGTTTTTTTTTAGCCGCGTTTACAAAAACGCAGCTATAGCTTATCTATAGCCGCATTTCAAAGAAACGCGGCTATAGACTTAATCTATAGTTGCGTTTTTCTAAAAATGTGGCTATAGATCTAGCCGAATAAATTTTTAAGGGGGGCCTATAGCTGCGTTTTTAAGAAACGCGGCTATAGGTCCAGCCGAACAATTTTTTTATAATGGGGACCTATAGCTGCTTAAGACCTTCTATCTACGTAACAATTTTTTTTTTTTTTTTGAAATGCTTAACAAAATAGTTTTCACCTTATGTATAAGAACAATGAAATTATAAAGTTTTTTTTTTTTTTTTTTTTTTTTTGAGAATATATTAAGTTAAATTTATTCTATTCTTTGGTAGAACTCAAAAACTAAGGTTCCGAGAAGGTTAAAAATTATAATACCATTTCAATGAAAATTCTATTACTAAAAATTAAAAAAGCAATCTAAAAAAATAAATAATCTATATCTATCTATAATAATAATAATAATAATAATAATAATAATAATAATAGGAAAAACTGAGAGAAAATCCAATTAGATTTCAAATGTCCAATTTTGCGCCACGTGTTCCATCTAATATAATTTTTAAAATTTTTGTGTCAAGTGAGTTAATTCAATGTAAAAACTGGATTTCAATTAGAGTTTAATTTTGCAACATGTGCCCCATCTAATTTAAATTTTTTAATTTTTGTATCAAATGAGTTAATTTAGTGTAAAAAACAAAGAGTCCAATATAAGTAAACCATAAAAAACATAATTTTTGAATAATTTTATATTTATAAGCCTCTTTTTTTTCTTTTTTTTTTTGTAGAACTAAAAAAAATTCAAGTTTATTAGTCATCTATATATATATATATATATATATATATATATATATATATATGTTAATAAGTAAAACTGAGAGAAAATCCAATTAGATTTTAAATTGGAATTCAATTAGAGTCTAATTTTACGTCACGTATCCCATATAATCAAAAATTTTAAAATTTTGAACCAAGTTAGTTAGTTCAGTGTAAAAATTGGATTTCAATTTGAGTTTTTTTTTTTTTTTGGAGAGAGAGACAATTAGAGTTTAATTTTACGGCATGTGTTCCATCTAATCGAATTTTTTTAATTTTTGTGCCAAATGAGTTAATTTAGAGTAGAAAACAAGTAGTCTAATATAAATAAATCATAAAAAAAACATAATCATATATCTAACACTATATATAAAATTAGAGGAAGAGAGAGTTTGAATGATTTTATATTTATGAGCCTTTTTTTATAACTAAAAACAATTCATTTGGCACAAAAATTATATATATATATATATATATATATATATTAATAGGTAAAAGTTAGAGAAAATCCAATTAGATTCTACAATTGAAGTCCAATTTTGCGTCATATGTCCTAAATTATTTACTTTTTAAAAAAGTTTTATTTCTTAATTATGGAATCAAATGTAGGATCATATCATAAATATCAATTCAAGTGAGTTATTGTGTACAAAAACTAAAGTGTATAGAATTAATGAACATAAAAATATTTTTAAAAAAAAATGGACAATATACATTTTCTACCTAATAACATTCTTACAAGACTTTTTAAAGAGTTAAAAAAAATATATATAAGAATGACTATCAATAATATTTAAATTATATATATATATATATATATATATATATATAAGATTATTATACTATGCATTTTAATGTGTATCTTTTAAGTATATTCATGCATATGTATGAAGTTACCAGCTAGTAATAATAATAATAATAATAATAATAATAATAATAACTGCAATTTCTTTGGGAAAAATCAAACACCAACTCCGTTTGGTTGCCGAGACAGTAACTAAAAAAATCAGAGTAAAAAAACTCTTGGTGAGGCACAACGAGAAGAGTTTCTTACTCTCCTCTATAATGTATATACTTTGTAGGTCTAGCTTTTGACGGTTCCCAAGCCCAACACTGATAAGAGGATCTTGGGTCACCAAAAGGGGTTAATGGATATTGGTTGGACTGGGTTTGGCTCACCGCGACTCTCTTGGGTTGTTATAAGAAACAATCTGTGCACAAGACAAATAAACTCCACAACACTAATATATTGATTGAGCAAATAATAATGAGCAACAAGTACTCAATATAAAGTAAAATGAGATAAAGGATGAAGTTCCCTCAAAGAGGATGGTGTTGCATTTATTTAAGTTAAGTATTTGAGTACATTAGGCCCTACTTTATGTGGATGCTCTCAAGGCTCAATAAAGTTCAAAAATCACAGACTTGAGCAATTCCACCCAGGTTCTCAAGACTTGCAAAGTTTGAATATTTTTGAATCTGAGTGGCTCCCCAAGTACTTGCTATTAGGCCTTCTATAATGCCTCTATTCTTAATAAACTTAACTAATAGCTTAAGGGAAACTAAAGACTCTTCTCTTGTATTCTCTCTCTTGATTGCTTGTTTGAAAAATCTCTCCCCTTTTGCCTCTCAAGCTCACCTCCCTTTTATAGTGCCCTTTGAAGGCTCTTTAAATCAATATTTTATCCCTTGATTCTTTTGGATACTTGAGCCACTAATTTGTTTGAAACATTGGTGGCTGTTCCTTTCTTTATTTCCTTTTATTTCACCTTCCTGGGAACTGATAGCTGAAAGTTCATCTAATGACTTTCCACTTGTAAGAGCTCTTTTGGGTAAACCCAGACTCCCTTTAGGGTTAATGCTTTTTTTTCTTCTTCTAAGGCTTCAAAAGAGACGCTTCAAAGGTCTTGAGACCTTGATGTTGACTTTTCACAATTTGGTCATTTTCTTGAAATGGGCGGATTCCTTCTTACAAATGGTATGCTTGAAAATGTTTCTGATCACTTTCCTCTTATTCCACATCCTCTACCTTAGATCCCTTGGTCCTTCTCATTAGGTATTGATCTTGAAGCCATCATTTGTCCTTGTCGTTGCCTTCTAGATCCCAGGGACTTGATTGGATAGGACCTCCTTTGTTTCCTGTCCCTTTCTGAAATATGTGTGCCTTATTCCTAGACCATCTCTTGAGCTGTCCACATCCTATTCAGCATCTTCTAGCCCCTCTTGAGGATCTTCTCTCTGGGATTGGAGGACCCATGTATGGTCTGAACCCAGATCCTCTCCTTTCCCATGCTCCTTTGCTCTTTTATTCTTCATTTTCTTACTGGGCCTTCTTAGTTCATAATGTCCTCTTTGCCTTATTGGGCTGAGCTTCCCTTCCTTTTAGGGCCCAAGCCTTCTTTTCTCTTTCCCACTGGTTGGGCTCCTTGTCACATTTTAGACCTCAACATACTTTAATCTGGTGTTTACCATTTCAACAACATGAAGATAAAAGTAGGAAGAACATAAATTCAGAGCGCTAAGCTTTCTAACCCTACAAGTTACATTTGGGTGGTGTTTTGTTTAATTTGTTCGCATTCGATACAATTTATATTGACCGCCTACAAATATTTTTTTTAACCCTATTATTGTTCCTCCTTAGTCCTTAGTCTTTTTTTTTTTTTTTTCGGGGGGGGGGGGGGGGTGGGGTGGGGGGGAGAAACCAGACAAAACTTTTTTAAGCTAAGAAAAATCGGCTAAATCAACCTGAAAAATAGAAACTAACTGTGGTGGAACATCTTCCATCCACATAAGGAAGTCTGGAACATTAATAGTAAATCTAGCTAAACTATGTGCAACTTTATTACATTCTCTCCTAACATGAGAGTAACGTAATTGATTGAAAGAACTAGCAACTAAACGAACATTATCAAGAAGTAAACCAAAATGTGACAAATATTTAGCATCACTTTGTAAAGACTGGATCAAAGTTTGAGAATCACCCTCTAAAACAATTGAAGTAATGGCTAACCTTAGCTTATAGCAATCGCAACATAAAATTCTCGTTCCCATTATGTTTTTGCAGAACTAAATTAATCTTTTAGTTCAAAGTCTCGCTCAAGCATTCACATTAGGCTTCACTAAGTGCAATTTTAGTCGAATTTGACCTAAAAATATCACTTTTGTTATTTTAACAAACATACTTACATTAGTCTCAATATTTATTTATCTATTCATATTATAGTTGAAAATTTGGGCCATTCTTCTTTGCTCATGTTACACTTTTGGAATACCCCAGAAGGGAATTTCGCTTTGCTTTCCTCAATCTTCACTTTACGCCATGTCAACCCCCCTTTTATCATAATTTTCTCTCCAAAAGTAAATAATTTTTATGAAGGAAAAATGGAAGAAATTATATAGTTCTCATAGTGGACCACGTTACTTGTCTATCATTCCACTAAAAGACTTCATCTGTTTAAAATTACTGAGTCAACAGTTAGTTTCTGTTTTAAAAACATTTTTGACTTAGTAATTTTAAACAAAGTGAGAGTCTTTTAATTAGTAGGATTAATAGTGGACAAATGATATGGTCTACAATGAGGATATTATAATTTCTCAAAAAATAGAGAATTCACTATAAGAAATTTTACTTTGACAAAAAAGATCAAAATAATTTTACCATATTCAACATGGATCCACTATAATATGCAATCTTATTAATGGCTCGTGTGAGGTGGTAAGTTAATTTGAGAATATTGTGAAATTAATATGAATGTTTTGTTGAGTGGAAAAGAATGATGATGGAAAGAGAAAATATCCCCTTACACACGTTGACATCCACTATTTAACATCAATATTAATAATTGATGCAAAAACGTTCACATTTTAAAATATAAAAGTGGATGTGAAAAAAATACATGTAAAAAACGAAGTGTAAAAATATCATTTCTGAGATTGAAAATGGTAGTTTTCCATCATTTGGTTTAGTGGCATTGTGGCAAATAGGGAGGAAGGAAAAGTGGGTGCTTGGACTTTCCACTTGAGGCACCAAAGACCATCCTCCCAAATTGGGAGTAAAGGTGGAGGGAAAAAAAATCCTTAGAATTTATTATGTTGCCCAATCTTTTCTCTACCAAACGGAAAACTTAAACATTTTCATACTTCCACTTTTCTGTTCTTTTAACATTTTTAATATTCTCACATTTTCATCTTTCCAATCAAACGAACCTACTATTTGAAGAGGGAGAAAGGGGATAGGAAAATGAAAGAGAGAGAATAGGGCTGTCCACGGGTCGGTCCGGGTCGGGTTTGTGCCCAACCCGGAACCGACCCGCCGGAATCGGGTGGGGGAAAAATGCACCCGCCACCGACCGCCTGAGTAATCGGGTCGGGCGGTTCAGATTATGAACGGATGGCGGGCGGGTCGGTCGGAGTCGTAGATCTGAGAAGACGGCGAGAAACCGGTGAAAAAAACATAGATCCGGCGAAGAAACCCATATTTCGGCGATAGTTTTCCAGATTCCGGCGAATATCTAACTGGATTTGATGAGATTTCGCAAGATCCGGTCAAAATCTCACTGGATCTAAGGGAAATGTCGCCGGAATCTGGGTTTCTTCACCGGATTCTGGAAAATTCTTGCCGGATTCTGGAAAATTATCACCGGAAACTGGAAATTCTTACCGGGATCTGGAAATTTTAGCCGGAATTTGGAAAACTTCGGTCGGTTCGGGTTTTTCGGGTTTTAGGGGAGGAAAACCGAAACCGACCCGCCGGAATCGGTTTCTGGTGGTGAAGATCCGCCGCCGACCCGCCGGAGCAGTCGGGTCGGCCGGATTCGGGTCGGTTCCGGTCGGTTTTTCGGGCGGATCGGGTTACCGGATCAATCTGGACAGCCCTAAGAGAGAAGCAAAGGTAAAATTATTGTTTCATGGGAGCTGGGTTTTGGACCTTTTGGTTAATATGAAACTGGGTTGGGCTTTGCCAGAACTGGTTGGTGGGGCTTTTAAAATGGTGTTGATGGAATTGGGTCGGGTTAAAATCCAACCCAACCTAAATAATCCAAAAGCTATCCGAAGGGGACAATCAGAATGGAATTCAATCTGAGCCCCTCATCTCTTTACTCTTTTCCTTCTTGCAGTGTTTCCTCTCTCCCTTGAACTCCTCTGAATCTCTCTCATTAATTATATATATGAAATTGCGAGATTCAATAAATAAAAGTCACATGATTGAGTGAATGTAGAGACAATGGATAATTACAGCTAAGCTGGGAATATGCTCAAATATAATAGTGTAGATGCCTGATTAAATAAAGCATAAATTTAGACAATTTAAGTTCTTGCTAAGTGAGAGGCTGCGGATTTTAGTTAGCTCATCTGCTTGTAGGGTAATTCAAGTTATTCCATAAACAATTGTTAAATAGGTAATTGAGAACCAGGACACAAAGAGGTAATTTCACCATTTACAAATGCGATATGATGCTTGTTCATTTGAGATTAGAAAAAAAAATTGGATATTTGGTCTCGTTTCATCCCGCTAATACAGAATGGATGTTAATAAAAGCAAAACCCTTTGCAGGTTTTGAGTAATTGCAGATCGATTTCAAAGTCTGGGGTTCCATTTAAATCTGTGGTTGCGACAGGTGGTTTTCGACAGAGAACTCAACTGGAATATTTACAACAAGGTGTTGATGTTCTAATAGCAACACCTGGTCGTTTTATGTTTCTGATTAAAGAGGGCTTCTTGCAGTTAACAAATCTAAGATGGTAACCTATTTCCCTTTAATTTACTACGAATTTCTTTGTCCTGTAAGTGTGCCTAGTTGAGAGTTTTGAACATTATAAGCCTTTTATTCTGAACCTTTGTGCGATGTATGCCTTCCCCATTTATCTTGTATTGTTTTTTGTCATCTAGGTTTATAATAAGCAGCACCATAATTTGTTAGAGCGTGGAATGGGCAAGCAAGTTAACTAGCATGTTTTAGAATAGTGTAGCGTATGTTGCAATGAGCAATAAAACAGCAGTGTAAAGCTTTTTTGAATGGAGAAAAAGTTTTCAATGCAAAAGTATACATGGATTGCATAGTGTGGAGTATTGGTGGTTAGGATATTAATGTGGAGTGGATGATGTAGCTTGAGTGTTGTGTGATTAATGAAATATACGCATGTGGATACACACACATAGACATATGTATGTAAGTACTTATATATCTGGAAGTTTTAATGGATTTAGAGTTTGTATTTGAAAATGGTTAAAAAAGGGTTGTGGAGGAGACTGATGAAAATGTAGAATAAAGAACTGAGCAACGTTGAAGATATCCTGGGACTGATCATGTTCAAACTAAATTCTTACGATAATATCATTACCTTTCTATTTTTAATGTCCTTTTATAGTCCCAATATGGTCATGCATGCTGCTTCAAGCTGGTAATTGTCTACTTTCTTTACAAGCATAGCCCCCAGTCTCCTGTATTAAAGTATTAATTTCAACCATAGGGATATTTATATATACATGCCTTCCTCAGGACTATTAAGAAATGAAAACAATTCAACTTATGTTTTTTTTATCAAACAATTCAACATATGTTATGTTATGTGCGTGGCATGCGGAACATGATTAGGACATCAAACACTCTGGCTGATTTGTGGTCATACTAATCTGACAATAGCTAACCAACAGCTGTGCTGAATGTGCCTCATGCTTCCTTTAGTGCTGCAACTACATTGCTATCATCTTTGGGAACAAATTTTGGTGTTAGGAACTCGTAGTTGTGACCCATCAAATGTGGTCTTCAACAGCACGTTTCAATTTTATTGCCCATGTGTGTGTGTGTGCCTTGTGCGCATGTGTGTGCATCAACCTGCATGGCACAAGTATGTTTAACAAGATACTTACCCAGCACTAAAATTAATTGAAACCTTGCGTTGCAGTGCTGTGTTGGATGAGGTCGATATACTCTTCAATGATGAGGATTTTGAAGTAGCACAGAAAACTTTGATAAATTCTTCACCTGTTACCACACAGTATCTATTTGTGACTGCAACTTTGCCAAGAGACATATACAATGAACTAGTTGAAATTTTTCCTGATTGTGAATTGATCATGGGACCTGGTATGCACCGTATGAGCCCTGGCCTTGAAGAGGTTGGTTTCAAGAATTATCTCCACCCCTCCCCCACTTTCTTTCATTATTATTATAGAGAGTCCAATTAATGAGTGCTTTTAGGGCATTTGTTAGTGGACCATTTTAAAAAAGTTTTAATAACGCTTTCATGGAAAATATAAAAAGCTATCAAAAAAGTGAGTTGCTTTTTTCTTGACCCATACAAATTTTCTAAAAACTTTTCCTAAACCAATGCCCTTAAGGCATTTGTTGTCTTTTCCCTTATTATATTGCTATTGATATTATTATGCTGCACACAGACAAGTATAATGAAAAAAATGAAACCTGAATAATTTTGTAATCTGTGTTCTTGACTTCTTGGTAAATTTGTAGATAAGTGACGAAGGCTCTTATGTTGGATCAAGATCCTCTCCATTTCTTATCCAAAAAAAAAGAAAAAAAATAAAGATCCAACTTGGCATTTTAATGTTGAAACAGGGACAAGAAAACAGAGATTCTCTAAAAATAAACTAAGTCATACATGTTGGTAATCTACTCAACATTAATTAGACCTGAAATATTCATCCTCGTTTGTTGACAAAAGGGTACATGAATAAGATTTGGGACATATGATTCAAATCTCTCCTCTGTTGTCCTTTTTTACTGCCATTCTGTTCTCCTTGTTAACAATATTATCACTTTTGCTTGTGTTGATAAATTTTTTAGTCCAACTTTCCCTGAAGTCCTGAATACTGAAGCTGAACATCTTCCAAAATCTTTCCCAAAGATGTTGCCTAATCATTTGGCGAACATAAATGTCTATGGAGAACTTTCCACACATTTTTATAAGTGATCAGTAAATTCTTCTTCTACCTCCATCCTTTAAGCCCTTGAAATACACTTGTACCTTGAAATTAGGCTTAGGTTCAATTCCTATTCCCTAAATTTAAAAAGTTCTAATTTCCCTTGTAAAATTTAAATGGTAGCAAGATTGTCCTATCCATGAACTGAATCCAACATTAGAGTATAACTTTGCCACATCAACCTTCTGTTAGCCATGTGTACAATTCAATTCAAAGTTGATGGACAAAAGGATAATACTGTCACCTTTTAAAAAATTCAAGGACAAATTGTAACTTTTTAAATTTGAGGGATGAAAATTGAACTGAGGCCTAATTTCAAAGATTGGAGAATTCCCACAAGGGCAAATTTTATTAGGAATTAGAAGTTGAAAGCTCTATATCAACTGGAGGATGCAGTTGTGGATAATCTTATTAAGTGTAATGTTGTCATCGTCAGTTGTTGTTGCGCGTGTATGTAAGGATCAAGTTGTGGTTTAGGTGTAATTGCTTAGGTGATGGAGAAATATGATTGATGATGGAACTGAACAAAGGTTGGATTTTGAGAAAATCGCAAAATTGATGAGTGTGATGGTTTATTAGCTTATAGAAGAAATGTGAGAGAGAGAGAGAGAGATCCAAAAAAATTGCATCATTATTCACTTATCAGTTTAGGAGTTACAAGTTGAGCATTTATACAAGGACTTGCTCCATTCGTATTGGTTGTTCATTTAGCCAATGGCCAATTTCAAATATGGTTATTCCCATATTTAACACGTGTTTTATTAGAAAGAAAAACAACCCCAGTAAATGCTCAAATAAATTTAAGAAAGAAAAACAAGGCAGAGAAAGAAAGGTAGCACTCAAATCCAACAAAGAACGAAGGAAGAAGGCTTTAAATTCAAGGATAATTCGTTCGCTTCCCTTGAAACTTCTGGAATTCCGTTCTTGCCAAAGACACCACATAATGCAATGTGGCACAAGCTTCCAAATAGCTATATTTTATGCTTGCCGAAAGACCCTTGCCAAGCTGCAAACATATCAATAACTTTCTTCTGCATATCCCAATGGAGTCCAAATAAACTGTTGTGCGTATTGGGTGAAATAAATCTGTTTACACAAGATTAAAGAAGAGAGAGAGAAGATAATATGACACAAGGAATTTACGTGGTTCGGCAATATGCCTACGTCCACGGGAGGCGACAGAATAAATTTTCACTATAACTGTGGAGATTACAATAATGACTTGAAGACACTCTCACACAAACCAAACCCCAAATACACCCTTGGTTCTCTCACAAGTAAATAGAGAACACCCTATTGTATTTAGATAAATTGCAAGACACAACTTCCTAACTCTGGTGCACACACACAGAAGAAGTTATTTGCTATCTCCGTGGCTCTCACATAGGAATTCTCCTATTGCTCACACTCTGCTCCTTTCATTTGCTCCATCTCTATTTATAGCCATGCTCCAGCCGAAGTCCAACAATTTCAGCACACTAGAGACTTCTAAAGATAAGGAAGTCAACAATAGTGGCTTAAGCAATCCATTAAACATTCAATGCATGGATGCATCTAACATTTTCCAGAACATGAGAGAAAGTGCAAGACTTCTATCAACAAAAGAAGTCAAATATTTCGGCCATGCATGAATATACTTCAAGTCGGTGTTGTTTCCTTGCCAATTTCCTTGACTATTCATACAACATAGCATTTATTGCTTAGCCGAAATATTAATCCACCGTCATTGAAATTCAAGCCATTTCAACAAATCTCCACCTTGGCTTGAATTGTATCAAGCTCCACAAGCTAAACTTTTCAATCGCCTCCACCTTAGCCCTTACGGGCTATCACAAGCCACAAACACTGATCAAGTCCAAGCAATGCTTGAACTTGCTTGTAGGTACCGGCTTCGTCAACATATCAGCTGCATTTTCTGAAGTGTCAATCTTCTCAAGAATAATTTCTCCTGTAGCAGTCAACTCCCTTATCTTATGGAATCTCACATCAATATGCTTTGTCCTAGCATGATAAACCTGATGCTTTGCCAAGTAAATGGCACTTTGACTGTCACAATGCAACTGAACTCCTCCTTGGTTCAAACCAAGCTCTTTGACTAGCCCTTTCAACCACAGTGCTTCCTTTGCAGCTTCCTTCTTTCTGAACACCCACTTGCAACCTATCGGTTTCTTTCCCTTTGGAAGTTCTGACAACTCCCAAGTCTTGTTCTTATTCAAGGACTCCATCTCCTCCACCATAGCTTCCATCCACTTATCCCTTTCAGAGCTATCAATTGCTTCTTGAAAAGTGGAAGGATCCCCGCTACTGATTACTAAACAATAAGAAGCAAGATCCTCGAAACCATACCTGACCGGTGGTCTTATGTTGCGTTTAGGCCGTTCTGATATCATGTTGTGATCTTCTTGATCACTATTGTGAGGTTCCTTGTCTAGCTGAGACTCCACTTCATCTAGCTCCACCTGCACCACTGATCTATTGCTGTCATTACTGCTTCCCTTTTCTTGAGACTCTTCTTCCTTTCTGAAATCTTTTATCATGGACTTCTCGTCAAACACCACATCCCTGCTAATCACCACCTTTTGTGCTACTGGATCCCAAAGCTTGTACCCTTTTACTCCTTTCTCGAACCCGAGAAAAATACACTTCTTGGATTTTGAATCAAGCTTTGACCTTCCTTCGATAGGAATATGAACATAGGCTGGACACCCGAATATTCTCATCAACGAGTAATCAACTTCTTTCCCTGTCCATACCTCTTCGGCAACTTTCCCATCAAGCGCAGCTCTAGGTGATCGATTAAGAATGTAACAAGCCATGTTTACTGCTTCAGCCCAGAAGACTTTAGGAAGCCCAGCATTCAGTCTTATGCATCTAGCTATCTCACCGATTGTCCGGTTAAGTCTCTCAGCCATTCCATTTTGTTGAGGTGTTCTTCGTACTGTAAAGTGCCTCTTGATACCATGCTCTTCACAAAACTTCAAGAACTCCCCATCCTTGTACTCAGTGCCATTATCAGATCTTAGGCACTTGATCTTCCTTCCAGTCTGGTTCTCCACTTCGGCTTTCCACTTCTTGAACTTTGCAAATGCCTCAGACTTGTTCTTCAAGAAGTAAACCCAAACCTTTCTGGAATAATCATCAATGAAACTCATAAAATACCGAGCTCCACCTTTAGAGACCACTTGAACCGGCCCCCAAATATCAGAGTGTACATAATCCAATATACCCTCTGTCTTATGCGTGGCTGTTTTGAATCGCATCCTACACTGCTTTCCCATGACACAGTATTTGCAGAAATCTAACTTACATGACTTAACTCCAGCCAACAGATTTCTCTTCTGCAATTCCCTCATACCACGCTCACTCATATGCCCTAGTCGCATATGCCACAAGAGTGTGTCATCCTGCTCAGATTCAGTCACTGCAGCAGCTCCACCTACAATGGTATTGCCGAGTAACTTGTAGATATTACCTTCTACTTTCTGCCCCTTCATCACAACCATAGCGCCCTTTGACACCTTCATTAACCCATTCTCAGACTTATAGCAATAGCCATTAGAGTCTAGGGTTCCCAATGAAATCAAATTCTTTTTCACCTCTGGAACATGTCGTACCTCTCCTAATGTCCTCACCACATTATCGAACATCTTTATCTTAATTGTTCCTATTCCAACAACTTTGCAAGTAGCATCGTTGCCCATTAGAACAGAACCACAATTAACCGATTTGTAAGTGTCGAACCAATCTCTGTGAGGAGTCACGTGGAAAGAACATGCTGAATCCAGAACCCAAGAATCGATTAGCCTGCAAGCACTAGATGAAACAGAAAGCATATCTCCATCTGAATCTGAATCTGCTGCCACAATGTTTGCAGATCTTGATGACCCTTCCTTGTCTTTGTCCTTGCCTCTTTTCCACTCTGGACAATCTCGCTTAATATGCCCTTTCTTTTGGCATTTATAGCACTTCACCGTCTTGCTTCTGGATTTGGATCTGCTATGTCTCCTAGCAGAACTGTGTTCTCTGTCTTTCTTCCTTCCACGATCTTGATTACCTTTTACCATAAGCCCTTCACCAGAACTTTCACCCAAATTCTGCTTCCGTTGGTAGTAATCCAACAGGGCTCCTGAGATCTCTTCAAATTCCAGAGTCTCTTTTCCCCAAAGTAGGGTTGTAACCAAGTGTTCGTAGGATGCCGGGAGGGAGGACAGAAGCATCATCGCCTTGTTTTCATCATCGAATTTTATATCGATCCGCAACAAGTCACTGATAATTTTATTGAACGTGTGGACGTGTTGAGCCAAATCCGCACCCTCTGCCATCTTAAGCTCATATAGTTTTCGCTTAAGATTAAGTTTATTTGTGAGGGACTTGGACATATACTGGCTCTCCAACTTTAGCCATATAGCTGCAGTAGACACGTCATCCAAGACATCGTACATGAGCTCGTCTGCCAGACATAGTCGAATTGTACTGACCGCCTTCATATCGAGTTCTTCCCATTCGTCATCAGTCATCGTCTCTGGTTTCCTTGCTTTCCCGTACAAAGCCTTCACCAAACCTTGTTGTACCAACAGATCTTTCACCCTTCTTTGCCATAACCCGAAGTTACCAGTTCCGTCGAACTTAACTACGCCTAACTTGGCAATAGAAGCGTTGATCTCCATTGAATAAATCAACCTGGAGCTCTGATACCAGTTGTTGTGCGTATTGGGTGAAATAAATCTGTTTACACAAGATTAAAGAAGAGAGAGAGAAGATAATATGACACAAGGAATTTACGTGGTTCGGCAATATGCCTACGTCCACGGGAGGCGACAGAATAAATTTTCACTATAACTGTGGAGATTACAATAATGACTTGAAGACACTCTCACACAAACCAAACCCCAAATACACCCTTGGTTCTCTCACAAGTAAATAGAGAACACCCTATTGTATTTAGATAAATTGCAAGACACAACTTCCTAACTCTGGTGCACACACACAGAAGAAGTTATTTGCTATCTCCGTGGCTCTCACATAGGAATTCTCCTATTGCTCACACTCTGCTCCTTTCATTTGCTCCATCTCTATTTATAGCCATGCTCCAGCCGAAGTCCAACAATTTCAGCACACTAGAGACTTCTAAAGATAAGGAAGTCAACAATAGTGGCTTAAGCAATCCATTAAACATTCAATGCATGGATGCATCTAACATTTTCCAGAACATGAGAGAAAGTGCAAGACTTCTATCAACAAAAGAAGTCAAATATTTCGGCCATGCATGAATATACTTCAAGTCGGTGTTGTTTCCTTGCCAATTTCCTTGACTATTCATACAACATAGCATTTATTGCTTAGCCGAAATATTAATCCACCGTCATTGAAATTCAAGCCATTTCAACATAAACAAATGCCATTGTCCATAGTTCATAAGCTATAGGGCAATGGAGGAGAAGATGATCCATTGACTCCCCCCATTTTTTGCACATACAGCACCAATCCAAAATAAAAAAAATGCCTCTTCCAAGGATTATCAGTAGTTAGGATATTCCCTAGAACAGCAGTCCAAGAAAAGAATGCAACCCTAGATGGGACCTTCGAACTCCACACCAACTTCCAAGGGAACATGTCATCGGGCGATATAGGGAATGATAATAACCACACACCTCAAAACCCTGACTCTTGGCAGGTCAGGTTTCCGGCAAAGTCTATTTATTCCCTCACCCCTAACAGCCTCAGAAAAGATAAGATCCATAAATGAAACCAGTGATTCCAACTCCCAATCTTGGACCGGTCTAGAGAAGCGAACAACCAATGAGGCACCCTATTAGAGAGTCGTATAATGTCAGCAATTGAGGAATCCTTAACAGAACTGATACAAGAAAGCTTTGGGAAAGTCTCCTTGAGTGGACAATTACCACAACATATGTCATGCCTGAATTTCACTCTAGAACCATCACCCACATCGAACTGAAGGTGCTGGGAAAAAGTCATCCATTCCTGCCTTACAGACCTCCAAAGACTCACATCATAGGGACTCAATACACTTTTAGTGCACCATTCATGTGCTTAAATTCCCATGCATGTGCTACAATTGGCTACTCTAACTAACTTCCTAATTAGCCTTGTTATATGAGATAACCCCTCTAGGTTTCTAACTGGAGTTGCCAGCTGTTAATGAGTGCTTTTAGTCTTCAAGGAGCTGCTGTTGAAAAATGGAAGCAATGGGCTGATCGGCACTCTTGGACAGGATGAAAGTGCTGATTGAGGCTTAGTAAGTGGTGTTTGGCACTAATTTTCTGGACCAAAGAGCCGTTCGGCACTATTGGTCAGAACCTCCCAGTTGAGCCTATTTTGGAGTTCCTCCTTGGTTGCTTGAGCTGGCAGGAAGGTGGTTTCTGGTTTGAGTTCCTTTAGTGCATGTGTAGTTGTGAATCCAGATCATCTATTGGTACATTGGTTGCTCACTAGTGATTTGTGGTCTTTTGTATTTTCTGCTTTTGGGATACATTAAAAAAGTCAAAGAAGGTAATACATGTCTACTACTGCTGGCAAGGGCTGTCTGGTCAACATAACAACAGCCTCATTTTGAAATGTGACTCCCAATTGCATTATGTGGACAATTTGAGAGCAAAAAATTGATTTTTTGAAGGTGTTGAGTAATCTACTATCAAGACAAAATCTCAAATCAGTTCTCTGGGGTTCTTTGTTTCAACGTCGATTTTGTTTAGATCTTAAATCTTAGGCTGGAATTCTTTAGGATACTCATATATTCTATGTATATTTTGAGTTCTTTCTTCAACAAAATTCTTTATTACTTAAATAAAATGTATTTTTTTCATCCTTAATCCAACATCTAATTCCAAGGAAGGCTGTTTATAGAACATTGAATCTTAAGGAGGCATCTCTGTTAATGTTAATTGTTAGGATTCTGTTGTTGGCATGGGTGTTCAGGTAAGGTAAAAATCAGGCGGGTGCTATAATTATTAAATGAGTTTTACTATTGTATGCCCTTAGGGCATCTATTAATAAACTGTTTTAGGAAAATTTTATAGAAAAATGAAAAAGTGAACTCTTTTGACAGCTTTTTTAATTTCCTATAATTTTTTTTTATAAAAAAAATGGATGATTAATGTATGTCCTAAGGGTAGTTAGGGTATACATTAACTAGACTCTTATTGAGTTATATAAAAAAAAAAAAAATTTACAAACTCTCAAATAATTTATATTAATCATTATGTTGCATTTCCAGGTTCTTGTAGACTGCAGTGGAGAAGATGGGATTGATAAAACTCCAGAAACTTCTTTTTTGAACAAGAAATCTGCTCTTCTGCAGCTGCTGGAGGGAAGTCCAGTTTCAAAAACGATTGTTTTCTGTAACAAGGTACATTTGAGCTCTTAAGTCTCTCTTGTGAAATTCCAGAATAGCTGGCTTGTGCATCAGTGCTTTTATGTTACATTCTTAGTATCTTACTCAATCAACATTTATAGAGAAAGTTAGAGCTCTAAGAATGAATCATTCTTGTAACATTTACTTTATTAGCTCTCATCAAAACATTTACTTTGTAAGTTATTGGAACCTTTCTTATTATTGTTAGTTTATACACTCAATTTGCAGATTGACACGTGTAGAAAAGTTGAGAATGTATTAAAACGTTTCGATAGAAGAGGAACTCGTGCCCAAGTTCTACCCTTTCATGCTGCTGTCGCACAAGAATCAAGGCTTGCAAATATCAAGGAGTTCACCAGTTCTCAGTCTGACGAAGTCTCTCAGTTTTTGATTTGCACTGACAGGTATTTTTTTTTGCTTTTTATGCAGAACTTACCTGTATGCTTAGACAGCACTAGTGTTATGTCCAGGTTATTAGCCTTACAATCAGATGAGACCCATAATATGGTAACTTTCATCTCTGAAAATTTTTGCAGAGCATCACGTGGAATTGACTTTGCTGGGGTGGATCATGTTGTGCTATTTGACTTCCCACGTGATCCAAGTGAATATGTGCGCCGCGTAGGAAGAACCGCTAGAGGCGCTGGAGGGAAGGGTAAGGCATTCATTTTTGTGGTTGGCAAGCAAATTTCCCTCGCACGAAAGATAATGGAAAGAAACCAAAAGGGTCACCCACTGCATGACCTTCCATGTTAGCTGCTAAGTAAGAGAGTTGCTTGGATATCAAAAACTGATGCAATCACTGACTACTGCTGTTGAAAGAGCTGTTCACTTAAATGATCTGACCGGAAAAGAGGAAAAACTCATGTAGTTGTTGGTTATAGTTGTCAGATAATGATGTGGATCACAGAATGCATTAAAATCTTCACATTTTTTTCATTCGTTCTCTCAGCTAGGCAATATTCTAGAAGTGCTATCTGCCTTTGTTTACCATCCGGAAAAATAAAATATAAAGTAAAAACAACGCTTGCTTAACTCTTTTCATCTGTGTCTCTAGATACATACAGTACTAAGTCAAATTTATCCACTTAAGCTGAAGCATATGTCTTCAATTCTAGCAACCCTTCTTTGTGAGATGCCATATTACATATTGCCATTTTCGATCCACCAAAAAGCTGCAACAATCTTTGTTGTCGCTGCTTCAAACTTTTTATTTTGAAAAATCTAAGATTTACCCCCATTGTTTTAATTTACGGATTAATCGTAGCTTATGCCTAGAGTTAACAATTTTGACATACAGTGCAACCATAGTAAAAATCACTACGTTCTAAAGAAAAAAGTAAACTTAAATCAATTAAAAGAAAACATGCGGTGGTAAAGTGGAAAACTTTTGAAGAAATTTTTAATAGAAAAATTTGCTCCAAGGGTATCCATTCTTGTAGGAAAATTCACCATAGAAGAAATAGTAAAAGGGTTGTGTTAATAGGCACCTTAACAACAACTTTTTGCAACATCCTTTTTGCTTTTTGTCATTTTTGACAATTTTTTAGCAATTTAAAAAAAAAAAAATCTTTATCATTTTTCATGAAACTTTGTTGGCTAGACTCGACATCTAATCTCAACAAACAACTTTTACAAACTTGTCTACATCAACTCAAAACTTCGATACTCCAAAGACAGCTTTTGAAAGATTTCTACCAATGAAAATGGTGACTGGTAGAGGTTTCAGAATCTCTATGGTTTGAAACAATCAAATAACTCATTGTGTGAAAAAAATGCCCAATGGGAAACTCAAGAATAAGCTCATAAAGAGAGAATAAAAAATACACTTGACAGTCACAGGGAGAGGTTTTGAGACGGTTTAGGCTCAAGGAATTAAGGCTCTCTCAATGGTATTGAAACGACTGTCTTCCCCACAAAAATAATGCGACAAGGGTAAAATCTAGGTTAAATAGTTGGTGTTCTGTATCTCCTAATCTTGCCCAAGCAAGGGTCGTGAAATTTTTGTCTGCCTGGGATAATTCCCTGAGTGAGTCCTCTTAAACTTGTAGTCTTCAAGTGGCTTCTGACTCAATACTAATGGGTATGATGCGTGGAACAAAGTTGAGCGCAAACCCTTTTCTTTAATGTAAATCAAAATAACATGTTCAACACAGATTAATTTTGTTTGGAAAATCACACTAGGAACATGAAAAGTGTGTGAAGTTGTACGAGTACAACTGCATGTACATGGGCTTGGGCCTAATAATGGATTGGGCATGATATTCTAACAGATTGATTGAGATATCATTCTCAACTCCATACAAAGAACCAAAAAAATCTTCCAACAATAAAACATTACACTCAGCCGCCCAAAAAAAAAAAAAAAATTATGAAAATGGGAACATCAAATACAAAAGAAAAAAAATTACGGAAATTAAGTGTGGTACAGTAAATATATTCAAGAAGTTATGTGGACGAACTGTTGGGGTTAATTAGCTCTCCTAATGTGATCATGTGTAAAGGGGTTGGTAAAGGATTAATAGGATATCTTTGAGCCAATAACTTGTGTAAAACTTGTTGCATGGTTGGACGAGAGTGTGGACTGACATGCAAGCATGCAAGTGCTATCTTTGCCATAAAAACCACTTCTTCTGCAACTTCATATGTAGGAAGTGTTATGCGTTGGTCCAACATATCTTTCAGTAGCATATGATGGGGGTTTGTTGATGTTAATGATGACAAAGATGCAGACAAAAGAGAGATCAAGATGATATCACTTGGATGCCTTCCCATAATTACTTCCAGTGTTACTACTCCAAAGCTATATACATCACATTTGTCATTAACTTCCATTGTGTATGCAAGCTCTGCAAAGAAAAAAGATTGACACTCAAGAGTCATGTTCTACTTTTGAGAGGATGATGGAACTTAATTACCTTAATTCTCTGGCTGCAATTGATGTACAATTCTTAAATTTTATAGCTGCTGATTAGTAAGAAAATATTTAGACTTCTATAATAATGAGTCTTTATATATGTACTTTGGAAAGTTCCATACTGTTTAGAAATAGCGAGCAACAATTTTGAGTTTAATCTTTCAAGCAATTTCTCCAGCGGTTGCAAACTCTTACATGAATATATGTGCCCTTCTGCAACCAAACACTATAGTTTTATAGAAGACCCTGTGAGGTGTGAACTATTATCCTAAATCATCAAAAACAATAATGTTCATGGCATGAGAGTTGGGTTGTTTAGATATATATACTAGGAAACTGATTCTACATTTGTTATTCATCTCCTAACTTCTCGATCCAATCATTCCGTTGGAATGTCTATGGTTGTTTATGATTATAGGGATCTTCTAGGTCGAAAATGAGGCTTTAAGCTGCAACACATCTACCGTGAAGCTAACGGTGTTGCAGATGAGAGGAACATATCAAGCAGAAAGGATAAGAAAATATGCTCGAAGTCCATCTTTTGTTAAGTATGCTCTAATGTTTGAGAGGATGGGTTGGGTGTAAATAGACTTTAATTTGTCTGCCTTTTGTGGTAGATAATCCTGGTGGCACTACACCTAGCTCTTTTGATGTAAATAAACTTGGTTTGGTTTTGTTTCTAAAATATAATCCTATTTTATTATATATATATATATATATATATATATATATATATATATATATATATATATATATATATATATATACACACCAATCAAGATGCCAATTCAAAGGAACATGTGTTCTCACTAAATACTAGGAGTAATCTAGTGTTGGAGTTTTGACTGATGTGATAACTTGCACCAATAAAAAAAGTCACCTATTAAAATAATATGATATAAACCAAAAATGCTCATATGAAAAAATTTATATTAAATGGTTTGCTTTTATTGGTTTAGAGTACCATATGAACTATCCTCTAGGATATCTAATAATTTTCTACTAATTATTAGTTCACTCCAACATATGATGGGCTCACACCCTATTTGGCAACTGCACAAATTTTATTATTAGAGGCTACATAAAGATAAACCATGCATGCCAACATAAAATATCATACCTGGAGCGGCATATCCAAAGGTGCCAGCAAATGAAGTCCAATTAGATGTGTCAGGTCTCAAGATCCTCGCCGTGCCAAAGTCAGAGATATGAGGCTCATATTTTGAATCTAGTAGAACATTCTTAGTGGATATATCACGATGAATTATAGGAGGCGAGCATCCGTGGTGCATATAAGACAAAGCACTTGCTATACCTTTAACAACATTTATCCTCTTTAGCCAATCAAATTTCATTGCTTGTTCCTCAGTGTTTAGTATGTTCCATAGGCTCCCACCTTCCATGAACTCATAAACCAAAAATGAGTGTCGTTGATGCGAACAAAAACCATGAAGCTTCACAATGTTACGGTGGCGAATTTCTGTTAAAGCATGTATCTCACTTGTGAAAGACTTCAGATTGGCAATGTTGTCATCATGTAGTCCATGAAGTTTCTTAACAGCAACAACTTGACCTGTTGGTAACTCAGCTCTATAAACGCTTCCGTAGCCGCCCACTCCAATACACTGTTTATCATCAAAATCATTCGTGGCTTCAATGATGTTTTCATACACCATTTTTCCATCAAAGCTCCACACCGCAAATGGATTATGCTTTTGTGCTTCTCTTGGCTTGTTTTGCACTTTCCGAAGTCTTCGAAAGAAAATTAATGAAATTCCAACAACAATGAATATGACAATGCTCGCGGCAAGGACTGAAATCATTATCACAACCTTATTGCCCTTCTTAACCGGGACAATATTGTGGTTAACTTTAGAGGGGCAAGCCTTCAAGCCAGTGACGTTGCCACACAAGCCTTTGTTATTTCTAAACGCGTCCATTGATCCTTTGCTGCCAAATGCTGCAATGTTTGGAAGAGGACCCTCCAATTGATTGTAGGACAAGTCAACAGATATCAAGCCGGACATTCTATCAAAAGTGGGTGGAATGAGCCCTGAAAGGTTGTTGTGGGAAAGATTTAGAGTTTCTAAGACTTGTAATTTCCCAAGCTGTTGTGGCATCTCCCCCGTTAGACAATTATGACTCAGATCAAGAAGTTTGAGGTATTGCAAATTACCAATTTGAAATGGGATGTGTTCACTGAATTTGTTTTTGCTCAAATTTAAGAACAACAGGTTTTGAGATTGAATCAATTCAGGAATTGGGCCACTTAGATTGTTTGCTGCCAGGTTAAGATTATCTAGTTTGGATAGCGTTCCAATACTATGAGGAATGTTGCCAGAAAGTTTGTTATTGTTTAGATGAAGTGTTAGCAATGATGTCAGCTTTCCAAACTCCTTTGGAATCTCCCCATTAAAATGATTTGAGGAGAGGTCAATTACATGTAATTGGATTGCATCCCCAAGCTCAGGAGGTATCCTACCCGAAATATCATTGTTAGATATATCTAGGTTTGTTAGGCTATGAAACTGTCCCCAATTCCTTGGAAGCTCACCGTGAAATCTGTTGTTGCTCAAATTCATATAGTCCAAACGTGGATATATGCCCAAATCATTTTCTATATTTCCTATGAATTTGTTGTTATCAAGCCTAAACCTTATCAAGCTAGTGCAATTTCTCAAGCTCTTTGGTATTTGACCAGTGAAGTGATTGCCGCTAGCGGTAAGATTTTCAAGCAATCCACCAAGGCATATATTTTCTGGTAAATGACCGGTGAATTGGTTGTCAGATAGTTGAAGAAATTTCAAATGTGTAAGACTGTTTATTTCAGGGGGAATGGTGCCTACAAGTTTATTTGACAAAAATCCTAAAGCAGTGAGGAATTTAAGTTTTCCCAATGATGGAGGAATAGAGCCAGACAATTGATTTTCACAAAGCACTAGCATAGTGAGTCTTGTTAAGTTTCCAAGAGAAGAAGGGATAGAACCCGTGAGATTGTTTGTATATAAAACAAGTTCACTCAGAGAACTTAACATTGCTAATTGTTGAGGTATGGGACCAGAAAGATTATTCTTAGCAAGTTTCAAAATGTTTAAATTGCTCAGGTTTCCAAGAGAAGTAGGGATATAACCTGTAAGATTGTTAGATGACAAATCAAGTTTACTCAGAGAACCTAGCAGGCCTATTTCAAATGGGATTGCTCCGGTGAATTGATTGGCCGAAAAGTCAAGATGGGAGAGTTTAGAGAGGTTGACAATGTTTGAGGGAATGGTTCCATGGAGTGAGTTGTTAGAGAGGTCGAGACCGAGTAAATTGGGGAAGGATACAAAGCTGAGATTGTGAAGCGTACCTTTGACACCATAACTTGAAAGATTTAAAAAGGTGACAGCACTTCCAGACTTTTCGCAACTTATTCCGGTCCAATTGCAAGGGTTGCTTCCACTCCAAGAAGAGAAGAGAGGCTGGTTCTTTACTTCAAGGCTGGCTTTCCATTTTAGAAGAGCCTTTGCTTCCTTCCCTTGTGCTACTTCATTCTCAGCATTGGCAGAAAAAGAAGGCAAAGTTACTGAAGAAGAATAAGCATATTGGGATGAAGAAACCAATGCAAGCATGAGGACAAGGAGGAACATAATGATCCGTTAAAATTGACTATTCTGCATGCAAAGAATGATGGATGGTTGGAATGATGCATGAAATGGTTCTAATTGGACTGATATATTTATAGAAGGAGAAAAAAAAAAATTTGATTCTGAGAATCTCAAAATACTTGCTTGAACTATTTGTTTGAATATTCAGTCTTATCTGCACCTTTTCCTACTAACTTTCGTAGATTTCGTTGAAAATCAAGGGGACTTGAAAGAGAATGGTCATCTAATTACTAAGAAACTAGTCTACAAGACCTTCTGGATATTGAATGGAGCCCGGGTGATACGTTGGATACCATTTAACATGAATAGTCCTATATTTGAATTCTCTTTGCCATTATTATTTGCCAATCCCCGAATTCAGAAAAATTTACGTAATTCTCATGCTCTTTTGTTTAAACAAAAATTTTCTTTTAAAAAAACCCCAAAAAATGGTAGATTATGTCTTAAATATTAGAGTTTTTGGTATGTTTCATTTAAATCTTAAGGTTTTTAAGAACTTTTACTTAAACCTTTTATCATTTTTTCTGTTAACCGATTTAAATATCATGTGATCAACTGGTTTAAATGAAATTTAGTTCAAACTAGGTTTAGATGAAATTTATGCAAAACTCCGATGTTTAAATAAAATTATATGGAACTATAAGGTGTAAATGAATAGTATTTAAAAACTTTGAAGGTTAAATGAAATATTTTAAAAGTTTAAGGTTTAATTGAAACATGTCCAAAAGGTAAACCTCAGAATTTAATGCATGACAAAAAAATGCCTAAACATTTCAATTTTGAACATACTGTAGCAATTCTTCTTGACAGTTGATGGGAAATAGGGTAGTAAAATTCAAACATGGAAAATAATAATCTAATTTCGACTAATTTTTTTTATTGAATGGGGACTTGGAACAAGCACATTTTAAGCCGTGAAGAAGTTGGTTGATAAAGGAATAGACATGGACTTGTTCAACCTGAATTCTATATTCGCTAACACCATTCCCTACAATAGACTAAATTCTTGTTGGTCTTTTAATGTGTAGCGTTCTAGTCTTGTGTTTACCTGATCAACGATCGATTTGCGGCTCTATAGTGATGTGCTTTTTTAGTCAAAGTCCATACAAAAGGCAAACCACATGCAAATGTCATGATCATTTTTTTTTTGGTACGGAAAGTTGGTATACCAATAATATTTTCCTTTTTGAATGATGAATTTTTTTTTTTTTGAATTAGAAGTTTTTCTCTCAATGATTTGTAGTAATTTCATTACAATTATTAATGTGACCATTCATATGATTATCACAGGATTATTAAATTATAGAAAATACTAAAGTTATGAAAATAATAAAGTTAAAAACTATTTTACAAACTGTCCAATTGACTATTAGATCATGTAACTAAAAGTAAAGTATACGCGTCTTTATAACTATTATGTTAAAACAGTTTGGGGAAATTAATTATACTTTATCCTTATAAATTATATTACTTTTACTTTTTATCTCCTAAACTATATATATATATATATATATATATATATATATATATATATATATATATATATATATTTTTTTTTTTTTTTTGCACTTACCACTTAAATTATAAGAATGCACATTTGCTTTTCTTAACCATTACCCATAGGATGAGGTGCAAAGTGTAATAGTTTAGGAAGGGTAAGTGTGCACTCTCATAATTTAGGTGGGCAACTATTAAGAGAGTATTAGCTTAAGGAAATAAAGTATAATTTTCTCAACAATTTTTAATCCAAACCAATTTGGAGAAAGTCTATCTTTTCAAAGTCACATAAAATTCTCTTCACACATTTTCGTTGACACACTTTTTTTATTTTATTTATTTTATTATTATTATTTTTAATGCATCGTTATTTTGCTGCACAAAAAGAGTTTAATATATACCCACTCAAATTCCTTTGACCTCATTTCCTATGATTGAACCTGACTTATAATTTGGGGTTGCCTACAAAACCGTTTATGTAGTATTTGAGCCCCCTACGTCATTAAAATTAGGAGAAAGTCTATCTTTTCAAAGTCACATAAAATTCTCTTCACAGTTTTTCGTTGACAGCCTTTTTTTTTTTTAATTTTTTAATTTTTTATTTATAATTTTTAAAATTTTTTTTTTTAATGCATCGTTATTTTGCTGCACAAAAGGAGTTTAATATATACCCACTCAAATTCCTTTGACCTCATTTCCTATGATTGAACCTGACTTATAATTTGGGGTTGCCTACAAAACCGTTTATGTACTATTTGAGCCCCCTACGTCATTAAACTTGCTTAAGTAACAACTCAATCAAAACAGTTTAAAAATAACATATCAGATTAATATAACATAAGAGCATTTATATCTAGTTTCTACAAAATATTCTATTTTATCATATCAAAAGTTACTTTATTATTTATACCATACAATTTTATAATACACTCAACATCTCAACTTTTATTTTCCTATTTAACTCATTTAAATAATATTTAAATCCCAATAAAATAATATAATCCAATCTCTCTCACCCCTTCTCCCACGTCAATTTGTTTATCTTTTCCCCATGGTCTCTCTCTTTCAACCACCCATCACCACCACCTTTGCCACAAGAAACCCACCACCATTGTTAAGAAATCCCACTCCTACCACTAGGAACAAAACCCATAAAATCCACCACCACCTCGATCCACCCATAAAGCCCACAAACCTAGCACGGTAACAACACAAAAAATCAAAGAAAAATCCACCAGCACCACGGCAACAATACCAAAAAAAAAAAAAAAAATCAAAGAAAAATCCTCCATCACCACAGCAAATCCACGGCAACAACACACCCACCACCACCATGGACAGAAACTCACAAAAAATCAAAGAAAAATCCACATCAGAACTCGCCGGAAATTAAACCCAACAGAACCCATCTTTGCCACCATAACCACATCGGAACCAAAACCCAACATCACAGCCCCCAACACCGCCACCATGAGGCACACAACCACGGAACCCAACCACAACCACCCGTGCCACCACTGCACCTTCACAACCAAAACCCCCATGCCACTACAACCCACCACGACCCAGACCCACCACGCCGCTGCCACCTACCAACCCAAAACCCACTCCCACACAAATCAAAACCCCACACCCACACCACCAAACCACATCAAAGACCACCACAGAACCTAGATAAATCCACACCACAAACCATCACAAACCTAGATCAACCCACACCATAAACCCAAACCAACCCACACCACAAACCTAGATAGACCCCACCATCACAGACCACCCTAAAACCACTGACCAAAAATCCATGCCGCCATCGGAGATTACAACCCACGCCAACGCCTACCTCCGTTGCTACTGAAAACTTTTGCGGAAGCAATATAAAACAAAAATTATATTTTCATTTAAAGATCGTTGCACCACACAACCATGGATTCTAAATAGAACAAAATTGCGTACCTCTCTTAGTAACCCAAGCGTGTTGCCTCCTAAGGTATTCACGTCTCTCTCTCTATTTCTTTTTGAGTTTTCAGAAGACTGCAGTATCACTCAGTAAATCTGATGGCCAAGCACTAATATGATATTTTAAAATCTTATTTTATTTAAGACTTCTAAAACCCAAGAGAGAGATTGGACGTGGGATCCTTAGGGATCCTAATCTTCAGCTGTAGGATTCATTAATAACTTTTTGAATGTGATTGACTTATCTTGAAACTCTTTCAAAGTTATTCCTTAATTTTCTCAACCATATCAAGAAAATATTTGAACTTCTACAGATTGCAATAATGTCCATCAACACATTGCAATTGACCCCTGAAGATTAGAGAATTACAAATGAGGTTCCATTTCATACAATTTTATATCTATGTCCTTCCACCATACTATATTCCCACAAGCCACTAGGACTGGATAAATATCACTGTCATGTCCCTAGCTTATGTGACCCTTAATTTCTTGATTTCATAATTTCTATTGGACTCCAAAATATCTTTAAAAACTCTTTAAATATATATATATATATACTTAATATTATATATATGAAAAACATTTTTGAAAAATGTCACCGGCCGGTTTTGTTTTGAGTCCAACTTCAATATGAAAATCAACTGAATATACTATCTTTTTTAGAGACTGGTGGATTCATTGTTGAGCATTTATATATTTTACTCATTATACACATAACCCAACATGTCTGTATATAGCCTTCAAAATTGGTATCACCAGTTGACATTGTCAAAGTTATGTGCATAATAAATAAATATACACAAACCCCTCATGTTTGAGGACAATAGAAAAATTGTGATAGAACAACCTTTTAATTAACAGTGATCACTCCATAAGGTGTCCTTGATCGAATCCAATTCAGTGTATGTACTTGTTACATTACACCCACTTGTTTGCTTAAAGTTACTACTTTAATGATGGAGTAAATCATCCTATCATATAGTAGCACAACAAGTGTAGGCTTTAGTGGTAATATTCAATTAATATCCACAGCCTAGAACAATTTAATAATCTATGAAAAATCATTACTCCCTGTCTTTGGTTCCTTAACCATTAACATGATTTTTCCTATAGAGGTGACATCTCATGCCACATTTAAACAATGAAATATACCTATAAAAGCTATGAATGTGAAAATAAAATTTTATTATCAAATAAAAATGCATAGTATTGTTTTTGAGGGCACATAATTCTAACATCTACCACCACCACACGGGATTTTGGGTTTGAGAAAATAGGTTTTGACTTTGAGGAGAGGAGAGAGCAGACCAAGAACCAGATTAAGAGAGAAGAGAAGGAAGATAGAGAGAAATGAAAGAAAGAGAGAAAAAAAGTAATAAATAGAGAGAGAAAAGAGAGAATTAAATATAATAAAAATTTATACAAGCTTGCTACAGTAATAAAAATTTATACAAGAGAGAATCAAATTTATAATAAAAATTGCAAGTGTAGCATAATTGCAATTTTTTTTTTTTTTTTGGTAATTACAAGACTTTGCAAGACTGGGTAATGGGGGGTTTTAGGGCTCTGATGCTAAATTGAACCAACATATGACATTTGCAAGACTTAATGTGAATGCTCTAACATTTTCCATTTAGATTGAAAATGGCTAAACTACCACGTAGAAATAGTATTTTACGGGTAGAATCTAAAAGACAATTCCACTTTAAAAAATGGGTTGTGTTTATTGCACATAGTGTGTGCGTACACACATTGCCTGAAATAGTTTGAAATTATGACTTAAAGTCACAATTTCAATATATGTCAAGCAATATATATATACACATTGATGATGCATAAAAAATGTCAGTGAGCTGACGGTCCAAATGAAGAGCTCCTGAAGACCTACAAGGATGAACACACTCTTGGAGAGTGTGAGTGTGGGGTTGGCCTACTAGCCAACGACCCTCTGATGAATAAGTCAGTACCTTATAAGATCTCTAAAACTCTCGAAGTATAAGAGATTTAGAATTGTGTTTTTGGCGTACCTCAAAATTGGGGTGTCTTGGTATTTATATAGGGGTTTGTGGCTGACCACCATAGCTGAACTGCAGGGATTTGGGGTTATCCCTGAGTTGACTTGTAGGAGATGAAAGTTATTACTCAGTTGACTTGTAGGAGATGAGAGTTATCCCTTTGCCGTTAGGTATGTAAATGTAGGAGAGTCTTAAATAATAGCTACTATGTGACCGTAGTAGTAAAGTAGGCTTCGTATGCCTATCTTCACCCGTTCTTTGATGGGGGTGACAGACGAGTGTCAAGGTCAAGCTCGCAAGTGCTTACTCATTCGTTCTTGTATGTGACAGATGAGTATTGAATGACGGACTTGTAATGTCCTTATAAGTCTTTGTAGATGAAGGACGACTCATTGGAGTAGAAGTGATAGGTTATGTTTGTTGTATTGAGTCTTCCATTTCTGAAAAGTCAGTATTTCGGAAGACGTAGCTTATTTCAGAAGGTTGATCGTGGAGTTAGCTAAAAAGTTCCCTATCAGCTGCCCCTCATTCTGTGGTTGTCCCTCTTTTTTGGACGAGCCACAAAATCTCAGTACCATTCATTGTTTTTGTTGTTCTTCTTTTCTCTTTTTATCTCCCTTTTTTATTTTATTTTATATAATTTTTTGGACATGTGGCTGCTTTTGATTGGCTTGCCATCTTGTTATTTGGTGGTCCCCAGGTTTTTGCTTATGAATAGGTGAATTTCCCTTTCAGACCTCATTTATTTCCCAAAATTTTGCCTAAGCCCTCTCAAGAGCTCCTTCAGTTGCCTACTTCTCCCTCGTTCGACTGTTGCACGTCTGGTCTTTTTCCTATCCGAATTCTTGCCCGTTCAAGTTCTTAATCATTCGAACCTTGTTTGTCGATATTGGTAAGTCATCTCAACCCTTCTTTATTCCATTAATTAGATAAGGCCCATAAAGTTGGACGAGTAGGGTGGACTCAGCCTTATTTTGTCATTGTAAGGGTAAGGATAAGTGAGTTCGGGTCTACCAGTAGCCCCTCATCGTCCAAATGTAGAAAAATGGATGATCGAGGGTTGCCTCCAAGTGTGAGCACAGATTCAATTGATGACGTCCTTTCTTTAGAGTCATCACAGACAAGTCTGTCTAGGGATGAGTCAAGAGAAGACTCATCTGATGCTAAGCTAAAGGAGGGCTCATTGTCTAATGTTGAGTCATTTGAGGCAATTCTTCTGATGCTAGGTCATCAGGTGCCATCCCAATAGATGAAGATGGTGGCTCTTTGTCATTCGAGGGTCCTGATTGTCCCTTTATCTTTCCTGAAGAGTGGGAGGTAAACAAGTATTGCTCTTCCCTTTCCAAAACAAAGTTGAGCAAGATATGATCAAACTTTCAGATTCCCCACAGTGTACCTACTAGATTAGCTGAGGTTGGAGAGAAGAGCTATTCTCATGACAGTGAAGGGACCGATTTGTATAAGGTTTCTTTCGTAAGTGGATTGAGATTCCCTCTGAATCACCTTACTAGGAAGTTATTAAGAAGACTAGGCATAGCCATTTCTCAATTGGCACCTAACACCTGGTGTGCTTTTGTTGGAGCTCAAGTGCTATGGGGAATCATGAGTGATGGTAGAGAGCCTCTCCTTGGATGAGTTTTTGTATTGCTACAAACTGTTACTTGTGCCTTTAGCTAAGGGGATGTACTATTTTAAGTGTAGGAAAAAAGAGTACAATCTAGTCACTGAAATTCCATCTTCCAATAGAGATTGAAAGGAAAAGTTTTTCTTCATTTGTAGTGCTGATTGGAATGTGAACTAGAGGAGGTTTTTTTTTTTTTTTTTTTTGAGAACCAACCAGGGGAGGTTGGCACCGTAAAACTTGTTGATTGTACTTCGGAGGTGATGCCAAAGTTAGGTGAGTTGTTCGAAAAGTCTTGTTTTATTTATATAATTATATAAAACTAAAATTAATGTTAAGTAAAAAGATATTAAGAGTTGAAATAAGACTTGGATCCGTAAAAATTATAACTCTAAAGGCCTAAGTTTTTTGGGAGATAGTTCAATAGTTAAAACTTAAAAGTGTGAGGATTTGAACCACCTAAGTTACAAGGCTCATGACATTTAGGCCAAAATTAAATTTAAATTTAAATATTTTGGATCAAATGACTAAATGAGAGGCTGCCTAACTTTTATTTTCCCATCCTTTTTAATATAAAGAAGTGATGCACAACTTTTGATAGGGTTATTCTATTCTTTTCCTATGAGATACCTGGAAAGACCAATGAGCCTAACTAGCTCACTTTGATTTGCTGTAATTTGTTAAATATATAATGGTAAATTGCAAAATACACCTTTGAAATTTAGAGTTATTTGAATTTTTTCAACTTGAATATTCAAAATTTTGATTTGACTCTTAACATTATGTATTGTTTTGATAGTTCGACTTGAATTTTCAAAATTTTAATTTGACTCCTAACATTACGTATTGTTTTGATAGTTTGACTTGAATTTTCAAAATTTTAATTTGAATCCTAACATTACGTATTGTTTTGATAGTTACAAATTCCGTTAGTTTTTTTTGCTAATGTGTTTGTTAAGTGACACACCAGTTTGTCAAAAGGACTAATTGATCCAATAGAAATACATCTTGTGTATTACAATATTCAATATAATTAAAATATTTTAAAAAATAAAAATAAATCTTTAAAATATATTAAATTAATCAAATTAAAAAAATTAACTTTTTAAAATTTTATCACATGAAGAAAATGGATATTCTCCCCAGAAAATTTTTGAGCATTCAAAATATTTCCAAGAACAACAAAATTTCTTTCCTAACAAACACTAAAAAAGAAAAAAGAAAAAAGAAGAAGAAGAAGAAGCAAGGGCTTTGATTATAGTGTTCCAAGAAAAGCAATTTGGTTTGGGCATTTGGTCGAACACCTTTGTACGTATTATATACCCTGTGATTGGAAAGCGCACAGAATTTGAGGACTTCGACAGCAGCCAGTGGTAGTGGATTTGGGCAGTTTTGATCACATGGGCATGGACTTGATTCAAGTCTTAGATGGATTTGCAGAGTGTGATGCTTGAGAAGGGTGAGCATGGTTGAGATGGTGGCATGGTGGGCTTGTATATTGTGGAATTCATGGATCAGAGGTTGAGAGGAGACTTGTTTGTTATTGGGTTGTATTCATTAAATCTGACCACATGCCACATATACAATTGTATGCAAACCCAGATTATTATTATTATTATTTTTTTTTATAGTCAAAGGGTCAAACCAAACCCATATTTGAATATAAATAGAAGAAATTCCTGTTTAGATCTAAGAAAATGCTGCAATTTTTTGTAATCGTGTTTTTAATTTATGTAATTTTGTGTTTGTATGAGACATTTAGGTCCAAAACTGTTCTTGGTTTTGGGTTTGATTTTGGACTAATTTTTCACTTGAGTTTTTTTTTTTTTTTTTTTTTTTTTTTTTTTTTTTTGAGTGTTTGTTTGAGAAGAAAATTTTGAATGCTCAGAGTTTTCCTAGGAAGAATATCCAATTTGTTCATGTGATAATTGTTTTTTATTTTTTTTATTTTTTAAAACAATGTGATAAAATTTTAAAATTTTGATTCAATAGATATTAAAGATTTTTTTTAAAAGATTTTTTAAAATTACTTAATTATTTATACTATTAATAACAGAATTCCTTATTTTGATTTCATCATTTTGCGTACTAAAATATCCTTATACAATTTTTGTTAGAGGGCTGATTTGTGTTACTGATTTTTTAGTTTATACAAACTTCCATACATATACACAAACACATATATCTACACACACATAAATTAGTATCTTTCATAGTGAAATCCTTAAAATTATATATTTCATAGAATTAAATTCATCTTCCATAGTGAAATCCTTAAAATTTTCATTTTTAATATAAGTTACCAAATTGTCTACCATTGCGAGTAAAAAAAAATTAAATTAAATTAATGAAGTGTTTAAAAACATAAATAATCCAAAACTTTAAGAGATAAGAGAACACAATTTACAATAAAAAATGAATTTGAGAAACAATATATTTTTTATAACTACTAGACCAATTAGACAATTTTTTAAAGAACATTATTAAACTAACACAAATTTTTTGGGGGAAGTCCCATTTTTGGGAGCTAATTATTAAAGTATTAAATATTTCTATATAGTGTTGATGGCCATTTTGGAAGCCAAAGTGGAAAGGAGAAGCCCAGCAACACGAACAGAAAAGAGCTGGCAAATGGATAGAAAATCCATTAAGCCCAAGCGGTAGGAATAATGGATCACAGGCCCATGAGATAAACAAATGGGCCTTGAAGAGGTAAATGGGCTTAAAGGAGCCTGGAAAGAGAGAAAAAACAAACCATGGGCAGTATATGATGTGGAAAAATGAGAATGGGCCATGGCAGACCCAAAGTAATGAAAACAAAGAAAGTAAGGGGTTGATGGCAAGCCCATGAACCCCAAGGATGAGGGATAATGTATTTGGGCTGGAGAAGCCCAAAGAATTCAGTAAAAGCCCATGAGAATGCAAAGTTAAGAAAAGGATCGAGGAAGCCCAAGGAAAACAAACGGGCCCGGGACGCTCAAGGGAAAACAAATGAGACACTGGAGCCCGCCAATGAGGTAATAAAAGAACCAATGGCCGTACTAGGCCATTGGGAGAAGAATAAACAGCAGGCCCAAAGAGGCCTAGCAGGATTGAGGCAAACAACTTCGCAGCAGGAATGATAGAGTGGTATAGCAAGAGATGGTAGCAGAAAAAAGGGTGGGCTGAAGAAAAGCAAAGCCCATCGTCAAGCAAGGCCCAACCCCTAAGTAGGGCAAGCCATAAAGGAAAGGGAAACCAGAAAATAGTCAAAAACGGATGGCAGACTGTGCAGGCCAACCACGGCAAACGCATGAGCAGCAAGCAGATTTTAGACATACATGGAAGATAGGCACGCGTAAGGCCCAGACCTCACCAGCCTGTACTCAGCCAATACAAGACATGGTGAGGTCATGGGTCAGAGGTAAGAGGGCATGGTTTGGCGGTGGGGAAAGGGGAAAAACCTATTTTGAGGTTCCTGCTAGGGCTCTTTTGGGGGAAGTATCCTGCTGGGATGACATAGCACCCAAAGGAGCAAAGCTGAGCTAGAACCACTAGGTGCATGCCATGAGGGATAGGGAGAGAGAAGACACCCACACCAAAAATATTCGTCAATTTAACTTTCTTACTTGGCATAGAAATATTCGTCACTTTAACTTTCTTCTCCCAACCCGGAGGATAATCATCGGCGTGCCAATGCCACCCTCTTTTCTCCTCATCCCACTCAAAGATAGCAGATCGATTCTGCTTCCTGGCATACGCTAACACAGACTTGGAAGGCAAAAGCAACCGAGGATTGGCCAAGATAATTGCACTAAGCCCATTAGGAGGAACGAGGGAGAAACCATGACTACCAATCGACTCTTTTTCAAACGAAGTCATCACAGCCTGCCAATATCCATGTATGGCAGGGGTACAAAGACCTTCCCTTAGTGAGCCCGAAACGGTAACCGCAGTAAAACACTGACTCCAAAATACAAAGGCAGTGGGCCGCAGAAAGGGTCGGACAGAGGTAGGGGACTCCATAAGAAAAGAAAGGTTATCAGGAATGTCTTGATCTAGTCCGAATTGCCTTCTCACCCGGTTGGTAGGATAATGAACAAACCTAATCCCTTCATCGGCCAAATAAGGCAGCCACCCAACATTGGTGGCCGCCAATTAAGTAATCCCAGTCTCATCAAAACCGGTCAAGGGAATGGTAGTCCCGACGGTGTCAACGAACAAACCCATAGCAGAATCTACACATGTATAACTGGCACCCAATTTTCCATAAGCTCTCCAAGAAAATCCAACACCTTGATTAAAGGATTCAATAGCAGAATGGTCAATTGGTTTCAAGCCAACCCAGCGAGAGGCCAATGGAAAGTCTGACTCAAATCTGCCAAAAAAATCAGTAATGGCCTGTGGACACGACTGATACTTGTCTTTAGCGAAACGAAAGGGCCTACACTTTGACAAATGCTTAGCATAACGCTCGTACAGCAGGTGTTGCAAAATAGTACTATGAATAGAGGAGGTGACTATATGGTAGGAGCCTGCCTGGCTCTCATCACTCTGTAGGATGTCTAGTTGAATATACAGATGCCCCAAGAACATAAGAGACAATGGCAGACTAACCCAAGCAGAAATCTTAATGGTCAAACGGAAATATAAAGTCTTCATGGCGTAATGAGGGTGGGACCCAAAAACAAACTTGCAAAGCCAAAACACAACAAAGGCCGCATGTTGGGCAGACTCAGAGAATTTAGAAGAAGAACTAACCCAATAAGACAACTATACGTTCCCGCTCATCCTTTTCTTCAACTCAGCCTCCACGGCCTCTTCTTCCGGGGAAAGCTCTAAGGTGGCAGGATCAACGTCTCCAAGGATGGGTAAGAGTAATTGGTTGGCTACATCTTCTAAGGTCACGTTGACCTCATCGCAGGAAAAGAAGAAGGTATGGGTGGTGGTACACCACCAGCGGACCAAGTGACGGAAGTTGAAAAGGTCCTGAAAGTTGGATAAGCAGCGAGATGAAACGATGGCCTTCAAAACACCGGCCCGCTGTAACAACCCCATAAAGTCGGTGTCGGATAACTCATTATCCACCCACTCCCTCCAACCCAAGGCGGTACCCGACCTAAACTCAAAATGGATAGGCACGGGGAGCGAAGTGCCCTGGCAAATGATAAGATCGGGGATCGAAGAGGCCAACGGAGCCTAAGAAATGTCCGTATTTTTCCAGCAAAGAGCGAGCCACACATAGCTCGACGGCGGCGGCGCATAATCGCCGGGAATCTTTGGGAAATGGGATGAACATCATACCAGGGATCAATAAGTGGAGCATACTCACTGTCTGGGTCACACCTCATTTCTTCCTCGTCGGAATGGTCCGACTCGGAGTACACTGCCTCCTCGCCTACATCACGTGCAGCGGGAGGATCAGAGATAACTTCTTTTCCTTTACAGTGGGAGGAGCTTTGGCTTTTCGCCGGTGTCATTGTGTAGAAATTTAATTGAAGAAAATGTATGGGGTATTTGAGGAAGAGGAAACAAAGAAGAAAGGGAAAACGGAAAGAGAGTTCTGGAAAGAAGGAAGGAGTTTGTGTTTAGATTACAAAGGGACTCCCTCTTAAATACCCAGGTCATTAATGCTGGCACGAGAGGAGGCGACGGGTCAGTTATCAGAAAGAGGATGAAATTAATGAAACAGCGACTATGTTTCAAAATAACTGCTAAACTGGGAAATTCGAAGAGACAATACTGTTCAAGGCAAGAATATATATATATGAATATATATGTATGTGTAAGGTAGGGACCACTGTTCAAAAAGCCCGCGAAAGAAAAGAAGATGGAAAGACAGAAAGGGCAGAGAAGTTTTTTTATTTACATATGAACCGCAGGAACGCTTCATATGTTCAAGGGGCTAAATGTTGATGGCCATTTCGGAAGCCCAAGTGGAAGGGAGAGGATCAGCAACACGGATAGAAAAGAGTTGGCAAACGGATAAAAAACCCATTAAGCCCAAGTGGCAGGAATAATGGATCACAGGCCCATGAGATGAAAAAATGGGCCTTGAGGAGGTAAATGGGCTTAAAGGAGCCCGAAAAGAGAGAAAAAGCAAACCATGGGCAGTATATGATGTGGAAAAGTGAGAATGGGCCACGGCTGGCCCAAAGTAATGAAAGCAAAGAAAGTAAGAGGTTGATGGCAAGCCTATGAACCCCAAGAATGAGGGATAATGTAATTGGGTCAGGGAAGCCCAAATAATTCAGTAAAAGCCCATGGGAATGCAAAGTTAAGAAAATGGCCGAGGAAGCCCAAGGAAAGCAAACGGGCCCGAGACGCCCAGGGGAAAACAAATGGGACACAAGAGTCCGCCATTGATATAACAAAAGAACCAATGGCCGTGCTGGGCCATTAGGAGAAGAATAAACGGCAGGCCCAAAGAGGCCCAGCCAGATTGAGGCAAAACAATTTCGCAGCAGGAATGATAGAGTGGTATGGCAGGAGATGGTAGCAGGAAAAAGGGTGGGCTGAAGAAAAGCAAAGCCCACCGTCAAGCAAGGTCCAGCCCCGAATAGGGCAAGCCATAAAGAAAAGGGAAACCAGAAAATAGTCAAAAACGGATGGCAGACTGTGCAGGCCAACCATGGCAGACGCATAAGCAGCATGCAGATTTTTGGACATACATGGAAGAGGGCACGCGTAAGGCCCAGATCTCACCAGCCTATACCCAACCAATACAGGACACGGTGAGGTCATGGTTTGGCGGTGGGGAGAGGGGAAAACCTATTTTTGAGGTTCCTGCTAGGGCTCTTTTGGGGGAAGTGTCCTGCTGGGATGACATAGCACCCAAAGGAGCAAAGCTGAGCTGGAACCACTAGGTGCATGCCATGAGGGATAGGGAGAGAGAAGGCACCCACACCATAGCAGGAAAGGGTGCCACGGCAGACAAACAAACAAAATAGTTTTCTTTTGTCTGGCGATGGGGAGTGGCACACAGACGGACCAGTGGTGGTCGGCAGGTACACCCATACCAGACAAAGGTGGTTAAGGGCTAAAATAGTAAAATTCGGTCACGGTAGGCACTATAAAGAGGCCCTTGCCGTGTACAGGAAAGGAGGACGACAACCACCACGGTATTAGAAATTTGAAAACCAGGAAATAGAAAACAAGTATTAAGAAAAAGAAGTAGAAAGAAAAAAGATAAGAAAAGGGAATATTAGAAGAGAAGGAAAGAAAAAGATAGAGAGTTAGAACGGCAGGCATGCACCAATAGGTTGATTCTCTCTCTCCCTCTCAAAACCCTACTCTTTGCCGGAAACAAAGAGTCTTCTTGTGTACCAACCATTCAGGTCCACTTCCCTCAAAGTGATTAATTTCCACGGTAGGATCTCCCTGAGAGATTATTCACTTTGAGAAGCGGCGTTCTTCCCTCTCTGGTTTTGGTCCTGCGGATCAGATCTAATCTGATTTATTTCCTCTTTCAATCAACTCATATACTACCCACTTGTTTCCCTTACTTTTCTTATAAAATAATTGTTGTTAAACTGTGATTATCTTTTCTTAAGTAGGGATTATCTGTTTACCTTAATAAAGATGTCAAAGTACTTTATTTTATTTTGTTATTATTATATCTGTCTGCCGCAACCCATCTGAAACAGTTTTGCCTGTCGTAAGTGTGCTCCTGGTAGACGAGGCATAGTTTGCGCACAAGCCGGACTAAATGGAGTTGTAGTTGGATCGGTCTCAACTCCCTTATTTAGAATACTTGGGCCCAGTACCGCAGGAGGCAGCCCAGCTCACTTTAACCAAAAAAAGGCCCATTACAACCATCGCTCTATTTAAAATTACATGTTGTTCATGAAATCACAGTCCCATATATGACCCTTTTTGAGGAGCCACTATCTCATCACAAAAACTATCTCATAAAAAAAAAAAAAAGTTAGTATATTGCAATGTATTTGGAATGGTGAGACCATTGGTATTTGGAAATCAATGTTTTTTTTTTTTTTTTTTTTTTTTTTTTTTAAATAAAAAAAAAAAAAACCTTAAATTGGACATGTGGTGCAAAATTAGACAACAATTGGAATCCAATTTAAAATCTAATTGGATTTTTTCTCAATTTTGGCTTTAATTATATATATATAGACTGGTTATTGACCTGTGCATTTGCACGATTCTTTTTTGGTATGATCTTTTTTGGTAAATATTATGACCGGAGAACATTTTTTTGGGAAAAAAAAACTTCTTTCATTTTTATGTAGTGATTTAAAAAAAAAAAACAATGAAGGGTTTTATGATAAATTTTGTTAATTTTATCAAATACATTTATATAAAATAATACTCATAAAATGCATAAGATATATGTAAAGGTATAATTCATGATTATGCATGAAAGTTAGTATTTTTTTTTTTTTTTTTTTTTTTAAATTTCTATTAGCTAGATCACATTTCTTAAATAAACTGAACAACCATTTCATCACCCTGTTATGCACGTAATTTTTGGAATTTTGTTAGTTAGTACATGATTGCTTGATAAACAATATTGAGTAAAAATTATTTTAATTCTATTTAAGAAATTTTTTGTGCAATTTTCATTTTCATGTCCATTTTTTTAATCTAATAGATTTAATTTTTCACGTTAGTTTAATTGAATAGTATTGTGTTTATACTTTTTTTCTTAACTACAATTGATAATTCACAAAATGAGTAAACAACTTATTGAGTATTGCAAAAGATACAAATATGAACATTAACATGAGCACGAACATGAAGGGAGATTTCTATTCATTTTCTTGAAGAAAAAATGTACTTATAGAAAATTCCAAACTTTATTATGTAAAGAAGAATCAAAGTTATAGATAGCAAAATCAATAAACCAAAAATTTTAAGAGCCTAAGAGGAGCCATTACTCATTTGAAAAAATCCAAAATACTCAAGAACTAAAAAAAAAAAAAAAAAAAAAACCATCCATTCCACACTTCCATCACAACTGCTTTAGCTCAAGGAAAACAATATATATCTTTATATCTTTCTTTCTTTCTTTCTTTTTCTTTTTTATTTTTATTTATTTAGAAATAGTTATAATATGTTGCTAATCCCACAACTTGAACCTTTTTTCCCTGACTCCTGCAATTTGAACATTTTCTCCCTTAAACCCCACACTTTGTGTATGGGGAGGTGCCAATTCAACTACATGGCTCTTGACATATATATATCTCATTCAATAAATATAGAATTTCCTTTAAAAAAAATTAATATGTTTATCATAATTAAGGGAAATCCTAATGGGTACTTCACTTGAGCATATGTGAAAAAGGAATATACATACCACAAATGGTAAAGGAGAAAGAAAAAGTTGCTAATCCCTTTTAATATGGTTAATTGCTTTGCCTCAATCAATCACCCAAACAACATACCGCTTATTCATACCACAACCACAAGTGACAATGCAGTATTAGCCATCTGTAATTGCTAATCTGAAAGTACACATTTCTTTAATAGCTCTATCTTCGTTTCTTTTGGCTAATATGTCTTTACTGAATCAAAATCAAACCATAAAAAACATATAAAAATCACCAAATTAGAGTTTAAAATTATAATTAAATTTTTAAAAGAAATCTAGGCACAATTGCACAAAAATTCCATGTAACTAAGTCACACTTAGGAATATTGGGCCCTTTTTGCTTTGTATAAATAGGGGGTCCCAATGGGATGAGGGGGCTAACAATTTTCTCTTCAAAAAATTTATTGTAGGAATATAAAAGTTTTCCATTGTATACTTTTCACGATTAAAGAACATGACTTGCCAACTAATCAAACTAGAGTTTTTAGTACCTATAGCAATTTCACAACATCAAGAACAAACCCCAGTGTATACATTGTCAAATTCCATAGCTTCCTGTTACATCAAATGAGTGTTTAATTTTTCTCGCAAAGTATTGAATAGTAAAGCTTCTGGGCCATAGTCTCAATTACAACTCTCAATCATGTTGGACTTGAATGATACCTATCAACAACGTATAATTATGAGATGTAGAAAAAAATTTGGAGTGTACACAATGTTTAGTGTGGATGGGAAGAAATATCATCCTATTCCAATTGGTTAGGTTAGTAAGGGACCTATTCCAATTTAATGATCTTGGAATTTTGTATACAAGTAATAATCAAGGAAACTTCTGCCTAAAATAAGTCGAACTTTTGGTAAGAGAGAAAATTGATGTCTAGACAAATCAAGCTAAGGCCGACCAAAATGGACCATATTCTTAATTTCTTATCTCTATTTGTTCGATGTACAAGACTTACAATCAATGCTTAGCGTATAAAAGTTGAACATCTTATCTAAAGTCCATCCTCTGAAAACTTGAGAAAAAATTCATTTAAGGCAACACAATATATAAATTATAAAGGAATCAAAGAAATATTGTCAAAAATAATAAAAATTTAATTTATGCTTAAATTCTTATTAGGATGAACACAATAGCAATATCCTTTGAAAAAAATAAAAATAAATAAGGATAAAAAAAAATCTATGCTTATTTTGTACGTATGATAAAGTCCTAACACAAAGATTTTTGAGACTCATTTTGATTAGTGATTAGGAGTTATAAAGGAATAATCATCAATATATATATATATATATATATATATAAGCAGATATCTCATGCGGAGTGCATGAGATCTTGCCATGTGACGCTCTAATTTTGTATTTAACATTTTTTTACCTCTTTCATTAAGATTTTTTTACTATCACCCAAAAGTTTACATTAACTTATTTTACTGTTATCTCATTAGTCTCTCATTAATTGCCTAAGCTTACATCACACATTTCTCTCTTTTTCATGTCTTTTAGCATACCCACCATTTTAATATTTAAAAAAAAGCAAAAAATAAAAAATAAAAATTAAGGACTAATAGTAATAACTAACTAGATAAGGCCTTGGAGGGAGATAGACAGACACAAAAATGTTGTGGATTGTTAAATAAAATGCATTGTTTCACTACAAAATCAAAACACATTGTTTCCCTATAAAAGACCTAAGATTGATAAAACATTTGAAAGAGAGAGAAAGAGAAATCTGAAGGGCCACTGTCTACGTCATATTGACCTCTCACCACCATCAAGACGCCGAAACCCCTACAAGCATTTTTTTTTTCTTTTTAAATTAGGGGATTAAATATGATTTAGGTTTGGGTAATTTGGTTGGATAATTTTTGTTTTGCGTATATAAGTAGAGAGAATATTTGGTACGCAATGTAAAGCCATATTCTACCATGGTTTTAAATCATCTATAAGACACGTGCATACACACTTGCCCACACCATGTTCTAATGTCGCACTATCAATGGGTGGAAGATAGTGAGAGAGTTGGACATACTTTTATTTCATAGTATTTAATATGTGAACACAACACAAATTATTTGATTTTCGTGGTCCTGTTACTCTTTTGCATTTATTTTTGGTTTCATGATTTTTAAAAAAAAAAAAAAAAAAAATCTTATCTTGAGAAGGCTTTAAATATATATGCAGTGAAACAACAATTATAAATTGCACACATATAACCATTATAATTATTCAGTTCAAGGAATGAGTAAAAAATTTTTTTTTTGGGAGGAATATTGTAGAATAAAAGTTGTTACACAATGTCTCTCTCTCAGAGACCTCATGCGAGAGTGCATGAGGTCCTGTCAAATGGCACTCTAATTTTGCATTTAGCATTTTTTTGCCTCTTTCATTAAGTTTTTTTATTTATTTTTTTATTGTTACCCAAAAGTTCATATTATCTTATTTTACTGTTATCTCATTAATTGCCTAAGCTTACACCAAACCTTTATTTACTATTCTTCATGTCTTTTAGCATACCCACTATTTTAGTATTTAAAAAAAGAGAAAAAAAGTAAGGACTAATAGTAATAACTAACAAGATAAGACTCTAGAGAGAGATAGAGAGACACAAAAATGTTGTGGATTGTTAAATAAAAGGGACCATTTCACTATATATTACCAAAATAAAAGATCTGAGACTAACAAAACATTTGAAAGAGAGAGAAGGAGGAATCTGAGGAGTCACCACCTTCGTTATATTAGCCTCCCACCACCATCAAGACATCGAAACCCCTACGGGTAATCTTTTTTTCTTTTTAAATTAAGGGCTTAAATATGATTTAGGTTTAGGTAATTTGGTTAGTTAGTTTTTGTTTTGGGTATATAAGTAGAGAGAATATTTGGTGCGCAATGTAAAGTCATATTTTACCATGGTTTAATTTTAAATCATCTATAAGACACATGCATATACACTTGCTCACACCATGTCTTAATGTCACGCTATCGATGAATGAAAGACAGTCATCGAGTTGAGTATACTTTTATTTCATAGTATGAAATATGTGAATACAACACAAATTAGTTGATTTTCATGGCCCCGTTAATCTTTTGCATTTATTTTTGGTTTCATGATTTAAAAAAATAATAATCTTACCTTAAGAAGGCTACAAATATGTAGTGAAACTAGTAAACCAATTTTTAATATCTCAAAATATATATGTTTCTTTTCTCTAATTTAGTTTACTTTTTCTTTATAATTTATGTACAATATTATTCAAAATTGTTTTACATAAAATATCACAAAATTATCCGTGCATCGCATGGGCAACTTACTAGTTAATAATTAAAAAAAGAGTCCTATGGCATGTGTTAGTATTAAATAGTGTAATACATGTCATAAGATAATGTGTCACTTAATGGACAAATCAACAAAAAACTAACGGAGGGTGTAACTATCAAAATAATATGCATTTTTAGGGGTCAAATTCAAATTTTGAAACTTCAAGATATAAAATTTAAATACCCCAAACTTCATATGTGAATTTTGCAATTTACCCAATATATAATGCTTTATTTATATTTTGAGATTAAATTCTATAAGGATGTGGTGTAAATAAGGATTGGTGTAAAAACCAAGTTTTACACCCTCAAATCCCAATATGACATATCATCATATCACATATTAAAGTATAGACACAACCACACTCAATTAATTCTAATACCCATATAAAAATCTAACTCAAGTGAATAATGTCACCCTCTAATCATATAATGAGCAGACAAAAATAAAAATATATGGAAAAATAGTAGAGCAGGCTTTATTATCAAATTATAAGCTCCACTTATTATATGGACAATCTTAACTCACTTCATGTCCATGACAGCTAGCCAAGCAAAATGCTGTATCCATTGACCAAATCTTGACAAGACAATCATCAGAACCAGTGATTACATATCTTCCCGACCTATCAAAAATGGCTACAAGATCGAAGCAAAGTTGTTCAAAATAATTTTCACCACTAAAAGTTGTACTAAAGTTGGCACTATGACAACAAGAATCACAGATTCATATCGCAGAAAATGTTATGATGGACAATAGATATGTTCCATAATACATACATGCACGTATTACCAAAAGCTTCTGGGGGTGCTGAACAAATAGCAGCAGAGCAGTAATAAAATGCATATGTTTCGTACATCAATCTCAGCAAACTGATGTTTGATTGCTTACTTTATGGTAAACCAGTCCAAGATGAGCTCCTTGAGTTCAAAAGATGACTGCCTAGCATGGGCAGCAAGACACCCATCTGGCGTTTTATCACCTTACAACTTCAGCCTCAGGTCTTTGCTCTTAAGAAAAAATGAATTAGAGTTTCCACTTTAACGATTGTTTGAAGCTTCAAACTTTGGGAATGCCTTGCAGAGTTGCAGGTCATGCATTCTTGCTTTTACTGTGGATTGTAATTTTGTTTGGTTGATGAGAAAATAAAGGAAACTGATAAAATTATTTTGTGATTTTTTTTATTGAAAATATAAATTTGTTTCCTTATTTCATAAGTATATTTTTGGAAATTCAATAAAGCTTGCTATGTTGGTTTAATCAAAGCTTTCACACAATCTGATCTACATGCTGCATAGGCTGAAATGAGATGCCATTGAGTCATTGATCAGGTCTCCAGAATCATATATCAGTTTTTGATAGGTAAGAGGAGAATATAACATAGGTTGTATAAGGTTTTATGTAACATTTGTGGATTTCAGTTTTCCCAGCTGGGGCTGGCATAAAATACAAATTATATTTTTTTTACAACTGCTGACATAGTATGTTGTGATTAGAGAAACATCCATTTCGCAATCCATTGTTAACACCATTTTTATTATTCACCAATCACAACAATCCATGAAAGCAGTTGCAAAAAATGCGATAATCTTGTGTCCCTAGATTTATCCAATTATATTTTCTCACAAGTCATCTATAAAGATAAGAAAGATCCTTTTTCCACGGAAAACAAAGAAAGTTTTCCACCAGAGGTATATGTGAGAAATTCGAACAAGTACGGATGCATAATAATATATAATTGGCATGAGCTAATTTACAGGAGAGCAACCAAAAATACATTCATAATAGCATTCTTTAACCTAAACTATCCAACCAATCCAACCAAAACTTTAAGCAAAATACAGAACAATAAGAATAAGACTTTAAGTTGGCAAGAAAAAAGAACCAACAAAATTGGATATTAATTGTAAAAGAAGAGGAAAAAAAAAAAACAATAAAACTACATGTTCAGTCCTAAAATCAAGAAAAATGTATGCCAGCCTTGTTGAACAGAGAGAGTAGGTACAAGAACTCCTCTAGCTTAAGCTTGGATGACCTCTTCTCTTCAAAATTTCCCTCCTTCAACACAGCCAAAACCTTGTTTTTAAACTCGGATGTTTCCCCTTCAGCATCACCATCTTTCACATCCATTTCATCATCTGCTCACCATCGTCATCGTCCATCTCCATGGTTTCAACCTCATTAGCATTCCCTAACCTCAAAGAATCCATTTCAGCTTCCTTATTACCAACTGAAAGATTTAGTGCTTGCAACGTCTTGTAGTTCTTCTCCAACAAGGACAGAACATTCTTCTGTCTAAAAATCGCACCAAGGGTCTTGTTCTTCCTATTAAAACAAATTCTCAAAAACCCATCCCACTCCTTTTGCTTCACTTCAATTCGCGGCTTCCTAGGCTCAATTCTAACTACAGACGAATCGACCTTAGGTGGAGGCCGGAAATTGTTTTTACCAACTTTGAGGAGACGGAAAACTCGACAGTAATGGGGTATTCACTGTCAAACGACAATAGAGTTTATCACCAGGTTGAGCCACTAATCTCATAGCAAACTCCCTTTGAAACATAATAATCGCGCACCTAAACGCGGGTTGGTGGTGATTCAATAACTTGAATGTCAGTGGCGACGAAATTTGATAAGGAATGTTGGCCACACAAATATCAAAATAGGGAAGCTCAGTCTTAAGTACATCCCCTTGTATCACCTGTTAAAATCAAAAACCATTTTCCCTAATTCAAACCCAAAAACTAAAACACACCTATATATATAATGAGTAAATTACAAATTACACCCTAAAGTTTGAGGTGATTGAATTTTATATTCTGAAGTTTCAAAATTTAAAATTTTGATATTTGGAACAATTTCCCTAATTCAAACCCAAAAACTAAAACACACCTATATATATAATGGGTAAATTGCAAATTATACCTTAAAGTTTGGGGTGATTGAATTTTACACTCTAAAATTTCAAAATTTGAATTTTTGATATTTGGGGTGTCTTAATTTTAAATCCTTATATTTCAAAATTTAGATTTTAGATTTTAGCTCCATTTCACCCCTAAAATTTGATGGTATTTGGATTTTACATTCTAAAGTTTTATAATTTTTGGGTGTAAAATCCAAACAGTTATAAACTTTTAAACTTAGGGGTAAAATCTAAATTCTGAAACGGTTAGTTGTAAAATCTAATCCATCTTCTGAAATGTGTAAAATTCAATCACTTACACATATATAATCAAAGAGTAGAATGAAATTGGTACCTTGAGGCGAGAGGAGTGAGGGTGCCTTGAAAGCGACACTGAAGCTCGAGGACCATGCGAGGGTCGACTTCAATGGCGATAACTAACTTATCGGCTTCGAGAAGCTTCTTGGTGAGGTTACAGGTACCGGGGCCGATTTCGAGGATGGTATCGGTGCTTTTGATGCCGGATTTTTGGACGATGGTGTCGACGAGCATAGGGTTTTTGAGGATGTGCTGACCTTTGGATTTGTGGAACGATATGCCTCCTTGGTATGGTGCACTTGTTCTTGCTCCTCCTTTTGCTTTTGGCTTCTCTTTCCTTATTTTGCCTCCCGCCATTGCTGCTTCTCTCTCTCTCGTGGTGTGTCTGTGTGTATGAGAGATAGGGAAGGTGTTCAGTAATTAGGGGCATTTGTTATCGTTGTTACTTTGCAGTGTAAACGATATTACACGTATTTTTATACACTTTTTCAATCACACGTATTTTTAAAAAGTATAAACAACATTACTAAAATAACATTATCTAACGAGCCTAGGGTTACGGTTTTAAGATTGGGGTATTGGATTTAGGTTGTATTAAATGGGCCTGTTCAATATGGGCTAAATTGGGCTTTTCAAGGCCTAATTATTTTTCTGAATACACAAATACTAAGTTATTACAAAAAGTATTGTTCTTTTGATTTTGTTAATATTTTTGAATCTTGTTCTTTTTCTTTTGTATATGGGGAGGGTAATTCTCCTGCCCATCTTTTGGCCTAATGAGCAGCTTTGATAAATTGGATAGGGTTAGTTCCCTTTTTTGGTCTCCTCAACTTGGTTGCTCAAGCGATTGACAAAGATGGTGACCAGCTCTCTACTATTTTGTAATCTTTTGGTTTTTGTTTTAATAAAGAGGTTATTTAGCAAAAAAGAAAGTTATTACAAAGAGTAATTCATTAGGACTACCATAAGATACTAACCAGAGGTTTTGAACTCAAAATTTCATGATATCATGAGGTTTGAAGAGCCAATAAGCCAATTACTTAGATTGATACTAACCAATTCTAAGTAATAACAGGAAGGGAGAGGTTTGAGAGGAAGTGACAAAAAGAATAACCATTATGAACCCATCAATAATGAAGGAGGGAACAAAAAAAGAAACTTTCAAAAGGAAAACAATATTGTGAACACTCAATTGATTAGAAAAAGAATTATTAACAAAAAATTTGGGCTTAATTATTGGGAGAGAGTTTCCTTTTTGACTCTTTCTAATGTATTATTATTATGGGTAATTACACTTTCCTTTTCTAAGGTTTGGGAGAATGAAACTTCACCTCAAACCTGAAGAAAAAAACACTCTCCTTTCTTAAAGTTTGAAGAAATTAACACTCTCCCATCATTTTGTTTATATTAATAATGAAATATTCTAAATTTTTATAAGGATCATTTTAAAATTTTTTAATCATGGTTAGTAAAAAAATAACCAATAAATTTAGAATAAAATGCAAAATTCATCGAGCACCAAAAAACACTTGCAACGGAAAATCTCTCCATAACCTATTGTAAAATGAAAAAAAGAAAGCAAAATTCACACTTAATATTTTAAAGCACACTTTAATAAAAAAAATTAAAACAATAAATTTAAATTATGAAATAAAATAATTTTGGAAACGTGCCCTTAAACAAAGGACAGGTTAATTTTTAATATTTCTACAACAACAAAAAATATATATATATTAATTAATTTAACAAGGCTTGGTCAATTGTATGTTATGGGGGGAAAGTGTTTTTCTTCCTTAAGTTTGGAGTCAAGTGTCATTTCCTCAAACCTCAAAGGAGGGGAGTGTAATTATCCCTTATTATTATTATCTTAAAAAAACATGTATTATATAATAAAAGTTAGACTAAAATTATATATATATATATATATATATTGCCTTAACATTTGGGGTTGTGTTTTATTTTGGTCCTTCAGATATGATTCTATTTTCATATTAACCATATCGTTCATTTTTATTAGTAACCTAACAATTAAGTGTGATAAGTGATGCCTATTAAGACATGTCAATTATATAATACTAAATTTTACCATATTAATAACATAAATGGATGACAGGCCAAATATAAAAACATAATCAAACATAAAAAGCCAAAATAAAATTTTTGAAAATTAAACAGCCAAAGTGACACTACAAAAAACGCGGGTTGTAGTTGTGTTTTTTTTTAGCCGCGTTTACAAAAACGCAGCTATAGCTTATCTATAGCCGCATTTCAAAGAAACGCGGCTATAGACTTAATCTATAGTTGCGTTTTTCTAAAAATGTGGCTATAGATCTAGCCGAATAAATTTTTAAGGGGGGCCTATAGCTGCGTTTTTAAGAAACGCGGCTATAGGTCCAGCCGAACAATTTTTTTATAATGGGGACCTATAGCTGCTTAAGACCTTCTATCTACGTAACAAATTTTTTTTTTTTTTTTGAAATGCTTAACAAAATAGTTTTCACCTTATGTATAAGAACAATGAAATTATAAAGTTTTTTTTTTTTTTTTTTTTTTTTTGAGAATATATTAAGTTAAATTTATTCTATTCTTTGGTAGAACTCAAAAACTAAGGTTCCGAGAAGGTTAAAAATTATAATACCATTTCAATGAAAATTCTATTACTAAAAATTAAAAAAGCAATCTAAAAAAATAAATAATCTATATCTATCTATAATAATAATAATAATAATAATAATAATAATAATAGGAAAAACTGAGAGAAAATCCAATTAGATTTCAAATGTCCAATTTTGCGCCACGTGTTCCATCTAATATAATTTTTAAAATTTTTGTGTCAAGTGAGTTAATTCAATGTAAAAACTGGATTTCAATTAGAGTTTAATTTTGCAACATGTGCCCCATCTAATTTAAATTTTTTAATTTTTGTATCAAATGAGTTAATTTAGTGTAAAAAACAAAGAGTCCAATATAAGTAAACCATAAAAAACATAATTTTTGAATAATTTTATATTTATAAGCCTCTTTTTTTTCTTTTTTTTTTTGTAGAACTAAAAAAAATTCAAGTTTATTAGTCATCTATATATATATATATATATATATATATATATATATATATATATATATATGTTAATAAGTAAAACTGAGAGAAAATCCAATTAGATTTTAAATTGGAATTCAATTAGAGTCTAATTTTACGTCACGTATCCCATATAATCAAAAATTTTAAAATTTTGAACCAAGTTAGTTAGTTCAGTGTAAAAATTGGATTTCAATTTGAGTTTTTTTTTTTTTTTGGAGAGAGAGACAATTAGAGTTTAATTTTACGGCATGTGTTCCATCTAATCGAATTTTTTTAATTTTTGTGCCAAATGAGTTAATTTAGAGTAGAAAACAAGTAGTCTAATATAAATAAATCATAAAAAAAACATAATCATATATCTAACACTATATATAAAATTAGAGGAAGAGAGAGTTTGAATGATTTTATATTTATGAGCCTTTTTTTATAACTAAAAACAATTCATTTGGCACAAAAATTATATATATATATATATATTAATAGGTAAAAGTTAGAGAAAATCCAATTAGATTCTACAATTGAAGTCCAATTTTGCGTCATATGTCCTAAATTATTTACTTTTTAAAAAAGTTTTATTTCTTAATTATGGAATCAAATGTAGGATCATATCATAAATATCAATTCAAGTGAGTTATTGTGTACAAAAACTAAAGTGTATAGAATTAATGAACATAAAAATATTTTTTAAAAAAAATGGACAATATACATTTTCTACCTAATAACATTCTTACAAGACTTTTTAAAGAGTTAAAAAAAATATATATAAGAATGACTATCAATAATATTTAAATTATATATATATATATATATATATATATATATATATATATATATAAGATTATTATACTATGCATTTTAATGTGTATCTTTTAAGTATATTCATGCATATGTATGAAGTTACCAGCTAGTAATAATAATAATAATAATAATAATAATAATAATAACTGCAATTTCTTTGGGAAAAATCAAACACCAACTCCGTTTGGTTGCCGAGACAGTAACTAAAAAAATCAGAGTAAAAAAACTCTTGGTGAGGCACAACGAGAAGAGTTTCTTACTCTCCTCTATAATGTATATACTTTGTAGGTCTAGCTTTTGACGGTTCCCAAGCCCAACACTGATAAGAGGATCTTGGGTCACCAAAAGGGGTTAATGGATATTGGTTGGACTGGGTTTGGCTCACCGCGACTCTCTTGGGTTGTTATAAGAAACAATCTGTGCACAAGACAAATAAACTCCACAACACTAATATATTGATTGAGCAAATAATAATGAGCAACAAGTACTCAATATAAAGTAAAATGAGATAAAGGATGAAGTTCCCTCAAAGAGGATGGTGTTGCATTTATTTAAGTTAAGTATTTGAGTACATTAGGCCCTACTTTATGTGGATGCTCTCAAGGCTCAATAAAGTTCAAAAATCACAGACTTGAGCAATTCCACCCAGGTTCTCAAGACTTGCAAAGTTTGAATATTTTTGAATCTGAGTGGCTCCCCAAGTACTTGCTATTAGGCCTTCTATAATGCCTCTATTCTTAATAAACTTAACTAATAGCTTAAGGGAAACTAAAGACTCTTCTCTTGTATTCTCTCTCTTGATTGCTTGTTTGAAAAATCTCTCCCCTTTTGCCTCTCAAGCTCACCTCCCTTTTATAGTGCCCTTTGAAGGCTCTTTAAATCAATATTTTATCCCTTGATTCTTTTGGATACTTGAGCCACTAATTTGTTTGAAACATTGGTGGCTGTTCCTTTCTTTATTTCCTTTTATTTCACCTTCCTGGGAACTGATAGCTGAAAGTTCATCTAATGACTTTCCACTTGTAAGAGCTCTTTTGGGTAAACCCAGACTCCCTTTAGGGTTAATGCTTTTTTTTCTTCTTCTAAGGCTTCAAAAGAGACGCTTCAAAGGTCTTGAGACCTTGATGTTGACTTTTCACAATTTGGTCATTTTCTTGAAATGGGCGGATTCCTTCTTACAAATGGTATGCTTGAAAATGTTTCTGATCACTTTCCTCTTATTCCACATCCTCTACCTTAGATCCCTTGGTCCTTCTCATTAGGTATTGATCTTGAAGCCATCATTTGTCCTTGTCGTTGCCTTCTAGATCCCAGGGACTTGATTGGATAGGACCTCCTTTGTTTCCTGTCCCTTTCTGAAATATGTGTGCCTTATTCCTAGACCATCTCTTGAGCTGTCCACATCCTATTCAGCATCTTCTAGCCCCTCTTGAGGATCTTCTCTCTGGGATTGGAGGACCCATGTATGGTCTGAACCCAGATCCTCTCCTTTCCCATGCTCCTTTGCTCTTTTATTCTTCATTTTCTTACTGGGCCTTCTTAGTTCATAATGTCCTCTTTGCCTTATTGGGCTGAGCTTCCCTTCCTTTTAGGGCCCAAGCCTTCTTTTCTCTTTCCCACTGGTTGGGCTCCTTGTCACATTTTAGACCTCAACATACTTTAATCTGGTGTTTACCATTTCAACAACATGAAGATAAAAGTAGGAAGAACATAAATTCAGAGCGCTAAGCTTTCTAACCCTACAAGTTACATTTGGGTGGTGTTTTGTTTAATTTGTTCGCATTCGATACAATTTATATTGACCGCCTACAAATATTTTTTTTAACCCTATTATTGTTCCTCCTTAGTCCTTAGTCTTTTTTTTTTTTTTTCGGGGGGGGGGGGTGGGGTGGGGTGGGGGGGAGAAACCAGACAAAACTTTTTTAAGCTAAGAAAAATCGGCTAAATCAACCTGAAAAATAGAAACTAACTGTGGTGGAACATCTTCCATCCACATAAGGAAGTCTGGAACATTAATAGTAAATCTAGCTAAACTATGTGCAACTTTATTACATTCTCTCCTAACATGAGAGTAACGTAATTGATTGAAAGAACTAGCAACTAAACGAACATTATCAAGAAGTAAACCAAAATGTGACAAATATTTAGCATCACTTTGTAAAGACTGGATCAAAGTTTGAGAATCACCCTCTAAAACAATTGAAGTAATGGCTAACCTTAGCTTATAGCAATCGCAACATAAAATTCTCGTTCCCATTATGTTTTTGCAGAACTAAATTAATCTTTTAGTTCAAAGTCTCGCTCAAGCATTCACATTAGGCTTCACTAAGTGCAATTTTAGTCGAATTTGACCTAAAAATATCACTTTTGTTATTTTAACAAACATACTTACATTAGTCTCAATATTTATTTATCTATTCATATTATAGTTGAAAATTTGGGCCATTCTTCTTTGCTCATGTTACACTTTTGGAATACCCCAGAAGGGAATTTCGCTTTGCTTTCCTCAATCTTCACTTTACGCCATGTCAACCCCCCTTTTATCATAATTTTCTCTCCAAAAGTAAATAATTTTTATGAAGGAAAAATGGAAGAAATTATATAGTTCTCATAGTGGACCACGTTACTTGTCTATCATTCCACTAAAAGACTTCATCTGTTTAAAATTACTGAGTCAACAGTTAGTTTCTGTTTTAAAAACATTTTTGACTTAGTAATTTTAAACAAGTGAGAGTCTTTTAATTAGTAGGATTAATAGTGGACAAATGATATGGTCTACAATGAGGATATTATAATTTCTCAAAAAATAGAGAATTCACTATAAGAAATTTTACTTTGACAAAAAAGATCAAAATAATTTTACCATATTCAACATGGATCCACTATAATATGCAATCTTATTAATGGCTCGTGTGAGGTGGTAAGTTAATTTGAGAATATTGTGAAATTAATATGAATGTTTTGTTGAGTGGAAAAGAATGATGATGGAAAGAGAAAATATCCCCTTACACACGTTGACATCCACTATTTAACATCAATATTAATAATTGATGCAAAAACGTTCACATTTTAAAATATAAAAGTGGATGTGAAAAAAATACATGTAAAAAACGAAGTGTAAAAATATCATTTCTGAGATTGAAAATGGTAGTTTTCCATCATTTGGTTTAGTGGCATTGTGGCAAATAGGGAGGAAGGAAAAGTGGGTGCTTGGACTTTCCACTTGAGGCACCAAAGACCATCCTCCCAAATTGGGAGTAAAGGTGGAGGGAAAAAAAATCCTTAGAATTTATTATGTTGCCCAATCTTTTCTCTACCAAACGGAAAACTTAAACATTTTCATACTTCCACTTTTCTGTTCTTTTAACATTTTTAATATTCTCACATTTTCATCTTTCCAATCAAACGAACCTACTATTTGAAGAGGGAGAAAGGGGATAGGAAAATGAAAGAGAGAGAAGCAAAGGTAAAATTATTGTTTCATGGGAGCTGGGTTTTGGACCTTTTGGTTAATATGAAACTGGGTTGGGCTTTGCCAGAACTGGTTGGTGGGGCTTTTAAAATGGTGTTGATGGAATTGGGTCGGGTTAAAATCCAACCCAACCTAAATAATCCAAAAGCTATCCGAAGGGGACAATCAGAATGGAATTCAATCTGAGCCCCTCATCTCTTTACTCTTTTCCTTCTTGCAGTGTTTCCTCTCTCCCTTGAACTCCTCTGAATCTCTCTCATTAATTATATATATGAAATTGCGAGATTCAATAAATAAAAGTCACATGATTGAGTGAATGTAGAGACAATGGATAATTACAGCTAAGCTGGGAATATGCTCAAATATAATAGTGTAGATGCCTGATTAAATAAAGCATAAATTTAGACAATTTAAGTTCTTGCTAAGTGAGAGGCTGCGGATTTTAGTTAGCTCATCAGGTAAAAATTTTTGTCATCAAATAAGATATTTAGGATTTAAAATCTTTCTACACCAAAAAAAAAAAAAACTTTTTTTTTTTATAAGACAAAAATAAAGTGTTTAATTAGTTTCTGATGATAAAAATAATTATTATGGAGTAGACACCATATTTTAAATTCCACCATATCTTAAAATGTATATAAAAAAGAAAAAAAAAAAAAAGGTTGGAAGCCCGCCAGTTAAATATGGCACATTCCTAACCCAGATGATGTGTAATTTTGGTAAGAGGCGCAATTTTTAATGCCTCTTTGTCTTTGCAAATCACAAGGAGGAAATAAAACTTTCCCATAATATAAAATGGATTTTACTAATGTGTGCCCTAAGGGCACACAATAGTTTCCATTTTTGAAAAATATTTTCTTAAGAATTGAAAAAGTAATGATAACTTTTTCAATTCATGAGAAAACGTTTTCAAAAATAGAAAGTTTAATGTGTGTACTGGACCATATAAAATTCCCTCAACTTCAAAATGGATCTAATGGAGTCCTTAAATAAGTGGGACAACACTGACTTGATCTGAGAGTGTCTAAATAGTAGATAGTATTTTTTTTTTTCCAATTTTATTTATTTATTATATTTTTTTTAATGAAAGTAAATACGAAATAGCCTTAAGTTTCCATAAATCAGCTGATTGAGCAAATCAAAATGAAACTTTACAGCTTGACAGCTACGGTAGATTTGGTTCTGTGAACTAAAACCAAGCAAATGCCTCATAGTAAGTTTTATTGAGGTAAATAAAATTGTAATTTATTCTTCTCAGAAGAATGTCTTACCATGCATATGAAGATATCGGATTAAAACACTAGTTCAGCTGATAGATTTGAATTTTACAATGCCTGATTACATGAAATATGAAAGGACCTCAGCTTTTGGATTGTCCAGTAATCAGAATACACTTAAATTCAAGAAAATATTTGCTGGTGTCGACTTACTATATTAGTACATTGATTAAAATAGTGAAGTGGGAATTCCAGAGGTATCTGAATGAATTTTCTGATGTTGAATCTCCATTATTCTGAAGGAGAATAAGGCGTAGCAACCAAATGCAAGTTGTTTTTCCTTCGAACAACTGCACCAAAGAATTCAGTCATATCCAGATCCTCTGGCCTCATTCTTCCTGGAAGCTCCCAATCAAAATGGTAGAGTAATTGAGCAAGGGGAAGCTCAATATTGGCCATACCAAATGTTATTCCTGGGCACATCCTTCTTCCTGCACCAAAAGGGATATATTCAAGGTGAGTCCCATTGAAATCAATTGAACTATTGGCAAACCTCTCTGGTATAAAACTCTCAGCATCGTGCCAAAGTGCAGGATCTCTTCCAATTGCCCATGCATTAACGATGACTTTAGTTTTGAGGGGTATCTCATATCCATCAATCTCGCATGGCTCTCTGCATTCTTTTGGGAGTAGCATTGCAACAGGAGGGTGTAACCTTAGAGTTTCTTTTATAACTAACTTTAAGAAACTTAGGTTCTGAATATCTTTCTCATGGATTCGTTTCTTTCCATCAAAGGCTTGTCTTATCTCAGCTTGAGCCTTCTCCAGCACTCTTGGTTGTCTCATCATTTCTGACATAGCCCAATCTATTACGGTTGATGAAGTATCAGTTCCAGCACCAAACATGTCCTGGAAAAGAATTGGAATGACTCATAGGTTATTCTTAAGAGAAGAAAAATATAAGGATAGCAATAAAAGTGGATTGGTCCTAGTAATTGAGAATTAATTGCTTTTGAATGAGCAGTATTTATAGAAGGAATACAGACCAATATGACTGCCTTGATGTTGTTGGTTGTGATGGGGAGCTCGAGGCTACCACTTTGCTGAAGGCGTAAAAGAACATCAACAAGATCCTCCTTCCAAAGTTCACCATTGCCAGTCTCTGCACTCATTGGGTTCTCCCTGTGGTCATGGATGATTTTGTCTAGGATCTTGTCAATCTTCCCATGAATCTTCTCTAGTTTAAATTTCAACCCACTAACCACATGAAGAAACTTTTTTGAAGGGAACAAATCAGCTATGTCGAAACCCCCTGCCAAGGCTGCAGATTCCATGACCCGCAATGTAAATTCATCTTGATCTTTGCATTTGGTACCAAATGCTGCTCTACATACGACGGTACTTGTCAAAGAGCAAATATTTTCAGTAAAATTGATTGGTGATCCTTCAGATGAGTGGATGGACTCAATGAGACTACTAATTTCTTCTTCTCTAATAGAAGAGAAGGATTGGACCCTCTTGGCACTTAGTAGTTCCAACATGCAAACCTTTCTCATTTGCCTCCAGTAATCACCATATGGAGAAAAAGCAATGTCTGAGCCACCGTAGCTTATAATTTTAGGGTTAAGAAGTTCTGGCCTCTCTGCAAAGGCAAGATCATGCGTCTTCATGAACTCTTTGGCCAGCCTGGGTGATGATACCACAATTGCAGAGATTTCACCTAGTTGTAGGTGCATAAGGGGTCCATGATCCCCTGCTAGTTGCTGGAGAGCATGGTGTGGTAGTGAGCCTATTAAGTTGTGCAAGTTTCCTATTAGTGGTAACTTTCTTGGCCCTGGCGGCAACTTCTGCACTTTGTTCTGAGGTTTAATTCTTCTCCATACCTTTAATAGCCAAAACAAAGAGAGTAAAAGAAGAAATGTGGTGAAAGCCAACGAAAATTGAAGGGCCATCACAACAAAGGAGAGACAACTGATTGTCTGAAATTTTCTTTCCGAAATATAGGTTTGGTTTGGGCATAAGTCTAGAGTGGCATTTTGAGAGCGTAAACGTGTTTAAAAACTGAAAATTGTTATTTAAATTTTTTTTTGAAAATACATGTAGGTGAAAAAATGTGTAAAAATACGTAAAATGTTATTTAAAAACTGAAAATAGTTGTTTAAAAACACTCACCAAACACCCCATGAGTTTTGCGTTTTCACTTCTCTCTTTTCTTTTTTCCTTTTTTTTTTGGGGCACGCGTTTAAGGAGATAGTGTGACTACTGTTTATGAATAGTTGTCCCATTATTTGACTTTTCAGTTTTTTTAGTATATTAGTGGGTCTCATGAACAGTGCACGAAATTCACAAATCTCACTTTTCGTCAATTTTTTCATTAAAAATGAATCCCATAGTATTATTTACATATTTAAAATTTATTTTACTATAGTATTTTCAGTTTTCAGTTTCCTATTTTCACAAAATATGTTGCATCGAAACAGCCTATAAAGTTAAAAGTTGTGCTATTGACAGCTGGACCCCATAAGCCTGTATGTACATCCAAATGTTTTAAAATTTGAATTATTTTGATGAGACGTTTCTCTTTGAATGGTCAGCCAAAGCTTTAAATGACGACTTTAATGAAGAGAGAATGGTAGACTTGAGATTGGGGTATCTCAATTATTGCATAGAAGATATAAACAAGGACATGTTCGTCATCAAAGAGTGATGTTCTTAGAAGTTAGGAGATTGTTTATGACACAAAACACAGTATCTATTTACATGTGTCCCCACCATCGGGTGGTAACAAAAGCATTGACCTAGCACTCTGGAGCTAATTTACTTAACAGCACAACTTCTTAATTTCAAGATCCATTTTTCTGAAGTTAGAAGGGTCAGTGGCTTGTAGAGCCAATTAAGATCAAGAATACTAAAAAGACTATTATCCACTACACAAAACTTCCATTTTTATGGGGTTTGAGAAAGGTGATTGGTACCATGGGCGGAGCCATGTTGAAGGGTGGGGGGGCCATGGCCCCCCCAAAAATTTGAAATTTTTTTAAATATATATATAATTATTTTAATGTTTTTAAAATTTAGTCTACAAAAATAAGAGCTGGCCCCCCTAAGTATTTGTATTAGTCTAATGATGCTTTAAAAAAAAAAATTGGTCTAATAGTTATAGAAACAACTTTATTTTTCGCAATTCTATTTTTTATTGTAAAATGTGTTTTTATATCTGTTAAATATTTGAAAAAGTTTGGCACCAAACATGTTTGAATTTATCTTTTTCAACCTGTTATGTGGCGATTAACAAGTCATTAACTCATTAAAAAATTATTGTCACTAAAACTACACATAAAATGTCTCTTTAGTTGCCACATAATGGGTCAAAACAAAATAGTTTCAAATATGTTTTGAGCCTAATTTGTTCCTCTAAGTTTTGGATCATTCTTGTTTTTGAAAATCATATTAGTTCAATTGAATAATTTTACTTACATTAGTATAACATTTGATAATTTTTATAGAAAATGAAACTTTTTAAGAATTTCACTATGAAAATTGTGAAAATGTATTTTATTAATTTTATGAAAGATAGCCATCAAACATAATTTTGATTGAAAATATTAAGCTCTTTTTTTGTTGGGTGTGTGTATATATATAACTTATCAAATAAAAAAGTGTGTGTATATAATAAAAAAAGCATGTGTATTTATGTGTGTGTATGGGGTTGTCTTGATAAATATATTAGTATTGCAACTTGGCCCCCCCAAACAAAAATTCCTGGCTACGCCCCTGATTGGTACGTAATTTTACCTTCAATTTATGTTTGGAGAGGTTAATTTCTGAATTTAGAATGCTATATATCAAAAATAAATTGAGCCTGAATACTTGAGTCATACCCTAGATTAACCATGGCATACTATTTTCATTTTTCTTCTCCATTTTTGTTCTAAAATAATAAATAGCCTCCCTAAGTTGTAAGCCTTTTGGCATTGGACCTCACTTCTCATCATGGAACTTGCCTCATGCAGTCAAAAACGTGGTATGTGGTTCAGTCTTTACTAACACCCTTACACAGCAGAATTTGCAGAGGAAATCATGAAAACCTGAGAGCTCACATTCAGAACTAAACCTCACTAGTGCTGAATTTTCCCAAAATTAATTCTTGAAGGTTGAAGGGTGTTCGTATGAATGTTCAGAGTGTAAGGACTTTGTGTTGCAGTCATTTAGACCACCTGAATGTCATAAAATTGTCTCATTTTATTCTGTCTTCAAAAAGAGCAACGAAAAAGGGAGTTATGCAATTAGTTTCAATTTGTATCCATCAATAATAACATTGTCCATCACATCCGATCTCATACTCTCCTCACACTTATGATGCTATACTGATTTTAGCGATGTAATTGTCTAGTTCGAGAAGCCCGACATCCCAAATTTTGTTCTATGACAACTTTGGGAGAAATAAAATATATGCCCAGTGGTGGAGCCACATGAATGCTTGGGGGGGGGGGGGGGGGCCTTTGGCCCCTCCAAAATTTATTTTTATTATTATTTTTTTTTAAATCATGGTATATTTTATAAATATTTAAAGGTTATGTGAAAAAAAATAAGAGTCCCCCCCTCCCCCAAAAAAAACATTGATCAACTAATCTAGTAATCATGAGAGAGAGAGAGAGAGAGAGAGAGAGAGAGAGAGAGTTTAGAGTTGAGTTGATATACAATTGCAATATAATAAAATAATCAGATAGTAAATTTTTTGATCCAATAGTTGAACCCCTAATTTTTAGCTCAATATCAAATTCTATTAATGGGTTCAAATCATTCAACATTAATAATATATGCAATTTTGTTAAAATGTTCTGTACTCAAGATTTTATCAAGCAACCACCGCACACCCTTAGTACGATGGTCACTCCACAAATATAAGTGTTTGTAGGGTGTGAGGGGTAAGGGCCGGGTTTCAAGTCTCCAGTAGAGAGATTTACACATATATACACTTAAATTAGGTTAGAGTAGAAATTCTATCTTGTATAAAAAATAAAAAGATTTTATCAAGTAAAAAAAAAAAAAAAAACTCAAGACTTCAATTGTAACATTATGATTTTGATTTGAGTTTATCTTGACACAATAATTCGGCCCCTCTAACTCAAAATTCCTAACTCCATCAATGTATATGCCTATATATTCAAATCTGTAATTCTTTTTCTCAAATCATGTACGTATAGGAAATTCATATATATATATATATACACAATAAACTTGATAATGATCACTTAATTAACCAAACAAATGGATTGTGGAATACCATATTTATGGTACATGAGCTATCCTCTAGTTGTATTATGACAACCTGTTAATTCTGCAGACGTATAATGAGGAGGCTATGTTGGGTGCAAGCACCGTGTGGGTCCAGCCTACTTGCTTGCCACTCTTGTCAAAGCTCATTTATGAGCTTGTCTTCTCAAGCCCACAAAGTCTGCTCTTTGTTTAATGCAAAGCTGAGCATGCATGGGAAGGTCTAACTTCTCTTGATGAGAAGTGATGCAAGGCGTGTGGGACCCGCTGAAGGAAAAGAAAAGAAAAAAAAAAGGTTAAGAACATTCACATCAGTGCTTTTAAAGATGTGTAAAATAGAAAAAGACATCACTTTTACACATTTTGTCTCAAAATTGCTCCACATTAATGCTTCTAAAGTTGTGTATATATTTTCACTAGCTACAATAACCGTGTATATTTATAAGGTTGCTGTAGCATGTGTATTTATTATTTTATTAATTTCCGTTCGCATCAATTTTTTTTTCTCTTATCCGTGCACAACAACCTCAGCTTTTCATCTTCTTTTCCTCATATGCACACAAACACACCCACACACAAACACATCCACACAGACAAATCAACACAGAAACACATCCACGCAAACAAACCCACACAGACAAACCAACATAGAGATAGATCAGTGCTTATGGAGCTTGGTTCGTGGATCGGCCGGTGAAGAAGTGATCTCGGTCGTGGAGATTGGTTCGTGGATCGGCCGGTGAAGAAAGGATCTGGGTCGTGGAGCTTGGTTAGTGGATCGGCCGGTGAAGAAAGGATCCAGGTCGCTGAAGAAAGGATCTGGATCGGTCGGTGAAGAAAGGACCCGGTGAAGAAGTGATCTGGGTTGGTAGTTTTTGAGAGAGAGAGAGAGAGAGAGAGAGAGAGAGAGAGAGAGAGAGAGGTGATCTGTTAAAAAAAAGAGAGTAGAAAGAGAGAGAGAGAGAGAGAGCGCGTATGTAGTAGGTTAAGGGTAGTTGAGAGAAATAATAAAAAAATTGAGAAAAATGAATATTTTATTGAAATATCTTGTAAAATAGATAAATTGATGTGGCTGTTTTGTAAAAGTGATAGTGTAAAATAGAAAAAGTAGGTTTTTTCATGTAAAATAAAAAAAGTAGGTTTTTTTGTGTAAAATAGACAGAAAATTTAAAAGATTTGATGTGGATGCTCTAAGGCCGTTCGGCCTTGAGTGAGAAGAGCTGGAACAGAGAGCTGAAGCACAAGTGAGAGCTTCAGGAGATGCAGTCCAAAAGGATAGAGAGAAATACAGTGAGAGTGTGAGAGAGTGAAAAAGAAAAAGGTGACATTTTTCTTTACTCAAGTTACACACAAGTAAGATAAATTGGTGGAGTTTTCATGGAGTTTTTGAGTGCTACAACCATAGACAGTTGGAGTATTCAGAAGAAGATTTTGCTACTAGCTTTGCGTGGTGAGATTGTATTTACTCCTTCAGATTTATTTGTTGTATATCCAATTTATTGTGGATTGCTAAACTTGATAGTTGTAATCTCTATTTCATAGTGGATATTTTTCAGAGCTGCCTCGTGGTTTTTCCCTCACACTAGAGGGTTTTCCAAGTAAAATTTGGTGTTCTTGTGTAATTGTGTGCTTGCTGGAATAATTTTTGTTTTCAGAATATTGCTATTGCTTGGTAGTTATATATTTTAATTCACACATAAACATAGAGTGGATTAGAATTTTTCCCCAACAGGCTAATCGTCATTTGATTGAATTTCCACATGGCAGGTGATTGAATAGATCAAAATGAAACTTGCAGTTTAGCATCTATGGCATTTTTGGTGCTCTTGAACTAAAAATCAAGCCCTTGGTCAGATCTTCTAAACTGAATGACATAATGTGCTTTGTTTTTATCTGATATTGGACTGCCAGAGTAGAATAATTCCTTGGTGATAGTGATTATACCACAATTACAGAGATTTCACCTAGTTGTAGGTGCATAAGTAGTAACTTTCCTAGTGTGGTCGTTAGCCTAAAAAGCACAAGTTTCCTATTAGTGGTAACTTTCTGGGCCATGTATGGGGAAAATTTCTAAACTTTGTGCTGAGCTTTTGATTTCCTGCATACTTTTAGTGGTAGCTTTTGATTTCCTATTGGGCAGTTTCTAACTTTCTGCATACTTTTGATTTCCTGCATACTTTTAATTGAAGAAAAATGGTGAAACCTAATTGAAAATTGGAGGGCCATCACAAAAAGTAGAGACCAATTCTTTCACAAATATTCGAAGTTCAATTTGTGTTATTGGCAGTTGGATGATTGGACCTCATAACGTAAACGTACATATATATGTTTTAACATTTGAATTGTTTTGATGAGGAGATAACAGCCAAAGCTTAAAATGATTATCGGAGTACCTCAATTGTTGCATAGGAAACAAAAACATGTTTGTTGTGAAACATACAGTGAAGCTAGTTTAATTATGGGTTTATATTTATTCATCATAAGGACAAATGCACAATTTCTTAATTATGGGTCAACGGCACTTAGAGCCAATTAAGATCATAAATACTATATGAAACCAAAAATAAATTGATCCTGAATAATTAAAGTCATTGCCAAGATTAGCTATGATTCATTGTTTTCATCTTTCTTCATTTTGGACCTCACTGTGTTGAATATTTCTAATCTGAGTGATTCTAAGGCCACAAACTATTTTTCAATTTTTTTGTTACAACTCTGACGTGACAGATTATGAATAGTTGTCTATTACTTATATATGAATTCACCATTTTTTTTCCTCACTCACATTCTGTCACATCACAATTGTGAAAAAAAGTTGTAAAATAGTCTATGGTCTTAGATTTTTTCTTCTAAACTTGATTAACACAATGATTTTTTTTTTCAATCATTTGGACTATCGGGTATGTCATAAAAATATTGACACAATTGTTTCCATTTTTATCCTTCAAGAATAATATTATCCATCACAACCCATATGAAACTCTCTCTAACTTGGATGCTTTATGATGTTATAGTGAAAAATGTCAAAGTCACTATAATTTTTATTACATAACGTTTACAAGCATATATGAGAATGAATGTAATTAGTGTCACATTAACATATATTGCAACCACTGCACACTCTTGGTACAATGATCACTTCACAAGTACAAATGCTTGTGGGGTGTGAGGGGTAAGGGCCGGAGTTTAAGTCTTTAGGAGGGAGTTTCACACACATATACACTTAGATTAGGTTAAAGTAAAATTTCTATCTTGCATATATATATATATATATATATATATATATATTTCATAAATTTTTTAATTACTTTTTTTTTGAGAAACAATTTTTTAATTACTTGTATGTGTTTTCTAAAACTGACACATCAAAGGGTAGCTCCGGCCCTGCTCATGATCCTTAACCAAAGCTGTTTATCATGTCACATAACATTTCCTATTATGTATAGAATATGGAGAGTCAAATGGGATTTTCGCAAAACACAACCAGTTGGAATGTGTGGACTAGGAAAGAACAAAGAGGAATATTTTGACATTTTCTTTTCCAAGGTCTAACCATATATGTTCTTTCTATATTTCATTTTTCTCTCTTTCTCTCTCTTTTTAAGAATACTCTCTTTTTATGGGAAAGTTGATTTATGTTTGCTTGTGAGCATAAAGTCACTTTTTAATGGATTGAGTGGTTATTTAAGAAAAAAAAAATTGATTTGAGTGATTTTGAATGTCAATTCATGTACAATATGGGTTTTTCATCTAAATTTTGACTGAAAGATCTGCACTCTTCAATTATACAGTTATAGGTGAAAGATGACTTTAGTTCACATTATAACATTCATGTAAGATTTATATTGTAGACTAAACATATGTGTACAATGTTATACACGTTTGTTTAGTTTATAATGTAAATCTTACATGAATAGTGAAATGTAAACTAATAATTTTCTTTTATAATTTAATATGTAAGAGAAATTATAGAAGGGTAAGAACTGTATTACGTCTAAGAGATAGTTAGAGAAAAATCTCAAGAAAAACTTTTATGGTTTTCCAGGTAGTTTTCTTCTCTTTTCCTAGGTCAAATTAACACGCTTGTCAAATTTAACAAGAAATAAACTAGAAGCATTAGCAAAAATCAAAAAAAGATATGTAATAATGTTTTTATTTTTTACTTTTGCGGACAAGAAGAAATTTTATTGAAGAAACTAGAGAACTAGCTGCATACAAAGGAACCAAGAATTACTATACTGCCAGCAGCAAAAATCACTAACATACATTAAATGCCATACAAACATAAACACTAATAATTAATGATCACTTGCTTTGCTTTCAAGCAGAAGTTGACATTATTGTTGTGACGAAGCCAGGGTTGTGACAATTGCTTTCCTTGAATTCTTACCACTTTTCTATTAAAAAAAATCCTTTATTTTAGCTCTAATGGTGCCCATCCAATGAACAAACTGTGAATATCATATTAATTCTAGCATATGAAAGGAGCTCCTTGTCTCTTTCAAATTTGACCATATCTTCCTCTTTCAAGTTTATCCACGCCTCTATTCCATCCCCAAATTTGGTGTCTATCAACGTAATTAGATTCTTGTATGGCAGGCTAACCCGACCAATCCACAAAGGCTTTCGCTAGGGGTGTCAATTCGGGTTAGCGTGTCAGGTTCGTGTCGTGTCGAGGTAGGGGTATTCAATTAAATGGTCAACCCTAACCCGACCCATTTAATAATCGTGTCATGATCCTTCAACCCTAACCCAACCTGTTAATAAGGCGGGTTGACTTGACCCAACCCATTTGACACGCTTAATAAACGAGTCGTGTTGGGTTGACACGAATGTAACACAACCCATTTCAACCTACATAATTTTAAATATAACATTTATCTAGAAATAATTTTTTTTACATCTCAAAAAGCAGTGCATACATTTCAAGTCTTCAACCCACGTTCAAAATAATATAGTTCAACAAAAATATAACATTCATCTAGAAATAAGTTTTTTACACTCCAAAAGAAGTGCATACACTTTAACCCAAATTCAAAATAACAAAGTTTAACAAAAATAAAATAACATAGTTCAACAAAAATATAATATTCTCGGAACTCGCCAAATGCTAAATATTAATATTGAAAGAATTTGAGCAAACAATAGACTAATCATGACTATGACCACGATTATCATCCATAGATTCTTTGTTGATGTCCAAATTCATAATATCTTTCACAAGCTTATCCAATTTAATTTGTGCAAGTTCTATGCTCAAAAAAAAAAAAAAAGTATTAGTAGTTGTAGGGTTTGTAAAGTTTCAATTTCCAATTATATATCCCGTGTAAATTTTTGTAATTACTCACTTTTTTTTTTTTTTTTTTTAAATTTAAAATATATGTTGGATATAAAAGGTATTTGAAAAATCTAAAATAAAATAAATATTTATTTGTTATATGAGTTAAACAGGTTGTGTTAAGTGGGTCATTTCGAGTTGACACAAATAAATTAGCGTGTCAAACGTGTTTATTGCGGGTTGACCCGCTTATGACACGTTTCTTATCGTGTCACTTTCGGGTCGACTCGTTTATGACCCAAACCTATTAAGGCCCAACCCTAACCCGAAAAAACCCGTGTCGGGTTCGTGTCGTGTTCGCGGGTTGGATCGAACATTAACACCCCTAGCTTTCGCCACCCAAAGTCAACGTCATATCTAGGAAACCCACACAATCCTGAGAAAGTTGAGACAACCGTATCTGGTGCCATGACTTTTCCACTAAACTCTTTGACAAGATCCAACTGTTCACTACTCTTCTGTAGATTTTTCACGTCAAAATTGTCGATTTTTCTTTTTGCATCTCTCAACTTGTGCACAATTCCATACCAATCTTAGTTCCCTGGCCAGCAATGTAAATTCATCTTCATCTTTGCATTTGGTACTGAATGCTGCTCTACATACAATGGTACTTGTCAAAGAGCAATTTTTTTTCTCAGTAAAATTGATTAGTGATCCTGGAGATGAGTGGATTGACTCGATAAGATTACTAATTTCTTCTTCTCTAAGAGAAGAGAAGGATTTGACCCTCTTCGCACTCAGGAGTTCCAACATGCAAACCTTTTGCATTTGCCTCCAGTAATCACCATATGGAGAAAAGGCAATGTCTGAGCCACCGTAGCTTATAATTTTAGGCGCAAGAATTTTTGGTCTCTGCGTAAAGGCAAGATCATGTGTCTACATGACCTCTTTGGCCAACCTAGTGTTGGGTTACACGTGTGAGTGAAGTCCCACATTGAATAAAGATGAGAAGAATGAGTGGTTAATATAACATAATTGAGCACATACCCATTGGGCTTAGGCCTTTTGGGTTAAAATGTGTCTCAATATGTTATATTAATTACTCAAGGAAGCTCTTCAAGGTGTTTATCTCCCCAACAAGTGGTATCAGAGCCCATGGTGGTGTGCGGTGAAGGTGAGGTGTTCATGGTCCCTATCCAGCGGGGACAGAGAAAGCCTAAACGGCCCAATCCACACATAAAGATCCTGGAGAAGAAAAAAAAGGAAAAAGCCCAACAAAGGAATATTGCTAATGGTGCTAAATAATGGTGTGGTGCGAGGTTCCCATGGACATAGACGTATGGGCTTCCCATGGATGTGCGTGCGGGATTGACACGTGGTTCCCATGGATGGCGTACGAGAGACCCATGGATGACGTGCTGATGAAGTGAAAAGCCCATTAGGCAAGGGGGAGTGAGAATGACTTGTTTATGGCCCACAGAGAGGTCTTAAAGCCCATAAAGAGGCAGACTCACACGTGAGGGGGAGATTTGTTGGGTTACACGTGTGAGTGAAGTCCCACATTGAATAAATATGAGAAGAATGAGTGGTTAATATAACATAATTGAGCACATATCCATTGGGCTTAAGCCTTTTGGGTTAAAATGTGTCTCAATATGTTATATTAATTACTCAAGGAAGCTCCCCAAAGTGTTTATCTCCCCAACACCTAGGTGATGATACCACAATTGCAGAAATTTCGCCCAGTTGTAGGTGCATAAGGGGTCCATGTTCCCCTGCTAGTTGCTGCAGAGCATGGTGTGGTAGTGAGCCAATTAAGTTGTGCAAGTTTCCTATTAGTGGTAACTTTCTTGGCCTTGGTGGCAACTCCTGAACTTTGTTCTGAGGTTTAATTCTTCTGCATACCTTTAATAGCCAAAACAAAGAGAGTAAAATAAGAAAGGCGGTAAACACCAATGAAAGTTGAAGGGCCATGACAAAAAGAAGAGAAGTGATTTTCTAAAATTTGCATTTCAAAATATATAGAGTTAAATTTGTGCTATTTGCAGATGGACCCCATAAGCCTGTATGTACATACATATGTTTTGATATTTGATTTTTTCTTTTATTTCTTTTTTTTTTTTTATTGAGACCATTCTCTTTGAATGGTCAGCCAAAGCTTAAAATGACAAAGAGTATGGTTGACTTGAGATTGGAGTATCTCAATGCATAGAACATATAAGCAAAGGCATGTTCGTCATCAAAGAGTGATATTCCTAGAAGTTAGGAGACTGATTAAGATACAAAACACAGTATCTCTATAAACATCAATATTAATAATTGATGCAAAAACGTTCACATTTTAAAATATAAAAGTGGATATGAAAAAAAAAAAAGATGTAAAAAACGAAGTGTAAAAATATCATTTCTGAGATAGAAAATGGTAGTTTTCCATCATTTGGTTTTATGGCAAATAGGAAGGAAAAGTGGGTGCTTGGACTTTCCACTTGAGCCCACCAAAGACCATCCTCCCAAATTGGGAGTAAAGGTGGAGGAAAAAAAAAATTCCTTAGAATTTATTATGTTGCCCAATCTTTTCTCTACCAAACGGAAAATATAAACATTTTCATACTTCCACTTTTCTGTTCTTTTAACATTTTTAATATGCTCACATTTTTATCTTTCCAATCAAACGAACCTACTATTTGAAGAGGGAGAAAGAAAGAAAGGGGATAGGAAAATGAAAGAAAGAGAGAAGCAAAGGTAAAATATTGTTTCATGGGAGCTGGGTTTTGGACCTTTTGGTTAATGTGAAACTGGGTTCGGCTTTGCCAGAACTGGTTGGTGGGGCTTTTAAAATGGTGTTGATGGAATTGGGTCGGGTCAAAATCCAACCCAACCCAAATAATCCAAAAGCAATCAGAAGGGGACAATCAGATTGGAATTCAATCTGAGCCCCTCATCTCTTTACTCTTTTCCTTCTTGCAGTGTTTCCTCTCTCCCTTGAACTCCTCTGAATCTCTCTCATTAACTATTTATATGAAATTGCGAGATTTAATAAATAAAAGTCACATGACTGAGTGAATGTAGAGACAATGGATAATTACAGCTAAGCTGGGAATATACTCAAATATAATAATGTAGATGCCTGATTAAATAAAGCATAAATTTAGATAATTTAAGTTCTTGCTAAGTGTATGTTAAAAATACTTAGTATTCTAAAAAAAAAAAAAAAAAAAAATTCTTGCTAAGTGAGAGGCTGTGGGTTTTGGTTAGCTCATCAGGTAAAATTTTTTGTGTCAAATAAGATATTTAGAATTTAAAATCCTTCTACACCAAAAACAAATTATTTTTTTTTATAAGACAAAAATAAAGTGCTTAATTAGTGTCTTAGTGTGATGATAAAAATAATTATTATGGAGTAGACACTGTATTTTAAATTCCACCATATCTTAAAATACATATAAAAAAGAAAAAAAAGGTTGGAAGCCCGCAAGTTAAATATAGCACATTCCTAACACAAATTAGTTTTTTTTTATAAGACAAAAATAAAAGTGCTTAATTAATGTCTTGGTGTGATGATAAAAATAATTATTATGGAGTAGACAATGTATTTTAAATTCCACCATATTTTAAAATATATATAAAAAAAAGAAAAAAAGGTTGGAAGCCCTCCAGTTAAATATGGCACATTCCTAACCCAGATGATGTGTAATTTCGTTAAGAGGCGCAATTTTTAATGCCTCTTTGTCTTCGCAAATCACAAGGAGGAAATAAAACTTTCCCATAATATAAAATTCCCTCAACTTCAAAATGGATCTGATGGAGTCCTAAATAAGTGGGACAACACTGACTTGATCTGAGAGTGTCTAAATAGTAGATAGTATTTTTTTAAAATTTTTTATGAAAGTAAATACGAAATAGCCTTAAGTTTCCATAAATCAGCTGATTGAACAAATCAAAATGAAACTTTACAGTTTGACAGCTACGGTAGATTTGGTTCTGTGAACTAAAACTAAGCAAATGCCTCATAGTAAGTTTTATTGAGGTAAATAAAATTGTAATTTATTCTTCTCAGAAGAATGTCTTACTGAATTACCATGCATATGAAGATATCGGATTAAAACACTAGTTCAGCTGATAGATTTGAATTTTACAATGCCTGATTACACGAAATATGAAAGGACCTCAGCTTTTGGATTGTCCAGCAATCAGAATACACTTAAATTCAAGAAAATATTTGCTGGTGTCGACTATCTATATTAGTACATTGATTAAAATAGTGAAGTGGGAATTCCAGAGGTATCTGAATGAATTTTCTGATGTTGAATCTCCATTATTCTGAAGGAGAATAAGGCGCAGCAACCAAATACAAGTTGTTTTTCCTTCGAACAACTGCACCAAAGAATTCAGTCATATCCAGATCCTCTGGCCTCATTCTTCCTGGAAGCTCCCAATCAAAATGGTAGAGTAATTGAGCAAGGGGAAGTTCAATATTGGCCATACCAAATGTTATTCCTGGGCATATCCTTCTTCCTGCACCAAAAGGGATATATTCAAGGTGAGTCCCATTGAAATCAATTGAACTATTGGCAAACCTCTCTGGTATAAAACTCTCAGCATCGTGCCAAAGTGCAGGATCTCTTCCAATTGCCCATGCATTAACGATGACTTTAGTTTTGAGGGGTATCTCATATCCATCAATCTCGCATGGCTCTCTGCATTCTCTTGGGAGTAGCATTGCAACAGGAGGGTGTAACCTTAGAGTTTCTTTTATAACTAACTTTAAGAAACTTAGGTTCTGAATATCTTTCTCATGGATTCGTTTCTTTCCATCAAAGGCTTGTCTTATCTCAGCTTGAGCCTTCTCCAGCACTCTTGGTTGTCTCATCATTTCTGACATAGCCCAATCTATTACGGTTGATGAAGTATCAGTTCCAGCAGCAAACATGTCCTGGAAAAGAATTGGAATGACTCATAGGTTATTCTTAAGAGAAGAAAAATATAAGGATAGCAATAAAAGTGGATTGGTCTTTGTAATTGAGAATTAATTGCTTTTGAATGAGCAGTATTTATAGAAGGAATACAGACCAATATGACTGCCTTGATGTTGTTGGTTGTGATGGGGAACTCGAGGCTACCACTTTGCTGAAGGCGTAAAAGAACATCAACAAGATCCTCCTTCCAAAGTTCACCATTGCCAGTCTCTGCACTCATTGGGTTCTCCCTGTGGTCATGGATGATTTTGTCTAGGATCTTGTCAATCTTCCCATGAATCTTCTCTAGTTTAAATTTCAACCCACTAACCACATGAAGAAACGTTTTTGAAGGGAACAAATCAGCTATGTCAAAACCCCCTGCCAAGGCTGCAGATTCCATGACCAGCAATGTAAATTCATCTTGATCTTTGCATTTGGTACCAAATGCTGCTCTACATACAACGGTACTTGTCAAAGAGAAAATATTTTCAGTAAAATTGATTGGTGATCCTTCAGATGAGTGGATGGACTCAATGAGACTACTAATTTCTTCTTCTCTAATAGAAGAGAAGGATTGGACCTTCTTGGCACTTAGTAGTTCCAACATGCAAACCTTTCTCATTTGCCTCCAGTAATCACCATATGGAGAAAAAGCAATGTCTGAGCCACCGTAGCTTATAATTTTAGGGGCAAGAAGTTCTGGCCTCTCTGCAAAGGCAAGGTCATGCGTCTTCATGAACTCTTTGGCCAGCCTGGGGGATGATACCACAATTGCAGAGATTTCACCAAGTTGTAGGTGCATAAGGGGTCCATGATCCCCTGCTAGTTGCTGGAGAGCATGGTGTGGTAGTGAGCCTATTAAGTTGTGCAAGTTTCCTATTAGTGGTAACTTTCTTGGCCCTGGCGGCAACTTCTGCACTTTGTTCTGAGGTTTAATTCTTCTCCATACCTTCAATAGCCAAAACAAAGAGAGTAAAAGAAGAAATGTGGTGAAAGCCAACGAAAATTGAAGGGCCATCACAAAAAGGAGAGACAACTGATTGTCTGAAATTTTCTTTTCGAAATATGAATGGTCAGCCAAAGCTTAAAATGACGACTTTAATGAAGAGAGAATGGTAGACTTGAGATTGGGGTATCTCAATTATTGCATAGAAAATGTAAACAAGGACATGTTCGTCATCAAAGAGTGATGTTCTTAGAAGTTAGGAGATTGATTATGACACAAAACACAGTATCTCTTTACATGTGTCCCCACCATGGGGTGGTAACAAAAGCATTGACCTAGCACTCTGGAGCTAATTTACTTAACAGCACAACTTCTTAATTTCAAGATCCATTTTTCTGAAGTTAGAAGGGTCAGTGGCTTGTAGAGCCAATTAAGGTCAAGAATACTAAAAAGACTATTATCCATTGCACAAAACTCCCACTTTTGTGGGGTTTGGGAAAGGTGATTGGTACATAGCCTTATCTTCAATTTATGTTTGGAGAGGCTAATTTCTGGATCTAGAATGCTATATATCAAAAATAAATTGAGCCTGAATACTTGAGTCATACCCTAGATTAACCATGACATACTATTTTCATTTTTCTTCTCCATTTTTGTACTAAAATAATAAATAGCCTCCCTAAGTTGTAAGCCTTTTGGCATTGGACCTCACTTCTCATCATGGAACTTGCCTCATGCAGTCAAAAACGTGGTATGTGGTTCAGTCTTTACTAACACCCTTACACAGCAGAATTTGCAGAGGAAATCATGAAAACCTGAGAGCTCACATTCAGAACTAAACCTTACTAGTGCTGAATTTTCCCAAAATTAATTCTTGAATCATGAGCCACCACCGATTTCCTCTCTACCATCTCACAAATTTCATCATCACTAATCTATAAAATCTCCTTCGCCGATTTTTTTTTCCCTCCTTTTGTTCGCTCTCTCCTCTCTATTCTATCCCAGAGTCGCCTATTGGCGTGGGTCTGGTTGTGGGTTTGTGATTTCCGATTGTGATCAGCGTGGGTGTAGGTCTTTGGGTTGTGAGTTTGTGACTTCAGATTGTGATCGGCATGGGTCTCTAGGTTGTGGTGGGTTTGTGTGTGTGTGTGTTTTGCTTGGTGTTTTGCTCGCCGGCGTGATGAGTTGTGAGTTTGTGACTTCGGATTGTGATCGGCGTGGGTCTCTGGGTTGTGGTGGGTTTGTGTGTGTGTGTGTGTTTTGCCTAGTGTTTTGCTCGCCGGCGTGATGAGTTTGCCTCTTTGTCTTTCTTCTTTCTTCTCATTGATCTGGGTTTTGTGATTGTCTTTTTTCTTCTCACCGATCTGGGTTTTGTGATTGTGATGGTCGTTGTTTTGTGATTTGGAAGAGGAGGGTAGTGGCTGGGCCGTTTTTTTTATTTTATTTTTTTTTTTTTTATGTGTGGTGGATTTTGGTTGCCACAGTGGAGGTTGATGCTGGTAGTGCTATGGCGGAGGTGGCTGTGGCTATGACTGTTGCTATTGGATTTTGTGGAGGTTGTTTTTTTATTATTTTAAAGTATTGTATATATTATTTTAAATGAAGTGGTAAAAATATAGAACATCTGATAAATGAGATATTGTAAAATGATGTTGTAAAATAATAAAGTATGCTTTTAGTATGGCAAAATGACATAATTTTTGTAACAACTGCTACAGATGCTCTTATAACATTCATGTAAGATTTATGTTGTAAACTAAACATATGTGTACAATGTTATACACGTTTGCAGCTGGACCCCATAAGCCTGTATGTACATACATATGTTTTGATATTTGATTTTTCTTTTATTTCTTTTTTATTGAGACCATTCTCTTTGAATGGTTAAAATGACAAGAGTATGGTTGACTTGAGATTGGAATATCTAAATGCATAGAACGTATAAGCAAAGACATGTTCGTCATCAAAGCAAAGCACAGTATCTCTTTAAATTTGTCCCCATCATGGGATGGCAAGAAAAGCATTGACCTAGTACTACTAAGCTATTTATTTATTTTCTTGAAAGGTACTGTGAAGCTAATTTAATTGACAGCACAACTTAATTTGAAGATCCATTTTTCTGTAGTTAGAAGGGTCAATGGCTTTTCGGGCTAATTAAGATCCAGAATACTAAAATGGTCATACCTATTGCACAAAACTCCCACTTTTATAGGATTTAGGAGAGGTGATTGGTACGTAGCCTTACCTTCAATTTATGTTTGGACAGGCTAATTGCTGGATCTAGAATACTAAGTATCAAAAATAAATTGATCCTGAATAATTGAGCCATGACATACTACTTTCATTTTTCTTCTCCATTTTTGTACTAAAATAATAAATTGCCTCCCCAAGTTGTAAGCCTCATGGCATTGAACCTCACTTCTCATCATGCACTTTCCTCATGCAGTTAAAAACATGGTTCAGTCTTAAACACCATTAAGCAGCCAAATATACAGAGGAAATCATGAAAACCAGATAGCTTACATTCAGAACTGGACTTCCCTAGTGCTAAATTTTACCAAAATTAATTCTTGAAGGTTGAATTCATATGAATGTTCAAAGTGTAAGGATTTTGTCTTGCTGTCATTTAGACAACCTAGATGTCAAAAAATCGTTTCATTTTATCCTCTTTTCAAAAAGAAAAAAGAAAAAGGGTGTTTTGCAATTAGTTTCAATTTTTATCCATCAATGATAACATTATTTATCATATCCGATCTCATACTCTCAACTTATGATGCTTCTTTATTTATTTTTTATTTTAGCAGTTTACTTGTCTAATTGCAGAAGCCGTCGTCCCAAATTTTGTTCTTTGACAACTTTGGGAGCAAAAAATATATGCCAATATATTCCACTGGTAAATCTAAAATGTCTTTTCTCAAATCAAGAATGTATAGAAAATTCATATATGTATATAAACTAGATCATGATCACTTAATTAACCAAACAAATGGATTGTGAAATACCAAATTTAAGGTACATGAACTATCCTTCAGTGGTATTATGACAACTTAATAATGCTACATGTTAGGACATATGTGGAACTTGTTAAAACATATGTCATATAGAATTGACTAATCATTTGACAAAACACACTTTACTTGTAATTGGGTAGATCTAGGATGTGTTTAATACTTCAAAGAATAAGAGTTTAAGTCTAGTATTGAAGCCATGCAAATTTGTCTAAGAAACAAGTGAAGAAGTGTTGTTCAATAAATCTCAATAGATAGCTTGATAGATAAATCTATCGAGGTTTAATGTTTAATTTTCGATAGCTCTCAACAAAAGCTGTATCTATCAAGAAATACGAAATTCAGATTTCCAGATATTTTTTCATGCATATCCAAGCTATTTGTGTAGTGTTTCTTTTCTCATAACTCTGGACATATATAAGGATTATTTTAAGAGCTATCAAAGGTGATGCAACTTGATGCAAAGTGATTGTTCACTCAAATTGTGATCGAAGACAATTTGCCCTAGTTCATATTTCTCTTGAAGAAACTGCTGCGTCTTTGTGCCAAGAGTTTTGTAACCAAGGAGCTTCTTAATCTTCATTGTCTGGAAGAACTGAAGAACTTTATAGCCAACATCTTTCTCAAGTTGGTGTGTTAGTCATGTACTGGGATCCGTGCATCGATTAGTTAGTCACATATTTGGAGTCGTGCATTGAAAGGAGAAATTGTCATTACATTAAAATGTCCAATTGCGTATTGGGGCAAGGGTTCAACTGTAGGTTGGTATTAGGTATTGTCATTTCTTTTACTTGTAACCGCTTGTTTTGATAATAGTGGATTCTCGGGAATGGTGACCTTAAATTCACTCGATAGGGTTTTGCCTCAGTGGTTTTTCCCATTCGTAAACAAATTACCTGTGTCAAATTTATTTTCCGCTGCATATTAACTTAGTTGGTGATTTGTTTGTACTATCACGCTTATTACATGCAATTGAACCTAATTAATTCACTTGGCTAATTAATTGGTTAATTTATCAAAGGGGTCAATACATTCTTAGCCTATCGCTGTAGACATATAATGACACTAGCTAATCCTCGGTTGATTGAATGTAGAGAACACAGAGAAAATAGAATAAAAAGCAACTTAGAAGCCTTAAATTTCCGCATGAAATGTGATTGAATAGGTTAAAATGAAACTTGCAATTTAGCATCTACAGCATTGTTGGTTCTCTTGAACTAAAAATCAAGCCATTGGTCAGATCTACTAAACTGAATGAAATAATGTGCTTTGTTTTTATCTGATATCGGGCTGCCAGAGTAGAATACTTCCTTGGTGAAAGTGATAATACCATAATTGCAGAGATTTCACCTAGTTGTAGGTGCATAAGGGGTCCATGTTCCCCTGCTAGTTGTCCGAGAGCATAGTGTGGTGGTGACCCTATAAAGTTGTGCAAATTTCCTGTTAGTGGTAACTTTCTGGGCCATGGGGACAACTTCCGGACTTTGTTCTGAGCTTTTGATTTCCTGCATACTTTTAATGGCCAAAACAAAGAGTAAATGAAGAAAAATGGTGAAATTAATGAAAATTGGAGGGCCATCAGAAAAAGTAGAGACCAATTCTTTCACAAATATTCAAAGTTCAAATTAAGTCATTGGCAGTTGGATGATTGGACCTCATAATGTACATATATGTGTTTTAACATTTGAATTGTTTTGATGAGGAGATGGTCTCTGGATAGCCAGAATAATTATTGGAGTGCCTGAATTGTTGCATAGGCGACAAAGACACGTTTGTTGTGAAAGAAACAGTGAAGCTAACTTAATTGTGGCTTGTGGGTTTATTCATCACAATGACAAAAGCACAATTTCTTAATGATGGGTCAACGGCAGATAGAATCAATTAAGTTCATAAATACTATATGAACCAAAAATAAATTGATCCAGAATACTTAAGCCATTGTCAAGGTTTCTTCTCAAAAAAAAAAAAAAAAAAAAAAAAATCTATTGCCAAGATTAGCCATGATTCAATGTTTTCATGTTTCTTCTCCATTTTTGAACTAAAATAATATACAGCCTACCCAAGTTGTCAATGTTGTGGCATTGGAATTGGATGAAACCTCACTTCTCACTATGGCACTTGCCTTGTGTTGTTGAAAACTTGAAAACCAAACAGCTCACATTCGATGAACTGGACTTAACTTTTTTTTTTTATTTTAATTTTTTGATAAACAAACAAACACAAGAGAGGGAGAGAGAATAAAAAGTTCTAAGTAACACAAAAAGACACTTCAAACTCCACTCAAAACCATAATAACTTTTAAGGAAAACTACTGGACCTAGCTAGCGTTGAATGTTTTTTAAACTTGATTAATGCAAGGTTTTTTTTTTTTTTTTTTTTTTTTTTTTTTTTTTTTTTTTTTTTTCCAATTATTTGGACTATCGGGATATGTCATAATGAAATTACAGAGTTATTTCTCTCTCAAAAAAAAAAAAAAAAAAATTACAGAGTTATTTTCATTTTTATCCTTCAAGAATAATATTATTTACCATAACCCATCTAACTTAGGATGCTTTATTGATTTCATAGCAGAAAATGCCAAAGTTATTGTAAATTTTATTACATAAAATTTACAAACACATATGAGAATGAATGTAATTAGTTCCACATTAACATATTGTATAAAGTTCTTAATTACTTGTATGTGTTTAATAAAACTGACACATCAAAGGATAGCTTGGCCCTGCTCATGATCCTTAACCAAAGCCTTTCATTACTTCGCATAACATTCGCTATGAATATATGTTCTTTCTATATTTTCCTTTTTTTTAAGAATCGTCTTTTTTATGGGATAGTTGGCTTGTGAGCCGAAAGTCACTTTTTAATTGATTGAGTGGTTATTAGTTCACATTATACCATTCAGGTAAGCTTTTATATTGTAGACTAAACGTATGTGTACAATGTTATACACGTTTGTTTAGTTTACAATATAAATCTTATATGAATAGTGAAATGTAAACCAATAATTTTCTTTTATAATTTAATATGTAAAGAAAATTATAAAAGAGTAAGAACTATGATAAGTTTAGGAGATAGTTAGAAAAAAATCTCAAGAAAAACTTTTATGATTTTCCAAGTAGTTTTCTTCTCTTTTCCTAGGTCAAATTAACACGCTTGTCGAATTTAACCAGAAAAACTAGAAGCATTTGCGAAAAACAAAAAAAAAGATATGTAATAATGTTTTTATTTTTTACCTTTTATGGACAAGAAGAAATTTTATTGAAGAAATTAGAGAACCAGCAGCATGCATACAAAGGAATCAAGAACTGACTAAACTGCCAGCAGCAAAAAGCACTAACGTACATTACATGCCATGCCATACAAACATAAACACTAATAACTAATGATCACTTGCTTTGCTTTCAAGCAGAAGTTGACATTATTGTTGTGACGTAGCCAGGGTTGTCACAATTGCTCTTTCCCTGAGTTCTTACCATTTTTCTATTAAAAAAAAATCCTTTATTATAGCTCTAATGGTGCCCACCCAATGAACAAACTGCATGTGAATATCATATTCTAGCATATGAAAGGAGCTCCTTGTCTCTTTCAAATTTGACCATTTCTTCCTCTTTCAAGTTTATCCACGCCTCTATTCCATCCACAAATTTGGTGTCTGTCAACGTGATTAGATTCTTGTATGGCAAGCTAACCCGACCAATCCACAAAGGCTTTCCCCACCCAAAGTCAACGTCATATCTGGGAAACCCACACAATCCTGAGAAAGTAGAGACAACTGTATCTGGTGCCATGAGTTTTCCACTAAACTCTTTGACAAGATCCAACTGTTCACTACTCTTCTGTAGATTTTTCACGTCAAAATTGTCGAGTTTTCTTTTTGCATCTCTCAACTTGCGCACAATTCCATACCAATCTTCCTGGCTGGTTTCTTTAGACACAATGGCTGGTATGAGTCGGAATAAATTTCCAAAAATGCAGTCAGGTAATGGAGGATTCATCCTCCTCCGCAAATTCACTGCATAAAGAATTATGTGGAGTTTTTCAGACTCAGACTTTACTTGATCAGTTGTGGTTGCATATCGACTCCATATAAAAGTTGACAAGGCATCAACACGGCTTGGGTATAATTCTAAGCCAGCTGAGCTTTCTACATATTTTTCTTTAAGAGCCTCTACTGAAGCAGAACTAAACACAAACCTCTTTAATACAAGCTTCTCTTTTGGCATGACATATGTTGGGTCAAATCCAGATAAATTAGTCGCAGGTGGGCACAGAGTGGACGATTGAAATTGTGGATATATAACATCACTTTCGCCTCGAGCTGTGGCGGCCCAATTTTTCATAAAGTTGATAAAGGATGAGCCATCGGCAATCTTGTGGGAAATGCATGCGCCAATAGCAATACCACCACAAGTGAAGTGGTTGACTTGAACTGCAAAGGGTAAATGGTGTGTGCCATCATTATCACATGGAAGAAATTTCTTCATCTCTGTAGGATTTGACTCTGCAACAATATCTGAAAGTTGGCACTTGACTTCAGCCTCGCGATATAAGACGCCTTCATCGTTGCAGTCTACACTAGGATTGTTGTCTTTAAGGCGACCAGCTAAAGGGTAGTAATGCTTTAAGATGTTAGACAATGATTGCTTGAGTGCACTAGATTTGGCAGAACTGTTAATGTTGAATTTTGAGTATGCATCATTCTTTTCGTAGAAGTAGATAGATGAAATATACATGGGAGGCATTATTTGGTCGAAAAAGGAAAGCTGATAATGGTGAAGATTGGTTGGTGTTGGTGAAGATGGTTTGATAATCTCTTTGGAGACTACTTTGAACAACGAAGAGAGCTTCATTTTCTCTTGACATGCAAAGTTCAAACTACTTTGAACAAGTGGTTCTATAATGTATGGTTCTTATGCAAATCTTTCTCTCTATATATAAAGCTTTTGCAAATTAAATACGTACATTATTTGATAAGATGCGCAGCTGCAAATTAAGGTTGACCACTCCACTTCAAATTGATAAGATGCGCAGCTCCAAAAGTTGACCACTCCACTTCAAATGTAATAAAAATAAAAATTGGACTTGTACTTTTAATTGCCAAAACAAAGAGAGTAAATGAAGAAAAATGGTGAAATCTAATGAAAATTGGAGGGCCATCACAAAAAGTAGAGACCAATTCTTTAACAAATATTCAAAGTTCAACTTGTGTTATTGGCAGTTGGATGATTGGACCTCATAACGTAAACGTGTACACACACACATATAAATATATATATATATATATATATATATATATATATATATATATAAATATTTATTTATTTATATGTTTTAACATTTGAATTGTTTTGATGAGGAGATGCTCTTTGGATAAACAGCGAAAGCTTAAAATGATTATTGGAGTACCCCAATTGTTGCATAAGAAACAAAAACATCTTTGTTGTGAAACATACATTGAAGCTAATTTAATTATGGGTTTATTCATCACAAGGACAAATGCACAATTTCTTAATTATGGTTCAACGGCACTTAGAGCCAATTAAGATCATAAATACTATATGAAACCAAAAATAAATTGATCTTGAACACTTAAAGCCATTGCCAAGATAAGCCATGATTTATTGTTTTCATCTTTCTTCATTTTTGAACTAAAATAACATTCAGCCTACCCAAGTTGTCAGCGCTGTGGCATTGGTTTAAAAGAAAAAAAATCTAAGACCACAAACTATTTTACAATTTTTTTGTTACAATTGTGATATAAAAAATTGTGAGGAAAAAAAATGATGAATTCATATATAAATGATAGGTAACTACTCATAATCTATTACCTCAAAGTTGTAGCAAAAAAGTTGAGAAATAGTTTGTGGCCTTAGAATTACTAAGTTTAGAAGCACCAGTGAGGTCCAATTTTAGAAACATTCAGCGCTAGTTAAGTCTAGTACTCAGAATGTGAACCATGGTAGTAGTTACCTATCATTTATATATGAATTCACCATTTTTTTTCCTCACATTTTTTTATATCACAATTATAACAAAAAAGTTGTAAAATAGTTTGTGGTCTTAGATTTTTTTTCTTTTAAACTTGATTAAAGTAATGGTTTTTTTTTTTTTTTTTCAATCATTTGGACTATCTGGGGATGTCATAAAAATATTGACACAGTTATTTCCATTTTTTTTTCTTCAAGAATAATATTATCCATCACAACCCATATGAAACTCTCTCTAACTTGGATGCCTTATTGATTTTATAGTGAAAAATGTCAAAGTTGCTATAATTTTTATTACATAATGTTTACAAGCATATATGAGAACGAATGTAATTAGTGCCGCATTAACATATATTGCAACTACCTCATACTCTTGGTGCGATGATCATTCTACAAGTATAAGTGCTCGTGAGATGTGGGAGGCAAGGGCCGAGATTCAAGTCTCCAGGAGGGAGTTTCATACACATATACTGATATACACTTAGATTATACTAGAGTAAAATTTCTATCTTGTAAATATATATACATATATATATATATATATATATATAGAGAGAGAGAGAGAGAGAGAGATGGGTTCAAGTTACACCTGGTGTAACTCTAAAGAGTTACACATTTTTTAAGCCATTGGATTTAAGTAGATCCAACGGTCAAAAAAAGACCCTCATTAATGCTAACATTCTTACAAGAATCTCATTAATTATCCCTTGTTTATTGCATTCAATACGTATCTCTAAACCCAACAAAAGAATACATCTGACTCTCTCTCTCTCTCTACGTTTGGTGTTCAAGCCTTTGTCTCTCTGTTTGTCTCCGTTTGCTGCTCCTCCTCCACCATTGTTCCAGGTTGCTGCCAGAAGAAAAAAAAAAAAAAAAAAAAAAAAAAAAAAAAACCGCATTAACGTGTTGTGAGTGCTCTCTCTCTACGTTTGGTGTTCAAGCCTTTGTCTCTCCGTTTGCTGCTCCTCCACCATTGTTCCAGGTTGCCGCCACAAAAAAAAAAAAACCCGATCGCATTAACGTGTTGTGAGTGCTCTATTTCTATTGTGAGTACAAATCGCATTAAAGCTCCACCATTGTGAGTACTCTGTTTCTATTTTTCCTTTCTTTTATGTTGTGAGTGCTCTGTTTTTTTTTTTTTTTTTCCTTTTCTGGAACACAGTAAATGGTTCACAAAGAATCATGTGGCAATACAGATTTGTTAGAACTCAAAATACATATTCAATATAAAACCATTGTATGTGTAGTAAATTTAGAGAAACTTACACTGTGGCTTACATCGTTGGTAGTTCCCTAGTTACATCCCCAAGTTGTGAGTGCTCTAAAAAAAACTAACACTGTAACTTACACTGTTGAATAGTTGAAGAAATTGATAAACAAAAGACATCACTGAAGCTAGACATGAACATATTAATTCTTTTTTTCTTTTGCGTGAAAGAGACATGAACTTATATAGGTGGCCAATGATGATATAATAATGGACAAACAGCAATTTGCCAACCAATTAATGATTTTGATGATGCAACTGCTTTGGAGCAATTTAATAAAAAACACTATTTGGCAAAAATATCTAGTTTTCATGTTCCAAATCCGTAATTAGACTGATGGAATAAATTTTTTTTTTTTTGAGGATGAGCATCATATGTCAAGAGCCTTACGAAGCATCCATGTTTGTCAACGTGTAAGTCAATTGTCTTACCTTGCTGAAAAATCTGAAGATATATATAAAATGATAATCTCAGACTTAGAACATACCCTTAAGAAAGCTTTTGGAATGGAAAATGAACTGCTTGAAGATAAGGAAGATGATGAAAAGGATATGCATCACAAGAGTGGTGAATCAGCTGACATTGTTGAAGTAGAAGACTGCTCTGTCATTGTTCCTTTGAATATAAAAGATCCACATGTATCACAAACCAAAGGTCGAAAGAAAAGTATCGAGAAACAAGGTCCTGGTGGGAGAATTAAAGGTGGGCTTGAAATATCCTTAGCTCTTGCAACGACAAAAAGACGATCTTGTCAACTTTGTGGGGGTTATGGTCATAATCGTCGTACTTGTAAACAATTTAATGGCGAAGGAAGTGATTACCAAGATGAAGAAAACATTATAGAGGTTGATGACAATGATATTGATGATTTAGCATAAAGTGAGTTCTTTCATTACATTTTTCGAGTCTTTTTTTCTATTTCTTTTTTTTTAAGAATTTTTTATTGTAATAATATATATATCTCATGTTTCAAATTTACTTATACCTTTTTCTGTTCTACTGTAGGTACATGTGGCTGAAGAGAATCACAAAATGATCATTCCTTGGTGGAATTTATATATATATTGAGTCCAAGTAGCTGAAGGAACTATGTTTAAGGAGCTATGTTGTTAATCATGATGAAATAGTTTTATTTGGTTTTTTGTTTTGTTTTTTTAAGGACCTATGTTGGAATACTGTTTTTGCTTCAATTTAATGTCATTAACAATGTGTTTTTAAGGACCTATGTTGGAATACTATTATTTAAGGACATATGCCTCATTTTTTCAGATTTTCTACTGCTCACCTCTTGTTTTGAGGGGGTACTTGCAACTTTGTGTTTGCTTTTTTAATAACAGTTTCTTAGAATTGATCTATCTTTGTTTGTGGTTCTAAATAACAGGTAGTATAGCTGCTTTAAGTTACTGCATTAGTGGTTCTGCACTGTTTATAGCACTTACTGCACTTTACTGCACTTATTGCATTGCATTAGCATAGTTGTTTGTTTACTGCACTGCATAAGTTACTGCATTAGTGGTTTTTTTTACTGCACTTACTGCACTGCATTAGCATAGTTGTTTGTTTACTGCACTACATTAGCATAGTTGTTTGTTTACTGCACTGCACTGCATAAGTTACTGCATTAGTGGTTTTTTTTACTGCACTGCATTAGCATAGTTGTTTGTTTACTGCACTGCATAAGTTACTGCATTAGTGGTTTTTTTTAGTCTGCACTGCATAAGTTATTGCATAAGTTCTACACTGTTTACAGCACTTACTGCACTTTACTGCACTTACTGCACTGCATTAGCATAGTTGTTTGTTTACTGCACTGCACTGTTTGTACCTATATCAATGGCACTGTGACTATCATTTAGTCTCCATCAATCCTGGGAATTCAATTTGGATGATTATAAAACCAAACCAAACCAGTAAATTTGATGCATTTAACTATAAACAAGTGTGCTTATACAAAACTTAGACATATAATTACAGATAGTTCAAGAAGTTTTGTAAACCCATGTTTGAACTATTGTAGACTAGTTCAAAAGTGAATTAATGTGGAACTAGTCTTTACAAACAATCAGATCATTACACGTGTATATAAATCACAACTAACAATTAAAAACTAATCCTAAACTACAGGTAGTATAGCTACTTTAAATTACTGCACTGTCTACTCTGTTTACTACACTTTTAATTGCACTGTCTGCACTGTCGCTTAGGTAGTCTTGGCTTGAACTCTTCCAATGCACTGTTATGGCATTTTGCCTCTCTACTTGAGTCTTTGTCTTGATACACTCCAATACTAGGAGCAGAAAGCCTTTCCGTACAAGACCTTGCGCAATTCGCACCTGTAGAAAAGGCAAAGGAACTCCATCATTTTCATAATACATATAAAAAAAAACTCCATGAAATACTATCTAGAAAAGTATAAGGAATTCAATAGAAGCATTACACAGAATTGACTATTATTGTCATTGGAAGATTAGTTCCAGAACCATATATTTCTTTTATGCTAGAAAGAGTTGAGTTCTCCTCAACCCATTCAAGAACTATGTACCCAAGATTGTAGTGTGGGCAGGGCTCTTCATTTTACATTGCTCCATTGCTGAATATGTATGGTTGAGCACAAACCAAAAATACACTATTGAATCCAATTCCTATAAAGTATAAAATAAGCTAATTAGAGCCACAACATCACATATCCTACCCAACCAATAGCTTAAAGGAAAAATAAAAAATTAGTTTTATCTAAATTCTAATAGGTTCATACTTCCAACAGCTTACTTAAGTATTATTAACTAGTAATCATCATTAAAATTGTGCATATAACCATAGTAAGGTTGGCATAGAAGTGATTTGAGTAGAAACGTAGTAAAATTGAAGCTAAGACATAAGAGAGGTTAACTGCTACAAAATCAAATTCCAAGCAACATAAGAGAGGTTAACTAAGTGGCCCTCACGACCAAGTAGCAATAATTGTGGATGGGCGAAAATACTACATCCATAAATATAAAGAACACTTCGAAATACAATAATAAACATCCACCAATCACACATTTACCACCTCTTTAACATCAAAATAAGTCTAAAAAACAAACAAAAAATCATCTAACCAAATGTTGTCCTCACCACATATATCTCAGATTCACTTTGCACATTGTAGTGCATGTATACGCCGGTGCCAAAATGATCATACCACTAATCTTGATCATATCTAAGCAAAAAATATAACTTCTAGCATGATCTAGAAACTAAAATGACTTACGAATCGAAGTTACATATTTATGCCTTGTTCCTGATACTTAAGAATTTACATGATAACAATCACATGTCCAAGAATGAGTCTTAATGATTAAAGTAAGCTTTTCTCAGGGAAATAGACAAGTTTCATGAAAAGACCATACCCAAATTTTTTAAAATGGAAAAAAAATTCCATTGGGGCATTTTATCAAACAGTTGGAGCACAAAAGGAATGAGCCTGAATTCCTAATTACCCAGTACAAAAATCACTCAAGATACACCATTTTATCAAGGACTTAACTGTAATTATCAAATAGATCAACATGATTATCAAAGGGAATCAAAGAAAAGCAAATAATTAAAAAATCAAAAACACCTATGGCAGAACATTTTATTTTATGGGGCATGAAAATCCTAGAATTTCATCTGGCCAAAAAGAAAGGGAAATTGGACTCACCTCGTGCGGCGATGAGTGGATAGTGCCCAAGTCTCCATTGTTGCCGAGTGGGAAGTCGGAGATGATAACCCAACTTCAGCAGGAAAACATCTTGTTTGGCATTGGGGGAAAATGACCCACAACCCATCGAAGACAATTGTGAATTTTCTCTCATCAGTGTTCGGCTTGGTTTTTTTATTTTCTTTCTTCTTTTTCTGCCGGCAACTTGTGGAGGTGGAAGTGGAGGAGCAATGGAGGAGGATATAGAGAGAAAGAAATGCAGGTTTAGAAAAGAGAGAGAGAGAGAGAGAGAGAGAGAGTCAAATGTGTTTTTTTTTCTTGGGGTTTAGAGATAGGTTTTGAAGGAAATAAATGTGGGTAATTAATGAGATTTTATTAAAAATATTTGTAATTATGAGAGTGTTTTTTTAATCGTTGGATCTACTTAAATCTAATAGCTTAAAAAATGTGTAACTTGAACCCATCTCATATATATATATATATATATATATTGCATAAATTTTTTAATTTTTTTTTGAGAAACAATTTTTTAATTACTTGTATGTGTTTTTTAAAATTGACACATCAAAGGGTAGCTCCGGCCCTGCTCATGATCCTTAACCAAAGCTGTTCATTATTTCACATAACATTTCCTATTATGTATAGAATATGGAGAGTCAAATGGGATTTTTGCAAAACAAAACCCGTTGGAATGTGTGGACTATGAAAGAACAAAGAGGAATATTTTGACATTTTCTTTTGCAAAGGTCTATCAATATATGTTCTTTCTATATTTCCTTTTCTTTTTTTTTTTTTTTCTCTCTCTCTCTCTTTTTAAGAATAGTCTTTTTTATGGGAAATGTTGAAAGCAAGAAGAAATGCACTCAGGATCAAACTAAGCATGATTACAAGACTGAAGGGATAAGCACTGATCAAGCAGCTAAGACACAGGGTAACTGGGCTAGTGCAGAGTTGCTTGACATGATAGAAGCAGTCCCTTACCATGAGTATTTCATCCATGTCATTGAAGAAGCTATGCCACGTGGATAGAAGTAGTTACTAGTTTTTTTATCAATGTACACGTGGACAAGTAGTTAGGACTGATTGTAACTGTTTTCCTTTATTTCCGGAGTCAGTTACTTCCTTTCTTTTGCAGATTGTATATATAGGTATAGTTATGTATTATCATTCATTCTTTTGTACTCCAATTTTCTCAATCAATAAGATCAGAGGTTCTATTTATTGAGAGGTTTCTAGAATTTTACAGGAAAGTTGATTTATGTTTGCTTGTGAGCATAAAGTCACTTTTTAATTGATTGAGTGGTTATTTAAGAAAAAAAAATTTCGATTTGAGTTATTTTGAACTTCAAATCATGTAAAATATGAGTTTTTCATGTAAATTTTGACTGAAAGATCTGCATTCAAGATAGGTGTCTCTCCCAAGTAGGAGTGTCTCTCTCTCACACTTCTGTGTGGGTTCTTCCTCCACCTCCATGTGGCCCTCTCCACCATCTTCTAGGTGGGTTTTCTCCACCTCTGTGTGTCTATTTTCCACCATCAATGTGTGGGTCATCTCTACCCACTGTTATTGTGAGCACTTTACTAATTTCCTAAAAATCCCTAAATCTAATCCCAAAAACTCAGCTACATACCAACCATCTACCATCTCATATCTTCTCAATTAACCTTTATTTTAGTTTGTTGGCTTCGGTCAGACATCACCGGTGAATGAACTCAACCATCTAATCTACCCAATCTCCGGCGTTCAGCTTTGAGCTTATCTTTCTCGCCGATGCACGAAGGTTCTCTCCTAAACGATCGGTCCTGAACGTTCACAACCGTGGGGTTACTCAGTGGCTTTCTATCAATTGCAGCTGCAATGGAGTTCCTTTGTGGGGCGAATCTCCGGCATATGAGGGCAATTCCAAAATTGGCGTGATTTGGCCAGGGGAAGTGAGTAGTTTATATGATTTGTATTTCCTTATTGCTGCTTAGGGGTCTGAATTTAGGTTTTTCCCCTAGTATTTGGTTCTGTTTTGATGTTCTGCTTGTTTCTCTGGGTCCTTTTATTCCTTGTTGAATATGCTTTGTATGGGGTTTGGTATGGAAAAAATGCTAAGGTCTCACTGCCGGGAGCAATGAACTCTATATGTTGGAACTGCCGGGGTATTGGGAATCCCCGATCAGTTTATTCATTGCGCGATTATGTGCAGCGGTGGACTTCCTTCTTAGTCTTCCTAGTGGAGACCAAAGCTAAACAAAAACGCATGGAGAAAGTAAAATTTAAGCTGGGTTTTTCTAACGGCCTAATTGTTCCCAGCCAGGGGAAAAGTGGGGGACTTGCTCTTCTATGGTCAAAAGATATCAAGCTAGAAATAAAATCCTACTCCCAGCACCACATAGACGCAATCGTCATAGGGCATGATAGAAACTTCACCTGGAGGTTTACAGGTTTTTACGAACATCCAGAATCTCACTTAAGGAAAGAGTCCTGGAAACTCCTACCGTATCTTAACTCTTAATTCTCTTTGCCTTGGTTCTATTGTGGCGATTTTAATGAAATTCTCTCTTTGTCTGAAAAATCAAGTGGCCCATGTAGAACCCAGTGTCAAATGGAGGGTTTTCGGGACACGGTGAATGTTTGTGGTTTTCAGGATCTTGGTTTTTCAGGGCCCAAGTTCACCTGGTGTAACATGTGCGAGGGTAATGACCGTGTTTACCTCTGATTTGACAGGGCTTTTGCAAACTTTAATTGGCTCAACGCGTTCCAAAACTGCAGAGTTCACCATGTTATTGACTCCACTTCGGATCATTGCATCTTGAGAATCACAGACTCAAAGGCTCCGGCCCTATCTAGGAAGCACCGCTTTCATTTTGAGGCCTTATGGGCTAAAAGGGAGGATTGCTCTGGTATTGTGGAGGCAGCCCGTCTAACACTCCGGGTGATATTGCAGCTAACCTTCATCTTTGTGCTTCTGAATTATCCGGTTGGAGTAAAGAGGTCTTCGGAACCATTCCAAAAAGGATTCAAGAAAAAAGGAGAGCGTTGCACACTCTCACAGAGCTGGACTATGATGGCTCGCATAGTGGTGCAATTAATGAGTTAAGGAAAGAGCTAAACGAACTCTTAGATAGTGAGGAAACACTGTGGCATCAGGGAAACAAAATCCACTAGTATAAGGAGGGTGACAGGAATACAAAATTTTTCCACACTAGAGCTTTAGAAAGGCGAATGAAAAACACTATATTTGATAGGCCACAAATTGAATAACCCCTTGTGATAGAAGTTAATTAATTAATTAGCCAAGTTATTAATTAATCAATTTATCATGCAAACGCGTGGTAGCACAAACAAATCACCAATAAACTAAATACGCAGCGAAAAATAAAAGACACGGTGATTTATTTACGAATGGGGAAAACCTAACGGCAAAAACCCCACCGGGTGATTTTCAGGTCACTACTCCCGAAACTCCACTATTATCACAACAAGCGGTTACAAGTAAAGGAATCCAAGTACCTTACCAACCTACAGTTGAACCCTTACCCCAATACTCAATTGGACTTGTTCTGTAGTGATAGTACCCCTTTCAGATGCACGACTCTCAGTACGTGACTAACCAATTGCGCGGATCCCAGTACGCGACTTCAATCACCAACTAAGAAGGTTGTTGGTTGCAAAGTTCTTCAGTTCATCCACACGATGAAGATCACGAAGATGCTTGGTCACAAAACCCTACGGCGCACATACACAGCAACTTCTTCAAGAGAAAGAGATGAACTAGGGCAAGAACTTCGTCTCCGTTCACAATTTGCTTGAAGCTTGTGCAACTTGTGAACACTTTGACGGCCCTTAAACTGATCCTTTTATATGTCTAGGGTTAGGAGAAAAGAAAGCCTAAAGACACATTCACAGATCCCAAGAAAATCATATTGAAATTCTAAAAATCTTAAACCTCGACAGATAGCAGGTGTCGAGTAGCTGTCGAGAAGGTGTCGAGCACACCGAATGAAGAACAGCTTCCTTAGGCTTGATAGATGCAGCTATCGACCAGCTGTCGAGCTTTAATGATTTTGCACTCTGAACTTGTTTTCTTGAACAGACTTGAAGGCTATAATACTTGATCTTGAAACAAGGTTTCTTGAAGTATTTAAAACATCCTAAATCTACCCAAATACAAGTAAAGTGCGTTTTGTCAAAGGATAAGCCAATTACATAAAATCATGACATATGTTCTAAACAAGTGAAACACATATGTCCTAACAATATTGGGTATGTGGAATGATGAAGGAAGCTGGTGTGAGGACAAAGACAATATCGCTACCACAGCTCTAGATTATTTCTCAAAGATTTAACCACTAGCTTCCCAAGTAGAACTGAAGACATCACCAATGCCATACCATCTCAGGTCACAGATGATATGAATGCCGAGCTTACCAAAACGTTTACTAGTGAAGTTCTGAAGACCCTCCATCAAATCCACCCCACCAAATCTCCTGGCCTCGACGGTATGTCAGCCATTTTCTTTCACAAATATTGGAACATAGTGGGTAGAGACATTACTAATATGTCTATGGCTGAAATTAATAAGACCAATATTGCTCTTATCCCTAAAATAAAACACCCCACTAGAATGACAGAGTTCCGCCCCATCAACTTATGTAATGTTGTTTACAAGCTCATCTCCAAAGTCCTAGCAAACCGTTTAAAAGTGGTTCTTCCTCTTGTGATAGCTGAGAACCAAAGCGCTTTCACAGTGGATAGACTTATAACCGATAATGTTCTAGTCGCCTTTGAGCTTATGCATTATCTGAATTATAAAACAGAGGGTAAGGATAGTTTGATGTCTATCAAGCTGGATATGAGCAAGGCGTTTGATAGAGTGGAATGGGGCTTCATCAAGTGTGTCATGGAAAAGTTGGGTTTCAACAGCAAGTGGGTTTCTCTCATTATGCATTGCATTTCAACAGTTACATACTCTGTCATTATCAATGGGGAAGCTTATGGCTGCATTACCCCTTCTAGGGGCCTTCACCAAGGCGACCCTCTCTCTCCGGGCCTTTTCCTCTTGTGTGCGGAGGGTCTTTCGGCATTGTTCCACCAAGCAGCAAGAAATCAAGCTCTCAATGGAGTTTCTATGTGTAGGGGCTGCCCACCTATTACGCATCTTTTCTTTGCCGACGACAGTCTTTTATTTTGCAAAGCCAACTCCCAGGAGTGCAATGAGTTGATGCGCATCCTTAGCAACTATGAGAGGGCGTCGGGTCAAAAAATAAACCCCGATAAGTCCTCGATTTTTTTCAGCCCAAATACCCCCTCGGCTACAAAGGGGGAGATTCTTAACATACTAGGTCTGATGCATGACTCTAGGCACAAGAAGTACCTTGGTCTCCCCTCCTTGATTGGGAAATCAAAGTCACAAGTCTTCGTTAAAATCAAGGAAAAAGTTAGCAAAAAATTGGCGGGGTGGAAGGAGAAGCTTCTTTCCGTTGGAGGTAGGGAAGTCCTTATCAAAGCTGTAGCACAAGCGGTGCCCACATATACTATGAGCTGCTTCCTTCTTCCAAAAACCATGTGTGACGATTTGGAAAGAATGATGAGGAACTTTTGGTGGGGCCAAAGAAACCAAGAATCAAAAATTGCTTGGGTTAGTTGGAAGAAGATGTGCAAATCCAAACTTTTTGGTGGCATGGGCTTCTGGAATCTTCATGCCTTCAACCTTGCCTTGCTTGCGAAACAAGGGTGGAGGATCCTCACAAATCCAAACTCCTTGGTTGCTCGGGTTTACAATGCTAAATATTTTCCCTATGATGATATCCTAAGCGCAAAGATTGGAAGCAATCCTAGTTATGCTTGGCGAAGCATTCATAATAGTCTGGTGATTCTTAGAGAAGGCACTAGATGGAGGGTGGGGAATGGTAAGCGGATTCACATTTGGGATGATAGGTGGCTTCCAACACCTACCACCTATAAGGTGATCTCACCTCCTTTAGAGTTTGGCAACTTCCCAATGGTCTCCTCACTCATTGACGAGGACACAAAGTGGTGGAAAACTGATTTGGTGAGATCAATCTTCCTGCCTTTTGAAGTTGATTCCATTCTCAAGATCCCTATTAGCTATAACCTCCCTGATGATCAACTCATTTGGTTGGGCAACAAAAGGGGCTCTTTCTCCGTGAAGAGCGCTTATTATATTGCAATGAGAGTTGTTGATGCAGACAGCAATGGTGAAAGTACCACTGAGGATTCTCAACCCCCTTTCTGGAAAAAAATTTGGCGTCTTAACGTTCCTCCGAAAGTCTGGATCTTTACTTGGCGTGTATACAAAAATGGTCTTCCAACAATGCTTGCTCTCCGATGTAGAGGCCTAAACACATCTGGGTTTTGTCTGCTTTGTGACAAGGAAATGGAATCCATCCAACATGCTCTCCTCCTTTGTCCTCACGCCAAACATACTTGGGCTACTTGGCTGGACTACCCTCTAAACTTGTCTTCCACCGGAGATGATATTATGAACATTGCAGCCAAGTTTATTGACTTGGGCAAGCTTCAAGACTTAGACTTATTTTTTATGGTTGCTTGGTCAATCTGGGGAAATAGGAATCAGGCCTTTCATAACAATGTAGCAATCCAGCCATCTCAGGTCTGGGATTCCGTGAGAAGAGCCTTACTTGAGTATAATGCTGCTCAGCAAAATCCTCTTCCATTCCATCCTCCTGCAAGCCTTCTTTGGGCTGCACTGCCTCCTGGTTTTCATAAGATTAATGTTGATGGCACGACAGATGAGGGGGTGGTTGCTCCTGCATTGGTGTTATCATTAGGGACTCCTCTGGGGTTGCAATTGGGGCCCTTAGTAAAGTCCTCCCCGCGAGCCTTTATGCTGAAGTCACTGAAGCATTCGCGCTCCTCCATGGGGTGCTTTTTGTGCTGGAGATGCAGATAAGTCGTGCCATTTTTGAATCAGATGCGTTGTCTATTATCCTTGCCTTATCTTCATTTGAGGCTGGAGGCGAGCTTGGCCACATCCTTGAGGACATCAAGTCGGCGTCTAGCTCCTTTAGTCACTGCACCTTCCATCACCTGAGACGGGACGGCAATAGAGCTGCTCACACGTTGGCTAGAGAAGCAAAAACTTCAGGCCAATCCAAAGTTTGGAAAGGAACCCCTCCCTCATGTATTCTGCAGATTCTTAGGGATGATTTGATGTAATCTCTTCCTTTTTTTGGGCTCTGTTGTTTCTCCTCTTAGTGTGGAAGGAAAATTTCTTCCAGTTTTCAAAAAAAAAAAAAAAGATCTGCATTCTTCAATTATAGGTGTAGATGACTTTTTAGTTCAATGCATTGCTAGAAAATTGAAATTCCTCACAAAATCAGTTACTTGGATTGCATCAATAGCAAGCTCTAAATTTTCTAAACTTTTAATAGATTGATGCGTTTTTGACATATTAGTAACAGAATTAATATGTTCTGATATGACGCACTATTCCGATCGTGTTTGTTACCTACTAAGTTGTAATATAGTTTTTGAGAAATATTTAGGAATGGCAACGGGTCGGGTTCGGACCGGGTTTTTTCATACCCGGACCCGACCCGCGGGGCAAGACTCGTGGCCCGGACCCGGCCCGTTTAGGGAACCGGGTTTTTTCCCGGGGCCCCACGGGTCCCACGGGCCCCGTTTAGGGCTTGGGCCAAGTTCGTGGCCCAACCAAAAAAAAAAAGAAAAAAAAAGAGAAATTTTAAGCCCAGATTTATTTTTTCCTTATGTTCAAGCCCAGATTTATTTTTGCCGTTCAAGCCTGCATATTCCAAATAAAAAAATTAAGCCCAAATTTATTTTTGCCTACATTCAAACCTACATATTCAAATTCAAGCCTAAATAACGTGACCCAAATGCCAAATCATAAACTACTAATCATAAATCAATAAATCACCTGTTAATTATAAATCTATAAATCAATAAACCATAACTAATATCATAATCATAATTCAATAAATCATAACCAAGATTTTAAATCAATAAATTACCTAGATCATAACTAAAATCACTAGCTAAATATAAAAATAAAATAAATCAAACAAGTCCAAGAAATAAGTATCAAAAGTTCAACGAGTCCAAGAAATTAAAAAGCTACAAAATAAATCCCACAAGTTTAGAATAATTACAAACCAACATATTAATCCAACAAGTCTAAGAAATTAAAAAAAACTGCTAAATTAATACAAAATGTTTAATCTTCATCAATTGTGATACAACTCCCATCAATTGTGGCACAACTCCCAGATTTGTTTGTGTCTGTGTTTGTGCCTTCCATCTCCATTTTAGGCTCTGCATTCCCAACAAACACAAAAAACAAAATTAACAGAGTCAATTTGAAAATCTCTCACAAAATACAACAGCTCAATAGTTAACAAACCCAATAACAGTATAACATCACAAACACCTTAACCCATAAACCAAACCCTCACCCACCCAAAACCCAAATAAACATTATTATTATCATCACAACAAATTCAATGAAACACCACACATAAGACATTAAAACTTCACATATCCTAATTATGTTAAATACACTGCAATTCCAATATTTCTGTGAAAAGCTCTAATGGGATTAGTAAGTACAAAATTATGTTTAAATATTTTCACTAGCGTTACAAACTTGCTTTTGCATATAGCAAACAATTTAACCAAAATAAAGTAAATTGTGTAGGTGTCCTGCTATAACAAACTAACAATGGTATATTATTCACTCAATAAAACTAGATTCAATCACCATAAACATTTCAAAAAAACACATTTATAGCTTACAATATCAACAAAGAATTTAAAACCATACTGGGTCTTTCTATTTCTAAAATTCATAAATGAGTAAACTAGGAGAGATACAAGCATATAGATTATGCAAACCAATATTTACAATAAATTCAACAATAATTCAGTCTACAATAATTCAGTTATTGACTAAAACATAATAATAGCACTTTCCTAGATTTTCCCAGTTACCAAACAAAGATCAGAGGGCTTTTTCTCACAAACATAGATAGTATTATTATCAAAAGTAAAGAAAACCCAGTAGATATACAAAATAGAAAAAAACCCTTTCAACAACAAAGATATTTAAGACAAAGCAGTTAAGGAAAAGAATCAAAAGATAAAAACGAACTTCACGGACTCAGTGAAAATGAAATAAGAAATTAAGAATACCTGACTGACTGACTGACTGACTGACTGAGGAAGTGTGTGAGTGAGGGAGGGTCGGATTGAGCTGATCGGAGTGAGGAACTGTTGGACTGCGCTGCGCGTGAGGCGTGAGGGAGAGGGAGGAGGGAGGCGTGAGGCAGAGGGAGGCGTGAGGCGTGAGGGAGAGGGAGGCGTGAGGCAGAGGGAGGCGTGAGGGAGGGAGGAGTGCGGAGTGTTGGACTGGGCTACGCGTGAGGCGTGAGGCGTGAGGCAGAAAGGAGGGAGAGGGGCTGCGGCAACTGAAGATTGAAGAGTGAAGAAGAAATGAGGGATTAGTTAGGGTTAGATTATAGGTTTATATATATATTAGGGTATTTTTGTAATTTTAGGTATTGGGTTTTTAAAGGGGTCGGGTCTCGGGTCGGGTCTGGATTTTTTTAACAAAACCCGGACCCGACCCGGACCCGTTTCGGGTTATTTTTTTAAAACCCATATCCGACCCTATTTCTAATCGGATCGGGTAAAATCCGGCCCATTAGGGTCGGATCGGACCGGGTATCCACGGGTCGGGCCAAAATTGCCATCCCTAGAAATATTACACCCCAAGGAATTACGCAACCAAATATCACATTTTACAGCTTAATCACTTCTAAGCTAAACTACTATTAATATCAAATAAGTGATTAACCAATTTTATATGGATATTCATGTGAACAACTAAAGCATATAAAGCAATATAAAAGGCAGTAAAAGAGTGCAAACCACACAATAAGATTGATATGTTATCCAATGACCACCGAGACCAATTAAAAGGGATGTAGCATAGCCTGATGGCGCCTTTGTTCTGGGTACGTACAAAATGTCACGTGTTCCAACATCCAATCCTATTTCTACTTATTACTTCTTGTTTGGGTAGTCACTAGTTATCCATTGAAATCGATTCAAATTTGACATACAAAATCTTTCATTTAGTGATGCTATACAGGCCATTTCTAGATACCCTCAAGGCCATGTAAAGATTATCTTCCACCATGTAGAATGTCCTTTTAAGAAAGACACCAAGGTTTCAAACTTCTACCATTAATCGATCATAATGTCAAAGTTTGAAGGCAAGCGTGTAAATACCCTCGAGTTTGAAAAAATATCAAAATTGAACAAATATAATTCAAATGGGATATCATATAAGGTTTGACAGTGTGATGCTAAAATTGTTGGCCAATCACCAATTAAAAGAATTGCAAAAATCTAATAGATTCGCATATCATAAACTCAAAAAAAAAAATGCAGCTAAAAAAGAAAGGGACCAGGGGAGTTGCATTGCAATTTAGTAATATGCAAACATTCTTCATATATAAATAACAAAAACTACCATTTCTATAACTAAGATAAGATAGTAAACACTTCTCTTGTCAGAAAATAAAATAAAGTTTATCTAGTGGATCCAAATTGTATGACATGAAGCTCATTTTCTCTAGACATCCCATAAAAGCTCTCATGTCCTTGAGAATTCCCTTTATATATATTCTTCCTCCGCACAAATGTAGGAGACAGTAAGCAAAATGGACTAAGAAAATAATAAGTGCATAACTAAGTTCTGCATAATGGTTAAACTGTCAATTGAACGAACCAAGGGATATTACCAAGAGAAAGAAACACATTTTAATATAATGAACCATTTTACTTAAAAAACAATATTGTTTATCCAAATTAAAACCGATGAAGAAGAACAAATTTAGTCTTCTATGGAAAATAAATAATGGCTCTACCTCTCAAAAAATTATATATAACAAAACAGATTGAATTAATTGAATTATGAAATACTAATCAATTTGTAATAGCTCATCCGGATCCCCTGCTCCTGCAGGCCCAGGCCCAACGTGATGGAAGATGTCAACTCAAGTTGCCCCTCTCTACCCATTTATTATTCATCAAAAAAAATTTGTAATTACATTGGGAGACAAGCTATGAGTCCTCTGCAACGAGCACCATCTGGCACCACAAACATGGAGGAATGCTTGTAAAACATCTTGTCCCTGATGATGCTTATGATCCTTCTTCTTCTTCCTGTACCCTTTTTCAAAGGCATATACCTTAATCACAATATATTCATTACAATCATATTGTTTGCTACAGGATCTCACATGACAGATTTGGCTGTTTTCACCATCATCTCTAAGAGGAGCTAAACAGGATTTTCATTTTTTTTCATACTAATCATAAACAGTGCCTACCAATTTGTCCCTGTAAGATTTTAATACGCAGAGTGGGTTGGCGAAGGCATCATCCTTAGAGAGATTATAAGCTGTGAACATAGTGTTGAAGTAGTCTATCGTGAAACACATATTGTCATTGTCAGCTACAGCTGAATCACGAGGGATGTCATCGCGTGAAGCACCACGATATCTATGAACGTGTTTCCATCCGGCATGAGGCTTGGTTACATCAAAAAGATGTATACCTTCAGGTGTTGACAGTATGAGTTTAGAGTCTCCAACCAAATGTGAAATTACTCTGAAGTCGTGAGGATATGGAATCAAGTTCTCTAACTCTGTGTTTGGAGAACATGAATCCCAATCAGGCTCAGGGAGAGCAGTCCATGTCCTTCAAGAGGATTGAAAACCTCAAATCTAGGAGAGCTTACATCCTTAGCAAAACTCTATGGAAAAACATAAATTTTACCTTGGATAACCACTACGTTAGGATAGTACTCCGGGGCGTTGAGGCGAGGTCCAAGCTTTGTTAAGGATTTCTCATTATTTTTCTCTGTATCAAATATATAAACATCCAAAGATGGCTCATCAAAGTGGCAGCGTCCCGATGCAGTAGATTGTTGAACCCAAAATTGCATAACCCATGCCACTTCACCTTTTTCCGCTTATTTTCAAAACCTCTCTCGGCAGTGGCATTGGCTTGCTATGATTAACAGGTGTACCGAAATCGAAAATATAGAAACAGTATTTTCCATAGAGATGGTAAATAACGCAGACCTTATCCTTATATTCCTCGTCGTCGTCTGGGATTGGTATAACTACCTCTGGGATCGGTTAAACTACGATGACGGGACAGGGGCAGTGGTGAACACAGTAGTCAGCGGTGCTGAGTCTAAGGTGGCTACTTATCGATGATGAGAGCGTCGAGGCGGAGGCTCTTGACCTCGGCGCAAAGTCCCTCGTTTATGTTGGGGTGGTTCACGTTCTGGATGTTGAAGAAAATCCCAGTATACATCAAAGGGTTCGAGAGAATTATGGTAATATTGGCGTCCATCTCGGTGGACTCGAGGTGGACAAGAGTAGCGTTGTCGCCGCGTCTGAGTTAGTGGTGGATGGCCCATCGTATGGCATCAGCTGATTCGTTGGATAAATCAACGGCCACGCCAATCTTGAACTAGCGCTCAGTGTGGACCCATGATCGATGCCTAATGAGTGTTGCTCTTCGGTTTTGTCTAAGAGAGTTTTGTGAGGCAGTGTGGATTTTAGGGTTTGAATGGACTGTATTTAATTTAGGGTTTGCTTTAGGGTTTAAATCACTTGGGTGCAATTTATTCACTGCCTACAAAGAGAAGTTCATTTCCTTGGAACCCAAGAAATAAGGATTTCTGATTCTTACAGTTAAAATCTTAAAACCAATCTTAAAATAAATAAATAAATAAATAGAGAGAGAGGTATAGGTAGCAATAACATCTATCAACCAAATTTCACAAAAATGCAATATATATATATATATATATATACACACACATGCACACACATGCACACAAGATCAAGACACAACTCAAAAATTAAATAAAAGAAACCGGTGAATCTTGATAAAAAAAAAAAAAAAAAAAAAAAATAGGAACGTGGTCTTGACTCTTGAAGGAAATATACCAAGTGGATTGAGAAGTTTATATATATATATATATATATATATATATATATATATATATATATATTTTTTTTTTTTTTAAAATTTTGGATAAGTTTGTTGTGAAGACATATATTAGTAGGAAAGTATTATATTTTGTACGTATTTTAAGTGGAATTAGAGATATATTTTTACTAGGTTGCCTCCAAGTTTTGTCCCTAGCTACTAAATGTAGAGTTAATTAGGGGTATTTATGAACTATATAAAGTCCAGTCCAAATAGGGGAATCTTGTTTTATATATACTAGCCTCTGTTAGGGCTCTTCTATTTTTTTGAGTAAAGGTTAATAATTTGTATCTGTTATAATTTAGAAATATATTTTTTTTTTCAAAAAAATGAAAATGATAAAAGTAAGGACACGATTTGTAACGACCCATAATAACGTGGGGTTCGCATGTAAAAAGGCCTAAACAATATCACTTATAGAGCGTGGGTTTGAAAGGCTAGGCCTTGGTCACATGACAGTGGTATTCCGCAGTGTTCATACATAAATAAATCGTGTTCGCTCTAGGAGTCTTTCTCCTGGAGGCGGGCTGGGAGGCTCTGGTTTTGGCCATTTTTCCCAGCCCCCCTCCTTGATGCGTTAACCTTCACATTATATACCCCTTTTTTGGTTGATCTCAGCCCTCCACTTGTTGGCCAGGCAGGTGCCTACTTCTGTACTCGTCCCATCAACTGTCCCATCTTGCTTTCTGTTAGTTGCGACGATCGAAGTCACCCTGTTCAGGCGTCTTCTCTCATTAATACGGTCAGGACGCTGGCGGGTGCATTTAATGCGGAGAGGACATATTTATCCTGAACCAATTTCGCATCGTACCCCCAACGTGGGTCCCATTCTACTCGTATCTCCTTCAGGGGGCTTTTTGGGGGTAGCCATCATCGAGATGTTGCTCTTCCTCTTAAATTCCTGGAGTGCCGAGGACAGGGTCATCCTCGGCTGTTCCACTCGAACCTTCGGCCTTTCCCCATTCTTCCTCGGCAAATACCCTCCTCGGCACGGGCCCCGGGCCCTAACAGAGCGTGGGCCGGACCATAAGTTCCCTGGCCCCACAATAGCCCCTCAAAATCCTGCTATCCGACTCCTCGGACGGATAGGAGGGTTTTGATGACATCAGATATCTGTCAATGCCTGTCAATCCTTGTCACCTACCAGTTCCCGAGACTTTTCATCTGCCCGAGACACGTTCCTGGAGCCCTTGGAAGGTGAAACGTGGCCTCATTAAATGCAGGCGGCTCTGTGTTTCCCACGTTCTACGGCATGATGAAGATCGAACGGTGGTGATTCCTTGGTCTTTATGGGCGGGAAAATTTGTGCAGTTACCCTAGAAAGTATAAATGATTTTTTGGAACGGATCCGCCTCTTCAGTTTTGCACTTAAGAGTTCTAGCGCGTATACCCTGGGTTCATCTGAACTTTCGTCCATACTCAAGTCTATCTCCAACACAAAAAGCCTGTCCGAAGCGTCTTTCCTCTTTTATGTAAGTTCCCTGCCTCCATTAACTCGTGCTTTTTCTTTTCTGGGTTTATTTTTCTCTGGTTCCCTTTCTTCTCCCGTTGCTGGTTGAGTTTGTTTAGTAAATCATAGAGATGGCTAAATCGAGACTAAGGAAATTAGTCGATACTGAAGAGGCGATGAACAAGTTCATCACTGATTACAGGATTCCTCCCAACGTAAGTCTGAGGCATTGTAAGATGGGGGAGTGGCACTATAAGAGGGAAACAGGCGAGGTAGTAATTCCCGTCCTCGCCTTTGTAGAGGGGGGTATGAGAATCCCTATGGGGCCGGTAACGAGGGGTTACCTCAGGCACTTCCGATTAGCCCCCACCCAGTGCGCCGGCAACATGTTTAGGATTCTGGGTTGCGTGGATACGTTAAACGAAAAGATGGGGTTAAGACTGACCCACCATGACGTGAATTGGTGCTATAATCTCCAAAATTTGAAGGGGAAATCATACTACATGAAGACGAGAGACGAAAGGGTTCGACTAATCCAATGCCTCCCCGATTCCAACAAGGGATTAAACAAGGATTTCCTTATCGTCTCCAGTGAATGGCATGATGGCAATCCGTGCCCCATGGTAGAAGGAGAACCAGGTGGGGTATAAGTAGTGGAAGGGCGCTGACCCTTTGCGCCATTTCTAATCTGATGTGGCTCGGTAACTAACCATGCATATGTGTTTTACTTTTGTAGATCCACACGCTTATCCACGGCATTTTCACTTAGTTAACCGGGTGGACTTGGAGACTGTTCTACAAGCGGCAGTTTTCGTAAATGACGGAGATGGTCAAGTCCGAGCCGCTCACAAAATATTAGGGTACCCTCCCGTTCAGAAGTCATTTGCCGACCCTAGGCATGTAATCAGCGCCAGCCGTCCTCAGCTTCCAAAAATTACTGTGGTCGAGACAGGATTTTTAATCTCCGAAGTACCATCTGTCCCAGAGAGCATCCCACTGGTGAACCTCTCCTCATCTCATCAAGTAGCGGAGGACGAAGGCGAGTTAGATCAGCCTGAGGAAGGGTTTGGGGTGTTTGACCTAGCCAACCAATCCGAGGATCCTTCTGGTGATATAGGTGACCCAGCCTTGTCCGAGGCGGAATTATCATCAGTAGGCACATCTTCGCAAGCCGAGATGGGACTCAAGAGAAAGCCCCCGACCAGCTTATTCGAACTCCTCGAAGGTTAACCGGGGGAGGGTGCGCAGGGAATGCCGCAATCTAATGCTCCGCCCCGACCACCACAGCCCCAAACCATCCAGATTAGGTCATCCTCCACCAACTCACAGCCACAACCCCCCCGCCCCAAACTTTCTGCTCCTTCCCAAACAGCTCTGCCTCCTCGGCCGGAAGGCACTGATTCAAAGAGAAAGAGGAGCCCCTAGGGCAAGGAAACCATGGATGGGGGAAAATCCCAACCTTTTAAGGAGAGGGAGGAAGCCCCTCGTGCGAAACAATTGAAGATTGGGCACCAAAGTAAGGGTAAAGAGACTGAGTCCCAATCTTCCCAAGGCAAGGGAAAGGGGATCGAGGCCCAATCCTCACCAAGCGCCTGGCTTCCCGCCCCAATGCTCCATGGGGGTCCACTACTAGAGACCGCATCCATGAGGGACCTTGGAGATGGCGAGGGTGGTTATGTGGCAGACGCACTAGGGAGAGCCATGCTGCTTCCCACCGACATGGATGGGCTGAAGAAAATGAGGATGCAAGAGGCCTTCCTCAATATGAAGAGGTACTTAGGCATGGTAAGGCTCTTGAAACCTAAAACTTTATTAACTCCCACTCCCGGTTTGTCATCCACGATGTATTTATCTCCCTTGACCGGCTCTCCAGGCCACCTATAGGATGGAGAAAGAGGTGAACAATCAGAGTAAGGCGGCCGAGAGTGAACGCTCCAAGCGCTTAGTGGCCACACGGACTCTCAAAGCTTCTAAGGACGACCTCGCCAAGACCAAGACTGCCCTAACAGAGGCTATCCGAGAAAGGGATAGCGCCTCGGCGGGTTTAGCTAGCGCCCAGAAACAGGCCGAGGACCAAACAAAACGTCTGCTAGAAGCCGAGGACCAGTTGCGAATAGCCAAGGAGCTGATCAATGATTTAAAAAAAAGACTGATCACGACAGAGCATGACCAAGGGGTGGCGAAGTATGCCCGCGACGAAGCCATAAAGGCCAAGCGGGAGGCCGAGTTTGCCAGAAACGAGGCTGAGGCTGCCAAGGAAACGGCCGAGGATAATGGTTATAACGCGGGGGTAGCTGAAACCCAAGCCATCCTTAAAGCCCAAATTCCCGGAGTATGCAGGCTTTACTGCTCCCAGGTTTGGGAAGAGGCCTTGAAGCGAGCTGGGGTGAATGCTTCATCCGATTTGTGGAAAGCGGAGAACATATTCTACCCTACAGCCATCCGTGAGGCCACCTCCACCAGCTCCGTGGCTGTGAGCGACCAACATGAGGAAGGGGTCACTCAATCGGAAACCGTACGGGTCGGCACCTCTCCTGGCGAGCCGCTCAAAGAGGGAGAGCTTCAGGATGTGATAGAAGCATCTCAGCGTACGGATCCCGAGGTACCCAAAGAGGTTGCTGAGCCCGTGATTGGCACTCAGATGCCTAATGCTGAAGAGCCAGCCATACTTGCCTAACCCCTACAGGCAATTCCCCTTGCTGTGGTCCCCAAGAGTACCGATACTGATCCTACTCAATCCTCCCCAGAAGGGACTGTCCTCCAGGGCACCGAAGCTGATCCCGTTCCTCCTTCCCAGGACGTGGCCGATGCAAAATTAAAGAAGTAGAAACCCCGGCTAGGCTTTGTATTTGTTTTTAGTTTAACGATTAACTTGTTTCTTTTTCATTTTGAAAACTTTGTAATCTGCTAGTAGTTTGAACCTGTTGAACATGTATATGAAATTCTTTTCTTCTTTTTTCCTTTTGGTTACTGGTTAGTTGCCCTTGTCGATACTTACTATTGTTTATGAATTTTGAACTAATTATCTTAACACGTATGAATAGTTGTGCATGCGATATATTTAGAATCATGTTTCAAAACGCTAGCTTACCTGCACCTGTAGAGCTTTGAACTCATGTCTGATCCTCATTCAATGGAGATCGTCACGTGTAGTGTTAGGTCCTGCTTAGTGTCCAGATTTCTTTAAAGTAGTTAGTTTCCCCATAGGTTTGAGTCCGAGGACCATGCAATACCTTGGTTCTGTCCAAAACTTGATTTTGATAAGTTGTTGGGGGGATTAACCCCTCGGCTATGGCATGGGACCTTGGTTTAGGGGGATTAGCGCCTCGGCCAAGCCCCTAGAACCGTCCGTGCTGCTGACGCTACGAAGCGCAGCCCCTAGTGAAGAAACGTAGCCCCTGGTGGAACTTTACGCTAGAACACTACGACCGGCTGTCGGAAATAATGTGAGTGATTATCTCAAACCACTACCTGTGCCAAGACACAAGCCTTTCCCACAGACGACGCCAATTGTAAGGACACGATTTGTAACGACCCATAATAACGTGGGGTTCGCACGTAAAAAGGCCCAAACAATATCACTTATAGAGCGTGGGTTTAAAAGGCTAGGCCTTGGTCACATGACAGTGGTATTTCGCGGTGTTCATACATAAATAAATCGTGTTCGCTCTAGGAGTCTTTCTCCTGGAGGCGGGCTGGGAGGCTCTGGTTTTGGCCATTTTTCCCAGCCCCCCTCCTTGATGCGTTAACCTTCACATTATATACCCCTTTTTTGGTTGATCTCAGCCCTCCACTTGTTGGCCAGGCAGGTGCCTACTTCTGTACTCGTCCCATCAACTGTCCTATCTTACTTTCTATTAGTTGCGACGATCGAAGTCACCTTGTCCAGGCGTCTTCTCTCATTAATACGGTCAGGACGCTGGTGGGTGCATTTAATGCGGAGAGGACGTATTTATCTTGAACTAGTTTCGCACCGTACCCCCAACGTGGGTCCCATTGTACTCGTATCTCCTTCAGTGGACTTTTTGGGGGTAGCCATCATCGAGACGTTGCTCTTCCTCTTGAAGTCCTGGAGTGCCGAGGACAGGGTCATCCTCGGCTGTTCCACTCGACCCTTCGGCCTTTCCCCATTTGTCCTCGGCAAATACCCTCCTCGGCACGGGCCCCGGGCCCTAACAGAGCGTGGGCCTAACCATAAGTTCCCTGGCCCCACAATAAACTTTAGAGATAAGTGATAATTCAAATGAGGGTATTTAAAATGAAATTCAAAATGAAATTTGTTATTTTAGAGATAATCATTTATTTTTTATTTTATTTTAAGAATTCTCTTTTTGAATTTGAAATGAAATTTGTTATTTGACATTTATAACTCTATTTTAAAATGAAGTTACCCTTCATTAATGAGAGTATTTTTGAACTACATAAAATCCAGTTGAAAAAGGAAGTCTTTATATATATATATATATATAGACACACACACACACTAGCCTCTAACCATGCACATTGCGAGTGCTTAGGGACTATTCTATTTTTTTTAGGTAAATGTTAATAATTTGCATCTATTATAATTTAGAAGTATATATTTTTATTTTTCAAACAAATAGAAAGGGTAAACTTTAAAGATAAGTAATAACTGTAATTTCTTTTTTGAACGTGCATTTGAGAGTGTTGTGGTAATATAGAGAAAATTTTGGGTATGAAAAATAAGATGAACATGAGGGGAAAAAAGGCTAAATTTTTTTTTTTAAATTGGGGATGTTTTACTTTTATTCATATGAAAAAGGAATAAAAAAATACGAAATTTTAGGGAATAAAAATATGAACATGAAGGGAAAAAAAATCCTAAATTTTATGAGTTCTCATTTTTAATTCAAAATGAAATTTGTTATTTGATATTTATGACACTATCTCTAAGAGAAGTTACCATTCATTAATGAGATTATTTTTGAACCACATAAAAGTCCAATTCAAAAGTGGGAATCCTTTTATACACACACACATAAATATATATAATTAAAATAATATATAAATATAAGAAAAAAAAATCTATTAAGAAAATAGAAACGAACTGAAATATACAGGGGGTGTGATGAGTGTTTGTGGGTAAAATTATTTTTTCATATAAATACTCACCACACCCCTATGTATTTTTGTGATTATAAAATATAATAATCTCAAATTATAATGAATGAAAATTATCATCTGCTTTTAGAAATTCTGTTAATATTATAATCAATTAATATTTCAATTATTGGAACATCTCTAATTCAGTATTAACCTTTAAGTGGAAAAAATATCCTCCAAGCAAATCTTATAATTTATATAGAGTGAAAATGCAAGATGAAATTCAGTATTAACCATTAAAGGGAAAAAAATATCCTCCGAGCAAATTATATAAAATGCATAATGAAATTGTAACTATAAAACTTTTTAAAAAATGCATGTGAAATTTTTTTGTGGAAGCTATTATGAAGAAGTTGGTGGATCAATGTAGAAACATGTAATATCTACATCAAGTAAAATTATAAAATAATTCACTACATTAAAAACATGGAATAAGTTATCTTACTAAATTATGTAGGCTGCGGTGGAGAAATTGGCAGAGCAATATTTTGTGTTTCCTAGTCTAATTGCTTTCCAACGGCATTTGCTATGAACTCACGAGCAAAAATACAAAATGTGTTACTTTTGTATTATTAATAGACACTATAAATTGTATAAAACATAATTAAATGAAATATGAGTTTTTAATGGACACTTTGATGTTATTCATTGAAATGACATCATTGCAACATCTAATTCAAATTCAATCATGCACAAGTGCACATGTTAAAACATAACCATACACATAAACATTAATATATATTCAAAGTTCACAATGTAATATTAAACATAAAAAGAGATGCTTATATTAAAATTTTGGAATTTATAAGATAAAAAAAATATTATTATATTTTAGAAAATTCCTTTGAATGCAAACGATAGCAATTTCATATAACACACATACAAATTTTACAAAAAAAGCATTTTCAATAGTATAAATGAAATCAATTATAAGTGCACTTTATTGAATTTGGAAGAACTATTATTTTTTATCATATTTGTATGATATATAGAAATGACTTTAACTAGTAAATGAAAAGAAATAAAGTTTTTCCCAGAACAAAAAATTCAATTAATAGCGGAAAAATTGACTATTTTGATTTCTTTAAGTATTAAAACAATATTTTTTTTAATGTCAAAAAAAAGAAAAAAAAGACTATACAATATTGTTCCTGCCTTAGGTGGAAATCATATAAGGTTCTTTATTGGATTGTAATTTATCCTTCCAGTACTACGCGGTAATTCTACTAGTAAAATTTTCTCCCCCTCACTCAAGTTTAATGCTTTTAAAAATTTAAGAATAAAAGACATTTGAAAATTAGATATGCGCATGTAGTTGTTGTCATCTCCAATGTTATGTTACTTAATGTTATATTATGTTTTACTTACCTTAAAACTAATAAAAAAAAAAATTTAAATTTTTTTCTTTAATTAATTGATTCTCATTTAATTTTTAAAACCTTAATTTGATAGGTGCTAGTATATATATATGTGTGTGTGCATGTTCACAACACATGTAAAATGGATAACATAAACATAAACATTATATGTGTGTCTGATAATTGAATAATATTTCTGAAGTACAGTATGAATCTGAAGTAAACTATAAACATTAAAAATTTGGACTTTTAAGACAAAACAAAAATACTATTATATTTTACAAAAATTGTAGCAAGTATTGTTAGTAAAATTCTATAAGCAATGCATGTTTTTGGAAATGAATCTAAACTTTTTATATAATTTAGTATGTCAACTGGAGTATATTTTTTTATTTGTAAATTTTCTTTTAAAACTTTTAATTCTGAAAGTAAATCTAAACCGTCAATATCATAATAAACATCATGTTTGAGAAAATATTCAAGTTTAAGACAGTTTTTTGCAAACTATCATAAAGAGAGAGAGAGAGAGAGCAGTGGCGGAGCCACATGTATCCTTGGGGGGACCTTGGCCCCTCCAAAATTTTTAATTTTTTTTACAATTTAAGTACATTTTATAAATATGTAAAGGTTATATGAAAAAAAAAATAGGAGTTGGCCCCTCCAAAAGAAAGCATTGATCAAATAATTTAGTAATTTTTCCTAAAAAAAGAGAGTTTAGAGTTGATATACAATTACAATAGAATGAAATAGTTAGGTAGTAAGTTTTGTGAGTAAATAGTGGAAGTGTGGAACCCATAATTTTTAGCTCAATTTCAATTCCAATTAATACGTTCAAATCATTCAACATTAATAATATATGCAATTTGGTTGAAATTTCCTATTCTCAAGATTTTATCAAGAAATAAAAAAGCTCATATGATACTTCAATTATAACATTATGATATTGATTTGTCAAACATGGATGAAGTTTTGCAAATAATTTATATATATTATATTTACACATACACATACATATATTATGTGGATTTTTTAGGGAAGTGTCTATTTTTTATTTGAGTTTATCTTGACAGAATATATAGTTCGGCCCCCCCAACTCAAGATTCCTGGCTCCGCCACTGAGAGAGAGAGAGAGAAGGTATGATTAAATTTTAGGAATTTAAGATTTTTGATTTGTTTGGATTTGAGATTGCACTACAAAAAACGCGGGCTATAGCTGCGTTTTTTTAAAATGCGGCTATAGTTAACCTATGGCTGCGTTTTTAAAATGCGGCTATAGGTCCAGCCAAATAAATTTTTTTAAAGGTGGACCTATAGCTGCGTTTTTAAAAAAACGCAGCTATAGGTCCAGTAGAACAATTTTTTTAAGGGGGACCTATAGCTGCGTTTTAAAACGCAGCTATAGGTTAGATATAGCCAAATTTTTTTTAAAAACGCAGCTATAGGTCCAGTTGAACAATTTTTTAAGGGGGACCTATAGCTACGTTTTAAAACGCAGCTATAGGTCCAGCGAACAATTTTTTTAAAGGGGGACCTATAGCTGCATTTTTTATAAAAAAAAAAAAAAACGCAGCTATATGTAACACCAAAAAAAAAAAAAAAAATTTCTTTCTTTTCCCACGTACCACCCCTTTTCCCACCTACATCCCTACTTTCCCACCTACCCCACTTTCATCTTTTCTCTTTCTTTCTTTTTTCTTTCCTCCTTCTTCAGCACAACTCAAGCGTAAGTCTTCTTCTTCTTCTTCTTCTTCTTTTTTTCTTTGTTTCTTTGGAGCTGCTTCTTCTTTTTTTCTTTTGTTTTTGCTCCTTTCTTCTGCAAGTCACGCCAGGTTCTTCCTTCTTCTTTTTTTCATTCTAGCATAACTTTTTTTTTCTTTGTTTCTTTGCTGCTACTTCTTCTTCTTCTTTTTCTTTTTTTTTTCTTTCTTTCTTTTTTTTTCTTCATCTCAAGCACACTGATTTGTCTATAGATCTAGCCTTTTTTTTTTTTTTTTTGGTTGTTATTTTATGTTTAGTCAGTAAGAAAATGGAGGAAATGCTAAAAATTTTGAATGAAGTGGATATTCTAGAAATATTTGTGTCTATGTCTTGATTTGGATTAGAGTTTTTATTTTGAATTTTTTGAATTTGTGCTTGAACTTGTGCTATTGTATTGCTGATATTGTGCTTATGTTTAAATGGGTTTGTGTTCTTGAGCTTGTCCTTTTGTGTTTCTGAGCTTGTGCTTTTGTGTTCCTTGAATGCATTTAGTGTTAGATTTGGGTTGGTTTTGTTGAATGAGAGGAGATTCATGGGTTTGTGTTCTTATATTTTGGAGCACATTATGTTTGTATTGTCAATATGTTGTGCTTGATTTTGAATTTTCTGGGTATGTTTGTATTATGAGTATGTTGTGTTTGATTTTGAATTTTTTTGGGTTTGTGTTTGATTTTGAATTTTTTGGGTTTGTTTTTTATTTTGAATTTTCTGGTTGTGTTTGTATTGTGAGTATGTTGTGTTTGATTTTGAATTTTCTGGATTTGTGTTAGTTTTGAAATTTTTGGGATTATGTTTAATTTTGAATTTTTTGGGGAAAAAAAAAACCCAGAATTTTTTTTTTTTTTTTTAAACCTATAGCTACGTTTCAAAAACGCAGCTGTAGGAGGCTTTAGTCGTGTTTCTAAAACGCAGCCAAAATTCTACCTATAGCCGCGTTTTAAACGCAGCCCAAAGCGGGTCTCTAGCTACGTTTTTTACAAAACGCAACTATAAGTCTCAACATATAGGGGGTGAAAAAACGCAGCTATAGGGGGTCAAAAAACGCAGCTATATGGGTACCTGTAGCTGCGTTTATAAAAACGCGGCCATAGGTCCCCGCAAGGGGCTATTGTCACGCAGGATAGGCTGCGTTTGAAAACGCGGCTATAAAAACGCAGCTCATAGCCTTCATTTTTAGGGTCTATAGCTGCGTTTTTCAAACGCAGCTGTAGCCTTCATTTTTTGTAGTGGGTAATTTTTTAGATCGGATTTGCATTTTATCTAGTTGATTTTTGATTTGTCTAGAGGGTGAGTGAGGATGATTTTTTTTGGGATAAATATTGATTTTGTTTAGACCAAAATTTTTTTTGGGGTACCAATGCTTACAAGGATGTTCTAGATTTTTGTTCTTTGATCACAATGATGTATCAGATTTTTTGGAGTTTCATCTAAAACTAAATTTTTTATTATTTTTTTCTACTGCCCTTTTTTTTTCAAATTTTTAGAACCCCCCTTCCACTTTGGGGGCCTTAGGCATTGGCCTAGTGGAAGGGCGGCCCTACTTCTATTCTCTACTATCAAGTTCAAGTTGCTCTCATATTGAGTTGTTGCCTCTGAGTAGCACCCATTCATTAGATGAAGTTCACTAGATGAATACAAAATAAAATTTGTCAATTGTACAGAGTACAAACATATAAGAATGTTAGACATCTCTAAATTATAAGTGATTTATTTTGGCAGCAAGGATTTTTTTCAAGGGAGCAGTTAATTTTCTTTGATCTTTGGGCCAAAATTATGTTAGCAGTTTTAAAACGTGACCATAGGTCATTTAATAAAATTTTGAAATTGTACTTGTCAATCATGTAAACTTGTTTTTCATGTTGCATACCATGAGCAACAATTGCAAATCGCTACTTTTTTAAAGAGCCCAAAATCAGAATGCTAAACCAAATTCATACTAGGTGATCACTTATCCTAAGACGAGATGCTCCTTGTAATCAATTCTCGCCTTTTATAGACTAACGTTTAGTTTGCCTCAATAGATTGTCATTTTGGCTGGATATTGTGCATATTTTGTTGAAAATATTTTGATTTCACCTCCAAGTTCTATTGAAAATTTTCCTATTATGGTTAGCACTCAGCACATTGACCAAAAACTGCAGCTGTAGATGTAATTGCAATTGATAGAGCACTAGCATGATGCTCTTCTAAAAAAATTTAGTATTCGACATATCAAAAAATTACTTCATTTATTTTAACAGATTATTTTGCAATAGACCCTATATCACATCTTCTATTTTAAGATTGTAACACATTAAAATAATTTAAATCAAACCTCATTTATATTAAAAAATAACAAAACAAATATATTTTATCATGTGGCCCCATCTATGAGAGAGAGAGAGAGAATGTGTGTTGGAGAGTAAACAGAATAAAAAAAATAAGAGAGGGAAAGAGAGATGTGGGGGTGTGATGTAGGAGAGAGAAAATTGAATTAAAAATATCAAAATATGTTTAGCACATATAACAATTTCTGCCAGACCATTCCAAACATGGCATTGTATTGTTCATCAATGCTAAATTTTTTAGTACTTAAAATATTTGTTGTAAGAAGTTTTTGGATGTTTGGAGGACGTTTGGTCACTGATTTCAAAACATAGTGTTCAGTGTTTAAACACTAAACACTAGTGTCCAAAAACAAAAACAAAAATGCGTTTGGTGGACTATTCCGCAACAGGGCTGTTTGAAAAACATTGTTCAAAACATATGTTTAAAATAATGGTTTTGGAAATCACCTCCGGGCTGATTTTTAACAACAAAAACTAGTGTTCAGTGACACTTCCGTAATTAGGTTGAACACTATTATGGGCCCACCTGGTCAGCTTTTTTGAAAGAATTGTCTCCTCTCTTCCTCTCATCTCTTCACACCGAATTAACAAGGATCTCTCTCAGCCACACAAATAGCAACCCAGCGGCATTAATTTTGTACTTTGCTCAGCTTTTTTGTACAATCTAACACACACATACCAAACACATATTTTATATTTTTGAACACTGAAACATGTTATTTAAGCCACGATACCAAACACATTTTTTTGTTTTATAAACACTAAAAACACGTATTTCAATAACACTTTTTAAACTATAATTTTCACATCTTTTTAAACAACAATTTTTGAACTCTATGACCAAACGAGCTTTGGTGTGCCAAATATCAAATTTTTGGCATTTGGCACACCTCATACTAATGCTCTTAGAGCATTAGCATCCGGAATTCTTGATATAATTATTATAGAATCCGGGTTAAAATCATGGCAGCAGAAACTATTTTTGTAGTATTTAGACTCACTTTTTTTTAGATAATATGCATATTTGGATTGTATTATTTTACAAAGAAACCATTTTTGTTGTATTTTCAATGAGCTTATTGAGCCCACTCTTTTTAGATAATATGCATATTTTGGATTATATTATTTTACAAATCAATCCTTGTTAGGAAAGAAAATAAGGGTATAATTTGTAATCCATTTAAAGTATGAGAATTGTTATGTTCACAATATTTCCATAACACTTTTATAACAAATTATAGGTGGTAAATTGTTATTATCTTATTGGTTATAATTTGAATTCCCCACTTAAATTATTTTTTTGTCTATCTATAACAAACAACATGCGACTTAAAATTTATTGTGAAAATATTATTAATATAGCATTTCACTTTAAAATGTAGTGTTTAAAATGACAATTTTCAGGTCATTTTTCAGCTTGTTGGTAAATCCACAATAGCGCATTGGCATTTCTTGATGAGATTATAGAATTTGAGTTCAAATCCTGGCATAAAAAAAAAAAAAACATTTTTGTTGTATTTTTTTCGTGGGTCTATTGGCCTTCTCGTCATAGAACCCAATCAATACGAGTAGCCCACTTATTATTATTATTATTATTTTTAAATTGTTGCATAAATAAAAGAACCTGCTTTCTTCTTTTTGTATTTTTTAGTGGGTTTGGGTCTTCTCGTCTTAGAAAACCCAATATGAGTAGCCCAAATTTTTTTTTTTTTTTTTTACTGCAGTAGCCCAAAATTTTTTTTAAAATAATAATAATAATTTTTTGCATAAATAAAGGAACCTTAGGTGAGAGCAGCCGCCAAAATGTTTTTTTTTTTTTTTTTTTTTTGAGGGTGAGCCGCCAAAATGTTAAGCACATTACATATTTACATGTCTCTGCACACTCAAAACACACAGTGACACAACTTTTTTTTTTTTTTTTTTTGCCAATTAGGTAGAGGAGAGCTCATTGACCACGTTCGAAATATATTAATTTTAATAATCCTCATAGAACCAAAAGTGTTGTAGCTCAAGTTATAGTTGTGTTCTCTTTTGAGAAACTAGAAAATATGGATTTTGTCCAATGATATTTGTAACATTAATTGCTTTCTTTCTTATTTTAAGAGAAAGGAATGGAATTGCATTAATTAACCTTAATTGGATGTTTTAAAATAAAAGAATAGAAAAGCATAGAAGATAAGTAATCTTATTTAACAATAATATAGAGAGAAATTAATAAAATCATTTTATGCTAATATTACTATTAAATCCTTATTTTAAAATAAAGAGTTAAATATTTACAAATTTTTAATAAAAAATTCATTAAATTTAATCACATTCTCTCCAATTCCTCCTAATTTTGGGGAGAATGAAAATTTGAGATTTTGAGAAATAAAGAAGAATGAGTATTCTCCTCTAACCATTTCATTCCCTTTCACTTAAACTCTCAAATAAGAGAATGAATTTTTCATTCTCTCCATTAAAACTAGGGGTGTCCAAGGACCCGCATCAACCAACCCGCCCGTCCGAAACCGCCCGAACCAAAGGTCCACGGGCGGCTCCGAATCCACCTACGGTCGGTCACGGATTAGCAAGAAAACAACTCGAATAGTTCGGTTCGGATCCGGGTTTCAAATTATTTCACCCGGGGAACCCAAACCGACCGAATTATTTATAATAAAAAAAAAAAGTAGATTTGACATTTCAATGATTCAGTCTCAGTCTTCCAGAACAGCCCATGCCTTGCCCAGCCCGAGACTCAAAGCTCACACCTTCCCAACATGAACATCAGCCGTTCATCACAAAATAAAAATTAAAATTAATGGTGTTGATGAGAGTAAAACTGACCATGATATGACCGGTTACAGTGGCACCATAACCTATTTTAAATCAACGGTTATAATCTAAGATGAAAAGGAAATCTAATGGTGAGAATTAAATGGGAAGGATTTGATATCTCTCAAGAGTCTCTTCACTCTTCAGTTTTCACTTCAGAGACAAACACCCCTAATGGACATGGCTTCCCTTTCACGCCTCCTCCTTCCCTTTTCACTCTTCCTCATCTCTTCAGTCTTCATTTCTTCAGTCTCAGACTCTCGATTCTTTACTTGCTCTCTCAAACCCTCTCAAACTCTCACAATCTCACACTCTATAAAGTCTAAACTGTTTCCCCAAATCCAAAGTTCCAAACTACTGTTTCTCCAAAATCCAAATCCAAATTCTAAAGAACAAACCCTAGCCGCCTCGGACGCCTCCAATGCCGTTACCCAGTCCCCTTTCCACCTCCAACGCCTAGCGCCACCGCCGCTGTCCACTCCTCTCTCCATAGCTACCGCCGGAGTCCTCATCCCGTGTACTCTTCACTGAGTCAGTAAGGTCATTTTTCTTTGTTTCTCATCTTTCTTTTTTGTTAATCTAGTTGGTTTCATTTGTGATGGAAATCAAATGTTCAAATCAAATAAACCCAAAGATTCATACTATGAAACCCTAACTAAAAAAAACTTAGAAACCCTAACTATTTTACTCTTATTCTGTGTTCTTTTCTTTAATCAATTTTGATCCTGTTTTAATTTTATACAGGATTGAAAGCTGACTCCAAGTATCATTATCTGCCCTTAAGTTTGAAACCCATACACCAACGGTTTTCTTCAAGGTATGGTTTTTGCTTTCCTTTGTATTTAGTAAAAAAAAAATGTAGTGACTGACTGACTGGTGATTGTTCATTTGTTTGATATTTCTTTTTACAAAAGGGGTAGAGTAATTTAAATGATAAAGAGAATGTTGAAAGGGAAACTATTGAATGTAATTCATTAGAGTTGTTTTTAAAGTTTTAGAAGATTTACCTTGCTTTGTATGAGAAGATTGTTATGATGTGATTAGTAGAATGTTGAAAGGGAAATTATTGAATTTAATTCATGAGAGTTGCACTAATGTGGCTTGCAGATGCTTTTGATTTTGCTTTTCTATTAGTTTGTAGCTTTGTATGTTCTGTATTGCCCAAATTAGACAAGGTTTATTTAACATTTTGGTTATAGCATCTTATGGAAGTTTTAGTCTACCTTGCTTTGTATGAGAAGATTGTTATGATGTGATTAGTAGAATGTTGAAAGGGAAACTATTGAATTTAGTTCATGAGAGTTGCATTAATGTGGCTTGCAGATGCTTTTGATTTTGCTTTTCTATTAGTTTGTAGCTTTGTATGTTCTGTATTGCCCAAATTAGACAAGGTTTATTTAACATTTTGGTCATAGCATCTTATGGAAGTTTTAGTCTACCTTGCTTTGTTTTTAACACATTTAACACCTAGAAGTTGATTATATGAGAAGATTGTTATGATGTGAACAAAGTTGATTTAACATTTTGGTTATAGCATCTTATGGAAGTTTTAGTTTACTTTGCTTTGTTTTTAACACATTTAACACAAGTTTTAGAACATTTACCTTGCTTTGTATGAGAAGATTGTTATGATGTGATTAGTATGATCATGCAATTTGTCACTGCTAAGAAGAGATCTGTGATCTTGCATGTCCCTAATTAATTTACTTCATTGAGTTATCTATGATCTTTCTTTCTAATAATCTCTTTTGATTATGTTTATTAAAATGTTTGCTTCCAAGATACTGGTTTTCCTTTTTGGTGTGTGTGCTTATTATTTATTATTATTATTAAAGCTATTAATTATACTTGTTACTCTAGTTTGCTAATATGTATTTTTGTTTTTTAGATCATGGAAACCAACACTAATGAACCCTCTATCCAAACACCAGCTGCTACAGAAGATGAAGGTGCTATTCCCACCCAAGTTGAAGATTCTGCTGCTACCCAAGCTGCTTCCCAAGCTGAACCAGCTGCTGCTTCTGAGTTGCCCCCAGTTCCACCATGCCAAGTGAGTATGACAGCTCCTGTTAGTGGTGGTTGTAGTGGTAGGAAAAAGTCTGTTGTTTGGAGTCACTTTGAAAAAGTAAAGATAGGTGAGGGTGATACTAGTAAAACTAAGGCTATCTGTAATTATTGTCAAAAATCTTATAATGCTGATAGTAAGAGTTGTGGTACTAGTAATTTGTTAGCTCATGTGCCAATATGTCCCAAGAACCCTAATAGAGAAGATGTAGTTAAAGGGCAGAAAACATTAGCTTTTATACCCAAAAAGGATGGAGAGGACGGATTCCACCTTGTGTCAACATCCTTTTCTGTTGAGGCTTTTAGAAAGGCATTGGCTGAAATGGTTATAATTGATGAGTTGCCTTTTAGGTATGTCGAGGGGTATGGGTTTAAGAAATTTGTTAGTACCTTACAACCTAAGCTTAGATTAAAGGATATCCCATCTCGTCAAACTGTGGCTAGGGATGTGCTTGGCATTTATAATAGTGAGAGAGAGAAGCTAAGGAAATCCTTGAAGGGTTGTAGGGTGTGTCTCACTACGGACACATGGACTTCTATTCAAAATTTAAATTATATGTGTCTGACTTGTCACTTTATTGATGATGCTTGGAAATTGCATAAGAGAATTCTAAATTTTTGTCAAGTTGAAGACCACAAGGGGGAGACTATAGGTAGAAAGATTGAGATGTCATTGCGTGAGTGGGGTATTGATGGGATATTCACCTTGACAGTGGATAATGCTAGCTCAAATTTAACAACAATTAAATTTTTGCAAAGGGTGACTAAAGATTGGAATGGGGCAGTTTTAGGAAATGAGTACATGCACATGAGGTGTTGTGCCCATATCCTAAATCTCATTGTGGGGGAGGGTTTAAAAGAGATAGATGCATCTGTTGCTAAGGTGCGTGAAGCTGTGAGGTATGTGAAGTCCTCACCCAATAGAAGTCAAACTTTTAGGAGTTTTATGGAGAGGTTAGGTATGGAGTCCAAGAGTCTTCTCAGTCTAGATGTACCTACTAGGTAGAACTCGGCCTATATCATGTTAGAAACTGCTGAAAATTTTGAGAAAGTGTTCCTCCGAATGGATTTTGAAGATGATGGTTATTCGTCGTACTTTAGGACTAAGGAAGATAGTGGTGGTTTTGGGTCTCCATGTATGACTGATTTCCAAAATTGTAGGGCATTTGTGACTTTCTTAAGGCTGTTTTATAATGCAACAAAGAAATTTTCTGGTTCATTGTATGTTACTTCAAATGCCTTCTATGATGAGATCTTTGTTATTCAGGAGAGTATTTCCAATTTGGTTAAATCCCAAAACACTCTCTTGAAAAGCACAGCCACAAACATGCAAACTAAGTTTGAGAAGTATTGGGGGGAAGAGGAGAAAATTAATCCTCTTTTGTATGTGGCTGTGGTCTTTGATCCACGAAAAAAATTGAGGTTTTTGAAGTTTTCATTTTCTGAAATTTATGGGAATGCAATTGCAGAAGTGATGGTTGATAAGGTGAAAGACCTTTTGTTTAAGTTGTATAATTTTTACAATTCTATTCATTCACCAAATGTGCAAGATCAAAGTGGGAGTGAGAGGACAGAATTGGAAACTGATGCTAGTGATCCATATGTGATGGTTCACTCGCGATATGAACGTTTTTTGCAAGTTGAGCAATCTGTAGGTTGTAGTAATGAGCTTGAGAGGTATTTGGTTGAAAACTGTGATGGTAGAAAGGATGCAAATTTTGAGATATTGGAGTGGTGGAGGGACAATTGTAATAGGTACCAAGTGTTGTCTAAAATAGTTAAGGATGTGCTGGCTGTGCCAGTTTCCACTGTTGCATCTGAGTCAGCATTTAGCACTGGAGGTCGAATTGTTGATCCATTTCGAAGTGCACTATCTCCTTTCATGGTTCAAAACCTTGTATGTTCACAAAATTGGCTTCAAGCCACAGTTCCAATTTCTCATCGCCAGTCAAGGGATGATGTTGAGGCATTGGAGGAGGAGTTACTTGACTTAGGTAATATACTTAAATTCTGAAACTTAGTATATTAATTTTATTGAATGTCTCATGTATTCAAGAAAAATTTAATCTATTGTGTTTATTTCCTATTATTTTCTAGTTTTAAATCAACAACCAGCAAATACCTGCTCAAGCAAGGGTTCCACTTCAGGCAAACGACCCTTGATTAGCATTGATGATTAATCAGTGACTTGGTATGATTCTGCCTTTATAGCCCCTTACTATTATATACTTGTTTTCCTTACTAGTTGGTCTTGTACTTGGTACTAATGTATTATTTGTTGAATATTTTTTTGTCTATTGTAGGAGGATAGTAATTTATTTTGTAAAGAATGCAGCATTTTGGGAATATTTTGGAAGCTTTTTTGGACATATTGCTTTTCTAACTTGTAACAATACTTAACTGTCAATACTTATAGAAAAGAAATCTTAGTTCATAAGTTTTCTTTTCTATTAGTTATAGACTTATAAACTATAGAGTAGCCATTCAATGATTTGGAAAAGCTATTTTTTGGAAATACCTATGGTATTTGATTGTTGTAATTAATTATATAGCTTGGAACTTTGTATAACTAGCAAGCTTTCTGCCTTATGGGTTACTGCCCAAAAAACTTGCAGTGACTGCCTTTATGTTACTAAGTATATATATCTGTTGGAATATTGCAGTAAAGTATTATTTGTTGTGATTTATTTTATTGCTGGAAAATTGGAAATATTATTTGTTGTGGTTTGCAGGTTATATGGGTGTTAAGCAGTTTACTGCCCAGGAGTTTATTGTGTTGTTTAACAGATTATATATTATTTTTTGTGTTTATTTTTTGTTCTTAATGTGGGAAAGATTATGTATTGGGATTGATAGGTGCCTCTTGTTCCAGATCACAAGTGACTAAAAAATAAAAGACTTTTTGGTGTGTTGTGTTGATCACAGGTGATAAAAAGAATAAGCTTTATTTGGGCCTTTTGATTTGTCCTGATTGATGGCCCAATAGGTCTAGTTTTGTTAAGCTGTTTATTGTGTTGTTTAACAGATTATATATTATTTTTTGTATTTATTTTTTGTTCTTAATGTGGGAAAGATTATGTATTGGGATTGATAGGTGCTTCTTGTTCCAGATCATAAGTGACTAAAAAATAAAAGACTTTTCGGTGTGTTGTGTTGATCACAGGTGATAAAAAGAATAAAGCTTTATTTGGGCCTTTTGATTTGTCCTGATTGATGGCCCAATAGGTCTAGTTTTGTTAAGCTGGAAGCTCTATTTTAAAATAAATTAAGTAAAAAGGCCCTAAAAAATGTATTTTCTGTAATTTTAACTCTGTCAAAAAGTCCGGCCTAATCTGAGGCCCAGACCCGTGAAACCGATGACTCCGACCCAGACAACCCGATTACCCGATATGTCGGATCCGACCCGATATTCGGTCGAATACGGATCCCAAATTCAGGAAACCGATTCAACCGGGTCGAGTTCGGTTTGGGCCCAAAACCGACCCGGCCCAACCCGTGGACACCCCTAATTAAAACTCTCAAACAAGAGAAGGAAAAAATACACTAAAATTATTACTTTTTCATTTATTTCCCTCCGTCCAAACGAGGGCTAACATATTACATATAAGACGTTACTATAGCTTGATTGTAAAAATTTTGAAGAATAGCCACTCGAATAATGTCTACGTGGCAAACGATGTGCACTGTTGGCACATTTAAAGCTTACGTGGCATATAAAATAATATTAAAAAGTACCAAATCAGCCTTTTTATAATTAATAAAAAGCCATGTCAAAAAAAAAAAAAAAACCCACAATTCTAAACTGATTTTTTAACGGAAAAAATAAAAATAAATTATGATTTTCTTTCATTTTCTTGCAATCCAAACACACAAACATCGAAGGTTTGCAAAAGACCCAGGAAGTGAAAGTGAATCAGAAATTTTCCTGGCATGATTTGTTTTGATTTGGAGATTGATCAGTCTTGATCTTGGTTGGAGGCTTTTAAAATGGGTTTATTAAGTGTTAATCTTTGTTGTTGTTCAGTCTCCTTCTTCATTATCTTTTTCTTGACTGATTAGTTAGAGATTTCTCCCCTTCCCATTTCCGGCAACTATAAAAAAAAATTCAATTAAAAGACCCAACATGTCTTCGCCTTTCTTACACTAATCTATTCCAAAACCCAACTTTCTTCAACAAACTGCCACCACAAAGACTACCTCTTTTCCAAACCCATGTTGAAAGCTAAATCAAAATCCCATTCCAAAAATACAAACTCACAAACAATCTCAACAGTGCACACATCAAAGGAAAATCAAAAGAGAGAGCCATGGGGTTTGGTTGTGTAAAGCTTGGCGGGTTCCACGAAATCTGCTGCAGACTTCATCTCCTCCTCATATCTAAAAGTAAAGAACCCATATCCATTTGCATCCAAATGTTTCAGTGATGTATAAGTATATCAAAGGTTAAATTGGTTTGATTTTCTCTGTTCAGTTGTTGGTAATCCAATCCTTGGAATTTCTTTAGATCCAAACACAAACAAAGTTTGCCGGGTCTTTCTCAGATCTTGATGTGTTTAATATTGAGTTTTTTTTTTTTTAATTTTTCCGTTAAAAAAATCAGTTTAGAATTGTAGGTTTTGTTTTTTCTATGTGGCTTTTGATTAATTATAAAAATGCTGATTTGGTACTGTTTAATATTATTTTATATGTCACGTAAGCTTTAAGTGTGCCAACAGTGCACACTGTTTGTCACATAGACATTTTTTGTTGGTAAATTAACAGTACGGACCAAATTAACTGCATTTTGAAAATAACAGGGACTAAATTGACTGCTATCAAAATGTATGGACCAAATTGATTATAACCCCAAAATGTAGGGACCAAAATGGTGTTTTCGCCTTGTTTTAAACATGGGAAGCTTAAGCTTAGGGCCAGAATAATAATAAGGCCCTTTGCTATAGCAAGAAAAGAGGTCCCTTGTGTTCAAATTTTGACTGAGCCTGCTAGACACTGTCTACAAATATTTCCCCTTGATTACAGTTGAACCTATGAATCCATGACTTTTTTTTTTTTTTTAAGAGAAAATTTCAATCTATGACGTCATAATAGCTCTTTATCATCATATCAAGACACCAATTAATTTCATGAATCCCTAACTTTAAGTTTAACTTCAAACACAGGACTTTGTGTTATATATCAACCTGCAGCTGCCAACCAAAAGAATCAATAACATACCCAAACCCAATCTGAAATTCATACCATGGTATGTGTGGGGCCCAATAATTTATAGGCCAGGCCCATTTGCTCGTGGAGAGTCCGAAGGCCCAAGCCGAGGAGAGCTATAGATCAAGCCCGATAATAGGAAGCACCAAACAGTTTTGGGGTACAGCCGAGGACAGTTCAGTCCTCGGCAGATCCAAAATCCCACTAAAAAAGAAAGGGTAAAACTGGTATAGGACTAAAACTTGAAAGAAGATCTAAAATATCTTGGGAAAGTTATCCTTACTACCCTTCCCAGATAAGGCTCTGCACCTAACAGAGCCGTATTTTTCAGCTTTATCAACCATCCCCAACAATTCTGGGATGAGACTGATGGGACAAATATCAGTCTTGTAAAAGTTGACCCTACACGTGGACGAAGGACAGCGAACGCAGGCTAATATAAAAGAAAAAAGTAAGTGAGCCAAAAAGGGGGGGCTCTCCGTCCCACCTGAGGAAGAGACTCCCTGGGGGAAAACATCGGAACAACTCATTCAGGTCAGAGAAAAACAACCACCGTTGGGGAAAAGGAGCAGGGCCTAACGCTCCTCGGATAAAGTCCGAGGAGTCCAATCCCATGGGATGCGACACTATAGGGCTTAAATGTTCAAACCCAATTCCTCTTTCTATTTGAATTCCTCTAAAATCAAGACCGGAATATCGCCCCGTGCCCAACGGCTAGCTTTTCAAGCCCACTCTCTACAAATCATATTGTGAGGGATCTTTCATGTGCGAGCCCAACATCCTTATTGGGCCTCGACAGAATCGTGTCCTTACAATTGGCGCCGTCTGTGGGGAAGCTTGCGCGTTGGCGCAGGTGGCGTTGGAGTCAACTCTCTAGCAAGCAGAAATTCTTGGGGTTTCCTCCGTCTCCGGCGACATACAGTTGCTGCTCCAGCATAAACTTCTACTAGGGGCTACGCCTTGCGGTGCCAAGGGCGTGGGCATCTCTAGGGGCTTCCGGCCTCAAGTCAACTTTCCCCGCCCTGGTATAGGGGCTTATGGTCGAAAAATAAACCAAATAAAAAAAATCCTACAAGTTTTGGACAGAACCAAGGCCTTGCATGGTCCTCGGACTCAAGCCTATGGGGAAACCAAGCACAAAAGGGAAATCCTACAAGTTTTGGACAGAACCAAGGCCTTGCATGGTCCTCGGACTCAAGCCTATGGGGAAACCAAGTACAAAAGGGAAATCCTACAAGTTTTGGACAGAACCAAGGCCTTGCATGGTCCTCGGACTCAAGCCTATGGGGAAACCAAGTATAAAAGGGAAATCCTACAAGTTTTGGATAGAACCAAGGCCTTGCATGGTCCTCGGACTCAAGCCTATGGGGAAACCAAGCGCAAAAGGGAAATCCTACAAGTTTTGGACAGAACCAAGGCCTTGCATGGTCCTCGGACTCAAGCCTATGGGGAAACCAAGCGCAAAAGGGAAATCCTACAAGTTTTGGACAGAACCAAGGCCTTGCATGGTCCTCGGACTCAAGCCTATGGGGAAACCAAGCGCAAAAGGGAAATCCTACAAGTTTTGGACAGAACCAAGGCCTTGCATGGTCCTCGGACTCAAGCCTATGGGGAAACCAAGCACAAAAGGGAAATCCTACAAGTTTTGGACAGAACCAAGGCCTTGCATGGTCCTCGGACTCAAGCCTATGGGGAAACCAAGTACAAAAGGGAAATCCTACAAGTTTTGGACAGAACCAAGGCCTTGCATGGTCCTCGGACTCAAGCCTATGGGGAAACCAAGCACAAAAGGGAAATCCTACAAGTTTTGGACAGAACCAAGGCCTTGCATGGTCCTCGGACTCAAGCCTATGGGGAAACCAAGTACAAAAGGGAAATCCTACAAGTTTTGGACAGAACCAAGGCCTTGCATGGTCCTCGGACTCAAGCCTATGGGGAAACCAAGTACAAAAGAAAGAAATCTCACAAGTTTTGGACAGAACCAAGGCCTTGCATGGTCCTCGGACTCAAGCCTATGGGGAAACCAATTACTTAAAAGGAGAACTGATTGCATGAACCTTAAAATCCATCCGAGGAGAACTCCCCGTTAACAGTTGGGTTAATCCCTAAACTGCACGGATTTCCCAGTCTACCCTCAGATCCCCGATACCAAAGGGATTGATGTAATATAGTGCAATATATTACCCAAAAACACAATCGAAGTCCCTCTCTACTCGGCTACCCTCTCGGACGAATTATTCAGAGATCATCGTTCTCGGACATTTGTTTTGCATGCATCGCTCAGTGCTCAGCCATTACTCCGGTTAGTTTCAAGAGTTTAATTTATTGAGAATTGCCATTGTGATACTTGATAACATCGATAAGTTTAAACTAGTAGGAATTGATTTTAAGGCATTGTTCTGCTCCAAGTATTATTAGAGACGAGCGTATATTTAATGTCCATGCACTAAGTAGTTGTTGCAGAAAAGAAAAGTATTTAGAAAGAAACAAACTCATCTTTTACTAAGACAAAGAAATAGTACAGTGTACAATGAAAAGCTGAGAGAAGCTTATGCTGAAGCTAACTACATGAGTGAAAAGAAAAATACAAGAGAATGAAGGTAAAGCCGAAGAAGAAGCACAGATGAGAGGGTGGCTACTCCTTCAGGACTTTGTTCTTCCTCAATGCTTTTGCATGCCCATAACTCAGGCAGCAAAAGAACCCAGCTTGGGGCCTGCACCGCGGAAGGAAAGGTGCAGGGAGCCGGAAGTTGAGGAGCCTTTACCAAAAATTTGTCTGCAACAAGGCAGAGGCGCTGATGGCGGAGAATCTTTCTTCTGACACACCAAAATCCTGGCGTGAACAGAACCTGCTTCGGATTTTGACTAAAAGAGGGAGAAACACCCTTTCCCCTCTGTCGAACTGGAATATTCTCTTGAATTTATACCGCCTTTGCCCGTACCTCACTATCTGGAGTCTCAGGAGGACACGGCGCCTTTGTGGCGGAGAGAGTTCCTTTGCCCCAACCCACGCCTCAAACATGATGTACTAGGAGAGGAGACTGAAGGATTTGTGCGAAGGTAAAGCAACTTTCTCTCCTATTTATTTAAAAGATGAGGTGGTGGCATTTAATTCACGCAGCGTCCCAAGGAACGCTACAGACAAAATGTCTCCGGCTCGATTTCCAATGCCGTCTGCAACCCTGAGATTAAAGGAGCCTCGTGAAGGCGCACCTCGAACACTGGGATGCCAAAAAGTACCGCGTGACCTAAGACTACGGAAATACCCCCTAATTTATGGGCCCAGTAAATTCGCGGCCCAGGCCCGCTCAGCATAGGGGCCCAGGGACAGAACCAAGGCCTTGCATGGTCCTCGGACTCAAGCCTATGGGGAAACCAAGTAAAAAAAAAAAATGGAAAATTACAAGTTTTGGACAGAACCAAGGCCTTGCATGGTCCTCGGACTCAAGCCTATGGGGAAACCAAGTACAAAAAAGGAAACTACAAGTTTTATACAGAACCAAGGCCTTGCATGGTCCTCGGACTCAAGCCTATGGGGAAACCAACTGCTCGGATGGGAAAATCCCCGGCCCCAAACACTGTAAAATGTTAAGGCCAATAAAAGTGTTAGGGTGATGGTGGGGCACTCCACTATTCGGTAGCCTAAGGGGGCTGTTCATTTTTTCGGGTGATAAGTCTTCGAATGATTATTTCCTACACCGAATAGCGCATCCAGTTCTAATCTCGGCATTGCTTCGGGCAAATATCGTTATTCACAGGTACGCACTGCTATGTCAAACAATTCTGTTAAAGTTGACATCTTTTTGTTAGCAAGTATTTTGGCCCTAAGTGTCATTGATTCAAATGCTATATTATTGTGCCGAACAACACTTGTAAATTCATAATAGTGCCCTTCTCTTTGATAAAGGATTAGGGTCCCTAAGCATTGCATTCTAAGGTCGGCGGTATTATGCTAGGCCGACCCAATAAGCTCATCATAATGTCCTTTCTTGTCCTGTCTAATGGGAGCTTCAGCCCTAAGTATCATTTTAGCAACTCTATTAAGGTTATGGTGATATCTTTTTATGCAAGCATTTTGGCCCTAAGCGTCATTGATTCAAATGCTATATTATTGTGCCGAGCAGCGTTTGCAAATTTGTAAAAACATAGAGACAGAACATGCGAAATAAAATAACAACAATTTTTATTAATATGAAAAATTATTACAACGTACAAAGTGGGGCTCAAACGAGCCTATACAAAAGGTGAGCTGCCGAAGCAACACTTACATCCGCAGTACCGGTAAGTAAACAGCCAGGTGCCCTTTAAACTCGTCTTCAAAGTCTCTCCGATCTCTGCCTCAGTATTGCTCATATCGAGAGAAGAACCTTCTTTGGAAAAAGATGAAGGAGAAGGAAGAAGAATTTGAAGGAGAAGGAAGAAGGGGGTAGAGGAGATGAATGAGGAAGATGGAGGATATGAGTAAAGAAGGAGGAGAAGAAGAGAGAAGAGATGAAAAGAAAGAAAAAGGAGCAAAAGAGGGAGAAGGAAAAGCACCAGGATGGACCTGGTGGTGGAAAGAAGAAGAAAGAGAGGCAAAAGGAGACACCAGTGAACGAAGAGAGGAAGAAGCAGGGGCACTTGGTCCCTGCCTCAGTCCTGACTCCTAGCACACTGGTGCCAGGTTAGGTATGCTCATGAGAGAGCGGTTGGTACTGATAATGGGTGTCCTCGACTCAGTCACACCGGAAGTTTGACGTGACGAGTCCCTGCTTCGGATTTTGGCTGAAAGAAAGGTGCGGTTGATTTTGAGTCTTCGCCATCCCTGCCCTGACCGAGCCATTACGAGCTTTATTGGAACGTGGCGTTTACGGGAGGGGTATGGTTCCTTCATTACTCGTTGTATGGTAAAGCGTATCACGATTTAGTGTATAAACTAGTGGGTAAAATAAACTCTAGGGGAGGCCAAGTATTTCAAATCTTAGAAGGATGAAAAGGGACTCTCTACAAAAACAATAACCTCCTACCTTCCCTCTTATACGGAGGGTGGAGCGGGGGGCATTTAATAGGATCAGATCTCCAAAGGAATCTGCAAACACAGATGTGCCGGTTCCACTTCTCCACCTCATCAAAAACCGTCGAATTAAAGTAGTCTCGTAAACAGAGGACATTAAAAACGCGCTTTGGATAACCAAACGTCAAGAACGCATCAGGAATAAAATCAAAAAACTGTCTCGCAGACCGGTGCGTTTCCTGGGCAGTTGGAGAACCGCCAGCATTAGTGAAAGGCCGAATTAAATGAGCCATAATAAAAGCTCGGTATTACCAAAACCCCCCTTTCCAACCGGGAGGTTGGACAGCCAGGTTTTGAGGGGCTATTGTGGGGCCCAATAATTTATAGGCCAGGCCCATTTGCTCGTGGAGAGTCCGAAGGCCCAAGCCGAGGAGAGCTATAGATCAAGCCCGATAATAGGAAGCACCAAACAGTTTTGGGGTACAGCCGAGGACAGTTCAGTCCTCGGCAGATCCAAAATCCCACTAAAAAAGAAAGGGTAAAACTGGTATAGGACTAAAACTTGAAAGAAGATCTAAAATATCTTGGGAAAGTTATCCTTACTACCCTTCCCAGATAAGGCTCTGCACCTAATAGAGCCGTATTTTTCAGCTTTATCAACCATCCCCAACAATTCTGGGATGAGACTGATGGGACAAATATCAGTCTTGTAAAAGTTGACCCTACACGTGGACGAAGGACAGCGAACGCAGGCTAATATAAAAGAAAAAAGTAAGTGAGCCAAAAAGGGGGGGCTCTCCGTCCCACCTGAGGAAGAGACTCCCTGGGGGAAAACATCGGAACAACTCATTCAGGTCAGAGAAAAACAACCACCGTTGGGGAAAAGGAGCAGGGCCTAACGCTCCTCGGATAAAGTCCGAGGAGTCCAATCCCATGGGATGCGACACTATAGGGCTTAAATGTTCAAACCCAATTCCTCTTTCTATTTGAATTCCTCTAAAATCAAGACCGGAATATCGCCCCGTGCCCAACGGCTAGCTTTTCAAGCCCACTCTCTACAAATCATATTGTGAGGGATCTTTCATGTGCGAGCCCAACATCCTTATTGGGCCTCGACAGAATCGTGTCCTTACAGTATGAATTGGCCAATTTAATTAAAAAATACCCAATCCCTAATCATATTTAACAGCCAAATTTAAAAAAAATAAATAAATGAATAAAAAGAAGAGCAATGAGAGAGCAAACCCATAAATAAATAATTATACCCAAAAAAAAAAAAAAAAAACCTAATAAATCAAAGGAAACGTACCTCTTGGAGTGTGCGAGTAGGAAGATGATCAACGCACAATCGAAGGGAATAACGAGTATAAGGGGAGTTATTGCCGTAATTGAAGTATATAACAATAAATAAAGAGTAATGCAACAGACAAATTATTTTACAACATTTTTACAAACTAATATTATGGCCAACTCCCTATCCCTTGTGTGTGTGTGTTTGTTTCTCAAAAAATAAAAAAATAAAAAAATATTGTGGCCAACTTCTTACTGGATTTTATCTAGGCTCACTATTATCATAACTTTTTTATTCACCAATAGTTGTTCACCACATCAGCAGTTTGTAAATTTTTTTTATAAAATAGTTTGTATTTCTAGCATTACTCATAGATAATTAGGATCATGTTTGTTAAGGAATTAAGAACATTCTAAGAATCATTAATTATTGACATATTGTAAACAACTAATTGAAAAAATTGTCATGGAAAAATTAAGTTGTGCCATGTGGCATCATTTATCCAAATCATTCTCAATTAATACAATCATCTTAACTCATGTCTAGCAAAGGATGCCTCAAACTTAACAAATGGCAAAATCTTAGCATTGTCTTCTGTAGCTATATATATTTACTAAGCGATTATCAATATATATATATATATATATATATATATATTTATATATATATAAATACTAAGCAAAATATGTTCATCAATATGTAGTACTAAGCAATAATACGTGCAATGTACGAGAAACTTCATTAGCAAAATATTAATTTCATTTGTTTGAATTTGGTAGGACATTTAGGAGTTTTAAATCTCTTTATTTTTTTAATTTGTATTTGGAATAAAAATAGCATAAACAATTACTATTTCAAATAGATCTATTCCATGATATTTCACTAATTCACTTTGAAGATTGAACTCTAAAGATCAACATCGTCTCTATAATAATAGCACTTTTGAACGATTTTTTTTTTTTTTTTTTTGATGGGGCACTTTTTAACGATTTAACTTTGATTAATATCGTGTCCATAATAATAACACCCACAGCTTAATTTAAGAAAGAATATTGTTGTTTTAGAGTATAGGAATTTGCAAGCTACAATGAAAAAAGAAATCTAGGAATTTGAAATCTTCAACAACACATTTATATTGATTTATAACTTTAAAAAACTGTAAAAGCCACCTTCCAAGCCAATGCTACAATATGAAAGCGATTGTGTAATGTACTCGTCTTGCATCAACAAAACAAATACTTTTACTATCGTCCCTGTTATTTCAAGAATAATAGATTTGATAGAATGGCCCCCCAAAAAAAGTGTTTTGTTTAGTGAAAAAAAGATAATTAAAAGAAGGAAAAATAAAAATAACATGATTAGCACAAATTCTAGGTACATTTCCATCACATAAAATGCATTTCTATTCTTTGGAATACAATTTGACTAAGCCAAATCATATTTCAAATGAAAACTTCCCAAACGTTTCATTATGCTAAAATATGTACAGTTATCAATAAAAAAAAATTAATTTACCAAACGTAAAATATATAATTATTATCCATTCCAGTAGCATCTTGAATTAGAGCCCCATAGAATTAAGTCTCTACCTTAAACTAATAAAATTTGGGCTCCCTATGAGCTACCAATTCAAAATGACAAAATACCGAGTCTCCTATTACAGGGCATTGAGCTAGATCTTCCATGGATGCATCCATGATATGAGAAAGGGGCTTCATTAACATGATAATAAGTTCCATACCAATAAATACAGAAATGTACAAATAAATAAAAATAAAAAGAAAGAAAGAAAGAAAACTCCCTGTGTAAAGATCTAGATGCACAGTAGTTAGCTTAACCCTAATTTAGTACCAAGGGTGACAACATCAGTCTTGTTGACATGTCGAACCATTGTACAAGTTAGCTACATTCAAAATGAAATGGGTTCAGTTCTATCAATTGATAGTTCTGAAACAAATTCACCCTAGATATTTGAAAATTAAAAAAATTAATATGACAAACATAAATTGATTATCCGTCTATCTACTAAACAGGATGTATTGAACTCATAATTCATTAAATACTTTTTATGAATGTCAACTAAGTATAATAAGTAAATTTCTCCAACAAATGACAACGGATATAAATACGTGTGATAGATAGACCGTATCCATATAGCCTAGAACAATGTCTGCAGTTCCTTGATTCGGTCATATAGATAAGGTAGTCTGGGTGCAGATGACAAATCATTGACCATAAGGAAGATCAGATGAGTGCAGCAACTTGCACGGCTGAACCATTGAAGGGATATCTTGTTGAAGCTCTTTTAGGCCTTAAGCAAAGTGGTTATGAGTTCCCATCAGAACTGACAACATCAAGCCTATCATCTTGGTTAGTTTTCTACCATGAATCCTAGTATCCTACTCATTCAAAAAACAATTCTAGTTGTGGCCGGTGACTTTTTAATTTTGTTGTTCTTATCATTTTTTTTTTTTTCTTCTCTTAGGAACATTCTATGAATCATTTCCAAGTCATATTTAATGCCGGAACTGATACTTCATCAACCACCATAGAGTGGGCTACGTCAGAACTCAGAAATGATGAAAAAAAAAAAAAAAATCTAAGAGAAGAATATTCAAATCAAAGAAACTCTAATGTTACACCCTCCTCTTCCTTTGATACTTCCAATAGAATGCAGAGAGCCATGCGAAATTAATGGATATGAGATACACCTCAAAACCAAAGTCACTGTAAATGCAAAATTGATGAAGAGATCCTGCATGTTGGCATGATGCTATGAGTTTTATTTTAGAAAGTTTTGCCTGCAGCTCAATTGAATTCGATGGGACTCACTTTGAATTTATCCCTTTTGGGGCAGGAAGGAGGATGTGCCAAGGAGTAACATTTGGACTAACCAATATTGAGCTTCCTCTTGCTCAACTACTATACCATTTTGATTGGGAGCTTCCAGGCAGAATGACACCCGAAGACCAGATATGACTGACGACTTTGGTTAGGTTGTCCAAAGGAAAAAAAGCTTGAATATGGCAGCTAAGTCTTATAATCCTTCACTCAGTAACTAAATATAATAGAAGATCTCAGAATAATGGAGATTCAAAATCAGAAAATCCTTTCAAATGGTCCTGAAATTCTGCTTGACTATGTCAATCAATGTACAAATAGTGTTAGATTACTTCATGAAGTAATTTCATAAATTAGCATATTTTAATCGCTGGCAATCCACTAGTCTTTCATCTTTTTCATGTAATCAAGCATTGTAAAATTGAAATCTAACAGTAACAGCTGAACCAGTTTTTTAATATGATATCTTCATATGCTTGGTAATTCACAAAAGACAACCTTTGTTTTAGTCCCCATAAAGAAATCTAACATTTCGGTCAGGCTGCAGAGTTTCATTTTGATTTATTCAATCAGATGCTTTATGGAAACTTACTATTCACTCAACATCAGATCAAGTCTGTGTAGTCCTACTTATTCAGAACTCCTTCAGATCCTTTCTTCAACTTGAGGAATTTTACACTAAGGCAAGGTTTCATTTCCTTTGTGTGAGATGAAAGACAAAAAGGCATGAAAAAATTGTGCCTCATACCAAACACTATTACACATCATCTGAGTTTTGAATGTACCATATTTAACATGTGGTAGCAAGAACATAAATAGTCTACATTTGTGCTTATCTGCTCATGCATCTCTCAAGCCTCTAGTATTATATTTGAGCATATTCCCAGCTTAGCTGTAATTATCAATTATTTTTGCATTCCCTCAGCCATGGGACTTTTATTTATTGAATCTTGCACTTTATATATATAGGCACTTATACACAATGAAAATGAAAGCTACTGGCTGATTTGAATGAGAGATTTGAATAATCATGTAGCGACAAAACTTTTGGGACTCACCTTGAAAGCTACTGGCTGATTTGAATGAGAGGTTTGCCTGTAGTTCAATTGAATTCAATGGGACTCACCTTGAATATATCCCTTTTGGGGCAGGAAGGAGGATGTGTCCAGGAGTAGCATTTGGTCTAGCCAATATTGAACTTCCTCTCGCTCAGCTACTGTACCATTTTGATTGGGAGCTTCCAGGGAGTACGAGACCAGAAGACCTGGATATGACTGAAAAGTTTGGTTCGGTTGTCCGAATGAAAAAGAGCTTGTATTTGGTTGCTAAGTCTTATACTCCTTCGCTCAACGATCAAATATAATAGAATGTCTCAGAATAATGGAGATTCAAAATCAGAAATCCTTTCAGATGGTCCTGGAATTCTCGCTTGGTTATGTCAATCATTGTACTAATTAGCCTACTCCATGAAGTATTTTCTTGAATAATCATATTTTAGTTGCTGGACAATCGATAAGTTAAGATCCTTTTGTCTTTCATGTAATTAAGCATTGTAAAAATGAAATCTACCAGCGGAACCAGTGTTTAATATTATATCTTCATATGCTTGGTAATTTACAAAGACAGTCTTAGAAGAATGTTACTATTTTATTTAGCTCATTGGAACTGACTATGGGGCATTAGCTTGAGTTTAGTTCCCAGCACCAAATCTACCATGAGGGTCGTGCCATGTAGCACCAAATTACTATTTTATTTTACTCAATCAGCTGCTTTAAGGAAACTTACCATGCACTCAATATCAGGTCAAGTCCGTGTAGTTCCACTTATTTTGGACTCCTTCAAATCCCTTTTTTTGGTTGAGGATTTTTATACTAAGGCAAAGTTTCATTTCTTTTGTGTGATATGCAAAGGAAAGGCATGAAAATTTGTGCCTCAAACCAAACATCATCTGGCTTCAGAATATGCCATGTTTAACAGATGGGCCTCTGACTTAGCAAGAACATAGTCTACATTTGTGCTTTATCAGCTCAAGCATCTCTACTATGATTTTTTAGCATATTCTCAGCTTAGCTATAATTATTTATAATTTTCCATTTCCTGAATCATGTGACTTTTACATATAGAACTTGCACTTCATAATATCAGCAGGTTCCTTCCTCTATTCAGACTTGGATCCCTCCCCCAGGTGTGTCTTTTAAAATTAATATCTTTGCTGCTGTGGGGCCTCGCTTCTCTTCTATAGCCGCAGTGGCGAGAGACCGGAGAGGGGAGTTGGTATTTGCCGGTACTATGAAAGTGAATACCACCCTCCCTCTCCTGGCGGAGGCGGAGGCTATTAAGTGGGCTCTCTCTTTAGCTCCTGCCATGGGTAATGACTGTATTATTGTGGAATCGGATTGCCAATACTGTGTGCATCTTCTCAATGACTTGGCCGAGCCCCCCCCTTGGAGGTTCTGGTCCTTGTGCTCTGAATTGAGATTGTTTTTGTCTGTCACAGATAAGGTTTTTGTGAAGTGGGTGCCTAGGCAGTGTAATGCAGCAGCCCACACTTTAGCAAAATGGTCTCTTTCTTGTAATTTCTTTGGTCCTTTTGATTTTGGGAGTTGCCCTGCTTGTTTCTCTTCCATCATTTTGGAAGAGTCCAGGAGGGCCTTGTAGCTCTGTTTTTCCCTTCTTTAGTAAAGTTTCTGGTTCATCAAAAAAAAAAATATATATATATATATATATATATATATACGCAATGAAAATAAAAGCTACTGGCTGGTTTGAAACCTGAAGAATGGAACATGAATGAGAGCTTTGGATAACCATGTACTGACAAATCTTTTAGTCTCTACATTTTCTTTCACCGTCTAAGCACTTTTGAATGATAAGCCTTAAAACATAATCGTTAATCTTTCAAACTTGTTGCATCTGCATAGGTTACTTCCCATTGTGTTGACGGACACAAGGTCTTTATTACATATGATAACCCGAGTCTAAATAGGCACCTAATTGAGACAAGTACTGCAATTATGTGACATACCATGCAAATATCAGAGCAAAGTGAAAATTTGGGCCAGTCTAGTACCACAACCAGAGGATAATGGAAATCTGGTGTAGTATGTAAAACCGTACATTCAATTGCAGAGGTTTGCCACCAAAGTCCATTGCTGCAGTGCATGCTTCCATCACATAAGAACAAACACATTAGTTTTCCGTAACTTATTTGCCTATTTGCTTAAAGTGAGATAGAAATAAGCTAAGTGTATGCAATCTCCATAATCACTATTTCTTCTGAAGAAGCTGCGGTGCGTTCAAAATGGGGCATAAAATAGTAGCCATTTAATTTGAAAAGGCACCCAAGAAGGAAGAATCGAACTCAGAATCAAATTAAGAAAAAGAAAAGGAAATAAAAGCTACAAAAATTAAGAATCAACCATATTTTCAAGTATAGTAGCCTCACACAAACTGGGTATAACATAGGAACAACTGAGTTTATTGCTCACAAACATTATAAGGCACAGGCCAAGGAAAAAGATAACTTCATACTAGCTAAATCACAAAGAACATTTAACTACTTCAAACGAACATTTTAACTACTCGGCACAAATTTAAATCTTCTTAGTACTCATCACCTTCGTCATCCTCACCCTCATCTGCCTCAGCACCAACCTCCTCATAATCCTTCTCCAAGGCAGCAAGGTCCTCACGAGCTTCAGAGAATTCTCCTTCCTCCATTCCCTCACCAACGTACCAATGCACAAAGGCACGCTTGGCATACATGAGATCAAACTTGTGGTCAATGCGGGAGAACACCTCAGCCACACTGGTAGAGTTTGAGATCATGCAAACGGCTCTCTGCACCTTGGCCAGGTCTCCTCCTGGAACAACAGTGGGAGGCTGGTAGTTGATACCACACTTGAATCCAGTGGGGCACCAGTCAACAAACTGAATGGTGCGCTTGGTCTTGATTGTAGCAACGGCAGCATTGACATCCTTAGGCACAACATCACCACGGTACATCAAGCAGCATGCCATGTACTTTCCATGACGAGGATCACATTTTGCCATCATAGATGAGGGCTCAAAAGCACTGTTGGTAATTTCAGCTACTGAAAGTTGCTCATGATATGCTTTCTCAGCAGAGATGACTGGTGCATAAGAGGAAAGCATAAAGTGGATTCTGGGGTAGGGAACCAAGTTGGTTTGGAATTCAGTCACATCCACATTTAGTGCACCATCAAATCTAAGAGAGGCCGTCAAGGATGAAATCACCTGAATTTCGTGAAAAAACATATTACATAAGAAATATATCACAGGGATACAAGCAACAATATATTCAAAATATATAAACATACATCTATTAAAACATATCAAGTAAACAATTCTTAAAATCATCTAAGCATGATGAGTTAATTGACAGAAAATATTGTTATCCTTGATAAAATCTTTCCTCCAATGAAACGCATGACATAAATTTCCCAATTGCTTCTGACCAGAGGCAACACATTTGACAAAGACCAAATATTTGTGATGATGATTCTAACATAAGACCCTGCAACTATTCACCTGGGAGACAAGTCGATTGAGGTTGGTGTAGGTGGGTCGCTCAATGTCAAGGGAGCGCCTGCAAATATCATAAATGGCCTCATTGTCCAAAAGTATAGCCACATCAGTGTGTTCCAGGAGGGAGTGGGTGGAGAGGACACTGTTGTAGGGCTCAACAACAGATGTGGAGACCTGTGGAGAAGGGTAAACTGTGAAACCCAGCTTTGATTTCTTCCCATAATCAACAGACAAACGCTCTAAGAGAAGGGAGCCAAGCCCAGAACCAGTGCCTCCACCAACAGCATTAAAAACCAGAAATCCTTGGAGGCCAGTGCAGTTGTCGGCAAGCTTTCTGATACGGTCCAGGCACAGATCAACAATCTCCTTGCCAACTGGAACAGGAAAGTTTTGTTTCAGATGCTGTAATTAAAATGGCACAAAAAAAAACAAAAACAAAAACAAAAAAAACATTACAAGTGTGAAATGCTTACTAGTATAGTGGCCACGGGCAAAGTTGTTAGCAGCATCTTCCTTGCCACTGATAAGCTGTTCCGGGTGGAAGAGCTGGCGGTAATTCCCAGTCCTCACTTCATCAATGACAGTGGGCTCAAGATCAACAAAGACAGCACGAGGGACGTGCTTCCCAGCACCAGTTTCACTGAAAAAGGTGTTGAAGGCATCATCACCTCCACCAATAGTCTTGTCATTTATCATTTGGCCATCAGGCTGCACAAATATCAACCATATCAAAAGCTTGAACAAGAACTATTAAACACTAAAAAAACAATGTTCAGCCAGCAAATTTTTTCATGGTTTTATACAAAAACCACCAATAATTTTATGGTCTACATTGAGTCATCATGCATATACATTAATACATAGCCTAACATTCCAAATACGTATTTCCATTCAATTACTGTAAACTACCATGAAGAACTACAGACTGCTAAAATAATAGTTAAACTAAGACAAGGTAAAAATACAAAATATAGAAATTAGTACATACATATGACAGACAAACACAAAATTTAGACATTAAACAACCATAATACAAACAAGTGCATATACATATACAAGAAAGAGTCCACAGAATTTTCAAAAGAATCTAAGAAACGCTAGTCATGTATAAGACATTTCATCTGTCACTAACCTAACTAAATGCAAACTTCCAATTTCTATATTTACAAAGGTGAAAAAGTTCATTGAGCAATATATTTCAAGTAAATATCTTCTTCTTCTTTTTTCAATTTAATTACAAATTTGCTCCTCCAACTATAGGGTAAAGTTCAATTTGGACCATCAACAATAAATTGTGTCAATTTAATCCCTCAACTATTATGCATGTCAATTTAGTCCCTCTACTTTCAATATCAAGTCAATTTTCATCATTGAATCTTCTATACATTTACATTTTAAAGAATTTGATTAATGTGGCAAATAGTACACAAGTTAAGGTTATTATGGAAAGTGTAAAAACATTGCCCAAATCGTGTGAAAAATTCAGAGATAATTTAGCAAAAGAAATTACAAAAGCTCCAAATCCAACCCGATGTAGTAAACACATTTTGCAAAAATCAAAGTTGACAATGAATTAAGCAGTCACATAATCAACACAGACAACAAATGTACAAGATTTCAAATGAAACGAATTGCAAGCAATTTCAAAGACTTCATTTGTCCGAACAAAAACAATCAATATGTTATTACTATTATTTTTCTGGGTCAGATCAGATCCAAATGGTAAAAATCTCAGAACAAAGATATAAATGCCAGATCAGATCAGATGCCAAAACACATAGATCTAAACATTTGCAACCAAACAAAAAAAAAAAAAAAAAAAAATTATAGACAGTGGAGGGTAACGCTGTAAATTGGTTAAATGACATGACATTTCAAAAGTCAAATGATGTCGTGAATTCAAAGACCCATTGAGTACGTGTGGCGCTTTACTTTAAACTTCTTAGTACAATGATATAAATGCTAGATCAGATCAGATGGCAAAATACATAGATCTAAACATTTTGTAACCAAAAAGTGGAGGTTAAGGTAGTAAAATGGTTAAATGACACGACATTTGCAAATGTACTAGATTAATGAGGTCGTGGATTCAAGACTCGTTGGGAGCGTGTGCGCGTAAACATTAAAACAAAAAACAAAAAAAGGGTATGAAAGAAAGAGAAAGAGGAGTGACCTGGATGCCATGTTCAAGGCAATAGAGTTCCCAGCAGGCATTGCCGACTTGAATACCGGCTTGACCAATGTGGATTGAAATGCACTCTCTCATTTTCGCTTCCAAAAAAAAAATAAAAAATAAAAAACTGTGTGTGTAAATAGTAAAGTAAAGTAAGGTAATGCAAAATGCAAAGTGCAGGCAAAGCGTTTATCAAGACGCAGGCCTGTTAAGGAAAGGTGCTGAAAACAAAAGAGATGGTTTGGTTCAGCCCTTTTTTTTTTTTTTTGTGTCCTATATATATGGGCAACTCACAAAACAAAAAGGGAACCGTAAAAATGTATATATATGAGTTGGCAATGTTTGATTGGACAGTGTTTTTTTACATTTTTGAATTACTCAGATGTTGCCGCCGATGGGTAAGGGCCAATGAAGGGTTGCCCTGCTTTTTCGCGGTAAGCCTGCCTTTTGGTTTTTGCCGTTTTACTTTCACCTCACCGTCTGTTCTGTGGTGCAATTTTTTTTTTTTTTTTTTTTTTTGGGTTAAATAATTTGGATTGGATCTGCAGATTCTGCACCATATAATGCTGTGTTGGTGGGTGTTAGAGGTAAAAGTTAAAAATATTTTTAAAAAATAAAATAAAATTGGAAGGTTAAAAAGTTTGCTTATCCAATAACTGATTAAAAATGATTTTTTTTTTTTTTTTTTTTTAACTTTCAATATGGTCCAATGATTGAAATTAATTTACTATTGCATGATGGCCGTTACATTGGATTTTTTTTTTTTTTTTTTTTTTTTTTTTTTTGATGAAGTTACATTGGATTTGGATCCAAATATATATATATATTTGAAGTATGGTTAGAATAACGTCAAATTGCTCTTGCAGTAGCTCGAACCCCTTCTCTTATCTCTTTCCATCTCACAAGTACTTTGTATTTAGGAAGTGACAACTACACCAAGAGTGCGGACGATAAATAATCTTATTTCTTGAACTAATGAATTTACAAAAAAAAAATTTATAATCAAATTTAATTAGTCATGAATTAAAAGAGGCTGACACATAATAATAATAATACAACAATTCTCTATATAATAAATAATAGCAATTTTCTTGAATCGTTTTTAGTATTTATAAATAGATGAATTTTAGGACTTCTCCTCCTCACACTTCACACAATCCTCTCTCTCTCTCTCTCTCTCTCTCTCTCAAAATTTAGGTTATAGAAAAAAAATATATTATTTTGTTTTCCTAAGATGCAGACCTTAACCTTTTACATTTTTTTATTGGATGGGAAATTTGAAACTCTAACCATTGGATTGTATGGTTTCTATGTTTTTAATACACATGTCAAATTTCGATCAAATTGGATATATTCAATCAATAAACTTATTTCTATGCATAATTTTAGATCCCAAAAATTTTAAATTTAAACATTTAATTAATGACATAGCTATTAATTTTTTATTTTCTTGAAATTTTGCTAATATAGAAGATATAATAAGAATATGCGATCTAACAGTTAGATTTTCAAAATTGATATCCAATAGTTTGAAAATAAACATTTTCATGTATAAAATTAATATAAATATATGTCATGTGCAGTGTGCACGATGCATCACGTGGGTTAAAAGCTAGTTTAATGAATGAGGAAGCGAGTGCTTGATCTTAACTATATCTAATCATTTGCACTATTCACACGAGTTTTAGTAGTTTCTCCAAGATTTTACTACTCAGTACTTCGCTAATAACCCCAAAATTTTGTAGAAAAACCCATGTCTATTCTTTTGCTTGTCTTTTGAGATGGTAATCATAAGACTTATCATTCTACATTATTAGCAATAAAATTCTTCGTGGTATCTTACACTTTACGCATGATAAGAATTTTTTTTCCCAATCGTTTAGTTTAAAGTTAAATGTGTTTCACATTGCTCATGATAACGAATCCTCCTTTAGTAATTTACAGTATGATTTTCTTTCACAAAGCGAAATCCAGGTGTTTCTTTAACATAAGGAAGCACATACTGAGTACTGACATCTGCAATATAGAAGTAGTAGCATATTCTCCCCTTTTTTTTCGCACATGATTTGTTTGTTCCAAAATGTTTACTTCTTGTTGTTAGTTCTTACGAAGATAATCCTAATGTTCCAAGTTTTATTAGCAGCAGAAAAAAAAGAAAGTGAAGATTTCTAATGATGGAGATTTATGTAATAGCCATCTGTGGGTGCCCAATTCCCTGTCTAGTAATTGGGCTCATAATTTACTTGTTTTGATGGGTTTTTGAATATCCTACAATGGGAAGTTCCTAAATAGGTAGACTAAAGGCCCATCAAAGTGGCTAATCTCATTGAACGAACACCTTCTTGTTTCTCCTTTTCCTTTTGCTCGGTTTCTTTTCTAATCCTCCCTCTCTACTGTTTAACCCCTTGCTCTCATGTCGTTCTCCTATTTATAGCCTTGCCTCAATGGACCACTAATGATTGCCTTTCTCATAACTCATGTGGAAGGGGTCCACTTAGATTATTCCTGACAAAAGAGGGCCCCACTTTGGAAATGGGAGTTTTGGAACTTGCGCTAGACATCGAACGTTGCTCAGCAACGATATTACCCAAAGCACTACCAAGGTTCCTCGGACCGAGTTCAAATAGAACTAGATTTAAGGTCAACATGACTACAAGCCTGATCTACCGGGCAAGGTGGACCGCCCTCTAAGTATAATGGTCTATTCATATTGTTTGGGCTTATTGATATTGGGCCAAGGGTAATAGGTCCATGACCGTACACCTTCAATTGAGGCTACTACACAAGATTCCTAATGATAGAGATTTATGTAATTTATTTTCCATTTAAGGTCTGTTTGAGATCAACTTATTTTGCTGAAACTGAAAACTTTTTGCTAAAAGTAGTGTAGATAAAGGTAAAAGTTAGTTGAAATAGTACAGTGTGACCCATGAATAATAGCAAAAAGTGCAATGGGATCATGAATAGTAATAAAAATTAGCTGAATAGTAAAATAAACTAACTTTTTTATTTGGAACTACACATACACTTAGGGCACGTTTGGTACACTGTAATGATTATTATATGGGAATAGGAATAAGTATTACAAGGAATACATTAAGTTGGAATGTAATAAGTATTACTATTCATTAATTTGGTGACCATTTAAAAATAGAATCTTGAATATGCATCCACAATTTAGTAGAGTTTAAAAAGAATGTGTAATTAAATCATTTCTAAGTCAAATTTCCTAAAATACACTTACTTTAAGGTGTTCAAAATAGAGCTAATAATTAACAATAAGGAAAATTTATTTTCTTTCCTTTTAAAGATGTGGCAACTAATGGCTTTTTAGGAAATTTTTTTAAAAAGTTATTATATAAGGTGAAAGAATCGATATTCAGTACTTTTAATAAGGAATAGTTATTCCTCATTTTGAAGAATAGCTATTCATAAGGAATAACTATTCATTGTAACAAAAGCATAACCAAACAACCGAATAGTTATGCCATAAAAATATCTATTACATTACAGTGTCTATTACAATCTACCAAACGTGCCCTCAGTAATTAAATGTTTCATATCAAAGATCGGGATATTTGAGATTGGAATCCTAATATGCAATGTTCATTCAGAAATAAATTATAATATTTAGTTTTCATGTTAAACTATAATGAAATGATGATTGTAATAAATAAACAAATAGTAAATAATAATTCATACTCAATAGCTTTCTTGTGTATTGCACGGGTTAGTGACTAGTATATTCAAGCACTGAGTTTCAAACAGGGGCAACGCCAAGTGTTACTCAAGGTGGTCACATGACCACCCTAACCTGAATTTTTTTTAAAATATATATCTTTTAAAAAATTGAATTTTAAATTAATGTGAGTCATTGACCACCCTAAATAAAAATTTGAGCTCATTAAAAATACAATTCAACCTCTTCAAATTTTAGTTCGTTGAATATTGAACAAAAAATTGCAAGAAATGCAATATTCACAGCATTTTCACAACACTTACGAAGCAGCAGGTTGTTACTAGTGGACAAAAAAATAATTTCAATGGTAGATTCAAATTAAAACCAATAAAAATTTACTGTCTAAGCTTTGTTGTAAAAGTGTTGCAAAAATGTTATTTCTAAAGGGCATATTTTTAAATTGCTATTTAAAAAACATTTTTCAAATAGCTAGTTTGTTAGTGCTTACTTTAGTTTTTAATTGAATTTGTTGGATCTATGTGAAACATTTTTTTTCTTAAAAATGCATTTTGTTTATATTGTTACTTTTTTTTATAGGTATTTATATTATCACTTATTTATTCAATATGTCAGTGATTGAATGGGAAAGCAGTAGTTTAATGATTGCTTGGTTGTCTTAATTGAAAACAATGTAACTAATATCATTGATGGTAAAGCTATCATGCAATGATTTCAAAATATGAAAGCTTGTGAATGGAAATTTTAAAACTTTATGTATTTGCATGTTTTTTTTTTTTTTTTTTTTTGGTGATGTCAGTATATTTAAGTTTTTTTTTTTTTTAATTTCATCAAATTTAAGTTTTTTTAATGACCACTCTAAAAAAAATTTCTAGAGCCGCCACTGGTTTCAAAGTTGCATAAAAAACAGGAGTGTCCAAGGCGATTGCACTAGAGAGAGGAGGCTACCAAATTTGGGTTAGTCATCTCAATGCATGTTCTGTTCCTGCCATTCCATACAAACGTCCATGATTATTTCATGTAAAATAGTTCTGAGTCTCGTAAGAGGCAATTGATTCTTTCATGAATTTTCTTACTCTTCTGCAGATTTTTTCCAAAAGTTACAAGGAATAATATTGATATGTATGGTGTTTGTTAAAGGTTAAATTAGAACTCTTCTTCCAGCCAATGATAGCGGTTCACACTCAAAGACTTACGATAGGATTTACAATCCTAGTAGTAATTGACAACCCAAAATAAAAACCCTAGTCCAACTCGACAAAGAGATTGTAAACCGACTTATCTCTGAACCGACTTCTCTTTCTATATATATTAGCACGTACAAACCTGAAACCCATCATAAAGAAAAATAGTGTTTTGTTATTAGTAGGACGATCAATCTCTTGTGCGTAAACGAAGCAATACAAAAGCACAAAAACACAAGGGTCTAGCTAGCAGCGCCATGGCCAAGAAGAAAGCACCCATGGAGATTAGCGTTAAGATGGACAAGAAAATCTGGCACACATTCGTAGTTAACATTGGTGAAGAATTCATGATAAACACCACATGGGTTGTTCAGGATGAGGAACATCTCAGTTTCTGTATAGGCGAGATACGAGAAATATATGGCAAGAAAACGAATCTTGTTGTTGGCCTGTGTGCTGATACCAGCCACCGCTATGGAGGAGGTCTCTACAACTACACAGGGAAGGCGAAAGATGATCCATTTCAATTGTTGCAGCTATGCGTTGGGAGTCACTGCATTCTCTATAACCTTGATGATGTTAATTATTCCAGACGCAGTTTCATGACCAGTACCAAGCACAAAGTTCTGAAGGGCTTCCTTTATGATAAACACACCACTGTGGTTGGTGTTGGGATCAAAGAGGTGGCTGAGAAGCTCGAAAGAGAGACGGGTGTGATCATAAAGAATCCGGTGGAGCTTCGAAAATTGGCTGAAGCGGAAAAGAGTTTGAAGGGAAACAATGTCAGTGGATCCAAATTAGCAGATTTAGCCAAACTGGTATTGAGTGAACACATGCATTTTGTAAAGCCAAAGAAGACGACATGGTGGAGCGATAAAGATGATGCGTATGGGGATCCTCTACTTTCAAAGGATCTAATTATGTATGCTACTGTTGAAGCTTTCCTTGCCTATGAGATTGGATCCAAGTTGTTGAGATGTTCCTATAGATAGTGGCGGTCTTTTAATTAGTTACCATGAAGGTTAGTTTAGGATTCTAGTAGTTATGCATGTAATGCAATGAGTATGTATGGAGTTAAGAGACATTGAAGGTTTTTTGAGAATCAAGAGACATTGAAGGTTGTGTGTCCTCTTTTATGAGATTTCATCATTTGTATTGCTATAAATATATGTTCTGTTTTGTTATGAACCCATAATATTCATCATACCCCTAAGTTTTTTTGTGATTGAAAAATGTATTATTCTCAAATTATAATAGATTCAAATTATTAATTTTTTCTCAAAAAAATAAAAGAGTTTTCGAACACATGCATCTACCAAAAGTGTCAACAGTTAATACCATCATACATATTAGTATTCATTTAATTAAAAAAAAAAACTATTCACATCAGCAGCTAGTTTTGCAATATGTGGTTAGCAAGCCACCCAAATAGTAAGATTTTTGGGCTTTTTGAGCGGCTCCCACACCCAAAAGAACCAAAAAGAAAATCCCCCTTCTTTTCTACAGTACTTCCAATAAATAAACAAACAGCAAAATGCATCTAAAGGCACTCTAAATCGCTCATACTATTACATTGTCATTCACTAATCTTTTCAATCAAATGGAACAAAAAGATAATGGAGGGGGAAGTAATTCAAAACTTCAGAAAAAAGTTTTTTCAGTCATCACATATTTACATATTCCCATTCTCCTCTATTGATGATTCCGAAGCAGAATCATCTATTGTGGAATTTGAGATTGTCTCTGATTGGCTTCCACTTTCACTATCTGAAGTTCCAGATGGCCTTTCTTCCACTGGTTGTTTTAAGAACCAATACATAATACTTGCCGTTAATGTAAGGATCATCTTTTGATTCACCTGAAAAAAGTTCCACCATATTATTATTATTATCATTACATATTTACTTAAAACTAGGAGGTGCCAACTGAGTTGTCATTAGCATTAAGTTAAATCACAAAACTAGGATAAAATGAGAGAGAAAAACCAAGTTGCACATCAAAGACTTTATGACTGCTTAGTGTTTTCACAGTTTTTGTACTTAAAAAGCCTGCCAACCCCTCAATGGAGTGAGTGAATGGGGGAATACATAATTCTGGTTTAAACCTCAGATACTATTACTTCCCTCAAGTGGGAAGGTAACTGTGATAACATCCCACAAATGAATCAAGGAGTGGATAGTCAGCACTGCAAAACACCTCCCGTGAAATATCAAATGTTAAGAGTGTGATGATAAATATCTGTCTGGTGTTCTATGTGACAGTATGTGTGTTTGTGTGAAACTGGCATTGATAAAGCAGATACAAATGCACACTGAGCTGCCATATGTAACAGCATGCCCCAATTTTATTGCTTGGTAAAAAATAAGGGAGTGGTTCTATTTCCATGATATATCCAACCCCAGAGTCCAGAAAAGAAGAATCCAATCTGAGGCCTATCCTGCCGAACTTCTATTATATATATATATAAGTGATGATGATGATGATGATGATGCCTATTAGGCTGTAATGACATGTCTAATACATGCATACAAAGTACTTGAACAAAATAAACTCATGTTCATGATTCCAAAAGTACCTCAGTTATGTCTTCAGGAAGCAAAAATATCGAACATCCAAGCTTCCTTGCAATACTAATGATGTATGTGGCGTTCATCTTTTTCTCTTCTTCTGCATTTAAGCCCATTGTTTGGAAAGAAATGATTAGTAAAAAATATAAGACATTCAGCCAAAAAAAAAAGAGTTAGCAGTAAGACACAAAATTCAAATTTGCATCATCCCAAGCAGGTAATAAGGTATATATTGAAGATGCATAGTTAGGAAGGTAATGAGACCATGGAGAAATCTCTGTGGTCTGATTATATAACAATTTCTTGTTTTTTAATAAGACCTATAGCTCAAGTATATGGACGACAATATAACATCACAAACCATTATCCTCATCTGTATGCTTTCAAATATTATATAAACAAAAATGAGACAAAGAAGCAGGTTGAAAAAAACTCATTAGTAGGAATTCAAATGGCAAACTCTCAGTTCTGAACAACACTTTCAATCATGGCAAGACATGCCTCTCAAACTTTCAAGCAATGAACGCTTAACACCATAAACCATAAATTATTGCATATTCACACAAATTTTGATAATATATAAAAATGTATGAAGCAGATTGAATAATGTATTTAAATTCTTGAATAATAGAATCTTTGCATTGAATCCCCAATTTTTGTACCCACTAAAAAGAACACATGAAATATGGATTATGACAGCAAAAATATTATTAAAGAAAAACCTAAAATAATGATAATTAACATTTGATTAAATTCGGAATACAATTGCCTTCATTTCATTTATACCTAAAACAATTATAACGCACATTGTTCTTTAAGAAAATTTCTGCGTGAGCCTGTGGGTGTGAACATAGACACCCTCATCTTAAAACAGTATATGGTGACTCAATTCAGCAAGCCTTCACCCTCATAGTGTGCTAGTATACCTTAAATCACCTTACAACTTGTATATCAATAATTTAAGATAACTAGATAGTTGATTTAGGATTGTAAAAGAGACGGGAAGAATCTGAAATTGAATTTGTCCCCAGGTTGTGAACAGTTGCATGAATAACGCATGTGATGCATGTGAACAGTACATATAATTAATATTGTGGACAAGATAATCAGCCCCCCTAAATGCAAACTCCAATACTTCAAAAGAAAAGATCAAATTTCCATGTAACAATGAAAAAATTATACATAACCACACAGTTCAAGTAAAAGACTAATGAAAGAAACTTTGATCATGTAAATTAAAAGGCAGAACTACCTGTTATGCCTTTTGTAACAAGACTCCAATTTACAGCTCGAGGCTGCACAGAGCTAAGCAGCTCAAGGAAAAAAATTCCATCTGACAAGCGTTTATCCTAAAAAATTGAAATAGTAACAATCAACAAATTAGATTGCTGCCATTCACAAAATAAAAATGTAGTCACTGTCCAATGCTAAAAGAAACCTTAAATCATAACATGTAAAGTTCATTTAAAAGCAATCTTCTGGATAATAATAGGAAAGGATATCAAGTACAGGCTAAGATGGCAAACACATATCAGTAGAAATTTAAAAATGATACATTATGAATCAGAACATGGTCCAGGAATTCTACTCATCAAAATCAGCCAATACCATTTTTGCATATCTTTCATGAAGATTGTTGTTGAATCTATGGCTACTGGAACTCCTTTTCAACATTTGATAGAAAATTTTTTCTTTTTTTTTTCAAAAAAAAAAATCTTATTTGTAGAACAGCTAATACTGTAATCATGACTACACTATCTTACCATATTAGAGTTAATAAAAGAAAAAACTACTTTCCTTCACTCACTATATTCCAAGTAATCCACAGGAAGTTGGGACCACAGATATTTACGTCATCACAATTCACATTATAAAACCAGTAATTGCCATCAAACTTCTTACGAGTGGAAGCTTCAGAGAAATTAAAATTTATAATGTCTATTAGTATACCATTTATGAGCCCTGAACTTATCAATACTTTAAAGGAAAAGGTTAGCAATTAATATAGCAAACAATTACATGTAAGGAAAAGAGTTGCACATATTGTTACCTTAAAACTATCCATGCGACTCTGGCTTCCCGAGTTTCTCACTTTGGTGTTAGCCCACTCTAGAATATCAACATCTGTGATTTCCTTCCCATGAGAATGAAATCTCAGGTTCTTTAAAAGTTGGAGGATGTTGCATCGCATTAATTGCCACAAATAAGCTGAAGTGAAATTAACATTATTTAATTCAGATGACAATTGATCTCCTAAAATCAGATAAAAAATTATACTACTATTAAAAAAAAGTGGTGTCTGTTTTTACCCTGAAAAATCCTACCAAGTGGAACTAAGACTGATAGAGAAAATTCATTACAATAAGTCAAGAAGTTAACACAAACATCTAGATTACTGCTACCGAATGTGGCAGAGAGCATACCTAATATCAACTTTTTATTTCCCTGCACAATATCATTTCCAGCAACATTAACCAAGGAAAACTTCAACTGTTTCCCAATTTTCACCACCTGGTTACAGTTCTCTACTTTTCTAAACGGCATCTTTATTGGAGGCTTATTTGCAATCTTCCAATTGACAATCCCTGGCGACACCTTGTCTAGGGTCTCCAAAAGTACCCACCTGCAAAGTGCAGCTAACTTCAACTCAAAGAGGAGATAATATAGCAATCACATTTAAATTTGTAAGAACTTCAATTTTATTTCCTTCCATTACAAAGAAGACTGGCAAAGTTCATCATTCAGTGGTGGGGTGTTCATAGAAAAGAAGGCGTCGCCCAACGAGTGGCAGATTTGGATGGAGTCTTGCTTTGATGCTGGGGAGATCCATAGATCTGGATCTCAATATCAAAATTCTCTGAACTTTTTCTTCACAATATTTTCAAAGATTTGACATAATGTTGAATTTTGGAAATATAATGGTATTTTATCAGTAAAACTGATGTGCAAACACTAGGGTACGTGATTGGAAGCATGAATACATTGAACAAAGTTTAACTTACTTGCATTCAAATGGTTAGGATAAAGAACAATGATAAGAATTTATGATTACAATAGTAAAATTTGAAAATATACTCTACCCATTTCTAAGGTCTTCAAAGACATTGTTGATATATGTTGAATTTCCAAGACTATTCATCCAAAGGCGAAATGCTCTCTCTTCTCTGGACACTAGGGCGTCATCTGGCAAAGTTTCAAGGAAAGATATTTGTTTTGTTTGGGTAGAGAGCCCATTCCTACAGGAAAAAATTAATGATGAGTTTAACATCTCTCAATTCCTTACGAACAAGGTAAAAAAAAAACACAAAATCATCACATTTTATTGACAAACAAAACTGGAAGAAGTAAGAAGAATCATAACAACTAAATGATATAGGGGTAATGTTCACTACCCATTTGGATGGATAAGTTTACTCCAGTGAATTCACACAACTAGAGCATGCATGGTAGATGTTCTGGAAGCAACCATATGCTGAATGCTCTCTACACTATTAGGTTTAATGTGCTCATATTGCTGCAACTACCAAAATTAACCATTAAAAATGCAATGCATTGCTCAAGAAGGGGTCCATCTCACCTATGCTGAAAAATATGTGCAACAAAAGCAAGGTTCAGATTTGGGGAACCTTCCACAATATCTTTTGCAGTCAAGTATCTCTTACAACCCATCCTATCTGCATGTTCCAGAACTAACTTTGCTCTTTCCAAAGGATTTTTTGCAGCCAATGTAGATTGATGACTGTGCTCTGGTGCAAGTACATTTAAGAGGTGGGCATAAGCTTCTCCATCCTGCAAGTTAAGCATCTTTTACTGTCAAATACCAGTTATATACCAACAACGAATACTAAAACCTTAGCTGTAAATTTTATTGTGGCATTACAGAGTCAAATCATTAGTTTTCTTTTTGTTGGTTTCTGTTAAGGAAGGAAAATATCTACCTATTCAATTCTCATGAGTAAATGGAAGCATATAATTTAATAGGGAAATTCACAATATTTGAAAGTTAATCTGACAATAACAGCAACAGCTAGTGGCAATGATCTTTGAACCAAATGCTTTATTCTCCTCCCATAAACAAGGGGTGGAGGGTTTATTGGAATTATGGTTAAATGATTGAATTAAGCATTTTCTAACAACTTAAGCTTTTGAGACTATCAGTAATTTATCATAGTATCAAAGCAAGTGTTCATGAATTCAAACCTTGTCTCCACTCTACCTGCCATTTAACAGTTAAAAACTTAAAATTCCTAATCAGGGTTAGGTCACAGACAACAAGAACAACAAAAGTATGAAGAAGAAGAAACGGCAACAGCTAGTACCTTACCATTCTGTTTGTTTTAAAATACAAAAAGAAAGAAAGAATGAAATGATGTTCTGTATGACTCATGTTATTTAGTTTGTAATCTATTACATGAGGCCATAATGATTCAACATAAATAGATACCTTCAACAAATGGTCTCAAAATTTAAAGTTGTATAACTTCCTCATTCGCATTCTCATAGGAATCTAGGATTTCTTCAATTACAGTTCAAATGACAAGATATTATTAATTTGATTTACAGTCATAGAAGATATTTAAAAATGCTTAAAAGAGTTTAATTCTCAAATTTGAGCTACATATACACCATTCACAAGAAATATTATTCAAAATTTTATCAGAGACTAATAATTGACAAACATGACTAAAATAACTATTTAGCTGTAAAAGAGAATCAAAATAAAAACAGTCTGTTTAAACTCCTGCTTTAACTCATCTACCTTTATGTCAGACGAGAAGTTCGTGACAATCTTCTTGTATCCAGCTTTCTTCAATTGAAAATTCATCCACCTCAATAAGATCTTCTCTGGTGGTAGACTCATCAACTCTTCCACATCCTGTTGGTTTTAAATATAAGAAGATAATCTATTAGGAATTTATTGACGTAAAGCCCTGTTCAATAATTGTAATACAGCCAGTTCTTCTAATGAAAGAACACATTTACCTTACTATCATCTACCAACTCCACCAACTGAGGTGTCTTCTTTAGGTTGAGGTCTGCTAGTAATTGTATCTATTATTGAAGAACCATTGGAGAGTCAAATTTTATTTTAAACACAACTAGTATGAATGCCAAAGACTAAACATGCTTTATCAATTCAATGGATGCATAACCTTAATGGCTTTCACTAGATGCCCATAGTTTACTTTATGTCCATAAAACATTACGAATTTGAAATTCATCATTGTAAAGTTAAAATTAAGTGCATAACCATGAGATTCGTACCTTAATGATCTGAGAGATCACTCCAAGCACAAGATGACGCTGAAAACAATACAAAGAGGAAATTATTCATACTGATAAGCAGAGTATTTAAAATTATGGATTACTTTTTCTTTTTATTAAAAAAAAAAACATGTTATAAGTGATTGAAACTCAGTATAATTCATCCAGCAGAAGGAATACATAGAATAAAAGATGCAAAAGCTGGCAAAGAATTTAAAATATTTAATAAACCAATTTAGATAGGATTGGTTTCTGTTTTAAACTGCTGGATTAGGAGGGTAGGTTCTTATTAATAGCTGATAAATGGGGTAGAATTTTCTCAAGGTCTTCAGTTAGTCCAGTTAGGATAGTTTCAAAATTACCAAACAAACCTATCGAATAGTATGACTACAGATATCATGCACACTTTAAATTTGTCATCCAACCAAAACCATTTATCCACATAAAATCAAACGTTCCCATCTCCCAATCATTTAGGGAGGTAACAAATCATAATCTGATGACAAGGAAAGGAACCAATGAATAAAAAAAGGATAGAGAGAATTGCCTAAAATATAGACTTGCATATGTATTTCACATGCAAAGATTAAGTGATTAAAACAGGACTGGAATATAAGATATCTTGAAAAGCCTTGCAATTAGGACTATATAAAATCCCAAACACTTTGAACTGGAATAGCACCAAGAAAGCAGATTTGTAAGAGAACTTTGCAATGTATACTATGGTCAAAATAGCCCTGCATTTGAACAAAAAGGCTGCTCGAATTCCCCTCTTTGGTTAAGTTGTAATGGATGAGCTTTACCCTGTCCCTTGTAGGCCTCTAAGTTCAAAGACTGTGCTGGTTTACAAGACTCACTAGACAAGAAAATCAAATGTAGTATGAGCTTTCAATGTTGGCACCAAATCAATATTAACTATTTTAAGCACTGGGACATACTTTTAATTTAAGGTAACTAAAGGTTTCTAAATTTAAATATTGTAGCATGGCAACTAAGATGACCAGTTGATATAGTAAAGGATCAGAACACATTTCATGTATGCATACCCTTCCTTCAATAAAGTCCTGAGTCCCTATATTGACAACGGTACATCCAATGGCCTTAGCAGAGTTGAGGCAGAGTGTATGATTCTCATTCCTTTCCCATGGATTGAGCACTCTCTTCGTGTTAACAGCACGGTCATCAATAGTTCCCGGAACTGCCACATTAATTAACTTACTGCATCAAAGAAAAATAATGCTTTTCTGAATCTGAATTTCAAAAAGACTAATCGTAAAAACTTAATGAAAGAACAAGAGAATCAACAAGTTATCACCAGAGAAGAACTCCATCTTTTGCAATCTCGAAGAGATCATTGGTTGAAGGATCGATAGGAAGGTATTGCTTTAAAAACTGATCTTCTGCAAGGTAATTATTGATGTGTGCAACATAAGAGGCCTTCTCGGATTGGCTAATTGTGTGAAGCAATGTTGTGGTGGCAGCCTTTAGGAATGCAGATGAGTTCTTAGTATTACTTCCAGTTCTAGCACTAGCATGGGCTTGGAGTTCCAAATATACCTGCCATCAATTTTGAAATTACATTATGCTTTTGTAAGTCATAAATTCTTCATTTTCAAATTTTGAAGCCATCAAAGTACAGTTTAATCCCAAATACTAATAATCTCACTCTGTCTAATAACAAAGAAGAACTTATTAAACTCCAAAAAAAAGAAAAGATAAAAAACCTATGGTTGATTCTTATCGTTTTTTATTCTTTTTTAATTTATGCAAAATTGAAAAGTTAAAATATATCTGCCAACAATTTGAAGTTGCAAAGAAAAACTCATTAAAATCCCAAAAAAAAATTAAAAAAAATAAAATCCTATCCCTGATTCTTTTACTTTTTATTTTTTAATTCCTGCAAATTTTGAAAAAAGTTCCATAGAAAAAACGAATCAGACAATAGAAAAAGTGGAAGTAAAATCTTGATTTCCTTTATTTTTTTTTTTTTTTAAATTTAACTTAACTCTGTTGGCAACCAAACAGAGAACAAATCAAAAAGCTTAACAAGATTCAAATTATCTTAGGCTTTCTAACAACCAAAACAGAGAATTCGTCAACTTTAACATAAGATTCTTTTAGACAAACAAAAAAAAGTGCTAAAAATTTCAAAAATCATAAAACAAAAATATAAGATCTTCAATATTTGTGTGTCCAAGGTTAGTAGTAACTAACTTAGTTAGTTACCACTGCATGAAAAACGGTAATCACATCTGTACTATATTTAGAAAAAAGTAAAAAGGCTAGTTTAAAGACTCAAATCCAATCCACACAATTCGGGGTTTGACAAGACACTGACTCTAAGAAAAAGCTCGAAGTCGACATCGTCTTGGTCATGATGATCAGGATAGAAATCATGGATAAACGAAGCTCTCTCTTCTTCAGTGAGATTCTCTCCAACCACTTTCAAACGAGACATCTTCGACGCCAGCTCTCCCAGTGTCACTCTCCCACTCTCTCTCCTCATGCTCATAAACTGCATCATCACCACACACACACAAAAAACACATACAAATTCATGAAAAAGAAGGAAAAAACCTCAGAAACTCGTAGCTCAACTGGCAATTCATGGTGTTTCTAACGAAGATGTACAGATTCAAATTATAAAAAAGAAAAAGACCCATTTACGTACGTGAGTTTTTAAGCTGCGGAGTTCAACTTGAGTGAACTGGTTCTGAAGCAATGGATCTGAAACCAGAATGCCTACATAACCAGACATTTTCTCTCTGTTTTTTGGTTTGAATGAGAATTCGATCCTTCTTTGGTTTGGTCTTTTTTGGTTTAAACTTTAAAGTAGTTGAGTTGGGTAGTATGAAGGAAGTGAGAGAAGAAGGCACACCAGTTGGGACGGTGTAGAGCTGTCAGAGTCCAAAGTAGTTTTCCTGTGTTTTAGAGAGAGAGAGTGAATTCAAATTATGGCAACCATGTCCCCCTTTTTTATCTTTCTCTCTCTAGAACACATCTCTCTCTCTCTTTGTGTTGTGTTGTGATGTATTGATTCTTCTATCTATTAAAACACTTGAAAGGTGGGGGCCATGCTGTCAGTTTATTTTTTGAATTTCATCATTTGGACTAATTTGTCCCTAATCTCTCTGATTTGCCACACCAATTGCCATCATTTGCACTTGAGCAACTACCCTTTTTTTTATTACAAACTTTTTAAGTACTATTATTATTATTGTTTGTGTCCATAAGCAAATGATGATGTAAAATCTTTTCACTCTACCTAAAAGGGATTGACTTAAATAGTGATAATAGAAGGGTTAATTGCAACTATTCATTTATCTATAGGGTACACCTTAAATTATTAAATTTCATAATTAATGATCTAACTTTTAGAATATTCTGTAATGTCTACCCAACATTTTAAAAGGTCTTTATAATAAAATAAACAAAATACACATTTTTTTAATTGATTTTTATCATCCATTTCAAGATTTTTATTTCTCAATAGTCCTTAAAGTAAGGATTATTCCACCTCTAGAGACTACTCAAAAAATCAACTGAGTTTAGCAAGAAAAAGTAAGAGAATTGGAAAGCGGTGGCTTGTTTAGATTAAGAAGAAGGAGAGTAGAGTAGCATTAACAAAAAATTAGAGAAAATAATTCAAATAAATTTACTATTATACCCTATTAGATCAAAGGAGGGTAAAAAAAAATTAATTTAAAGGGGCAAAATAGTAAGTGTAATATGCATTTTCTCCAATATTTTTCCCCCCAAATTAGAAAGGTGGTTTTTGGTGGACTCTGGTGAAAAACTTCTCTTAGCCCCTTTTCCATCCTCCCTCATTTCCACCATGCCAAATGATGGAAAATTCTCATTTTTCCATCTTTAATTTTCATCGCTCTCTTCCACCCAACCAAACCGACTTTGTCTCTAAACAAATAAGCTGGTTTTAATAGCAAAAATCCGCTTTCTTTTTTCTTTTATTTAACATATAAAGTTATCAGAAAATAGAGTTTGTTGAATGAGCAGCTAAAGTTGTTGTTAAATAAAAAATGAAGTAATAATTGGAAGCATAATATAATAGTATGTTTTAAAAAGAGGTGAATTTTGTAAGGGTGTTTCGGTAATTGGGAGAAAAGAAGGATGATTTGGCCATCCTCCAACTTGGTGTGGCCCAGTGAATGAAAGTATGGTTGCTTTTAAAAAGTAGAGATGATAACAAAACGGTCGACTCTTGAGTCTTGAGTCTTGACGTTTCCTAAAACTTTTGAATGAACAATTTAAACTACCGATTTGAACTCTGAACAGTGGCAACTGGCAACCACTGATGATATTTTAGCCTTTGATATTTAGCTGCCCTTCTTCAATTACAGTTAAGGGATAAGGTTCTTAAAATCTTAATAATCATTATTATTATTATTAATGAGTTGTTTAAAAACTTTATTTATTCCATCTAGAATGGGTAAATTCCCTTTTTCTAGATCATCAAAGTACTGTCGATTGTCCCAAAAAAAAAAACTTTTTATCGTGTTAAGAGTCATGTAACTCAACTAAAGCCTAACAATATAGTTTCCTCAAAAAGAAAAAAGAGCCTCATAGCATATCCAATTAAGATATTTAAAATTTAAATTCCCTTTTTCCCAACTATTAAATTATCAAAAAAAAAACCTATAACCCTTTGCATAATGGACGTAGATTTAAATCTCTTTTTTTTTTTTCTTTTTTTTTTTAGAATAATTTAGGTGTATATATATAGATTAGTACCTTGACCTGAAGGTAAAAAGCAACCATATAAATTTTAAATCCTATTGTAATTATTAAAAATCACTCCTTATGAATATATGGTATTATGGTTAATATTTAAGAATTGTGCGATACGTTATGTAAAAAACTTTAGAAGATTTGAAGAGTAATGCTACATCTAATATATTTTCACAACAAATTTTAAGTGTCAAATTGTTATTGGTTTTAAACTAGCTCTACCACTGACATTATTTATTTATCCATCAATAATAACTTTATTATGAAAATGTTGTGAACGTAACATTTCTCAACATTAGAAATTATCATTTTTCAACTAATTATTAAATATCACTCCTGAATATATGGTTAATATTTAAGAATTATGTGATATGGTTATTTAAAAACCTTTAGAAGATTTGAAGAGTAATGCTACATCTATTATATTTTCACAACAAATTTTAAGTGTCAAATTGTTATTGATTTTAAAGTAGGTCTACCACAGACATTATTTATTTATCCATCAATAATAACTTTATTATAAAAATATTATCAACGTAACATTTCTCAGCATTATAAATTATAATCTTTCAACTAATTCTCAAAAAACCTAGTTGCAAAGACTGTTTGCCTCAATCCAAATGATTAATAGTAATTTATTGAAAGAACCAAGGAATCCCAAGTAAACATAGTTGGGAACACATCACATGTGAAATGAATAAAAACATACCCGAACTGCAGCAACTTTTTTATTTTATATAAAAATAAATATAAATAAAATAAAATAAAATAAAAAAGGTTTGGGATTAAGATCTTTACCTGCCTATCTTCCCTTAGCTATACTTCATGAAATCCATCAACGAACTTCTTGGGATCATTCAAAAACATTAGACACGATTAGACTATACTTGTCCAATCACATGATTTACATTTTGATCATTCTATTTGTCTGCACATCCGAATCAACAGGAAAAAGCTGAGGGGAAAGTAATTTTAGATCCTTAGAGTGAAGATTTATTTCACATCAAATTTTACTTTCAAAACTTTCTATGATTTTATGTGTTAATAAAAAAAAATCAAGTGAATAAGAATTAAAAAGTAAAGATTCTCAAGAATTTAGTTTTTCTTGTAAATAAATCTTGCAAAGCTTGTGTTTTCCTTGAGTCTCACATTGATTAAGAATGAATTCCTTTTTGATTTTATTAATCTTTGTAAACTTTTATTAATATATAAAGTTATAACTTATAAGGCTTAACTAAAAGGTTGTCTCTCTTTTTGCAGGACACAAAATCAACCTTTAAGGATTATACATTTGCCTGATTTTATAATCCTGGGAGATCCTTTCTTGACCTTCTTATTTACAAAACATGTTTTTTGGGTTGCCAGAGCATTATTGCTAATACTTAAGATAAAGAGTTATTATTTAGCATAAGAAATTTTGCATTATCAAACTAAATTTCAACAAAAATTGATGGGATAACTTGAGAGAGAAAAATATCAATGGTCGCAGAAAGGGGGGCGTTAATGATAGAGGTTATTGTTTGTAATAACAATTCCTGCCCCTACCCTTCACTTTAATTCTCTATGAAATTATGATAGTACCAAATCTCACTCTCCCTCTCTTTGTCATCTAGATGTAGAACTGCATATCTTAATAGTTAATATAATACTATATGTTATGTCCATAACATTTTTATAACAAATCTTAAATGATATGTTGTTATTAGTGAGTAAAAAAGTAATTTCAGTAATAGATTCAAATTAGAAATAGTAACAACTTATCACCTAAAATTTGTTGTGAAAATTTAATGGACGTAGCACTTCTAAATGAATAATGGGTTAAACATTGTTATGGATGAGATTTGATGTCACTCAAATTTCTCATCACCTTGTCAATTTCAAAACAACACCCCACCATTTATAGGAATTGAATAGTAAGTATAAAAAAAGACATTGATCTTTATTTGGTAGGGGAGAAGAAAAGAAAAGGGATTTTTTTTTTTTTTTGAGACTCTTTTTCCTGGCATGGTTTGCTGTTTATTATTATTATTTTCCATAAGAAAGGTTAGAAAAATTATGCAAAGGTTGTCTCAAGAACCAAATTTCACTTTTGCAAATACTTTATAGAGGATCCGAAAAGAAATTTCCATAACATAATGATGGAAATCAAACAGATTCTCTTCGCAATTTTTTTTTTTCTTCTAAAGTTCTAATTCTGGCGATGAGCAGTACGCAGGTATTCTATTCCAAAGTTTCCTTTCATTAAAAAAAAAATAATAATAAATAAATCCTGTTATTATAATGGTGATAACATGTACCAACAAAAAATCAGACATTGGAATGCAAATGAAAGGTTAAACTTTTTGACAAAACCAAAAATGTGCAATAATTAAAGTTGGAGTCTTGGAGAACAGAAGAACAAAGGATAGATAACTTAAGAGTCAACACACTTATGTTGCTTGCTTGCAGTTAGCACCAAGTAAGAAAGAACAATCTCTAAGAGTCACTACCAAAGTTTGGTTGAGTCAAGACTAGACCATTGAAAAATTTCAAGAGAAATTTTATTAATCAATTAAACTATAATACAAAATTGAACCCTAAGGGTATTTTGTTAATAGAGTTTCAAACTTATTATCCTAATAGGAATAGAAGATAACTTTACTTTTAATGTAATAAAAGAACTTAAACTCTTAAATCAAATAGGAAAAGCAAATTACAAATTATACCCAAAAAAATATATAATTTCTAAGCATCAAATGATTGGACTTAAGTCTTTAAACTTAATTATTAATAGGTTCCATCCATAAAGTCATAGGTTGGGTCATCTTCTTTTTACATCTACTATTATAAGTTGCATAATTGAATGGTTATATCTTGTGTATAAGTTTGTATAGCTGAATGCTTATATATTGTTAGTAGCAATAACTTATTACAAATATTATAAATTAAAATGAATATATTAACTAGTGACAACATTTTCTATTTTATTTTTATTTTTATTTTTATTTGGTAAACTCACTTCAAAAAATCAACCATGTTAAGAACATTAGGTGTGCATTTGGGAATTGTCGAAAAAAGTTTAGCTCTCTATTTTTTGTCTCAACTTTTTTGAAATAATCTGAGCTTTTAACTTTGTGTAACACATTTAACATAAAGTGTGCATTTAGATACCGCTTATTTTACTGAAAACTGAAAATTTATTACTGAAAACACTGTAATAAAATATTTTTATTGCTGCACATTACTATTCACCCGTTTTTATCACTTGGCTGGTTCATGAATAGTACTATGGACAAGCCAAAAAAAAAGGCTACCGGAGCAAACACAAACATAGCCACTACCCAAACTTACCCAAAAGTTACCAAAAACTATATCTTTTGATAAACACTTCACTAATATGCTACTAAAATAAGCAATTCCAAAACGGACAATCTAGTAACATTGAGTGACACAGAGGAGATAACTCCCAACTTCCAGGCTCTCCTTTGAGATTGTTCTTAAAAACCTGCTAGTAATTATATCCATATCATGCATAGTTGTGAGGCACTAGCTTTGAAAAGACGGCTCACGTGGGCAACCAAACTTTAGTAATTGGTTTTATTCTCATAGAAGAGACTCATCTCATGAAGAAGACGACCAACAAGAGATATATACACTTGAAGGGAGCATGGTAGGACAGTATGGGTAGGCCAATGTGGGCATATATAGAAGGCGTGATACCAAATCCTAGTCGGTGGAAGTTCATACATTTTTCAAATATGCTTTACAGGAAAAGGCAAAAAAAAAAAGGCATGTAGAAGGGCATGAGGGAAAAAGAGCTCAATAAATAATTGAGGAATATACAATACCAGCCATCCTTGCTTGGTTTACTTCTACTTCTAAAAACATTCAAAATCATTGCTAAGGTCCACTTATGTGTACACTAATGCAAGTATCAAAACTGGGTCCTCTCCACACATGTTATTCCACTAATGTTATGTGTATTTTTGAATCTGTCATCATTGCTAGCTGATTCGGTACATATCACACATCACAAAAGTACTGATTTTGATGAGGTATACTAGGACTTGATTCGTTTTATCATTAGATATTTAGTTTAATCATTTTAATTATGATTAATATTACAGATTTTTTTTTTTAAACACAAACTTACAACAGAATAGGTTATTTATTTTACATAACTAAATTCTACAATATTCCTCCTTTTGATGTCCTACAATGGTTTTTAATTTTGAATTTTGACTATTAACAAGTCTTGACCTACTTTCTGTCTCATAGGACAACATATGATGATCAAAAATGGATTTATGACGCAAGGAGGCATTTCGCAGCTATCACAAATAGGCTAGAATGCTATTTCTTGTAGAACTTGGAGTGTCTTCTGATGAACCTGGATACAGGATGAATGCAAGCAAAAGAAAAAAAAAATGAGTCATTTAATGAAGAAGATGGCTGATAAATTGTAGGGATCTAATGTGGGAAATGATTCGACAAGCCTAACAAGATAGAATTTTCATGACTTAATTAGGGTTTTATGTAATGGAACTATATGTTATAAGAGTTAGCTTCTTTTTTTTTTAAGCCAAAACTTTGCTAATCTGATTTTAAAAATAAGAAAAGGTTGTATTGCTATTTAAGAAAAAAAAATTACTGAAATTACAAGTTTGCAAGAAAAAAAATTGAATGCAATTTATCATATTAGCTGTGAATTCAATCAAATACACATGATGCTAAATTTAGGGAGTGGGGGCCAGGGGAGAGAAAGATGATCCAGAAAAAGGGAATTTACCCATTCTAGATGTTGTGCTGTGATGCCAGAGTCATTTCCAGCGTATATACCACCTAAGACCTAGAAAGTCCAAATGTCAATGGTAATCAGTACTTAACCATGCATAATTTTGCTATATCGGAAGTTACTGTATATATCAATAAGTGATCTGAGTTAATCAAGCCCACGTAACATAGAGGTTATGTGAAGTCCTAAAGTCCGTTGGGCTTAAAAAATTCCAGTCACAATTGAATAAGCTAATAGCATATATGAAATCACTTACCTTGGAGACGGTCTCCAGAAACATGCCGGGGCGCACAGGCAGTGGCTTCTTTCCAGTAACACTTTCCTGGGAATCATGAAAAGTGGGTCAATAGACCTAAATACAATGACTCTTCACATGCATATATAAATGAATACACACACAACCACATTCTCCTTTCAAAAGATAATGGAGTGCAGTAAAACCTACCCATCCTGCAAATCCACTTGAGACCCTTGCACCTGTACCGTTTTCCTCATCACTGTCAGTGTTATCAGCACCTTCATCTTTTCCTTGCATTACATTTTTTATCATCTCGTAGACAGTTTTCCCTGGTTTCAAAGCTACCAATTTGGTTAAGAAATTCACCTGCAGTGACAAGTAATGCAATCATGTCAAGATGCTACTTATTGTAATAAATAAACATAACAACAGTGCTTCAATATGTATTTCTTTTTTATCTTCTCTTTTGACGGTATTACAAGGGATTGAACCTATGACCTCAACCACCACCCTTATTTATGGAAGATACGCCATTTTGTCCAAAGATTATTGGCTAATATACTTAGAAAGCTTGCATTGCATGTTTCATTGAAAAGAACATACTAAGGCCAATAAGAATCAGTCAGGTATCTTGTAAATTTATTTGAAATCTTGATATGCATGCATACAGACCTCTGGTAAAGGAAGAGTACTCAAGCCCCGGTGATTTCTCTCATCCATTATTCCACCTCCCATCATATTACGAGCTTCCTCTCTGATCAAAACAAGCCTTGCAAGCAGTTTTCTATCAGGAACCACAGGCCGAGTTTCCATTGTCTGCATAGTTATTGATAGCTTGATTAGGGAAAAAAGATAAAAGCATAGGGTCTGTTCACATTCCAAATTGTCACTTTAATCCAATGCAAACTGGAAACTTGTGATTTAGTCAGGCAAGATATAGAAGACATATTTCTAAGAACTTTCAATAATTAACCTTCATTAAACATTACAGACATTATTAGAATATGAAATTTAAGTAGAAAACAACAACAAAAATTATACCATAGTGCGTAAGATCATAATGAGGAATAAACGTTATTATATTGTAAGTTATGTAAGTTACAAGTTGCAGCTATATTATATTGTTGACAAAAAAAAATAGTACAAGAACCACACTCTGAATGATCAGAGGAAAATTTTTATTAGTTTAGCTTGAGATATGAGGGAACAGGAAATCTGGAAAGATAGCCCACACTGTTCAATGAAACTAAATATCTTTATTGCTGTAGTCCTTGCAGTTGCAAGACAGGTTACTTGGAAAGAATTGATATATAACAAATGGACTTGTCCACCAAACTCTATGGTTATTCAGATATTCTACAATATTCAAAATTTGTAGGTCTATAAAGCCAGATTACTTTGAAGAAGTAAAAACTTCATGTTAAGTAATAGAAACTTTATTTTAGATCTACCTTAGTAAGCCACCACAGCAAGAGAGAGAGAGAGAGAGAGAGAGAGAGAGAGAGAGAGAATAATGCCACTATTTTCAAGAAAATAAAGGACAAGAGGTTGAACACATATCACCAAAAGCAAAGTCATCAGTTACAGAAACTAGCACTCCATTAACAACAAGTGGGACAACTATATATCTATCCACTTGAAATTATTGAATTATGAAAAGATGATAACATGCAAGGCATTTTTGTATAGAAATCACCTCAAGTAAATCATCGGCCTGATTAGCTATATCATTTAGATTTGCCCCAGGAATGTGAACTTTGGTGCCATTCTCACTTTTAAACGCACCACCACCAGCAGCCACTCGGCGTAGCAATTCATGCCTGCTTTCCTTCTGGGGAGTTCTACAAAGCAGGCCAACCACTTGAACCTAGAAAAGAAAAGAATAGAAGAATGACATATTTTTCACAGTAATAGTTGGAATTAACTTTCGATCAGAAAGAGAACCAGGTAGTTGTGAGGAATATCCTTACATGTGGGGGGCACTTCTTCGTAAGATGGGATAATACTGTCTCCTTGATCACCTCTAACAGTGATTTGCGCTGAACAGAAACAATAGACAAGTAGATAAATACCAAGCGCTAAATCCCATAGCCATAGTCAACAGAAATTTTAAATCATGAAATAACATGTAGAAACTACTTGAAACTCTTTATAAGTTATAAATTCAATAAAAAAGTGCAATGACGAGTGCAACCCTAGTACACAGGGTTTATAAACTAACATCGAAAGTTCAGAAGATGTACAAACTCCAAGAAGTTGCCGTCCAATCATAATGAGATCTTAAAAACAAAAGTAGAACACAAGTACACATGCCCTAGCAATAATGAAGCAAACGACAACAGCTCCTAGTACCAAGGAACTTTCTTTGGGTTGAATCTGCCTCATATTATGGTACAAATCAATAGTTAACCCAACTTCCGATGCAGTTCTAAACAACTGTCACCACAGCACAGGATGCAACAAAATCTCATGTATTCACAATCATTTAATCAAAAACTAAAGTTACTATTAGAATGGAAATTCACTTTCGTTCAATTTTATGAATTATTATGACATTAACCATAAAAAAGGAAGTCAAAAGCAGTTAAGTTTCTAGCAAACAATAATAAGATGCAAAAGACGATTGTTACAGAGCCTTAAATTTGAGTGGCCCTGTATGGCACTTCAGCTAGTGACATGACCAGACAATTGCATAACTGGGAAATTACAGAACCATGTTGGTTACTTGGGTAAGGTGGTCTTGGTTACTAACATGACCATCAGGTTCTCACAGATAGACTAAGAGACGCCTTCTACATCAATAGTTAGAGAAAGTGTTCCACATAAATGTGGAAATGAAAGTTGTTATAATTAGTACAATGCAACTGAAGATTGGCTCAGAATAGTCCATGTCAATGCTGAAGAATGAAAATATAACTTGAAATAGAACCTTATCATCTTGGTCCTTTTCAGCAAGTTCAATCATGTAATCTAGGGCCATTATAAAACCTGATTCCATCTCATCAACTCTCTTCCCTATGACTCCTTGTGCAGCCAACTGCACAGCCACCTCCTCAGATGCTTCATCCATGTTCATGTCTTCCAACTGCACCCACAAAATATGATAGCCAACAAAGATAAGCACCAGTTGAGTAAAGACTTTAAAGAAATGCATGAAAAGAGCACATAGAAGAATTAACATTTTCAATTCAGTTAACAAGCCTGAAAAGAGGAAGTGGTACACAGTTTGGAAGTGATCATACAAAAATAGTACTCAAGTGCTGCTTACTACCAAGTAGGTTGGTCTTTCCAGCACAAAATTGAAACGGAAAACTCTTTATATTGTAAAACCAGAAACACTACAACAATCCAAACATAAAGGTTCCATCAGTGTCAACACTAGACACTGTACATTATATTTCCTGTAATGCTTTATAACACTCTAAGCCACCATCAGTAAAAAAAGTATCAGCATCAAGTACTCAAACAAAAGTCTTAGGATCTAGTGCACAAATAATCAGGGAACCCCCCAACTTCGGGTTCTGATATCAAAGGTCCCTAGAACTTTTTATTTTCTGATTCATTATATATTATAACAAAATTAATGAGACTATAGGCTCAAATATATCAATATTACAATGTTATACTGTAATTTTCATGTAGCTCTATTACCACACTTACATGGCTAGAGGCTCAAGAAAAGGATACCTGCAGGACACCATGTTCCTATACAGAGATAAAATTCCAGACAACAAATCCACCTACATCTACAGAGAGACATAGCATTATGTGCCAAGTGCACTTTACAATCATTATATTTTAAAAATATGTGTCTGCCACAATTTTCAAAAGTAGGATGAAGGTTTACCTTCAATAAATGCAACATATAACTTACAAAATAGTATGAAAGCAATAACAATACAATAGACGACGGACAAGTATGTTCGTGTTTTGCTGCAGGCATGATGTTAAAAATAACAGTTGCAGACTCCAGACAGTGGTCCTGGATGGTAGTGGGCAATGTAGCCATGCAGACCAATGTCATACTGCCAATATCACAAGGGTAAATTTTACAACAAGTGACAGTTCCATATATTTGGTGTTCACTCTTGGCTACATGACAATTAGGTTTCACACATGACATGACACTCCTTTCTACTTTTATGCCAGTTCATAACTTATTCACTGATTTTCTTGCAATTGATATATTTAAGCTCATCACCTTTTCCAAGCCAAAGAACAAAATCTCCTTACTGTTTCTCTGGTCTCCTAGAAGCTGACCATAGCCCAAGCTGAGAAGTATTTAGATAGACTTGTTAGGAACTCTTATGACAGCAACTACTTTAAGTTAAGAAGAATAGAATGATTTAAGAAAGACTATAATCTTCTTCAACATTCTATAATTAGGTTTTCACCAATATCAACTTAAAGAAGTAACTAGCAGCCAAGCCAAATATGAACAAAGAGAAGTTCAAATGCTATAACTTATGCCCAGAAAAGATAATATATTAAAGAAAGATCAGAGGTGGGATACAGCATGTATACCAAAGTATCTACCTAAAAATAAATACAAATTTTTTTTTTTTTTTTTTTTTGATAAGTAAAAATAATAAATACAAATTTCCAAATAAAATCCAGAATATTTGATGGACTATTCCATTTGAATACATCCAGAACGTTAAGGATCAAACTCAAACCAATTCAAACTTAGACCTATCAATAGAAAGCTCCTGCCCTTCAGTTAGTCACTCTTAACTAAGTCCCTACAAGAAACTAACAATGCACACAAAAACCTCAATACCAATGAAGATTATTACAACAAGAATAGACACATAATTGTAAACAAATCAGTAAGTCAACCTTCTTGAACCCTAACCTGTTTTGCCTTTCCCTAGAAGCCTACCACATATTACATCTAAAAACTCAGGAAAGAGACTGCAGGGATGGAAAAGCATTAATGATTCCATCCCGCTAAACCCTTAATAAATGATTTATGTTTTCCTTGGAAAAGCATATGGAAGCAAAAGATCCCCTCTCGAGTGGCCTTCTTTGTTTGGACTGCAGCTTGGGGGAAATGTTTGACAATTGATAATATAAGAAAAATGAAGGTTTGGATATTGGATTGGTGTTATATGTGCAAGTGTAATGGTGAATCAGTTGACCATCTTTTCCTTCATTGTCCAGTTGCCATGGACTTGTGGTCTATGGTTTTGGGCTAATTTGGAGTAAGTTGGGTTATGCCAAAGTCAGTTGTGGAGCTCCTAGCCTGTTGGCAAGAGTGGTTTGGTCGTCATTGGAACGGTCATATATGGATAATCGTTTCCCATTGTCTCATGTGGTGTCTTTGGAGGGAAATAAATAGTAGGTGCTTTGAAGATAATGAGAGATCCATTTCAAACCTCAAGTTATTTTTCTTTAGAAACTTAGTAGATTGGTAGTCTGCTTTGCAAAACCAATCTTACTCTTCTTTTCTTGATTTTTGTAATTTTTATACTTGATTATTTGACCCCTTTACACTTCCTGTGTTAGTGTACTAGAGTGTACGTTTTTTGATATCAATAAATCTTATTACTTATCAAAAAAACTCAGGAAAGAGAATCCCTCCATGAAATGGCTCTGAACACCCAAAATAATTATTGGCAAAACCAATTCACAACACCCTTATTCCCACCATTTTCAAGATGAGCTGATCGTAGCAACAATCTAGAAATACACTTTGATTAATTATTTAATTTTTTTTCTTTTTAATATATATAGCAAAAATCTATTAAAACAATAAGTTTATGAATGACAATTTATTGAAAACCCAATTAGTACACACTACATAGCAAGTATCAAGAACTTAAAAGTTTCAAGTTTTACCACACACACCATATTACCACCAACATTCAGAAGTACCGCCGACCTGAAGAGACCAGAATTTTCACCTTTCCCTAGAAGCCCACCACAAGCATTGCAAATATTACATCTAAAAGCTTGGGAAAGAGAATCTGATGCAGGGAGCATTAAATCATCTAAGACTTTATTTTTTAGTGTAATTTTTTTTTTTTTTTTTTTTTTTTTTGAATTTGGTTTTAATGTTGAGGGTTTTAAGGGATTTGATTAGATGTTTTCCATATTAGTATAATCCCTAAATCCTATTTAATTGGTAACCCTGTCTGTAATGGGGTAAGAATTTTATGATGAATTGAGAATATGTCTCCTCCTTTGTTCTCTTTGTTTGGTACTGATGCCAAACACCTTAGGTGGTGATGCCTACGGTTTGCAGGTAGGTTCTAGGTGGTGAAGCCTAGGGTGTGTCCTGTTGTTCCTTTTGTCACTCTTTATTTCCTAATTTCCTATTTGTGTTCTGCATCAGAATCCCTCCATGGAATTTCTCTGAAGGTCCAAAAAGAATAATTGGCAGAACCATTTTAGTTACTACTTACCTACACCCTATTCTCACCATTTTTAAGATGAACTGATCACAGCAACAATCTATAAATACACTTCACTTATCTATTCAATTTTTCTTAGTAAAAGAATAGCAAAAATCTACTAAACAATAAGTTTAGAAATGACAAATTACTGGAAACCCAATTAGTACGCACTACATAGCAAGTATCTAGAACTAAAAGTTTCAAGTTTTACCCCCACCCCCACACACACACACCATATTCCCACCAACATACAGAAGTAACACCAAACCTATGTAAACCCCAATTTACTATAAGCACAAGGATACCCAATTACTGAACCAAGTACCAACTATAAAACAGTACAAAATACAAGATAAGGCTATACCCAACTACAGAACCCAACTAGGACACAACACAAAATGCAAGAAAAGGCTAACAGTATAGTCCTACACCTAAACATCAAGTAGGAGAGGGTGAAGAAAGTTACAAGGGTGATCATTTCTTGGAGAACAGAGGTGACCTGTTCCCCTCCTTTGAGGAGAGTTTCATACTGGGAAGTGTCCAACTTTGAGTTCCCTTGTTGTTGGGTTGTTGTTGTTGTTGTTGTTTTTCTTTTTCTTCCACTTCTGTCTTGCATATCCAAATCCTCATCTGGGTATCCTCCACCAACCTCATAACTTGTTGTATTTGCACACAGGGACAGCATTAACTGTTCCCTTTTCTTGGGTTGCTTTAGTTGCCATTGATGGTGGTGTTGGTGATAAGAGAAGGAAGTGGTGAAGCAAAACGAGTATATGGTTGGGTTGGTAATGGACGGAGAGGTGCGTGAACATGTTGGGAAGAAGAGAGAGCTGTGCAACATTTTTGAAAAAACTAACTTTGATTTTTGGGGTTTTGCCTTTTGTGACAACTGAAGAGTGGAAGGATGAAGGATAAGAAGGAAGTAAAGAAATACTAATAGCTAGAGATTTTTAAATTCGAAAAAAAATTAATAATTATAGTACGAGCACTAGCCTAGGCTTTGATGTGCTAAATAATACTAAATTTTTAACATTTAGGGCATCAAGAACCAAAAAAAAAAAAAAAAATCACCTCCGCTTAATTTCTCTTATGACCAAAAAAAAAAAAAAAAAAATAGTAAGAGGGACTGTAGCAATACTATTAACTAAATTTTTTTATAAATTTTTTTTAATTCATTTCTTTTGAGTTGTGTTCTAAGTTAATATTATTTTAATATGTTGTATACTTTTATGAATTATATTATTTTAATATTTTGTATGAAATAATAGTAGATAGACGTAGGGTTAATGTTAAATATTATATTAAAATAGATAAAGTAACTTTTTAATGTATTAAAAAATATATATATATATATATTTTTTTTTTTACGTTCGATGATGCTCTAAATAACTATACATTTGCAAGTGATTTTTTTTTTTTTTAATTTATACTCAAAATTTCCCATTAAATCTCATTCAAGGTTCATGGGGGCTTTAAAAAAAAAGTTCTTAGGGGGTTAGCACAAAATTGGGATCCAAACTATCCAAAAAAAAAAAAAAAAAGAATCCACCCACACCCAAGCGCTAGTCAGGGGCTGTTTGTTAACGTTGTTCTAGTAACATTGTTTGTATTTTTTGGTAATACGTGTGGGTGAGAAATGTGTATAAAAATACGTGTAATATTGTTTAAAAACTGAAAATATATATTTAAACTCATATACCAACTACCAAATGGGCCTCAATAACTTCAATCCAATTTCATTGGGGCTAGGGTCTCATTGTCAACTACTTGAGTTATTGAAAAAGAGAAATGATATGTCCACAACATTTTTACAACAAATTTTAAGTGGCAGGTTGTTACTGGTTGTTATTGTTGGGGCAAAAAAGTAATCTTAGTGTTAGTTTCAAATTTTAACCAATAACAACTAACCACTTGTGATTTGTTGTAAAAATATTGTAAACGTAGCATCTCTTGTTGAAAAATACGGCAAGTGCCACTTCCTTTAGGCATAAATCTGAATGAGAAAAAAAAAAATTTATTTAGTTTTTTTTTTTTTAGTCTCTAACGATAGAGCTAGTTATACATTAATTGAGTACTTTGTTTTCTTTTTCCTTTTTTAATTTACATAGACATTCTTTCTTTCTTTCTTTCTTTTTTTGGTAAGAATTACATAGACATTGATTAAAACAATCATGTATATTTGAAATTTCACTCTCCAATATTATTTATTAAAATTTGCTACAAATATATCATTGTTTTTAAGTGGATTAACTATATGTGACAGACCATAACAAAAAGGGCACATTAACATCTTTGTAATAGTCGATGGTATAATAGTCTTCAACATTGAGGGATTTGATTTAGAAGTAATCCTAAATTTTAAGTATAGTGCATTTTTGACTTATTATCTACTTGCGAAAGACATCTTCTTTAAGGTACAAGAATTAATCCTAGACAATATTTTACTATTGAGAGAGAGGTTGGTAATCTTTTGGCATTGAGTTTCCCATGAATCAAACGAACTTCTAGGCATCTAATTGGAAGTTTACCCACCTTAAAACTTAAGTGAAACGTTGGACCAAAAAAAATGTGTTAAAACAGACACAATTTCGATTCAAGCTGCCAGTAAACATGGAAATTTTTTCCCCTTTTTCTCATTTATGTTGGTTGGAATATTGAATTGTACTTTCCTTTCTTTGTTGACTAATACTAAAACGTATCCCCCAAGGGGATCAACTATTTTTCATATCAATAAACAATATAACTATAATTCCACGAAGTTCATTGTCTAATAAATAAAGATGTTAGACTTGGAGGCCACGTCTATTGGTGGGTGTTTTATTATATAAGTACCTCACTCTAAGCTATCTGTCTTTGTCTTGCTAGCTAGCACATGCCCTTTTGCACTTGCAGACTAAATATTAATGGCTCAAAAGGAGGAGAAGAAGAAGCTGAAGCAGAAGCAGCAAGCTCCAGCTAACAAAGAAGCCAAAAATAGTAGGCCATGGCCACACCTTCCTCATCAACTAATTAAGTTGATAGCAAGCCAGCCAAGTCTTGAGCAAGGCATCAACTTTGGAATTGTGACCAAGTCATGGAGAGCAGCACCCAAAAAATGCATTAATCCAAATGCAACACTGCCTTGGCTTCAAATATTCAACACCTTACACCTTACAACTCATCAATGCAAGATGACTAAACCTTACAACTCTGACGATCCATTTCAAGGATTTTGGAATATTCCTGTCCCTTGGGTGAGACGTACTCGATATCCATGGAAACACTATTTGGGGTGCACCAATGGCATACTGGTTGCTAAAGGAGCCACATGTTATATTCTCTGGAATCCAATTCAGAGATCATGGTATAATCTCCCTTTATGGGATGCCAGGTTCGAGTTCAAATGTTTTGCTCTATCCTCATCAGTTGGTAACAAAAATGTCATTGGGATGGCTTTAACAGGCACTAGTCATCCAGCCTTCATGTTCCATAGGCTAGGAATTGGAGGAGAAAATTTTGAATGGATAAAACAAGACTTCTCCCTTGTTGATCCACATGCTCCAGACAAATCACAAAAGCATTATATGCAATTTACTAATGTTATTGGATTAAGAGGTAAGTTCTATGCTTTGACTTTGCAGGGGACTCTTGCAGTGATAGAAGAAGTTGATTCTCATCTAAAAATCACTTCTTTGGCTACAAAAAGGGCAATCCCTTCTGTCTCATCAAGGCATTTTAGAGAGTATTTGGTGGAGTCTAATGGGGAGATTTTATTGATTTTTCTTATCTCTAAGAAGTCAATTAATGTTGTGGATGATGTAGAGGTTTTTGGGCTCAATTTTGTTAGACTTTCATGGATTAAGACAGAGAGCCTTGGTGATCAAACACTGTTTGTAGGAGATAATTGTTGTGTGTCTGTCTCTGCAAGTAAGGTGGGGTGCAAGAGCAACTGTTTGTATTTTCATTTCACCCATAATGCAAATGATGGTTGGTGGCTATATGATATGGAAAGTGGTGGCTCTCTCAAGGGTGGAGTGATACCAATTCTAAGACAAAATCACCATGGTTTGGAATGAACTTGCAACGGATTAGTAATTTTGTCTAAAATAAATTTATATATTTTGGTATATTGGTTTCAGGTCTTGATGTTTGTATGCGCTTAATTGCTCTTCTCGAATGGATATGACTAATTTGAATAAAGAATTGTAGTCCCTTTTGTGTTGATATAATATTGTACCTCTCTTGCATTGAAGATTTCTATGTTCCTTTTCTCCCCTGGTAACGGCTTAAACTAATTTATTAGTCTATGTCAACAAATAGTTCACACTAATTCATTCTTTCTTTCTTTTTTTGAGAAAAAAAAAAGGGGGAACTCACATGTGCAGTCATTATCCCATGCACCAAGGTAAAGTTGGGTAAACCCAAGGATACCACCAGCCCGAAAGTGGAGCTCAGAGACCCCGACCTCACACAAGCCCCATTGGTTTTTAATCCACACATTGAAATTGTGTAACCCACACAGCGCAAGCATTGAGTGTCGAACCTGGGCACCTGATGGGGACACAGCAGCCACTTACCACTTTGGCACACAAGCTGGTGGTCACTAATTCATTCTTAGTAGCTACCGTTTCTATTTTTTTAAATCTTAATAAGGCATGAAAGTGAATGTTTGTTGTCAATTCGACTCACTTAGCTTTGAGTCCTTACTCCTTAGTGATGGGAATATACATGAATTCTCTAATCAATGAGATGCGAAAAATAGAAAGAAAAATGACACAAAAGGCAATCATACAACACAAGAAATTACATATTTTAAAGAAAAAATATAAGAGGTAGAACAGTTGTTCATAATACCATTGCTTGGTTACAAAGTGTTGCATCATAACTTGGACCCTTAGATTTTCTTTTAGAAAAGTGTCTATTTCAAGTTCCAAAACCAATCTGTATGAAACTTTTAGCATGTTATGCCTTCATGTGTCAAGGTTTTGCTATTGGATTAAATGCTCTAGAGAATGAACATTTACATACATGAAGCTATATGAAATTTTCAAGATTTATTGCATATTTTAACTAATAATATACAATTTTTTTCCATTTTATTGTATTGTGATTTTATATATATATAGTATGTTTAACCATAAAAAAATTTCTAATACAAAATATATATTATTGAGTGTTTAATCTACGAATTCTATATAATGTTATTATAATATTTTAAATACACTTTATTCAAGATAACCACATTAAATTTTCTTGTACACCATGCAGTCAATGACTAGTATGAAAAAAATAATTATCTTTATCCAGAACTTTAGACAAAAGTTATCAGCATTTTAAGGGTCTCTTTGGATACCGTTTATTACTGAAAACTAAAAACTGAAGACACTATAATAAAATAATTTTTATATATATGAATAGTATCGTGAAATCCAGTTTTAAAGTTGTTTTTCTAAAAAAAAAAAAAAATACTTGCGGGTCCCCTGAATAGTGCACGGGACCCACCAAAAACCGTTGGATGCCGGACGCACAAAACTCTATCCAAACGTACACTAAATAAAACTTATTATGTTTAAATCACAATATTACACATCTTGAAAATATACATACCAAAACAATTAAAGAGATTTATGACTAATTTTACTGCAATTACTCAAAAATCTTAACAACCCAAGAAAATTCAATAGAAAGTAGGAACACATTGATATCAATTTTGTAACAATTATTAAACAAAACTCTTTCTCAATGCTTCATAACCTTCCATACAAATTCCTCTACTAATGTAGTTTAACACCAGACATATCTACCCATATCCATCATAGAATCAAGCATATATAAATATCCTAGAAATCAAATTGATAGCCTTCCTCATGGACATGCAAGGCCCCAAATTTTTTGGTTCTACATGTTGACAAAAAATTAAATTTTCTAGAGGGATATTACAGAGAGAAATATTGCTCTTTTGCAATTTAGAATCATTTGAAGGATAAACGAATCTGCAAACAAACATCAAGACCAAGTGTTACCATACAACCACAATTGAAGTATAGTCAAATTAGTATGTTGTGTTATTCCAAGATGTAGAAGTGTCATCAAGATATCATTACAAAATCATTTGGTATCTAACCCAACATGAGATCCAAATTCTAACAACGCATACAAATCAAGAGGCACAAAACTAACAAATCATATACAATACAAGTGGTTTCTAAATGCTTTGTATTGTAAAATCATAAGAGAGGTGATGATTTCATGCTCAGGAGTCCCACAAAGAACTTATTCATGTTCAGATCATGACCAAAGCTAAAACCAAATTATTGATAAGATACTGACAGTTGTTTGTAATCTGGTCTCACCATCACATGCATATGCCAATTATCTTCTTATTTTGAGCACCAATTAAAAGAAAAAAAAAATTACGAAGAAAAAAAAAAGGTGGAGACCAAAGAATACATGTCCCCTTGAAGATTAATTTTAATGTTAAATGGCTAGGGGGAGAGAGAGAGAGAGAGAAAATAAAAATTGAACTTCTTCTCATGAATTTCAATCACTGGTCAATATAATCATATACACGATTGGTAAGATTTTCATTCTTGAGTATTTAAGATTCCTGTAAGTGTAGACTATAGGATGTTTGAATTTATTGAGAAGTTAGATATTAACCTTTTCTGGTTTATAAATTGTATATAACTTGTTCAAATAATAAGAAAATATTGTAATTCTAAGTGAGGTTACTAAAACAAGCAGCTAATGATATTGTAACATTAAAAATATCTTGAAATAAAATTTGTGCTTTTGTAGCTTTTTAACACAAATAAAGTTTGTTCATAGGATTAAAAACAGCTATAACAAATTATAATTTATCATTGAAACTGTGCATCTTTTGAAGTAAGTATTGAAGGAACTACTGGATTCTATTTATATGCCATGCCTTGAAATTGACAACATATCTGTAGAGAAAATTACTTGAGTCCCAACCCTGAGAATACAGCAATTAAGCATAGCACTTTTTCATGACAAAACTTGTATGGCACCACGACTAATTGACATATAATAATTAATAGGCTAAGGAATCATTTAAATAGCAACAGGAGAATCTAATTGGTGAAACTCATTTGCTGCATTGTTGCCATATGCTACCTTGTTCTATACATGCAAATATAACGAAATCTTATCTTTTAGAAATCCATGAAAACAGAAGTTATGTCTCTTCTAGAATATAAAAATGTTTTGTATGAACCAAAGGACAAATGATTAGAGACTTATTTATTACAAATTTGTTCTCAACTGCCATACATGCAAGAAGAGCAAACACACAATAAGGTAATGCAACTCAACCACCAAATACAAATGCATGTACAGATTAAAAAATATATATATATATACACACACCTTATTTCAACTCCATTTACAACTTTATTCACCTTGATTAGATCATGTTCCAAATTCCAATGCAGCAACGGAAACATAAACTAAAGCAAAAATATAGCACAGCACCAAATTGAATTGGTAGCAAAAATATAGCACAGCACCAAATTGAATTGGTAGCGGAGGATAGAGAATTTATTGTGAGTTGCATAAGTAGAGAAGATTACATTTGAATAACAAAATATGATTTGACCATGTCTATTCCATTTCTGAGACTTTAGTGCTTTAACTCACTTCCATGAACTTACAAATAAACGCAATCACTATTCTACTAACAAATGTGCAATTAAACAATTAGGAAAGAAATACATCAAAACATCAAAACAAAGAACCGTACACTTTGCATATGAAGAAGAATCCAACAAATTTAGACAATATTTATACATTTTAGTGAAGATAGATTCAGCTCTTACAAAAGATGATCCTAAACAACATTGAACAATCAATTGTAATTATGAAAACAAAGAAAGTATTATAACAATAAATAAACAAAAGGCAATTGAACAAACAAAACAAAATTGCATGATGAACCACCTTACACAAAGAAAGTATTTACATTAACATCACTGCTTAATTCATTATTCAGTTCCAATCACCCCACTTCAATAATTCATCTTACACTAAGTGAACGAAGCTATGGTTGACAAATACAGACTAACACAAATAAAAATTATACCTCATTTTAAATAAAACTTACTGCTTTAAGTAAGTAGGTCCAGCTTCTCTCTCTCTTTCTCTCTCAAGCCAATTCTAAGTCAAAATCAATCAAACCAAAATAACCACATCTAAGTCATTTTCCTCAATAGATTAAAATGCAGTAAAAAAAACTGTCAGCTTTGACCATATTTCAATAATAATTAATGTCAAACTTAAAAGGACTAAGTATTTTAGAAGTTAGGAGGTTAATATTTAAGAAGTTAGGAAGTTAAGTGCTCTAAGTATTCAACAACACTGGCACCATATGACCTAGCTATTGCCTCTGTTTTCTCTTTGATAAATATATCTAATGGATGTAAAAACCTTTGTTTTCTTACCGGTAGTTTTTTATTGCAGTATGGTGGTGGAGAAACACCTAGCCTGAAGGCGGGTGGTGGCTTAATGGTAATGGCGGCCATGAGGTTTCTCTCTCGCTCACTGTCTCTGTCTCTACGCCTTTTAGTTAAGAGAAGGAACGCAAGTTGAATGAAATAAAGAGGGGCCAACCATGGGGCTTTTTTGCATGGGCTGAGGGAGACCAATAGATAGCAAGCAAAAAACCTAAATGGGATATGCCACTTGAAGTGGGTGTTGGCCTGACAATGTTCTTGCTTTAGAGCTTTGCTTGCAAATAGGGAAAACCTTTATGGAGAAATTGACTCAAAGTTGTTGCAGGAAAAAAACTAACAAAGTGCAGGGAGTGGGAGAGAGTTGGAGAAGAACGTACAGAGAGAGGGAGAAAGAAAGAAGTGGTTTTTGGTTTTCTGTGAAAGAAATGATATGTAAGGTTCAAAATTTTTAACTATGAACGTTGTGTCTAAACTGTCCAAAGAAATATAAAGTGAAATTTATTCAAAAAATGTGTAAAATTTACTAGCCTTTGAACATGCGCATTATACTCTTAAATTTTTTTTTTTTGTAAAGATTAATTTGTATTCATTATAATTTGGGATTGTTACTTTTTTCAATCACAAAAATTCTTAGGGATGTGATGAGTATTATGCATGTGTGTGAAATATTTTTTTCGTATAAAAATCTCATCACACCCCTAAAAATTTTTGTGATTAAAAAATGTAATAACCCCGAATTATGATGAATGAAAATTAATCTTTACAAAAAAATTTAAGAGTCTCATGCTTGAGTCTAGTAATTCCTAAAAAATTTAGTTAAGAGGCTTTTTCTTATTTTGAATGTCAAAGCTTTTTTTTTTTTTTTTTTTTTAATGCAATTCGAGATTTATGCATTTGCCAATTATTGAAATAGATGGATCCGAGCGTGATTAAATCTTGTATAGAAAAATGAACACACCTAAACCTACACTCACACGTAAACATTTTCCCATCCAATTGAACATGTAAAATCCTTATGTAAAGCTTACCCACCTAAAAAGGTCCAATTCTACAAAAGTCCACGACTACAGAATAGCATTTCACATAAATTTGTGGTCTCGTTTAACCAAGTGATTGCTTTGTGTTTAGACTATTGGATCTGAGTAAAATTTGGAAGCATAAATTATCCATTAATTTAACCAAATTTCCTAACCATAAATAATTAGTGATAATGAATAATTCCAAATCTAGAATTTGTTCTGAATTGATTACATAATGTAAGTGTGTAAGTACAGATAATGTCATCAAGAAATTTTGGACTCTTTACCTCCTTTTGATTGAGATCTCAGATTACTGTGTTTGCCATGTATTTTTAAAAAACTAGTTAATTAAGGATGAAAATTACATTGGTACGTTGGAAATGACAGCTTGCATAAACTGAGCAAACGAATCTTCTAACCAATTACAATCATCATTAATAAAAACAGCCTACTTTGCTAACATTATCACAACACTATTAATTTGGATGGAAGAAAGCAATGAAGAAACAAAATGTACATGAGTCTGTATTTGTGATTACGGAACTTCAAAGCTTGAATAGCGGGCAGCACATTTGTTTCAAAGATCGATGCCAACACCAATAGCAAACTGAGCAACATAATATGCAGCCTATAATGAAGTGTCCACATTCCACAATGCTTTGAACTGCAGAGCAACTCTACGGGAGGACCTACAATGATCTTAAACCACATAGGATGCGGAGGAGTCCATTGAGTTGAATCCAACACACGAATCATTGTCAAATCCCCACCTAATCCCACACTATCCATACCAAAATAGAAGCATGAGAGAGTTAAGCAAATTATTTTTGAAACCAATATTTATGAAGCCTCTGTTCTTGCAACTTTACCTTAAATAAGATTGGTTTTATACACAAATTATATTGAAAGGCAATCCCCTTTTAATTAAACATCTTTATATAAACTAATTGGGATTATCAAAAAATATAAATGAAAATTACAATACATCATGGTAAAATTTTTTAATAAAAACTTAATATATACAAAAACTTAATAGATTTGTAAAGATGGTTCCAACACCATTTATTTCATTTTATTAATTAAAAAAAAAAGAATTTATCACTACAGATTTCAACATCTAAAATTACAGCCAATTGGCACCGGTGCTAAACTATTAATAACAAAGAACACTGATTAACACCCTCCCATTGAAGAAACACTTATTAATGCCTAACTTGTATTAAAAAAATAAAAATAAATAAATATTATAGACACGTGGCATTAATGTATGTAACCATGTGGCAAAATAAGGAGTAGTTAACAAAAAGTCAAACGTTTCACTTTTATATTATATATAGATATAGATTATAGTCTTAAATCACAATAGAACATGTCTTGAAAATATAATAAAAGTATATAATAATGATTATGTTTATTCTTCATTTTTTTAGTAATGATTATTATTATTATTTTTCTTCAAAATTTACCATGTTCAAACATTTTATGCTTTATATGTTTGAAGATAATAATTATTATTTTCATTCTCATAACAATCAATTAGAAAAAAAAATTTCAACCAAAAAATTTCAATAAACATTAATAAGTTTATGTTTATTTATTAAAATTGTTGTTGATTTTTTATTGGTCTTTTTATTGTCATATTATTATTACTACTAAAGAAAAAAATTAAAAAGAAACCATAGATGAAAAAAAAAAATCCTTATCTTTACAAATAAATTTCTAATTTCAAAACCAAATCTAAAAATCAAAAACCAACAATCTCAAAAAGTTATGGGTGGTGCTAATCACAAAGCAATTCAAGAAATAAGATTAATATTTTGATACTGATACTAATAATAATATGACAATAAAAGCATAAAATGAACCGGACTGATAAAAGCATAATATGACAATAACCGGACCGAGCTAAATGGACCGCCCAAGCAATCATATAAAAAAAATTATTAGTTATTTTTTGATGTATATACATAGTAGATTTCTGTTTAACAAAAGAAAGTTGAATATATACCATTCACTTTTAACCAAGTGTTTGTTTAGCCTTATCAAAAAAAAAAAAAAAAGTGTTTGTTTAGCATGAGATTATAAAAGCTCAATTTTTTAGCATTTTATTTACAACCTTTCTAAACTTTACTGCTTTTTTTTTCACGTTCAATTCAAAATCATAGAAAATATGCATATTTTGCAGGAGAATTGCTGTATTTATTATATTTGCAATTTTTGGTGTGATTTTTGGTATTGATGCTGGAACACAATAGCTTCTTTTCAAAAAAATATCCTAAGTCTCAATAAAAAACAAAACAAAGATAATTTCATGCAAAATGTAGCCATTTTTTACTCCCTGGGTTCTCTAATTGGGGCAATGTTGTTTGTAATTACTAAAAGGAAAAGGAAGGTATTGCTTTTTTTAGCTGATTGCGTCATTGTAATAGGTTGTGCGTTTCTAGGATGGGGTAAGACAAAAGATTGAGCTATACGTCGCCAGATTTTTTGTTAGTATTGGAAGTTCACTTCTGACCATATCAGGTCCAGTTTTAATCTCTCAAGTTTGGCCAGATATATTAGCAACAGCGGGCATTAGTTACCAAAGTGGCCATTTACCTTCTGAAGCGTTTGATATGGTATTGGGGATATTGGGGATGCTCCACTTGAGCCCAAAAATAGTCATTCAGATAGTAGATCCCTCAATCTCACCTTCTTTCTCTTTCATAGTTTCCTGGTGAACACAAACTATAGGTTCTTGAGGTTGTTGGCTTTTAATTTCTGGATTCAATCTTGAATTGAGAAATTAGGTCGTTTAAATCAACCTAATTTAGAAGTTTGAAAGTGGATTGTTAGTGTCTATGGTTTTTTGTTTTTTTTGTTTTTTTAAATTTATATTGAATTTTGTGAATTAAAAATAATAATTTTATGGTAAATTATAAATTACACCCCTAAAGTTTAGAGTTGTTTGGATTTTGGACCCTGAAACTTCAAAATTTGGGTTTCATCCCCTAAAGTTTAGAGTGTTTGGATTTTACCACCTAAAGTTTGGGATGTTTGGATTTTACACCATCAAACTTTAGGGAATAAAATCTAAACACCCCCAAAATTTAAGAGGTAAAATCCAAATTCTAAAATTGTAGGATGTAAAATCTGAACACTCTCAAACTTTAAGGTGTAATTTGCAATTTATGTTTAAACATAACAAATCTAAACTATTACACTATATTTGAACTTAGTGTATATTGAAAAAATATACCATAATGGTTACTAAAATTTAAGGGTAAACATAATCATTATTATGTATATTTTCATATTTTTAAGACATGTTGTGATTTAAGATAGAATGTATAGAGTGTTTTTTAGAATACTTTTGTCTTCTGTCCAAAGTTGATTAATAAATATATAGTTTTCAACATATCATAAGAATTACTAAAAATTGTAAGAATAAACATAATAATTATGATGTATATTTTCATAATTTTAATACATGTTATATTGTGATTTTAAGACAATATTATTTTTAGAATGCTGCTACCTTCTATCCAAATGTAATTAGTAATATATATTTCCTCAAAACAAACTTACGTTAGACACATTAAGAACCAATATTAGCTGAACACTGCCATTGACTCAAAAGAATCATTGCTTTCTCCTCCTTCACCCTCCCTAATAAGTTTTCTGCCCTCCCCAATCTCTAGTTTCAGGCTGCTCTTCTTCCCCCTGTATCTGCTTTCCCATGGAACCCAAGACTAGGCCAATAGTCTTTTCTAGGTTGGCCCCTTTTTCTTAGTCACTTCGTTATTGCACAACCCAGGCCCACAAATCTGTTTTGACTAGCCTTAGAAAGCTCATATTTAAAGTGAAATAAACTCCTTGTTTTTTTGTTAGAAAATTAAATTTTTATTTGTACGTTATATTTCATTATTTCTTAATTGGGGTTTTTAGGGATTTTTTTTTTGTTATTAGGTTGAAACTTTCTAAAAAAAAAAAGTAGATTAAAAAATAACTGTTACGACAATTTTGATAAGTAATGTTATTTTTTAAGAATAACCATTACATTACAAGAATCTATTAAAGTGTGTCAAACATGTCCCTAATGATTGTCTCATGCTCTCCACTACAAAATCATGTGCTAACCTTTGATTATGATACAATTTTCATAGCAAATGGCTATGAAATGTCAGCTACAACCTTTAAAGCTCTAAAAAAGCCATAATTTTCTTAATTCTTATGGGGCACTCACACACCCTTAAGCACAACCTCTCCCATCTCAATCAATGCACCTTCCTTTTATCATCTTCATCACCCCACAAAAATCCAGCATACTATGAGTTAAGATCACTACATAAAATCTTTGGCACTTCCTTTCCCACCCTTGATAGTAACTTGTCCTTCTACTCTTGAAACTTCTTCCAAAATCAGACCTTTATGCGTACAAAGGTTGAATACTTAGCTCTACCTACAAATCAAGGTAGACCCAATTACTTTCATGATGCTTCACTTCAATTGCAATTATTATTGCCTTTATAGAATCTCGAATTGGACTTGCTTTGGGCGATAATAAAACGAAAGTCTTGTCATAGTTTGACCTGATGCTATAGCTCATATGTTCCAATTAAAGAAATGAGGTTTCAACACTCCTGTTCATTTTCCCTACACAATAACAAGCTACCATCAACAAAAGATAGATGGGTAAACTTAGGGGTATTCTTGCAAATAGAAATTCCTAGAATTTTCCCTTCTAGTTTGCTTTTCTGTAGCAAGGATGAAAACCCTAAGCACACAAAAGAAAAAGATAAGGGGATAGCGGGTCTCCTTGGACTAGTGAGATGAAATGTTCTATAGGATTCCTATTTATCAAGATAGAGTAGGACACTATTGTTATACATCCCATATTTCTAGTCCCATCCACTTCTCATCAAACCTCATCTTTCTCGTTATTCTCTAGGAACATCCGCTCCACCCTTTCATATTCTTTGCTTATATGAAACTTGAAAACCATAAATCCTAAATTCACTACTCTTTTTTTATTCATATAATGAAGTGTCTCATAGGCCATCATTACGTTGGTAGTAATTAGCCTTCTAGAGACAAAGGCACTTTGAGTTTCAACTACACTACTAGGGAGAATTAACTTTAGTCTTTTTGCCAAAACTTTTTGATGAGGATAAAAATAGTACTTACTTATATAAAGTATAAAGCTGACGGTTGTAGACAAAGCCATCAAGCTGACGGGTACAGCTACAACCGTCAACTTCCTCTTGTAGGAGTAAACGAATGACGTTCTAAATTGGGGCAATAAGGGGAGTCCGCAAGAGGCACCTAAAGGCTGACGACATCAACAAACTAACGTCAGTAAGGCTGAAGGAAATAAACAAACTGACCACCCTAATGCAAGTTTACTTGCTGCCCACGATTGCGTATTTAAGGAAATGCCTTGCACTCCACGTTTGATGCTATTCAAAGGATCCCTATAAGGAAAGGATCCCACCAAATATGCCCAAGAGGACTCCTATAGGGAAAAGACTTCCGCACCAAGGAAGAGTTGTCAACCATCTACTACTATAAAAGCCCCATAACCTCACTAGCCAAGGTACGCATAATTCACCCCTCTCTAGCACTCTAGAGTTATAAGAAGTTCTAACTTGACCTTCGGAGGGTACTTGGCTGACACCACACTGGTGCTCTCTACAAGGTCTTCTCTTTTGTGTTGTGCAGAAGCTATTTCAAGTACGTAAGTACCTGTGGCTCACTGGTGACTTTTTCGGCATCATCAGTTGGCGCCGTCTGTGGGGAACGCGAGATTTGTAAGTTATAACAAACGCTTCCCAGACAAAGAGTTGCATGGTACTTACTCGATCGATAACGACCACCAACAACGTCCAGGAAGACGAGCCGCGACCATCTGCTCTCGAGAGACAAGTGCAGACTTTAGCCGCGGCCGTGGAACGCCTCACCAAGCAAAACCAGATTTTGGAAGAACAACTACGCCAGAAGGCAGGACACGGTGCTCAGGAAGAAAACCAAGAGGGCACCAATGCCGAACGACAGGACCAAGAGGGACCAGAGGGTAGTAACGCCCCAAGCAGACCAAAACGGTAGAATGTAAGCCTTCCATCCCTCACGGATGTGACCCCGCCGCCTATTGCCACAGAGATACAGGTGATAAAGGAACAAATGGAAGTTATGATGAACGCCCTCAAGGGATAGGTGTCCAGCAATCTTGACGACCTCGTCAACCGAACCGACTCACCGTTCACCGCCTCCGTCAATTCCTTCTCCCTACCACATAAATTTCGCATGCCACAGATAGATAGTTACAACGAAATTAAGGACTCTCTAGATCACCTAGAGACCTTCAAGACCTTGATGCATCTTTAAGGAGTAGCCGATGAAATCATGTGTAGAGCCTTCCCTACAACGCTGAAGGGTGCGGTAAGGATTTGGTTCAACCAACTGACGCCCGACTCCATCGACACTTTCAAGGAGCTAAGCGCTCAGTTTACTGCGCACTTTATCGGGGGACATAGATATAAAAAGTCTACGGCTTGCTTGATGAGCATCAAGCAGTGAGAAGACCAGACACTGAGATCCTACATGCCACGAATGGGCTGCGGAAGGGGAAGTTTTTGTTCTCCCTATACAAGAACGACCCGAAGACCATGTCAGAAGTACTTTATAGGGCCACAAAGTACATGAATGCTGAATACACACTGCTAGCTTGAGAGGAAAAGGGAGAGACAAGAAGACACTCGGCAAGACCAAGGGCGGAAGAAGGCAAGAACAGGAGATCGAAGGGATGAAAGGCGCTCTAGGCCCCCGAGAGGAAGGTTCATAACCTTCACCCCGTTAACTACCCCAATAGACCAGGTCCTAATGCAAATAAAGGACGAGGAGGCCCTGACCTACCTTGGAAAGTTGAAGGGAGATCCTACCAAGCGATCTAGGGACAAATACTGACGCTTCCACCGTGACCACGGTCATGACATGGCCAATTGTTAAGACTTAAAGCAGCAGATCGAGACCCTTATCAAGCAAGGAAAATTGCAGAAGTTCATCAGAAAGGAGAGAGCGGATCCACCTCCTCAAGAGCAGCCCCGCCAACGGGATAATGAGCGCTCTAGACCTCCCATAGGAGACATTAGAATGATCATAAGGGGAACAACAACTACTGAAACGTCAAAGAAGGCCCGTAAGACTTACCTCAGGATGGTCCAAAGCGTCCAGCTGACGGGCACCATGCCGAAGATAGCGCAAACAAAAGGCCCCATCATTGAATTTTCAGAAGAAGATGCGCGGTGACTTCACCACCCGCATGACGACGCGCTTGTTGTAAGCATTCGAATAGGAGACTACAACATGCACCGGGTGCTGGTCGACAATGGCAGCTCGGCGGATATCCTATACTACCCAGTGTTCCAACAAATGGGGACCAACAGAGAACGATTGATTTCGACAAACGCCCCACTCGTCGGCTTTAGAGGAACAACGGTGTTCCCCTTGGGCGCGGTCAGATTATCCGTCACGGTAGGTGACTACCCTCAACAAATCACTAAGGACGTAACATTCCTAGTGGTTGACTGTTCGTCTGCCTACAATGCTATCATCGAACGACCTACCCTCAACTCGTGGAAGGCTGCAACCTCAACCTACCACCTCATGATTAAGTTTCCTACCAAGTATGGAGTGGGAGAGCTACGCGAAAATCAGGTGGCTACACGCGAATGCTACGTAGCCATGATGGAAATGGATGACCACCTCCAAGCTATGAACGTAGAAGAACACCGCACAGCGACAGAGCCCGTAGACAAGCTTGAAGAAATACTTCTTGCCGACTCCAAGCTCGACCGAACAACCAAAATTGGAACCCTTGCCAATCCCACGGTCCATCAAGCACTCACGACCTTTCTCAGAAGCAATCGGGATGTATTCGCCTGGAGCCATGAAAACATGCCAAGGATAGACCCTTTAGTCATGGTACATAGGCTGAATGTGTCACCCTCCTTCCCACCCATTCAACAGAAGAAAAGGGTGTTCGCCCCGGAGCAAGATCAGGCCATAGCGGAAAAGGTCACAAACTACAAGAGGCAAATTTCATTAGAGAGGTTTACTACCCCGATTGGCTGGCGAACGTAGTGATAGTTAAAAAAGCTAGTGGGAAGTGGCGGATGTGCGTGGACTTCACCGACCTTAACAAAGCATGCCCCAAAGACAGCTATCCCCTCCTGAGGATCGACGTTCTAGTAGACTCTATGGCTCGGCATTAGCTGTTAAGCTTTATGGACGCTTTCTCGGTTTACAACCAAATCCGAATGCACGAAGCTGGTCAGGAGAAAACTTCATTCGGCTTGAAGAATGCGGCCGCGACATACCAGAGGCTTATGAACAAAATGTTTACACAGGAAATTGGGAGGAATGTCCAAGTCTATGTTGACGACATGCTGGTAAAAAGCCAAAGGGAGGAAGATCACTTGGAAGACCTCAGGGAAACATTCGACACCCTTCGTTCCTACAACATGAAGCTCAATCCAGGAAAGTGCGTCTTCGGAGTAACGGCGAGAAAATTCCTAGGATTTATGGTGTCCCAAAGGGGCATCGAGACCAACCCGGACAAGATCCGGACCATAATGGAGATGGCACCACCAAGAAATGTAAAGGAAGTATAAAGCCTCAACGGAAAAATAGCGGCACTAAATAGGTTCGTGTTGAGGGCAACAGACAAGTGTTTGCCCTTCTTCTGCACATTGAAGAGATCATTCGAGTGGACTGCCGAGTGTCAGCAAGCATTCGAGGAGTTAAAGGCTTATCTCTCTTCCCCACCACTGCTAAGTCCATCGCAGCCAGGAGAAAAGTTTTTCCTCTATCTAGTCGTCTCCCCCGCAGCCGTCAACGTTGCCTTGGTTAGAGAAGAAGAAAGAGTACAAAAGCCCATATATTACGCGAGCCAGGCGCTTCGCGGTGCCGAAGAAAGATACCCACCTATGAAGAAGCTTGCCTTTGCATTAGTTACGACAGCTCGCAAGCTCAAGCCATACTTTCAAGCCCATACGGTAAACGTTCTAACCGATAAGCCCTTGCGACGGGTGATGAGCAACCCTGAAGCTGCGGGCCGGCTGGCGCTATGGGCTATAGAGTTGAACGAATTTGATATTCAGTACCACCCACAGACCGCCATCAAAGGACAGGTCGTCGCGGACTTCATAGCAGAATTCACTCACGACGAAGACAAGGGGGCAGAAGAGTCCCCTCATTGGATATTCAGTACCACCCACAGACCGCCATCAAAGGACAGGTCGTCGCGGACTTCATAGCAGAATTCACTCACGACGAAGACAAGGGGGCAGAAGAGTCCCCTCATTGAAGCATACATACAGACGGATCATTCAACAGACAGGCTGGGGGGGGGGGGGCTGGCATCATTCTACTGTCACCCGAAGGAGACATGGTTGAATGTATGGTCCGTCTCGACTTTCCCACCACCAACAATGAAGCAGAGTATGAAGCGTTAGTAACAGGCCTTGACCTTGCCAAAGCCACGGGAGCCACGAGCGTAGTCATTTACTGCGACTCTCAAGTCGTTGCTAACCAAGTGAATGGAGACTATGAGTGTAAGGGCAAAAGGAAGAAGAGATACCTTGATCAAGTAAGGAAAAGAGTAGACAACCTAGAGGCCAAAATCATCCAATTCCCCAGGGGAGAAAATGAGCATGCCGACCGTCTTGCCAAAGCCGCTTCAGCAGAACATATGATCATCCCCGGTAATGTACTCTCTTTTGTTCAACTTTCTCCACTAATAGATTCTGGTGACATACAGGAGATAGGCTCTGAAAGTAACTGGACCACACTGTTAGTTTCATACTTAAAAAATGGGGTCTTGCCAAACAGGAAGGAGGCTGCAAGAAAGCTGAAGGTCCAAGCAACAAGATTCGTCTTGATAAAAGATGTCCTGTACAAAAGAGGCTTCTCCCGTCCATATCTTAGATGCTTAGGTACGGAAGAGGCAGACTACGTCATGAAGGAGGTACACGAGGGGATTTGCGGAAACCATTCGGGGTCAAGGTCACTGGTACACAAACTTGTGCGAGCAGGGTACTATTGGCCTACCATACAGAAGGATGCCGAGGCTTATGTCAAGATCTGCGACAAATGCCAAAGGTTTAGTAATATTACTAGACAACCAACCGAAAAATTGACCCCAATGATGGCCCTATGGCCGTTCGCCCAGTGGGGATTAGATATTATGGGACCATTCCCTACAGCATTACAACAGCTGAAATTCCTAGTAGTAGGCATTGACTACTTTACAAAGTGGGTGGAAGCTGAAGCCTTGGCCACCATCACGGAGAAGAACGTACGGAGCTTCGTTTGGAAATGCATCGTATGCAGGTTTGGCGTCCCAAGAGTCTTAGTCTCGAATAACGGGAAGCAATTCAACAACGACTCCTTCCGGGACTTTTGCACGCAGTTAGGGATACGAAACCACTACTCCTCCCCCGCCCACCCTCAGGCTAACAGACAGGTTGAACTCACGAACCGATCCTTGCTCAAAATTATCAAGACTCGGCTCAAAGGGGCAAAGGGTATATGGCCTGAAGAATTACCAAGCATACTATGGGCATACAGGACAACGGCAAGGACGCCCACAGGAGAAACACCATTCTGACTAACATACGGGAGTGAAGCAGTCATCCCGGCCAAAATTGGACTCACAAGCTACAGCGTACACAACCATGACGAAAGCAAGAAAGACGAGGCTATGCGACTACAGCTTGACCTAGTGGACGAAGTCAGAGCGATGGCAGAACAAAGGCTCGCAAGGTACCAGGACCTCATGGCCAAGCATTACAACTCCCAGGTCTGACACAGAGACTTCCAGGTTGGAGATCTCGTTCTCAGGAAAGTCATGGGCGTCGCTAGAGACCCTACCCAAGGGAAGCTCGGCCCCAATTGGAAAGGACCTTACCGAGTCACGTCATGGCAGAAGAAAGGCACTTACCACCTGGAGATTTTACGGATAGAAGCTGCCGCATCCATGGAACACCGAGCACTTACGGAAGTATTACCAGTAGAGAAGGCGGCATGAAGACCAACCCCTTTTTTTTTTCTTTTTTTCTTTTTTTACAGTTCATTATAGCAAATTTTAGTTATACTCCTCGGTTTTTTTAGTTTTCGCACAATACCTCTTTTTCATTTTAAGCCCAAAGGGCAGGATTTGATTTTCGAACTACTTTTATTTACGAATGCATGGCAATAAGAGGAGTTTATTCAAAAATTGCTGAAGTCTCTATTTTACAAATCTATAGTCTGAAGTTCACAAAAGTGGACAATTATGATCACAAAGGTGGACGACTAAGTTCACAAAAGAAGACGACTAAAAGTCGACGGCTAGGTCCACGAGAATGGACAAAAGCTGAAAATCTGACGGCCTCACCAAATAGATGAGGCTATAAAATGAGGTCACTAATTCCATAATATGGACGGAAGTTAAAAAGTTGACGGTCTCACCAAGTGGATGAGACTATCACATGGACAAGGTTATAAAACCAACGAGCTTACAAAAATGACAAGGTCATCAAGTCCATAATATGGACGTAAGCTAAAAAGCTGACGATCTCACCAAATGGATGAGACTATCACATGGACAAGGTTATAAAACCAACGGGCTTACAAAAATGACAAGGTCATCAAGTCCATAATATAAATGAAAGCTAAAAAGCTGACGGTCTCACTGAATAGATGAGACTATCATCATAAGGTTATAAAACTGACAGGCTTACAAAGATGACTAAGTCATTAAGTCCATAAAATGGCTGGAAGTTAAAAAGCCGACGGTCTCATTAAAGTAAGTGAGATTATAAAAATAACAAGGTCGGTTAAAGTCCATAACATGGACGAGGCTATAAAGCCGACGGGTTATTAAAAACGACGGAATCATTAAACACTTAACATGGATGAAGCTACAAAGTTGACGGGCCTAGAAATAATAACATTCCTTACAAAATGGACGAGGTCATAAGATTAGCAACACAATCAAATGCCCAAAGGTAAAGCTCACGAAACCGACGAGCTTATCAAACTCAAAAGGATGAGATGGGCTGGCTCAAAAAAGAACATAAGTTACCCGAAGCCCGTGTCAACAGATTTTTCCATTAAATAAGTCCACCCTTAAAGGTTGACAGGTTTCCCAAAACAGACGGGATTAAAGGCCGACGAATTAATCCAACACAATCATTGATTAAAAAAGTAGAAAACGACGGGAATAGCATGCCGTTATCAGGAGCGTCAGCAGGATTCTTGTCATCTTTCTGGGACTCAGGATTTTCAACGTCTACAAACATCGTTGGAGGGTTGGAAGCAGGAGTATGAGGAGGATTGGTAGCAGGCTGGGCGAGAACGACAATGTCGTCATCCTTGGGAGGAGGATGGGACTCAAGGGAGTCGTCACCTTCATCGTCCATTGTAATCCCAGATAGGTTCAGCTCTGGGAAAGCTAACGCAACTTGTTTAAGGCAATCATCAAACCCAGTGCCATAATAGTCGACACATGAGTCAATAAATAATTGCGACGCCTTAAATTCTTGGACAGCGTCAGTCCCAGCCGTCTCCACCTTTTCGTGCAAAGCCGTCACCTCCTGCTGTAGCTTCTCCTTCTGACATTCAACCTCCTCCAGCTTCCCCCTTACCTCCTTCAGTTCATTATTTAGCGTATAGACAGCCTCCTTGTATTGCCCCTGCTTATTCATCAAATTTGCATTATGTTTCCTAACTCGGCTGATGACCCCTTCCTTAGCAACACAACGATCTTGAAGGGCCTTAACATGCACCAAGGCCTGGAAAAAACACAAGCGTCAGTCAAATGAATCAAAAGGAAACAAAACCAACTTAACCTGAGGATGCGAGCATACCCTAGCGAGATCAAAAAGAGCTGACACCCATAAGTCCTCCGTCCCCAACAGGTCGCAAGGCTTTATATCCGTCGGATTTATGAAGGACCCCACTTCCCCGATGGCATAGTCCTTATGGGTCAGAAGACAGCAAGGGCCCTCGATGACGGGACCAGAGGAAGTCATTACCCCCTTGCCCGCACCATGGCTTGGCCGAAGGGGTGACTTCCCCTTCGGAGACACGTCCCCAAGGTTGATAGCAGCCTTTTTGAAAGGGCGGTCGTCTCGAGGTTCCCCCCTCTGTCTCCTTCGCCTTCTTTTCCTCTTTTTTACGGGCTGCAACAACCCTCACCCTTTGCTTAGCAGATTCCATCTCTGCATAAAATAACTAACAATTATTACAAACAGACGGAGGAAATAAAGGATTTACTCACGTCGACGAGAGAAGTCGTCTAGTCTGCAAGCTTCAGCCGACGGCTCTGGACCCCCACAGTATAGGTGAATAGTGTCAAGGGTAATCAAGTCCCTACACATTCATTCCTTCAAAGGGATTTCAAGAACCCGGCAGATGAATGCTTCCTGCTCAGCAGTTATATGTGGATGGCTACAGGCTGAAAAGACAAAACAAAGACATTAGAACACTAAATGGAGTAATAAAAGACTAAAAGCTGATGGTAAAAAAAAAGATGTCAGTATCAAAACTTGAGGCCTTAATTAACGCCTAGGTATTATCAAAACCACGGGGCATTGCAACCCACTCTTCTGGGCGGCATACCCAGTCTGACCCCTCAAGAAAAAAATATCTACTTTTCTAACTCCTGTTGGAATCTGGCATATCAGATACAAGTCTTAAGTCCTTCTCCCTGACGGAAAAATGATAAGTCCCTTTGGACGAAACAATCTGACGGGGTTTGTAGCAGTAAAAGAACTCATCTAGGGAAAGCTGACGGTTCCCACTGCTCAAGTGACCTCATAAAACCTCAGCCTCAATAAAAGTCCTCCAAGCATTAGGGGCAATCTGGCTGACGGATATCCCCATAAAATCAACAAGCTGACGGTACAAAGCCGTCAGTGGCAGCCTCAATCCGGCGGCAAGCATGGCATCATACATGCCGAAATCTATAGTCCTCCCTATATAACACTTTTCCTTTTTCCTAGGGAGACGGATTGAGATGTGGTCGGGGATTTGGAAACGGGTACGTAATTCTTTGAAAATCTTTTCACTCATTTTTGGCAAAAATTTGTTAACGGCCCAATCCTTGGGAAGGATGAAGGGACGGTTTCCTCCAGGACTTACTGAAGCCTCTTCATAAGATTCCTTGTCACCCTCATCCTCCTCCTCATCTCTGTCACTCTCTCACTCCCCCTCAGCCTCACTTACTACCTTCTCCCTAACTCCCTCAACATAGTCTTCTGCGCCATCGCTAGGAGACTGGGCTGGCGTTTCCCTTCCTAACGACTCAGAAAAACCGTTGGACTCTTGACCTGAGCCAAAAACTTCGTCATATCCCGCTCCATCGCAGACTGACGACTAGTCACTCAACACGTCACTTGACATCTAACTACCTATAAGTGACGGATCCATTCTATGTACCTAAATTGACATCCTCACTAAGAAATTGTTCAGCTAGAGCAAAAATGCAAAGAAAGAAGGAAAAAGAACTTATAGGTGAATAAGTCTTTGAGGAAAAAACGGCCTAGAAAGCGACGACGTTAGCAACAGGTGACGGATCAGCAAAAGCAAAGGCGACAAGCTCTCTCTCTTGAAGTATCAGCAAGGTTGAAATAGAGGGATAAGGAGAGGGATGCGTGTTATATATAGGAAGAAAAATGCGCGGAAGGCGAGGCGACGCCCTTGTCCAGAAACGAGGCCAACAAGAGCGTGCCATGCGTTTGAGCATTAAATGGTTGGTGGCTCGAGGAATCACTCATAAATAATTTTCCCGCTCCTTTGAACCAAAAGATAGTTAACCAATAAAAACTAACTCCACAACCCATCAATTTAAAACGACAAGGATGTAGAGTAGAGGGCAACTGATGAGGATAAAAATAGTACTTACTTATATAAAATATAAAGCTAACGGTTGTAAACAAAGCCATCAAGCTGACGGGTACAGCTACAGCCTCCAGCTTCCTCTAGTAGGAGTCAACGAATGACGTTCTAAATTGGGGCAATGAGGGGAGTCCGCAAAAGGCACCTAAAGGTTGCCGACATCAACAAACTAACGTCAGTAAGGCTGAAGGAAATAAACAAACTGACGACCCTAATGCAAGTTTACTTGCTGCCCACAATTGCGTATATAAGGAAATGCCTTGCACTCCACATTTGATGCTATTCAAAGGATCCCTATAAGGAAAGGATCCCGCCAAATACGCCCAAGAGGACTCCTATAAGGAAAAGACTTCTGCACCAAGGAAGAGTTGTCAACCCTTTACTACTATAAAAGCCCCATACCCTCACTAGCTAAGGTACGCATAATTCACCCCTCTCTAGCACTCTAGAGTTGTAAGAAGTTCTAACTTGACCTTCGGAGGGTACTTGGTCAGCACCACACCGGTGCTCTCTACAAGGTCTTCTCTTTTGTGTTGTGTAGGAGCTATTTCAAGTGCACAAGTACCTGTGGCTCACTGGTGACTTTTTCGGCATCATCACTTTTCATATTAGTTTGTAAACTATGTTACACAAGCTAATTCGCCTAAATTCATCACTTTTTCTTGTCTTTTACCTTTGGGGATCAAGGCTTGTGTTACTAATAGGCTTAAGCATATGATCACTATTCAATATGTTAACAATGCCTTAGTAACCTGTGTCCCTACTATGCGCTAATATTTTTGATAAAATAACAAATACAAACCATTTTGTCTAGGGGACTTACACTGGTACATTTGTTTTAAGAGTTGTTGTCACCTCTGCTTCCATGTAGGGTTTTAGAAGTTGTTGATTCATTTCCACAATGATGACATTATTCACCACATGTCTACGAGCTTGCAAATCATTGCTTGCTTCTGTGTGAATTATGGCCTTGAAATAATCTTTAATAATTCTTTCCACTACTCCATCTTCCTGCCACTCTCCCTGTGTATCCCTTACACCAACAACCCAATTCTTCCTCTTCCTAAAAGAAACTTGAGCATGGAAAAATCTGGTATTCTTGTCTTCCTCCTTCAACCTCATCACTTGCGCTCTACAGAATCATGTGCTCGATCGTCCGTGACACAATTTTCATAGCCAATGGGTTTGAATTGTCTATGGCAAAATTCAATATGCTTGTAAAGCTTTAGACAAGCTAGAATTAATTATGAATAAGTCTAGACGCACATCAAAATTGGTAGCAAATTGAACACCTGTATGAGATGACAAGTTGTTAAAGGTGTGTAATAAAATAATATCAGTGATAAGCCCATATGAAAATCAATAATAACTTGTCAACTTAGTAGGTATGAAATTTATTGTGTAATCTGATATGTCCATAACATTGCTCATTAATTATACACCTTGACATTAGTGGTTATAGATGCTCTCAACCCTACTTAAGGTAGTACACTTTGTACAAATAATGAATTTTAGTGTAATACAGCATACGTTATGCCACCGCTAGTAGAAGTGGCTTTGTGGTGAGAAGCCCTCGTGGTCTCTTACTTTGCGAGTATGAGATTATGGGTTCTAGTTGTAGCAAAACCCACTATTGTGCTAGTGGTCCTATGCTATTCTTGAGTAATAGATTAAGCAATGTTATGAATACCATTTCGGACCCCGTTTTGGTTTGTTTAGGGGAACGGAATATTTTGGTACCGGTCTATTTCGGCGTACCATTTCACGATGTTTCGGGGTTTCTAAAAAAAATTAAAAATAATATATATTTATATTTTCTTATACAACATAAAATTATTGATCCAAATAAGTAAACCTCAAATAATACAAATCATTTAGTTATTACATAACAATGACTATTTTAAAATATTAAAACATAAATATGTAATTAAATAATGAAAAACAACAACCAAAAACAGTACACTAAGAGTGCATATATATATATATATATATATATATATATATATCACATTGGGAAGAGGCAAGACTCAATAAATAAGTTTGAAATCAAACTCTTTTGTCAGCTTTTGGAGTTTTGTCATTTCCAAAGCTTTGTCACCTGAGTGGGGTCAGCAAACTAAAAGTCTAAAAGGCAAACTAAAACAAAAACTTGACAAAGCAAAAAAAAAAAAAAAAAGGCAGACTGGCAGAGAGCCTGAAACAAAGAAGGGGCGACCTTTGCGATGGCTGGGTTTGTTTTATAGGCAATTGACGCAAGTAATGACATGTTGTGCTGAAGAGTTTGTCAATTTAGGATTTTTTTTTTCTTCTAAAAACTGGTACCGGCCGAAATTTGCCGAAATGGCCAAAATGACCCAAAATTGGACCCGAGGTGGAACGGATGGTATTATCGTTCCGGTTTGCATATTGGTACGAGATATTTCAGCCATTTTGGCCGGAACAAAACAAATTTAATAACAATGAGATTAAGTAGTTCCCCAAAAGCTCTTCCAAGGACTGGTGTAAGTGAGTCAGGGACAGTAACCACATTTGCAAGATCTTTTTCTCTTTTCTTTTTTTTTTCCATTATTAAAAGAAAAAAAAAACAAAAAAACAAAACAAAACAAAACATAAAAAACATAGATTAGGCTTGAGCTCAAGCTCAAGTGGACCTAAAATTAATATTTTAAGTTCTAACATTCCCAATTCTCCCACAGGGCAGGGGGGGTGGAGATCTAACATTTCCATTTGGTGTTTCATGGAAATGCTCTGTATAGCATTAATGTGTTCAAGCATTTCTAACCACCAATTGGTTCCCATGCATTGTTTCGTAACGATATAGAAGATGCAACCATTATTTAGTGCAAATGAAAGTGGTTAAATCTGTAATTTAAATGTTTTTTTATCGATTCAACTAAAGAATGGTTGTGTCCCACACCCCCTATGCCATGTGTATCCCCTACTTATGCTTTCGTGATGAAATATAAAGCAAAGAGCGATGGATATAGCTTCAAAAAAACAAAATAAGCTTGATCAGAAAAAATGGTTACATTAATTGTGCTCCCCTCTTGATGATGTCCCTTCCTTTCAAGATACTCTTCTAAGCATACAACCCAAAGGTTGAATCAGCAGCCTCTTGAAGCCACTATTTATTGCAGGTAAAAGGGATATATTAGTAATTTGAATGTATTAGCAATCCAGCTAAATAATGGTTGTGGACTCATGTCCTGCTATGCATATCCACTCATTGATCAAGTTGGTCATTGCAGTTATGTAACACACACACCTATACACATAAGATCAAGACAGGAAGAACAGTAAATACACCAAGTTGATATAAATTTTACATAAATAAAAAAAGAGTTGGCAACTATTTTGCATTCACTTAATGCATGAAACAATTGGATGTGACATTTTCAACGTGTAAAACCAGCATATAAACAAAGAGGAAAAAGGATTCTAAAGATATGAGTAATGACATTTAACTCGACAACCCTTTATTAAGTATGCGACTCTTTGGTATCAACAAAATTTATTTCCCATTGGCCATTGCTGATAACAAGTTAACAATGGTGACTAGAGATTTATAAACAAATATGACAGTAGCACAAACTTACTTCCTAGAATCCATCACTGGAAATCATAACTAACAAATCACTTTCTTCTAAATAAATAAATAATGCTTCACTTAACTATATTTTGTAAGTCACATTTTCAAATTTTGGGAACAACTTATTAAATTTTTTGGTGAAAGTCCTGTAGATAGATAAAATATAAAAATTAAATAAAATAAGTAAGAGGCTCACGTGAAACTAGCTGCAAATGGTAGGGAAAAAAGAGAGCAATAGACTGACTTATAATTAAGAGCTTGTGAGTGTGCCTTTTCTTTAGCACTTAGGCCCAAGGATCCTGGGCCAAAGAGTTGTAGTTTGGTGGACTGGGCTTTGATTCACCGCAGCTAAAGGGCTGTTTAAGAATCAAGTGGTGCACAGGGCATACTTCTTACAATACATATAAACTAGCAAACAAGGATATTTGTATTGAACAACAATCAAAACAGTAAAAGTAATGCAAAACAAACAGTAAATGCACAAAGTAATGGTTAGGGATCCTCAAATCACTAGGGAATGTTTCATTGAATTTTCTTTATTATGATTACAGTGTGCTCACTAAGACGTGATACAAGGTTTAAGCAAGCTCAAAAATTACAGTCTTAGATGGCTATTCAAGCCTCTAAGACTTGCAAAGTTTGATTTTTTTTGAATCCGAGTATGTGCTATAGTGGCTTTTTTTTCTGGGATACCGAGAAGTAATTTGCTAATTTTTCTGAGTTTTATTCTCAACGGAACTTTCTCAATGATTCTGTTGTAAATTTTTTCCTCCCTCTTTCCTCGCAATCCTTCCCCCCTTTTTATAGTGTTATTCTAGAGTCTCGGGGAACCATTGATTCCCCTGTTTTACCCCCTGGGTACCAGAGCCCGTGTTGTGCCTATCGCCCAGAGGATTCAGCTTTCCCTGTTCTTCATTCTTTCCTTCCTTTTAGTGTTGTTTCTTTGAAAGTCCATGGCTGACTACCTATTTCGGAGTGCGCTGAGGTCACGCTCTTCACGATGCAGCTTTTGGCCGTCCTTCTTCTTTATCCCTTTTCTCAAATGGGCAGAATCTCATTCTACCGGTTTGGAAGTCTTTTGCTGCTACTCCCTTTTATACCTCTTCATTCTGGTTCCCCAAGATGCCACCTACTTGCGCTATGAGAAGTCGCTCCAAGTTTTCTTCTTTTCTTGCTGGATCATTTGGTACTTGAGAAGGACGTGCCCATCCTCTGTTTCTTGTGTTCTTTTTGGCTTTTTCCCTTTGAGCTGTCTCAGTCCTTTCTTGACTGTATTACACGCCTCGGGGATCCCGACTCAGCTTTCTTTTTTATGCTGATAATTCTTCAATTCTTCTGATCTTGACTTTTTTTCTTCTTCTTTATGTTTTTGGGCTTCAAGCCTTTTGGGCTTATTATTTCTTCTCTTTTTTCCATGGCCCTCTTGTGCTTATTTCTTTAGGCTTGGGTGCTGTGGCCTTTTTTTGGACCTCAACAAAGCTAAATGCACACTTAGGCTGTGTTTGGTTCCCGTAAAATATTTTCAGGAAAGGAAAATATTTTCAAGTGTTTGGTTGCATTATGAAAATTGTTGTAGAAAATATTTTCATGTGTTTGGTTCTATTCTGAAAATGTTATTTTCCTACAATTTTTTCACATTTTCTCAACTATTTTCTCAGCATCCAAACAAATTTCATTACAGAAAATTTCAAAATCACAACCAAATCCCAATCCACAAAACAAATCACAGCCAAATCCCAACACCACACACCACCAAAACTCCAATTCAACCCACGGTAGCAAACTCCGGCAATCAAAAGCCACAACCACCAAAACACCACTACCACACCACCACAATAACAACAAAAATCAAAATCACACAGAAATCAAAATCACACAGAGAGAGAGATCGGTGGGTCGAAGGCTCTGGGTCGAAAGCGAGATCGCGCGAAGGCGAGATCGAGCGGCGAGATCAAGTAGCGCAGTGCGATCGGCACGGTGCTGCGATCGACGAGACCAGTGCGATCTGGTGCGTGCGATCGTCGGACTAGAGCTCGCGAGATTAAGCGGCGCGGTGCAATCAGCGTGGTGTTGCGATCGACGAGACTGGTGCGATCTGATACGTGCGATCATTGGACTGGAGCTCAGGGTTCACCGACGATGTCGAAGGCGTGATCTGGGCTCCTTCTTCTCTCTCTCTCTCTCTCTCTCTCTCTCTCTCTCTCTCTCTCTCTCTCTCTCTCTCCGGAAACCATTTGAAGTGAAAATAGGAACGGAAATGAATTTCCGTAATAAAAACTTCTTTTTTACGGTCAAATGAAAATGATTTCCGGAAAATTCTATTTTCAAAACCAACCAAACACCCGCATTTACGGAAAAGCATTTCCGGAAGTGATTTTCACCCAAAACAAACACAGCCTTAAAGTCACATTTTCAGTCCTAAAAAAGGTTATTGTTTTCAGTGTATTACGTGTGCAATAGGTTTTCCCTATTAGTTTTATAAAAATTCAAAGCTGCTCTTGTGCTATTCAGAACTACACAATGGTTCATATCAATTAAAAAAAAGGGGTAAATTCTACTAACACATTCTAATGCTTAGGCTAATGTCAATCAAGTTTAAAATTTTTCAAAACTAAATATTTTAGTACTTAAAGGCAACTTAGCCCTTAAACACTGTTAGGCCAGTCAATCATTTGTCCCAATAGTGTTTAGGGACTAAGTTGGCTTTAAAGACCAAATTGATTAGTTTTGAGAAGTCTTGAACCTAATTGGTATTAGCCCAAGCCTCATCCTATGTTATTGGAAATTATACAAAACAATAATAATAAAATCATACCACAGCTCACTCGGGGATTAACAGCCTTTGTTCTTCCATTTATAATTATTTTGAAAGAACCTTATTATTTCATCTAAGCTCAGCCCTTGATACTCAATAGTCCATTTAATCTCAGCCCTTGAATATATTGATCCACTCCATTTTGCACGTTTTGAAAATGTGATCCCAATTTGATTGATTGTGTTTTGTGTGTGTTATAGGTGTGTAAAGAGTCCCACAGCTGGCATTTACTAAGTAGACCTGACCTTTATTATCAACTACACATAACCTCAATTATGACTGCAAATAACACAAATTGTGACTAGTCCTAGCCAACTATGGCATATATATTGGAGGCGGTTTCTTGGATTAGTTTGTCAATATACATTGGCGGCAACAATGGAATATATATTGGTTAGTTTGTCAATATATGCAGGGGCGGAGGGAAGGGGGGACGGGGGGGGGCAGGTGCCCCACCTGAACTTTCAATTTTTTTACTGATAATGATAATGTATTGAACTCAACAGACTTAATGGGAACAATTTACAGCTACATGGTTCAGAATTCAACAGACTTAACTAATGGCTTGTTTGGATGTTAAAAAATAGAGGGGGAGTAGAGTAGAGTGAAGGAGAGTAGTTTAATTACCTTGTTTGGGAGTTTTTTAAGGAAGGAGGGGGAGGGATTTGGAGGGGTTTGGAGGGGTTTCAACTACCTCCAACCCCTCATTTTTAATTCCCCCAAATTGGAGAGATTTGGAGGGAGAGTAGATCACATAAATTATTAAAAATATAAATTACCTAATTTGCCCTTGATATATTAACAAAATTACAAAACGAATTTGTTTGTTTCCCTAGAAAATTTAAGGTTAATGAAGCAATTTCTCTTCACACTGTTTTTGTTTAAGCTTCACCGTTTTAGATTTGAGCTTTGTGTAAAAGGTGTTTGGATTTTGAGATTCAGGTTGGATTTGGCCGGAGAACATGGCATCGTCGTCGTCGTCGTCGGCGTCGACTTCGGCGAGAGCTGGAGGAGGCTCCGATCAACCTTCGCAGCCGCAACAGGTTACCGTTCATGGTGATGACTTCACTGCCGGCTTTCACCACTCGCCGTCGAAGTCAAGTACAAATCTCACGCCGCCGCGATCGAGTTCATCGCCGACCTAAACCACGGTCGTTGACCCGCCGGTCCAGTTGCCGATGAAGCACGACGGCAACTCCCCTCTAATTCCGGTGAACTATCCCGACGACGACGAGGATCTCGCTTTGCTTGCTCTTCGTTCTCCAGGATTTCGCTTTTTTTTTTCTTTTCTTTTTTTTTTTGGTTGTCTGCGTTTTGGGAGATTTGGTTTGTGTTTCTGTGATTTTTTTTTTTTTTCCTCTACTTGTGCCTGTGTTTGGTTGCTCAGAAAATGTGGAAAAAAAATGGGAATTTGGATTTTGGTTAGAGTTTTAAAAAACCTACTAAATTTGGCGATGTTTAGTATTTTATTAAAACTGATATGAACGCTTTGTTTTCAAATATTCAGATAACAGTTCAATTTTGACTGATTTTTACTCTTTTTTTTTTTTAGTTTTTAGGTGTATAAATTGTTTTTTTTTTTTGAAACATTTTTTATTTATTTATTTTTCTCAAAAAAAAATCACTAACATATTTTAAGATTTGGACAAATGATAATTGAAAGTTCAAAAACGTGTAAAAACACCTTTGAACGTTTAGACCCCCAAATTACAACTTAACCAATTCAAGCAATATGTCAAACAACTAGTGTGCGGAAACTTAACATATGCTATAATATGAAATTGGTTAAAAACTATCTAAGCCATAACAAAATAAAATCCACAGCAGATAATAAAAAGGCAAAGATAGAGAGGAAGGAAGATGCAAACACAAAGACAACACGCGATGTGTTATTGAAGAGGAAACCGAAGCTCTCGGCGTAAAACCTCTCCGCCGCCCTCCAAGCGATAAACAATCCACTAGAAAATACAGTTGGGATACAAGGACAGCAATAGACCCTCCAAGCCTAATCTACCCAGTGCACCTAAGCCCTCCAAGCTTCTTGCTCCAACGAGGTTGCGCCGAACCTTTTTCTTTTCTAGCTTCCCGGATTCCGCTACTAGACCATAGCATCAACCAATGAAGATTGGTTCCTTCCTAACTGCTTCCCAGAAATCCAAACAACTGTCTCACAGTGATGATGATGGTGAGAACCAGGTTTGGTATAATACCTCTCAAGGATTTGACAATGGAGAGGAAGAGAGTTGGGGAATTTGGAGAGACTCTAAGGTATAGATTGTGGGTGAATCAATCTTGTTTTTCTTTAGGGTTTCTCTCTCAAAATTCTCTCTGGAAGCTCTCTTTCAATCATGGGTAAAAGGGGTATTTATACTAGAGTGGGAGAGGAATGTGAAACGTCAAGTTTAACAAAACAGGGGTGGCTCGCGGCTTGACTAAGTCGCGAGATCCAGTCGCGAGATAACCGTATGGCCAGTTGTCCTGTTTTGTCCTGTAGTGCTCCAGCTGGCATGACTGTTCACCTTCCAGCATGCTTGGCACGTGTGCTGCGTCTGGCGGCTTGAAGCCGCGAGTCACCAGCGAGTCCCAGCCGCGAGTTTCTGTTTTCTTGCACACTCTTGAGCAATCTTCACTCTATCTCACTCACTACCCTTACATCAAACCCACCTAAATACAGGGTTACTAAATGCTGAATTACAAGCAAATTTGGCACGGAATAAAGCCAATTAGATGGTTGAATAAATTCAACCTTACAATAATCAAGTTCAAAACTTTACAAAACTAATAAATTAATCATAAACCAATGTTACAAGTTCATTTTCAAATAGGGGTAAATCTGTCTATTTTAATCATTTCCTCTCCTTTCTTTTCTATTTTTTTAAAACATCCAAACAAGGGGAAGGGCTAATTACTCCCTTTCCCCTTACTAATTTTAAAAATATCCAAACAAGATGGAGGGGAATCATTTCCCTCTACTCTCCTCCCCACTACTCTCCTCCCCTCTACTCCCCTCAACTCTCCTCCCTCTCTAAACTTCCAAACAGGCCATAATAGAACTCTAAAACTACTATAATATAAAACTATTGGTCCCAACTAGTAATGATTAAAATAAAAAAAAACCTACTGTTAATGCTATATGCCTATACAGAATAGGAATCACAGCAGCCTAATACTAATAGAACTCTGAAAAAAAAAAAAGAAAAAAAAGAAAAGAAAAAAAAGTGTATATAATACAGTATAAAGCACGCCTCCCATATATGTCCAGACATTAATCTAGATATCGCCTCATAGTATATATTGACATCAGTCTCACGTCTAGAAACTTGCAAGCTTAAACGTATTTATGTTTATGTTTTTAAAATTTGTCCTGGTTGTGAATATACTTTATTTTGTGACAGTGAAGGATCTCTTTCCGTTAGCAAAGTGATTGCAATTATGATCTCTTTCCGTTAGCAAAGTGATTGCAATTATGCTTTCTTTTTGTTTTCGTAATCTAAGGGATTTTATGTTTGTACTGAATTATCAAACTCTAGTCAATTTTGCCCAATTCTTGAAATTTAACTTTTAATTTTTATTTTATTTAATATGTGGCATGGTATCAATGGTCTCTCTTCATTCCCATATCATACCCATATATATATATAGAGAGAGAGAGAGAGGAGAGAGAGAGAGAGAGAGAGAGAGAAGAAGAGAGAAACGTGTTCACTATGTTTGTTTGTAGCTGAGAGATCAAACTTTTTGGGCCTACCCAACTACCACAGGTCCGGCCCAATTTGTTCCGTCATTCTATTGGGCTTTAATTAAAGAAACGTTGCTGATGAATTTGGTATAGGCTCAGCCCGCGAAAACAGCACCCAACAACCCTTTGGTCATGTTTTTATATTATTTGTTTTGGTTTGGTTGGTTTTTTTTTTTTTTTTTTTTTTTTTTTTTGGGAGAGAAGGTGGTTGTTGACTTCTTGTTGTGGGCGTTGAGACTGAATTGCGTGGCTGATTTTGGTGTTGGTTAGGGTTAAGACAATCTCCATCGGTGGCTGAGATGAAGGTTTTTCTTTTGGAATGTTTGGTTTTTCTGTTAAGGAATGCCATTATTCTTGAGTAATAACTCTTCCAATGACTGGCGTAAGTGGGTCAGGGACAATAACCACACTTGTGAGCTTTCATTTTCCATTACCAAAAGAAGAAGAAAAATAAATGCTCTATTTTAAGGGCCTGTTTGGCATCAGTTTTAACTTTTAGTTTTTAGCTTTTATTATCTTACATACAACTTTTTAAAAATCTCTCGTTTTCTCTTTCTTTTTTTCTACTTTTTCTTACTTTTTCCAAGGTATAAGTATATTTAAATACACTTTCAGCAAAGAAATAAACTATTTTCAAATATTAAGGTTGCATTTGTCATTGGCTTAAAAAGTCAGTTTTTTTTACTATTTAGCTTATTTTTACTATTATTCAATTTATTTTTGCTATTATTCATAGGTCCCATAGCACTTTTTGGTACTATTTATGGGTCTCACTATACTATTTCAGCTACCTTTTAGCTTTATCTACAATACTTTCAACAACAAAATTTTAGTTTAGGCTGCATTTGGTTCGATGTAAATCGAATTCCGAATGTAAAATGAATGCAGGGGTAAATGAATTCCCGTAAGGAAAATGAAATCTGGGTGTTTGGTTCTGCAATGGAAAATAATTCGGAAAATGATTTTTGGTATTTGGTAACATTCTAAAAATGCTATTTTCCTACAAATTTTTCACATTTTCTCAGCCATTTTCTCAGCTTCCAAACAAATTTTATAACATAAAATTTCAAAAATCAAAATAAAAACATTTATGGGTTGTTTATGGGTTTTAGGGTGGATTTTGGCTAGATGGGTTTGAGGGGATGTGGATCGGCTTTTGTAGAAGGTGGGTCAGCTTTTGGAGGTGGGTATGGCTTTACTGGCGTGAGGGAGAGTGACAGTTGGGCAGAGGTGTGTGGATCGGAGGTGAGGTGAGGTCGTCGTACTCAAACAGAACTTAAACAGCGGGGGAAACTCACCACCGCAGAGGGTGGGTTTGGGGGTGGAGTGTAGTGGGCTGGTGGTCGGTGGCGGCCAGATCAGCGACGTTGAGCAAGAGGGAGAAGAAGAGTTGAGGAAGAAGAGAGAAAAAGGAGGAAGCTTGGCCAGTGCGATTTGGGCGGTGGGGGCGGCACGATCTGGGTTACCGGAGCTTGGCTAGCCACTTGTGCTCTCTCTCTCTCTCTCTCTCTCTCTCTCTCTCTCTCTCTCTCTCTCTCTCTCTCTCTCTCTCTCTCTCTCTCTCTCTCTCTCTCTCTCTCTCTCTCTCTCTCTCTGTGAGTCCTAGAAATCATTTGAAGGTAAAATGAGGACTGCATTGGTTTTACAGTTGAAGTGGGTGTTTTTATGGTCAACGTGTAATTGATTTTCCATTTGACCATATTTTATATTGGAGCCAAACACACACAAGGGTGTAAAAGTAATTCCTGAATTAGTTTTCAATTGAAACAGATGCAGCCTTAAGCTAAGTAAAGTAGTAAACTATTCCCAAACAGAAACTAAGTGGACCTAAAACTCATATTTTAAGTTCTAACATTCCCAATTCTCGAGGGGAAAAAAAGTTCTAACATTCCCATTTGGTGTTTCATGGAAATGCTCTATTAGCATTAATATCTTCAAGCATTTCTAACCACCAATTGGTTCTCATTCATGGTTTCGTAATGATATAGAAAATCCAACCATTATGTAGTGCAAATGAAAGTGGTTAAATCAGTAATTTAAATTTTTTTTTTTTTTATCGATTCAGCTAAAGAATGGCCATGTCCCACACTCCCTCTGCCATGTGTATCCCCCAGTTATGCTTCACAAAAACAAAATAAGCTTGATCAAAGAAAATGCCTACATTAATTGTGCCCCCCCTCTTGAATCTTGATGACGTCCCTTCCTTTCAAGATACTCTTCCAAAAGCATACCATCCAAAGGTTGAATCAGTAGCCTCTTGAAGCCACTATTTACTGTAGGTAAAAGGGATATATTGGTAATTTGAATGTATTAGCAATCTAGATAAATGATGGTCATGGCCTGCTATGCATATCCACACACTGATCAAGGTTGGTAATTATAGTTATGTAACACAAACACACACAAACAAGAAGAATAGAAAATATACCAAGTTGATATAAGTATTTAAAAATAAAATAAAAGAGTTGGCAACTATTTTGCATTCACTTAATGCATGAAAGACTTGGATGTAACATTTTCAATGTGTAAAACCAGCATATAAACAAAGAGAAAAAAGGATTCTAAAGATATAAGTAACAACGTTTTAAGTGTTTACTTCACAACCCTTTATCAAGTATGCTACTCTTTGGTATCAACAAATTTCATTTCCCATTGGCCATTGCTAGTAACAAGTTAACAATGGTGACTACAGATTTATAAACAAAAATGACAATAGCACAAACTTACTTTCTAGAATCCATCACTGCAAATCATAACTAATGCATCACTTTCATCTCAAAATAAATAAATAAATAACTATTGCTTCGCTTAACTGCGTTTTGTAAGTCTACTTTGAAAACGTGACTTAATTTCCATTTTGGAACAATTTATCTAATTTTTTGTGTGAAAGTGATGTAGATAGATTAAAGGTAAAATTTAAATAAAATAAGTAAGAAACTCATGTGAAATCCGCAAATAGTAGTGAAAAAAAAACAATAAACTAACTTATAATTAAGAGCCAAATGCACACTTGAAGTAATGTTTTTAGTCCTTAAAAAATATTTACTATTTTCAGTGTATTGCATGTGCAATAGGTTTTCCCTATTAGTTTAATAAAAATAAAAAGCTACTCTTGTGCTATTTAGAGCCACACAATGGTTTGTGGTGGGGATCAACTAAGTATCACTCATCCTTGGTCGTTGTCCAGAGTTTAACAATGCCTAGATCAAATCATCCAAGAATGAGATCAAGCACAAACGCTCGTCCATTGACGACCAAATGATCCGATGAAGGAAGTTCTCCATAAACGAGTTAATCTACCAACGACTAAGTACGTGAATGACCAAATTGTACTTGGTGAATTCTACGGAAAATCCTCCATTAGCTTCACATAAACAAAACACGACACGTTGCTTAATACGTGGAAAGAATTCCACACACTTCGCTCCATATAACCCATTTTCTTTATTAACCACCAACATCATCCACGATGGTGGTGGATCCAAATAAGTAGACCCACGACTAACTCTCTATAAAAGGGAGTAAATCCCATCCACCAAGGTAAGTCCTAACCATTCACTATTTTCTTTCTTTATATCCTAGAGAGAAAACTGACTCAACTGTCGGAGGGTCCTTGGCCGGATCACATCGGTCACCTTTGACAGTTCTTACTTTCTTTTCAGGATTCACAACAATTACCGTAGCCCAAAGTATTTCTGCTTATTGATTTTTGTGCATCATTAGTTTGTATCAATAATAATTAAAAAAAAAAAAAAAGAAGGTATATTCCATTATCATATTCTAAAGTTTGGACTAATGCAAACTATGTCTAAATTTTTTCAAAACTATCCATTTTGGTACTAAAAGACAACTTAGTCCCTAAACATCATTAGGCCAATTAATTATGTTTCTCAACAATATTTAGGGACTAAGTTGGTTTTAGGAATCAAATTAATTAGTTTTTAACCTAGTTGGTATTAACCTAGACCTCATGCTATGTTAATGAAATTTACTCAAAAAAGTAATAATAAAATTATACCACTACTCACTTGGGGATTAATTGTCTTTATTCTTCCATTTATATTTATTTTGAAAGACGCTTACTCTTTTATCTAAATCTCAGCCCCCCCCCCCCTTTTTTTTTTGATGAATAAATCTCAGCCCTTGATGCTCTATAGTCCATTTAATCTCAGCCCTTGAATATATTACTCCACTTCGTTTTTCACCTTTTTGTTAATATGATGGCCTAATTTGATTGATTATATGTGTTGTGTAAGTGCATGAAAAGTCCCACATCGGGCATTTACTATTTAAATTTGAGCTTTATTTTTTGAGAAATAAATTTGAGTTTTATTAACAATTATAAAGAGTTTCAATTGTAACTACTCATTTCGAGTACACCAGGGTTAACTGCATCTCCAAGGGTCCTGCATCTCCAAGGGTCTCCAATCAAAATCTCCAAGTGTTGTAGGAGTTTAGGGCCCACAAAAAAACCTTTGAAAAAACCTTCAAAATGACCAATTAAACCTCCAAGCTTGTGCATAATTGTGCATAATCTCCAAATCTCCCAGGGTCTCGAATCTCGAACTAAACCTTTGAAAAAAAACCTTCAAAATGACCAATTAAACCTCCAAGCTTGTGCATAATCTCCAAATCTCCCAGGGTCTCGAATCGCGAACTAAACCTTTGAAAAAAAACCTTCAAAATGACCAATTAAACCTCCAAGCTTGCGCATAATCTCCAAATCTCCCAGGGTCTCGAATCGCGAACTAAACCTCCAAGCACAGAATATATATATCCATCACCTGTACAACTTGAAAGTTAAAAATAGAAGCTTGGACGTGATCATGGCTGTTGCTGTTACTTCTACCAATTCGCTAGCTCCACCCGCTTCCTGCACACTATGTCAGTGGGTGGTTGTTTCTTCTCCAACAAGTGACGGGTAAAATCGCTAAACATATTTATGTTATTGTTTTTAAAATTTTTCCTGGTTGTGAATATACTTTCTTTTGTGACAGTGAAGGATCTCTTTCCGTTAGCAAAGTGGTTGCGATTACGCTTGCGCTCTTTTTCGTGCTCATCTTCGCAATAATCATTGCCAAAATCCGCAAATGCTTCAGCAATTCAAGCCAGATCAACAGTGGCGTTGATGGTAGCAATCGTGACACTAATATCTCCGGTGAAGTCGAACTCGCTATCGTAGCAGGATAATGATTTTGTCAGTGGTTCCATATGATTGGCATTAATCGTGAAATTCCTGTCCTTAATTATGTACTGCTTTGCTTGGCTTGTTTTTATTTGCTTTACTGTTATGCTTCTGCTTGAGTGTTACTGTAATGGCTCCTTATAAAGGGCTTGGCTTGTTTTTATTTGCGTTACTGTTTTGCTGTAATGGCTACTTATGATCAAGGGATTCTCGTTTGCTATTTTTTATTCGTAATCTGAGGGATTTACTTTTTGTACTGAATTATCAAACTCTAGTTAATTTTGACCAATTCTGGAGAGCTTTTTTTTAATACGTGGAATGGTACCTACCAATGGTCTCTCTTCATTCCCATATAGAGAGAGAAAGAGAGAAGAAGAAAGAAACGTGTTTTTTTTTTTTTTTTTTTTGATAAACTTCAATATATTAATCAAACGGAAACAGAAAGAAGAAAGAAACGTGTTCACTATGTTTGTTTGTAGCTGAGAGAAGGGAAGAGAAATGAAAGAAAAAATAAAATATCTTCTCTGTGTTAGTTAAAGATTACTTGCATATGGTTTAACCTAAACTAGTTGCTAACTGGTACGATGCACGGAAAAATTCCAAAAATGGAACATTTATGAAACATTCTAAATAGTTTTTTTTAATAAAAAAAATCAAAAGCGATGGAACTCCAAAGCTTGCGCTTACTTATTACATAGTCCCATAAGATATATGTCCTACCTATTTCACAAAAAACTTGAATTTGTTCTAACACATCCGAAATCTCATTCAAGCATAGTTCATGCAACCCAATTGATGCTAGCAACTGTGAGTTGGCAAGCTCCACAATCAAATCTCTGATCCGTAGTTCGTGACAGGAGTGTAACACTCAATAGAGCATGGCAGCCATCCATAATGGGTTTCCTTGGCAAGGAATTAATTTAGTATGGACTATAATAGGAGAATCATGACTATCTCTAAAAATAATGCCAAAACTTGCGTAATAGGTGGCTTTGAAAAAAGGCTAGTGCTATGTCCAGTTTTGAGATGAGGAGAAACAGGATTTGCAATTGTTGGGCTCACTTAATATTTAAGTTTATGTTTTTTAGCATTGTAAAATTTAAAGATATTTTAGGCTAGTAAACAGTTAAAGTTATTTTGGTAATAAGTGGGGTAAGAATAAGTAGGGTAAGATATTTTCACAACACTTTTACAATAAATCCTAAGTGGTAGGTTGTTATGAGTGGGCAAAAACATAATTTAAGTTGTGGATTCAAATTAGAATCAATAAAAACTTATTACATATGTTTTGTCATAAAAATGTTGAGAAAATATTATAGACGTAGTTTTTATAAAAAATATAAGAAAAAAGGAGTGTTTTGTTTGCAAACAAATATGAACCACATCAAGTAAAATGCCATTGTCCACCAAAACTAATAAAACGGTAAAATGAACAAATAAAATAGTAAATGTATTTTAGTGGTTATTGATTTGTGGGAAGGAGTAGCCTAGTTGTGACATGAGACTGAGGCCAAAATTTTGTCGGCTTCTTTTTCCTCTGTTTGCTTTTCTTATATTTATAGATATGGTAACTTAGTTGCTCATAACCTTACTAAACATGTTAGTCATGTCTTATGGTGTGGATGGAAGATGTTCCAACACACATAAGCTCTATTCTCTTAGCCGATTTTGGCTAGTTTTGGTCAGCCTTTTTAATACAACATGCTGATTTGATTCTCAAAAAAAAAAAAGATCTCCAATGTAAATTTTTTTTAATGAGGAAGAAGCAAAACTAGAGTGTTTTTAGATGGTTGTTCAAATAACTTTGTATTCATCCTCTTTTTATTATTATTATTTTTTTTTTTAATTGTCAATTAATTTAACTTTCTATGTGGTTCATACATAATCTTGTAAAAAGGTTTGCAAAATTTACTGGAGCTTTGTCCACCACAATCCATAGCTACGAATTTCTTCTTTTTCTTCTACTCTTTTTTCTTTCTTAAAGGCTAGCTTCATTTAATTTCGGCCAAAACTCACCAAAATAGGCCGGAATGGCCACAGTTACTAACATATCAAACAAATATAAAGGTTAAAAAAAAAAAAAAAAACTACTAAATTTTTTCTTCTTTTAATTTTCCAAATTAGTTTTAGGCATAAAACTAAATCAAGGTTTGAGCAACATAGTTGGTCTATATCAGAGACATTGCTGATAAGCTCACAAAGAAAGCTGATTAGACTCAACAACTGATTGATCTCAGCCTTAAAAAAAAAAAAAAAAAAAAGCCTAACTTTGTTTTTGAAGAAGAAGAAGAAGAGTCTTTGAGATTTAAAAGAAGCAGAAGATGAGGTATAGAGTGCATTTTCAACGAAGGAGTTAGACCCATATTGGATTTTTACTTATCTTTCTCTGCATCTTTTGGTTGGGTCTTGAGAGAATGATGAATTCAGTGTGGGTTTTGGGCCTTTTGGCTGAGTTGAGGGAGGGGAAGTGATCGACTTTGTAGGTTGGGGATGGAGAGAAATAATGGGAAAAAAAAAATTCGGGGTAACAGGGAGCTGAAAATAAACTTTAAAAATAATAATTAAATAAATAACTAAGGTGTAAATTTGTTAGACTTGAAAAATTGATGTGCCAAAGTCTCATGAAGTTAACAAAAAGTCCACAACTTCGGTTATATAGTATGTTATGATCATAGTGTCCCACATGGATTAAGTATAAGTTTAACCATGTGTTTATAAGCTCTTGGGCACACTCTCCTTGCAAGCCTGTTTTCAAGGGTAAGTTCTACCCATGGGTTCCTAACATGGTATTTATAACTTTGTTTCTATTTATTTTTGTTTTGAATTGGTCGGATGCTCTTTTACCTTGGAAAATCATACAGTTACCTCATGGGGAATTTGTCGCGCCTACAAACGATATAAATACTACCGTTGCTTTAGCTTTACTCACGTCAATAGCACATTTTTGTTTAAAATTGTAGTAGATTTTTGTTTTCTTTACGTATATAAATCTAATACCTATGATATTACACTTTTTAAGTTTTTGTGCTATTAACTACAATGTATGTGCCAAATTTTAAGGAGCTCATATATGGAATGAAATAAATGTATTTATTAATATTGTATTTATCCTTATTTGTGAGTACTAAATATTTATCCTTATGAGTTCCTTTTGAATGGTTCAACAATCTTCTCTTGCTTAAGGCCAAGTTTTGGGTCTGTTTTGTCTTTTCTTACCTGGCTGTTCATTCACCTCCTTAAAGAAAAGTACCAATTTCATACAATATTGGAAATTTCATTGACCTCCTTTGTATAGTACTTTAATTATTGAAAGAAATACATAATTTTTCGTTGGGACAAGTTAAAAATTAATTCTGTAAAATTTCGAACTTTATCTCTTATAATTGGTGAATATATGCAATACCTACAACGTAACAACTATTCCAATAACAAAGTGTGAAATAATTTAAAAAAAACAAAACAAACAAACACACACACACACGCTCAAATTGACAACTTGTCAAACCCTAAAAACATTCATGACCCATTTATCGTCAACAACTAAACAACTCAAACTCTCAATAATCCTTCCCAACCACAACCTACCAAATTTGGAAGAAAAAAAAAACATTTTCCCATATACTTTTTTCATGAGAAACAAAGAAAAGAAAAGTTGTGATCTCTCTCCATAATTTGCTTTCCGATTTGTTATACCAATGACATATATTCAAGCAAAGGCAATGTCTTGAGGGACCAAATAAGATTTGTGATACCAAGTGGGTAGAGATTGTGTATTACATTATCATTTATAGACATAGTTTTGAAACCTGGATCGTTCAAAGAATCGTAAAAGGGAAGTGTTTAAGGTTTTAAAGGTCGAACTAAGGTTGAACTGAGGTCATACCATGATGACATTATAATTAATTTAATAATTATTTTTAAAAAATTAAATTAGTAAAAATATAAAAATTGGCTGAAATAAAAATATTTATATTTCAAATGTATTTTTCATATCATAACATTCATAAGACAAATAAGTAATATTAAATCATAATCAAACATAAATAAATATTGAGTTTTTCAATCAATGGATATATATATATTAAATTAATATCCTTAAACTTTTTGTTAAAGATCAATATTCTACGCAAGTCTTCATTTAAATTATCTTAAATCACATTTAGCCCATTTGATAAACCAATACTTTTTTTTTATCATGCCAATCCCATTTAGTATATATGAAATTAAAAAAAAATACAAAAACTGGAACAAGGGCCGACATTGGTTTGTCCGCCCATTAATTGATCAAGTACAATACAAACACAGGCCTTAGCCAATTAAAGACTTGCAAGCATTTGGTAGTTGGTACAACTGTACAAGTGGATGACAGCTAAGCTTGCCTAAGCATTGGGTTATCCATCCATTTGCAACAACTTGACCTTCACTGTGACAGTCAAGCAATGAAGACCTGCAGAAATGGCAAAAACGCAGCGAGAGCGAGAGAGACAGAGACAAAGAAAAAGAATAAGAAGAAATAGAGATGCAATCTTATGGTTTGACAGCACCTCATGGTGGTTGAAGCTTCAACAATGGCTGTAAGTACCCAAAAAAAATCTCTGATCTGAACATATGATTGGGCCGTTTTATTGATTTTCTTGCATAGGGCAGTTTTACGGGTTGAAAGAATCGATTTGGTGAACGGTTCATGGTTAACCCGGTCGCACCATACGGTCCGATCCAGGTTTCAAAACCATGTTTACAGATTGTTCAAGCACTTCTTTAACGTTGACAACGTTTTGGTTTGGAGGTTCAAGGGCTTTGATTCTAAAAACTTTTGTTTTTGTTTTTGTTTTTTTTTTGGGGGTTTGTTTGTTTGTTGAGAACCCCACGATAAATATTCATGGCTTCAAATCTGATAATTTCATGGGGGGCTCCTTGGTGGGAAGGATTGGATTCTGCAATGGCATAGGTTAGGCTAATAGGCTCTTTATCTATGGAGGAAGAGAGATTGCAGATATATATAGAAAAAATAACGCAGTGGGTGTTCTATTTCCAATAGGCACAATTGAACGTTTTGAAAAACCTCTTGATCGGGAATAGGAAGAATCACCACTAATCAAGACAGATTTGACGAAGGTCCGAATTAATGCTCAATTAGTTGAAGAATAGCAAAATATTAATTACAAAAGGAAGGGATAATGTGTACCTAATATGGACTCCTTTTTTATTTATTTATTTATTTATTTATGTATGGTGGCAATTGAACAGGTATGAAGGAGTGATTCAGTTAAATTAGGAGAGGAAGAGACCAAGGAGGGAAGAGAGAGAGAGTTTGGCGTTGGGAAGTTGAAGTTGTGAAGTTTTGAAAGCGTGAAAAGATGAAGTTGTGGAGTTTTGTAAGCCTGAAAGACAGGAAGACAGAGGGCGGTTAGCATTAAAGACTATTTAGCTTGGTTGGGGCTTTACGGTGGTCAGCGTTGACTGTAATATATAAAGATTGGGCTTTAAAGTGGAGATTAGGTTGAGAATAATTTCTTTTTAATAGTATATTAAAATTATGAAAAAATTTTAGAAAAAAGAAAGGTAATTACGTGGCTGCTGATGTGACTCAACGTGAGCGTAGCAACATTAATTGCTACGCTTCAGTTTTTAGTATTACTACGCTTCAGCTTTTAGTATTACTACGCTTCAGCTTTTAGTATTATATAGATATAGATATATAGATTTAAATTAGTTTAAAAGTTGGTATTTTGCTCGCTTGAAATCATTTCCATACTACACTAACCCACCTCTAACTTTTAATTAAAAATATATATCTATAACACAAAACGGATCTAAAAACTAAGGCTTAAATTTTTACAAAAATGGTACAAATGGAGGTTGTGGATTCAATTTTAGGCTTCAAATGAAGATATTGATGGAAAGAATGGGCCTTTTTAGTCTCATGGATTTTTAACAAACAAGTACAGCTTTAAAAAAAAATTAGAAACATAATAATTATCAATCTTTGGATTTTTTGGTACGTTAGACGATGGTTTTCTTTTAGGACATATTTGGTAGACTGTAATAGGCGCTGTAATGTAATAGTTATTCCTATGATTTAGTAATTCTTTAGTTTGATTATGTTTTTATTACAAGGAATAATTATTCCTTATGAATAGCTATTTTTCAAAATGAGGAATAATTATTCCTTTTTAAAAGGTTGTATTAACTATTCCTTAGTAAGTGCAATAATTTCAAAACTTAATATATTTCCAAGTAAACATACTTTCCATATACATCTAATAATTATAAAAATTAAAAGTCATAAAAAATAACACATATCTCTCTTAAATTTAAAAAATAACAATTTTTAAGGAAATATAATTGCATGAGTAAGAAATTTCCTAAAATAAATGTTAAGTTTCATTCTAATGTTATAACTTACAACTAAACTAATGAATATGTTTAGTTATTACATTACAACACATTTTATTTCTAGTAATAAAGATTACAATTCCTGTCGTAATCCTCATTTAGTGTACCAAACATACCCTTAGTATTTTTGGTTAAGGAAAGGAAAGAAAGAATCGATAAAATAAATTATTTTTTCCTTTTTATTTTTTTGAGCAAATTATTTTTCCTTTGTTTGGTTTGAAAAGGAAGGAACTAGAAAAATATGTGCTTATACTTTTGTAACCCTTTAAAAAAGGTAAATACTAAAATATTTTTTTTTTAATACTTTTGTAACCCTTTATAAAAGGTAAATAGTTTCTCATAAAAAAAAATAAAAAAAAAAGTAAATAGTAAAATATTTTTTATTTGCGAGGGACATATTTAGATTTTACCGAAAGTTCTCTGTTATTCCTTTTAAACCAAAAAAAAAAAAAAAAAAAAAAAAAAAAGAAAGTTCTCTGTTGAGTCTGTTCCTTTGATTCCTTCATGATTTATGTGGGAAGTGGGGCCTTAACACCGGCCTAACAAGCGGAGCTACTCAAGAAAGATCATCTTGGAGGCGCCATTGATACTTATACAGAGGTACTATTTTTGACATTAATGGACTGTTCTCAAACCAGTTTGCCTTAAATTTTTTTTTTTAAATTTTGTTGGGTTCTTCTGGTTTTGTGTGTTAAAGCTTAAAACTTCAATCTTTGTTCTTTTTTCAAAAATTTGATTGTGGGTTTGGATTTGACTTTTGAAGGCAATTACCCTATGACCAAATGTTCCTGTGTATTGGACGAATCGTGCAATGATTGATTCGAAAGCAGAAGTATGTACGTCACTAACCCTTTTTAAGTTTCATTTCATTTTGCAATGATTCTTTTTTGTTCTTTGGGGTTGAATTTCAATGACCCTTTTTAGCTTTCACTTACTTATGGCATTTTTTTTTTGGTAGTGAACGGCTAAAAGTAGAGGAAGATTGCCGGAGAGCTATTCAGCTTGACAACTCTTCTTTTAAGGTATGCAATTCTTTTCATTCTTATTTCAATGGTTTCACAGAAATTTTTTTCAACTTTCCCAGTTTTTTTTTTCTCTCTTTGAAGTTGTCAATACAACAACAGCCAAGTCTTGCGTATTATTTATCTTTCTTATTTAATAATTTGGAGGCCATAGTTTTGAATTAAAATTCCTTTTCTAGTGGCTCAATCTAATAAGAATTGCAATAGTAGGTGCTAATAAATTTTAGAAGTTTGAGTTTTAAGTAAATGCCTTGATGTGTTCAAAATTTTGGATTGAGCTTTCTCATAGAGGTTTCTAATAGCTTTAATTGGGTGCTTGATTTGTTGGATGATTTGCACCATTTTAAGGATCATACTTAGAGTTTGTGATCCTTGAGGTGTGAATTCGGTTCTTGGGGGCTTGATTTATGTGGTTAGGTGTTTAAGGGACTTCCAAGTTCTGCTAGGACTTTTTGTCCTAACAATGCCCCTTCCTTTAAAGAATCTTTTCCTCTTGGTTATGCCTTGTTGTTGCTGAGTGTGGGGGCATCTTTTCACCTTTAACCCTCATCAAAGGTGACCTTCCAATTAGCCAGTACTTTAATGACATTTTCATCACCTTGGTACCACATTCGTTTTTGGCGAGGGGTCTTGCGTTCGAGATTATCCGACCCACATTGATTGACCACCTTCAATGTATCCCTGACCCAAAAGAACTCCAAACTTGCCTTAGGCTCTTGAGTCTTCCATTGTTTGACGATCTCCAAATCTACATTGAGTATCTTTGAGAACTTGTTGGACTCTTGAAATGTTGGAGTTGTTGGCTCTTGCATCTTTGGTGGGTCTTGGACCTTTGGCATTAGATTCATTGACTGTACAATCTTTGATTCTCAAATGGGTTGGACAAAGAGAGAGAGTGAGAGGGTTGAGTGTTGACTGTGTTCAAGATTATTTTGTTCCCCTATTGTGACTGAAATAATTTTTTGGGCTGGACTTACCATGGATATGCATGCGACTGTTTGTCCAAGGTGTTTGTGTTTGACACAAACATGGTGACATGCTTCTTAACTGCTGTCTTAGAAAGGATGATATGATCATTCTTGGTTGTAGAGGAGGGTTGCTGTGGCTTTTTCATTTTTGCATATCTGTAATCGTTGCATTCTTTCTGTTGTAAAGGATGATAGGATTATAGACTATAGAGTAGGGTTCATGGCTTTTAAGTGAGTGTGTATCTATGTTTGTTTGTGTCACCATGTATGAATGTGTGATTTGATGATCATGCTGTGGAGGATGCTGTCATGGCTTTTACACATGCACACAAGCGTGTAGGTAATTTCCAAAGGGAATATGTGAAGTCCACTTGAAGTGCTAAGGATAATGGCAGCAGTAGCAAGGTTGTGCTCATCGAATTCCCTAGCTTATAGAATAAGGATAGGATTTGCAGCAGTATTTTGTTATTATCAGTTGTGCATTTGGTTGTTATCAGTTGTTATTATCAGCTTGTAATCCCGACGTTAACAGTGTTATATAAGCAGTGGTAACAAATTAATAAAGCAAGCAATTAAAATCCAAAAATCTCTCATTTTCTCATAATACTTCAAGGTTAGTCACCTCGAATTGACTATTGATTTTATTAAAACACTGGTTCATATTATAACCATTTTAGTACAGGCATTGATTGGCTGGTCCTCTTATTAATGGTACTGCTATATGTTTGCTTAGCTTAGTATTATCGTTATTGAGATGATTTGTTGTTGGGGTCTAATTTATTTTCTTGTAATAAGTGACATTTTCTTTTAATATCATTATGAGCTCAGAGAGACATTGAAAATTTTGCTATTTGACAGGCTCACTATATGTTGGGACTTGCATTGCTACAGAGACAAGAATCTGATGGAGTCAAAGAACTGCAGAAGGTACGAAGTGTTTTCTGATCTGGATTGTTCTTGAAAAAGTGTATTCTCAGTTGCTACTGATGTTTTGTTTGTCTGGTTAAGCCCAATAAATTTTTGGATTAATTCTTATTCAATTTTACTTGTGGTTCAACTATGAACAGGACAGGTTCATCATCCCTTCATAAATTCTATTTCCCTCTGTTGAAGTCTTATGCATTTGAGGTTGTTATTGCAAGTGATATGTATGTTATTTATTTATTTTCCTTTTAGCATTGTATTTATGGCTCTTTACCTCATTTTTAGCTGAATACTTATCCTCTTTACCTGAACTTTTGTTAGCTGAAATATCCATAGATTTCAATTGGAGCAAGCAAAGCGAATACTCATCCCATTGCCAGCCAACTCAATCAACCTTATCAAACAAGCTTTGCCACAAGCCAATCAAAGCTAGCCACGGCTCACTTCAAAATGTCTTAACATTCATATGATTGAACTACTTCAAAATGACCTTTTTTTAAGTTACTACTTTCCAGTTTGCACAATAAGCATAGCTTGTTCTTTGCTAGTTACAAGTATAGAGATGGAGAACTTATCTTGTTTCCAGTTCTGACCGGTCTTTGGTCGATTGTTTTACCATTTTCATACCTTTTTCGTAATGTGGTTTGGTCATGATGAGACTGATTTGGAGTAAATACATTTCTTCCCAATAAGCTCAAGTTAGCATTATTGATTACAATATGCCAATGAGCTCATGGCACTTCCTCCTCCCGTGACATCCTTTGTGGTGCTTGATATTTTGTGGTTCAAGCCCCTTCTCCCCCCTTTTCCACTATCGATCCATCAAAAAGATGTTACATCACTAATAACTTTTTATAAGATTAATATTTTGAAAATTTCACTGTGGGATTACATGTTCTTTATGTTCTTAGATTACAAGCTTTTTATGTTTTTTATACACATGTCAAGTTTTGTATCAATAAGATGTTATTTATTTTTAATCCATTAACTCTTCTTTTGTATATAATTTTGAAGTTCAAAAAAATTGAAATTTATACATTTTATACATGAGATAGTTATTAATCTCTAATCATTTTGATATTTTGCATTCATGTAGGACATAAAGATACAATCTAATCAAATGGTAGATTTGTCACAAAAGGCATCCGATAGAATTTATTTTATATTTTTTATTTTTTTGTGGGATTGACAATAGAAAATTATTTAGTTATATAATATTCATAAAATTTATATTCAGTGTAACTTGAACCTAAACCTCAATATACACACACTATAAAGCTATGGTGTTGTGTGATGGCACAAGTGTAGTCCGCCAATTGTGCTTGGGGTATGTTAAGTGTGTTTTAATTGATAATTATCTTATATAAATGGGGAAAAGTACAACAAATCTGACGCATGTTGACTTGTAATAGCTTATGTTTTCTCAGGCTGCGTTCGGTGGCTGATGTAATAGCTTAGCTGGAAATATGGGTAGCTGGACCAGTACTTGCTTGTATGTTATGTGATTTGAGCCATTGACTGCAGGCATAACTATGAAATGATGACATTACCAAACAGATCTTAATTTTTATTTTTTTTATGGGTTTTAGTTAGTTTAACTGGTAAGTTTTGTTTTCTTTAAATAAAGGACCTAAATTCAAATTCTGCTTACACTAAGGCTGTGTTTGGTTCGTGTAAAAGCATTTTCGGAAAATATTCCATTTTTCGGAAATGCTATTTTTCGGAAAGGAAAATGTTTTCATGTGTTTGGTTGCACTTCAAAAAATTTTTCGAAAAATATTTTCTGGTGTTTGGTTGTGTTCTTGAAAATACCATAGAAAATACATTTTCTACTTGTTGCTCACATTTTCTCGGTTGCCAAACGAATATGTAATCCCATTTCTCAATTGATAAACACTGAAACAAAAACCAACAAAAAAAAATTCATCAAATCTGGTCAAATTCATCAAAACCCAACCATTTCTCAATTGTGATTCGAAGTCGAAGTTGAACGGTGAAGTCGAAGGGCTCTGGGTTCGCCGGCGAAGTCGAAGGTTGCGATCTGGGTGCGATTCGAAGTCGAAGTCGAAGTCGAACGGCGAAGTCAAAGGGTGCGAAGTCGAAGGGCTCTGGGTTCGCTGGCGAAGTCGAACGGCGAAGTGGGCTCTGGGTTGCGATCTGGGCTCTGGGTTCGATCTCTCTCTAGGTTCGCCGGCGAAGTTGAACGGCGAAGTGGGAGGGAGTGCTTTCTTTCTTTCTCTCGCTCGTTGGCTGGATCGACGTTTGGCTGAGCTCTCGTTCTTTCTCTCGCTCTCTCTCTCTCTTGCGCGTGACCCGGAAATGATTTGAAGTGAAAATGAAAGTGTAAAATCATTTCCGGGTCAAAGGAGTAAATTTTGGTCAACAGGAAATGATTTTCCGGAAATTTTCATTTTCCGTTGCTGCCAAACACGCGGGTTTGGGAAATCATTTTCCCCCAAAACAAACGCACCCTAAAATTCAATTAGTGTCTTGGCCTAATAATATAAAGCAATCATCATAGAGCAAATGTCATAGATTCAAATCTTATTATCTATTTTATATATATATATATATATATATTTTTTTTTTTTTTTTTTTTATGGATGGAGTAGTTTTCTTGGTGATCTCCATTAAAGGATCTTCATGATTTTGAGGCTACAAATGCTAAAATGTGTGATTTTTGGCGTTAAAGCATAATATAGAGCCTATGCAAACCCATGGCCCTACCATGTGTCAATATTTTTTATAAAGGATTTTACTAATATGTGCTCTAAGGGCACACATTAATTTCTATTTTTGGAAAAAAATTTCTTGAGAATTAAAAAAGTAATGACAACTTTTTCAATTCTCAAAAAAATGTTTCTAAAAATAGAAAGTTTAATGTATGTCCTAAGGGCACATATTAACCGGACCCTTTTATAAAATAAAGACGGCATGTCATCAGGTCAAGGTGACTTACGTAGGTGCATTTCTTTAAGAGTTGTTTCCTGTGCTTTTGTGAAGGCTTTTAAAAGTTGTTGATTCATTTCCCCAGTGACGACTTTATTCATCGCTATTTCCGTTTACACTTGGAATTTGCCATACAAATCCCCTCCTCTTCCGACATGACTCATGAGATTGTATTGTTTGGAACTTATCCAGAATATCTAAGTCCAAGACCATCTTCTTTGACTAGCCTTAAGAAAGCTCAGATTTAAAGTGAAATAAGCTTTCTTTTTTTTTTTTTTTGGTTGCAAAATTAAAATTCTCTATGTTTTAAGAAAAAAACAACTATTGTTTTATCATGCTAAACACATGCTTTGCAGTACAGAATCATGTGCTCGCCCTTGACTATGACAACAACAAAAAAAAAAATTCAAAATGCTTTCCAGCTTTGAGCTCAGGCCCAAGTGGGCCCAAAACTAATATTCTAAAATTTCCATTGCTATTTCATGGAAATTGGAAATGCTCCATTTAGCATTATAGTTTTTTTTTTTTTTTTTTTTTTTTTCAGCATTTCTCATCAGCAATTTGTTCCCATTCATGGTTTTGCCATTACATAGAAAGTGGTTAAATCAACAATAATAATAATAAATAAATTATTAATTAACTGTTTTTACAACTATTTATATTTTTCATAAAAATAGTATTAAAATTTTTCTTAAATGGTTCACTGACAAATGTCTTAAAGGCATCTATTAACCAGACGTTTATATGTTTTATCAATTTAGCTAAAGAATGATCGTTTCTGCCATGTGTATCCCAAACATGCCTTTTTCATGATAAATAGTACAAAGAACGGAAAATTGCCACAATACAATAGCTTTACAAACACAAAATAAGCTTGATGGGAGAAAATTTATACATTTGCTCGCTAAAATGGTTCCATATAATATCTTAATCTAATTACTCAATAAAGATAGGGACAGAACAAAAATTACAATTTATCAATTTATAACATTCTCAAGTTAACCTTCTTCATCACACATAGGCCCACCATAATTTAAAGTACATTCTCTAATAAATCCTTAGACTTGGAGGCCACTTCAATTGGTTTTATTTATATATCTAAGCTAGCTCCATTCTCATACAGAATCTCTCTCCCCGTGTTTCATCATCCAACATGTCTCTAAAGGACAGTGAGAAGATGCGGCAAACTCTAGCTGACAAAGAAGCCAAGAATACTACTACTAGGCCATGGCCAGATCTCCCTCATCAAATAGCAAGCCAGTTGACTCTTGAGCAAGGCATCAATATTGGGAGTGTGACCATGTCATGGAGAGCTACACCCAAGAAATGCAATCCAAATGCAATGCTGCCTTGGCTTCAAATTTCTGACACCAATACTGGCATCAATGATCAACAACAACGTGATATTACCGACCCATGGGTGGCATGGAGAGCACCCCGGTATCAATGGAAATATACTATCTGGGGTGCACTAATGGTAAACTGGTGGCTAAAGGGCCTACAGCTTCAACCTACCTTCTATGGGATCCAGTTGAGAGATCATGGTCTAGTTTCCCTTTATAAGATGCCAGATTTGAATTTAAATGTGCTGCTCTATCCTCGACATGTTCATGTGGTCGCATGGTGATGATATTGACAGGCACTAGTCATCCAGCTTTCATGTTCCATAGGCTAGATAGTGTATATAGAGGCAGTATACATCCAGATAAAACGTTCCAATAGCTAATTAGAGAAAGAGGAGGTGGGTATGAATGAATAAAACAAGACTGCTCTCTCATTGATCCACATGCTCCAGGCAATGCACAAAAGCATTATATGCAATTTACTAATGCTATTGGATTTAGAGGTAAGTTCTATGCTTTGACTTTGCAGGGAACTCTTGCAGTGATAGAAGAAGATGATTCTCATCTAAAAATCACTTCTTTGGGTACAAAAAGGGCTATCCCTTCTGTCTCAACAAGGCATTTTAGAGAGTATTTGGTGGAGTCAAATGGGGAGATTTTACTGATTTTTCTTCTCTAAGAAGTCAATTAATGTAGTGGATGATGTAGAGGTTTTGGGGCTCGACTTTGTTAGACTTTCAAGGATTAAGACAGAGAGCCTTGGTGATCAAACACTATTTGTAGGAGATAATTGTTGTGTGTCTATCTCTGTAAGCAAGGTGGGATGCAAGAGCAACTGTTTGTATCTTCATTTCACCCATAATGCAATTGATGATTGGTGGTTGTATGATATGGAAAGTGGTGGCATCTCTCAAGGGCGGAGTGATACCAAATCTAAGACAAAATCACCAGTTTGGAATTAACTAGCAACGTATTAATAATTTTGTTTAGAATAAATTTATATATTTTGGCATATTAGTTTCGGATTTTGATTTTTGTATGCTCTTTTATTGCTTCTTCTGGAATGGATATGACTAATTTGAATAAAGAAATTGTCCCTTTGTGTTGATATAATATTGTACTTCTCTTGCACCGATGGTTTCTATGTTCCTTTTCCTCCTTGGTAACAGATTAAACTAATTTAGAATCTTAGACTAATGTCAACAAATAGTTCACACTAATAAATTCTTAGTAGCTACCGTTTCTTTTTTTTTTTTTTTTTTTTTTTTTTTTTTATAATCTTAATAAGGTATGAAAGTGAATGAATGTTGTCAATTCGACTAAGCAAGACCTTAGCTTGGAGTCCTTACTCCTTAATTCTTACTTCTTAGGACCTACTAAATGTATCATGTTTGACCTAAATCCCCCATTGGAATATTTTCATGTTCTTCTGACTATGTATTGAGCAGAAAAAACACCTGCTCACTTCATCCATTTATCTAATCTCACTTTTGTACCTTGGAAACCTTACAATGGTTATGATGGGTATTTGATACCAAAATTTTCGATATATAAATATAGAACTAAACAAATGAAGGGCATGAATAAAGATGAAGATTGAATGATACAAAACTTGATTATTTTGGAAATTCATATTAGGTCGTCATGACCTTACTATGGAACAATAAAACTTAGTTGCGACTGAGTAGAGTAGCTTCAAACATATCATCCCAAATCAAGTACTCGCTAATTAATATAATCTACCTGTCAACTTTTAGAATACCAATTGAAAGAATGATGACAAGAAAATACAAATTTTTAATCTTGAGAAATGTGATTGCCTAGAACCATTTAGTGGCAATAACAAGTTTTTGAGTAAAATACTGGAAATTTGTTTCTCTTTGTTGTAATAATTGGTGTCAAGAAAGCCGAACCAAATAGATACTTATCTTTGTTCATAACTTTGGACAAAAACTAGCAACATCCTAAAAAAAACACTTTATTATACATTATTACTTTGCTAAATCACAATATTATATGTCATGAAAATATGAAAAAATATATAATCATTATTATGTTTATTTTTTATTATCTTAGTAAAGTAATGATTATATATTTATTTTTCAAAATTCACTAGGTTCAAAAAGTTTAGGTTCGTTATGTTTAAACATAATAATTTTTATTTTTATTCTCACAAAAATTAGTTAGAATAAGCTTTTCAACTAAAAAAAATTATAATAAACATAAACAATTTTGTTTATTAATTTGTAATTTGAAAAAGCTATAGTGAATTTTTGCCCCAATAAGCTAAACCAAAGGAGCAATTATTCATAACTTCATACAAAAATTAGCAACATCCTAAAAAAACACTTTATTATACATTATTACTTTCCTAAATCACAATATTATATGTCATGAAAATATGAAAAAATATATAATCATTATTATGTTTATTCTTGATTATCTTAATAATGATTTTTTTTTTCAAAATTTACAAGGTTCAAATAGTTTATGTTTGCTATGTTTATACATAATAATTTTTATTTTTACTCACACAAAAATTAGTTAGAATAAATTTTCAACCAAAAAAATTATAATAAACATAAACAAGATTTTGTTTATTAATTTTATTTTAGAATTATTCTTATTATTATAGAAAAAAGTAACAAAAACTTGCATGTACTTGTCACGAAACAATTAGAGAGAGAAGGTGTGTGTGTTAACAACAGATAAGAAGTCGAAAGAGGTCATTAGATTTATTGTTATGCTTTATTTTAATAATTTTTCATATTTAAGGTATTTTTGGTCTTACTTTTTCATATCAAAACTTCTTATCCATAGTTCTTTTTTGGTCTTGTAAATACTTTTTATTTTTTTCATTTTTTTTCTATTTAGTTAGAGTGGGGTTTCAAGTCCTTAGAAAAAATTGTATGAAGAAAGTCACATTCATCATTGAGGTAAATTTATTTGAGGAAGCCAGTGAAAAAATAGGACCATTGGTTACAAAACTAAGACCTCTTCTTTTTCCCACAGTTTTTTTTTTTTTTTTTTGAGATAATATAGATAGAAGACATAGGGGATGGGAAATGAGGGAGTGGAAGACAAGTGGAGTAATTAATGCCACAATAACCTAAAACCTAAAAAAAAAAAAAAAAAAAAAAAATCAAATATGAGGTTACACAAAAATAAGTCTAATGACACATTCTTACTTCCTATTTGTGGTCGGTGCACGGTGCACCCACATCTTTATCTCTCATTACTTCTTGGTAAACATGAGCTATAGGTTCTTGAGGTTGTTGACTTTTGATTTTTGGATTTTGCTTTGAATTGAGGAATTAAGTTATTTGATATAAAAGTTTGGATGTGGAGTTTTTTTTTTTTTGTTGAAAAACTTATTCTAACTGAACTTTATAATAATAAAATAATAATTTTATGTTTAGACATAACAAACTTATTCAAGAATCATATTTTCAAGAAATGTTTTATTGTGATTTAAGATAGTATGGTATAGAGTCTTTTTAGAATACTACTAGCTTCGGTCCAAGGTTAATTAATAATGGGTTGGGTTAAGTTATACATTGTGTAACTTTAAGCAATGTTGCACAACTCAATATTTTTTAATTGAATGTGCAGGACTAGAGTCTAAATTCATAAGTATAGAAAGAAATTCCAACCATCTGAAAGAGTGAGTCAAACAAAGACAAAGTGCACAGCTACAGAGGTAGTGATTTTCATGCATTTTTTGGTGTATAATTAATACGTAGACAAGATAATTATTAATATAAATTTGTCTTCTAATATATATATATATATATAGGATTTGTTTTTGAAATAATTCGTAGATTAATATTTGGGCTTTTTTGGGGTTAGTATTTTGGATTTTTAATCAATACTTGGGCCTTTTTTCACCCATAGTTGGGGTCTTCTTTCACTTGGGGCCTTAATCAATGGCCTTTGCATCCTAGGTTGAGCCGCTTTGATGATAAATAACATCCAATTGGCATTAAAATCGGCATGCATGTTAAGAACATATAAAATATGTAATTCAACAATGAATTTTTAAAATATGAATTCAATAACAGGTTTTTATTAGGTGATGTAACATTATTTAAGATTACACAGGTGACAGGTGTAATTTGAACCCAACTCATTAATAATATATAGTTCCTCAAAACAAACTTACCTTGGCATCTTGAGAACCAATATTAGTTGAGCAACAATTGGCTATAAATACACTATCAAAGCAATGCTGAAACTACCTCCCATCTTCTTTTATTTACTGTAAATACACTATTTATCAAAGCCAAATTTGAGTTTCAATCTCTCCACCTCAATTTGCATGCAATGTTGTTTCGACGATGAACAAGATTGTGGGGAGCTTCTCCTTCACTAAATTGTGAAGACCACAAAAGATGTGAGGTTTACCAAACCCTGCACATTCTATCTTATTAGCCTCATGATTTTTTGAGATTGTGAGAGACCTCAAAAGTGCCCCTCAAAAAAGAGATTCGGGTACCTTTTTACGGCACCTCTCTTTTTGGGTAAGTGGTGTGGAGTCGCCACTTATTTTTTATACAAAAAAATAAGAAAAAATAAATATATACAAATACATGACTAAATTGTTCCATTCATTGATTGAATAATAAATTACATATTTGAAAATTTACATGGCTTTGGGTCCTAGTTACAAACTACCAAATAATTACATGGCTATTTGTCCTAGTTACATTCTACCCAAAATAAATAAAGACAAGGCTAGATCTACTTAGCCAAAGACCTAAATCCGGAGGCTAGGTTACAGAATGGGAAGGAGTTAGGCACCCATTCCGCCCAAACAGAGTCTAGTCTTCTAGACTCTTGTGACCAATGTACCATTTTATGCATGTCATGAATGATATGTTGAACATGTGAAGAAATTACATCACACAAATTTATTTATGAATGAAGTCTCTTCTTTTGAAAAGAATCAAATCTGTTTTGGTTGGTAAGAAAAATTGATCTTGATTTGTCAAAATACCAGATCTGTTTTGTAGTATGTAAGAAAAAGTGGTTTTTGGAGATAAAAAATTCAAATCTATTTTTATTACATAAAATAAAGTCTTTTGGTTTGAAAAAGTATCGGATCTGTTTTTGAGAACTTAGAAAAATGGCTTTTGATTTATAAAAGATCAGATCTGTTTTTAAGAACTAAAAAAAATGGTTTTTTGATGACTGAAAAACCAAATCTGTTTTTATATGTTTCAAAAAAAAAATGAAAAAGATTTTTTTAAGAAGAGAATTTCACTCATAACGTAAATTTATGCTACATGAATTAAATAAAACAAACAACAATAAACACATTCATGCATGATCTTTTTCTTTGTTTCAAAAATCTGCATATGTTAAAGAAAAAGCAGATTTGTATCTAAGAAAGATACAAATCAATTTTTATTTTGAGAAAAATTCAAATCTACATCTCATAAAAATGCATATCCGTTTTTGTTTGAAGTAAAACTTAGATCTACATCTAAGAAAGATGCAGATCTGTTTTTGTTTTAAGAAAAAGTCAGATCTACATCTTATAAAGATGTAGATCTGTTTTTATTTTAAGAAAAAAATTGTTCTCATGCATATTATTGATATTCAAGAAAAAGACTATAACAATCACATAAAAAATAATCATGTTTTAAACAAAACAATGAAGAATCATTCATATTACAGATAAAACATTCATCAACCATAAAAAGAATAGCATAAAAAAGAGAGGGTGATTGAAAACAACCTCTTGCATTAGCACTCCTTGTTATTGAGAGGATGTTTTAGGGTTCAAAGAAACTTATTCAGTTATCTTTGAAACCTAAAAACCCTAATTTAAGCAGCAAATCTCAGAGAGGATTAGCAAATATCAGCAATTTGAGAGCCTCAAAACATGTGCCTCTCAGAGTGTAGAAAAAAGGTGCTAAATTATGAGACCTAGGTCTCTATTTATAGAGGCCAGAAAACTCTAAAAATTAGCCCCGAAGTCTAGAATACAAATTTGGACTCATCCTTCTGCGAAAAGACCGAAAAGGGTGTGCCTTATCATTACCTAAAGGCCATTGGGCCAAAGCCCAAAAGATGCCAATTCAGCACTCCAAAAGTGCTGAATGGTGCTTTTGGATGCCGAATGCTCTTTCGTGTTCGGGTGCTGTTTGGACTCTCCTCTTAGGGTTTTTTGATCCGGTCCTTGCACCTAGACGTGTTTTCATCCTCCGTCCATGATTTTTTATCTCTTTTCTAGATAATTCATGCTTTTCAAGAACAATTATCTTGTAGATAAACACCCTAAAATAAATCTTGATAAAGTTCAGATTATCCACAATTTTATTGTTATCCAATCATCCCTTTTATTCCTATGCATGCATCCCTATTTTAGATACTAATTATCAACCAATCACAAAATTATTTAATTAATTTTAATTGTTTAACCAATCAGTATAAATTTAAATTAATCATGTGTGGTCAACTCTAGCTAGACACAATGCATGTTGACCGTGCAAACTTGATCATGCGATATCTTTCGATCTAATGGTCCGGTTTGGAAACCGGACACACCATTGCGATTGTTAGAACCTCAAGATCATTTTCATGATATGCAATGAATGAATTAATGCATGTAATGCAAAGATAAATTGATGCATGCAATGCAAGAACAAATTGATGCATGAAATGCGGTACGTGGATGGTCATTCAAGTCATTCTCCTTGATTAAATAATGGGTACAAAATCGAGTGTCTATGGAGATGTTAGTGGCTAGATATAGCCAATGACTCAAAACAAACATTGCTACCCAATATGTTAAACGTGATGAGAGTTTTCCTCAAAACGTTGTTGGGAAAACTCGAGAATATCCCAGGGGCTTGTCATCAATTCCCTGGTATATTTTGTCCAGTGCACTTACACTGGTGCATTTGTTTTAAGAGTTGTTGTCACCTCTGCTTTTGTGCAAGGTTTTAGAAGTTATTGATTCATTTCCACAATGATGACATTATTCACCACTTGTAGACGAGCTTGCAAATCAATGTTTGCTTCTGTGTGAATTATCGGCTTGAAATAATCTTTAATAATTCCTTCCACTACTCCATCTTCCTGCCACTCTCCCTGTGTATCCCTTACCCCAACAACCCAATTCTTCCTCTTCCTAAAAGAAACTTGAGCATGGAAAAATATGGTATTCTTGTCTTCCTCCTTCAACCGCATCACTTGCGCTCTACAGCTGTTTTTATATTTGTGCAGATTTCTCATTGGTGGCTTTTAGGAGATTTACTTTTGGCATTACTTGAAGACATATGAGGACATCTTCCGTTACTTCTAATTATATTATGCTACACTTTTTGTATTGTTATAAAACATATTGAGTTATTGTATATGTTGCAAACAATTATTGTATGGAAGGAGTTTGAATTGGATACTTGTTTTATTTTTTATTTGTGAAATGTATGAATCTTTTTTTATAAATGTCTTGTTGAAATAAATGTATTATTCAAATGTGAGGTTTTAATAATGTAATAACAGGTTAATATCAAAGCCATGAAAAAAATAAAAACAGAAAATAAGTTTTAGTGACGAATTTTTTTGTCACAAATATAGCAACAAAAAATTGTTTTAGTGACAAAATATTTCATCGCTAAATGTAGCAAAATTTTGTAAGAAATGGTTTTAGTGACGAATATTTTCGTCGCTATATGTGCCTGAATTTTCTTAAAAATAGTTTTAGTGATGAACTTTTTCGTCACTATATGTACCCGAAAATAGTTTTAGTGGACTTTTAAAGTCCGATTTTGTCACTAAAGGTCCTTAGTGACGAAAAACTGGACTTTTAGTGACGAATTTTTTCGTCACTGAAAATACATTTTGTTGTAGTGCAGAATCATATGCTCACCCTTGGCTATGACTCAATTTTCATAGCCAATGGCTTTGAATTGTCTGTGGCAAAATTCAAAATGCTTCTAAAGCTTTAGACAAGCTTGAATTAATTATGTGTAAGTCTAGACGCACACCAAAATTGAAATTTCACACTTGTATGAGATGGCAAGTTGTTAAAGGTGTGTAATAAAATATTGTCAGTGGTGGACTCATATAAGAATCAATAATAACTTGTCAACTTAGCAAGTATGAAATTTATTGTGAAATCTAATGTGTCCATACATTGCTCATTAATTATCTAACCTGACAATGACATTAGTGCTTATATATGATCTCAATCCTACTTAAGGTGGTACACTTTGTACAAATAATGAATTCTAGTGTAATAAAACATACATTAGGGCACCACCAACAGAGGTGGCTTTGTGGTAAGAAGTACTCGTGGTCCATTACTTTGCAAGTATGAGGTTATGGGTTAGAGTTGTAGCAAACTCCACTATTGCGCTTGTGGTCCTATGCCATTCTTGAGTAATAGATTAAGTAGTTTCCTGATAGCTCTTCCAAGGGCTGGTGTAAGTGGGTCAGGGATAGTAACCACACTTGTGAGCTATCTGTTTCCATTATCAAAAGTATAAGTAAATAAATACTCTATTTTAAGTGGGCCTAAAACTAATATTTTAAGTTCTAACATTCCTGTTTCTCGAGGGGGGAAAAAGTTCTACATTCCCATTTGGAGTTTCATGGAAATGCCCTATTAGCATTAATGTGTTCAAGCATTTCTAACCACCAATTGATTCCCATTCATGGTTTCATAATGATATAGAAAATGCAACCATTATTTAGTGCAAATGAAAGTGGTTAAATCAGTAATTTAAATGTTTTTATCGATTCTGCTAAAGAATGGCCGTGACGTCCCACACTCCCTCTGTCATGTGTATCCCCTAGTTATGCTTCCGTGATGAAATATAGAGCGACCAACAAAGGATATAGCTTCACAAAAACAAAATAAGCGATCAGAGAAAATGTTTACATTAATTGTGCTCCCCTCTTGATGACGTCCCTTCCTTTCAAAATACTCTTCTAAGCATACCACCCAATGGTTGAATCAATAGCTTCTTGAAGCTTGATCAAAGAAAATGCTTATATTCATTTTCAATTTTTTGTGAGCCCACTATCAAAAAACTGGTTTGGTTGTGTTTTTGTACTCAATATTCATTTTAAGATTTCAAAAAAAAAAAAAAAAAAGGATTTGAATACAAAAAATGAATACAACTTTTCAGTGTTTTCATTTTCTATAAATATGAATACAATGGCATATTCGTAAATATTGTGAAAAAAAATGTTACTTTTTTATTAGTGATGTGATGTGTGAATGAAAAAAGTTAATTTTTTTTTAATAGAAAATAATGACCAAATCTGGGTATGATGTATTCTATACCCTAATTATGTATTCAAAATAACTTACCAAACACTACAAATTGTGAAAAAAAGTGTTTTTTTTTATATTCAAATTCAGGATTTGAATATAAAATAAAAGAAATGATAAGTTGGTACACCACTTTTTGAAACCAAACATGCCCTTAGTAATTTGAATGTATTAGCAATCCAGCTAAATGATGGTCATGGACTTGTGTCCTACTATGCATATCCACTCACTTATCAGGTTGGTAATTGCAGTTCTGTAACACACACCCATACACACAAGACCAAAACAGGAAGAACAGAAAATACACCAAGTTGATATAAATATTAAATAAATAAAAAAAGAGTTGGCAACTATTTAGCATTCACTTAATGCATGAAAGACTTGGATGCAACATTTTCAATGTGTAAAACTAGCATTTAAACAAAGAGAAAAAAGGATTCTAAAGATATGAGTAACGACATTTAACTCAACAACCCTTTATCAAGTATGCGACTTTTTGGTATCAACAAACTTTATTTCCCATTGGCCATTGCTGATAACAAGTTAACAATGGTGACTCCAGATTTATAAACAGAAATTACAGTAGCACAAACTTACTTTCTAGAATCCATCACTGCAAATCATAACTAACGCATCACTTTTTTCTAAAAAAATAATTAATTAATTAATGCATCACTTAACTGCATTTTGTAAGTCACGTTTTCAAACTTTGAAAACGTGACTTAGGATCCGTTTGGGAGCAACTTATTTAATTTTTTAGTGAAAGTCCTATAAATAGATAAAATGTAAAAATTAAATAAAATAAGTAAGAGGCTCACGTGAAATTGGACGCAAATAGTAGGGAAAAAAAAGAGAGCAATAAACTGACTTATAATTAAGAGCCAGATGCACATTTTCAGTCCTAAAAAAAAAGTTATTGTTTTTAGTGTATTGCGTGTGCAATAGGTTTTCCATTAGTTTTATAAAAATTAAAAGTTGCTCTTGTTCTATTTAGAACCACACAATGGTTTATATCAATAAAAAAAGGGTAAATTCTACTAACATATTCTAATGTTTGGGCTAATGTCAATCAAATCTAAAAATTTTCAAAACTGACTATTTTGCTACTTAAAGCCAACTTAGCCCTTAAACACCTTTAGGCTAGTTAGTCATTTGTCTCAACAGTATTTAGGGACTAAGTTGGTTTTAGAGACCGAATTGATTAGTTTTGAAAAGTTTTGAACCTAGTTGGCATTAGCCTAAGCCTCATGCTATGTTAATGGAATTTACCCAAAAAATAATAATAAAATCATACCACTACTCTCTCAGGATTAACAGCCTTTATTCTTCTATTTATATTTATTTTGAAAGAAACTTATTATTTCATCTAAATCTCAGCCCTTGATACTCAATAGTCGCCTCATAGTATATATATATATATATATATATATATATATATATATATATATATATATTCTCCCATGAACAAGGTCATACTCAAACCAAAATAGACATTCACCAAAGATATTCATAATATACAGCACTCAAACCAAAGTAGACATATAATAGCTCCACCCACTTCCTGTTCATAATATATAGCAATATATATATATATAGAGAGAGAGTGAGATGGGTTCAAGTTACACCAGGTGTAACTTTAAAGAGTTACACTCTTTTTAAACCATTGGATTTAAGTAGATCTAACGGTAAAAAATAAACCCTCATTAATGCTAATATTCTAATTGATCTCATTTATCATCCTTTATTTAATACATTTCATACTTATTTCTTTAAAAAAAAAAAAATCTTAGTAATAATCATTACTTTAGTTCTTTCTACATTCATAATGGCACTTCTTTTTTTTTCTTTTTTTTTTTGAGAATGAAACAAAAAAAAAAAAAAAATTAGCTTTAGTAATAATCATTTTTGTAGTCGAAAAATAATGAATCTAACTATTAAAGTATAAAAACATGTGTGCTGCTCACAAAAAGACACCAACAAAAATGTTTAGAATATTGTTGAAAGAACTACGTTGCCATTATTACTGAGATTTTATTTCATGAGACAAGATCTGGAGTGTTCATGTTGATGAGGCAAGGAGCATGGTGGTGAGATTGGAATTAAGAGAAATGCAACGGAATTGAGTTGGAGAAAAGCAATGGAGGAGAAAGAGAGAGAAGAGAAAAATGTGATTATGGAGGAGAGAGAGAGAGAGAGAGAGAGAGAGAGAGAGAGAGAGAGAGAGAGACGTAGACTTTTTTTTTTGGGGTTTGGAGATAGGTATAGAATGTATTAAATAAGGGATAATAAATGAGATCAATTAGAATATTAGTATTAATGAGGGTCTTTTTTTTACCGTTGGATCTACTTAAATCCAATAATTTAAAAAATGTGTAACTTGAACCCATTTCATATATATATATATATATTTGGGCTTTTTTGGGTCAATATTTTGGATTATTAATCAATACTTGGGCCTTTTTTCACCCATAGTTGGGGTCTTCTCTCGCTTGGAGCCTTAATCAATGGCCTTTGCCCCTTAGGTTAAGCCGCCTTGATGACAAATAACATCCAATTGGCATGCATGTTAAGAACATATAGAATATATAATTCAACAAGGGATTTTTAAAATATGAATTCAATATAAGTTGTTATTGGATGGTGTAGCATTGTTTAAGATTACATAAGTGTGATTTGAACCCAACCCATTAATAATATATAGTTCCTCAAAACAAACTTACCTTGGCATCCTGAGAACTGATACTAGTTAAGCAACAACTGGCTGTAAATACACTATCAAAACATTGCTAAAACCACCTCCCATCTTCTTTTATTTACTGTAAATACACTATATATCAAAGCCTAGTTTGAGTTTCAATCTCTCCACCTCATTTGCATGCAATGTCGTTTCAACGATGAACAAGATTGTGGGGAGCTTCTCTGTAAGGTTGAATTTATTCAACCATGTGTTGGCTTTTTTCCATTCCAAATTTGCTTGTAATTCAGCAATTAGATACCCTGTATTTAGATGGGAATCATGTAAGGGTTATGTGCGAGAAAGTGTGAAGAATTCAAGTGTGTGTGCATTCAAGACCATTCTCGCGACTGGAACTCACGAGTGGCTCGCGACAGATGACTCGCCAAAATGCCGCACGTGTGAAGCATGTAGGAAGCTGAAGGGTCACGATAGCTGGAGCACTACAGGACAAAAAAGGACAGTCTGGCCAGTTAGTTATTTCGCGACTAGAACTCGCAACTCATCTTAGTTGTGAGTGAGTCGCCAGAACACCCTGTTTTGCTGAAAAATGACTTTTCACATTCCTCACGTACCCTACTATAAATACCCTTATACTCACAAAATGTATTGAGCTTTTAGAGAGAATTTTGAGAGAGAAACCCTAGAGAACAACAAGATTGACTCATCCACAATCTAACACCTTTGATTCTCAAATTCCTCTACTCTCACCCTCTCCATTGACATACCCTTGAGAGGTTCATTAGCCAAATCTTTATCTCACCATACTCATATCAGTGAGGAGGTTATTTGGTGCTTGGGAAGCAATTCAGAGATGACCAATTCACTTGGTTGATGCAATGGGCTTATTGCGGGATCTGAAAAACTAAAGAAGACACAGTTAGGCTTAACCTTGTTGGAGCAAGAAGCTTTGAGGGTTTAGGTGCATTGGGTAGATTAGGCTTGTAGGGTCTATTACTATTCGTGTATCCCAACTTTATTCTTTAGTGGATCATTTTACCGCTTGGAGGGCAGCGGAGAGGTTTTTCGCCGAGTTCTTTGGTTTCCTCTTCGATAACACGTGCCGGTGTTATCTTTGTGTTTGCATCTCTCTAACCCTTACTCTGGCCTTTTACCTGTTGTTGTGTTGTGATTAATTATGGTTTAGAGTAGTTTTTTTATTTGGGTATTGCTTATATTTATCATTCCACACATCAATTGTTTAACTATAAGCTTGTGTTGGTAATTTTATAATTGAGGTCTAAACATTCACTAGTGTTTTATACACTAAGTGAACTTTCAATTGGTATCAGAGCGGGTACACTTTGTCGGATTTCTACATCCTAAGTGTGATCCTTGACCCTACAATGGATAGGTCTCAATCTTTAAATGCACCTCCCTTCTTTGATGGGAGCAATTACGCCTTTTGAAAAGTGCGTATGCGTGCATTCTTGTGCTCTATTGATGAGAGCGTATGGGATGCAGTTGAGAATGGTTGGACTAGGTTGGAGGCTGTCAAATCTACTTGGGATAAGGCAGCCCTTGCAGCGGCCAATGCTAATAGTAAAGCTTTGAATGCTATATTTTGTGGTGTCTCACCCAAAGAATTCCACAGGATTTCACATGTTGCAATCGCCAAGGAGGCATGGGAAATTTTGGAAACCACATATGAAGGCACCAAGAAGGTGAAAGAGACCAAGTTACAAATGCTCACCACTCGCTTCGAAGAACTAAAGATGAGTGAAAATGAGTCGTTCGACTCCTTTTATAGGAAGTTGAACGAAGTGGTGATTGGCAAATTCAACATGGGTGAAAAGATAGAGGACTCCAAGGTTGTGAGGAATATCTTACGATCATTGCCGGAGAGCTTCCGTGCCCAGGTCACCACAATTGAAGAGAGCAAAGAAAGAGAGGTAGAAAGAAAATTTTAATTTATAACACTCTCAAGTTAACCTTCCTCATCACACATGGGCCCACCATAATTTAAAGTACATTTTCTATAAATCCTATCTTAGACTTGGAGGCCACTTCTATTGGTTTTATTTATATATCTAAGCTAGCTCCATTCTCATAACAGAATCTCTCTCCCCGTGTTTCATTACCCAACATGTCTCTAAAGGACAATGAGAAGATGCGGCAAACTCTAGCTAACAAAGAAGCCAAGAATACTACTACTAGGCCATGGCCAGATCTCCCTCATCAAATAGCAAGCCAGTTGACTCTTGAGCAAGGCATCAATATTGGGAGTGTGGCCAAGTCATGGAGAGCTACACCTAAGAAATGCAATCCAAATGCAATTCTGCCTTGGCTTCAAATTTCCGACACCAATATCAGTATCAGTGATCAACAATAGCGTGATATTACCAACCCATGGGTAGCATGGAGAGCAGCCCGGTATCCATGGAAATATACTATCTGGGGTGCACTAATGGTAGACTGGTGGCCAAAGGGCCTACAGCTTCAACCTACCTTCTATGGGATCCAGTTGAGAGATCACGGTCTAGTCTCCCTTTATTGGATGCCAAATTTGAATTTAAATGTGCTGCTCTATCCTCGACATGTTCATGTGGTCGCATGGTGATGATATTGACAGGCACTAGTCATCCAGCTTTCATGTTCCATAGGCTAGGTAGTGTATATAGAGGCAGAATACATCAAAATAAAACGTTCCAGTGGCTAATTAGAGAAAGAGGAGGTGGTTATGAATGAATAAAACAAGACTGCTCTCTCATTGATCCACATGCTTTAGGAAATTCACTAAAGCATTATATGCAATTTACTAATGCTATTGGATTTAGAGGTAAGTTCTATGCTTTGACTCTGCAGGGAACTCTTGCAGTGATAGAAGAAGATGATTCTCATCTAAAAATCACTTCTTTGGGTACAAAAAGGGCTATCCCTTCTGTCTCAACAAGGCATTTTAGAGAGTATTTGATGGAGTAAAATGGGGAGATTTTACTGATTTTTCTTATCTCTAAGAAGTCAATTAATGGTGTGGATGATGTAGAGGTTTTTTGGCTCGACTTTGATAGACTTTCAAGGATTAAGACAAAGAGCTTTGGTGATCAAACACTATTTGTAGGAGATAATTGTTGTGTGTCTGTCTCTGCAGGCAAGGTGGGATGCAAGAGCAACTGTTTGTATTTTCATTTCACCCATAATGCAATTGATGATTGGTAGTTGTATGATATGGAAAGTGGTGGCATCTCTCAAGGGTGGAGTGATACCAAATCTAAGACAAAATCACCAGTTTGGAATTAACTAGCAATGTATTAGTAATTTTGTCTAGAATAAATTTATATATTTTGGAATATTAGTTTCGGATTTTGATGTTTGTATGCTCTTTTATTGCTTCTTCTGGAATGGATACGACTAATTTGAATAAAGAAATTGTCCCTTTGTGTTGATATAATATTGTACCTCTCTTGCACCGAAGGTTTCAATGTTCCTTTTCCTCCTTGGTAACGGCTTAAACTAATTTAGAATCTTAGACCAATGTCAACAAATAATTCACACTAATAAATTCTTGGTAGCTACCATTTCTTTCTTTCTTTCTTTCTTTTTCTTTTTTTTTTTTTATAATCTTAATAAGGTATGAAAGTGAATGAATGTTGTCATTTCGACTAAACAAGACCTTAGCTTTGAGTCCCTACTCCTTACTTCTTAGGACCTACTAAATGTATCATGTTTGACCTAAATCCCCCATTGGAACATTTTCATGTTCTTCTGACTATGTATTGGTCAGAAAAAACACCATCTCACTTCATCCATTTATCTAATCTCACATTTGTACCTTGGAAACCTTACAATGGTTATGATGGGTATTTGATACCAAAATTTTCAATTAATAAATATGGACCTAAACAAATGAAGGGCATAAATAAAGATGAAGATTGGATGATACGAAACTTGGTTATTTTGGAAATTCATATTAGGTCGTCATGACCTTACTATGGATCAGTAAAACCTAGCATTAGTTGTGACTTAATAGAGTAGCTTCAAACCTATCATCCCAAATCAAGTACTCACTAATTAATATAAGCTACCTGTCAACTTTTAGAATACCAATTGAAAGAATGATGACCAGAAAATACAAATTTTTAATCTTGAGAAATGTGATAGCCTAGAACCATTTAGTGGCAATAACAAATTGTTGAGTAAAATACTGGAAGTTTGTTTCTCTTTGTTGTAATAATTAGCATCAGGAAAGCCGAACCAAACAGATACTTTTCTTTGTACATAACTATGGACACAAACTAGTAACATCCTAAAAAAACATTTTATTATACATTATAACTTTGCTAAATCACAATATTATATGTCATGAAAATATGAAAAAATATATATAATCATTATTATGTTTATTCTTATTATCTGAGTAATGATTATATATTTATTTTCAAAATTCACTAGGGTCAAATAGTTTATGGTCATTATGTTTATACATAATAATTATTATTTTTATTCTCACAAAAATTAGTTATAATAAGCTTTTCAACCAAAAAAAAAATTATAATACACATAAAACAATTTTGTTTATTAATTTGTAATTTTATTGTGAATTTTTTTTCCCCATTATGCTAAACCAAATGAGCACTTATCTTTGTTCGTAACTTCATACAGAAATTAGCAAATCCTGGAAAACACTTTATTATACATTATTACTTTCCTAAATCACCATATTACATGTCATGAAAATATAAAAAATATATATATAATCATTATTATGTTTATTCTTGATCATCTTTGTAATGATTTTTTTTTTTTCCAAAATTCACAAGCTTGTGAATTTTGGAAAAAAAAATCAAGATGATTGTTCAATTAATTTCATAAATTGTTTTCACAAAATACTTTCTCAAATAAACCAAAGAGACAATAATTCATCCATTGGTTGAATCAAGATGATTGTTCAATTACACAAAGTCATGCCTACTCATATCAAGGGTGAGTTGAGGGGGGACAGTGTAGGTGAGCGATTGTGTGTAAGCCAAGTTACAACTTACTTTTCTAAACGGTGCGAGCCACCTACCTTCGAATCTAAACAATTAGTTATACACACAAAAAAAAAAAATCAAGCCCCTTCTTCATATATTAAAAGTTTAACCATTAAACTTGAAATCAAAGCAAACACGAATAATAAAACTCACCCTTGCTCTGTTGCAGCAAACGCAACACAAATTCAACAAATTAGACTAAAAAATATCCAAACTTTCATTTATATAATCTAAATATAACAAAAAATATTCTAACCCATCTGACTAAAAAACCAAACTTTCACACAAACATGCATACAAAAACACAAATCTCAGTATTTTGGGAGAATTGAGATTCAAATTTTCATTTCAGAAAGCGAAAACCAAAAATCCTCAATTTCCTTTCATTTCTTTCCGATTGTCCCCAATTTTCCTAGCAACCATGATTTTGTAGTACCAGAAAGCAAAAATAAGTAAATAGAACAGAGTTTCAAACCTACAACCGTCTATCTCTCACACGTCCACCAACCCACAGAGATCACAAACAGGGTTTGAGCTCTTGTAGTTTATGTTTGTTATGTTTATACATAATAATTATTATTTTTACTCTCACAAAAATTAGTTAGAATAATTTTTTCAACCAAAAAAAAATTCTAATAAACATAAACAAGTCTTTGTTTATTAATTTTATTTTCAAATTATTATCATAATTATAGAAAAAATTAACAAAAAAACAATTAAGGAAAAAAATTCATATCCATACAAATGAACTTCTAAATTTAAAACCAAATAAAAAACCAATCATCTCAAGAACCTATTACATGTGCTTGGCACGAAGCAATTAGAGAGAGAAGATGAGTGTGTTAACAACAAATAGGAAGTTGAAAGAGATCATTAGATTTATTGTTATGCTTTATTTTAACAATTTTTCAAATTTTAGGTTTTTTTTTTTTTTTTTTTTTTTTAGAAGGAAATTTTAGGTATTTGTGGTCTTACTTTTTTCATATTAAAACTTCATATCCATTTTTTGGTCTTGTAAATACTTTTCTTTTCTTTTTTTTTATATTTAGTTAGAGTGGGGGGTTTTAAGTTCTTAGAGAAAGTTGAATGTAGCAAGTCGCATACGTCGTTGGAACAAATTTATTTAAAGATGCCAATGAGAAAATGAGACCATCGATTACAAAACTAAAACTTATACCAACTAAGACATATCTTCGTTTTTCCCATAGTTCTAAATTATGATTTCATGGGTAATACAAGAGGAGTAATTAATGCCACAATAACCTACAACCTAAAAAAAATCAAATACAAGATTACACAAAAATAAGTCTGATGACACAAACTTACTTCCTATTTGTGGTCGGTGCACCCACCTCTTTCTCTCTCATTGCTTCTTGGTAAACATGAGCTATAGGTTCTTAAGGTTATCGACTTTTGATTTTTGGATTTGGCTTTGAATTGAGAAATTAAGTTGTTTGATATACAAGTTTGGATGTGGAGTTTTTTTTTTTATTGGTTGAAAAACTTATTCTAACTAAACTTTATAATAGTAAAATAATAATTATATATTTAAACATAACAAATATAAACTTGTTTGAACTTGGTGTATAATGAATAAATATATCATAAAAATTACTAAAATTCAAGAATCATATTTTCAAGAAATGTTATATTGTGATTTAAGATACTATGGTATAGAGTCTTTTTAGGATGCTACTAGCTTCTATCCAAGGTTAATTAATAATAGGTTGGGTTAAGTAACACATTGTGTAACTTTAAGAAATGCTACACCACTAAATATTTTTTAATTGGATGTGAATTTTGATAAATCCACTATTGGATTACATTATCTTCATATGTTTTCTATGCTTGCAAAATTTCATTGTGATCAAAGATCAATAGTCTTGTCATCAATCAATTGTTTAAATTTAAGTTTTTAACTTTTTGTAGTTTAAAATAATGCATAAAATATGAGTTTATGGATTAAATGATAAACAGGGTCAGCTTAAGGTATTTTGGGGCCTAAGGTAACTGTAGGGATAAGGGCCCAAAATTGTATATTGGGCCTTGGGCTTTGGTCGAGGACGTTGATTGGTCCGAGGATGAATAAGCATTTGTGAGGGTGTTAAGATCAGAGTCCCATGAGTAACGTGCAAGCAGAAAGGTTGGGAAAGGTGGTCCGAGGAGGATTGTCTCCTCGGATAAACGAAGCACGGATCGAATGTATGTTCTATCACTCAAAGTGACCTTCCAAGAAATGCCACTGAGAGGGACGTGCCTTATGAACGTACTGGAAGAATGGGAGCTTAGAAATATCTAAAGGGAAGCTACTACCACCGCATTAAATGCTTTGCAGCTAACTTTCTAGTTACATTAATGTGGAGGAGACCCCTGAACAGTGCTGTCTTGGCTACCTCAACTCACAGAAGACCTGAGGGGATATCTGATGGGACAGACACTCAAGTAATGGCTTAAATGATCAACAAGTGTAGGGTCAAGATCATCAAAAGGGAACTATATAATGTAAGAGACCCTCCATGGAAGAGGAATTGGAAAAGAATGAGAGAAAGGACTGTAGCAATCAAAATTGTATTAATAATCTGTTCAATTGATTTATATAAGAACTTACCTCCTCGGACCGTGCCGAGAGTGAATTTATTTGGATCAATCCTTCTTGCCTTTGTTTGATTATCTTTCAAACCCATTCTGGTCATTGTTCAACTCATTAGGGTCTAGTTCTATAACTCACTCTCTACAAATTTATTGTATTGGACTCACTGGGCCAATATCCCTTTACATTTTTGGGTTTGGGCTCCAAAACGTGTCCTTACAGTAACAATTTTAAATGAGACCTTTTTTTATCATTTGTAAGATTTTCATGCATTGTTTATTTGACAACAAATTTATCTAGAGATCCTTTTGGACATTCAATTTAGTTTTTAATTTTTTACTTTTATAAAATTTAAGGTACAAATAAATATTAAAAATAATCTATAATATAAAAATAATTTTTTTATTAAAAGATAGAAAATAATAAAATAATATTTAAAGAGTAGGACAGTAAAAACCGAATTTATAAAAAGACATTATTGAAGCTTTTCATTATCAATAGCTTATCTAATGCTCTCAACCTACAAAAAAATAATAATAATAACAAGAGTAAACTGTATATTTAGTCCTTATCCTTTACACCGTATTTCAATTTGGTCTTTCATCTTTCAATTGTGTCAATTTAGTCCCTAACTCTTCAATACCGTATGAATTTAGTCCTTGCAATTATCTTTTGGATCGAAATTGCTAACATGACTAACGGCCAAAATAAGAAATTAGCTTCTGTTAATGTGATAATAAACTAATTTTTTATTTTAACCGTTTTCCATGTCAGTAATTTTTATCTAAAAGATAATGGCAGAAACTAAATTGACACGACATTAAAAAGTTGGGGATTAAATTGACATAATTGAAATGTTAGGCACCAAATTGAAATATGGTGTAAAAGATAGAAACCAAATACATTATTTACCCTAATAACAATTAATTCTAATCAAACAAATAAAATGACCACTTCTAAGCAAAAGTAAAACAAAAAACAATTATAAAAAAAAAAAAAAAAAAAAAAAAAAAAAAAAATAACTAAACTAAAGCAAAGAAGTGTCCTGCGAAATACAATTAAAAAATCCAAACGAAAGCAAATAATAACTGTACATTGTACTTTTCATTCATCTCCTATACAAAGTACCAAGCACTTACCCTGTCATAGTTATGAAACCCGGACCGGACCGTACGGTCCGACCGGAAAAACCTCAAACCGCTCATTTTTGCGGTTCTTTTAGCATCAAGAACCGTTCTAGAGGACAAAAGCAGGGACCCGTGTGAACCGCGGTCGAACCTCACGGTTCTCAGAACCGTGATCAAACCGTTTCTCACGGTTCCCTGCTTCCCTTTGAATCTGCAGCTTAAAAAATAAAAACACACACAGAAAAACAAAAGAAAAAAAACACAACTTCTGGAAGTACATCATGTTTTCATAAACACTGCCACTGCCATCTCCAGAAAAACACAACATGTCTTCATGTTTCTTTTTCTTCTCTCTTCAGAGTACATCACGCAGCTCCCTCTCTTCAAAAACTCTTCTCTTGGGCGAATCAAGCTTTAAATTCCAGCTTTGTTCTCCCCCGATAATGTGTGTGTGACACGGTGAGAGTATAAGAGAAAGAGGATGAGACAGAGAGAGCTAGAGATGAAGAAAGAAAAATAAAAGCAGAGAAGACGCTGTGGACAGTTGAGGAAGAGTCTAGAAAAATAAAACCATGATGAGACTTAAGAGGAGTGGGTCAGTGGGGATGGGATACGTGTGTGGATGAAAAAAAACAAGAGAAAAAAAAAGAAAAGGAAAAGAAATGTATGGACGGAAAGAAAGTAAAAAGAATAAAAAATCACAATTAAATGTGTGGGGCCCAATAATCTATGGGCCAGGCCCATTCGCTCGTGGAGAGTCCGAAGGCCCAGGCCGAGGAGAGCTATGGCCTAGGCCCGATAACGTAGAGCACAACTGTTTTTGGGATACAGCCGAGGACAGTTCAGTCCTCGGCAGATCCAAAATCCCATCGGAATAAAGGGGTGAAACTGGTATAGGGACAAATTTGTAAGGAGATCTAAAATATCTTGGGGGAAGTTATCCTTACTACCCTTCCAGATAAGACTCTGCACCTGACAGAGTCGTACTCTGCAGCCTTATCAACCATCCCCAACAATTCTGGGATTAGACTGATGGGACAAATACCAGTTTTGTAAAGAATGACCCTACACGTGGACGAAGGACAGTTAACGCAGACCAGTATAAAAGAAGAAAGTAAGTAAATCTAGAGGGAGCCCGCCTAAAAAGAAGAAAAACTACATGGGGCAGAACCTCCCTACAACACCGGACTTCACTGAAAAAGTCCATCATTGGGTAACCGAGGTAATACCTCAATGGTCCTCGGATCAACTCCGAGGAGTCCCATCCCATAGGGTGCGACGCCATAAGGCCTAAATGTTCAAACCCATCTCCCCTTTCTATATGAATTCCTCTAAAATCAAGATCGGAACATCGCCCCGTGCCCAACGGCTAGCTTTTCAAGCCCACTCTCTACAAATCATATTGTGAGGGATCTTTCGTGTGCGAGCCCAATATCCTTATTGGGCCACAACAGAATCGTGCCCTTACAATTGGCGCCGTCTGTGGGAAAGCTCGCGCGTTGGCACAAGGGATGGTAGAATCAAGCCTCTGTCAAATGGGAATCTGCGAAAGCTCCTCCGTTTCCGGCGACATACAGTCGCTGCTCTAGCATAAACTCCTGCTAGGGGCTACGCCTTGCGGTGCCAAGGGCGTGGGCATCTCTAGGGGCTTCCAGCCTCAAGTCAACTTTTCCCGCCCTGGTATAGGGGCTTATGGTCGAAAAATAAACCAAATAAAAGAAATCCTACAAGTTTTGGACAGAACCAAGGCCTTGCATGGTCCTCGGACTCAAGCCTATGGGGAAACCAACTACTTAAAAGAAATCCTACAAGTTTTGGACAGAACCAAGGCCTTGCATGGTCCTCGGACTCAAGCCTATGGGGAAACCAACTACTCAAAAGAAATCACACAAGTTTTGGACAGAACCAAGGCCTTGCATGGTCCTCGGACTCAAGCCTATGGGGAAACCAACTACTCAAAAGAAATCACACAAGTTTTGGACAGAACCAAGGCCTTGCATGGTCCTCGGACTCAAGCCTATGGGGAAACCAACTACTTAAAAGAAATCCTACAAGTTTTGGACAGAACCAAGGCCTTGCATGGTCCTCGGACTCAAGCCTATGGGGAAACCAACTACTTAAAAGAAATCCTACAAGTTTTGGACAGAACCAAGGCCTTGCATGGTCCTCGGACTCAAGCCTATGGGGAAACCAACTACTTAAAAGAAATCCTACAAGTTTTGGACAGAACCAAGGCCTTGCATGGTCCTCGGACTCAAGCCTATGGGGAAACCAACTACTCAAAAGAAATCACACAAGTTTTGGACAGAACCAAGGCCTTGCATGGTCCTCGGACTCAAGCCTATGGGGAAACCAACTACTTAAAAGAAATCCTACAAGTTTTGGACAGAACCAAGGCCTTGCATGGTCCTCGGACTCAAGCCTATGGGGAAACCAACTACTCAAAAGAAATCACACAAGTTTTGGACAGAACCAAGGCCTTGCATGGTCCTCGGACTCAAGCCTATGGGGAAACCAACTACTTAAAAGAAATCCTACAAGTTTTGGACAGAACCAAGGCCTTGCATGGTCCTCCGACTCAAGCCTATGGGGAAACCAACTACTTAAAAGAAATCCTACAAGTTTTGGACAAAACCAAGGCCTTGCATGGTCCTCGGACTCAAGCCTATGGGGAAACCAACTACTTAAAAGAAACCTCACAAGTTTTGGACAGAACCAAGGCCTTGCATGGTCCTCGGACTCAAGCCTATGGGGAAACCAACTACTTAAAAGGAAAACTGATTGCATGAAACTTAAAATCCATCCGAGGAGAACTCCCCGTTAACAGTTGGGTCAATCCCTAAACTGCACGGATTTCCCAGTCTACCCTCGGATCCCCGATACCAAAGGGATTGATGTAATATAGTGCAGTATATCACCCAAAAACACAATCGAAATCCCTCTACTCGGCTACCATCTCGGACGAATTATTCAGAGATCATCGTTCTCGGGCATCTATTTTGCATGCATCGCTCAGTGCTCAGCCATTACTCCGGTTAGTTTCAAGAGTTTAATTTATTGAGAATTGCCATTGTGATACTTGATAACATTGATAAGCTTAAACCAGTAGGAATTGATTTTAAGGCATTGTTCTGCTCCAAGTATTATTAGAGACGAGCGTATATTTATTGTCCATGCACTAAGTAGTTGTTTGAGAAAAGAAAAATATTTAGAAAGAAACAAACTCATCTTTTACTAAGACAAAGAAATAGTACAGTGTACAATGAAAAGCAGAGAGAAGCTTATGCTGAAGCTAACTACATGAGTGAAAAGAAAAATACAAGAGAATGAAGGTGAAGCCGAAGAATAAGCACAGATGAGAGGGAGGCTACTCCTTCAGAACTTTTTTCTTCCTCAATGCTTTTGCATGCCCATAACTCAGGCAGCAAAAGAACCCAGCTAGGGGCCTGCACCGCGGAAGGAAAGGTGCAGGGAGACGGAAGCTGAGGAGCCTTCACCAAAAATTTGTCTGCAACAAGGCAGAGGCGCTGATGGCGGAGAATCTTTCTTCTGACACACCAAAATCCTGGCGTGAACAGAACCTGCTTCGGATTTTGACTAAAAGAGGGAGAAACACCCTTTCCCCTCTGTCGAACTGGAATATTCTCTTGAATTTATGCCGCCTTTGCCCGTACCTCACTTTCTGGAGTCTCAGGAGGACACGGCGCCTTTGTGGCGGAGAGAGTTCCTTTGCCCCAACCCACGCCTCAAACATGATGTACTAGGGGAGGAAACTGAAGGATTTGTGTGAAGGTAAAGCAACTTTCTCTCTTATTTATTTAAAAGATAAGGTGGTGGCATTTAAATTCACGCAGCGTCCCAAGGAACGCTACAGACAAAACGTCTCCAGCTCGATCTCCAATGCCGTCTGCAACCCTGAGCTTAAAGGAGCCTCGTGAAGGCGCACCTCGAGCACTGGGACGCCAAAAAGTACCGCGTGACCCAAGACTACGGAAATACCCCCTAATTTATGGGCCCAGTAAATTCGCGACCCAGGCCCGTTCAGCATAGGGGCCCAAGGACAGAACCAAGGCCTTGCATGGTCCTCGGACTCAAGCCTATGGGGAAACCAAGTACAAAAAATAAAAATTACAAGTCAAGGACAGAACCAAGGCCTTGCATGGTCCTCGGACTCAAGCCTATGGGGAAACCAAGTACAAAAAATAAAAATTACAAGTTTTGGACAGAACCAAGGCCTTGCATGGTCCTCGGACTCAAGCCTATGGGGAAACCAAGTACAAAAAATAAAAATTACAAGTTTTGGACAGAACCAAGGCCTTGCATGGTCCTCGGACTCAAGCCTATGGGGAAACCAAGCACAAAAAATAAACCTTACAAGTTTTGGGCAGAACCAAGGCCTTGCATGGTCCTCGGACTCAAGCCTATGGGGAACCAACTGCTCGGATAGGGAAAGTCCTCGGCCCAGATACTGTAAAATGTTGAGGACAATAAGAGTGTTAGAGTAATGGCGGGACGCTCCGCTACTCGGCAGCCTACGGGGGCTGTTCATTTTTTGCGGGTGATATGCCTTCGAATAATTACCTCCTACACCACGGAGAACATCCAGTTCTAATCTCGGCTTTGTTTCGGGCAAGTATCGCTATTTACAGGTACGCGTTGCTATGTCAAACAGTTCTATTAAAGTTATGGTGACATCTTTTTATTAGCAAGTATTTTGGCTTTAGTTATCATTGATTCAAATGCTGTATTATTGTGCCGAGCAGCGTTTGCAAATAAAAAAAAAAAAAAAAAGCATAAAGACAGAACATGCGAAATAAAGACAGAACATGCGAAATAAGGTAACAACAATTTTTATTAATACGAAAAGTTATTACAACGTACAAAGAAGGGCTTAAACAAGCCTATACAAAATGTGAACTGCCTAAGCAACTATAACATCTGCAATACAGATATGTAAACAGTCAGGCGTCTTTTAAACTCGTCTTCAAAGTCCCTCCAATCCCTGCCTCAATACTTCTCATATTACGATAAGAGCCTTCTTTGGAAAGAGATGAAGGAGAAGGAAATAGTAAGGAAGAAATCAATGAAGAAGATGGAGGAGATGAATGAAGAAGATGGAGGACATGAGTAAAGAAGGAGGAGAAGAAGAGAGAAGAGATGAAAAGAAAGAAAAGGAGCAAAAGAGGGAGAAGAGAAAGCACCAGAATGGATCTGGTGCTGGGAAGACTAAGAGAGGGAGGCGGAGAGGGCCACCAGTGAACGGAGAGAGGAAGAAGCAGAGACACTTAGTCCCTGCCTCGGTCCTGACTCCTAACACGCTGGGGCCATATTAGGTGAGCTCATAAGAGAGCGGTTGGTTATGATATTGGGTGTCCTCGACTCAGTCACACCGGAAGCTTGATGTGACGAGTCCCTGCTTCGGATTTTGGCTGAAAGAAAGGTGAGGTTGATTTTGAGTCTTCGCCATCCCTGCCCTGACCGAGCCATTACGAGCTTTATTAGAATGTGGCGTTTACGGGAGGGGTATGGTTCCTTCATTACTCGTTGTATGGTAAAGCGTATCACGATTTAGTGTATAAACTAGTGGGTAAAATAAACTCTAAGGGAGGCCAAGTATTTCAAATCTTAGAAGGATGAAAGGGGACTCTCTACAAAAGACAATAACCTCCTACCTTCCCTCTTATACAGGGGGTGGAGCGGGGGGCATTTAATAGGATCAGATCTCCAAAGGAACCTGCAAACACAGATGTGCCGGTTCCACTTCTCCATCTCATCAAAAACCGTCGAATTAAAGTAGTCTCGTAAATAGAGGTCATTAAAAACGCGCTTTGGATAACCAAACGTCAAGCACGCATCAGGGATAAAATCAAAAAACCGTCTCGCAGACCGATGCGTTTCCTGGGCAGTTGGAAAACCGTCAGCATTAATGGAGGGCTAAAGTAAAGGAGCAGTAGTAAAGGTTCAGCATTGCCAAAACCCCCATTTCCAACCAGGAGGTTGGACAGCCGGGTTTTGAGGGGCTATTGTGGGGCCCAATAATCTATGGGCCAGGCCCATTCGCTCGTGGAGAGTCCGAAGGCCCAGGCCGAGGAGAGCTATGGCCCAGGCCCGATAACGTAGAGCACAACTGTTTTTGGGATACAGCCGAGGACAGTTCAGTCCTCGGCAGATCCAAAATCCCATCGGAATAAAGGGGTGAAACTGGTATAGGGACAAATTTGTAAGGAGATCTAAAATATCTTGGGGGAAGTTATCCTTACTACCCTTCCAGATAAGACTCTGCACCTGACAGAGTCGTACTCTGCAGCCTTATCAACCATCCCCAACAATTCTGGGATTAGACTGATGGGACAAATACCAGTTTTGTAAAGAATGACCCTACACGTGGACGAAAGACAGTTAACGCAGACCAGTATAAAAGAAGAAAGTAAGTAAATCTAGAGGGAGCCCGCCTAAAAAGAAGAAAAACTACATGGGGCAGAACCTCCCTACAACACCGGACTTCACTGAAAAAGTCCATCATTGGGTAACCGAGGTAATACCTCAATGGTCCTCGGATCAACTCCGAGGAGTCCCATCCCATAGGGTGCGACGCCATAAGGCCTAAATGTTCAAACCCATCTCCCCTTTCTATATGAATTCCTCTAAAATCAAGATCGGAACATCGCCCCGTGCCCAACGGCTAGCTTTTCAAGCCCACTCTCTACAAATCATATTGTGAGGGATCTTTCGTGTGCGAGCCCAATATCCTTATTGGGCCACAACAGAATCGTGCCCTTACAAAATGGTACTATAATATTTTCACAATATTTCACAATAAATTTTAAATAATAAGTTGTTATTAGTTAATATTGGTGAGTAAAAAAATAATTTTAATGGTGAATTTAAATTAGAACTAGTAATAATTTTTTATATAAATTTTATTGTGAAAATATTGCTAAAAATGTTGTAGACTTTTCACTGCTTCCGGAGACTTCTTTGCTGCTGCGTGCTTTAGTTATTTGCTGTCACAATATAAATATATAATGCTTGCCTGCTGTCAAGTACTTCTCCTTGGGTTTTGTTTTTTTTTTGCTAAAATTCTCCTTGGGTTTTGTTATTTATTTAACTTTAACATAAATGCATGGAGTCAGATCTAACTTTTGATATTTTTTTTTCTTAATTCTTGATAAATGGTGAACAGTAACTATTCAAATGGGCTTGAAAAAAAAAAAAAGATCCACAGTCAAATGGGCTTGGTCATGAGTAAATAAACTAATTTGTCTCTTAACTATTTTATTGGGTTTTATAAAATAAAAATTATTGGGTACTAAAGTATGCTTTGTCATGACTTAAAAATAATTAAAAGCTCAATAGCTATTTATGTTTTTTTAGAATTTAATAATTTTTATTTGTATTATGAAAGTTATGTTATAAAAAATACTATCTATACTTGTTTTGGACTATTTTAGTTAATTTTTCTATTTTTTTTATTAATTTAATGTTTTATATATATTTAAAATAATTATTAAATTAATTATGACATCATCACGGTTCGACCACGGTTCGACCTCGGTTCGACCTCAAAAACCTTGAACCTCTCCCTTTTACGGTTCAATGAACGGTCCGGGTCTGAAAACCTTGCTTACCCACCAATATTAAGAAAATTAGAAACTCAAAAAAAGAAAGTCAAAAGCTGCCCAAGAAAAGATGGAAGAATTCTTGGAAAGGGAAAGACTTTTATTTCACATGTTCAAGAGACTGCCAAGTTTAAAGGGGAGGGGACCTGAACAGCTCTAACTATCAACCTATTCAGAGAGAGATGATAGGATAGAGCTAACAGCAATATATTTTGGTTGATGGAGGGAGAATATTTCAGATTATCAATTTTAATTTTGGAGTTTTGAAGAGGGTCATGACATTGTTCTATCTTTTTTGTGTGTGCAGGACATGGCATTTTCATGTCCTGCACAGCTACAGAGATAGAGATTTTCGTGCATTTTTTGGTGCTTAATTAATACGTAGACAAGATAATTATTAGTGTAAATTTTCCTTCTAGTGTGTGTCTATATATATATATATATATATATATATATAGGATATTTTTGAAATAATTTGTAGATAAATATTTGGGCTTTTTTGGGCCAGCATTTTGGACTTTAATCAATACTTAGGCCTTTTTTTCACCCATAGTTGGGGCCTTCTCTCACCTAGGGTCTTAATCAATGGCCCTTGCCTCCTAGGTTGAGCTGCCTTGATGATAAATAACATTCAATTGGCATGCATGTTAAATACATTAGAATATGTAACTCAACAATAGATTTTTAAAATATAAATTCAATAACAGGTTATTATTGGGTGGTGTAACATTGTTTAAAATTACATAAGTATAACTTGAACCCAACCTATTAATAATATATAGTTCCTCAAAACAAACTTACCTTGGCATCTTGAGAACCAATATTAGTTGAGCAATAACTGGCTGTAAATACACTATCAAAGCAATGCTAAAACCACCTCCTATCTTCTTTTATTTACTGTAAATAAACTATATATCAAAGCCAAATTTGATTTTCAATCTCTCCACCTCAATTTGCATGCAATGTTGTTTACCAAACCCTTGCTTTTTAGCCTCATGATTTTTGGAGATGTTAAAGGCTAGATACAGCCAATGACTCAAAACAATCATTGCTACCCAATATGTTAAACGTGATGAGAGTTTTCCTCAAAACATTGTTGGGAAAACTCGAGAATATACCAGGGGCTTGTCATCAAGGCCATGCCCAATCCGTACCAACCAATGGCGAAGTCAGGAATTTGGATTAGGGGGGCAAGATTAAAAGATAAAATTGAAAGTAAAAAATTAATATGAAAAATATTAATCAATATTAATAACAAAGTAAATAACCAACTATATGCTAATGAAATTCTATACACAATCTAACATAAAATGTAAACTTTACTTTATTTTTTCACACCTAGTTTAATTTACTCAATTGCTCTTGACGATTTTTCATATTTTGAGACCACTGCATGATTTCTTCACACTCAATAGTCTTGAATATATCTTTATCAAGATATGTGACTAAGTAATCATTTATCCATTGATCTCCCATTCGATTGTGTAATTAATTTTTAATTATGTTCATTACTGACAACTTTCTTTCAACAGTAGCTGCTGCAACTTGTAAGATCAATGCTGAGGTCACTAACATGTAAAACAATGGATATAAAACATCTTTTTTCATTTCTATCATTATTTTAATATAAGAGTTGTTGGAGTGTAGGTCTATTTATGTGAGAGTATTAGCATTGGTGGTGCTAAAAAGCCATATTACTATTTTTAACACCATCAATACTAAAAAGCCTGTTGCAATGGTGGAGGAAAAGCCAAAAAATTTGATTGTTGAGTTACAGTGCATAGCCAAAGATGTCTGTGCACCGTAGGTCCGTAGCTAAGATGGTAATATATAAATATATATATATATATATATATTATTATAAGTTATATTATTTTATTGTGTTGGTGGTGGTGGTGGTGATTGTTGTTTATTGTAGTAGATATATTACTTTATTGTGTTAAATGCTAAAATAAAATCACTGATGTTGAGCGTTTTGTAAAGTGAAGTAGTAAAATAGATAAAGCAATTTTTGTAGTGCTAAATTGTGAAAATGTTGGCACCACCAATACTAATATTGCCGTGGGAATTGAAAAAAAAAAAAAAAAAGTTATTTGTCCTTTTGTGGTGTAGGGGGGCAAATAAGACATTTTTGTACAATATAGTAATATTATACTATTATTAGAAAAAAAAAAAAAAAAAAAAAAAAAAAAAAAAAAAAAAACACTTTTGGAAGTTCAAGGGGGGCACTGGACCCCCCCCCCCCCCTCCCTCCGCCCCTAGTACCAACTGCACAACACTCCAATCTTGTACTCGTCCAAACTTCTCATTGTTCCAAATGCTTGCAGCAGCAGAGCCAACTACTACTTAAACGAGCTGATCTTTATCAAGTATTTAATATTTAAGTTCACTAGACAACAAATGCAAAAAAATAAAAATAAAAATGTTAAAGTTTGGCTTGAGCTCAAACCAAGCCTACAAACTATGTTTGAGCTTGGACTCGGCTTAACTTGGCTTGATTCATTAGTCAAGCTGAGATCGAGCTTAATATCAAGTTTTTTTTTTATCAAGATTCAACACAAGTTCATTATCAAGCACATATTAAACATATTATCAAACCCATTTGGTTTTGACATGTAGTTCCAACTCTCAATTAATTAATAGCTTAGTAAGATATGAGTTTATTTTTCAAGATCATATCAAATTTATTACTAAGCCCATAAAATAGCTTAAGCTTCGTTTGTTATTTATTGAAACCTATTGTTCACGAGTTTGTTCGTGGACAAATTTTTTTTTTTTTTTTTAGCTTGTTTATAAACAAACAAACATAAACAAGCTTTTTATCGAGCTAAACTTGAGTTGTTTATGAATGACTTAGTTCATTTATTAAATAAGCCTAAAGTTAAGGCTCAAGTTTAGCTTGTTTATAAACAAACAAACATAAACAAGCTTTTTATCGAGCTAAACTTGAGTTGTTTATGAATGACTTAGTTCATTTACAACCGTAGAGCCAACCACCATAGTTAATAATAAGACTAACAATAAGAACAACCTTTTGGCTCTTCTACTCATCAATTGTTTCATATAAAAATATATTTCAATTTTTTTTTTACATAAATGAACTTGGGAAAGAAAGATTAGAAAATTTTCCCTAAAAATGACAATAGTATAAGCCTGTTTACCAAAAATAAAGACAATAGTATAAGCCCGGACAAGCTCCTGCAAATCGCAGGAAGCAATACATATGGACTAGTAAGTACATATTTAAAGATTGCACGGTATTCTTCTATCTTATTCTTTTCTTTTCTTTTTATCTACGTTTCATTCTGCTCTTCTTCCACCATCGTTCGCATTCCCAGTGAACCCAAGTCTAGGTCCTTTTTTTCCTCATCTTGGGCTCAATTTTCACACAATAGTCTTTTCTATGGGCTCTTTATCTTACAGTCTTAAGTTCCATTTGTTTTGATATAGAATATTTTCAAACATAAAGGCCCGTTTGGTAGAGGAGTTTGAGTAATGTTATTTGTAATTTTTTGAAATACGTGTGAGTGAAAAAGTGTGTGTAAGGTTGTTTAAAAACTGAAAATGTAAGTTTGAGCTTGCCTACCAAACAAGCCTAAAATATTTTACAACAAGTAAAACATTTTTAGTGAAGAAATTTTCCAGAATTTGGTGACACTAAACACTTCAAAATGCAAACACAAACCAACCACCACAAACCTAATCACTACCAGGTCGACACAAATCCAACCAACTTCATGAGTAATACAATTGGAGCTATTAATACCACAATAAGCTACCAAAAAAAAAAAACAAAAGGCTACAAACTTATAATTAATATCTTTTTATTGAATGTGAATTTTAACAAGTACACCATTAAATTACCAATTCTAAGACAAAATCACCTTTTTGGAATCAAAATCACCTGTTTGGAATTGAAATGGGTGGCATCTCTCAAGGGTGGAGTGATACCGATTCTAAGTCAAAATCACCGGTTTGGAATGAACTAGCAACGGATTAGCAATTTTGTCTAGAATGAATTTATATAATTTGGTATATTAGTTTCAGATTTTGATGTTTGTATGCTCTTTGATTGCATCTTCTGGAATGAATATGGCAAATTTGAATAAATAATTGTTGTTCCTTGTCTTACACTAAATTTTTTTTTATGTTCCTTTTCTTCCTTGGTAACTGCTTAAGGTATTAGTCTTCTCCAGAAGGCTTAAAAAGCTTCCTTTGCAGTATAAACAAAAGTGAGTGATGAAAATTACGATACCACCCAGGCTCGAAAATGGTGTATAAGAGGTGAGTATAACATATAAAGTCGTATATTATAAATAAAATTATCTTTATATAAAACTAATCGCTAACCCGTGCGATGCACGGAATATATTTCACTTTGCTTAAAATAAAATTTAAAATGAAAAAACATCATAACTTATCAAAATAAACATAAAATATACAATATTCATCACAAAATGTTATTTGAGAATAAAATTACCATCAAAATGATATAAAGAAAAATTTCATGTCCAAACAACTCATCAAGGTGGAATTTGGTTATTACTAAGATCTTATATGTAATTTTGTTTTAACTCAATTGTTATCTTGAGATAAATCTATAGTTATCTCATCTTTACTACTGGTACTCATCCCATGTCTATCGCCATTGTAACCGTAAAACATAAAATCATACCTACTGAAGAAGAAATTCAAAGTAGTTCATTTGGCATTACACCAACAACATTCAAGGCAAAATCCTTCCTGTGAAGGGGAAAAAAAAATCAATCAACCATGAAAACAAAGATTCATAAACTGAAGAAGCTCAAGATAATTTTAGAACTTGTCAAGATATATAACCACATACCAAAAATTTTAAGAACCAAAAGGGGATTATCATAAGAAATAATTGTGCTTCAGAATTTGTAGAGATTTATTGGAAATTCAACGGTGATTTATGAATGGCACACTTGATTATCAAAATCAAATTCCTAACTTCAAATTAAAGGGTTGCATGTTCTCTAACTCAAATTCCTATATCACAACTGCAAATAATTATATAAAACTAATACAAACCATGCATAGACAATCAATAGGCTTTGTTGTTGGTCTTTAGCACTAAGATTTGAATCGCATCGTAATCATAACTGCTTTCTAGGGCTTCACATATACTTCTTTAGGATCCTCTACGACATTTGTAGCAATGCAAAAGTTAAATAAATAAAAAATAAAAATAAATAAAGTAGTAGAGATTGCAAACAAAGAAGAGAGAGTACCAAGTTTTTGTTGGGTTTTTGTGAGGAGTAGGTTTTGCGGCATGTGAGGAGTTACAGTTTCAGTCGGATGAAACTTTATATTTTTAAATCAGATTTAAATTTTTTTTTTTTTTTAACTTTAGGATTAAGGAAAAAAAAAAAGAGAGACTCCTGTTAGGATTCTCTCACTATTTAGTTTAAAAAATTAAAATTTTTTATAAATTAAAATGATGATGTGGAAAATTGTGGAAGCTTCAGAGGTTTTGGTTTTATATATATATATATAGATAAAGATAAATCAATTTCTTTTGTCCCAATAATTATACTTTGCCAATCATGATTTGTCATGTCTCTTTTTTTTTCAATCAAAAAAATCTCTTCTCGCCCAAAAAAAAAAAAAAAAAAAAAATCTCTTTAAAGGTATATGTGGGGACTATGGCCCAAAGTAATGTATTGGGCCTTGGGCCTTGGGCCTTGTCCGAGGACACTAACAAATCCGAGGAGACAAACATGACTTAGGTGATCTGCGTTACAAGCCTCATCATTAGGAAACAAAGAAAAGAAAGTCCGAGGAGGAACTTCTCCTCGGACACGGCAAACCCGGAGCAAATGTATATTTGAACTGGTGAAGCGCACTCCCTGAACACGTAAAAAGAGAGAAAACTCGGAATATCTAAGGAAAAGCTGTCACCACCACATTAAAGACACTCCAGCTGCTTTCCTGGTCGCATTAATGTGGAGAAGACCCCTGAACAGTGCTGCCTTGGCTACCGCAACTCACAAAGGACTGAAAAGGGTGTCTGATGGGATGGGTGCTCAAGTAAGGGTCCAGATGATCAACAAGTGTAAGGTCCAAATGACCAGAAATAGCCTATATAATGTAGAAAAGCTCTCGTAAGAAAAAAAAAAAAAAAAAAAAAAAAAAAAAGAAGGAGAGAATACGGTAGCATGAAAAAGAACCTAACATGGTGAAATTTGTTTAATAAACAAAGTTCCAGTCTCCTTGGACGGAACGTTTATGGATGATAATAGTGTTATTTTTATCTAATTATCCCTTAACCCATGCAAGTCGTTGCTCAACCTACCTAAACCTAGTTCTTTGTCCCATACTCTACAAAAAATTCATTGTGTTGGGCCTTTTGGACCAGGGTTCCATATAGTTTGGGCCAGGGTTCCAAAAATTGTCCTTACAATTGGCGCCGTCTGTGGAAAGAACTTGAGTATTGGTAAGGGCGACGGTTAAGCATGGTAGGGTCAGGTCCACACCAAGAAAAACCACACCAAACCAATCCCCAACGAACAGAACCCGTTGGTCCTCAGCAGCAAAATAATCCTCCTGACCCTGGGCAAAACCGAGGTGATGAAGGGAATCAAGAGGGAAGTGTGCATATTACTCAAACAAGCCAAAGCCACTCCCAGGTAGGTAGTCATATACCCCAAAGGCAAAACAACCGTCAGGCCATGCAGCGAGAGATAGACGACTTAAAAAAGAGATTGCGCCATGCACAGCAAAGACGGTCCCTTTCTGGCTCCAACATAACCTTCGATGAAGAGGAGGACGCCAGTTACCGGCAGAGATCAAGAACTCCCCCAAGCAAAACCTTCTCCTATGAAAAAGAGCAGCGCCATGGACGGAGACAAAAGAGCCCGTCGTCTAATAAGGGCCTGTGTAATGATGCTATGAATAAAGCTCTAGATCAGATCTCCAAATCTCCCTTCACGCACAAGATAGAAGGGGCTAGATTACCTCGGCGTTTCCATCAACCTACGTTCACCATTTATAATAGCCAAACAGACCCTGTGGAACATGTAAGTCAGTTCAACCAAAGAATGGCCATCCATTCTCGAAACGAGGCTTTGATATGCAAAGTTTTTCCGTCCAGTTTAGGACCTGTGGCGATGAGATGGTTCAACAACTTGAAAACAAACTCCATAGGTTCCTACAAGCAACTCACCCAAGCTTTTGGTTCCCGTTTCATTATGAACAGCAGGGTCCCCCGACCTCTGAGTTCATTGTTGTCGTTATCCATGCGCGAAGGAGAAACTTTAAAGGCATACTCTGACAGATACTGGAAAATGTACAATGAGATGGATGGTAACCATGACGACGTCGCTATCAGCACGTTTAAAAGCAGTCTCCCCACTGAGCATTGTTTAAGGAAATCCTTAACCGGTAAACCTGTTACCAGCGTTCGTCAGCTTATGGACCGGATTGACAAATACAAAAGGGTGGAGGAAGACCAACTACAAAGGAAAGGAAATGAGAAGATCATCCCTCCCAAGAGGAATGATTTCAGGTCGGAACAATACAACAACAACCATCCGAGGAGAGATTTTGCGGGACAATTTGGAACAACTAACATGCAAACGGTCAACGCCGTATTCAGAGAACCGATGCAACAGGTTTTGGAGAAAGTCAAGAATGAGCCATTCTTCAAGTGGCCGAATAAAATGGCTGGAGACTCCTTAAAACGCAACCAGAGTCTATACTGTCTGTACCACCAAGACCACAGACATACCACCGAAGACTGCAGGAACCTATAGAACCACCTGGATCAGTTGGTCCAAAAAGGAAAATTGCGGCACCTCTTACACCCTTCTAGCGGTCAACTAGGTCAAACAAACCAAGAACTCTGGAGAGACGTACCTTTAAGACCTCCCATGGGCACGATAAATGTCATCCTTGCCGCTCCGAGAAGAACTGGCTCTATTCCCTCTAGGGTAATGCCTGTGTCGCGGCTCTCCACCGAGGACAATGATAGGGAATCCAAAAGATGTAAAAAAGGAGCCTCAGTCGTGCTGGGATTCTCGGACAAGGATAAGATCGGAACCATCCAACCCCATGACGATGCTTTGGTGGTTACACTTAGGATTGGGGGTTTCGACGTGAAGAGAGTATTGGTGGACCAGGGTAATGCCGTGGAAGTAATGTACCCTGATCTGTACAAGGGGCTGGACCTAAAGTCGAAGGACCTAACGGCATATGACTCCCCTTTGGTAAGTTTCGAAGGAAAGACTGTTACACCAAAGGGACAGATCAAACTGCCCATACAAACCGGTTCAGACGTGGTGGAGGTGGACTTCATTGTGGTCGACGCCTACTCACCATATACAGCCATAGTGGCCAAACCTTGGCTCCATGCTATAGGAGCTGTTTCTTCTACACTTCACCAGAAGGTGAAATACTCGTCAGAGGGCCGAGTAGAGGAGTTCGTGGGGAATCAAATCATGGCAAGACAATGCATGGTGGCTGCCATCTCACGCCAAACAAATACAGAATCCTCGGCCTCTATAAGAAAGGACTTATAGCAATCAACCCCCTCGGCAGTACCTACTAATGAGACAGCCGATGAAGCAAAATGTGAAAGTCTGGAAAGGGCTATTGTTGACGACAACCCAGAGAAATTCTTTCAAGTTGGCTCGAAACTACCCCTTCAAGAGAAAGAAGAATTGATCGGGTTTCTGAGAAAGAATATCGACGTGTTTTCCTAGGACGCCAACGATGCCCCAAGGGTTGATCCGGATCTCATTTGCCACCACCTGAACGTTAACCCATCCTCTATCCCCAAAAAGAAACCACCCCGACGCCAGTCCAAAGAGCATGCCGACGCAGTCAAGGACGAGGTAGCAAAACTAAAAAAGGCAGGAGCTATCAAAGAAGTCTTCTACCCCGAATGGTTGGCGAATACAGTAGTGGTGAAAAATAAGAGTGGGAAGTGGCGAGTCTGTGTAGATTACACAGACTTAAACAAGGCGTACCCAAAAGACCCATTCCCAATGCCTCAGATAGACCGGTTGGTAGACACGACTGGAGGCCACCCCCGAATAAGCTTCTTGGATGCCTTCCAAGGTTATCATCAGATACCACTAGCCCCAGGTGATCAGGAAAAGACAGCATTCATGACTCCTATCGGAAACTACCACTACAAAGTGATACCCTTCGATTTAAAGAATGCGGGGTCTACCTACCAAAGAATGATGACTAGAATGTTTGAACCACAACTAGGCAAGAGTATTGAAGTCTACATAGACGACATGGTAGTAAAAAGTAAAGTGGCATCCGAGCACGTGAGAGACCTCGAAGTCATCTTTGGCATCTTAAGAAAACACAAACTGCGTCTCAATGCCTCTAAGTGCTCATTTGGTGTTGGATCCGGCAAATTTTTAGGCTATATGGTAACTCACAGGGGGATAGAGGTGAGCCCGGACCAAATCAAAGCAATTCATAACTTATAAGCTCCTCGGAACCCAAAAGAAGTCCAGAAACTCACTGAAATGATCGCGGCATTGAATCGGTTTATTTCCCAATCTGTGGACCGTTGCCGTCCTTTCTACCTCCTGATGAACAAGTGGAAAGGATTTGAGTGGTCCGAGGACTGCGCCTTAGCCTTCCAACAACTTAAAGAATACTTGTCGCGGCCACCCATCATTTCTAGCCCTGAGCCCAACAAAGTTCTGTTCGCCTACATAGCAGTGGCCCCTCACGCTGTGAGTTTGGTGTTAATACGGGTTGACAACGGCGTACAACGGCCAGTTTACTACGTAAGTAAATCGTTACATGAGGCCGAGGTGCGTTACTTACCATTGGAGAAGGTAATTTTCGCAGTGGTGCATGCTACACGGAAACTCCCCCACTACTTCCAGGCACATACGGTCATTGTTCTGACTCAACTTCCCCTTAGGTCGGTGCTCCAGAGCGCCGATTACACAGGAAGAATTGCCATGTGGAATATGCTCCTAGGGGCTTTTGATATTAAATACATGCCTCGAACCTCTGTTAAAGGCCAAGTTCTCGCTGATTTAATAGCCGAATTTGCTGAACCCCCAGTAGAAGCAGTAACAGAGGAAGAAAACATGGATGGAAAATCGGTTGGCACAATCCCTACACAAGGAGCCTCACGGTGGAAAGTCTACGTTGATGGTGCGGCTAACCAAAGGGGATCCGGGGTAGGGCTGGTATCAATATCCCCCGAGATGATTACCATCGAAAAGTCATTGAGACTAGGGTTCTCGGCTACAAACAACGAAGCCGAGTATGAGGCTTTATTGCAAAGAATGGCCATGGTACAGAAAATGGGTGGGAAAGCCTTAGAGGTGTTCTCGGATTCCAGACTGGTTGTAGGCCAGGTGAGGGGCGAGTTGGAAGCTAGGGACATAAGAATGCAGGAATACCTCAGACAAGTCAAGCGCTTGCAGTCGAACTTCGAATTTTTCAACTTGACGCACGTCTCTAGAAGCGGGAACACACATGCAGACTCATTAGCCACTCTTGCCACGTCCTCGGAGCAAGGTTTGCCCCGAATCATCCTCGTCGAGGATTTGTGCAAGACAGGTGCAATCAAAAAGGACATGGTTCGAATCCATCAAGTCAGAGTGAGTCCTAGCTGGATGGATCCCCTAGTGAGCTTTCTTAAGGACGATGTATTGCCCGAGGAAAAATTGGAAGCAGAGAAAATACGAAGAAAAGCTCCTCGGTTCTGGCTATCGAGGGATCATAAGCTGTACAAGCGCTCCTATTCAGGGCCATATCTATTATGCGTGCACCCAGACGCGTCAGAAATGTTACTCGAAAAGTTGCATGAGGGAATTTGTGGTAGCCACACAGGAGGAAGGTCGCTGGCACACAGAGCCCTCACTCAAGGGTACTGGTGGCCGAGCATGCAAAAGGAGGCCCAAGAATATGTCAAGAAGTGCGACCAATGCCAGAGGTTTGCCCCAAATATCCACCAACCAGGAGGGGTCCTTAATCCCCTCTCCAGTCCTTGGCCGTTTGCTCAATGGGGTCTGGATATTGTGGGTCCTTTCTCGAAAGCAACAGGAAACAAGCGATACTTGATGGTCGGCACAAATTACTTCACCAAATGGGTCGAAGCCGAGCCTCTAGCCAACATCAGGGACGTGGATGCAAAGAAATTCGTCTGGAAAAATATCATTACACGCTTCGGAATTCCTCGTACCCTTATCTCGGATAACGACCTTCAATTTGATAGTAAGAACTTCAGGAAATACTGCTGCGACCTGGGAATTACAAACCGATATTCCACTCCGGCCTATCCACAAGGAAACGGGCAAGCCGAGGCTGTAAATGAGGTCATAGTTAATGGGATAAAGAAGAGATTGGATGATGCAAAGGGAAGATGGGTGGAAGAACTGTCACACGTCCTATGGACCTATCAAACTACGCCACGACGGTCAACGGGAGAAACTCTTTTTTCTATGACTTACGGGGCCGAGGCTGTACTCCCTTTGGAAACTAGCTTTCCAACGTTAAAAACCGTCACCTTTACCCCAAATAACAACGACGAATTGCTAGAAAGAAGTCTGGACTTAATCGAGGAGAGAAGAGAAAAGGCAATTATCCAACTGGCCTATTACCACCAAAAGCTCAAGCAGGGATACGATGCCAATGTAAAACTGAGGCCGCTAGGGCCAGGAGACCTAGTGATGAGAAAAATTTTGGGTAGCACCAAGAACCCATCCTGGAGAAAGCTAGGACCCAACTGGGAAGGCGTATACCGCATCACTTCAGTGGCAGGAATAGGTGCATATTATTTGGAAGACTTAGATGAAAGAGCTGTACCCCATCCATAGAATGTAAATAACCTAAGAAGATATTATTATTAATAAAAGTGGTTTTACCTACTATACATTTCATGATAACTGCGTGTCTTCCTAACAACTTATGGCATCTATCCAAGTTTTAAATAGAATCTAAGCCCTGCATGGCTCCTCGGACCACAGGCTTAGGGGAAATTAACAACTTATGGCATCTATCCAAGTTTTAAATAGAACCTATGCCCTGCATGGCTCCTCAAACCACAGGCTTAAGGGAAATTAACAACTTATGGCGTCTACCAAGTTTTAAACAGAACCTAAGTCCTGCATGGCTCCTCGGACCACAGGCTTAGGGGAAATTAACAACTTATGGCATCTATCCAAGTTTTAAACAGAACCTAAGTCCTGCATGGCTCCTCGGACCACAGGCTTAGGGGAAATTAACAACTTATGGCATCTATCCAAGTTCTAAACAGAACCTAAGCCCTGCATGGCTCCTCGGACCACAGGCTTAGGGGAAATTAACAACTTATGGCGTCTACCAAGTTTTAAACAGAACCTAAGTCCTGCATGGCTCCTCGGACCACAGGCTTAGGGGAAATTAACAACTTATGACCTCTACCAAGTTTTAAACAGAACCTAAGTCCTGCATGGCTCCTCAGACCACAGGCTTAGGAGAAATTAACAACTTATGGCATCTATCCAAGTTTTAAACAGAACCTAAGCCCTACATGGCTCCTCGGATCATAGGCTTAGGGGAAACTAACAACTTATGGTGTCTACCAAGTTTTAAACAGAACCTAAGCCCTGTATGGCTCCTCGGACCACAGGCTTAAGGGAAATTAACAACTTATGGTGTCTACCAAGTTTTAAACAGAACCTAAGTCCTGCATGGCTCCTCAGACCACAGGCTTAGGAGAAATTAACAACTTATGGCTATCCAAGTTTTAAACAGAACCTAAGCCCTGCATGGCTCCTCGGACCACAGGCTTAGGGGAAATTAACAACTTATGGCGTCTACCAAGTTTTAAACAGAACTTAAGTCCTGCATGGCTCCTCGAACCACAAGCTTAAGGGAAATTAACAACTTATAGCATCTATCCAAGTTTTAAACAGAACCTAAGTCCTGCATGGCTCCTCGGACCACAGGCTTAGGGGAAATTAACAACTTATGACATCTATCCAAGTTTTAAACAGAATCTAAGCCCTGCATGGCTCCTCGGACCACAGGCTTAGGGGAAATTAACAACTTATGGCATCTATCAAGTTTAAAACAGAACCTAAGTCCTGCATGGCTTCTCGGACCACAGGCTTAGGGGAAGTTAGTAACTTAGGACTTCTATGCAGTTTTAGACAACCAAAGTTTCGCACGGCAGCCTTTACTGCGTAAAGTTCATCGCACGGTCCTACCCTTTTCACTCGGTTATATAGGCAAAATGTTGTTATAAACTTCAACTAAAGAAACAGTCACATTAACTCGAAGTAATACAATAAAATCCCATCAACGTCAAACAGAAGAATAAAAAATGAGAGAGAACATTTATATTAATAACCAGACATAATACAATACTTTTGGACAAGAAGTCTTTGAAAAGCAAAAATACAATACAACTTCCATTCAAAATGATACAAAAAAAGGGGAGATAAAAACCCTAGATGCTAAGCCTCAGCAGGAGGATCTTCTTTTTGCTCTGGCTAAGGAGGAGGAACATCCTTGGCTTTGGGGCCAACTCCGTGACCCTCGGCCTCAGTGACTGTCTCTTTAGAGGGATCCTTGGACTTGGAGGAGGGCTTCTTCCCTTTGCCCTTACCTTTGCCTTTCTCTCCCTCAGCATCCTCACTCTGAACGGTGACCTGGCCAGAGCCCGTGGTAATTTCGGCTATGGGGATGGCATCGGGAATAGCCGCAGGCTGCTCGGAAACTTCAGGGGCATCGGCAGGGACCTCCTGGATCTCTGGAGGGTAGAAGACATTTTCGGGCAACCTCATAGCAGAATCTACAGGAACACCCGCAGCATTAAGAGCCTGAGCCCATGAAATGCTGCAGTAGGCCCTGCATACTTCTGACAATTCCTCGATAAGCCTCACTTCTGTCTCCTCTACTCCAAGCTGGTAAGCAGCCCTCTTCTCGGCCTCGGCTGCTTCCTTGGCTAGCTGGACCTCTTCCTTAGCTCTCTGCAACACAGTTTTGAGATCCAGAACCCGCTTGCTTTTCAGTAGCAAGGCTGATCTCAGTCAAATGCAGTAGTTGGCGTTGGTCTTCAGCTTGTTTCTCAGCGTTCTGCAGGCCAGCCTCAGCGCTCCTACGGCCTGACTCCACATCCTTGAGCTTCTCGGCCAGCTCATAATGCTGCTACTTGAGGGTCCCTAGGGTCTTTTCTACCTCGGCGCGGGAAACAGCCTCAGCTTCAGCCAACTTGCGGTTGTCGCGGCACCACTCCTCGGCCACAAAGACTTGCTGAGTAATCTGCCCAAAAATGATAAAATGACGTGAGTTAGAATATAGTGTGACTCAATAATCCTGCCTAGGAGAGGACAAATCGCCTTACCATCGTAAGATCCCTTTTCAGAGACAGGAAGAGTTCACTCTGTGAAAAGCGCCTGTAAGCTTCCATGTCCCTAGGGAGGAGCATGGGCTGCTCTAGGGCTTCAGCGATGTACCCTGCTCGGCCCCTATTATACTCTCAGACAGAGGCATTATAAGGAATTGCTGCCCCGTCCACCTCGAGCCGAGGGCACCAAGTGCGTGGGGGAATGCACACTTCAGCCCTTTCCAGCTCGTCTCGGCTCTCTATAGATGGAGCCCTTTTGTCCCGAGGCTCTCGGGTCACCTTTTGCTGTTTAGCGCCCTGGCGAGGACCCACCTCGCCTTCCTCGAGAGACTCGACCAGCCTTTTCTTCTTCAGGTCGGGATTGACTTTCAGGCCGAGGTCGGTAGGAATCTGAGGGGTAGTAGAAGGAAGGTCGGAGGGAATCTGGGACTTAGTGGGCGCCTTCGAGGTTTGCCCCTTACCCCTAGCAGCCATCAGCTCCCACAAACTTTTTCCTTTGTTTGAGGCCATGTTGTCCACCTCTTCGTCTGAAGAATCGTCCGGGCAAGCAATAACAAGAGAAGGAGCGCCGATTGCGGAGTTTCTATCCGGCTCGCCCTCAGCGTCCGAGAGTTCAATCAGAGGAGATTTTGGAATATCCTCCTCAAAATAAAACTCGTCTATCTCCCCCTCTAGAGAAAGACGGGATGATTCAGTCTCCTCTTCAACAAACGCTGCAACTACGGGATTATCTTGTGGAGGTGGCTGTACAGCTGGTTGAGGATTCTGAAGGACGGGCAAGGCAACAAGCGAGAGGTCCCTTCGAGCCAAAAATCCCGGTTTCGACACGTCAATCCTGGCCAACCTCGGGCTGCCGGCTCTTATTGATTGGCCGACATCCAAGAAAACGCGGGACAAGGGTTCATAACCCAAAATCAGATGAGCAGCACGCAGTTGCCCGTCCTCGTGAACAAAGATCTCTGACCTTAGGAGGTAGTTCAGGGCTTAGACGTTTGTATGGCTCAACCGAGGAGCAACGTAGGCTCTATCTGCAAAACAGCCGAGAAGGGAATTGTAGTTAGATCAATTAAAAAAAAAAAAAGATTGAATTTTCAAGCATAGGAAATAAAACTAAAGGGTTAAATCCCCTTCCCAAGGGATGGATCCTAAAGGTACCGCACCTGGATCTCCTGCCCGAGTTGGACAATGAAGACCGTCGCTCCACTCCCTCAAGGCAATAAGGTAGTCATCCTTCATACTCTTATTGGACTTAGGAAGACAGGAAATTAGCCTAACGATCTCAGATCGAGATTTAAGGTTGTACCCCGCTTTGGCAAGATGGTGGCACTCGTACATATGAACCACGTCGTGCCATGTGAGGCCTAAGCCCATCTACTCGTTTAGGGCATCTATGCTGCCCAAGACCCTAAATAGGTTGGGGGCGCACTGATATGGTGTCAACCTATGGTTATGCAAATAATTCCGGGTGATCCTACGCATGGGAAGTGTCATTCCTCCCTCTACAAAAGCAATCATGGGAATGACGACTTGACCCACCCCCCTATCGGTCAGTACTCGTTCCGGAGGATAATACTCCAAAACCACCCCCTGCGGGATGCAGTACCTTGCTCTAAAAGCCTCCATGGTGGCCGGTGTATCTACTAAACGCTTGAATTTGCCCATCTAGACAAACTGACGGGCCGAGATGAAAATGGGGTAATGTAGAGGAATGAGAACTTACGGGTATCCGTACAATAATCTCCGAAGCTCTCAGAGATCTTCTTAGGGAAAAACTTCTCACGGAAATGGCTATGGGAATTCGAAGGTCTGGAACGTTTACGAAGACTGGGCACTGAAAATCTCTGGAGCTCTTGGATGTTCGTAAAAATGAAGGGCAAAAAGAGTTTCCTCAAGGCTTTATATAGCAAGAGAGGAAGCGAAGGGTTACTCCCGCTAAAAATTCTGGGAAGAATGTCAACCGTTGGATCCACGCTTCACCGCTGGATGTGGGGAACACAAAGCCACCTGGAGCAGTTAATAGCGCCTCGTAATCTACGACGCGTCAGAAGCAACCCCTCCTACACGTGTGGATCAAAAGTTAATTGGTCTTATCCCTTAAAAAATCAAAACCCCGCTTTTCTCCTTGGATGGAGATAAAACCGGAGTTTTGAGGGGCTATTGTGGGGGCTATGGCCCAAAGTAACGTATTAGGCCTTGGGCCTTGTCTGAGGACACTAACAAATCCGAGGAGACAAACATGACTTAGGTGATCTGCGTTACAAGCCTCATCATTAGGAAACAAAGAAAAGAAAGTCTGAGGAGGAACTTCTCCTTGGACACGGCAAACCCGGAGCAAATGTATATTTGAACTAGTGAAGCGCACTCCCTGAACACGTGAAAAGAGAGAAAACTCGGAATATCTAAGGAAACGCTGTCACCACCACATTAAAGACACTCCAGCTGCTTTCCTGGCCACATTAATGTGAAGAAGACCCCTGAATAGTGCTGCCTTGGCTGCCGCAACTCACAAAGGACTGAAAGGGGTGTCTGATGGGATGGGTGCTCAAGTAGGGGTCCAGATGATCAACAAGTAAGGTCCAGATGACCAGAAATAGCCTATATAATGTAGAAAAGCTCCCGTAAGAGAGAGGGAAAAAAAAAATAAATAAATAAAGAAGAAGGAGAGAATACGGTAGCATGAAAAAGAACCTAACATGGTGAAATTTGTTTAATAAACAAAGTTCCAATCTCCTTGGACGGAACGTTTATGGATGATAATAGTGTTATTTTTATCTAATTGTCCCTTAACCCATGCAAGTCGTTGCTCAAGCTACCTAAACCTAGTTCTTTGTCTCATACTCTACAAAAAATTCATTGTGTTGGGCCTTTTGGACCAGGGTTCCATATAGTTTGGGCCAGGGTTCCAAAAATTGTCCTTACAGTATACATTGACATTTATCCACTTTTTAGCCAAAAAAATTGAGGCAAGTGATAATTAGTTCTACTTAAACATTCACATTAATATAGCTATTTTAATATTTCAACAAATATATAGCTACAAGACTAAAAAAACTCACGCATCAATCTCATCAAAGTAGTCCCAAATACTTAGCGAGGAGCAGTCACTTGCTTCTTGTGGCGACTAGCTTTCCTCGCTAAGCCAAAATTGTAACTTAAAAAAAAAAAAAAATTCCAACTCTCTCTTCTATCCTCTCTTCTTGGTCTGTCCCCTGTCTCTAGAAAGGAGAGAGGAGAAAGAGAAAAAATAATTATTTAAATGAAATAAAAAATAAAGTATTGAGTCTGATGTGTGTGTATAAAAAACACACTTAACTAAACTATAAAAATAAAATAAAAAATAGACTTTTTTTGGCTAGTTTAGTTAAAAATCCGAGGAAACTGATGTGAATACTCTTACACTACTATTGCTTAATTGCAAAGTCTTGCCTCATAACTTTGACCCTTGGATTTTTTATTAGTCATGTCTCTATTTCAAGTTCCTAAATCAATATGCATGAAACTTTTGACATGTTATACCTTCATATGGTAGGGTTTTGCCATTTGATTAACTGCTCTAGCGAATGAACATTCTCATAGATAAATAAAGCTATATGAATTATGAAATATTCATGGTGCATTGCATATTTTTACAAAAATTATACAACTTTTAGCTTTATTTTGTAATGTGCTTTTATAAATATATTATTTTTTATATATTATAATTGACTACAAAATTTATTGTGTTTAACTCAAAAAAATTATTAAAAAAAATCTTAAATACAAATCTATATTATGGAGTGTTTAATCTATGAAATCTATATTATGTTATTATAATATTTTTAATTACACTCTATTCCATATAGTCACATCAAATTTTCTAGCAAATTGTGCAATTTAGTGACTAGTGCAAAACATAATAGTTATCTTTATCCTTAACTTAAGGCAAAAGTTAGCCGCATTCTAAACAATATTTTATACAATATTATTTTCTCAAATCAAAATGTGAAATATCTTGAAAATGTGCAAATATATACCAATTATTATGTTTATTCTCTATTTTGTAATATTCACTATTCGATATGATTTTTTTTTTCCTTCAAAATTCACTGTGTGTAACAATTTATGTTTGTTATGTTTATACATAATGCTTAGTATTTTTATTCTCACAAAAATCAATTAAAATAAGTTTTTCAACAACAAGAAATATATAATAAACATAAATATATTTTAATACTTTAAAATAACAATCTTTTAAATATATTTTCATAAGAAAAAATTTTGCACATCATGCCGGTAGATGACTAGTATTAATAAAAGAATTATTATTATCTATAACTTTAGTCAAAAGTTAGCAGTATCCTATACAACACTTTGTACATTATTATAGTCTTAAATCACAATATGATATGTCTTGAAAATATGATAAAATATAAAATAATATTGATTATGTTTATTCTTGATTTTTTAAGTAATCATTATCATTATTCATTATTATTTCAAAATTCACTAGGTTGAAAAAGTTTATGTTTGTACATAATAATCAATTAGAATAAAATTTTCAACCAAAAAATTATAATAAATATTAACCAAATTTTTTTGGTTTTTTATGTCTTATTATTTTATTTTATTTTTATTATTAAATAGAAAAATTAATAAAAAATTCTTTATCCATACACATTAATTTTTAATTACAAAACCAAATCTAAAAATCAAAAACCAACGATCTCAAGAATCTATGGCTCATGCTTGTCATGAAGCAATTTAAGAGCGAATAACGGATTCTTTCAATTGGAATACAATTTCTACGTTAGAAAAAATAACATTGCTACTCCATATACCATTTACTGAAGCAAATAAATTCATAATCCTAATTTATATGACTTCATTAGTAATATAAATGGAGTAAGTAATGTCATAATAACTTACCATTTGAAAGGTCATGTAATATGAGATTTTACTCAAAAATAAGTCAGATGACTCATTCTTACTTCTCATTTGCCATTGGTGCTCCCACCTTCTTGTTTCATGGTAAACATGAGCTGTAAGTTCTAGAAATTGTTGACTTTTGATTTTTGGATTTGACTTTGAATTGAGAAATTAAGGGTCTGTTTGGTAGAGTGGTTCAAACACACATTTTCAGTTTTTAAACAACCTTACACACATTTCCATACACTTTTTCACCCACACGTATTTTAAAAAATTACAAACAACATTACTCAAACTCTTCTACCAAATGAACCTTAAGTCATTTGAAAATAGAAGTTTGAAAGTGGAGTGTATGTGTCAATGCTTTTTTTTTTTTTTTTTAAGTTTATTCTATCTGAAATTTGTGGAATAAAAATAATATTTTTATGTGTAAACATAAGAAACATAAACTATTAAACTATTTGAACTTGATGTACATTAAAAATATATATCATAATGATTACTAAAATTTAAGAATAAATATAATAATTATTATGTATATTTTCATATTTTTAAGATATGTCATATTTTGATTTAAGATAGAACGTATATAGTGTTTTTAGAATACTTCAACCTTCTGTTCAAAGTTCATTAATAATATATAGTTTTCAATATATCATAACAATTAAAATTTTAAGAATAAACATAATAATGATGATGTATTATTTCATAATTTTAAGACACATTATATTGTGATTTAAGATAATATTGTATAGAGTGTTTTTTAGATTGTTACTACCTTCTATCCAAATTTAATTAAAAATATATAGTTACTCAAGACAAACTTACCTTAGACATATTGAGAACCAGTATTAGTTAAACACGGCCATTGACTAGCCTTAGAAAGCTCTTCTTCTTTTTTAAGAGATAATTATAATATGCTGTTTAACTAGCAACTCGAACCCTTACCCCTCTAAACCCCCAAGCATTTTGTACATACCAATTCAACTACAAAGCCTTTGACTAGAAAGCTTTTATTTTAAAGTGAAGTAAACTCTTTTTTTTTTTTTGGTTAGAAAATTAAACATGCCCCTAATGTATTTCTCATGCTTTACACTACATAATCATGTGCTCGCCTTTGATCATGGCACAATTTTCTTAGCCAATGGCTATGAATTGTCGACTACAAATTACCTCTAAAGCTTTTGAAAAAGTCATAATTTTTCTCAATTTTTATGGTGACACTCACACACCCTTTGGTATATACTTTGGCGCCACAACTTGCTTAGGTGTAAACTAATAATCGGCTTACATCACTTATACATGGTCCACCACTTAAAGCAAATCAACAATTGACACCAAAAGAAGTTGTGGCAAAGCGTGTAATAAAGCGTTGTTTTTGCGGGCTGGGCCTTGACCAAATTCATCACCAACGTTTGTTTAATTAAAACCCAATAAAGAAGGGGAACAAATTGGGTCGGACCTGTGGTAGTTAGGCAGGCCCAACATGTTTGATCCAATGTCCAAGAGGCGATTAGAAGTTAGAACAGGCCTTGTCCCTCTCACGTGTCCGCCCATGGCCATAAGAAAGATACCTTGGTTTCTACTTCTGCTATGGAATGAAACCTAAGCTTCAACAGCAAGATGGTCGCTTTAGATTGTTCGCCTTGACACTCAATGCAATGGATTATCAGTTTACGGTTATAGATAATCTAAGTTTCCTTTACGTCTCAATGTCATTTGTCAAAACAATATCTCCCCTAAAAAAGCAATGAAAAAAAAACATATACATTAATATATGTGAAATAACAATATATGAATCGTAGTTATATAGGCTCCCAATCCTAATTAAGTTGTGGAGATCAAATTTTGGAAAGGAAGTCACATGTGAGGTTACAGCTACGAACGAAGCCTTCAAAGGTAAGCAACCATCGAAATAGGACTTACTTCAAGAAAGAAAACCTACTTACTATTAGATACTCCGGGAGTATACACCCTCCCTCTCACATTGAGGTAGACCCTATGGTGGGTGGGACTCACTCCTATGTGAGAGGGAGGAAGTATACTCTCAGAGTACCCAATAATAACCCTTCTTAAGACTAATCAATGACTAATCAATGGGGTATTCTTTTATGTTTTATCCGTTGAGTTTTACTACTAGAATTAGAGGAACTAAAGGGTAAAAAGGGAGGACCAAGGTACACGAGGTCTATATAAAAACACAAAAGGAAGGGCGGTCTTTATTTGGGAAAAAAAAAAAGATAACAATGCTTAGCAATCTAGACGTTCTTCATTATTTTTTTAGTCTTCTCATCGCAGTTTTAGACCACTTATCTTTTTTTTAAAAATAACATAGACAAAAGACACAAGGAATAGGGAAGGAGGGAGTGGGAAGATAACCTTAGTTTTAGAACCTAATCTAACCTAATTTGCGATAAGTCTCATTTTATTTTTAATCATGACAAAATAACAATTGATTTATGGAATGTCCGTGCAAATTGAAACTGAAAGAAGGATCAATTGGAGTTTTAGAAAAGATTTTAGTAAATATGTAAAATTTATGTAAAAGCTAATTGCTTTTTGCAGCTAAAATTGAGTTGACATTGACATTTTATTCATTTTTTAATAAAGCAAAAATTGAGGAAAGTGATAATAAGTTGTACATTTTACATTGACATTTTTTTTTATAATAAGTTGCACTTGCATTGCTAATAGTGATGATATATTCATAACACTATTGCTTAGTTACAAAGCATGGCCGGAGCTATTATTGGACTAAGGGGGCAATGGACACTCCTAATTTTTTTTAAAAAAAATATTACTATATTAATAGGTGCTAATTTTAACAATTTTGTTCAATAAAATTACACTTTGCCCCCCTTAATAATGCTATCAATTCTTTTGAGAGTAATATCATAGCCACAAACGTTTTTACAACGTTTATACAAACTATTAAGATAGCAAATTCCTATTGGTTCGTACACTTGCGTCACTTTTTACTTATCAATAACAACTCACCACATTAGTAATTTGTAAAAATTTTGTAGTTTTAGCATTTTTCACCTTTTAAAGAACATAAAAAATTAATAGATTAAATCTAAAACAAAATATACAAGCCCAAAAAAATTAGCCCAAAAACAAAAATTACCAATAATAAAATTAAAAAAATTAAGCCCAATCAATTTATTTTACCCAAAACAAACAACTTGGCCATTTAAAAAATTTTAAACAAAAATCCTTAGTAGTAAAGCAGTAGATTCAAAGGCCGGACCTACCGTATACAACTAGCAGCAGAGTCGCCCCCCTAATTCCAAATCTTGGCTCCGTCCCTGTTACAAAATGTTGCCTCATAACTTTGAAGCTTAGATTTTCTATTGGTCAAGTCTCTATTTCACGTTCCTAAACCAATTTGTATGAAACTTTTGGCATGTTATGCCTTCATATGTCTTGGTTTTGCTATTGGATTAACTACTCTATAGCATGAACATTGTCATGAAGTTACATGAAATATTCAAGGTCTATTACATATTTTAACCAAAATTATACAATTTTTCGCCTTTTATTGTACTATGCTTTTATAAATATCTCATTATATATATTTACACACAGTATGTTAAAAAAATATCTATAAAAATTTCTTTAATACAAATTTATATTATGGAGTGTTTAATCTACAAAATTTATATTATGTTATTACAATATTTTAATTACACTCCATTCACTTTAACCGCATCAAATTTTCTTGCACATCGTGCAGGGCAATGACTAGTATTTGAAAAAAATAATTATTTTTATCCATAACTTTGGACAAAAGTTAATAGCATTATAAACAACACATTATGCAGTATTTTTTCTCTAGCTAAATCACAATATGACATATCTTGAAAATACTTATACCAATTTTATGTTTATTTTTTATTATTTTATTAATCATTATGATTATTTTTTGAAATTCACCAAGCTTAAAAATTTTATGTTTGTTGTGCTTACAAATAATAATAATAATTTTTCTCAAAAAAATTATTTTTATTTTTATTATAAAAAAAATCAATTAGAATAGCCTTTTCAACAACAAAATATATATATATATATAATAAACATAAAAAAGTTTTTGTTTATGAAAATTGATATTGATTTTGTTATTAATAATATTGTATTGGTATTTTCATATCATCATCATCATCATCATCATCATCATTATTATTATTATTAAAGAAAAAATCTACAAACCACTGAATGTGGAAAAAAATCCCTTATCCATAAAAATTAATTTTTAAATTCCAAATTAAATCAAAAACCAACAATCGTAAGAACCTATAGCCCATGTTTTTCACGAAGTAGTTTGAAAAGAGAAGATTGGCATGTTTGACAGTAAGGAGTATTGTAAAATGAGGTGGTATAATTGATCAAATAAATTTTGAGAAAGTAAAATAGCAACTGGTATGTATCACCGGATGCTAATGCTTACAAGTATAAAAAGATCATTCGGCTTCTTCTTCAAAATTAGTTACCAGGTACTCCTACCTATCGGAACAATTAAATCCATATGTTCTAATTTAAATATCTTCATGGGTGCAAGAGCATAAATCAATGCTATAAAAACCTACAACTTGAAAATTAGTCAAATATGAGATTACACAAAAATAAGGCTCTAGACCTATTCTTACTTCCTGTTTGTAATTAGCGAACCCAATTTTTTTCTCTATCATTGTTTCGTGGTAAACGCAAGTTATAGGTTTTTGTGGTTGTTGACTTTTGATTTTTGGAATTAGCTTTGATGGGACATAAATAGAATACAAAAAGTTGAAGAGGATTTATATTCCTTACTACCCAACTCTTTTTTTTAAGGAAAACATACACAACTTAAGGGTACTATTATGATGTAAGAAACAATTAAACAATTGACGAAGGTTTAATACGACACCTCCCAATACTACTATAAATGCCCCCTAGTAATTATTTTAATAACAACAACAATAACAATAACAATAAAAGTATAAAACACCACCGCACACCTTTAGTGTGATGGTCACTGTACAAGTATAAGTGTTTGTGGAGTATGGAGAGCAAGGGTCAGGTTTCAAGTCTCCAAGAGGGAGCTTCACACACATATACACTTAAATTAAACTAGAGTAGAATTTCTATCTTGTAAAAAAAAAGTATAAAACTAACAACAATTTCAATAAGAATAAACGGGGTGAATTTTTTTGTTGAAATAATTATTCTAACTTAAATGTATGAGAATAAATAAAAATAAAAATTATATGTGTAAACATAATAAACATAAAATATTATACTATTTGAACCTGATGTATATTGAAAATATATACCATAACAATTACTAAAGAAATTAAGAATAAATACAATAATCATTATGTATATTTTCAAAACATCTCATATTGTGATTTAAGATAATATTGTATGAAGTATTATTTGGGATGTTGCCACCTTTTATCAGAAGTTAGGGTCAAAAATAAATCTCTTTGATTAGGATTAGTAGTGAGTCTAAAATACCTCTTCAACACTCTATAATCATTTTTATCTATTTTTTGCTTTGCACTATTCTTGGTTGTTTATTTATAGATAGAAATGAAATTTTTTGAGTTGGAGGTAATATAAGAAGTGCTACATTTTAGTATTTCTTCCATAAATTTTCAGTTAGGTTTAGCATTTGGCTTTCACTTATTTTTTGCAACAAGTGAAGTGGTATTATTGGACAACCTCCACCGCTGTTTGGCGAGAATTTACAAATTGAATGTATAGATGCCTAATCCTTTACCCAGAATTTACAAATTGAATGTGTAGATGCCCTAAACCCTTACCCTCCATCTTTCTTTGGTAAACTTAATCTCTCACATCTCAACCAATGTACCTTCATTTTATCATCCGCATAAAATCTTTGGCAAAAGAAAACAATTCATAAGAGTTAGTATGTTTAGCTTCCACCACCGTAAGAAGCACTTCCTTTCCCGCCCTTGAGAGTAATTTGCAATTCCACAGTTAAAGCTTCTTCCAAAATCGGACCTTTACTTGTGCAAAGGCTGAATACTTAACTCTATCTACAAATGAGGGCAGACCCAAGTACTTTCCATAATGTTTCACTTCAATTGCACCTATTATTGCCTTGATAGAATCTTGAATTGGACTTCTATTTGGGCTATAATAAAACAGAAGTCTTGTCATAGCTTGACCCGATACAAGTTCATACATTCAGATTAAAGAAATGAGGGTTCAAAACTCATGTTCATTTGCCCTACACAATAACAAGCTATCGTCAATAACAAAAATAAGTGGGTAAGCTTAGGGGGATTCTTGCAAATAGAAATTCTCATAATTTTCCCTTCCATTTCCCCCTTTTGTAGCAAGGATGAAAACCCTGAGCACACAAAAGGAAACAATAAAGGGATGGCAGGTCTTCTTGGACTAGTGGGGTGAAACGTTCGATAGAATTCCTATTTATCGAGATAGAGTAGGACATCATTGTTATACATCCCATATTACTAGTCCAATCCATTTCTCATCAAACACCATCTTTCTCAAGGTATTCTCTAGGAACATTCACTCCACCCTTTCATATTCTTTGCTCATGTCAAGCTTGAAAGCCATAAATCCTATTTTTTCCGCTCTTTTTTGACTCATATAATGAAGTGTCTCATAAGCCATCGTCACGTTGGCAGTAATTAGCCTTCCAAGGACAAAGACACTCAGTTTCAACTTTAACGCTAGGGAGAATACACTTTAGCCTTTTGCCAAAGTTTTTATATTAGTTTGTAAAGTCTGTTACAGAAGCTAAAATTGACCTAAATTCCATCACTTTTCCTGTCTTTTTACTTCGGGGATCAAGGCAAATATATGTGCTATTAATAGCCTTAAGCTTGATCAGAGAAAATGCCTACATTGTATCCTAACTTATACAAATAAAATGCTGGACAAAAAATACAAGCAAAGAGAACCAACTGAACAGATTTCGAGTCAAGTTGCTAGTAACCATTAAGTGTAGATTAGGCAGTATCTCTAATGGATTCATTTTTCCTCTTTCCTTTATTATTGTTGGATTAAACTGTATCCCTTTCTTTGTTGACCAATACTAAAACGTATTGCCCAAGGCGATCAACTAGTTTTCAGGTCAATGACGCATTTAACTATAAGGAAAATTATTTAACTATTCTAATAAATAAGGATCTTAGACTTGGAGGCCACTTCTATTGAGTTTTATTTATATATCTAAATTCTAAGCTAGCTCCATTCTCATAATAGAATATCTCTCCCTGTGCTGTGTTTCACTATCCAACATGTCTTTAAAGGACATGGAGTAGAAGCCAAGAATACTTCGACTAGGCCATGGCCAGATCTACCTCATCAAATAGCAAGCCAGTCAACTCTTAAGCAAGGCATCAATTTTGGGAGTGTGACCAAGTCATGGAGAGCTGCACCCAAGAAATGCAATCCAAATGCAGTGCTGCCTTGGCTTCAAATCTCCAACACCAATACCAGTAAAGGAGATCAACAACAATGCAATTTGATGACCCTTGGCCACCATATAGAGTACCCCAGTATCCATGGAAATACTATCTGGGGTGCACTAATGGTATATTGATGGCTAAAGGGCCAACACCTTCAGCCTACATTCTATGGGATACAGTTAAGAGATCATGGCGTAGTCTACCTTTATGGGATGCCAGAGTTGAATTTAAATGTTTTGCTATATCCTCAACATTGTCACTAGGTTGTATGGTGATGGTCTTGACAGGCACTAGTCATCCAGCTTTCATGTTCCATAGGCTGATTGGAGCACATACAGGCACTAGACAGCCATCTTGCATGTTTAAGTATATAATTAGCAAAAAAGGAGGAGAGTATGAATGGATAAAACAAGACTGCTCTCTCATTGATCCGCATGCTCCGGACAAATCACAAAAGCATTATATGCAAATTACAAATGCCATTGGATTTAGAGGTAAGTTCTATGCTTTGACTTTGCAAGGAACTCTTGCGGTGATAGAAGAAGTAGATTCTCATCTAAAAATCACTTCTTTGGGTAAAAAAAGGGCTATCCATTCCGTCTCATCGAAGCATTTTAGAGAATATTTGGTGGAGTTAGATGGGGAGATTTTACTGATTTTTCTCATCTCTAAGAAGTCAATTAATGTTGTGGATGATGTAGAGATTTTTCAGCTTGATCTTGTTAGATTTTCATGGACTAAGATGGAGAGCCTTGGTGATCAAACATTGTTTGTGGGGAACAGTGTTGTGTGTCTGTCTCTGCAAGCAAGGTGGGATGCAAGAGAAACTGTCTATATTTTCACTTCAGCCATAACACAATTCATGGTTGGTGGTTGTACGATATGAAAAGTGGCAGCATCTCTCCAGGGTGGAGGGACAACAATTCTAAGACAATCTCCAGTTTGGGATGAACCAGAATGGATGAGTGACTTTGTCAAGAGAAAAATAATTTGGTATAATTATTTCAGATATTGATGCTTTTATGCTCTTTAATTGCTCCTAAAATGGATGTGACTAATTTGAAAAAGAATTGTTGTCCTCTATCTTGAGTGACATAATGTTGTACCTCTCTTGCATTGACCATTTCTATGTTCTTTTTCTTCCTTGGTTATCAAAGTAAATTAGTCTACCGTTGATGGCTTAAAAAACATAGGTATACTTGGTTCCTGTCCACCATGTAAAGCTTTTCATCTGCACAAAAATGAGTGGCTATAAGATACCACCTAAGACTCAAAAGTCAAAACACACAAGAAAATGTTGTCGTACATATCAAGTTGTAAATTGTATTTTTAAATAAAAGGGAAGTAAACTTCTATATGTTCCAAGAGAAGAAAATTGATGTTTTTATCATGCTAAAATCATGTTTTGCACAGCTGAACCATGTGCTAGCCCTTGACTATGACCCAAATTTCGTAGCCAATGGTTTGAATTGTCTCCTGCAAATTGCTTCTAAGCTTTAGACAAGCCATAGTAAATTATCCATCTTGAAACTCTATGCAATGGATCATCAATTTACTGTTACATAATCTGATGGTTTCCTCCACATTCACAATGTTACTCAAGAAATAGTCAAAACAATATTCCCTTTGGAGCTTCATGGAAATGCTCTATACTGTTAGTGTTATATTGATTTTTGTTTTTCCTCCAGCTGTTCTAATCACCAATGTGTCACCAGTCAGGCAGCCATGCAGGTAAAAGTGATATATTGGTAATTTGAATGTATTAGCAATCCAGCTCAATGATGGCCGTTTCCTGCTATGCATATCCATATCCATACACTAATCAGGTTGGTAATTGCAGTTATGCAACACACTGATAAGTGGTGTTAACAATTGATAAATGCTGAAGAATTGACAAAGGATTAGATTGGATCCAACACAAATTTCAGGTCAACTTTAACTGCACAATTGCAAAATTGATAGTATTTGAGACCTTGATGGAAATACAACTATTCCAATCTTTTCCCCCCTTCGGAAATTATACAAACACATGGGTGGTACAAGTCAAAAGCAGTATGCAAAGCATCATATCTTTGTCATAGACCCTAAAATTTCATAATTTCATATAAAATCCACAAGTTAATTTACACGTACAAAGAGCAGGTGCGCTATTTTTTGAAACATTACTGAGTTCCAAACCATGCCCACAAGTTTCTGTAAAACCTGAAACCAACAAATTTTCCATTGTCTCCTACTTTGATGAAGCAAATGCATTGGAATACCATGGAAAAATTAGATCTTGTGAAAGAGATCTGTTCAAGAGCACAGAATACTAAGTGTCTGTTCGGGAATTGCTTATTTCCAGTAGCTTATTTGCATAATGCAAGATGAAAAACTAAAAGTTAGCTTATTTCCAAAAGGCTGAAACTTAAATAATTAGAAATAAAGTTGAGACAAAAAGTAGTGTGGAACCCACAAACAATACATAAAACTAGGAAAAATAAACTTATAATCAAATGCCAAACGCACACTAACTATTGAATCAGAAGCATGAAGGGTTTATTAAAAAATTTAGAAATTGTTAAAAGCAGTTGGGTAAGCTCTAGTTACCTTAAGCAAGTCTGCAACAGCTGGGCCTGCACTTTTGTTAGCTGAAATATCCAAAGATTTCAATTGGAGCAAGAGAAGTGAATACTCATCCCATGTCAGTCAACTCAATCAACCTCATCACACAAGCTTTGCCACAAGCCAATCAAACCTAGTGGCTGCCCACTTCAAAATGTATTAACATTCATATGATTTCACAATTACAGAATTTATTGAATGCATTGCTAAGAGAAGATTATACAGTAGATAAGCTTCAATGCAACATTTATAATGCTTCAACAAGTTATACTACTCACATTTGGTAATTTAAGACAACTTCTGGAAGCTAAGTAATCCTGCAATTCCAGAAACCAAAGGTCAAGCCTTGTTAGAGACATCCTAATGATACATAACAGTGAAAGAGTGACAAGAAAGAATCCAACTTCAATAAAGGAGTTAAAATGCTACCTATCAAAAAAAATAATAATAAATAAAGTGAGTTAAAATGCTAAATAACATTCTTTTCAAAGACAGGTTTATACTTGGATATAGTGGGTATTGATCTCTAACCTGATTAGTTTGTCTGCAATAATGCACAAAATACCAGTCCATACAAGCAAAAACCACTCAAGAATATTAGATAGAGCTCAAAATAGGGTCAACAGAAATTTAAAGAATACAACAATTCAGTAGGATGTCTTCCGACATGGTAGCCATTTATTTCTAGGTGATCATTATCTGAGACAAGCATTAAATTCAAATTAAAGGTTCTTAAAATCTAGCAAAATATGATATTCTGGGACTTGCCATAACCCAAAAAGGCGAAAATGTTTAACTTCTACAAGATTGACTTCAATGACAATATGCAGATAAGTGGTAAACCATAACAACAATGGATCTTTGTGCTGAAGGTGCCACTCTTCACTGGAATCTTAAATAGTATGTTCTTGAATTACTAAGGATGTGTTTGATTGAAATGATCTAGGAAATCTGGCTGTATATATATAAGTTTTTGGTTTATAATCAAATAAATGTAACCACAGCATAATGACCACAAGAACTGAATCAGGATGAGATACAACAAACTATGTTATTGGACACAATTTGACCTATGAACAGCCACACCAAAAAAATTAGGAGGATAACGTAAAGAATTGCTTTAAACAATATGACTTTAAGATGTTATGAGCATACGTGCAATGTCCTTCAGTGCCAGAAAAGTTGCTCAGTAGCTCAGTGAATTGTTTAACTCCTTGATTGGAGCACTGATCATAGGAGTCGTGATATAATGAAATATTGGAGGCATTATAAAACAAGTCTTGCTCTAAGAATAAAGAAGTTTCTAAGACCAATGGCAATGTTCTAAAAGCGGAAGAGAATTAATAACAGCAACGCATTTTTATTTGAAACTCAATCACTGTATACCTTAGCTCAATTAATCATTGGTTGATGACTGCTTCCACTCACGTCCAAATTCCGTATTCCACAACCAGACGAAACAAGACAAGGCCTTTCATTTGCTTGAAATTCCAAACTTGTTTCTTCACAACTAGAGACTTAGAACTCTGTAATCTCAAGCGTGCTCAAATCAACTAATAAGATCCTCCAGGACAGACTGAATTTTATTTCCCAATCTTACTCAAGTGCTTAACTAGCTCCTCATCTTCAAATTTCTTCAGGTGTCCAACTATACTGTCAAAATAAGAAGCTTTCAATCTAATTCCTTTCTTGAGCATTAACCTTGCAAGCTTTGCAGCCTCCATTGAATGTCTTTGTTGACAAAGGCCAACTAAAAGAATAGAATAAAGATCAGAATCAATGGAAGTAATGAACTCAAACTTCTCAATTTCATCAGATAAGCAAAATCCATCTAGCACCCTTCCCTCCAAGCAAAGCTTTCTTATCAAAATGCTACATGCCAAACCATCAGGTTTCACCCCACCAGTAAGCATCTTCCTAAAGAGCTTCTCTGCCTCCTCAAGCTTTTGAAATTTTACCAAAGACACTATTAGAGAGCTAAAGCAATCACCATATGAAACACTGCCTCCTGCAACAACTTTATCAATGACCTTATAAGCCTTTTCAACACACCCCTCCATACAGAGATGGTTTATCAAACAACTAACCGTAACACGATTAGGAGCACACCCAAAAGCTTCCATTCTATCCAAAATTTCCAATGCCTCCATTGTCTGACCTTTCTCACAGAAACTCTGGATCACAGATGTATATGTAACAACATTAGGACTACAATCCCCACCTTCTTTCTCCATCTCACCCAACAACTCCAATGCCCTCTCCATACTCCCAAACCTACAAACCCCATCAAGAAGAGTAGAATACACCACAGCATTTGGAACACACCCATGCCCCCTCATAAGTTTAACCAATCCACAAGCATCCTCTAACCTACCCACATTACAAAACCCTTTAATCATCGCGACATGTGTGATCATATCAGGATAAAGATCACTCAAACCCATCTCATTCATCAACTCTTCAGCCATATCCATATCACCCTTTTCACAAAACAACCTTATAACCACATTATATGCCGTAGTATCCGCCTGCAAACCAAATTCCTTCATTTTCCTCAATACCCACAAAGCCTCATTAGCAAGCCTGCCTCCCCTACACAAATTCAAAACCACCTTAAACACCTTAGGACTAACTACAACCCCATCAACCCTATAACCCTCAACAACATCAACAACAACACCCGGGTTTCGATTAATCTGAAGCAATTCACAAGCCTTGCTATACATGAATGAACTGTGCCTATAATTGGATTGAAGGCCAGCCCAGATGAAAAACCTAAGACCCATTTGAGATTGGTTTGGTTGACATCTATGTAAGACATCAGTGACACATTTGGAGTCCAATGGGACATTAACTGTGGACAGAGTTTTTTCTATATTGTTGGTACCATTTCTCAGCAGGTGAGTGTAGAATTGCTCAGCAGAGGAGGCAGTGGCAGTGGGTGAATTCAAAGTTGAGAACTTTGGGGATTTGTGGGAAATTGACAAGGAAAATAATTTCGAAATTGAAGAAAGTGCCATTGAAAGAAACCCCACCAAAAAAAAATAATTGTTTAAAGAGTGCAGAAATTGATACCTTGAAATTAGCTTCACTATGATAGCAAAGACTTCCAGAGAGAATGAATGGGGTATATAGTAAAAGCCAAAAGCTAAAAAAAATATATGAAAAAGGAAATCAGAGAAGAAGAGAAATGGCGCCGTCTGTGGGAATCGAACCCACGACCACATGGTTAAAAGCCATGCGCTCTACCGGCTGAACTAAGACGGCTTTTTGGATATTTACGTGGGCCTTTGCAGATAAATCCAAAATACATTTTTAATCAAATTGTCATTTTCCTCACCATATTTTTTTATTTATATTTGAGTTTCATAAAAGTTAAAATTTAGAAATTGGAAGGTTAAAATAATATATAAATACTATCACTATAAGTGGTTAAGGATTTCATTCAATGCTCATATACACTAAATAATATATGAGATTGACACGTGATCATTTTAAGACATATGTTGTGTCTATGTCATGTCAGATAAAATCACTAGGTGCAAGCATAACCCGTCATAATTATTGTGGGTTATAGTTTAGTATAATACTATGCGCCATCATAGTTTTAGTGTTTTTTAATACCATATAAATTTTAAGATTTTTCTTCAAAAAAAAATATTAATTTTAAGATTACCATATAGCAAAAAAAAATATTTATTTATGTCATGTATACAAATAAATAAGATAAGGGTCCTGTAACTCGAACCATTTCCCCCTTAGACCCCCAAGCACTTTGTGCATGGAGAGATGCCAATTTAGCTACAAGGCCTTTGGTGGTTTTATTCCCCTTTAAAATAAGATAAGTGCTAACTTCAAATTTTCAAATGTACAAAGTACAAACCTTCGATCTAGAAGATAAAATGTCGTTAGTTGAACTACTATTTTTGAGAAATAATTACACAGCTTAACCCAATGACTTGAGTATCCCAAGGTTGCAGTTTCTCCCAAGAGCATACGTTTTACTGATGACCAATCTTTTGAGCGTTTTAAGGCCCATTTTTAGAGTCGAGTTACCCATGACTAGCGGTTTGTGACTAAAAAGTCATTATTGGGAGTTGGGGACTTTGAGATAATTAACTAATACAAAATAGGGTGTCTATAGTTGTACATATTTTGATTAAGTATGCAATGCATGCGAAGTTAAACGTCTGACGAGACTAACCATTTTTGTAGGATAATAAACTTACACATGCATTTACATAAGCAACATGCATAAGGTTTGGGCCACATCGAGATCCACTTAGCTTCCTTATTACATTCGCAAGAACCAGGCCCATTGAGATGGGATGAGATGTTGTCCTCGAGTTAATCTCTATCTTAGAGTCCATTTAGTTGGAACTTCAGAAAATAAGGGAGTAGAAAGAAAATATTTAATTTTCCTCTGTATGTTTGGTTAAGAGAGTGGAAAAATGGAAAAAATGGAAAACTCTTTTATTTAGTAGAGTAGAAAATGGGAGAAAAGAAAATATAGTTTGTATAAAATTACTATCATGCCCCTAGTACATAAAAAAAAAATTTTAATAGTTTATAAAAATTAATTTTTTTTTAATTACTACAAACTAACACAACTAATAACACATCTAGAAAAAACAATTAATTAAAAAAAAAGTTGCATTTGATATGAAAAAAAAAAAAGAGAAAGAAATTAAGGAAAAGAGCCAAAATGTGTGCACCATACCTGGGAAAAGGAAAAACAAGAAGAAGAAGAAGAAGAAAAAAAAAAAAAAGTGGCAGTGGCGTAGTGGTAACATTTCCAATAAAAAATAAAAACAAAAAAACAAAAACAAAAACAAAATAAAACAAAAAGATGCATCAACATTAATATATAATAGAAGGGTAGATGAGTAATTTCACATCAAATCCACTTCATCCCCACTTTTCTCTCTACTTTTTCCTCTTAAATGGTGGGCTCAAGGAGAAAATTCTCTCACCTCCATTTTCTCTTCCCCCAACTAAACACCTCTCTTCCCCCAACTAAACACCCCTCTTCCATTTTCTCTCCTATTTTCTCTCCCCCTCTATCATTTCACAACAATCAAACGGACCCTTAAAGTCGTGTTTTGACAGTAGTGTGTGATAAATCTGAATGGCCCCTAATGAGAAACTCAATTTGTGATATGAACTATGAAGTGGTGATTGAGTGATTTTAACCATTAACAGATGCAAGGTCAGTATTCAGGTCAAGAATGGTATAAGGATGACACTTGGGGTATGATTTGGGATAAAACCAGTGCTTGGGGTGCAAGCGGACCACTTGAAGTGGTCCTAACTCCTAACAGGGATTGACACACGGGCTAGGAAATAGTCTTTTGATTTCTTGACTATTTATAAATGTATGTTTGACCGGTTTTCATAGAATTTGACAAGTGGTTTGTCATTTTCTATTCACGTGTTATAAAATTATAAAATGAACACATCAATAATATTAAATTTAGGTACAAACATTCAATATGTATATAATTATTTTTATTCTTAAATGTATTTATGTGTATGCAAAAATCACAAGCTAGTTTATCTATAAATTTTATGCATTTGGTGTTTGAATTTGATCTAGTAGACCAAATTAAAACTTAATGAAAGTAAGAAATCCTTCATTGAATTTGGATCCTATTGCACCTTTGCTTGTAATTTTGATTTGCCAAGTCCCAAAGGTTTATAGATAAAGTGTGGAAGCACGTTTGGGATTGTCATCCTATAAATAAGAATTTCTAAAGGGATATTAAAATTCAATTCTCCGCTTGTTAATATTGAATTAATGACTAGCACTCTTGATGATGAAAAGCATGACTCTTATTTCAATTACTTGATTCATTTTTCTATATTTTTTATTTGCAATTTTGCATTTCCAATTGGACCCTCCACCTACAAAAGACTAAATAATAAATGGAAAAAAGTTAAGGCATTTTCCTCACCATATTGTTTTATTTGAAAATATTTATATTTGAGTTTATGACATGTTCAAAATTTACAAATTGAGATGTTAAAATAATATAAGAATATTATATATAATTAAGGATTTCGTTCAGTATTTTTTTGCGCTAGACAAGATACAAGATTAACATGTAGTTATTTTAGAGCACGTATTGTGCATGTGTCATGTCCAGTACACAGAAGCACTTGACGCAATCAAAACTCACCATAAAAACTATAGATAGTAGTTTTGTATAATACCTTAGACTACCATAGTTTTGTTACTCCAGTAATTTTAAGATTACCTTGTTTTTAAACATTTACTATATTTGTATACATTTTTCTCCAAAAGAAGAGAAAAAAAAAAACTATATTTGTATATATGTCATTTTAACGATACATTACAATAAATAGGTTAATGTCAACACATACATTACAATAATAGGTCCATTAAGGCCAAGCAATGTTAATTATATTATTATTACGTTATTTTTATCTCCTACCCACTTAACTTTTTCTTATATTTATATGATTTTAACAAGGGATTTATTTTATGATAATAAAATATGATAGCTCTTTATTATCAGACCAAGATACCAATTAGTTTTTGGTGTAGGTAGGAATTAAACCCCAGATCTTTTATTCAACAATTAAAAACTTTATCAGTTGAGTTAACTAAAACCCACATAAAGTTAGAAACAACTCAAACGAGTCTTTCACGATGTGAATCATGTAATAGCCAACAAAATTCAAAAGGTAACAAAGCAAGCGGTGATTTTTACCGTACCATTACTGACCATTTCGAGTGTGCAATGTGCAACGCAACATGCCAGACGTGCCACAAACAATTTGAACAAAAAAACCAAAGAAGGGGGCACTAGCACGTAATTTCCACCAGATCCCAGGGGCAAATCCATTTACCATTGCAATTAAATTAAGAATAAACTTTGGCTACAAATTCTACTAACAAAATTAACATAACTACGTAACAAAATACTCTTTATATTTTTAATAATCTTGTCAAATTTTATATCAATCAGATGTTATTTATTACTCCATTTGTCCTAGTTTGTTTGTCCTCTATTCCATTTTGGGATGTCCCAAAATATTGTCCTATTTCTAAAAATAAAAGTTAATAATTTACTAATATTCTTATTAGAGAAATGATATGTCTACAACATTTTTACAACAAATTCTAAGTGCTAGGTTGTTACTGGTTGTTATTGTTGGGGCAAAAAAGTAATCTTAGTGTTAGGTTCAAATTTGAACTAATAACAACTAATCACATGTGATTTGTTGTGAAAATGTTGTAAAAATATTGTGGATGTAGCATCTCTCTTCTTATTATATCCCTACTTTATTTTCAAAACTATTTGAAAAGAAAACTAACGAATATTTAAAAAATCAATCTAATTGAGGCACCTTTTTAGTTGCCTTATTAAGAATAACTCTTTAAAAAAAAAAAAAAAAGCTAATAAATTTATTTAAGGGTAGTTTTGTAAACTTATACATTTTTATAAGGTAGACAAGACAATAAATGATGTTCCCTTAAAAAGTTTGACTTTTTAAACAGGACAAACAAATTGAAACGTATGGAGTATTTGAATTATAAACCTTTTTTTTTTTTTTTGCATAATTTTAGACTACAAAATTTTGAAAATTAAAATTTTGATTGATAACATAGTTCTTTATTTTATTTTTTTTCTACAAATTTCACAAGCAAGAGAATAATAGATATAAGAAAAAAATACGCTATCCATTGGTAAATTTTTCAAAATTCACATCCAATAAAAATATTTTAAATAGAACTGTAGCCATTAGCTACTACCAAGTTTTTAGTCAAATTTTGTCCTTAAATTAATATCTTAATCAATTCTGCCAAGGAAAAGTGTAGGGTCTCAATTTTCATTACAAGCCCAAAATGTATAGGATGTTGGTCCAATGAGCCTAGTACAATAAATTTGTAAAGAGTGGGTTGAAGAACTAGGCTCTAATGAATTGAACAACGGATAGGTTTAATTTGAATGACCGTCACACACAAGTAAGAGGTTTGATCTTAATATCTTTTCCATCCGAGGAGGTCCCCCTCGTATAAATTAATCACAAATGGATACAAAGATAATTTGAATTTACTACAGTCTTTTCTCTCTATTTTTCCTGACCTCTGTTCCATGAAGAGTTTTTCACCTTATATATCCTACTTTAGGTTCAAATAATTCTCAAAAAAAAAAAAATTAGGTTCAAATATTTACTATGTATATAATTGTATGCTTATTTATGTTTAAGCAATTATAAGCTAGTTTAACTTTACGTTTTATGCATATTTGGATATGGTGTTTGAATCTAATCTGGTAGAGTTAGAACAAATTGAAACTTAATGAAAGTAACAAACCCTTCATTGAATTTGGATCCTATTGCACCTTTGTTTGTAATTTGACTTGTCAAGTCCCAGATTTTGTAGGTTTATAAATAAAGTGTGGAAGCAAATTTGTGTTTATCATCCCATAAATAAGAATATGTTTAAAGGATATTAAAATTTCATTCTCGGCATTGCTATCAAATTAATAATTAGCATTGATGAAAAGTTTTTAGTACTTTCAATGAAAAGTTTTTAGTTTCAGTTAAATAAGTTGTTTTCAAACGCACTCTTAGGGTCTGATTACACTATTCACTTTTGTTATATTCATATATGCCTTACCAATTGGTCCCTTCACCCAGCGGCAAAGCCACCTTATGGCCCCCTAATTTTGACTTTTTCTTTTAAAATCCTATCTATATGTTTTAAATTAGTTAAGGTGTGGGCATATAAAAATGTGAATTGGCAATTTGGGTTAATCACCAATAAAATTAGAAAAAAAAAAAATGGCAATTTGCCAAAAAAAACCAAAAAAAAAAAAAAAAACTTAAGTGAGCCCTCCAACAGAAATTTTTCAAACAAAAACTATCTACCATTTTTTTAACTAAAGGTTGCTCTTGTCATAGTATTTTTTTTTTTTTTTTTTTCAATGCACAAAAGGATCATCCATTATGTTTTTTTTATTTTTTTATTCATTAGTAGTTTGGGATGAGAGGATTTGAATCTTAAATGTCTTAATTGGAAACACCAACAGCTACCAGCAAATTAAGCTACAAGACTCTTGGCTCCATTAGTAAGTTCTAGTTAGCTCAATTGATAAATTCTCTCGTCGTCTAATAAGAAATTTAGGATTCGATCCTATCCTACACTGAAAAACCAATTAGTGTTTTAGTTTGATAATAAAGAGCAATTCTTAGGAGTGGGTGTCATAAGTTGAAATTATTTCTTAAAAAAAACTCCAATTATGTCTTGATGAGAGAGAGAATTGTTAATATTTTTCTTTTTGGATTTTTAATTTTGAACATTTTTAGAATAAAATAGACAATTTTTATATACGCATTAGAGTTTAGAAAGATTATGTTCATTAAAAAAGAAATTAGGAATATGACGAGTTCTTGTGTATGTATATGTTTTGAATTTATCTAAACTGATTTATGAATACCATGATTAGGCTCTTCGAAGCCAAAATTCCTAGCTCAACGTATCTTCACCAACAAAAGACCAAATAATAGAAGGAAAAAGAATAAGGGCATTTTTCCTTTTTCATGAGAGTATTTATATTTCAGTTTTAGCAAGTTCAAATTTATAAATTAAAGTGTTAAAATAATACATGAATACCATAAATGACAATGGATTTCATCCAATACTCCTCTGTCTCATGTTCAGTGCACAAAAGCATTTGACATAAGCAAAACCTGCCATAATATTGTAGACTATAATTTTGACAAGTGGTTTGTCCTTTTCTTTCCCCGTGTTATAAAATTATTTTTATATCATTTAATTTAATATGTATATATTTATTTTTATTCTCATATAAATACATGCAAAAATTACAAGCTAATTTATCTACAAATTTTATCCATATTTGGATTTGGTGTTTGAATTTGGTCGAGTAAACCAAATTGAAGCTTGATGGAAGTAACAAACCCTTCATTGACTTTGGATTCTATTGCACCTTTGTTTGTAATTTTGATTTGCCAAGACACAAGTTTTTAGGTTTATAGATAAAATGTGGAAGCATGCTTGTGATTGTCATCCTCCAAAAAAGAATGTCTCTAGGGATATTAAAATTCCATTCTTCGCATTGTTTCTGAATTAATGATTAGAACTCTTAATGATGAAACACATGACTCTTACTTCAATTACTCGATTCATTTTTCCATGTTCATATTTGCTTTACTATTTGGACCCTCCACCTACAAAAGACTAAATAATAAAAGGTAAAAGAATAAGGCATTTTCCTCACCATATTGCTTTATTTGAAAATATTTATTCTTGAGTTTCTAGCAAGTTCAAAATTTAGAAATTGAGATGCTAAATAATATAAAAATATTATATATAGTTAAGGATTTTGTCCAACACTTTTTTTATTTTTTTACAGTGAATAAGATACGAGATTGACCCATGGCTATTTTATGACATGTATTGTGTATGCGTCATGTCCAGTACACAGCATCACTTAACACAAGCAAAACCCATCATAAAAATTGTGGACAGTAATTCTGTATAGTAGTGATGACTACCATAGTTTTGTAACCATAGTAATTTTAAGATTACCTTATTTTTATACATTTACTATATTTGTATATATGACATTTTAATGCATATATTACAATAAACTAGTATGTAACCCATACTTATGCACATGAATGAAGAATTGTAGTGATGCTATTGATATTACCTTAGGTTATTAAACATATAGGACATAATTTGACTAGTACATTTAGAGGTATTAAAATAGTTTTTTCTTGCAATTTTCATAATATTGGTTGGGCCAAATTTCTCATTGCATTGCTCTTACGTATATAATTTTGAAAATCATTATTGAATCTAAATATACAATATCAATTCACAACTATTGTCTGTGATATTCTACTAAATACAACACAAAATAAAATAATAAATTGGTCAAATAATATCTCTTAAATTGAATGAGGATGGGTATATGAGATCGTTTAGCTCGATTACAATTTGTTACGTTCAATATCTTCTCATACAAATATCTAAATAGAAACTGTATAAAAAATATGTTCATTAGTTCTGAGAAAAAATAATAACAAAAATCTAAACAATTTAATTTGTATGGAAAGCTAACAAAAGCAAAATCTAATTTTGATTTTAATTGAATTTTCTCTAAACTATGGTTTAATATACACACACACACACACACATATATAACCTAATTAATAATGGACCGTAGACAGTCATAGTATATTACATAAATGACTTATAGATTTGAATTGTTTTTAGTTATATGATTAGGTTTTTTATTAGTTATTTATACTGGACTCTTCGTTTTTTACACTAAATTAACTCATTTGGCACACCAAAAAAAAAAAAAACTTAGATTAGATGGGACACATGGCACAAGATTAAACTCTAATTGAAATCCAATTTTTACACTGAATTAACTCACTTGGCACAAAAATTTAAAATTTAGATTAGATGAAACGCGTGGCACAAAATTAGATACTAATTGAATTCCAACTTGAATTCCAATTGAATTTTCTCTCAGCTTTACCTATTAATATGTATATATATAGACTAGCATGTAACCCATGCAAACGCATAAATGCATTTAAAATTAAAAACAAATTTTATTATAAAAATATAAATAATTAGTCAAATTATTTTTAAAAAAAAATAGCATGTAACACATGCATACATATAGATACATTTAAAATTAAATACAATTTTTATCTACAAATATAAATAATTAGTCAAATTTTTTTTTTAAGTAAATGTAATTAGTCACATCTTAAAATTCTTACCTAGATTCACTACTACTTATGATCATTTTTTTCTAATTTTTAATAAGATAGAACGTGTGGTGATCTTTGTTATGCGTTGATTTTTATTGAGTATATGTGATTGGTTTTTTTTTTTTTTTTTAATTTTATAGTTCATTAGTATTAAATTTTTAGTATTTTGCACTCATTAACTCATTTGACACAAAAATTAAAAAACTTAAGTAGATAATTATGGTGTGGTCCCTACATAAATTTAGACACATGACGCAAAATTGGATTCTAATTTCAAATTCTAATTGAACTTTCTCTAAGTTTTACCTATTAATATATATATATAGGTTTTTTATTTTTTTAGAGAGTTTCAACATATGACGTCTACTCTTGATAATAACTCTTTATCATTAGACCAAGACACCAATAAGTTTTTTGTGTAGACGAGAATTGAACCCCAGAGACTTAACCAGTTGAGCTAATTGGAATTCACGATATATATATATATATATATATAGAGAGAGAGAGAGAGAGAGAGAGAGAGAGGCAAATGTGCATACATTACAATAATAGGTCCATTAAGGCCAATCAATGTTAATTATTATATTATTATTACATTATTTTATCTCTTACCCTCTTAATTTTTTTCTTATATATATAATTTAACAATGATTTAGTTTATTATATTTTTTTTTGAGAATGAAGCTTACTAGTATCATTAATCAAAATTGGCTAAATCAGCCTGAACAATATGGTGAATGTCTGGTGGTACATCTTCCATCCAGACAGTTAGACTTGGCTCTCTAACAGCCCTTCTTGCCAATGCATGTGCTACATTATTTCCTTGACAACGTACATGAGAAAAACCAACATACTGAAAAGCATTTGACAAACATTTAACATCCTGGAGTATATGACCGTGTAAAGCTAGAGACGGGATGGGATCTTGGAGTTCTCTGCAAATCACTTCTGAGTCTCCTTCCATGATAGTTCTAGTTATACCGAGTTCAAGTGCAAATTCAACGGCTCTCCTCGCAGCTAAGGCTTTGACCTGAGCCACTGTTGTTGGGAGTGGCAATTGCTGTGACATCAATGCCATTACAGAGCCTTCTTCATTCCTGATGACAACGCCAATACCAGCTTTTGCTTGCTGGGCAAAAATGGCTCCATCATAGTTAACTTTGTAAAGGCCTTGAGCTGGTGGCTTCCACTTGATGTGATTCCTATGTTGAGGTGTCTCGTCCATTTAATGAAGGAGTTGAAACTCGTTCTTCCTGTCTTTGGCCAAGGTATGAATCTGATCAAGTGGACACGCCGCTTCCTTGAGTCGAATCTGGTTTCGTCTATTCCACACTGCCCAACTCATGAATGCCAACAAAGCTACATCCATCTTTTCCTCAAAAGCTCGTTTAAAAATATCCTTGATGCTTCTACCTGCCATGTCTGAAAGCCACCTCCATTGAGGGTTTGCATTCCACATTACCTGCACATCAGAACAAAAGAAAATAGCATGTGAGCAGTCTTCGTCCCCTGTTTTACAAATTTCGCATTGGCCTTCAGGTGTGATCCGTCTCCTGCATAGATTCGCTTTCACTGGCAATGCTTCTCGGCTGGCTCTCCACACAAAGTTTTTGATCTTACTAGGCACCTCCAAACCCCATAGTTTCTTCCAGAAAACTGAATCTTGAGCTAACCTTTAGGATTGTGTAGAATTCTTAAATAGAAACCGGTATCCTGATTTCACTGAGTAATTACCCGAAGGTGTAAACGGCCATACCAGTATATCCGTTTGGTTTGTGGAGCTCAAAGGAATATTTTTAATGATCTCAGCTTCCTGTACATTAAACACATGATCAATAACCTTATCCCTCCACCTCCTAGTCACCGGATTTATTAGCACCTCCACATTAGAATTCTCCTGACCAAATAGGACCGGTGTTGTTATTTTGGCTAAAGGTTGTAATGGCAGCCAATTATCCCCCCATATCTTTATCTTCTTCCCATCTCCCACTCTCCAAAGAGCCCCTTTTTGAATGACATCCCTGCCTTTTAGAATACTTTTCCATGCGTAAGAAGCGAAGGAAGAATCCTTTGCTTCTAGAATGGAACCTCTAGGAAAAAACCTAGCCTTGAAAACTCAGTAAAACAAAGAGTTATCATCATGAAGAAGTCTCCAAGCTAACTTTGCAAGCATTGCCTCATTAAACAATGTCAAGTCTTTAAAACCCACTCCCCCATGATCTTTGTGTTGGCACAAGTCCTCCCATCTAACCCAATGAATTTTCCTCCTATCTCCCCTTTGCCCCCACCAAAATTTCCTTATGAGGGTCTCAATTTCATGACACAAAGTAATAGGGAGTTTAAAACAACTCATTGTGTAGGTGGGAATTGCTTGGATAACTGATTTGATGAGAACTTCTCTATCGGCTTGCGACAAGAGTTTACCCTCCCATCCTTGTAATCTCTTCCAAACTCTTTGCTTTAGTTGATCGAAGCTGGCTCTTTTGTTCCTACCTACCATAGCCGGCAAGCCCAAATATTCTTCATATTGCTTCAACTCACTAACTCTAAGAGCTTCCATAATCTGCCTTTGCATTTCATTTGGGGTAGACTTGCTAAAAAAAAGAGTTGTTTTGTCTCTATTTAGTTTCTGCCCCAACACCTTTTCATAAGATGAAAGAATATCCATCACCTTTTCACACTCATGAGTGGTAGCCCTGCAAAACAAAAGGCTATCGTCTGCAAAAAATAAGTGGGTTAGTTTAGGGCTATTTCGACAGATAGATACCCCTTGAATATCACCTTCCTCCGTTGCTTTTTGAATCATCCATTGTAAGCCCTCCAAACAAAGTAAGAATAAATAGGGTGATAAGGGATCACCTTGGCGAATACCCCGACTTGGCCTGATTTCTCCACTAGGTTCCCCATTGATCAGAATTGAGTAAGTGACTGAGGTGATACACTCCATGACTAAGCCTATCCATCGATCATTAAAACCCATTTGTGATATCACCGCCTTCAAGAAAGACCACTCAACTTGGTTGTATGCCTTGCTCATATCAAGTTTAAGAGCCATGAACCCCGACTTTCTAGAATTGTGATTTTTCATATAATGCAATGTTTCAAAAGCAACTAAGATATTATCTGTAATCAAACGCCCTTTTAGAAAAGCACTTTGGTGTTCCAAGATAATATTGGGGAGAACTCTTTTCAGCCTGTTTGCAAGAACTTTTGAAAAAATCTTGTAAAGCACGTTACATAAGCTAATAGGTCTAAACTCAGTAACATACTCTGGATTTTTTTTTTTAGGAATCAAAGTGATGAATGTATGATTTAGTGGATTTGGTAGGGAAGTCGAATTTAAAAAACACAGCACATCATGAATTACATCACTTCTTACCAATTCCCAAAAGTTCTGATAAAATAATGGTGGCATTCCATTCGGTCCCGACGCTTTAAGCAGTGCCATTTGCTTCAAAGCCAACTCTACTTCCCATGCTTGAAAGTTTTCAATCAAACTCTCATTCATTTCAGCGATGACAACCCGCGGTATGGAGTCCAAATCTGTCTCTACAATTTCTGGGTTGGAAGACGAAAATAATTGCTGAAAATATGTCATGAATATGTCCGAAACTTCCTCTGGTTTTGTGCACTAGGTATTAGACTGATTTTTAATCCTAATAATGAGGTTCCTGCGCCTTCTTTGAGTTGTCCGGCAGTGGAAGAAATGGGTGTTACGGTCTCCATCTTTAAGGTACAAGGTGCGTGACCTTTGTCGCCACATTCGTTCTTCTTTATTTATAAGAGAATTGATCTCTTTTTTTAGTCCAACCAATCTATTCGAATTTCCTCCCTGGAGAACCATTTTTCAACCCGTGTCAATTCCCTTCTTTTCTTCTCAAGTTGCTTTCTAACATTGCCGAAACAGTCCTTGCTCCATCTGATTAGTGCCTTCCCATAGTTTTCTACCTTTCTAATCACCTTGATGTCTCCTTCCTCTTCGTAGCTGACCTGCCAAACACCTTCCACAGTTTCTCCACACCCCTTATCGCCTAGCCACATTTCTTCAAATCTGAATAGCCTCTTCCTCAGTGAACAGTCTAGGTCTGATTGCTCAATCCATAGAATCTTATGGTCTGAAGTTGTACTATCCACATGGTGAACCCAAGTGCCTGGGTGTTTTGAAAACCATTCATATGAGACCACTGCTCTGTCTAGCCTCTCCCAAATCGATACCCCACTATTGTAATGTTTACTCCAAGTAAAAGGAGAGCCCTTGAAGCCAATGTCCATTAATCCACACTCATCCAATACTTCTCGAAAAATTTGCATTTGTCCCGGTGGTCTAGTCCGCCCCTCATGCTTCTCACTTTGCTTTAGAATCTCATTAAAATCCCCAGCACACAGCCAAGGCAGTGAATTTCGGTGATGTAGACTACGAAGTAGGTCCCATGATTCATGCCGTTTGTGAGTCTCCGGCTCACCGTAGAAACCGGTGAAGCGCCAAGCTGCCTCTGTATCTTTGTTAATGATTACATCGATATGGTTTAAGGAAGAGGAAACCACATCAATCACCAAGTCATTCTTCCAGTAAAGAACTAAACCTCCACCTCTGTTTACCCTTTGAACAACATACTTCTTGTCAAAACGAATCCGGTCTTTCACATACTTTAGCCTAGCTTCGTCTGCCAGTGTTTCGGCTAAGAACACGACAGTGGGAGCTTTTGCGGTCACTACCTCCGCAAGTTCTTGAACTGCTAGTTGGTTCCCAAGCCCCCTGCAGTTCCAAACGATGCAACTCATTGCGCTTGGCGGGGCTGAAAATCAGCCTCCGCCATTAACAGGTGGTTTTCTTTGTCTTCGTTTGAGACCAAGAGCTTCTTGCATGGTGACTCACTAGTGTCAATGATCATATCAATTGGACGTTTTGGACCAATCGGATCTCCTGTGATGGGAGCTTTACCAGAAAATTCACGAATCAGGCGTTTCCATTTTGTCTGGGATGGGTTATCAACAGTTAAGGGTGCATGGCTGTAGTTGGTTAAGTCTTGGAGTAGAGGTGCATGGGACTTATGACTCAACGTTTCACGTAGTGGGGTCCCTGCTAACTTCTGATTGGGTGCCAACTCATTCCTTAATTTTTCCATATTGAAAGACTAGGAATTTTCGTGAAATGGTACTGCATTCTTGGTGTATCCTGAGTTTTGGGGTTCCTCAATAAACCCGAGTTTTGTGTCAATATCCCTTAATTGCTTATCAAAATCCCTTCCTTGATTTTCACAATCCTGGACAACTGGAAAGATAGTTTCCGTTTCAGACACGTGATTATTTGGATCTGTATTATTGGGCTCCACAGAATCTGCCTCCATATCAGTTGTTTCCTTATTAGTTTGGACTGCTGGGTTTGACTTTGGGATCGACCCTGCTGCCGCCGGACTGAATTTCATCTCCCTCCTCCGCCGTGTAGACAAATTCTCAGCCCTATCCTCATAGTATCCCGACACCCGAACCACATTTTTCTTTGTCAGACTTGACTATGAAGCTCGAATCCATGAGCCGAATTGTTGTTCTTCCAACCTCAATATGCCCTTACTCTAAATCCAGATGTCGCAGTCCTTGTCACCATGGTCAAAATAGCCACACCAATAACAAATATTAGGTAAACGTTCATACCTGAAATTTACCCATATTTTTCCACCTTCCTCAAAGGTGATGATCCTTCCTCGAAAAAGTGGCTGATATACGTCTAGTGTAACCCGAACTCTAATGTAGCTGCCTCCCTCACTAATAGAAACACTAGTTGAACGATCAACCCGACCTATCGCTTCACAGATATCCTCAGCAATAGATTTGTTTCTATAGCCAATTGGAATATTATGCACTTGAACCCAGAAAGATGCCTTATCGAATTTCAGATCTTCCAGAGGGGTTTGTCTCTCGTATCTCTCAAGAGTCACCAAATATTTATCGAAACTCCACAGCTCACTGGAAAGAATCCGATCCACATCTTCCTTGTTGTCGAATACAAACAGAGTCTTATGAGACCCTTCCTTGCTCACCGTAAAACCATTGTTAGCCCTCCAAAGTGGCTTAAAAGTCCTTGCCACTACATCCATGCTCAATGCACGTTTGGTGCAGAACTGGGCTGCTATTATGTATTCCTTCGAACATCTATCTTTTTTGAAACATACATCATCCCCCTCTTTTTCGGACGAGAGAGACAGTTCCAATGCCTTGTGAGATCTTCCATGGATAAACTTGAGAAAGAAAAGATGAAGAATAGATCTGTCTTTAGAAGAAAGAGAAAGTAAAGAAGAAGCTGTTTCCCAATCCCTTGAAAAAGATTAACCCACTAGCCCTACACGTAACACTGTCATGTGAGGGGAAAAGAAACCTTACAAGAAGGTACAGCAATTCTACTGCCTAAGAGAAGGGGAAAACCACATTTTTTTAGCGACAGAGAAACCATTATATTTTTCTTATAAAACGTTAGAAACAACTCAAACAAGACTTTCATGATGTGGATCATGTGATAGCCAACAAAATTCAAATTCAAAAGGTAACAAATGCAAGCGGTAATTTTTACAATACGATTATTGACCAATGACCATTTCGAGTGTCCAATGTGCAGCACAACATGCCAGACGTGCCCCACACAATTTGGACAATAAAACCATAGAAGGGGGCACTAGCTAGCACGTAATTTCCACCAAATCCCAGGGCAAATCCATTTACCACTACAATTAATATCTTAATCAATACTGCCAAAAACGAAAACGCAATAGACCAAGAGCCAGTGGCATCACACGTAAATTCATAAAAATAAGATTGGTTTTTATATCATTGGAGACGTGGTTCCTCATTTTCTTTCCGTGTGTTAAATTTATATCGAGCATGGGTGGTATTAAATCTAACTATCTAAGTACAAATATTTACTATGTATATAATTGTATTTATTTATGTTTAAGCAATTATAAGCTAGTTTAACTACTTTTATATTCGTGTGTTTTAATAAGTATTATTGTTTTTTTTTTTTAAAACTATACATTTTATATATATTTGGATATGGTATTTGAATTTGGTGGAGTTTTTTTTGAAAAAACAGTAATACTATATTAGAACATGCCAATACAAAAGTAATATATAAGATTTTTTAAACAGACTTATAATATATTACAAGCTAGTTTAATTATAAATTTTATGCGTATTTGAACACTTGGATATGGTGTTTGAACATGGTCGAGTAAACCAAATTGAAACTTAATGAAAGTAACAAACCCTTTATTGAATTTGGATCCTATTCACCTTTGTTTATAATTTTGATTTGTCTAGTCCCAAATTTTGTAGGTTTATAGATAAAGTGTGGAAGCAAATTGGTGATTGTCATCCCATAAATAAGAATATGTCTACATGGATATTTAAATTTCATTCTCCGTACTGTTACTGAGTTAATTATTAGCACCTTAGGATGAAAATCATGACTTTTTTCAATAACTAGTATTAGTGTCTAATTATACAATTTACTTTTGCTATGTTCATATTTGCCTTACCGATTGGTCCCTTTACCTAGCGGCGGAGCCACGTTATGGCCCCCTAAAATTTTGAAAATTTTTAACATCCTATCTAAATGTTTTAAATTAGTTAACGTGAGGGCATATAAAAATGTAAATTAGCCCCTCAAATTTGGGTTAATCTCCAATAATATTAGAAAAAAAAAAGGCACTTTCCCCAAACAAAAATAAATAGCTTAAGTAACCCTCCAGCATAATTTTTTATATTCTTAAAGGTTCTTTTTATTATTGCCTTTTTTTTTAATGCACACCGGGATCATCCATTATGTTTTTTTATATTTATTTTAATTATGCATCAATAGGATTTGAATTTTAAATGTTTCAATTGGAAACACTAGAAGGTGCCAACTAATTGAGTTACAAGACTCTTTTAACTCCATCATGTTTTGATGAGAGAGAGAGAGAGAGAGAGAGAGAGAGAGAGAGAGAGAGAGTATCATTAATATGTTTTTATATTTGGATTATTTTTTGAGACATGTTTAGAGTAAAATAGACAACTTTTATGTACTCATTAAAGTTAAGAAAGATTATGTTTATTTGGGAAAAAAATTAGGAAGTTGAGAAGTTCTTGTGTGTTTATATGTTTTGAATTTATCTAGATTGATTTATGAATAACACAGTTATGACCTCTCAAGCCAAAATTTCTAACTCAACCATTACCTTTACCTAAAACCACCAATTAATAAAAGGAAAAATAATAAGAGCATTTTCATGTATTTTTTTATTTAAGAATATTTATATTTGATTTTTGGCAAGTTCAAATTTATAAATTGAGTTGTTAAAATAATATAAGAATACCATAAATGACAATGAATTTCCTTCGATACTCCTTTTTGTTGAACAAGATACGAGATTGACACATATCCATTTTAGGACACGTGTTGTGTTTATGTTATGTCTAGTGTACAAAAGAATTGGACACGAGTAAAACCCACCATAATATTGTGGACTATAATTTTATAAAATACTTTGGGCTACTGTAGCTTTGTTATGCCATATTAAAACTAAGATTACCACACACACACATAGACATATATGACTTTTAACGCATATATTTCAATAAATAAGTCCATTAAAACCGGATAACACATTAATTCTATTTAGGGTTGTACAACCAACACGCCAAAACCAACTCGATCCAACCCAACCCACCGAGTTGGATCGGTTTTTAGGGTTGGTGAGTTGGGTTGGATTGTGAATTTTTTTTTTACAATGGATCAAGTTGGGTTCAGTTCATAAGATTTACAAATCCATCTAAGCTTGACCCACCTTTGGGTTGAATTTTTTTTTTAACCCGTCATGGTGGGTTGGGTTGAAAAAATTTATCAACCTAACTCATGCATATCCCTAATATTATTATTATATTCTTTCTATCTCCAACCCTATTTATTTTTTCTTATATTTTTATAATTTACCAAAGGTTTTTTTTTTTTATTATTCTTTTAGAAAGTTAGAAACAAGTCTTTTATGATGCGTCCTAAAAGAAAAGGGTAAACTATAGATTTTGTCTCTATCCTTTATATTATATTTCTATTTGGTTTATAACATTTCAATTGTGTTAATTTGATCATTATTTATTGGATAGAAATTACTAACGTGACAAACAGTCAAAAGAAAAAGTAGTTTATTGCCACATTAATGAAAACTTTATTTTTTTGTGCCGTTAGTCACATTAACAATTTCCACCAAATAGATAACTGTATGAACTAAATTGGTATAATACTAAATTAATATAATTGAAAAATCAAGAATCAAATTAAAAATTAGAAGTCAAATTAAAATATTACGTAAAAAATAACGGTCGGTAGTTTATAAAAAGCGGTGCTTTCTTATTTTACTGTATCACACAATTACTGTCCATTTGAGGTTTGCAAGCGCAACGTGCCAGACATGTCACAATTTCGAATTGGGGGGCACTAGCACGTAATTTCCGCCGAAACCCAGGGGCAATCGTTTTACCACTACAATTATTATCTTAATAAAAGCTGGTACCCTTCAGCCAAAAGCGAAAACACAATTTCAATTTGGAACAGTAGACTAAGAGCCAGTGGCAGTGGCACTCGTAAATTCATAAAAAATAAAATATTGGTTTTTATTTTTTATTTTATTTATTTATTATCATTTCGTGTTTCATCATTTTCTTTGCACGTGTTCTAATAACTAATAAAATATTCTTAACACACACAAAAAAACTAATTAAGTAGGATTAAATTTAGATACAAATATTTAATATTGTATATAACTGTGTTTATTCCTAGAGGTATTTATGTTTATGCAATCACAAGCTGGTTCAATCATAAATTTTATGCATATTTGAATATTTAAAGATGGTGTTTAAATATAGTCGAATTATTGAGTAAACCAAATTGAAACTCAATAAAAGTAACAAACCCTTCATTGAATTTGGATGCTACTTCACCCTTGTTTGTAATTTTTATTTACCAAAGTCCTAAATTTTTTAGGTTTATAGATAAAGTGTGGAAGCAAATTTGTGATTGTCATCCCAAAAATAAGAATGTCTACAAGGATTTTAAAATTTCATTTTGGCACTGTTACTAAATTAATGATTAGCACTCTTGATGATGAAAAGCATGACTTTTCTTCAAAAACTTGTACTACTGTTTAAGTAGACGGGTTCATGGAGCGGTTTAGTGTAGCTTTGGTCCATTTTTTTTTATCACCACATTGCATGGTGTGATTTGATAAAAATCATCACCATATCGCACCTCAATTATGTGGTCACATGTGCAATGTAGTGCGGTTCGTTGTAGCGTATCACTGTGTGGCTTGGTCAGTTTTGGGTTGGGATGTTTTTCAAAATTTTGGGTTGGATTGGCGCAACCCAAAGTTGGGGTTTCCTTAAATTTAAAAATGTCGTGCTAAGTTTTCTTTATTTTTGCCCAACAAATTTTTAGGTGTGAAATGACTTATCTTTTATAATAGTATTACTTCATAATATATATGTGTTGGGGGGGGGGGGGGGGGGGGGAATGTGTGCAATTTTTTCACACTACTTGTGGTGCGTGTGGTTACTCGATTTTGCGGGCGATTTTGGTTGGTTTAAGTGTAATCATATGGTTTGGTGAACACCCCTATCTCTTACTACAAAATTAACTTTTGCTATAATCATACTTGCATTACCAATTGGTCCCTTCCCCTACAAAAGACCAAAAAAAAGGTATTTTCCTAACAATATTCTTTTATTCGAAAGTATTTGTATTTGAGTTTTGGCAAGTTCAAATTTAGAAGTAGAGTTGTCAAGATAATATAAGAATACCATAACTGATTATGGATTTCCTTCAATACTCTGTTGTGTTGGACAAGATACGAGATTAACACGTGGTCATTCTAAGACGCACATAGTGTATGTGTCACGTCCAGTTCACAAAAGCACCGGACGCAAGCAAATACCACCATAATATTGTGGAATGTAGTTCTATATAATACTATGGGCTACCGTAGTTTTGTAATACCACAATAATTTAAAATTACCATACGTGTACATGACATTTTAACACATACATTACCATAAATATTAAGTCCATTGTGGCTAAACAATTTTAATTTTATTATATTCTTTTTATTTTTCACTCTCTTTTTTTGGCTAATATTTATATAATTTTACAAGGACCTATCCTCAAAAAAAAAAAAAAAAAAAAAAAAAAAAAAAAACTTTGAGAGCATTCCCATCAAACGTTCTAAAAAATTTAGCATTTAGCATCTCAAAAACCAATTTTATAACATGTAACACATTACTTTACAATACTACCTATATGAAAACTTCTATTTTTTAACCACTTCATTTAAATATTGTTTCTTTATTATTTTTCAATAATTTTTTATGTTTCCTCTCTCTCCCTGTCTCTCTCTTCGATGTCTCTCTCTTTCTCAACCCAACTATTCTTAGCACTGCCCGTACCACACTACCAACAGTCACCACAAAACCCACCACCCAACCACCCACCAAAAACCTACCACCCATATCACAACCACTACTAACAAAAAAAGAAGAAGAAAAATCATAGCAGAAAGAAACCTCCACATCCATTCACGACCACAAACCACAACAGAAAAAAAGAAAAAGAAAAAAAAAAAAAAGAAACCTCCACCATCGCCGCCACCAACAGACCCATCACGTCGAACCAAAATCCACAGACACAGACACCACTTCCCTCCCCGTCGTCATCTTCTTCCACGGCGCGGCTTGACGTCCTCCTTCACACTGTAAATCAAATTAAGACCCACCCCAACCAAATCAAGACCCAAAGAAAAAGAACCACAGCCATCGGACCCATGTAGCCATTGGACCTAAAAAAAAAAAAACCTCCATCGTCGACACCGGACCACAACCATCGGCAGTCCACAATTGCCGGAGCACGCTCATTGGCAAACCACATTGGCGAAGCACAGAGGAAGAAGAGAGAAGAAAGAAGTGAGAGAGGAAAGAGAAAGATAGAGGAGAGAGAGTCGTTGAGGCGAATAAAAAATAAATTTTCTTTTACAATCCAGCTATAGTGTAGTCTTAAATATAAGATTCTATTGTAGTTGAATCTTAAAGATTTTAAAATTTAGCAGTTTTAATGTAGAGGTATTTTTATCATTTGAGGTGCTAAAAATGCTAAAAAATAGCATTTTTAGCATTTGAGAGCTTTAAGAGCATCAGCAGTGGGGCTTGTATATGCCAAATGTTAGGAACATTTGGCATTTAAGCCCCAAAACTGCTCAACAATGGGAAGGCCATATTGCATATGCCAATTTTTTTTTGAGATTTAGCTACAGTACCATCTCAAATGTAAGATGGTACTGTAGCTGAATGGTATAAAAAAAAAAAAAAAATTTAATACTCTCATTTCTCTCTCCTCTCTCATTTTAACCTGGCAATTTCTCTCTCCTCTCTCATTTTTTCTCTTTCTTTTCAATCTCTTCCTTCTCTCTCTTTCTTTCTGCTTTCTCTTCTTCCTGCTCTCTCTTCTTCAACGGAATGGAGGCAACGGCATGGAGGCTCGATCAGAAAAGCTGTGGTGGAGGCGTGGAGGTCGTGGGTTTCCGGCGTTTGGGTCAAATTTGGGTGGCGTTTGGGTGGTGTTTGGGTTGGCGTTTGGGTTGGCGTTTGGGTGGTGTTTGGCGTTTGGCATTTGGGTCGAAGATGATGACGGGTTTAGGATGAATAGAGACGGCGACGGGCGACCCTCTCTCTCTCGCCATCGCTGCCGGTGAGAACAGATAGGTTTGGATTTGGTGAGAACAGATGGGTTTGATTTTGGATTTTGATTTTGATTTTGATTTTGATTTGGTTGGATTTGGCTATGCTGTGTTGGTGGTGCTGTGTTGGCATTGGATTGTGTTTTTTTTTTTTTGGTTCAGCTACTGGGGTTTGTGGTTATGGCTAGTGGGCTGACGGTGGAGGTGGTGGAAATAGTTGTGGCTGGTGGGCCGACGGTGGGGTGGGTATCTGTGGCTCCGTCGGAGTGGGTTTTGGATTAGTGGGTGGCGGCGTGGGTTTGCTGCCTGGGTTTTTTTTTTTTTGGTGTTGACGGTAGATTATGGGTTGCTGCTGCTGGTGGCGGTAGTGGTGTCAGGTGTGTGTAGTGCGGCGGCGGTGGTAATTGTGGTTGTACAGAAATAAAGAGAGAGAAAGAATAAATAATGTGTTTTATTGTAAATGATGGTAATTGTGGGATATATTATTTTATTGTATAGAAATATTATTTTAATGAGTAGAATAGGAAAATAAAAGTTGGGATGTTGAGTGTATTGTAAAATGATATGATATAATTGATAAAATAATTTTTTGAGATAGTAAAATAAGATGAGATATGAGATGCAGATCCGGATGTGGATGCTCTAATGTGAATGCTTTGATGATGTGAATTATGTGATAACCAGCAAAACAAAATGCCTAAAAAGAAAAACCAGAGAAGGGGCACTCGCACGTAATTTCCACCAAAAGCCAGTGGCTATCTTTTTTCTTTTATTTTTTTCAATAGAAACAGTAGAAAACTAAAAGCCAGTGGCATCACAGGTAAATTCATAAAACCCGAAGGGCAAAATTTACAGGAAAATTCCACCAAAATATCTGAATACCAGTTTTGTCCTCAAAAGGAATAGACGGTTCCGCTCCCCCGCTTCTATAAATACCATACCCCACCACCTTTCCTAATTCCACGCCATTCTCATTTCTCTCTGCATTTTTCTCTCTCCTAGGGTTAGGGTTTCCACAGTCTCTCTCTCTCTCTAAAGCTCTCTCTTTTTTCACTCTCCGAGACTCAATGGCGACACAGGAAGTCACCAATGGAGGTTCTGAGAAGAAGACCGGTGGTGGAAATGACATCATGGAGGTGATTGAGGTGAAGTTCTCGGCGTTGAAGCCACAGCTGGTGGTGGAGGCTCCGAAAGCAAACGAAGCCATTCTGTTCTACAAGGCTGCTTTCGGCGCTGAAGAGCTTGGCCGTACCTTGCACCCTAAGCGTAAGGCTGACCAAGAGCTCCCTCTCATTCTCTCTGCTCAGCTCAGCCTCGCTGGCTCCACGATTCTCGTCTCTGACCTAGCTGATCCTTCTGAGACTCCGTAAGCCTTTCCCTCTCTCTATCTCTCTCTCCGTAAATACTTGTTTATACGTGTTGTTTTCGGTTTTCTTTTAGATCTATAGGAGATAGTTGTGATACTGGCTGTTCTTGCGTTTCGAAGAGTTTTTCTGCTGTTATTGTAGTGGTTTTGCATGTTTCGTCTGGTTTTGATATTTTACTCGTTTTACTTCTTTTTCATCGTAACGATTTGGAACTGTTAGATCTTCCTCCTGAAAACTGGTTTGTTTCATAATTACTAGTTTTCCTTTCTGATTTTGCTTGATTTCGTCTGGTTTTGATTTTTACTCGTTTCTATTGTCATTTTAAGTGTAATATTAGGCTTTGGAACTGCTGGATCTTCATCTTTAGCACTGGTTTTGTTTCATAAATGCTTGTTTTTATTTCGCTGCTTTAAGTCAAATCTGTAATTTACTGATGCTCTTGTTTTTTCCTTTGTAGTTCAGGCTTCTATTATTAAATAATTTATTATTTCTAAATCTCTGACCGTACCTGCTTTAGTTTTTTTTTCCTTATCTTTCGTTCAGTCTTCAATTATTAATTTATAATTTCCAAGTCTCTGGCCGTACACATTTCTTTTTGTTCGCTAGCTAAGCCTTTCCTGTTTCCAAATCTGTTATTTCAGGCTCTGTTTGGTTGTTTATTTGGACTTATTGTAGCCTTATATTTAACAAAGATAATTCAATAATCATCTTATTGTAGTTTAATTTTTAGACGTGGTTTTTTTTTTCGTTGTTATTATATTATTATGTCCAAATATCTGCTCGTACATATTTCTCTTTGTCCGGTATGCTTTTTCTTTTTCCAATTTTGTTATATCTGCTTCTGTTTGTTTCTGGATTTGGACGTATTGAAGCTTTGTTTATCAGCAAAGATTATTAAAATTTTTCATTATTATTTATGATTTTAGATATTTGTATGAATGAGTTTGAACGTGTTTGACCAGGGCCAAGACTGAGGAAACCGGACTCGTTTTCTACTTGGAGACTGATGACGTGGCGAGTGCTATCAACAAGGCGGTGGGCGCTGGAGCTGTTGTTGTGAGCGAGATCGCCGAGGGTGAGGGCGCGGGCTGTGGACTATCGCGCGTTGGCAAGGTGAAGGACCCTTACGGCGTCGTTTGGGCTATCGGCTCCCCCGCCGCGAAGGCCGCTGTCGTGGAAGCTTGATGACCGTCGGATCTTATCATTTCTCTGTCAAGCAACTGTTCGTCTTTTGTGGGACCCGCGCATCGAAAAAAAGTCTCTAGCGGTTAGGATTTAGGTGGTGATAGGTTTTAGGCCTAGAATTTGATAATTCTGTCATTTTGGAAAAAAAAAAAAAAGGAAAAAAAGTAAACTCTTTTGGAATAGGATGTTTAATGGACAGCTGGCAGTTACTTGACTTTTTAAATGCTACTAGTACTATGGCTATGAGGCTCTATCTACTCTTTCTGGTTCATATTAACGGCATTTTTATGTCTTTTTAAATACCTCTCTGCCCTCTCTATTTAATTATTTAATTATTGTCTATATTCTCTTTCTTTGAATTGGAATTTGGTAAGTCAAGACGGTCTAGGTTGCCTTGTTTAGCTGGGAACAGCCTGATAAAAGTGAAGGGTAATCGTGACTTTTTGTCCATTGTGGATGATGGATATATGATATGGATGTTGTCTGTCTGTAACCTTGTTATAGGCTAATTTATTTAGTTAATACACGGCAAATACTTTATACCTTTCTATACGTTATTGAATAATGAATGCGGGGGGTTGATTTTGGGTAGTGGGACCGTTTGCGGGGGGATATTCATAAAATACGAGTAGGGGTAGAGGTAGGGAGAAACGAGAAAGATGCAGGAAGGGGAGGGGACTTGACTTCGACGCTATAGGTACGGCAGCCAATAAGGGGTGGACACGCGTGGGGATACTGGCACGAATCGGTTTCAAATTAGTGTCTTTTGAGGATACGAAAAATCTGTATGGGCGTCTTAGTTGGGGCAGAGGTCGCTTTTTAAGTGTGGTCCCAATTGTGGAAGAGGGTTTTGGGGAGATGGGAATCTCGTGAATCGTCGCTCGTGTGAGTGAGAGTGATACAGATATAAGAATTGAGTCAGTTGGTTGTTGTTGGTGTCTTTATTATTAAGTTTTACAATAACTGTTCGAGACCAAAAAAAAAAAAAAATTTCATAAGAGCTAGTGGCTTTGAGAGGTGGTAGTAGAAGTAATGTTAATTTAATCAACAAATACCTCAAAAGTAGGATTGTGAAAACAAGTTGGTCTAAGCTTTGCACATAATTTGGCAATGAGATTTCTCTTTTGAATATTCGAAGTGTCTTTTTATCAATGGGTTCTTTTATTGGTCTTCTACTAATAATACCAGTGGAGTTGTCTTTTTCCAACATATTATTATTATCAATAGCGGGGGGAGTGGTGCAATTGTGTCAGTCTGCAGGCTTATGAAGCTTCTCCTGCTTCTCCATATTTTACGTAAGTTGCAACTTCTTGGAATTAAACTTTTGTGTCAAAGAAAAAGTTTAGCTTCGATTCACTACTAAATATATAGTTTCTGGTGTTTTATTCTCTTCTTTGATTCTCTTTCTGATTTAATAAAGAATATTGTGCTTCTTAAATTTGTTTACTAAATTTGATTCTCTTTTGTAATTGTACTCTAATTAAATAATGTATTATAAATCTAGTTTAAAATATTAAAATATTATTATTTTCGTGTAAGTTCTAATAAGTATTACTGATTACAAAAAAAGTGCATGTGCATGTCAACTTAATTTGTTTCAAATTTTTTTCTGCATAGACACTGCTTGTGTTTTAAAATCCAACTGCATTTATGTTTTTGTCAACTGACATTTGAGTGGCTGCTAGTGTTTTCAAATATCATTTTCTTCCAATATATTGTCTCTTGTTAGGTATAATTTCAGGAGAAAAGGATGGAAGAAGTGGTCCGTAGAATAGAATTATGTTCTATAATAAGTCCACCCTGGCGATAACAAGCTCTCTACATATATCCATATATTCGTTCTTCATTAATCTTCTGGTTAGAGTCCCGAGCATATATTATTGGTGTGAAAATTATATATAATAATAGTGCTTTCTTTGAGGGAGCTAAGCACTGTAGCATGTAGCAGAAGATTAACAAGTTGACCTTTTGTTTTTATTTTTAAAATGGTAAAGAATCTGACCTAAGTAAGTCCTTAACTACTTCACCCATATGAACTATCTTTATGTTTGGATAAGATTGAAGCATGTGTCAAAGAAAAACTGTGGTCTTAAAAAATTAGATTTCTTGGTTCTAAACTTTCACGGGTCGAGAAGAATAATATTTAGGGCATTCTTTCAATTGAGCTGAAACAAAATTTGTGCAAACGAAACACGAAAAGAAAAAAAAAAAAAAATTCAAAATTTAAAAAGACATTGGCTCTTGTGATTTTTTAAAATGAATTTTGAAGGAAAACCTGAAGGTCAAGTGGTAAAACTCAAGCTTGCTCACATCAAGGCTTGTGAGTAATGCTCAACAATTCCAAGTCTCCATCATTCATGAAGTGAAGTCACTACTACTAATTTAAAACTGTTTCAATGGCTCCCTAAATTTATTATGTGCAAGGAATTTTTCTCTTGATTAATGAGAAGTGAGCTTGTCACTAAAAATACTCGTTCATACGTAGCTAAGGTACCTTTATGATTCTTGGTGTCAGAGGTGTAGTCAAAAATTTTTGGTTGGAGGGCCGTGGTAATATTATCATATTGATTTGCAATTCAAGAAAAATACAAAATATGACATATATACATACATACATGTCTTCTTGCATTAGTTTTAGAAAAAAACATTAAATCTAACCAAAATTATACTACATTTACAAAAAATAATATTCATAGAAATTAAATATAACAAAGTCACTATAAGCAACCATAAAATAAATAACATTTAAATTCAGTCAAATTAGACTACTATGGTAAAAAATAAATTCAAAATCAATTTCATTCATCTCAACTAAATTCAAAATCAATTTCATTCCTACTAATAGTCTAATACTGTAATCTCATAGTCTCTCGACTCTCTAATAATAATACCCACACCAGTATGTTTCTCAAAAAAAAAAAAATACCCACACCAGTTCAACGTAGGTCCTTGAATAGCAATGGGATATGGTCTCCCTCAAGGAAAAAAAAATGTAGGATACGGCTGACATGTTTTAGAGGAGGGAAGGAAAAGTCAAAAGATGAAAAGTAGGGATTTGGGGTGGGGAGTTTCTATGGCTAACGTGTTGGAGGAGGGGCCAAGCTTTTCTCATAGGGAGGCTATCTCTTTTTTGATAACTAATAAAATGCTAGCTCTTAAGTGAGAAGGTGTGAGACCTATTTCTTCCTACTATAGAGGTTTTAAAAATTTTTGGAGGGGCCATGATGTCTAGTCACAACCTAAAGAAAGACTGCTTTGATGTTACTCATATATTATTTCTGCCACTAGTATCATTTAAGAATAAAACCTAGGAATTTATGCTATGAATATAATTAGTAATCTTTGGCATTAGTGAAAATAACATGGCTAAAGTTGCTCACGTCTTTTTGCTAATTTAAGCTTATAAAAGTTACATTTTGTTTTAATTTTGTTATAACTATATAAAATGAGAGCAATTTTTTTTTTTTTTTTTTTTGGAGAAGAAAATGAGAGCAATTTAGACATTAAAAAACGATAGCAAAGGGACTACTCTAGGATTAGTTGTAACACACACACATATTAAAAATCGAATTATGTCCCCAAAATTTTCAATAATTTAAAAATTACCCTTAAATTTAGTTAACATTTTCAAAAATATACGGATGCCCCCCAATTTTATGTTTGTTATTACTTTAACCTCCTCACTCTTAAAATTCTAGTTCCGTTGACGCATACCACAATGTTAAAATTATTTCTCTTTGGCCTCTTTCATTACAATTTAAAGAAAAGTCAAGAAATCCATTCTCAATAAGATTATTGCTTTTTTGTCCACTTCAAATGTTCAACAAATCACTGTATAAGAGTCCCTTGTCATACCAGCAAGGTTTATTATCTTATTCTTAGAAAGAGGGCTACTCTAGTAATAATAGTGATATAGATATGTTATACCTTAAAAATATACAAGTTTAACCAACTTTACCGTTTTCTTATAATGCTATTTTTAAAGGACAAATTTTAGTTACAAAATTGGTTGTAACCCTAAGATTATAATCTTACTCAATATCTTTTTATTGGAGTTGAATTTTAAGAATTCCATCATTGGATTTCATCTTCTTCTTATATCTTCTATATTTGCAAAATTTTTAGAAAATTAAAGACCAATAGTTGTGTCATCAATAAATTGTTTAAATTACTAGTTTTTGTAGTTTAAAATTATGTATAAAATATAAGCTTATAGATCATATAGTATATAATATCCAATTGACACAAAATTTGACATGTATATTAAGAGTATGAAGAACGTGCAATTTAATAGTTGGATTTTCAAAATATGTAGTAATGTTTATTTTTATCGAGTAAGGTTGTAGCCTAAAACTACAATCAATTTTATAACTAAACTTTGTTATTTTTAAAAAATAAAAAAAATTATAAAGGTCACTTTAATAGTTGACTTTAATGTTAATTGTAGTTCATTCTACTGCTAGAATGATTTAAGAATAAGCACAACAATTTATGCTAGGAATATAATTAATAGTCTTTGGCCTCTTCATTACATTCTAAAGATAGAGTTGACCAATTTTTATAATCATAAAGGCCACTTTATTTTTTTGTTGAGAAAAATCATAAAGCCCACTTTAATAGCTTACTATAATGATTTAAGAATAAGAGTATTTTTATTAATAGGGAAATTTAAAAATAAAAGTAGCAAACAAGAGTAATGCTACTTCCAAATTATTTTCATAACAAATCATAGGTGTCAAATTGTTATTAGTGGATAAAAATGTGTTGTCAATAATGATCTCATATTAGAACCAATAACAACTTACTATATAGAATTTGTTATGAAAATATTGTGGATTAATTTATGCGATAAATATCATTAACAGTCTTTTGTTGGCATTAGTGAAAAAAACATGGCTAGAATTGTTCATCTCTTTTTGGTCTTCATTCTCTTAGTTCTTCTTATAAACATGGGTGAGTTGATTTACACATTCATGGTGTTCTCACAATTAGCTTATTGTATTGTATGATTTTTAATCCATCCTTTGTTAATGTGAAGATATATTAATTGTTGTCAATCAATTTTACACTTTAAGGCGTTTGCTAATTTATACATTTTGTAACTAATCTATATTATAGTTACTGTTCAATGTTTCCTAAAAAAATGTTATTGTTCAATGTATACGAATATCCCTTTTATTTTATGAGATTTTGCAACTTACAGAGGTAGCATTGGCGATTGGACTTGATAAAGAAGTTTGTACAAAGCAAAGCAGAACATGGCATGGCGCTTGTAGGAGCACTGCAAATTGTTTCATCGCATGTGTTCATCGTGAGCACGCAGAAGCTGGAGGATGTTGGGGGCTCATTCATCGGGAATGCTTCTGCCTTTTCAAATGTTGAATACAAACCATTGGGACTTCTAGCTAAAATGTGTCATGTGAACCTGATTTTGTTTTTTCTTTTGTAATGCATACATGTTCTATAGATAAATAAACATGTTTGCAAGGTACATTAGTTAGAATTTCATCCACAAATGTTTGACAAATTTGAAGAGTCTCATTTTTTCAAGGAAACTATATAAGCATGTTCTTGTCAATGACTCAATATTGTTACCAAACTGGTTTTTTTTTTTTTCATTAACTTTAATATAATAGGAAAAGAGGTTTCAGCACATTTTTTTTTTCTTTAATCCTTTTTGTCAACCGTTGAACATATTATGTGATTGTTAAAGAGGTTCAAAAAATTACTGTATAAGAGTCTCTTGTCATACCAGCACGATTTGAATATCTTACTCTTAGTACTAGTCCATGCATCTTCATGTTTTACATGAAAGATATGGCTCTTTTTCACCCCAAAAAAAAAGGGTCCTAGGGTTATACCTAATGTCTATTCACTAGAAGGTTAGTTTACTTGACTATTTCTTAATCATAAATTCCACCTTTTCTTTTTTAATTATAAAAAAATATAATATAAAGGCAACGTTAATAGCTTACTTTGGTGTTACTCATATTTCTGCCACTAGTATCATTTAAAATTAAAACTTAAACTATTTATGCTATAAATATCATTGATAATCTTTGGCATTAGTGAAAATAATATGGCTCAAGTTGCTCATGTCGTTTTGCTAATTTAACCTTATAATTTAAGGTTTTGTTTTAATTTTGTTAAAACTACATAAAATTAGATTATTTTTTGACATTAATACCAAATAGGAGTACTCCCGTAATGGCTTACTTCAATGTAACGTGTAGTTCTTTTTACCGCTAGAATGACTTAAGAATAAACGCAATATATACAACAACTTATGCTATATACATTGTTAATAGTCTTTGCCATTTGCATTTAAAATTATGGAAAAAAAAAGTCTTTGGCATTAGTGAAAAAAACATGGCTAGAATTGTTCACATCTTTTTGGTCTTCATTCTAGGTGTTCTTCTTATAAACATGGGTGAGATTTTTTTTGAGAATAATAAACATAGGTGAGTTGATTTACACATTTGTGGTGTTCTCAAAATTAGCTTATTGTATTGTATGGTTTTAAATCCATCCATTTTGAATGTGAAGATATATATTGTTGTCAAGCAATTTTATGCTTTAATATAAAACGTTTTTGAGTTTTATACTTACTGTTTAATGCAAACTAATATCCCTTTTGTTTTATGAGAGTTTGTAACTTACAATGATAGCATTGGTTTTTGGACATGATGAAAAGGTTTGTCCAATGCCAAGCAAAACATGGCATGGCGCTTGTAGAAACTTTGATAATTGTTACAAGAAATGTGTGGTGCATGAGCATGCATAATAAGGTAGAGGATGCTCTGGGTACGTACATTCAATTGAAATACTACTGCTTTTTCCCATGTTGAAATACAAACCATTGGGACTTACTATTACTGAGATATGCCATGGAAACTTAGGACTCGTTTGGTTAGAGATTTTTAATATCGTTGTTTAAGTATTGTGGAAATATGAGTGGGTTAAAAAGTGTTATGAAAATACATGTTTTTAATGTTTAAACATAGAAAACTGTTGTTTAAAATCTAGTACCAAATAGCCTCCTAATGTTCTCCATGAGTATACTTTTAGATGATTTTTTTTTTCTTTCTTTTGGGTAATGCATATTCTCTGACAAATATATAGGTTCTTGTTTCTTAAAAGAAAATATATAATCAGGTTGTTAGCTGAGGAAAAGGAATAGCACATTGGCCAAAATACTGTTTAATGTAAACTAAATCCTTTTGGTTTTATGAGATTCTGCAATATCCATGTAACAGAGATAGCATTGGTTTTTGGACGTTTTGTAAAATTTGAAGCAAAACATGTCTACTAAATACCGTTTAATGTAAGTTGTAAACTAAATCCTTTTGGTTGAATGGGAAAATTAGTGTATTCCTAAACTTGTCGTAAAAGAAGAATTTTTTCTTTCAATATCTTAGAATATGTTTGGATACCGTTTATTTTGCTGAAAATTGAAAACTGAAAATACTATAGCAATATAATTTTTAAATATGTGAATAGTACTGTAGGACCAATTTTTAATGAAAGTTTTGCTGAAAAAAAGGTTTGTTGGTCTTGTGAATAATGCATGGAACCCACTGAATAGTGCATAATCATGTGAAACGCTCTTCTAAAAATAAAAAAAAAGAATAAGAAGAAAACGCCAAAACACTGACGCTAGTAATTGTATCCAAACAGGTACTTAGAATGTACATACCCACATTTTAAGGGGAATCCCATTCCCTTGAAATGAGAACCAAACCCTCAAAATGGAGAATTATGCGTCTACTCAGGAATTTGAAGGAATCTTAATAGTTGATAACTCGAAGACTACCTCAATCTAATAGATTTTTTCCCCCGAAAAAATAGCTTCTAAACAATATTTTCCCATACACCATGGGAAATGAATCTCTTTATTTAAAATTGATCAATTTCATGATTCAAATTAAATATCATAAATTCAAAGATGTTTTGAATGAAACAAGCCTCCATGTGTATAAAAAGGATCATTCCTATTTGAACTATTTTTCAAATAGATAGATATTAGTGGACGGGAGGTAAGGTTCTAACTTCTAACAATAAACATAGTGCCTCTTAAATGATGTTATTATTACTAGATTATTGCTTAAAACTTTATTTGAAATTGTTTCCGATTAGATCTTGTAAATTTAAAAATATATTTAGTACTATGTCATTTAAAATTTTAAATAACATTTTTCTTAAAAAAAGGAAAAGAAAAATTAAATAATGTAACAATAGTAATTTTTTTTTTTTTTTTTTAAATTTTATTTTATAGTAAGAAAGTGGTGTCACTGGCTATTGACAAACCATTTTACTCTTTGCCTGTGAGACAACCTATGTAGCGTTTGGTTGGGGTGATTTGTGAGGAGAGGGAAAAATATGAGGGATTTTGGTTTGAGGGAAAAAGGGAGAAGATTTTTGTGAGAGTTTGAAGAGTGATTCTAGCTCTAGGGACTCGGGTTCGGCCCCGGGAGAAGGAGTTGCCGAAATGGTGGCCGGGGTTGGTGCTGAATACGGAGCAGTATCAGAGGGAAGCCAACTGGTTGATTCAAGGTCAGTGCTTAGCGGTGATTTTGGGATATATGTAGTGCTATGATTGGCATGCTTTTTTAGTTCAGCTGCTAATTTACCCATTTTTGAATTGTTTAAACTGCTTACTTGTTTGTGCTGAGTAATGTTGTGCTATAAACATGAATTTTGCCCAGTAATGTGCTGCTATTAAAAAAAAATCATCAACATGAATTTTGACTACTGTTTAATCTCTAAGAAACAACTAACTACTCATATTAGAGTGAAGATTATTGCACCTTGTTGAATTCAATCCATTGGAATTTTTTAAACAAGGACCAAGACACTGTTTATTTATTCTTTCTCTTCATGACAAGTATTGGGTTATAGCCACCATTGTGACCATTGTGGTTGTCCCATTTCTTGACGAAGTTCGAATGTGGGGTTCCTGCTTTGTTGAGGGCTTAGCACCAGTTGCTTGCAGAGTGATTCTTACTTGACTAGGTTGGGAAGGGAAAGAGGTAGTTGGTGTTAAGAAGGGGCCATGATCAGCTTTTCGCTTTCCTTTCTTTGGTTGAAGAATGAACTTGGTTTACATTTTTGCCTTCGAAGACCTTACAACAATAGGGCAAGCCCTAAATGAGTAAGGCCAAACTAAGTCCTCAAACTAATGCTAATTTCTTTTCCTAACTTGCCAATGTGTTTTGTCCTTCTGATTGTTATTTGATATAACTCTTGTGGTTTTATGTCTATCAGTATATAAATGTTTTCACAAGCTTGGTCTTAGTGCTGGACTTTTGCCTTTGTTGTAGGTAAAAAAAATGCATTTCTCAAGTTTTCATGTTGTTATGGTCATTCTATACTTCTTCAAGTTGCAACTCATCCATTTGATTTCCAACAATGATGGACAATAGAATCAACGGGAGGGACATAATGGAGGATGAAATAATTCAAGTCAGTACTTCTTTTATGTGATATCTTTGATTGTCAAATATATGCATATATAATTTCACTCAGTTTTTTCATTGAAAAATTCTTTTAGAGGCATACAATTTATCCATTTTTACCAGCGAATTTGTTTCGAGTTTATAAAGTTCAATTTTTTTTTTTTTTTTTGGAGATAATCTGTTTGGTTTGTCCTCATACAAGTGCAAGACATACACATGTGAGATAAAGATGTTTGGACAGTGAATACCTAAATAAATAAATGCAATTACAATGTTGAGTATTGATGAAGTGGAAATAATTGGATACCATGGTGCTTTATGAGGATCAAGAAAAGGTTGTATCATTTGCAAAGCTGATGCTGCATGTTGATTTTGTAATTTTTGATGAATTTTGTGATGTGGTAGAATGCATGTTTTCTTTGTGAATATTAGGTATTCTTAATAAAACTTTTTTTTTTTGATAAGTGGGTATTCTTAATAAAATTGATGTGCGTATGCAAGATAATTAATGAATATATTGGATGCATTTTATATCTCTGATTCAACCTTTATATATATTATCTAAGTTCATGATTTTTAAATTATTTTTATATAAGTAATAAATTTTATTGAAGGGTTCTAGTCCCCTCATTCCCAACTATTGAATTATCCAAAAAAAGGAAAGAAAAAAGTAATAAGTTTTATTGAATTGGAAACATCAGGTACACAGGAAGTGTACTAGGTGAATTGCTACATAATAAAATTCACTTCATTAATGGGTAACTTTTTTGCTACTATTGTAACATGTAATTAAAATTTTTTGTTTTTAGTAACTGATATTTCCATAATGCATTGGACTCTTCTTTGCCTGTATGGGTGAGCAGTTATGTCAAATGTGCAGGACATCTGGAGTACAGGTCTCCTTTGACACAACAAATACATGTGATTCCTTCTATCGTGTTTCTGTTGACTTTGTTTTAAATGTTTGCGGCAGGTGTGTTTTTAGACCTGCATAAATGAAACAATTTAAATATATGCTACTTCCAGTATTTATCTGCACATGTTTTCTCCTGGTGTTGTAACTTGTTCAGGAATATTGCAGGACCCCGAGTCATTGTACTTCTGTTCAGATTGATGGTGAAGATGCTCGGAAATTTGTTGCTGGGCTTGCTGAAAACATTGGACTTGAAAACATTTGTGCTGCAATAATTGTGTCAGCAGCTGTTGCTGCAAGAACTCGTTCACGGTTTTTACAGGCGTGGGTAATTTTTCAGCTCATTTTTATGATTCAACTTTATATACGGTCATAGAATAAAAGCTGGTGGGGAAGTGGGTATTGAAGGTATTATGTAACTAGCATATCTATAAAGTTTTAGTGAAATGTCTATAAGATCATTTCATGGCCTGTTATGATCTCTGGTACAACAACAACAATTTTTGGGTTGGCTGTGGATCCTCACTAGATTAGTTAGGGTCGGCTGAGTGTATTCTTTTTCTCCATTCTATTTTATTTTAAGTTATACTCTTTGTTACCTCTTTAATTGACATGTCTTTTTTTTATTACTATTATTATATGGGGTCTTCCTTTACCTTTTTTTGTTCTCTTATCTTGAACTAATTCTCTCTTTCTTAAAAAGTTACATTCACTTGAACTAAGCTAGATGAGAATGTTGACATGGTTGTTTAAGAATAATAGGAAAAATATGATAACGAATTCAGTCATATGGACAAAGGAACAGATGTCATATTGATAGTTTCTTCATGTGCGGGGAGATTGATTAATGCATATGAGAAAGAGTAATTTAATATAAGTTAATAGAGTGAAAAGAGGTAGAAGGCAAATCATGTGGTCAATCTCTGTATTTTATTTGAAATTTTCTATATGATTGCAATGGCTTATTGAAGTCTTCCATATGGTGATCATATTGTTTCTAAAAGCTTGGGGGTACAAAAGACTGATTTTAAAAATTATGGGACTGAAGCACAGTGATTAATATCCCGTTATTTATGAATTATTGTTGTTTGAATTTTTTTTAAGAAGCGATTTTTCATTGGAAAAGTAAATTTCAATACTCCCTGTCAATTTTAAAGTATTTGTGGTAGCCTCACTATAATTCCTACATTTTTTAACCTCAATATTCTTGTCCTTTAGTGCCGTTCCTATGTAAATAATTGTGCTTTCCTTTTGTCTTTATTATAATAAATAATAACAAATAAAAAAAAATTGTAGTCCTTTTATTACTTAGTTAACTTAATGTTTTATATGATATCCATTTCACCGCAGGCTTTGGAAATTCAAGGTAAACATGCTGAAGCAAAATTTGAACTGTCAAAGATATGCCTAATGCTGCGAATACTTCCTCCCGAGGAGTCTTCTGTATGTGATTTGGTTTTCCTATATTTGCTCTATGAATTTTAGAAATTTCACTCTATAGTTGTTTCTTTTTGAAATATTTCTGCGGAATTTATCATGATGATATATTGGAAAGCATTCTTCTTCTTGTATTTTCAGAGTTGAAAGTGTCTCTGACTTCATTGATAGTTAGGAACACAAACACACTCAATTTTTGCTCAGTTTTCAGTTATATACAGCGTCACTTGTGGCTCCTTACCTGGCTTTTGTGGTAGCAGCCTTTATAATAGTTCTGTGGCAGGTCTTCTATGCACCTGATTAGATCATATTAACTAGTTGGTTCAAGTTGCAGTATCTTGTACTTGCTTCTGTCCACAGTTATGTAACTTGATATGGTTCTAAACAAGCCCATTCTTAAGCTTTCCCAGAGTTGGAAGCTGTAGTAGCAAATTTGATTTGTTGGGATTTAATTGGTTGAACTGAACCTGAAGGTTCTTTTTGTAGTGTAGACGCTTGGTGAGCATAGGTGTAGAAATATTGGTTGTAAGGACACCTTGTCTTTTTTTTTTTGATGGGAGAAGGACAGCTTCTTGAATGGTCTATTTTGTCTATCGTTAATGGTCTGTAGGGTGGTCCTTGAGCTTGCTGTGCCATACTATTGGCCAATCAAATACAGAGCAGTGTGCATCATGGCTGCACTTTTAAAAGGCTGATTTTTTCTTTTGGTAATGTTTGCGAGTGTTTTCTTAACCATTTGCTTTGTATGGACTCCAGGCCATTTGTCTAAAATCAAATTTGTGTGCTTATGAATGGGAATTATATAGGTTAATGACTTATGACCAATCCATATATAACAATGCAGTCTAGATAAAAATAATTCATAGTCATCTTGGTATAACTGCTTTAGGATTCATTTAATTTGTGCATGCAGTGATATTGTGAGGAGTCACCTCTAGGTTTCTGTGTCATTCATTTTGAATGTGTTTCTGCAGCCTGAGATGGAGTGGTAGCTCGAGGCTTGGAGAAACATTTGAAAGTGGAACAGAGGTTTTTTCTGTTAAATATGCTTGTTGGGGTTTGTGGTGAAGAGAGTCTTATAAGTGCAACAGAAGCTCTTGGTTTGGTACATCCTTATTTTTCTCCCTCAACAAATGGCAAATTCTAACTTATGGGGAACATGTATTTTATTGGTGTAACTTAAATTTTTTTGACAAAAAAGACAATGTCTTGTGGTAGAAATAGAGGCAGGAGTAACACAAATAACATAAAACCAATGAAGTTGATAGGGAAAAGGGAGCTGGGGAGGGAGGGGGAGAGAGGGAGAGAGAGATGCTACCCTCCATTCAGAATTCTGTAAATATTATGACTTGATATTTGCCACACTTTTGGCGCTCTGGTGGCAGAAATGAAAATGGAACTCATCTTCGAAACTTGTTTCAAATACGAATCCAAATTCTATGAATGCACAAAATGCATTTTAATGCATGCTTAGGAAAGCAAGTATACACGAAAAGTATGTTTGTAGCAACACACTGAATTTTAAATTCTTTTGAATAAATTCTTTCATGTGTATATAATGTATATCTGCTCAGTTTGTATCTCATTGTTTTCTGCATTATATTTTTTCCCTGCATTTTTCTTTTTTGGATGGGGTTGGGGAGGATAGGTGATCAATTATCTTATTCTAATACCATGAGCAACTCTGTAGTTTACAGTCTCAAATCACTTTAGTTATTTTTTCTCGTTTTTAATTAGCAAGAGCATAATCTTCCTGGTAACAATTATTATACACCAAGATGTCTCTGTGGTATGGCCACACTAGGTATTTTATATGAGCAATAATATTCTGCACATCAGGTTTCCATTCAAGTGAGTTCTCATACCATTCATATAAAGTTGCGGAATTTATATCGTTTAGGAAAAATTACAGCAACTCAGCTTATCCTGAATGCCATCAATAAATGTGGATGAAAGTTGGTATTAAACTACCATCAAACCCTAAGGTTGAAATGAACTAATATCCTCTCCAATATTGCAGGTGGTATCTTGTGAAAACCCTTTTTGCAACAGATGTCCCTCGTGCGGTCTATAGGCATGTGGCATCTGCTTGCAACTGATGCATGCATAAGATAAGTGCTCCCAACCTTGAGTCAATGTTTACTTGTATCCCTTATAGTTTTGATCCCACCAATTAGTATTTTTTTTTTTAACTTGATATGCTTAATAAACCTCTATATTCATATCCAGTTAAAAAGTTGGACAATTCTTTTTATTTTAATAATTCGATAGTTGGGGGTAGGAGATTTGAACCTGGGTTGGAAACATTAAAAAGTACCAACTAGTTGAATTACAGAGCACTTGGCTGGACAATTCATTCTTGATTAAGAAGTTTATGTACTTCCCAAGTTAGAAGTCAATTTATGTTCTACATGTTGTTGGGTATGGTATTTTGTTAAAAGCTAGTTAAAATATGGTTGTAATTAGAAAACTGAGATTTTAAATGGTTGCATATAATCAAATAAGCCAAAAAGCTTCTTCTAAAAAAAAAAAAAATCTAAAAAGCTAAGTTGCGAGAATTCATTTTTTGTAGTTTTGAGTTAGTTTACATTTAGGTATCTCGAAGTTTCAGCGCTTATCTGCTAAATACGATACAAAGATAGACTTTTTTATTTTATTTTATATAGCTTTTTTCTAAATGTGTTACAAAAAGTAAAAAAAAAGAAAAGAAGAAGCTAATTTTGTTAAATTTTGTATTAAAACAAAAAGACAAAAGTTAAAAGTTAAAAGTTTTTATTTTTTTAATTTTTTTTTAATTTCTTTTACAAACAAACAATAATTAGTCCTTACACTTTTTTTTTGAACCAACAAGATTCATGTTAAAGACACAATCTTAGGTTCAATTCAAAATATTGTCTTGGAGATACTATCTAAGTCTAACGCTTGATACCTCTCAAAAAAAAAAAAAAAAAAAAAGTCTAACGCTTGATCTTGCCAAGGCCTCTATGCTCCATCCACTTAAGTTGGTCCATTAGCTTAAAATCTATCAATATAATTTTTAATTATGTGAGTGAGGTATTTGCAATAAGATATACCAATGGTATATAGGAGGGTGACAATAGGATTAGGAGGGACGATGATTATTTGTTATTAGGATAAAAATGTCCGATGCTCAAGGTTAAGTGACACTCAAAATTATGCACTCAATTTGCATCCTTAAGCATGGCGTGTGGCGTCATGCCTTGAACATCCCATTATTTATATGAATGTATGTTCCAAAGGGGTTTACTATTTCATTATTTATATCGGTCCAAGCTTCTATAGCAGTTGCACTCCACTCATCAAATAAGATCATTTGACGTGAGGAATAGTGATTAAAAAAAGAAGAAGGAGGAAGTTGTCATCTTCACATTTATTGTTCTCACTTATTAACATCATATTCGATATCTAAGTTGGTTCGGTTGTTTAATTGGACTTTATGCAATTGAATTAATATAGCCCATTGATTTTTTTTTAAACATTAATTAAATTGGAAAAACAATATATTTTTTTTTAAACTTAAATTTCTAATAATTATCTTTATATTTGACCATATTGTTTGATAAGTGATCATTTGTTCAACTATTGATCCAATAATCTGACTCTTAACGGGGTTAACAAATAGGTTTTCAAAATTACTTTTATTTTTTATTTTTAAAAGAACCAAAAAAGAAAAGTAAGAGATTTAATTTTATTATTAATTAAAGTAAAATTAAATATAAAAATTGTAAAATTACCAATTTTTCAAAAAAAGTTTTAAATTTTTTAAAATATTTATTTGTCCTTACTATTTCATCAATGACAACTAGTTCAATTAGTGACCTAATAACCTGACTCATACACTAGATTAAAAAAAATATTAAAAAAAAGATATTCATGATATTATAATTAATTAATTAATGTATTAAAAAATAAATACAAAAACTTTAAAAGTACCTACATTTATTTATTTATTTTTGAAATTAGAAGCCTTTTTTTTTTCCTTAAAGAAATTCATAAAGTCTTTTTATCCTACCACCGACTTTGGTTAGTTTTAGCTTATAGAAAAAGCAACGCTGTTAAAAATTTAAAAATCAAAATAAAGGTTTTTTCCCAACAAAAAAATAAAAAAAAAGGTTTTCCGAAACGAAGTCGTAAACTTTTGTTGTTCGAGTTTGAAATTATCCGACCGTTAACTCCAACCCTTAAACCGACATACATATATAGTTAGCGTCGAAAATAAGCATCAAAATTATTCGACCGTTCTGAAACAAGAACGCACTTCTCTATTTCTCTTCAAACCCTTCTTGAAACTACTGCTTATTCCACCATCAGCGAAGTTTCGTATACCCCACTCTTTGTTTCTCTTCAAACACGTTGCTTGATACAAATTTCCACTAATCAATTGAAATTCAGTCTTCTGGTTTTATCATGGGAGGAATGAAGCGAAGCAGAGAGGACTACATTGCCGGTGGTGAGGTTTCGCTGGGTTTCAGAGCACTGTCTTGGAGCAGAGGTCAATTGCTTGGCCGTGGAGGGTTTGGTTCTGTTTTCGTTGCCAAACTGAAGAAACCCTGTTTGGGATTTCCTCCAATCATGGCTGTGAAATCAGAAAACACTGCTTCTGGGCCATCTTCACTCTCAACTGAACAACGGTTTCTTCAGGCTTTAAAAGGGTGTCCTAATGTGGTTCAATACTTTGGATCAGACATCACAACCACCAACTCTGGTGACATCATCCTCAACGTTTTTCTTGAGCTTGCTTCAGGAAGCTTGGCAGATTTCATCAAGAAATATGGTTCTGGTACTGGGATGCCTGAGGTTCTAGTCAGGAATTGTACGCGGTCTATTTTGATTGGATTGAAGCAAGTTCATGACCGTGGATTTGTACATTGTGATATCAAGCCTCACAATGTCCTGTTAGTACCTAATGGGGATGGTTATGTTGCTAAAGTTGCAGACTTTGGGTTGGCAAAGAGGCAGAATGTGAGAGATGTTAGTGGTGTCAGAGGCACACATTTGTTCTTTTCTCCTGAGATGGTGAGGTATGGAATTCAGGAAGCGCCTTCAGATATTTGGGCACTTGGGTGTAGTGTGCTGATGATGTTGACTGGAAAACCACCGTGGGCTTCTACCCCTAAATCCGAACTTATGTCTCGGATAGCTACTGAGTCACCGACGATTCCACCCCATATCTCAAAAGCAGCCCAGAACTTCTTGAGTTGCTGCTTTGTGAGGCATCCTGTGAAGAGGTTGACGGCTACAGAGCTATTGAGTCACATATTTTTACTAGAATCAGATGAGGGTGAAGTATACATTCAAGAAAAGGCTAAAGTTTCAGATGAGAAGAGTCTTGAAGTAAAGCCTCAATCACAACGTTGTCCTTCAGCTTTGCCGAGTTTTATACCTCTTCCTTCTTCATCATCTGAGGAGGAAGAAGAGCACATCCCTGCTGCAGCGAAGCGAACATGTTACAGACAGATCCATCCTGTGGCAATCATGGGTTGCCAACCTCCCGTCACTTTTACTGTTCGGGCAAATTGAGACATAGCAAACATTTTGTTTGCATTTGTAAATCATTTTTTCATTGTAATTGATTAATTTTTTTTGGTTTCAGAAGTTGTATAGTAATGAATTAGTAAATATAAAGAATTTTGCGTTTCTGGTTCTTCAAGGTTTACTGTTTTTAAGTGTTTTTTATTTTCATTGTTCATTTATATACTAGTAGAGGTAGTTTCTAAATATGGCAGTGTCCTTAGCCCTAAGCAGGGTAGCTGGGAGATGCAGCCTAAAGATATTAGTAATCTACTTCAATTATAACGTTGTTTAACTTGGTTATGCTTGTACTTCAATTGATAGCCTTGTTTAACTTGTGTTCTGTTTCTACTTCAATTGTAGTAATCCTGTTTCCATCTGTATTTGACTGTGGTATCAAAGATATTAGTAAAAGGATATAAATTGATGAAGTAACAAAAAATAGTATATATGTGCTAAGAAAGAGATGGGGTTATCAAAATGCAGGCTAATGGTAATACAGTTTGATGTGCTTGTTGTTGGTTTTGGGCCTTTTGGCAATTCGCATGAAAAGTGCAGGATCATTGTCACCAGGTCTGTACATTATTTATTTATTTTTTGTTAAATCAGCATTTCTTTGATTTTAATTTTGAACATGTTCTAATTCATATTAATGGATCATTGGATTGATAGGTATGTGGAGGAGTGGGAGAAGATAGTGTGGAGGATGTGTTAGTGGATTGACTACAAGGATGGGTGCAAGCCCATGGACTTGACTTCATGGTTAGTGTTTGGTGGGTCATTGCCAAGCCTTTGAGAAGGGCCTTGTTTATAAGGGCTTCAAGGTCTCTATTTTTGTGAATTGGTTAGTGAAACTAGTTTGTTATTATTATTAGTTCTTTTTTTTCAGTATATTGGGTAGTGAAGCTGTTAAGCATATGCTTCTTGATATTCTAATTTGAGAATTGACTTCCTATTGAATTGATACGGTTCCTTTGTTGGTTAATAAATGATTTTATGATTTTAATCATGAATTTCATTCTGAGTTCCTTTCAATGTGATATGATGGTTTCACTCTGTTGCGGATGGTTCATTTGAGTGGGTGCCTGAATGTTATAGTACAAGGAAGAGGTCAAAAGTTTTTTGGTTTTGTTGTTTTAGTCATTTTCATTTGAGCGAACTATGTATTCAACTCAAATGCATCTAAGGTTGTTAGGTAGAGATTTATGTTGGCAGTCCATGATACTTGACGGTTGTGTGTACTGTGTTCACTAACCGATAAAAGATAAATTTTTTCATGCTTTCTTACATTTTCTAGGGTCTAAAGAAGACATTTTAAGTTGAGAAGATACGTTGGTTTTTTAATTTTTAAAGCAGGTTCAAATTAATTTCTTTGATGTCGCGTGTTGACTGGTTGTGCCATACTTGCACTGGTTGCAAGACACCAGACCTGTCTAATTTTGAAGATGGTAAAAAATAGAGTGTTTGTTATCTGAAACTTCTGTTTGCCATTCATATGTAGGTGTTGGGTTGCTGAACCATTATCATACAGTGTTGTTATCAATTTTTTCTTGGTATGAGGTAGTATTCATTTATCCATGATTGGTGAACTAGGTTCTGACCACTGTAATGTAGTGGCTGAACTATCATTTTGATTTTTTTTTGATAGGTATGAACTATCATTTTGATTTAAAGTGATTTTTATGATAATTTTATAATATTAATTCTAGAAACTGTATTTCATAGCATTTCAATGATGTCTAACATTCCTGAGTGACACAGGATGTCCCTGCCCCTGAAATAATAGTGACTTTTCCAATAATCAGTGATCCACATAATGCAGCTTCCGTGGATTGGAAAACAACTCGATGGACCCTTCCTAGTAATCTTGCCCTTTGTATTGAGGCAAATAAGGTCAGTTCGATATGTTTTGTCAACCTGTATGTTGGGTTCATTGGTAGACTATTAACAAAACTAGACTTTGTATTATGATATAAATGATCCAAATTCGGCCTTTACATCAAATGATTATGTTGGTTGTTGTTGGTTTGCAAAAAAGACTACTGTATTTCAATGATTCTCCATTTTTTACACTTATCAGAAAAATAAAATAAAATAATTTTCAGTATTTTACTCTAGTGGGATTGAAGGGTGGCTGTGTGGGTGAGCAGTTACGTCAAATATGCAGGACATCTGGGGAACGGGTCTCCTTTGATTCAACAAATACATGTGATTCCTCCTAATGCACTTCTGTTGATTTTTTTTTTAAATGTTCGCAGCAGGGGTGTTTTAATCCTGCATAAATGAAACAATTTAGATATATGCTACTTCCAGTATTTGTCTGCACATGTTTTCTCCTGGTGCTGTAACTTGTTCATGAATATTGCTTGTCCCCAAGTAATTGTACTTCTGTTCAAATTGATGGTGAAGATGCTCAGCAAACATTCTTGCTGCAATAATTGTGTTGGAAGCTGTTGCCGCACGTACTCGTTCACTGTTTTTACAGTCATGGGTAATTTTTCAGCTCGCATTCTTATGATTCAAATTTATATACGGTCATAGAATAAGAGATGGTAGGGAAGTGGAGAAATTTATTGAAGGTTTTATGTGACTAGCATAATTATAAAGTTTTAGTGAAATATCTATAAGATCATTTCATGGCCTGTTATGATCTGTGGTTCAACAATACCTTAGTCCCAAATTTTTTTCTTTGGGTTGGCTGTGGGTCCTCACCACATTAGTTTGGTTTGGCCAAGTGTATTCTTTTCTACAATTCTAATTTATTTGAAGTTATACTATTAGTTACTCCTTATTTTGACATGTCCTTTTTTACTAAGCCTATTATTATTTGGTGTCTTCTCTACCTTTTTTTCATTCTCTCAACTTTAATTAATTCACTCTTTCTTAAAAGTTACATTCACTTGAACTAAAGCTGGGATGAGAATGTTGAAGATACGTTGGTTTTTTAATTTTTAAAGTGGGTTCAAATTAATTTCTTTGATGTCGCATGTTCGCTGCTTGTGCCATACTGCACTGGTTGCAAGACACCAGACCTGTCTAATTTTGAAGATGGTAAAAAATAGAGGGTTTGTTATCCAAAACTTCTGTTTGCCATTCATATGTAGGTGTTGGGTTGCTGAACTATTATCATACAGTGTTGTTATCAAGTTTTTCTTGGTATGAGGTAGAATCATTTATCCATGATTGGTGAACTATGTTCTGGCCACTGTATTGTTGTGCCTGAACCGTCATTTTGATTTAAAATGATTTTATGATAATTTTATAATGTCAATTCCAGAACCCTAATTTCATATCATTTCAATGATGTCTAACTTCCTGGAGTGCACCTAATGTCCCTGCCAATGAAATAATGGTGACTTTTCTAATAAACAGTGATCCACATAATGCAGCTTCCATGGATTGGGAAATAACTCCATGGACCATTCCTAGTAATCTTGCCCTTTGTATCGAGGCAAACAAAGTCAGTTAGATGTGTTTTGTCAACCTGTATGTTGAGTTCATTTGTAGACTATTAACACAACTAGACTTAGTATTATGATATAAATGATCCAAATTTGGCCTTTACATCAAATGATTATGTTGGTTGTTGTCAGATTGCAAAATCGACTCCTGTATTTCAATGATTCTCCATTTTTCACACGTATCATAAAAATAAAATAAATTTTTTTTCAGTATTTTTCTCTAGTGGGAGTGAAGGGTGGCTGTATGGATGAGCAATTACGTCAAATATACAGGACATCTGGAGTACGGGTCTCCTCTGACATAACAAATACATGTGATTCCTTCTATCGTGATTCTGTTGACTTTGTTTTAAATGTTTGCAGCAGGGATGTTTTAGTCCTGCAGAAATGAAACAATTTAGATATATGCTACTTCCAGTATTTGTCTGCACTTGTTTTCTACTGGTGTTGTAACTTGTTCAGGAATATTGCAGGGCCCCAAGTCATTGTACTTCTGTTCAAATTGATGGTGAAGATGCTCGGCAAACATTCGTGCTGCAATAATTGTGTTGGCAGCTGTTGCTGCACGCACTCGTTCACAGTTTTTACAGGCGTGGGTAATTTTTCAGCTCTCATTCTTATGATTCAAATTTATATATGGTCATAGAATAAGAGCTGGTGGGGAAGTCGAGAAATATATTGAAGGTATTATGTGACTAGCACATGTATAAAGTTTGAGTGAAATATCTATAAGATCATTTCATGGCCTGTTATGATCTGTGGTTCAACAACAACAATACCTTAGTCCCGAATTTTTTTTTTTGGGTTGGCTGTGGATCCTCACCACATTAGTTATGTTTGGCCAAGTGTAATGTTTTCCTCAATTCTAATCTATTTGAACTTATAGTATTTGTTACTCCTTTTATTGACATGTCCTTTTTAACTAAGACTATTATTATTTGGGATCTTCCTTTACCTTTTTTTGTTCTCTCAACTTGAATTAATTCACTCTTTCTTAGTAAGTTACATTCTCATAAAATGAGCTGGGATGAGAATGTTGACATGGTTGTTAAAGAATATTAGGAAAAATATGATAATGAATTCAGAAATATGGACAAAGGAATAGATGTCATATAGATGGTTTGTTCATGTACGGGGAGATTGATTATTGCATATGAGAGAGTGATTTAATATAAGAGTGAAAAGAGGTAGAGAGGCAAATCATGTGGTCTATCTCTATTAGTTGATAGGCTGAATGATGGGAAAGAAACACATGTGGTTGACTTCAATTAGTTTATGAGGACCATAGAATCAGTCCCAATTAATTGGGATTAAGTCTTGGTTGCTTTGAGTTTTGAATTGAGAACATGTTTCCTCTTTGTTGTTACCACAACCGTGATAAGTTCTTTGAGGGATTGATTGAACTGGAGGGAAATCAATGGTATACTTTATCTATATTCTATTTGAATTTTTCGATATGATTGCAATGGCTTATTAAAGTCTTCCATATATTGATCATATTGTTTGTAAAAGCTTGGGGTACGAAAGATAGGTTTTAAAAATTATGGACCGAAGCACTGTGATTAATTTCCTGTCATTTATGAATTATTGTGGTTTGAAAGTTTTTTAAGAATCGATTTTTGATTGGAAACCTAAATTTCAATACTCCCTGTCAATCTTAAAGTATTTGTGGTAGCTTCACTGTAATTCCTACATTTTTTAACCGCAATATTCTAGTCCTTTAGTGCAGTTCCTATGTATATAATTGTGCTTTCCTTTTGTCGTTATTATAATTAATAATAACTAATAAAATTTTTTTTTGTCCTTTTATTACTTAGTGATATTCATGTTTTATATGATATCCATTTCACCACAGGCTTTGGTAATTAAAGGTAATCGTGCTGAAGCAAAATTTGAACTGTCTTTAAGATATGCCTTATGCTGCGGAAATTTCCTCCCGAAGAATCCTCTGTATGTGATTTGGTTTTCCTATTTTTACTCTATGAATTTTAGAAATTTCACTCTATAATTGTTTCTTTTTGAAATGCTTTTGTGGAATTTGTCATGATGATATATTGAAAAGCATTCTTCTTATTGTATGTTCAGAGTTGAAAATGCCTCTGACTTCATTGATTGTTATGAACACAAACACTCAATTTCAGCTCAGTTTCCAGCTATATATAGCTTCACTTGTGGCTGTTCAACTGGCCTTTCTTCTATATACATGATTAGATCATATTAACTAGTTTCCTTCCTGGAACAAGTTGCAATATCTTGTACCTGCTTCTGTCCACAGCTATGTAGCTTGGTGTGGTTCTAAAACCCACTTGGAAGCTGTAGTATCAACTTTGATCTGTTGGTCTTTAATTGGTTGAACTTGAAGGTTCTTATTTTAGTGTAGACACTAAGTGAGCATAGGTGTGGAAATCTTGGTTGTAAGGACAGCTTATTGAATGGTCTATATAGTCTATGAAACTGAAGCTTCTTATTTTGGTGTGGACACTTAGTGGGCATAGGTGTAGAAATCTTGGTTGTATGGACAGCTTATTGAAAGGTCTATATAATATATCGTTAATGGTCTATATGGTGGTCCATGAGCTTGCTGTGCCATATTGTTGGCCAATCAAATACTGAGCAGTGAGCATCATGGCTGCACTTTTAAAAGGCTGATTTTATTTCTATTTTTCTGTATGAGAATGTTTTCTTAAACATTTGCTTTATATGGACTCCAGGACATTTTATCTAAAATCAAATTTGTGTGCTTATGAATGTAAATTATATAGGTTAATGGCTTATTATCAATCCGTATACAATAATGCAGTCTAGATAAAAATATTTCATGGTCATCTTGTTATAACTGCTTTAGGATTCATTTAATTTGAAGGATAATTGCAGTAAATCTAGTTGTGGTTAGGGTCGTTTTCACTTTGCCTACCTGTGATTTGAAAAATGTCATTTTACCCATCTAAGGTTCGCTTCTTTAGGGCTCTGTAACCCACCTTTATTAAAAACAAAGGTAAATATCCAATTTTGCTCTATTTTTATGTCTCTCTCCTCTAAAGCTGAAAAAACTTGAAAAGAAAAGAGAAAGAAAATCTAAAAGTTAAGTTTTGTAAAAATTAAGAACAAGCATGATCTATATCCAGTTTCCATTCTCTCTCTTAGTCTCTCACTTGAACTAGCAATGCGACAAAGCATGTAAGTATAATCTCAGCATTGGCAGTAAATAAAAAACAAATTTAAGTCCAATAGAAAATACTCCTAATATGATGAACTAAGAAAGTGGAGCCATGAAGGGGCTTTGATTTTTCCACCAACATACTGCTTCAGCTTCTTTGAAAATGTAAAAGTAAAAAAGTAAAATGATGTTTCTGTTTGTTTCAATTTCACACTTCCACATAATCTATTGATTATATTCTATTTTTTGACTCTTTTCCGTTACTTGGTTTGTCCGCCATATTCTTTGGTTGAAAATCCAAATGACTTGGGCTGGAGATGATTTTCACATCAACATGTCACAAGGGCCAAGATATTTGCACATGGATTAAATTGAATACGTATTTGGACATTATTCTGTGGATTTGGAATGGTATTGTTCGAACTCTTTTTCCTCTCTTTTTCAAACAAGTTGATTTGTAAGAATTTTGAATTTCATTTGTAATGTTCATGCATTTTTGTAAAAACTTCAAACCCTAGTTTTTGATTCATGTGAGGTTTGTTTTTGTCTAAAAATTTATTTTTAACAGAGAAATAGTTGAGTTGGGCCACAAAAGGCTAACGGAGCGAATCTCAGGTGGGTGAAGTGACATTTTTCAAACTACAGGTAGGTAAGGTGAAAACAGGACTAACCACAAGTGGGCAACTGTAATTACCCTTAATTTTTTCATGCAGTGATTTTGTGAGGAATCACCTCTAGGTTTCTTTGTCATTCATTTTGAATGTGTTTCTGCAGCCTGATATGGAGATGGTGACTCGAGGCTTGGAGAAACATTTGAAAGTGGAACAGAAGTTATTTCTGTTAAATATGCTTGTTGGGGTTTGTGGTTGAAGAGAGTCATATAAGTGCAATAGAAGCTCTTGGTTTGGTACGTCCTTATATTTATCTCTCTCAACAAATAGCAAATTGTAACTTATGGGGAACATGTATTTTATTGGTATAACTTAAATTATTTGGATAAAAATACAATGTCTTGCAATAGAAATAGAGGCAGGGGTAACACAAATAACATAAAACCAATGAAGTTGATAGGGAAAAGGGAGCTGGGGAGGGAGGGGGAGAGAGGGAGAGAGAGATGCTACCCTCCATTCAGAATTCTGTAAATACTATGACTTGATATTTGCCACACTTTTGGTGCTCTGGTGGCAGAAATGAAAATGGAACTCATCTTCAAAAATTGTTTCAAATACGAATCCAAATTCTATGAATGCACAAAATGCATTTTAATGCATACTTAGGAGATTAAGGTAAGCATTTTTGAGAATGACTGACTAATATCTTCAGCAGCATCATCATCACTCTTCTTTTGCCAGTTTGGAAAGTCAGCAGTTCTAAATTTTTCTAAAAGCAGCTTCTTAGAGTTTCTATATGCAGCTTCTTTTTCTTCTTGTGTGCGTGTGTACATTTCTGATCTTTTTCACCTTCAGCCTTGTAGGTGCCCTCTTAGGAAGGTATTGGCGATGGACAGGAAGGCAAGTATACATGATAAGTATGTTTGTAGCAAAACATTGAATTTTAAATTCTTTTGAATAAATTCTTTCATGTGTATATAATGTATATCTGCTCAGTTCATATCTCATTGTTTTCTGCAATATTTTTTTTTCCTGCATTTTTCTTTTTTGGATGGGGTTGGGGAGGATAGGTGATCAATTATCTTAGTCTAATACCATGAGCAACTCTGTAGTTTACAGTCTCAAATCACTTAAGTTACTTTTTCTCGTTTTTAATTAGCAAGAGCATAATCTTCCTGGTAACAATTATTATACACCAAGATGTCTTTGTGGTATGGCCACACTAGGTATTTTAAATGAGCAATAATATTCTGCACATCAGGTTTCCATTCAAGTGAGTTCTCATACCATTCATATAAAGTTTTGCGGAATTTATTTCGTTTAGGAAAATTTATTGAAATTACAGCAACTCAGCTTATCCTGAATGCCATCAATAAATGTGGATGAAAGTTGGTATTAAATTACCATTAAACCCTAAGGTTGAAATGAACTAATATCCTCTCCAATATTGCAGGTGGTATCTTGTGAAAACCCTTTTTGCAACAGATCTCTCTCGTGTGGTCTATAGGCATGTGTCATCTGCTTGCAACTGATGCATGCATAAGATAAGTTCTCCCAACCTTAGAGTCAATGTTTACTTGTATCCCTTATAGTTTTGATCCCACCAATTACTATTATTTTAGGTTGATATATTTGATAAACCCCTATATTCGTATCCAGTTAAAAAGTTAGGACAGTTTTTTTTTTTTTTATAATTTGATAATTGGACAGTTCATTCATGGTTAAGAAGTTTATGTACTTCCCAAGTTAGAAGTCAATTTATATTCTACGTGCTTTTGGATATAGTATTTTGTTAAAAGCTAGTTAAAATATGGTTGTAACTAGAAAAAGTAAGATTTTAAAAGGTAGCATATAATCAAATAAGCCAAAAAGCTTCTTCTCCAAAAAAAAAAAAAAAAAAAAAATCTTAAAAGCTAAGTAGTGAGAATTCATTTTTCATAGTTCTGAGTTAGTGTCAATTTAGGTATCTCGAAGTTTCAGTCGCTTATTTGCTAAATATGATACAAAGATTGATTTTTTAATTTTATTTTATATAGCTTTTATGCTAAATGTGTGACAAAAAGTAAAAATTAAAAAAAAAACTAATTTTGTATTAAAATAAAGAGGAAAAAGCTAAAAGTTAAAAGCTTTTTTTTTTCCACAAACAAACAACAATTAGTTTTACACTTTTTTTTTTTTGAATCAACAAGATTCAAGTTGTTGTTGTTGTTGTTGTTTTTTTTTTTTTTTTTTTTAATTTTTTTTAATTTTTTTTATATTTATTATTATTATTATTATTTTTTATACAAGATAGGAATTTTACTCTAGTCTAAATGTATATGTGTGTGAAGTTTCCTCTTGAAAACTTGAACTCCGGCCCTTATCCCCTACACCCCACAAGACACAATTTTAGGGTCAATTCAAAATATTGTCTTGGAGATACGATCTAAGTCTAAAGCTCGATCTTGTCAAGGCCTCTATACTTCATCCATTTAAGTTGGTCCATTAGCTCAAAATTTATCAATATAATTTTTAATTATGTGAGTGAGAGGTTTTTGCAACAAGAAAAACTAATGGTATATAGGAGGGTGACAATAGAATTAGGAGGGACAATGATGATTCGTTTAGGATAAAAAAAAGTCCAATGCTCAAGGTTCAATAACACTCACATCACAATTATGGACACAATTTGCATCCTTAAGGCTTGAGTCGTTTGGCATCATGCCTTGAACACCCCATTATTTCTATCAATATGTTTCAAAGGGGTTTACTATTTCATTGTTTATAAAGGTCTGAGCTTCCATAATAGCTGCATACCACTTAATAGATAAGAGATCATTTGACTTGAGGAAAAGTGGCTAGTGAAGAAAGGAAGTCATCACCTTCGCATTTATTGTTCTCGCCTATTATTAATTAAATTGGAAAAATGATATATATATATATATATATATATATTATTTAAATTTCCCATACTCATCTTTATATTTGACCATATTGTTTGTTAAGTGATCGTTTTTTTCAACTAATGATCCAATAACTCTTGACTGGATTTACGTATAGCTTTTCAAATTTACTTTTAATTTTTTTAAAAGAACCAAAAAAAATTGAGGGATTTGATTTTCTAATTAATTAATATAAAAATAAATATAAAAATACCAATATTTTTAAAAAAAGTTTCAAACTTTTTTTTAATCTTTATTTGTCCTTACTATTCCATCAATGACAACTAGTTCAATTAGTGACCTAAGAACCTGACTCATACACTAGATTAAAAAAAAAAATAACAAAAAAAAAGAAGAAAAAAAAAAGAAGAGATTCAGCATAATATAAATTATTTATTTATTAATGTAAAAAATAAATACAAAATTTTTAAAAGTACCTATATTTATTTATTTATTTTTGAAATTAAAAGCCTTTTTTTTTTCTTAAAGAAAAGGCAAAAACACCGTATTGGTCCCTATATTTTGGGGTCATGGTCAATTTGATCCCTACATTTTGGTAGCAATTAATTTGGTTCTTGTTATTTTCAACATGCAATCAATTTGGTATCTGCTGTTAATTCACTAACGAAAAATGCATATATGACAAACAATGTGCATTGTTAATATGTCCAATATTGACATGCCTAAATTTAGCATGTCAGCGCTTAAAATGAAAAAAAGAAAAGAAAAAAAAGAAGGTGTCACGTCAACATTTCATATATATTACCAATTTTATCTTCTTCTTCTTTTTTTCTTCTTTTTTTTTTTTAATTTTTTAATTTTTTTAATTTTTATTTTTTTTATGTCTACCATTTCTTTCTCTTTTTTTTTTTTTTATGGTGACTAAACAGATTTTTATTTTCTCAATTTTCTTTTTACTTTCTTATAAATTCTTTTATGTGTATATAATGTATATCTACCCAGTTCATATCTCATTGTTTTCTGCAATAAAATTTAGCATGTCAGTGCTCAAAATGAAAAAAAAAAAAAAAATGTCACGTCAACATTTTATATATATTACCAATTTTATCTTCTTTTTTTTATTTTTATTTATTTTTATTTTTTATGTTTACAATTTCTTTCTTTCTTTTTTTATGGTGACCAAACAGATTTTTATTTTTATTTTCTCAATTTTCTTCTTACTTTCTTATAAATTCTTTCATGTGTATATAATGTATATCTGCTCAGTTCATATCTTAAAATCTAAGTTGTGAGAATTCATTTTTCATAGTTTTGAGTTAGTGTCAATTTAGGTATCTTGAAGTTTAGATTGCTTATTTGCTAAATATGATACAAAGATTGACATTTTAATTTTATTTTATATAGCTTTTATGCTAAATGTGTGACAGAAATTTAATTTATTTTTTTTTTAAAATGCTAATTTTGTATTAAAATAAAAAAAGCTAAAAGTTAAAACGCTTTTTTTTCCCCAACAAACAATATTTAGTTTTACACCTTTTTCTTTTTCAATTAACAAGATTCATGTTTTATTTTTATTTTTATATATACAAGATAGAAATTTTATTTTAGTCTAATTTAAGTATATATGTGCGTGAAATTCCTTCCTGAAAACTTGAATCCCGACCTTTGCCTCCCACCCCCCACAAGACACAATCTTAGGGTCAATTCAAAATATTGTCTTGGAGATGCGATCTAATCGATCTTGCCAAGGCCTCTGTACTCCATCCACTTAAGTTGGTCCATTAGCTCAAAATCTATCAATATAATTTTTAATTATGTGAGTGAGAGGTTTTTGCAACAAGAAATACTATTTTAGGATTAAAAATACTAATGGTATATAGGAAGGTGACAATAGAATTAGGAGGGATGATGATGATTCGTTATTAGGATAAAAAAAGTCCAATGCTCAAGGTACAGTAACACTCACGTCACAATTATGCACTCAATTTGCATCCTTAAGGTTTAAGTCGTTTGGCATCATGCCTTGAACACCCCATTATTTCTATCAATATGTTTCAAAGGGGTTTACTATTTTATTGTTTATAAAGGTCCGAGCTTCCATAATAGTTGCATACCACTCAATAGATAAGAGATCATTTGACTTGAGGAAAAGCGGCTGGCGAAGAAAGGAAGTCGTTATCTTCGCATTTATTGTTCTCACCTATTAACATCCCATTCGATATCTAAATTGGTTTTTTTTTTTGGAGGAAGATATCAAGTGGGTTTGGTTGTTTAATTGAAACATTTATGGAAATGAATTAATATAATCCACTGATTTTTTTTCATTAATTAAATTGGAAAAATTATATATTTTTTTATATTTAAATTTCTCATACTCATCTTTATAAGTTTATATTTGACCATATTGTTCGTTAAGTGATCGTTTTTTCAACTAGTGATCCAATAATCTGACTCTTAATTGAATTTACGTAGAGCTTTTCAAAATTACTTTTAATTTATTTAAAAGAACCAAAAAAAAATTGAGGGATTTGATTTTCTAATTAATTATTGTAAAAATAAATATAAAAATGGTAAAATTACCAATACTTTTTTAAAAAAGTTACAAACTTTTTTTTAATCTTTATTTGTACTTACTATTCCATCAATGACAACCAATGACAACAAGTTCAATTAGTGACCTAAGAACCTGACTCATACACTAGATTAAAAAAAAAATAACCAAAAAAAAAAAAAAAGGAGATTCAGTATAATATAATATATTTATTTATTAAATAAATAAAAGAGGGGCATTTCCCTATTTAGTTTGGGAAAGAGGGTATAAAGCTAATTAATTTGCCCGAAAAGCGCAAAAGCCCATTTTGTCCTAGCCTTCTATAAAAAAATTCTCACCTTTTCAAAGACCAATTATGTTATCTATTTATCTATTTATGAATTATGATATGATTAGCCAAAATTATCGGCAGAGGAAATCCATTCAACTAAATATAAAAAAGGTGTAAATTTCTTGTAGGGCTATTCAATTTTATAGTATCAACAATATATCAACTTTTCTGATGAAAATTCCCGATAAGCTCTAACTTAAATTGTACTTTCCTCTCCCATAAGAGTGAGTGAAGAGTGAGATTGTGTGTTTAAAATTACATAATGCATATGTAACTTATCAATAATAATTAAAAAAAATTATAGTTTCTTTCGTTAATTGATATTAATAAAGAACAGTCATATAAAATGTAGGGACGGGGTTCGAGCACTTCTGTTGTTAGATATGTGGACTCAAGCCCAACTAGCCCAATACAATAAATTTATAGAGAAATGGGTTCAAGAACTAGGCCCTAGTGAGGGTTACAACAACTAAACATGATTATAAGAGGATTGAATGACAAAGACTCCAACTAAAGTATGAACTTCCGTCCTCGGCCCTATCCGAGGTGCTTGTGGTTCTTATTATTTCTTCAATGCTTAGTTACAAGGGCTCTAGAGATCATACAAACTACTCCTGTCTTCTCTCTTTTCTATTTTTCTCGATCCCCTTTTCATGGAGGATCTATTACATTATATAGCCCATTTTCAGTTGATCTTGGCCCTCCATTTGTTGATCATGCAGGTCACTACTCGAGTGTTTGCCTCATCAGCTGCCTCCCTCAACCTTCTGTGAGTTACAGCAACTAAGGGGGCACTGTTCAGGGGTCATTTCCTCATTAATGCAGCCAAAACGTTAGTTGTGGGTATTTAATGCGGAGGTGACATTTTTTCCTTGAATTGCTCCTCCACCATACTCTCAAGGCTAACCCACTGTACTTGTCCCTTCTCTTGGGACGCTCTGGGAGGTTGCCTTCGATGGCATGCCGTTCTTCCCTTCTGGGACCCGGGTTGGCCGAGGTCAGGGCTGTCCTCGGCGATGATCCTGGGCCATTTGGGCTTTCTTCATTCATCCTAGGCCATTTTCTCCTCCCCGGCGTGGGCCTTGGGCTTAGTATAAAGCGAGCCTGGCTTGTCAAATTCTTAGGCCCCACAATAGCCCTTCAAAATCCTGCTGTCTGGCTCCTCGGACGGAGAGGAGGATTTTGGTGTCCTCGGGCCTTATCATGGCTTGTCAAGTCTTGTCCTCTGTCAGTGCCGAAGCCTTTTCACTTGCCTAAGACACGTTCCTGGGGCCTTGGTATGTGGAGCGCGTCTTCATTAAATTTTGGCGGCTCTGTGCTCCCCACGTTCAACGGTGCGATGGCAATCTAACGGTGGGGGTTTCCTTAACTTTATGGGCGGGAAAACCCGCACAGCTATTTTTAGTGGGAGGTATAAATACCCATTTGAATTGATTTGTCTCTCTTTATTTTTGCACTCAAGAGTTCTTGCGCACATATCCTGAGTTCAGTTAAACTTCCAGCCAACTCAAGTCTTTCTCAGTATAAAAAGCCTGCCCGAGGAGCTTTTCCTCATTTCTGTAAGTTTTTCTTCTCTCTTTAACTCGCGTGTTCTTTCTTCTAAGTTTCTTTTCTTCTTACTTCTCTCCTTCGTTCGCCCTTCCCTGAGTCATTTTAACCGTTTCTAAGGATGGGTAAATTAAAAAAGTTAGTTGAGTCCGAGGAGGCGATGGAAAAGTTCATCGCCGATTATAGGATACCCCCTAATGTAGGCTTGAGGTACTGTGAGGAAGGGGAGTGTCACTTTAGGAGGCAGGTGGGTGAAGTAGCAATTCCTATGATTGCCTTTATAGAGGGTGGTATGAGGATCCCTATGGGGCGGGTGATGAGGGATTACCTTAGGCACTTCCGATTAGCTCCCACCCAGTGCGCCGCTAACGTGTTTAGGATCCTGGGTTGTGTGGACGCCTTAAATGAGCAAATGGGGTTAAGTTTAACCCATCATGATGTAAACTGGTGCTACAACCTCCAACATCTGAGGGGTAAGTCATTCTATATGAAGACGAGGGACGATAAGGTTCGGCTTATCCAGTGCCTCCCCAAGACTAGCAAAGGGTTGAATAAGGACTTCCTCATTGTGTTTAGGGAGTGGCATGACGGCCTTCATTGCTCAACAGAGGAAGGGGAACCAGGTGGGATATTGAGAGTAGAGGAGGGCTAGTTTTTGTGCCATCACAATTTGCATTGTTTGGTTACTGATGTGAATGTGTTTTCCTTTTGCAGATCCACACGCCTTTCAATGACACTTCCACCTCGTCAACCGGGGAGATTTAGAAACCGTTCTCAAGGCGGTGATTTTTGCGAACGAAACCGACCACCAAGTCAGTGTCGTTCACAAGATCCTAGGATACGATCCTATCCAGAAATCGTTCCCCGCTCCGAAGCACGTGATCAGAGCCAACGATCCTCGGCTTCATAGGATCACGGTAGCAGAGCACGGGTTCTTGATTCCCGAAGGATCTCCTGTCCCTGAAGGCATCCCTTTGGTAGGCTCTTCCTCATCTCACCAAAAAGCGGAGGTCGAGGGTGATTTGGGTCCGTCTGAGGAAGAATTTGGTGTATTCGACCAGGCTAATCAATCCGAGGATCCCTCTGGTGACTTGGGCGACCCCAATTCAACTGAAGTGGATCTTCTATCAGCAGGGACCTCTTCTCAGGCTGAGATGGGTGTTAAGAGAAAACCTCCGACCAGCTTGTTCGAACTGATTGAGGGCCAACTGGGGAAGGAGGCACCGGGGAAGTCACAGTCCACGCTTCAGCCTGCTCAGGTTAAGTCGTCTTCCACCCAATCAAAACCACCATCTCCACGGCCAAAACTTCCTCTCCCTCCTCAGTAGACTCAACCTCCTCGGCCCGATCCCGCCGACCCAAAAAGAAAGAGGAATTCCAAGGGCAAAGAGCCAATGGATGGGGGGAAGTCTCGCTCCTCTCAGGAGGAAGATGAAGGCCGTCGAGCCTCAAAACAACTGAAGATAGGGCACCAGGGCCAAGAAAAAGAGGCGGCCATTCAATCCGAGCCCTAGGCTTGGCTTCCTGCTCCAATGCTCCACGGGGAGCCCATGATGGACAACGCCTCCCTTAGGGAATTTCGAGAGGGCGAAGGCACCTACGTGGCCGACGCGTTAGAGAGGACACTGCTGCTTCCCGCCGACATGGCTGCGTTGGGGAAATTGAGGAGGCAGGAAGTCTTCCTAAGCATCAAGCGATACCTGGGGATGGTGAGGTTTCTAACACTCGTGATTCCGTTGATTTTTGTTCTTTGGTCCCTAACTTACGGCCTGTTTGTTCCAATTGGCAGGCCGTCCAAGCCATTTATAGGCTGGAGGGGGACGCTAAGGAGCAGAGTAGGGACCTGGAGCTTGAGCGCAACAAGCGCTTGGACGCCGCTCGAACCCTCAAACACTACGAGACTGATCTTTCGAAGGCCAGGGAAGAGCTGAAAGTGATGACCAGGGCCAGGGATAGCGCTGAATTAGGCCTAGCCAGCGCTCAGAGGCAGGTCGAAAGCCAGACTAAGCGTCTTCTTGAGGTTGATGAATAGTTGAACATAGCTAAGGAGCAAATTGTTAAGCTGAAGAAGAAACTGGCTGAGGCGGAGGGAGCCAGGAATGTTGCTGAGTGGGCCAGGGATGAAGCCTTGAGGGCTAAGACCGAGGCGGAGTTTGCCAGGACGGAGGCCGAGAGCTCCAAGGAAAAAATTGAGGAGGAGGCCTACAACTTGGGAGTGTCTGAAACCCAGGCCGCTCTCAAGGCTCAAGTCCCTGGAGTATGCAGGCTCTACTGCTCCCAGGTTTGGAACGAAGCTCTCAAACAAGCTGGGGTTGAGGCTTCATCTGACTTGTGGAAGGTGGAGAATGTATACTACCCTCCGGCTATCTGGGAGGCTGCCCCTGCCAGCTCTGAGGCTGAAGCTGTTCCCGAGGAGGCTGGGGCTGCCCGGCCTGAGGAAGCTGCTCTAACCATAACCATTCATAATGAGCTAGTCGAGGAGGATGAGCTTCTTGGGGCGGCAAAGATGTAAGGAAATCTGAATCCTGAAGCGCCCCAGGAGGTTGCAGAGCCTTCAGCCAATGCTCAGGCCCCCAATGCCGAGGAGCCAGCCCCCTCGGTTCAGCCCCTCTAGACCGTTCCCCCGGGTGATGGTTCCAAGGGTTCTGGGGTCAATCCTGCTCAGCTCCCCAAGGAAGGTGGCAAAATAAAGTTGAAGAAATAGGCAGCCCGACTATCTTTTGTATTAGTTTTCTTTTTAGTTTACTGTTTTGTTTTATCTTGTATTTTCTTTTAAAGATAATGGAATCATTGTAATTAAACTTCTGGATCGCATATATGAAATCCCTTTCTTTCTTCTTCTTTTTTTTTTTCTTTTTTACACTATGTGTTTATTGTTGTTATTGCTATTGTTGTTGTTGTGAACCTTGTGTTCTCATGAATTGATTATTCCAATGAGTAAGAATGGCTATGTACACAATATATTTGAAATTAAACTTCTAAGTTCTAACTCGCCGGCATTAAAGGGACGCTTAATTCGCAACTTGCATGAATCTTGAAGTAGTTAGTTTCCCCACAGGCTTGAGTCCGAGGTTTCTTGAGTAACTAGTTTCCTCATAGGTTTGAGTCCGAAGACCATGCAAGACCTTAGTTCTGTCTAGTACTTAGACTTTTCTTGAAGTAACTAGTTTCCCCTCAGTTTGAGTCCGAAGACCATGCAAGACCTTGGTTCTGTCTAGTACTTAGACTTTTCTTGAAGTAACTAGTTTCCCCATAGGTTTGAGTCTGAGGACTATGCAAGACCTTGGTTATGTCTAGTACTTAGGTGGTTGCCAAGATACAAGACATATAATCATAATAGACTTAAAACTTGAATTAGAGAAATGCTTTTATTAATAATAATACCTTCTTAGGTTATTTACATTCCACGGACGAGGTACAGCTTTTTCATCTAAGTCTTCTAAGTAGTATGCATCTACTCCCGCTACTGAAGTAATTCGGTATGGTCCTTCCCAATTGGGTCCCAACTTTCCCTAGGACGGGTTCTTGGCAATGCCCACGACTTTCCTCAATACCAAGTCCCCTGGTGCTAGTGGTCTCAGCTTCACATTGGCATCATATCCCTGCTTGAGCTTCTGGTGGTAGTAGGCCAACTGGATCACAACCTTTTCTCTGCGTTCATCAATCAAATCTAGGCTTTTTCCCAGTAGTTCATCATTATTGCTTGGAGTGAAGGAGCTCGTCCTCAGCGTTGGGAAGTTTGCCTCTAAAGGGATAACAGCCTCGGTGCCGTAGGTCATGGCAAAAGGTGTCTCCCCTGTCGACCGTCGTGGTGTAGTCCGATAAGTCCATAGGATGTGTGGCAGCTCTTCTACCCATCTTCCCTTGGCGTCATACAGCCTCTTTTTAAGCCCATTGACTATGACCTTGTTGACAGTTTCGGCCTGTCCATTTCCTTGAGGATAAGCTGGAGTTGAGTACCTGTTAGTGACCTCCAGTTCGCAGCAGTATCTTCTGAAGGCTTTGCTGTCAAATTGGAGTTCATTATCTGAAATGAGGGTACGAGGGACCCCGAACCGTGTAACAATGTTTCTCTAGATGAATTTCTTAGCATCCACATCTCTGATGTTTGCCAATGGCTTAGCTTCAACCCATTTGGTGAAGTAATCTGTGCCGACCAACAGATACCTCTTATGTCCTGCTGCTTTGGGGAAAGGGCCTACAATGTCCAGGCCCCATTGGGCAAACGGCCATGGGCTGGACAAAGGGTTGAGGGCCCCTCCTGGCTGATGAATGTTTGGGGCGAACCTTTGGCACTGGTCACATTTCTTAACGTATTCTAGGGCTTCTTTCTGCATCCCCGGCCACCAATATCCTTGGGTAATGGCTCGGTGTGACAGAAATCTTCCTCCTGTGTGACTGCCACAAATTCCTTCGTGCAGCTCTTCAAGCAACAATTTCGAAGTTTCAGGGTGAATACACAGCAAATATGGCCCAGAATAAGAGCGTTTATACAATTTGTGGTCCTCAGACAACCAGAACCGAGGAGCTTTTCTTCGTATTTTCTCAGCCTCTGACTTTTCCTTGGGCAGAATATCGTCTTTGAGGAATCTCACTAGGGGGTCCATCCAGCTAGGACCCGCTCTAACTTGGTGGACATGTGCCATGCCTTCTGTAACCTCATTTGCTCTATCCAGATGCTCGACAAGGATAATTCGAGGCAGACACCCTGCCGAGGAGGTAGCGAGCGTGGCCAATGAATTTGCATGAGTGTTTCCACTTCTGGAGATGTGCGACAGGCTGAAAAGATCGAAGCCCAACTACAAGCGTTTGACCTAGCTTAGGTACCCTTGCATCCTCGCATCTCTGGCTTCCAGCTCTCCCGTAACCTGGCCCACTACTAGCCTTGAGTCTGAGAACATCTCTACCTCTTTTCCTCCCATTTTCTGTACCATGGACATTCCATGTAACAAGGCCTCATACTCGGTTTCATTATTCGTGGCCGAGAACCCAAGTCTTAGGGATTTCTCTATGGTAGTCTTCTCAGGAGATATTAGGACTAGCCCCACTCCGGACCCCCTTTGATTTGCTGCGCCATCAACGTGCACCTTCCAACATGGGGGTCCTAGCGTAGAGATTACTCCAACCGACTTTCCATCCATGTTGCACTCCTCTGCTATTATTTTTACTGATGGTTCTTCAAATTCGGCCACCTAGTCAACTAGGACCTGGCCCTTTATGGAGGTCCGCGGCATGTATTTGATATCAAAAGCTCCCAGAATTGTACTCCATATGGCAATCCTTCCAGTGTAGTCAGCGGTCCGAAGTACGGACTTCAAGGGTAGCTGGGTTAGAACAACCACTGTGTGGGCTAGGAAATAATGGGGGAGCTTTCGCGTAGCATGGACCACTGCCAGTATGACTTTTTCCAAGGGTAAGTATCTGATCTCAACTTCATGCAGCAACTTGCTCACGTAATAGACTGGCTTTTGAAGGCCATTGTCATCCCGTATTAGCACCAAGCTCACAGCATGAGGGGCCACGGCAATATATGCGTACAGGACTTCATCCGCCTCAGGACTGAACATGATAGGTGGCCGGGATAGGTAGTCCTTGAGTTGCTGGAAGGCCACAATGCAGTCCTCGGACCACTCAAATCCTTTCCACTTGTTGATCAAGAGGTAGAATGGTTTGCATCTATCCACCGACCTGGAAATGAATCGATTCAGGGCTGCGATCATTCTAGTAAGCTTTTGGACCTCCTTAGCGTTTCATGGTGGTTTTAAATCATTGATAGCCTTGATCTGGTCAGGGTTGACCTCAATTCCTCTATGAGTAACCAGGTAGCCTAAAAACTTGCCCGATCCCACACCAAACGAGTATTTGGAAGCATTTAGGCGCAGCTTGTGCTTCCTTAGGACATTGAAGGTACTGCCGAGGTATCCTAAATGCTCGGATACCACTTTGCTCTTCACCACCATATCATCAACATAGATTTCGATGTTCTTGCCCAATTGTGGCTCGAACATTCTCGTCATCATCCTCTGATAAGTGGACCCCGCGTTCTTCAGGCCGAACGGCATTACCTTGTAGTGGTAGTTCCCAGTAGGTGTCACGAAGGCTGTCTTCTCCTGGTCCTCCAGGGCTAGTGGTATTTGATGATAGCCTTGGAAGGCATCTAAGAAGCTCATCCGAGGATGGCCTGCTGTCGCATCCACCAGCTGGTCTATCCGTGGCATGGGGAACGGGTCTTTTAGGCATGCTTTTTTTAGGTCCGTGAAGTCTACATAGACCCGCCATTTTCCACTTTTCTTTTTGACCACTACGGTGTTGGCCAACCATTCGGGGTAGAAGACCTCTTTAATAGCCCCTATGCACTTAAGCTTCGCCACCTCGTCCCTAATCGCATCGGCGTGCTCTCTTGACAGGCGACGTGGTGGCTGCTTCTTGGGAATGATGGACGGGTTGACATTGAGATGGTGACAGATGAAGGCCGGATCAATCTCGGGAGCATCGCAGGCATCCCATGCAAATACGTCAATGTTTCTTTTGAGGAACTCAATCAACTCCTCCTTCTCCTGAAGAGGTAGCTAAGCCCCTACCCGAAAGAACTTCCCCGTGTCATCACCAATAACCACCTCCTCTAGATCTTCGTATTTCGCATCCTCGGCAGCTGTATCGGGAGGTGACACCGAGGCCCTTGATTGCTATAAGCTCCTTTCAGTAGAGGCCGAGGACTCCGCATCGAGCCGATGGGAGATGGCAGCCACCACACAATGCCTTGCCATGGACTGGCACCCACAGATTTTGAGGACTTGGTCCCCTGATGGGAACTTCAACTTCTGATGCGCCCCCAATGTATGGAGTCAGGGCCTGCCGACGATGGCCGTATATGGAGAGTAGGTGTCCACCTCGATGAAGTTCACCTCCACTACCTCTGGGCCGGTCTGGATGGGTAGCCAAATCATACCCTTTGGGATAACAAGCTTCCCATCGAAGGTAATCAAAGGGGAGCTATAGGGCATCAGATCCTCCAGTTTTAACCTTAGCCTCTTGTAGAGATCTGGGTACATGACTTCGGCAGTACTGCCACCATTCACCATCACTCTTTTCACATCGTAGTCCCCGATTCTAAGAGTGATCAACAGCGCATCGTCATGGGGCTGGATAGTTCCAATTTTGTCTTCTTCCGAAAAACTCAGGACTGGGTGAAAATTCCTTCTTGCCCTCTTCGGCTCTGGCTGGGACTCCTCGGCAGGCGGCCGAGCCACAGATAACACTCAGGAGGCGTGTGCCTGTTCTTCCTGGTGCGGCCAAGATTATATTGATCGTCCCTACGGGTGGCCTTAGAGCAGTTTCTCTCTGGGGTTCCTGATGAGTCTGGCCTTGATGACTACTGGAATGATGCAGGAGGTGCTTCAGCTTTCCTTCTCGGATGAGCTGGTCCAGATAGTTCCAGAGGTTCCTGCAACTCTCCGTGGTATGCCCATGGTCCTGGTGGTATTGGCAATAAAAGTTCTGATTGCGCTTCGTGGACTCTCCAGCCATCTTATTCGGCCATCTAAAGTATGGCTCGTTCTTGATTTTCTCCAACACCCGATGTACTGGTTCTCGGAATATAGCATTAACAGTCTGTGTGTTGGTTGCTCCAGATTGCCCTACGAAATCTCTCCTCAGGCGGTTGCCGTTGTATCGGTCCGACCTGAAATCCCTCCCCTCCTGAGGGATAACCTTCTCTTTTCCTTTACCCTGCAGCTGGTCTTCCTCTACTAGTTTGTATTTGTCGATCCGATCCATCAGTTGGCGCACACTGGTGACAGGTTTGCCTGTTAAAGACTTCCTCAAGCCGTGCTCGGCTGGGAGGCTATTTTTGAAGGTACTGATGGTGACTTCGTCAAAATTGCCTTCCATTTCATTATACATCTCCCAATATCGATTCGAGTAGGCCTTTAGACTTTCTCCATCATGCATGGACAACGACAATAACGCACTCAAGGGCTGAGGAGCCCTGCTGTTCGTAACGAAACGGGAGCCAAAAGCTTGGGTTAGCTGCCTATACGAATCTATGGAATTTGTCTTTAGGCCATTGAACCATCTCATCACCACAGGTCCTAAGTTGGACGGGAAAACCTTGCACATCAGTGCCTCGTCTTTAGAATGGACAGCCATCCTTTGGTTAAACTGGCTCACGTGCTCCACGGGGTCTGTTTTGCCATTATAAAGGGTGAAGGTTGGCTGCTGGAATCGTCGAGGAAGTGTGGCCCCTTCTATGTGGCGTGTGAAAGGTGATTTGGAGAGTTGGTCCAGTGCCCTGCTCATAGCATCGTTTCCCAAGCCTTTAGGAGATGGGCTTTTACGTTCACGCCTCCGGTAATGCTCTTCTTCGTGAGAGAAGGTTTCGCTTGGGGGAGTCCTCGATCTTTACCTATAATCGTCATCACTTTCGTCATCGGAGGGCATGTCGTGCTTGGAATGAGATTGCCTTCGTTGTGCATGGCACAACTTTCTCTTCAAGTCATCTATCTCTCGCTGCATGGCCTGCTTATCATTCTGTCTCTGCGATACGTGACTCTTAACTTCTTCTGGTTACATGGTCCGGTTGTTATTTTGTCTCTGGAGCACGTGGTTGCCCACACGAGAATGGCTTTTGCTGGTTTGAGTGGTATTCACGCTTCCCTCTCGGAGCCTTCCATTTTCTTCATTTCGAGCACGCTCAGGGTTGGGGAAGTTATCCTGCTGTTGGGATCTAGCCGGTTTAGGTTGATGGGAGCCTGCCTGATGAGGACCTAATCCTACCATGCTTGGTTGTTGCCCTAACTAACGCACAAGTTCTTCCCACAGACGGCGCCAATTGTAGGGACGGGGTTCAAGCACTTCTGCTGTTAGATATGTGGACTCAAGCCCAACTAGCCTAATACAATAAATTTATAGAGAAATGGGTTCAAGAACTAGGCCCTAGTGAGTGTTACAACAACTAAACATGATTATAAGAGGATTGAATGACAAAGACTCCAACTAAAGTATGAACTTCCGTCCTCGGCCCTATCCGAGGAGCTTGTGGTTCTTATTATTTTTTCAATGCTTAGTTACAAGGGCTCCAGAGATCATACAAACTACTCCTGTCTTCTCTCTTTTCTATTTTTCTCGATCCCCTTTTCATGGAGGATCTATTACATTATATAGCCCCTTTTCAGTTGATCTTGGCCCTCCATTTGTTGATCATGCAGGTCACTACTCGAGTGTTTGTCCCATCAGCTGCCTCCCTCAACCTTCTGTGAGTTGCAGCAACCAAGGGGGCACTGTTCAGGGGTCATTTCCTCATTAATGCGGCCAGAACGTTAGTTGTGGGTATTTAATGCGGAGGTGACAGTTTTTCCTTGAATTGCTTCTCCACCATGCTCTCAAGGCTGACCCACTGTACTTGTCCCTTCTCTTGGGACGCTCTGGGAGGTTGCCTTCGATGGCATGCTGTTCTTCCCTTCTGGGACCCGGGTTAGCCGAGGTCAGGGCTATCCTCGGCGATGATCCTGGGCCATTTGGGCTTTCTTCATTCATCCTCGACCATTTTCTCCTCCTCGGCGTGGGCCTTGGGTTTTGTATAAAGCGGGCCGAGCTTGTCAAATTCTTAGGCCCCACATAAAACATGTTTAGTAAAGAATCATAAAATGAAAAAAAAAAAAAAAAATTTGTTTCGCAATTGATATTAATAAGAACAATCATATAAACACATGTGATTTCTAATTAGCTCAACAAGTAATGTCTCTGATAATTGAATAAGAAATCTAAGGTTCAATTCCCGCCTATACTAAAAACTAATTGATGTCTTGATCTGATGATAAAGAGTTATCATCAAGAGTCGACACCATAGAGAGAGAGAGAGAGAGAGAGAGAGAGAGAGAGAGAGAGAGAGAGAGAGAGAGAGAGATTAAGTTGTTCTTAATATAATATTCTAGTACATTCTAAGAATTTCAAAGCTTCCTTAGGGTTTTGTAATTTTTGTTTGTTTGTTTGTTTGGAACAAATAGAGTTCAAAATTAATTAAGAATCATAATCATTTCACTTGTAGTTTAATTATTTTGATTTCTTTTTGAAAATTTGTTTTTTTTTTCTTCGAATTGATGAATCAGATTGTCTTCAATTTTTGTGTTATTTTTTGTAATTTTTTTTTTTGTTTGGAACAAATAGAGTTCAAAATTAATTAAGAATCATAATCATTTCACTTGTAGTTTAATCATTTTGATTTCTTTTTGAAAATTCGTTTTTTTTTTTTTTTTTTTTTTTCGAATTGATGAATCAGATTGTCTTCAATTTTTGTAATTTTTTTGTTTGTTTGTTTGGAACAAATAGAGTTCAAAATTAATTAAGAATCATAATCATTTCACTTGTAGTTTAATCATTTTGATTTCTTTTTGAAAATTCGTTTTTTTTTTTTTTTTTTTCGAATTGATGAATCAGATTGTCTTCAATTTTTGTGTTATTTTTTTTTTTATAATGAATTTCAAAACATTCTGAGCATTTGTTTGAGTTTTTTTTTTTTTTTTTTTGGGATAGAGGTATTTTCAAGATTTAGCAATTAGTTAGGGGTGTTTTAGTCATTACAAAATAAAATAGGGTTTAATAGATGATTTGACAAGAGGGTGTATTTGCTGATTTTTAGAATATAAGGGGGAAGTTTCTTAGTTTCAAAGTTTAAGGTTGGGGGGGGGGGGGGGGGGGGGTAACTAAATTATATGTTGTGTAAACCAAGGTTTTAAAAATCGGACCAGATCGGCCGGTTAAATTGGGAACCGGCCACCAATCCGATCCCGAAAAAATGACTAAAACTAGTCAAAAATCGAGAAACCAAGGGCAAATCCGATTTTGCCTCTGGTCCGATTTTTAAAACCATGGTGTAAACATGTTTATAGTTTTCATTGTTTGTTGCAATGGCTTTGAGTCTTTCACTATTGCACTATTTTCTGATAAAGTTGTTTCATAAAATTCAAATATTTTACAACACAATTCAAAGAGTACATGACATAATCCAAATAACTTGCTCAGAGTACATTCAACAATAACTTGCTCAGAGTACATTCAACACAACAATGTTTTTTTTTTTGGGGGGGTGGGGGGGGGAGAATAGAGTAAAACAAGCTAGTAAAGACAACAGATAGTTTGGATAATTCGCAACCCTAGAATTACAATTGTGACTCTGACAACATGAATGTGTGGTAGATTCCTTCAAAATACCTGAAAGAATGAAACAGACAACAAAATAAGACCCTATTAGTTAGGCAGAATTAAGCATTAATAAATGTTAATGATAAAAGACAAAGAGGAAATAGAAAAATTGATAAAATGATTTACGCTTATATTACATACACAAATATATGTGAATTAATTAGGAATGGAACGACCAAGTTAATAGTATCATGTACCCCAACAAGTCAAATGGAAACCCCCAACTTGACCTTGTCTTAAGGTTAACTTCGATGGTGCTGTTTTCAAAGAGGAGAATATGGTAGGACTGGGAGTGGTGATACGTCATGAGAAGGGTCAAGTTATAGCTTTAATGACTGAGAAGGTATCACTTCTAAACTTTGTGGCTGTTGTGGAAGCTCTAGCAGCAGTTAAGGCTGTTACTTTTGCTCAGGATATTGGTCTCTATTCCGGCATTGTGGAAGGAGACTCGGAGATCATTATCAATTCTTTGAAGAGTGACCATGAATCTTTTGCTGCTTATGATCATTTGATTGAAGAGTCAAAAGCCATTGCAGTTTCTTTTGCTGTTTGTAATTTTTTGCATGTTAAAAGGTAGGGTAATTTTGCTGCTCATCATATTGCTAGACGTGTTAGTAGTTTTCAATGTGGATAGAGGATGTTTTTCCACATCTTAGTGCTATAAACCTAGCCAATTTGGCTATTCCTTAGCAATAAAGATACAACCTTCTTCTCAAAAAAAAAAAGAAAAAAGAAAAAAGAAAAAGAAAAAGGAGTTTAATATTATCGTAGTAGTACTCAGCAAAAAATAAAAATATTGTCGTAGTAAATTATTGGTAATTTCCTTAAACCACCTCGATAATCTTGCTGAAGGCTTAAACCACGGCCCATTTGGTTTTAAAAATATTCTGAGCAATAGAGATAGGTTTATGGAAAAGACAGCCCAAAAGGAAATTATTAGGCAAGCCTACAAAATGGTCACAAAATAAGTAACTGATGGCCCAACTAAGATGAATATAATTGGAGCACTGTACGAGCCACCAAACTTAATCGGCCGGTGAACAGTATCTAAAGGCTAAAGGTATTGAGGCCTTTTACTGTTTTGCAAGCTAAAGGAGTGAGGACCTCCTACAACTATATATATATATATATATATATATGAATATAGGTAAAATTTAGGTGCAATACTAAGCTAAATTATATATTTAGGCTTGATTTTTTTTTTTAAAACAAGCTTTAGTCAAGAGCTACTTGATTAACTTATTTTTCTATCATTTAAATTACTTTTCATGATTAATTTTTTAATCTCTTCACAAATATATGATAATAATTAATAACTAAGTTATAGTTGAGATTATATTATTTAAGTTAACTAATTAAATAGACAAATTTTGTTCATTTACTTATAAAAATTAAATTCACCAATTTTGTATGGCTAGAAATTATAAGTAACTTGATCTTACTATGAAATGGATTATTTATTTTATTAAAAAATAAAAAAATTATACCTTCATATATTATAAATTTATTTCCAAACTTAGATAATCTAATCTCAAGTCTATAAACATATATTTTTTACATGTATATATACAAATATACAATCTACATTATAATCAAATCGAGCTCCATACTTATTAGCTCGCTCATTACTACATTTAAAAAAAAAAAATTGATTTGTTTAATAATTTAACTTAAACCTGAATTTACAATTGACTCTCGTTTTATGAATAAATGAATATAACAAAAACACCAATTGTTGACGAGGGAATATTATCCATGAGATCTTATATCATAAGATGATTTTCACGGGGCGCAGCAAACTCGGGAAGTGCCCATCGCCCATCACCCATCACCCATCACCCGCGACTAATTAACATATCAGAGATTTGTGAGTGGAAATATAGCTAGTACATCACAATCATTTTCTTCTTATGACAAATCTCATCACACTCAAATTGGAAAGGAGGGAGGGTACGTAGCTTGGTTAATACATTTTTAATTGGTGAATTTCGTTAGCATGGACTATAGAAAAAGATGTCATCATAAGAGGTAAAATTTATAGCCCAAGCTCAGTGGCTATTCTAAGATTTTTTTTTTCTAGGAGGGTCAGTAATGGCGAAGCTAGGAATTTGTCATTTGTGATGTGGGATGAGTAAAAAATAAAATGATTAATCTTTTTCTTTTTTTATATATGCTACTTCAATATTATATACAATAATCTATAATAGTATTCTAAATACAATTTAGTACAATACAACTAAATTGTCCAATAGTCCAAAAAAGTTATTAATAGTTTAAAAATCGGTAAGGCAACAATTATTGAATACATAAACAAATATAATTAAATAACTAATCATACTTTTTTGTCAAATTAATAATAACTTATTATATTTATATGTAATATCAATTAGATAAAAATATATGATAAAAGTAGATAAAAAAATAGTGTCAGTTGTGGGTTCAGATAAAAATCAATTACCATTTGCCACATATTATTGTTACAATATTGTAAAAATAACACTAAAATGATCATATTCAAACTTATTTCAGTTGGGTTTAAACAAAATTTAGGATTGGGTGTTCAAATTTTTTATTTTATAGGGTTAAAATAAAAAATTTTAAAATTATATATGTATATATAAAAAAAAAAAAAATTAGGCCAGCCTTATTGTATTGCCCGCCCATGGGCCATGCCCATGCTGGAAGCATGTACGGTGGATCAAGCTATTCTAGCAGCATGGACTATACAAAATGATGATATATATAGTTTATTTGGGTTTTTTTGCTGAAAATGTATTAAAGTATACTTAAATTTTAACTAATAAGATTTTAAAAACGATACATAAACAAAAATAAGTTAAACAGCTAATTAAACGAAAAAGCCAACAAATGGTAATAGATATGTGAGAGAGTGAGAGAGAGAAGACCTTAGCAATTGGCAGGAGGGGTGATATTGCACTTGGCAGGAAGTCCCATGGCAAGATTAGGATCAATCCCAAGAGCAGGCAAAACCATTGAGTTCTTATATGAACAAAGGCATGGCAAGTCAGCCCCAGAGATAGCCTTGCAACACTCGGGTGTTGGATCAACTGGGTTGGGCTGAGTCACTGCTGGCTTGCAGGCTGCAAATCCGTTATCATCCATCTTACACAAGGTCACTGCACTCGACCTTTCAACCAACAAAACCACCAATATTAACATCACTAACTTCTTTCCCATCTCCATGCTTACTATTATATTCCTAGCTACAACAAACTTAATTAGTCACTTCACTACGTTCTCACAATATTCATGGTGATACAAATGATTCAATTATATAGAGAATGGAGTGTATGATTATGAACCACATGTTTGGTGCCCGTGAATGAGAATTGGCTGCATTAGAGGGCCACTGACTCACGGGTGCTTCTTTGTCTATCAATTTATTCTGAAAAATGAAGACATGCCTTGGCCATCGGTTGTGTGGGAATAATTTTAGATAATGGACACTTTTTGTCGAGATGGCACTCACCACTTTTCTTCAACCACTCACAATTTCACAAATGAGCAGAGTCAGCAGACTGTAAAATAGTGAGAATAGGTGTGTCTGCAATCCTATCGTTTTTGTACTCTACGTGTTTGTGTGGCCTGAAGTAACATGCAGAAGTAAAGTGGCCTTTTATTGGATTTCAACTTTGAAGGAATAATTTTGTTTGTCGTTTTTGTGTTGGTTCAATAATGTAATGAGTATGGTTTTTTTTTAATGCTTAATTGGAAAAGTTGGACGTTCACGAGATTGGTTCTGATCTTCTGTTGAACAGCACGAAGAAGTATAGTCACTATATTCAATTTATTCTCAATCCGCCACAGACAAAGTCATTTTCATATCCAATTTCACTGTTAAATTGTGCGATGTATGTAGTATGTGTTTTCTTTGTTATTACTCTTTTCTTTTTAATAGTAATTTTTGCATATAGCTTTTACCATAGTTGTTGCCTCTTAAATAAATAAATAGCATGCAGTATTAATTTTAGGAATTGTTTTGAGGGTAGTCGTTAAGAAACTTAAATTATACAAAATCTAATAAGAAAAAGAACTTCATATATTAACGGAAAAAAAAAAAAGAAAAAAAAAGGCAAACATATAAAACTTAAAGTTTTACAATTTCCTTTTACGAATTTTTTTATTTTGAAATCGTTACATAATTTAACTTTTTATTAAATTTAATTTATAAATTGTGTTTATATAATTTTCCATAATGTTCAATATGTTGGACATGCATATCAGCCTAGAGAAGCTAGGTTTGAATCTTGGTGCTGACTAATTTTAGCATTTTTTTCAAAAACAATATATAGGTTGACAACATTAGGTGAGAGAGTTTTTCTTGAGAGGCTGTTTGATCAATTTTCTTTTATATTTTGTGCCTTAAAAGTGTTTTTCTAATGGAAAGAGGGAGAGATGGATTATAAAACTCTAACAGAGGTCACCTCAGATGGATTTCTAATGACACGTATGTTGGATCAAAACCAATCAATACAAAATAAATTATCAACAACAACAAAAGCAAGAAACCTTCTTTGGGTTCTTGGTAAAACCGATAAAACTGAAATGTAATAAACAAAATTTTATGCAACATATTGTCGTTTTTTGCTTCTAGACAAAATGAAACACTAACTTCAATGGAGTATGTCATTACAAAAGAACTTGTTTCTCATATCCTAAAAAGTAACAACCAAATCTATTTTAATCTTCTGGAAACACAAAGGAGCAGAGGGCAATTCCTTTTCCTGCCCCATATTCTTGTGATGACAAAATTGTGATGCTGCCTATTGTATTGCTAAAAATGAACTTTCACTGGGAAGTGGATTTGGAAGCTTGACACACTGCCTAAAATCCAAACTTTCATTTGGAAGTGTATCTTGCATAGTATCCCTACTAAGGAAATTCTTAAGGAGAGAGGTTTAACCGAGGATGTCCATTGCCAAATCTGTAACAATGGCAGGGAAAACGTCCTCCATGTTCTTAGAGATTGCTCATATGCTAGGGCCTTTTGGGAAAGAACTCCAATTTGTTCTAAGATGCATGATTTTTTTTAGCCTGGACTTGTGTCGATGGTTGGAAAAGAATTCTAGCTCATCTTTTCGGAAGGATGCCACTCTTCTCTGGAATCTGCAAGTGATTAATGTCAGATGGAATAAACCAGCATGTTGTTGGGTGGTAGTGGTACAAGCTCGTAGTTAGTAAAATATGGTATGTATGTATATAGTATGGTAAATATATACAGATGTGTATATTTCGGCAATTTTTAAAAAAAGTACGTTTTAAAAATTCGGTATAAAAATACGAAAACAGAGAAAGAATATACATGTATAAGACATGTATGATACGTTTATTTTTGAAAATTTCGTGATTAAAAATACGGATTCATTTGCAAATAAATCCGTTAAATATATTCATATTAAAATTAAATCATGAACAAGTAAAAATATATTCATTCAATAATATAATATAATAAATTTTATTTACTTTTTTAAAACCTTTTATTGCCTTTCCATCCTTGATATACCAATTTTGAAATTTTTACTATTCCAACCAGTCCAAGGTTCCCAGTACTAAAACTACAAGCATATACACATTGTATATTAAACAAAATATTTAATAGAGAAAATCAAATACATTAATTATTTTATGCCAAAAATACATTAAATTGGGAGAAAGAACTTGCTAGTGTATTGTGTAGAGAGGTGTGAGGCACAAATGTGATAATTTCTAGTTTCCAAGGAATAAAAGAGTAGGGGTAAAACTGCCGAAGCCTGTAGGTTCACTTTTGAGTATTTGTAATTATTGGGACTCTTTCTTAACATTTATCTTTTCTGTTTTTTAGCAAATAAACGTTAGACGTTATCAATATAACACGAATTGTACTTTTCATTTGAAAATAGCACGTATATGTCCATACAGTTGAAAGGAAAACATCATACTGAAGTTTTTTTTTTTATTTTTTATTTTTTTATTTTTTTTTTTTTAAATTCAACATATGTACGTGTATTGTATGCGTAACATATAAGAATTCTTACATCATTGAAGAATGGGGGCCCGAGTCCTAAGGGTTACAAAATGCAGTGTTTACAATAACACCAAACAAACACAAACTATATGATAAAAACTTACGGTTTGGGTTTTATTTAGGAAGAGGGGCAAAAAACTAAATAACATTTTATATAATTTATTTTTTAATTTTAAAAATATATTAAATATAGGTGTGTCGGGTCGGGTTAGGCGGATTGTAAATCTCATGACCTGAACCCAACTCAACCCATTGTAAAAAAAAAAAAACATTTCTTGACCAAACACAACCCACAAAATCCGACCTAACTCGGTGGGTTGGGTTGGTTTTTGCGGGTTGGCAGGTTCGCTGCACACCCCTATTTCCAGACTTCCAGTGTAGATGCGAAACTCTGGGCTCTAAGGGATGGGCTAAAGTTAATCCTTAACATTTTGGCCATGAAGATTGAAATTGATGTTAAAGTTGTGTTTGACTGGATTTCTAATGAGTAAAATTGTAATTTACATCATGCCTCTCTTATAATAGATTGCAGGATTCTTATCGGCCAAATTTCTCAAGTGAAGATGAATCATAGCTACTATAAAGCTAATAAATGCACAGATTCCTTGGCTAGGAAATAATCAACAATTCACCATGACTTTGTTATTTTTGAGCCCGCCTGTGGACATTGCATGCTTTTATTTTGAATTTTGGTTTGTACTATGAGAGAAGAACATCTGTTGGTGCTGGTTAGTTTATGAAAGTCATATTTTTACCCCCAAAAAAAATCTATTTTAATCCTTATTTTGATATATATATATATATATATATATATATATATATATCCCTGCAATCCGGAGCATAACACTTGCCATCTCATTGCAAACACAAACTTCTCCTAAATCATAGCAAAGTATCGACCTTTAATTAATAGTCCCTTTTAGAGCCAACTACGTGGCAAAAGAGAAACCTTGGCCATATCTTTGCACAACATGCTTGCCCAGCTCATCCGATCGTATATAGGAACTTACATTAAAAAGCAGCAAAAGTTGCAATCCCATTGGGAAAAGTTAGAATTCAATTGGGAAATGCATCTTACAACAAGAGGGAACAAATCACTTTAGCATTATTTTTAGTTTTTGCTGAATAATTCACTTTAGCATTAGAACTTTAGTAAATGGTTCGCATGCATCAAAAACTCCACCACCGATCCTCTTTGAACATTTTCAATGCATCAGGACCCACCAAATATTCTTCCATCTTTGCTAGTCTAGCAAATGTGTCCAATATATTATTGACACGTGGGATAAGCATTGGTTCCTGAAGTGATTAAAGTGATCAATGATGGAGGGTATAGCTAAGATTACCGTTGCTTTTCCACCCCCTCTTTATTCATCCTGTTCTTTCACTTGACGTATTTTCAAGAAAGTAATTATCGTATCTTTGTTTTGTTAAGCAACATTATGTGCATTATCAGTTTACTTCTTTTCTCCTTAAATTTAGCGTGGCATGCAGGAAGGGCATGATGAAGCACACTATATATGCTACTTAGGTAATTGATATAGCTTGACAACAATTCCTTTTATATGGTTTTCTTGGAAGTTTTACTTTTTTAAAAAAAATTTATTTTATTTTATTTAGAATATTAAGTATTTTTAACACACACATGGGAGAGGGGGAGAAGGTTTTTTTAAAGAATCTTACAGTGGTGTATATCTAAAATGGCCTAACTCTTGGATACACAACACAGACTTTAAATTTCTTTAACTCACACTCATTTTCCAATGTAAGATTAAGTTAAAGAAGTTTAAAACCTGTATTGTGTATTCAAGAATTAGATCCTTTTAGATATACATCACTATAAATTTTACTTAATTTGAAACGTATTACAAATTTAGGAAGCATTGAATTTGAGTCACATTTAATTTTTATATTGTTAAGAGCCTTGTAAACTTAGAACTAAGTGGCATTCCTAGATTCTTCCAGTAATCAAGGTTTAAATCAACCTTTTCCACCTGTTGCAGTTAAAAACAAATTAATTTTTATTTCACCATTCTATTCTCATCCTAATACTCGTTTAAATGGATTTGTGTGGTTTACGTACCTTGATTTTAAATGTCACGTATTTTACATATGGATTGTACGTTGAAGGAATTTGGAGGGAATACTTTTCTAATTTATCACTCTATACTATAGGCATCATTTGTATTACTTTATGTCTATAATATGAACTCCACATTCCCTCCTCCACTATCTACTTATAAAAACTTAAAATAAAAGTTTGCAATACAAACATATATGAACTATTCAAGGGAATTGGTAAAAAGTGATTACTCAATTGTAGTAAATGTTTCGAATCATACATTTACTAAAGCAAGGTCTAAGTAATGGAAAAGAGATTCCTAACAATGTTTAGTCCAAAAATATTGGGGGAGAGAGAAGGTGTGTGTTTGAAGAAAGCATGAGAGAAAGAGCATGGAATGAACACTGGGCATTTCCGTTTGACTCTGTGAATCAACCTTTTAGCTGCACTATATATAGGCCGTATCACTCTTCACATTTCATTTCATCCAGCAACATCCAACTTGCCTCTCATCTCATTGTCCCTTGCTTTGCTATATTTCTTGCTCAATTCTCTCCATGGCTTCCGTTCAGGTGCTCTCTCTCTCTTTCTAGCTCTCAATTTATGAGTCTCTCTTAACTAGAATTTCGTTAATAATTAATTAAAGGTTTCTTTCTTAGGAAACCAATTGTAAAGTTGGACTAATAAACTTCTTTCATTTTTGTAATTGATAAGCATATTTTTGTGTAAGAAGACTAGCATAAGCTTTGCCTAACATACTTGTTTATGTAGTAGTTTAGCAAAGGCTATTAAGAAAGGATATATCTGGATTTACGTTGAACAAACATAATTTGTATTGTAAGTCTCGGCAATTTCATCAAAGAAGATCTTGGAACCATCTATTCTACCGTGCATGCAACAAGAAAGTAACGATTAAAGCGATAACAAGAATACAAGATCAATACACCATCTAGTCTACAGACTCTACACAAAGAATTTGGCGCTAATTTCTTTATTTTTTTGATAATTTTTTTGACCTTAATAATCACTATATATATATATTAATTAGAATTGTAATTTAACATCTCTCTCTCTCTCTCTCTCTTAATTCCGTCTACGTTCCCTGAAAGAGATTGATAAAGCTTTAAATGTTGTTTTCTGGATTCTGGTCGTAATTTATCCTGAATTGGCACCTAATTTTGCTGTTATAAACCCATCAATATAATACTTGAAAGTAATTTTAGTTTCAAAAAGTCTAGTAAGCTTCTTTTTTTCCATAATTATTGAGATAACAAATTATTAATCGTAAACAATAATGAATCTCTGTACATAAATCAATAATAATTTATTAACGCAATAGTTATGAAAAGGAAAAAAAAAAAAAAAAAAACTCATAATTATGAATATGTTACGAAAAATATTGTGTTTAAACTTTAAAGCATTACTCTTTGGGTTTATACATTTTAAAAGTGAATACTTTTAGGATCCATGTTGTGCTTGGGATGAATTAGACACTTTCTTTTGTGAACCCAATTGAAAAAGATACATCTACTTTAATTTAAATGTAGAACATATAAAAAGAAAGGCTATTTCATATGCTATTTCAAAAAGCCACTCAACTTGTATAAGACATCGATCCGAAGTAGATGCCCTTAATTACTTAGCCAAAAAGGTTTTTTTTTTTTTAAAGGAAACTATTATTTAAATCATTGCATACCTTGTTGCATAATCAGGGTGTAACTCTTACAACATATTCAATTCTCTAAAATATATGTGATTTGATCCCTATTCTAAATTATGACCTTCATTTTAAAGCACTTTTTGGATTCTTACAAGCGTGAAATATATTATGCATCAATGTCTTCTCAAAAACTCTTCAGGAGGAATGTTCTCAATGATATATACTTCATTGCAAAACATGAAAATCATCATTTAGCCATATCAGTGTAGAAAAATGTAACTAATGTCTAATTAATACATATTCATTGAGCAAAAACTTTGAATGATACACAGACGTGATCCAAAGTTTTCAGACATATATCTCCTTAAAATATATGAACTTTGCATTGACCATTATTATTCTTCCTAACAGATTGTATGACCTGGTGATATTGCAGGCTGATGATGCAAAAGTCTCAGAGGTGACAAACCAAACAGAAGAAACAAAAAAGGAGTGTTGCGGTGGTTGTGACAAAAAGTTGCCCACCACAGAGGCAGTTAGTACACCAACTGAATCCGAGAAAGCTGAACCTAAAGAAGCAGTTTTGACCGATGACGAAGATTATAAACTAGCTGAAGAAGAACATGAAGAGGATAATAAAGCAGCAATGTTTCCAACTGATGATGAAGATTTAAAATTTACAGATGACATTGAACATGAAGGTCACGTCGAAGAAGATGATGAGATTGACGATTAAAAAAACAAAATACCAAAAAGATGTTTGATTGATGTGTAGGGTGTGTGTGTGTGTGTGTGTGTGATGGTAGTCTTGAAGTTTTAGGTGCGTGCTAGTGGAAATAAAGGTTCGTTAGAATCTCTGTATTTGCTACATGGTGTTGCATGCTTTAGCATTTATATCGTACTACTGGTTAAGTTAATTACTTGATCTTCTAAAGAAAGTGGTTTGTATTCAACGTTGTGAAGGTCCTGAGAGACAATTCTGTGTATTTTTTTCTTCTGCAATGTGTGGAAAGGTGTGCTTTTAATTTTAAGGGTATTTTGTGGCAAATGTCGACTTTCTTGCATAATCCAGTCAATTTATATTATACTAAACTAGTTTGTAACTCCATGTATATACATGGATACACTTAGGGTGTGTTTGGTTGGGGTGAAAACAGCGAGGATGGAAAATAAGAAGAGAAAAATAGGGTGAAAAATGTTGTTTTCCACTGTTTGGTTGAGGAAAGAAAATAGGAGAGACAGAAAATAGGGGAGAAAGTTTTCCCTCCTGCGCCCACTTTTTTTATCCTCCCAAATTGGGAGAAAATTAAGGAGGGAAAAGTGATGAGAAATGTATTTTACACAAATACCCCAACTTTATTACACTCACCTACCCTTCTTACTTTTCCACTATTATATAATAAGGACATAATAGTCAATTTATATAAATTACATTTTCCATTCTCCCATTTTTCTCTCTAACCAAACAAAAAAAATTTCCACCCTCCCACTTTTCCACCCCTCCAACCAAACACACGTGAGGGAAAACCAAATCTTTTCTATCCTCCCACTTTTCCATCCTCCCACTAATTTTCCATCCTCCCATTTTTCCAGTCCTCCAACCAAACGGACCCTTAAAAATATACAATAAGATACATAATATAATTCTTATATATAAATTTAAATACTATTGATAGTCATTTTTATATTTGATTAACTCTTAAAAAAAAATTGTAAGGATATTATTAGGTATAAAATGTAAATTATTCATATATTTTTTTTTAATTATTGTGAGACACTTTTTTTTTTTTATAATTCATTTATTTTAGACTCTTTGGTTTTTGTATTTAATAACTCATTTGGATGAATATTTATGATGTAATCCCACATTTGATTATAAAATTAGGAAATAAAACTCTTTAAGAATAAATAATTTAAGACACATAGCGCAAAATTGGAACTCTAATATGAAATTCTAATTTAAAAGTCTCTCAGTTTCACCTATTATTATATATATAGATATGTAGATTGTTAGCAGCTTTGTAGTTTTTGCAATTTTTTTTATGCATTGTTCCTAGATCTTGTAAAAGCCCTGTCTAAATTATGGCCCGTTGGGCTTCTTTTTATTTTGCTTGAAGACCCTAATCCATCTCATCTCTTATCTTAAATTTTGTCTACGGAAGATGATGAGCCTATTCCCCCTCATTTATTATAACAATTGAAATATGTATGTATAAAAAAAAAAAAAAAAAAAACAATTAATATAGGGCATTGACTTATTTAATATATATGTTTTGTATAATAATAAATAAACGATTAAAATTAAATAGGATGATACATTTGAAAGAAAGGGTACCTATAGAAGGACAATAATAATAAAGGATTTTGTTACGGGGAATTCCATTGGCATTTAGCATTTGTCTAACACTCTATTTTATTTATTATTTTATTTTAAAAAAAATAACCGTTTATAAATAGTAAGAAAAACATGAAGAACTTATATTGTGCAATATAGATATGATTTTTCTTTTCCAAAAACAATGATATTATGAACACACTCAATTTCCCAATTCGTTGTAGTCAATAAAAAGTGGTAGAAAAAATTGGTGGCCATAACCTGTCGACTACTTACAATTGATCACTTTAGCATGTTATGAAAATGTGAATTGCAACTAATAGTTGAGTTTAATATTATTTTATGTGTATTTTTTTTTCAAAATAAAGAATCATTTAGCTGCTAATAGGACTTTATAATAAATAAAGTCCTCCCATTTGAAAAAAATAATTAGGGCTAGTGTGGGTCCAATGGCAACAGGTATACAGTTTTAAAGAATTTGGGTGATTGAGCAAGTTATGGAACGAATTTCATTCAAACAATCTAACAAGACCAACTTTTAATTTATATGATGTGCAAGTTTTGGTGGTCAAAGGTCACAAGAAAAGAAAGTGCATTGGCTGAGTTGGCCTAAACTTTGTGTGCTTAAGTAAGTCTATGGGAGGAATTGATTTTCAGGATCTTCACTCGTTCAATTTAGCCATGTTGGCTAAACAAAGATGAAGGTTAATAGAAAATATGCACTCATTGTTCTACTAGGTCTTCAAATCAAAGTACTTTCCTAATACATCCTTCTTAGAAGCCCCATCACCGAACTCTAGAAGTTTCGTATAGAAAAGCATAATGACAACAAGATTTGTGGTCTGAGATGGCGAGTAGAGATTGGAAACAAGATTCAAATTTGACAAGACTAATGGCTCCCAACCCCATCATCTTTTAAGGTGGTGTCCATGTGCCTTACAATGTCAACAATGGATTACCTCATTTATCCAAATACAAGATCTTGGTGAGTATCCTTGATTGATCAAATGTATCCCCCCCCCCCCCCCCCCCACCCCAAAAAAAGAAGTTGAGGCTATTAAATCCATCATGTTGAGTGATGGACTGGTGCAAGACATCCAAACTTGGGCATACATAAGCAGGAGTCAATTTTTGGTCAAAAGTGCATATAAGATGATTCAAACCCAACAAGTGAGTTCCTTTCACGGCTAATCATCCAACCACTTGCAAAACAACCATATGTGGAAATCAGTTTGGGCTGGGCGATCAAGGTTTGTAATAAGATCAAAATTTTCATTTGGTGAGCTTGCAAAGACATATTGCCAACTAAAGGTAATTTGACTAGGAGGAACATTTTGTAAGGTGTTGGATGTAATGTTGTGAGGATGGGGAGGAGTCAACAGACCATGTCTTGCTATGTTGCCCATATATTGAAGATGTATGGAGTTCTACATGCTTGAGGGATTATCCTATCCCAATGCTCAAATCTATCATTTGTGGATGTGGTAGACCAAATTGTAAATAGATTAAACAACTAGAAAGTGTTCTTCACAACTAGGTGGATGATTTGAAGCAAGCGTAATTCACATATATCTTGTGTTTATTCCCACACTTACACATAAATATGAGAGTTTGCAAGTTTTCTCTAAAATATACTCATTACGTGTATTATTCTATTGTAAGAGATTAAAACTAATAAGTTATGCATGCAGACATGAAAACAAGAGAATCCAAGAGTGAAGATCAATTGAGAAGTGGTTTTTGAAGAATTTAATGAGTTAAAGATGTGTGAAAATATAAAAGGAAAGAAAGAAATTCGTTTAAGTCAAAGATGGAAAAAAATCATGACATGGAAATATTTTGACCAATTTTGGTATTTTAGTCATATCTTTTTGCTTCGATACTGGATTGACTTGATTCTTGTGGCCACAGAAATGAGACTTGAAGATCTAAAACTTTGTAATTTACAAAAACTTCATAATCTTCCATTTTCAAGGCCAAAACCAAGCTGGAAGTTGACCCACTGTTGAAAAACGGGAATTGACATTTTTTTATTTTCCTTTTTGGGGAGCGTGTGTTTAAGAGTTTTGAATGTAGAGCATCCCCATCAACTTGTGCATAAATGTGCAAAATGGAAAAAGTAACTAATTTTACACAATTTGAGCAAAAAATCACCCACATCAGTGGGTGTAAACTTATGTATAAATACACATGCACGGTTACTGTAGCATGTGTATTTAATATTTTAATAATTTTTTCTCTCTCCTGGTCTTCGCTTTCACTCTCACTCTCACCTGACTCTCTCCTTGTCTCTGCTCTCACCTCACTCTCCCTTTTCCTCATTTGCTTTCACTCTCACCTCTCTCCCTTTTCCTTATGCCTCCATTGCCGTCGGTCAAATCATGCCTCCACTGCCGCCGGTCAAACCATGCCTCCACTGCCGCCGATCATCAAACCCTCACTCTTCCTTTTCCTCATTTGATCAAATCATTTGATAAAATAGAGAATAAAAGCCATTCAAAAAGAGAACTAAACAAAAAAAGAGAAAGCAAAAATTCATTCTCTTCTCATCTCAGATCTGATTGGAAAAAAAAAAAGAAAAGAAAAAAAAAAAGTCTTCTTCATCGGGTTTTAGCGGCGACTTTGTCCCTTTTTTTTCAAGTATGGGAGCAGCATACGGAACGGCGAAGAGTGGAGTTGGGGTGCGTCGATGGGTGTGATGAGACCAAAGCTGGTGATGAGACCAAAGCGTCGATGGCGTCGATTGACTGGGTTTCGGATGGGAGTGAGTTTCGGAGTGTTTGTTTCTCAGATTGAGTGGGCTGATTTTCCCTGATGATGCTGGTTGGGTGGGTGATGATGGAGGCTGGGTGTGGAGTGACGTTGGTCTTGTTGGGTCTGTGAGAGAGAGGGGCAGTGAGGGAGAGAATAATAAAAAATTGTAAAAAAAAAATATTTTATTGAATAAATGTGTAGAATAGATAAACTGATGTGGGTGTTTTGTAAAATTGGATGTGTAAAATAGAAAAAGTAGGTTTTTTTGTGCAAAATAGAAGGAAAATTTGCACCCACTGATGTGGATGCTCTTATACATATTAAAGGGATACAAGGGCAGCCACGTTTTTTGTGGTTGGAAAACCTTATTTTTCATCAATTTTTGAGAGTTTTTTTTTATTTTCTATGGAAGCTTAAGAACCTAAGCTAGGGATAGGGGTGAATCCCTAATATTGTAAGTTGTCTACTTATCAATCCAAGCATGTTTTTCACATTTTGATTATTGAAATCAATTGTTCTCTTTTTATAATTGTTTTGTTAGATCAATGTCTAATTTCTAATTCTTTCATAAGTTTATTCTTGAATTTTCTAATTGTTAGAATATGGTTTTATAATATCTCTAGCAAAACGTGATAATCTTGTTAGATAGTATTTTTGTCATAGTATTGCCTCTAGGGTATACGATGTTCTTGAGTTTTCTAGCAAAGTTATTATTTTTTAGACAAATTGTTGGAACAATTGATGAATATAATCAACCAAAGAGAGTTTTATTAATAAAAATGATTTCAAAATCTTCCAATTAGATAGTTTATGTGTTTATTTACTTGATTGTGTACTGAATTTGATTGGTAGTGGATACTTAACAATATTGGTGGACAAACCCTAACACCCAAGTGATTTTAATTATTGAATTTTACTAAACTTTCTTTGTCCTAGTTTCAGTCATATTTTTCTATATATTATTGGTGCTTTTGACGTGTTTTTATTTTCCTTTTCTCGGTGGAATGCCAACCTTAACTATACAACAATTTTTTTCTTTTCTTTTTTTAATAACAACTTTGTAACAGAAATTGTAGTGTATCTAAGAAAAATTGTTGTGTAGTTAAGGTTGTCTTTCTACCAAGAAAAGGAAAACAATAACACTTCAAAAATACCAATAATATATAGAAAAATATGATTGAAATTAGGACAAAGAAACTATGGTAAAAATTAAAATCACTAGGGTGTTAGGGTTTGTCCACCAATATTGTTAAAAATCCACTAACAATTTAATTCTATACACAATCGGGTAAGTAAACACATAAACTATCCGATTAAAAGATTTTGAAATAAGCTTTATTAATAAAACTCTCTTTAGTCGATTATATTCACCAATTATTCCAACACTTTAGACTAGAAAATAATAACTTTGCTAGAAAAACTCAAAAACATCGCATACCCTAAAGGCAATACTATGGAAAAAGTAATATCTAACAAGGTAGACTTAAGAAAGAATTAGAAATTAAATATCAATCTAACAAAACATTTATGAAAAGAGAACAATTTATTTCAATAATCAAAATGTGAAAAACATGCTTGGATTGATAAGTAGACAACTTACAACTTTGGGGATTCACCTCTAACCCTAGCTTAGATTGTTAAGCTTCCATAGAAAATAAAAACTCTAAAAAATTGATGAAAAATAAGATTTTTCAGCCACAAAAAATGTGGCTGCCGTTGTAACCCTTTAATATGTATAACATTCAAAACCCTAAACACATGCTTCCCAAAAAGGAAAATAAAAAATGTCATTTCTTGTTTTTCAACAATGATTCAACTTCCAGGTCGGTTTTGGCCTTGAAAATGGCAGATTCTAAAATTTCGGTAATTACAAAGTTTTAGATCTTCAAGTTCTCTTTCCATGGCCGTAAGAATCAAGTCAATCAGATATCGGACTAAAAAGAAATGGTCAAAATACCAAAACTAGTCAAAATATTTCCCTGTCAGAATTTTTCCATCTTGGGCTTAAACAAATTTCTCTCTTTCCTTTTATATTTCGATACATCTTTAACTCATTAAATTTTTCAAAAGTCATTTCTCAATTGATCTTCACATTTGGATTCTCTTAGACTTCATGCCTGCATGCTTAGCTCATTAGTTTTATTCTCATACAATAGAAAAATACACTTAATAAGTATATTTTAGAGAAAACTTGCAAACTCTTATATTTACGAGTCAATGTGAGAACAAACATAAACTAGATGTGATAATGCCTACTAAAACTAAGATAATATTATACTTTTAAGCTATTATGAATAATGAAGCTCGCCTAAGTGCTCCACGGCCGACCTTGCTTCCCTAGCCCGATCTGCTATTGCCCATGCTTGAAAAATTTAGAAGTTAGCTCAAGTAGAATTACTTGAGGAACTTTTAAGAAATTTTTGTTGTTTTCTATAGGAATACTTACATATAGTCACTGTAATTGTTGATAAGGAATTAAGAAGCTTTTGCACATATTTTAGATCTAACTAGTGTATGTTGTCTCAATTGTTATTTTGGTTGGAGGTGTCTCCTCTGTGTTGATTTGTTTGCATATCTTCTGTTTTTGAATGAAATTTTATCGTTTATCCTAAAAATAAATAAATAATAAATAATATTAAAAAAAGAATAAAAAATAAAAAACAGAAAGCTTTACATGTAACTTATTTTAATTGGTTGCATGTAATCTTATCCTCTCACTTGGAGGTTTGTGATTGGGTACTTGAAAGCTTTTCTCTTCCCTCTCAAATTTTCCCTCAAATATGAGGTTTAATTGATTTTGGTCCCTCAATTTAAAAACGTTCTATTTTGGTCATTCAAAATTTTAAAATGTAAAAAAGTAGCCCCTCCTATTTTCCATTTATTTATTGTTTTCTCGTCCATTTCTTGCATATTTCATCCTTTAAAATATGGGGTCAATTTGATTTTAACCCATTAAAATAGGAGGTCAGTTTGATTTCGGCCCCTTAATTATTTATATTACATGCTGCTTAATATTTTCTTATAAACTACGTAATTGTTGTATTGATATGTCATGTGCACCAACCAATATCCCAATATCTACACCCAAAACGGATAATAACCAATAAAAATGCAACAAATTATGCAATATGAAACTAAAAAATTACAAACACCTACCTTGATCTGTACAAGGATTATAGTGAAAATATGATCCATTGTAAGATTACACTTTCGTTTACAATTGTAAGATAACGTGATTGCTTGGAAGGAAAAGCCCACCTCTTCCATGCAATCTGTATCGTGGTGGCCCAACCACAACTACAAGTAGGCCAGAGTTCAATTTTGATGCAGACTTTTTGTGCTAGCTTGGACCAAGTTTTAAGATCAAGGAGGCTTGTTATGGGGGGAGGCTATAGGGCTTGACTCATTACTGTGTTATGTGCAGCCCAAATGGGCTTCCCTCGTAAGTTGGGTCATTGGATAGTTACTTGTAGAAGGAGTGGGCCACTCTCAATTTCTGATCTTCCTGACTCGGTTCGATTTGTTGAAGAGAGAAAAGGCTTAAGGCACAGTCCAGTTCTTTGTTTGTTCGGCTTAAAAAATAAATTAATTAAAAAAAAAAAACCATTTTGCACAGGAATATCATTTTCTTTTGCATAGGTTTTTTTTTTTAGTAGATCTATGTACATACACTATTTATTTTACAATTTGATGAGGTGGTAAGTTGTGATTAGTCGGTTGATAGTAGTATTTTGTTTTTTTTTGTTTTTTTAATCCAAACAAACACTATAACCAAGAGATACCAACCAATAAGCATAAATCTTATGTCTCACTTTTTGTGTTGCACTCTATAACAAAGGGGTTAGAATCTCCATGACAAAGGGAGACAAATCAAATCTTCGATTTTTTTTTATTTTTGCATCAGGCACCCCACTTCCATCCCATTTTGCAACGTTTCTTGAGAGAGAGAGAGAGAGAGAGTCACTTTTCTATTTCTAGTTACCCAAATCAACTTTCCATTTTCTTATGCATCAATGTCATATTAAAATTATTTTATGATAAATTTGGTTTTTTTTTCCCTTCCCTACACTCCTCCCAATTTTAAATCCATTCCCCTCTCATCACCCCCTTCCATTTGTGGCCCTCCATGACTGGATTAGCCACCAACACCTAGCGTTGCCAAGTGGCTACTCGACAACTATATCAACAACCTAATAGTCAAATCAACCACACTTCCTGACAATGTCAAGTCAGCCACCTAATGACCAACAATGCTCAACGACGCACAAAAATCAATTTGTTGATGAGAGTGGAGTGGGAGAGAGGGAGTTATAAAAAATGACAAAAAAAAAAAGAACATATAAAAACTGTACAGTCCCAATCCTTAAAACAGTATTATCCAAATTAAAGAGCATTGTCATCAAGATACTACAAGCGTCTCACTTCTGTCTCTCCAATATTATTCAATATTTTGCAAAACACAACCATACTCAACAAGTTTTGAGAGCACTATCACGCTTTGTAAAAAAATGTCTCCTTCTTTATTCAAATTCTCTCTCTCTCTCTCTCTCTCTCTCTCTCTGTTTTTCAAAAAATATTATGATGAATATTTTAATTGGATGTGTGGGGGTCTGTCAATCAATAGGCCCATTAAGGTCAGGATCGTTGGGCCTGTGGCCCATCCGAGGATGCATATCCGTCCGAGGAGGCCATGTCAGGTCACAAGGCAATTGCCGAAGGGGGGTGGTGGTCAATATCATGAAGGTAGAGTTCTGTATTCGTCCGAGAACGTTATATTCCTCGGCAGTATGCGTCCGAGGACGATCAGGACGCGGTCTTGTTGCAACCAGACCCCAGAATTATGTCACCACTGAAGATAGGATAACAGACCAAGGGTAAAAGAGAAAAGGCAAACAAATATCTATAACTACAGCTGCCTCCGCATTAATTACCTCTCAACCAACTCTCTGGTCGCATGAATGTGGAGGTGATACCTGAACAGTAAGGAGGCAGCCTTACAGCTGCCCATGGGAAGTTCCAGGAGGTGCTAGATGGGACAGAAAGAGATCCTCCGAACCCAACCTACACGTGTGCGGTGAGGATGGAATAGAAAAGGTGGTATATAAACTGAAAGAAGAACATGCAAAGGGGGGATCGGAACAAAAAAAAGAGAAAGAAAGAAAACCTAAACCAAAGAAGAAGAACAAAAAGAGAAAAAGAATTGTATCGATTACCAAACAAAACGATCGTTGTGCCAGCTTTGGGCTTTCAATATACGTGAGGGTGAGTCTTTTTATTATAAAAAAGTTAACCTAGTTCTTTACACCCACGCTCTACAAATCATATTGTTTGGGCCTATTTACGTGCGAACCCAGTATCGTGTTGGGTGGTTACAAATCGTGTCCTTACAGGATGTATTAGAAAATGAATAGGGTGAAGTAGATTGTATTTGAAAAATGGGTAGCAAAAACTTAAAGAAAAATAGTAGTTCTCCTTAAAAATTTTGACTTTATTTTTCGGGTGGAGATAAATTAATAGTTTATAGCAAAATAAAAAATAATTACAAAAAGAAAAATATATATATGTTAGGAGAAATTCTTAGAAAATTACAGCCAAGCTCAAACCAAGATTTGCTAAGAAAAAGCCATTACAATATGTAAAAAATTTTATTTGATCTTCAATAAGAACAATACAAGATGACCCACCTCAAAGACATCAAAATCACTCAGAGGAAAAATAGATTTAGAAGTGACCCAACCCCATTGAGAAGAAAAAAAGGATTGGTGTCAAGAGGAGAAAACCATTGCTTTTTAGAACTCATGCTTAGGATCCAATGATAGATGTCAGAGGAAATCTAATTCAAACTAGTTCAAGTTAGATCTAGGCTAGAGACTGACTCTTTCTAGGGGTTTCAGATGACGACTTGACTAACACTAGAGGAAGAGATGCAACGGGTTTGGGCTAATGCGATACCCACAACAAAGACAATGAAGAACACTATTGAGGGTAATGAGAGACCAACAAGCATGCCTAAGAAAAGCGCATAAAAGAGTTGAGGAAGGTTCATGTTAGAAGCAAGGCTCATGGCAAAGCTAAGGACTCAGGCGTAGGTTAGCCTAGAGGCACTAACATGCACACACACACTCTCTCCCTCAAATTTAACTAAAATTTACGAAATGTAATTTGCAATGCTAATTTTTTTTTTTTTTTTGTTTCCCAATTGTTTTCTCATAGCTTTCAGTAAGACTAAATACTGTTCACAACGGGTGGATCCATAGCAGGGTAAATCACTGGCTTAGGGAGTTTTTTCAAAGTGCTGGTGCCCAAACTTAAACTAAGGAGCTCTTAATCAAACTCAAAACAACCACTTTGAGACCGAGTATCCATCCACTTAAATTTTTATCAACATCACTAATTATTGTAAGGATTTTACTAATATGTGTCCTTAGGGCACATATTAATTTCTATTTTTGGAAAAAAAATTTTTGAAAATTAAAAAAGTAATGACAGCTTTTTCAATTCTCGAAAAAATATTTTTAAAAATAGAAAACTTAATGTGTGTCTTAAGGCACACATTAAACAGGACCCTTGTTGTAAATAACTTTTTACGATATTAGTTATAAATTTTTTTTAATCATTTATTATTAAACTAATAAAGTTCATTTACCCATGCATCTTGAAGTAATTAAATTCTTTCGAGGTACTATTGATGTTGCAGTTTCTTATCCAAAAAATAGGAATCCATCAGTCCATAAATTTATTTATTATAAGTCACGCCTTTCCTGCGAAGCCACCTATCCAATAGGTAAGACAGTGTATCATATTTAAAAATGTATTTCTTGAGCATGACTCTACCGCAAGTTTGTAGTACTTTACAGTTTACAGACTGCAAAAATTCAACCCTATTGCTCTACTGATGCACTGTTTAGTGTTGACCTTGGCACTGCCTATGACTTGTCAATGCCAACTGCCAACCTAATTTACTGCACTTCAACTTCGGTTTCAACAATGGTTACTGTGTCCAACGCCATTGCACAAAGCACTATGTAACCTCTCTGGTACGCGTGTGGGGTTAAAAAAGTCTCAATTCAAGCAGGCCTTGCTTCGAGATTGGTGCACCCAAAAGAAAGAAGCAAACCCCACTTTTCTAGCTTTATCAATCGTGTTTAGAATATACAGTGACATACATTTATATCTCTTCAGCGACAAACTGAGGCAAAGCAAAAACCCTGAACAAAGTAAAAGATAAATGATGTAGAAAACAAACAAAAAGTAAACCCATTTATCCTTTTCTCTCATACTTACCTTACCTCTTTGTCCTCTTTTGTCTGTTACTGTGAAACTTCGTTATCTGGTCTGGTTTGCTTTCTTTTTTACCAATGCAATTTGTTTTTGCTTTGGATCCCATACCCTCTTCTCCACTTTTTTAAGTTTTACTTCTCACACTCTCTCTCTCTCTCTCTCTCTCTTCCTACTCTTTTTAAATTGGTAGTAAGCCCACGCTCACTTCCACCAACAAAGAAAGAAAGAAAGAGAGAAAGCAAGAGAGAAAGACACTCTACATTTTAAAACCTTTGAGGCTCAGCTCAAGTCAATATCTCCCAGATTCTAACACCTTCAACAGATTCTACTACCATAATGGAAGTAAGACATTTCTTTAGCCAAATCTTATGCTGTTTTTCATGTTCTTGTTAGTTATATATAATAATTTGTGGATGTTAAAATGAATGTTGTTTTTTTTGAGTATAGGAATACTATAGGAGGAGTCATGTTCCAGCTTTTGGGAGCTGGGATTGGAACGAGGACTTGCCATTCACACAGTGCTTTGAGTCAGCAAGGCAAGCTGGGTTGCTTCGTTACAGTTACTCTGAAGAGCGTGATTTGTATGTTGCTGGTGATTTGTATGAGAACAATGTGGTCACACCCGCCATGATTGTTGTTCCTCGCCGAAGGGTAAGCCAATTAAACCAAACCAACCTTTTAATTTGTATTGCACTTTGAAACTAGTACTTCCTATATTAATTTTATTTTTTTAAAGAGACTAATTTTCTTTTCTAATTCCTTAAACAGCATTGTTTTTTCTTTTAATTATTTTTCTTTTAGTAATAGTAATACTGTTAAAGCGTGCAAATCTGCTTTAGAAAGATGAAAACAGTTCTCATAAACCGTGCAAATTTGCTTTGAGTTACATACAAGATGCTACTTTTCTGATTTTCTTCTATTTTATTAGCATGGGCTACAGATATTGTAGTGGATGTGATGATATTTAACTTTTCTATAATATATTCTTTGTTTTTCGATATATGTGAGGTTAGATGGAAATCATCGGGAGAATAAATACAATTTTCTTGCATGAATCTGAATGCAATCAGCATTTTTTACCATAAATATCACAATTATCGAGGTCATATAAGTTATTAATTAAGGGTAGTTATTAAATTGGTAACAGTCCATATGATAATTCAATAATATAAACTCCTTACTCGAAAATGAAAAAATACAGTTCCCAAGTCAAAAATGAAAATGAAAAATGTCATGAGACTCATGTGAGTGTAAGACTTATTGCTTAAGAAAAGATGATGGGCACCAGCTAGGTTTGTGGAAAGGATACAAAAATTCATAAAACTCGCCACTTTTCATGCGTGATTATTTTACTGAAAGGATAGAACATGGTAGGGAAAATGCAATTCAGCTTTTCCAAATGCTTTCCTCTTTTAAGTGAGACCCACATAATTTTCATATATACTACATGATTACATGATGAGGTTGGATAAACATGCAAAAAAAATAAAATAAAATAAAATGTAAATTAATTGTAGCACTAGTAGCTAGGATAATTTACATGCATGTGAAACTAGTTATTATGTATCTAGAATGATGATGATGACTGGTGTGAGGGTTGATGATTGTAGACAAAAGTCCGTGACCCTTATGTGAAGGAAGAAAAGAAACAAAGCTGGAACAGTGACGTGAAGGAACCACTGAGTCCCTCTCCTCCACCAAGGCCAACCCCTAAACCTGTGGATGAGGACTTGTACAAAATCTCACCTGAGCTCCTTTATGCAAAAACCAAAAAGGTAGAACCTCAAAATCCCTTTTTTTATTTAGTCCTTTGAAATTTTGTATATGCTTTATATATATCTACAAAATTGTGCTTAATTAATTGTAAGAATAATGCGTTAGACGTGCTTGCAATACTTATTTATGCTTAATTTTTTGTACAAGAAAGGTGTGATTGTAAAGGATGCTCACCCCTTTTGTTTAGGTTTATTTTCTTTTTTAATAAAGTCTTTAATTCATAAAAAAAAAATTTTACCTTACGAATTTATGTTGCATCTAATGTTATGTCATTAAAAAATGTAAATAATGTGTTACTTTGTATATATACCATTAGATTTGAAAAATAAAATCTTAATCGTAAAATAAACTCTTAGGGCATGTATATTCTAATCTTCTTCATTTTTATTTTTGGCAGAAGAGAGGATTGAGATTGTTTTCAAGCTGCTTGCTGCCAACTTGTTTTGAATGAAGTCGCGAGAAGCCTGTTATAAGGACTATGTACATATATGAGGGGAAACAAACAAAAAAAAAAAAAAAAATAGTGGAAGCATATACTTATTTATATGGTGTCTATGTATTTGAGGGTTGGTTATTTTAATGGATGTCTGCGGAGATTTTTGCTCCAAAGATCGTTTTTATTTTAATCTTATGGCTTTAGGAGGAGGCCCACCTCTTTTCAAATTAGGGGGTTAATTTTCATTTGAATCTTTTGTGTTGACTGTTGCGGTATGGAGAGCATAGTGTTGGAGTGAGAATTTGGGTTGGGATTCAGGCATGTATGAGAAGAGCAATTATGGACTCATGCTCTCGTATGGTACGAATATCCCTTTGGAAAAAGGAAAAGCAAAGTATCCATTTAAATTTTTATTTTCCTTGAGCAAAAGTAAGTATCTCTTATAATAATTTTATCCATGGGGCCCATGCATGTTAATGACTTGTAGTGATTGACAATAAGTGCATTTTGATAGGATAAAATTTCCATCAATGGCTTCGCTGTTGCTCTTATTTCTCAATTGATTTTTAGTATATTCCTTATTCCGATAACAAGGAATTTTATTAATTGAGTTAATTATAGATTTTTTTTTTTTCCTGAGAAGAACTAGAACTAACTTAAAGTTCACTTTTTGTGGATTCCCGTTAGTTTAATTGGTAAAGTCTTTGATGGTTATATAAGACATCTGGGGTTTAATCTTCGCCTATACCAAAAATTGATTGGTGTCTTGATCTGATGATAAAGAGCTATCATCAGAAGCGGATGCCGGTTGAAAACTTTCTAAAAAAAAAAATTCACTTTTTACATATAATTATAGTATGTCAACTTTCAAAAAATAAATAACATAAAATTTCCAGTATCCTAACTCGACAATAAGATCTCCCATTAAATTAACATGATGGACAAAATTATTCTCTGTGCCCGTTTTATAGAATGCAACTTTCACAAGTATGTGGACTCACATAATTACAAGAAGTGCGCACTCTAAAGGATGGGCACATAAGATACCGTCTCAATAGATAAAGAGAGAGCATAATTGCTTAGACGTTTTTCCTTTCTCCCTTTTTAGGGGTGGTGGTGGGTGAGTAAATGGTGGAGCAAGAATTTGGAGAAATGGAAAAAGCGTCAAGTCTTAAAAATGGATATGTGTGGTATAAACTATGGGGACACTGAGAATCTGACATTATTATATGGAGGAAGATGTGGAAAGGTATACTTATTATGTATCAGTGTGTATGTGCTTGAGTTTCTTTACTTCTTTCTTCCCTTTTTTGATTACTTCCAAATTGCGCGTGAATTTTCATATCCATCTTTTTCTTTTACGATACACTTTCTCTTTTCTTTTGTTTTCCTTTTTTTTTTTTCTGATGAATTTTTTTTTCTTTGTCAAAAGTAGTTTTGAGATATGCACGTAGGAACAGGGTAAGAGAAGTGCGAAGCTATTGATGAAATAGCTGAACAGTTAATACATTGAGTGCATGAAATAGAAATTGAAAAAGAGGTGGTGCTATATATAAAAAGGAGAGAAAAAGAAAATTAGATAACTCGGCACGTTGTTATGCGTTTGGTTGGTTGGGCATGTACCATGAGAAAGGTATATATGATATTATGATGTTGGGCATGTACCATGTAATGCTCCTCTCTCACATAGGGTAGATTCCACGTTTGTAATCAATTTATTTATATTACACTTTAGATGATAATTTCATTTTTATTATTTATTTATTAGTTGTTACTTATATTATTAACATTTAAGTAATTTTTATTTCTTAGGTTAATACTTAATACCCTAATTTCATGAATGAAATGTGAGACTTCATTGGGCTATTGATTTAGATAATGACACTCCCTAAATTCCAATAAAGCCAGGTTTAGTCACAATATCAATCCTAACTGCATGCCCCAGATCAGTCAATAGGATTTATTGTTATTCAGAAATTTTTGCAAGGGCATGTTCTTCATTTATTGGTTTTTTTTAAAGAGATATTAATTACAATATATTACTTGAACCCTCTTCCTCTAAGACTTAGAAGTATTTTGTATATAAGAAGGTGCTAATTCAATTACAAGACATTTGGCTTATTAGCTCTCCTTTTTTGTGTGCAAGGTGGAAGTAATTATGCAATACTCCAAAAGTATTACATAATATTAATCAAATTTATATAACTTCTCATTCACGTGAAAAGGAGAAACATTGCATTAAGAATATTCAATGCGTTTTCACGAGGAGGAACAAAATCTTGCTCCTGATCAATACCAACTCACGCTAAATAAATCATCATTAATTGCAATATAAAATTATTTTTATTTATAAAAGGGTGTCCACCTTTACTACCAAAGAAGTTGGCGTCCAATTATAGTATTGGACACATTGTCATGTCCATAATTTTGTATCATGTTCAACAGCTGAATCACTAGACGCAAGTCGAATTCAAATAGGAATTTTGAGATCCCTCTACTTATACATCATTTTCAATCTATTGACTTCAATCTCAAAGCCATCTATTCCTCAACTTTCTTGGCGATATTTCTCATCTCTAATTTAGTGCAATTATCATGTCTTCAAAGAAAAATAACCAGTAAGTTACATTTCTCCCCCCTTTAGTTTCTCTCTTATATGTTTAGGAAAAAAAAGGGGTCTGAATTGCACAAAGTTTGTTTCAAAAAAATTGTTTTAATTTCTACCACATATGTTACTCATAGCATTACATGCAATTATTTTACTTTCTCTATTTCACATTTTCTTCTCTCGGCCCTGAACATTGAATCCAAGACCTATTCAATATAGTTTGAGACCTAAAACGATAAATTTAAGTAGATTGTTTTATATTTAAATTTCAAAGCCTTTTACATTTATTTATTACTATCAAACTACGGTTAATTTGATGAATTAATACTAACTAAATTAAGGTTAATTTCATATAGAGAATCAAATATTATTGTTGAAGCATAAAATTTAATATAAAAAGGAGTTATTTTTTTATTTTATATTTTATGAACGAGGTTTATTTTATCTTGGATAAGGTGATGCATGGTTAAGTAAAATTATAATCTAATTTCAATTTTGATTTTGATGTTAAGAAAGAGATAAAGAATGTTTGGTATGTGGTCATGTGGGAGATTAAGCGGCTAATATTGACAATCTCCCTTATAGAATATTGGTTTACAAAAATTATAACCTCAAGCTATTAGGAAAAATTAATTGTCATTTATGATTTGGCATACAACTATCTTTTTCGCAAACAGTTTAAGGTTTCGATTGGATTGAATTTTTATTGATCTAATATTTTGAAAGTCTTTTTAGATGTGAGAAAAATAATGAACCATCCTTTTTAATTTTTCAACCACTTATCTTAAAAAATAATAATAAATAATTGGACCTTTCTATAAAGGGTGGAGCTTTTTTATAATCTTCATATCAAAGTAAAATGGAAGGTGTCCATTGAAAGGCCATGATTTAAAGTGAAGTAAATCTAAAGTCTAGATTGTGCCTACTTATTTAAAAGGGTCTGGTTAATGTGTGCCCTAAGGGCACACATTAAGCTTTCTATTTTTAGAAACATTTTTTCGGGAATTGAAAAAGCTATTATTACTTTTTCAATTCTCGAGAAAATTTTTTCCAAAAATGGAAATTAATGTGTGCCCTTAAGGCACACATTAATAAAATCCTTTTTATAAAGGGGTAGGATGTTTTTGCAATTGAGGCCTTAGGTGTAGGTCTTGAGCCAACATTGGCCGAATCTTGAAGGTTGAATGCGTACATGTACTCATGAAACTCTTGAAAGTTTAACTCAAAATTAAACCATTCAATAAATTTTAACTTTATCAATAATTTATTGAATTCGTTGAAAAATTGCATCATCTTACATATCAATCATTGGAAATTCGTAGAAATCTTATCTGAAGAAAGTTCACAATTATTATTTTTCCTTGACCAAAATTCATTTTATACGCCCACTGGTAGGGTTGTCTAACATCAATATGAACTTAACAAACCCACTCGACCCAAAGCCATCCAAATCGAAATTCATCTGATCCGAGAGGTGGATCGGTCGACGCCAAGTGTTGAATTGCGAGAACCGATATTATTGGTTTGAATCGCAGGTTCTCTATCTAAAGAGCAAATTCTGACTAATCCTATGATTTATTTTTTCAATATTTTATTGAATATCTTATTTACCTTTTATCTTTGAAATTTTGGTTATCATCTAATCCGAAAATACAAATATGGTGTATAAAAGCAACAAGGTTTTTGTAATTTATATTTTGTATTAAATCTTCATTTATATATATATATTTCCTTCTAAGCTTCATGTTTCGTTTAAATAAATACATCAAATGCTTTAAAGTTTGGTACCTTAATATTATAATATATTAGTATTGAATAGAAATTTAACTCCCATAATTTTTTTTTAAAAAAAGATTGTCATTCTTTATACTTATCCGAAGCTATCCGTAGCTGATGATCACTACTTCTATACGACTAAAAATACTTATACAGGTCATGTGATTCTTTTTCCTAGTATGTATAGGTCAGGCTACTCCATTTACTTGTAATAAATTTGCCACTTTAATCCCGATGGGATGCTGCCATGTGACAACTCCTTAAAACATGGCAGCATCCTATCAAGTCTAGTGCACAGGACACTGTATCCAAGCCGAACCCATCACTTAATCATGTCAATATCAGGCCTAATAAATTGAAGAGTCCACGGAGTCAGGGAGAGGAAATAGTGAAGACAGGTATCACAGAAGGCAAACCAACTGCTGTGGACAAGAAGACCTGCATTTGCGCTCCAAGCACTCACGCAGCCTCATTCAAGTGCCACCTACACCGAACTAATGAAGCACAAAATTCATCATCTTCCAAAGACAGCAATAATAAGAGCGATCTGAACTTGAATTCCAAGAAAATTCACAGCAAAAAAATAATTGATGGTTTAACAAGGTATAAACAAAATAATTGATGGCTTAACAGATTTAAACAAAATACATACAATAATCCAATCCATTTGTAAAAGATTGAGGATATCCATATATAACGAATTTGAATGTGGAGTCTGCTTAGTAATTGCATCTCTAGATTACATACATACATACATTCTATAATCCAATCCAAGAAAGGAAAAAGAATACATACAAATACAATCTGCATGAACTAAGAAACTTGCAAAGCTCTGACTCGGGCAGTCAATTCCCTAACTTGGCTCCTCAAACGCTCAGGATTGCAAAAGAAATCAACAAACACCCGCCTTTGGAGCCCAACTCCCTGAGAATGATGTTTTACAATCTGGTGCCACAGAATTGAGATGAAATTATCAAATACACAATAACAGGATCAAGCCTCAAAAACCATGAAACATGTGAGCACTAACACACACACCCACCCATTAAGAAATATCTGGGCTTGTCTACTTTTTCTTTGACAACATTCAGGCTATTAATTCAGTTACTTGGCTTTCACTGGAAAGGTATATGTGCATATCCTGTTGTGAAGGAATCCTTGGAAGCTATGATAGCTTATGTTTTTTCCTTTTTTTTTTCTTTTTTCTTTTTGCAAGTAATAATAAAAATATGTGTAAGGACAGGTCAAAAACTAAGGTTAAAGTTATCCAAAAATCCAGAAAATAATTTAAACAGATAGAAATCTAAATCCACAACTGATCTGAAGAATATAAACTTCAGTCTAGGCAATGAGAGCTTGAATGTAGATGTTCTAGAATTTGTTCTAGTATTTCTCTCTTCATGAGCACCATCAGAAGGAATAACTGGGCAGCATTAGATATTCCACTACTCCTATGTCTACGAAAGCAAACTCTCCAACAAGCCAACAGATCCACCATTATCAAAAGCAAAACCCACATCAAGCCAAACAAAGAGAAATCCAGAGACCAATTTAAGTTAAGTGACAACTACATCCTAAGTAGAACCATAAACGAGTTGAGCTACATTGAGCACTAAGGTGTTCAAGCTTGGTTCATTTAGTTTACTATCAAGCAAGACCTGAATTGAAGCTTATTAGTCATCAGGCTCAATTTTTATATTTAAGCTGAGTTCATTAATTTCAAGAATGAGCTCCAACTTTTTCATTTTTTTTTTTTGATAAGTAAGAAGAGAATATTATTAATAAAAGAAAAGCAAGAGAAACACAAAGAGTTCACGGTAGTGAACAATGGAAAAAAAGAAACAGCAAGACAAAAACAGCCCCTAATCTATTCTAATAGAAGAAATAAAATCCGTAAGGGTAGAACAATCCAAGAAACCCCAACAACAAGACCAATCAAAGAGGGTCCTCTGGCAAAACTCTAATAACTGAACCACAGTTTTCTCCTCATCCTCAAAGGCCCACCGATTCCGTTCAGACCAAATAGTCGACATTAAACAGCCTGGGACCAAATCCCATATATCAGAACTATGCTTCCCAAGCCAATGAAACCAACAGAATAATAAGTCCTCAACTGAACCTAGCATGACCCAATCGATCCCAAACAACCGGAGCATATGCATCCACAAAGAATGAGTTATCGGACAAAAAAGTAACAAGTGATCCACAGATTCCGCATTACAACAGCACAAATAACATCGATTCACCAAAGGGTGACCACGAAGCATAAAGTTATCCAATGTTAGAATCTGACCATGAGCTGCTGTCCACATAAAAAAAGCCACCCTTTTAGGAACCTTAACTTTCCAAATACCCTTCCAAGGGAAGGTGGAGGGAGCTGCATTACGAATCTTATGATAGAAAGACCGAGTATCAAACTTCCCACTGTCATTAAGATCCCAACAAAGCCTGTCACACCCTCCACCCCTAGGGATTCGGGTTTGGATGAAATGAAGAAGGGAGTAGGGCCGCCAACTCCCAATCATTGAATTCCCTCTAAAATCTTAAACTCCACACTCTGTCATTATCACCCACTGAAGGGCTTAGCACATCAAAAATACAAGCCTCCTTATTAGCTGAACACAAAAATAACTGAGGATAAAGACTTTTAAGAGGGACATCCCCAGTCCATTTATCATGCCAAAAAAGAGTACGAGAGCCATCCCCCACCACAACAGAGAAATGTTTAGCAAAAGTTTCCCACCCTTCACTAATACTCCGCCATAACCCACATCCATGGGCCCTACTACAAGCTCTAGTGCATCAACCCCCTTTTCCCTCCCTATATTTCATGGCTATGACCCTACGCCATAGATGGGAGGTTTCATGACCATACCTCCAAAGCCATTTCCCTAAAAGGGCCTGATTAAAAGGCACCAATTTCCGAATTCCTAAACCACCCATCTCGCGAGGTAAGCAAACCTTTTCCCAAGATACCAAAGGATATTTGGAACACTCAACTGATGAACCCCACAAGAAGTTCCTTTGAATGCGTTCCAATCTAGTCGCCACAGCTTTGGGGATAGTAAAAAGGGAAAGGTAATAAGTCGGAAGGCTTGAAAGGGTACTCCTCAGCAAGGTGAGTTTACCACCCTTTGACAAATAAAGCCGCTTCCAACCTGAAAGCTTCTTTTCCATCCTCTCTAGGATCGGATTCCAAATGGAGGGCGTTTTATATAGAGTTCCCAACGGCATACCCAAGTAAGTCATAGGCAAATTGCCCGCTCTACACTGAAGGCTATTAGCCAAAGACTGGATGCTACGCACCTCCCCAACCGGGACAATTTCACTTTTCCCCACGTTCACCTTCAGATCAGTAAAAGCTTGAAAACAAGTCAAAGCTAGCCTAATAGATAGAATCTGCTCTCTAGAGGCATCACAGAAAAGAATGGTATCATCAACAAATAAAAGATGAGAAACACGAATACCAGTAGAATTAATAGAACCCACATGAAAACCCTGAATGAAACCACCTTCCTCAGTTTTCTTCATGATACAACTTAAGACCTCCATGATCAAAAGAAAAAGGAGAGGAGACAAAGGATCGCCTTGTCTGAGACCTCCAGAGCTACCAAAGAAGCCAACAGGAGATCCATTAACCAGAACAGAAAAGCGAACGGTAGAGACACAAGTCTCCTCCATTATGCAATCTTTATTTAAGCAACCCATAACTCTACATTGTTAATGCATATTAGCCATTGAACTATATTCTAAAAATTAGCTAATAGTTTTTATAGAACTGGAAATAAATATGTACAAATTTATGTGATCTTATGGCAACATTTCCATTGTTTTTTTAGATTTTGCAGGTTCTTGAAACCTTTTCTATCCCTCCCATGTACATGAGCATTCTACTTTTTCCTAAAAAGAAATTCTTATGTATATATTTTAAGTTTTTCAATATAGAGTGGCCTGCCCATGATCAACCAAACCAAGATGGTCCATTACTTAATTACACTTCACAGTTCACACGATTCAAGGATGACAGATTTGACACAAATATGCTGAAGGGTGTTAAGTAATTGTGATTCCAAATTACTATAAATAACTATCTTATTTGACTTTGGATCCCAGAATTATTTGCACATGTAAAAGTTACAGCAGAAGCAGAAGACCAATAAGCTTTCTCATAGAAAGGGTATAAACGCTCTAATTAAAGCCTATGCTAGTAACATCTCTTTTATTTGGGTGGAGGAATTGGTTTGGGAAACATTCTTTAGAGAGTTGGAATGTAGTGCCACTATGTTTGATGTGGTAAGTGTGGAAGGAATGCAACACTCATGAAAAAAAAAAAAAAAGTTTCTCAATTTCATACATTGTTGTAACAAAAAATTTCAAAATGTGCATAGATGCATAAATAAAAAGTATAAACAAATGTTTCTTCTCCAATAAGATCTTTAACTAACAGCTACTTAAAGAATTTTGCAAAAAAGTTATTCATAAAGTTATAAATTGTAGATTACCCACAATTTAAGTATGCAGCTTACTAAAATTCATTAAAAAAATTATTAATATGAAATACTAGGAGACAAGCTGCATAAACCATAGGGGATCTACGATGTATTTCAAATTATTCACAAAGTCAGAAATTATAGGTTATCCACAATCAAAGTATGGTGCTTACTAAAATTAATTAGAAAAATTACGTTTTTACATTCACTGTCCATGTGCACTCTACATTGTAGACTAATCAAATGTGTACAACATTGTAAACATTTGCATAAATAGTGGTCAATATTGTACACTGTTCATGCAAATGTGTACATTTGTGTACACTTTACATGAACAATGAAAACATATAATTGTCCAATTCATTAATAAAAAAGAATATTAATATGAAACGCTAGAAGACAAGCTGCATGAGCCATAGGTGGTCTATGACCTATTTCATCTTTAAAAAGCACATTTATGGTTCATTTGGATACCGCTTATTTTGCTGAAAAATTAAAAATATTGTAGCAAAATAATTTTTAAATATGTAAATAGTGCCGTGGGACCCATTTTTAATGAAAAAATTGCTGAAAAAAAGGTTTGTAGATCCCGTGAACAGTGCATGGGACCCACTAGTGTGACATAAAGCCACAGAAACACACTCCTGGAAAAAAAAAAGTGTTGCAATGCAGACACAATCCATGCGCGTACTTATAGTTACTGATAAGAATCTACAACTACAGAATTCACAATCTAAAGAACTCATCAATAGTCAAAGAATAAATAGGCTTACCTCATTTTTCTTGAAGTGCTCAAGTGTCACTTCTTCAACTGCGGCAGAGAGTTTTGCATTGATCTTTTCCATTTCATCAAGCTCTTTCATCAATGGCTGGAAAAGACATCATATGTCACAGGACAAAACATACAATTAAGGTAACAGAAGAAACACCAAAAGCCAGCTGTAGGACAGTGGATCAGTTAGAATGTGAAGTAAAAAATTAACATGCCTGCTAAATATTTTTTGGTAAGCAAACCTACTAAATAGGACTTTAGTTCAGTGAGAAAATCTAAAATCTAATGCATAATGAGTAGACTAATCAATAAAATCATCTTTTAAGAAATATCCTTGAGATCACTAGAAAAGTAACCAAAAGTTCTTCATCAATGCAAGAATGCAAGCGCTCATTTAAATCCACTATTAGCAGTATGCTCATGAAATGCACAATTTAATAAAAATTTATATGCAAACCAATAATATAACTGAAATTAAATAATAAGGTTGTGCTTGTGTCGACAAAATTTCCGCATTTGTGGGTGTTTGGGGTGACTAAAATTGGAACAAAGTTTCTCTCCAAACTAGTTTGGAGAGAAACTCTTCAAACTTTTCATATATCTCTTTTTTTTTGTGAATTTTGAAAATCTAACTATTGAATTTCATGTTCCTTATGTTTTTAACATGCATATCAAATTTCGTTCAAATTGGATATTATTTACTATTCGATCAATAAACTTATTTTTTATACACAATTTTAGATCACAAAAATTTGAAATTTTAACATTTGTTTGATGAGATAGCAATTGATCTTTGATCTTCTTGAAATTTTACACACATGAAAAATATGATAAAAACATGCCATCTAACGGTTAAATTTTCAAAATTCACACTCAATATAGAGATATATGAGGAGTTTGTAGGGTTTCTCTCCACCTAATCATCCACCCTACCCCACCAACAGACCCAGCCAACCACTGCAACCAATCAGACTGCCATGACCAACCAAATACTACCACCATGACCGATCAGACCACTGTAAAATACAGCTTCCTTTGTTCACCTCCCACAACCACCGTGAATCCAAATCTCTCCAAACTCAACTTCGTTCACCTCCATAAACCACTGCGAAACCTGATCTCCCAATACCCACTTCCGTTGTCCCCCCACCCAACCATCAACATCAGCATTTCTTTATTATGTATTTTTTTTTTTTTTTTTTTTTATCAAAACTAAAAAATTCTATTCAATTATTAAAGTAACCTAAAATAAATGATAATTTTTTTTTTTTTCCTCTTAAAACTTTTGGCCCTTAAGTTTTAAGATGACAATGTTCTAAATTTCTTGAAACTTTGATATTAGATGTCTACTTAAAACAAACTATATTAACTATATAGTGTCATACATCTTGTTCACAACCGGTCCCAAGCCCAGTAAAAGGAGGGTTTCGGTAGGTTGATGGGCAACGTAAAACTTAGTCACTCATTTATGAATGGATCCAATATAATCTTGTTGAGGATTTATAGCTGAACCCAAAAATTGGGGACTAAGGCTTCGTTGATGTTGTATTACACAGCTAAAGCATGTTATACAATGTATAAGACTTAGATTAAGCCGCATAGTGCATGCATTATATGTAAGACCCAAATTTAATTATTAAAACAAAAAATTATGAATGATGATTAAAATAATTAAAAATAATAATAATGAGACTTTTGAATTTCTTAATACTATCGGAGATTGAGTTTTAGAGTAGTAATTATTTTAAATTTCTTAATTGGATATTAAGTTTTAGTTAGAGTTGTATTTAATATCATGAGTGCCAAAAAGAGTGTAGCCGTTTGATGTAGCTACAACTTCTGGGATCCACAATTCCATACTAATCCCTAGTTTTAGTCAAATAAAAAATCTTTAATAAAGAGGCACACTTTGAGAAAAGAGAGAGTACCAACTTGGCTTAATTACAATTTCTATGACCCAATTTTTATTCTATAGTATATGATATATTTATTGGAAAGGAGAACATTGCCATTGTAACACACACACACACACACAAAGAGAATTAATCCTCTAGAAGTCCCACTGGATGTTTAGGATTAACTAAAACTTGAAATCAATATAAAATTCTCCATTGTTTAGAAGTTATTTCTGTTCCAAAAGCTGGTTTCAGTTTTAGTCAAAAGTTAGGAGTAAATGAGATGACATGTGAAACCATTATTGTTGGGAATATTATCAATTGGTGCCACTTCTAAAAAAAATAGTAGTATCATATTGTTAGCAAGGTCAATGCTAAAGAGAACATAAACTAACAAAAAATAAAAAGGGAAAATATAAAAAGAAGAGGGAACGGATAGTCACAGGCACAAAGAACCAATTTTAACAGCAAACATAAGGTGTAGAAGTGTAGTGGTGAAGGTTGTACCCGAGGTGTCAGTATTGGTTGTGCAGTTGTTGAAGATGCAAATAGTAATTGCTGCAGACTTTGGATTAGAGTGCACCTGACACAAAATAAGCAAAAAAAAGACAGCAATTCAAAATTTTGTTCAACATAACTACTTTTATACATGGCTCAGAATGTATGACACATGAAGCAGCTGTTTCTTAGCAGAGACGGTAAAATCACTGATATAAAGCCCAAGGAAATATGTCCATGAGGCCAAACTGCCAAATAGCATCCAAAGAGCATGGTAAAATCAATTAAAAAAAAAGCTTGTTACAGAAAATCTGTCAGGACAAGATTCTCTCTCTCCCAAACTTCTTTACTTTTTTGCTAGGTCAGCCATGCAACCAGTGGAGCTTGAGCTCAAGACGAAACCCCCCACGGCTCCACCCCATTCTTACAGTGGATAGTAAGTGTCATTTGAGCTAGCGTTTGTTGATCCCAGACTTTTCAGAAATTGTCTCATCCGTATAACCTAATAACAATGTTTGCTGACTGTAACTACTTCAATCCTATAACACCCTAAGTATGTTATTAAACAGACTTTCTTGAGATCTTTGTATTTCTGGATGACTGCTATAGGCAGTAATCGTTCCACTAGATTATTCAGATTTGTTGGACTTCAGATTGGAATTCATCAGTAGTTCTATTACAATTCCTGTGTGTAGTGGAGTCATCTCATCTTTCAAATATAGATATTGTTACTTATTAAAAAACAACAATTACAAACATCTAGAACAACACCAAACATGGTCATGGTTATGGCTGTCCAGACCAACCCAGCACCTGATAGAACAGACCGACCTGGCACCACTCGAACCGAAACTAACTGATCTGAGTAGCTAGCGGTCTCATCAAAAACTGAGTGCGGGTTGAGTGGCAGTTTTGGGTTTTGAAACCAGACGGAAACCGAACAGACCAAATCCAAACTTGCTGGAAACTACCATCCCCATAACCCTCGTCCTCCCTCTCTCTCTCTCTCTCTCAGCCTCAGATCTGTCGAGATCTGGCAAGATCTAGACCAGATCCTTTGAGATCCGAGCAAGATCCGATGAATTCTCATCGATATCTGGCGACAAACTCAGTGCCATTGCTTTGTCAGTTTTGCCTGAAATCGACTGTCATCACCTGAGCCGAAACTGACTCGACCTGTGCTTAGTGTCGGTAGGCAGTGGGTGTATTTTTGCTCCATCAGATCTGGTCGGTTGCGGGTTGAGCCCAAACCAGATTTGACCCAACCTGTTGACAGACCTAGTCATGGTGTGGATATCAAAACAGTTTTTTGGAGCTTGATGGAGGCATACTCTCTTTTATCTAGTTAGGTTTTCCATAGAGCATCTAGATGCAGGTGCATTTGGGCGTATAAAAGGGAAGCAAAAATTCAATACCTAAAGTTCATGTAAATATTGTATATAGTTCATGTTTCTATTAAACTTACATTACTTAAAACTTGCATAGTCCAAGAATTAAAACTTGCATAATAATAATAATAAAAAATCACACAGAACAGATATACAAATTTACAGCCAAGTATCAATACCGTCACCTATTGTATCATATAAGAATAAAAGTTCATCAATTCTTTCTCAGTCATATTCAGAAGACTGAGGAACGTGGAGGGTGGGATTGTGGGTTCAAGACCCAGCAGGTGCGTAACTTACCAGTCAAAAAATAATGTAAAATAGTCCTTAAACAAAACAGGATAACTCACAGCTCATTGATACATCTATTTCTGTCTTCTGGAAGAGAATTCTCAAGGTCAGATTGAAGGGCCATCAAGTCTGAATGAAGACTAGATATCTGCTGAACAATGCCAGGAGCTGATACATAGGTTGAAAACCCAGCTTGAGCATCTAAGAAAATGGCCAAAGCAAGAATACAATTAATATACAAGCTGGAAAACAAAAATAGCTGAAAACAAAAAATTTCCAGCAATCACTTGAATGGATAATCTGGTTCTTGGAAAGAATGTATGATCATTACTTGAATGAATACTTAAAAGGTCTCTAACACCATGCAGAAAATTATCCTTATCATCCACTGCTCCTTGTTCTTGTACATCGGAAGCAGCTTGAATCAGTGCCAGGCAACGACCCTATCATGGATATACAACATCATAAAGTACAATATGTACAATAAAAGAAAAGAATGACACTGAAGTATTTATAAGAGGACCCACTTCAATCTAAAATTTCAGGAAATCCTAAAAAATAAAAAGAGAAGCTCCCAAAATGATGACGAGAAAGGTAGAAGGGGGAAAAAAAAGACATCTAGAACAAGAATTCCAGAGTGATTTAAATCACAACCTTCCCTCTTCAAAGAAAATTCATATGTAGAATATAAAAGATACATAAGGATAGAATGGAAAAAAAGAATAAACATGACCGACCCAAATTAGTTTGTTGAGGATCCATAGCTAACCTAGGGCTCAGTTATTTTTATTAATTATATAACAAATACAAACTTATTGAAACATAAATATAGGTGAGATCCTTATATAGTGACTAAAGGAAGAAGATACAAAGGCTATCAAGAAAACTATACTCCATTCCTCATTCTAGGTACAGGTTCATAACTTGGAAGTGCATGGTTTGACACCAAACACTAAAAGGTCCAATCCAAAACAACCGGCCAAGAAGAAAAAAAATAGAAATTCAATCCGTAAACTTCCCCTATTACAACTAGTTGTACTCGGTGCACAAAATTACACTTTCGCAAGGTCTGGGAGAGGTGATTGGCAGTCAGCCTTAGCCCCCAAATCTTTTTGGAGAGGCTGATTCCCAGAAACTTTCCCTATTGCATTTGCAAATTTTATTAGATACCAAATATGTGGTTATTCTTAACGAACATGGTGGAAAAACCTATTTTCAAGTGTGACCTCCAAGCCATGGCATTCATGGTTGCCCAATGGCACTGGGTAGGACACTTGCACCCACAAGTATTTTACATTTTCCTTTTGATCTCCTAGTCAACCGCATCCAGAAGAACAAAATAAAGCCTGTTATACTTTGAAGAGTAAGCGTCAGTGTGTGTTAGTGTCTGTCTATCTCTGCATGCCCACAAACCACGTTGAGGCAATGGCTGTGAGTGACAATTGAGATCATATATATACCAAAAACAAAAGAAGGATCTGAGAGAGGGGGAGAGAGAGAGCAAAACCCAAAAAAATAATAATAATAATAATAATATGTACCACTCGGCCTTTGGTTGCTGAGACGTATGCCTGCAGTTCTGACTCAATAACCTTAACCAATGAATATGCTCCAAGCATGTTCTTCTTTTCCAGCTGACAAGCTATTTTTAAGAACTGATGCCTTGCGAGTTGATTGATAAGGTGATTTATGAACTGCCAAAATAAATTACACATGTAATATATCTAGGATTAGATACATGCAGATAATTCGAACTCTTCAATTGTTTAACGCTATTATTATTCATGCAGAAGTTAATAGTGCTGAGTACCAAGAACATAATAAAATTTCAAGTGAATCAGACCCAGTAAGTACGAAATTCATACAAGTAAAAAATAAGCCAGCTCAAACAATTGCTTCCCATGTTTATAATACCATATGTTTCTCCAAAATAACAAATTTTATTAACACCAATATATAAATTGAGTTGAGAAAGTGAAACGGCAAATACAAAAGAGTTAAAAGCCAAGAAATATACTTACGCCTCCCACTCACACATCTCCACCCCTTCCTTTTTTTTTCTTTTTCTTTTTTTAAGAACTTTTCTTCTTGTTTTCTTTCTTTAATATTTATGAGAAGCCACCTTGGGCCATATCATCAGCCTTCCAGTCATGAAATAGTGTTGTCATCAAAAAGCATGTGTGAATTCCTTCACCTAAGCATTTTGGACTTCTATGTTGGTGTCTATTGTCTTCTTTGAATTAAGAAATGACAAAGTATTTCAAGGTGCCCTACACCACCCATGCCTTTAGTAATTGTTGTAGGACCACACGATATGTATTTATCAAAAAAAAAAAGTAGGACCACATGATATGTAAACAAAATTCAAGGTAAATCCCCTAAAAATGCACTCAGGCTGAACCAGTCGTGAATGCTTACCTTTCAATTCCTAACTTTTAATTTATCAAAACCCAATTCCCTAAACCAATTTAAATAATTTTTAAATACAGTCAATCTCCCAGTTCTTTCGAGATTACCTCTTTGATCCACTAACTAAAACTGCAGAAAATATCAAAAAAGAGTTCTCATTTAGAAAGCTTCAAGTAAATGATATAAAAAGCAATTGAGCCATTTTGGACTTCTAGGGCAAACATTTGACTAAAATATCTTTAGCTACATAATTTCACAAGCTGCTACTCCAAATCCTGATTAGCTACCATCATGACACAAGAATTTATCATATTTCAAACTCCCAACAACATTTGGTATAGCAAGAAATAGATTGTTCCACAAGCACAGCTTCTACTTTTCTCCTACCCATACTTGAATAAATTAACCTAGAGTTGCACTAAAAAGAACTTCCTAGTGAAAAACTAAAACTTGAGACAGCTCATGGTATTCAATTATGCATTTTATCAACATTTATGAAAGAAAGAAAATTGAATAAACATGTAGAAATATAAAATAAAAGCTAAATATACCGCTTTTTGCCGGAAAATATAGTACTCCTGGCGCATGACCTTTAAATCATAATCACCTAAAAGATCACAAAGTTGAATTATATTAATTTTATAACAAAAATTATTAGAACCATAATACAGGTAAAAAAAAAAGTAAAAAATTTAATGCATACTTTCTTCTGACTATTCTAAAAAGGGAAAGCTACCAGAAAATACCTTGCAAAATGTAGGTGTCCTGGAGTTGGGCAAGCTCCCAACAAAGATCCGGAATAGTCTTCAGAGGGAGGAAAAAAAAATGAAGTTAGTACAAAATATAAATACAACCATAAATACAACCACAAACTGAGAACACCTTCTGGCATGTAACAAATCATTTAAAGCACATACGAACACAGCCATGCAACTGGGAAGGATATAATAGAAAACCCTAGAGAAAAAGAAAGAAGGAAAAAAAAATTAGAATATCTATACAATATATACTAATGTAAGCTTAACAATTAATTTTGCTAAGCATTGTGCCACGTCAGCCACCTATTCCAATTCATTCTATCTCCCTTTTTGCTCTTCTTCTCCTTATTATTTCCCACCTTATTGGTTACACTTCCTCCAACCTTTCCCCTTCCTTTTTGCCTCTTTATCTCCGACTTCTCTACCTTACCATTACTATTCATCCAACCCTTCCTCTTTCTTTTTTCTTTTTTTAATCTTCTTCTCCCATCTTCTTTTCTATAAAGTTGATATTTTATCTCCCATTCAATCCATATTTTTAACACACAAAAAAAGTGATTACTCACTTCTTTTTTTATTTTGTTTTCCTTCTTTTGGTGGATTTATTATTTATTATTTATTCCTTGTAGCTCTACTTCGGATTGATGAGTTTGTGTTTTTGATAGATTTACTTTGGGTTGATGCGTTCTGGTGGTGTGTTTTTTTATTCCCCATTACAAGTCCTCTCTCTCACCCTCTGATAGGAAAACATAAAAAACAATGACACAAGTTAAAAGAATATGGACCACCTTGAAAAAGAGCAATATTAATCAAACTCATCCAAATAATAGAATGATACAACAGTAGAGACAAAGAGATAAAAGATACTTCAAGAAATCATTGCATTTCTAGAGAGAGAGAGAGTTAAAGATATAAATGGGGGATATTTCTATGCAATTACAAAGGAGAAAGGGGAGGAATTAAGAAGAGAAAATTGATGAGTGTTAGAATACATGTTTGGCACTGAAGTCTAAATTGAAAAATATTGAGAATATAGCAGGCAAGATGTAGAAAAACTGGAACTGGATACAGATACAAACCTCAGATAACAACTTCTCTTCTTTGTGAAAAAGATTAGAAAGTTCTCCCACCAACTCAGAATGCTTTCTCCTGCTTATTATAGAATATACTCATTCGTAAAAAAGAATTTACCAAGTTATAAACATGAATTAAGAGGGAAATATACTCATACATACATATATACATACATACATACATATATATATATATATAACATGTAATAGCAGAAACAATAATTATGTTTTCAAGAATAAATATACATTTCTAGAGAATCAATGATCTATCATATTACACATGCTCACACACAAAAATAGGGGGGGTTGTTTTCCAGCTGAAAAATGTATATCATCAGGCAAGAGCCTACATTGCAATCCAACTCAATAGACAAAACTTCTACACTAGCAAACTCCTTGACTAGAATTAGCCAACCTTTGTACAAAAGTTATTTTCAAATCTAACACCACAATGAGACACATTGAAATACATTGGAGAACCTTAACTGGTTCAAAACCACAAGGAGGCCCCTATCAACCACCTAGAATCCATATTCATTCATCACCACATTAAATAGTAAAGAAGGAAGCACATAACCCTGCCTAAGCCCACATGTAATACCAAAAACTCTTACTGATAGATTCCATTCACAAAATTCATGAAATGTAATTGGAAAAATTCCTTGTGCTTCCTTTTAATTAGAGTAGAAAACTTCTTGAGCTTATATTAGTAAGAACATAATAAGATCTCAAATTCTCCAATAAAATTTTCAAATTTACCAATAAAATTTTCAAATTTACTACAGGCCTATGGTTTCAGTGGTTGAGTAGCATCACAGTTATAGGACAAGTCAAGGGATCAAATCCTATGAAATGGTTGGGGCATTAATTGGGGAGGACTTTGCCTCATTTGTAGATTATTTTGACCATCAACATCCACCCACCTCAACCCCCCCAACCAACACGCATTAGAACAAGAAAAAAAGATACAATTCTCAACCTTTGATAAGTGACACTTCTAAGATCGTTTAAAGCATAATTTTCTATAACAAGCTACAGCATTAAAGACTTCCTGACAACCTAAGGCAAAGCAAACCTATTTGAAAAGTCCTAAAGCTATAAAAGAAGGGTCATGCTAACGAGTGCCCTTAGGGCATTGGTTAAGAATCCATTTTACGAAAGTTTTAATATCACTTTTATAGGAAATGAAAAAAAATTATCAAAACATTAATTGTTTTTTTTCTTTTCCCATAAAAACTTCCTTTAACTGGATTTTTAACCAGTGCTCTAAGGGTACTCGTTAGCATTTCCCATAAAAGAAATGTCTGGCATGCCCCCAATGAAGGTAAATGCTAAAACTTGATCAAAATAAAAATTACATGTTGCCTCACAAAAATCAGGCATTTAATTTTATAAGGAAAAAAACACCTGGAGTATGTGTTCTGTTCAAAATTCCTACATATCCAACAACCAACATTGGGCAGCCATCAGTCCTTGGAAAATAGGAATTTGAATCAAGTTTCAGCACGGTCTCCTTTCTATAGGCATTGGCAATAATGCCTGTTACATTTGAGCGATATTTTGCAAAGTGCAAACCTTGCTTGATTCTACTCAAAATACGTGTCGAAGCTCTATTTAGAAGTTTCCAAGCATATCATTTTATTTAACACTTTAAAACCATGCTTAGTGATTCAAAAGTTCACATATGCTCTAGACATGGATCTTGCAAAGGCAATATAGAACCTAAAGTTAAAAAGCCAAACATCTAATATAGCATGATGAATTGACAAGTCAAATATGAAACTTATACCTAAGAGAATGAAAATCAAGATGAATGTGAGCTTCATCTGAAGATACTTGAGATTTAAGTGCCATTAGAATAGCTTGCTGCTTAGCATTCTCAACTTGGGCCTCTACCCATTGTCTTTCACTTGTTCCAAATCTGTCACAACATTGAACAGCCAGTAAACTTTCTGAAATTAGACAATCGCATCTAGAGAGATGAGGAAAGTATAAGAAGAAGAATAAGAAAAAAGATTAGAAAACCAAATGGTGGAAAACTCAAGCCTCACAAATTAGAAACATTGTAGCTATTTAGGGTCAAATAACAAGGAACCAAAACTTCATGCAACACAAAAAGAACTAAAAACAATAAAATCACTTAGGAGTTAGCACCTAGGATTGCTTCTACTCAGCACTCAGCACCAATCAAAAAAAAAAAAAAAAAAAAAAACCTTCATGAGTTAGCACCAAGGCCTTTTGGGTTGTTGTAAGCATAGATGTGGCTAGCGCTTTCATCAGGCCATTACACAATTGTATTTTCACTCTTGGTTTGTTGAATTTTTAAAATAGCTTGATACTAACTCCAACCAGCACTAGGTGCTTATTCATAGATTTTATCCCCGCTTGGTGCTAACTCCGAGTAACCTAAGTGTTGATTCCTAGATTTAATTCTTATCCTTTTGTTCTTTTGTTACTCTTCCACAAATTTCTTTTGGAGTTTCATTCTACATCAATTTTGGTATCAGAGTTCATTATTCTACATCATCATTTATATCAATAAAGGAAAAGAAATAACATTTAGTACTGTGGAAAAAAGGACAAGTACTCTAAAATGTTATTGGGTATAAATCACATACATAGAACGAAGCCGTTGCAATTCAGATACACGTTGATGTTGTGATTTTTCCAAATCTGCTGCAGAGTTTAAACAAATTACTTTAGCAAACTACATATAGCAACCTAGCATATTTAATGACAATGTGATTCCATATTAAAACTTGTATTTATCCATAAGTATCAAGATAAATGCATCAAAGTCATGACAATTCAAACACACAGTGATGATGAGATTTCTCTTAAAGGGGAAAAATACAAAGCTAAAAACATAAGACCACCAATTTCCCCCACTTTGATAAACATTTGCTATGAGTAGGGAAAAACAAAGTTTTCTTTAAAATTAACAGGCAAAGTTAGAACTTTGATTCACAAATATATCAATAACATGAAGTCTAAGTTGCAGCATAAAAACCATGTACTTTGATTTAAGTATTCATAACTTTGTTCATGAATCACTATTTCATAAAGAGACAAATAAATTTTCTAGTGGAAATAAACAACTGTTCCATCCAAGGCCTTTAATGAAGAATAAATCTTCTCAAAAAAAAAAGATCAAGAGAGTTATAACAAACTTCCAATGCATCCTGCAAAAGAAACTTCAAACTTTCAATCTTAGTGTGCGTTTGACAACACTTATTTTTGTCAACTTATTTTACTATTCAGCTTATTTTTGCTACTATTGATGGATTCAGTGCACTTTTTGGTACTATTCATGGATCCCACTATACTATTTCAGACTTTCAGTAAAAAAAATTTAGTTTCAACAAAATAAGCGGATCCTAAACAGACCCTTAAAAATTCTAAAATGATTCTTAGCCCCTCCCCTCCCCCCCACCAAAAGAAAAAGAAAACTATTCATGGGTTCCACTGTACTATTTCAGACTTTCAGTAAAAAAATTTTAGTTTCAACAAAATAAGCGGATCCTAAATAGACCCTTAATCTTCTTTCAAAGAAGCAAAAAAATTCTAAAATGATTCTTAGCCCCTCCCCTCCCCCCCACAAAAAGAAAAAGAAAAATGGAGATGGAGATAGGAATATGCAATACTCAAGATCATCTTTCTAAGCAAATGTAAATAGGTTGAAATAGATAGATTACACTAATTTAACCTCTCTTTTTCTTTTTTGTAAGTAGATCGCACCATTTGACTTCAACACCACAACCCTATGATGACTAATAATTAATGTATGTAACTTGTATAGTATATATTCCAATATTAAATATCTTTATACGAGATATTACTGAACAATAATATACAAATATTAATTATCAGTCTTTTTTTTTCATTTTTTGAAATTTCATCTTTGCAAGCAAATACGAAAAATTCTTAACAGATTAAAATCTCAAGAAAGCAAAACAAATTCTGTACACACTCGCATATGCATGCCCAAATTGCCATCCAATAAAGATGATATAAAAAGATAATTGAAAATGCAAACAAATCTAGATATATTGAAATCAAAAGTAATGCATGCACAGTGCACACACAGAAAATTCAAAAATATATGTTATAGAAGCAACAGGAAAGGATACCTCGTATAAAGATATTTGAGATGTCATCAAGACTCACCCAAGAACATTTGGATTTTCCCTCCTCAGCAACCAATCGAAAAGGACCCTGTTAATAATCATATAATAAGTCCATATAAGCATGTAACATCCAAGATACTATGCCAAGTGTATGTTTGGATTGCATTGAAAAGGAAAAAAATTTGCATCTAGCGTTTTTTCTGTGGGTCCCGTGCATTGTTCATGGGACCCACAAGTACGGAAAAATGCAAATATAACTTTAAAATTGGGTCTCACGGTACTATTTACACATTTAAAAATTATTTCGCTACAGTGTTTTCAGTTTTCAACAATAAGCAGTATCCAAACAAACCCTAAGTGCTTATAAACAGGACAAAACCCTAAACTACTGTATCACACAAAAGAATACAAAATGTGACGAAGAGATCAATTGTGGAGAAAGGATACAGATAGGAAGTTATGGTGTTGAATGGGGCAATGGTGTTCAGAGTTAGTAGTGAGTTCTTATAGAGTTGGAGTATGGACATATGTATGGGGCAGATAGGGTTTATTCTCTAAATTTGTTTGATATGAGGTAGGAGATGGATCTTGAATTTGATTTGATTTTGGCATGACCTTTGGCGTGGAGATATGTCCAAAGCCACTATAATGACCAATATCCCACGATAAGGTTGGCATGGTGGGTGTCCAAGAGCTGAAAACCATACTTCACCTTAAAAGGCATACTAGGACACATGAATTATGATGCCCAGATCATATTTATGATGCAAAACATAATGGATTTTTTCATAGCTATCCACTTTTCCTTCTCATCTGTTCCACTCTACTCAGTTCAATCCTTAATTTGAACCATGACATCCATCTCTCCACATATTAGACACAACATCTTGTTTTTGATAAGTAAGGAATTCTATTAAAATGCGAAAAAAGGGGCACAACCCTATTGTAAAGCCAAAAGGGAAAAGAAAAGAAAGATTACAAGACTCTCATCTAAAATTCAATCAGCAAGAAAATCCACAAGGTTTCACATGGAAAATTAAGTAAAAAATCAATGTCCATTCACACATTCAAGGTATAAGAATATTAGTTGCACTGAATATAGCTCCGTTCCTTCTAAAGTGCGCCTAGGTGTAACAACTTGTTCCAAAATGTGTTCCAAAGTGGCCCTTTCTCACATGTTTCCTTCCATATATTCAATACCTACTATAATACAAATTATATGGACCCTGAACAGTTTTTTTTTTTTTTTGATAAGTAAGAAGAATATATTATTGAAAAGGAATAGCAGGAAAAATAAATAGAGTTCACGGTAGTGAACAAAGAGTAAAAAGAAACAAGCAGCCATACTCATAATACATCTATAATTCCATATATTTTGTACCGTAACTTCCATCAAACTTCGATGAACCCATGCCTACACATGTATTGCATTATAAAATATAAATGAAGAAAACAATTTCTATAAGTTGGCAAAGTTAGAAATTCCTATGGTAGGGGAATTGTTATGAAACAGAATCTCAACCTCACATTATATGCTTCAAACCATTCACAAGTTATTGCTAATTTTCTGTAATTTACTATAACAATAACACATTGTCACAAACATGTTACACATGTTATTTGATAAGCAAATATTTAGCAAAAAAGAACAGAAACAAATAATAGCAGTTCTATCTACATACCGTGTCCAATTGCTTAGAAAACCACTGATTTAGCTCCTTCATACAAGATGAATCTCCAAGCAAGTATGGATGAAAGTCCGAATATGCCAAATAGATGCCCTCTTCTGCAAGATATATAGTATTATAATCTCATCAACAGCACATAGCAAGGAAACATAGTGATACATACAGGCATTAAGAAAACAATTTTGTTCTATTTATTTTGAAGTGTCAGGGACAATCTATAAGTTTCTGGTCACTGCACATGGGTTGCACTATTGGTCCACTAGGTCATATTTTGGGATTTGTTTATGTTATTGGGTTTTATTTGTAAGTTAAGTTATTTAGTTTGGGCTTAGTTATCTAGGCCCAAGAAGCCCAAGTCCTATTAGGCTTAGGTATTAGTCATCCATTTATATGGATGTAACTCCACATATGTCTGTGCTTAGTAACATATATTTTGTTTACAGCCAGTTCTAAGCTCGAAAAATGGAGAAAAACTTAGTCACTCTATAAGCAACTTGCTGCATCAAACCCCAGATGCAATGAAAAGAGGGCAAAGGTTAGCTAGGGAATTCCATATAAGCAACAAGCTAAATCAGCACTCAGGTGTAGGGAAAACTGGGCAAGAGTTCCTGTGATAGGATTTGTATAGACACTTGGAATATAGGATCTTTAACAAGAAACTAATGGAAATAGTTGATATAATGATTAGGATGTGATTAAACACAATGTGACTTCAAGAGACTAAGTGGGTAAGTAACAAATTTAGAGAAAATGAACATAGGGATAATAAATTATGGTATACTGGAAAAAATTAAAAATTAGAAATAGGGTAGAGATAATCATTAATAAAAGTTTTAAAAAAGAAGTTGTTGAGGTTAGGAGGATAGTGGATAAAATAATGTTAATAAAACTTGTTTTAAAGCATTCACATAAGTCCTTGTATAATAGAAAAAAGTGTAGAATTTACAAAATTTTGCCTAAAAATGACTCACATCATTCCGTGTATAATTATGTAAATTTACAAGTTTGCTATGGTAATCATGTAAATTTACACTGACACTATTCATTTTGCATTTAATTGTTTATTCTTTCTTTACGTATCTCGAAAATGAAGGAAAAGAGAAGATGGTGGCTGTTGTGTGTGAAGAAAGAGAAACAATTAAATAAGTAAAGAAAATTTGATATTTTAATGAAATACAGTGTAATTGTGATGCTTTGGAAGTTCATCTCTCTTTTTTTTCTTCTTCATTCTAAAATTCCAGAAGCTTGAAACCTTGCAAGCACATATTGATTTATCACTTTTAAAACCATAAAATCTAAAAATTTAAAATTTGAATCACCAATCCATCACCCCAAAAATCCACTAGAGGCCAAAATACTATTCTCGGGTTACTGTTCACAGCCCTGGAACAGCGACTTGAAGTACCCCCAAATCCTAATATTCCATTTCACAGTCAGAAATCATAAGTTCCCTACTCATTTCTAACACTTTTCCCACCAAAGGCCAACCTTAACTTTACTAAAAGCTTAGTTTTCAGAACTTCCAAATCAGATTTGGTTCGTTAACCTTTATCCTAAGTCATATTGTCAGGGTAAAAATGTGCCTTTTAAATCGGTTTCTAGTTGAGCATGAATCAGCCCCATAATCTCCTATTTCTTGTACATATTTTTGACAACCCAACATTCGTCAAGCATAAACCTTTAACAGGTTTCATAACACAGAACAGATAAAGCAATACCTGGACCTTAGGTGGATTCAGTCAAGATGAAACCAACAATTTAATAGATTATAAGTTTAAAAACCCAAACAAAACATAAGCTAAGGGATCAACAATGAAACAACCCACCCTGCCAATTAGTTAAAAAAGTAAAATTTAAAGTTTCCACCAAAAACAAAAACTAAAAATGAAAGTAATGAATCAGCTAGAATCTGGATTTAGGCTCATTAGGCCTAAACCAAACCCAAACATGTCCAACCAACCTTTTTGACAAAAGGGTCAACAAACTCATTAGTAATGAAATTTGAAAATAAGGGTCAAATATTTCACGTGTTTTGATGGGGAATAATGAAAACAAAAAGGAACTAAACAATGAAGTCACTTTTAAAGTTTTCAAATGACCAGTGAAAGTAAAAGCACAAGGGATGGAAATGAAAATATTACCATCACCAGAGTGATAATGAGCCAACTCCTGTGCTGTAGCAGCAATCCTTCCAAGAACTGCATTCATCTAAGTCACAATTAAAAAATTCAAATAAACTTCTTAAATGTTCAAGCATCAAACATATTGCCAAAAGTATTTCTCCTTAAAGAAATGAAAACTGGTATCAACAACATAAAGCAAAGAGATGAAATGTAACTATGACATTCTGATTTTTCTAAATAAAACTATTCCTCTGCCATGCCATAGAAATAAACACATTCCAAAAAGTGCAAGAATCTTAAAACCAGGAGCAGTCATGCAACCCAGAAATTGAGAATTTTAAGGACAATGAAATTTAAATGTATACTGGAAAAGGCCATTCCTATCCAGGACTAATCAAATTTGCATAGTTTATATCAAAACAATCATAAAAGTGAACAAGTTTAAAATATATTCCATTTATCATAGCTTACATACCTCTAAATTTCTCGCTGAAAGACTATCATCTAGATCTGTAAGGTGTCCATTGACAGTAGATGTTGCAGCAACCCGTGCCCGTCTCCCTTGGATTAAAGATGAAGCCTGGCCAGTGAGCATATCAAATTGAGACTGCAGATGCCTGAGTTGTTTCTGCAACTCTAAAGCTTCAGCTTTATATGCCAAAGTTGCATCCCTAGAAATAAATTACAATTTTTAAGAATTTTTTAATTAAAAAAATCGGCATTGGAAGGAGGATACTAGAATTTCATCATCACTAACCCAAAATATTCACCACAAACACATCAACAACAAAAAATTTCATCAAAAGCTAAAAGATAGAGGATTTGTCAAGTGCTGCTCCCAACTAAGTGAGGTCCTAGAAGGGGTGGCTTGGATAAGGTTTTACCTTCAGCATTTTTTGCATTAAGTGGGCACAAAAAATGTTTCATGTCATAATGAACCTAACACTATGTTTAGTTAATATAATAAAGTGAAAACCAAATACAACCCAGAAGATAATCATTGAATTCAGCACCAAATTAAGACATAGAGAAATATCATCCATCATGATTCAAACTCACTAAAATTTCTGCTCCTAAAATGAAACTCCATTTCATAGTATCCAAAATTTTGGACTTAAAAAAAAATCTTTGCCCACATTAATTCCATCAACAGATTAAAATCAGAGAAATAAAGTATCAAACTCTACGTACATACCTTAATCCTTTGTGCCAAAAGTAAAATTATAGAACTATTATTTTATTTATCATTAATTAGAAAATCATGGAATTAAAACAACCCAAACAACATCAAATTCCCCCCCCCCCCCCCCCCCCAAAAAAATAAAAAAGGAAGAGGAGAAAGAAAGAAAACAACCCAAACAACAATGTCAAGACACAAATCCATTCAAAACTTTTTTTTTTCATAATTTATTGAAATGGCAAATTGTGATTAGGGCTTGCTTTCACATGGGCATTTTTATTGTTCACCAATCACAACGTATTTTTCAACAATTATTATATATAAATAAATATATATATATATATTTATTTATTTATATATATAGTTTTAAAATTTTGTGTACCCTGGTCCAGACTAAATTACCATAAGTTTAAATTTCATCAGGCTCAGGAAGCTCATTCAAATGAAATGTCACAGGAATACGGGCATGCTCGTAGGACTCCATCATATTAGTCCTTTGCCCTTGCCTCGTTGGTTAAAAGTTTATCGGAAAAGCAATTTACTTCAACAACTAAGAGTGCTAACAGTTAGAGAACAGCATTCTCTTCATTTCAGTTGACGGTTATGATTTTATTTGCTGGATCTGAGAGTGTGTACAGAAATGACACGGCACTCGTTACATCTTCAGTTTCATAATATTTATCGAAACCATGAAAAAAAGGCACAAATCATGCACATTTAACTGAAAGAGAGACTCAAAAAAAAAAAAAAAAAAACATATACTACAACCAGTATAATGCAAATTTCATACATTATTTGTCGATAAAAGCGATAAATGTAGAATACCTAATATCTTTCAATCCTTCTTCAGCGCCAAAAAGTGCTTCCTGGTTGTCACGTCTAGCAGAAAAGGCAGAAATGCTATCAAAAGCAAAGTCCAAGTCCTCTCCCTGTAATTCACTCAAAAAATTCAAATTCAGTATTCACTATACACATTCAATAAATAAAATCAAAAAGTAAAAAAAAAAAAAAAAAAAAGATGAAGAAGAAGAAATCAGTACCTCCAAGAGCTTTCCTTCTTGCAGAAATTGCTCACACCTGTGATTGATTCAATGTAAAAACGAAATTAAGAAACCCTAATTGAAATGGAAAAAGGGAAAGGAGAAAAGAGAGAGAGAGAGAGATACTGAGAGAGTTCGGAGAGGGAGAGGACGTTGGAGAAGCGGAGACTGGAGCAGATCCAGTCGAGGATGGGGCGAGCGTCGTCGTATTGGAAAGGCCATTCGAAGCTGTCTGGGTCCAATCCCTCTGCTCCTGCGTACCCCAATTCCCTTAGCAATGAGCACACTCGACCTCCGCTCATTCTCTCTTTCTACAGATCCTACTACTCATTTCTGTTTCCACACAGAGAGATAAAATTGAATTGTTTTTTTTGGCGCCGGCCTTCTTCTTCTTGTTATTGTTTTTGACACACACACTCTCACTGTTGTGGTGTTGGTGGGTGCAAATTGCAAAACAAAGTGAGGCTTTGGATTTTTGTTGGAGGAGGGTGAAAGTGTGAAACTGAATCAACTGTGATGATTTCTTGGTTTTCAAAATTTGAAAAATATATGAATCTCCTTTTTAAAGAGTAAAATGGTTATTATTTATCATGCATTGCATTCCTTGTTTTGAAAATTCAATTTCAATTAAAAATTAAAATTGTGAAATTATGTTTTAAAGACAAAATTTTCACAATTTTCATGTTTTAAAGAAAGTGGGTACTATGGAATGTGAAGTAATAATTGTGTAACGAGATTTTCCTTTTTTTTCTGTTTTTTTTTTTTTTTTTTTTTTCTCCAAATGGTGACCTACTTCATTTATTATAATATTTTAACTATGGTTATCTTTATGATTTCACAGCTGCACTGTGAAATGAAATCAAAATAAGGTTGTCTTTTTGTTATTTTTATTTATTATAATAAATATTAGTACCCCAAGTTACCCAAAAGTCCCATTAAAGCACATAAACTAAAAAGTTGTTTTTGTACCTTGATTTTTAATTAAAAGTTGGTTTGAGTAGCTTTTGTAAAGTAAAGTTTTTGGTTGGTTAGGAGGAGATGGAATTCAAGAGTAGAGAACAAGCAAGGATATTGGACAGCTTTTTATTATTATGAAGTACTTCTAACCAATTTTTGAGTTTCTTATTATTTTGATTAATAAAGGGGAAGGGGTTAGAACTTAGAACAGTAAAAATATATAAAAAGTTTTTCTAATTTAGAAAAATCTTATTGATTTGGCCTTCTATATTACTTGGTCAACCCAAAAAATTTGAGATTATGACTTTGTTATTATTGTATATAAAAAATAGGTGGGTAAATAAACATTATAATAATAATAAGTGTGATGTTTTCACTTGTGTAAAATGTCATCATTCCTAATTGAATGGATATTCTAGCAAAATAATAAAAGTTTATTAATAAATATTAAAAATAGCGCTATGGACAAATTGTTTAGGAGAATAGTCTCACCTTAAACCATGTTTTTAAAATAGGATTTTACAAAAAAATTGTTGACTTGTAGAAAAATCTAGTATACATTTATATTACACTTTGCATTGATATCGTATTTGAAAACACAATTTCTTTTTAAATACATTGATAGTTGAGGGTGAGAAAAATTGAATTCTAAATGTCTCCGTTATAAACACTAAAAGGAGTACTAATTAAGCTATATAAAGCTCTTAGCACAACATAAGTTCAGTGTAAACACATTTGCCTTGAAAGTTCAGTGCAAATTTTGAAACTTTATGTTTCAAAATTTACACTAAACTCATTTTCCAAAACATTATTTAAATGTATAACACAAAATTTCTAAATTTTAAATTTTGCACTTGACATGAGTTCAGTGCAAATTTTGAAATCTATACAAAATTGTTAAATGTTACACCCACTCAAATCAATAACTCCTAAACTCATTAAAAACATGATACCACATTTAGTCCTTAGATTGTGTTTCCAAAACACGATTTAAGTGTATAAAACATAATTTCAAAATTTTAAAATATTGTTTGGAAAACAAGTCTTAAATGTAATTTTGAAATTTTTGCTATCTATGCAAAATTTATTAAAATGTATATAGCAGCACCTTAAAGTTTAAAGACACATTTTTTTTCCTTCTCTATTCCCCTCCCTAAACTCTCCTCGCATTACCATTTTACTTTCTCCTCTCTATGAAGTGTTTTTAAAAATAAAATTGTGTTTTACGCTAAAATTGTGTTTGGAAACACAATTTCATTCAATGTAAGATATAAAATTTCAAAATTTTGCACCAAACTCATGTTTCCAAAACATAACTTTAAATCAAATGTGTTTACACTAAAATTATGTTTTCATAATAATTTTAGTACAAAATATTTATTGAAATTGTGTTTCGATTTCTAAGTGTACATTATGTCTATTATCTCATGTCACATTGGCAAATCTTAATTTAAATCATGTTTTCAGAACACAATTTCATGTTTTGAAAACACAAGGCAATTCTCCCAAATAATTTGTTTAGAACATTATTTTTAATAAATAATTTGCAAAAAACAAAACCTAAATTAAATTTTTTTTCTTATATAATAATGTAAAAATTACTTCTAATTTGCTATTTAAGAATTTTATTTTATGTAATAGAGGCAAAACAATAAATTCACACACTACTACAGTAACCATCATCTCATTTTTCTTCTCAACTAAACAAAAAAATAGTAAATTTTCATCCTTTCACTTTTTCATCCTCCATAACAGACATATATGTTGGAAAACTAAACTTTTTTCTATTCTCCCAATTTTCCATCTTCCCATCCAAGTGGAATCTTAATAACATATGAAAGCTACATTACAAGACTTTTTATCATGTTATGGATACAAAAGTTTACATGTCATAATATATATATTGCTGGGAAATATTTTGTAGTTCAGTTTCGATTAGATTTCCACCTCAAAGACTCCCCAGATGCGCCCCTCCCCCTCCCCCCCTTCCCCACCAAAAAAAAAGAAATTCTACATACATCCAACAAAGAAAAGAAGAAGAGCTATGGCTACTTTGCTACAGTAATGGCAGGCTCCAGTTGCTGTCTTGACTGAAGCAATGATACCAGCAACAATATAGTGAGAGAATAACTGAAGGAAAATTGTCCCAACTTTTCTCCTTTTCTTTATTTAGGTATACATAGTCCTATCAGTCACTTTCACTATGCGAAAAGTATCTCTGAGCATCAAATGGTTTCTTCCAGGAGTTTGTATCAGGTAACTCAGAAGCGGTTCCTCCATTCATGGGTGCAAACGCTGAGATAAAAAGATCATGAACATCACACCAAAAACATCACAATTCCTAAAGATTAATTCAAATAGAAAATATGCAAAATGAGCAAGGCCCATTCATCTCGGATGCTTTTTAATCATCGCATTTTAACAGACTCGCTCCTCTTTGTTTTACATATCATTTGAATCAATATTGTCTTTAATGGCAGCTATTATGGGTCTATATCCTGAAAGTTAGGTTATGTGTTAGATCAATGTCAAGATTTCATGAACAAAAAGCAGAACAAAATGTCAAGGTCTCAATATTTAGTAATTCACTAATGCTATGTTTGGATGTTGGGGCAAGGAGGGGGAGTAGAGTAGAGGGAGGGAGAGTAATTTAATTATCTTGTTTGGATGTTTTTTAAGGAAGGAGGGGAGGGGAGGGGAGGGGAGGAGAGGGGAGAGGGGGGGGGGGGGGGGGGGGGTGGGATTTGGAGGGGTTTGAACTACTTCTAACCCCTCATTTTTAATTCCCCCAAATTGGAGAGATTTGGAGGGAGAGTGGAGCATAAAAATGCTTGACAAAATGAATTATCCAATTTAACCTTACCATATTAACAAAATTACAAGAGAAAAGACTAATTATTCCCCTCCTCCTTAATTTTAAAAACATCCAAACAAGGTGAAGGATAACCATTCTCCTCTACTTTCCTCTCTCTCAAAACTTCCAAACATAGCATAACTTTTTTCAGTGGCAGTGACCTCAATTTCTCTAATTGCTACAATATAAGGAAAGGCGTGGCCCCCAATTGCAACGGAAAGCAGAACTAAATGATTCCCTTTCTAGTCTACTAATATTCATATCTGCTATATATATAATTGTGGGGCTAGTGCATTAAGCATAATATAGTTACTATGTGAAAGTGTGCAGCGAGGCCAAGAGCCTTGTAGCTTAACTCGCACTTCTTGGTATTTCTAATGCAGACGTCTAGGATTCAAATTGCCCCTCCTCCATTGTAACTATGGGGGGAAAACAAAAAAGTGTGCAGTGAAGAAAAAAATCTGTGTTGCAGTTACCCAAGAGAAGTTGACCAATATGAAGGATTTTCCACCCTACTACCATAATATGCAAGATTTCAATAGTCTCAAAAAACAGGCACAGGGGTGGGGTTTTTTCCTGATAAATTGCTCTTTCCCCTTTCCCCATTAGTGATTGTACCAGATTTTGATACTATAAAACAGATGCATGAAATTCCAGGATTCCATCTAATTATCTCATCTATGTTTTAGTATGAGGTTTACACAATGGACTTTGACATAACTCGTTGCTAATTTAGGGGAAAAATGTCACCGCTAATTTAAAATAATAAGTGGCAAGTTCTTCCAAAACAGGTCAAGGGACCAAACTTTATTAACCTCAGTTGCATGAAAATATATTTTGCAAGGCCACCCACATAGTGATGAATGAGATTTGATCTCAAGATCATTTAGCCTGCTGAAGGAAAGCTAAAAAGCTGATAAACAAACCTAGCTCAAGGTGCTATTGAGAGTGTTACTTCGCTTTCAGCAATGATCTGTCACCCAGGTCTAAGGAATCAGTGAGACCAAAACACAAAAAAGAATGCAAGCAAGTAAAATAAAGCTCAAACACGTTGAGCCTACCTTTATCTCTCATTCTCTTCTCCCTGTCAAATTCAAACTTATCCCGAATTTGGCTGACCCTTTCCCAATTATCACCTTGCCTGTTCCTCCCGAAACCCTGGTCCTGTATTAAAATCCAGTCAATTTCTGTGGTAGTGGCACATGTAACTAGACTTAAATATTAAATATTAAGTGATAAAAATGTTCAAACTAAATCAAACCATTTTTCTAGATCAAACACATCCATTACTCTTGTAGCATAAATTACAAAACCAGAAGTGCACCCTTCTTGCTTAAATAAAATTAATAAGTTGCAATGGAGACTATTGAGCAAAATAAAAATGTCATACTAGAGACTGAGATTCTTCTTTTTTTCCTATTTTGAACTATTTCTCCCAGTAGAACCAGAGAGTGATAAGAAGGAGACACTCATTTACATAACAATAGGGCAGAAAATATTACTTTCAAGTGGCAAATAAGCCTTCTTGCAGCAATTTTGCCCAATGAAATCATGATAAACTATCATATTTTTGGTTCTTTTGAATGAATTAAGACTTTTCTTTCTTCTCATACAGGGGTGTTTCTTTAAATAGAAAAACTACTAGCAAAAAAAAAAGCATGCTCTCAATTATTTTTTGATAAGTAATAGAAATTTATTGAAAAGAGACTACATCATGCACCAAACAAAAAAAAAGAGGCAAGAAATAGCCTAAAGAATTACAAAAAGTACAGAAGATTATGCACAAAAAGATAGAGACTCAATAAACATTGGAATGGAATCTCTATTTGTGAGTCCCCAAGCACGAGACCAATTAAACAAAGTGCCAACAAAATAAGCTAGAAGTTGGTCCCCTGTACTCTCCATATCCTCAGATGTTCGCCTATTTTGCTCTCACCAAATAATCCACATCAAACATAATGGAACCAAATTCCAAATATCCAACGAATGTTTTCCCATCCAATTCCACCAACCAAACAAAAGATCTTTCACACTCTTTGGTAAGACCCAGGAGATACCAAAAGATCTAAATACAAAACACCACAATTCATAAGCTTCCTTGCAGTGAAAATCAGAAGGTATTCCACCCCCTACCCACTACACCAACGCATGCAACACCAATCCACATGGTGACATCTTGCCTAATGTTTTCTTATTAGTGATCGTTGATGCCTAGATATGCCATCAACCATATATTGAAACATCCTTTCAAGTAAAATCTAAGTAAACCAATCTAAAAGCTCCTAGACCTCATCAGCTAGCATAAATCAACTGTGTTTCTAGAGCACTCTATATTAGCCCAATCTTGAAAGTTGAAAGTACTAAACCTTGGTAGTAAAGCAGACAAGATATATATATATATATATATATAAACACACACATATATATACATAATATAGACAAGATAGCATTATTAATCCAATTCAAACCCATACCTTCATTGGCTCAGCAGCTGATCGCCTGCTCCTGAAACACAATCAAAAGAAGGTTAAATTGAGTATCCATTGTCAACATCACATACTCTTACTTCAAACAAATCAAGTATTAATAACTAAAAAATTGATGCTTATGAACGAAACACAATCAAAAGAAGAAAAAATTGAGAGTCCATTGTCCAAGTTTTGCAATATGAAATAAAGAGAAACCTGTAAGGAGAAAAATCTTGATCATCATCTTCGGCGGACTCGTAGTTAGCATGATCTTGTGCAATTTTCTTGGAGTAGCCTTCATCCCAGTACAACCTCTCCCAATTCTCTCTAAGCTCCTGATACAATTGCATGTACTTGTTGCACCAGGGCTCATGCTCCTTTACAATATTAATAGCTAATAAAAATTAGGTAACCAAACTAGCTCTCACAAACCAAGTAATGATAAGCCAGGAGAAAAGTGGACAAACCGCTTCCTTGATGATGAGGCGAGTGCGGCGCATGAACTGCTCCCGGAGCTGCTTGCGGCGCTTATTGGGAATGTTGTCCCTTGGGATCACAAAGCGCTCACGTGGAGGCACATGATCACCAACCTCATGCATTTCACCATCCACTACCCACCACTCCGATTTTTTCTCATCCGCCTTCTTTGCTAGTGCTGGGGCCAGAGCTGGCCGTCTAGGCCTCCTAGGTGTGCCCGTGTCAGTCCGGGCCCATCGGACTTGCTGGGAAGCAGAGCGCAAGCATGGGGCTAAGGCCTGGATTCGTTTGGTCAGGGAGAGCATAGATTGGCAGCTTTCTGATTCTGATTTTCTAATCTCAAAAGAGGTTAGAGTTTAATTCACTAACACTTTGAAATCCATAAATAACTATCAACAGTATTCCTGCAAAACTAGATGCAGAAAAACTAAATTCTTGTGAAACAATACAGTAGCATTCGAAAATATGTACCTTTACCCTCTATCAACTACCCAAAAAAACATTTCATTATGCTTTAACTACAGATAAATAGTACTTATAAAAAGAAAAAAAAAGGAGTAATGGTTAACAACATAACACATTATCAGTAAGTTTAGAAATGGAATTACAGCATAACCAATATACATAAAAACTAAAATTGTTGTGAAACAAATACAGTAATAACAAAACCCCATAAATTCTTATCCAAACTTGCATCCGAAAATATATATACCTTTCCCCTCTAATCTATTGAAACATTTCACTGTCCCTAAACAATTTCAACGAGTCATCATCAATTCAAAGGACCCCCAAAAAAAAAAAAAAAACAAATACAGTGTCCCAAATAGCCTTTGAATCCCTTGATAGCTGCTATCTAAAGGTTTATGAAAATGAAATGAAAATAGGAAGCCATAATCATAAAAAACCTGAGAGAGAGAGAGAGATTCTTCAATTAATTTAAGTTGCCAAAATGAGGAGAAACCGCACCTGAGAGTGAGTGAATTCCGAGAATGTGCTAAAAAACGTGCAGTGTAGATGTGAGGAGTCGCTGAGGAGGGTTTTGGGTTTTGTTTTCTATTTTCGTCAATAAGCAAAAAAAGATGAGGGTATTTTAGGAATTGTCCTTTTTTTTTTTTTTTTTTTAGAAATAAATGGTAAATTACACACAAAAGAAGGGTGTTTGAATTTATACCATACATTCTAAAATCTAAGAGTTTTTAAATTTTACATTCTGATTATTAAGAATTTAGATTTTACTTTCTAAAATTTGAAGGTATTTAAATTTAACATTCCTAAATTTTGATACTTCAAAAAAAAGGTGCAAAATCTAAATATCATAAAATTTAAGAGGTAAAATTCAAATTGTAAGACTTCTTCACCTAAAATCTAGACACTCGACATATGTTTGGATTGGGCATTTTGCCCAATCCACATGTTCAGCGTTTTTTAGTGAGTCTCATAGGTACTATTCACATACCACCAAACTTACTTTTTCACATATTTCTAAGTAAATTAGGTTCCTATAGTACTATTCAGTATTCACACTTTTAAAAATTATTTTGCTATCGTATTTTCAACAATAAGTTTTTAGTTTTCAGCAAGCGGTATCCAAACACACCTTCGGTTTGAGAGAAATTTGCAATTTCAAGTATGTTTGGATATCATTTATTTTGCTAAAACTAAAAAATTATTGCTAAAAGTACTATTAATAAAAATAAAAGTTAGTTGAAATGGTATAATGGGGCCCATAAATAGTATTAAAAGTGTAATAAAACCCATAAAGGAGTAATAAAAAGAAGCTGAATTGGGAAATAATTTTCATTTTTCATTCTAACTCAATCGTGCACCTCCCCAAAAAAAAAAAATTTGGAAAACGCTGTCGTAAATGAAAACGTGAGTTTACTCGCCTCGAATCTCAAGACAGTTACAACTTGCAATCCAACGGTCTAGCAGTTTGTCTTGCATCAGAGATATACAAGCGAAGGTACGGTGTAGCGCTAAAAGTTACTAACTCCACCAAACGAGAAGAGAAAGATTGAAGAGAGTGGGAGAGAGAGAGAAGTGGAAATGTGTGGGAGAAGTCGTTGTACTCTGAGAGCTGATGACATTCCCAGGGCTTGTTACCGCAACAACTCCTCAGTTCGTAATCTTCACATGGACCGGTCCGTACTAACTACTAACCTCTTTTCTTCATTTCTATTATTATTATTATTATTATTATTGCTTTCAATAATAATACTTATCACTATTATATATAGGTACCGTCCATCCTACAACGTTTCACCGGGACATCATTTGCCGGTTGTTCGTAGAGAACAAGGATCATCATCATCATCAGCATCTGCTGCTGCTGCTGCTGCTTCTGAATCAGATGCTGTTGTTGTTCATTGTATGAAATGGGGACTCATTCCCAGCTTCACTAAAAAATCTGACAAACCTGATCACTACAAGATGGTACTCTTTTTAACTTCTCTCTCTCTCATTTTTTCAAACACATACCAGGCATTCTTAAACTTCTTAAATCACTGCTTTACATTTTTGCTATCTCGTTTAACATTTAAACTTAAATATGTTACATGTCTACAATCAACAACATAGTGTGCTAACATATAGGACTTTATGATGTTTAAATGGAAAAATTTCAAACACTAAGTTGGTTGCATTTTTAAGAATAGCAACATTGTTACATGTTATATGCTCAAAGACAAGTTATAAGAAAAGGAGGATGGGCTTACTGCATAACAATAGGCATGAAAAGTCTCTGATTAATTGGTTTTATATGTGCTCATAAACGGCACGCGCAAACGTTAGAGCGACCTGAATACAAACTATAACTGCAAATAAAAGGTCCAAACCTAGAATGCAATGTTCCGGGTGAATCTGCTTTAGGATGATGTCGTTTGTTTAAGAATTCAGTTTTCAATGTTTACCATCTAGTCTGCATTGATCATCGTTCCACAACTGTATTAATCTTTCTGCTCAGGTTAGCTTCACATCTCACAGTTGTCATGAATTGTTTACTTTATTATTCAGTTGATAAATTAATTTGCATATCTGAATATACTCAGTTCTTACTTTTCCTTGGATTTTAATTATTTGTAGGACTTATAGTGGGTCGGGTCGGGTCGGGTTTACTGTGACCCGAAACCCGACCCGAAAAATTGGGTCTCAAATTGGGTCAGTTTTCCGAGTCTCGGGTCGGGTCTCGGGTTTTTTTTTTTCATGAGCCGGTTTTCCGGGTCTCAGGTTGGTTCTTTTTTTTTCCTCTGATGCTTGTTTTCCATGAGCCTTTATACTAAATGTTACTATATTCTTTTTTGCAATAATAATCTCTCATTAAAAATAAAAAATCCAATATCAAATCATTTAAAAAAAAATCATACTATTTAACTATTTGAATCTGCTATTAACAGTAGAAAATAAAAGCTAAAATCTCCTTAGCAAGCCACATTTATGACTATTAAACTTTCATATACACAATAACAACTATATGAAAGTTTAGGGCCTTTAGGCTCCAATTACCGTATCTGTTCTCCAGAATATCAATAGATCTCCGGTACAGAAGCAATGATTTCTCAAACTTCCTCAAAATTTAATACATACTTCACATATGCACAAGCACAGAATCCAGAAATGGTTCATTGTCCTTTAGACTTTCAACAACCTCAGTCAACTGGCCATCAACAAAAATGCACCCAAAAAATCCCACCAAAGAAAGAACTAATCAGCCTTGTTTTCACTGTTTATAAGATCCAATACCCAACAAATCCCAGATAAAGCATTGAAAAACTCTATGTACAACTTCATTAACTCAACTTTTGACCAAACAATTAATGTGCAAATCGCATCACCTAAATTAAAGAATGAAAAACTTGCTAAGATATCTCTAGATCATTGAACATCAGAATTACAAGCTAACGTAATTACAAAAGAGCTTCCATTTCCAATCTCCAAGTGAAAGTTGCTCCAATATTTTCCACCTACAGCACCAAGGGGGAAAAATCAATAATAAACAAGTCATTTAACATAAGTCAAATTTCTAAGATATACTCATATCCCATTCAACATAACTAAGATCAAAACAACCAACCAGATCAAGAAAACTTAACACTTATGGTTTGCCAATGGTTTTTCCCTTATGGTTATCGACAAGCAAACTTTACTCTTCTTATATCTCTTAACCAAAATTAATCCCCACTTGTAAACCAATCCAACATACTCAATCTATGCAAGCTCGTAACAACAACCCACTTAGACTTAATACTTATTATCCCACTTAATACAACCTCAATAACATCTAATTACCTTAACACTAGCTAGAGGAGCCAATTAGATTAATAAACTTAAAGAAATGAAAACAAAATCCTAAAAAACAAAAACCGAAATCAGAACAACATAATTAAGTTAAAAAACCTAACACGCAGACACATATAACTAGACCGTTAAAACAACAAAACTCCACATGTGGACCCCATAAAATAAGTCTTGAATTGGTGAATTTATCAAAAAGTAATAAATTAAACTTCTACAGTTGCATCACAACTAGACTATATTTTTTATCCATATTAAGGCTGAAATGTATTGCTGAAAATAAAATGCACTATACTCAAGAAAGAGTTCCAGGTGCATACTTCCAGTCCTGCATAAACCGCTACAAATAAAGCATATCCAGCTGGGCCATAACCTGTTCAATGTAAGAAGTTTATAAGATTAAGCTGAGAGTGCATTCTTTTATTATGATGAGCTAAACGCTATATTGCTGTCTAGATATACTCTGAAAATGCTGCTAGCATGGGCTAGGAAGAAACACAATTTAGGAGTTCAATGGCATCATAAATCAAGAAAGCAGTTGCTCCAATTCATAAAGGAGGTCCTATCATCAACATGAAGCAAGCACTTTCATTTTAAAAATAACTCCAACCAAATTCATACATGCAAAATTATATCCAATTCACACAAGATAAAACTACAACTTCAAAAATTAGATTGCATGACTTAAAATCTTAATTGTTTAAGAAACTAAAGCAAATAGAACACTTAAAAAGTACACGAATCCAACAGAGAAACAGAGTAAAGCTTTCAAAGATTTTGTGGCAGAGAGGTCTTTTACCAAAAAAAAAAAATAGTAGTAAGCAAATAGTATGTAACTACTGAACAAAAATCCTTCCAAAACTTGTAACTGCTCAACTGAACCCGAAAATTCCCCCCAACTAATTTGATATGGCAGTAGCTGACCTTTACAATAAAGGGTTCCTCATAATTTTCAAAGGTGAAAATTTTGATAAATATACAAATAAACAGTAAAAATTCCAGCCCTTGGCAGGTGAGATTTGAAAGGTTTGGGTCTCCAAATCCACTCTTCATTGGACCTAAATCTAAACAATGTTAATAATTCCACTTCTTAGATCCTTTCTAGAGGCTGAACCCACAATTAATAATAAAATTCACAGTTATAATTGCATCTACATTCGCTACGCTCAACTTCAACAAAAAGTTTCCTTGTATTGCATTTCTAAACATCCTACATTCATCTCTACAATTAGCAAATACCCATTAATAGAAACATCCCATAACAACTGATTGTTGCCACAAAATGAATAAGGAGCATAGTAGAATCATACTTGCCAACCTCCTCTGTTTCTAAAACCTTTAGCTACATTAATTTTTCTATATCTAACTGCTATATGTTACTGTTTTCTTGGCTCATAATTCACACACCATTCCTTTTGTTTTTTCTGGGTTCAATAGCTTTTATCTCAGTGATCAGATGAATCAGAATCAACATTATTCAGAACTTGTAAAGAACATTGGCAAAGAGGTCTTTTACCTTTGCGAAAATGCAAAATAGTGAAACCCCAGAGAGAGGCAGAAGAGCTCTTTAGTTAAAAACCTGAAAAAAAATCGAAATGGGTCCTTAAAAAAAAAAACGATTCAAGCCAAACCCACATCACAAAACGCAAGAAAATCAAACCCAAACAGGCTATTCACATAGAAAAAAACCCCAAAATCCGAAAGTTTTAAAAACCCAACTATATTAACAAGAAACAGAGATAACAAGAAATAGGTTTAGCTATTTATTCTATGACTTACACAGAGACAAATGGAGCAAATAGCTTGAAACTGGCTTGTAAGGATGAGGTTTAAGCTTTTGAGGAATAAAGAGAGAGATGAGGGAGGCGGAGAGCTGAGGGAGGCGGAGACTGAAGAGAGACCAACGTAGGGTTTTTTTTTCAAAATCACATAAATCGGTTCAGACTTAGGGTATTTTATATGACCCGAAACCGACCCGACACCAACCCGAACCCGATAATAACCCGAAAATGAGACCCGATACTTGACCCGAATATTCTCAGACCCGCCCAAAACCTATCGGGTCGGGCCGGGTTTCGGGTGGGCCGGGTCACGTGCTCAGTCCTAATTATTTGTGTCAGTCAGTTTAGTTACACTGCCTAAGCTACAAGTTGACATTTTTATTACAAGATTTTTACATTATGTCATGATATCATGTAAGAGTCTTTTATTTGTTTGTTGGTTTTCCATCTCCAGTTCACATCCAAATGTAAATATTTATTTGAATATCCAGTCTGTTGACAAATCATTATTTATCTGTGTCTTTGTGATCAATTGAACAATGAGACTGAAATGTTAATTTTGAGGTACACCTTTTATCTCATCCCTGTCTTGGAAATTTTGTCAGCATTTTATTTTTGTTCATAATACTCCTTCTATTTACTCATTAACTTTCTCAAACATTCCAGGAGAGAGAGAGAGAGTGTGTGACATTAATTGTGAAGGTTAAGATTGACAGCCTAGGGACTTCATTGATGATCATTGTAATTCTATCACTTTAGCTGAAATGGGGACAGATTTGTGGTTGGTAAATAAAATTTCTGATAGTGTTTACATTGTTAATGATTTTTTCTCCTCATATAATTTACATGTTTGATATGCATTCGTTTTGATTTCTATATAAAACTGGTTGTTTAGTTTGAGATGACTTTAAATCATACAACTTCTATTGGAAATTTCTTGTTATTTCATGTGTTGCGAATTGCAGTTTAATGCCCGATCTGAGTCAATAAGTGAAAAGGCTTCTTTCCGTCGTTTAATCCCTAAAAACCAGTGCCTTGTTGCAGTAGAAGGGTATGTTTTTTTTCTCAATATTTGGCACCTGTTTCTTTAATATTGTACTGTAGGAAGAATTTTCTGATAGTAGATTGATTTTATTTTTAACTTTCCTGAATATTAACAATCAATATTAAACTTATTAAATTTCAGTGATTAAAATAGAGCCTTTTTGAAAGGATTTCCTGTTATATGGTTTTAGGTCATCTTGCAAGAAATGTTCATATTGTGTGTGTGTGTATATATATTTGCAAATTTATCTGTATATGGCATGAAATGTTCTATGCTATAACTTGACTTTGTATAATACCCCAGATTCTACGAGTGGAAAAAAGATGGACAAAAAAAGCAGCCATACTACATCCATTTCAAGGATGGTAGGCCTCTTGTGTTTGCAGCTCTTTATGATGCATGGGAAAATTCAGAAGGTAAACTATTTTCCCCCCATGTATTTTAGATACATTTATTGGAAGATACATCATATTAAATTTTTTATATTTGATTAGCTCTAATAACTGATATATTCTTTCTGTGTTATACCAATTTCAGTATTAGTGAATAAGATCAGTTTAGTATGTTGTTTATCCTTATAGTTGTAGGCACTCTTCTTATTGCTATATCTACCATTTTACCAAAAATTTGCCGTGGTTGATATAGTTTCTTTCATTCTTTTCCCTCAAAAGAGAAGGCTAATACTTTATTTTAATTATTTTAGTGTATGATTTCCTGCAGGCGAGATCCTCTACACATTTACAATTCTCACTACTTCTTCTTCTTCAGCATTACAGTGGCTGCATGGTAAGTCATGCTTATTTCATTTTATTCATATTACATGTTCTAATCTTGTGATGTCTGCACATTGTAAATTAGTGTGCTAAACCCCAAGAAAAAGAAACTAATGTTACTCATCTGTTATTTTCGTCATCATATGTCAATGGGATGTACTATCAGTGTTATGAGCAAATGTTTTCTTTTTGTTTTTTGATAGAAGAGTGCAATTATTGTTAAGATTTATAACCAACTCCGAATTTTTGGGATTAAGATTTTGTAGTTGTATTTTTGTACCACTTATGTTGTGAAGTATCACTATCAAAGGATGAGTAATTAGTTGAAAAACATGTTTGGAACTTGTGTAATCACTTAAAATTGTCTGTTTTAAAGAAACAGTAAATTTAAAGTTGAGGTCATGTGCATGGCTACCATGCTTCTGCTTTCTTGCTATTTGGAGTATGTTGTACAGGGTTTGCTTCCTATGACGCATATAATTTGTTGGTTGATTTTACTTGCCTTCCGCTATTTTGGTTGAGTTTTTGTATTTCATACATAACTGGACTATTGATGTCCTTGTAGATCACCTATATTTCATTTTTATGCATGGAAAAGGTCTCAGAAAAGGCATAAAAATGCCAAAGCTAGAGAAACTTTTGATTGGAGTTTAGAAATGGTGACTAGTAGGAATGTTTGAATTTATTGTCTTCACACACAAACAAGATTTAAAAAGAATCCCACATTTTTATGGATAAAAAGCTAATGATTTTCCCGCTGTTGTAAGTTCTAACAAAATGAACAGGAATTATTGTGGTATCATTATAGTATCAGTCCTTAAATTTTGATAAAATTAAAATGGTAGTTATAGATTATGGTATCATCACAGATCTTAAGCTTGATTTCTAATTGTTCTCCAACCAATCATGTTAGAGTTGGAAGTGGGATCTACACAGATTCTGCTAAATTATTTGTTTACTGTGCCAATCTTCACCAAATTAAAGTGGTCATGTACTAATTTTTTCATTGCACCATCATTATAGACAGGATGCCTGTTATTTTGGGTGATAAGGTATCAACTGATACATGGCTAAATGGTTCTTCATCTTCCAAGTTTGATAACATGCTTAAACCATACGAAGATGTGGATTTGGTAAGAGCTGTCTGAATATAAGAAACAACAGCTTTTTTATATCTATATTTGCTACTTTGAGTATAAATGGTACACAATATTCCAAATTTATTATTCTTGTCTTCCAATCTCCAGGTGTGGTACCCAGTAACACCTGCAATGGGTAAGCCATCTTTTGATGGACCAGAATGTATCAATGAGGTGAGGCTAGTTGCCTTTTTCTTTAACGTAGTGTATTTTCTCTCTTGTCTTCCGTAAATGAATGTAGGCAATAGTTGATGGAGATCTGATAAATAAGGTCAATCAAGGGAAGAAGTATCTTATGAGACGGTCTCATGAGACCTTCTCTCACAAGATATGTGAGTCCCACATGCTGTGAGAGCGTGGGCTCATGAGATACCCTCTCCAATCAAGATTTAGTACCAAGCTAAATGGCACCTCTACCCCCATAAGTATGGGGTGGTGTGTGAGAGAGACCCCCTCCAATCAAAATTTAATGCGAAGCTAAATGGCACCTCTAAACCCCACCCCTTCCCCCCCCCCCCCCCCCCCCCCCCCCCAAAAAAAAAAAAGTATGGGGTGGTGTGTGAGAGTGGGGTTTGAATTCCTTAGTTGTGTGATTATGTTACTTTAATAAATAAAAAAACCCACTTAGTTAGAATTCATCTGACGGTGTCCATTTATTGGTAACACTGGCTCAATTTTTTTTATTCTAATTATCAAGTAGCATGCATCATGACTTTTTCCCTGTTATGTTTCTATTTGACTTGGTTTTTATTTTTGGGAAAAACCAGGTAAGAAATATTCACTGTTCTTATCAAAAAAAAGAAAAGAGAAAAAAAGAAGAAGAAAGAATAGAAATATTGGCAGTTGCTTTCTGTTCAGATACTCCTAATCCTAGATTTATACAGGAAAAAACTCCTAATTGCTGGTTGAACCATTTTTGTACAGATAAAATTAAAGATAGAGGGCAGCAATCCAATCACTAAATTTTTCTCAACAAAAGCAGCTAAAAAAGAAGAGTCATCAAACTTAGAGGAGAAAAACTCTTGTGCAGAATCTTTCAAGACTGATCCACCAAAAAGCTTTAAAAAAGAGCCTGAGACTCAGGACAATACGGCATTTTCATCCTTCACTGAAAAAGGTGACCAGGACTCAAGGAGCAATCCAATCTCCAAGTTTTTCTCAATAAAGGGAATTAAAGAAGAAGAATCAAACTTAGAGGAGAAAAAGTCTTCTGCCGAATATTTCATGACTGATCCACCAAAAACAAAAAGCTTTAAAAAAGAGCCTGATACTGAGGACAACAAAGCGCTTTCATTCTTCACTGGAAAAGGTGACCAAGACTCAACATCTAGTGTTGTACATTCTCAAGATGGACCAGCCAAGTGCCAACTGAAGCGGGACTATGAGGAGTTTAATGCTGATTCAGAGAAAAATACTGATGAAACTAGCAAGCTATGCTCTACTCCGGCAAGGAAGAAGGGAAACACGAAGGATTGTAGTGATAAACAACCCACCCTATTTTCGTACTTTGGTAAAAGCTAGTGGGTGCGCCTTGCTATGTAGATTCCCTGTGCATATGCTGCACCTTGTACATAAATTTTGTTGTCAGTGTTGCAAGCTACAGATGAAGACTTTTGTAAAAGTAGGCAGTAGCTTGCAATCTGTTGTGTTTTTAAGAAATTCCAACTTCACTCCTTTGCTGGAGGATTGTAAAAAGATTGAAAATGCTCATCAATGAAATTTGTTTAACGTTGACAAAGAGAGACTGGGTGTAAACTAAACCTATGTAATAAACTTATTATATGGCCGATTGAATTAGATTAACGCAGGAACATTTGGGACATAAAGGGTAGCATCCAAAGCGCAACAGAACAGAAAAAACAATAATGTAATGTCTGAACCAGAACTGCAATAGCCACGTGTGCTATTGCAATGCAGAAGCAGCAGCTGAATATGTTCTCCTCTCCGGCTCCGGATCTACCACCTATAGGAAAACTTTAAAAACTCTGGGAAGAAACCACAGCATATTCAGAAGTGATTTTGAGTGAGACCCGACAGCCTACTTTCACAACCTGCACAGGTAGTAATCTGTTTTCTACATGGAATAAAGTTGTTATTATTATTTATTTTTTTGGGCTTGTTAAGGCATTCTTTGAATAGCCCTTGAGCTTGGAAGGCTTTTAAGTGGATATTGAATGAATAATTTGAAACTTATCGTCTTTGAATGGAGTATTAAATTATATTGTTATCTAGGTAGCTCCAAGTTTAGCTTCAGCATCCATGAAAGTAAAACAATTCTCCCATGGAATTTAACTGCCATTGACGCCCTAATATGCCAATAAATAAACTTTCAAACTTGGATCTGTAACATGAGATATATATAGTTTCAACAGGACTATTTTCGGGTTGCCAAATCCATTTCTTTGTGAAAATTATTTTTTAGAGGGAATAGAGTCTGATGGATCATCTTTTGCAGTGTTCCTTGGCAATTAGGGGTGGCAAAATTAACGCAAACTCATTTGCCCACCTAAACCCTCCCATTTAAATAAGACTCAAACCAACCCAATTATTAATTGGGTTAAATGGGTAGTAACCCAATTAGACCCAATTAAAACTAACGTTAATTGAGTTTTAATTGGGTACTCAAGTATTATTTTTACAAATCACCAAACTCTAAAATACCCAAAACCACTAAAAAGACCAAAATACCTTTAAAACCTCCAAAATTACCAAAATACCTCCTAAACCAAAAAAATGACATAAATACTCCCAAAACCTTAAAATTACCAAAATACTCCCTAAACCCATAAAATGACTGAAATACTCCTGAAACCTAAAAAAGACCAAAATACCCCCCTAAACCAAAAAAAAATGACCAAAATACCTTTGAAACTTAAAATGACCAAAATACCCCCGAAACCTAAAAAATGACTGAAATACCACCAAAACCTAAAATTTTGCTCATTTTTGTGTTTACTTACCCGAATATGTAATAAATTGGATTAGTAGTAGATGATTAACAATATTGTTGGACAATATTACTTAAGAATAAAAAGCATTTAGTAAGGGTTGAATAAAAATTTTGATTTTTATTAAGAAATATCTCAATTGCAATAGTAGAACAAATACTATATACAACAACACTATAGATCATAGCATATTTTAGCAAAATGTTGAACTTAAACAACTCAAAAAATAACTAAGAAAAGTTCCCCAATTTCATTTAAATAAAGAAAAAGGGAACATGTTAGATGAGATTTTATTTAAAATAGAACCCCGCTAACCTATCTGCAAATAGTAATTTTTTCATTCTACATTAGTTTTAACAACTTGGGAGGCATTTCATTAAAAATTGTTGGTACAAGCAAGAGGGTTTTGCTTACTCGAAACAGCGGGCTGGACGTTAGCACAAGTGGAAGTAGCAGATCCTCCACCTCCCTTGTATGCGAGATCAATGTCAGAGAGCACCACTTGTTTGCATGGTACACTCTTACTGCAAATAAGATTCATAGCTTCCTTTGTTGAAGAAGTGCCTCTAATTTTCTTGAAGCTAACATTGCTGATCTTAACTTTTGAGGGAGACTGAAAAAAAAAAAAAAAAAAAAAAAAAAAAAAAAAAAAAAAAAAAAAAAAAAAAAAAAAACGCACCCAAGAATTTAATATCAGTATTTGTAATTTTCTTAAATTTTTTTTTTAACCTTTAACATCAGAATTTGTGTATATATTTGTGATGTCTATAGTAACCTGGTTTGAGCATTGATTGTTTGGGCAGTACTTTTGATCCATGATGATAGGATTGGCAACATTGTTCATGACAACATCCTCAAAATGTATATCAGAAGCAACTCCAGAAGGGGAAGAAGGCCATGCGTTGATTCTAACACCATTATTTGTATTGCTAAGTGTGGCACCAGTAACTTTGATTCCTGAAACAGGTTGTTCATTCTAGTACTTTCCAAGACTTCCAATGCTGATACCATGGCCAGGTCTACAAGTTACTTGGTTAGCAATAACATCTTGGGTTCCATCACCAATGGAGATGCAATCATTGCCTGTTCCAATATTGGCATTGGTAATGGTGATCTGAGATGAACGTCTCATGTGGATTCCATCGGTGTTGGGGCTATCTGCGGGTGTAGTTATGGTAACATATTGGAATTGCAACTTCTTGCATTCCAAGAGGTTGATGTGGAAAAATTTGCTGTCCTTCGATGTAATGTCTTGGACTATTGAATTTTTGTCGTAGTTGAACCTTATATTCTATTCATGTTTACAAGTTAGATAAATTAAAACACTAAATATGAGCGCTCAAGTTCCATTTAAGCATTCACTTAAAATAAAGTTTCATTTAAAAAACATTTTAATTAGTAAAACGCTAATGATTCTTTGAATTATTTAATATAAATAATTTTTTTTTGAAATAAATGTGACCATTAAATCAATATAAAAAATAAGAAATATGGTAAAGTTATAGCAAATATTATTACATAAAAACTTACAAACTAATGTGTCTATGAATGTGGTCGGTACTACTTCAATAATATTATATTATATAAACAATTCTTCATAGACCACAAGTTTTGTCAAAAGATGACATGTGCGATTGTGATTGGTGAATTATCATTTTTAGATCTAACCATTGTTTTTTCTCTATCGCTTATAGTCGCATAGGTTAGTGTTGTGGCACAAAAAGTTGTGTCCATACTCCATAAACTTCCTCATATATAAATTTTAAAATTAATTATTTTTTGAGTTGTGACACATCACTATACAAAACTTGTCAAATTATTTGTAAAACATCATTTATCATATAAATGTTTGGATTATTTTTTCACAATGAGTAAAGTTTGTAAAGTCGTAGTGTCTATGTATTTCTATGTAGAAAATGACGGAAATGTAAATGCTAATTAATTAAGTTTGAAATCTTACAATAGGAAGTACGTTGCAGTTTTTGTCCTTGTCACACTCATTTTTTTTGTCACGCTTGTTGTCCTTTGCCATCAAAAACTCCACCACCTGACATAGTGAGACTGTCGATACATTCAAAAATGACCCAACCATCTTTACCGTTGAAGGAGGCAACATCTGATGGGGCCTGTAAGGTTCCTTGAAGGTTAAACTCAATAGCACCTTTTCATGGACCCAACAAAGTCACTAAACCTAGTTTGTATGCCCCTGCTGAAATCACAACTTTACTTCCTGCTATTATACATGCAACTTTCCAAGCTTTTGTCAAAGCCTAAACACATTATGAAAAATCAAAATCAGTATATAATTATAATTTTGCATGTTAATGTTTTATCATCTGGTCATGACATCGATCAGTTTCTAGTGTAAATGGAGTTTGAACCTAAGTTCTCTTATTCAAAGTTAAAAGGTTTTACTAGTTAAGTTAACTAGAACACACTCTTCATGTTAATTAAGTATAGTTGATTGCACTACACATATTTATACTTGGGTGATATTAGCATTAGGTTGTGCTCCATATGATATAACATCAAAGACTTGTTGGGCATTGGTAGATGCCAACACCAATAGCAAGGAAATTGTTGCAATGCTTAAATTCTTTCCCATCTTATTGTTCTTTATTTCCTTTCTATTGCCAATTTGTTGTACGAAATGATGATAACCTCATTTGGTTTGAAGCTATTTATACTTCAATACCTGAGCTTCACACCATTGAAACTACCCAACTAATATTAACTAATTTTATGCAAGCTCCTAAGAGCTCTCTTGTATATACTTCAACTACTGTACTTTTATTAGTTTTTGTGCTTTCTCCTCCACTAATTAATTATCGTTTGTTATTATATAAGATAAGATTATTTTACTTTTATATATCATCCTAACTTCTTTGCTTTAAATGGCATGTTGTTGGCCACCTGAAATTTGTTTATTTTATCATGTAACCAAAGTGAATACTTACATTAGTAAGGGGGGAAAAGTCTAGTAAAATCACCATCTACCAAAATTGTCCAAATTTAGTATAGGTAGCTTGCTCGTCTACGGTTTACAATAGCAAATAATGAAACCCACCAATATTTTGCTCATTTTTTTAGGTTTCGGGGGTATTTTGGTCATTTTTTTTAGGTTTTGGGGGATATTTTGGTCATTTTTGTTTTTGTTTTAGAGGGTATTTTAGTCATTTTTTAGGGTTCGAGAGGTATTTATGTCATTTTTTTATAGGGATGATAATTTTTTCTCGCTCCGCTTGACTCGCCCCTCCCCGTCGCGGGAGGTGGGGATGGAACAAGATTTTAGCCCTGCACCACAGGGTAGGGCGGAGATGGTTTTAGACTTTTTAGACCCAACCTGTCCTGCCCCGCCCCATATTGATAAGGGTTAAATTGTAAATTTTTCATTCCTTAAAACCTTATTATTTAAACAAATATATATATATATATATATATATATATATATATTTATATCATCTGCTTATTTTATTATACCCAACAAGACTTTTTCCCTTTTTTTTTTAATTATTTTTAGCAAGGTTGGAAATAAGGTACCAATTTTAGCATTTTCTTTTGTCTTTATTATAAAAAAATTTATATACTATTGAATCATTTATTTTGTATTATGAGATTTTTTTTTGGTGATATTGACTTGTTAAACATTTTAATAATATTATTCAATTTTTGCTAAAAATTAGTTTGATTTGATAAAATAAATTTATTTGTAATTTCAAGTATATTTTTATTAACGAAACAGGTTTTATTAAAAACAATTGTAATAGTTGTGGGCAAATTAACAAGAAGTAGAGTTTTACGGGGTGGGGTGGGGCTTCGCGGGGCCCCAAGGGACAGGGATAGGGCAAGAAAATTAACCCATCATGTAGGGTGGGGCGAGGATGGGGTAAGACAAAACTATGCAGGGCGGGGGGTTAAGAACCCATCCTTCGGACCCGCCTCGTCCCATTGCCATCCCTGATTTTTTAGGTTTAGGGGGGTATTTTGGTAAATTTTTTAGATTTCAGGAGTATTTTGGTAATTTTTAGGTTTTAGGAGTATTTTGGTCATTTTTTAGATTTTGGGGGTATTTTGGTCATTTTTTTGGTTTAAGGGGTATTTTGGTCAATTTTTAGGTTTCAAGGGTATTTGGTAATTTTGAGAGTTGTAGGGTCTCGTTTTTCAGCCCAATACCATATGGTGTGTGGGATCTTGGACTAGCGGGCCCAATACAATGAATTTGTAGAGAGTGAGCTAAAAAGCTAGGCCTTAGTGGATGAACAATCGTTAGTCATGGTGTTTATAATGATTACACAGAGGTGAACTGAGCTTATCCAAGAAGATTTTCTCCTCGGCACAGTTTGGGTGGCTCCTGTTCTTGGGAATGGAGAGAGTCCCTACAATTGGCGCCGTCTGTGGGAAAATCTTCTTGGATAAGCTCAGTTCACTTCTGTGTGATCATTACGAACACCATGACTAACGATTGTTCGTCCACTAAGACCTAGCTTTTTAGCCCATTCTCTACAAATTCATTGTATTGGACCCGCTGGTCCAAGATCCCACGCACCATGTGGTATTGGGCTGAAAAACGAGACCCCACAAGAGTATTTTGGTAATTTTAAATGGTTTTTTTTAGCATATTTGGTCTTTCTTTAGGTTTAGAGGGTATTTTGATAATTTTAAAGAAATTTAGGAGTACTTTGGTCATTTTCAAGTTTTAGGGATATTTTGGTAATTTTGATTATTGGGTAATTGGGTGGGTTGGGGTTTACTCATAATAATTGGGTTGGGTTGGATTTGAGTTAGAAGTAATTAGTTATATGGGTAATAAATGGGTAAATGAGTTTTATGTATCCAACCCAATTATACCCATCTCAAACCTACCCAAACTCACCCATTTGACACCTCTATTGGCAATGAAATTATTGTGACATTGATTCAGATGTTGGGTCCTTTGATGATGTTGAAAGTTTCAACATAGTAGACATTTTACAATTTGGAACTATTTAGCAAAAAAGTAGTAGGTCCTTTGATGATGTTGAGCAACTAAATCATGTAATAAAGGAAATGATTTTTATGTCATTACAAGGCCAAAAGACATTTTGTATTTGATATTTTTTCTTTTTTAATCAAATTGATTTTCCTCGTATTATTTCAAAATATCAAACTTGATAAGGGAGGCAAAAAAATAAACGTAAGGGCATAGGGAAAGAATTCGTCAAAGACAAGACCGGCCCATGGCCTCATCCATTAAGATTAGTCCAAGATACTCACGATCACACCAGCTACAGCTCGGATATTATTGACCCATCAGGATGTTGTCCCATCAACCAAAAGTAGGCTTTGTATGCATTGGGGTGTAAACACCCCCCTCCCCCACCCCCCGGCGCGGGTAGTTATTTTACCAACCAACACGCCTAAAATCAACCACCCCCCTTCTAGGCGAGTTGGTACCCGGGATCCTAAGTGGCCTGCTGCTCGGGGGTTCAATCCCCCAAACTTACCTAGCAAAAAAAAAAAAAAAGTTTACTGAGAATGTATTGCTATATTTTTTTTAGCTCCAATAAACTGTGAGTTTGTTTATATAGAGCCTATTGTTCATGAGTTGTGGTTGTAAACATAAAAAAATTATGTATTATTGGAGAGAGAGAGAGAGAGAGAGAGAGAGAGAGAGAGAGAGAGAGAGAGAGAGAGAGAGAGAGAGAGAGAGAGAGAGAGAGAGAGAGAGAGAGAGAAATATAATTTTTTATATTATTTGATTGTGTAGTTTATATTATTTTATTGGATTGTATGTAAAAATAAGAACTAGGATGTTGGGTGTATTGTTAAATATGTTGGTAAAATAGATAAAATAAAGTTTACTGAGAATGTATTGCTATATTTTTTTTAGCTCCAATAAACTGTGAGTTTGTTTATATAGAGCCTATTGTTCATGAGTTGTAAACATAAAAAAATTATGTATTATTGGAGAGAGAGAGAGAGAGAGAGAGAGAGAGAGAGAGATAATTTTTTATATTATTTGATTGTGTAGTTTATATTATTTTATTGGATTGTATGTAAAAATAAGAACTAGGATGTTGGGTGTATTGTTAAATAAGTTGGTAAAATAGATAAAATAATGTTTGAAAATGTAAAATATGTCTTTTTTTTTTTTTTTTTTTTGCATCATCGAATGTGAATGCTCTTAAGTGCATAAAGACCCTCAGATGTTAAGGGTAAGTCATAACTCATGAACTTTCTCTCATCATATATATTATATATATAAAAGCTAAAGCGTAGCATTTATTGTTGCTACACTCCTGTTGAGCCACATCAGCAGCCTATTTCCAACATTCTCTCTCTTCTTCTTTTTTTAACTCTTTTTTTTTTCTTATTAATTTCCCAACTTAATGTTATTAACTTTTCCCTTCCCTTTTATTTTTTCATCTCCCCACTACTATCTATCTTAATATTACTTTTCTCAATCCCTTTATCTTCCTTTATTTTTGGCTTTTCTTATTTCTCCTCTTAATTTAAATTTACAATTCTCAATTTCATTCTATACATAGTCTTCCCACACACATAAGGCTATTTCTCTCTCTCAAATTTTTTTTCTTCATGTTTTGGTGGAATTTTTATTATTTTTCTTGCATCTCTACTTTAAATTGATAAGTTTTTGTATTATTTAAAACTCTACTTTGGGTTGATGTGAAGTTATGTTTTTAAGTTGTTATCTTTTTTCTTCTCTTTGAATTCATAGATGTTGTCCTATTGCATTATATATAAAGATAGTATATAAGAATATAATGTTATTTTATTACATAACATGACATGATTTGGATAATTTGGTGTTTATTACAATATTTTTTTATTTTTACTTTTTTTCTTCTCATATTATTTTCTATAAATTTCTTATTATTCTCTCACTTTCTCTCTTGAAATGTGGTTATTCTCTCTCTCTCCCTCTCTTCATTTTTTTTTAATATTCTTTCTTACAACTCTTCTTTATATTGATGAATCATTGTGATTTTTAAAACTTTATTTTGGGTTCATACGTTTTAGTGTTGTATTTTTTAGTTTCCTATTACAAGTAGCATATTTTTCTCTCTTATAGTTTTGGTTTGATTTTTGTTTGAGTTAATACTTAATTATTTTGGAAGTAAGAATTTGAATTTATATCAAAACACAATCTTGGCTATGCTAATAACAAATTGGTATTCGGTCCACTTCATCGATTCAGTCCGATTTGGTCTACTTCAGTCCACTTTGGTCAATTTTGGTCCAATTCGGTCTACTTCGGTCAATTCAGTCTATCTGGTCCAGTTCGGTCCATTCAATCCAATTCGGTCTACTTTGGTCAATTCGGTCTATTCGGTCCAATCCGGGCCATATGGTCCATTCTGTCCACTTCAACCTATTCGGTCCAATTTGGCCAATTCGGTCCAGTTAGGTCTATTCGGGCCATTTTAGTCCATACTGTCCATTTAGGTCTATTCAGTCCAATTTCGTCTATTTGGTCCAATTTCGTCTATTTAGTCCAATTTGGTCAATTTGATCAATTTCAAATCACTTTGGTCCAATTTGGTGCAATTACTTAAGCATGGCAAAATACAAATTTGGGTTGAGAGTACTATTAATTATTTAAGTAATATCAATTGTAATTATATGATAAGTTTTGGTTATCATAATAATCTCCTTAAGAGAATGAGAATTTGAAAAAAAACTTTGAAATTCTTTAATTTTACCAAAAGAAATTAGGAAAATATAATGCATAATAACAATAGTTAGAAGAATATGGATCATTTTATAAAAGAATAATATCAATCAAAAACATAAAAAATGATAAACTTATATATTTGTAAAAATAGAGTAGTGGAAAATACTTTTTGAAATTATTTAATTTATGAGGAGACAAGTTATCTACAATAAAATTTAGAGAATAAATTATACATATTCAGTATAACTTTGTTATAAGTTTTGATTATCATAGTTGTAGGGACTCGATTTGTAGCGACCCCGAATTGATGTTTTGGGTTCGAACATTAAAGGCCCAAACAATAAAATTTGTAGAGAGTGGGCTAAAAGGCTAGGCCTTGGTGAACGGACAGCCGTTAGTCACGGTGTTCGTTATGATCGTACAGAGGTGAACTGTGCTTGCCCAAGAAGATTTTCTCCTCGGCACGGCTTGGGGGGCTCTAGTTCTTGGCCTTGGTCCCAGCCCCCTTTCTCTGGATTGCTTCCTTCCCCTTTTATACTAGCCTTTATCTTCTCCCCAACGTCCACGTGTAGGTTTAGCTTTCTAGGGCTGATACTTGTCCTATCAGCCCATACCCAAAGTGGTTGGGGGTGGTTGTAAAAGCTGAAAAGCATTGCTCTGTCAGGCGCAGAGTACTTAATTACAGTAATGGCAACATTTCCCTTGTCCTTTGTCGACATACTGTTCAGTGGTCCTTTCCCCATCAATGCGGAGGTGTTTAGCTTTTCCTTGAACTGCTCCTACACCGTACTCGCCCTTTCTTCCAGGAGCGATTTAGGATGCCGAGGACAGAATCATCCTCGGCTATATCTCTAGGCCATTTGGACTTCCGGTGCATGTCCTCGGCAATGCCTCTCCTTGGCGTGGGCCTTGGGCCCTAATGTAAAGTGGGCCTGGATCACAAATTCTCTGGCCCCACAATAGCCCCTCAAAATCCTGCTGTCCGGCCCCTTGGATGGAGAGGAGGGTTTTGGTGACGTCGGGCCTATGTCTCGGCTTGCCGAGTCTTGTCCTTCATCAATGCCGGAACTTCTTCGTTTGCCCGGGACACGCTCCTGATTATGAGACATTCTTTTAGTTTTACCCACGCCGCATTCCTGCCGTTTCGGTGCACGAGGCGCGTCTTTAATAAGGTCTCTTTACGAGGCGACGCAAATCCAACGGTTGAAGACGGCTTTGGGAATTGAGCGGGGCTTATCTCGTTTGTAGTTTTTCTTGGAGATTTGTACAGATTAAATGCCGTCAGGCTTGCCCTCCATATAAGAAGCACGGTGGGAGGTCATTTCCTTTATGTACAGGCCCTTTAGGCTTTTCAAGTCCCTAACCCTCCAGTTGTGCCCAAAGTCCCCACTACCAGTGCGACTAAGTCCTATGGAGTGATATGGTCAAGTCCAGGATGGGGGCAAAGGGACCACACCCTCTCCAGAAGCATTGGGTTTCTTCGAGACTCAAGATGGCCCGGTCAGGGCAAGGGAGACAAAGACTCAAGACACTTCTTCCCCGTGATAAGGCAAGAAAGGAGCCTTTTCTTCCTTCAGCCAAAATCCGAAGCAGGTTGAGGTCGCATCAGATTTTTGGTGTGATAGCACTGAGGTTTCTCATCATCGGTACCATCCGTTCTCACTTGATTGCTGCTAATATGATACTTGCTCGATTGCAGTCAGAGCTGGTACAGGGATTTGGCATCCCCACTTCTTCCTTTCTTCCATCACTGGTGCTACCTAAGTGCCTCTGCTTCTTCTTCTCTTCCATCACTGGTGCCACTCATGCGCTTCTGCTTCTTCTTCTCTTCCATCACTGGTGCCATCCGGACATGCTTAGTTGCTGCTAAAGCAAAATTGAAGGATTTATCGTTCCCACCTATCTTTTTCTTTTTGTTTTTCTTTTTGCTTCTGTAGTTAGCTTCTGGTATAGGCTTGTTTAAGCCCCTTATTGTACGCTGTACTACTTCTTTGTCTAATAAAAGATGATTTTACCTCATTTTGCGTGTTCTTTCTTTTCTGCAATATTTATCTTGTGAATGGATGTGCTGGTGTCCTTTTCTTTTGAACAATACTCAGGGCCGAAACCCTTGTTGACAAAGAGTTATCACTTTGAGCTTATTAAAACTGACGAGCACAATGATGCCGACTTGAAGTAGGTTAACCATATGAGACTAACCGAGATAATAGTTGAATGCTCTGTATTGCATATGGGGTGATCCTGTGGATGGGTAACTTAAAATGAACTATCCGAGAGGGTCGCTGGGCACTAGGGTGCTTTGCCACGTTCCTGACAACATTCGTAGCCTTGACTTGTTTTTGTCATCCGGTCCGAGGACCGAGGCATGACTGTATATGGTCTAAACACTTGGAAAGGTGCCATTGTGTGTTAGTTTCCATAAAGCTGAGGCCCGAGGACCACACGGGACTTCCATTCTGCCTAGGATTTAAGCCTCTCTTGATGTAGTTAGTTTCCTATAGGTTTGAGTCTGAGGACTATGCAAGACCCTGGTTCTGTCCAAAACTTATGTTTTCTTTCGAAGTAGTTGGTTTCCCCATAGGTTTGAGTCCGAGAACCATGCAAGACCTTGGTTCTGTCTAAAACTTATGTTCTCTTTTCGAAGTAGTTGGTTTCCCCATAAGTTTGAGTCCGAGGATCATGCAAGACCTTGGTTCTGTCCAAAACTTATGTTCTCTTTTCAAAGTAGTTGGTTTCCCCATAGGTTTGAGTCTGAGGACCATGCAAGACCTTGGTTCTGTCCAAAACTTACGTTCTCTTTTTGAAGTAATTGGTTTCCCCATAGGTTTGAGTCCGAAGACCATGCAAGACCTTGGTTCTGTCCAAAACTTATGTTCTCTTTTCGAAGTAGTTGGTTTCCCCATAGGTTTGAGTCCGAGGACCATGCAAGACCTTGGTTCTGTCCAAAACTTATGTTCTCTTTTCGAAGTAGTTGGTTTCCCCATAGGTTTGAGTCCGAGGACCATGCAAGACCTTGGTTCTGTCCAAAACTTATGTTCTCTTTTCGAAGTAGTTGGTTTCCCCATAGGTTTGAGTCCGAGGACCATGCAAGACCTTGGTTCTGTCCAAAACTTACGTTTTCTTTTTGAAGTAATTGGTTTCCTCATAGGTTTGAGTTCGAGAATCATGCAAGACCTTGGTTCTGTCCAAAACTTATATCTTTGGTTCGTCTGGGATTAGCCCCTTGGCATATGTGTGGGGCATAAACTTTATGTTAGAAGCCCCTAGGACTGCTTGTGCCACTGACACTTCGAAGTGTAGCCCCGAATGGGAGTTGCGTTAGGGCAACAACTGCGTGCTGCTGGAAATAATAGAGGGGTTTCGCGTAGCTTACACCCCGGCCGAAGTTGTTTCTCTCGAGGGGCCCTCGTTGACAGGGGCTTGATCTCACCATGACTAACCGCCACCTGCGCCAACGCACAAGCCTCCCCATAGACGGCGCCAATTGTAGGGACTCGATTTGTAGTGACCTCGAATTGATGTTTTGGGTTCGAACATTAAAGGCCCAAACAATAAAATTTGTAGAGAGTGGACTAAAAGGCTAGGCCTTGGTGAACGGACAGCCGTTAGTCACGGTGTTCGTTATGATCGTACAGAGGTGAACTGTGCTTGCCCAAGAAGATTTTCTCCTCGGCACGGCTTGGGGGGCTCTAGTTCTTGGCCTTGGTCCCAGCCCCCTTTCTCTGGATTGCTTCCTTCCCCTTTTATACTAGCCTTTATCCTCTCCCCAATGTCCACGTGTAGGTTCAGCTTTCTAGGGCTGATACTTGTCCTATCAGCCCATATCCAAAGTGGTTGGGGGTGGTTGTAAAAGCTGAAAAGCATTGCTCATTCAGGCGCAGAGTACTTAATTACAGTAATGACAGCCTTTCCCTTGTCCTTTGTCGACATACTGTTCAGTGGTCCTTTCCCCATCAATGCGGAGGTGTTTAGCTTTTCCTTGAACCGCTCCTACACCGTACTCGCCCTTTCTTCCAGGAGCGATTTAGGATGCCGAGGACAGAATCATCCTCGGCTATATCTCTAGGCCATTTGAACTTCCGGTGCATGTCCTCGGCAATGCCTCTCCTCGGCGTGGGCCTTGGGCCCTAATGTAAAGTGGGCCTGGATCACAAATTCTCTAGCCCCACAATAGTAATCTTTTTTAAGAGAATGAAGAATTTTTATAATTTATTTAAATAAAAATTACACACACACATTTGTTTATTTATTTATAGTATTATTTTTTGCTTGAATGTATAATCAACATTATGCAATTCATTTAAAAGTAATGATATTAAAATAAATGAGTAACTGCCCTAAATATTAAATTTGTATATTCATAGCCTTAATATTTAGAAAAGCTTTCACTTAAATTTAATCGAACCGAAGTAGACTGAAATGCTATGTTAATGCGGCTCAACAAAAGTGTAGTAATAATAAATGTTATACTTAAAATTTTAGATATTACGATTTTGAGATCTATATATATTTAAAAATAAATAAATTTGGATTTAAAATAGGTATTCTCAACCTAAACATGTCTTTTCCCTGTTTGCAAATGTACAAAAATGGACCGAAGTGAATCAAAATGAATCAAAGTGGTCTAAATGGACCGAAGTGAACACAAATGGACCAAATGGAACAAAGTGGAACGAATGGACAAAATAGGACTGAATGGGAACGAGGAGGACCGAATAGGACCAAAGTGAACTAAGTAGGTGTAAAATGTACTCCCCCCTAGATCGAGGGTTTTACATGGAGTCGCCACTTATTTAATTTAAAAGGAAAAATAAGAAAACCTTTAATGAAAAATACTTCTGTTGTATTAATATATATGACAATTTACATCAAACTTTGTAACAAAAATTTACAATGCTTTTTGTCCTAGATACAACCTAAGAAAAGTAAATTACATTGCTTTATTTCCTAGTTACATTCTAAAAAAAGTAAAATTGTATATACAAGAGTATAGTCTAGAACCCTTGATCTTGGTTCGGAGGCTAATTTACGAGATGGGAAGGGATTAAGCACCCATCTCGCCCGGTAAAACCGGTCTCCTAGGTTAAGGTGGCCAATGTCATGTCATGTCAAACAAATACAAAGAATATGTCATATAAACATGTAATTTGCAGGAATTGTAAATAAATATGTGTTAGGGGAATTTGACATAAAGAGAAACAAAATAAATAAAACTTGTTAGATAACAATTTTTTTAAAAAAAGTGAAGGTAATGGCATGTTCATCCAAGAGATCAATATAAATAAAGAATTCCTAGCCTAGACATGTTCATCTAAGCATGTGAGAGAAAACAAAATTGTCATGTTATTTGTCATCAACATAATTGCAAAGAGAAGCAAATAAAAAATAAAACATTTAAGCATATTTGATCATCCAAGCAATTATGAAGAGAAGTAAAAGAAAAACCCTAGACATGTTTATCTAGACAAAATCAAAATAGTTTGACATGTTTGTTCAAGCATTTAAAAATGTAAAACAACTACCTAGACATGTTCATCTAAGTATTAAAGAGAAAGTTGTGTTTTAGCCTAGAAGTGCTCATCTAAGCATTCAAAAGAAAATTGTGTATTGGCCTAGAAATGTTCATCTAATCATGTAAGAGAAAACCAATAAGACATAGGCATGTTCATCCAAGCATAGCATAAAAGAAGTGAATTATGATTTGTAAGCATTTATTCTAGCATGTATAAAGAATAAAAAAAAAGTTAACTACTTACCAGCATAAATTAAAAGGGGAAATGATCACCTAAAGGGGCTAGGGAGAAAGCAAGGAAATACTCAACTACAACCAAAGTAAGAACAATGGTTGCTTAATAGCTTTTTTTTCTGCTTTCTCACTAGCTCTCTAGAGGGAATTCGGGGTCCAGAGAATGAAAGAGGTCTTCTCTATTTATAGGGGAACGGATGGCTTAGCTTTAAAGCTAAATTATTAGCTTTCTTCTGAAGCTAAGGGAGGAGATAATCTGTTTAAATGAGCTGGGGACAGATTTGGTGTTGATCTCCATTCAAATTTTGAAATGATGCTGCACCTGCTTCGTATTTTGGCTCTAATTTTCCGCTCAAAATTCCAATTGATTCAAGATGGGTGTTTTTTTTGAAAGGAAATTCAATTATCTACAACTTTTTCAGAAATAGAAAAAGCCAAATTTCAACGTTATCCATGCCAAAAATGTGTTTCAAATTGCTGCTGAAAATAGTAACGTATTTTGAGCATTTTTGAATTTTTTCATAGGCTGTATCTGTTTCTTTACCCAATTTATTTTTCAAAAATATTTCTTCTGAAGCAAAGGGAAAGGATAAGTCTATTAGATAGGCTTGAACAGATTTGACGTTGAACTCATTTGGAATTTTGAGAGAAAATTGAAGATAATGCTGAATTTATGTTGTCTTCTGCACCTGTTTCGTATTTTGGCCATAACTTGCTACTCAAAATTCCAATTGATTCGGGATTGATGTTTTTTGAAAGGAAATTTAATTCTCTACAACTTTTATAGAAATAGAGAAATCCAAATTTCAACGTTTTTCTGACCAAAAATGTGATTCAAGTTACAGCTGAAGATAATGACGTTTTTTTGAGAATTTTTTCTTTTCTTTTTTTTTTTTTTGAATTTTTCATGGATCATATCTCCGAATTTTTTCAAAAGAGCAGATAAGATGCCATAAAGAAAAACATTTTTTTATTATTTTCTTTTTTAAAAAAATGAAATAAAATGAAATCCAATCAAAAATCACACTTGATTAATTTTAAATTAATTCTTGTGAGAACCAATCAAAATTAAGTGTTTAGAATAGGATGCGATCAGGCCCATCGTGTAGGCAGGCCATGATCATTGAAAATTTCTTGTATGATAACTTTTGATCAGGTGGTCCGATCAAAACCCATGACATACCATTATGATCGTTAGAACATCAAGATTTGTTTTGTATCACAAATCTAAAGATCTACCGGTTGGTTAAATGCAAGTTATAAAATTGGGTGTCTACAGTAGGACAGAGTGGACCAATGTGGACCGAGTAGGAACAAATAGGACCGAATAGGACCATAGTGAACCGAACGGACCAATATAAATAGGACCAAGCAGACAAATTCGATCAAATAGGACCAATGTGGACCGAATAGAACCAAAGTGGGCAGAATCGACCAACGTGGACCGAATAAGACCGAATAATACTTTTGAATATTTATCATTTTTATTGCATTTTATGGGCTCATATTTGTAATTTCTAATGTTTATTTGGTTTTTATTTTTTAATTCAAAACTAAAGAGTTTAGCCAAGATATAATAAAATCTCATACTTTTCAACCCAAAAATAAAAAAAAAAAAAAAAAAAAATTTGAGCTAAACTTGAAAAGGCAATCTACAAAAGAATCAATTTAAGTCCCAATTAGTCCAAAAGGGACCGAAATTGACTGAGTGGACCAAATTGAATTATTGAATAACGATTGTTTAATTTTTAGGGAGAACAAATTATACATTATATTACAATTACAATTACAAATAATTATTTATTCCCATACGTCGCGTGATTCTGCAACTAGTTTCTGTCTAAAAATAGTAACAGATAAGAGCTTTGGAGCCCTCACTACCACTCAGTGCGGTAGTTTGCCTTTTCAGTGCAGGACCTAGTTATGCCGGACTACAGCAAAGCTTCATCACTGCCAAACCATGTCCCATGAATTTCCAACTTTTGCCCTCAAATGCTCAATTGCTTAGACCAAGGAGCTCAGGTATCAAACTATGTAACTTCAGGAGCTAGACCTCCTAGCATTCAAACAGAGCTTCCATTCTCACTGAAGAGGTTTTAAACTACATACCTGACTTGCAAGTCATGTGATGCAGTTCATTAGGAAAAAGAAAACAACATAAAATATTAAAATATTTTATTCTCTCTTTACCAATCTGCATCATCATGTATTGGGGATTATGGGTCGTGGCTCTTTACTATTAAAGAAATTTATTGTATTGAGTTAATTAATTGAAATTATTCTTGACCAAATACAATTGGCATCGTCTGTATGCAGCAACTTCAAGACGGTTGGTTTTGAATATGCTGCACTTGATCGTCGGTAGATCGTCGGAAGAGGCTTTTAAGAGCAAGAGGCATAATACCTTTAAATTTTCACCAAGAGCAACTCCAAAAAGTATTTTGCTCGTGTAATAGGGTTGTCTTATATGCCTTCGACTTGTACACACAAAACCCTAAACACTTAAAAGGCTGAATTTATGTTTTAGAAAACCTCAGTTTGATTAATCAATTTTGAACTGGATTCACTGAAAACTGGGCTTTTCAGTCGATTGAACAACTATCGAAAGCTATCGAACAGCTGAAACTTGCATAGTAACTTGCAGTCTTGACTAAACATATGGACTCTTAAACCATTATACAAGACATTTTTTGCTCATGGTTTGTCAATCTAAAGCTAACCACATCAGTTGGTGGATAGTCTTCTATAATACAAAAACTCCTCAATTTTACACATTTTGCTCAAAAACCCTCCCTCATCAGCTCATGTAAAATTGTGTAAAGTCTTCTAAAATTTTTCATGAGCTACAGTAACCGTGTAAATTTGCACGGTTACTGTAGCTCTTCTATATATTTTTTTATATTTTTTTCTCTCTCCTCTCTCTTGCCTTATCAAACCCTCTCTCACCCACTCATCAATGCCAAGAAGAAGAAGAAGCAGCCAACCATCACAACAACCCAGCACCGCTAACCGCTAAGCACCACCACTGCAACACAGTACCGCCAACCACCACCATTGCAACCCAATATCGGCAACCACCACCACAACAACATGGACACACCAAATCTAGATCCAAATTCATCAAACCCATATACAAATTCATATAAATAATCAAACCAAAATTGAAAAAAGAAGAAGGAGAAGAAGAAGAAAGAAAGAAGAAGATGCTGAAGAAGATGCCAAAATCACCATTTTCTCCACCCAAAATTTTTGCTTTCTCCGCCCAAAATCCCTGCCTTAATCAAACCCAACCCAAAATCATCATCTATAATAAAAGTATAAAACCCAAATTGTAAAAGAAGAAGAGGAAAGAAAAAGATTCTCAAAAAAAAAAAAAAAAAAGAAGAGAAGAAAGAGTGGCGGAGATAGAGATAAGAATAAGAAGAAGAAGAAGGGAAAGGGGGTGTATTCAGATAAAAAAGAAGGGTTGGTGGGGTTAGGTGGGAAATAATAAAAAAAAGTAAGGAAACTATTATTTTAATAAAAATATGTGTATAATAGATAAACTGATGTGGGTGTTTTGTAAAAATGATGGTGTAAAAAATAGAAAAAGTAAGTATTTTATGTAAAATAGACGGAATCTTTTAGACACACTGATGTAGTTGCTCTAACAATGCTAATGCAAATGCTCCTGCATCACACTCTTGTATTTTTTATTTTTTATTTTCTATTAATGCTTTGATATCAGTAGTACTCTTCAACAAAAAGAAAGATATGCGAGAGGCAGAAATAGACCACGAGAAATATTAAAGGCTTTCGATTACAAACATATATTGTAATGAGAAAATGCACCACAAAGAGTAGTTAGAGGTTCTTCAATACATGTTCAAACAAAACAAGATATTGATAAGTACAGAGACTCCTCCACTTGAACTAACCCATAACAACTATAATTATTTATCTTTAAAAATAACAAGAGCTGGGGTTAATTTCTCAAACAAATTGGTCGAGATATTCTTCCACAGAGGTGTATTTGACATCTGGGTACAACTGGGAAGCTTCCACACCAAATGATGGCTCAATCTCAAAGTTGGTGTGATCACCCTTCACAAAGACCCCGTGGTGGAATCCCAATAGCACATTGGGTAGAATTGGGGACTCTACAAGAAAGTACCACGATCAAAAACAAGTTAATCAACGTTTTTCTCCTTGCCACTGTTAAAAATAGCATTTCTAGATATAAACCCTAACCATTAATGTGAATTTTTAAAAAGAAAATTATGTTTTTACATTCACTGTTCATGTACATTTTATATAGTAAACTAAATAAATGTATACAACATCATACACATCATGTAAATGTGTACAATTATGTGCACTTTATATGAACAGTGAATGTAAAAATATAATTGTCCTTTTAAAAAACATGAAAGAACATAAAAATATTAACCACTCATTAAAAGTTATCATCATGACATTCTGCTGTAGCAAACTTGGAGTTGAGGACGGGTTTTCTTACTGACCTTGGATGTCCTTCAACATCTTTTCCTCCGGAACATAGATTTTCTCAAGGGTTTTGCCAATCTTCTTCTCCCAAAGGGAAACAAGCTCATTGAATGAGTAAATGTTTCCAGGAGGCCTAAGATAGAGTATCTTGTTCAATGTTCTTGGGTCATCCACAGCTCTAATGGTATAGGTTCCTATGTCGTCTTCCTTGTTAAAAATTGCTGCAAGGAGAAATAAAAGTAATAAATTGTGAAACAATGATACATATCTTATCAATTATCATAACTACAATTGAGCTCATTGGATTTCACCTCACTCGATCACACTCATCTCTATTGGCTTCAAAAGTGTTTAAGGGTGTATTTGGGTCATTTAAAATTCTGTTTCACCACTTAAGGATTTTTATTTTTGGGGAATCTTCATCACTAAGGATTGATAATTGTCTACTTAAAAAAGAAAAAAAAGAATTGATAACTAATTTTAAATGACCTGACATTAAATAAAACCTTAATTTGGGGCAATAGATCCAATTTCATGTTTGGCGAACATGGCCACACATTTACACATCCTATAAACAAAAAAATGTTGCACTAGTGAGTTAAGTTAGTTCAATTTATAAAGTTTTTTATTGTCAAATAAAAGATTTGGAATTCAATTCTAGTGTTTACACAAAAAAATCAACTAGAGTCATGACCTAATGATAAAGTACAATTGTCATGAAAACTTAAAAAAATTGTTGTTTACCTTTGGGATTTCCATCTCCAAAGATAATGACTTTATCTCTAGGAGGAACAGTGGCTCCTAGCTGTAACAAGTTAGCGAGAAAATGGCCAAAGAAGTAGTTGGCTGCAACATAAGTGTAAGGGATGTTGTTAGCCTCAACGGTGCGTCGAAATTGGACCTTAGTACCAAATGCAGTCTTTGCTGGCTCAACAACATGGACTCGGTCCACATCGTTTCCAAATTCAGACGGGAAGAATCTCTGAAATTAAAACAGCTCACCCATTAAAATCTTTTAATAACTATTCAAACAATATTTCAAAGAATACTCCATGTTCTTCTAATTAATTAAGAGTCCCCTCCTCTCTTAATATGAGAGGATTGTAAAAGCCATTAAGCCGTTTGCAACCGTGTCTATTTAGAATGATCTGATTCTATTCATTGATGTACAAGGAATACCCAACTACTTTTTCAACAATAAAACATTCAGTTGATTGCGTTTACACGTTACACGTTTGGTGTTTCCTCTTTTTTTTTTTTTTTTGATGCACGTGTTTCAAGAGACATAGAGCACTGTTCAGTGGGTCTCGTGGACTGTTCACGGGACCCACAAGTACTTTATTAAAAAAAAACATTAAAAATGGGTCCCATGACACTATTTACACATTTAAAAATTATTTTGCTATAGTGTTTTCAGTTTTCACTGTAGCAAAATAATTTTTAAATGTCTGAATAGTACTGTAGGACCAATTTTTAATATTTTTAAATGTATGAATAGTGCTGTTACAGTGTGTGAATAGTGCTGCTACAATGTGTGAACAGTGATAATTGTCTCTGCACAGTAAATTCATGTGATTTTACTGTTCATGCACTGAAAAAAAAAAAGAAAAAGAAAAAAAGAAGGAAACGTGAAATAGAAAACATAGAAGCACAATAATCTCTATCCAAACCTGCACTTAATATCAATGAGAATCTGTCTTTCACACCAAGGAAAAACCTTTCTTTTTCATGTGAAGGAATCTAAACCAATTTGAGACAATTTTCAACATGATCCTAAGAACAACCTTAGAAAATGAAACTTTATAAAAAATTTATAAAAAAAAAAAAATGAATTTGAATGAATGAATTAAATTTTAGATAAAGTGAGTGGTTCAAAAAGTTTGAGTAATTTAGAAGTACAAACCTTAACATTACCAGCTTCTTTAATGGCATCAACAATCCTAACCTGATCTACTAATTGGAGGTTACCCACCACTGATATCACCACATCCACTTGCTTTATCGCCTTCACTAAACTCTTATGGTCGTAAAGATCTCCCTGCATTTTCATGTTTTTTATTTATTTATTTATTTATTTTTTATTTTAACACCACAAAACCTACCTATCTAGCATAAGACCAATGTTTTAAAAAGGCAAAAATTGGTAATTTTTGAGATCAGACTAGGGGTCCGATCGAAGGTTGATAACAATAACGTCATCATTGATATAGCAATTAATTAAACTACAAGTAAATGTATTAAATTTGTAAAATCTACAAAAAAAAAAAATTATTAGAAAATATTTTTTAAAATTAAACAACTTTCAAATAAATTTTCACAATTAATATTTATATGAGGTTAATATAAAATAATAAAGCATAAAAATTATATTGTGTTTAGTGATCCTTCTAGAGGAAAGTATTTTAATATAAAATGAGAACATTTTCAAAATAAAATTTTAAATAACACATTCACATGTAAGAACAAAATTATTATATTACAAATGATTTTAACAATGAATGTAAATGCAATGGTATAAATGTCTGAGAAAGGATATTTAATTATTAACCCTTCAAAGCAAAAATATAAACATAATTAAAACTAGTTATTCAACGCAAAACAATACAAAGCTTATGGCTCAATGGTTAGCATGTGTGAGTGTCATTTATTTGGTTATGAAAACCACGCATATAATTGTTTACCAAAGAAAAAAGAAAACCACGCATAAAACACACACAAACACGTACGTACAAAGAGAAACGAAGAAAGAAAATAAAAATATACTTACGTGGAGCAAAGTGACACCTAAGTTCTTGAACTTCTGAACGAGTTTTCCCTTAATGGGATCAAAGAGTAGTGTGTTCTCTCTCACCAAAGCAAAGGTGGGATGCCCAGCCTTTACGCTTGCTTCCACCACGAATTTCCCAAGATAGCCCGTCCCTCCAATTATCAAAATCTTGCTTTTCTGAGTCATTTGAAAGTGTTTTATTTGTTTTTAACATAAAAAAAAAAAAAAAAAAAAAAAAAGGAGATTTACAATAACAGGTAGTACTATAGAAGAGACAATAAAGGGTACGTAGAAGAAGGTGGGGTGGAAGTGGTCAGAATATCAAGCAATTTATGGATGAGATGGTGAGGTGAGGTATGGGTTACAATAATGGCCTTTGGTTGGAGCAGAAATGCTTGTTAAAAAGGTGAGACCAATTCTTACATATGTTTTTGGTGAAATTTAAAAAAGAAGTTTATTCATAAGAGAAGACCAATTCTTACTAATTGTCGTTGGAATGAGAAATAGTGACAGGACTCAGGACTCAGGACTCAGGACTCAGGAATCACATGATGACCAAAGTCTTTGGTCTTTAAATGGAATAGAAACAATATCTCATGGTGACCAAGAAAACGTAGTAGGAAAGCGGAGACTAATTAATAAAGAAAGAGTGTGCCGCAACAGAATGTTCAAGTAGAGTTGTTGGAGAGAGTCAGTCAATGGCGTATTGTTGGGGTTTGGGTCTTATGAGAATACCATTGTGCTGCTGTTGTAATCTCACTGTCTTATAGTGAAACTTTTTCCTTGTCCCTGTTTATGGATTTAGATATATTATTGAACCACATAAATTATACAATTAATATCGGAGAATCAATTTAGTTTTATGCCAAGATGATCTACCATGAAATTTATCTTCTTACTTATACGTTTAATGGAAAAATATAGAGAGATCTATAAATATTTTTAGGATTTTACTAATGTGTGCCCTAAGGGCACACATTAATTTTCATTTTTGGAAAAATTTTTCTTGGGAATTGAAAAAGTAATGACAGCTTTTTCAATTTCCGAAAAAATGTTTTCAAAAATAGAAAGTTTAATGTGTGCCCTAAGGACACACATTAACCGGACCCATATTTTTATATGTTTTCATTGATTTAAAGAAAGCATATTAATAAGTGATCAACAAAGAAATTATGATTAGACAAAAGGCTTGGAGTGAGATTGGAAAGAGACAGACTGAGATCCTGTGGCTTATTGCACCACGCAATAATTTCTTTCTCATGTAAAAGTTGGTAGGGTAAAACCCATTATGTTGCATATATGGTGCAGTAACTTTAACTATTGACCCATTTTAAAATTTAAGTCAAAAGTTGCAGTTGGGTTTCACCAAAAAAAATCAGTCCGTTTGTCAAACATTGCGGCCGGATACGTGGGTTTAATTATAAAAATGCCGTCATAACTTTATTTCTATAACTTGAAAACATCTAAGATGTGTTTTTAGTTTTCATAACACATCATTAAAAAATTAGAGAAAATTAAATGATGAAAATAAAAACTAAAAATAATGCCAGACACACTTTTCAACCATAATACCTATATATTTTGAGTTATGAGTGATGGAGACAGCCCCAGTCCCTACGTTAGTCTCCACTTCCCATTACGTTGTTTTCCTACTACTTTAGAGCATTCACACCAGCTCGTGGATACTCATCTAAAATATAAAAAATGCTCCAATTTATACATTTTACCCCAAAATCCTCCCACATCAGTTCATGTAAAAATGTCTAAATATACAAGATGTCTTGCAAAATGAACAGTAACCGTGCATATATACACGGTTACTATTCACCGTGTAAACAATTTTTTAATATTATTCTCTCCTCTGTCAAACCACTTCCCTTCCCCAACCATTGCAACAACCCAGCGCGCCAGAATAACCACCAAACCCAGAGCCACCGGCAAACACCGCAATCTAGCACAAAGTATTAACCAAACTCAACTGAAAATTAACCCAAAATCAACAGAAAACCCAAAATCAACTGAAAATTAACCCAAACACATCCACAGACAAATCAACATAGAGATACACTTGCTCAAAAGTGAAAAAAAAAAAAAAAAAAAAAAAAAAAAAAAAAACACAAAGATACACTTGACTGGAACGATCGGAGCTCGTGGGTCTCACTTGATCGGAGCTCGTGGGTATGGGTCTTGCCTGATCGGAGCTAGGAAGATACAATAACTGATCGGTGCTTGTGGATCGGAGCTAGGGAGATCTCGGTCAAATCTGATCTGGTCGGATCTGATCGGTGCTTGTGGATCGGAGCTAGGGAGATCGGTGCTTGCCTGATCGGAGCTGGAGCTAGGGAGATCGGTGCTTGCCTGATCGAAGCTATGGATCAAAGCTATGGATCAGAGCTGTGGATCGGAGCTATGGATCGGAGCTAGGGAGATCGGTATAGAGATGATCGGAGCTAGGGGGTTGTGGATCGGAGCTGTGGATCGGTATAGACGGAGAGGGAGAGTTGATTCAGAGAGAGAGAGAGAGCTTTAACAGAAAAAATGAGAAAGAAAAATGGTTCACAGAGAGAGAGAGAGAGCTTTATCAGATAAATGAGAAAGAAAATGGGTTCAGAGAGAGAGAGAGAGAGCGAGAGAGAGCTTTAACAGAAAAAATGAGAAAGAAAAATGGGTTGGGTTCAGAGAGAGAGAGAGAGAGAGAGAGAGCTTTATCAGATAAAAATGAGAAAAAAAATGGGTTCAGAGAAAGAGAGAGAGCTTTATCAGGTAAATGAGAGAACGCGCGCGTAGGTTGTTGAGGAAATAATAAAAAAAATGAGAATATCGATTATTTTAATAAAAGAGGTGTTAAAATAGATGAACTGATGTGGGTATTTTGTAAAAGTGAAGGTGTAAAATAGAAAAAGTAGATTTTTAGTGTAAAAATGGATGTGTAAAATGCATGGACTGATATGGTTGCTCTTAGTCTCGGCTTTCCTACTACGTATGAATGTATGATTGGTCAACATTGTCTCTGATCCATTTAAGACCAAAGACTTTGATAATCTCTGGCGAGTCTTGAGCCCTGAGTCCTGAATCTTGTTTCACCGTTATCTAGTGCAGGTGGAATGCTTTATTTATATATTTTTTTTCACAAATAATAATAATAATAATTATTATTACTAGTCGCTAACCCGTGCGATGCACGGGAAAATTATTGACTATGAAAAAAAATCCAACAATGAATGAAGAATTTAAGTTATCACTTATTCAATGTTGTTAACAATGCTAAACAGCCTTAAAAATATGAGACAAACCCATGGAATAGATTTGAAATTTGTTCACAAAGAAAGAAAGCCTTACGTGAAAAAATATATTAAATTAGTATAAATAAAAAAATTAACTAAAATAGTCCAATTTAAAAGGTTTCAAAGTAATAATAGTCCAATTCAAAATATAAATATATATATTTAATTAGTGCAAATATAAAAATTAATTAAAATAGTCCAATTTAATATAGAGACATATATTTCTTTATATATTATTGGTCAAAATTCATATAATTTTTTTAAGATGTTTTAACTAATATATCAATACCAAACCCAAACCTTTACCCAATAATAATAATAACAACTACATTTTCTAGAATATTACAATTATAATATGAACCTAAAAATAATTATAAAAAAAAAATGAAAAAGGAGAAGGATAGGTTGACAAAAAAAGAAGAGAGAAACATGACATACATATTACATGGTGGAATGGAGGGTCTCAAAATTGAAATGAAATGTGGCTTGGTTTTCAGACTTGGTAAAGAAAGAAGTTCAAGATTTTTAAGTTTGGACCTGAGTTTGACCGAGGTCGAAACGCAATAATGTCATATATAATTAATTTAGTAATTAATTAATATGAAATAAATAAAATAAATATATACAAATTAATGATCTTGATTTAAAATTTAAAATATCCGAAGATATTCAAGTATAAAGGAGGCTTAAAAGTGGGTTCCAGTTAGCTCAACTGGTAAAGTCTCTGATGGTTGAAGAAGAGATCTGGAATTCAATTCCCGCCTACACAAAAAACTAATTGGTGTCTTTTTTTTTTTTTTTTTTTTGAGAAGGTACTGATTGATGTCTTGGTCTGATGATAAAGAGCTAACTGGCAATATTTTTTAGTACAATAGTCAATATAAAAATATCTTTAAAATCGAATATGATTATGACTTTATGCCATTAAAATATTTGAACTCTTTATTACTGGCAAGTGACAAGTACGACTACAAATAAATAAAAAATAAAAAAATCTAAATAGCTTAGTTGTAAACCATTTTGACCGTGGCTTATAAGACCAATGGTCAATACAGTAACCATGTTGGGATAAAACCAAAAATTCATACCCTCACCTCTTTCTCATAAACAAATGACCTGTGTTCTGCAGAACTTACTATCTTTGACCAAAATCACAAGGTAAAGTATCACCTAGTCCACGGTGAAGCTGAAACCATGAAGAACGAAGTCTATGGTGGAGCTGTGACTTTAGATCTGGTTATTTCAAGCATTCTTCTTCCTCTACTTAATCATGGGTGGAGTCAATAAAAACAAAAAAATTGACTTCTCACCTCATCTATCTCTCTCTTCATCCTCTCACGTCAAAGGAGGGTGTTGTAATGGTAGTGGTTGTGATTTGTGGATTTGGCATGTGTTTGTGATTTATGGGTTTGGTTTGTGCTGGTTGTGTACTATGTTTGGAGAAATTTATGGGATGAAGAGGAAGATGATGAAGAGAGAGATGGGATTATTTTGGTTTTGGTGATTTATGGGCTCGTGATATAGAGGGAGATGGGGATGAAAGGAAGAGAAAGAGTTGATCGGTTTTTTTTGGAAAGGAGAAGGAGATTGGTGCAGAGTTTTTTAGAAAAAGTATCAGGCGAAAAAATAGTGAGAAATAGTTTTTCCAACAATCTTGTATTGGAAGGTTGACTGCTTATCATGTCGTCTTCGTCTTTGTCATCATCTCTTTCAATTCTCTGTTTCTTCTGAACCTTCATGATTCCTAACATGGCTTCAATTTGCTCAGTCTGAGGAAGGAGATCAACCTCTGTTTTGAGGAAGAAGATGGTTGTTGAGGGCGTGTATTTTGGAGAAAGACCTGAACCTTCATGCTTCCTACTGGCTTCAATTTGCTCGGTCTGAGGAAGGAGATCGACCTCTGTTCTGAGGAAGAAGATGTCTGTTGAGGGCGTCCATTTTGGAGAAAGAGAAGGCAAAGCATCGGGTTCGGGTTTTAGAAAAGTTTTATTATTATTATTTTTATTTTTTTAATATTGTGCTGATGTGGAAAATTGTGGGTGCTTCAAAAGTTTCGGTTTTATATATATATATTGATTAGTATTATAATTGTAAGAATTTGGTCTCACCTTTTTAACAAGCATTTCTGCTCCAACCAAAGGCCATTATTGTAACCCATACCTCATCATCTCATCCATAAATAGCTTGATATTCTGATCACTTCCACTCCACCTTCTTCTCCCTGTTATTGTAAATCTCCTTTTTTTTTTATGTTAAAAACAAAACAAACAAAACACTTTCAAATGACTCCGAAAAGCAAGATTTTGATAATTGGAGGCACAGGCTACGGCCTACGACGTTGGGAAATTCGTGGTGGAAGCAAATGTAGAGGTCGGCCATCCCACATTTGCTTTGTTCAGAGTGAACACACTACTTTTTGATCTCGTTAAGGGAAAACTCGTTGAGAATTTCAACAACTTAGGTGTCACTTTGCTCCTCGGAGGTATATTTTTATTTTCTTTCTTCGTTTCTCTTCTTACATGTTTGTGTGTGTTTTATGCATGGATTTGAAACCCACACTGTTTAGCGAAACCAGAAGTGAGAGGCACAAAATTTTGAAGGTTGGAAGTTGGATAGAGTTTAACCAAGGTCAAGGTCGAACCATGAGATGTCATTTAATCTTTTATTAAATTTAATTCATAAATTGTTTTTATACATAATAATTTTCCATATCTTACCAACTTAAGGCTTGTGGCCTAATGGTAGAAATGCTGGATATGAAGAGGCCTGTAAAGACCTTTATATGATTTTCATCAATCTAGAGAAAGCATATAAAGAAGTGATTAACAAAGAAATTATGACTAGACAAAAGGCTTGGAGTGACCTAGGAAAGAGACAAACTGAGATACAGTGGCTTATTACACCACGCAATTACCGTCTCATGTAAAAGTTGGTAGGGTGAAAACTATTTTTAATTATTTTTTTTAACCTTTTAACTTTTTGTTCTATTAGCCTTTATGTTGCATGGTACAATAATATTAACTATTGCACCGGATCCAAATTCAAAAGAAACAAGAACACCAACCCTTCTTGTATATTGGTCACTATTCTTCTTATCAACACAAGTTAAAGAACCTAAGTAAAAAAAAAAAAAAAAAAAAGTTAAAGAATAAATATTTAATTTGCAGGTTGTAACCTAGATCTTAATAAATAAATAAATAAATATATATATATATATATATACTTGTCAATAATTTATTAATTTAATTTACAATGTAAAGAAAAATTTATTAAGTTTATATGTAATTCTTAATATATTTTTTAAAAATTACATTTGTTGATAAATTATTGAGTTTGTAGTGTACTCACAAATTCATTATTATAATGATATATGTATTGATTTTAATATTATGCATAATTTTTTTTAAAATTTATAGAAATAGATATCTTTTTTGGAAATATACAAATATCGTTTAACAGAACATAAAAACACATTTTAACTAATATCAACTATGCAATGCCTTGCTGTTGATAAGCTAGCATATGCATAAATCGAATACGGCACAGATTCCTGGCATGGAGTGGGATTCATGCAAGCCCGTGGTGATCTCTCTCTCTCTCTCTCTCTCAATGATAAATTATTCACTATTTAATTGAATCAAGATCTTTTTTAGAAAGATCTTTGAAAAATAATAATAATACCCTAGCATATATTTAGAACTCTAAACATCATTTTATCAACTTAATCATTTTTAGTCTAAAACTAACAATTAGCCAAATATATATAAGTGATTAACCAATTTTTATATATCAAACACAAAGATACTATAAACTAAATATGGAAATAGAGTAAATAAAAGCAAACCACAGCTAACCATAAGGTAGTGTTTACGAAGAGAAAAATCTGATTGCGAATCAAGAGAGAATTCTAGCTAAAGAAAGACTCTTTAATGTTCGTAATAAGATAATCAACCCATGTTGCTAATGAAGAGGGAATTCTAGCTAAAGGAAAGAAAGACTATTCAGCCAAAAAGAAAAGAAAAGAAAAGAAAAAAATCTTTCAAGAAAAGTAAAAATTAGACTTTTACTACTGTTCAAATGACTGCTCTCAAAGTCAAAAAGTACATTTATTAGAGGCGTGGACCATAAAGGTCATTATAGAGAGTCAATAGATACTAGGATCAGTTAACTTTACACTTTTTATTTATTTATTTTTTAAAGGGTATATCTACTTTTATAACATTTTCATAATACTTTCACAACAAATCTTAAATAAAATATTGTTACTAGTTATAATTTAAATCAACAATTAAAATAACTTTTTTAGTCACTAATAATAACCAATAACTATATGTTACATAATATTTGTTATGAAAGTGTTATGAACATAGTTTTTTTTTTTTTTCTAATTTTTTAACAAATAGATTTGGTTAATGGTACTCTTAAGGGTTTTGTTAATAAATCATTTTAGGAAAGTTTTGATATCACTTTTATGGAAAATATTAAAAATATATAAAAATAGGAAAAATTAACAGATGTCTTAAGAGCATTAGTTTAGAAAATAATTTTAGAAATATATTTTTATGGTAAAAGAAAAAGTAATTGATTTTTGATAAATTTTTATATTTTCCATGAAATTGATATTAAAAATTTCCTAAAAAATTGTCAATTACCAAATATTCTAATGCCCCTGTTAATTTTTAAACTAAGTAGTCAAACAACCCTATTTTCAAAATATATGGCAAGATACCACTCTTTTGGAACTTGACATTATTGATGTCGAGTTCCACGTGACATTTTTTTTATTATTATTTAAAATCCCTACATCAAAGACTGCCACTATCATAGAACAAGCATGGAACTCAACATTGCTAATGTCAAATTCACGCAGAATTCGATATTAGCAATATCAAGTTCTAAAAGGGTGTTATTTTCCCAAATAGTTAAAAATTAAGGTCATTTTACACATAGTTATGACATAGTGTTCTTTTTGACTCGGCGTGTGCGTGCGGGCAATCTTTCACAACCGTCATTTTTTCTAGGCTTGGTACCAACTTTTTCACAAAACTAGTATTATGTCTGTGCGATGCACCGATTAATTAAAAGTTATATATGTTGAAACTATATTAATAATTTGTGAATCACACGATAAAAACAAATTAATTTTGCGACATGTATACATACATATATTGAGTCACTTTGTGCATACATGGTGTGTAGTATATAAATTTTACATATTAAAACATAAAATAATGATATATAATCAAAATATTTAATTTATTTTAAATTATTTGAAACATTTAGTAGAATTTGAGGTGAGTGAAATATTAAAATTTGAAGTTAAATCATATCATTATGAGTGTATATATATAGACACACACAAACACATAAAAATTATATATTCAAAACAAAAGTGAGAAAGCTATCAAAATTTGATAGAACTAATTTAATTAAACAAATAACATATTTCTATCATTCTTACCTCTTCTTCCAGTTTGAAAAGTTGCGTAGCAAACACCTTTTTTTTTTCTTCTGTCTCCCTATGTTTTAAGGCCTTGCATTTGATTCTTCGGCATATTTGTATGCTTATTTAGACTTGCATATCTGCAGGTTCTGTTGTGTCTCCAACTTGTATGTCCAGCATGTATCTGAAATATTTATTTTTCCATTTATATCAATTACTATTTATATATATTCAAAGTTAACCAATAGTAAATATATATATATATATATATATATATTTTTTTTTTTTTACTTGCCTAATTTTTGGAAATTCACATGCTTTTATACATGTGTTACACCATAGTTTTGGTTCATGTTTTTATTTTTCCTTTTTTTTTTAATAATTTTTTAGGAGACTCATATTCATTCTCAGAATTGATCTTTTTAATATAGGTCGTGCAATAAAATGTTATGTCCTACAAAAAAACATATGGTAGATGTTATCATTCTAACATAAATCTCAGTATTAACAAAAAATAATTTTTTTTTTCTAACCTATTCTTTTTCAATCTTTATAAAGATCAAAATTAACAAAATGCAATGACTCAATCTTTTTCTCTTTCTCATCAAGGTTGAATTTGGATTCTTCAAAACTGTATTGAAATACAACATATTAAAATAGTTTATTGGTGGACTATTTTAGTTTACAAAATACTAATTTAAGAAAAAATAAATTGAAAATAAGAAGTTCTAGAATTGTACTAACCCTTTTCTTTTTGTTAGCAATAATGTAACATCAAATTAATCTCAAATTAAAAAATATATAAATGTGTATGTAAAAGAACTTTAATGAAAACAATTAATAAATTATAACAAATACATAAGCTAAAAAGAAGATTGTTATCGAAATCAAAATTGAGGGGATGAAAACAACATATCACCATTGGAACCAATGTCATATACATGTAATTCATATATGATATACAAAATAATAGATCTTCCAAAAGGAGAATAAGAGATTTGTAAAAATTAATATATCAATTCTCGAGGAAGATCCACCGCTATGAAAGCATGTATAACAATATTTAATCATTGATTCTCAAACCATAAGCATATAAAATATATCAAATTTAAGGGAATTAACTTAAACAATAGCAACAAATACATAAAACCTATTCAATTTGATTATAATAAAAAAATTAGAGTAAATAAATACATATTTGTGAGGTTGTAGGTGTTGTAGGTAGGAGAAGGAAAGACTAAATAAAAAAAAATTGTACAATTGGTAGGAGAATGAAAAAATACATCAAATAACCGTGTGTGTGTGTGTATACACCCTAAACTTCTTGAAGAAGTTGATATGAAAAATAAAATGAGTCCATGAGTTGTATGTAAAACCAAAAAGGATATGGACATTCTCATCTCAAGAAGTTGATATGGAAAAAAGAAAAGAAAAGAAAGAAGGAGTCCGTGGCGTTAACTTCTTGAAGAAGTTGATATGAAAGATAAAAAGTCTGTTAGTTGAATGTAAAATAAAAAAGGATATAGACTTTCTCATCTCAAAAAGTTGAAATGGAAAAAAAAAAAATAGAAAGAAGGACCCATGATGTAAAATTAGAAAAGACATAGCTTGTTAATTTAGTTTTTGTTATTCAAACTGATTAGGTCTCTTAGGTATAGTAGTTGTATGCCATCCAATTAATATCTAAAATTAATTTTTTAAATAAAAATTTAATAAATTTCTTGTAATTTGGCGCAATCACGACTTTTAAAACCAATTTTTATAATACAGTAAAGTATAATATATGATATTCGATACAAACTACGTACAAAGTAGTAAATGGACTTCCAAGAAAGGAAAAGGAACAAAAGTAGTTTTTCATATCTATAAATCTTTCCTAGTTTTTTGGAGAAATCTGAAAGAAAAAAGAAAAGTTAGTACTGAATGATTGGTGATAGGCTAAAGATTGCTACTTTTCCAGGAAAGTTAAACAAAAAAACGTGTGGGTCTCTCTATACACTTTGCAGGATTGCGTGGAAGAAGGATGTCTGCTACTTTTATCTGATCTTCGTATAGGTTGGTTGGATTTACCATTTGTTTGATTGTTTCTAGATCTATGGTTTGTCATTAAAAATAACAATTTATTTTGTTAGTGGAAAGTTCAAAGACTTGGTCACACCAAAGACAAAGTAAAAAAGCATCAATATGGCACTTAAAAGTTCAAAGAGCTGTTGGTCACACGGAAGCAAGCTTAACTACTTTAAGGGCTCCTCTTGCTTGCATTTAGCCTCTACCTAATTTGTCATTCACTCTCCTAGTTTATATTGATAAACACTTTACAATTTTCTTTCTTCTCTTTTCAGAACTTTACAACCGTCCGCTCATAAATCCCAATGGCTCTTGTGACCAGCAAAAGAGCTTCATCATCCTCTTTCACCCAATTCAAGAACTTTGATGTCTTCTTGAGTTTTAGAGGAGAAGATACTCGTCTTGGTTTTATAGGTTATTTGTATAATGCTTTGCGTCAACGGGGTATTAACACCTTCATTGATAATAACCTTAAAAAAGGAGAAGAAATTTCTATAGGACTTCTCAAAATTGTCGAAAGCTCAATGATTTTGATAATCGTATTCTTTGAGAACTATGGTGCTTGGATGAACTTACAAAGATTGTTGAGTGTAAAAAGAATGACCAATTGGTGCGACCGGTTTTTTATAACGTAAATCCATCAGAGGTTCGTAATCAAAAAGGAAAGTTTGGGGAAGCATTGACTAAACATGAAGAAAAGCTAAATGATAACAAAAGGGTGCAAACTTGGAGGGAATCTTTATATGAAGTGGCCAATATATCTGGTTGGCATTACAAGCATGAGTAAGTTCCTATATTTAATGAATACTTTTGTGCTTTTACATGTTCTAATGATTTGTAATGAGTAATGACCACTACATTTTATTGTTAAACAACAACTACTACTATTGTTTCTAAGTTTTGCAAAATTGTGGATTTTTTTTCTCGTCGTATCTTCTAATAAGGTAGTTAGCTACATAGTTGTCAAAACTTGAATTGTATCAAGAATCAAATTTTCATTTATTAAATTGTGTATTACATATCATATTCTCTACCATAAGATAGATAAATACTTTATAAAATTTATTTAGAAAATTATAGATTTACATATAAGAGGTATATTTTATTATAAAATTAGAAAATATTTAACTAACTAATGGAAAATTCAATCATCATTAATCAATAATATTTAAATAAACTATTTCAATAGATTTTTCTTTACCTTTATTATTCGCATTCGAGTTTCTTGGACCTATAAATATATATATATATATATATATATATATTTGTATTTTCAATTAGTAATTTATTCACAATATAGAAAAGAAATTTGCACTTTCATATAAACTATACCTCTCTTTCTTTTGAGAGAGAGAGAGAGAGGCTTATGGATATATTAGTGGCTAAAGTGAGTAGTCCAATAATTTTATGTTAAAAACAAGTCTAACAGTTTGTTGCACTTAAATCAAAGCACAAATTTTAGCGCAAAGGCTCAATTCAAATTGATATGTATATGTATTATTCAATTTATACAATTCATACGATACAATTTCTATGATACATATTTACGTGTCGTGCAATTCATGATAATAATCGATATGCATCTACGATATAGTACCTTTTAAGTTCAGCTCAATATGTATCACTTATTATATAGTGGCAAAGCCAAGATTAGAATAAATATTAAAGACAAAATTAATTCTAAAAAAGTTTATTAATATTAGAAAAAGATTACTTACTCTATTAAAAAAGATTGATTAAAGTAGAAAATATAATGTAAAAGTAAGTCATAAATTATATTTTGTACTTGGTTTCAATCAGTTTTTTCAGCCATGTATAAGCTAGAGTTAGTATAATCGTTGTTAAGTGAATGCTACTTTTTCGTATTTTAAACTAACTATAATTTTATTTCTTTTTCTTTTTTTTTGAGAAAACTATAATTTTATTTCAAACAAGTAAAAAATAATCAATGCATATATAGTCGTTTATGTATGAAGTGAAAAGATTAATCTAAATGTAAGATAATCAAACAAATTATTAGATTTTTTTTTTTATAAAATTAAAAAAAAAATAGAAGTAATAGCAATATGATCATACTCTCGAAAATTTTAAAACGTTCTATTTGTGACTTGATTTTTTATTTATTTATTTTATATATGATGTATAATGTTCTATTTTTGAATTAATTAAAAGCAATAATGTTTATTCTTTCTATCTTATATTTCATTTCCAACCATGGTGGGTTGATTGCAAAAGACCTAAAATTATATAGATTTCTAAAAGAATTATTCTGCATTTATAAATAATAATAAAAAACAACGTATAAAATTCGGTACATTGTCTAGGAGATACTGCGACAATAAAATTCGGTGTATATATATTCCTTGATTACATTAGTAGAATTAAAAGGGTTTTTTTTTTTTTTTTTTTTTTTTTTTATTAAGTTTTGATTTTGAAGTATAATAAAAAATTAATATATTAATTTTAAAAGAACTTTAAGGAGCTTAGGGTGGAATGGGGTGCAATTGCCACCCCAACCCCACCCCCCCCCCCCCCCCCCCCCCCCACCTACCTGGCTTAATTTGCCCATCGTACCATATGATACTAATAATTATGGTTAACCATAGGTCAATAGTAAAAATAAATGAACTTAATATTAGATTATCTTACTGATTAATTTGAAGTTTTGATCTCATGTTGTTTAAAAAAAATTTAAGAAAATTTTAAAATTTTTATTCAAGTATCATAAATGGGATTCGAATAAATTTGTATTCCTAATCTAACTGGATTTTCCATACAACTTCCTGCGTAAAACTAATTTCCTAACAAAAAACAATAAGAAAAAAAGTCTTAATAAAATATTAGTTCTTAGATCTTTAAATTACTTGACGCTTACTAAATGACAGTTCTTTGATTAGTTGTAATGCACAAATTGAACATCTAGAATTTAGTTTAAGTTCATTTTCAATTTATAGTCTAACTAGTTACATGTCTTTGATTCTTTGTGAATGACAGCTGCACTGAATTTGAATTTATCCAAAGAATTGTTGAAGAAATCTCAAATTCTAAATTAAATCGGATGCCGTTAGTTGTTGCTAAATACCCGGTTGGAATAAATTCTCGTGTGGAGGCCATAACATTGCATTTAGATATTGGGTCAAATGATGTTCGTATGATAGGTATGTATGGTCCTGGTGGAGTGGGTAAAACAGCCATCGCAAAAGCTATTTATAACAGAATTTTTGATCATTTTGAAGGAAGCAGCTTTCTAGAAAATGTTAAAGACAAGTCAGGGGCAATTAATGGCATAATCCAACTACAAGAGGCACTTCTATTTGAGATCTTAGGGGATGGACAACTGAAGGTGGGAAGTGAATCGAAAGGGGCCAGTGTGATAAAGAACAGACTTCGCAATAAAAGAATTCTTGTAATCCTTGATGATGTGGATAAATTGGACCAAATAGAAAGATTGATTGGAGGATGTGATTGGTTTGCTTTGGGAAGTCGAATTATTATAACAACAAGAAACAAACATTTATTACGTTCTTTAAGAATAGGTCATTCAACCTATGAGGTTAAAGAGTTAGACGGTCATGAAGCTCTTGAACTATTTAGTATGCATGCCTTCCAAAGAAACAAACCTGAGGAAGATTATTTAGAACTTACTGATCAAGTTATATGTTATGCCAAGGGCCTTCCATTAGCTCTATCAATAATTGGTGCTGATTTGTGTGGAAGAAATGAAATGCAATGGAAAAGTGCATTAGATAAGTATAAAAAAATTCCTGACAAAGATATTCAAAAAATACTCCAAATAAGTTATCAAGGATTGGATGAAACTGAACAAGATATTTTCCTTGATATTGCATGTTTCTTCAAAAGGCATTACAAGGAATATGTTGTAGATATACTAAATGCTTGCAATCTATACCCAATTATTGGTATTCAAAAACTTACTGATAAGTGTCTCATAACTGTTAATCGATCTAACAAATTATGGATGCATGACTTGCTGCAACAAATGGGCAGAGAAATTGTTAGACAAGAATCACCACAAATGCCCGGAAAACGTAGCAGACTATGGTGTTATGAGGATGTTGTTGAAGTGCTAATGGAAAATATGGTATAACTTCTAGTTTCATTCTCCTTTATCATTTTCTTCATGAAGTAAATATAATGACCATTTTTTTCCTTATAATTTTTTATTTTTATTATTTTTTGTTATGGAAGAAATTCATGTCCAATAATATGGATAAGATTTAGTAATTATTATATTTTTTTATGAAATCTTTTGAATGATGTGATTTATGTAATTTTTTGTCCAATTAGGGATCGGAAAACATTCGAGGCATGATGATATGCTCACCTGAACCAGAAGAGATGCAATTAGAAGCTAAATTTCTTGAGAAGATGAAAAATCTCAAATTCCTTATGGTTGATAATATAGATATTTGTGGAGGTATTGAATATCTTCCCAATGGATTAAGGTTGCTTGATTGGCCTGGATTTCCTCTATCTTCTTTGCCATCCAATTTTCGTGCGCAAAACCTCATTGCACTTAACATGCTGCAAAGTCAGGTTATATTGGACAAGCTTCTCGAGGTATGATCAACTTTATTTATTCATATACTATTAATTCATTAAAATTTATGTTAAAGTTTGTCAAAACTAAATTTTGATTTTTTTTTTCAACAGAAAATACGATTCAAGAGCTTGACATATATGAATTTTCACTCATGTCATTACATTAGAAAATTACCCGACCTCAACAAAACTACCCCAAACATAAAGGAATTGAATCTCCCGTGGATGTAAAAATTTAATGGAGGTTCATGAGTCCATTGGACAACTTGATAAGCTTGAAAAGTGGGACCTCACAGATTGCATTGAACTTCAAATCCTTCCAAGTTGTCTCACGATGAAATCTCTTAAACATTTAAGTCTTTATCGATGCACAAAGGTTGAGAAGTTCCCCAATATGCCACAAGAAATGGAAGGTTTAAAGTATTTAAATCTATGTGGGACAGCTATGAAAGTGTTGCCTCCATCATTTGCAAATCTCATTGGGCTTCATCAATTATTCCTAAGCTCTGATTTCCATTTGGGTCATCTTCCAAGTAGCATCTATAAATTGCAACATCTTTGTGAAATCTATCTTTATGTCAAATTTCCAAAGGACGTGGAGATTGGTAGACAAGTACTATGCAATTCTTATGGTGGCTTTTCCAATAATGGGTTTCGGAGCTTGAATGTCCTCTTTCTTTGTTTTTCTAAAAATGGTTTAGAAATAGATTTTATTTTGAATTCTTGGTGCCCCCTCGCGTTGAAATGTTTATTCATACGGAGTGAAGATTATACCCTTCCAAAAAGCATTATCAGATTCAATAAATTGCATTCGCTTGACATTAGAGATTGCCACTTCATTCAAGAAATTCCAAAGCTTCCAGAATGTATAGAAAAAGTTGATGCATCAAATTGCTTCTCGTTGAATTCACAATCATTAAGCAAATTATTTCTTCAGGTACCTCTCTCTCTCTTAAAGTTATAAATAAACATTTTCAGTTCCCTAATAAAATAATTTACCAAATTTGCTAAAGGATAATTATAGGTGTATAATGTTGTACACATTTGTTTAGTTTACAATGTAAATCTTATGTTGCTACTGCTACCTCAATGTAAACTAAGAATTTTCCTTCACCAATAATTATAGGTTTACATTGTACTTGTACACCTTTGGCAAATGTGTTACAACATTGTACACATTGTTTTAGTATTCAATGTAGATTTTACATTGCTATTACAATATAAACTATTTATTTTCCTTTGGTAAAATTCACTTTCTTGAATTTCTTAATTGCATGCAGTTTGGAAGAATTTTAGAGCTTCCACCAAATATGAGATGTTTAGGTGTGAAAGAAGACATATTAATGGATTCACAACCATCTATCAGATTACTGCATCAGATTGATTTCCCATGCTGGCTCTCCCCATCTGAGTTCTCTGTAGCTGAAAATTATGATGAAGATGACACTAGATGTGAATATGAAATTGTAGTACCAAGATATGAGATTCCAAAGTGGTTCAACCATCAAAGTGTTGAAAGTTCCATATCATTCTGGATTGGTCCAGAATTTCCAACATTTGCTCTTTGTCTTGCTTTTTGTCTAGATCAGCTAACTGATAAAGACACGTACAGTTGTGTTTGTGTTTTCCACATTTCCATCAATGGTCATAAACGACTGCTCCTACAGAGACTATTTCGAGATTTTCAGTATGATCATCTGTGGTTTTACGGTGCACCTCATAGCCTATTGCAGCAAAAATTTGGAGACTTGATTCAAAGTGATTGGAATCATGTTGAGATTTCAAGTAAAATCTCTCATTGGACTAGTAAAACTGGTGGAAAAATTGCTCCTACCATTGAAAGGTTGGGGGTCCATGTGGAATGCATTTGTCATCCTAAGAGTTCAGTTATCATCCCTAAAAATGGTGAAAATGTTGATGATGGTTTTGACAACACTGTACTCTCACCTTCACTACCTCTATTCCCTACTTCTAATGATTCAAATATACATCATGGGGGTTTCAACAATGTAGAAGTTTTAAGGCTTTCAACAGACACATCAAATAATGGTTTTGACTCAAGTTTGATAGGCATTCATAATGATGGGAGCAATTTGTGTGTGTCATCAGTTGCCTCTCCCTTTTCAAGAATTGGATATAATGACTTGAAGGTAGTGGATGGTGATGGGTTTGATTTGGGTTCTCCTTCAGTAGTCCATCCTTCTGTAAACAGTGACTCTGGCTTCAATCCATATCCACCATCAAAAAAATCAAGAACCCTTTAATCAAATTTTGAAGAAATATGCCAAGGTACTATTATTACATTGTATTCAATCAATTTCTTTTGCATTGTTGAATGCTGGAGTTCATCTCCCCATTGCATTGTTTGATTTGCATCATCGGAGGTTTTTGTCACTTTCTACTATCTTTCTCTAAATTATGGGGCTCATTCAAACAGGGTATTAATTCAATTTGAAAGGACATTAATGCAAAGAAAAATAGGAATTGATGGTCATTTGATTTGTTGTTGAATTCTATTTCTTGTAATGGTAAAAGGGTTTTCAAAATTATTCTAGAAAACTACATTAAATTTATCTCGTTAATGGACAACTAAAGTCAAAATGCCTGTACTTTTTTAGACTCACAAATACCAATATCTAATTCGCCATACTCAAGAGATTACTTGAAATGATTAGAATTATAGGTTTTAATTAGTTGAGCATATTTGTTATGGTGTTTAGAATAGTCTCAGTTGCATTAATTCAGAAATAGATAGCTTGAGTGAATGTTGCTGGAAAATTAAGGTTTGATTTTGGAATAGCCATGTTGCCATTGATTATCGGCAAGAAGACTCTGTTCAAACACAATGCACTATGTATTGTGAAATAAACTAATTTAATATGTAGATTCTTCCAACCAAAAAATAAAAATTCAAAAGTCAGAGTAGAAGTGGATCCTTTGGTTGAAAATTTAGGGTTGTATAGTCTGAAGTCACCTCCTTATTAAATTTGATACAATTTCAAAGTTGTTTGAAAGTTAAAACAATTTTACATAGCACCTCCTAGCAGATCCTCTTCAACATCTAACTGTTGGTCTAATCCTCCACAAGGCTTTACAAAGTTAAACTGTGATGCTGAAATAGGCAAGAATTTCTATGTTGTAGCTGTGGTTGCTAGAGATTGGAGAGGGACAATGGTATTGGCTGTCACAAAAAAGGTTGACACCATTATCCTGTTCAAGCAGAGGCAGAAGCCATTATTTGGGCCTCGCAGGCTTGCAGCTGGCTGAATTGCTAAAATTGGGGTGGAAAGTCATTTTAGAGCGACTCTAAGGAATGTATAGAGGCAGAACAAGGTCAGTCACAGAGTATTGCTTGGAGAGTGAACTGTTGTATTAAAGAGGCCAAGCTGATATCCTGCAATATTCCCATATGCATCTTCCATTGGGTCAATAGGAATGGAAACAAAGCACCTCATGTCTTGGCTGGTTGGTCTCTGAAATTTTTTTTTTTGCTTGGTCTTTTATCCTTTCTCTGGTCCAAAGAATTTTGTGAAAGTATATTTTCAGTAACTGGGATCTGTGCCTCTTGCAGTCAGTTCCTAGTTGTATATCTTTCTTGTGGTTAAAGTATTTCCTGATTATCAAAAAAAAAAAAAAAATTATTTTACATAGTGGCCAGGTTTAAAGGATTTTGCAGAACTCAGTATTTAACTAGAGTGACTTTAAATCTCAGGAATATAATTTTCTCCCTTCAAAAGAGGGGGAAAATAATTGTTCTTATTTTATTTGAGTAGATTCCTGGAATCAGCCTCCCCAAATAAAAGTTGAGAGTGAAGTTGCCTACCAATCACCTCTTCTAGGCCCTACAAAAGTGAGAGTTTTCTTTATTAAGTACGACCTTTTTTTATTTTTTATATTTGAATAGATTTTTAATTTTCTTCAAATTCTATTGAATTATATGAGATAAAAGATGGGTTTGAATTTGCTTGCGCAATTGAGGCCTTAAAGCTATGATCACTTGCCCAGTAGAAAGTCATTTTCCAATGCTAATTCCCCCCACCCCCGTTGTTTGTGTGAAGTGAACTAGAATTCATGTTTGTATCAACTTGGTTTGAAAAAAAATCTATGTTAAAAAATTATGCTCTTGTCTTTACATGAGTTTATTTAAATACGCGTGCAATGATGCTTCTACCTAGCGAGAAATCTTATGCATGGATCACGCTTTTGCTAGTTGGACATGTTTTGAATACATTTCTGCTTAAGATGTTTTCCTTATAACTCATGGCAGCACCCTTTCTTCTTTTTCAAACTTTGCAGTCTAAGAACTAACAATTCTTTTAGTTTATGTAAAATTCTAGAACCCTCTCTCTAAATAGAACTTCTGATCTTATTGATTGAAGAAAAATGGAATACAATGAATTGATAATACATAACTACTCCTATACATACAATCTAAGTACGGAAAGGAAGTAACTAACTTTGGAATTAAAGGAAAAACTGTTACAAACAATCCTAACTACTTGTCCACGTGTACATTGATCAAAACTGGTAACTGCTTCTCCTATCCACGTGGCATAGCTTCTTCAAGGGTATGAATGAAGTGTTCATGGTAAGGGACTGCTTCAATCAAGTCTAGCAATTCTGCACTAGCCCAGTCACTGTGTGTTTTAGTTGCTTGATCAGTGCTCACCTCTTCAACTTTGTTTCCATGCTTGGTTTGATCCTGAGTGCATCTTTTCTTACTTTCAACAGTTTACAATTCATTTTTCCCTGTTTTGATGTATACTTTGTTGCTTGGTTTTGCTTGCCTTCTGCTATTTTTGGCTGAGTTTGTATTTCATACATAACTGGACTATTGATGTCCATGTAGTTCATCTATATTTCATTTTTATGCATAGAAAAGGGCTTAGAAAAGGCATAAAAATGCCAAAGCTAAGGAAATGTTTTATTGGAGATTAGAAATGTTGACTGGTAAAGAATGTTTGAATTTATTGTCTTCACACACAAAAAAAGATATAAGAAGAATCCCACATTTTTATGGATAAAAGCCAATGATTTTCCCGCCATTGTAAGTTCAAACAAAATGAACAGGAATCATTAGCAGATTGTGGTATCATTATAGTCTGACTGTATGTATGAGTCCTTAATTTTTGAAAAAAATTGAAATGGTAGTTATAGATTGTTAGAAATACTGAATGATTGTATTGTATTTCTCAAGTAATAGAATATACATAAGTGCCTTTATATAGGAGGCAGAGTGTGCAGTACAAGTAAGTGTGCTATACAAGTAAACAAGGTGGGCCTAAAGCCCACATACCCTAATACACGTTAACAGCCCCCCTCAAACTCAAGGTGGATGTGAGACCAACTTGAGGTTGTCAACCAAAGTGCAAAGACGTCCCTTAGGATGTGACTTGGTGAAGATATCTGCAAGTTGATCTTTAGAAGAAACTGAGATCAGCTTGAGAGCACCATGGACAAGATGATAACGGATAAAATGACAATCAATCTCGATGTGTTTAGTCTGTTCATGGAAGACATCATTGTGAGCAATATGAATGGCACTCTGGTTGTCACAATAAAGAGGAGTAGCAGAGGATATGGATACACCTAAGTCTTTGAGAAGCCATCGTAGTCAAAGGAGCTCAGATGTGGTATCAGCAAGGGCACGATATTCTGCTTCAGTACTGGAGCGGGCCACATGAATTTGTTTCTTGCTTCGCCAAGAAATCAAAAAAGAACCAAGAAGAAAGCAATAACCAGTGGTGGACCTGCGATCAGTGGGATCTCCTGCCCAATCAGCATCAGAAAATGCACGGAGAACAAGAGGAGACTGAGCAGAGTAGAAAAGACCATGGAAGAGAGTGCCCTTTAGGTATCGAAGAATGCACAGAACAGCAGCATAGTGAGTCGATCGTGGAGCAGACAGATACTGACTCACCTGGTGAACAGCATAGGAAATGTCTGGACGAGTGACAGTGAGATAAACTAGATTGCCAACCAAGCGTCTGTAAAGAGAGGGATTAGACAACGGTTTCCCCCCTGACGGAGTCAGATGCGCATTAAGCTTAACTGGAGTGTCAACAGTCTTGCTATCAGTGAGTCCAGCTCGAGACAAGAGTTCAGAGGCATACTTGGCTTGAGTAATATAAAGTCCATCTGTAGAATGAGTGATTTCAAGACCCAAGAAGTAGCTGAGATGGCCAAGATCTTTCATCTCAAACTGCTGACTGAGAAAATCCTTGAGTTCTTGAATGCCACTGAGGTCATCACCAGTTATGATCATATCATCCACATACAGGAGAAGTAAAATAGTGCCTTTGTCAGTGCGACGAAGAAATAAGGCAGAATCATAATGACTGGCCATGTAACCTCAGCGAGAGATGGTAGAGCTGAATTTGACAAACCAAGCTCGTGGAGCTTGTTTAAGGTCATAAAGAGCACGCCGAAGGTAACAAACCTTATTTGATTCAACAGAGAGACCAGGAGGAGGTTGCATATAAACTTCTTCACTTAAATCCCCATTAAGGAATGCATTTTTGACATCCATCTGAAAAAGGTCCCATTTTCTGGCAGTAGCAATAGCTAAGAGAGCTCGAACAGATGAGATACGAGCAACCGGAGCAAAGGTCTCTGCATAATCAATCCCATACTCCTGTGTAAAACCTTTTGCAACAAGACGAGCTTTGTAGCGCTCAATGGACCCATCAGAGCGAGTCTTAATCTTGTAGATCCACTTACAACCAACCACAGATTTCCCAGGGGGGAGAGTCACCAAATCCAAAGTATGGTTTTTAGATAATGCATTAAGTTCCTCTTTCATTGCAATCTGCCATAAAAGGTCAGTGGAAGCCTCACGATAGGTGTGAGGCTCATGCAGTGTAGCAAGGGCAGTGTAACAATGATAATCAAGTAAATGTGTAGGAATGGATCTTACCCGAGTTGAGTGACGAGGTGGAATGTCTTGTGCAAGATCTTCAGGCGGAGCAGGAGCAGGGGACCCAAGCTCAGGGTTGGGTAGCTCGTCTTCAACCTGTGCATCTTCCACCTGTTCATTAAAGGGTGAACTAGGAAAGGGATCAAAGCTATCTGGTGGTTGGACAGAGAAGTCTATAGGAGGATCAGGAGCAGTTACAGAAGGAATATGTGCCTCATTTGGAAAAAGCTCTAAAACAGAGGAGGAAGATAGGGAGGCACGGAAGTGAGAGAGCTCGACAAAGGAGCGATGTTCCCAAAAGACAACATTGCGGGAGATACGAAGACGATGAGAGACAGGATCATAACACCGATACCCCTTTTGAGTTTCGCCATAGCCAAGAAAACAACAAAGCCTTGACCGAGGCTCAAGTTGTTATGCTCATGTGGCTGAAGAAGAACGAAACAAGCAGAACCGAAGGAGCGAAGGTGGTGATAGTCTGGAGGTGACCCAAAAAGGTGCTCATATGGAGTTTGATTTTGAATAACAGGACTTGAAATGCGATTAATAGCATGAACAGCATGAAGGGTAGCTTCACCCCAAAAAGGAGCAGGAACTTTGGCAGAGAGAAGAAGAGCACGAACAATGTCAAGAATATGACGAAATTTTCGTTCGGTTCTACCATTTTGCTGAGAGGTACCTGGACAAGTTAGTTGATGAACAGTGCCATAGGAATGCAAAATAGCTTGGAAAGCATATTGAGTGTACTCAAGAGCATTATCAGATCGAAAAATTTTGATATGTTTTGAAAATTGAGTTTCAACCATTTTTGCAAAATTAGAATATACTTGCAATAACTCAGAACGATGTTTCATATTAAAAATCCAGCTATAGCGAGAGTAATCATTAACAAAGACAACAAAATATCGAGACCCACCAATACTAGAGACAGAGGAAGGCCCCCAAACATCAGAATGAATAAGGTCAAAGATATCAGTGGATATTGATTCACTAGTATTGAAAGGCAAAGCTGGTTGTTTTCCTAACTGACATGAAACACAATCAAAATTTTCTGTAGACACTGAACCTAACAAACCTCTAGAAGCCAATTGTTGTACACGAGAGGAAGATGCGTGACCAAGTCGAGCATGCCAAAGTGCAAGGGAAGGAGTAGAAGAAACTGCAGCAGCTGCAACAACAGAAACAGGAGCAACAAGTGGAAGACGAAGGTTGTCCACGGGAAACATACGCCCAACTCTGGGACCGGTCCCAAGCTCCTGTCCCGTCCTTGGATCCTGCACAATACACCCAGAATAATCAAAGATAATGCGATAACCTAACTCAGCTAATTGGCCCACAGAAAATAAATTGTAAGAAAGGTCAGGAACATTAAAGACACCAGGAACCGAGAGATTGGAGGTCGAAACGGAATCTATATTATGACCAGACATAGTGGAACCATTTGCTGTGTGAATATTAAGAGGGTGTGGTGCAGGTTTAAGTTCAGAAAATAAGGACGAGTGAGGAGTCATGTGATTGCAACAAGCAGAATCCATAAGCCAAGAGGAAGGAGACATACCAGACAAAGCTGAGAGAGAAGAGGAATAAGATGCATTACCAACCATACGAATGACATTGGCGATGATGTTTTTAAGGTCATCTGTGGACATGGTGAAAGTGCGTCCTGAAGACTTAAACTGTGCAGAGACGGGAGCCATTGGTTGGACACTCTCAGTGTTAGCAACAGTAGCAGCGGAAATTAACACGGCTGATTTGTTGCGATGATAGCAAGTCTTAATATTGTGGCCAAAACGTTTGCAAAAACTGCAAAAACGTTTGCTGGATTGTTGGCGACGATTATTGCAACAAGAAGAAGACCTGTCCTTATTTCTCATTTAGAAGAAAAATATGCAAAAATGGACTGCAAAAATGAAATCTACGCGAAAAACTGGGTAAGGAGCACTTGGACTGCAAAAAGTCAACTCTGGTCAAAAGTCAACGGTCAACCTGGTCAAAGTCAACCGGATGACGTCACCAGGCTGACAGGTGATGACGTCAGCAGATGATGTGGCGCTGATGAAGCAGGTGACGTCAGCTAGGGCTGACGTAAGCAGGCAGGGATGACGTCAGTAAATTACCCGGTGGCGCGTGGAGCGCGTGAGGCGCGTGGAAAACTTCATCGAAGATTCTGTCAGCGCGTGAGAGCGCGTGTACTGTCCGATGAAGCCGTTTCTTCGCCGATGATGCAGATCGGAGAAGGACGATTCTTATGGTGTCGGCGGCAACAAGATCGGAGATACCCTGGTGGCGCGTGAGGCGCGTGGATCAACTTTGCCGAAACTTTGACCGGCACGTGGCGGCGCGTGGATGGTCAGATGTGGATGTTTCCGGCGGCGGTGTGTAGATCGATTGAATATCTACACGATAATAGGTCTTATGTCCTAATCGGAGGTCAAAGGTGACAAATCCGATGATGGCAGTGGTTTTGGCGGCGAGGAGGAGCTTCTGGCGGTGGAGATTCAACCCTGAGGACCTCTGACTGCGGCGGAGCAGTTGAGAGATGGCACTGGAAGGGTTTACTGACCACAGAAGATGAGGCAGCGGAAAATACCGACAAAACAAGACTGCAAGACACAAGAAAATTAGAGCAGTGGCTCTGATACCATGTTAGAAATACTGAATGATTGTATTGTATTTCTCAAGTAATAGAATATACATAAGTGCCTTTATATAGGAGGCAGAGTGTGCAGTACAAGTAAGTGTGCTATACAAGTAAACAAGGTGGGCCTAAAGCCCACATATCCTAATACACGTTAACATAGATTATGGTATCATCACAGGTCTTAAGCTTGATTTCTAATTGTTCTCCAACCAATCATGTAAGAGTTGGAAGTGAGATCTCCATAGTTTCTGCTAAATTATTTGTCTAATATGCCAATCTTCACCAAAACACAGTGGCCATGTGCCAATTTTTTTTCATTGGTCATTACAGATAGGATGCTTGTTATTTTGGGTGATAAATGTATCAACCAATACATGGCTAAATGGTTCTTCATCTTCATATCCATATTTGGTAAGAGTTGTCTGAATAGAAGAAATAACAGCATTTTATATCCATATTTGCTACTTTGAGGATACATGGTACAAAATATTTCAAATTTATCATTCTTGTCTACCAATCTCCAGGTGTGGTACCCAGTAACACCTGCAATGGGTAAGCCGTCTTTTAATGAACCAGAATGCATCAATGAGGTGAGGCTAGTCTTGCGTAAATGAATGTATGTCCTCTCTAGTCTTGCATAAATGAATGGAAGGGAAAAGTTGATGGAGATTTGATAAATAAGGTCAATCAAGGGAAGAAGTATCTTATGAGACAATTTCATGAGATTTCTCTCTCACAAAACAAGATATGTAAGTCCTTCAAGCTGTGAGAGCGTGGGCTCATGAGACCGTTTCATGAGATACCCTCTACAATCAAAAACCTATTTAGTTTTGTACAGATAAGATTAAAGATAGAGGAAAGCAAAATGCAACTAAAAAAGAAGAATCCTTACTTATTTGGAGAAAAACTCTTGTGCAGAATCTTTCAAAGACTGATCCACCAAAAAGCTTTTAAAAGGAGCCTGAGATTGAAGGATAACACAACATTTTCACCCTTCACTGAAAAAGGTGACCAGTACGCAAGGATCAATTCCAAGTTTTTATCAACAAAGGGAATTAAAGAAGAAGAATCATACTTAGAGGAGAAAAAGTATTCTGCTGAATCTTTTAAGACTGATCCACCAAAAAGCTTTAAAAGAGAGCCTGATACTGAGGACAAAAAAGCACTTCCACTCTTCACTGGAGAAAAGGTGACCAACGCTCAACATCTATGCCACTCCGGCAAGGAAGAAGGGAAAGCTGAAGGGTGGTGGTGATAAAACAATCCGCCCTATATATTTTCTTACTTTGGGAAAAGCCAGTGTTGTGTACCTTGCTATGTAAATTCCCTGTGCTTATGCTGCACCTTGTACATAAATTTTATAAATTTTGTTGTTAGTGTTGCAAGCTACAGATGAATGCCTTTGTAACAGTAGGCAGTAGCTTGTAAGCTGTTGTGTTTTTGAAAAATACCAGCTCCACTCATTTGCTGGAAGATTGTAAAAAGTTGAAAACGTTCATCAATGAATTTTTTTTATTATTTATATTTTAACATTGACACTCAGAGATCGGATGTAAACTAAACCTATATAATAAACTTATTATATAATGAACTTATATGTGGCAGATCAAATTAGATTTACACAAAAGGAACTTTTCGGACATTAAGGGTATCTCTGGCTCACTCAGGATCTACCACCAATTGTAAAACTGTGACATATATAGTTGAATGAATAATTTGAAACTTATCATCTTTGAATAGAAGGCTTTTTAAGTGGATGTTGAATGAATAATTTGAAACCTATCATCTTTGAATGGAGTATTAAATTAGATTTGTTATCTTCTCTGGCTGTTTTTTCTTCTCTCTAGTCTCTTCTACCTTTTATTTATTTTTTATTTATCTTTGTAGTGTTGATTATTGCCAGCTTGCTTGACTGAAAATGTAGCTCCAAGTTTAGCTCTTCAGCATCCATGAAAATAAAAGAATTCCCCACGGAATTCAAAGGCCGACATTGACGCCCTTCGGAAAATGCCTTTATACTTAAAATTTTATAACATGTCATGCATTCTCACATGCTAGTGCTTTCCATATCATTTGTACATATCATTCCCACATGCTATTGTACACATATATTTAAATGAATTTGGTAATTTAATTTCACAAAAAAAAAAAGAAAAAAGAATTTGGTAATTTAAATTCACACATTTTTCCAAAAAGCCAAATTGTCAATTATAAGTGTTTTTTTTTTAAGAATTAAAATTGAGGATTAATCAAGACATGGTACTATCTTAGGATAGGCATGTGGGGTGCCTAACACCTTTCCTTTACGTAACGTAACTCCTGAGTTTATGTCTTTGGTTCAAGACTAGTGGCAGCTCCAGGATTATTTTCTAAGAAGGTTAATAAGAAACATTAATTATACAAAATCTAAAATAAAAGAGAACTTGAATGCATAAACATAATTAAAAAAAAAAAAAAAAAACTCAAATACAAGAAGTTTTATAGTTGCCTTCTATGAGGTTTCATATTTTGAAATTGTTGAATGATATCTTCATTATCAATCCTTCGAGTTATATCTCATTCAATGTACATAGCTAAGTAATCATTTATCCACTGATCTCTTATTTGATTGATTTATTCCAAATTTTTTATGATATAAGTGGGTTTTTTCTAAGGTTTAAGATTAACAAATTTCTACCTTTATTGTTGATCTCTTTCTTTATTGTTGGCTTGTTATAGCATTCACATCAAAAGTGCAAAAATAGCTAAAATACTATTTTAGCACCAAAAACACTAAAAAACTCACTACATCAAATGTACCAAACTTATAATTTTTTAACACCTAGCTAGACGGTAAACACAAAAAAAAAAAAAAAAAAAGTTATTTAAATGAGAGAGAGAGAGAGAGAGAGAGAGAGAGAGACTTAAGTGGTAAAAGAAAGAATAAAGAAAAAAAAAATTTAAATGAAGTGGTAAAAGAATAAAATATTTGATGTTAGGTATATTGTAAAGTAAGATGTTAAAATAAATAAAGTAGCTTTTTGAGTTGCTAAAAGCTAAAAATAAAGCCAAGATATTGTAAAGATGGTCATATTCAAAGCTTATTTCAACCGGGTTTTAAAAAAAATTCAAAATCACGGTGCTCAAAATTTTATTTTAGGAGGTCAAAAAAAAAAAAAAAAAAATATATATATATATATATATAGGCCAATTTAGTGGATTCACCCCCCTGGGTTTCAAGTGGAGCCACTCATGTTCAAGACATTTGCCTTACCCTTTAGCTTAGGAAACCTTAGGGATATCCTTAATTAATTAGGCATAAAATGGATTAGACATAAGTGATCAATTACACCTAAGAAACCAATGACTGGTGGCAACTCTAATAAAATGGAAAGATAAAAAGGGACTCACTAAAAACACATACGTACACTAAGTGTCCACACACATACACTAGCATTTTTTGTAGTGCACACACATTTTACGATGTGTCTCACCAAACGAACGCCACTCCCATTAACAAAAACAATCGTGGGGTCGAAAAGTTTAACACTTGAAAGAAGTAACCTTTGAATATGCTGGAGTTCCTCAAGGATCCAAGACAGTAAGATTTTTTTTTTTTTTTAGAGAGAGACAATAAGATTAAAATGAATAAAATTACCATCTCCTAATAGTTTAAGATTTGAAGAAAATTGGTAATTTAACATGGTATTAAAACATAAGGTCATAAATTCAATCTCATGTCATCATCTCACCTCCCATTTAAATTTCATACAAAACTTCAATATTCCTATAATCACTAAAAAATTTATTTGGTCCACAATCCACTAAATGATAATTGCAGCCTTTGTCCATTACTAAAACAAAGAACATGAGAAAAAAGATATTATAGAAATTGAGCAGAAATGTACAGGTAAATATTATTCACTAAAGTATTTAGGAGTGCCCTTATCTTATCTTTTTCAAGGCCAATGATTATCTACTACTAGTTTCAGCACAATGAAAGTGTTTTGCTTTTTGTTGGCAATTCAAATGATTTTTTTCCCCTCCTTTTATGTCATTCCCACTTAACTTCTTGGAAAGTTGAAAGACATGAAACTATTTGATCCGAGTGAAACTTAGGGCCTATTTGGTAAGGTAGTTCAAATAACCGTATGTTGAAGATGAATTTATCTACTTTAATAAAAAATCTTTTTTAAATGTGTAATATTTCGTTGTTGTAGACCATACGTTTGAAATTGGGTACCTGCAAAAAATTTTCTCCTTCCTTTTACAGTTATTTATTGTAAAAAAGAAAAAGATGTACACTAAATTATTCATATTGCAATGTAAAATGAATCACTCAGAACCTTATAGATGTTATCTTACCAACTGCAAGTAGTAACTACCATTACCATTTCAACTCATCTTTCTCTTCTTCTTATCTCCTTGTTTAAGATATTCACAACCTTTTGCTCATAAATTATAATAGCTTTCCCTACCAACAGAAAGCAATCATTTAACAAATCAAAGAGTTGTTTCTCAAAAAAAAAAAAAAAAAAAAATCAAAGAGTTAAAAAAAGGACTCCTACTTACCAAAAGGTAAAGACCTTATAGTCTGAACTCAAATTTCAGCCTTCCACCAAATACACGTTTTCTTTTAGGCCCACCAAATTTTGGCCCACTTTACTTTTTAGTCAATTGCCCAAAAATTTAGGTTCCATTTTTCCATGCCTTTTTTTTGGGTCATGATTCCTCATTTTGGGCTTATTATTATATTTTTTTATTTAAGGAACTCTGGGATTATAATTTATCAAGACCACATTGCTCTTTTTTTTTTTAGCATTATCTCATAAAGTTATGGTAAACATAATAAACTCATAAATTTAAGGGGACGGCATCCTCTAGTTTTCAGTATATTTTTTAATTTTTTTTTCTTTTTATTTTAAAAAACTAGTGTTATTATTATTATTATTATTGAATTTAGGCCCACTTTACATTTTGCACAAAATTTTCGCTTCCTTTTTTTTTTTTTAATGTCCCAATTCCTCTTTCATATATTTATGAAGACCACATTTCTTTTATTAGATAATTTAATTTTTGTTTTTAGCTAAACATTAAGCCTGGACCTTCGACAATAGATTGGAAATATAATTACTATCAACTTTCCATGTAATACGTTTGAGATGTGCATGCCCATTGGCCATTGCCTTGGCATAATAAGAATTGATGTTCTGTGATATATTGGCTAGACGCGATGAGGTTATTTGGTTTGCTGGCGTGACAATGGTATTGTTGAGGTTATATTCATTATATAGTTTTTATAGGTGACTAAGAACATTCATATCCAGGTTTCTATAAAAGTACTAACATTATGCACGTGTAATGCATAGCTTAATCAAAATTCATATATAAATAATTTTTTTTATTAATTTACTTAAAATAAAAAATAAAAAAAACTGAATATTTTATTTTTAAGTTATATAATGAATGCATGTTGTGTGAAACTAAGGTATCATAAAATACACACACACACACACACATATATATATATATATAATTGAATGGATGATGGTAGAGATGTCTAAAAGAAATATATAATGATTTTCAATAATACATTGAACTTTAAGACTGAATTAATCACATATATTTAAATGGAAAACCCTTGAATTTAATAGTAAAAAACTATCCAAAATAATAATTGGAATTTTGTTTAAGTGGAAACCTCAATTCAATAATTAAGAACAATCTATGGGTTTTAGTCAGCTCAACTGATAAAAGTCTCTAATGGTTGTATAAGAGATTTAGGGTTCAATTCTTACCTACACCAAAAACTGATTGGTGTCTTGATCTGGTGATAAAAGAGCTATCATCAGGAGTAGACGCCACAGGTTAAAACTCTCTAAAAAAAAATTAAGAACAATCTAAATTACTAAACATTTAAAAATTTGAAGTAAAGAGTGACTCACATGAGAATTTAATTTTGTCCTTGAAAGCATAGAAGAAGACACTAAAACTTGAGTGAGTTTCACCCTACCTAGTTTAAGTCCTGTGCATTACACGCTACATGTGTGTGTATATGCATGAAAATAAATCTGAAAATAAAAGAGGTGGTGTAGTCTTACCCCTATCTAGTTAATTCTTGTTATAATCCCTTTGTTTTGCGGGGAGAGATCTTTTGAAAAAAAAAAAAAAAAAAGGTCAGCGTATAATATATAATAGCTAATTAAGATATTAATCTTTGGGAGTGGTATCTCATATGGATTAGTATCTCAATTATGGGTTTTGGTAGTTAGAAGTTAGCACATAGTAGTTAATAATTAGAAAATTACTTTGACGTATGGGAAAATAGAGGTGGATCTCGAGCTAGATGATGTCATTAGTGTCACATTGCAGAACAACTAGAAAATTACTTTGAATTTTTTTTAAACCAATCCCTTAAAAAAGTTTTAGTAGAGTTTAAATCACGTTAATAAAAAGTTAACTCTCTATTCGTTTTTTTTTTTTTTTTTTTTTTTTTAAATTACATTAATAAAAAGTTACTTATAAAATTAGTAAACATTTCTTAGGCTTATCTATTTAGCTTTGTTGCCAAATTTATATAAATTCTTTTATTTCTTTTTATTTCTTTTTTTTTGAAGGACATAACACAACCAAAAACCTATAAACAACAATTTAAATTTAATATAAAGAATATAATCAAACTTATTCATAATTTAAAATTAAGAAATTAACCTGAATCATAAATTAAGATATAAACGTAGAAAAAGAATAAAGAATATACCTGTTTGTTTTCTCTATCATTTTGAGAGATGAAAGTGTGAGTATGTAACTAAAACATGAACCAATTATTGTAGAAGAGAACAAATGACCTGTTTGTTTTCTCTATCATTTTGAGAGATGAAAGTGTGAGTATGTTACTAAAACCTGAACCAATTATTGTAGAAGAGAACAAATGAATACAAAAGATTTTTTTTTTTTTTTTTGAGAATACTAAATATTTTTAACACACACACACACGGGGAAAGGGGAGAATGTTTTAAAGAAACTTACAGTGATGTATATCCAAAAGGGCCTAACTCTTGAATATACAGCACAGATTTTAAACCTCTTTAACTCACACTCATTTTCCAATGTGGGATTAACCCACTATTTTTTCTTTTGAGAATACTAAATATTTTTAACACACACACATGAGGAGAGGGGAGAAGATTTTGAAGTAAAGTTTACTCCAATATGTGAATGCCTAAATCCCATGACAACACAGGTATACATTCTTTCTTCATTATTATTTTTTTCATTTTGTTTAAGCTATTTTTCTTTAACTTCAAAAAAAATTAATAAAAACTTCTCACATAAGTTTTAACCCAATTCATAATACTAAACATTAAATACATCATGTTAAAATGAAATACATCATAAACCCATTTCCTTAAACTTCCTTAAAATTTTAATTAAACATTAAATTAAAATAGCTTAGAGTTGGCTTTGATTTGGTATTGTAGACTTGTAGTAGGAAGTAGAGTTTTAATCGTAGAACTTTTATGATATGGAGCTTTAACCAAAACGTTTCTTAATATTTTGATAATTATAATATTTATTTAAGTAATGCTGATGTGTAAAATTGTGGAGAGGTCAACCAAAAGTCAGAGGCTTCGATTATATATATATATAATATATATATATATATATATATATATATATCGATGATATGATTTATTTTACAACACAAAAGACTATTCTATTTATTTTACCAACTCATTTAATAATACACCTTACATCACATTTTATATACTATCATACCTCCATATTCTATTTATTTTACCAACTCATTTAATAATACACATTACATCACATTTTCTATACTGCCATATCACCAATTAAAATAATATATAAAGAGAGAAAAGGCAAAATGACAGAGAAGAGAGGGAGAGTGAGTGAGAAGTTAATAAAAAATGGAATTTAAGTTTACAAACATGAACAATAATTTCTAAAAGTACCATCTTACTGTAGTTAGATTGCAAATTTTTTTACAAATTGCAATCTGGGTTGCTTGGTGCTTTTTTTTTGGGGGGGGGGGTGTTTGATGTTAAAGTAGAAATTTGGGAGGGGAGGTTAAAATATTGTGATTATTTTGCAAATTTCTGTGCACTAGGGTGCTACATTTAATAGGTATCATAACTTAGGGATGTCCTTAATTAATTAGGCATAAAATGGATTAGTCATAAGTGACCAGTTACACCTAAGAAAGCAATGGTTGGTGACGACTCTAAGAAAATGAAAAGATAAAAATGGACTCACTAAAAACACACACGTACACTCAAGTGTCCACATACGTACACCAACGTTTTTTGTAGTGCACACACATTTAACGACGTGTCTAGCCAAACAAACTCCACCCTCATAACAAAAACAGCTGTGGGGTCAAAAAATTTATCACTTGAAAGAAGTAACTTTTGAATATGCTGGGGTTCCTCAAAGATCCAAAACAATAAGATTAAAATAAATAAAATTACCATATCCTAATAGTTTAAGTTTTAAAGAAAATTGATAATTTAACCTGGCATTAGAATATGAGGTCATAAATTCAATCCCATGTCATGACCTCACCTCCCATTTAAATTTCATACAAAATTTTAGTATTCCTAGGATTTATTTGGGATTCGCTTATTTTACTGAAACTAAAATTTTTTTGCTAAAAGTACTGTAGATAAAGATAAAAGTTAGCTGAAATAGTACAGTGAGACTCATGAATAGTACCAAAAAGTGCAGTAAGGTCATGAATAGTAACAAAAATCAGTTAAATAGTAAAATAAGTTGACAAAAATAATTTTTGTCAAACACACACCTATAATCACTATAAAATTTATCTGGTCCACAGTCCACAAAATGAATGTGGTTGCAGCCTTTGTCCATTACTAAAATAAAGAACATGAGAAAAGATATAAAAGAAATTGAGCAGAAATGTACAGGTAAATATTATTTCACTAAAGTATTTAGGAGTGCCCCTATTATCTTTTTCAAGGCCAATGATCTACTACTAGTTTCGGCACAATGAAAGTGTTTTGCTTTTTGTTGGCAATTCAAATGATTTTTTTCCCCTCATTCTCACTTAACTACTTGGAAAGCTGAAAGACGCGTGGAACTATTTGATCCGAGTGGAAACTTAGTACGTGGAAGATGAATTTCTCTACTTTAATAAATGATCTTTTTAAAAATGTGTAATATTTCGTCGTTGTAGACCATACGTTTGAAATTGGGTACCTGTGAAGCATTTTATCCTTTCCTTTTTTTGTAAGAAAGAAAAAGATGTACGCTAAATTATTCATATTGCAATGTAAAAGGAATCACTCAGAACCTTTTAGGTGCTTTCTTACCAACTACAATGTCTGCCATTACCATTTCAACTCATCTTTCTTTTCTTCTATCTCCTTGTTAAAATATTCACAACCTTTTGCTTTTTGCTCATATATTATAATTGCTTTCCCTACCAACAGAAAAAGCAACCATTTAACAAATCAAAAAGTAAAAAAAAGAAAAAGAAAAAAGACTCCCACTTACCAAAACGTAAAGACTATAGTTTGAACGAAAATTTCGGTCTTTCATCAAATACACGTTTACTTTTAGGCCCACTTTTTAGTCGATTGACCAAGAATTAAGGTACAACTTTTCCAAGCCTTTTTTTTGGGGTCACAATTCCGCATTTTGGGCTTATTATTTTTTTAATAGAGGAACTCTGGGCTTATAATTTATCAAGTCCAGGTTGCCTTTTTTTTTTTTTTAAATTTATTTAAATTTTTTTTTTTTTATGTAGCATTATCTCATAAATTTATGGTAAACATAATAAACTCATAAATTTAAGGGGACAGTATCCTCTAGTTTTAGTATTTTAAAATTTTTTCTACTCTTTTTAATTTAATAAAACTAGTGTTATTATTATTATTATTATTATTATTATTATTTAATTTAGGCCCATTTTACATTTGAACTTATGAAAGAAATTGTATAAAATGTCTCAATTCCTCTTTTATATATTTATCAAGACCATCTTTTATTGCATTGAAACCTATGAAAGAAATTGTATACATAATTTAATTTTTGTTTTTAGCCGTATCTGTAGCCATTAAGCCTGGACCTTCAACAGTAGATGGAAAATTTAATTTCTATCAACTTTCTATGTGATACGTTAGAGATGTGCACGCCCATTCGCCATTGCCCTGACATAACAAGAATTGAGGTTATTTAGCCACACGGCTTCAATAATTTTAAATGTACCAACCTAATGTAGCAATTTGCTAGAAAATTTTAGCAATAGCAACACAGATGTTGCTTCAATTTTGGTAATTGGGGAGTAAAATAACTTATTTGGGATTTTGCCCACCCTAATGCTAATGCTCTAAGGTGAGGTCCATGATTAATAGCTTTCATCAATTTTAACTAATGAATGATTTCTGGAAATCTCATTTTACCAATTACAATGAATGAGAATATTTTATCAAATACAATTCTACGATCAATACTACATAGTACATACAACTCATGGTTGAATAATAAATTTGCAATATTGTTGTAGTTTTCATAACTCAAGGACTTTATCTGACTTAAAAAAAATTGTAAAAGAAAGGTAGAAGACTTTGATTGACTTGGCAGCATTTATATAAATGTTCATCTATCTCATTCCCATCCCAACCCTTACTGATAAGTGATAACATCAGGAATATATTTTGTCTTTAGCTTTCTAATTATAGGCTATTGGGTATCAAATGGGGCGTTTAACATGGAAGTATCAAGTCCTGTGTCTACTTTCCTTGCTCTTCTTGCATTCTCCATCGTCTTTTTCTTCTTTCTTGTCTTCAAACTCACAATGCTCTGCTCTACTCCAATTTAGTAACTCTCTTTCTCTCGATAGTTCTGCTTCTCTTCCTTTTTATGGATCTAGTGTCGATTATGTCCAATTATGTGAAACATCTTATCCAAAGACAGCCTCTTGGAAGGAGGATAAGCATTGTTGTAGTTGGGATGGGGTTGAGTGTGACAAAAACACAGGCCATGTGATTGGCCTTGACATAAGTTGTAGTTGGCTCAATGGCACCATTCATTCCAACAGTACCCTCTTCCTTCTTCGTCATCTCAGGACCTTGAACCTTGCTGGAAATTACTTCTATCCCTCTTTGCTTTCATCTGAGTTTGTCCAGTTTAAGAGTTTGACTCATCTTAACCTTTCTCATTCCTACTTTGTTGGCCAAATCCCATCTGAAATCTCCCAATTGTCTTTGCTGGTTTCACTCGATCTTTCTTACAATTATTGGCAATCAATTGAAACACCAGTATGGAATAACCTAACTCTGTTAAGGGAACTTCATCTGGATTACACAGATATGTCCTCAATTAGACCTAAATCTTTGATGAACCTATCTTCCTCTTGGACAACTCTTAGTCTCCATGGCTGTAACTTGCAGGGAAAACTTGAAAATAGCATCCTACTCCTTCCGAGTTTACAAACCCTTGATCTAGGGTCTAATCCGAATCTTAATGGTTCTCTTCCAAAGTCTAATTAGAGTAGTAGTTCCCTGAAATTCTTAGATCTCTCTAGGATAAGGTTTTCAGGAGAAATACCTGATTCTATTGGCAATCTAAAGTCCTTGAAGTATTTGGATCTATCTCATTGCAATTTTTCAGGGCCAATTCCAACATCACTTGGAAACCTCACTCAAATTACTGATTTGATCTATCATGGAACAATTTTACCGGGTCAATTCCAACATCACTTGGGAACCTTACACAACTTACTCTTTTGGATCTATCAGCAAACAAGTTTTCTGGAGTGATTCCAGCATGTCTTGGGAACCTTACAAAACTTACTTCTTTGTTTCTGTCATCTAATAGTTTCAATGGTGAGATTTAATTGCCCCTTATGTATTTTAGGTGTTTTTGGCAAATGCATGAAACTAACAATTTTAATTATTGGGGAATATTTCAACAGGTCTGGTGCCGTCCTCGCTATTGAACTTGCCAAATCTCTCCACATTATACCTTGCTTATAATCAACTTGTTGGTCCCCTTCCTAATCATGTAAGTGGTTTGAATCTAACTGATCTCTCTTTAAGTTCAAATTTCCTAAATGGAACATTGCCATCTTGGTTGTTCAGTTTGCCATCTTTGGTGAGTTTAGACATCTCTAGTAATCAATTCATTGGCGAGATCGGTGAATTCAAATCCAATTCATTGGAGGAGCTTGACTTGGGCTATAATAAGCTACAGGGCTCTATACCTAAGTCAATATCTAGACTTGTGAACCTTACTTCTCTATCTCTCTCATCAAATAACTTGAGTATTATGTTGGACTTTGAAATATTTTCAAAGTTCAAAAATCTCAAGGATCTTGATTTATCATATAACTTAGTTACCATCAACAATAATGTCACCTATACCTTGCCCTATCTTAAGAAGCTCAACTTGTCTTCTTCCAACATTAATGAATTCCCAATTTTCTTAAGAGCAGCAACAAATTTACAAGACTTAGACCTTTCCAATAACAGTATTTATGGTCAAGCTCCAAGATGGTTGGGGGATATGGGGAGGGATTCATTATATTTTCTTGATCTTTCTCACAACTTGCTTCAAGGACCATTTCCCACTCTAAATTTTCTTTGGCTGCGATATATCTTTATCTCCAATAACAAATTAACTGGAGAAATCCCTTCCTTAATTTGCAATGCAAGTTCCCTTGAATATCTAGACTTATCTCATAACAACTTAAGTGGAACGGTTCCTAAGTTTTTGGTACACTCTAATGTCCTCAAAGTGTTGAATTTGCGAATGAATAGCCTTCATGGTACCATCCCCGCTACATTTTCCATGGAAATTCCTTCCTTAATTTGCAATGCAAGTTCCCTTGAAATTCTAGACCTATCTCATAACAACTTATGTGGAACGGTTCCTAAGTGCTTGCTACACTCTAATGTCCTCAAAGTGTTGGATTTGAGAATGAATAGCCTTCATGGTACCATCCCCGCTACATTTTCCATGGAAAACAATTTTAGGAGTATTAACCTTAATGGCAATCAATTGGAAGGCCCATTGCCACGGTCTTTGGCAAATTGTAAAGACTTGAAAGTTCTAGATCTTGGAAACAATAAGATAAATGGAGTCTTCCCTTATTGGTTGGGAAGTCTTTAGAACTTGCAGGTTCTTGTCATACGATCAAATAGATTTCAAGGTCATATAGGCAATCATAAAAACAAATTTCCTTTCCCAAATTTGCGAATCATAGACATCTCTAACAATCAGTTTAATGGTCCTTTGCCAAGAAAATATTTCAAATATTTGGAAGCCATGATGAGTGCGGATGAAAGTGAAGTTGCATTGACATATATGGGAGATTCGTATTGTCATGATTCATTGAATGTGATAATCAAAGGGCAAGATACTGAGTTGGTGAGAATCCTAACTGTCTTCACAAGCATTGATTTTTCAAACAATAGATTTACAGGGGAGATGCCAAAGATAATTGGAAGGCTTAAATCACTCAAGGGACTCAACTTTTCTCATAATAACCTTACAGGTTATATTCCATCATCGTTTGGAAATTTGACTAATCTTGAATGGTTAGACCTCTCTTTCAACAAGCTCAGTGGGGAGATTCCCAATCAATTGGCAGATCTACCGTGGCTTGAAGTTCTAAAGCTATCACATAACCAACTTATAGGGCACATACCTACAGGAAAGCAGTTCAATACATTCAACAATGATTCGTACATTGAAAACATGGGATTATGTGGATTTCCGTTGTCAAGAACATGCAACAACCATGAGTCAAAGCAACCACCGCCATCGACCTTGCGAGAAGAAGACAACTTAGAGCCTGAAAATGGGTTTGGTTGGCAAGCTGTATTGATAGGTTATGGATGTGGAGTGATATTTGGAATGTTAATGGGATATCTTATGTTTAAAATTGGAAAACCAAAGTGGATTGTGAGGATGGTCAAACTAGAGCAACATAACATGCTCAGAAGACTGAAGAATAATACCCACAGGCATGGTGGAAGAAAATAACAAGTCAAAACAATTTGTGGGTAGATTTGTTAGAATTTTTTAAGAAAGTTTCAAAGGTATGTTGTAACATTTTGTAATTCGTGGAAATCACTTCAATTTCATGAAAAGGTTGGGAGTCCAAGTTGAATGCACCTGTTGTGGGTTTTTTCATTTCTAGATCATGGAATTTTTTCAACCATGGGGGAAATTATGGACATGCTGGAATTTGACTCCAATGGAAAAGAAGAAAGAAAGCTCTCCTCGAACTCCTTCCATGTGTAAGAATTGGGATAAAGATGAAGCTTCTCTTTCAAATAACAATACGTGGAAGATGAATTTATCTACTTTAATAAAGGATCTTTTTTAAATGTGTAATATTTCGTTGTTGTAGACCATATGTTATTTATTGTAAAAAAGAGAAAGATGTACACTAAATTATTCATATTGCAATGTAAAACGAATCACTCAGAACCTTTTAGATGTTTTCTTACCAACTGCAAGTAGTAACTACTATTACCATTTCAACTTATCTTTCTCTTCTTCTTGTCCCCTTGTTTAAGATATTCACAACCTTTTGCTCATATATTATAATAGCTTTCCCTACCAACAAAAAGCAATCATTTAACAAATCAAAGAGTTAAAAAAAGGACTCCTACTTTCCAAATGGTAAAGACTATAGTCTGTACACAAATTTCAGCCTTCCACCAAATACACGTTTACTTTTAGGCCCACCAAATTTTGGCCCACTTTAGTTTTTAGTCAATTGCCCAAAAATTTAGGTTCCATTTTTCCATGCCTTTTTTTTGGGTCATGATTCCTCATTTTGGGCTTATTATTATTTTTATTTAAGGAACTCTGGGATTATAATTTATCAAGACCACATTTCTCTTTTTTTTTTTAGCATTATCTCATAAAGTTATGGTAAACATAATAAACTCATAAATTTAAGGGGACGGCATCCTCTAGTTTTCAGTATATTTTTAAAATTTTTTCTTTTCTTTTTAATTTAAAAAAACTAGTGTTATTATTATTATTATTATTATTTTGAATCCCCTTTACATTTTGCACAAAATTTTCCCTTCCTTTTAAAAAAAAAAAAAAAAAATATCCGAATTCCTCTTTCATATATTTATGAAGACCACATTTCTTTTATTACATTTGAACCTACAAAAGAAATTGTATACATAATTTAATTTTTGTTTTTAGCTAACCATTAAGCTTGGACCTTCGACAATAGATTGGAAATATAATTACTATCAACTTTCCATGTAATACGTTCAAGATGTGCATGCTCATTGGCCATTGCCTTGGCATAATAAGAATTGATGTTCTGTGATATATTGGCTAGACGTGATGAGGTTATTTGGTTTGCTGGCGTGACAATGGCATTGTTGAGGTTATATTCATTATATAGTTTTTATAGGTGACTAAGAACATTCATATCCGGGTTTTTATAAAAGTACTAACATTATGCACATGCAATGCACGGCTTAATCAAAATTCATATGTAAATAATTTTTTTTTTAATTTACTTAAAATAAAAAATAAAAATAACTGAATATTTTATTTTTAAGTTATATAATGAATACATGTTGTGTGAGACTAAGGTATCATAAAATACATACATACATACATACATACATATATATATATATATATATATATATATATATATATAATTGAATGGATGATGGTAGAGATACCTAAAAAAAATATATAATGATTTTCAATAATACATTGAACTTTAAGGCTGAATTAATCACATATATTTGAATGGAAATCCCTTGAATTTAATAGTTAAAAACTATACAAAACAATAATTGACATCATGTTTAAGTGGAAACCTCAATTCTAATTAAGAACAATCTAAATTACTAAACATTTAAAAATTTGAAGTAAAGAGTGACTCACATGAGAATTTAATTTTTGTCCTTGAAAGCATAGAAGAAAACACTAAAACTTGAGTGAGTTTCACCCTACCTAGTTTAAGTCCTGTGCATTGCACGCTACATGTGTGTGTATATGCATGAAAATAAATTTGAAAATAAAAGAGGGGGTGTAGTCTTACCCTTATCTAGCTAATTCTTGTTTTAATCTCTTTGTTTTGTGGGGAGAGAGAGAAACACTTCTTTTGAAAAAAAAAAAAAAAAAAAAAAGAGTCAGCGTATAATATATAATAGCTAAGATATTAATCTTAGGAAGTGGTATCTCATACGGATTAGTATTTCAATTGTGGGTTTTGGTAGTTAGAAGTTAGCGCATAGTAGTTAATAATTAGAAAATTACTTTGATGTATGGGAAAATAGAGGTGGATCTCAAGCCAAATGATGTCATTAGTGTCACATTGCAGCACAACTAGAAAATTACTTTGAATTTTTTTCAAACCAATCCCTTAAAAAGTTTTAGTAGAGTTTAAATCACGTTAATAAAAAGTTAACTCTCTATTCAATTAAAAAAAAAATTACATTAATAAAAAGTTGCTTATAAAATTAGTGAACATTTCTTAGGCTTATCTATTTAGCTTTGTTGCCAAATTTACATAAACTCTTTTATTTTATTTTATTTTATTTCTTGTTTTGGAAGGATATAACACAACAAAAAACCTATAAACAACAATTTAAATTTAATATAAAGAATATAATCAAAATTATTCATAAATTAAAATTAAGAAATTAACCCGAATCATAAATTAAGATATAAATGTAGAAAAAGAATAAAGAATAAACCTATTTGTTTTCTCTATCATTTTGAGAGATGAAAGTGTGAGTATGTAACTAAAACCTAAACCAATTGTTGTAGAAGAGAACAAATGAATACAAAAGTTTAGCATTATGAATTGGGTTAAAACTTATGGGAGAAGTTTTTGTTAATTTTTTTGAAGTTAAAGAAAAATAGCTAAACAAAATGAAAAAATAATAATGAAGAAAGAATGTATACCTGTGTTGTCATGGGATTTAGGCATTCACATATTGGAGTAAAATTCACTTCAAAAAGGATATATATATATATATATATATATATTTCTATTTATAGGTAGAGTTTCATTTGATATAGATTTTAAATCCTATTGGAATTAAGATTTCTAATCCATTTGTTTATTGCTATCTCATAAATCCCATAAAAAGTAGAATAAAAAAAGGTCATATGAATAAAAATAAAAAGGAAAACCTTTTTTTTTTAATGGAAAAAAGGAAACTTAATTTTTTATATAACCAAAAAAAAAAATTTTTTTTTTTAGAAGAACAAACGTATATTATATATAAATATATATATATATTTTTTTTAAGAAAAAAGAGAAGGTGTTTACTTTAAACTCAAATACTTATTACCTTATTTACAATTTTTTTTTTTACAACTTTATCCTAGAACATTTTTGGTAAATTGGTATGAACAAAAACTTCTATCTTTTGTTTTTCCAATAATGTTGTTGTTTTTTTTTTTTTTTTTTTTTCTTATGACTGTAATGTAATTTATTTAATAACAAAAAGATAATTTATTTAATAATAAAAAGATTAGATGAAGAATTTGGATTGTAATCAAATTGAGACTTTTATCAACTTAAAAATTATAAGAGAAAAAGACAAGAACAAAAAAAAAAAAAAAAAAAAAATCTAAAAAAATTTATTATCAAGTGTCCACAATGTGTTTGTAAGGACCCATTTTGTAGCATAAGCCCAAATTGTGTTGGATTTTGGCCCAGTGAGCCCAGTGCAATAAATTTGTAAAGAGTGGGTTAAAGAACTAGGCAATCCGAGGGGGTCTCCCTTTTATCAATTAATCACAATTGAGTACAATTATAATTTAGATTGCTATAGTGTTGTTTTTCTATTTTTATGATCCCCTTCCTCATGGAGGGTCTCTTACATTATATAGCTCCCTTTGGGCCATCTTGATTTTACACTTGTTGATCATTTGAGCCCTTACTTGAGTGCTTGTCCCATCAGACACCCTTTCTGGCTTTCTGTGAGTTGTGGTAGCTAAGGCAGCACTGTTCAGGAGTCTCTTCAACATAAATGCGGCTAGAAAAGTAGATGCAGTGCATTCAATGCGGTGGTAGCAGCTTTCCCTTAGATATTTCTGTGTTCCCATCATTCTTATACGTTTATGATATACGTCCCTGTCACTGGAGCTTCCTAGAAGGTCACCGTGATAGCTGGGGTACACGTTTAAGCTGTAATCCCTGTCACAGGAGTTGGAGTCCTTAACCCCCTTTTTAATGACTTATGGAGCTGAGGTTGTTATTCCTTTAGAAAATGGCTTCCCAACGCTGAGAACCAGCTCATTCAATCCAAGCAGTAACAATGAATCGCTAGAAAAGAGCTTAGACCTCATTGAAGAAAGAAGAGAAAGTGCAATGGTTCAATTAGCATATTACCAACACAAACTCAAACAAGGTTATGATGCCAATGTGAAGCTAAGACCATTAGCGCCTGGTGACTTGGTGTTAAGAAAGGTTCTGGGTACCGCAAAGAACCCAGTGTGGGGAAAACTAGGGCCCAATTGGGAATGACCATATCACATCACCTCGGTGGCTAGTATAGGAGCATATTTCCTGGAGGATTTAGATGAGCATGTAATACTACGTCCCTGGAATGTAAACAACCTGAAAATGTATTATTATTAATGAAAGTCTCATTTGTTAATATGTTCTTTTGTTATATAAAGACATTGTACTTCCTATTATTCATTCATTTCTAAGTATTAAACAGAACCTAAGTCATGCCTGGCTCCTCAGACCACATGCTTTGGCCAAATTAATACTTATTGACATCTTTTCTAAGTGTTAAACAGAACCTAAGTTATGTTAGGCTCCTCGGACCACATACTTTGGTAAAATTAACATTCAATGACATCTGTTCATTCTTTTCTAAGTGTTAAACAAAACCTAAGTTATGTCAGGCTCCTCGGACCACATACTTTGGTAAAATTAACACTCAATGACATATGTTCATTCTTTTCTAAGTGTTAAACAGAACCTAAGTTATGTCAGACTCCTCGGACCACATACTTTGGTAAAATTAACACTCAATGACAGCTTCGAGTAAGTTAATATCCTTAATTATTTATTTAAGTGTTGAGCAGAGAGAAGAATATCTTTTCCTTTTTATTCCTTACAAAGTATAAATCTGTTAAATTCAACCTTCATTATAGAAGGTTCAATTCACAATACAAAAATGTGATATACCACTTTGTTCCTGGCACTTAATCAAATTATTTAGATTGTTAGCAGTATATTATTATTGGCTTTTATTGAAGGCACATTAACAACAGTTCAATACTATGTGTGATAGTGATAAACTTCAAAATGCACAAAGCAAAAGAACAAAAGATAAAGGGAAAAACGTTTTCATTAAACAAGAAAGGAAACACATTATATATACTGACAGGATGTCATTACAAAAAAAAAAAAAAAAAAAAAAAAAAACCTACAAAAGAAACTTCAAGAAAATCCTAGTTGTTAAGCATTGGCCTTTGGAGGGGGAGGAGCTTCTTTCTGGCTCTACTGGGTGTTAGAAGCATCCTTGGCCTTTGGATCAGCTTCTTTGGTCTTGGCCTTTGCTTCCTTTGCCTTAACTTCAACTTCTTTGGCCTTGGCAACGTCCTTGGCTTCTGAGGGGGGCTTAGTTCCCTTAACCTTACCCTTGTCCTTGGCATCCTCGGCCCCTTGGCCTTGATCCCCAGTTTCGCTGGATCCTTTCAAAGCCTTAGGGGGTGGGAAAGCAGTCTGGGCGACCAAGGATTACTCTGAAGCCTCTGGAACAAGAGCAGAAGGAGAAGGGATGACCCTTGGAGGAGGGATGGCACCTGGTACTTCATGGATATTTGGGTGATAGTAGATGCTCCCAGGTTGCCTCAGCGCCAAATCTGCAGGGACTCCTGCAACGTTGAGGGCTTCATCCCATGTCGCGTTGCAGTAATCCCTGCAAACCTCGGCTAACTCCTCGGTGAGCCTGGCCTATGTCTCTTCCACGCCGAGGATGTAGGATGCTTGCTTTTCAGCCTCGGCTGCCTCTCTGGCCAGTTGAGTTGCCTCCTTAACTCACTGCAGCTCTGCCTTTAAATCCAGCGTAAGTTGCTTTGAAGTAGCCAGCTCTATCTCTGTTTGATAAAGCAATTTGCTCTGGTCTTCAGCTTGTGCCTCAGCAGTTTTCAATCCTGCCTGAGCAGACTTTCTCTCCCTTTCCTCGGCAGTTAATTTGGATAGCAGGTCCTTATTTTCCTCCTTTATGGCCCCTAGGGCCTTTTCCGTCTCGAGGCGGAGGTGGACCTCGGACTTAGCATCATTACAAGCCTTGTTGACCCATTCCTTGGCCACATAGACCTCCTGGGTGATCTGTATAAAAACAATATTGCAATCTCATGTGAGCAGAAGAGAAAACCTATTAGCACTTAAATAAATAAAAGTGTAAGACTGCGAACTTACCATAGCAAGGTCCCTTTTTAGAGACATGAAAAGCTCATGCTGCTTCAGCTTCCTCGCAGCATCCATGTCGTTTGGTAGAAGGAGTGGCTACTCCAAGGCCTCAGCCACGTGTGCAAAATGACCTCTTTGGTAATCCTGGATAGAGGCATTCCAGGGGATGGCGGCCCCATCCACCTCTAACAAAGGAGACCAAGTACGGTATTGAGGTCATACCACCTCGGCCAGAGTTTGCTCCTCTCGGCTATCCACAGAGGAGGACCTTTTATCCTTGGGATCCTTAGTGGTCTTCTGTTGCTTCGTGCCTTTCTGAGGGGCCACCTCTCCCTCCTCAAGGTCTTGCACTAGCCTTTTCTTCTTTAAATCTTTCATGGCATTCAATCCAAGGTCAGTGGGAGGCAAAGGGGGAAGAGGAGGAAGAATGGGAGGAACTTGAGATTTGGGGGCTTCCTTTGAAGACGACTCCTTGTTCCTCTCGGCCATAAGATCCCTCAGACTTCTCCTTTGGTTGAAGGCCATGTCTTCTTCTTCTTCTTCTTCTTCACTGGTATGAAATCTGAGCAACTACCATTCTTGGAAAGTCAGCCACAAAGGATCTATCAAGTTCGGCTTTAGAGTCCGAGACATCAACAGGCTTATCGGGAGCTTCACCTTCCTCGTCAAGGTGGAATTGATCAATCTTAGCCTTGAGGGACAAATGTGTGGAAGCTGTTTCCTCTCTTGGAACGGCAACTTCCTGCGGAGCATGTCAAATGGGAAGTTCAACGGGCGGAAGGTCTCTCCTAGACAGGAACCCCGGCTTAAAGACGTCTATGCGTGCTAGCTTGGGGTCACCGGCCCTTATTGCCTGGCTAATGTTCTGAAATATGCAAGACAAGGGCTCGTAGTCCAAAATTAAGTGGGCGGCCCGTAACTATTTGTCTTCGCTTACAAATATCTTGGACCTCAACAATTTGTTAAGACCCGGTACATTGACGTGACTAAGTCTTGGAGCGGCGTGGTTTTTATCTGCAACAAAAAAAGAAAAAACGTCCAAGGAGAAAATTAAGATTAGATCAATAAAAACTGTTACTCGAGAATGCGAAATATTAAGGCAGAGTTTAAAAAAAAAAAAAAAAAAAAAGGCTAAAGTTCTTGCTAAGGAACCTAATCCTAGGGTACCCCACTTGGTTTTCCTACCCGAATTGGACAGTGAAGACCGTCGTGCCACTCCCCGGAAACGACCAGATAATCCTCCTTCAAGCCTTTGTTGGACTTAGGAAGGCAGGATATCAATCTAACGACATCGGAACGGGACTTGAAGTAATATCCCGCACTGGCAAGGGAATGGCACTCGTACATGTGAACGAAGTCATGCCATGTCAGCCTTAAGTCCATCAGATTGTTCAAGGCATCTACGCTCCCTAGGACTCTAAATAGGTTGGGAGCGCACTGATGGGGACACAACCTGTGATTGAGCAGGTAGTCTCTGGTGATCCTACCTATGGGAAGTGTCATTCCTCCCTCTATAAAGGCGATCATTGGAATAACAACTTCACCCATCTCCCTATCTGTAAGTACCTGGCCTGGGGGACAATATTGTAAACCCAATCCCTATGGGATATCGTATTTGGCCCTAAAACCCTCCATACCGGCCGGAGAGTCCACTAAGTGCTTAAATCTACCCATCTAAACAAACGCAGGTGACAAGAAGGAAATTTTCTAAAGAGGAAGAAAGCCAAGGAGGTTGGCCGAAGAGAAAAAGAAAGCTTAAAAAGACAAATACTTATGAAGGTGAGTGTATTTTAACCCTAAACCTTTAGAAAAATCTTTTGGAAATTTTCTTAAGGAAATGAATTAGGGAGACCTGGGATTGTAGAGAGTTTGTTGAGTTGGAGTGCTTGAGATCTTTGGAGAACTTGAAAATTCGTAAAGTAAGGGGAAAATGATTTCCCTCAAGGCTTTAAAGCGTCAGTGGCAATTATGGGGCGCGTAAAAAGGTACTCCCACATGTGTGAATTAAAGGATCATGTAAAATTAGCTTTTAAAAATTCAAAACCCTAGTTTTCTCCTCAGATGAGGGCCCCATTAAGCAAATGGCCAAGGGCTGGATAGGGGGTTAAGGACTCCTCCTAGTTGATGTATATTTGGTGCAAATTTTTGGCATTGATCACACTTCTTCACATACTCTTGCGTTTCTTTTTGCATATTTGGCCACCAATAGCCTTGAGTGATGGCTCTGTGAGACAAAGATCTGCCTCCTGTATGACTTCCACAAATCCCTTCGTGTAACTCCTCAAGGAGTAACTCTAATGCCTTAGGGTGGATGCAGAGTAGATATGGCCTAGAAAATGAGCGCTTGTACAACTTTTGGTCCTCGGATAGCCAAAAACGAAGCGCCTTTCTCCGTATTTTGTCAGCTTCTAATTTATCCTCTGGCAAGATTTCCTCTCTGAGAAATAATACTATGGGATCCATCCAGCTAGGCCCTACTCTGACTTGGTAAACATGGACCATATCTCCCTTTACCTCTGTGGGTTTGCACAAGTCTTCTATAAGAATAACCCGAGGTAAGCTCTACGCCGAGGAGGTTGCAAGCGTAGCTAGGGAATCAACGTGTGTGTTTCCACTTCTAGGAATGTGCAGTAGGTTGAATAATTCAAAACTTGATTGCAAATGCCTAACTTGATTTAAATACCCTTGCATTCTTTCATCTCTTGCTTTTAACTCGCCTTTTACTTGGCTGACCACCAATTTTGAGTCCGAGAACATCTTTACTGACATTCCCCCCATTTTATAAACCATGGACATTCCTTCCAGCAAAGCTTCATATTCGGCCTCATTATTTGTAGCCGAGAAGCCAAGTCTTAGTGACTTCTCAATGGTGATCTGTTTAGGAGAAACCATAACTAGCCCCACTCCGGAGCCCCTTTGATTTGCTGCACCATCAACATATACCTTCCAGAATAAAGGTTCTCATAGGGAGATTGCGCCAACCGATTTTTTATCCATGTTCTGTGTCGTTATCACTTCCTCTAATGGAGGTTCAACAAACTCAGCCACTAGATCCGCGAGGACCTGGCCTTTGATAGAGGTACGAGGCATATACTTGATGTCAAAAGCCTCTAGAATTGTGCCCCATTTAGCAATCCTCCCCGTGTAATCAGCACTTCGAAGTATAGACTTGAGCGGGAGTTGAGTTAGGACAACAACTGTATATGCTTGGAAGTAGTAGGGAAGCTTTCGTGTAGCATGCACCACCGCCAAAATGGCTTTTTCCAGTGGTAGATAATGAATCTTGGCCTCATGTAGTGATTTGCACACATAGTAAACTGGCCGTTGTATGCCACTATTAACTCGTATTAACACTAAACTCACAGCATGAGGGGCCATAGCGATATAAGCAAACAAAATTTCATCCATCTCAGGACTGGACATGATAGGTGGTCGAGATAGATACTCTTTGAGTTGCTGGAAGGCCAAAGTACACTCCTCGGTCCACTAAAATCCCTTCCACTTATTCATCAAGAGGAAGAAGGGTCTATACCTGTCCATTGATCGAGAAATGAACCGGTTCAAGGCAGCAGTCATTCCGGTAAACTTCTGGACCTCTTTGGGATTTCAATGTGGTTGTAAACTGTTAATGGCTTTGATCTGATCGGGATTGACCTCGATTCCCCGGTGAGTTACCATGTATCCCAAGAATTTGCCTGATCCCACACCAAATGAACACTTGGAAGCATTTAGGCGCAATTTGTGTTTCCTCATAATTTCAAAGATATTTCTGAGGTCTCCCACATGCTCGGACACCACCTTACTCTTCACCATCATGTCTTCTATATAGACTTCAATGCTCTTGCCCAATTGCGTTTCAAACATTCTCGTCATCATCCTTTGATAGGTAGACCCTGCATTTTTCGAATCAAAGGGCATCACTTTGTAGTGGTAATTTCCAATGGGAGTAACGAAAGCTGTCCTTTCTTGGTCGTCCAGGGCTAGTGGTATTTGATGATATCCTTGGAAAGCGTCTAAAAAGCTCATTCGAGGATGGCCCACCGTTGCATCCACCAATTGATCTATTCGAGGTATAGGGAAGGGATCTTTTGGGCAAGCCTTATTCAGATCTGTGAAGTCTACACACACTCGTCATTTCCCGTTCTTCTTTTTCACCACCACAGTATTGGCCAACCATTCAGGGTAGAAGACTTCCTTGATAGCCCTTGCTTGCTTGAGCTTCATCACCTCATCCCTAACAGCATCTGCGTGTTCCTTGGATGGGCGTCGAGGTGATTGCTTTTTAGGAGTGACGGATGGGTTAACGTCTAAATGATGACAGATGAAGCTGGGGTCCACCCTAGGCGCCTCGTAGGCACTCCATGCGAACACGTCAATATTTTTCTTGAGAAATTCTACTAGTTCTTCCTTCTCCTGAGGGGGTAGCTAGGTTCCAATCAGGAAGAACTTCTTCGGGTCATCACCGATCATAACCGTTTCTAAATCTTCACATTTTGTCTCCTTGGCTGGTCCATTGATGGAGAATGTTAGAGCCTTTGATTGCTATAAGCCCCCTCCAGTAGTGGCCGAGGGCCCAGCTTTTGGTTGATGTAAGATGGCAACCACTAGGCATTGCCAAGTTATGGATTGACTTCCCACAATCTCTTCAATGCAGCCCCCTGAAGGATATTTCACTTTTTGGTGCAGAGTAGAGGAGACACCTCCCAGTGCATGGAGCCAGGGTCTGGCTACAATTGCCGTGTAGGGGGAATAGGCATCCACCACGATGAAGTCTACTTCCACCACTTCTGAACCAACTTGCACTGGCAATCTAATCTGACCTCTTGGAATGACAACCTTCTCGTCAAAACTCACCAGAGGAGAATCATACACTGTTAAGTCCTCGAGTCTCAAGTTCAGCCCCCTATATAGGTCGGGATACATAATTTCAGCACCACTGCCTTGGTCAACCATCACCCTCTTTACATCATACCCCCCAATTCTAAGTTTGACCACTAAAGTGTCATCGTGGGGCTGTATGGTTCCAATCTTATCCTCGTCTGAGAAACTTAGTGCCGGTTGGGTATCCACTCTTGCCCTCTTCGGCTTTAGATTATTATCCTCGGCAAACAGCCGAGCCACAGACATCACTCTGGAGGGACAAGAATCGGTCCTCTCTGGAGCAGCAAAGATGACATTGATCGTTCCTAGAGGAGGTCTTGAATAAGCATCTCTCCGGGGTTCTGAACTTGTCTGACTCCCCTAGCCACTAGAGTGATGCAGAAGCTGTTTCAATTTTCCTTCTCAGACCAGCTAGTCCAAATGGTCCCATAAATTTCTACAGTCCTCTATAGTATGTCCCTGGACCTGGTGGTATTGGCAATAAAGGCTTTGGTTACGCCTCATGGGGTTTCCAGCCATTTTGTTTGGCCATTTGAAGAATGGTTCATTCTTTATCTTCTCTAGAACCTAATGCACCAGTTCTTGGAACATAACATTAACCGCATGAGTGTTGGCAGACTCAAACTACCCTGCAAAATCTCTTCGAGATCGGTTATTATTATATCGGTTAGACCTGGAATCCCTCCTCTCTTGAGGGATAACCTTAGCCTTTTCTTTACCCTGTTGTTGGTCTTCCTCAACCCTTTTGTACTTATCAATCCAATCCATGAGTTGACGCACGTTAGTAACCAGTTTGTCAGTCAGAGATTTCCTTAAACCGTGCTCGGTTGGAGGCCGACCTTAAACGTACTGATGGCTACGTCATCATAGTCTCCATCTATCTTGTTGAACATCTCCCAGTATCTGTCCGAGTAAGTCTTCAGGGTCTCTCCTTCTCGCATGGACAAGGACAATAGGGAATCTATGGGCAGAGGGATCGTGGTACATGTAATAAAACGAGAGCTAAATGCCCGGGTGAGCTCCTTGAAGGAATCTATAGAATTTTCCCTTAGGCCGTCAAACCATCTCATTGCCACGGGTCCTAGACTAGATGGGAACACCTTACACATCAAAGTTTCGTCTTTGGAATGGACAGCCATTCTCTGATTGAAATGGCTCACATGCTCCACAGGGTCTGTTCGACCATTGTAGATGGTGAATGTTGGCTGATGGAACCGCCGAGGAAGGATTGCCCCTTCAATGTTGCGCGTGAAGGGCGATTTGGAAATCTGGTTCAGTGCTTTGCTCATAGTGTCATTTCCCAAGCCTTTACGAGTCGGGCTCTTGTATCTATGTTCATGGTGGTGTTCCTTTTCATACGAGAAAGACTTACTAGGAGGAGTCCTCGATCTACGACGATAACTGCTATCATTTTCACTATCAGAAGAGGAATCAGATTGAGAGGGAGTTCGTTTTCGTCGTGCGTGGCGTAACTCTTTCTTTAGATGGTCAATCTTCCTTTGCATGGCTCTATTGTTCTATTCCTGAGGGATGTGACTTCCAACTCTGGAGTGACTTCTACTAGTATGGGTGGTGTGTACGCTTCCTTCCTGATCTCGCCTACGTTCAAGGTTAAGGAAGTCGTCTTGTCGCGGGAAACCCATGGACTCCTGTTGATGGGGACCTGATCTTACCATAGGTGACCGTTGTACTTGCTGTTACACAAGTTCTCCCCACAGATGACGCCAATTGTAAAGACCCATTTTGCAGCACAAGCCCAAATTGTGTTGGGTCTTGGTCTAGTGAGCCCAGTGAAATAAATTTGTAGAGAGTGGGTTAAAGAACTAGGCAATCCGAGGAGGTCTCCCTTCTATCAATTAATCACAATTGAGTACAATTATAATTTAGATTGCTATGGTGTTGTTTTTCTATTTTTCTGATCCCCTTCCTCATGGAGAGTTTCTTACATTATATAGCTCTCTCTAGGCCATCTTGATCCTACACTTGTTGATCATTTGAGCCCTTAGTTGAGTGTCTGTCCCATCAGACACCCTCTCTGGCTTTCTATGAGTTGTGGTAGCCAAGGCAGCACTATTCAGGGGTCTCTTCAACATAAATGCGGCCAGAAAAGTAGTTGCAGTGCATTTAATGTGGTGGTAGCAGCTTTCCCTTAGATATTTCTATGTTCCCATCATCCTTATACGTTTATGATATACGTCCTTGTCACTAGAGCTTTTTGGAAGGTCACTGTGATAGCTGGGGTACACATTTGAGCTGTAATCATCATTTTTGAGGAGATATTCCTCCTCAGACCACTCTCCCATTTTGTATTCTGCTCATTAGGTCCTGAGTTTGAACTATTCATTGCCATTCGTTCGTCCTCGGACTACTCATACTTTCGGCCAAGGCCTAAGGTCTAATATATCAGTTGGGCCCTTATCCCTACAGTGTTAAAATGAAATACATCATAAACTCATTTCCGTAAACTTCCTTAAAATTTTAATTAAACATTAAATTAAAATAGCTTAGAGTTGGCTTTGATTTGGTATTGTAGACTTGTAGTAGGAAGTAGGGTTTTAATCGTAGAACTTTTATGATATGGAGCTTTAACCAAAACGTTTCTTAATATTTTGATAATTATAATATTTATTTAAGTAATGCTGATGTGTAAAATTGTTGAGAGGTCAACCAAAAGTCAGAGATTTCGGTTATATATAAATATCGATGACATGATTCATTTAATAATACACCTTACATCACATTTTCTATACTGCCATACCACCAATTAAAATTATATATAGAGAGAGAAAAGGCAAAATGACAGAGAAGAGAGGGAGAGTGAGTGAGAAGTTAATAAAAAATGGAATTTAAGTTTACAAACATGAACAATAATTTCTAAAAGTACCATCTTACTGTAGTTAGATTGCAAATTTTTTTACAAATAGCAATCTGGGTTGCTTGGTTCTTTGGGGCGGGGGGGGGGGGGGGGGGTTGATGGATAAAGTAGCAATTTGGGAGGGGAGGTTAAAATATTGTGATTATTTTGCAAATTTCTGTGCACTAGGGTTCTACATTTAGTAGGTATCATAACTTAGGGATATCCTTAATTAATTAGGCATAAAATGGATTAGTCATAAGTGACCAGTTACACCTAAGAAACCAATGGTTGGTGACGACTCTATTAAAATGGAAAGATAAAAATGGACTCACTAAAAACACACGTACACTCAAGTGTCCACACACTTACACCAACGTTTTTTTTTAGTGCACACACATTTAACGATGTGTCTCGCCAAACAAACTCCACTCCCATAACAAAAACAGTTGAAAGAAGTAACTTTTGAATATGCTGTAGTTTCTCAAGGATCCAAAGCACTAAGATTAAAATGAATAAAATTACCTTCTCCTAATAGTTTAAGTTTTGAATAAAATTGATAATTTAACATGATATTAGAACATGAGGTCATAAATTCAATCACATGTCACCACCTCACCTCCCCTTTAAATTTCATACAAAATTTTTAGTATTCCTATAATCACTATAAAATTTATCTGGTCCACAGTCCACAAAATGAATGTGGTTGCAGCCTTTGTCCATTACTAAAATAAAGAACATGAGAAAAGATATTAAAGAAATTGAGCAGAAATGCACAGGCAAATATTATTTCACTAAAAGTATTTAGGAGTGCCCCTATCTTATCTTTTTCAAGGCCAATGATGTACTACTGGTTTCGGCACAATGAAAGTGTTTTGCTTTTTGTTGGGAATTCAAATGATATTTTTCCCCTCATTCCCACTTAACTACTTGGAAAGCTGAAAGACGCGTATAACTGTTTGATCCGAGTGGAAACTTTAGTTCGTGGAAGATGAGTTTCTCTACTTTAATAAAGGATCTTGTTTAAAATGCATGTGTAATATTTCGTTGTTGTAGACCATAAGTTTGTAATTGGGTACCTGCGAAGCATTTTCTCCTTTCCTTTTACAATGTAAAACGAATCACTCAGAACTTTTTAGGTGCTTTCTTACCTACCATTACTATTACCATTTCAACTCATCTTTCTTTTCTTCTGGTCTCATTGTTAAGATATTCACAACTTTTTGCTTTTGCTCATAGATTATAATAGCTTTCCCTACCAACAAAAAGCAATCATTTAACAAATCAAAGAGTTAAAAAAAGGATTCCCACTTACTAAAATGTAAAGACTTCATAGTCTGAACGCAAATTTTGGCCTTCCACCAAATAAGTGCTTACTTTTGGCCCAATTTACTTTTTAGTCAATTGCCCAAAAATTTAGGAACAATTTTTCCATGCCTTTTTTTTTTTTTTTTGGTCACGATTCCTCATTCTAGGCTTATTAGTATTATTTTTATTTAAGGAACTTATAATTTATCAAGACCACATTGCTTATAATTTATCAAGACCACATTGCTCTCTCTCTCTCTCTCTCTCTCTCTCTCTCTCTTTTAGCATTTTCTCATAAATTTATGGTAAACATAATAAACTCATAAATTTAAGGGGACAGGATCCTCTAGTTTTCAGTATATTTGTACAATTTTTTCTTTTCTTTTTAATTTAATAAAACTAGTGTTGTTGTTATTATTATTAATTTAGGCCCAATTTACATTTTGCACAAAAATTTTCCTTCCTTTTTTTTTAATGTCACAATTCCTCTTTCATATATTTATGAAGAACACATTTCTTTTAATGCATTTGAACCTACAAAAGATGTATACATAATTTTTTTTTTTTTTTTTTTTTTTAAGTTTGTTTGGAATTCGCTTATTTTGCTGAAATTGAAAAAATTTTCGCTGAAAATACTGTAGATAAAGGTAAAAGTTAGTTGAAATAGTACAGTGAGACCCATGAATAATACCAATTTTTTTTACAAAATGCAATCTGGGTAATGCTTGTTTTGGGGGGGGGGGGGGGTGGTTAAAGTAGCAATTTGGGAGGGGAGGTTAAAATATTGTGATTATTTTGCAAATTTCTTTGCACTAGGGTGCTACATTTAATAGGTATCATAACTTAGGGATATCCTTAATTAATTAGGCATAAAATGGATTTGTCATAAGTGACCAGGTACACTTAAGAAACCAATGGTTGGTGGTGACTCTAATAAAATGGAAAGATAAAAATGGACTCACTAAAAGCACACACGTACACCAGCGTTTTTTGTAGTGCACACACATTTAACGATGTGTCTCGCCAAACAAACTCCACTCCCATAACAAAAACAGATGTGGGGTCGAAAAGTTTATCACTTGAAAGAAGTAACTTTTGAATATGCTAGAGTTTCTCAAGGATCCAAAACAGTAAGGTTAAAATGAATAAAATTAGTATCTCCTAATAGTTTAAGTTTTAAAGAAAACTAGCCGCGAACCCACGCGTTGCACGTGATAATTATTTTTATGGTGGTTTTATTAATTTTTTTTTACAATTTAAACTAATGTAATAAAGAGTAATGTATTTCATAATCATATTTTTATTTATTATAGGAACACTCATAAATGTAATATAGAAACAATCATAAATCATAAATATAAATTTTGTCGAGCTAAAATGAAAACAATACAATTTTCTCAGAAATTCAAAAGGCAAGTTAACAAAAATATTCATTTTTTAATAAAAGTTATTTCTAACATTTTGTGAATCATTAAAAAGAACATAAAATTTGGAAATTATTCTTTTAGTTTTAAACAAACTTTTTCAAACCTTATTTTTTCTGCCTACAATCCAAAATACCGAAAAACGTAACTAAAAAAATTAATAAAACTTAACAATGATTAATTGGACTAATTAGGAAAACAATTTGCTATTGATAATCTATTAAAGTTATTTTCTTTGCAAAAATTGTAATTTCGTCCACCTAATACATATTATCAAATAAACAATTATTAGCAAAATCTAAGAATTAAAATTTCTATATATGCATTGCTATAAAATAATAATAATAATATAAATAAAATTGCAAAAGTTAAAATTTGTCACCCATCCGATTATTTTCATTTGGCTACCTTTTACTTTTCTCTAAATAAATGGCATTATAGAGTACTTCTAATACAACTATTAAGAGTACTTTGTCCACCACAAAGAATTAAAAAATAAACAAAAATTAGTAAAATCTCATAGTTTAACATCTAAATTGAGCACTATAAAAAATCATGCTATGTAATGGAATAAATACCAAATTATCCAAATCATGCTATGTAATAGAATAATATTATATTTTGATATGCTATATTTAATTCTTTATAACGCAATAGGATAACATTTAACGATCAAAGAGAACCAAAAAGAAAAAAACAACAACAACAATTTTAAAAACTAAACTAAATTGCACTAACCCAAAGTAGAGTTTTAAAGAATATAAAAAATATCAACCTAAAGCGGAGACGCAAGAAAAGTAAAAAATCCAACAAAAAATTGAGAGAGAGAGGAAATTTTTATTGTGAGGGAAAACTATGCATAAAATGGAAGAGATAGTGACAAATTTATAGTAAAGAGTGTGACTAAGAAGAGACAAAAATAGAGGAAGATGAAGGGAAATAGGAAAAATGATATTAATGTAGAGGGATTTGTATCCGGTGCAATTACTATCAATGGTTGAGATTGATAGTTGCAAAAAGTAACTTTCAATCTCAACCACTGATTATAAAAAGTTAAGAAAAAAGTTAACAAAAGTAAAAAGTAAAATGTTAAAAAAATTTGTGAGAGAGGAGAAGGTGAATTGCACTCGGTGCAATACCCTAGGTATTGCACTCGGTCTAGGGTATTGCACCAGATCCTAATCTTAATGTAGAGGGTAGTGAGGAGATAAAAAGGTAAGGAAGGGAAAAATGTTGGAGAAGTAATGGGGAGATGAAAAAGTAAGGAAGGAAGAAAGGTTAGAAAAGTGTAAATATTAAAAAAATAATTGTTAAAAACAATTATAGGAAAATTGGAAAGAAAAAAAAAATGATGTGGATGCTGATGTGGCTCAACTGAAGCGTAGCAACAATAAATACTATGCTTCAACTTTTAGATATAAATATATATATATATATATATATATATATTAAGAAGTGTAAAAAAATGCTGAAATCGTGGAGCAAGGATCATTTTGGAAGCATTAAAAATCAGCTTAGACTGAAAAAAGAACTGCTTTGGAAAGCTGAGGAGGATTCGGCCAAGGGAGGTAACCATGAGGTGGTGGTTCAATTGCGACGAGAGCTAAATGTCTTATTAGATAAGGAGAATCGTATGTGGGCTCAGCAATCTAGAGCTCAATGGTTGGCTTGTGGAGACCGGAACACAAAATTCTTTCATGGGGTAGCCACTCAAAGAAAAAGGAGGAATTTTATTAAAGGTATTCAGGACTCTCATGGTGCTTGGGTTTCGGATGAGAAGGAAGTAGGGGCGGTTTTTGTTGATTTTTACACTAGATTGTTTACATCTTCAAGTCCTTCAGATTTGGAGCGTGTATTGGCTGGTGTGCAGCCCGTGGTTAGCACCTCTATGAATGTAACTTTGACTTGTCCATATAGTAGGGAGGAGGTGGAGATGGCTATAAATCAAATGGCTCCTTTAAAAGCCCCGGGCCCTGATGGGATGCCCCCTTTATTTTATCAAACCTTTTGGCCTGATATTGGTATGGAAGTCTCAGATGCTGTCCTCTCTTGTCTCAATTCAGGTAATCTTCTGAAGTCTATAAATCATACTTTTATTACTCTGATTCCAAAGGTTAACAACCCTGAAACTGTTGCTCAATTTAGGCCTATCAGTCTTTGTAATGTTATCTATAAAATCTTGAGTAAAGTCATTGTCAATAGGTTAAAACCTATTCTTAAGTCCATTATTTCTGAGACTCAGAGTGCCTTTGTTGCTGATAGGCTTATTACAGATAACATTCTTATTGCTTTCGAGTCTTTGCATCATATGAAAACTCAGTGTTCTGGAAGGACAGGTTTTATGGCGTTAAAGCTTGATATGAGCAAAGCTTATGATAGAGTGGAGTGGGTCTTTCTAGAGAAAATTTTATTGAAGATGGGTTTTCAAGATACTTGGGTGGCCATGATCATGCAATGTATCACAACGGTATCTTACTCGATTCTGGTGAATGGTGAACCTACGGGTCTTATTTATCCTTCGCGAGGGCTGAGACAGGGTGATCCTTTGTCACCATTCCTATTTCTATTTTGTGCAGAAGGTTTGAATGCCCTTCTCAGTCAAGCTGCAAATTCTGGGGAGATCAGAGGATACTCTATTTGTAGAGCGGGTCCAAAAATTACTCATTTGGTTTTTGCCGATGATTGCTTGTTATTTTGTAGAGCAACTTCTGAAGAATGTGCTAAAATCCAGTCTATCCTTGCTTGGTATGGGTCTGCTTCTGGTCAGCAGGTGAATTCGGATAAGACTACAGCTTTCTTTAGTCGAAACACTTCTGCGGAGGTTCAAGAAGAATTAAAAGTTTTACTAGGGGTGCCGGTTATTCAAAACTATGAGAAGTATTTAGGGCTCCCCTCCTTTGTGGGTCGAGAGAAGAAAGCGTGTTTCAATCACATCAAGGAGCGGATTTGGGCTAAAATGCAAGGGTGGAAGGAGAAATTGTTGTCTCAGGCCGGCAAGGAAATAATGATCAAAGCGGTGGTCCAATCAATCCCAACGTACTCTATGAATGTCTTTCGGCTTCCTATTGGTCTCCTTAAAGATATAGAAGCTATGATTCGTAAGTTTTGGTGGGGGTGCTCTGAGAATTCTAGAAAGATCCACTGGGTTAAATGGGAGACTCTTTGTTCTTCAAAGTCAATTGGAGGAATGGGCTTTCGCGACTTACGTATGTTTAATGATGCCATGTTGGGGAAGCAAGTTTGGCGTCTATTTCATGATAGGACCTCGTTGGCTTATAAGGTGTTTCGGGCTAAGTACTTTCCTTCTGGTAATATTTTTGATGCGGTAGCCTCTCCGGTTTGCTCCTTTGCTTGGCGAAGCATCTTACAAGTTAGGGAAGGTGTTTTGAGGGGTGCTCGATGAAGGGTGGGGGATGGGCGAGATATTAAGATATGGAGTGATCGCTGGCTGCCTTTTGATGGTGGGGGAAGGATTTTATCTCCACAAAGGGACCTTTCTCTGAATATGGTCCAGGATTTGCTGCTGCCTGGTACTAATCTCTGGAATGAGGAGCTTCTTGATTTGAACTTCTATCGGTGGGAAGCTGAAGCCATCAAAAACATCCACGTTAGCAATCATGAGGCAGCTGATGCTCTGATATGGCCTCACACGGCTGATGGTGTGTACTCAGTCTGGAGCGCGTATCGCTTATTGGCAGCATTTCAGCATCAGAATCAGCCTAGCTCGTCGGATGTGGAGGCGGGAAAGGGGTTATGGAATGGTATTTGGAAGCTGAAGGTCCCTAACAAAGTGAAACATTTTCTGTGGCGCGCGGTCCGTGAGTCGTTGCCCACTAAATGTAATCTGCACAGGCGTCAGGTATTAAGTTCTGGTATTTGTGATGCTTGTGGTGACTATGGTGAAGACGGGATTCACGCCTTGTGGTTCTGTGATGCGGTGAAGCCCATTTGGATGTCAGATGCTCGGTTTTCTTTTCTTCGTGCTCATCATTTTTCAAACTTTGGCAATCTGTTTCAGTTTTTATGTTCGCATGGATCCTCTAATCTGATTGCTCTGTTCGCTATGGCTGCTTGGGGTATCTGTGAAAGGCGAAACAAGGTGAGGGAGGGGCAGAAAACTTGGGGTTCAAATTTGGTGATGTACCGAGCTTCAGAGCTTTTGCAGGAGTATCGAGATGTGCAACCGGTGAATCCACGGATGGCTGTCCGGAGTATGGATTTGCGTTGGAAGCCACCTGATTCAGGTGTTTACAAAATAAACTTTGATGGAGCTTTATTTCTAGAACAGAGGTGCGCCGGCTTAGGGGTGGTTGTGAGGGACTCGGCTGGGCTTGTCATGGCTGCGTTAAGTCAGAAAGTGAGGCTCCCAGGTTCGGCTGATGTGGTGGAGGCTTTGGCAGCTCGAAGAGCCATCTGCTTTGCTCAAGAACTCAGCCTTCACAATGTGGTGATCGAAGGGGACTCTTTGAAAGTTATTGAAGCCATTATCGATACTAGGCCAGTGCAGACTTTGTATGAACATATTATTGATGAGATTAGACTGTTATCTTCTTCTTTTATTTGTAATTTTTTGCATGTCAATCGTAAGGGCAATAAGCTAGCTCATGCCCTTGCTAGACGAGCAGTTTTATCTGCTGACACCGATGTGTGGATAGAAGAACTTCCACGGGATTTGGAGGATGTTGTTTAGTTTGTTTTTTTTCCAGTAATAAAGTTTCATTTACCTTTTCCTCAAAAAAAAAAAAAAAATATATATATATATATATATATATATATATATAGATTGATAATTTAACATGACATTAGAACATGAGATCATAAATTCAATCCCATGTCATCACCTCACCTCCCATTTAAATTTCAATTTTAGTATTCCTATAAAATCACTATAGAATTTATCTGGTCCACAGTCCACAAAATGAATGTGGTTGCAGCCTTTGTCCATTACTAAAATAAAGAACATGAGAAAAGATATTAAAGAAATTGAGCAGAAATGTACAGGTAAATATTATTTCACTAAAGTATTTAGGAGTGCCCTTATCTTATCTTTTTCAAGGCCAATGATCTACTACTAGTTTCGGCACAATGAAAGTGTTTTGCTTTTTGTTGGCATTTCGAATGATTTTTTCCCCTCATTCGCACTTAACTACTTGGAAAGCTAAAAGATGCGTTACGCGTATAACTGTTTGATCCGAGTGGAAACTTTAGATCGTGGAAGATGAATTTCTCTACTTTAATAAAGGATCTTTTTTAAAATGCATGTGTAATATTTCGTTGTTGTAGACCATAAGTTTGAAATTGGGTACCTGCGAAGCATTTTCTCCATTTCTTTTACAATGTAAAACGAATCACTCAGAACTTTTTAGGTGCTTTCTTACGTACCATTACCATTACCATTACCATCTCAACTCACCTTTTTTTCTTCTTATCTCCTTGTTAAGATATTCACAACCTTTTGCTTTTGCTCATACATTATAATAGCTTGTTAATAGCTTTCCCTACCAACAAAAAGCAATCATTCAACAAATCAAGAGTTAAAAAAAGGATTTTTCTTTGTAGTCTGAACGCAAGTTTCGCCCTAGCTTTTGCTTTTAGGCCCACTAAATTTAGGCCCACTTTACTTTTTAGTCAATTGCCCAAAAATTTAGGTTCAATTTTTCCATGCCATTTTTTTTTTTTTTTTTTGGTCAGTAGTCCTCATTCTAGGCTTATTAGTGTTATTTTTATTTAAGGAACTTATAATTTATCAAGACCACATTGCTCTCTCTCTCTCAGCATTATCTCATAAATTTATGGTAAACATAATAAACTCAAAAATTTAAGGGGACGGTTTCCTCTAGTTTTCAGTATATTTTTACAATTTTTTCTTTTCTTTTTAATTTAATAAAACTAGTGCTATTATTATTATTATTATTATTATTATTATCATCTATATATATATATATATATATAAAACCGAAGTTTTTGAAGCTCCCACAATTTTCCACGTCACCACTATTTTCTTTTTCTTTTTATTTTAAATTCTTTTCTTTTTATTTTAGGTTATATTGCTTTTGAAGCTCCTACAATTTTCCACGTCACCACTATTTTCTTTTTCTTTTTATTTAAACTATAAAATTCGGTCTTCTTCACTTTGCGTTTGCGTAGAACAACACAATCCCAAAGCAAAGACTCAGAGACACAGTGAGAGAGAGAGAATCCGAAACACTAAAAATGGCAGATGATGCGGCGGTGGAGGTCTCCGTACCCAAACGCACCACCATTCCCTCCGGCGACGACTCGGTCTGGGCTGATGTGTCACCTCTTCTTGAATCCGCATGCAAAGGTTCTTTCCTTCTTGCCCTAACTCACTTTCTCTCTCTCGCTTTCCATCTCTGTTTGTTTCCTGAGAAATTAGATTTTTTTCCATCCCCTAAACCTAAAACTCACCCTTTCCTTCCCCCAAAATCAAAACCCAAAACTCAGATTCTCCCACCGTCGCCGCCGCTGCCGCCGCCCTTTTTCTCTTTTCTCCGAATTTAAGTTTTTCAATTGAAACCAAATAGAGGAAAGGCAGCCTACTGAATGGTGCAAACAGAGGATTTTTTTTTAAATTTGGAAATATGATTTAGGTTTTGGTATTGTGGTTTGATTGGTTTTGATTTAGGAAGAACAGATGATTTGTAAAGCCTTTGCTTTTTTTAATTAGGGTTATTTTAGGCAGGGTACCAATGGTCGTTTTTCTTTGATTTTTTAAATTCCTCAGTTTAAATTATTTAACAAATTTACCATCTTTGGCTTCATGTTGACCTTTGGTTCTTTGCAATTCAATTCTCTACAGGTCCACCAAGTTTAGGTGAATACCAGTTGCTTATTTTGGATTCTCAATTGTTATTCAGGTTCTTTGCATTAGAATCAATAGGTAGAGGTATTTCTTTGGTGTGTTTGTAAACTTATAATGTAAGCCTACTGTAGGAATTTGATTGGGCTTCTGATTTTGTTGGGTTCATTTGATTGATAATATTGGTGGATATATGCCAATATTTTGCATCATATTTCTGCTTTTTAGTAGGAAAGATACTATCTTTAGGTGCTTTTAAGCTTTATATTATGTTGGTTGCTGTATTAAGTTGGTCTGATTTTTGATAATAAACCATATTGACAGTGGTAGTTACATGTGTTTTATGCAGTTTAGCTTCTTGAAAGCATGTTTTTGGAGTTGCAATTTCAACGGAATTATTAATTTTCTGTTCCAATTTTGTTTCGGGCCCTTTTGGTGCCCTCTAATACTGATGAATACAGATGAAGCATGGAGTTGAATATTATGTATATGAGATTGTTCTGGTATTGGACACATGATGCTCCCCATAAGTAGATGTTATTGGTGACAATTATTTAGGTATTCGAAGGTTCTGATTCTACTTCAAATGTACAGATGCTTTGCTGAGGTTACCATCAAGACTGACCCACAAAATTTCAACTATATTGTTGAGTCTGGTGCTACCAAAAATTTTGAACCTATGTGAATAGGATGAGGTAAAATAAAATAAATAAAAATAAAAGTCTTGCAATCTTTTGTACATATAACATGGTTTTTGACTAAATATTTTGATTATTCTTTTAATTCATTAGGCAGCAGAGACAATAACCATAAAAGAGAAGTTGGAGAGATGGAAGATGCAATGAAATCTTTAGAGAACAAAAACCTTGGATTTGAAAAGAAAAATGGACATCATTACTACATTGGATGGGATGAAATCTATGAAGGTATTATTTGCTTTACCAATTCTATTTTTATTTATTAGGGTAGGCTATCATCTCACAGTGCCACAAATGGAATCTTTAAGTCTCAAATAGCCTCTGTAAATTTTAAGATTACATGATGATAGATCAAAGTAGAAGGCCATGAAGGTTGTCTCTGGCCTTTCAGGTATAGTTTTTTATTTTTTGGGATGCTCTTCAAAGCATATACTTGGTTATGTGATGGCAATGTTTCTTTTAAATTTTCCTTCAAATTCACTTACTTTCTTAAAGTAATTTTTATTTTCTTTAGTTTATAATATTTGGGTCTTTATTTTTCGTTCAACATTTATGGGTTCAGTTCTTTTTCTTTTATTTCATGGACTTAATTGGCAAACAAGGTACCCCTACATGGTACTGCTCTTTCTTATAAATTTTCAGCTTCAATCTTCTTGGGTTTAATCCTTATTCAAATATGTTAAAACTTTTAAGGTTTTTGTTTTAATTGGTGGTAGTTGAGACTTGAGTGAGGATCTTGCAAAATATGTAGAAGTGTTAGTAGTAGGGGCTGATGGATTGGGCTGTGAGCTACTAAAAGACTTGGCTCAGTCAGGTTTCCAAAATCTCAAGGTTATAGACATAGATAGGATTGAGGTAATCAATCTTAGGAAAAAAAAAATATCAAGTTTAGGTTTTTTTAAAAAAAAAATCATCACACCCATGTCATAGGTAATTTAGAAGATGTTACCATATAATAATAATAGAATTTTTTTTTAAAAAAACCTTAAAACTACATATAGCTTTAACATTTTATGGCTTTTACAGAAATTATGAACTTGTAGCAGAGGGATGAATTTTGTTGCCAAGTTGTGATGGGTGTGAACCCTCATCCCTCAAGTTTTAGCAAAGACAACATTCCTGGTGGCTGTGATGTCAAAGTTTACTTCATGCTTTTTCATTTCATTTTTTACAATTTTGTGGAAAGAGTAATGGAATTGAAGTTGAATAAGACGAAAGAGAATCTTTTTTATGGTATGGCAATGGTATCTTTTGCATCGTCACAATTTGGCATTCCAACTTCTATGATTGGTGAGAGCATGTATTGGTAACTATTTCTTCACTGTGTTGGCGTGCTTGACACAACAATACGTGATGGAGATGTATGGTGCTGAGGACATAGATATAATTGTTTCTTCAAGTAATTTCTATTTGAAACCGAGGTAAACTACATATAGTTTCGATAATGTTTTATAGAAAGAGAATGATTGAAACTTTACTTTTAGTTTTAATATAGAGCTACATTCCATTTGCAATGAGATGTTGACTCCAATTCCATTGATAATTTACGGAAGTCCCCTCTCTATATACCTGTTATCATTAAGTAATTAATGAAATGTTTTCCACATTGTCATTTGACCCTTTGACAATAGATTAATAGTTTTGTACATGAGCTATGATGCCACTTAGGTTGATTACTTGATGAACAAATTCGTCTCTTAATGATTTTTTTTTTTTTTTGCCATGTGGTTGATTAATTTTCTTTTTATTTAACTAGCTCGTGCATCGCACGGGTTAGCGACTAGTTATTATTATAAAATCGAAGTCTCTGAAACATCTACAATTTTCCACGTCAGTACAATATTTAAATAAAATTATTTTTGTTTAATCCAAACTTAACAAGGAGTGAAACTCTATCTTTCTAACAAGTCCAACTTAAACTCAAACACATCATTTTTTTATCATTTTTTTTAAATAAAATTATTTTTGTTTAGTCCAAATTTAACAAGGAGTGAAATTCTATCTCTCTAACAAGTCCAATTTAAACTCAAACTCACCAGTGTCATTTTTTTTTAAACAAAATTATTTTTGTTTAGTCCAAACTTAACAAGGAGTGAAGTTCTATCTCTCTAACAAGTCTAACTTAAACTCAACCTCAAACATTGATAAAAATAAAAATAAAAAAATAAAAAAAACTTGAATAAATCCTATATTAAGATTATCCTAGACATGGCTTTATTTGGATAAATATAAAAATCATCAACTATTGATAAAGTTCAACTTCTTTGGATAATAGAAGAATTCTACTGCAACTTCTTTAAAAAGTAATTTTCGTATATAAACCACCAAACTTTTTTTAGTCGTTTTTTACAAGATAAAAAAGCTTGCGATAATTGAAATTATTCTTTTGAATATAACCCATCTTTCTTTTATATTGTTTCAATAATTTCTAAGCAGTGAATCATCTGATTCTTTAATATTTTTTGGTCTTTTAGAAGTTTTAATGTCTGAATTTTTGAGGTTTTTTTTTTTTTTTTTTTTTTTTTTTTTTTTTTTGCAGTATTTGAAATTGCCTGACAAATTTTTTGTAAATCATTGCACATTCAAATAATGACTTCTTCATCAAATTGTAACACATATTGAAGTCATACAAGAGCAAATCATGCAATGGTGTAATTTCTTAATTAATTTAAGATTTTATAAAATTATTTTAGTTTACCTCACAAATATGTAGGTTCCCGTGCATAGCACGGGTTAGCGACTAGTTATTATTATTATTGTTATTGTTGTTGTTGTTGTTGTAAGGACATAGTTTGAGTCCTAAGCCCAAAAAGTAAGTGGATCTAGGCCCAATGAGCTCAATACAATGAATTTGTAAAGAATGGGTTGGAAAACTAGGTTATAATGAGTTGGGTAACAATTATAATGGATTCAGACGACAATAAAGTAAAAGTGGATTGGTTTTATCTCAAGAAAATCGTCCTTGGCACAGTCCGAGGAGATCAGTTTATGTATATGTTACTTGAAGTTGGTTACAAATACAATACTAATGGCTATAGTGTTTCTTTCTTAATTCTCCGATCTCTTTCTCTTAGGGTCTTCCTTCTAATTTATACTATCTCTCCCTTCTCATCTCTACCCTCCATGTGGACAGTAGATTGCTTGTGTTGATCCTTGTCCCATTAGCACCCTCTTAAAGTCTTTGGGGGTACCTGTAAGGTTGAAAAGCATTGTTCAAATATCACTTCCTCATTAATGCGGCTAGAGAGTTAGTTACAGAGTATTTAATGCGGTGGTAGTAGTTTTCTCTCAGATATTTCCTAGCTCCCATCCCTCTTATACGTTCATAATGCATGTCCTTATCAATAGAACTTCCTAGAATGTCACCCTGGATGATAGGACACACATTTTGATCTTTGCTTCGTTTAGTCGTAGGGATATTCCTCCTCAGCCTACCTTCCCCAACCCTCTCATTTGTAGCTTACTCATAGGGCTCTGAGTCTTACATCTTTGATACTGTTTATATGTCCTCGGACCATTTAACGTCTTCAGCTAAGGCCCAAGGCCCAATATATATACTTTTGGGCCCCTTATCCATACAATAGCCCCTTAAAACTCCGGTTTTTCCCCTCTTATTCGAGGAGAAAAAATGGGGTTTTGACTTTGGAGAATTAAATCCATTTGTTTCTCTGATTTACACACGTGAGAATATCGCTTCACATGTCCCGTAACTATTCCTGATGCTTCAAAGCCCGCAATGTCTCATTAAATGCTCCAGGTGGTGCTTTATTCCCTGCATCCTACGGTGAGATGTAGATCCTACGGTTGGCATTTCTCCTTGAATTTTGAGCAGGATAACTCCCACTTAATTCCACCTTCTATATAAGGTGCTTGGAGGGTTTAATTTTTTCCACTTCACAAATCTGCAAACTCTTAAGACTTCTCAAACTCTCAAGCTTTCAAGAATTCCCAATCTCCCAACTATTAAAAAGCTCCTGAAGCATCACATGTTCTTATTCTCGTAAGTTTTCACACTCCTAGGTTCTTTTCTTCTCGACCTTCCAACCCTCACTTCCTTTTCAAAAACATTTCCCTCATTTCCTTGTAGCTTGTTTAGATGGGTAGATTTAAACACCTTGTAGATAATCCTGCCAGTATGGAGGGCTTTAGGGCTAAATATCACATTCCACAAGGGGTTGCCCTGCTGTATTGTGCTCTAGATTAGGTGGTTACAGATAGAAAAGAAGAGGAGGTTGTCATTCCTATGATCGCCTTCATAGAAGGAGGAATGACGCTTTCTATGGGTAGGTTAACCCAAGACTACCTAATTAACCATAGGTTGTGTCCTCACCAGTGCACGCCCAACCTATTTAGAGTTTTGGGTAGCGTCGATGCTCTTAATGAGCAGATGGGTTTAAGACTCAACTAGCACAACGTTGTCCACATGTACGAGTGCCATTCACTTGCTGACTCGGGGTATTACCTCAAGTCTAGGTCCTCCATTGTTAAGCTTGTATCATGTCTTCCTAAGTCCAACAAAGGCCTAAAAGACGACTACCTAATCGCCTCTGGGGAATGGCACGACGGTCTTCACTGCCCAACTCAAGAGGGAGAGCCAGGTGAGTTACCCTAGGGTTAGGTCCCTTGACATGAGATTTAGTTCTTTCAGCTTTGCTACTCTTCCCTTTAGCATTTCATTTCCCTTTGATGATGGATTTTATTGGTCTAACCATGATTTTGCTCCTCGGCTATTTTTGCAAATAAAAGGCACGTAGCGCTTCACTTCAGTTTAGTCAACGTCGCAGACCTCAACAAAGTCCTATAGTTCGAGGTGTTTGTGAGTGAGGACAAGCAACTGAGAGCGGTCCACCTCATCCTCGATTTTGAGCTACTATCGAATGCTTTTCAGGACGTGGGCCATGCAATCAGAGCAGGCGATCCTCGGCTACGTAGGATAGACATCTCGGTACCCAGGTTCCTAGCCCGCAAGGACGTTGTGCCAGTTGAGTTGCCATCTCAACGTGCCCTCCCTGAAGCAGCGGTTTCGAGGGAAGAGACTGCTTCCTTACGTCTATCACTCGAGGAGGAAATAGACCGATTCTAACTCGAGGAAGAAGAAGAGGTGCGGGCAGATCCTGTTGAGATCTTGGACTCCGAGGGTGAATTTGAAAGATCCTCAGTAGTTCGCTCCCCCAAGCTTATAATCGCCAAGGTAAATAGCAACTCTGAGGAGGAAGATGCAATGGCTCTGAATTCGAGGAAAGGTTTGAAGGACTTCCTTGTTGGGAGGAACAAAGGGTCGTCATCCAATGAGGCCCCTAAGTCCCAGCCCTTTCCTACTCTCCCCCTTCCCCCTCCTCCTCCTACAACCACAGTCGACCTGCTCCCTATTCCTAACTTGAAAAATAAAAGGAAGGAGAAGGAAGTGGAGGAGGGTGAGGTGGTCCGCCAGAAGAAGGCCAAGCAGCAAAAGACGGCCAAAGACTAGCAGGCCTCCTCTATGGAGAGTAGGGAGGACCCGAGTATGGCCGAGGTGCGCCAACAACAACGTACCTGGGCACCTCGGTTGTAGTTAAATGACGCTGTCATCCCATGGAACTCCTCCATTAGGGAGTTTCAGTGAAGGCACTCCTCCTATGTTGTTGAAGCCCTAGAGCAGCCCCTTTTCTTGCCGAAAGACATGGCTGCTCTAAGGCACATGAGGCAGCCAGACCTCTTCATGTCCCTAAAAAGGGATCTTACCATGGTAAGTTCACCATCATATCTTTTAGGTAAATGCTAAGGTGCCCTTTCCATTCTCTCTTCCTTTTTTTTTTTTTTACATGAGATTCCTTTGTCATTTTTTGCAGGCTATCCAGGAGGTTTTTGTAACTGAGGAATAGGTCAAGGATGCCCGAAACAAGGCCAAGGTTGAGGCCAACCTTCGCGCCGAGACCAATAAGGCCTTGGGAGCCATGAAGCAGGAGAGCCAAGAACTGGCCACCAAGTTGACCACCGAGGAGAGGGCGCAGAGGAGCGCTGAGGTTGGCCTGAAGAATGTCCAGGACTAGGCTGAAAATCAGTGTAAAAAGATCTATCTTACTGAGATAGAGCTGGCCACACAAAAGCAGCTGGTCTTGGACCTTAAAGTTGATTTTGGAGAAAGCCAAAGCCACCGCTCGGATGGCCGAGGAAGCTGCGGAGGCCTCGAGGTAAGCGACCTATAACCTCAGGGTAGAAGAAACTGAGATCTGGCTGGCTGAGGAGCTGGCCGAGGTATGCAGGGATTACTGCAAGGAGACAAGGATGGAGGCCCTCAACCTTGTAGGGGTTCTTGCTGCCTCGGAGTAGAGGCAGGTTGGGAGTATTTACTACCCTCCCGACATCCAAGAAGCCCCAGCTGCCCTCCCATCTCCCTCTACCCTTGCTCCAGAATCCTCTGAGCAGCCCTTGACTGTTCAGGCCCTTCTTCCCCCCTCCGTGGCTTCCAAAGGATCCAACTAAACTGGTGATCAAGGCCAGGGGGTTGAGATGGCCAAGGATAAGGCCAAGGGCAAGGAGGCCAAGGATGCTGCTAAGGCCAAGGATGCTGCAGTTAAGGCGAAGGAGTTATTATTTTTCCCTGTAATATTTATTCTCTGGTTGGTGTAGTTATTATTTTGCCCTTTGATAAGATTTAGGATTGATGATGCTGCCAACAGTAGTGAATTGCTGCTACTCATACTTTAACAAGAGCTAACAGTAATGCATTGCTGCTAATTCAGATAAATTAAACACGTATAAATAGTAAAGAAAATGATCATGTGCTTGTACTGAGAACTGGGCCACCAACAAGGAAGGCTAAATCTTATGGAGATGAACAAAACACTTAGTAAAAAATAAACAGGTATTGACTTGTCCGAGGGGTGTGATTTGAGGAACCAGACATAGTCCTTATTCTGTCCAATACTTAGGCAAATAACCAAGAACATTAACTTACTCAAGGCAAGTGATCCGAGGAGCTGGGTATAACCTGGGATCTGTTTTAACACTTAGAAAAGTAAATAGAGAGTGTTAATTTACCCAAGGCATGTGGTCTGAGGAGCCAGACATAACCAAGGTTCTGTTTAACACTTAGAAAGATATCAAGAAGCATTAATTTACCCAAAGCACGTGGTCCAAGGGACCAGGCATAACTAAGGTTCTATTTAACACTTAGAAAGATGTCATTAAGTATTAATTTACCCAAAACATGTAGTCTGAGGGACCAGACATAACTAAGGTTCTGTTTAACACTTAGAAAGATGTCATTAAGTATTAATTTACCCAAAACATATGGTTCAAGAGACCAAGCATAACTAAGGTTCTATTTAATTCTCAAATAAATAATAGGAAGTATAACGCATAATGTAATAAACGACGATATGACAGGGAAAACTTTTATTAATAATAATACATTCTCAGGTTGTTTACATTTCAGGGATGTAGTACAACATTTTCATCTAGATCTTCAAGATAATATGCAACTATTCCAGCCATCGAGGTGACGTGATATGGCCCTTCCTAGTTGGGCTCTAACTTTTCCCATGTTGGGTTCTTTGCAGTACCCAAAACCTTCCTTAATACCAAGTCTCCAGGCGATAATGGCCTTAGCTTCACGTTGGCATCATACCCTTACTTGAGCTTATGTTGATAGTACGTCAATTGGACCATAGCATTTTCTCATCGCTCCTCAATTAAGTCCAAGCTCTTCCCTAACAGCCCATCATTGTTGTTCGGAGTGAAAGAACTCATTCTCAGTGTTGGGAATCTAGTCTCCAGAGGAATAAAAACCTCGGCTCCATAAGTCATTGAAAAGGGTGTCTCCCCTGTTGACCTACGAGGTGTGGTCCGATATGTCCAAAGGACGTATGACAACTCTTCCACTCATTTTCCCTTCGCATCATCCACTATTTTCTTAAGTCCATTCACTATGACCTTATTGACAGCCTCGGCCTATCCATTCCTTTATGGATAGGCTGAGGTGGAATATCTATTCGTAATTCCCAGGTCACAACAATACCTTCTAAAGGTTTTGCTATCAAACTGAAGACCATTATCAGAGATAAGGGTATGGGGAATCCTAAACCGAATGACAACATTTTTCCAAACAAATCTCTTGGCATCCACGTTCCTGATATTTGCCAATGGTTCAGTTTCAACCCACTTGGTGAAGTAATCTGTGCCGACTAGAAACCATCTCTTATTCCTTGCTACTTTAAGGAAATGTCCTACAATGTTCAAGCCCCATTGAGCAAATGGGCAAGGGCTGGACAGAGGATTAAGGACTCCCCTCAATTGGTGAATGTTTGGTGCAAATCTTTGGCATTGATCACATTTCTTCACATACTCTTGTGCTTCCTTCTGCATGTTCGGCCACCAGTATCTCTAAGTGAGGGCTCTGTGAGACAAAGATCTGCCTCTTGTGTGGCTTCCACAAATCCCTTCATATAACTCATCAAGGAGTAGCTCTGATACTTCAGGGTGTATGAGTCTTTTCCTACAGACGACGCCAATTGTAAGGACGCAGTTTGAGTCCTAAGCCTAAAAAGTAAGTGGATCTAAGCCCAATGAGCCCAATACAATGAATTTGTAGAGAGTGGGTTGGAAAACTAGGTTATAATGAGTTAGGTAATAATTATAATAGATCCAGACAACAATAAAGTAAAAGTAGACTAGTTTTATCTCAAGAAAATCGTCATCGGCATAGTTCGAGGAGATCAATTCATGTATATGTTACTTGAAGTTGGTTGCAAATACAGTACTAATGGCTACAGTGTTTCTTTCTTAATTCTTCGATCTCTTTCTCTTAGGGTCTTCCTTCTAATTTACACTATCTCTCCCTTCTCATCTCTACTCTCCACGTGGACAGTAGATTGCTTGTGTTGATCCTTGTCCCATCAGCACCCTCCTAAAGTCTTTGGGGGTAGCTGTAAGGCTGAAAAGTACTGTTCAGATATCACTTCCTTATTAATGCAGCCAGAGAGTTAGCTACAAAACATTCAATGTGGTAGTAGCAACTTTCTCTTAGATATTTCCTAACTCCCATCCCTCCTATACGTTCATAATGCATGTCCTTATCAATAGAATTTTCTGGAATGTCACCCTGGATGATAGGACATACATTTTGATCTTCGCTTCGTTTAGCCGAGGGGATATTCCTCCTCGGCCTACCTTCCCCAACCCTCTCATTTGTAGCTTACTCATGGGGCTCTGAGTCTTACATCTTCAATATTGTTTATATGTCCTCAGACCACTCAACGTCCTCGGCCAAAGTCCAAGGCCCAATATATATACTTTTGGACCCCTTATCCCTACAATTCTTATTATTATTAATTTAGGCCCAATTTACATTTTGCACAAAAATTTTCCTTCCTTTTTTTTTTTAACGTCACAATTCCTCTTTCATATATTTATAAAGAACACATTTCTTTTAATGCATTTGAACCTACAAAAGATATTGTATACATAATTTAATTTTTGTTTTTAGTAGTATCTGTAACCCTTAAGCATGGACCTTCAACAGTAGATTGGAAATTTAATTTCTATCAACTTTCTATGTGATACGTTAAAGATGTGCATGCCCATTGGCCATTGCCCTGGCATAACAAGTCAAGAATTGATGTTCTGTGATATATTGGCTAGATGCAATGAGGTTAATATATATATATATATATATATATATATATATATATATATATATATTTTATTAATAAGAGAATTCTCCTGTTTCGTCTTTAATTTTTGTCGTACCAAAATACCCTCACACAAATTTTTTAACTCTCTAAAATACCTCTATCTTTTACTCATAGATTATAATAGCTTTCCCTACCAACAAAGAACAATCATTTAACAAATCAAAAAATTAAAAACCAAAAAAAAAAAAAAAAAGCACTCCCACTTACGAAAAGGTAAAGACTTTAGAGAGGAGAAAAAGAAATGGTGCAAGTTCGTAATCAAACTTATAATCTATCAAGACCACATTGCTCCTTTTTTTTTTTTTTTTTTTTAGCATTATCTCATAAATTTATGGTAAACATAATAAACTCATAAATCTAAGGGACGGTATCCTCTCGTTTTCAGTATATTTTTACAATTTTTTCTTTTTTTTTTAATTTAATAAAACTAGTGTTATTATTATTATTATTATTTTTTTTTAATTTAGGCCCAATTTACATTTTGCACAAAATTTTTACTTCCATTTTTTTTTAATGTCACAATTCCTCTTTCATATATTTATGAAGACCACATTTGTTTTATTGCATTGAACCTACAAAAGATATTGTATACATAATTTAATTTTTGTTTTTAGTAGTATCTGTAACCATTAAGCCTGGACCATCAACAATAGATTGGAAATTTAATTTCTGTCAACTTTCTATGTGATACGTTCAAGATGTGCATGCCCATTGGCCATTGTCCTGGCATAACAAGAATTGATGTTCTGTGATATATTGGCTAGACGCGATGAGGTTTATATATATTGATGGGAAGACGAGGTTCTTTGGTTTGCTGGCGTGAAAGTGGCATTGTTGAGGTTATATTCATTATATAGTTTTTATAGTTGACTAAGAGCATTCATACATGAGTTTTTATAAAAGTACTTATTTTATAACTCAAAAGACTATTTTATCTATTTTATCAATTCTCTTAATAATACACTTTACATCACATTTTCTTTATTTTCATACCACCCATTATATTAAAATAATATATAGTGAGAAGAGGAGGCAATTTTGGCCAAGAGAGATATAGAGAGAGAGAGAGAGAGAGAGAGGAGGCAAAGTGACAAAGAAGCAAAAGAGAGAGAGAGTGAGTAAGAAGTTAATAAAAAAATGGAATTTAAGTTTACAAACATGAACAATAATTTCTAAAAGTAGCACCTTACTGTAGCTAGATTGTATATATTTTTACAAATAGCAATCTGAGTAATGCTTGGTTTTGGGGGTTTGATGGTTAAAGTAGCAATTTGGGGGGGGGGGGGGGGGGTTGGTTACACCACCAATGCTAATTCTCTAATGCTCTAAGGTGAGGTCCATGATTAATATTGCAATGTAAAATGAATCACTCAAAACCTTTTAGATGCTCTATTTGCATGTGTTGACTTGACTCATTTCCTTTTTTCATATACTTTCTCGTCAAGTATGCAGTTACGTAAACAACCATGTGGATACTATTCAATGTCAATTGTTGCTAGCACATGGAACTCGAGCCTCTTAGGCTCAAGTTTCTTTATTGAACTTGATTTTGAGAGATTTGAAATACTAGTTTCCTTAATAGTTTTGGAAACCTACCAGCTAACGAAATTGTTAATAAAATGGTGTAAATAGCAAAAAAAAAAAAAAAAAAATCCTTTCTTACCAACTAGTAAATACCATTTCCAATTCAACTCATCTTTCTTTCGTTTCTTATCTCCTTGTCAAGATATTCACAACCTTTTGCTCATAGATTATAATAGCTTTCCCTACCAACAAAGAACAATCATTTAACCAATCAAAAAATTTTAAAAAAAGGACTCCCACTTACCAAAAGGTAAAGACTTTAGAGAGGAAAAAGAAATGGTGCGAGTCGTAATCAAACTATAGAGTCTGAGACTCTAAACGAAAAGACTTTGATTGACTTAAAAATAAATAAATTGAAAGAAAGGTAGAGGACCTTTTTTTTTTTTTTTTTTGAGCAAAGAAAGGTAGAAGACTTAGATTTTTATTTTTTATTATTTGTTTTTACTATAGAAGACTTGGATTGACTTGGCAGCATATATATATATATATATATATATATATATATATATATTCATCAAACCCATTCCCATAATCGCATCCCATCCCTTACTGATAAGTGATAACATCAGAAATATTTTTTGTCTTTAGCTTTGTTATTATAGGCAGGGTATCAAATGGGGTGTTTGACATGGAAGTATCAAGTCTTGTGTCTACTTCCCTTGCTCTTTTTGCATTCTCCATTGTCTTTTTCTTCTTCCTTGTCTTCAAACTCACAATGCTCTGCTCTACTCCAATTTAATAACTCTCTATCTCTCAATAGCTCCGCTTCTCCATCTGCTTCTCCATCTTATACTAATTCTCTTAGACCTATTTATTTATGTGGTACATCTTATCCAAAGACAGCCTCTTGGAAGGAGGATAAGCATTGTTGCAGTTGGGATAGGGTTGAGTGTGACAAAAACACAGGCCGTGTGATTGGTCTTGACCTAAGTTGTAGTTGGCTCAATGGCACCATCCATTCCAACAGCACCCTCTTCCTTCTTCGTCATCTCAGGACCTTGAACCTCGCTGGAAATGACTTCTATTTCTCTCCGCTTTCATCTGAGTTTGGCCAGTTTAAGAGTTTGACTCATCTTAACCTTTCTCGTTCCTCCTTTGCTCGCCAAATCCCACATGAAATCTCCCAGTTGTCTTCGCTGGTTTCACTTGATCTTTCTTACAACCATAATCTATCTGTTAACGTATATTATGTTATGGGCTTTAGGCCCAGTTAGGTTACTTGTATAGCACACTTGTACTTGTACTACACTTTACTTGTACCGCACACATATGCCTCCTATATAAAGGCACTGATGTATATTCTTTGATTTATGAAATACAATACAATCATTCAGTATTTCTAACATGGTATCAGAGCCATTGCTCTAACCTTCTTGTGTCTTGCAGTCTTGTCTTTGTTGGTATTTTCCGCTGCCTCGACTTCTTCGGTCAGTAAACCTTTTCTGTGCACTCAGAGGTGCCAAGGTTGAATCTTCACCGCCAGAAGCTCGATCACTGCCACCAAGATCACTGCCTCCGTCAGGTCTTCCACATCAGACCTCCGATTAAGACATAAGAAATATCAACGTGTAGATTTTCAACCGATCTACACATAGCCGCCGGAATCATCATCATCTGACCTCCCACGCGCCGGTCAAAGATTCGGCCGCTTTTCCACACGCCATCTGTGTTGCTCCGATCATCTCACCGCCGCAGTCATCGGAATCGTCTTGCTCCGATCTACATCACCGGTGAAGAATCGGCATCATCAGGCATTCCACGCGCCCTCACGCGCCGACAGAAGTTTCGGCGAAGATTGAAACACGCGCCCCACGTGCCGCTGGGTCACCTGCTGACGTCATCGCTGACGTCATCTCTGCCACGTCATCATCTACGTCAGCCCTAGCTGACGTCATCACTGGAGTTGACCTTTGACTTTGACCGTTGACCGTTGACTGTTGACCGTTGACTTTTTCTTCAGAGTTGACTTTTTTGCAGTACAAGTGCTCCTTACCCAGTTTTTCGCGTAGATTTCATTTTTGCAGTCCATTTTTGCATATTTTGCTTCGAAATGAAGAATAAGGACAAGTCTTCTTCCTTTTGCAACAATCGTCGCCGACAATCCAACAAACGTTTTTGCAATTTTTGCAAACGTTTTGGCCATAATATTGAGACTTGCTATCAACGCAACAAATCAGCTCTTTCCATTTCTGCTGCTACTATTGCTAACACTGAGAGTGTCCAACCTATGGCTCCCGTCTCTGCAAAGTCTCAGTCTTCTGGATCCACTTTCACCATTTCCAGAGATGACCTTGTAAATATTATCGCCAATGTCATTCGTATGGTTGGTAATGCATCTTATTCCTCTTCTCTCTCAGCTTTATCTGGTATGTCTCCTACCTCTTGGCTTATGGATTCTGCTTGTTGCAATCACATGACACCTCACTCGTCCTTATTTTCTGACCTTAAACCTGCACCGCACCCTCTTAATATTCGCACAGCAAATGGTTCCACAATGTCTGGTCATAATATAGGTTCCGTTGCGACCTCCAATCTCTCGGTTCCTGGAGTCTTTAATGTTCCTGACCTTTCTTATAATTTATTTTCTGTTGGACAATTAGCTGAGTTGGGTTATCGCATTATCTTTGATTATTCTGGGTGTATTGTGCAGGATCCGAGGACGGGACGGGAGCTTGGGACCGGTCCTAGAGTTGGGCGTATGTTTCCCGTGGACAACCTTCGTCTTCCACTTGTTGCTCCTGTTTCTGTTGCTGCAGCTGCTATAGCTTCTTCAATTCCTTCCCTTGCACTTTGGCATGCTCGACTTGGTCATGCATCTTCCTCTGGGGTACATCAATTAGCTTCTAAAGGTTTGTTAGGTTCAGTGTCTACAAAAAATTTTGATTGTGTTTCGTGCCAATTAGGAAAACAACCAGCTTTACCTTTCAATACTAGTGAATCAATATCTACTGATATCTTTGACCTTATTCATTCTGATGTTTGGGGGCCTTCCTCTGTCTCTAGTATTGGTGGGTTTCGATATTTTGTTGTCTTTGTTGATGATTACTCTCGCTATAGCTGGATTTTTAATATGAAACATCGTTCTGAATTATTGCAAGTATATTCTAATTTTGCAAAAATGGTTGAAACTCAGTTTTCCAAACGCATCAAAATTTTTTGATCTGATAATGCTCTTGAATATACTCAATATGCTTTCCAAGCTGTTTTGCATTCCTATGGCACTGTTCATCAACTAACTTGTCCAGGTATCTCTCAGCAAAATGGTAGAGCCGAACGGAAACTTCGTCATATTCTTGACACTGTTCGTGCTCTCCTTCTCTCTGCCAAAGTTCCTGCTCCTTTTTGGGGCGAAGCTGCTCTTCATGCTGTTTATGCTATTAATCGCATTCCGAGTCCAGTTATCCAAAATCAAACTCCATATGAGCACCTTTTTGGGTCATCTCCAGACTATCACCACCTTCGCTCCTTTGGTTCTGCTTGTTTCGTTCTTCTTCAGCCACATGAGCATAACAAACTTGAGCCTCGGTCAAGGCTTTGTTGTTTTCTTGGCTATGGCGAAACTCAAAAGGGGTATCGGTGTTATGATCCTGTCTCTCATCGTCTTCGTGTTTCCCGCAATGTTGTCTTTTGGGAACATCGCCTCTTTGTCGAGCTCTCTCACTTTCGTGCCTCCTTATCTTCCTCCTCTGTTTTAGATCTTTTTCCAGATGAGGCACATATTCCTTCTGTCGCTGCTCCTGATCCTCCTGTAGTTGCTCCTGATTCTCTTGTAGACTTCTCTGTCCAACCACCAGATATCACTGATCCCTTTCCTAGTTCACCTTTTAATGAATAGGTGGAAGATGAACAGGTTGAAGACGAGCTACCCAACCCCAACCCCGAGCTTGGGTCCCCTGCTCCTGCTCCGCCTGAAGATCTTGCACAAGACATTCCATCTCGTCACTCAACTCGAGTAAGATTTATTCCTGCACATTTACTTGACTATCATTGTTACACTGCTCTTGCTACACTACACGAGCCTCACACCTATCGTGAGGCTTCCACTGACCCTTTATGGCAGATTGCAATGAAAGAGGAACTTGATGCATTATCTAAAAACCATACTTGGGATTTGGTGACACTCCCCCCTGGGAAATCTGTGGTTGGTTGTAAGTGGATCTACAAGATTAAGACTCGCTCTGATGGGTCCATTGAGCGCTACAAAGCTCGTCTTGTTGCAAAAGGTTTTACACAGGAGTATGGGATTGATTATGAAGAGACCTTTGCTCCAGTTGCTCGTATCTCATCTGTCCGTGCCCTCTTAGCTGTTGCTGCTGCCCGTAAATGGGATCTTTTTCAGATGGATGTCAAAAATGCATTCCTTAATGGGGATTTAAATGAAGAAGTTTATATGCAACCTCCTCCTGGTCTCTCTGTTGACTCAAACAAAGTTTGTTACCTTCGACGTGCACTTTATGGCCTTAAACAAGCTCCACGAGCTTGGTTTGCCAAATTCAGCTCCACCATCTCTCATTTGGGTTACATGGCCAGTCATTATGATTCTGCCTTATTTCTTCGTCGCACTGACAAAGGCACTATTTTACTTCTCCTGTATGTGGATGATATGATCATAACTGGTGATGACCTCAGTGGCATTCAAGAACTCAAGAATTTTCTCAGTCAGCAATTTGAGATGAAAGATTTTGGACATCTCAGCTACTTCTTGGGTCTTGAAATCACTCATTCTACAGATGGACTTTATCTTACTCAAGCTAAGTATGCTTCTGAACTCTTGTCTCGAGCTGGACTCACTGATAGTAAGACTGTTGACACTCCAGTTGAGCTTAATGCGCATCTGACTCTCTCAGGGGGGAAACCATTGTCTAATCCTTCTCTTTACAGACGATTGGTTGGCAGCCTAGTTTATCTCACAGTTACTCGTCCAGACATCTCCTATGCTATTCATCAGGTGAGCCAGTATCTGTCTGCTCCACGATCAACTCACTATACTGCTGTTCTGCGCATTCTTCGATACCTGAAGGGCACTCTCTTTCATGGCCTTTTCTACTCAGCTCAGTCTCCTCTTGTACTCCGTGCATTCTCTGATGCTGATTGGGCAGGAGATCCTACTGATCGCAGGTCCACTACAGGTTATTGCTTTCTCCTTGGTTCTTCTTTGATTTCTTGGCGAAGTAAGAAACAAACCTTTGTGGCCCGCTCCAGTACTGAAGCAGAATATCGTGCCCTTGCTGATACCACATCTGAGCTCCTTTGGCTACGATGGCTTCTTAAGGATTTGGGTGTGTCCACCTCCTCTGCTACTCCCCTTTATTGTGACAACCAGAGTGCCATTCATATTGCTCACAATGATGTCTTTCATGAACAGACTAAACACATCGAGATTGATTGTCATTTTATCCGTTATCATCTTGCCCATGGTGCTTTTAAGCTTTTCTCCGTCTCCTCCAAAGATCAACTTGCAGATATCTTCACCAAGTCACATCCTAAGGGACGCACTCGTGATTTGGTTGACAACCTCAAGTTGGTCTCACATCCACCTTGAGTTTGAGGGGGGCTGTTAACGTATATTATGTTATGGGCTTTAGGCCCAGTTAGGTTACTTGTATAGCACACTTGTACTTGTACTACACTTTACTTGTACCGCACACATATGCCTCCTATATAAAGGCACTGATGTATATTCTTTGATTTATGAAATACAATACAATTATTCAGTATTTCTAACACTATCAATTGAAACACCAGTATGGAATAACCTAACTCTGTTAAGGGAACTTCATCTGGATTACACAGATATGTACTCAATTAGACCTAAATCTTTGATGAACCTATCTTCCTCTTTGACAACTCTTAGTCTCCGTGGCTGTAACTTGCAGGGAAAACTAGAAAATAGCATCCTACTCCTTCCGAGTTTACAAACCCTTGATCTAGGGTATAATCTGAATTTTAATTGTTCTCCTCCAAAGTTTAATTGGAGTAGTAGTTCCCTAAAGTTCTTAGATCTTTCTGGGACAAGATTTTCAGGAGAAATACCTGATTCTATTGGCAATCTAAAGTTCTTAGTTCTCTCTCAGACATGGTTTCAGGAGAAATACCTGATTCTATTGACAATCTAAAGTCCTTGAAGTATTTGGATCTATATGATTGCGATTTTTCAGGGCCAATTCCAACATCACTTGGAAACCTCACTCAAATAACTACTCTAATTCTATAACGGAACAATTTTATTGGGCCAATTCCAACATCACTTGAGAACCTCAGACAACCTACTGATTTGGATCTATCAACAAACGAGTTTACTGGAGTAATTCCAGCATGGCTTGGGAATCTCACACAACTTACTGATTTGGATCTTTCAACAAACGAGTTTACTGGAGTAATTCCAGCATGGCTTGGGAACCTCACACAACTTACTTCTTTGGATCTAGCAGCAAACGAGTTTACTGGAGTAATTCCAGCATGGCTTGGGAACCTCACACAACTTACAATTTTGGGATTGTCATTTAATAGTTTTAACGGTAAGATTCAATAGCCCCTATATATATATATATATATATATATATATTTATTTATTTATTTATTTATTAAGCCTAAGTTGTTTTGGGCAGTTGCATGAAACTAACAATTTTTAATTATTGGGGAATATTTCAACAGGTTTGTTGTCATCCTCACTATTGAACTTGCCAAATCTCTCCTTATTATTTCTTGAGCATAATCAACTTGTTGGTCCCCTTCCTAATCACGTAAGTGGTTTGAATCTAATTGATCTCTCTTTAAGTTCAAATTTCCTAAATGGAACATTGCCATCTTGGTTGTTCAGTTTGCCATCTTTGGTGAGTTTAGACATCTCTAGTAATCAATTCATTGGCGAGATTGGTGAATTCAAGTCCAATTCATTGGAGGAGCTTGACTTGGGCTATAATAAGCTATAGGGCTCTATACCTAAGTCAATATCTAGACTTGTGAACCTTACTTCTCTATCTCTCTCATCAAATAACTTGAGTATTATGTTGGACTTTGAAATATTTTCAAAGTTCAAAAATCTCAAGGATCTTGATTTATCATATAACTTAGTTAGCATCAACAATAATGTCACCTATACCTTGCCCTATCTTGAGAAGCTCAACTTGTCTTCTTCCAACATTAATGAATTCCCAATTTTCTTAAGAGCAGCAACAAATTTACAAGGCTTAGACCTTTCCAATAACAGTATTTATGGTCAAGCTCCAAGATGGTTGGGGGATATGGGGAGGGATTCATTATATTTTCTTGATCTTTCTCACAACTTGCTTCAAGGACCATTTCCCACTCTAAATTTTCTTAGGGTGAAATATATCTTTGTCTCCAATAACAAATTAACTAGAGAAATCCCTTCTTTAATTTGCAATGCAAGTTCCCTTGTAGTTCTAGATTTGTCTTATAATAACTTAAGTGGCATGGTTCCTAAGTGTTTGGTACACTCTAATGTCCTCTCAGTGTTGGATTTGCGAATGAATAGCCTTCATGGTACCATCCTTGCGACATTTTCCAAGGGAAATGATTTTAGGACTATTAACCTTAATGGCAATCAATTGGAAGGGCCATTGCCACGATCTTTGGCATATTGTACAAACTTGGAAGTTCTAGATCTTGGAAACAATAAGATAAATGGAGTCTTCCCTTATTGGTTGGGAAGTCTTCAGAACTTGCAGGTTCTTGTCATACGATCAAATAGATTTCAAGGTCATATAGGCAATCCTAAAACCAAATTTCCTTTCCCAAATTTGTGAATCATAGACATCTCTAACAATCAGTTTAAAGGTCCTTTGCCAAGTAAATATTTCAAACATTTGAACGCCATGATGAGTGCGCATAAAAGTGAAGTTGCATTGGATTATATGGGAGATATGTATTATTCGGATTCAGTGAATGTCATGCTCAAAGGGCATGATACTAAGTTGGTGAGAATCCTAACTGTCTTCACAAGCATTGATTTTTCAAACAATAGATTTACAGGAGAGATGCCAAAGATAATTGGATGGCTTACATCACTCAAGGGGCTTAACTTTTCTCACAATAACCTTACAGGTTATATTCCATCATCATTTGGAAATTTGACTAATCTTGAATCGTTAGACCTCTCTTTCAACAAGCTCAATGGGGAGATTCCCAATCAGTTGGTAAATCTACAATGGCTTGAAGTTTTAAAGCTATCGCATAACCAACTTATAGGACACATACCTTCAGGAATGCAGTTCTATACATTCAACAATGATTCATACATCGAAAACTTGGGATTATGTGGATTTCCGTTGTCAAGAACTTGCAACAACAATGTGTCAATGCAACCACCACCATGGACCTTGCAAAAAGAAGACAACTTAGAGCCTGGAAATGGGTTTGGTTGGCAAGCTGTATCGATAGGTTATGGATGTGGAGTGATATTTGGAACATTGATGGGATATCTTATGTTTAAAATTGGAAAACCAAAGTGGATTGTGAGGATGGTCAAACTAGAGCAACATATCATGCTTAAAAGGCTGAAGAATAATACCCACGGGCGTGGTGGAAGAAAATAACAAGTCAAAACAATTTGTGGGTAGATTTGTTAGAGTTTTTTAAGAAAGTTTCATAGGCATGTTGTAACGTTTTGTAATTCATGGAAATCACTTAAATTTCATGAAAAGGTTGGGAGTCCAAGTAGAATGCATCTGTTGTGGGTTTTTTCATCTAGATCATGGAATTTTTTCAACCATGGGAGAAATTACGGACATGCTAGAATCTGACTCCAATGGCAAAGAAGAAACAAAGCTCTCCTCGAACTGCTTCCATGTGTCAGAATTGGGATAAAGATGAAGCTTCCCTTTCAACTTGCTATCGTCATCATCCTTATTTACTCTCATCTTCTTCATTTTTCAAATGATGGAGATAGCACATAATGGTGATTTAGAAGAATATCAGCCTTCTTTCATGGTCCCCAAAGACACAGGACACCATTTGTTGCCAAGGTATGCCTCTGTCTTTATTTACATCTGGGGTTGCCTTTGTCACTTTCTTCTTCTTCTTCTCTCTCTCTCTAAATGTAAAGGATCATTCTTAGGGAAATCAAGCTGCTGAACTTTTTAATTAATACTTATAAAATAAGTATTTGATTTGTTTTCTTTATTTATTTTAATGCAGTTGGTTGGTGTTGTTGCTGTTGAAATAATCGGTAGGCCCAAGATTCCTTTCCCCCTTGCAATCTGGTTTTTGATTTTTACTTGGCTTAGCATGAAATGCCCTGTAACATGCAAAGTTGATGCCTCTGATGTTTCGGAACATATCAATAATCTTTGTCCTCTAGAATATCTCAAGACCCCTAAGTTGACAATAAGGCCTCAGTCTCTCTTTCTTGATTTTCTTGTTGGGTACCACATCCATCTATATTTAAATTTTGCTTTTGTTTTTCATGTCCATCTTTATATGATTCTTTGGTGAATGAATTTCTTAAATTTCTATGTTGTGGAAATTTATGATGTTTTTTAATTATAAACTTGCTATTTATGTTGAATGTAAGTATTGTCATTTTTCAACTGAAAAAAGAAAAATGTGAATTCAATTTGACTGAAGATTCAGGATAATTTTGAGATTATATATAGAAGTTGGGTGAGCTATAAGTCAACTTGTAGCTGTAGACTTGATATGATTTCTTCTCCTATTTGCAATCTTCAGGTTTTAATATATGAATGTGGAGTGAAGGTATATATCACTATACGTTTTTTTCCTCTTTCTGGCTGATTAGTTTCACTGTATTAAGTTATAGACGAAACTTTCCTAGTTTCATTTGTCTTTTTTATTTTTCTCATTCCTTTTCCTTTTTAGCAATAGTTGGTATGCATTTGGTTGGCTTTCTTCCATGTTTGATTTCAAGGTAAAGCCCATTTTCCCATGTAATTAATGCATAAAAAGATCTATGCCTATGCATTGAACCATGTTGTGGGTAGGAGGTGGTGAGATTAATCATATTTAGAAGATGGGCACACCCCATCTAAAGGAATAACCTTTTCTTTCACTACAGTGTGCTCCAAACTGTTGTATCTAGCATGCCAATAATAACTAATGTTCCAGGCATAGTCCATATAGTGCTGAACAAGCAGAGCATAAAAATCAAAGGTCCTTTGGTATATTACTATAAATAAGAAGATGGTCTGTTGTCTCCCTGCTAATCTTACAAGTGCAACAACAATCCTTGTTTATTCCCCATCATTAATTCATCCCCAATGCAGCAGACACCATCTAGAGAGAGAACGATCTTACAAAGGGGAAAGATAGGGCAGAAGAGAGGGGCAGAGAGCGAGAGATGGTGAGAAAGAGTGAGAGAAGTTAGAGAGAGTGACACGGTGCAGGCATGAGAAGAGCGATAAAGCAAAGCAAAGAGAATAAATGAGAGAGAGCTTACTGTGAGATCTAACTCTGTTTTATGCGGAGTGATAGAGTTGTTTTCCGAAAAAAATTTAGTGGAAAACAATCTCTAAAAAATAAGTCATTTTTTATAGATTTTTCTATTGACCAAAGATTGTTTTCCTTTGACCAATATTTTTTTATGCTACCAAACACTGGAAAAGTTTTCTTCCAAAACAAACGAAGCGCAAATCACCACTCACCATTAGAATTGAGGTACTTGAGCTGTAGTCAGTTCAGAATTGGGTTACTATTTGGTTGGAATGAGTGTATAAGGCATAAGACCTATGTCATCATTTCACTATCATCTTTGCCAACACCCTTTGGCCTACTGGATCGATAGAAACAAAGTGGTGCATGAAGGAATAAGTGTTAAGGATGCTGAAATCTTGATTTCCACATTTTACCTGTTCGCTATTTGTAGGAATGTAGCAAACACATGGGAAGTGGACACTCCTGTTAAATTTCAATAATTTCGGTTTTGATTGTTATAGTTAACAAGTACTAATTCTGATTGAAGGGAGTAAAAGCAATTGAGTGTTGCATTCCATCGTGAAGATAAAAATTGGGAGACCTTTTTTATTTTTGGTTAGCTGGAATGTGCCCTACAAAACCACAGTTGTTTGTTTGGTTATTAGGGAAGTAGTACTTTTTTTTATAATAGCAGGGTGGAGGGTGAGGTTGTGGGTTTAAGATTATGGGTATGTGTTTAATTACTAATTTAAAAGAAGGGGGGGGGGGGGTTGTAAAATGGAAGATGAAGCCATGGGTTTCAAGAGAAACCAGGTGCATGTGTAAACTACTATTAAAGAAAAATATCTGCAGATATAGTAATAGAATTTTTCCCCAAATATTTTTGGTAATGAACCCATTAATGATAGGAGTGCATTTAATGTTGATGCCTTGCTTTCTTGGTGTATCTCCTGCCTATTAAACTGTAGAGTTAAGTTAGTATTTTGTATCAGTACATGTCAGATTTTTAATGTAAGTTGTAATTTAGGTCATTGGTATCTGTCTTCTTAATCCTTGCAATCCTCATTCTGGACTAGTGGCTATGAATCACTATACAAATTTTTTAAATCTGTCTTTGCTTGGTCTTGCAGGTTTTTCCCTACAGTAGAGAATTTCTTGGTAGTATAACACATGATCAGATGTTGAAGGTGTGGATCCCTTTCTCTATTCTTTCATGATATGTCTACATGATGGTGTCAAACCTGTAGAGAATTTGGTAAATATAATTATCCTTGGATGCTTTATATGGTTGTGTGTAGTACATGATGTGTGTATGAAGACGACAAGATTAAGTTCTTAAGATATTTCATAATTGGAAACTCATGATTTGGGCAATTTATTTTTTCCCTAAGGTTTATCTTTCTATTCTTTGAGAGCCTCTGTTCCTTACTTTGAATTGATCAACTTCATACTTGATGCAAATGGGTACAAATGTAAGTCTTTGTATTAAAATTTGATTTATTTTGGGTACAAAAAGTTGAACACTTTGAAGAAACACATTTTGGAAAGCTGCCACTATTTGTACTTTTACATGTGCATAAATACATATATTTCATGTAATTAATGTGATGCCAAAGGCTATAATTAGTAAGGTAACAAAAATATTCTTTAACTTTGGAAGGTCAATCATGTGAATCGGGATTATAACAGAGTTGCTCATGAGTTAGCTCATTTGGCTAGGCGAAGTGAAGACACGCAGGTGTGGAGAGGAGTTCTCCCCTGGGTAGTGCAAGATATTGTTCAATCTGATTGTACTGAATAGCGCCTGTTGCTCTTCTCTGTGAGATCTGTTGTTTTCCTTTACTCTGCTTGTCTGTTTGTAATGGCAAGTTTTGTATCAAAAAAAAAAAAAAAAAAAAAATTGACAAGAGACAAATATACAAGTTCAAAAATGAAAATGTTGACCGTTACAGTGTGGAGTACATGCTTTCTTGGTTCTTAACCTGTTGTTTTTCCTTCATAGAGGCTAATGTCATGGCTGGTGATAATGCATATCACCAGTGAAGTCGTTGCTTGAAGAGATAATGCAATGTGCGAGCAAAGCATATTGTTGGCATGTATGAAAGGTATGATTTAAGTCACAGTTGAAATTTGTCTTAGATGCTAGTATCAATGAGGTCACCCCTGATTATGGCTTTCACAACCTCTATTTTAATAATCTAGCGGACTCTAAATATGTGCTTACTTGATCTCATAAACTTAATTGATCGTAGACCACGTGTTGGTACATAAACATTATTAGTGTTATTTAGTAATATTTACACCCGTGTATTAGTTTTATCAACAGGATGACACACATACAGAAACGCGAAAACACTAGCACAATTTTATTCATGTTGTGTCTATGTCTCACCTAATCTGCCATATTAGTGTGTCTGCAGCTTATATCCATGTCCACTTCTTCTTAGTCATGTTCATAAATTTAAAGTTTAAATTAAGTTTGAGATATTAGGCCAAAAGTTAATTTGATTACAGATGTCAAATTAAGTTTTAGATAATTTTATTTTTCTTTAGGACCTTATAGATGTCATTATTCTACTATTGTTTGCCTCATTGTAAGTTTATGATTCAGTCTTAACTCTTTTTTTCTTGTTCAACAAGGAACTCAAACAAAATTTTTGGTTGGTCTACGAAGGATTCGCTAATAATCCTTATGGTGAATTTTTCATTGCAGGGAACAAATCTCTTCAAAAGGTATATTGCTTTATCTTCAACAAAGAGCTCATCAAATATGTCTTTCAATATATACAATTTTCTGTACTATTTTTTGTAAGAAAACCTCATTCAGGACTATGATGTGAAGAATTGGAGGAAGTTGTACAACCTCAAGGATGGGAATCCAAGCTTCCTTGTAGTCATTCAACGATTTTGACCATTGGAAGATATCGAAATGTCATTAGAGAATGTGGGTAGAATGGTAAGGGTCCGTTTTGATCATGCACTCACAATATAGTCTAATAGTTGTTTTTCAAAGAAAAAATAATAGAAGAGACCCTTCTAGTCTTCCATGATTATGTGTTTGATCTTACTTGTAGGTGTTAGAAAATCCAAAATTAACGAGCTTTAGCTCAAATCATCATTAACTTGATTGTATAAAAGCTGCTAAAGATTTTGTGTAGCAAACTCTGAATTTATCTCATCAATTCACTAAATAACTTCCTTGCCTATATACTTCTTATTTTCTAGTTCTACTATGTTACTTGTCAATTATGGCAATTGACCTACCTTAGTAATTAGTTTTCTACTGAAAAATTATGCTTTTACTATTGGAGTATCATCTAATTGGAAGGATGTGCTTCTTAAAGCAATATCTTCTTCTCAATTAGGCATATGTTATAATCAGTGAATTCGGAAATATGAATCAATTATTTATTGTGTGATGTATATCATACGGCTTCAAAAAATGGAGTTTGCTATCTATTTGATTTAACTAATTCTTAATCCCAACTAAATGGGGTTGTATAACTCAGCAAATCCATGTGTATATTTTATACTACTTTTTCTTAAGCAGGTTATCCAACACCATGATTTTTTCCTTGATAATTGTCTCAAAGAATGTTTGCTTCTCTAAACTACTGAAGGTCAGTGCTGTTTTTTTATCAACAAATCTTGTTCCAATTTCTATTTGGATTAACGATCAGGATGGTCAAAATATTATACATCTCTAACTTTGAAAAGTAGGGGGAAGATGTTGGATAGAGAGATCTGATTGAAGAGTGAAAAGAATGAACAAGGAAATTTGAGAAAGCTCCTAATCAGCATGTTTAGCCCAAGAAAAATTGCAAAGATTGGATTCCTTTTTTGGTACACATTCCCTACATATCAAAGTTAATGAAATGTGAAGGTAAAAGAAATCATGTTGCACATTGTCTCAAAATTCAAGCCACAAAAAAATCTTTGGTTCTAGTTATTTTTATTAAAAATAATAACCTACATCTTTGACTTTAGAATTAAGATGTCATTTTATTTCGATTAAGACAAACTTGGAACTAAAATGATCATACAGAAATGGAGTAATCCAATGATAATTAAGTACCACCAATGAATCTAGTGTAAGAAGGAAGAAATTAATATGTTATGCCGATATTCAAAACTTGATTTCTGATTTCCGTGGATCCCCATTGGGGTTTATTCTTATTAGCTAGAATTTTCAAATGCAGAAAGTGGAAATGGTTAAATCTCTGTGCCAGCGGTATGCAGCAGCAGCAACTCAATGGTTGGTATCATCCTCCATTGACTTTCCCAAGCAGCAGGTTCATCAAGGGCACTTAACCACCAAAAATTTATGGTCACTGATCTATTCTGCAAGTAAGGTGATACATGCAAACCTCTCTCTTTTTTTGAGAGTGTGTTTGTTTGTTCGTTGATTTCTCATTCACACTTGTTGCAGCAAACTAAAGAGAGAATTTATTGCATAGCATCAAAGCTTGGGGTCGAAATTGAGAAATAATTTCTAAGTAGAGCCATGCTTGACTCATTTTGCACGGTGTATAAAGACTAGTAGTTTCTTATATATAGGAGTACTTTTGGATGAGCAAAGTGTGAATATCTTCAAAACATCATATATGGTACTGGGTTTGCAATTTCCATATTGTTGATAGTGTCTCGGATTTATCATTGTTTACATATCTCTAACAAATATGAAAATCCTCTGAGTTTATAAAGATTTTTATTATTGTTGTGTTAGTAGGTATTTATTGTTGTGCTATGGGTATAATTATAAATGGATGTTTAATTCTTTTAATTAAGTTGATTGAGTTATTATCGAAAGTCTATACAGGAATAATCTTCTTAGTACTCGGACTTGTAGATATGATACATGTGTATCACATTGCAGGCCAGATTTTATCTATCAAGGTGCTAGTAACATTCCTTACCGTTTTGAAAAAGGAGAAATTTGCCTTTAACTTATTGATCCAAAGATAATTTGCAAACAAGCAGTGGCCAAAGATAGCCGAGATATTTACAATTTCTGAAGAGTTTGAAATACCTGCAGCAGCAAAGTGATTTCAGCTAAAGGACTTCCCATTGTTCTTACTTCTAAGTAAGCACAAGAATAAGCGAGTAATTTAGGTCATTTTTGGGTGTAGAAAGTAGAAACCTAAACTATCCCTGTTTTTTACCAATCATTTCCTGTTATTCTGAGGCTGTTTGTTAATTGCAGCGCTCTGTTCACTCCAATCCTTCATCATTGAACTCCAAATCCAAGCTCTCAAATAAAATAACCCTTCATAAATCCTGCGAATATAGCATAATTTATCACCAGAGAAGGCTGTCCAGCCTTTCTTACTGATTATCCCGCATCAAATTTGGGCATTAGTCCTACTATCTTTCAAATTTTCAATATGGAGGAAATTACGGCATATTATGGTGACTGTAACAGCCATTCATTCTAATCATTAGATTAGTTATACATTTGCCACATTTTGAAAAGGATTCTCAACCCATTAAAGATTTGTTGGGCAATCAAACTGTTTCTACTAAAGATTGAGACAATCAGAAATTTACTGAACAAGAAAATACATTGTAACGTGACATGTAGCAGAAGAGGGATTGAATTGAGAGCTTGAATAGGATTGGATTTAGAGGAATTTTGTAGTTCTATGGAACAAACGAGGCATTTTTTAAAAAGAAATTTCAAGAAATACTTACTGCTTAGTAGCAGCTTGTTACGTACAGTATGTAGCACATAATTAGCCCTTTATGTACGTCACAATGAAGCAATCTGGTATGACTGACTTAAACATGATGTACTTCAAAATACCTAACCTCTTTAGTCGTTAGTATGTTGAGCTGTACCTCACCAATTTTTATATGAAATTTGTAGCCATGACTGGATTGTGTGTGTGAGACGCGATACTTCCTCTTGACAAGAATGTAGCATGAGAAGTGAGACTGTTCTTCTTCTTGAAACGTTGCGCCTTTAACAATCTTTAGCTTTGCATTGTACTTATCTCGAAACTCATGTTCCAAAAGATGAAGAGAATTAACTGTAAGAAGGAATGAAATAGGTAGGAGGGAACACTCGTTCCTTTCTATTCCCTTAAAACCTCAAATTTTCATTCCCGAATGGGAGGTAATGAAATTAGATTTAAAGATTTTTTTACCAAAACTTCTAAAATACCCCTGTATATTCAACTCTTTATTTTAAAATAGAGGTCTAATAGTAATATTGTCATAAAATGATTTCATTCCATTCCCTCCATGTTGCTCCCAAACAAGATTACTTACATTTCATTCATTTTCATTTCTTTATTTTAAAACATCCAATCAAGGTTACTTAATTCCATTCCATTCCATTCTTTTCCATTCCTTTCTCTTACTTAAATACATTCCATTCTATTCTATTCCTTTCCATTTCCTTATGATCATTCCATTCCCTTCCCTTATTGAACTCCCAAACGAAACCTTAATATTCTTAAGGTTTGCCTTAACAGGAATTCACATCCCCACAAGTATAATAAGACATTGAAATCCAATGGTAACATAAAGAACTCAAACAAGGGTGTAAAACATTTCCCAAACTAAAATTTTGCAAACCATTGCCTAACTAGGATTGAAAAATAAATAAAACCAAGAAAAAAAAGGTCTGAAAAGTTCCCCTATCACAATTCAAATAAATTGAGACAAAAATTGTTTTAAAACAACATGAAAAAATAGAATCAACCCATATAATACCTCCTATTTTTTACCTTAAGATGTCAATTGGGCTACCAGGTCGTCTAAACCATTTAAGATGTCCACACGAATCATAGCTGGCAAAATCGACATTGAAAATAAGGCTATAAACTCTCTTTGCGACTAAGTTAATCCAACATTTAAAAGTACCAACAGACGCTCTAAGTCTAATTTTTATATGACCACTCCGTACCTCCAGGATTGTATTTAACCATAATAGCTGGTCATAAAATCAGATCAAACGACCAATTTCAGAGCTACACAATTGAAACCAAAGGCATCATATCAAACGCACTAGCAAAGAACCTTTTTAAGTTTTATTTGAGGCATAAGTGGCTCACCAAATATGTTTGAGCAACCAAAAGACAAGCTTAGGCAGACCAACATTTTAGTCCAAGCCAACCCCAACTTAATAAATATGTGCAAAATTTATTAAAAAAATATTAGATACATTTTACCTATATTTGGTCAATCATCATGGAAACACTAATGTATTAAAGATAATACGAATACAAAAAACTAAATATCTTCAATCAACTAAACTAATGCTATTCTAGAATCTAGAGAACTCCTTTTCAATATCAACAACCAATTATCTAAAAAAAAAAATTCTCAAAAAAAAAAATTATCTATAAAAAAAAAAAAAAAAAAAAAAAAAAACTTGTACTGGGAGATTCTTAGAACGTCCTTTAGAAATTGAAATTTTCGCTAGAATCCAAAGGTATTTTTACTTTCTAAATTGTCAACGTCATTTTTGAAAAAAATATATCAATAGTTCTTAATTTGGACATACTTAAATTATATTATAAATTAATAGTAAATCATCCTAATTCCTGGTAGTATTTGTTAGATTTAATAAAATTAGATATAACCAACTAATCAGGAATTTAGATTAATAAATTGAAGTCATAACATCACTTTGAATGAAATCAAATATAAATGAGAATTAAGAATTTTTTTTACCGTAAACAAATTGAAATCAATTAAAATTTTAATGATAAGGAGATTAAAAGTTTTTGGGACAAAAATAAATGGAACATTTAGTGAAGAAAGTGATCTATTCTGACCAAGGTTTTCAGACCCGGACCGTTCATTGAACCGTAAAAGGGAGAGGTTCAAGGGTTTTGAGGTCGGACCGAGGTCGAATCGGGGTCGAACCGTGATGACGTCATAATTAATTTAATAATTATTTTAAATATATATAAAAACATTAAATTAATAAAAAAAATAGAAAAATTAACTAAAATAGCCTAATTCATTTAGAAAAGCTTATTTCTAAAAAATACATAAAACTTACAAAAATACAGTACACAATTACACATTGTTACACACTAGACAAAAAAAACTCCTTCCCATCAAAAATGCATGAAAGAAACAAGTCACTAGACAAAAAAACTTTTCAAATGTAACATCCTTTCCACAAGTTAATTGAACCATAATACAAAAACTGATCCCTAAAACATCCTAATCCCACATTCACTTTTCCTTTTCAACTTTCCACAGAACCTACTCATTATGCAACAGACCCAAAAAAAAAAAAAAAACTAAATAATTAACTTGTATTGCTGGGAAAGCATAGGGTTTCTGAGAATAATGTCTTCTTATCTGGGAAAGCACAGGGTTTCTGCAAGTCATTGGTACTTGTATTACTGTTTTTGCTTCTTCTCACTTTGACTAGCTATTAGCTTACTTTTGTTTCACATTTTGATTAGTCATTTCTTCTTCATTGTGCTTGTCAAGTATGTGAGACATTAGGGCCAATTGTTTTCAGGACACCATCATAAGAAAAAACTAGTTAAGATACTATAAGACGTCTGCCTGTTCTATCACTGAACTCATTTTGAAACAGGTCCATGGTCCACCTGTTCTATTCTTGAGGGTCATTTTTCTTCTTCTCTTTTTATTTTTTTATTAATATGTGGTCTGATAGCTGTAGTTGAGTAAATTTGAAATCTAGCATATTCAGATGCTATGTTAATTCTGGGATTTCAATTATGTTGAGATTGCTTTTAGTAATGGGGCAAATGATTTGAGAATAATGTAAATATTATTGAAACCAACAGCAATAAAAAATACAAAAAAAAAAAAAAAAAAAAAACATGCAGCAAGAAGCTGCAGACACAACAAAGTAATTTTGGCAGACAGAAACACCAATTGACCCAAATCAATTTTCACAATTACAATAATATCACAAGCCTTGTCTTCACATACACCAACACTTCAGATCTATATCATCATCCACACCAATTGAGAGTGATTTTTGAGAGAGGGTTAAAAAAAAAAAGGTGGAACGACGCTGTATAGGGAAAAAAAAAAAAAAAAGAGGCTGAAAGAAGGGAACCGTCCGAACCGTGTGAACCGGTCACGGTTCACAGAACCGAACGGTCGGACCGCGGTCCGGACGGTTCCATGCTTTTTTCGCATGGAACGGTTCCTTACCTTAAATGGACCGTAAATCTGAACGGTTCACGGATTTTCCGATCGGACCGTACGGTCCGGTCCGGGTTTAACAACCTTGATTCAGACCATAGCATGATATGAAAGAGTAGTACTTTGGTCACATCTTGCAATAGTGAAATGCATAAGAAACAATAAAGAACTATAAACAATAAAGAACAATAGCACTAGCATTGGACGGTTTAAAACCCCTCCCGTTTAATCAAAAAAAAAAAAAAAAACCCCTCCCGTTCTTATTTTACCAAACCAAACTCATAAAAACTAGCATTCCAGCTACGGTAAGGTTGCAGCAGTTGCTTAGATTTTATTATTATTATTTTTTCTCACTTTACCCTCTCTCATCTCTGACTCCCCATTTCTCTTGTTTGTGTCCCTCTTGCTTCTCTCTCCTCTCTCACTGCTCTTTCTTTTATTTCTTTCATGGCAAAATCCAACAACCCGTTCGGTGGTGAAATTCCTTCATGGCTTTCAACTGATTGTCCAGCCTCATTGAGCTAGACCATTCAACCAGCAACCTCTCTAGCACAGGTTTCAGCGCTTGTTCTTCTTTGGGGTTGCTGTTTTTTTATTTTTTTTGGTGGTTGCTGGGGTGTATGTGGTGGTGGGGTGGTGGGTGGGTTTTGATTTTGGATAGGTGGGTTGGGAGTGGTGGCTGGGGTGGCGGTTGGCTGGGCTTGGAAGAAATCGAATTGGACGGAAGACATCGACTCGACGTTTTCTGTGGACTTTTGTTCTGGGCTTTTGGATCGGACGAAATCAGACCGACGATGAGTTTTTCAGTGGTGTTATGGACTTTTGTTTGGTGAGGATGGAGATTTTTTTGCCGGATCGTTTCTGGGTTGCCGCCGTGGGTGTGCTTGCCGTGGGTTTTTTTTTTTTTTTTTTTTCTCACAGTCATGATCTTCCACAAACCCCATGGTGGTGGGTGGGTTTTGATGTGGATTAGGCAAAATGTGGGGTTTGGTGGTTGTTCACGGTGGTGGGGTTGGTTTTGATATGGGATAGGCAAAATGTGGGTTTTGGTTGTTGTTGATGTTTTTGGTGGATGGTAATGGTTAGTCATTTTTTGCGGTGGTGGGTTGCAGTGGTTGTGGTGGTGAGTTGCAGTGGTGGTGGTGGTGGGGGGTTGAGTTTTGATGGTTGTGGTTTGGATTTTCATAGGTGGTGGTGGTGGCAGTTATTTTTGGGTAATTTTGGCAGTGACATTTTTTTTTTTGGGGTAATTTTGGTGGTGACAAATTGGGGTTTGTGGCTGAGTTTTGATGGTGGTTGGCGGTGGTTGAGTTTTGGAAGAGGAGAGAGAACATAATTTTTTATATTATTTGATGGTGTAATTTATATTATTTTAATAAGTTGTATATAAAAATAGAAATTAGGATGTTGGATGAGTTGTAAAATGAGATGGTAAAATAGATAAAGTAAGTTTTGAGATAGTAAATAGAATTTATTTGACATTCCGAAATGCTCAGTATGCATTTGGATAGCGTCTAAGAGTCATGTTTTGCGTCTGGCGTTTGTATATCTGTGGGACCCACTGCTATAGTAGCTTCCAATTAAACACAAGACTGAACTGAAACGCGTAGCATTTTTTTTTCCTTCAATGCACCGTTCTTCGTGTTCTTCACCGATCAAACCTAGAACATGGTGAACCTAGCAAACCCATTCTTCGTGTTCTTCACCGATCAAACTCAAAACATGATGAACCCAACCCAGAACATGATGAACCCAGCAAGCCCATTCTTCGTGTTCTTCACCGATCAAACCCAGAACATGATGAACCCAGCAAACCCATCAAAATAGAAGATCAAAATAATGAAACCAAAACCATATGAATCAAACCCATGTGAAAAAAAAAAAAAAAAAAAAAAAAAAAAATCAAACTCATCAAACCCAGCAAACGCAACTGATCAAACCCAGCAACCGATCAAACGGATCTACCCAGCAAATGCAAATCAAACCCATCACCAATCTCAACCTCACCCAGCACCACCGACTTCCCATATCAAACCCATCAAACCCACCACCGATCAACCCATCCACCACCACCGAGGGACTCGATCTTCGCCGGCGTCAAACTGGATTGTCTTCCTCGTGGATTTACATTTTGAGCTCTTCACCGACGTCAGACCGATGTAGGTCTTCCTCTCTTCCTTTCTCTGGTGGGCGTGGAACTCTCTTCTCGAAGACACAGGCATTAGCTAGGGTGGGTGAGGAGTTAATAGAAGAAGAAAGAAAAAAAAAGTAAAAACGCGTTTTCAACTGAGCTACAGTACTTGGACCCAAAAATAATCAGCACGTGTTTTTCACTTATTTGTTACAGTGTTTTCAGTTTTCAGCAAAATAAGCGGTATCTAAACAGACCCTCAGTCTCCTAAATGCAATGTTAAATGAAGGATTTCTTTGACTTTTTGATTAAGTCAATATAGAATCAAGTCACATTGATATTTTCTTTATTAGGAACTGGAATAAGATAATATAAGGAGTGGACCATATATTATTAAAAAAAAAATTATGGGGGTCCAAAACTTCAAAATACTTGGAAAAAAAAGTATATTTATATAATATAATTAAGTAAATTTTGGTAAAGTGTATGCTATAAATGATGTGTGCCTAAACCTTTTGTAATGTGAACTTTTGTGTTTTATATATGTTGCTGATTAATTTTGGATAACATTGGATTACACGTTTATGGGATTACAGGACAAGGCTGCCAAATAACTTTGACCCACAAAACTAAAGTGCTGCAGTGCACAGGCAGCACAGCTCACTCATCATTTTTTTGGGTGTAATCCATGTCCAAGATAGATTATCAAGCATGATACCACCTCACCTCTCATTTAAATTTCATACAAAACTTTAGTATTCCTATAATAATTATAAAATTTGTCTGGTCCACAGTCCACTAAATGAATTGAATGCGGTTGCAGCCTCTGTCCATTACTAAAATAAAGAACATGAGAAAAGATATTAAAGAAATTGAGCAGAAATGTAGAGGTAAATATTATTTCAATAAAGTATTTAGGAGTACCTTTATCTTATCTTTTTTAAGTTATGGTTTTTCACATAACATTTATGTTGGCTTATTTTATAACAAAAAGTGTTGTAATTACAATAATTTATTTCCTTGTATTTTGTGGGATTTTTTTGTAATGGGTTTAGTATTAAATTGGTGAAATTTGCGCAAGAAGTTGATCTCGTGACTCGGCTCGCGAGTGGTGCAACCCATGAAAGTCACATGAGAAGCACATGCTGGAAGCTGAAGAGTCAAGTGCTAGACTGTATTTCATGAGTCAGGCCAAGTCACAAAATGACCCGCGAAACTTTCTGCTTAGAGGAATCATTGTAGTCTCTTCTCCTTCTCTCTCCCATTGTTATACCTTAAGAGGAGATTTGCACCCAAACACAACTCACACCTATTCAGAGTGTAGAGAGTGTTTTGGAGCTTGGGAAGCATTTAAGATTTGTCAAAAGAAGTCGGTAAGACTTGGCGGATGCAATTGGGCGGTATTGCGGGATCCGGATAACTAGTGAAGACTGTTAGGACATACGTGAATGATGTTAGGAACATATGTCATTTAGAATTGGCTAATCCTTTGACAAAACGCACTTTACTTGTAATTGGGTAGATCCAGGATGTGTTTAATACTTCAAGGAACAAGAGTTCAAGTCCAAGTGTTAAAACCATGCAAGTCTGTCCAAAAAACAAGTGAAGAAGTGTTGGATTTTAAAGCTCAACAGATAGCATCTATCAAGGTTTAAAAGGGGTCTTCAACCCGATGCTCGACAACTGCTCGATAGATAACCTATGTATCGAGATTTACAAAAATCAGTTTTTCAGATTTGATTTCTCACAAATCGGTGTATAGTTGTTTACGCTTTCTTTTCTCACAGCCTTAAACATATATAAGGATTATTTTAAGGGCTATCACATAGGGATGCAAGTGGATGAAACTTGATGCAAAGGTTTTGTTCAAGCAAATTGTGATCAGAGACAAATTTGACCTAGTTCATCTTTCTCTTGAAGAAGCTGCTGCGTTTGTACGCCGTAGGGTTTTGTAGCCAAGAAGCTTCGTGATTTTCATCGTGATGATGAACTGAAGAACTTTGCAACCAATATCCTTCTCAAGTTGGTGGTTAGTCACGTAATTGAATCCGTGCATCGATTGGTTAGTCATGTACTAGGAGCCATGCATTGAAAATGAGAGATTATCACTACGGAACAAGTCCAATTAGGTATTGGGGTAAGGGTTCAACTGTAGGTTGGTATAAGGTACGGGGATTCTTTTACTTGTAACCGCTTGTTGTGATAATAGTGGATTCTCGAGAGTGGTGATCTTAAAATCATCCGCTGAGGTCTTTGCCTTGGAGGTTTTCCCTATTCGTAAACAAATCACCGTGTCAACTTTATTTTCCGCTGCATATTAACTTAGTTAGTGATTTGTTTGTGCTACCATGCGTATTGCATGTTAATTGGATTAATTAATTAACTTGGCTAATTAATTGGTTAATTCATCACAAGGGGTCAATACATTCTTGGCCTATCAAAGACAAGACTCCGAGAAGTCCATTGGTAGCTGGAACTTGGAGGACTCAAGTATATTGGGTAGATTAGGCTTGGAGGGTCTTTTTGATATTTGTGTACTCCAACTTATTTACTAGTAGATCGATTTTTGACTTGGAGAGTTGCAGAAAGGTTTTTCGCCAAGTTCTTCGGTTTCCTCTTCAATAACACATCTTGGTGTTATCTTGTGTTTGCATCTCTTTTCTCTTATTCTTTGTGCTTTACATTTATTGTTTATTGCTTATGTTTGCACTAGAGTAGTTCCGGTTTATTACGCTTCATTTACTCTTGTTCCGCACTTAGATAAGTTAAAGTAAAAGTAATTAAGCCGTAATTTAAAATTGGGGGTTTAAACAAGCATTAATGTTTCTACACTAATTGAGCTTTCAATATATATATATATATATATATATATATTTTTGATGGGAAGATGAGGTTATTTGGTTTGCTGGTGTGACAGTGGCATTGTTGAGGTTATATTCATTACATAGTTTTTATTGGTGACTAAGAGCATTCATATCCGAGTTTTTATAAAAGTATTTATTTTACAACTCAAAAGACTATTTTATCTATTTTACCAATTCTCTTAATAATACACCTTACATTACATTTTCTATATTTCCATACCACCCATTAAAATAATATATATAGAGAGAGAGGAGAAAATTTGGTTGAGAGAGAGAGAGAGAGTGAGAAGTTAATAAAAAAAAATAGAATTTAAGTTTACAAACATGAACAATAATTTATAAAACTACCACCTTATTGTAGCTAGATTGCTAATGTTTTTACAAATAGCAATCTGGGTAATGCTTGGTTTTGGGGGGTTTGATGGTTAAAGTAGCAATTTGGGGGGGAGGGGGGGGGGGGGGGGGGGGTTCTTACACCACCAATGCTAATTCTCTAATCCTCTAAGGTGAGGTCCATGATTAATATTGTAATGTAAAACGTATCACTCAGAATCTTTCAAATGCTTTATTTGCATGTGTTGACTTGACTCATTTCCTTTTTTCATATATTTCCTCGTCAAGTACACATTTACGTAAACAACCACGTGGATACTATTCAATTTCGGCTGCAGCTAGCACATGGAACTCAAGCCTCTTGAGTTCCTTTGTTGAACTTGAGTCTAAGAGACTCGAAATACTAGTTTCCTTAATAGTTTCAAAAACCTGCCAACTAACAAAATTGTTAATAAAACAGTGTATATAACAAAAAAAAAAAAAAAATCCTTTCTTACCAACTAGTAAATACCATTTCCATTTCGACTCATCTTTCTTTCCTTCTTATCTCCTTGTTAAGATATTCACAACCTTTTGCTCATAAATTATAATAGCTTTCCCTACCAACAAAGAACAATCATTTAACAAATCAAAAAATTAAGAAAAAAGACTCCCACTTACCAAAAGGTAAAGACTTTAGACAAATGAGTCAATACCGTACCGGGGACTGTTTTGGTTTAGTCAAAAAAACAAAAGATTTCGATACCGGTTAATACTGGTGTACCGTTTCGAAATTATCGCTAATTATATATATATATATATGTAAAGTTGTGATTTCCAACTAGCCTTTGTTGACTTTAATTCCGAGCCAAATTTGATTGTAATTTCTTCAATCATTTCCATGTATTTATGTGAGTTTATCTGTAAGGGATGAGTGCGAGAGATTGGTGAAGAATCAAGCGTCAAAGGAAGATTAGTGCAGTTCGCAACTAGCTCGCAAGAAGCTTGTGAGAAAAGTAACTTGCGAAAGGCCATGTGTGAAACACATGACTAGAAATTGAAAAGTCATGCCAGACTGTCAAATTCGCGAGTACTTTGTGAGAAAAGCCATCTTGCAAGGTACCCGCGAAACTCTCTGTTTGGCAAAACAAAAAGTGTTTTACCAAATTCTTTACCCACATATAAATACCCTCATTACCCACAAAATGTAAGGAGTGCTTTTCAAAGAAAAAACCCTAGCAAAAACACTTGAGAGTTAGAGATTGTTTTACCCACAATCATCTACACATTTCCTCTACTCCTACCTCTCAATCTCTACATCCTTGAGAGGTTCTTAGCCCAACACTTACCACACCCAATTTGAGTGTTGAGTCAAGTTTTGGTGCCTTTGGAAAGCATTGGAAAGAGCCATTAAGTGGTGGGTACAATCGGGCTGAATTGTGGGATCCAGAAAGCTAGTGAAGACTCCGAGAAGTCCGTTGATAGTAGGAGCTTGAAGGGCTCAAGTGGGGTAGACTAGGCTTGGAGGGTCTTTTGTTATTCGCGTACTCCAACTTTATTCACTAGTGGATCGATTTCGACTTGGAGGGTCGCGGAGAGGTTTTTCGCCAAGTTCTTCGGTTTACTCTTCGATAACACGTCTTGGTGTTATATTGTATTTACACCTCTCTTCCCTACTCTTTAAACTTTTCATTTATTGTTCATTGTGATTGGATATGACTTAGAGTAGTGTTACCAGTCTATTGCTTATTTACTCTTATTCTACACTTTGTTAAGTTAAAGTAAAAGCAATCTAGCCGTATTTTTAAAATTGAGATCTGAACAAGTTCTAGTATTTTCACATTAATTTGAACTTTCAATATATATATATATATATATATATATTATTTTTTCTGCCGAGAATCCAAATACTAATACTAGTACTAAAAGTAATAGCCAAAATAATAATATAAATTATTTTCTTTTGGACCAATGGCATATCAATGACATCATGGCACTGACATATGGTAATCAATAGATAAAATTTGAAATTGAAAGTGTTAGGTTTTTTATCCCTGTAAACTAGATTGTTTAACCTAATTAATTAACTAAGTGAATACTTAGGTTTATTATTCAGATCTAGGTTAAAACAAAACAATCATATCATGCAAAGCAGTGGAAAAGTAAATAACACAATGATATGATAACCCAGGAAAACCAAACCGATAAAAAACCTGGGGAGGATTTAACCTAGCTATCCTCAAGGTAAAAAGTAAATCTACTATAGAGAATCAAAGTTTACAATAAGACTTAGACCACTAACATCCTATTGCTACCACATGTAGAACTTACTGACATGTCCACGTACAATCTCCGAATCCACGGACTCCTTCTCTATTAGGCCTTTGCAACACGAGCACCCACACTTGTGATAAAAAACACAAACTCTCCTGTTTGTGACTCCAAGACTACCCTTGAAGGTTTAGATCATCAGCACCTTTGATGACTAGAGAAGGCAGCAACTTCTACAACACCGGATCTTGAGATTTTTTAAGGAATAACACCGGTAGAAGATATGAGAGAGCTTTTGGGTACAAAACCCTAGATACAAAAGAGGCACACTCTTCTCTCTCTAAAAAGCCTTATAAAAATGTGCTTAGGGTTTCCTTTATATACTAGTAGTGTTTTACTTGAAACCCAATACGTTTAAGTAGAGTTTGGGCTGAAATAGAATTCTGCAGATACGTGTTTCTATCGATTGAGCCTATTCTTCAATCGATCAAACCAGGCAGTTTCTGAATTCTTCTTTTTACAGCTTGTATGTTCTTGAATCTTGACTTGAATCACCTTGAGCATTGTCTAATAATACCCATAGACTCTAGGATCTATATCTAGACAAGTTTGTGTTCACGATTTGCCAATTGTTCTAAACTTTTAGAACCTAACAGAAAGTTTGAAAGTGACTTTCACGTGGGTTTGGCAGAAGACACACGAAACAAAGAGGAAATATGAAAAAGTATTACAAAAGTTAAAATGAACTAGACTAGAAGACAGAAGGCATCTAGGTAAAAGAGGGAAGAAGAAGAAGAAGAAGAAGAAGAAGAAGGAGGAGGAGGAGGAGGGAGGATGAGCTCGCCAAAACCTGAGCTAGCTAGCAACATGAAGGCGAAATGGTGGTGGCAACGTCAACGTGAGCAACCGTAAGTTAATGTGGGAAGAGAGAAAGAGTAATTTTTAGGGGCAGTTTGGTTAGAGTATTTAAATATAATTTTTTGTTTTGTAATCCATAAAATGGTATTGTTTGGCTAATATTTCAAAAAACTTTATCCTATTTTCCTAATTTAAAATAGGATTTTGAAAACGGTTCTCAAATATAGAAAATGTTTTTAATAACATACTTGTAAATAAATTGAAAATAGTGGACTTCACATATTTGTCCAAACTCTTTCATCTTAAATTAAGGAGTTTAACTTTATCACAAAAAGAATTCTCACACTTCAAATTTGAAATTTATCATTAAAAAAAAAAAAAAAAACATGATGAGTTCTATTCCCTTATTGTTATCCAAAAAAAAAAAAAAAAAATCTACATATTCTACACATTATTTTTTGTAAATATTTTTTTTTTAAAATCTTGAAAATAGAATTGGCCTCCCAAACAATTATTTTTGTTTTTAGTATTTTGAAAATTGTTCTTAAAAGTGGGAGCCAAACATGCAAAATATAAAAATTATTATCTAAAAACTAGTTTCAAGTTCAATTTTTTGAAAATTTTATTTATACTGGTTTAAAAACAAAAACAAAAATCCTTCTACCAATCAGGCCCTTAGTTTTTAGATTTAAATATGATTTTGTAACTTTTGGTTTTGTTTTGGTCTGGTATATACTTTTCGGCTAGAATCTGATATTTTCTCCCGAATGGACGAAACGACACGGTATGTCCGATATTCAAACCGGAACGAAACAAATGTGTTTCTGTATTGGCAAAAGTGAAGGAATGGAAAATACCGTCCGTACTGGCCGGTATGATACGGCATTGACTCCCTTGCTTTAGAGAGGAGAAAAAGAAATGGTGCAAGTTCGTAATCAAACTTTATAGTTTGAACACAAATTTGGCCCTGCCACCAAATACACGTTTAACACAAATTTGGCCCTGCCACCAAATACACGTTTACTCTTAGGCCCGCTGCAAGTTCGTAATCAAACTTTATAGTTTGAACACAAATTTCGCCCTGCCACCAAATACACGTTTACTCTGAGGCCCACTGCAAGTTCGTAATCAAACTTTATAGTTTGAACACAAATTTTGCCCTGCCACCAAATACACGTTTACTCTTGGGCCCACCAAATTTAGGCCCACTTTTTAGTCAATTGCCCAAAAATTAAGGTACAATTTTTCCATGTCTTTTTTGGGGGTCACAATTCCTCATTCTCGGCTTATTATTTTTTTATTAAAGGAACTCTAAGCTTATAATTTATCAAGACCAGGTTGCCTTTTTAATTTTTTTTTTTTTAATATATATATATAGCATTATCTCATTAATTTATGGTAAACATAATAAACTCATAAATTTAAGGGGACGGTATCCTCTAGTTTTCAGTATTTAAAATTTTTTTTCTGCCCTTTTTAATTTAATAAAACTAGTGTTATTATTTGTGGGGCCCAATAATGTGTGGCCCTGGCCCATTCATCCGTCGGGGCCCAAGGCCCGAGCCGAGGAGGGTAATAGCCCAGGCTCGGTAATACAAGTACGAAATAGTCTTGGGACACGGCCGAGGACGATTCAGTCCTCGACATGTCCGAGGTCCCCCTGGAAGGAGGGGCAAAATCGGTCTAAGAACAGTTTGGGAATAAAGATCTAAAATATCTAACGTCAATGGAGAAGGGTACGCTGGAAAGTATAAACGACCAGGGAAAGCTGCCCTTACTGCCATTCAATACTCTGCACCTGACAGAGCCATACTCCCCAACTTTTACAACCACCTCCAACGACTTTGAGTATGGGCTGATGGGACAAGTATCAGTCCTGAAAAGTCGACCCTACACGTGGACGAAGGATAAGGAACACAGACTAGTATAAAAGGGAATGTAAGTAATCCATAGAAGGGGCTGGAAAAAATGGCCAAAACCAGAGCCTCCCAGCCCACCTCTAGGAGAAATACTCCCAGAGCGTGCTCGATTCATTTATGTATGTACACGTTTTACTTATGTATGAACTCCCCGGAAAACCGTATGAACTCCCCGGACAACCACCGACTCGTGATCAAGGCCTAGCCTTTCAAACCCACGCTCTATAAGTGATATTGTTTGGGCCTTTTTATGTGCGAACCCAGTATCGTTTTGGGTCGCTCCAAATCGTGTCCTTACAATTGGCGCCGTCTGTGGGGAAGGCTTGTGTGTTGGCACAGGCGGTAGGTCGAAACAATCCCCTTACCACTTCTAAACAGCCGGTTGTATTGTTTTAGCGTAAAGTTCCACCAGGGGCTATGTTTCTTTAGTAGGGGCTGCGCTTCGTAACGTCAGCAGCACGGAGGGTTCTAGGGGCTTGGCCGAAGAACTAATTCCCCATAAACCAAGGTCCCGTACCATAACCGAGAGGTTAATTCCCCTACTTATCAAAATCGAGTTTTGGACAGAACCAGGGTATTGCATGGTCCTCAGACTCAAACCTATGGGGAAACCAACTACTTATCAAAATCGAGTTTTGGACAGAACCAAGGTATTGCATGGTCCTCGGACTCAAACCTATGGGGAAACCAACTACTTATCGAAATCAAGTTTTGGACAGAACCAAGGTATTGCATGGTCCTCAGACTCAAACCTATGGGGAAACCAACTACTTATCAAAATCGAGTTTTGGACAGAACCAAGGTATTACATGGTCCTTGGACTCAAACCTATGGGGAAACCAACTACTTATCAATATCGAGTTTTGGACAGAACCAAGGTATTGCATGGTCCTCGGACTCAAACCTATGGGGAAACCAACTACTTATCGAAATCAAGTTTTGGACAGAACCAAGGTATTGCATGGTCCTCGGACTCAAACCTATGGGGAAACCAACTACTTAAGAAAATTCTACGTCGCTCAATCCTCGGACCAAATACCAGAAAAGGTTAAGGCTGTGAAGGTTATTAGGAAAATGGCGAAACGCCTTATTACTCAGCGACCCGTAGGGGCTGTTCATTTTGGGTTACGTATCCTCGGATGATTACTTTTTACATAGCACCAAGCGTTCAGCCATCACCTCGTCCAGTTTGGGGCATACAACCCTTTTTCAGGTCGGTCTTACTATGCGAAATAGCTTCAATAAGTTCATAATATCATCTTTTTTCTTAGTAAGGGTTTCGTCCCTAGGTATCGTCTTTTCAGGTCGGCATTATTATGCCCGACAGCCCTAATAAGCTCATATTAACATGTTTTTCTTTTTGCTTAGTAAGGGTTTCTGCCCTAAGTATCATTTGTTCAGATCGGCATTATTGTGTTAGATAGTTTCAACAAGTGCAAAATGTGGTCTTTTTATTAGCATGGATTTCGGCCCTAAGCATCGTTTAGAATATAAAAATAAAAAAGGAAGTCATGTGGTAATACGTCTACTCACGGGATGATCATTTCAGAAAGACGAGGTGGAATATATAAAATAAAGCAGTATTGACTTTTATTAATATAAAAAGGTATTACAGTGTACAATGAAGGGCTTAAACAAGCCTACACGGAAAACGAATTACAAAAAAAAAAAAATAATAATAATAATAATAATAACAGACATACAAACAATCAGAAATCTTTTTAAACTCTGCTCCGAAATCTCTCCAACTTCTGTCCCAGTAACACTCATATTGAGAGGAGGACCTTCTTTGATGGATAAGGAGAAGGAGGAGAAGAAGGAAAAGCACCAGGATGGATCTGGTGGTGGAAAGAAGAAGAAAGAGAGGCAAAAGATGGCACCAGTGAAGGAAGAGAGGAAGAAATAGGGATACTTTGTCCCTGCGTCAGTCCTGATTCCTAACACGCTGGTGCCATGTTAGCTATGCTCATGAGAGAGCGGCTGGTACTGATAATGGGTGACCCCAACTCAGCCGTGCCAAGAGATTGACGCGACGAGCCCCTGCTTCAGATTTTGGCTGAAAGGAGGGTAGGAAGTATCTTGAGTCTCTGCCATCCCTGCCCTGACCGAGCCAGTTTGAGCTTCACAAGAGCGTAGCCCATCCGAAAAGGGTATGGTCTCTTCATTTCTCCTCCTATCATGGACGAAACCTAATTCAAAGTGTAAGTGAGCGGATATGGGAAGTTCTGGGGGAGGCTAAGGGTTTTAGACTTTAAAAAATTGTGAAAGGCCACTATGTAATGGAGGTAACCTCCTGCTTTCATTCTTATAAGTAGGGCAAAACGGGAGGCATTTAATCTGCCCAAATTTCCAGAAAAAGCGGTAAACGAGAACATACCCGTTCCACTTCCCCACACCATCGATAACCGTCGAATTTAAATGGTCTCGTAAAGGGAAATCATTAAAGGCGTGTTTTAAGTAATCAAACGGCAGGAACGCATTGCGAATAAGTTCAAAGGAATGTCCCGTAGCCCGGTATGTTTCCTGGGTAGATGAAGGGACGCCAACATTAATGAAAGGCAGAGTTAAACGAGCCGTGATAAAGGCTTGGCATTTCCAAAACCCTCCTCTCCAACCAAAAGGTTGGACAGCAGGATTTTTAGGGGCTATTGTGGGGCCCAGTAATGTGTGGCCCTGACCCATTCATCCGTCGGGGCCCAAGGCCCGAGCCGAGGAGGGTAATAGCCCAGGCTAGGTAATACAAGTACGAAATAGTCTTGGGACACGACCGAGGACGATTCAGTCCTCGGCATGTCCGAGGTCCCCCTGGAAGGAGGGGCAAAATCGGTCTAAAAACAGTTTGGGAATAAAGATCTAAAATATCTAACGTCAATGGAGAAGGGTACGCTGGAAAGTATAAACGACCAGGGAAAGCTGCCCTTACTGCCATTCAATACTCTGCACCTGACAGAGCCATACTCCCCAGCTTTTACAACCACCTCCAACGACTTTGAGTATGGGCTGATGGGACAAGTATCAGTCCTGAAAAGTCGACCCTACACGTGGACGAAGGATAAGGAACACAGACTAGTATAAAAGGAAATGTAAGTAATCCATAGAAGGGGCTGGGAAAAATGGCCAAAACCAGAGCCTCCCAGCCCACCTCTAGGAGAAATACTCCCAGAGCGTGCTCGATTCATTTATGTATGTACACGTTTTACTTATGTATGAACTCCTCGGAAAACCGTATGAACTCCCCGGACAACCACCGACTCGTGATCAAAACCTAGCCTTTCAAACCCACGCTCTATAAGTGATATTGTTTGGGCCTTTTTACGTGCGAACCCAGTATCGTTTTGGGTCGCTCCAAATCGTGTCCTTACATTATTATTATTATTATTATTTTTAAAAAAAAAAAAATTTAGGCCCACTTTACATTTGAACCTATGAAAGAAATTGTATAAAATGTCACAATTCCTCTTTTATATATTTATCAAGACCATATTTCTTTTATTGCATTTGAACCTACGAAAGAAATTGTATACATAATTTTAATTTTTGTTTTTAGTAGTATCTGTAACCATTAAGCCTGACCTTCAACAGTAGATGGCAAATTTAATTTCTGTCAACTTGCTATGTGATACATTTGAGATGTGCGTGCCCATTAACCATTGCCCAGGCATAACAAGAATTGAGGTTATATTAGCCACACTACTACAATAATTTTAAAAGTACCAACCTAATGTAGCAATTTGCTAAACTATTTTAGCAATAGCAACCAAGTTGTTGCTTCAATTTTGGTAATTGGAGAGTAAAATAACTTATTTGGGATTCTCTAAGGTGTGGTCTATGATTAATAGCTTGTATTAATTCGCCAATTTTAACTGATGAATGCTTTTTGGAAATACCATTTTGCCAATCAATATCAATGTATATATATAAAAGCAGAGGCCTCATACGGGAGCGTATGAGGTCTTGCCAAGTGGCGCTCTAACTTTGCATTTAGCATTTTTTTACCTATTTCATTAATTTTTTTCTATATTAATATGTGCTGTGATGGTCCCAAGCGTTTTCACTTTTCAATTTTCTATTAAAAAGTGAGAATACATAATTTGACCAATTAGCCAATATTTCATACTTTTTTTCTTTTTTGATGAAGTTTCATACTTTTCTCACAACCCATAATTTTGAGAAAAGTTTGTGTTCTAAAAATTTTCTTAGCACAATCCTTCAGACGGTCCCATTATTTTTTCAAAGAAGACCTTTCTTTTGAAGAAATTGTTTAATGCAATCCTTCTATGTACAACTCTCTCTTCTTCCCTTTCCCTTCCCTTACTTTTTCCTCCCTTCTTTCCTTTTCATCTCCCTTACAACCAAACAGGATATTAGTTTCCAAATTCAGCTAAAAAAAAAAAGTGTTTTGAGGATATTCATAAAAAAAAAGTTTGAATTTGGTAAGAATGGGGTATAAAATTCATGTTTTACACCATCCAATAAAAGATGTCACATTAACTTTTTACTTAAAACTCAATACATCATACAACAATTAATAACTTCTTAATAAACTCCCAATTTGGTTGAATTTTCAGATGAGTATTATAATTGATTGAGTGTGGTTGTCTTATTCTTTAATACGTGATAAGATGATGTGGCATGTTGGGCTTGGAGGGTGTGAAACTTGGGTTTTAAACCATATCCTTATAGAATTTAATCTTTAATAAAAATATGTAAAAAAACATGTTTGATTACCGTTTTAGTCTTTAACACTTGTACAGTTGTACTATGCATCAAAATGCTTTTTAACATCTTAAATGTGTCAATTTTGTTTATAAACTTTTGGTATTGTATCAAAATAATCCTTATTATTAAGCGGTACATGAAAAGAATTGATGTATCTAATATTAATATCAAAATAATATTTGTATGCCATCTAAGCTATCCTTTGAATTATCATGTGTCCTTAATTAGAAAATAAAATAAAATATTTGAAAATATATTAATTGCATCTCCATAAGTAAATGAGATATCATTTTATTAGCAGAAATTGAAAATTTCTTTTCTTTTCCTTTCCTCTGCTTTCTTGGCAACCAAATGGGGTTTAGGTCTTGACTTTTTAGTTAAAGTGCTCATGAATATCATCTAAAAAACATACTATTTACCTAATTTTAAAATGAAATTAAAAAAAAAAAGCCAAATGTCAAATTTTTACATTATCATTTTTTAAAGAAGTTAAAATTATTACCAATTATATTATAAAAATCTTGTAAACTAACATGGTAATGAATATAATTAGTGTCATGTCAACAAGGTAATAAATCAATTTCCTAATTATTTTTCTATTTTGTGTTTAAAAATTGATACATTCATTTAATAAAAGTAGAGTGTAACTCCGAGCATATGCACATGTACATTTAAAAACAATCACAATTATGTGTATGTGTGTGTGTATGATTTAGAATCTAATTGGATCTAGATTCTTCGGTTTTTGTACCAAATAATTCATCTGCTACAAAAATTAAAATATTAGATGGGATACATGGCACAAAATTGAACTCCAATTAAAATTCAATTTAGAATCTAATTAATTTTAGGCTCTTTAATTTTTGCACCTAATAATTTACTTGACACACAAATTTAAAAATTAGATGAGACACATGGCACAAAATTAGACTCCAATTTAGAATTTAATTAAATTTTCTCTCAGTTTTGGCTATATATATGTGTGTGTGTGGCTACCTACCATCACTCTATTACATGTTGTTCCTGAAATCACAGTCCCATATATGGCCCTTTTTAGGAGCCACTATCTCATCACAACGTCTATCTCATAAAAAAAAAAAAAAAAAGTTAGTATATTGCAATGTATTTAGAATGGTGAGTCCATCGGTATTTGGAAATCAATGTTAAAAAAAAAACCTTAAATTGGACACGTGGTGCAAAATTAGACAACAATTGGAATCCAATTTAGAATCTAATTGGATTTTCTCTCAGTTTTGGCTTTAATTATATATATAGACTAGTTATTGGCCTGTGCGTTGCACAATTTTTTTTGGTAAATATTATGACTAGAGAACAATTTTTTTGGGAAAAAAACTTCTTTCATTTTTATGTAGTGATTTAAAAAAAATACAATGAAGGGTTTTATGATAAATTTTGTTAATTTTATGAAATACATTTATATAGAATAAAACTCATAAAATGAATAAGATATATGTAAAGGTATAATTCATGACTATGCATGAAAGTTATTGTATTTTTTTTTTTTTTTTAATTTCTATTAGCTAGATCACATTTTTTAAATAAACTGAACAACCATTTCATCGCCCCATTATGCACGTAATGTTTGGAATGTTGTTAATTAGTACATGATTGCTTGATAAACAATATTGAGTAAAAATTATTTTAATTCTATTTAAGAAATTTTTTGTGCAATTTTCATTTTCATGTCCATTTTTTTAATCTAATAAATTTAATTTTTCACGTTAGTTTAATTGAATAGTATTGTGTTTATACTTTTTTTCTTAACTACAATTGATAATTCACAATATGAGTAAACAACTTATTGACTATTGCAAAAGATACAAATATGAACATTAACATGAGCATGAACATGAAGAGAGATTTCTATTCATTTTCTTAAAGAAAAAAATGTACTTACATAAAATTCCAAACTTTATTAGGTAAAGAAGAATCAAAGTTATAGATAGCAAAATCAATAAACCAAAAATTTTAGGAGCCTAAGAGGAGCCATTACTCATTTGAAACAATCCAAAATACTCAAGGACTAAAAAAAAAATCATCCACTCCGCACTTCCATCGCAACTGCTTTAGCTCAAGGAAAACAATATATATATCTCTATATCTTTTTTTTTTTTTTTTTTTAATTTAGAAATAATTACAATATGCTGCTAATCCCGCAACTTGAACCTTTTTTCCCTAACTCCTACAATTGAACCTTTTCTCCCTTAAACCCCAGACACTTTGTGTATGGGGAGATGCCAATTCAGCTACATGACCCTAGACATATATATATATATATATCATTTAATAAATATAGAACTTCCTTTAAAAAAAATTAATATGTTTATCATAATTAAGGGAAATCCTAATGGGTACTTCACTTGAGCATATGTGAAAAAGGCATATACATACCACAAATGGTAAAGGAGAAAGAAAAAGTTGCTAATCCCTTTTAATATGGTTAATTGTTTGCCTCAATTAGTCGCCCAAACAACATACCGTTTATTTATACCACAACCACAAATGACAATGTAGCATTAGCCATCTGTAATTGCTAATCTGAAAGTACAAATTTCTTTAATAGCTCTACCTTCATTTCTTTTGGCTAATATGTCTTTACTGAATCAAAATCAAACCACAAAAATCATATAAAAATCACCAAATTAAAGTTTAAAATTATAATTAAATTTTTAAAAGAAATCTAGGCACAGTTGCACAAAAATTCCATGTAACTAAGTCACACTTAGGAATATTGGACCATTTTTCCTTTGTATAAATAGGGGGGTCTCAATGGGATGAGGGGATTAACAATTTTCTCTCCAAAACATTTATTGTAGGAATATAAAAGTTTTCCATTGTATACTTTTCATGATTAAAGAACATGACTTGCCAACTAATCAAACTAGATTTTTTAGTACCTATAACAATTTCACAACATCAAGAACAAACCCTAGTGTATACATTTTCAAATTCCATAGTTTCTTGTTACATCAAATGAGTGTTTAATTTTTCTCGCAAAGTATTGAATAGTAAAGCTTCTGGGCCATAGTCTCAATTACAACTCTCAATCATGTTGGACTTGGATGACACCTATCAACAACGTATCATTATGAGATGCAGAAAAAATTTGGAGTGTATCCAACGTTTAGTGTGGATGGGAATAAATTTCATCCTATTGCAATTGGTTAGGTTAGTAAGGGACCTATACCAATTTAATGATCCTGGAATTTTGTATACAAGTAATAATCAAGGAAACTTTCGCCTAAAATAAGTCGGACTTTTGGCAAGAGAGAAAATTGATGTCTAGACAAATCAAGCTAAGGCCGACCAAAATGGACCATATTCTTAATTTCTTATCTCTATTTGTTCCATGTACAAGACTTACAATCAATGCTTGGCGTATAAAAGTTGAACATCTTATCTAAAGTCCATCATTTGAAAGCTTGATAAAAAAATCATTTAAACCAACACAATATATAAATTATAAAGGAATCAAAGAAAAATTGTCAAAAGTAATGAAAATTTAATATATGCTTAAATTCTTATAAGGATGAACACAATAGCAATAACCTTTAAAAAATAAAAATAAAGATAAAAAAATCTATGCTTATTTTGTACATATGATAAAGTTCTATCACAAAATTTTTTGAGACTCATGTTGATTAGTGATTAGGAGTTATAAAGGAATAATCATCAATATATATATATATAAAAGCAGAGATCTCATGCGGGAGTGCATGAGGTCTTGCCAAGTGATGCTCTAAATTTGCATTTAGCATTTTTTTACCTCTTTCATTAAGATTTTTTTACCGTTACCCAAAATTTTACATTAACTTATTTTACTGTTATCTTATTAGTCTCTCATTAATTGCCTAAGCTTACATCACACATTTCTCTCTTTTTCATGTCTTTTAGCATACCCACCATTTTAATATTTTAAAAAAAGCAAAAAAATAATAATTAAGGACTAATAGTAATAACTAACCAGATAAGGACTTGGAAGGAGATAGAGAGACACAAAAATGTTGTGGATTGTTAAATAAAACACATTGTTTCATTTCAAAATCAAAACGCATTGTTTCACTATAAAAGACTTGAGACTGACAAAACATTTGAAAGAGAGAGAAAGAGAAATCTGAGGGGCCGCTACCTCCGTCATATTGGCCTCCCACCACCATCAAGACGCCGAGACCCCTACGGGTATTTTTTTTTTTTTTTTTAAATTAGGTGATTAAATATGATTTAGGTTTGGGTAATTTGGTTGGATAATTTTTGTTTTTGGTATATAAGTAGAGAGAATATTTGGTACGCAATGTAAAGCCATATTCTACCATGGTTTTAAATCATCTATAAGACATGTGTATACATACTTGCCCACACCATGTTTTAATGTCGCACTATCGATGAGTGGAAGACTGTGAAAGAGTTGGACATACTTTTATTTCATAGTATTTAATATGTGAACACAACACAAATTATTTGATTTTCATGGTCCCATTACTCTTTTGCATTTATTTTTGGTTTCATGATTTAAAAAAAAAAAAAAAAAAAAAAAATCTTACCTTGAGAAGGCTTTAAATATCTAGTGAAATAACAGTTATAAATTGCACACACATAATCATTATAATTATTTAGTTCAAGGAATGAGTAAATTTTTTTTTTTTTTTGGAGGAATATTGTAGAATAAAAGTTGTTACAAAATGTCTCTCTCTCAGAAACCCCATGCGACTCATGCGAGAGTGCATGAGGTCCTGCCAAGTGGCACTCTAATTTTGTATTTAGCCTTTTTTTTACCTCTTTTATTAAGCTTTTTTTTTTATTGTTACCCAAAAGTTCACATTATCTTATTTTACTGTTATCTCATTAATATCTCATTAATTGCCTAAGCTTACACTACATATTTCACTATTCTTCATATCTTTTAGCATACCCACTGTTTCAGTATTTAAAAAAAAAAAAACAAAAAAATAAGAAAAAATAAGTAAGGACTAATAGTAATAACTAACAAGATAAGACTTTAGAGAGAGATAGAGAGACACAAAAATGTTGTAGATTGTTAAATAAAAGACACTATTTCACTATATATTACCAAAATAAAAGACCTGAGACTAACTAAACATTTAAAAGAGAGAGAAGGAGGAATCTTAGGTTTAGGTAATTTGGTTGGTTAGTTTTTGTTTTGGGTATATAAGTAAAGAGAATATTTGGTACGTAATGTAAAGTCATATTCTACCATGGTTTAATTTTAAATCATCTATAAGACAAATGCATATACAATTGCCCACACCATGTCTTAATGTTGTACTATTGATGTGCGAAAGATAGTCAGAGAGTTGAGTATACTTTTATTTCATAGTATGAAATATGTGAACATAACACAAATTAGTTGATTTTTATGGTCTCGTTACTCTTTTGCATTTATTTTTTGGTTTCATGATTTAAAAATAATACTCCTTCCGTCCCAGTTTGTTTGTGCTTTATTCCATTTTGGGATGTCCCAAAATAATGTCTTGTTTTTTAAAATAAAAGTTATTAATTTACTAATGTTCTTATTATACCCCTATTTTATTTTCAAAACTATTTGAAAAGAAAACTAACAAATATTTGAAAAATCAATCTAATTGGTGCACCTTTTTAGTTGCCTCATTAAGAATAACTCTTTTTAAAAAAAAAAAATAAAAAAAAAAACTAATAAATTTATTTAAGGGTAGTTTTGTAAACTTATACATTTTTATAATAATAATTTTACCTTAAGAAGGTTACAAATATGCAGTAAAACTACTAAACCAATTTTTAATATTTCAAAATATATATGTTTTTTTGCTCTAATTTAGTTTACTTTTTCTTTATAATATGTACAACATTATTCAAAACTGTTTTATATAAAATATTACAAAATTATCCGTGCATCACACGAGTAATTTACTAATTTTAATGAATGAGAATATTTTATCAAATACGATTCTATGGTCAAGACCACGCACAACTCATGGTTGAAAGAAAGGTAGAAGTCTTTTTTTTTTTTTGAGTAAAAAAAGGTTAGAAGACTTTGATTGACTTGGCAGTCACGACCCTTGTTTTTTTTTTTTTTTTTAGCAGAGAAAGGTTAGAAGACTTTGATTGACTTGGCAGTTGGCAGCATATATATATATAATATTCATTTCATCCCTTACTGATAAGTGATTACATCAGAAATATTTTTGTCTTTAGCTTTGTTATTATAGGCTATAGGGAATCAAATGGGGTGTTTAACATGGAAGTATCAAGTCTTGTGTCTAATTTCCTTGCTCTTGCATTCTCAAGTACCCTCTCCATCATCTTTTTCTTCTTCCTTGTCTTCAAACTCACCATGCTCTGCTCTACTCCAATTTAATAACTCTCTTCCTCTCGATAGTTCCGCTTCTGAAACTCTTGATGGATTTAATGTCCATTTATGTTATACATCTTATCCAAAGACAGCCTCTTGGAAGGAGGATAAGCATTGTTGCAATTGGGATGGGGTTGAGTGTGACAAAAACACAGGCCACGTGATTGGCCTTGACCTAAGTTGTAGTTGGCTCAATGGCGCCATTGATTCCAACAGTACCCTCTTCCTTCTTCCTCATCTCAGGACCTTGAACCTCGCTGGAAATCACTTCTATCCCTCTCTGCTTCCATCTGAGTTTGGCCAGTTTAAGAGTTTGACTCATCTTAACCTTTCTTCCTCCTCCTTTACTGGCCAAATTCCATCTGAAATCTCCCAACTGTCTTCGCTGGTTTCACTCGATCTTTCTTACAACCATTGGCTATCAATTGAAACACCAGTATGGAATAACCTGACTCTGTTAAGGGAACTTCTTCTGGATTCCATAGATATGTCCTCAATTAGACCTAAATCTTTGATGAACCTATCTTCCTCTTTGACAACTCTTAGTCTCTCTAACTGTAAATTGCAGGGAAAACTCGAAAATAGCATCCTACTCCTTCCGAGTTTACAAACCCTTGATCTAGGGTCTAATCTGTATCTTAATGGTTCTCTTCCAAAGTTTAATTGGAGTAGTAATTCCCTAAAGTTCTTAGATCTTTGTGATATAAGTTTTTCAGGAGAAATACTTGATTCTATTGGCAATCTAAAATCCTTGAAGTATTTGGATTTATCTAATTGCAATTTTTCAGGATCAATTCCAACATCGCTTGGAAACCTCGCTCAAATTACTTATTTGGATCTATCATATAATAGTTTCAACAGTAAGATTCAATTGCCCTTTTGTATTTTAGGTGTTTTTAGTAGATGCATGAAACTAACAATTTTTAATTATTGGGGAATATTTAACAGGTTTGTTGCCGTCCTCACTATTGAACTTGCCAAATCTCTCCACATTACTCCTTGGTGATAATCGACTTGTTGGTCCCCTTCCTAATCACGTAAGGGGTTTGAATCTAATTCATCTCTCTTTAAGTTCAAATTTCCTAAATGGAACATTGCCATCTTGGTTGTTCAGTTTGCCATCATTGGTGAGATTAGGAATCGCTAATAATCAATTCATTAGCGAGATTGGTGAATTCAAGTCCAGTTCATTGGAAGAGCTTGACTTGGGCTATAATAAGCTACATGGCTCTATACCTAAGTCAATATCTAGATTAGTGAACCTTACTTCTCTATCTCTCTCATCAAATAACTTGAGTATTATGTTGGACTTCGAAATATTTTCAAAGTTCAAAAATCTCAAGGATCTTGATTTATCATATAACTTAGTTCTCATCAACAATAATGTCACCTATACCTTGCCTTATCTTGAGAACCTCAACTTGTCTTCTTCCAATGTTAATGAATTCCCAATTTTCTTAAGAGCAGCAATACATTTAGAATACTTAGACCTTTCCAATAACAGTATTTATGGTCAAGCTCCAAGATGGTTGGGGGATATGGGGAGGGATTCATTACTTTTTCTTGATCTTTCTCACAACTTGCTTCAAGGACCATTTCCCACTCTAAATTCTCTTTTTCTGCGGTATATCTTTATCTCCAATAACAAATTAACTGGAGAAATCCCTTCCTTAATTTGCAATGTAAGTTCCCTTGAAGTTCTAGACTTGTCTCATAATAACTTAAGTGGCATGGTTCCTAAGTGTTTGGTACACTCTAATTACCTCTTAGTATTGGATTTGCGAATGAATAGCCTTCATGGTACCATCCCTGCAACATTTTCCAAGGGAAATTATTTTAGGACTATTAACCTTAATGGCAATCAATTGGAAGGGCCATTGCCACGATCCTTGGCAAATTGTACAAACTTGGAAGTTCTAGATCTTGGAAACAATAAGATAAATGGAGTCTTCCCTTATTGGTTGGGAAGTCTTAAGAACTTGCGGGTTCTTATCATACGATCAAATAGATTTCAAGGTTATATAGGCAATCCTAAAACCAAATTTCCTTTTCCAAATTTGCGAATTATAGACATCTCTAACAATCAGTTTAATGGTCCTTTGCCAAGAAAATATTTCAAATATTTCAAAGCCATGATGAGTGTGGATGAAAGTGAAGTTGCATTGAATTATATGGGAGGTATGTATTATCAGGATTCATTGAATGTGGTAATGAAAGGGCAACATATTGAGTTGGAGAGAATCCTAACAGCCTTCGCAATCATTGATTTTTCAAACAATAGATTCGAAGGACAGATGCCAAAAATGATTGGAAGGCTTAAATCACTTAGGGGGCTCAACTTTTCTCACAATAACCTTATAGGTTATATTCCATTATCATTTGGAAATTTGACAAATCTTGAATGGTTAGATCTCTCTTTCAACAAGCTCACTGGGGAGATTCCTAATCAATTGGTAGATCTACCGTGGCTTGGAGTTTTTAGGCTATCACATAACCAATTTGTAGGACCCACACCATCAGGAAAGCAATTTGACAGTGATACGTACACCGAAAACTTGGGATTATGCGGATTTCCGTTGTCAAGCACATGCAACAACGATTACTCAAAACAACTACCGCCATCGACCTTGCAAGAAGAAGACAACTTAGAGCCTAATAATGGGTTTGGTTGGCAAGCTATATTGATAGGTTATGGATGTGGAGTGATATTTGGAACATTAATGGGATATGTTATGTTTAAAATTGGAAAACCAAAGTCGATTGTGAGGATGGTCAAACTAGAGCAACATATCATGCTCAGAAGGCTGAAGAATAATACCCACAGGCATGGTGGAAGAAAATAACAAGTCAAAATAATTTGTGGGTAGATTTGTTAGAGTTTTTTAAGAAAGTTTCAAAGGCATGTTGTAATGTTTTGTAATTAGTGGAAATCACTTCAATTTCATGAAAAGGTTGGGAGTCCAAGTAGAATGCACTTGCTATGGGTTTTTTCATTTCTAGATCATCGAATTTTTTCAACCATTTGGGAAATTACGGTCATGCTGGAATTTGACTCCAATGGCAAAGAAGAAAGAAAGCTCTCCTCGAACTCCTTCCATGTGTCAGAATTGGGATAAAGATGAAGCTTCCCTTTCAACTTGCCATCTTCATCATCCTTATTTACTCTCATTTTCTTCATTTTTCAAATGATGGAGATAGCACATAATGGTGATTTAGAAGAATATCACCCTTCTTTCATGGCCCCCAAAGACACAAGACACCATTCGTTGCCAAGGTATACCTCTCTCTTTATTTACATCTTGGGGTGCCTTTGTCACTTTCTTCTCTCTCTCTTTAAATGTAAAGGATCAGAAATCAAGTTGCTGAACTTTTTAATTAATATTAATAAAATAATTATTTGATTTGTTTTATTTATTTATTTTAATGCAGCTGGTTGGTGTTGTTGCTGTTGAAATAATTGGTAGGCCTAAGATTCCTTTCCCTCTTGCAATCTGGTTTTTGAGTTATTATAATACTTGCCTTTTATTGATTTGATTTTTCTGCTTTTGGTGCATAGTTTTTGCTTGGCTTCACATCAAATGCCCAGTAACATGCAAGGTTGATGCCTCTGATGTTTTGGAACATATCAATAATTATTGTGCTCTAGAATAGTTCAAGACCCCTAAGTAGACAGTAAGGCCTCATTCTCTCTTTCTTGATTTTATTGTTGGGTACCACATCCTTCTATATTTAAATTTTGCTTTACCATTTTTTTGATTCTTTGGTGAACGAATTTCTTAAATTTCTATGTTGTGGAAATTTATGGTGGTTTTTAGTTATACACTTGCTATCTATGTAGAATGTAAGTATTGTCATTTTTCAATTGAAAAATGAAAAATGTGAATTCAATTTGACTGAAGATTCAGGATAATTTTGAGATTATATATAGAAGTTGGGTGAGCTATAAGTCAACTTGTAGGTGTATACTTGATATGATTTCTTCTTTTATTTGCAATCTTCAGGTTTTGATATATGAATGTGGAGTGAAGGTATATATCACTGTATTCCCCCCCCCCCCCCCCTCTTTTTGGCTAAATAGTTTCACTGTATTAAGGTATAGAGGAAACTTTCCTAGTTTCATTTGTCCTTTTTTATTTTTCTCATTCCTTTTCCCTTTTAGCAATAGTTGGTATGTATTTGGTTAGCTTTCTTCCATGTTTGATTTCTTGGTGAAGCCCATTTTCTCTTGTAATTAATGTATAGAAAGATCTATGCCTTGAACCATGTTGTGAGTAGGAGGTAGTGAGATTAATCACATTTAGAAGATGGGGTTGCTCCACACATATAAAGGAATAACCTTTTCTTTCACTGCAGTGTGCTCCAAACTGTTGTATCTAGCATGCCAATAATAACTAATGTTCCAGGCATAGTCAACATAGTACTGAACAAGCAGAGCATAAAAATCAAAGGTCCTTTGCCATATTACAATAAATAATAACATGGTTTGTTTTCTCCCTGCTAATCTTACACGTGCAACAACAGTCATTGTTTTTCTCCATCATTAATTCATCCCCAATGTGGCAGACACCATCTAGATAGAGAACGATCTTACAGAAGGGAGAGAGAGAGAGCAAGAGAGCGAGAGATGGAGAGGAAGAGTGAGAGAAGACAGAGAGAGAGTGATAGTGAGAACGAGAGAAGAGATGAAACAAATGGAATAGAAGAGAAGAAAGAGAGTGACAGTGCAGGCATGAGAAGAGCGATAAAGCAGAGCAAAGCAAAGAGAAGAAACGAGAGAGAGCTTACTGTGGGATCTAATTATGCTTCACGCAGATAATTTATAACAAGTGTTTCATGAAGAGAGTGATAGAGTTGTTTTTTGAAAAAATTTAGTGGAAAACAATCTCTAAAAAATAAGTCATGTAAAAGAGTTGTCTATTGACCATTTTGTTTAATATACTACCAAACAAGGGAAAAACCGAAAAACTATCTTCACGTAAAGTTTCCAACTAAACAAACGGAGCGTAAATCACCACTCACCGTTAGAATTGAGGTGCTTGAGCCATTGTTAGTTTAGAATTGGATTGCTATTTGGTTGGAATGAGTGTATAAGGCATAAGACCTATGTCAATATTTCACTATCATCTTTGCCAACACTCTCTGGCTTATTGGATCAAGGGAAACAAGGTGGTGCATGAAGGATTAAGTGTTAAAGATGCTGAAATCTTGAGTCCCACATTTTACCTGTTTGCTATTTGTAGGGATGTAGCAAACACATGGGAAGTGGACACTCCTGTTAAATTTCAACAATTTTGGTTTTAATTGTTATAGTTGACAAGTTCTAATTTTGATTGAAGGGAGTAAAAGTGGTAGTTTTTAGACCCCTTAAAACAATTGATTTAACCTAGGTAATTAGCCAAGTTGTTACTTAGTCAAATTTAACAAGTCTAGGTTATCACAATAACAAAGATCAAATCATGCAAAGCAACGGAAAATAAATAACACATGATATGATCACCCAGGAAACCAAACCGGTAAAAACCTGGGGAGGATTTGACCTAGCTATCCTCAAGGTAAACTTGAAATCACTATCTTGAAAGAATCGAAGTTCATACAATAAGACTTACAAGCCCCCACGCTCGACTTCTTATTGCTACCAACCAGTAGAACTTACTGACAAGACCACGTGCAAGCTCCAAATCCACGGACTCCTTCTTTCTTGGATTCACCACCAAATACAAGCACACCCGTTTGTGTTTTCTTTAAGCTTCAATGGCAGCAACCGAGTTGATCATCAAGATGTAGATAATATCTTCTCCTTGAAAACCCTAAGTTGTGTAAAGGAAAGCTCCTCTAGATCTCACAAGAGATTTACACAAACCGCAATATGAGCAACATTAAAACGTGGCTAGGGTTTTCCTTTTATACTTAGGACAAATTAGAAACCCTAAAAACGTTTTAAAACAACTAGGGCTGAGTTAGAAAAATCTGCAGAAAAAACATTCTGCTCGAGCTTCAATCGATCGAGCCTAAGCTTCGATCGATCGAGCCAGGCCGAAATGCATTAATCTTTTCTGCATTAAGCTCGATTCCAACTTTACATAAATGCACAACTTTGAGCAAGACTAAAAAACTTCTAAACACATTGTTTTGATCATGGTTTGCTAACAATACAAATTAGAGTTCTAAATACATAAAATCCTAAGTCTTTAGAACCTAACAAAAAGCAATTGAAATCAATTGAGGAGTGTTGCATTCCATTGTGAAGATAAAAATTAGGAGATCTTTTTTAATTTTTGGTAGTTGGAATGTGCCCTACAAAACCATAGCTGTTTTTTTGGTTATTAGGGAAGTAGTACTTCTTTTATAATAGCAAGGTGGAAGGTGAGGTTGTGGGTTTAAGATTATGGGTATGTGTTTAATTACTAACTCAAAAGGAAGGTGAAGCCATGGGTTTCAAGAGAAACCAGGTGCATGTGTAAATTACTATTAAAGAAAAATATCTGCAGATGTAGTAATAGAATTTTTCACCAAATATTTTTGGTAATGAACCCATTAATGATAGGAGTGCATTTAATGCTAACGCCTTGTTTTTGGTGTATCTACTGCCTATTAAACTATAGAGTTAAGTTGGTATTCTGTATCAGTACGTCAGATTTTTCATGTAAGTTGTAATTTAGGTCATTGGTATTTGTCTTCTTAATCCTCGCAATCCTTATTCTGGACTAGTGGCTATGAATTACTGTACCAAATTTTTTTAATCTGCATTTGCTTGGTCTTGCAGCTTTTTTTTTTTCATACAATAGAGAATTTCTTGGCAGTATAGCACATGATCAGATGTTGAAGGTGTGGATCTCTTTCTCTATTTCTTTCATGATATGTCTATATGAAGGTGTCAAACCTGTAGACAATTTGGTAAATATAATTATCCTTGAATGCTTTATATGGTTGTGTAGCACATGATGTGTGTATGAAGACAACAGGATAAAGTTCTTCAATATTTTGAGACTGGGGGGTGGGGGCTTAAGGAAAATTTCTTAAGATTATCTAAGTGCATTGATCATATGTGTCGGCATTTGACCTCATGGTTCAATTTGCTGTCAACTTACTTTTTGAAGTATATATTTGAAAGAGTAAGGTGGAGGTTGAGATAGTTCAACACCTTTTTTTTTTTTTTTTTTTTTTTTTTTTTTTTTTTTTTGAGAAAGAGGTAAGTGAATTTTATTGATGATCAAAATCAAATTGGAAGACATCTTCCAAATCACTAGGTAGATCTTCTACCCATACATCAGTGTCAGCAGAAGAAACTGCTCTACGGGCAAGGGAATGAGCAAGCTTGTTGCCATCCCTCTTTACATGCTGAAAACAAGAAAATCTAAGGCCTCTCCGTAAATTCTTAATCTCTCCCACTACATGACCAAATAAAGTTAAACATGCCTCCTGACTGTTGACTGCCTGAACAATACGGAGACTATCACCTTCAAACACCACTTGTGAAAGACATAACTCCTGAGCAAAAACTAGAGCCCGATTGCAAGCCAAAGCTTCCACCATTTCCACAGAATGATGGCAGCGGACCTTCTGACTGAGTGCAGCAATGATATTCCCTGTTGAATCCCTCACCACAACACCTAGACCAGCCATCCCAAGATCATCAAAGAGGGCAGCATCAAAATTAACTTTGTACATACCTTCTTGTGGGGGATGCCAATAGGTAGGAACAGATCGTCGCACTGGCTGGATAGGCTTCCGATTGATCTCGAAGAACTCTAGAACCATCTCTTTTGCCCGCCTACTCACCTCATGGAGAGGCCATGTCTGCTGCCTCTCTCTAATCCTGTTTCGTCTCTGCCACAAACTCCATGCAATTGTGGAGAACCAAGCCACCTTAAACACCGAACCCCTATCCAGCACAGCCTCAAACAAATCCATAAAGGTTCTGAACTTCCTTTGATACAAGTAGACAAAGCTAGCTTCAGACTTCCACACCGATTGAGCCTGATCACACATCCACAGTGCGTGCATCGTGTCTTCCTTGGATTCATCATAGAGAGAGCAAGTGACATCCAGCTGAATCTGCCGTTTCTTCAGATTTTCCTTGGTGGGTAAAGAGTCCTTTACTGCCCTCCATATGAAATGTCGAACTCTATTCGAAGCTTGAATCTTCCACACACCCTTCCAGACTTGGTTCGTGACTGTCGGACATGAGGAAGCTGGTTCACCGCTGGATTTTGCCATTGCCAGCATTCGATAAGCACTACGAACTGAATAATTCCCATCCGGAGTGAGAGGCCAGATATAAGCATCATTCTGTCCAAGAGCACAAACATGTATTCTTTTAATTTCTTCAGCTTCCCATGGCATAAAAGTCCTATCCAGCAAATCTGAATTCCAAAGTCCAGAGTTAGGTACTAGAAGCTCTTTTACCCAGACTGCATCAGAACCTGCTTTCGGTGATAAGACAAATCCGCTAGGAGTTGATGGCAGCCACCTATGCTCCCAAATTTTAATCGAGGCACCATCACCTACCCTCCAGATAGCCCCTTTTAGAATGACCTCCCTAGCTTGAAGGATACTTCTCCACGCATAAGAGCAATTGATCGGTACCCTAGCATCAAATATGGTTCCACCAGGGAAGAATTTGGCCTTAAAGACCTTGAAGAGTAAAGAATCTTTTTGATGTGCTAACCTCCAGACCTGCTTCGCCAGTAAGGCTTGGTTAAACTGCTGTAAATCCCGGAAACCCATGCCACCAACAGACTTTGAAGTACATAGATTACTCCATTTCACCCAATGTATTTTCTTCTTGTCCCCCTGCCCCCACCAAAATCTTCTTATCATTGCTTCAATATCTTTACAAAGCCCAATAGGGAGTTTGAACACACCCATAGAGTATGCCGGAATAGACTGGATGACAGCTTTTATCATGACTTCCTTCCCGGCTTGAGAGAGGAGTTTCTCCTTCCAGCCTTGCATACGAGACCAAATCCGCTCCTTAATCTGAGTGAAACACGCTTTCTTATTTCTACCCACTAAGGAAGGTAACCCCAGATACTTCTCATAGTGTTGGATGGCCGGAACCCCCAAGGAGAGTTTTATTGTCTCCTTAATCTCTTCATCAGTGTTTCTACTAAAGAACAAGGTAGTCTTATCCTTGTTTACCATCTGCCCTGATGCCTTCTCATATAATGCTAATAATTCCTGAATTTTTTCACACTCCTCTAGTGTCGACCTGCAAAAGAGCAAGCAGTCGTCTGCAAAAAAGAGATGGGTTAACTTGGGTCCTCTTCTACAAATAGAAAACCCCTGAATGTCGCCCGCTTCAGCAGCCTTTCTTAAAATGGCATTAAGCCCCTCCGCACAGAACAGAAATAGATAGGGAGAGAGGGGATCACCTTGCCTGAGACCCCTTGATGGCTTGATCATACCCTTCGGCTCACCATTTACTAAAATAGAATACGAAACTGTTGTAATACATTCCATAATAAGAGAAACCCAAGAAGCCTGAAAACCCATCTTTAAAAGAATCTTCTCCAAAAACAACCACTCCACCCTATCGTACGCTTTGCTCATATCCAGTTTAAGAGCCATGAAACTCTTCTTGCCAAAACAACTCGTCTTCATATGATGTAAAGACTCAAAGGCGATTAATATGTTGTCGGTAATTAATCGACCAGCTGTAAAGGCACTCTGCGTCTCCGAAATAAGGGAATTAAGCCAAGGCTTAAGCCTATTTGCTATCACTTTACTAACAATCTTATAGATGACATTGCAGAGACTTATCGGTCTGAACTCAGTTACTCTTTCAGGGTTTTTGACTTTCGGAATCAAAGAAATGAATGTATGGTTAATTGATCTTAAAATAGAACCAGAATTTAAACAGGACAAAACGGCTTGAGTTACCTCTGTACCAACATCAGGCCAATATGATTGATAAAACAGTGGTGGCATGCCGTCTGGACCCGGCGCCTTTAAGGGAGCCATCTCCTTAATAGCAGCAACCACTTCCTCTGGTTTGTACTCCATCGCAAGACTAACATTAATTTCCTCTGTTACCACTTCCTGAACACCCTCCAGCACTTGGTCCAGCTCCTGTGACCCAGATGAAGAAAACAAACTCGTATAATAATCAATAAACAGATTCGAAAATACCCCCTCATCACTCTGCCAAACCCCTCCTTCATCTCGAACCCCCTTTATAAAATTTCTTCTTTTCCTCTGTGTGGCTGTACCGTGAAAGAATTTCGTATTCTGATCCCCACTTTGAATCCATTTCACATGAGACCGTTGATGCCACATTTGTTCCTCCCTATCAATCAACAAATTTAATTCAGACTTCAATCTCACTACCTCTTGGATATCCCCCGTTCTAATTGATTCCTCCTCTGCCTTCCACAAAAGCTCCTTTACCTTCTTAATCTGCCTTGTGACATTTCCAAAGTGGGCTGTGCTCCATTTCTTAAGCATCTTCTTACACTTTTTCAGCTTTTTTGTTGTTCTGTACATTGGTAAGCCATCTGGATTGGATTCCCACGCACGAACCACCGTATTATGACAGCCCGGATCAGTCAGCCACATCGCTTCAAATCTAAAAGGTTTACGTCTCCACCTCTGTTTTTCCCCTTCTGCATCCAATGTCAAGAGAATCGGTCTGTGGTCCGAAGTAAAACAAGACAAAACCTGCACCCTCCCTGTCGGAAACCGTGAAAGCCACTCATAATTGGCAACCCCACGATCCAGTCTTTCCCAAATCAGCTCTCCCCTTCGTCTGCCATGCCAAGTGAACGCCGGACCAGAGAAACCCAAATCCACAAAATCACATTGGTCCAATGCCTCCCGAAACATTTGCATCAAATGATGAGACCGTGGTACACCTCCCTTCTTCTCTTCAACCCTTAGAAGCTCGTTAAAATCTCCAAAGCAACACCACGGTAACTTCGGCTTCGAGCTTAGCATCCGCAACATATTCCATCCCTCACTCCTTCTGCTAGTCTCAGGCTCCCCATAAAACCCTGTTAGTCGCCAAGCATCTTCTCTACCACCATTCACAATCGCATCGATATGATAGTTGGAGAAACTATCCACCCACAGAACTACCTCAGATTTCCACATCATAGCCAAACCTCCACCTCTCCCATTATTAGGAACAGTAAATAAACCATCAAATTCCAAATCATAACATACCTTTTTCATATACTCCTTGTTAGACCACGTTTCTGAGAGAAACATGATCTTGGGACCCTGCGCTTGGACCATCTCGGCAAGCTCTCGGACTGCACGGCGGGTCCCTAAACCCCTGCAGTTCCATGCCAAAGCAATCATTGATATCGGCGGGGCTGGTGGCCAGCCTCCGCCGTTGGTTCCGGTAAGTCCATAGCTTCCTTCTTTTGTCGCCTCCCATCCTCTGATTCTTCTATCAAACTCTCTGAGTGTTTTCTTTTCCTTGCCGTGTATACCCTTTGACAAATAGCAGGGTCATCACTAGAACTATCCTGCTGGAGTCGGTCAAAAAACACGATCTGCTTCCCAACCTTCACTTGTTGCTGATTTGGAATTTTTGTGAGCCCATAAGTAAGGGCTGGGCCGTTAGCCAATGAAGGACCATCAATTACTTTAGCACTCGGCCCATTAGTAACCAAGGTACTCGGGCCCATTTCCACTTCAAATTTTGCCAACTCAGAGTCAATATCCGCCAACTGTTCTTGGAAAGTAACGGCATTCTGCCCCTTTTCCAAATTTGAATCACCACATAAGGAAAACTCATTACTCGGAATTGATTGAGTGTCGTCCGTTACCCCCTGAACATACGCCCTTTCCAAACCAGTAATTCCAGAGTCAACTCCAACGTTGTGCTCCACCTCAGCCCTAGGAAGAGCCCTGGTCGTTGCCATCGCCGGAGCAGATGGTGCCGGAACGTTTCCCCAACTCCTACCAGTCAACTCTGCACTATCTGAGGCGTCATCCGTACCGATATTATGGTCGGTGCGAAGGAACTCCTCCTCGAAACCCGCCACTCGTATCACCTTACTGCGTGATGGATTTGGGGTCGTCGCACGTAACCATGCACCAAATTGCCTATCATCTTCCTTAAGTGTCCCATTGCTGCGTATCCATAAAGAACATTCCCGATCACTGTGAGTGAGCCTTCCGCACCAATAGCAGATGTTGGGGAGTCGTTCGTACATGAAACGAACCCAGCTTTCTTTCCCATTTGCCAAAGATAACCGTCGTCCTCGGCACAGGGGTTGTGAATTATTGACAATCACCCGCACTCGAAGGAAGTTGAACTCCCTTCTCTCCCCGTCACCGCTCGCACTATCATCCACCTCTCCCACTACCGAACATATCTCCATTGCTGTCTTATGAGACATACTTCCAATAGAAGGCCCGTGAAGTTGAACCCAGAAGCAGGTTCTGCTAAAACCCAGGGAGGTAATATCCTCGTGCCTTTCCATTGGTTTGATGGCCACCAAATGTTTGTCAAAAGACCAAGGTTCTCCCTGCATAACTCTCGCCACATCCGAGGAATCGAAAAAGGAGAATATCACTAGGTGGTTACCCATGTCTCTCACCTCAAATCCTTTTTTAGTCCTCCAGACCACTTTAAAAGTTTTTGCAATCGCCGCCGGACTAAGAATTCGCCTGGTAAAGAACTTTGCGGCCAGAAGGTATTCACCCAAAATGGGTTCATCCTTCACGGCATACTTACTCCCTTCTGACTCCGTGAGCGATAGCTTCTCCCACAAAGCCGACATGGCCTCCATTGCTATCTCTCGTAATAGGAAACCCGAAAAAAAGAACTACACTTACTCAGACGGATCCCAATACTAGCATCCACACAACGAAAGGCGGCACTCTATTCCACTGACTACTAGGAAAAGGAGAGCATGTCCTAGGTCAGGGAAACTCCTTTGATACCAGTTCAACACCTAGTAGATGTGTATGTAACATACAGATCAATATAAATATATATATATATATATATATATATATATTTAAGAGATGTTGCAGTATTTTATTTGTATTATGAACAGCATATTAACTCTCTACATTTCTTTAATGCAACATTGGTATTTAAATGATTTTTAACATAGCATTATTCAATTATAGGTCAAACAATTTACATAAAGAAACAGAGAAACAACCTGTACCAAACTAGCTAGGAACAGAGCCAAACCAGAAAACACTTTGGACTACCTAACATGATCAAACACAGAGAAAGGGCCATGCTTCAAACTAAACAAGCATATATTTCTTTACCATTATTCTTGATGATTTTATGCACAAAAAAAAGCTATGTGTGTGTGTGTGTTTAAGTGTGTGTGACCTCACACCTAATAGCTTAGGATTTATATGATTTGTTGCGTGGTTCTGGGAAAATGTAACAAGTCAAGCTGCCTCGGCAACTATGATAGTTTTGAGATGGATGTGGATATTATTGTTTATAACATGTTTGGAGTTAATTGGGTGATGCTTTTGATATAAACATCCCTTTGGGTGCATGAATTGGTTTGGAAAGCATTCTTCTGAAATTTTGAATGTATTGCTATCATGTTTGTTACTTTGATGTGGTTAGTATGGAAGGTACGATACTTTCATATTTTTAAGGATATTGAGAGATTCTTCAATCAATTGAAGTTTTTATTGATTCGTACCTTGTTTGTGTGGTCTCTGGCTTTGGGGTTATACACATTATAATTCCATTTTTGAGTTTCAATATTCTCTTAGGTTTTCTGTTTGGTTCTTTGTAATTTTTAAGTTACTTTGTATTTGTGAATGTGAGCATGAAGCAATTCTCTTTTTCTATAAAACTTCATCAATTACTTCTAATAAAAAAATTGATGAATTTTTTTATGAAATAAAAAATATCTAAGATCTCTCATCTATTGAGAAAACCCAAAGATTATTTAATTGTAATGCTTTAAGCCAATTCATTTATACTTTTAAAACTATTTGTTTGCCACTGAGTGTGATGAAATAATATTTTCTTGAATGATCTTGTTCTAGTCAATATTTAGGGGAGCAAGGGTGGGGCTATAGTCTTCATAAACCCTGTATTCTTTTGGCTGTATAAAGGCTCAAAGAATCCCGAGACAAGGGGTTAGTTGCTTGCCATTGGTTAAATCAATATGGTTGGCTTTGGTATTTTGACACAAGACAACCAAAACATGATATAAAACACAGAAAAAACACAAAACAAAAAACAAATAAATAATAAACTCTCCTAATATTCAGCACCTAGGGTTACTTGGAATCAACACCAAATAGGATAGGAGTAAGCACCAAGGTCCAGGGGTTGGCTAGAGTCAACACTAGTCCATGACAATAATTCCAAGAGAAATTTTAATTAATCAAGAAAATTGTGAACTGTCTTCATAGAAGTACAATATTGCGCTTATATAGACTACCCTAACCAAAACATTATTCTAGTTGATTTACAAAAACATAATTCTAATTGACTTGTGAAATTCCATTTATTAAATTACAAAATAATCTTTAGGAAACTAATAAAATAACCTAATTACTTTCAAACTAAATAAAAAATATATATATAAAAAATTAATTTCAAAATTAATTAAGACTAAATAAAAATAAATATTCCATTGTGCTTCCTACGTCATGTTCTTATCTTGAGATATGGGCAACTAATTACTGTTAGCAAGTACATATGCATTTATGATTGCTTTAAAAATAGACTAAAGGTGTGGTCATTCAGTGGGAATCAACATTTGATTGTGCAATAAAATTTGTGAATATTGTTAGGGATAGTGGGAAAGGGGAGAACAGAGATAAAAGGCTTTGATATGTCTTTAGAACTTGAGTTGTCCCCACTCCTAAGAGTTTGCTAAGGGTTACAAGCAATCAATATCCATAATACAAAAAAGCCTGAGTATCTACAAATAGCAATTCTGGAAATACTCAAGAACTTCTATATAATGTGTTCTACACTTCTACTTGTACAACATGACAGTCGACCTAGCTCTCGCCCTAACATATGGGTTGACCCAACTCATCAGTCAGAGTGTCACAGAGAATCTCGCATGATGTTCGCTAGACCCTTGCTTGAGCAAACTTTTGCAAATTTGCTTTTCCTCACTTTTTCACAACTGAGCTCTCGTTCAATCCAACTTCTAATATTACAACCTACATATATTTATCAAAATATTCAACACATAAAGGTTTATAATTTTGATTTTAATGTGTTTTTTATTGCATATGAACAACTCTCAATTTTTTCTTATAGCTTGTTTAGATGATGGACATTTAGACATTGTAATTGATCCTTTCTAAGTGACCAATTTTATGATCATTTTTTCTTATGATTTTGCTAAATTGTCTTTTCAAATGCTATTACTATGGACCATTTATCTCATTTTGATCCTTCGCACATCATATATTTGAGGTAATATCACGTATCAACAATTTGGAGGGATCAAGGTGTTTCTATCTTATTGGATGGAATCTTTGTGTGTATTTGATTTTAATGCCTCTGTAACAGTGGAGTATCACTATTTTGTTGCTTGGAAGCATACCAAAGTTCTTTTCCATAAATTATTGCAACTCTTTAGGTTTAAATTGAATTAAATTATGCTGGGTGCCTTTGGAAGTGGAGTTAATAAATTTAATTATTAAAGTTTGTAGAATTTGACATAAATTAATAAAAGAGTTTGAGAAACAAAATGACTCAGCTCGTTAAGTTTTTGGAATTTAAAACGCTACACTGGAGCAGACTTTGATTATGCATAATATAGAGTAACCAGATAGCTGGAGTTTTCCAAAAGATTTTACTTTATATGAGAGCTTTTTGATGATTAACCAGTTTGTTGAGCTGATGTAATTTAAGAATGGCCTGGTCAATCATGCCTTTGCTGCTGCATTATGGTAGTTTCTTTTTGTTGTAAGTCATGCTCTTTGTTTAATTTACTGTGAATGTCACCTGTTGACATCCCTTTGTTTTCTATTCAATTGTTATATGTTTATACAGCTGAGCTTTGCCCACGATTTTTTTTAATCAATTATTTTGTTCAAGTCAGATACTAACATGAAAAACACTCCTTAAATGGATTCAATTTTTTCAAAAAAAATTATTTGAAAATAAGAAGAGACCGAGAGGAAGCATAAATGGAATCCCTTAACATTTGTGAATACAAAGAAAAGACAGTAATTTGTGATCAAAGAAACAAACAACAAACTAAAGATGTGTATAACCTTCATTGCACTTGAGTGATTTCTACATACTGAGCAGTTGAGCAATTTGGTTGGGGATGGATGTCATATCAATGTATGTTGCTCAAGCATTATTAGAGTTTGAATGAAATGATTATTAGAGAAATGTCTATCAATCTGACTTTGCTATTACATTGATTTTGGGAAGTTCTAGTTCATGATTTTGGTAAAAGTCTATCAATCATTTAGGACATGCAGGCCAAAAATTGAGCTGATGGGCTTCATAAATGAATTATTGCATAAAGTAGTCTTTTTTAATAATATTTTTCTTACCTATCAAAGAAAAAAGAAAAAAGAAAAAGCCTTTGGTTGGGATCTGTAGAAGAATATAATTCATATTTGATTGGTTGAAGATATTATTTAAAACGATATAAAAGCACAGGTTTTTAGTTGTTTGTTTCTTTCCCTGGTTAATTGGTACTTGAATAAATGAGGTTTGCTTGGCCACCACATTATCTTTGTTGGGAAGATAACTATAGCTTCTGATGAAACTCCTTTAGCCCTAAAGTTTGTGTTTTTGTCCCTAAGATTTATCTCTCTATCCTTTGAGATCCTCTGTTCCCCTTTGCCCTAAAGTTGGTGTTTTTTTTCCCTAAGATTTTATTTTTTAATTTTATTCTTTGAGATCCTCTGTTCCTTATTTTGAATTGATCAGCTTCATACTTGATGCAAATGGGTACACATGGGTACACATGTAAGTCTTTGTTTTAAAATTTCATTATTTTGGGTACAAAAAGTTGGAACACTTTGAAGAAACACATTTTGGAAAGCTGCCACTATTTGTACTTTTACATGTGCATAAATACATATATTTCATGTAACTAATGTGATGCCAAAGGCTATAATTAGTAAGGTAACAAAAATATTCTTTAACTTTGACAAGAGACAAATATACAAATTCAAATATGGAAATGTTGACCATTATTACAGTGTGGAGTATATGCTTTCTTGGTTCTTAACACGTTTTTCCTACATACAGGCTAAGGCCATGGCTGGTGATAATGCATATCACCAGTGAAGTCATTGCTTGAAGAGATAATGCAATGTGCAAGCAAAGCATATTGTTGGCATATGTGAAAGGTATGGTTTAAGTCACAATTGAAATTTGTCTTAGATGCTAGTATCAATGAGGTCACCCCTGATTATGCCTTTGACAACCTCTATTTTAATAATCTAGAGGACTCTAAATATTTGCTTACTTGATCTCATAAACTTAATTGATCGTAGACCACATGTTGGTACATTGTTAGTATTATTTAGACCCATGTATTAGTTTTATCAATAGGATGACACAGATACAGAAACACAAAAACACTTGCACAATTTTATTCTTGTTGTGTCTTTGTCTCTCCTAATCTGCCATATTAGTGCGTGTCTGCAGCTTATATCCATGTCCACTTCTTCTTGGTCATGTTCATAAATTTAAAGTTTAAATTAAGTTTGAGATATCAGGCCAAAAGCTAATTTTTAATATGTGTTTTGATTATGTTTATTAGTCAATGACCAGGGATTTTAGATAATTTTATTTTTCTTTAGGATCTTAGAGCTGTCATTATTCTACTATTGTTTGCTTCATTGTAAGTTTATTATTCAGTCTAATTTTTTTTTTCTTGCTCAAGAAGGAACTCAAACAAAATTTTTGGTGGGTCTATTAAGGATTCGCTAATAATCCTTATGGTGAATTTTTCATTGCAGGGAACAAATCTCTTCAAAAGGTATATTGCTTTATCTTCAACAAAGAGCTCATCAAATATGTCTTTCAATATATACAATTTCTTATTATTTTTTTTAAGAAAACCTCATTCAGGACTATGATGTGAAGAATTGGAGGAAGCAATTGTACAACCTCAAGGATGGGAATCCAAGCTTCCTTGTAGTTAGTGAACGATTTTGACCATTGGAAGATATCTAAATGCATTAGAGAACGTGGGTAGAATGGTAAGGGTCCGTTTTGATTATGCACTCACAATATAGTTTAATAGTTGTTTTTCAAAGAAAAAACAATAGAAGAGACCCTTCTAGTCTTCCATGATTATGTGTTTGATCTTACTTGTAGGTGTTAGAAAATCCAAAATTAACGAGCTTTAGCTCAAACCATCATTAACTTGATTGTATAAAAGCTGCTAAAGATTTTGTGTAGCAAACTCTGAATTTATCTCATCAATAAGTATCACTAAATAACTTCCTTGCATATACTTAGTATTTTCGAGTTCTACTATGTTACTTGTCAATTATGGAAATTGACCTACCTTAGTAATTAATTTTACTGAAAAATTATGTTTTTACTATTGGAGTATCATCTAATTGGAAGGATGTGCTTCTTAAAGCACTATCTTCTTCTCAATTAGGCATATGTTATAATCAGTGAATTTGGAAATACAAATCAATTATTTATAGTGTGTTGTATATCATACGGCTTCAAAAAATGGAGTTTGCTATCTATCTGATTTAACTAATTCTTAATCCCAACTAAATGGGGTTGTATAACTCAGCAAATCCATGTGTATATTTTATAGTACTTTTTCTTAAACAGGTTATCCAGCACCATGATTTTTTCCATGATAAGTGTCTCAAAGAATGTTTGCTTCTTTTGTCTAAACTACTGAAGGTCAGTGCTGTTTTTTATCAACAAATCTTGTTCCAATTTCTATTTGGATTAACGACCAGGATGGTCAAAATATTATACATCTCTAACTTTGAAAAGTAGGGGGAAGATATTGGCTAGAGAGATCTGATTGAAGAGTGAAAAAAATGAACAAGGAAATTTGAGAAAGCTTCTAATCAGCATGTTGAGCCCAAGAAAAATTGCAAAGATTGGATTCCTTTTTTGGTACACATTCCCTACATATCAAAGTTAATGAAATGTGAAGGTAAAAGAAATCATGTTGCACATTGTCTCAAAATTCAAGCTACAGAAAAATCTTTGGTTCAAGTTGTTCTTGTTAAAATAATAACCTACATCTTTGATTTAAGATGCCATTTTACTTTGATTAAGACACACTTGGAACTTGGAACTAAAATGATCATATAGAAATGGAGTAATCTAATGATAATTAAGCCCCACCAATGAATCTGGTAAAAGAAGGAAGAAATTAATATGTTATGCCGATGTTCAAAACTTGATTTCTGATTTCCATTGATCCCCGTTGGGGTTTGTTCTTATTAGCTAGAATTTTCAAATGCAGAGAGTGGAAATGGTTAAATCTCTGTGCCAGTGGTATGCAGCAGCAGCAACTCAACGGTTGGTATCATCCTGCGTTGACTTTCCCAAGCAGCAACAGATGAATTGCTTAATGGTTCTGTTAGGAATTCAACAGGTTCATCAAGGGCACTTAACCACCAAAAATTTTATGGTCACTGATCTATTCTGCAAGTAAAGTGACACATGCAAACCTCTCTCTTATTTTGAGAGTGTTTGTTTGTTCATTGATTTCTCGTTCACACTGGTTGCAGCAAATTAAAGAGAGAATTTATTGCAAAGCATCAGAGCTTGGGGTCAAAATTAAGCAATAATTTCTAAGTAGAGCCATGCTTAACTCATTTTGCACGGTGGATAAAGACTAGTAATTTCTAATATATAGGAGTGTTTTTGGATGAACAAAGTGCATATATGTTCAAAACATCATATATGGTATTGGGTTTGCAATTTCCATATTGTTGATAGTGTCTAGGATTTATCATTGTTTATATACCTCCAACAAATATGAAAACCCTCAGTTTATAAAGATTTTTATTATTGTTGTGTTAGTAGGTATTTATTGTTGTGCTATGGGTATAAATGGACACTTAACTCTTTGAATTATGTTGATTGAGTTATTATTGAAAGTCTATGCAGGAATAATCTTCTTAGTACTCGGACTTGTAGATATGATACATGTGTATCAGATAGCAAGCCAGATTTTATCTATCAAGCTGCTAGTGGCATTCCTTACCATCATCCTTCTTATGATGGATTGAAAAGGGAGAAATTTGCTTTTAACTTATTGTTGAACGTGGAAAAGCCAAAGTTTTTTCACCCCAAACCACCAAGCACTTCCCTAACCGACTTTGGATCAATACTTAACATAAGCTTTTCATGGAAAAGTATTAAATATCCATTTGTTTGCAAATTAGATTAGTAAGGGTACATTTGGTTGGATGGATTTTATGTCCTGTTTGGTTAGGGTGATTTTAGGGGGATGGAAAAGGGGAGAGAGAAAAGTGGAGAGAAAATGATTTTTTGGAGTGTTTGGTTGGAGAGATTTTAGGAGAGAAAGCTAGTGGGGTTCGGGAGTTTTGTCCCGAGGCTCAGGTGTTTTGTCTCTAGGCTCACCAAAATGTTTTTTCCCCAAATTGAGAAGAAAAAAACGAATCAAAAATTTTGGACCAAAAAGCCCAAGTGAGCCCACTGTGCATGGTTGAAAGGGTATTTGTTGATTTCTTCTTTGTCTTTTTATAAATTTCCTTTGGTTTTCTACTTTTCTTCTTTGGTTTTTGTCTTTTTTGATACTTCCCTTTTTTTTATATAATTTATTTTTGCTTTTCTTTTTTTGTTCAACCTTTTTTTCCCCTCTAATTTGTTACTTTTATTTTATTTTTATCTAATAAAGGTATGAAAGTAAATTTATACAAACTACATTTCTCATTCTCTCATTTTTCTTCTTAACTAAACGAAAGAGTTTTCTATTTCTCCACTTTTCCACTTCCAACCAAACACCATGAAGGAAAACTAAAATTTCTTCTATCCCTCCACTTTTCCATCACCTTCCCATTCTATCCTCCCACTTTTATTCTCCCACTTTTATTCTACCTTGGTAATAAGTAACTTTGAATAAAAGTACTAAACCTAATTGCCATCTCTTGAAATGACTTATGAAGAAAAAAAATGTAGCCGGTTCAAGAAATTTGTGCCTATGAATATATGGGTCCGGTTAGTGGGTATCTTTAGAGCATTCATTAATTATCTATTTTAAGAAATTTTTTATGAAAAATTGAAAAAAAATGTCAAAAAAAAAAAAATCAATTATCTTTTCATTTTTCTATAAAAAAAAAATAAATAAATAAATAAAAAATCTTAAAATGGTTTATTAATGAATGCCTAAGGGTATCCATTAGTAAAATCCTTATTATATTATGACAAAAGTATCTTCCAAATTTCCATGTTCTAATTTATACTATTATGCTGAAATAAATAAAGCTTTAAATATGATTATGCATTAAAACTACATTTTCATTTAATATTTAATTTCTTGATTGTGATTTTTAAATGAAAAAAAAAAAAAAAAAAAAATCTCCTTGCCATGTAGCAATTAAAGATTTATGACAAAGCCAGAGTGGCAGTGGCCAAAGATAGTCAAGATATTTACAATTTCTGAAGAGTTTGCAGTACCTGCAGCAGCAAAGTGATTTCAGCTAAAGGACTTCCCATAGTTCTTACTTCTTAGTAAGCACAAGAATAAGCAAGTAATTTAGGTCATTTTTTGGGTGTAAAAACCTAAACTATCTCTGTATTCTACCTATCTTTTCCCGTTATTCTGTGGCTGCTTGTTAATTGCAGCGCTCTGTTCACTCCAATCCTTCATCACTGAACTCCAAATCCAAGCTCTCAAATAAATTAACCCTTCATCACTGAACTCCAAATCCAAGTTCTGTCCAGCCTTTCTTACTGATTATCCCACATCAAATTTGGGCATTAGTCCCATCTTCAATATGGAGGAAATTACTCTATGTGCCTCTAACAGTCATTCATTCCAATCATTAGATTAGCTCCACATTTCCAACATTTTGAAAAGGATTCTCAACCCGTTGAAGATTTGTTGGGCAATCAAACTGTTTCTACTAAAGGTAAAGATTTGAGACAATCAGAAATTTATTGGAGAAGAAAACACATTGTGATGTGACATGGAGCAGGAGAGGGATTGAATTGAGAGCTTGAATAGGATTGGATTTAGAGGAATTTTGTAGTTTTATGGAACAAGCGAGTCATTTAAAATATATATATATATATATATATATATATATAGATATATATATTCAAGATAGACTTACTGCTTAGTAGCCTGCTACATAGCATATAATTAGCCTTTATGTACGTCACCATGAAGCAATCTGGTATGCTGACTTAAACATGAAATACTTCAAAATACATAACCTCGTTAGTCGTTAGTATGTTAGGTTGTAAGAGCATCCACAATGGACCAATGGTTCATGTCATTCTATCATATTTTACCATCCTAAAAAGCCACTTTATCAATTGTACAATACTATTTTACAATACACCTAACATTCCAACTTTTATTTTACCATCCTACACATTAAAATAATATAAAAATATTTCTCACTTCTCTCTCTGATCTCTATTTCTCTTACTCTGTCAACCACCCACCACCACCACTGTCTAGCTTCTCAGTCACACCACCCACCTCCGCTGAGCAAAATCCATAGCAAAATCCAGCCAAAATCCAAATCCAAAATCCAAAGCAAATCACTCGCCGATCTCCGATCCAAATCAAAATCAAAATCCTAAATCCTAAATCAAAACCAGAAACCCACCACCGACCCACGCCGCCACTGCATCACCTGACCCACGCCCACATCAGTCACAAACCCACCACCGCTAGAAACCCACACAACTCACTGATCTCCACCACTAGAAACCCAAATCACTTGCCAATCTCCACTGCCAGAAACCACAAAAAATACCTAGTAAAATACCCAGAGGGGATGAGAGAGAAGAGAGAGGCTTGGTATGAAAGAGTTTCAGCAATGGAGAGAGAGAGATGAGAGACCGTGGAGAGAGAAAAGCCTGAGATTAAAGGGATTTGGAGATGGGTGGGTGAATTGGCAGGGATAGCGAGAGAGAGAAGGGATGAGAGAGAAGAGAGAGGCTTGGTGTGAGAGAGTTTCAGCCATGGAGAGAGAGAGATGAGAGACCATGGAGAGAGAAAGGACTGATATTTACGCATAAAATATTAATATATCTTTTACCATTGAGCTACATTGCGATTCTACATTTAGAATCGCACTGTAGCACAATTTTTTTTGGTTGCAATAGTTACATTTTACAACTTCTAATGGAGTGGGGATTTTGGGCCTGATTGGTAAAATAGGCTTGCATTTGCCATTTGCCCTTTCCGTTGCTGATGAGCATCAGCATTTGGCTTCTCAAATGCCAAATTGTAAAATACATTTGGCATTTGGGCCCAAATTGCTCCAGCAACTGGATTGCTATTAATGCCGAATGCCAAATATTTTTGGCATAGCGCTATAGTGCGATCTCATATGTGAGATTGCACTGTAGCGCTATGCCATCCAACAAATAATGTATTTTAATAGCGCTACAGTCCCCTCTCTCTGCTTTTACTCTCTCATCCCCTCACAATCTGTTCAAGCCCCTCTCAAGCGAAGCTCCGTCGGTCTCTCAAATCAAATCTCAAACGAAGCTCCTTCGGAAATCTCAAGGGTTCTCAAACATTTGTGGGTTCGAAAATCTCAAGCCAGTCCGTTCAAGCCCCATTTAACTTTTCACTCCATCTCACGCTCAGCCTTTCTCACGCAGCAACAAGGATGCCACAAGGTTGAGATCAGTGTGTGGTTTCGGTGTTTGGGCTTGATTTGTGATTTAATCGGCATGGGTTTCGGTGGCGTGGGTTTGATTTGTGATTTGTGGTTGTGGGTTTGTTTTGTGGTGTTCTGTGGGTTTGTTTTATGGTGGCTGTGGGTTTGTTGGTGGTGGTTATGCTGTGTTGGCGTTGGATTGTTATTTTTTTTTTTTGGTTCAGCTACTGGGGTTTGTGGTTGTGGCTAGTGGGCCAACGATGGAGGTGATGAAAGTAGTTGTGGCTGGTGGGCCAACAGTGGGGTGGGTGTCTGTGGCTCCGTCGGAGTGGGTTTTGGCTCAGTGGGTGGCGGCGTGGGTTTGCTACCTGGGTTTTTTTTTTTTTTTTTTTTTTGGTGTTGACGGTAGATTATGGGTTGCTACTGCTGCTGGTGGTGGTGGTGGTGTCAGGTGTGTGTAGTGCGACGATGGTGGTGATTGTGGTTGTTGAACAAAAATAAAGAGAGAGAAAGAATAAATAATGTGTTGTATTGTAAATGATGGTAATTGTGGGATATATTTTTTTATTGTGTAAAAATATTATTTTAATGAGTAGAATAGGAAAATAAAAGTTGGGATGCTGGGTGTATTGTAAAATGGTATGGTATAATTGATAAAGTAGCTTTTTAGGATGGTAAAATAAGATGAGATATGAAATCCGGATGTGGATGCTCTACTCAACAATTTTTATATGAAAATTTTTTTAGAAGAAATTGTAGCCATGACTGGATTGTGTGTGTGAGATGCGATACTTCCTCTTGACAAGAATGTAGCATGAGAAGTGAGACTCTTCTTGTTCTAGTGAAATGTTGCGCCTTGAACAATCTTTAATTAGCTTTGCATTGTACTTATCTCGTAACTCATGTTCCAAAAGATGAAGAGAATTAGCTTGTATCTTAATTCTTAAGGTTTGCCTTACAGGAATTCACATCCCCGCAAGTATACTAAGACATTGAAATCCAATGGTAACATATAGAACTCAAACAAGGGCGTAAAACATTTCCCAAACTAAAATTTTGCAAACCATTGCCTAGATAGGATTGAAAAATAAATAAAATCATCATAAAAAGGTCAGAAAAGTTCCCCTATCACGAATTGAATAGATTGAGACAAAAATTATTTTAGAACAACATGAAAAAAATAGAATTAACCCATGTAAAACTTCAGATGTCAATTGGGCTACCGGGTTGTCTAAAACCATTTAAGAATTAAGATGTCCACATTAATCATAGCTGACAAAATCGACAATGAAGATAAGGCAAACTCTCCTTGAGACTAAGTTATTCCAACATTTAAAAGTACCAACAGATGCTCTAAGTCTAATTTTCATATGAGTACTCCATAATTCCAGGATTGTATTTTAACCATAATAGCTGGTCATAAATTCAGATCAAACGACCAATCTCAGAGCAACACAATTGTAACCAAAGACATCATATCAAACACGCTAGCAAGGAACCTTTTTAAGTTTTATTTGAGGCATAAGTGGCACACCAAACATGTTTGAGCAACCAAAAGACAAGCTTAGACAGACCAACACTATGTTATCCAAAAAAAAAAAAAAAGGCAGACCGACATTATAGTCCAAGTCTACCCCAACTTAATAAATATGTGCAAAATTTATTAAAAAATATTAGATACATTTTATCTATATTTGGTCAATCATCATGGAAACACTAATGTCTAAAAGATAATACGAATACAAAAAACTAAGGCTTGTTTGGTTTGAGCAAAAAAAGGGTATATTTTGTATTTATTTTCAGTTTTTTGTGGGACTCACTATTAAAAAACTTGTTTGGCTTTTTATTTGTATTTAGTTTTCATTTTTAGTATCCAAAAAAATAGGATTTAAATACAAAAATTGAATACAATTTTTTGGTGTTTCCATTTTCTTGAAAATAAATACAGTTGCATTTTTATAAAAAAAATCAAATATGTGGGTCCTACTATCACTGACTTATCACATCAAAGAACACACTCTCTCTCTATATGTTGGTGGTTGTCATAAAAAAAAAAAATTAAAAATAAAAAAAAAGTGAAGGGGAAGACAAAGCAGAAAATGATACCAAACAAAAAAAATAGATGGAAACAAAAAATGAATACAAGATTTGTATATAGAAAATGAAAACAGAAAATGAAAACAACCTCAACACAAACCAAACAGGCCCTAAATATCTCCAATCAGATTCAAACTAAACTAATGCTATTCTAGAGAACTTATTTCTAAGTCTATATGTGTGTGAAATTTCTTCCTAGAGACTTGAACCTTGCCCCCCACATCCCACAAGTACTTATACTTGTTAAATGACTATTGCACCAAGGAAACTTTTTTTCAATATAAACAACCAATTATCTATAAAATAAAACTTGGAGATTCTTAAAACGTCCTTTGGAAATTGAAATTTTCGCTTAGAATCCAAAGGTGTTTTTACTTTCTAAATTGTCAACATCTTTTTTGAAAAAAATATATCAATAGTTCTTAATTTGAACATACTTAAATTATATTATAAATTAATAGTAAATCATCCTAATTCCTGGTAGTATTTGTTAGATTTAATAAAATTAGATATAACCAATCATGAATTTAGATTAATAAATTGAAGTCATACATCACTTTGAATGAAATCAAATATAAATGAGAATTAAGAATTTTTTTTTATACCTTGAAACAAATTGAAATCAATTAAAATTTTAATGATAAGGAGATTAAAAGTTTTCGGGACAAAAATAAATGGAGCATTTAGGAAAGAAAGTTATTTATTCTGAATTATTTTTGAAATCTCATGATCCAAGTGTTCGACTGGATTTTTTTTTTTTATCTTATTTGAGGAGATTGTGTTTTGATTGGCCCGGTGAGTCCAGAAAGGAAACTCTTGGGACCCACCAGAATCTCTCATCTTTTCCACCTAACAACTTTTCTCTCTACTTTTCTATCCGCCCTATAATCACCTCAACCAAAAACGGAGCCTTATGAAATGTACTTCTTTCCTTTCTAGTACAATTTTTGTGCAGATAAAATTAAAGATAAAGAGGGGAGCCTTAGAGGAGGAAAACTCTTGGGCCGAATCTTTCAAGACTGATCCACCAAAAAGCTTTTAAAAAGAGCCTGGGACTGAGGACAATACACCATTTTCACCCTTCACTGAAAAAGGTGACCAAGGCGCAAGGAGCAATACCAAAAAGCTTTAAAAAAGAGCCTGATACAGAGGACAACAACGAAGCACTTTCATTCTTCACTGGAAAAGGTGACCAAGACTCAACATTTAGTGTTGTACATTCTCAAGATGGACGGATCGGCTAAGTGCCAACTGAAGCGGAGACAATGAGGAGTCTAAAGCTGACTCACAGCAAAATAGTGATGAAATTGGCAAGCTATGCTCCACTCCGGCAAGGAAGAAGGGAAACCGGAAGGGTGGTGGTGATAAACAACCCACCCTATTTTCATACTTTGGGAAAAGCTAGTGTTGTGTGCCCTGCTATGTAAATTTCCTGTGCATATGCTGCACCTTGCACATAAATTTTGTTGTCAGTGTTGCAAGCTATAGATGTAGGCTTTTTTTGTAAAGTTAGCCAATAGCTTGCAATCTGTTCTCTTCAAAAAACCCAACTTCACTCATTTTCTGGAGGATTGTAAAAAGATTCTAAGCCTGGGAATTTATCTAACGAACTCATACGGGATAATGGTCCCATCAACAGTAATGTGAAGTAGAAAACTATGTTATGGATCAACCAAGTGTAACAAAACTGGATTATCATTTGTTCATGCCTTTAGTGTGCAAAGCATGATTTTTTTTATGGTTAAGTTACACAAGCAGCAAATATTTCTTGACTCATAATTTTAACCTCCCTCTTATTAGCTGGAGTTCATTGACAAGTGCAGCACATAATTTGACATTTAGGCTGCATTTGTTTTGGCTTCAAACCACTTCCGGAAATGGTTTTCCGTAAAAAAGTGTGTTTGGTAAGCATAGGAAAATAGGGTCAACGGAAATTAATTTCAGCTTTGACCAAAAATTCCCCTCTCAAGCCGGAAATCAATTTCAGTTGCTATTTTACCTTCAAATGGATTCCGGAAAACACAGACAAAGAGAGAGAGAGAGGGAGAAAGCACACCCCTCTGGCCAGCCAAGCTCTGGCCAGAGAGATCGCACCCAGAGAGAGATCGAACCCAGAGCCCAGAGCCCTTCGACTTCGCACCCTTCGACTTCGACTTCGAATCGCACCCAGATCGCATCCTTCGACTTCGCCGGCGAACCCAGAGCCCAGATCACGCATTCGACTTTGCCGAGATCGCACCGAGACGACACTGATCGCACCAATCGCACTGAGATCGCAATTAAGAAATGGTTGGGTTTTGATGAATTTGACCGGATTTGACCGGATTTGATGAATTTTTTTTGGTTGGGTTTTGTTTCTGTGTTTATCTATTAAGAAATGGTATTATATATTTGTTTGAAAGCTGAGAAAATGTGAGGAACAAGAAGAAAATGTGTTTTTTATATTTTTCAACAACACAACCAAACACTAGAAAATATTTTCCAAAACATTTTTTGGAATGCAACCAAACACTTGAAAATATTTTCCTTTCCCGAAAATAGCATTTCCGGAAAATATTTATTTTCCCGAAAATATTTTACGAAAACCAAACACAGCCTTAGTTTTGAACACTTTGTTCTTTTATATTTTATAGGTTGTTTCTATATTTGGTTCAAACATGCAAGATGCTTGAAAGGCAATCATACAAATTAAATTGACAGCCTGACAGGCTTGGTTAGCTAGCACCAGTTAGGGCAGTGCATCTAATTTATGCAGCATTGCATTAACTTAAGTAGAGGTTTGAATTCTACTGGAAATGGACGTTAAAGACGAAAATAAGTGGCAATTCTTTTTTCTTTTAACAATAACAGCATGGAATTTGTCCTAGCAAGATTGTGGAGAGACATTGGTTGTTTTGATCGATTATATCAATACATGACATTGTATTTATTTTTGTTTATCTAGAGTTACAAATAGTTAAATGGCGATGAAATAGTTTTGTCAATATGTCAAGTGACAGTAACCGCAAACCTGCAGTTTTATTCTAGTACATCATTACTGGAGTTCTAACAGTAACTACAAACAATAAAAGATAAAAAATAATAATTAAAAAAAAAAAAAGATACTTTAGGCAAATCTGATTTTTCTCATGTAAACACACTAGCATACTTTTTCTTGTTCACCAACGCTAACCTAGCCTGGAAAGAGTGGCTGACATTTGAAAATAAATAACCTGAAGAATCATCTCAAGATATTGCTTGTATAGTTTGACACGTTAGAGATTGTCTTCTGACCCTTGAGCATTTGAAGGCCATCTCAAAACTGATCAGCAGCCTGAAAAACTCAATATTCCACATGCATGTTTCCCTGAAAACCAAGTTCAGAAGTTGATTAGGGCCAAAATGGATCATCACGATATTAAAAATCAATAGAGTATCCTTCAATTTCTTCAAGAAAGTGGGCCTGAATTCCCAAACCCCCCCTCCCAATAAAAGGGCAAAGCAGCAACTCCAACAGAGAACCCAACTTTGAGTATTTTCAGATTGGAAAGTAGCAAGCAAATCCAAGATTGTCATTCTAAATTTCTACATTTATATATATGGATGTAAAAAACTAATTGCACAATCAATAGCAGAATAGTCATTCAAAAAAACAAGATTCCTCTTTAGAATCAAATCTTGTGTGAGAAGATGGCTAATAATGATTTTTTGAACATGTAAAAACTCTCTCTCCCACACACATAAACTGCATCCAACTAAAAATTCTGCAGAATGAAATTATTCTTAAAACTCAAATAAAACCCCTCTCCCCTTTTTACCCCCCTCCCTTCAGAAAGTTTTTTGTTTGCCCATTTAGGGCTCACTTCACTTCCCTTCGTTCATCCATCCTCGGGGGATTCCAATGCTTGCTCTCCACTTTTCTATCATCCCTCAGATTCTTAGTAGAAGGTAGAACTTAACAATCCAAAGCCAAAAATTTCCACCTTGTGTATATGCCCCTTATCATAATTATTCTAGTATATTTTTTTGAGCAAACTATTTACACACATTCAGTTCAAAAGAGTTATCTTATTCCTTAAGGAAAACTGTTAAACATAGTTGAAATGCTTAAGTTTCCAATGTCTTTCACCAAAGCAAATATGAGTGTCTATTAAGTCCTATATATTATCGATACCAAATATCTTTGGGGCATCCTTCAGTGAAAGCTTCTCAAAAAAGGGTATCCATACATCAGGTAAAAGTCAGCTAGTGCTCTACATTTTTCCTGGCTTGGGCCAGTTGTGAACATAAAATACGACACTAAGCATTGGCCCAGGTGGAGTTTCAGCTAGTGATCTCAATAATTACTTGAATTAAAATTAAAAGATTCAAGAATTTCTTCCAACACAAAGAAAGACCCAAAATACATTACTTTAGTCATCACTCCATGAGCGATTTTAGTCCTTGAAGTATAAAGTCCCTTAGATAAGAAGGGCAAACTAAAAACTAACCTGTCATCACTCCATTAGACACATTAGGGATTAAAAATTCTCACTTTTAAGTTGTTAAGTACTAAAAAATATTACTTTAAGTTATTAAGGACTAAAAATGACCACTTCCACTTCCACATGCATATTTCCTTGAAAACAAAGTACAGAAGTTGATCAGGGCCATATGGATCATCACCATATTGAAAATAAATAAAGAAATAATGGATTCTTGAGGATTTGGTGAGACAAATTTTTTTTTGTATAGGTAATAAGACTTTTATTGAAAAATCTGAACATCATGTTCACGATGGTGAACACTCTGAACAAGAAATAAATACAACAAAATCGGGAACTAAAGTGAACAGAATCTAAGAATTCAGAAATTGGAATACAATTCGTAAAACCCCAAATATGAGCCCACCATAACAAAGTACCAAAGAGAAGAGATTTTAAGAGATCTAAGGGTCTCTCATTGTCTTCAAATATGCGGGTATTACGTTCCTACCAAACTAACCACATTAAACATGCCCGGGCCATATTCTAAATGGTTGATAGGAATTAGTGACAAAATTAACCTCAAATTGTGTTCATTCTGTAACTTTGCCTCCAATCAAATTGTTTTAAACTTAAAACATAAAAATAAAAAAGATGCCTTTTACACTAGCATGTTCTAGTAGAAAACTTCTGGTCCTAAATAAAAAGATATGTCTCTACAACGAAATGATCGTTAAGTTTCATCAAGAAATCATTCTAAATCTCTACACAAATTTCACAGATATATATATATATATATATATTGATGCATAAGATAATAAAATTAAACTTATATAGGAACATCTGAATGCAAGAGCCTTTTTGGAAAAAAAAGGAAGCAAATGCAAAAATCTCAGCTCTAAGATCACTATTGGCAACGAACAGCGCTAAAAACACTATCAAAAAAATGCATCAGAGACTCTAATTTGTTGCCTTAATACACACACACACACACACACACACACAAACCAATTGCACAAGCAATAACAGAATAGTCATTCCAAGAAAAAATATACCTCTTTAGAATCAAATTTTGTGTGTGAAGATGGCTGATAATGATTTTTTGAACATGTCAAAACTCTCTATGTAGAGATAACCACATCCAACTAAAACTTCTGCTGAATGAAATTGTACTTTAAACTCAAATAAAACCCCTCTCCCCTTTAACACCCTACCTCCCCCTTTTTTCCCTTCAAAAAGTTATTTGTTTGGCCATTTAGGGTTCACTTCACTTCCCTCAGTCGTGCACCCTCCGGGGGGATTCCAACGCTCACTGTCCGCTCTTCTATCAACCCTCAGATTCTTAATTGAAGGTGGAACTTAACAATACAAAACTTTCTGCCTTGTGTATATGTTCCTTATCACTATAATTCTAGTATTTTTGTGAGCAATCTATATATACACATTCAGTTCAACAAGAATTATCTTTTTTCCCTAAGGAAAACGGTAAACATAATTGAAATGCTTAAGTTTCCAACGTCTATCACCAGAGAAAATACAAGTGTCTATTCAGTCCTATATATTATCAATACCAAAATATCTATGGGGCATCCTTCAGTGAAAACTTCTCAAAGAAGGGTATACATCCATCAGCTAAAGAGTCAGTTAGTGCTCTTCATTTTTCTGGGCTTGCGCGGGTTGTGAACATAATATACAACACTAAGCATAAACCAAGGTGGAGTTTCAGCTAGTGATCTCAATAATTAATTGAATTAGAAGATTCAAGAATTACATCCAATACAAAAAAAGACCCAAAATACATTACTTATGTCATCACTCCACGAGCGATTTTAGTAATTGAAGTTTAAAGTTATCACTTTTAGTCCCTTAGATAAGGAGGCCAAACTCAAACTAACCTGTCATCGCTCCATTAGACACACTAGGGATTAAAAATGATCACTTTTAAGTTTGTTAAGGACTAAACGTGAACACTTTAAACTTAAGTTAAAGGACTAAAATTGCTGATGGATTAAAATTCAGAGACCAACAATGTATTTGCCACCAAAAAAAAAAAAAAAAGGCAAACCCAGATTGAGATTTGAGACAATAATGCAGAAGGCAAAAAAACCCAGATCGAGAATTGAGACAATAATGCAAAAACCGAAAAGAAAAGTATCGAAACGAATTCCATACCGAATGAATGAATGAATGTTATTGCTGAAAAAGTTGCTCAGTACATTCCTCCCCTGGCGCTATTGAGAATGGAGCCAAGCGTACCCAACACCGCAAAAGCCAAGAGTGGGCTAACATCAAGAGTGTCAAAGATGGGTGGGATGATATTACGAAAGAGATTGAGATAAGGATCGCAGAGGTCACGAATGGCAGACAAAGGTTGACGGTCCCACGGGATGTTAGGGAACCAACTGAGCAAAACCCTGACCATCAAAACCCCACTGTAGATGTCAAGCCATTTGGCGAGGCCAGCAGCTACAACAGTGAGAGGGGTGTTGAGGTAGCCAGGGGGACGGTCCTTGAGAGAAGCGAAGAAAAGGGTTGTGGTGGCGGCGGTGGAGAGTGAGAGAGGGAGTGGGAGTTTTGGGAGGAGGAGGCGTGTGGAGAAGGAAATGGCTATGGAGGCTATGTTGGATATGGTGGTGGCGGTGGTGAGAGTGGTGTTGGGGAGAGATGGGGTTTGTGGAGAAGGGAGAGTAGAGGAAGCGCAGACAAAGGTGGAGGTGGGTTTGCGGAGAGAGAGGGAGAGGGGTTTGAGAGAAAAGGGTCTGGGGTTTGAGATTGGAGGGGTGAGGAGGAGGGCCTGGGAGCTCGTTAGAAGAGAAGCCATTTTTTGGGGGAGAGGTTTCGGGATTCTGTGACTTTGAGTTGAAGCTTTTGATGAATGAATGAAGTGACCTAAAATTGGATTCTTTTTTTTTTTTTTTTTTGAGTGTGAAGGCGGTGTGGCAGTTTTTTTTGCTTTGCCACTTTTTTTTTTTTTTAATGTCAAAATGCAAAATTTATTCAAGTTTTATTATTTTTTATTTTAGTTCTCCAAGGGTTTAGTTCAACAAGATTTCAGGTTTCATAAGAGTAGGGCTGTAATCGGTTCGGTTCGGTCGGTTTTTTTTTATCCGGCCAACCGAAACCGAAATTTTCGGTTTTTAAAAGTCTCGACCGAAACCGACCGAAATAGTTGAAAAACCATCAGTTTCGGTTTATTTCGGTTTCGGTCAGTTTTTCGGTCGGTTTCGGTTTTTGGGCCTGGAAACCTAAAACCCAAAACAGAGAGAGCCAAAGAGGGTACGAAATCAACATTATATAAAACTAAATTACACTAACTGAAATCATTCACTAGCTCAACAAAAGAAGAAAAAATAAACCCTCAAATCATTCACATGCATACACCCTGGATGGAATAAATAAAAAAGTGGCTTTTTGTCATGTTTTCAACGTGTTTGAAAACCCCTATTTACTTATCATCATGCATCAAAAGAAAAGAAGAAAAGAGCAACATCAAAAGAAAAGAAGAAAAGAGCATCAAAACAGAGACTCACCGTGAGATCACTGAGATGAGAAGCTGATGATCAAGCCAGCGTGAGAAAAGAGCATCAGAAGAAAAGAAGAAAAGAGCATCATCAAAAGAAAAGAAGAAAAGAGCATCAAAACAGAGACTCACTGTGAGATCACTGAGACGAGAAGCCGATGATCAAGCCGGTGTGAGGAGGGTGGCGTGTGGAGGCGGCGGCAGAGGGTGATTCGGCGTGAGAGGACCGTGGAGTGGAGGCTGAAGTTTGATGAACGTGAGAGAGAGTGGAAAGTGAGAGTGAAACTGAAGAGTGTGGGCTAGGTTTTCATCTTTTAATTTTATACTCTAATTAGTTTTAGTTTAATTAGATATTTATTTAGTTTAATTATAGGTGATTAATCTAATGAGTTTTAAAATATTATGTTTAAAAAAGGTAAGACCGGATCATTTGTTTGAATTTTGAAATCTTGAATGGCTGAATTGTGAATCATTGAATGGCTGAATTGTTTAATATGAAAACGTTGGAAAGATGAAAGCTGAATGACTGAAATCAGTGAATTGTTTGGATATGAAAAGATGGAAGGTTGGAAGCCCACTGCCCCACGCAAAAGCTGCGGCCAAGCAAATTTCTCTTTTTTTTAGGCGTATCTTAGAGGACAAACTACAAAGTCACAAAGTGACAAATGGTTAGTCACTGGTCAGAGTCAAAGTATATATTTAATATTATATATTTAATATAAATTATAATATATATATATATATATTTAATATAAATTATAATATAATATATATTTCGGTTCGGTTCGGTCGGTTCGGTTTATTAAAATTTGAAACCGAAAATCGAACCGAACATTTCGGTTTTTTATTTAATAAAACCGAAACCGAACCGAACCAAAACCGAACCAAAATTTTTGCATCGGTTCGGTCGGTTTGAATCGGTTTTTTCGGTTCTTCGGTTTTTTGCACACCCCTACATCAGAGCAAAAGATTTGACGTTAGCTCTCGGCGACTCCGCCCCGTTCCTTTAATTTAGTTTTTGTTTTGTTTTTTTTTAATTAATGTTTTTCTAAAATTAAGAAAAAAAATATTAACTAAAGTGCAAAATGGCACTTTTGTAAGTTAACTGTGGCAATTAACGGATTATTAACAGAAGACTTAATTAGGAATGAATGAAACTTAGATGACTTAAATGACAAAACCCAAACTTAAAGGATTAAAATGAAAAATTGTGAAACGTAGAGGATGAGTTTTGCATTTTAGCTTTTAGAAAAATACAATTTCAAAGTGAGAGAGGGTTTGATTCCAATCCTCTAAATTATGTCATTGATTTAAGAGACTCTTGAGGCTAATCAAGTGAACCATTCTTCTAAAACTATATAAACAAAATTTAGCTATAAAATTGGTTATAATCTTAGTTTACAACTTTACTCGATATTGTATTTTTTTATTGAAGGTGAATTTTGACAAATTCACTATTGGATTGTATCTTTCTCTTATATCCTCCATATTTGCAAAATTTCTAAAAAATTAAAGATCAATTACTATGTCATCAATAAATTGTTTAAATTGCAAGTTTTTATAATTTAAAATTATGCATAAAATATAGATATTATAGTAAATTATATCCAATTGACATAGAATTTGACATGTGTATTAAGAGTGTAAAAAATGTACAATTTAATAGTTATATTTTCAAAATATGTAGTAATACTTATTTTACTGGTAAGATTGTAGTTTTAGGTTACAACCAATTTTGTAATTAAATTTTGTCCAAACTATACATACATGTGCCTCAAAAGAATGTTTTGATGATAATTTCAAGATGCTTTTCAAATTTTATTCTAGATGGAGATGTAGATGTTAGGGAAGATGAGAATCATAGCAAGGACTCTTAACAAAATTGGAGAGATTCACCTTCTATTTAGTCTTGTAAACCACTCCTACAAAACTTCCTAGTTTAGGCATCAATCATAGTGGGTTAATCTTTCTTCATCCAAATATTAAGTCAAGAAGAGAGTTTCATAGAGGAGAAAATATATAGCAATAATGGTAACAATGTTTTTCATATCTTCCTTTGAATATTTTTGGGGTATTTATAGATAATTGTTGGTGAGGTGGGTGGATGGTTCCCATGGTAGAGTGATGTTTTGACTACTTCCCATCCTCTTAGCCCAAGTCAACTTAAGGGTATGTTTGGTTGGAGGTGGAATAGGATGAATGGAAAATAAAGGAGTGCAAGGAATGTGGGAACTGATAGTTGGATTCGAGGACAACTAACCTCCCAAAAACAGGGATAAAGAAAATAGAGACAAAGATAGAGAGGAGTAACAAAGAAAAGGAGTATTCAATTAACAAAACTGTTCAATGAACCTTTACAACCCATTCCCAAGTCTAATACCCTCAGCCACTCGCTCAATGCTAGCTATGTAATTACCTTGACAACTAATCATTCTAACTCTTACATCAGCTAACACACAAGCTAATATACATCTGCCACATCACCATTACAGTTATACACATGTCACTACCCTACAATACAGGTATACAATGCTAACTAATCAATACACTCACTATCTGCAACATAGTCCTATACACACCCAAGTTGCACTGGAAGCACACCCTTCATCAACTGAGCACGCATGCTATATCAACAACCCACGCCCCCCACATCATCAGCCTAGGCACACTCTATAGCACCACCCCATGCAACAGCACACACACTGGCCATTAGTCCCACATGCACACATACAGTTGGATTCCTAACAATGCCCCCTCCTTCAAAACACCTTGCCTACAAGGTGTGGAAACTTTTTTTGCAATTCTAACAAACTCTCCCAAGTAGCATCATCCTTGCTCTCACCCTACCATTGCACCAGCACCTGAGTGATGAGTCTGCTCCTCAACTAATGAGTTCTAGTATCCAAAACAACCACAAGCTCAGGGGCAAGGATCTGATCTGCAGACACAGCAGGTAAGGCAGGTCTAGGAATCACATGAGCACCCAATTTAGCCTTGAGATTCGGAACATGGAACACAGGATGAATTTGTGACCCTTCAGGTAAATCAGGCTTGTAAGAGACCTGGCCCACCTTCTACACAATCTGGAAAGGCCCATAAAAACGAGGAGCAAGCTTCCCATACTGTCTAGATTGCACTGAAGACTTCTTGTATGGTTGAAGCCTGAGATAAACCCAATCCCCCACCTCAAAGGACCTATCCACCCTCTTTTTGTAAGCAAACCACTTCATTCTCTCTTGAGCCACATTTAAATTGTGTTTCAGCAAGGAAAAGAGTTACTGCCTATTCTGCAAATAAGAATCAACAGCTGTAACCCTTGTCACACCTGGTACATACTCCACAACCTTAGGAGGAAGATAGCCATAAAGTGCCTCAAATGGAGTGAGCTTAATGGAGGTGTGGAAGTTAATATTGAACCAAAACTTAGCTAAGGGTAGCCAATCCACTCAAGAGTGAGGTCTGTCAGCAACAAAGGCTCTCAGGTAGTGCTCCAGACTCTTATTTACCACTTCAGTCTACCCATCAGATTGGGGATGATATGAAGAAGACATAGCCAAGTTAGTACCTTGTAGTTTCATCATTTCTGACCAGAATTTGGAAGTGAACATTGGGTCCCTATCACTCACAATTGTAGAGGGCATACCATGTAACTTGAAAACATACTGCATGAACAAATGAGTAACCTTAGCAGCAATGTAAGGGTGAGCCAATGGAATAAAATGCATATACTTGGTGAACCTGTCCACCACCACAAAAACCACTGACTTCTGTTGAGACTTAGGCAACCCTTCCACAAAATCCATGCTAATGTCTAGCCAAGGCCTATTAGGGGCAGCCAAGGGCTGCAACAAACCAGCAAATAAGCAAGTCTCACTTTTCAACCTTTGGCAAGCATCACATTCCCTCACAAACTGTTTTAAGTCTTTCACCATACCAGCCCAATAAAAATCTTTCTTAAGCCTTTGAAAAGACTTCAAATAGCCAAGATGACCATTTAGAGGGCTAGCATGTACCTGCTGCAACACTTGGGCCTTCAAATCCTGAGCTAAACTACCTAAAAACAGCCTTCCCTTGTACAACAACAAGTCATTACAAAAAGTAAACCCAGTTGGAATGTTACTACTTAACTGAATAGCAAGAATTATTTTCTGAATTGCAGCATTAGAGTTATAAGTCATCTTAAGTTCATCCAACCAAGTAGGAGTAGGGAAAGAAATAATACAAAGGGTTCCCACCTTAACACCCTCAACAGCCCCATCCTCAACAGCCTCCTTCCTTGAAAGAGCATCAGCTACCAAATTTTCTTTTCCATGTTTATATTCCACCAAAAATGCATAGCCAAGGAGCTTAGTTATCCATTTTTGCTGAGCAAAGGTCCCAATGTTCTGTTCAAGCAAGTATTTAAGGCTTTAATGGTCTGTTTTAATCACAAAGGGCCTGCCAAGGAGATAGGGTCTCCATTTCTTCACTGCCACTACTAGAGCCAGCAATTCCTTCTCATAAGTTGAAAGGGCAAGGCTTTTACCCTTCAAGGCCTGGTTGTGGTAAGCAATCGGTCTCTGGTTCTGCATTAGGACAGCTCCAACACCTACACCAGATGTATCACACTCCACCACAAAGGACTTAGAGAAGTCAGGTAAAGCCAAAACAGGAGGATTTGACATTGCATCCTTAAGAAGTTGGAAAGCATGAGAAGCTTCAGAGTTCCAATTAAAGGAATCCTTTCTCAACAAGGCTGTTAGAGGGGCAGCAATTTGACCATACCCCTTGACAAACTTCCTGTAGTAGCCTATCAACCCCAAAAATCCACTTAAGGCCTTAACATTTGTCAAGGGGGAAATTGATGCCTCTATCTAAGATGTTGGAAAGCCAAGCCAAAACTCGACTATGAACTCTTGAGATGGTACCCAAAGGCTTTCGGTGTGATGACAAAGCCTATCCAAGCAAGAAACTAAGGTTGCACTTGACAAAACAGCAACAAAAAGCCCAATGAAAAACACGTTACAATACTTAATTAGTACATTAATGGTCCTGGTCTGATAGTTCGAGTGAAATAAAATCTCTAGCGGTAAGGGTAAAATTACACGTAGTCCAGAAAAAACAGATTTAAACAGTCCAATGGTCAATGATTAAATAAATTTAGGAATGTGTTAACTCCTGGGGGTCCTTGCATGTCTTGGTCAGGGGAGTTCATTGTACTTTCAGCCATCATTACATCAATGTGAGGAAAAAGTTCGATTGTTACATATACATTATATCCTTCAACCGTAAAATAAAAAGTAAAAATTAAAAGTTCCATGGGAAGAGGGAAAGGATTAATTGGCATGGTGTGAAAGGAGAGAGGGATCCAGCTCAGTGTAGTAAGTATTAAACTAAGATTTTGGTAGGTGTGTGTTCATAAGGCATGAATGAGACAATATGGGTTGTTTTAGTGAGTGAGATGAGATTAACTCTGAGATTAAGGCTTTTTGTGAGTAGTGGGAGGCATTTATGAGCCGTGTTTATGTAAAAGAGAGGAAAAAATGTTAAGGTTAGATGAACATGGGTTGAAAGGGATGAGTAATGAGCTTAAAGAGAGCTAAACTACTAGCAAAATGGCAAATAGACCAGGGGTTTCAGAGGGAGTAGTTGAGTGCCTATAGGCTGAGATGCTTCTGTTTTTATAATGGAGTTTTAGGGAGGCATTAATTGACAAGAGTCCAAAAACATAGGGTTAATCAGAGGTGGGGAACCAAGGCTAATCTTCTTGGGATTTTTGGTCAGAAGTAGAAGGTTTACTTTTTGGGCTGCTTTGCTTCTTTGGGTAATGATGAGATTTTTGTATTAAATGCCTGGATTTCTGGGGCTAAGCTTAATCAATGTGATTGAGGCGTGTATCAAAAGTAAATCCTAAAGCTGCAACTAAGATTTAGACCCCCAAGAAGTAAGATTCAACACCCCAAGCCAGGTGCTAAGTTCTAAGCCTACTTCAGGAGGTTCCATTGGAGGTCCCTTTATGCCCTCCAAACCACATGTTCCCAATGTTTCCCCTTTAGGACTCATAGGCTTGACACATGAATCACGTCTTGAACGTTTTTTAACATTTATAACATCAATTTGCTGGAGTTTGAATAATTTGGTTTCAGCTTCCCTTCCGCTGGAGGTGCAGTCTTGAAAAAGATGATGGAGTTCCATCACCCTTTAGACTTCAGCTGATGTTACAAGCCTCGGGTACTGTTCACGTCAGGTAGAGAGTGACCAAAAGCCGATGGGACAGCCTCTAGCTCATCCTTAAGGACTTGGTTCTCTTGTTGTACTTTGGTCAGGGATGAACAAGGGCTATTTTGCCTACTTTCAATCCTCTGCCTCTTGTTGGGATCTCTTAGATTGGGCTTGTTCACCTGGGCTGGTTCCTTTGGGTCGGGTTGTGTGCATCCTACAAAATCAACAACACATGTTGCCATGGGCTTTCCTTCCTCATGGACTTTTATTAGTAAATATTCTTTGGGTTTTTATAGATACTTGCAATGGGTCTTTTGGGCAATTAATTGTAATGTTTGAAACAATATGACAAGTTTTCAAAGTACCTTTGAAAATAACCTTTACTATGATGAATTCCATAACGTTCATGGCTTCTAATAGTCGCATCATAATTTAAATGATAAGCTTGTGGGATCGAGTATTTTCCATGAGCGTTGAAGATATATTTTATGGATGTTGTGATGCAAGTGATGACCATGTGTTTCATGGGTTATAATGTGTGAACATATTCTTCAAGATAACTCCCTATGAGCTTTTATAAAACAATTGCCATGGTTTTTTGCCATAGTAATACTTAAGCAATAATTATGCCATGATACTTTTCTCTTTGCCAAGCGTTAATAATCTCGGGTTTTTTGATAAAATAGTGCCAATGAAAAAATGGGCTTTGGATATTGCCAATGAAGATTGGTCTTTTGATATTGCCAGCGGGAACTAGGCTTTGATGTTGCCAATGAAAATCGGGCTTTGATGTTGCCAATGAAAATTGGGCTTCAAATATTGCCAATGAGGATTGGGCTTTTGAATAAATAAATTACCATGGGTTTAAACCATGGGCTTTGATTATGGACTTGAATTCCATTGATAAAGTTGTTTTGCCATAGATTTGAATCATGGGCTTTTCAAACCTTGCCAAGCATAAGTATTCTTGGTCTTTTAGAAAAGATTAGATTTTATCTCGCTTTATTAAATAATTCGGGTTTTTATGAGAAAGTATTGGGTCCTATAGCGTAGCCCAATTTTGTGGTAGAAAGGAGAAAGGTTGTGGGGTAGCATAGTGATAGTTGGAAAAGATATTTAAGCATGTCCAATAATACATTTGAAAGGAAAATAAATAGGTGTTATTTAAATAACATTAGGTGTAAAGAAAAGTACCCCAACAACATCTTTGGGAATTGGCCATTGCTACATAGCAGCAGTCTTCCTTGGGTATGTTTTGACCCCATCACCAGAAATAAGGTGTCCTAAATACTCCACTTCCTTACAAGCAAACACACACTTTGATTGTTTAGCATACAATTGATGTTTCACCAAAACTTCCAACACCAATTGAAGATGATGCACATGATCACTCAAATTCTTGCTATAAACAAGGATGTCATCAAAAAATACCAAAACAAATCTCCTTAAGTAAGGCTTACAAATGGAATTCATGAGGGATTGGAAGGTGGAAGGTGCATTGGTTAAGCCAAATGGCATTACCAAAAACTCATAGTGACCTTCATGAGTCCTAAAGGCAGTTTTAGAAATGTCCTCCTCCCTCATTCTGATTTGATGGTACCCGAACCTTAAATACAATTTAGAAAAGACAACTGCACCAAACAACTCATCCAATAGCTCATCTATGACAGGTATAAGGTATTTATCCTTAATGGTTTCTTGATTTAAGTCCCTATAATTAATGCACATTCTCCATGAACCATCAGTCTTCCTAACTAAAAGGACTGGTGAAGCAAAAGGGCTGCTACTGTTTCTAATTAAACCAGCAGATAGTAAATCCTTAACAATCTTCTCAATTTCATTTTTTTGTTAATAAGGGTACCTATAAGGCCTCTGGCAGATAGCTTGAGCTCCCTCCAAATTGATTTGGTGTTCATGATCACTTAAGGGTGGAAGCCCCTCTGGTGTAGCAAAAACTGATTTGAACTCATCCAACAAGGCAGCCACTTCTTCAGGTAGCTGATCTGTACCTTTTGGAGTTGACAATTGAGGCTGGAAGGTAATGTGAAGAACCAACCCCTTCTTAACTGATTGCTTCAAGAAAGTATCCCCATCTTGCAATTGAGATCTTGTACTTCTCAACCCTTGTAGCAGCACCTGCCTGTGGTTATAACCAAAACTCATTGTAAGCAAATTGAAATCCCACTGAATTACTCCTAAAGTGCCCAACCATTAAGTCCCTAAAACCAAATCACACCCCCCCCCCCCCCAATTGGCAACACATGCAAATGCACCAAAAACTCATGCCCTTGCAACCAGATTGGCACTTCCTCACAAACACCTTGAGTCTTGATCAAATCACCATTGGCAACCTTGACCTCCAAGACTTGAGAAGTATCAACATTAATGTGCAAATGTGACACCAACACAGCATCAATGATGTTGTGGGTACTTCCTAAATCAATGAGAATGACAAAGGACTTATGCTTAATCCTCCCCATGACTCTTATAGTTCTTGAAGTAGAAGTGCCACTCAATGCACAAAGAGTGATCTCAACACCCTCTTGATCTGCCCAATCTGATCTACACCACCATTCTCCTCCAATTCAGTGATATGCACCCCATAATTGATGTTTTCTTGAGCTAATTCCACATAATCCAAAAGAAATAACATTGCATTCTTGCACTTGTGGCCAAATCCCCATTTCTCATCACAATTATAGCACAAACCCTTCTTTTTCCTCTCTTCCATTTGAGCAGGAGAAATTCTTTTAATTGGTAGCCTAGCTTTAGACTCCAAAAAAGAAGTAGCTTTAGGTGAAGCACCCAAAATAGAAGGCTTTCCTTGATCCAACTTAGCACTCTTCTTACAGCTCCAATTATATTCCTCTTGTATTTTTGCCAAACCAAAAGCCTCATTCAATGATTTGGGGTTGAGCATCCTTACTGGCGGCCTTATTTTATCTCTTAATCCACTAAGGAAAAAACTCAGTTTATGAGTAGCAAATAAGCCTTTAATCCTATTGGACAAAACCTCAAATTGAGCCTTTTACAAGGCCACTGAAGCAGTCTGCCTTAGCCTAGTGAAAGTTTCCATAGGATCATCATAGGCTATTGCACCAAATCTGATGTGCAAAGCTTGAATCAATGACTCCCAATCAACAAAAAGACCAGCTTCTTCACTATCTTAAAACCATATCAAAGCCTCACCTTCCATGTGAAATGAAGCAAGCATCAACTTCTCTGTAATTGGGGTGCTGTAATACTTGAAATATTGGTTGGCTTTGTAAATCCAACTAGCAGGATCTTCCCCAGAAAACTTTGGGATTCCAACCTCACAGGGCGAAACAGAGCTAAAGATGATGAATTGGTATGTCTGGTTTCACCATTTGTTAGGGATGGAGGCAATACTCCTTGATCAGAACCACCACACCTCTGTACCAGAATTGTCAATTGTTGATTCATCTCATTCAGAGTTTGTGTGTGCACTTCTTGAATTGTTCGCATTTCTTGAATCTCTTTAACATAATGATCAGATGCAATCCTGAGTGAAGCAATGGCTTCCTGAGTAGCAGCAGTGCTTGATCGTGTTTTTGCCATGTCCGAGGAAAGCCAAGCTTTGATACCAAATGTAAGGAATGTGGGAACTGATAGTTGAATTCGAGGACAACTAACCTCCCAAAAACAGGGATAAAGAAAACAAAGATAGAGATAGAGAGGAGTAACAGAGAAAAGGAGTATTCAATTAGCAAAACTGTTCAATGAACCTTTACAACCCATTCCCAAATCTAATACCCTCAGCCACTCGCTCAATGCTAGCTGTGTAACTACCTTGACAGCTAATCATTCTAACTAACTCTTACATCACCTAACACACAAGCTAATATACATCTGCCACATCACCATTATAGTAATACATGTGTCACTACCCTACAATACATGTATACAATGCTAACTAATCAATACACTCACTATCTGCAACCTAGTCTTATACACACCCAAGCTGCACTGGAAGCACACCTTTCATCAGCTGAGCACGCATGCTGCATCAGCAATCCACGCCCCCCACATCATCAGCCTAGGCACACTCTGTAGCACCACCCCATGCAGCAGCACACGCATTGGTCATCAGTCCCACATGCACACATATAGTTGGATTTCTAACAAGGAGATAAAATAGAAATGAGTGTTGTTTGGTAAGGTGAGAATAAGAGGAAATTTTTTGGTGGAGCCCAACCATTTTCCACCTAGGTCCACAAAAATCCATCTCTCCAAACTGGAGAGAAAACAAGCTTGAAAAGCTTGTTGCTGACCCAATTACCATATTGCCCCAATTTAATGAGTCTATCTCTCTCCTTGCTTCTCTTTTGTTTCTTCTGCACAGCCCCAATTTGATGAAAAGCTTGTTGCTTACCCAATTACCATATTGCCCCAATTTAAAATCTTTTCTATCCTCCTACTTTTCCACTCCTCCAACCAAACGAACCCTAAGAGATGTGGTGATAAAGCATTCCTCCCAAAGAGGTGAAGTGGAATCCTGTTATGTCTTATTACATTTAATGATAATTCAATTGTAGATGGGATGTTAGATGTTGGATTGAAAAAGATGTTCTTAAGATTTCTCTAGGAAACTTCCTTTTCTATGAAAGGTCCTCAACTCACTACAAAAAAATTGTAGTATTGCAGCAGGTCAAAACCGCTGCTAAAGGTCCATTTGACCTTTAGTGGCGGGGGCCTATTGCGATGGTTCTACCCGCCACTGTTGCAGTGCCGTTATAGATCTATTGTAGCAGTCACAAAAAGTGCCGCAATAGATCAGCCATTTAGCAATGCTTTTGGCCTATTGCGGCAGGCAGAAACCGCCGCCATATAAGGTTACCATTTGGGTCAAGTGACCTTTTAGCCGCGGGCATTGAGCGTTGCTATAGGGTTTATTAAACAACAGACTCTACACACCTTTTAGTAGCGGTTACGCCCGCTGCTATATGTGTGAAGCTTTAACGGCGGGCTAAAAACGCTGCTATAGGTCTCCAATTATTTCATAATTTTAGTCCTTCAACAGTGGTTTTTGCCCACTGCTATAGGTTTTTTTTTTTCCCTCCTGGGTTCTAAAATCACACTATTACAAATAACCAGTAATAATTTTAGCTCCACTAAGACAATACCACAAATGTAACTAGATGACACTACAAATGTCTCTAAACTAAAATTATATTAACATAGAAATATATTATCAAATACATAACATTGTCTATAACCATCATCATAAAATTAACAAAAGAAAGATATGGTCCTTTGTACATAGAAAGTCCTTCAACACTTAAATTAAACTAATACCATAATCAAAGTTTCAAAGTGTTTCAAAATATTTTTCAACACTTGCAAAAAATGTGTTTGTTCAAATGTGGTTCTTTGTACACAAAATGTCCTCAAACACCAACATAAAATTTATAAGCTGCTTGGTTGATGGGATGCTGCTGATGATTTTTGAAGAGCAGGGGATTGTAGGATTGGAGGAATGTCCTACATACAAAAAAAAAAAAAAAAAAAAAAGGAAATAATTAGGACACAACATTGAAACCAATGCCTATTATTATATCTTGAATGCACCTTTGATCCAGCATTCAAAGTGATTACATAAAAAATAAAATAAAAACCAAGACAAAGAACTATACCTGCACAAACACAAGGGTGCCAATTGTATTTCTGCTACTCTTTCAATCCTTGTTTGCATGTTTAAGGAATCAAGTCAAACTGGTATTATTGCCCCTCCCCCCTCCTTCCCAAAAGATAGTAGAATGAAGCAATGGCCATATGAATATGGAGATGAACATTGTCACCAAAATGATTACACGGTTGTGACTTAATCAATTGCTTAGATGCATATGAAACTTTCTGAACAATGATGTGAAAGAACATGGTAGCCAAGAACATTGGCATGCTTAGAAGGTTTTTTTTAATGAAAAAAAAAATACAAAATTTTACTTAAAAAGGCTAACCAAAGGTTGCAAATAATGACTGCAAAATGCATGTGATTGTGCCATTTTGGATGCAGATGTCAAATGCCTGCCAATAAAGATATGACATCAAAACATTACCTAGTCAAAGTAATAACGACTGACACTACTACTTTATGGAAATTTTAGTGAATGTATTGGGAATAGAGCTTGAGACAATTGATAGCGTTAAAAATACTTGAAAGTACTAGTACCAATGACTTCAAACTTCATTCAATTCAACAAAGCCTAGATCTTAACTACTTAGATGTAACTTAGTATTGAAACATTTTCTATTCTCTACTTGTCAATTACAAATTATGCAGTTATAAAATGTTATAATCACAAGATATAATAAAAGGAGGGTGTTAGTGGACACAAGCAATCCAATAAATTTTGACTTTCTAGTCATTACGCAAGATTGTTAGTAGTTCTATATGCATAGATAGAAAATTTCCAAGCCCTAAGGATATCACATCTCAGATCACACCAACATGGAACTGAGTGTCCATGCCACTATGAAGTGCCTTATAATCATGTTAATAAGAAAGAATATGCTACTACAAGTTTAAAGATGTGGAACAGTAATTACAACAAATTTGTTACTATATCACAAACAGACTTATCTTATAGAAATCCACTTTTCTAAAATCAAGGTGATCATTATAGAAACTAAAGTCTTCACTAATATACTATAATTTTAACACCATGAAAAAAGTTTTGAGACTTGATTAAACCTTAAAACTACAGTGTTAGCACATATAAACAACTAGGATTACAATCCATAACATCATATAACAATCATCACAACACAAGTCAAGAAATTCAATCTCATAACTCATATAGGCAATTTATCAAATACTTGGTAAGCAAAAGACACATGCTCACATTACTTGCACAAATTTATAGTTAACACCACAATCACAACCACATATGCCAAAGACATTTCAAAATGCAAGGAAATCCTCTTTCAAAAATTAAACCCAATCTACCATATAAATCAAAAACCCAAATGATTTCTCAAGAAACCCAACTCACAAGGTTGTCAAACAATAAATCACTTGTCAAAGAAAGCATATATGAACTTACAAGATAAACCACACAACAAAAGCTTGTAGTAAATTCCTTAAAGTCTCAAAATTCTAATCATACTTTCTGATTAAATTTACAACAGCTCAGCTCTTTTTAAAAATTTGGTCGGTTTACTTAGTATTATCCAAAAAGCTTGAAACGAAATATGGAGAAGCCCTTATATGTCTAGTATGTACCATAAAAAATTTAGCTCAAAATAATTTTTCTATAATTTATTAAAAATTACGAAGTGCATCTAACTCAAATTTGTCTCTGACAGATTTAAAGTCACAAAAAAAAAAAATACTATAATTTTAATACCATGTCAAAAGCTTTGAAACTTGATTAAACTTTAAAGTTACATGTGTTAGCACATATAAACAACTAGGATTACAACCCATAACCTCATATAACAATCATCACAAGTCAAGAAATTCAATCCCATATAAAAATCAATTACCACAACATCAATTCACTTCAAAGTTCTAAAACTCATTATATATATATATATATATATATATATATATATATATATATATATATATACACTTCAAGTTTAATAAACAACTACAAGCAATTAAACTTAACCTCATAACTCATTGAGATAAAATATCACATTAAACAAACACAAGCCCACAACTCAAGCAATTTTCATAGTTAGCACTATCAACTTTTCACATATATCAAAATCATTCCAAAGACATAAAGAAACTCAATTTCAAAAATCCATCTCAATCTTCCTCATAGATTGAAACCCATATGGTTTTGTGTGTGTGTATATATATATGTTACATAGTCCAACTTCAACTTTAATAAACAACTACAAGCAATTAAACCTAACCTCATAACTCATTGAGGTAAAGTATCAAACACTTGACATGCAACAAACACAAGCCAACAGCTCAAGTAATTTTCATAGTTAGCACTATCAACTTTTCAAATATATCAAAATCATTCCAAAGACATAAAGAAACTCAATTTAAAAAATCCATCTCAATCTTCCTTATGGATTAAAACTCATATGGTTGTCCAAGAAATACAACCCTTGTTAGGACATATGTGAATCAATGTTAGGAACATATGTCAATATAGAATTGGCTAATCCTTTGACAAAACGCACTTTACTTGTAATTAGGTAGATCTAGGATGTGTTTAATACTTCAAGGAACAAGGTTTCAAGTTCAAGTGTTAAAACCATGCAAGTCTGTCCAAGAAACAAGTGGAGAAGTGCCTGTATTTTAAAGCTCAACAGCTATCTCGATAGCTAGTATCTATTGAGGTATAAAAAGCTATTTCAGTCCGATGCTCGACAGCTGCCCGACAGATAGGGTATTTATCGAGGTTTATGAAATTCAGTTTTTCAGAGCTGATTTCACTCCAATCCGTGAATGGATGTTTGGGCTTTCTTTTCTCACAACTCTGAACATATATAAGGCTTATTTTAAGGGCTGTCACAGTTGATGCAACTGAATGCAATAGTTTTTCACAAGCATATTGTGAACCGAAGACATATGCCCTAGTTCATCTTTCTCTTTAAGAAACTGCTATATTTATACACTGTAGGGTTTTGTAACCAAGGAGTTTCGTGATCTTAATCGTGTGATGAACTGAAGAACTTTGTAGCCAACGTCTTTCTTAAGTTGGTGTGTAAGTCGCGTACTGAGATCTGCGCATCGAATTGGTTAGTCATGTACTGGGAGCCATGCATTAAAAGGAAATATTGTCACTACAAAACAAGTCTAATTGGGTATTGGGGTAAGGGTTCAACTGTAGGTTGGTATAAGGTACTAGGATTCCTTTACTTGTAATCACTTGTTATGATAATAGTGAATTCTCAAGAGTAATGACCTTAAAATCACCCGGTGGGGTTTTTACCATGTAGGTTTTCCCCATTCGTAAACAAATCACTGTGTCAATTTATTTTCCGCTGCATTTTAACTTAGTTGGTGATTTGTTTGTGCTACCACGCTTATTGCATGCAAATAGAATTAATTAATTAACTTGACTAATTAATTGGTTAATTCATCACAAGGAGTCAATACATTCTTGGCCTATCAACCCACTAAGTTATTACCATAAACATCATAAAACAACAAAGCCCAAAGGATTTCATAGAAGAAAATGACAGAAAACTTAGATTTTTACCTCATCTATTGAATTAACCAAACTTAAAGGGATGATCTTTCAAATGGGTATGTTGAACTAACCACTAGAACTCTCGCCGTCGCCGTTGGGGTAGGCTGAGCTTGATGGCACTGGGTTAGGTGTTAACGTTGATGTCGGCATCAACAAGTGGCTGGGCTGGGCTAGCCGGTAGGCTATGTGAGAGAGAGAGAGAGAGAAAGAGAATAGCATGAGAGAGAGAGAGAGAGAGAGAGAGAGAGAGGGTTTTGTGTGAGGGAAATGTGAGTGGCTGAAAAATTTTAAGTGGGTGAATTTTTAATTTTTAAGAGAGTGCGAAAAGTGAAATTTTATGCGGGAAAAGCAAAAATAAATTTTGCTGAAATTTGAGCTCTATTGCGACGGTTATGGAAGTGTCACTAAAGGTTTGGGCTATTGCTATAGAGTTTAAAAATAGCACACTTCAACGTCACTATGCTGAAATATTGCTGCTATAGCTAAATAAAACACCACTAAAACACATATATTGTGACGGTTTTATATACCGCCGCTATAGTATACCGCAAAAGGATATATCTATTGCAGCGGTTTAATGGAGCGTCGCTATAGCTACGTCAAACGCCGCTAAAACATATATATTGTGGTGGTTTTATATATCACCGTTGTTGAAAGCCACAAAAGATTAGAGCTATTGCGGCGGTCCAAAAAAACGCTGCAATAGATCCTATGTATAGCGGTGGTCCCAAAAAACACCGCAATATATATGCGACATATAACGGCGATTTTTGCACTTGCCGCAATAGTACAAATTTCTTGTAGTGACTGTCACTTGTAATCCTGACTATGGTACCAGTTCATTACTTGGTATTTGGTTTGCTTCATTTTTCACTTAAGCGTTCTGCTTCTTGCTTTTAGGCCTCCTTAGTTTTCATCTCTTCACTCTATTCTTCTTCCTTTGGGTCTTTTATCATTTTTCAAGCATTTGTAAGTCTCCCTATCTACTATTTTTTATTTTCCTTCTTCGTTTGATCTTTAACTCTCATACTTAGTAAGGTTAAGGGAGTTATACTATCATGATTAACATGGGCAAAATAGTGAGTTTAGTGAACTCAAATAGGAAAATGGTAATGTCTAGGAAGATTTATTGTGTTTTTGACAACATGAGTCTCAAGTATGCTTGGAATGGGTGTTCCTCTCTGACTACTGATATGAAACCCAACTTACTATCGATTTGGATATTGAGTTTTCACACTTGACTAAATCCAATCACATTGATAACCCATTGACCATTGATCAACAATTCAACTTCGACATTTTTATCTTAGTGGTTTGACTTAGCTACGAATTTGGTTGCATCAACTTGGCACTAGTGCAATGGGCAAAAACAACCCAAATTTGACCACACCAACTAGTGTTTAACTTCGTTTATAAGACCACACATTAAGTTTACCAAAAAAAGACCACGCATTACTTTCACATGGTCCCATTATTAGTATCACTTTTATTGTAAATTAATCAAAACATACCACATCAACTAGGGCTGTCCAAATGGGTGCCCAAACTGACCCACATACTTGACTCGAACCAACTTGCCTAGATTTTGCTTGTTTTGACGCAATTGGTTTTTGGTGATGGTTTTAATGGTCCAAAACTTGCCTCAAACGGGTCGAGTGTCAGTTTTCCAACTAGGGAATACATCATCTCTAATGAGATATGGTGAAAACACTCCCCGTCGCCATTTCTATCCAATTTTGACTAAACCTAACCACTACTAGTGGACAACGGAATAGTGCAACCGTCGCTTTTGTTCGACTGATGGTGGGTGTTGCCTTTTGATAGTTGATGTGATTAGGTCTAGTTCAAGTTGAGTAAAAAGCTAACTCTAAATGACCCATGGACACCCCTAACCTCAACCGTCGTTAATTTTTTTAATAAGACTAATTGATTTACGGAACCCCTCTTGAAAGTCTCTGGCCTATATTTCTCAGATGTTAGGGAATATATTTCAAAACAGCTGGTTGCCCTACCCTTTTTTACTTACCAAAAAAGAAAAGAAAATTTCACTTCGCTCAATTGACATATGGAATGGCTTACATGGACATGGAGCAGTACACGTTTACAAGGAAACAAAAGGCAACTGGGCGGTGCAAAAAGCATATCCCAATTACGGTGTTTGCAACGACAATTATGCCCCAGGAAATCTGCTATAGTACAATTCAGAGAGGCAGCCGATTTTCTTGCTCAATTGCAGTGCTGGAAAGTGGAAAACAACATGAAATCAAGACCAAATGTCAAAATTAATTTCTAACCCCCCCACCCCTCTCTTTTTTCCATTAGATGTGCTCTGTAGATGCTCCCAATTTTCTTTCTTTAGTCAACTTAGCTATGACAGCATGTCCATAATACCATATATATATATATGTTCAAAAGCTGGTACAAACGTTTTAAAACATACACATAACCTAAACCTTCGTTCATCTTGCAATATTTTCTATGTTTATAAACCGCTATAAAGATAATATGCAATTTGTCTGTTCAATAATTATAGGAGTTGCTCGATCCCTTATTACACAGCTTAACAAGAAAAGAAAAAACCAAGCAAAGGAGATGTTGCTGCTAGTAATTAACATAATGGAAATAGATGGGGGCGTAGAAAGGGTATTAAAGACGAATAATAAGCCTCCATCAACTGTCCATTTGGAGCCATTTCCATGATGAACTTCTTCAGCATCCTAAGAGGACCCATCATGACCCCCCATTGCACCACTGGCTTTGATGCTAAGCAGAACCCTCGCCGCTTATTTCCTAACCGTATGGTGTTACTCTTCCTCCGTCTAAGCCGCCTGCGTGGCCTGCACCACCCCCCCAATGTTGTAGAATTTGATAACATGGAAATGGTTAGAGCACCTCTTCTCAACATATTGCCAGATAGTTTTGTGGTGGTTGTGCAGTGTGTTTTCTTCAATATTATGCTTAATGCTTTATATAGTGAGTAATAAAGATGAATCATTGATGTTAATCATGATGGTCATAATGACAGCAATTATAACAATCATGTTGTTTATGGCCTGATGCTAGTGTGCAATAAAGTATTAGCAATTGGGGTGATTTTTGTTCTACTTTCTTGATTAGGCTTATGGTAGTCATGATTAAAAGAGATGGGCTCCTGCTCATGAAAATGAGATCTTGGAACTTTATTTAGGTGAGATCTGTTGTTGTACATTGTGGTTTATGCTATTTTTCACTGTGGCAAGTTTGAATGGGGAACCAGAGTTTAACTTTAGCAACCTCCCTTTAACCTAATTGAGAAAAAAATAGGGTGAAAGCAACATAAATAAAGAGGATTAGACTTCGTTAGTTTGTGATTTGAGATTTCATTATAAAAAATCAGTTTAACTTTAGTTAAAGGTTAGTTTAATAGTTAAAAGGCATTTCTTTCTTTTTGGTTTGGGAGAGTACAAAGGTTGCCTCTTGCTAGTTTTTTTGGCTAGAGAAACAAAATTACAAACACTATTGAATTGAATAAACCAATTTTATTGTCCTCTTCCTCTTTTACTGATATAGGTATAGCCATATAGCCATATAGGCTTTAAAACTACCCCTCCAAAAAAGAAAAGAAAAAATCAGTTTAGACTAAAGTTAACTTGTTAAAGTGTAAATGTTTCTTTATATCAACAATCATTAACAATCATTTATAATTCCTTCAATAAATTCAAAACTACATTCATGATTGATTCTGAATAAACTAATTGAAATAAATAGCTACTATTGATTGAGTTTAGCTTATGGCTTGTGGTGCTGTGCTTATCTTCTATGAAAATATTCTTTTTGGTGTAATGTGAGAGGATAAGCATTGTTTGCATAGTACTGATAATTACTTGTTTTGAGAATAGGTGGACTACAACCTCTCACATAAATATGAGTTTTATGTGTAAAAAACCGACGTTTAGAGTTCTCTTTTTTTTAAAAGAAATATGTAGTATATTAAGTGTATTGAATAATTTCGACAGTTTCTACCTCCTATATTGTGCTCTTTTTTTCCCCCATTAATTTGAATACAAAGCATACTGTAGAATGCCGGGGGAAAAAGAATTACTTCCAGGTTTTTTTTTTTTCTTTTTTTTTTTTAAATTTTAAATGTTTCAAAATAGCCGTTATGTGTCAATCCTATAAATGCAATCATTCTTGGAGTGGGGTCTAGCTAAATTAAACGGATAGACGATTCCAAACACTAATAAAAAAAAAGTTCAGATTCCAAAGGGTAAAGACTAAAGATTAAAGAAGCCAAATTTTTTATACTTTTTGATATCACTTCGGAATAGTAGTTACATAGTGTTTTGAAATTTCCAAATGCATACAAATTGCTAATAGCCAATGGTTACTAGATAGAGATCCTAGTTAAAGATTCTAAAGGGGAAAAAAACTATTAATTTTACCAGAAGAATTTTACAAATTGTGGTGACAATGTATGTAAATGGGACCATATTCAATGTAATTGATGCATGCCACGTCAACAATATAATAAATAATTTTTTAATAAACTTTTTTACTGTATATCTAAAATTTAAAACATCAATTTATAATACCTATATAGTAAAATTTGTAACATATTTTTAACCTTACTCATGATTATGTAGGTATAAATTATGTTAGGTATACACAAAAGTAGCACAAATCAAAATTATAACGAATGATTAGAGTACAAATGTTTTGAATTAAAGTTAGATTCGTAATGCAAAAGCATCATGATAATAAGTAATGTTCATGGTGTAGGTAATAAATAACGCTAGTTATAACAGTAGTGGGGTTCATAAAAAAAAAATATAACAGTAGTCGGTTTTATGGGCTTGATTTTCTTTTGGGCTATTTGTGGGTGGGTTTTATGGGCTTATTCTTTGTATCTTTTTTGGTTTGGGTTTTAATTGAGCCAAGCCCAATCCTGACCTTCCAGAGCATTCTCTTCATCTCTCATCAAGCCCAACCATTTCTTCTTTTCATCACCCAAAATTTTTGATCCAATATGTACAATCAATTATCCGGCCAACAACAATAAAAAATTGGTAAAGCAATTCATCAAGAGATAAATAGTGACATAGGAAGCCCAAGTCTACGTCTTTTTGTAACCAAATAATTTTTTCTTAAAGGATGTAACAAAAATTCACGACAATTTCATAACATTCCCCATATTAACTATCATATAAGAGTTATAAAATAAAAATAAAAATAAAAATTAATTATAGATTGTGATGGTCCTAGGTATGAGGTGGTAGGCTAATTTATAAATAAATAATTTAAAAAAAAAATCTACACAATTTCATAATATTCCAACTATTCATATATTTTTCTCTTCATGCTGATTTGCTAAGTGGGTATGTGGTTGTTTAACTTTACATTATCTTGTATTTTGGTTTGTTAGTTGCTGGGATTTTTTCCCCGATCTGCATATTTGGGTAGTCTCAATCTTGCTGGTTGTGTAGTTTGGTCTATTTAGATATCAATCTTGCTGGTTGTGTAGTTTGGTCTATTTAGATATTGTTGCTGTTGGGAGTTGGGAGTTGTTTGTTGTAGCCCTTGTTGCTTAATAAATTCACTTGATCAACATAAAAAGAGAGAGAGAGAGAGAGGAAGGGGGGGGGGGGGGGGGGGGGGGGGTAGTTTAGTAAGAATGTCCCTATGGATCATTTCATTTTTCTCGTTTAACGTCCCTATCTGGACTGGTACACGCTGTTCAGTTGATTGCCATGCATAGTATCATTTTTGTAAGAATTAATAGCTTTTCATAGTTTTAGAGGTTGAGAACTCAAATCCGCCAAGTAAAGAGTTAGGTTTCTTTTACTTTTCCAAACTGTTTTTTAATAAGAGATTCTCAATCCATTTCGGGAACCATGCAAATTGTTTGAATTAGTCCACATGATATAGATAGCAACTATATATACTAAGCCAACTAAAATATTTATATATATTGATACATAACACTTAGCAATTTTGTCATCAGATTGCCAAACTTACAAGTCTCTCTCCCTCATGACTTGCATGATCTCCACGATAGCGATCGAATAAATACCCAGTATTACGGTTCATTGAACCAATCCAGTGTATCAAATGAAAGCCCTCGATCATCATCAATCTCCCTTTAGGTAACGTACGTACTCAATTACTTACATGTGGATGATTCTTCTAAGATAACAACATGAAGCATAACAAGCTAGCCACACAATATATACACAATCATAAGAGAATATTTTTTAGGTGATCAACCAGCTCTTATTTCGATTTCCGGATCAAGCTCTCATTTGGGACCTTTAAAACTGCATTTTGAATCATTTTTCCTGGCCCATCTATTGGACTTTGGGTTTTCACTAGTAGTTGTTATTATAGATATTAACACATTTCTTTAACTAAATTTATGAGGTGGTATATGTTGTGATTGGTTTAATGTAACCTTCACAAGTACGGACGACTGGCACACATTTTTTCACTTATCGATCAGCAAATGAAAAGAACCCGTTGTGTGTACCTAAATTTTCTGAAGCAATAGTCAAGCTCAAACAAAAAAGAGAAACAAGAAAATAGTGCGAAAATCGGCACATACCCATCACAAAAGGATGACGCAATTGCGTGGAAATTAACATATTCCCATCACATTACGTTAGGCCGGGGATTGGCTCCACTTGTTTTTGTTAAAGATTTGTGATTGAATTATGAGCAAAAGTATGAAAAAGAGAGCACATGTGGAGGTTTATGTAATTCAACTTAATAACATACATCCACGTGATGATAATGGCTAACACCAATAGTTAGGAGCTAGTTGAGTTAATAGATGAAAGCATCATGTGATTGGCATCATTAAAAACATGCGTGGCATGTTGCATGAGGCTGACAAGGCAACTAATGTGACATCTATGCTAACTGATTGATATGACAAGATCTTGTGTCACTAACATGACATTATATTGATGAAGGGTATAATGTTTGGCTTGCATGCCAAAACTATCCTATATCAATACTTTGCATAGAATTACATCATTGAGAAGAAATGTTATGTGACTAAGGCTGACATAACAACACAGTGTGATGTGCGTCATGGCATTTTTTTTTTTTACGCTACTCATTTATCACCAAACTTGTTATAGCATTACAAAATGGTGCAATCTATGAGAATGATTCTTGCAGTGAATAGTGAGTGACAACAATTTTGTAAAAATTGTGTTGTATTAACCACTTACTTTTTTCATTGTTAATCAATATAAAATTTCACTCACACATGTGTACCCAACAATCTCTCCCTCAATTATGTGTGAGTTTTTGCCTTTTTGTGGTTAACAACAAGTCCTATTAAGTATTATCTCCATTTTGCCTATGGGTTTTTTCCTTTATTATCATGTCATCTATGGGCCTCTCATACACCATTTTTCTCCAAATCCAACCACGTGGATCAATGCACAAGGTGACCTTATAAAACACACAAGGAACATGGCACATGGCACCTGGCACCACACAAGTCCTCTCTCCTTTAGTCTATCTCGTGCGGTTGTGGCATGAGAAAGAGAATACGTGGTAAAGATATATACTTTGAGAAAGAGAAGGAAGAATGCTTTTCTTTTCTTTTCTTTTCTTTTTTTGAGGGAAAAGAATGGGATTTATAAACGCAGGTATATTAGAATTGACACCACATTAGCAAATTATCTTGTGCTTATCACACAAAACATTCTTGTCCTTGGTGTTCGCGTGACGCTGCTCCAAGCTGCGAAAGGTGCATTGGTTAAACTATTTATGTGCTTGACTAGTCACAAACATAATCATACTTATCCGATTCTTAAGTGCTTACGTGACACTACTACTCCATGCCGCAAAATGTGAGACCATGTATGGCCAATGAGACGAGTACATATATATATATATATATATATATATAATATATTGGCTTAGTTTGTGTGCAGACCTGGTATGAACTTAATTGTTTCATTGTTTGTACCTAGCTAGTATATATGTTTTTCATTGAAGAAAGATTCCACTTTGCAGTCCTCTTCTAAAAACTTATAGTGTCATGTTCGCTAGTTTTGGTAGTCAAAAGAAGCTATAATTACCTATTACCCCTAAAACTTGTCAGGGAATTGGAGAACCAATTTAGAGGGAAGGATGTGGCAGAGATGTTACAATATCATGCTTTCGTTAATTGAACTTTTGTTTTGTAAGACAGTTTGAGTTATAATGAATCAGTTGATAAACCCCTGAGCTTAAATATTATAGTGTTTTAGTAAAATTTAATAGTGGGACTGATGCATTTTGATTGTTTGGATAGAAGGAAATGAGTCTACTACTTCAGGGCAAAACTTGTTTTCAGTGCAAAACTTCTAAACCTTGGCTTGAAGTTGTCTTTGCATTCAAGGTGACCCAAATTAAAACTTACATAGGTATATTAAAGTATAATATTTCGGGAGTATAATTATATAATACTCTCTCTTTTCGCTAATAACAGATTTCATTAATTGAATTCACAGTAAGGCTTCTATTTCTGTAAAATCAGAAAAATAGACATTATTGTACACTTAAAATATTGTATAATCTCCAAAAACTACCAATAATTGTAATTAAAACATCATTAAAAAAAAATTGATGTGCATGCATTGATTGATTTACGTTCTACGTACACGTTCTTTTATTACACATTACAAGTATGTTTGGCATCAGTTTTAACTTTTAGTTTTTATGTATAGTTTTTTGAAACCTAATTTTTTTTTTCTCATTTTTTCTTACTTTTTCAAAAAAATTTCAAAATATAAGTATATTTTAGCACACTTTTAACAAAAAATTTTCATTAAAAAGCTAAATAAACTACTCTCAAATAGACACTACATGTCATGTCATATTGGTAGAGTTTAGATAATTGTTAATGCGTTGTTACTACTTAGGAATTATTTGCTCAAAAATTAGGTGTTTAGATCTTCTAGTGTTTGTGTCGGTCATCTTTATTTTCAAGATTTCAATGCAAATCTTGGTATCGATGGACTGGTTAGCATCATACGGTGAGTTTTGATTGCTTTTGTAGATTTGTTTTTCGCAATCTTGGAAAGCCAACTTTTTATTTAAACTTTAAAGGACGATTCTACTATAGTTGCTTGCTTGATTGCTTTTGTAAGTTGTTCTTCACAATCTTAGAAAGCCAAATTTCTATTTAAAGGACAATTTTATTATAATTGCTCTTTTCATAATTCTACTTTGGCGGCAACTGAGAACGAGTTGCCAACTGCCAAGGGTATTTACCTTATGTTGTGAATACAAATAAACAGGATTGTAAAACTTGATGATATTTACATAGTGTGCAAAGCTTCCTGAAATTTTTTCAAAGGAAATGAAGATTTAAACCATCAAATAATCAATATATATATATATATAATAACTTCTTTTTTTATAAGGACTAAAAGTTGGCAATTTGCTCACTTGAGATTCACTTCGTTAGACTTCCGTAACCCATCTCTATACCTTCATCGTTAAAAACATAAAAAACATAACAAAAACATAAAAAATCTAAATCTAAATCTAAAAGCATATTTCTTAAAATGGTGAAGCTTTAGCTTAAAAACATTCTTCCTCTTTATAAGAACATAAGTCTATCAATCCAAACAAAACTATCAAGGGGATAGAAAAGATTGAGAAAGAAATTTGAAGAGCGTTCCATTCCCTCCAATTCCTCCCAATTTTGAGAGGAATGAAAATTTGTGTTTTTAAGGGAATAAACAGGAATAAATGTTCCCTCTTACTCATTCACTCATTCCTTTCCCTCCCACTTAAACTCTCAAACAAAGGAGTGAACTTTCCATTCCCTCCATTAAAACTCTCAAACAAGAGAAGGGAAAAATATTCTAAAATTATTCTTTTCATTCCTTTCCATTCTCTCCTCCCAAACGAAGGCTAAAGGATCAGTTGTTGGTACTGTCCTAGAATCCTCTGATTATCAAGTTAAAAATATGTTCTCTCAATTCTTAGTGAATGGAGATTAGGATTTTTCTCATATTTGGAGTGATGGGTTGAATCCTCTATTTATGGGACCTTAAGGGCATTGATCTCTTTGATATTTGACCCTTGATTGTAGCTAGTTATCTTAATCACCTTCCTTTAATGAAGTGACAGTTTTACATGATATCCTCATGGAAAATCTGCTATTTCCTTTTGTGGTTATCCGTTTAAAGATCAAATATGACCTTGGCACTTAATTTTCCCACCTTATTGGTTGTCTTGTGATATGGAAGGTCTTCCATTGGGTGGACGAATTCATACACTATCAAGGACAATTGCACTTGTTTCTCAACCAACAAAAAAAGGGCACTTTACCTATTACACTTTACCCATATGTAGTTTGGACTGTTTTAATATTACGTACATGTGATATAAAAAGTATCACTTTATACACATGCAAGGATGGATCCAGGATTTCAAGTTAGGGGGTTGGAGTACAAGCAAAAGGAAAAAAAAAATCCAAATAATCATCTATATAGTATTAAAAAACTATCAATTAAGACAAATACACAAAATCATTGTTTCTTAATACATTTAGATACAATCATCTACCAACAATGACAAAAAATACAAAACACTATTGTCTTTTGATACATTATAGTGCAGTCATCTATGCAATCTCAATTGATAGATTTACTAGTTTTCAATTTATAAATTTATCTAATTAAAAAATATTAATTATAGCATTATGAGTTTGCAATATGGGCTAGTGGGCTAATAATCTTGAAGGGGAGGGGGGCCCAACTATAAATAATAATAAAAAATTATACCTAGAAAAAAAAAATTTTATTTGGATCAGTAGGCCCCCCTTAGGTCCGTCCTAGTACACATGAGGTAGTCTTTATTATACTTTTGTAACCCACCTTATCAACTTTCGTTAGGAAAAAACTTTTAAGACAAAATATAAAAGAAAATGGATCAAAAAGCATTTCATGAGAAACTGTTTGACCATTGTCCTAAGATTCATTAACACAAGATTTAGGGCTAATTTGAACATCACACTTTCGATAAATCAAAGCTCATCCCTATCCCACTGTATAGATTATTGACCACATAGATAAGTGAGGAAATGAAGGATAAAATTTTAAGAAAAGTGAATAAAAAATTTCTCGACATTGTTGTTTTTCACACTCCTAACATCACAGCAACCTAACTACCCTCACCACCATTAACAAAACTCACTAAGATCAAAAAACTAAGTATGATATTCAACTACTTTGCCCTATCACCTTTGGAATGGTTTCGGGATTGATTTCGCTAGAGTTTCAGTATGGTGGGTGTCTTTTATCCTTTAGTGTTGGAAATGATGGGTATTTATAGCCAAATATACAAACCCTATGGTTGGTGGTCATGTTAATCATTTAAGAGCTAACCAGCATTTGAGCCAGATATGGAACGGAGTGATTTTAGGGTTGTTATCGCTAAATGGCGTACGACTAAATAATAGGCATACACCTAGGGCTGTCCATCAACCCGGAAGACCCGACCCACCCGACTAAACTGACCCAACCCGAAAACCAAAGATTGGACCCGAATGCTTAGATGGGTCGGATGCGGGTCTGTTAGTTTAAAATATCAGGTTTTCAGTTTGGGTTTAGGTCTCACACTTCTTGACCCGTAGAAACCGACCTGACCACCCATAAATTTAAAAGGAAATCATTTTGGTTTCCATCATTATTCACGCCTAATACTTGAAGGGTCTGATCTATTTTTGGCCAAAACTTCAGATTCTTTTTTCACGCTCTCTCATCTCTCTCACAAATCACTAACCCTAGCTGTCAAATCACTAACCCTGGCCGTTGTTGCCAACTTTCCAAACTGCCACTGTCCTAGGTCGAGTCACTCTCAATCCCCACCGATGGTGGATGTACAAATCTTGTGCAATCTAATCTTTGCGATAAATCATCCTCTAATCAACTTCAAATCTCCTTCGAGGCTCTAATCTTGTGTAATTTGATGGTGGTTGTATTAATCTTGTGATGGATGCAGTGATGGTGGGAGAGGGAGTGGTTGTTGTGTGGCTTGTGCCGGTAGAGTCTTATATCTCCTCTTTCTCTCTCTTCGTATCAGTCTTAGATCTGGGTTTATGGTATTTTTGGTTCTATTTGGTTTTAGTCTCAAATCTGGTTTTGTGGTATTTTTTGTGTTATTGATTTCTCTAGCTTTGGATTATGGTTGTGATCTATGTTTTTCTTGGGTTTGATTTCTTCTGAGTTGTTGTACTTCAAACCCGAAATCACTCGATGACTCTGACTTGCTCAACTGATGACCTGAGCCACCGGGTTTGACCCGAATGGTCGGTCAATTGCGGGTCTATTTTTTATTCACCTGATTTGATTAGGTTGGTTACAGGTCAACTCCAAGCCTAATCCAACCCGACCCGTGGACAACCCTATTTTTTCCTAGGATCTATTTTGGACTTCAAAAATGGATTCAGACTTGCATCTTTTGGCCCATTGGACTTAGTACATGTGATGATCATTTTGGTAAGAGTTCAAAGCTTTTTTCATCATTAAGGTCAAGGACCTCAGGTATAGGCTAAAAAAAATGGGTTATCTACAAATTTGCTAAGGGCACATTTAATAGACTGTAACGGTAATTATATAAGAATATGAATAGGTATTATAAGGAATATAAGATGTTGTAATGTAATACTTATTAATTACTATTTATTTGTTTGGTGACAACACAATAATAGAACCCTAAATACAATGAAATGAAAGCATTTTAAATCAAACTCAAGATATATTTTAGGAAATATCTTACTCATATAATTATATTTCCTAAAAAATAATATTTTTTAAATTTGAAAGAGAGATTAGTTATTTTTTATGATTTTTTTTTATTTTCATAATTGTTATGTGCATATAGAAATTTTGTTTATTTGAAAATATATTAATTTTAGAAATTAATACACCTACTAAGAAATAGTTATTACAAGTTACAACCATGATTTTAAAAACTAGACCGGGGGCAAAACTATTTGCCTCTAGTTCCTAGTATTACTCAATTTTTGACCGGTTTTGGCCTGTTTTGACCGGCTTTTAAGGTCTTTTTTGGACCAGACTAGTGGTCGGTTACCGGTTCAACTGGCTAGTCTGGTCTGGTTTTTAAAACCATGATTACAATCCTTTTAAGATGAATAGTTATTCCTCATTTTAAAGAATAACTATTTATAAGGAATGACTTTTCCCTGTAATAAAAAAATAACCAAACTATTGAATAGCTAAACCATAAGAATAACTATTACATTACAGTGCCTATTATAATCTACCAAACCTACCCTAAGTGTTTTGGCTATTTTCCCACTACTTCTATGATATATTTCTTCTCTGTGGTCCAATTTTGGTTCATTAGATTTCAATTGAAAGGTTTTTTTTTTTTTGGTACTCTTCACAATTTAGGATATAAGAATTAATGGGTACCTTGCCAATTTTTTTAAAATAAAATAAAATAAGTATTAAAAGGTATTAATAATGGGCACCTAACCAACTAAAGGAATGAGTAAAAATGGGTACCTAGCCAATTTAAAAAAAGAAAAAAAAAAGAGTATTAATGAATATTAATGGGTACCTAGCCAATTAAGGAAATGAATACTAGTGGATACCAAACCAATTAAGGAAATAAGTATTAATGGGTACACAACCAATTAAAGAAATGAGTATTAATGGGCAATCTATTACTACTCATTCAATTAGGCTACCCAATAAATCTTTACCCATTTAACTCTTTTAATTGGGTGGGTAAAGATTCATAGGCAAGTTAAATGGGTTTAGATAATTTTTTCCACCTTTAAACTGCATCTACAATGGCTAAAACTTTTAGGTTTGATGGGTTTTTGTCTAGGTCTAATGGGCTTTCTTCAATCTCATATGTGTTTGGTTTCTCTTGTAGAATTTTGACCGCAAAAAAAATTAACATTATGTAGGTGAAGTTGGATTTTACTGTGATGGGTTTTCATTAATCTCACATCGGTTTGATGGGATTTTTCTAACAGCATTTAGAAATTGCATGAGGAGGAAATGGATTAATCTAAGGGTAAAATTTTAAAACACTAGCTATGCTATATAGTATTAAATGTTGGGCTGTTAAGAAGTAATATATTTATAAAATGAGCGTAGCTAAAATGATAATATTAAGATGGATAAGTGGAAATACACAATAAAAAAAAAAAAGATTTAAAATAAATCTACTTAAAGATAGGGGTGACCTCTATTAATAAAAAGATGGTGAAGTGTTTGCTTGAGATGTTTTAGTTATATTCAGAGGAGAGCGACTAATAAACCGATGAAAAAGATTGGGTTGATTTAAGCTAAGGGAACAAAAAACAGTAGAGAAAGACCAAAAATAACATTAGTCGATAAAATAAAAAAAATAAAAAAAAAGAAACATGTCAATTAAGAAATAAACAAAGAGCATGAATTTGAATATAATATAATGGAGGTAAAAAAAAAAATACATATGGCCGATCCGAACAAACCTGTTGAGAATTCATAACCAACTTCTAAAAAAAATGGGACTAAAGATTTGTTGTTGATGTTGTAGTTGTATGTCGAAAAAATGGATTAAGAGGCTTTTCATCAATCCCATATGTGCATTTTTTTTCTTTCTTTTTTTGCCCTTGATTTGTGTGGTCACAGCTTTGGAGAGATTGAATTTTCTTGAGCATATTCTGTATTGCTATGAAATTTCAAAGTAGATTCTCAAAACAAATTTTTTTGTTAGTCAAGTCAAAACAACAACCAAAGAAGGCATAATTATTTCAAATGCATATCTTCTCCATTTCTTCCCCACTTCAAACATCTTTATATTGGTGATCTTATTCTCCATTTTTGAAACTATGTTTTTTTACAGTACAGTTTCTTTAAATCACTTTTTTCTAAGTACGTCTTTTTCAAACAACTCATTTTCAAAAAAAAAATGTTGTATCAAATGCATAGGCTATCATTATTCCAATAAATATGATACTTTGTAGGTCAAAGATTGCACATCGTTTGGTTGGGGTGAAAATGGGAGGGATCGAAAGGTAGAGGAGAAAATGAGGGAGAAAATGTTGTTTTCCCTTGTTTGGATCAAGAGAGAAAATAGAGGAGGGAGGAAACAGAGAAGAAATCCCATAGATCCATAAATTTTCATCCCCTTGATTTCGGGAGGAAAAAAAAAAAAAAAAGAGAAAAGGGGTCCCAAATCTTAAATTACGCATTAACTCTTCAAAAGACCTTCGAGTCAAGCGAGACAAGACCAGGTAGCAATCCAGTTGTCACTATCCTTCGTCATCCACAAAATCTCATGCTAATCGACTTGCCATCCACAAATCTCTCAATGTCAACTTCGTTGCCCACAAAATCACACTGTAATCTCCTTCCCTATGTCGTGAATGTCCTCTGTGTGCCTTGGTTGTTAGATCTATGGGTAGACGATGAATGTGTTTTGATTTATTTTATTTTATGTGCATCAGCGTGTGTGTGTATAGTAGGGGTACAACAACCTACATTTTTCATTATTTCATTTTTCTTTCCAATCAAATAAAAATGTTTTACATTATTCCATTTTTCCATCTTTTTAACCAAACAGATAAATTAAAAATTTTCTATTCCCCACTTTTCTATCGTTTTCCTCTCATCATTTTCCATATATACCCCTTTTTCCATCCCAACCCAAACGAGAGAGAGAGAGAGAGAGAGAGAGAGAGAGAATTCCACTTCATAATTCACTCACTAATCTGAATTAAGAACGACAATTTTAGTGTACTCATCGATTCAATATGTTTAATTTAAAAGAAATTGAAAGTGAAAGGAAAATTCAAATTGGTTAAAGACATAGAAGGAAAAAGGCCTAACGTCACATGTCTTTTGGGGCAAACGATAGAGGACTAAAGTCATCAAGGAAAAGTAAAAGGAAAATATATGACTGCCATATCTATCCCTTATGATCTGTCAGATGGATTTGATTCACTTTGACAAAACAGTAACAAAATCTATGAGAGTAAATGCCAAACGCGCCACCCTTACTAGTTGTCAGTTACCATTTTTCCCACAGACCATGCAAAATTGCAATGAACTTCATACAAATTGAAACCCTTTCCTAAAAAGGTCTAGCCTAAGCCTCTAAGCATATCATGACTTCCTACAACACCTAAAACATCCCCAATAAGCACAGATAGGTGGGCGTTTTTAATACATTGAATCAACCACTCTCGGTGCCATTATTGCCATTGAATAAGGTGTTGTTGTTGGTCTTCTGGCTTTGTTGCTTTGAAACTGGGTATTTGATAGCATTAAGTTCAACCTTCCTAAGAGCAGCTTTGCCAAGATCAATGCCACAGATGTCAGAAAGCTGAACAAGATACAGCAAAACATCAGAAAGCTCTTCACCAAGGTGCACTTTCTCCTCTTCTTTCCAACCAGGCAGTCCTTTTGGAACCTCTCCTTTCCACTGGAATATCTCAGATAGTTCCCCAACTTCACCAACCTGATCAAATATCATAACAAAAAATTACTCTTTTTCTTAAAAAAAATTAAGAACATTACTACCTATAAAAAAGGAAAAGGCAAAAAGCAAGATAATAACAGTGGGGTTCCAAAGATTTCTGTGATAAAAACAAAAGGGAAGATCTGTTTTAATTACAAAGTTGGTGAAGTTTGACTCTGGTTAAAAAAACATTCACCTAAACTCGTGAAATAAGAAAAGTAAAAACGATAAGAAATACATAGTATATATATAAAAGAATAATGGAAGCCTAGCCCACTTGCAAGCAAAAGGTACCCCATTAGAAAATTATATGGTTGAAACATTGAAATCATTACTACAAATTCTCTCTGTGTCAATCCAAGTTGTGTTTCTTTTGGTCAAATCTCCAAAAACCCGTAAAGAAAGTGAAAGAAACAAATATACAAGGCAACAAACAATACATTTTCTATGTCACCCTCCCTCTTTTTTGGATCATACAAAACAAAAGGCTTATAACAAAGCAAAGGGGGAGGATTGTGTTTATTTACATACCAGAGCCAAAAGGAGGTTTCTGGGGCTGTGAAACTGTTCCCAGTCTCTCTCCTTAGCAAACTCTACCATCTTCTTCTTGAGAAGATCAAGAGTAACACTTTCAGCTTCTTCTGGCCCAGTCATCTCTCTCCTCAGCAACAAAGAAAAATGACTGTACTATAAAAAGAGAACCAAAACACACAGATTAGACAGTGAGAGACAGCTAGCTCTTATAAGCCCAAACCAACCAAGGACAAGTTTGTGCTCAAATTTCCTTGGGAAGGGACTTGGAATATTAAGAGAGAGAGAGAGAGAGAGAGAGAGCCTAAAAAAACAAAGGGCTGCTTTGGTAGAAATAGAGGACTCCCATGGTTTTGTACTTATTGCCCTCTTGGGGCTACCGACTACCGGGTATGGAGGTAGCCAGATCATGCATAAATGGCTAATTACTTGAATAAAAAAGGACACGTGTCGGTTTCCATATATTCTCGCCTCAATCCTAGGTGAGCTTCGTGGCATTGTAGGGACTATGTTTTCTTCTTCTTTGGTTTGATTGGCTATTAGAACTTAGAATATGTATTTCTGTATTGGGAGTGGGACCGCTTGTTCTGTCTCGGGAACTTTCCAGTCAGACTGTGAATTCTGTATCTGCCATGTCATCACATGTCAATACTTTTTTTTTTTTTTTAAATGGTAAGCTTCAATACTCAACATAAGTTTGTCGGTTCAACGCAAATTATCCCAAAATAATTTTTGGGCAAATTATCATTTTGGTCCTAATTTCACGCTCTATGTTGAAATTTTTTTATTTTTTAAACGCTCTATGTTGAATTAGTCTCTAACATTTTAAATGAGTTAATTTTTTATAAAATTAATATAATTAATTTTGAAGGCTAAAATGTTAATATTGGTGCCATCTAACCACCGCATATTTTTAGTGTTATGGTCACTTTACAAATATAAATACTTGTGGAGTGTGGAGGGCAAGAGTCAGAGTTTAAATTTTCAGGAGGAAGTTTCATACATATATACACTTAGATTAAGCTTACGCTCTGTTTGTTTCGCTAAAAAACTTTCTATAAAAATAGTTTTCCACATTTTCTAGTGTTTGGTAATATTAAAAAAAATTGATTAACAAAAAATTATCTTTAGTCAACGAAAAACTCTTATAAAAATAGGGTTTATTTTCTATAGATTGTTTTAAAAAAAAAAAAAAAAAATTGGAAAACAATCTCTTTCTCTCATGGCATGTAACTCCTATAAATATTATTTTCTTTTGACTTAAGAAACAATATTTTCTTTCATTCATTCAGCCTTTCTCACAATAAAATCTCTCATTTCTTCTCTTCCTTTTTTTTTTTTTTTTTTTCCTCTCTTCTCACACCCTTTCTATCACCCCCTATGGCCTCTTCTCTTCCCACAGATTTCTCCCTTTATTTGCCTCTCTTCTCTTTTTTCTCCCTATTTCTTCTCCCCTTTATAACACTGTTCTTAAATAAGGGTTTTTTTTTTTTTTTTCCCCTCACAGATCCGTCAATAGTTTTATAACAATTTTTGGTATTTATCAAACTATTTGTACTAGATTAGTTTGTCGGTAAAACTATTTGGCATAATGGCATTTTGAACTATTTAAAATGGAACTTATGAGTATAATGGTTATTTTGCTCTTGATTTGTGCCACTATAGTACACTTCCAATGTACTTGGTTTTTTTCTAATAAAATTTCTTACGTTACTTATCAAAAATACTGTTCATATACATGAACAAGATGAGTATTTGAGATCATGAAAACTGGACAGCTAATTTTGATTGTATCCGTTATCAAAATTTTAGTTTGAAAATCAAATTCATTCTTGGTTTTTATTTATATTTATTTATACTGATTACATTAGGTGGGTTTACACAATACACATATTATATATGTTTTAAATTATACAAGAAATGTTTTAAAACTTGTAGATACCAAACACTAGAAAATGTTCTCAAGCCCATTTTCAAGGTTGTTACCAAATACCGGAAAATGAGATAGTTTTCTAGAAAATGCTCTCTAGAAAATAAACCATTTTCCAAAAAACATTATTGCTAAAACAAACAAAGCATTAGTAGAATTTCTATCTTGCATTAAATATATATATATATATATATATATATATATTGATGCCACCTAAGATGTCATAGGGCAACCCACCTGGTTTGGAATTAAAATGATGCATTTAAAATGTTAGGCACCATTTTGACATATAAGTTAAACGAAATTGACCAAAATAACAATTAACCCAAAAAAGTTAGTGAGATTATATTCCATGGTTTTCATCAAACCTTCCATAGCTCTACCTTGAGTTTGAAGGAAAATGTTAACAAATATTATGGTATTATCTCAAATCTTTTTTCCCAAAAAAAAAAGAAAAAGAATATTGTTATAAATGTGTAGACCATGGTTTTATAGAATACTATAGGCTACTGTAGTTTTGAGATTACCATACTACCATCATGCACCTTTGGTAGGGGGTGGGGGTGGGGGTGTAAGGGTTGAGGTTTAAATCTCTAGAAGAAAGTTTTATATTTATATATACACTTAAATTATGTTAGAGTACGATTGTTATCTCAGATAAAAAAAAAAAATTATTATACTAAACCTATTGTACATATATTGCCCCTAATTATTAAAAAAATGCACATATAAAAAACGGTTACCACTTAATTTTTTTTATTAAATATAAATTTTGACACATCTATCATTAGATTACACTTTATTCTAAGTAAATTCATAAAGTTATAATACAACAATTTCAAAATATGGAATCTTGTAAAAGGAAATTGTAAAATTTCATATATTTGCATAAATTATTTTGTGATATATTTAAGTTTTCATTTGTTTTAGATTTTGTATAATTTATGTTTCTTAATAACCACCCTATAAAAAAAAAATCCTAGAACCGCCACTGCGATTGTTTTTTATCATTAGGCTAAAATACCAATTGATTTTTAGTGTAGACGTGGTTAGAACGTTAAAAATCTTTTATCATATTACTTTATTGTTGTAATATTTTAATTATAAACAAGAATTCATACAGGAGAAAGTGAGTTATTATTGTTGTGGATGTTTCCAATGACATTTAGATCAAATTGTATTTTTTGTGTTCTCAAAAGTATATAGGTTTTGAATCTCCCTTCTCCACTTAATCGAGATGGTTATTGAAATGAAATACACACAACAATTAAATTATTATATAAAGATCTGAAGAATGTAATGAATCTTTGATTTGACTACGAGAAATTTTAAAGAGTACTGCAATCATGTGTCCAACACCATAATTAATTTTTTCTTTTTTTTGATAACCCAACACCATGATTTGAATAAGGCATTTCTTGAGGGGAATAAGAATAAGGTTATAAGGATGTTACTCTTAATTAAAATATAAAAGTCAAAATGACATAACAAGTTAGCTTAGGGTGTCAATAAAAAGTTTGTTTCTTTGCGTGGCATTTATATGATTAGATTAGATAAGAACCATCCGATTCCAATTTATAATGGACATGGTATTAGCATCTTTTTCTTTTCTTCTTGATAATTTGAAAAAACGACATGGTATTAGCATCTAACAACCATTTGTAAGGTAGTACAGATATAGATAATAAATGCAGAGGTATCATATGTGGTTTCTTTCGGTGATCCTAGCTACAACACTTTGCATATAGCTAGAGGGAAGACGAAATAGGCAAATAGCTATTTTTGTATACTTTTTTTTTTTCCTTTCTTTCTCATGTTCAATATTGCATTCACATATAGGTATAGGAACAAAGGTATAAAAGCATCAATGGGTTCAAAAGAAGGCATATTCGACAAAGTCTAGCCTCTCCATATTAATTTTGGGATGGAACTTAGCCATATAATCTACTAGATCATGCACATAAAATAGGTTTAGGCTAATTTGTTTAGGTAGAAGCCTAGAACTCTAGAAGGAAAAGAAAATAAAAATGTATTTAATTAATATTTTTTTTGAAGAAATTTAAACCAATTTCAGATCTAGTAAATAAATCAATATCTATAATCTATAATATATTTTATGATATATATAAAAGGTTAAATTACAACTTACACTATCTAACTTTACCTAAAATTTAATACAGTCCTATAACTTTATTATTGTTCAATTAAGTCCTCTAAACTTCAACTTTATACATCTTAGTCCTTCTGTTAATTTCCATCATAGTTGTGCCATTAGTGACTACCCAAATGACATAGTTCTATAAATTTATTATAAATATATATATTTTAAAATATTATATATTATAGATTATATATATTATGGAACTAAAGTTGTTTGACTTTTTGTTAACCTCATAATATTGTGCAAAATAATGTTTTGAGGTCTCACAATTTCACATATCATTATTTATATAAATATATATATTTATATATATAATTTAATTACAATTGTATTATATATTTTAACTCTCTACTAGAATTTTAAAACACCATATTTCTTTAAATTTTTAGAATATATAATTTCATATACAAATGAAATCATAATAAATATCCAATACTAAAATATCCATATACAAAAACAATCATTATAAATAAATATTAATAACTATCATAATTATCAAATTTCATATTTAGACAAAAAAATATAAAATAGTTAAAACACCATTTTTATTTTTTTGGAGAAACAAACACACACACACACACACACAAGGGAGAGAGAAAGTGGTTTTAACACAAAGGCACACCACAACTCCACTCAAAAGCTATGGTAACTTTTAAGGGAGAGTGGGGCAAGTTATACTACACACAACACACCATTTGATTTGTAATTGATTTCAAATTTAATTATATATTTAAACCCTTAATTAGTATTTTGTCACATTATATTTGATTTAAATAAAATATAGTTATAACTATTAACAGCTATCATAATTATAATATTTCATATTCAAACATAATCATAATAAATTTCTATTAGTAACTATCATGATTTTTAAATTTATAATAAACTCCTACTAATAATTACCATAAAATATATATTTAATTTTTCCCAACAAAAAAACACATACATTTAATAGTTATGGAAAAAAACAAAACCATACTAATAAATATCTATTAATAACTATCATAATTATCAAACTTCATATTTAATATTTTATGTACAAACACAGAAATAATAAATTTATATTAATTATTATCATAATTATCAAATTTCATAATAAAAATACATATTAATAGTTCTATATATTACTAATACACAACACATGACTACATTGACCAATAAAATACAATAATATCATTGGAGAATCTATTATACTACACCTAATAAATAACTATTAATAACTACCATACTTATCAAATTTTATATTTAATATTTCATATTCAAACACAATCATAATAAATTTCTATTAGTAACTATAATAATTATTAAATTTATAATAAATTAGCTTGTACCCCATGCTTATGCATGGATGTATTTAAAAATAAACACATTTTTTATCATAAAAATATACATGAATACTTGATTAATCATATTATTATAAAAAATAAACATAATTAGATGCATGTTAAAATTTCTGCCTAAGTTTAATACTATTTATAATCATTTTTATTTTAATTCTTAATAAGATAGAATGTGTGGTGATTTTTGTTGAGTAGATATATAATTGATTTTTTATTGTTGATTTTTATAATTCATTAATATTGGACTTTTAGTAGTTTGTACTCATTAACTCACTTAACCCAAAAATTGAAAAAAAAAAAAAAAAAAAAAAAAAACACTTAAGTTGACACATGACACAAAAAAAATATTAAAATTTTCACACAAAAAATTTCATATAAAAACAAAATCATACTAATAAATATCTATAAATAGCTACCATAATATTTCAAACTTCATATATAATATTTGAGAAATATTATGTTCACAATATTTTCACAATAACTTCTAAGTGGTGGGTTATTATTGATGGGTAAAAAAGTAATTTCAATAATTAGTGAGTTTAAATTAAAACCAATAACAACTTACAACCTGTGATTTGTTATGAAAGTGTTGTGAAAATTTTGTGGACATAGTTAGCACTTCTCTTTCTTTATAATAAGTAATAATTAATAGACATTTATTGTGATTGTTTTTCTACATAAAATATTAAATATGAAGTTTGACCACTAAGGTACTTATTAATAGATATTTAATAGTATGATTTTGTTTTTCTATAAATTTATTTTTTCAAAATTCAATAAATATATTTTATGGTAATTATTAATAGGTATTTATTATAAATTTATAATTATTATAGTTATTAATAGAAATTTATTATAATTATGTTTGTATTTGAATATTAAATATGAAATTTGATAATTATGGTAGTCATTAATAGTTATTTATTAGGGGGAGTATATTAGATTTCCCAATATTATTATTTGAAATTTAGTGGTCAATGTAGCCATGTGTTGTGTATTAATAATAATATAGAACTATTAATTGTGATAATTATTAATATGTACTCTCTCCGTTCCAATTTGTTTGTTCTGTTTAAAAAGTCAAACTTTTTAAGGGATCATCATTTATTATCTTGTTTGCCTAATAAAAATGTATAAGTTTACAAAACTACCTTTAAATAAATTTATCAGTTTTTTTTTTTTTTTTTTTAAAGTTATTCTTAATGAGACTACTAAAAAGGTACTTCAATTAGATTGATTTTTTAAATATTTGTTAGTTTTCTTTTCAAATAATTTTAAAAATAAAGTAGGGGTATAATAGGAACATTAGTAAATTAATGACTTTTATTTTTAGAAACAAGAAAATATTTTGAAACATCCTAAAATGGAATAGATGACAAACAAACTGGGACGGAGGGAGTATTTTTATGATGAAACTTAATTATTATGATAATAATTAATAGAAATTTGTTATGATTTTTTTTTACATAAAATATTTAAAATGGAGTTTGATGCTTATGGTAGTTATTAATAATATTTATTAGTATGATTTTTTATACATGGAGCTATTAAATGTATTTTTATTTTTCAAATTTAAATATATAATTTATAGTAATTATTAATAGGTACTTATTATAAATTTAATAATTATGATAGTTATTAATAGAAATTTATTAAGATTGTGTTTTTACATATAATATTAAATATAAGCTTTAATAATTATGGTAGTTATTATTAGATGTTTATTAAATATGATTGTGTTTCGATTTCCCAATAACACAACAAGACCTAAGTGGGTCAAGTTTAAAACCAATAACAGTTTGCCACTTATAATTTGTTTTGAAATTATAGTGTACATTACTCATTATCATAATGATCAAATTTCATAATAAATACACATGAATAATTATCATAATTAATGGTTCTATATTAATACACATTACATTATTACATTGATCAATAATGTTTTGTTTTATATGGAACTAATAAATATATAGTTTATGGTAATAAGAAGTGCTATGTCCACAAAATTTTCACAATAAATCATAGGTAGTTGGTTATTATTTGTTATAATTTGAATTTATCACTAAAATTACTTTTTTGCCCCACCAAAAGTTGTAACAATCTGCCGTTTAAAATTTGTTGCAAAAATGTTGTGAACATAGCATTTCTCTTATGGTAATTATTAATAGGTATTTATCATAAATTTAATAATTATGATAATTATCCACAATGTTTTCACAATAAGTCCTAGGTGGGCCAGGTTAAAATTTTTTCATAATAAATACATATTAACAATTATCACAATTAATGGTTTTATATTAATACACATTACATGACACATTGACCAATAAAATACAAACAATATTATCGGGGAATCTAATATACTACACCTAATAAATAACTATTAATAAGTATAGTACTAATTACCAAATATTATATTTAATATTTATACAAACACAATCATAATAAATTTAGAGCAAGACTTAGGTACAGTACTTAAGTGTTGTTCATTAGGTTCTCTTTTTAAAATTCTACCATGTGGATTTTTTCTCATGGGATAGAAGTATATTTTTTAGTTAAATAGCTACATGACTAAATCTTAAGAGGAGAATCTAAGGAACAGCATCTAAGGTACTGTACCTAAATTTTATCCATAAATTTATATTAATAACTATCATAATTATTAAATTAATGATAAATACCTATTAATAATTACCATAAATTATATATTTATTAGTTCTGTATAAAAAACCATACTAATAAATATCAATTAATAACTACCATAATTTTCAAGCTTAATATTTTATATTTTATGTACAAACAGAATCATAATAAATGTTTATTAATTATTATCATAATAATCAAATTTCATAATAGATAGATATTAAAAATTATCACAATTAACACTTCCATAAAAACACAACACATAACTACATTGACTAATAAAATACTAACAATACTATTGAGGAACCTAATTTAGGTATAAATGAAAAAAATACTGAACATAAGTCTTAGGCTAAAATGGAAAAAAAAAAAAAAAAAACCCTCTAAATTTAATTGAAATTTATTTAAATACTCTACCTTTACTTCCATTTAATTGAGTACTCTAAATTTCAAATTTATTTAATTTAGACCTTTTGTCTAATTCCGTTAAAAGAAATGCGGTTAAGTATGCAATTAATTATTGAATTTTTTTATTTATTTTTTTATTTTTTTATTTATTTCTCACATAAAAAATTTATAAAATATTTTTATTAATTTTATAGATTTTTTTCATAAGAGAAAAATATTTTTTAATGGAAAATTTTTAATGAAATTGGATAGAATGCTTGAATTAAATAGATTTGAAACTTAGACGACTCAATTGAACGAAAGTGAAGTTAGAGGACTAAAATGAATTTCAATCCAACTTAGTGTGCATTTGGCATTGGCTTAAAAGGCCACATTTTTTTACTATTCAACTTATTTTTGCTACTATTTATAGGTCCCATTGTACTTTTTGGTACTATTCATGAATTTCACTATACTATTTCAGCTACCTTTTAGCTTTATCTACGTTACTTACAGCAAAAAATTTTCAGTTTCAACTAAATAAGCTGTTCTCAAACATACACTTAGAGAGTGCAAATTTGCATTTTTGTTGAAGTTTTTTCACCATAATAAATGTTTATTATTAATTATAATAATTACTAAATTTTATATTTATATACAAAATGAAAGAGAATATTAAGTTTTTTTTTTTTTTTTTTTGATGAAACCATAGTTTATTAAACTTTCGTGTGAATTGCTGACTAGTCATTCACTATATAAAAGGAATCTTATTTCTTTAAACACTCGAGTAATCATATCCAACTTTACTAAATACTAACAATAATTAATAGTGATGATAGTGTCATTTTCTTTTCGGCGTTCACATAATGATTTTGGTCCTCACCAGAAGAAACATATATATTAAATGTAGACCCATGTGCAAAGCAGGTGAGATTGTAAAATGTGGCGCAGTCGGCATTGTTAATTGTTAATATGTTCTAAATTTATAATTACCTTGGAACCACGCCAGGATAGGGCTACAGGCTACAAGAGTAACCATCTATATATAATGTGTACAAGTATATATGATATACTATCTGCATATTTTAAGATAGCAAAGCTTTGCATGCTTTAACCCCTAAAAATATATATAATGTAATGTAAACTTTTCATGATAGTGATGCCTTAGAATATTTTTGCAACGGTTCGATAGAGAGTTGAGCAACTATATAATATATATTGCCCTAAAACTTATAGGAATAATGGGGACTATATATATAGTATGGTCCAACAATACTTGGTGGTTCCTGTTTCAATTGTCCAAAACACTGCACTACGAAGATTTTCTTTGACTTGTTCTATTTGAGAGAGAGAGGATCTCAAGTATATAAATATGAAGGATAACTTTCGTGCAAAAGAGAAATACCTTATACTAAATTACAATAATAAGAAAGGAATAAACCATGTTTGTTGCAAATTGGAACGACTCTCCCTAAACTTGTTTAATTATATATTTATATATGATATGAAAGGGATGTGGGTTTTATTATCCTACATAAAACCTAATCTTCAAGGGCAAGGTGTGCATTTAACCCACCCATATAATGAACTTCACTTGAGTCAACCCAACATAGTGGCGGTTCCAGAAATTATTCTCAAGGCAATTATTAAGAACTTAAATTTATAAAATTTAATAAAAAAAAATATTTTAATATATCGACATTGCATAAAAAAACACATAAATACATGAAGTTTTACAATTTTCTTCTACAACTACGAGTTGAGCCGTCAAGGAAAGCAAAGCTGCCAATGCTACTTAGGAGAACTCATGGCCACAATATCTTTCTTAGTACATTTTTTAGGAAAAATGAAAGTAGAGATTATTTTTATGAAATGGGTTGAACAAGTTACGAATCTAAATAATTAGAGGGTTTTTATTTTTTATTTTTGAATGGGCTTTTTGTTGAATATTTTGTTCATTTGTTTTTGTTTGGCTTAATCTTGTATTGTTTGGGCTATTTTTGCCGTTATTTGGATTAATTTTTAGAGTTGTGTTAGGGATACAACAAATTGTTACAATATTTTCACAATAACTAAAGTTTCATTCTCTCATATCTCAAAATAAAATCATAAGTATTAGATTGAGACCCACCACATTTAAAAACAAGGGTGTGGTAAAAATTTTGTGAGATTTTGTTGTATCTATAGAATTTCTATTAGATATCTTATATTGGTGTAATATCTTAATAAGTTGGGCAATGTACAATTATACTTAGAAATAATAAAAAGGATTTAAAAAGCAGCGCATTAAAAAAGCTATAAAAAAAAAAATCCAAATGATCAAAACAAACAACCCAAGTTATATTACTAGTTTGCTTGAGTTTTTATGTCATCTTCAATTCACCCAAATATATTTGTCAATTAGAAGCTATCATAAATACATAATGCTTAATCACTTCAAATTATATCTCATATGGTGTTGTAATATTAGCATATGTTTGGAAAGGAAAGAGATGGAGGGAGAGGAGACTAGAGGAGAGGGGGAAAGTTAATGGAGTGTACTAATTTTAGTATATTTTTGCTATCTCACTTTCTTATACTCTCCCTCCATCTCCTTCCCTTCAAACATATGTAGGATAAGTTATGTTAAAATGATTTAACTAGTTAATTATACTTGAAATAATTTATTATCATCAGATAATGAATAAGGTATCACCTAGAAATAAAGAAAATATATATCTTATTTAATATTTATAACTGTCTTAAATAAGTCTAATGAAAACAAGATGACGTTTTTCTTATTATTTTAAGAATTATTATTTAAGGTTGCGACATGATGCAAGTATAATTATAACATTCTGATTTTATTTGGTTGAATAATGAAAATTGTTTAATTATTTTATTTAAAAAATTAATATTTTGACCTGCATGTGGCATGTTAAAAGTTTTATAATTCAATGGTATTATTCTTTTATTCTTTTCTGAGATTCCGGGTTAGATACCCCTTGCAAAACCTATTGTAAGGAAAAACAAAGAAAAAAAGAAGAAGGCATGCATACGACACTCCTCAAGTTATCCTAATTTGAAAGGTGCATTAGTTCCCGATTTTATAATTAAAAATAATTATATTTTAGGATCACACAAAACTATCTAAATGTTAGAGTCCATAAAAGTTAGTCCAAAATTCTTGAATGAGTGTGGAATTTATAGAGGTGGCATGTATAGCTTTTGAGTTATGATTCAATATAACGTTTTAGTGAATGTGACAAAATTATTGTCATGCGTAACCTTGTTACGTTTATAAAAAATAACAAACCAAATATATATATATATATATATATATATATATATATTAGTTAATTGAAGATTATTAGGGGCACGCACACACATAAATTCATGTCTAAAATTCTTGAATGACTGGTATTTATAGAGGTGGATGTATAGCTTTTGAGTTATGATTCAATTTAACGTTCTAGTGAATGTGATAGAATTATTGTCATGCGTAACCTTGTTAGGAGAAGTACCTTATGTTAGGGTCATATTTTTTATGTATTGGCTAATTCTTTGACAAAACGCACTTTACTTGTATTTGGGTAGATCTAAGTTGGGTTTAATATATCAAGAAGTGTGTTACTCAAACATATCAAGTGGTATAATTAAAGACATGAAAATTGATATATCCAAGAAACAAATAAAGAAAAGCTGAAACAATGAAACTCAACACTAGTTTCGACACTAATATCTATCGAGATTTAATGAAGAAGCTCAACACAAGCTCGACACCTCTCGATCTATCGAGCTGACGGATTTCAGAATATAACCAGCAACGTTTTATTCTAAAAGGCTATTTGTTTATGAGTTTGTATAATCCTAATAGGATTAGGAAAGCTTAAGGTTTGTGTAATCCTAATTGGAATAGGAGAGCTCATCTAAAAGGCCCATTAAACTCCTATTTAAATAAGGAGGTGGAGAAAGAAAACCCTAACCCTAGAAAGCTCCATAAGATTTTCTTTTTGAAACCCTAGTCTCCTCCTACAGAAGAAAGAGATCTTGTTGCATTTTTTGTACGCCTTTGGGTTTTGTAACCAAGCAAAGTCTATAGCATCAACATTGAAGATCTTATTAGTGTTTTTATGTGAAGCTGTTGCAAATTAACTATAACAATTAAAGGGTTGCTATGGAGTTAGTCACATACTTGGATTCATACAAAAGAGTTAGTTACGTACTAAGATCGGTACAAAGGAAAAAGTTTCTACAAGATCAAGTCCAATTGGGGATTTGAGTAAAGGTTCAATTGTAGGTTGGTATTTTGGGATATGCCTAATAGTGGTAAGATTCCTTATACTTGTAACCGCTTATTTTTGATTAGTGGATTCTTGAGAGTGGTGCCCTGAAATTCACCCGGTAGGGTTTTTGTTTTGCTAGAGCTTTTCCCCATTAATCAAGAAATCACTGTGTCATTTAATTAGTTTATTTAGTGATTTGTTGGTGTCTCTACGATTTGCATGTAATTTGATTTAATTAATCAACTTGAGTAATTGAATTAATTAACTGGGGTTAATCTATAACTCAACACCTTTCCTTAAAATTAAAAAAAAAAAAAAAGTGAATAACCTTTTAATTAGAATTCTCATATATTCAATTAAAAAAAATATCTCATATATTAAAGGGACAATATTAATCCAAAACCTAACACCTGCCGGAAAAAACAATGACAAAAAAGTAAAGGGACACGATGATAAAATTTACTGTTGTAAATATCGAGGAAGGGTTTGTGCTTTTAACAACATTGTCATGAGTAGAACTTTGTCTCCCTCATATCATGGACATGCAGCTTTTGATCGATAACATACGATACAATAGTAGCCAATGATCTTTTTTGTTATATATAAAAAGTTTAAGCAATTATTTCATGTTATCTAGCAATTGGTATCTCCTATTTTGTCTCTCTGAATATTTCCTCGCGTACTGAGCGTGTTACACACCCTTGTATAAACTATTGGAAGCCAAGCAAAGGTCAAAATGTTTTAGTTGTGTGTTAGCTCTAGACGTCTCTATTGTAGACATGTTTTGGTCCTCTATTCATTATCAGATAGCAATATCATTGCAATATATAAATAACAAGGATTAAGGGGCTCTAGCTAAGACTTTATAATTACGAGATATCAAACAATAGGAGTTTTTGATATATTGGTTCAATAATTTAAAGAGATTGAGAGAATGGAGATGATGTAAATCATAAGATAAGTGTATGGTGGATTAAGAGGAGAAGCACAACATGAGTATTGTATATTATAGAATAACTGTTAAGTTAAAAGAAATTTTTTTTATAAAGATGGCTATAAGATCAATTATGCTCTATGATATTGAATGTTAGGTTGTTAAAAAACAACATATTCATAAAAAAGAGTGTAGCTAAAGGAGAATGTTAAGACATATGAGTGAACATACAAAGAAAGATGGAATTTGAATGAGGGAATTTGTTTGAAGATAAGGGTAACCTTTATTGTTGCAAAAATGATAAAATAATATTTTAGATTGTTTGGCCATGTTTAAAGAATAAATATTAATACACCAATGAAAAAAAGTGAGTTGGTTTAAAAAAAAAAAAAAAAAGATAGTGGAAGACAAAAAATAATAGGAAAAAAGGACATACCAATTAAGTGATAATGACTAATGAGTATGACTTCGTGTAGTATGAAATAACTAAAAAGAATATATACATTTAACCCTAACTAGTTTGTTGAGATTTATAATCAACTCTTTTAATTTTGAGACTAGTTGTAATTATTTCAAGTTTCAAATTCTTAGTTTTATGGCTAAATTATTTATTGATCAACTAATCTCGTTGTAATCATTTGGGTTGTTTTAAACATAAGAATTTGTAAGTGATGTAACAATAAAATTTACACATAAGCCTAAAAAATAGATGTGTCAAATTTTAAACACAAAAAAAAATTCAAAAATTTATTTATTATGTTAATGTGTCACTAATCATGCCTATTATCGTTATCGCTTTAGTTTGTAAAATTTTTGCAAATAATAATAATAATAATAACAACTCTGGCTTTTTCCAAAATTTGTAATTGCTATTAATTTGTTGGTCACTTGGAACCTCCTCCTCCCGTAAAGTTTGGGTTGAATCCTCCTATTCTCTTTATTAATTTGAATATATATATATATATATATATATATATATATATATATATATATAAATAAAATCATCCTTGAAGAATTAAATAGCCTATAATTATTGTATCCTACAAGTTTGAGTAGAAATGCACTAAAAACTGCCGCACACTTTTAACACGATAGTCACTCTACAAATATAAGTATTTGTGAGGTGTGGGAGGCAAGAGTTGTGATTTAAGTCTCTAAGAGGGAGTTTCACATACATATACACTTAGATTAGGTTAGAGTATAATTTTTATCTTATATAAAAAAAAATATACTAAAATTATGTCTTTGGTTATTTTTTATTTTTAAAATAAGAATATAAAAACAACGTGGTATTGGGTATTATACTACATTTTAAAATTTAAAAGATTGGCCACACTGATAACCATTTTAAAATGTAAGTTTAAATTATAAAGTTGGATAAGGCTGAAAACGATATCAACATATATAGAGATATTTCAATAATTTTTTTAATCTTTTTTATTTTATTTTATTTATTTTTACTTTTATATACTAAGAAACTCATTAGTGATTTACTTCATTTTTTAAAACAAGAACTTAAAACATGAATGTTTAAGGTTAAGGTCCTAGAGAGAAGAGTGATGCCTTGAGGATTTTTTTATTTTAAATAAAATAAAATAAAATCATGCCTTGACTTTTACGGTTATATAGATGGACACGTAAGAATTATAAATCGTTTATTTTTACGTGTAGGTCAATACTCAATACCTACTCTTAAAAAAAAAAAAAAAAAAAAAAGTTATCCTGTCTTTTCTCAACAAAAAATAAAAAATAAAAGACAAAAATGAGCTTTGTGTCTAATGAAAAAATAATGGTTGTTAATATTCGTACGAATCTGTTTCTCTTCAAAGTGAAATTAAATAGGGAACATTTAATGTGGGGGGTTGAGCTTGCTTAATGATCAATATGAAACCTATAAATAACTAATCTCAACAAGATCTTTCATACTTAATAAAATAAGTAATTTCAAGGAAGATCTTCCTCTTATAATAGTTGATACCGTTGTCAAAGAATCATGTTAAAAGGAACAAAAACTCAGAGAAGACTAATGGACCTCTTACATTTGACCCGTTCCCTAATTCTTTGTTTCCTAGCTTCACGGGCGAGAGAGAGAGAGAGATTATAGGGAAAAAAAAGTTCAGAAATTAAACTATAGTTTTTAAACCAACCTCCATATGAACACGAAATCAAATATTCCAAAAAGCAAACAATATCATGCAAACATGTTCTTATAGCTAGATAATGATATATATCACATACCCTTGAAGATACCTCTTAAAAAAGAAGAAGAAGAAGAGAACACTAGAGGCCCTTTGCTAAATTCTGTGTGTCTGTACAAGGCTATCTCACAGAACCCTTTTGAAGTTATATAGTCGTACACTTTAAGAAAAGATATGAAATCTTATAAGTCACAATCAAAATATAAAACTTTATCATGACCGAAAGTGAACTTCTTTAATCGTATTGTGGGCATCTATTAGAAATTTTCAAAGATACTCCATTTTTGAGGATTGTAATGTGACACTGATTTTTGGCTTTAGAACAAAGTAGTGGTTAAAAGCAAAGCTTAAAAAAATTATAATGGGGGTAGTTGACCCCATAAGTCTTGAGCCAAGAGTTGTCATTGTCACCTAGAATTGGTCATTTAAGACATGTTCTTGGGACTCAAGGCATAATCACATTCATCGATCTTCTGATATATATTTGTCAGTTGAATGGAAATCTCACGTGGATGCAAAAGAACAATTTTGTGTTCAATGGCACATGAAGTAGTCGGCAATGTGTGCCTGTGGGCCGTGGCTATGGACAATGCCCACCTGCAAACCGCGTGAAACTGAAAACGATACGACACTCTTTTCTTTAGCCCACCACATGAAAAACGTCACGTGAATTCTGCATGCATGGCTCCATTTTTCTCCTACAGCTGGGATCAATTAATTAGTGGAGTCCACTTTTACAGTTGTGCATGGCCAGTGGATTCCAGTTAAGTTCGACAGATAAAGTCTATTATCATTAAATAAAAGATTTGGAATTTAATTTGAACTTCGCTTACATTAAAAATTTATTGGTAATGCTTGACTTAATAATAAAAAACAATCAAAGTGGAGTGGATGCATAAATTGAAATGCCATCGTATCTTTCTAAAAAAAATTATATACTTTTACAGTTGTATCCCAACCAATAAAAAGAAAAAAATGTGTTGACATGGGGGAATTCTAGGTGGGCATTTGACTGAAAAGGGTTAAAGAGCATGAGAAAAGCATTAGATGCATGTGGTTATTACTACATTTTCTATAGTTTTTACCCTATCTGTTCTCCAAGATTGATTTACTTGTCAAATACATGTCTGTTGCTTTGATTTGGTTTTTATTATTTTATTTTATTTCTTTCGGACCTGATTGTTTTCACTCTGATGAATTTAATCTTCACTGCTAGTACTTTGCTAAGAATGGAGCATTGACTGCCATATATGTAACTAGTTGTAATATATTGATTTTGATGGTCCAAATATTGGGCTTGGACGTGATAATCTAATAAGAGCATGGATCACCTTCATCCGTTTTTGTTAGACGCAGTCCTTAGTTACTTCAAAAATGGACCCAATAATGGACTTTTTCTTGGGTCTTGGGCTAGTGGCCTTTTGACATTCTTTTATAAAAGGTTTTTGGTTCATCAGGATAGATGATTCCAAAATGGCCCATTAAATATGAACCGGGCTTAACAGAATGCAGTTTCGCTGTGGGCTTACACGGTACGAGGCCTTGAAGTCTTAAAGCACTCACGTTCAGCTCTTCAATTTTTTTTAATTGTTATTATTATTAACCAAATTGGCCAGCACTATAACAGTATAACTACAGATCACAAAAAAAAAAAAAAAAAAAAAAAAAACTCCACTTACCCAGTTGTACATCATTATTCAAAAATTTGCAAAACATCATTGTATTGGTACTAGATTTGTGGCATTTTAAAATTATTGTTTATTCTCTCTCTGATTAAAAACACTCTCCACTAGATCGACTTAGCAAAACTATGGCACTACAAAAAACGCAGGCTTTAGCCGTGTTTCAAAAATGCAGCTATAGGCCCTAAAAACACAGCTATAGGCTATAGCCGTGTTTAGAAGCGTGGCTTTTACTGCGCAACAATAGCCCCCTATGGGGTCTATAGCCGCGTTTTTTTAAATGCAGCTACAAGTTTCTCTATAGCTACATTTTTCCACCCCCTATAGGCTGAGACTTAGAGCTGCGTTTAAAACGCGGTTACAGCTGGACCTATAGCTGCGTTTTCTAAAACGCAGATATAGGCTAAGACCATGGGTTGGTCATGGGGTGTGGGTGAGCATGAGCATGGGTATTAGGTGTGGGTGACCAAATCAGTGAAGAGCATTGATCAATATCTTCGGAGTTTGGCGACCACTTTGGACATAAACTATCGATAAGGTAGTATTTCATTGTGTACTTATTATCATTGATTGAGCAATCACTTGTAGTATTGCAAAAGCACGCTCTTGTATAAACTTAGTAAATATACAAAATTGTTTTAGCACAGGAATGCCATAATGAGACCTAGGTAATCCAAAACTCTTGTTACATATCCAAAGATCATATGATGTCATTGCTTAGAAAATAATAGTTGGTTCTTAAAAATGACCAAAGTACATATCTTTTCATATTAGATACCACTAGACACTTCTTTCATTTCCAATGCATACAATCAATGATGTCTAACATCTCTATAAATCCGTAGCGTGGTTGGCCAAATCAGTGAAGAGCGTTGATCATCATCTTTAGAGTTTAGCGACCATTTTGGATATAACCTAGTGGCATGGTATTTTCCCATCGTGTAGTTATTACCATTGATTAAGTAATTAACTGCAGAAGCACGCCCTTGCACGAACTTCATAAATATAAAAAGACTATTCTATCACATTAATGCCATTATGAAACCTAGGTAACCCAAAACTTATGTGCCATATTCAACAATCATATGATGTTATTATTTACAAAATAATAGTTTTTTGTTTTTTGTTTTTTTGTTTTTTTTTTGAGATAGTTACAATATGTTACTAACACTGTAGTTCGAACCCTTTCCTTCTAGACCCCAATTACTTTATAAATGTGAAGGTGCCAATTAAGTTACAAAACTCTTGGAATTTACAAAATAATAGTTGGTTCATGAATATGACCAAAGTACATATCTTTTAATGCCAGTAGACAATTCTTTTATTTACAATGCATACAATCAATGTTGCCTAATAGCCCTGTAAATCTGTGGTGTGGGTGGCTGAATTGGTGAACAACGTTGATCATAATCTTCGGAGTTTGGTGATCACTTCGAATATAAACTATCAGTAAGGTTGTATCCCATTGTGTAATTAGTACCATTAATTGAGTAATTAACCGTAGAAGCATACCCTTTAAACTTCCAAGTTTATGGCACGTCCTTCAAATCTATTGAACCCGCCACCCATGTATTCTTGAGGATTAATTATTCCACTTGAATTGTTGATGTAATTATTTGAGTACAATAATCTTTTTTTGCTATTATTTATGAATAATTTCTTAATGCACTAATTATGATCGATATTTACATTTATGAACAATCGTGATGCCATATTAGAACACACTAATTAATATAAATAATATATTAATTACGGCAAGACACCGCCAAATAATAATAATAATTATAATAATAATTATTAAAATAATCAATTTATATAATAAAATAATCAATAATAATAATAATTATTATTATAAAATAATCAATTTTTCCATTGGCCATTATTAAAATATATATCATATTATATATAATAAAAGTTGGGCTTAGACGCTGTGGTTGCGCCACGTGACTTCACCAAATTGCAGAAATTTTAATAAATTTTTAGATTTTAAGAATAGATATATACATATTTTTTGGATAAATATAACAAATCAAGTAATGAAAGAAAGTAGTATTTGATTTACAACTATAACAGTTGTGTCTATTTAAAATGTTATCAACAAACCCTAAAATCAAAAAATAGATATATATTTTTTTGTCCTTATCCTTTTCTCCTATAATTTCTAAGTTGATAAAAATTTTAATTTGATTACAATCCAAATTCTTCATATAATCCTTTTATTATTAATTTATCTATAATTTCTATAAAAAAAAATTTAGAGTATACGTAGAGTAGTTAAACTAAAGTAGTTAAAGTGAAAGAATAGTTAAATAAGGACTCTAAAGTCTAGAGGGAGATCAATTTTAAATCTTTGTTTTTGATATGGATATAACTTCTTAATTTGTTGAAATTTTAATGAGTACGAAATAGCTCCGTGTTGACACCGACACTCCACCAGCAAGCCAGGATAATGAAAATCCCATATGCCAGTACGCTACAGTAAATAATGAGTAAATAAAATGTATTTTTTAAAAAATAATCGCAGCTCCCACGTGCAAAATCCAAATCCCATCATAATGAGAGAGAGATTGTTTATAATATATATATATATATCTATATATGTATATATAAAGAGAAAGAGATTACCGTTGCCATCTATGGTTTTAGTTGACACCATCTTGATCTTGATGAATTTTTTATCCCTACGTTCCTTTAAAAAACGTAAAAGGAAAAAAAGATTAGATGTATATTTTTTTGTCCTTATCTTTTTGTCCTATAATTTCTAAGTTGATAAAAATTTTAATTTGATTACAATCCAAATTCTTCATATAAAGCTTTTATTATTAATTTATCTATAATTTCTAAAAAAAAAAATTAGAGTATACGTAGAGTAGTTGAACTAAAGTAGTTAAAATGAAAGAATAGTTAAATAAGGACTCTAAAGTCTAGAGAGAGAGTAGTTAAACTAAAGTAGTTAAAATGAAAGAATAGTTAAATAAGGACTCTAAAGTCTAGAGAAAGAGTAGTTAAACTAAAGTAGTTAAAGTGAAAAAATGATTAAATAAGGACTCTAAAGTCTAGAGAGAGATCAATTTTAAATCTTTGTTTTTGATAAGGATATAACTTCTTAATTTGTTGAAATTTTAATGAGTACGAAACAGCTCTGTGTTGACACCGACACTCCAAAGAGATTACCATTGCCATCTATGGTTTTAGTTGACACCATCTTGATCTTGAGGAAATTTTTTTTCCTACCTTTCTTTAAAAAATGTAAAAGGAAAAAAGATTAGATATTTTTTGTTGTCGTTATCTTTTTCTCCTATAATTTTTAAGTTGATAAAAATTTTAATTTGATTACAATCCAAATTCTTTATATAATCCTTTTATTATGAATTTATCTATAATTTCTAAAAAAAAAAATTAGAGTATACATAGAGTAGTTAAACTAAAGTAGTTAAAGTTTAAGAATAGTTAAATAAGGACTCTAAAGTCTAGAGAGAGATCAATTTTAAATCTTTGTTTTTTATAAGGATATAACTTCTTAAGTTGTTGAAATTTTAATGAGTACGAAACAGTTTCGTGTTGACATCGACACTCCACCAGCCAGCCAGGATGATGAAAATCCCATATGCCAGTACGCCACAGCAAATAATGAGTAAATAAAATGTTTTTAAAAAAAAAAAAATAATCACAGCTCCCACGTGCAAAATCCAAATCCCATCATAATGAGAAAGAGATTGTTTATATAATATATATATATACACATACATACATACACACACACACACACACACATATATATATATATGTATATAACAGAGAGAAAGAGATTATTGTAGCCATCTATAGTTTTAGTTGACACCACCTTGATCTTGATGAAATTTTTTTTTTTCCTACGTTTCTTTAAAAAATGTAAAAAGAAAAAAAAGATTAGATATATATTTTTTTGTCCTTATCTTTTTGTCCTATAATTTCTAAGTTGATAAAATTTTTAATTTGATTACAATCCAAATTCTTCATATAATGCTTGTATTATTAATTTATCTATAATTTCTATAAAAAAAAAAAAAATTTAAGTATATGTAGAGTAGTTAAACTAAAGTAGTTAAAGTGAAAGAATAGTTAAATAAGGACTCTAAAGTCTAGAGAGAGATCAATTTTAAATCTTTGTTTTTGATAAGGATATAACTTCTTAATTTGTTGAAATTTTAAAGAGTACAAAATAGCTCCGTGTTGACACCGACACTCCACCATCCAGGTAGAATGATGAAAATCCCATATGCCAGTACGCCACAGCAAATAATGAGTAAATAAAATGTATTTTTTAAAAAATAATCGCAGCTCCCACGTGCAAAATCCAAATCCCATCATAATGAGAAAGAGATTGTTTATATAATATATATATATATATATATATAAAAGAGAGAAAGAGATTACCGTTGCCATCTATGGTTTTAGTTGACACCATCTTGATCTTGATGAAATTTTGTTTCCTATGTTTCTTTAAAAAACATAAAAGATAAAAAAAAAAAGAAGAAGATATAACTTGCAATTTTTTCCCTACTTTTTTGTTTTTGGTGGATAAATTTACATCTTATGTCATCTTTTTCTTAATAGTAAAGTAAAAAAAAAAAAAAAGTATTTGAGTTTCACCTAAACTACTTCTTTTTGTTCATATTATCTTCTTCACAACCTAAAATTCTCACTATATATACACACAATTTTTTGGTATTTCATTATTTCTATTACGTACTTTACAATTATTTGCTATATTCTTCATTTCTCCTCTCTGCCCTACCTACGACCTTGCAGGTAATTTTTTTTTTCTTTCATCAAATTGAATAGATTTTGTGTGTTTGTTGTCTTTTTATTGTATATAATATGATTGCTATCAACAAGTTTTATAGATAGACTGAAATTGTATGTTTGATCACACATTTTAGTGTTTTTTTTAGAAGTCAATATAGCAAGCAATATTTTTGTATTTTTTTAATTTCTTATTACATGATTATTTGTTGTTGACATCAATATTTTATTATGGATTTAATTTGTTATGGATTTTGTTTGGTGCTTTGTTCCATGTAATCTATATTCTTTAATTAAAAGCAAAATTTGCTATCAAATATGAAATTGGATACGAGAGAATCCATGCATCCAAATTTCTATGTAAGTCTATCTTTACTTAACTTTTTTTTTTTAATTTTTTTTTAATTTTTTTTAAGTTCACAAATTTGGATATTTTTTCATTAATAATTTGAGGTTTTGGCTTAAATTTTTTTTTTTTCAACCATTTCAATTATTGAATTCATTATTTTTTCATGTGTAATATTAATATTTGTGTTTTTTTTTAATGACAAATATATATATTTGTGTGTGTTTTTAAAGGCTAAAACACAATACAATTACAAACATTACTTTAAGTTAGGGTGTTATATTTATTTATTAGTAAGTTAGAATGTTACGTTAAGTTAGAGTATTATATTTTTATTTATTATTAATTTAGTTTAGGGTTGATATAACTTATAACCATTTGAATGAAATCAACACTAAAACAAATGATTTAAATATCAAAATAAGAAATAAAAATTAAATTTCTTTTAAGTGTACAAGTACAATTTATTTTTTAACCTTATATTTTGAATTAATTCTTTTTTCATTTTATTTGTTATTAAATTTAATTGTATTATCAAAATATTTTTTATTAAGCCGTTCATTGCACGGGCATAATATTAGTTTATATAATAAAATAGTTAAGTTGAGTAGCACTTTTTATGCCAAATAGGTCGTTTTGTACAAAACGCCTTTATTATTTCTTTTTTTATTATTTTAATTTATCAAAAAAAAAAAATACTCTTTAATAATTTGGTTATCAAACAGTTGTAACAACTTTAAAGTATCTTTTTTTTTTTTTTTTACTGAAACTTTAAAGTATCTAAGCAGTAAGCACTGTAATTTTTCAAACAAATTAAAATTTTAAGATTTTCATTTAAAATTCATTTATCATTTAAAAAAAAAAAAAAAACTCTACGACTGTAGATCTATAGTTATAGCTATACTTCCTACGTGCAACAATACCAAACACGCTCATTCTAAGGTTGAAATTGGGTACCCTAATGTAGTTGGCTTATCAGCCTTATATAAGGAAACCATAATGTATCATTTATTTGATTTCTAAATGGGTTTAAGGATTGTTAGGAGAGAGGAGACGTAAAACAATGCTCATTCGTTTAATGGGGGAATTTTTGGGGTTCTGACGAAAGCTATGTTTCTAATTCTACCGTCCATGCCAATTTTTTCATTACAATCTCAAATGTTCATTCTGAAACAATGCTTATTTAGATCATGCGGGTGGATTGGGAGATATTTCTTGAAGTGGGCTTTCTGGCAAACTTTTTAGTGGGCTTGACGAAGGATTGGGGAATAAACTATAAGTTGGGCTCTAGGTTGGACATAAAGTTGGACTATTGTAGTGAAAAATTGTAGTGAAAAATAGGATTTTAGAATTGAAATGAGGAAATTGGGCTTGATGAAATTTAGGTTTCCAAGGGCCTTTATGGCCAAAACTTAGGTACAATACCTTAAATGCCATTTCTTAGGTTCCCCTCTTAAGATTCAGTCATGTGGTTACTTAATTAAAAAATACATTTTCATTCCATGAGTAAAAATCCTCATAGTAGAATTTTAAAAGGAGAACTTAAGGAATATGGGGAAAATTAGAAAATAACCCCAAATTTCAAACAATTTCTTTAGTTAGCAACGTTTTCAAACTATTTAGGAAACTAACATCTTGAGTGTAAGGGAATCGATTTTGGTGCAATAAATTGAGTGTGAGGGACTCGATTTCAATGTGGAACTTGAGTTTTAAAGACTCGAGTTTCATAAAGAGGTTTCAAAACACATTAGAACATCGAAACAGAAACATAAAAAACACCAGAACAGAAACACGAAGAACACCAGAACAAAAACATGAAGGAACAACCAACAAATCAGAAGAAACATGAAGGAACAACAAATCAGAAACAAATACACGAACAACAAATCAGAAAACCCAAATCAGAAACACCTACACGAACCCAGATCTCCCTAACCCAGGAGCGACAGAGGCAGCGGCGACGAAGCTCCAGGCGATGATTTTTCTTCTTTGGGCCTTTGGTTTGATGAATTTTCATTGTTTGATGATGTTTTTCTTCTCTAGGTTTGTTGTTTGATGATGTTTTTCTTCTCTGGGTTTGTTGATGAATTCGTTGTCTGATGATGTTTTTTCTTCTCTAGGTTATTTGATGATGTTTTTTCTCTGGGTTCCTTGTCTGGAATTTGCTTTAAGGAAATCGATCCTTAGAGGGTCGATTTCAAACACAGAAATCGAGTCTCCAAAACCCGATTTACTATAGCAAAATTGACTCTCTTGGACTCAAGTTGTTAGTTTCCTAAATAATTTAGAAATGTTGCCAACTAACTAAATTGTTTAGAGTTTGGTGTTATTTTCCAATTTTTTCCTAAGGAACATAACTTAACTATTGTACCTAAGTCTTGCCAATCTTTCATTGATTCCAAAAATCTGGATATGAGGTATAAGTTCTCTCTTCTATCAAACTTTTTATATCTCTAAGACCAAGTTCTACCCCACATAGAATTCGACTTTTAGATTCTTTTTCATTTAAGATTGGGTCCGTTATTTTTCAAACAAACAATGCCTATTAATTTAGAACCAATAGTCAAATTAGTATCAATCACGAGTAGTATTGTACTTAAGTTTTACCCTTATCCTAGAATGAGGGACTTTACATTTTTAGTCACTGCTTGATTATTTTAGGATATAATCAAGAAAATCCAAATAATAAAAAAGTACTTTTGCATTTAATTGGAACTCAAAATTACATTTTCTTTTATGAAGATTCATAAAAATAGAAAATTACATGGCTTACTCTCTTACTTACAATCTAAAGGAAAATTATAAGAGTTTGACTCCTAGTTACATTTTAAAGACATATTGGAAAGTCACTAATCTAGAACCCAAAATCTAATCTCTCTTATTTTCCTTTGTATTTTGCCTTGAAATAATCTCAAGACAATGACAATGAGAACTAAATGTGGAGACTTAATTTTTACCATATGTTCGGTGACTATTAAAGGGAATAACAAGTTGTTCAAACCCTCAAAACATCAACTAGAAACAATTACTTTCCTTCACACACACACTCACTCTTATTTCCCTTTTGATGGGGAATAAAATCAACAAATTGGGACTTGGTGAATATTTTGGCTTGTGAAGAGTGATGATGTGGCTAGATTTAATTTTATTAGAGGGTGTAAAAGTGGGGTTTATACCATATCCTTAATTTGTTCTCTTGGAAGGCAATAATACCACTGAACTAATTACATAATATGCTTTAATCTTATCTTTCATGATCTTGAGCTTAGCAGTGCAATGGTAGTATGGACTGCTCATTGGTGAGAGTTTCAAGCTTGAACTTTTAAAAAAAGAAAAAAAGAAAAAAGAAAGAATAGGTTGAACAGGTTTTCTATCTAGTAGTTGACATGCAGCATCCAGCAAAAAATAAGGGGAGAAAATAGAAAAAGAAAACATCAATCATATAATACGTTATGAATCTGATAGTGAAAAATGATTGTTTCACACCCCCTTAATGTACACTGTTTCACACATTGTCCACATTTTTCATAGTCAAGTATCAATAATTTTCAAAAATGTTCATGCTTTACACCTGCATGTAAAAGAGTGTAGATACGGTTGGTCGGTTGGGAGCAAAACAATCATAGCTCTATGATAATATGTCCACCCTTAAAGTTCTGATAGGAATAATTTAAAAAATACAAAAAAGTGTAAAATATGTCTGACAAACAATTGCAAAACTTATAGTCGAGAGTAGAAAAAGTGAGGGGTAATAGTTGAGAGTAGAAAATGGAAGTAGAGTGACCAATCGATAAGTGACTCCAAACTTAGAGATTGAAAAATGCATTTTAGCCTAAAATTAATTACTGAGTTTTTTTTTTCTTGATTCATAGTGAGAGAGTGGGAGAGAGAGAAAAATAAATAAATGAAGAAAAGAGGTATTCATCAATTCCATCCATATATGATTCATATCCATACTTTTGAATTCATATATGTTTGCTAGTTTAAACTCTAGAGCATCTATACATTTTAGAAACACAATTTTATGTAGAGTATATAAGAAAATTATTGTCTCACACTTTATGAAGCACACTCCGTACATGCAATATTCATATATCTAACCCAAGACGGTGTATTCATATATTCTTGTTCACATTTCTCATGAATATCCATGTATATAACCCAAGACGGTGTATAATTTGAGTGTGAGACAATCAAAACTCGAGTGTATACTAGAATATTCTTGAGAAAGGAAGACAGTGGGGAGAAGGCAAGTGCAATTTGAATATGAACTATGTTGCAGCTAGTTTGCTGGTTTTACACTGAAAATGGGACCTCCATACTCTTATTATGTGTGGTCTGCCTTATTTAATTCAGTTTGTGCCAGTTTGTGCAAATCATGACGAATGAAGCCAAAAAAGTTATGGCATGTGATCCTTTGCTCGCTAATGTCCAACTTTCGGGACCATTCCATGTGCCCACTTGCAGACCCCTCACTTTTGTCACTCTAGAAACACCTTCGCATCTAGCAATAAATGCCCAAAACAACTTAGTCCTTGTGTACCAAACGAAAAATTTAGGCCGTAAAGTCTGACAGTGTTTGATAAACTGGTAAATTCTGACTGTTATTTCCACAATACTCACTCTTGTTGATTACATTGGTAAAACTATAGCAACATGAACAAAGAGCTTTAAAATGTGCTTGAGTTTAAAAAGCTCTTTTAAAGTGATTCTGTGGAGCAAAAGATATTTCCAATATGGAGTAAGAAGTTATTTTGAATGGCAATGTATGCAGTGTCATACAATGGAGAATGAAAGAACAACAAGATGGTAATATCACTTTTCATGAAAATAAAGAATCTATATATATCTAAAAGTTGAAGCGTAGCATTTATTGTTGCTATGCTCCTGTTGAGCCACATCAGCATTCATGTCATTATCTCTTTCTTTTTTCTTTTCCAATTTTCCTATAATTGTTTTTAACATCTATTTTTTAAATATTTACACTTCTCCAACATGTTTCCCTCCTTTATCATTTCATCTCCTCACTACTTTTTCAGCCTTTCTCCCTCCCTTACATTTTCATCTTCCCACTATCCTCTACATTAATATTATTCTTCATTTTTCCCTTCATCTTCCCCACTACCCTCTATATTAATATTATTCTTCATCTTTCCCTTCATCTTCCTTTATTTTTTTCTCTTTTTATTTACATCCTCTTACTATAAATTTGTTACTATCTCATCCATTGATTCCATTCTATGCATAGTTTTCCCTCACAAAAAAGTTCTCTCTCTCTCTCTCTCTCTCTCTCTCATTTTTGGTGGGTTTTTTTTTTTCTTGCATCTCTGCTTTAGGTTAATAATTTTTTATATTCTTTAAAACTCTACTTTGGGTTAATGCGATTTAGCTTTGTTTTTTAAGTTTTTTTTTGGTACTCTTTCATTGTTAAATGTTATCCTATTACATTATAAAGAATTAAATATAGCATATAAAAATATAATATTATTTTATCACATAGCATGATTTTGATAATTTGGTATTTATTTTATTATATAGCATGATTTTTTAAAGTGCTCAATTTAGATGTTAAACTATGAGACTTTACCAATTTTTGTTTATTTTTTAATCCTTTGTGGTGGACAAAGTACTCTTAATAGTTGTATTAGAAGTACTCTATAATGCCATTTATTTAGAGAAAAGCAAATGTTAGCCAAACAAAAATAATTGGATGGGTGACAAATTTTAGCTTTTGCAATTTTATTTTAATTATTATTTTATAACAATGCATATATAGAAATTTAATTCTTTGATTTTTGCTAATAATTATTTATTTAACAATATGTTTTGGGGGGACAAAATTACAATTTTTGCAAAGAAAATAACCTTAATAGATTATCAACAAATTATTTTCCTAATTGGTCAAATTAATCATTGTTAAGTTTTATTAATTTTTTTAGTTATGTTTTTCGGTGTTTTGGATTGTAGGTAGAAAAAAAAAAGGTTTGAGAAAGTTTTTTTAAAACTAAAAGAATAATTTACAAATTTTATATTCTTTTTAATGATTCAAAAAATGTTATAAATAAATTTTATTAAAAAATGAATATTTTCATTAACTTGCCTTATTTCTAAGAAAAATTGTATTATTTTCATTTTGATACAACAAACTTTATATTTATGATTTATGATTGTTCCTATATTACATTTATGATTGTTCCTATAATAAATAAAAATATGATTACTCATTATTAAATTAGTTTAAATTGTAAAAAATAAAATAATAAAATTATCATTAAAAAAATTATCACACGCAACGCGTGGATTCGCGGCTAGTTATTATTAAAAGCTATTACAAATCCAATTATCAAAGAAATAGAAAATGACTTGATGGAATGATTATGACTTACATCACCTTAATATAAAATTTTTAAAGTAAAAATTTGTAATATTCATAATATTACAAAAAAAAAAAAAAAATAGACCGTTCAAAAACTTAAAACTTAAATTTTTGATTTTGACTACAAAAAGTATACAAAGTATGGCGATAATAAATATAATTAAGGGCATATCAATAACATAATGGATAAAATTTTATATTACTTTATTTGTTGGGTGTTCAAGAAATTAACACGGTCAATATGTAAACCCTACTAGTGAAGTAAAGAATATCTCCAGTATTATTCTTTAGACATATATTCTTGAATATGTTGCTTGAACAAAGTACAAGGAAATAAAGAATATAACAAGAAGAAACAGTGCTCTTTCTTAAGAAACTCAAACGATATATAATAAATTAACAAATTCATGTAGTGCACCTCAACTGCTAATTTTGGCACCCATTAAAAATGGTTGCATTGTAAAACAGTGTTGAACTTGAACCCACGTAGAGAAAAGAAAAGAAAACTGGACTCTCGACTCTGCAGTCTGCACCCAGCAAACTCAACTGGAGTAGTAGTCTAGTAGATGCTGAATTTGATAGATAAGATTACCTATGGCAAACACATTTGTAGTGGTAAGCGCTATTGACTGGGTCGTTCCCTTCAACAGGCACTTGCTCGGCTCTGCACCTGTACTTGCACCCTCTACATTCATTATAAGTACATGTTGGTGCAGTGGATCCTATCATCAATCTCCTTGAATTCTTCATCATCACTCTTTCACTGCCACCCTTTAGGCTCCAATACATGTAAATGTGAGAATTAAGCAACCAAACGATTTAAAAAGTACAAAACCAAATAAGGTTTTTGTTACAAATAATGCTAGCTAATTTTCACCTGCAAATTTAGTTCCCTTTGTGGTTGAGATGAATGAGAAGCACTTAGAGGATGAGGTAGTTCTTGCTGATTTGTAGAACCTGCAAGACAAGAAGAAAAAGCATAACATATTTAATCCTGGCAAAAACTTAGAATAAAGATAGGCATTGGGAGGAAGAGAAGCAGAAGAGAATTGCTTTATTATCTTGGAAACCAGACAAAAGATAGATATACTAGCTACTAGCTTGGCCTATCTCATTATGAATGGAAACTTGGTGCAAGGAAGGCAAGCGAAGCTTAATTTTAAAACACATTCCATTCATAGTTTTCCCTAGTTGGAAAGATAAGATAATTTAGAGAAGCATGTTTTACATTGAAAAGCTAGGCCAAACTGACCGTAAAACTAGGATATTTTTTACAAAAGCTCAGCAGAAATAGAACATATATTTGGGAACGGGAGAAAACTATAGGAAAAAGGTCAAATACTGTACGATAATAGGAACCCATTAAGGAAAAAGCAATTGAAGTGAGAAAGAGATAGCTAGTAGCTTATTACGACCTTGTATAACATATGCTGCCATGATTAAGGTGATGAGTAGCAACAGTAAGTTGCTTAGTTTAATGTTGGCCATTTTTTTTTTCCTTTGGTATTGGAATAACTTTGAAGGTGATGAATATGTGGTCAATATAATTGAAGGATAAATATGAGTGCGTGTTTGAGAGAGAGAGAAGTGGTGAATTAAATAAAGACCATAAGAGAGACTGCAAAATCTGCAGTGATTCAGAGGAGTACACTGAAGAGGTCCCAGACAGAAAGATCCCCTACTGAGGCTAACTCATGGAATTTCTGGACAATTAATTAAAATTACGAAAATGCCCATTTATTTTTCAACATTTTATATGTCAATATTGTTTTTTATTTTGATATTTTGTGGGTTGAAGGGGAATTTTAGTAAGAGAATCATTTGCAGTTGCAGAGGCTTGGATCGATGGGTAGAGATATCTTACCCACAAAAATCAGCATCAATCCAGGTTATTCAGTCTTGGATGATCCACCAAAGATCTTGAATGAATGTGGTAAAAAAAAAAAAAAATGAAAAAGACTTGAGATTCTTGTTTAGATTAATGTGGTCAATGGACCTGAATGCCAAGTCTATGTTTAAAATATGAGTACAATTTTCAACAAAACCAATTCTCAACTATATATTCAGACTTAGGAAATGGTGTTTCAGAACTTTGATTTCCACATGTCCCTGTTTTTTTTTTTTTTTCATTAATATATATTGGGAGTGATTTTTTTTTACCACATATCCTTTCTTAATTGCAAAAGCTTAAGGGTCATGAATGTCAAGTTATCCAAACATGTCATAGCTTAGAAAAATATAGAAATAAACACAAGAAATCATTCATGTGATCATAGAATTACTAATGGCGAATTGGATTTTTTTTTCTCCAAAGCATGTCATCATTCAAAACATCAAAAAGAATATTTGATTATCATGTAAATCATGTAAATCACGTCTCGCACATAAAATCACATTTATATGAGATGATTCAAATGAAGGTATAATACTTGTGGGGAATAATTTTTCCAATTTGCCACCTAACTAAGCCAAACTTAAAGGTGAGTTGGCATAACATTCACAAACAAAAAATCAAGTGACACGTTTGGAAATAAATTATTTAATCAACACATAAATAATAAAAATAATGGTTTAATTGACTAGTAATTTATAAAAATATTTACTATTCTATGAAATGATTCTTCTTTTAATTTTTTTTTTATAAAAAAATTGTACTTGATGCACCAAACTACCCTTTTTGCAGGATATAGAAAAGGTGATTGGTAAGAAATGTTACTCCCATTTTTTATTTTTGAAAAAGCTAATTCTTTAACTTGAAGCTGCAAAATGTCGCTATGAGTAGAAGGAACTTGTTATCACATTATGAAAATCAAGAAAAATACATCCAAACATTTTGAATTAGTGCATTTACTCCAATAAATTATTGATAAATAATTTTTGAATGTATACTATTTCATAATTAGAATATATATATATATATATATTAAACTCTATAGTTTTAAAAGTAACAAATTAAATCTTATTTCACTAACGGGGAACAACATTGTTTTGAGATTTAATATATGTCGAAAGTTTAATTTGTTACTTTTTGAAACCTTAGTTTAATTAATTATTTTGAAACTATGAGATTTAATTTATTATTTTTTGAAGTTTGTGGCTCAACGGTTTAAATTGCTACCCCTAAAATGTTAGGTTTAAATGCTTTTTTGTGTTTTTTTTTTGTGTGTTTTTTTTTTTTTTTTTTTTTTTTTTTTTTAACTTTTCATTTTTAACTTGTGTTTTTAAGCTTTCTCCAAAAAAAAAAAAAAAAACCTTTGTGTTTTTAAAAACACTCCTTACAAGTTTCAAAATACAAATTCGTGTAAATTAAAAACCTTGATATGAATATGACCCTTATCATCAAGAGCTTTCTAATTCAATGAGATTAATGGTTGGGTTTGGATCTCTTTCCACTATTATTATAACTATCGTATAAATAAATAAAGGAAAAATTACACTTTTTTTTTTATTATCATAAATCGTCGCCCAGTCATACTTAACCACTTGAACTATCAAAATGCATAATTAACCCCCCCCCCTCCCAATTTTAAAAACACATTACACTTAACCTCATGCGGTATGTTTTGCTATTAAGTTTGACAAAATTTAGTATTGAGAGACCAATTTACCCATAAGTCATTTGATTTGAAGATGGGTAATTTGATATTTTGATGTTAAATTTCATCAAAGGTAACACCAAGGCAGACAGTAGAGGGGACATTGTAACCGAGTTATAACTTGAAGGGTTAATCATGCATTTCAATAATTTATAGGGTAAGTATAATCGAGGTAATAGTTTAGAATGAGAAAATATAGGTTATCCAAAAATAAATAAATAAATAATACAACCTTTATCAACATTCCTTTCAAGTTGGGTTTCCCTTAACGTTGCCAAATTTAAAGATTAGGCAGATTTGGAAGTTGGGAACTCCTCCTTCCCGCGAATACCCAACGCTTGAAAAGATTCCAAACCAAACAAAGCCTCCCACCTCTTTCTCTCTGTTTCTCTCTAATCCAATGTTGCACAAACCAAAACTCGCAGACAATCCCTTTCCTTCTCCTTCAACCTCTCCCTCCTCTGCATCACTTCTCACTTAAGGTATCTCCACCATGCTATTTAAGCTCGCCTCCAAAAACCCATCAACCATCTTCTTCTTCTTCTTCTTCTTCTTCTTCTTATTTTCCTATCTTTCCATCTCCAAATGGCCACCGAACAACAACAACAACAACAAGAGCAGCCACAACATGAACAACAAAAACAACAAGAAGAAGCTGCAGACATGCTGGTTGCAGTGACTACTTGCAAGTACTCCAACCGGGTCTTATTGAAAACCATATTGGAGCGTGATGATGGTGGTGTGGGATTGGTTGGTGAGAGAGTTTTGATAGGGGGGTGGGTCAAGTCTTCTAAAGAGGAGACTAAAGAGCCCGTGCCACCGCAACTGCCACCGCCACCACAAGCTGTTGAAAAAGAGTCTAAAGTCGAAATTAGCTGTGTCGAAATCATTCAGTCTCGGATACCATTTTTCCGGTCCATCATAAATGTTTTGGGGATTGGAAATTACCATGCTCGTGAGAAGTTGGAGAAGCAGGCTCCTAGGCCGCTGCCACCACCACTGCCTTCCATTGCTTTCTTGCGAGTTAGTGATGGTTCATGTGTTGCAACTCTTCAGGTATATACATTCAGTTATGTGGAACAATAGCTTTTATTTTGCTATGGAAAAATATGATGATTGATTACACATCAAGTTAGTTTCATATTTAGGAGAATTAAAAGGGGTCTTCTTTATTTTTCATAGAGGCCTTTTGGTTACTATATTTTGTTCATATAAACTATGCATTCTAAATGCTTGTTGTTATGCAAATCGATTAATAGTTTTAGAGTTTGGCTAATCATGCCCTTGTCATGAGTCAAAACCACTAGTTTAGAGAAGAATTCAGAGGTTTTGAGTTTTGCTCTCATAAAAATTAAACCCCAAAATTTTATTATAGTATAGATTTGGAGAATATAAATAAAATGACTCTATAAACTAGAGGCCAGGACCCTAAAAAAAGCCGTACTTATTGCAAAAACTCTCATTTTTGCGGGTTCTGTGAGAGGTGATTGGTAGGCAGCCTTACCCAAAAAATAAATCTTTCTAAGTTGTTGGCTGCACTTTGAAACTCAAGGTTTTGAGCATAAATTCCAACCTTTTTTATTTTCTTTTTTTAGTTTTGGTGGAATTGCATATTCATTCTTTATTGAAGGCACATCTATCATAACAAGTTTCAAATCATTTATTGATCAATAAGAGTTTCGTACCAGCTCTTAGGACTTTTATATCATATTCTAACTAAAATTAAAATCTATCAGGTTCTTGTAGCCTCCAGTATAGCTCCTCCCTGCCAGCTCCTGCCTATTGGAACTTGTATATTGGTAGAAGGTGTATTGATGCAGCCATCGGTACCGAGAAAACATGTTATCGAGCTTAAAGTGGAGAGAATTCTTCATATAGGGACAGTGGAACATGATAAGTATCCATTATCAAAGAAAAAAGTACCATTTGAAATGTTAAGGGATTATTCCCAGTTTCGACCTCGGACTACCACGGTAAGTTAACTAGGACACTGCAATTTTATCTATAATTTTTGAACCCATAGTATGTACTACCACGTGACTTCTAGAGGTAATCCAATTTTACTTCTTTTTTTTCCCCACCCAGTGCTGAGATACTTTTGTGTTATAATTGTTTTTGACTGGTATGGATCTGTGCACTTACGGATATTCAATAGAGTAAATCATAATAACTATACCTATATTCTAAATGCGGTATTTCAATTTCTTTTATTACTTTTTGAGTGCTACTTCTTGGAAATAGAATGTGTCAATGAGCTGATTATATCTTGCATGACACAAATTTTATAGTAATATAGCTTATTAATGTTGTCATCACATTTTTGCAGCCTTATTAAAAGCTCGCACTTACATTATAGTATAGCAATCATATTGAAAATTTATTACACCTAAGAAACTGTACCTAAGTTTTATTTATTTGACATGTTTCACATTAACTAGGTGGCATCTGTTGTGAGAATCAGTAATGCCCTGACTTTCGCGACTCACACATTCTTCCAAAACCATGGCTTCCTTTATGTGCAAGTACCCATTATCACGACCACAGACTGTGAAGGATTTAGTGAAAAATTCCAGGTTACAACTCTTCTTGGAAAAGCAGATTTAAAGGTGAAGCCAAATACCCGTAATGACACTGATGGTGTTAGCCCTGAAGTTATTAAGTCTGCTGTAAAGGAGAAAAGTAAGGTAATTGAAGAACTAAAGAGGAGTGAAAGCAATAAGGAAGCACTGACTGTTGCAGTTCAAGATTTTCATAAAACAAATGAACTAGCATCACAGTTAGAAGCAAGAGAAAAATCAAAACCTGGAACTTCACTGAAGGCTGATATTAACTTTCCTGAAGATTTCTTTGCCCGCCAAACTTACCTAACTGTTTCTGGTCGCCTACATCTGGAGAGCTATGCATGCGCCCTTGGAAATGTTTACTCAGTTGGACCCAGGTTTAGAGCAGATTCTACAAAACGTGTGGCAGAGATGTCAATGATTGACATTGAAATGGCTTTTTCACAGTTAGAGGTATAAGCTTATCTTACCCAGCATTTTAAGTATTTCTATTGGTCTTCATAATATATAGTTTGTACGTCAAATGTAGTCCATTGGTTGATAATTTATTCAGCACATCCTTCTCACGACTTCCCTATTATGATAATGTCATTTGTTTAATTTGGACTTGAACAAGCTTCAGACTTGCAATGTATTATTACCAGATCTTCACAGTAGAAAATGTCTACACTCTTATATTCTTTTTTCATATAATTATAAATGATTGTGAAATTTTCAGGATGCCATGAGCTGTGCGGATGACTTTTTCAAGTTCCTTTGCAAATGGATTTTGGACAACTGTTCTGAAGATTTGAAATTTGTTTCAAAACGAATTGACAAAACCTGCATTGCTCACCTTCAATCAATGATATCAACTACAATTGAAAAGATTTCCTACGCTGATGCAGTTGATTCTTTTAAACAGGTAGATCACACTATTAGTTCCTTGGGCATGTTATCTTGACAATCATTTTCACCCAAATCAATTTTTAACTTATGTTTATATTGAAATTTTCCTCCCAGGTTGCAGATAATAAATTTGAAAAGAAACTTGAGTGGGGTGATGCTCTTACAGCAGATCATCTAAGGTACACCTATTTTTTTCATTATTGGATTTGCCAACGTTTGAAATGTAGGAAGTGAGGCCTCTACTTACTGCAAGTACTCACCTTCTTTTTATGTCATAACAGTTACTTGGCTGAGGAGATCTACAAGAAGCCTGTAATAATATACAACTATCCAAAAGAAGTTAAGCCCTTTTATGCTCGCTTGAACGATGACAGAAAAACAGTTGCAGCATTTGATATGGTTGTACCAAAGGTAAGCCCAGAATGAGTTTTTTTGTGCGTCTATGAGATCGTGAATGACCTTTAACTGAGGTTTCCTCATTTGAATAAAATTCAAGTTTTTATTTAGGCTGGTTGTATAAATTTTCTTGCAGGCTGGAACTCTAATTTCAGGTAGCCAAAATGAGGAGCGTTTTGATATGTTAAGTTCAAGGTAATGACATTCTAGTTTACCCTTACCTAGCCATTTTTAAGGGCATTACGTCTTTTAAATTCATTGAAGCAAATGTTGTAGAAGTTCACAACTGCATCTATAAATCACATGATGACAAGAAGAATTCGTAGTCACACTTATAGTGCATAATTATGTATTTATGTTTACTGTCTGCTCAATCAACTTGTGGTTAATATTGATGGTTATATAGTGTAATGGCCTCAAACTTGTTCCTGTTTTCTCATAAAACTGCAAATATTAACATCATATTTTTTTTGTTGACAGAATAAAGGAATTGGGTTTGCCAAGAGAGCAGTATGAGTGGTACTTAGATCTTCGCAGGCATGGAACAGTCAAGCACTCTGGATTCAGTCTTGGGTTCGATCATATGGTTCTCTTTGCCACTGGGCTGACTGATATTAGAGATGTTATCCCTTTTCCTAGAAGCTGTGGCAAAGCCAACAACTAATCAGGTTTCAGGCAAAGGAGACACTTCCTAAATGAAGATCTTCTACATTAAATTATTTATTTGTTATGGAATGAAGAAGTCTAATAATATCTTGTGTACATATGTGAAAAGTGTATCCTATATTCAGAGTTTATCCTTGTGCAATTGAATGCTTGGTTGTTCACATGAATACATAAATGTATATGACCAAATATCATGTTAAAAAGGGGAATACTCCCTAAGTTTGCACACATTTATTTTCTTTTTTTAAAAAGGATTTAGCATTGCTGTAGTGTATGTAAGTTGTGTCAACAGCCACATGACAATTCCAAGTACTTGTGGAAAAAAAATAAATTCTCTCTTTGGTCTCAAATCTCTATTTGAGGGCTCACACACTTTTTACATAACAGATTGGGAACAAAGAAAGGCATGCATGCAAGTCCATTTTAGCAAAGCTGTAAACACAAATACTTGGAATTAGGAACATAAAAATATTTAACAAAAGACCTTGGCCCGTTGGAAACACAAGGAACTGCCACTTGGCTAAAGGTCATTGGCTGCACATGCATATATAATATATATACATGACTATATTATTTGTGTGAAGCCTCTTGCCTGTGGCTTCAATTCAAACATGTAAATGTCACAAATAGCAATACTTATTGAAATGAAACTTACAAGGAGTTATAGCAACATCTATGTTTCCTTAACAAGGGCTGATTTGGCATAGGGATTTAGCTTGGAATTTTCATGAATAAACTATGGCCATAACAGTATCAGCCATAGTATGGTTTGACATTGAATCAAGAGGAAATAACAACTGCTATATAGAACTCTGCATCCTTTCTGGTCTTTGCAAAAGTTTTCAAAATTGCCCACAGCAATGGCCAGACACTCTGCACAATCTACCAGAGATAGGTCTCTTGTGCATTGCACCAATGCATATAGTGTCACAAATGTTGACAACTTGGTCTTACCTTTCCCAAGCCCTTCATTCTTAGTCTCAACAGCTTGTGCTCTAATCTGACCAATCAGAGTTCCTAGTTCTTTGTTAAAAGTATCAGGGTCAGTTACATTTTCCACATTCCCATATAATATACCATAAGATGTATCAATCTCTCCAATGAAGCTTTTAATGTTGTAACGTAAAAAGCAAAAGTCATACCAAATTCTTGCATCAGCTTGGTTGGGACAACATTGGCGGATTTGCTTTGCTGCATCTTGGAGGCAACTTGAGCAGTCTGTTCTGTTCACATCCCCTCTACATTGAGCCAGGCCAAAAACTCAATATTGGTTTTTACCATATGAAGTAGCAATAAAACCATTGGAGGGGCTTTTGGGAACAAATTCAGCTAATAAGTGATCAATATTAGCTGATATTTGGCTATCACTACCAATATTAGTGTCTGTATTGCAAAACTGCCCCAAGGGATCTGCAGATTCAGCATTACAAATGCATACAGCTAGTAAGAGAAGAATTTTGTAATTCAAATTCATACTTCTGCTTTGTAGCAAGCTCACACCAAGATTCATTTCATAAGGTCCTTTTCATTAGGCTGGGGAGTGGACATGGTATGTGGATAAATGTGGGGATATCAAAGCAGATATTCTTGACTTATTTGCTCAGTACCACTTTATGAGTGGAGAAAATAAGATATTTTCTTCTAGAATGTGATCCCTGTGTGTTTGTTTTTTGTTATGGTTGCTTCATAATAAAGACTTTGTTGAATGTTATGATACAGTCTTAAGTTGACTATGCTGTGAAGAAGCTGGCTGCCAGCAAAAAGATCATTATCCAAATTAGAAGATTCTTGCATGTTTCAATTAACTTGACCAGTAAAGTCTATCATCTCAAATAGGGGTGGCAAAATCAACCCAAACCCATTTGTCCACCCAAACCCACCCACTTAAATTAGACCCAAACCCACCCAATTATTAATTGGGTTAAATGGGTATTAACCTAATTAAACCCAATTAACATTAATGTTTATTGGGTTTTAATTGGGTACCCAATTGACCCAATTATAATCCAACTATCATTTCTACAAATCACCCAACTCTAAAATGCCTCAAAACCACTAAAATTACCAAAATACCCCCTCAACCTAAAAAATGACCAAAATAACACCTAAACCTAAAAATGACCAAAATACCCCTAAAACCTAAAAAAAGACCAAAATACCCCTTAAACTTAAAAAATGACCAAAATATCCCCAAAACCTAAAAATTACCAAAATAACCCCAAAACCTACAAAATGACCAAAATATCCCCCAAAACCCAAAAAATGATCAAAATACTCTCAAAACCTAAAAATGACCAAAATACCCCCAAAACCATAAAATTGACCAAAATACCCCCCAAACCTGAAAATTACCAAAATACCTCCAAAACCTAAAAATTACCAAAATACCCCCCAAAACCAAAAAAATGACCAAAATACCGCCGAACCCCAAAAAATGACCAAAATGCCCTTAAAACCTAAAAATTACCAAAATGCCCCCTCAACCCAAAAAATGACCAAAATTCCCCCCAAAACCTAAAAATTACCAAAATACCCCCAAAACCCCAAAAATTATCAAAATACCCCTGAAACCCAAAAAATGACCAAAATACCCCCGACACCCAAAAAATTACCAAAATACCCCTGAAACCTAAAAATTACCAAAATACCCCTGAAATCTAAAAAATGACCAAAATACCCCTGAAACCCAAAAAATGACCAAAATATCCCCGACACCCAAAAAGTTACCAAAATACCCCCGAAACCTAAAAATTACCAAAATACCCCTGAAATCCAAAAAATGACCGAAATACCCCTAAAACCTAAAAATGACCGAAATACCCCCAAAACCTAAAAATTACCAAAATCCCTCTAAAACCTAAAAAATGGGCAAAATATCCCCAAAGCCTAAAAAATGACCAAGATATCCCCGAAACCTAAAAAATGACAAAAATACCCTCGAAACCTAAAAAATGGCCAAAATAACCTCGACGCCTAAAAATTGATCAAAATAATCTAAAAACCTAAAAATGACCAAAATACCCCCTAAACCTAAAAAATTACCAAAATACCCATGAAACTTAAAAAATGACCAAAATACCCTCAAACCTATAAAGTGACAAAAATACCCCTAAACCTTTGAAATGACCCAAACAAATCCAAAACCTCTAAAATGGCCACAAACAACCTGAAACCTCTAAAATTACCAAAAATACCCTGAAACCTCTAAAACGACCAAAATACATCTAAACCTATAAAACGACCAAAATACCCCTCAAAATATCTAAAATGACCAACATACCACTAATCCTATATGATGAACAAAATACACCCGAAGCCTCTAAAATTACCAAAATAGGGGTTTGGGGTATTTTGGATGTTTCGAGGGTATTTTCGTTAAATTAAAGGTTCTAAGAGTATTTCAGTCATTTTGTAGGTTTTGAGGGAATGTCACTAATTTTTTAGGTTTTAGGGGTGTTTCGTTAACTTTTAGATTTTGGGGTCATTTTTTGTAATTTTCTAGGTTTTGGAGGTCGTTTAATAACTTTTTAGGTTTTGGGGATATTTCAATCATTCTTTAGGTTTCCGAGCTATCTTAGTCATTTTTAGGTTTAGGGGGTATTTTGGTCATTTTTTATGTTTAGGGAGTATTTTGGTCACTTTTTAGTTTTAGGAGGGATTTGGGTAATTTTTTTAGATTTAGGGTGTATTTTTATCGACTTATAGGTTTAAGGGGCATTTTTGTCATTTTATAGGTTTCGGGATATTTTGGTCATTTTTTAGATTTCGAGGATATTTTGGTCATTTTAAGGTTTAGGGGTTATTTTGGTCATATTTAGGTTTCAGGGGTACTTTGGTCATTTTTTAGGTTTCAAGGGGTATTTCAGTTAATTTTTGGGTTTCAAGGGTATTTCGATCATTTTTTAGGTTTCGAGGGTATTTTGATAATTTTTTGGTTTCTAGGTTATTTTGGTCAATTTTTTGGCTTCAGGGTTATTTTGGCCATTTTTAAGGTTTTTGGGGTATTTTGGTCATTTTTAGGTTTCGGCGTTATTTTGGTTCATTTTTAGACTTTGAGATTATTTTGGTAATTTTTTAGGTTTCGGGGGTATTTTGGACATTTTTTGGGTTTTGGGGGTATTTTGGTCATTTTTAGGTTTTTGGGGTATTTTGGTCATTTTTTGGGTTTCAGGGGTATTTTGGTCATTTTCTATGTTTCGGGGGGTACTTTGGTAATTTTTTGGTTTCAGACGTATTTTGGTCATTTTATGGGTTTTAGGGGTATTTTGGTAATTTTTAGGTTTCAGGGGTATTTTGGTCATTTTTTGGATTCTTAGGGGTATTTGGTCATTTTGTAGGTTTTGTGATTATTTTGGTAATTTTTAGGTTTTAGGGGTATTTTGGTCATTTTAAGGTTTTTAGGGTATTTTGGTCATTTTTTGGGTATTTTGGTTTCGGGGGTATTTCGGTCATTTTTTGGGTTTCAAGGGTATTTTGGTAATTTTTTGGGTTTTGGGTGTATTTTGGTCTTTTTTTAGGTTTTGGGGGTATTTTGGTAATTTTTAGGTTTCGGGGGTACGTTGGTCATTTTTTGGGTTTCAGGGGTATTTTGGTAATTTTTTGGGTTTCAGGAGTATTTTGGTCATTTTTTGGGTTTCGGGGGTATTTTGGTCATTTTTTGGGTTTTGGGGGTATTTTGGTCATTTTTTTTGTTTCGGGAGTATTTTGGTCATTTTTTGTGTTTTGGGGGTATTTTTAGGTTTCAGGGGTATTTTGGTAATTTTTTGGGTTTCAGGGGTATTTGGTCATTTTTTGGGTTTCAGGGATATTTTGGTCATTTTTTGGGTTTCTGGGGTATTTTGGTCATATTTAGGTTTTTGGAGTATTTTGGTCATTTTTAGGTTTTGGGGGTATTTTGGTAATTTTTTGGGTTTTAGGGGGTATTTTGGTCTTTTTTGGATTTTGGGGGTATTTTGGTCATTTTTGAAGATTTTAGAGTACTTTGGTCATTTTCACTTTAGTGGCATTTTGGTAATTTTGATAATTGGGTAATTGGGTGGGTTGGGGTTTACCCATAATAATTGGGTTGGGTTGGACTTGGGTTAGAAGCAATTAGTTAAATGGGATTTAAATGGATAAATGGGTTTTATATGCCCAAGCCCACCCAAACCCACCCATTTGCCACCCCTAATCTCAAAGAAAAACTAGTAAAATCTCCCGTGGTAGTACAAGTGACCTAGTTGGCCGGGTTTGAATTCCACCAACACCAAAAAGAAATTCATTAGTGTCTTAGTCAAATAATAATGAGTAATAATTATGAAGCAGATGTCATATGTTTCAAATCCTATCTAAACAAAAAAAAAAAAAAAAAATGAAGGATTTTTTCTTACAATAAGTGAGGGGAGGGGGATTTGAACCTAGGTTTTCCACATAGAGAGAAGCAATAAATGCCACTGAACTGCAATACTCTTGAAAAATTCAAAGATTTATGATTGGCTGATTAGAAGTTTGATGTCACAAAACTCAAAATAACATCACAGTGCCTTTTAATAGCTCTTTAGTCATCAGAACTCAAACAAATTCCACCACATAATGTGTTAAAAAACTTTTAATAGCTTTAGCAGCAGCCACAAGGATAAACTTGATCAACTTATGCCTAATCTGTACTTGTCAATCTCTAAAAGTAATTAGTGCAGAAAAACACATTTTTTTTCCTTGAGTTGCATAGAGAATTTCATTGTGAAAATTTAACTATGATTACCGTTTTTGTTTTTTTATGAATTTTATCAACAAAACTAGCAAGATCAGTCTTTTACTGCTTTATTCCCTTCCTTGCCAGTTTTAGTTGATCTACAACAACTGCGTTCTCAGTTTCAGACTTATTTAAGTTCTCAAGGGCAACCTTAGCCGCCTTGGCATAATTAGAACAATCCTCAAGCAGCTCATTGTAAGCCGTTTGAAGATCCTTCTTACCTTTGGATTCATCTTCTGATCCCTCACTAGCCTCAAACTATGTCTTCCTTATCATCTACATTAGAGGATTCTCCAGAATTCCCATCGCCAACTTCAGCTATAGCAGTAGGAGCTATGAAGTTTCCTTCACTATCACTATTGTCCTCAAAACTAGAACTCTTAGAGTTACTCAAAGTAGCATTCATATCTTTACCTTTGGACTTGATATAATTTGGGCACTTTTTATGGATGTGTCCATTGACATTGCACTTGAAGCACTTCAAACCTTGAGAGTACAACTCTTTCAGAGTCTCTCTAATTAGAGTCTTTCTTAACTCTAGAACTCCCACTGGACTCTTTCCTTAATTATTTACCCTTTGGTCCTTAGATCGTCTTTGATTCTTCTTGAACTTCAGAAAATTTTTAAAGTTTTTTCCTAACAGAACTAGGTTTTCCTCAGCACCATCATCATTGGATGAATCAGAGTTTTCTTCTTTAACAGTTTTTAGGACTATAGACTTATTTTTCATACTGTGGGCAAGGCCGCAAGGGTGAGTTCATAGGTTTGCAAAGACCCTACAAATTAAGAGATTGTAAGTCTTTGCTCTTTTTTACGGTAATAACCTTAGAAAGGGACCTCTCAAGCAAAGATCTCAAGACTTTCGTCACTATCTTAGGTTCATTGATCTTCTCACTTAGATTGAACTTTGAGTTCACTGCTTCAAACTTGGTGGTTAACATGTGGAGTTCGGAGTTTTTGACTGCTTTAGTGTCTTCACGAGTAGTTTCTAGGATAGACCAGGCTTAGTAGTTTCCACATTCAAAATCATCCTAAACTCATCTGTGGACACAACATTGTATACTGCATTCACGGCCTTATTGTTAAAATTAGACTCAGCAGATTCTTCTTTCTTCTACTGTTCAATGGGTGTCTTAGTTTAGTCCACCCTTTCTCAATTGACAATCAAACTCTATCATTAATGGATTTCAGGAACTCACACACGAGAAACTTCTAATATGCATAAAATTGCTGTCAACGATAGTCAACGATTGTCTTTATCCATGACAAACTGGGTTTAAGGATCACACAAAGGAAATAAATCCTAACAATTGAACCTAAGCTCTGATACTAATTGAAAAATGTGTTTAGACCCCTAAGTATGGCTTACTACAAATTTTATTAATCTTGCAATTAATAGTCCGATTAATCAATTAACCAATTACAATTGTAATGTGGATAAAGAATTAAATTTTCAGTCACACACAAGTTTCGAGAGATTGTTCACAAAGTGAAAACCCAATAAGGAAAAACACTCTGGGGCTTACTCCAGTTCATTAAATTCACTATGAAGAAGTTGTGATACAAGCTAACTTACAAGACCCTCTAGTGCATGTAATAGACTTTGTATATGAGCTTCCCACTCCTGCAACTGCTGAACCAGACCACATATTTGCAGTAATCCAAATGCTGCAAGTCGATCACCAACCAAAAAACCAATCTCTAAATTACTCCAACGCTACTTGAAGTTTTTTTTCCTTCTCTATGGTTTTACAAAGCACTCCAATACACTTAATAGGTGATCTTAGTGTTTGGGTGGAAATCTCCTCTCATAAATAATTCAATTGGAGATAGTTGGAAGATAAAGAACACTCACAGATAATTTTTCTTTGTTTTTTAGTAGCAGTCTTCCTTCTCAAAAAATTAGGGTTGGTATAGGGTTTTTATATAAGTTGGGTTTGGGTTAGAGGTGGCTACACAACCAAATCTTGAAGCAAATATCAAAGTTTTTGTAACAGGGTTTTGGTTGACCAAGAGTCTACTGAAACTCTACCGAAAGTTTTTATTTGGTTTTCAATTTCACAAGGTCAAGCCTTCATTCTTGCACAACCAAGCTTGTCATTCTTACCACTATTTACATTACAATATCAAAACTCAGCAATACAATTACATTGGTTATGGAATAACCCAACACTTAAAAATCCTAACAACAAATATTATTGTTTTAAAAGTAGGAAATAGAAAATCCGATCCTTAACAACGCAAACATGTAAATTTCACAAATAGAAGTATTTATTGAAATAAAACTTTCAAGGAGTTATTGCAACATATATGTTTCCTTAACATGGCTCAATGGCATAGGGACTAGGCTTGGAAATTTTATGGATAAACTATAAGAGTATCAGCCATGGTATTGTTTGACTTTGAATCAAGAGGAAAGAAAAATGGATAGAGCTCATATCGGACATAACAATTACTATATAGAACTCTGCATCCTTTCCTGTCTTTACAAAAGGTTTCAAAATTGCCCACAGCAATGGCCAGACACTGTGCACAATCTATCTGAGATAGGTCTCTTGTGCATTGCATCAATGCATATAGTGTCACAAATGATGACAACTCGGTCTCACCTTTTCCAAGCCCTTCATTCTTTGTCTCAACAGCTTGTGCTCTAATCTGATCCATCAGAGTACCTAGTTCTTTGTTAAAATTTTCAGGATCTTTTACATTTTCCACATTCCAATAGAATATACCAAAAGATGTATCAGTTTCTCCAATGAAGCTTTTATTGTTGTAACGTAAAAAGCAATGGTCATACCAAATTCTTGCATCGGCTTGGTTAGGACAGCGTTGGTGGATTTGCTTTGCTGCATCTTGGATGCAGCTTCAGCAGTCTGTCCTGCTCACATCCCCTCTACATTGTCCAAGACCAAAAACTTGGTCTTGGTTTTTACCATAGGAAGTAGCAATAAAACCATTGGAGGTGGCTTTGGAAACCAATTCAGCTAATAAGCGATCAATATTAGCTGATATTGGGCGACCACTACCAATATTAGTCTGTATTGCAAAACTGACCGGAGGGGTCTTCAGATTCAGCATTGCAAATGCAGAGAGCTAGTAAGAGAAAAATTTTGTAATTCAAATTCATACTTCTCCTTTGTAGCAAGCTCACGTAAAGTTTCATTTCATAAGGTCCTTTTAATTAGGCTGAGAAGTGGACTTGATTAGTGAATGCATTTAAGGATAAAACAGCGGACATTCTTGACTTGTTTGCTTACTCGCTACCACCTTGTGAGTGGAAAAAATAAGATATTTTTCTAGAAGGTCATCCCTCTTTGGTTTTTTGTTATAGCTAGCCCCTAATAATGACCGTTGAATGTTTATGTAAAAGTCATTTGTGAGACTATGCTTGGAAAAAGCTGGCTGAAAGAAAACAAGAGAGTAATCAAAGTTCAAAGATTCCTGCGGCTACAGTTAACTCAACCAAAAAGTTTTTAGTCGTCGAACAAGAGAGTTAGATTCAAACCCTACCTAGAAAAAAAAAAAAAAAAAACCCATTTATTAATATCTTAGCATAAGATGACGAGCAATCATCATATACTGAATGCTACAATTGTCCTATTGTATCTAAAAAAATAAATCAAAAATCTTTTTTTTTCTTGTTATAAGTGGGAAAAGGGAATTCAAATCTATGTTCTCTATAGAGAGAACCACTGAATGCAACTGAGTTACAAAACTTTTAACAAATTTGAAAGATTTCTAATTAATTGATTAGCTGTCTGATGTCACAAAACAACATCACTAGTGCCTTTTATTAGCTATTTGGTCATTGGAACTCAAAAAAATTCCCCCACCAAATGTATTACAAATTTTTAATAGATTAGTGGCAACCAGAAGGATAAACTTTTCGACTTCTGCCAAATCTGAATTTCTCAATCTTAAAAAATAATTAGTGCCTTAAAACATTTCTTTTTGTTTGAGTGGCACAAAGAATTTCATGATTAAAAGCTAACTATGATTATTGTTTTTTCGAAGAATTTCAGACGTACAATTCTGAAACAAATCATAGAGGTGATTTGGACCAAAGGGTCCATTTCATAGTAGCAGTGTACTCCAACCACGAGGCACCTATGATCATAATTCTATTGAACATACAAACAAAATTTGAAAAATCACGTAAGAGTGTAAGACCAATCTAGTCTTAAAAGTGATTGATTTTTTCAGAGGTTCAGAATGCACAATTGATGTCAATCACAAATCATTCATCATTGATTGATTATATGGTGCTGACAGTTGTGCAGACCATGGCCGTGTATAACTTTGACTAGATGCTTACCAGGGAAAATGGCAAAGTTGTTGAATGAATATCATAACTTCTAAGTGTACTATTAGGTATAGTTTATGATGCATTACTATTGCCTAACTAATAGAGACCGTAGGGGAAACTATTAGGGGAACCTAACCCTCAAAGTAATAGGGAGGAATCCGTCATGTTCAGGTATTTAACTTGGGGTTGAATTTGTTGCGCAGACGTTATGTTACACACGAAAAAGCAACTATTATCATGTATTAAATTCTTGTGACTTCATGTCACGATTTTGGTTGTTCTTTTGTGTGTACAAAATTATGTAAAATAACTTGTGTGTAATAGTACTTGTTTCTCCCTCCAAAGTCATGGGAATATGGGATATCCTAAATTCAAGATACCCCAATTAAAAGCCATTGACAAAACTAGAGACCCATTTTGCAAGTGGTGCTTGTTGAGATAATGTGTTGGATGTTTTAAATCACATTGAAGGGCTCGGTAATAATAGTGTGCAATAAGTGGAAACAAAGCATAGTGGGTTCATTTGCCAAGTTGAGCAGATTGTCTATTAGCCACTTCATAGGGGGATGGAGAAACATGAAACCAACTATATATGTACCTCAAAAATGATAAGCAAGAAAGAAGATTGAGTTTTTACGAGACTACGTCTCTAGATTCAATGAAGAGATGTCGTGGAGTGATGAAGCAGATGAAATGGTAGCATTAACCAGGGGTGTAGGTGTAGCTAAGAATTTTTACTTGGGGCCACATCTATATATTACAAAAAGCTGAAGCGTAGTGTTAAATGTTGCTACTCTCATGTTGCGCCACATCAACTGCCATGTCTTTTTTTTTAGATATAATTCGTCTTACAATTTTAAAATGGTTTTTACAATTTTCAGCCCTATAAATGCAGCCCACTACTTATTTATTTACTTCCACTATCACCCTATAATAAATCCAACCCACTACTTATTTATTTACTTCCACTATCACCCCATAATAAATCTGTATAATTAATCCAGCTCACCTCTTATTTATTTAGTTCCACTATCAAGCTCAACCCAAAGCCTTTTCAGTTTAGCTTAAAGGAAAAAAAAAAAAGAAAAAAAAAAAGAAAAAAAGGTTGAAGCCTTCAGGGTTTTGTGTGACCAAATAGAAACGTGAGGAGACAAAGAGTTTGAAGATTGTAACGTGGAGGGAAGCTTAAGGGAAAAAAAATTAAAAAAAGAAGAAGGTTGAAGCCTTCAAGTATTGTGTAAGAAAATAGAGTTTGAAAGCTACCCCCCTTCCTACTCTACCATTTCGCAGTAACGGCAACCTATCTGATTTCCTTCCTTCCTGTCTTCCTTTCCACACGGTGTATAAATACTAACAGAACTTGTCTGCTACGGTTGAGGTTATATGTTTTTAGACCCCTTAAAACACAAATAGATTAACCTAGTTAATTAGCCAAGTTATTACTTAGTCCAAATTCCAAATCTAGGTTATCACAATCAAATAATCATATCATGCAAAGTAGCGGAAATATAAATAACACAATGATATGATGACCTAGGAAACTAAACCGGTAAAAACCTGGGGAGGATTTAACCTAGCTATCCTCAAGGTAAACCTAAATCCACTATGAAAGAATCAAAGTTTTACAATAGGACTTAGACCACTAACATCATATTGCTACCCACCAATAGAAACTTACTGACATGACCACGTGCAAGTTCCGAGACCACGGACTCCTTCTTTCTTGAATTCTCCAGCAAGTACAAGCACACCCGTTTGTGTTTCTTTAAGTTCTTATGGCAGCAACTGAATGATCATCAAGTTCTTGAACGAATCTCCTCTTGATAACCCTAAGCTTGTGTAAAGGAAAGCTCCTTACAGATCTCACAAGAGATTTACACAAACCGCAATATGAGCAACATCTAAAACGTGGCTAGGGTTTGCCTTATATACCTAGAGCAAAAACATAAAACCCTAAACGTTTTAATGAACTAGGGCTGAGTTATAATTCTGCAAAAAAATGCATTCTGCCCGATTTCGATTGATCGAGCCTAAGTTTCGATCGATCGAACCAAGCAGAAATGCATTATCAATTCTGCATCAGCTCAAATCCAACTTTACATAAAAAACACAACTTTGAGCAAGTCTAAACAAAACTAAACAACCTGTTTTGATCATGGTTTGCCAACAATACACATTAGAGTTCTAATACATAAGTTCCTAAGTACTTAGAACCTAACAAACTCCCCCTTTGGCAATCCGTGACAAAACACAACTTAAAGCTCAAAGTTTACAAAGAAAAGCCTTTTACAAAAAAATGCCCATTATAACAAATCCAATCCTGACTACTATCCATCAGTTGCAAGTGTAGACAACAGCACGACTGAATCAACCTGTATATTTCCTGAAACACTCAACAAACGCATAAACGCATGTGTGGAAAATACAAGTAAACAAAAATAAATTCTTAACTTCACAAAACACAAAACAAAGACATATATCATGAATAACTCATAAATATAAATCAATGAGCAGTGAAACAAGAAACATAGTACAAAATAATGTATCTCCCCCTAAGCAAAACAAAATAGGATTCCCACATTTCAACTATTTCTCCCCCTTTTTGTCACGTATTGACAAAGACAACCCAATTAGAAGGTCGACAGAAAACATACCCAACAGAGAATAAGAGAAAATAGAGAATTAAGGGAACACAAAACAATTCAACTCTATAGAAAATAGAGACAACTCCCCCTACGAACAATAAGGGTTAAAACAAGCTTCTCCCCTTATAAAAATAGGAAAAACAAAACAAGTTTTGGAAGTTTTGGGGAAAATTTAGGAGGTGGGGAAAAGAAAAACACACAAACCAAACTTAAAAACTAAGTTGAGGATACACATGAAGAAAAATATTCTCTCTTTCAATAAATGCAAACTTGACACTATGTGACCCATAAACAGTTGCATGAGTAGAGAAAATATTAGCACATTGATTATCCATCATATCTCTGAAGAAAAATATTTCCTACAGTGCACACATAAAAATAGCATATACTAAAAAGTACATAGCTCAAAAAATTAATCAATCAATTTTTAAATCAAGTTGAGTATCCAATTTAGCAAAGTGTATGCATGTTATGTGTGAAATAATGAGAGATATGACTGCAAAACTGCAAGATGGATACAAAAAATCAATGCAATGTATGTGAATCCTAAACATAAATGATGCATGAAAAAAATAGATTGGTCAAATACTTAAAAACTGAAAATTTTTCAGTTTCGATCGATCGAGCATCGATCGAATACCAATCGAGTCAGGCAGAAGCAAACCAAAAATTGTTATCGCAATTTCGATCGGTCGAGAGACAATTTTGATCGATCGAAAATCTAGAAAAATCAATTTTTTGAAAAACAAAGCATTTTTATGCAAAAACTCCTCAAAGCACAATTTTTTATGAATAAAATGCATGAGTATGAGATTAAAAGTTTTCCAAAAACATTTGAATTCAACCCAGATCTTCCAAAAACAAGTTTTTCAACCAATTTGTCTCCAAAACTCAAACATTAAAGACATTTTGCATCAAAATCCAGGAACATGTAATCTTGGATGGCCACAACAAGATCACACACAATATAATGTACCAAATTTAGCAAAGAGTAACTTGTGTAGTATGTGCAACTAGCAAAAGCTTGAAAAACATGTGAGGTGATATGTAAATAGAAATCAATCATAATTTCTACAAAATTCATCACATAGAATTTGAAAGAGACTATCACCAAAAGAGTTATATCATATAACTCCCACATCTCCTATAAAACAAGCTTGCAATCATGTAAGTTTCTTGATTTGCTTCATAATATACACACCAATTTTATTTGAGCAGAAACTTATTAAAATAGCCGGGATAATGTACACACCAATTTTATTTGATTGATTTAACATTAAGTTCAATAATGAACACACCAATTTTAACATTTAAACCAGGGCTACACCTTCTTTTTTTTTGCATGTGCTACACTTTCTTGAGCACAAAATCTTACAATATGCACTAAGGTGTTCATGATAGGCTAGTAAACAGTGGTGAGATGGTTATTTATGCCTTTCTCAAAAGGTCCAAATCCGACAGTCAAAGACATGTGACTTCAAGATCAAGACAAAGTGATCAAAAACTATAAACATCTCCCACACAACATGCACTACAAAGTTCAAACTAGTAAAGTACAATAAAATAAGCTCATTCAAGCTAAACAAGGTACATAAACATGTTATGTAAAGATAATATGGCCAATTCTTGATTATAAATCCAAGATGTGAAATACAAAACACAAAAAACTTTTTGGAAAATTTTTTTTGACCAAAAACAAAAAGCACACATTATGCTAAATGAACAATGCAAATGCAATGCATGACAGTGCTTAACTAAGCTATAGAGGGTACACAAACAAGAAATATCAATTTCTTAATTAACCCATGAGTACATGTACAAACTAGTACATACTCATACAAAATCAAAACTAGCTTAGCACATATATAACACATTCTATTCAAGTTTCTCCACAATGTCAAGCATGTTCTAAATCAAGAAAGAGATATCATAATTCATGTAATCCTCAAGAAAAATAAAACAATCAAAAACAGAAACAAAACATGTCCACAAATAATTGAAAGAATTAAATCAAGGACATGTCAGCAACGCTCACCTTAGAGAATCTTTTCTCACCCATCTAGCACGGGTCTTCGACTTTGTAGGTGAAAATCCATGTGAAGCAGAGTGTATTTAAGGGATTACACCAATCTTCTGAGAAAGACTAAAATCCTGCAAATTCCTTTCACAAGCCAACAAGCTCAAATTTTTCAAAAGAATATGAAACAATTTATATGGATTTATGGCAGGAGAAATGTCATCACAAATCCTAGACTGAAACACAGAATGCTTAAATTTCAGTTTATGACAATTAGGACGAATGTGAACGAAGACACCACAAAAGTGACAAACAGGAATAAATTTAGGAACATCAGTATTCCTAACAACAAGTCTAATCTCAGATTTTGGTTTTTGCCTCAACAAAGAACAATTTGGTCTAATATGACAAACAACACCACAAAGGTGACAAGTAGGCACAAAAACAGATTTATTATGCTTTCTAACAGTAGGTTTAGACATAAGTTTAGAAACTTCAGCCCTACATCAGAACTTTTACCTTTGTCTAACCTAGCAAAATAAGCCTTTTCTTTATTATTCCTCTTGAAAGGAGGGATATAAACCCTAAACCCTATTGTGATCAACCTTAAACCCTATTGTGATAATGTCATTTGTTTAATTTGGACTTGAACAAGTTTCAGACTTGCAATGTATTATTACCAGATCTCCACGGTAGAAAATGTCTATACTTCTATATTCTTTTTTCATATAAACATAAATGATTGTGAAATTTTCAGGATGCCATGTGCTGTGCAGATGACTTTTTCAAGTTCCTTTGCAAATGGATTTTGGACAACTGTTCTGAAGATTTGAAATTTGTTTCCCAAGCCCTTCATTCTTAGTCTCAACAGCTTGTGCTCTAATCTGATCAATCAGAGTTCCTAGTTCTTTGTTAAAAGTATCAGGATTTGTTACATTTTCCACATTCCCATATAATATACCATAAGATGTATCAATTTCTCCAGTGAAGCTTTTAATGTTGTAACGTAAAAAGCAATAGTCATACCAAATTCTTGCATCGGCTTGGTTGGGACAACTTTGGCGGATTTACTTTGCTTCATCTTGGATGCAACTTGAGCAGTCTGTTCTGCTCACATCCCCTCTACATTGAGCCAGGCCAAAAACTTGGTCTTGGTTTTTACCATATGAAGTAGCAATAAAGCCATTGGAGGTGGTTTTGGAAACCAATTCAGCTAATAAGCGATCGATATTAGCTGATATTTGGCTACCAATATTAGTGTCTGTATTACAAAACTGCCCCAAGGGATCTGTAGATTCAGCATTACAAATGCATAGAGCTAGTAAGAGAAGAATTTTGTAATTGAAAGTCATACTTCTCCTTTGTAGCAAGCTCACACCAAGTGTCGCACCTCCTCCTTCTTCCTCTACAGGTGATACTTCTGCTGAGGCATTTGTCGATCTTGCTGTTGCTGCTGCTGATGCTGTTTCCCCACCTTCCACTTCGGATGATTCAGACATTCGTTGTACGTTGGAGACTGTCATGACCGTTCAGGCGGCTCATGATCAACTTTTGGTGGACATGCTAGATGAGCTTCGTGCCTTGCACGTAGATTTGGAGCATTTTAGACGGTCGCCTCCGCCACCTCCTTTTGATGATGAGTGAGTGTCCTTTGGCAATTAGTCACAAAAAGGGGGAGTACATATGTAGGAGAATTTGTGGGAGATTTTGTTGTTAGGGGGAGATTTTTTATGTTTTGGAGCAGTGGAGCTTTTAGATTGATTGTATCTAGGTGCTTCATTCTGTATTTACATTTTTGGCTCATGATGTATTTTTGTTTTTGATTGGGTTGTCCATAATAGGGGGAGATACTATGATGTATTTATATATGTTTCTTGTTTCACATTGTGCTACATTGATTATTGATTTATATTTATGAGGTTATTCATGATATATGTCTTGTAGTTTATGTTATGTGAAATCAAGAATTTATTTTGTGTTACTTGTATTTTCCACACATGCGTTTATGCGTTTGTTGAGTGTTTCAGGAATATACAGGTTGATTCAGTCGCGCTGCTATTTACACTTGCAACTGATAGATGGTAGTTAGGTTGAATTTGTTATGATGGGAAATATTTTTGTAATGGACTGTTTTTATGTAAGTTTGAGCATTTTGTTTATGTTTGTGTTTTGTCACAGATTGCCAAAGGGGGAGTTTGTTAGGTTCTAAGGAATTAGGAACTAATGTATTAGAACTTCAATTTGTAATGTTGGCAAATCATGATCAAAACGTTTTTAATCTTGTTTTAGACTTGCTCAAAGTGTGTTAATATGTAAAGTTGGAATCGAGTGTTCTGTAGGATTTTCTGTGTAAATCTGCCTGGCTCGATCGATCGATCAAAACTCGTGCAGATTGTTTTTTTGCAGAATTTTCCAACTCAGCCCAAGCCCATTTGACGTGTAGGGTTTTATGTTTTGTCTTAAGTATAAAAGGAAAAACCCTAGCCATGTTTAGAGGTTGCTCTTTATGCTGTGTATGTGAATCTTTTGTGAGATCTAGAGGCGTTTGCCTTCACATACACTTAGGGTTATCAAGAATCAAGATTATGTCAAGAACTTGATGATTAATTCAGTTGCTGTTTCAAGAGGTTAAAGATATACAAGCGGGAGTGCTTGTGCTTGCTGTAAATCCAAGAAAGAAGTAGTCCGTAGACTCGGAGCTGTCACGTGGTTGTGGTAGTAAGTTTCCTACTCGAGGTAGCAATAGGATGTTAGTGGTCTAAGTCGCTATTGTGTAAACTTCAATTCTTTCATAGTGTATTCGTTTTACCTTGAGGATAACTAGGCTAAATCCTCCTCAGGTTTTTTACCTGTTTGGTTTTCCTAGGTTAGCATATTGTTGTGTTATTTATTTTCCACACTTTACAATGATATGATATATTTGTGTTAACCTAAATTTGATAATTTGACTAAGTAATCACTTGGCTAATTAACTAGGTTAATCTGGTTGTGTTTTCAGGGGTCTAAAAGCGAACAGTATACCTTCTTGAGATAATTCATTTAAGTCAAAACAACTCATGGGAACTAATTGATGAATCTCACTTGCAACAAAATTCTCATCCATTGATTCTACAATAATTTAACAAAAATGATAAATAAATATTAACATCATATTTCAATATATTTGAAAAATAAATTAAGAACAAAAGAAATATATGTACCTTATTTATAATTTCTTGAACATTATATTCTTGTAGACATTATTTAATCATTCATTGAACACTTCTTTCTTTCTTGTCTTTTTGTTGAACATTGAACTCTTCTTTTAGTTTTTTCTATGATATTGGTAAAGTTGAGGTGAAGAAAAAGTAAATATTGGTAAAATAAGTATTGGTGGGAGATGAAATAGGAAATGGAGGGAAATTGCAAAAAGAGCGTTTTTGTCTTGTTAAAAAAATTGGAGGACAACATTGTCATTTTGTTTTGTTAGATCTGGCCATATCAAAAGATTATTGGCAAGATCAAACAAGTACTCATTTTTCAGCTTATTTCAAGTTTCTATGCAAAGGGCCACCACTATCAAATGCCTAGTTTTATTATGATGCATTACTTTTAACCTTAGGGTTAAACTTGTTGCACAGTCATTATTTTACTCAGTTTTACACACATAAAAAACAACTAACATTATGATCTAAAGTCATGATTTCTAAGTTTACACTGGTTGCGTGTGCACACACACATACACACACGAATAAGCAACTGTAATAGTGACTTAAAGTCTCTTGCTTAAAGTTTTTTTTTCGCATGTATACAAAATTGTGTAAAACAACTTGGTGTTATAAACATTACTTCCCTTTACATAAGAAGTCAAGGGAAATCCTACATTCAAGATGCCCCAATTAAAAGCCGTTGACGAAACCAGAGACCCATTTTCAAGTGATGCTTGATGAGATCATGTGTCGGATGTTCCAAATCACATTGAAGGGGTCGGCAGTAATATGGTGGAAACAAAGCATAGTGGGTTCATTTGCCAAATTGAGCATATTTTCTGTCAACCACTTCATAGGGGGATAGAGACACATGAAACCAACTAGCAACTACATATATACCTCAAAAATGATAACCAAGAAAGACGTTTGAGTATTTACTAGACTACGTCTCTAGTTTCAAGGAAAAAATTATGTGGAGTGATGAAGCAGATGAAAAGGTAGCATTAACTAGGAGTGTAGCCAAAAATATTTACTTGGAGCCACATTATATATATGTAGATCCTTCTAAAGATTGAGATTGAAAGTGTTTTTAATCTCAACCATTGAAAGTGATTTGCATGTGCACAATATTGCACCCTTTCTTAATCTCTCTTGGCCCCCTTTCTCTTTCTCCACAAACCAACCATTGATCTATTATTGACTAATAATTTTATTGACCATTGATTCCCCCCCCCCCCCCCCCCAAATAACCTATTTTGCTCAAACCAACCACTTTTTCACTCTTTTTTTTTTTTTTGGTATAAATTCCATAATTTGTTATGTGTTTTCCCATTTGAGACTCCCAAATATCTAAAGTTTATTTTTGTTATTAAAATATTCATATTGTTATTTGGGATTACAAGAAATATCAATGATTTTCTCATACAATCCAACACAATAAAAAATGTTTTCTAACTTGTTCTTCGGCATGCAACCTAATACGAGAAAACAAGTCCGTTTTCTATAAGAACAAATGAAATATTAATTTTGAAAAGTTAAGGATAGTTGGCAAAAACAAGTAAAGTCAATGAAAAGATTGATGAAGCACATAATCCATTCTGTGTCTAAATGAAGCTCATTGAAGAGTAATTCTTAGGTACTCCCGAAGCACGGAAAATGGCACTTCCTCCAAGATTACCTAAGAATTTTTCATCATTGAATGTGTCGACCTATATTCCTTTTGCTATGAGTAGTTGTTTTTTTTTTTTTTTTTTTCTCTGAATAATCATTAAGTTTATTCCAAAAAGGAAAGAGATACATTAAGGCGTGGGCCCAAGCCCAGCTCTAGTTAGAGCAGAGGGCAATGCTGAGATATGGACCGGCCCAAACCAAGTACAATTCAAGCCCTATCTCACAGTGTTCTAGCTCATTCCAATTCCCTATGAACAAAAGAAAATTTGTCTAACACCTATTAAGTCTCCTTCAAAAACTACTCATTTCAAATTAACTTCCATTGCACATATGACATATGGTTTCTCTTAGAAAAGCTCGTTCTTAGCTTTAGAGGAGGGGTCCGGAATCAAATTGATACACCCAAGCTTTTGCTATGAGAGAAAGGGAAAATTGCTCAACTTGAACGAAGGATTCACGTACATAGAAATTGTAATACCCCAAATAGGAATTAGAAAATTCTATTTCCAAACAAACCTGTTAAGTTATGATTTTTATCATAACATTAGTATTGGCTAATTTGGCTTATTCCATGACAAAAATTGTCGAAATTGCGTAAATTTATTTCCTTGTATTTTTGTGGGATTTATTTGTAATGGGTTTAGTATTAAGTGGTGGAAATTTGATCAAGATAGCTAAAAGTCACATGAGGAGCACATGCCAGAAGCTGAAGAGTCATGTGCTAGTTATGCCAGCTATTTTTGTGACTCAGTCAACCCGCCAGTGACCTACAAAAAACACTAGTTTGAGGATTTTTGAGTGTGACCTATTTTCCCATCACCTATACTATATATACCCTCATTACCCACAGAAATGGCAAGGAGCCTATTGAGAGAAAAACCCTAAAAAGGGTTTCTACAATACAACCACCTTATTAGAGAGAGGGCTACTCATTCTTAGAGAGAAATCTTTGTAGTCTCTTCTCATTCCCTTTCCCATTGTTATACACATTGAGAAGATATTTGTACCCAAACACAATCCACACCCATTTAGAGTGTTGAGAGTGTTTTTGGAGCTTAGGAAGCATTGGAAGATGCCAAGGATGGCAGATGCAATATGGAGGTTATTGCGGGATCCAGAAAGCTGAAGAAGACACGGTTAGGCTTAACCTTGTTGGAGCAAGAAACTTGGAGAGCTTAGGTGCATTGGGTAGATTAGGCTTGGAGGGTCTATTACTATTCATGTATCCTAACTTTATTCTTTAGTGGATCATTTTACCGCTTGGAGGGCGGCGGAGAGGTTTTTCGCCGAGTTCTTCGATTTCCTCTTCGATAACACGTGCCTGTGTTATCCTTGTGTTTGCATCTCTCTTTCCTTACTCTTTAACCATTAATTGCTGCTATGTTTGTGATTAATTATGTGTTAAAGTAGTTTTGCCAAATTGGGTATTGTTTATATTTCATTTTCCGCACATATATTGTTTGAATATAAGCTTGTGTTGGTTAATTTGAAATTAGGGGTCTAAACATTCACTAGTGTTATACACACTAATTAAACTTTCAAAACCATAATAGCATCAATCTTCCAAACAAAACATTTGAAATAAAGAAAGTGAGTTTTATTTCCTTCCCCTCTCCCTTGTGTGCGTGTTTGTTTCTCAAAAAATAAAATAAATAAATAAATAAAGTGGGGATAAGACTATCTAGGATAACACTTCAGGACATAGATGGAGCAAAATTGGACCCGAACTCGATAACATATCTAAACTCAAAGGAAAAATATGGGTATGGATAGAGATATTTTTTTACCCGTGAAAAAATGGGTCAACTTGATGCTAACCCGCAGAAATGAAGACGAGTAAAAAAATATATAGGTATGGATAGAGATATTTTTGCCCCGTGAAAAATGTGTCGACTTGAAGCTAAACCCGTTGAAATGATGAGTTAGGTTAGGTCACCCACGTGTCACACAAGTTTACCCAGAATTTATTTTGCGCTTTTTTGCTTGTTTTCGATTTCTAACTCTTTGCAAAAATGTTTCACACTTTTACCACTTCTTTTTTCTATTGCTTTTCTTTTATTAGTTCTTTTCTTCTTACAGACACTTATAGATTTTTTTTTCTTAACAAGATCGATGCTTGAAGGTTGTTTAATGAACCTTCGGTTATGTAAACTGAAGAATTGATGTGTTTAAATTTTATTTTTTAAGCATTTTTGCTTATTAGTTCTCTTATTTGTATTTGGAAAATCAAAACATATTATTATTATGTTTCATTTTTATTTTATATTATTGTTGTTTGCATGTGAAAAAGAAAATTATGGGTTTGACCCATCCTAAAAAGACCGCATAAGGGCCATAGGTTTTACAACCAGACTCTCACCTGAACCCAATCGATCCAACCCGTTTACTAGGTCTAGGAAGAAGTACTTGAGGCATGCACAAAGTTTCTAGTGTAGAGCTTGCCGACCTTCAACTTCCAATCATCAAGCACTAATAAGTTGTTCTCCTTAAGTCCTAACTTTAGGCTAAATTCAAGTAATTATTGGGATGGGTAAACATTAGGTATAGTACATTAAAAATGAAACAACACACAATATTAATATTCAACGGTATATAAGATTGAGTAAAAAATGAAATATTTATATGTACAAATATAATACAAGCTTACCTTACAAACACTAAAAGATAGTAGATAGACTAATTCACACTTACAAACTTACTTTACAAACACTAAAACATAGTAGTAGATTTTTATTCATTAGATAAGTAGGTAAGAGACTCTGATACCAGTTACAACCCCCAAAGAGGAACTTTAAGATCATATGGAAGGAAGTAATATTATTGCATTTGTAGCTCCTTTCAAATGAATGGCTTCTCTAGTATAGGAAAATGAGTCATTTTTAGGTATTTTCAGAGCATGGTGAATGATGTTCTCTCCTCTCATATTCATGGTGGAGTCCACTCATTAGATTTATGGTGTGATCTATCATGAATGTGAGAGGATAGAGCACTATTTCACTATACTCCCACTCTGTTTGTTTCAGCAATAATGTTTTCTAAAAAATGAGTCAATTTCCAAAAAATATTTTCTATAAATCTATATCATTTTCCTATATTTGGTAGCAATCTTAAATGAGTTGACAAACAATCTCCTGACTTCTCTTATTTAGCTTACTATGAAATAAAGTTGTTTTCCCAAAAAAATTTAATAAAAAAAATCTCTAAAAAATAAGTCATACTTTTATGTTGACCAAAGATAATTTTTCTTTGATTCATTTTTTCTAATGTTACCAAATACTGAAAAAACATAGAAAACTATCTATATACAAGATTTTCCATTAAAACAAATAGAGTGTCCGAGAGTACCCGAGTATTTTCCTAAGAAAAGAAGATGCGTCAAGACAAAATACAAAAAAAGATGCAGAAGACTAAAGAAGTCTATTATGAGTCTATGACAATAGGTGACCTTATAGTTAATGAATGGATATCTATCAAAATAAGAAAGAATCTTCTAGTATAGTTGGAGAATCTAATATATTTGAGTACTACTAGAACTGATTAACAAGTGCATGGAGGCAGCAAGTAAGGTTGAGTTTTTTATTGCAATCAATCGGCTTTTTAGATGCATTCACTTTTAAGCAAAGAAGTAAACACAAATACTTGGAATTAGCATAAAAATATTTAACAAAAGACCTTGGCTCGTTGGAAACACAAGGAAGTGCCACTTAACGTGAAGCCCTCGTGCCCGTGGCTTCAATTCAAACATGTAAATGTCACAAATAGCAATACTTATTCAAATGGGACTTTCAAGGAGTTATTGCAACATCCTTATTTCCTTAACAAGGGCTGATTTGGCATAGGGACTATGGCAGTATGGCCATAACAGTATCAGCCAGAGTATCGTTTGGCTTTGAATCAAGAGGAAAGAAGAATGGATAGAGCTCATATCGGACATAACAACTGCTATATAGAACTCTGCATCCTTTCCGGTCTTTGCAAAAATTTTCAAAATTTCCCGCAGCAATGGCCAGACACTGTGCACAATCTACCAGAGCCAGGTCTCTTGTGCATTGCACCAATGCATAGAGTGTCACAAATGTTGACAACTTGGTCTGACCTTTCCCAAGCCCTTCATTCCTAGTCTCAACAGCTTGTGCTCTAATCTGATCAAACAGAGTTCCTAGTTCTTTGTTAAAAGTATCAGGATCTGTTACATTTTCCACATTCCCATATAATATACCATTATATGTATCAATTTCTCCAATGAAGTTTTTAGTGTTATAACGTAAAATGCAATAGTCATACCAAATTCTTGCATCGGCTTGGTTGGGACAACGTTGGCGGATTTGCTTTGCTGCATCTTGGATGCAACTTGAGCAGTCTGTTCTGCTCACATCCCCTCTACATTGAGCCAGGCCAAAAACTCGATATTGGTTTTTACCATATGAAGTAGCAATAAAACCATTGGAGGGGGTTTTGGAAACCAATTCAGCTAATAAGCGATCAATATTAGCTGATATTTGGCTACCAATATTAGTGTCTGTATTGCAAAACTGCCCCAAGGGATCTGCAGATTCAGCATTACAAATGCATAGAGCTAGGAAGAGAAGAATTTTGTAATTGAAAGTCATACTTCTCCTTTGTCGCAAGCTCACACCAAGATTCATTTCATAAGGCCCTTTTTATTAGGCTGAGGAGTGGACTTGGCAAGTGGATGCATGGGGACACCAAAGTAGACATTGTTGACTTATTTGCTCACTAGTGGAGATAATAAGACATTTTCTTCCAGAAGATGGCCCCTCTTTGTTTTTTTGTTTTTGTTTTGTTATAGTTGCTTCATAATAAAGACTTTTTTGAACGTTATGATACAGTCTTAAGTTGGCTATGCTGTGAAGAAGCTGGCTGCCATCAAAAAGAGCATTATCAAAATTCAAAGATTCTTGCATGTTTCAATTAGCTAACTAGTAAAGTCTATCATCTCAAAGAAAAACTAGTAAAATTTCTTGCCGACAAACAAGTGCCTAGGGTGGTTGGGTTCAAATTCCACCAACACCAAAAATATATTCATAGTGTTTTAGTCTAATAATAATGAGCAATCATAATGAAGCAAATGTCATATGTTATCAGATCTAATAAATAAATAAAAATCAAGGATTTCTTCTTACAATAAGTAGGGGAGGGGAATTCAAACCTAGGTTTTCCAGATAGAGAGAGCCAAGAAATGCCACCAAACTGAAACACTTTTTAAAAATTCGAAGATTTATGATTGGCTAATTAGCAGTCTAATGTGTTAAAAAACTTTTAATAGCTTTAGCAGAAGACACAAGGATAAACTCTTCAACTTATGCCTAATCTGTACTTGTCAATCTGTAAAAGTAATTAGTGCAGCAAAACACTTTTTTTTTCCTTGAGTTGCATAGAGAATTTCGTTGTGAAAATTTAACTATGATTACAATTTTTTTATTTTTTATTTTATTTTATTTTATGAATTTATCAACAGAACTAGCAAGATCAGTCTTTAGCTTCTTTATTCCCTTCCTCGCCACTTTTAATTGATCCACAACAACTGCGTTCTCAGTTTCAGACTTATTTAACTTCTTAAGGTCTACCTTAGCTGCCTTAGCATAATAAGAACAATCCTCATCAGCTCATTGTAAGCCGTTTGAAGATCCTTCTTACCTTTGGATTCATCTTCCGATCCCTCACTAGCCTTAAACTATATGTCTTCCTTATCATCTAAATCAGAGGTTTCTCCATAATTCCCACCAACAACTTCAGCTATAGCAGTAGAAGCTATGAAGTTTTCTTCTCTATCACTTTTGTCCTCAGAACTAGAACTCTTAGTGTTACTCAAAGTAGCATTCATAGCTTTACGTTTGGACTTGATATAATTTGGTCACTTTTTTACGGATGTGTCTATTGACATTGCACTCAAAGCACTTTAAAACTTGAGATTACAACTCTTTCACAGTCTTTTATTTAGTCTTTCTTTACTCTAGAACTCCCACTGGACTCTTACCTAAACTATTTACCCTTTAGTTCCTTAGATCACCTTTGATTCTTCTTTAACTTCAGAAATTTTTTTAAGTTCTTTCCTAACAGAACTAGGTTTTCCTCAACGTCATCATCATTGGATGAGTAGGAGTCTTCTTCTTTAACAGTTTTTAGGACTATATTCTTATATTTCTTACTGTGGGCATGGGTGAGTTCATTGGTTTGCAAAGACCCTACAAGTTCATCTATCTTAAGAGATTTAAGTCTTTGCTCTCTTTTACGGAAATAACCTTAGAAGGGGACCTCTCAAGCAAAGTTCTCAAGACTTTCCTAACTATCTTAGGTTCATTGATTTTTTCACTTAGATTGAACTTTGAGTTCACTGCTTCAAACTTGGTGGTTAACATGTGGAGTTCGGGGTTTTTTGACTGCTTTAGTGTCTTCATGAGTAGTTTCCAGGATAGACCAGGCTTACCTAGTAGTTTCTACATTCAAAATCACCCTAAACTCATCTGGGGACAACCAAATCTTGAAGCAAATCTCAAAGTTTTTGTAACAGCGTTTTGGTTGACCAAGAGTTAGTGGTGACGCCACGTTCATGTCAGGGTGTTCCCAGAACACCCTGACCTGAAAAAAAAAAATTTATATAATAATTAAAAAAAAATTTATTTGTTTATCCTCTAAAAAAAAATTATTTTCTCCATTTTCAAGCAAAAAAAAAGAAAAAGAGGGTTTCGGCCGATAACTGGATACCAAAGCGAAACAAAAGTTTTGATTTCTTTGCAAATTTTTGGGAAACAAGAGGGTTGAAAAGAAGTAGAGTAGGAAGAAGAGGGTTTTGTAAAACCAAATTTAGCAGATGTTGTTGCTGCAGAACACCATTGCTGCTACTTTTGCTTCTTCTTCTTCTCAGTCTCGCTCTCACCAACACATCTATCAAGCCTCTTCTCTTTTTTCCATTTCACCTTTTGGTTTTCACCCCACGTGAATTTCTGATGGAAATTTGAATTGAGATGGGAAGTGAGAGGACTTTGTCTTTATCTTCACTCTTTACCCCCACATGGTCATGTGACCAAGTGAAAAGACATATGGGTTAAAGCTATGGACAGATGGCCATGAGGCAAGCTTTCAGCCTTTCACTCAGGTGATTCAAGTCCTCGTAAATGGTTCCCTCTGTACCATTCTCACATCAATGTACTTATATTCACCTATTGTAATATGAGACATGCTACAGTACGCTCTCTTTTTTGAGAGTGTAAAGATGAAAATGTCATTTCCGTTTATTTTTTTATTCATCTTTCTCTCTCCTCTCTCAGCACTTTTTTTCTTTTTTTTCTCTCTCCTCTCTCATTCTTCCTCAGACATTCCTATCAACCCATCTCTTCTTTCACTCTTTTTTCTTCTCATTGTTGTTGCTTTTCTCTCTTCTATTCAGCCTCGCCGCGCCACCTGATGCCAATCTCTGTAGCTGTGGGTTTTTTTTTTTTTTTTTTTTTTTTTTGCAGTGATTTGATGGGTAGGTTCGACAATGGGTGGCTTTTCTCTCTTCCGTTCAGCCTCACCGCGCCACCTGATGCCGATCTCTAATGCCGATCTTTGTGTTTTTTGTTGTTGTTTTTGTTTTTCTGTGGTGGTGGTTTTGGTGTTCTGCTGTGGTAGTTCTCGTGTGAGATGGTGGTAGGGTGGGATGTGGGGTGTTGATGGGTGGGTGGGTCGACAGTGGGTGGGTTAGCGGCGACAATGGGTGGGTGTGTGGGATGCGGTTGGGTTGTGTTTTTTGTTGTTGTTTTTGTTTTTCTGTGGTGTTGGTTTTGGTGTTCTATTGTGTTATTTCTGGTGTGAGACAATGGTGGGTGGGATGTGGGTGGGGCATTGATGGTTGTTGGCAGCGGGGGTGGGCTGTGGGTTGTGGTGGGGGTGATTGGTTTTTTTATTTTGTATTTTTATATATTGTTGGTTTTTTTAATGTTATTTTAATATATAGAATTGAAGACTAGAAGATGTGATAAATGGTGAATTGTAAAATGATGTGCTAAAATGATAAAGTAAGTTTTTGGTGTGTCAAAATGGCATTTTTTATAAGAGAGCTGATGAGAATGCTCTAAAGGTTCCATATTTTCATATAAATATATATATATATATTATTGGTTTTTTAAGTTTTGAAATCATAGATTACCATTATTATTATTATTATTATTGATTGATTCAATAGGTTACATATGTATTCTAAAAATAAAAATATATAAAATGTAAATTTATCATTTTAAATAATTTCATATATATATATATATATATAATTAGTAGTAATTTCGAAACGGTACACCGGTATTAACCGGTATCAAAACATTTCACTTCTTTGACTAAACCGAAACGGCTTCCGGTATGGTATTGACTTCCTTGATATACATATATACACTCTTATTGTACTATTTTTGGTTGTTGTTTTTCATTATTTAATTACATATTTATGTTTTAATATTCTAAAACAATAATTGTTATGTAATAACTAAATGATTTGAGTGTCAAAAAAGAAAAACTAAACGATTTGTTTTATTTGAAGTTTACTTATTTGGATCAATAATTTTATGTTGTATAAGAAAATATAAATATATATTATTTTTAATTTTTTTTAGAAACTCCGAAACACCCTGAAACGATACGTCGAAATAAATTGTTACCGAAATATTCCGTATCACTAAACAAACCGAAACAGGGTCCAAAACAGTATTCATAACATTACTTTCAAGCAAAAAGAAAAAGCTAAAAAAAAAAAATTTGAACTAAAATCTAAAAAAGAAAAAATTGTAACAGAGAATCTGAAGGAAAAAAAATTGTAACAGAGCAAGCCCACCCAAGAACATCCTGAGAAAAATTCTTGGAGTCACCACTACCAAGAGTGTACTAAGACTACCAAAAGTTTTTTATTTGGTTTTCAATTTCGCAAGGCCAATCCTTCATTCTTGCATGACCGAGCTTGTCATTCTTGCACAATGAACAGAAGCTTCAACCTTCAGCCTTCATTACCACTATTTACATTACAATATCAAAACTCAGCAATACAATTACTTTGCTTATGGAATTAGCCAATGCTTAAAAATCCTAACAAAAAATATTATTGTTTTAAATTAAAGTAGGAAATAGAAAATCCGATCCTTAACAATGCAAACATGTAAATTTCACAAATAGAAGTATTTATTGAAATAAAACTTTCGAGGAGTTATTGCAACATATATGTTTCCTTAACATGGCTCATTGGCATAAGGACTAAGCTTGGAAGTTTTATGGATAAACTATAGCCATAAGAGTATCAGCCATGGTATTGGTTGACTTTGAATCAAGAGGAAAGAAAAATGGATAGAGCTCATATCGGACATAACAACTGCTATATAGAACTCTGCATCCTTTCCGGTCTTTACAAAAGGTTTCAAAATTGCCCACAGCAATGGCCAGACACTGTGCACAATCTATCTGAGATAGGTCTCTTGTGCATTGCACCAATGCATATAGTGTCACAAATGATGACAACTTGGTCTCACCTTTTCCAAGCCCTTTATTCTTTGTCTCAGCAGCTTGTGCTCTAATCTGATCCATCAGAGTACCTAGTTCTTTGTTAAAATTTTCAGGATCGGTTACATTTTCCACATTCCAATAGAATATACCAAAAGATGTATCAATTTCTCCAAGGAAGCTTTTATTGTTGTAACGTAAAAAGCAATGGTCATACCAAATTCTTGCATCGGCTTGGTTAGGACAGCGTTGGCGGATTTGCTTTGCTGCATCTTGGATGCAACTTGAGCAATCTGTGCTGCTCACATCCCCTCTACATTGTCCAAGACCAAAAACTTGGTCTTGGTTTTTACCATAGGAAGTAGCAATAAAACCATTGGAGGTGGTTTTGGAAACCAATTCAGCTAATAAGCGATCAATATTAGCTGATATTTGGCTACCACTACCAATATTAGTGTCTGTGTTGCAAAACTGACCCGAGGGGTCTTCAGATTCAGCATTGCAAATGCAGAGAGCTAGTAAGAGAAGAATTTTGTAATTCAAATTCATACTTCTCTTTTGTAGCAAGCTCACGTAAAGTTAAATTTCATAAGGTCCTTTTTTTAGTAGGCTGAGAAGGTGGATGCATCATTCATGTGATGTGAGGATACCACAGCAGACATTCTTGACTTGTTTGCTTACTACCACCTTGTGAGTGGAAAAAATAAGATACTTTTTCTAGAAGGTCGTCCCTCTTAGTTTTTTTTTGTTATTGTTAGCTCCTAATACTGACCGTTGTATGTTTATGTAATAGTCATATGTTAGACTATGCTTGGAAGAAGCTGGCTGCAAGAAAACAAGAGCATTATCAAAGTTCAAAGATTCCTGCGGGTTACAGTTAACTCAACCAAAAAGTTATTTTGTCATTGAGCAAGAGCCAGCTGGATTCAAACCCTACCTATAAAATAAATAAACCCATTAATTAATATCTTTGCATGAGATGGTGAATAATCATCATATAGCAAATTCTACAATTGTCCCTATCATATCTAAAAACAAAAATAAATAAATTAAAAAAAAAAATTCTTACTATAAGCAAGAAAAAGGAATTCAAACCTACGTTCACTACATAGAGAGAACCAGGGGCGGAGCCAGGAATTTTTGTTTGGGGGGGCCAAGTTGCAATACTAATATATTTATCAAGACAACCCCATACACACACATAAATACACATGCTTTTTTTTTATTATATACACACTTTTTTATTTGATAAGTTATATATATACACACACACAACAAAAAAAGAGCTTAATATTTTCAATCAAAATTATGTTTGATGGCTATCTTTCATAAAATTAATAAAATACATTTTCACAATTTTCATAGTGAAATTCTTAAAAAGTTTCATTTTTTATAAAAATTATCAAATTTTATACTAATGTAAGTAAAATTATTCAATTGAACTAATGTAATTTTCAAAAACAAGAATGATCCAAAACTTGGAGGAACAAATTAGACTCCAAACATATTTGAAACTATTTTGCTTTGACTCATTATGTGGCAACTAAAGAGACATTTCATGTGTAGTTTTAGTGACAATAATTTTATAATAAGTCAATGACTTGTTAATCGCCACATAACAGGTTGAAAAAGATAAATTCAAACATGTTTGGTGCCAAATTTTTTCAAATATTTAACAGATATAAAAACACATTTTACAATAAAAAATAGAATTCCGAAAAATAAAGTTGTCTCTATAACTATTAGACCAATTTTTTTTTTTTTAAAGCATCATTGGACAAATTCAAATACTTAGGGGGGGCCAACTCTTATTTTTGTAGACTAAATTTTGAAAACATTAAAATAATTATATATATATATATATATATATATTTAAAAAAATTTCAAAATTTTGGGGGGCCATGCAACATGGCTCCGCCCATGGAAAGAACCATTTAATGCAATTGAGCTACAAAACTTTTAACAAATTTGAAGATTTCTAAGTAGTTGATTAGCTCTCTGATGTCACAGAACAACACCACTAGTGCCTTTTTTTAGCTATTTAGTCCTTGGAACTCAAACAAATTACCCACAAAATATATTACATATTTTTAATAGATTAGCGACAGCCAGAAGGACAAACTTGTTGACTTCGGCCAAATTTGTACTTGTTAATTAAAATAATAATAATAATTAGTGCCCCAAAACATATCTTTTTGTTTGAGTGGCACAAATAATTTAATGATGAAAACATTGAAAAGTTAACTATAATTACTGTTTTTTTAAAGAATTTCACATGTACAGTTCTTAAACAAATTATTGAGGTGATCATAATCCTATTGAACATACAAACAAAATTTGAAAAATCACGTAAGAAGACCAATCTAGTCTTAAAAGTGATTGATTTTTTCGGCGGTTCAGAATGCACAATTGATGTCAATCACAGATCATTGGTTGATTATATGGTGCTGACTGTTGTGCAAACCATGGTCCATGGCCGTGTATAATTTTGACTAGATGCTACCATACGTGTTACCAGGGAATGCCAAAGTTGTTGAATGAATATCATAACTTCTACGTGTACTATTAGGTATAATTTTATGAGTCCGCCGTACATATAAGGGAATAGTTTATTAATTTTGTTTTGCTTTTCCACAAGACAGTAATGACTTTTATGAGATTAAGAGAAAAGCATTTGACAAATTATATTTTTTTGAAAAGACTAAACTACCCTTCACTCATTTCTCCTCCTCCTTCTTGAAAGTTGAAACACAAGTTAACAAGTTAACCAAAAACAACACTCTACCACCAAACAACCTCTTACAAAAATTCTCATTAAAAAAAAAAAAAAACTCTTACAAAAATTACAACTCATACAAATATCAAATGTTACTAGAACAAACCCAGAACATATAATCAATAATAAAAAATAAAAAAATTATGACTTAAATATTTTTAGAAAAAGAAATTGATATGGGTTTTAAATAGTTGTGAATTTTGGCACCAGAACTGTTCAAAGTTGAACAACTATTTGTTGCCGACGACGGGAGGGGCCTTGAAATGGGTGCGTCGGCTAGTCGTGGTTCATGATCGGGTGTTCCTTGAAGCCATCCCCATTTCGTGCTTGAGTTCTCTTTGATTTCAGTGGTCTCTGTCTGTTGAGGGAATGAAAGAAAGAAAGAAGAAATACAGAGAAAGAGATGGGATCTGAGAGAAAATGAAGGAAAGAAAGAAAAAAAAATGTAGTGAAACTGAAAGAGAAGAAACACTACCATTGAAGACCAAGACTTCCCTCCCTTATAGTGATGTAGCAGTTGAAAGGAAGACAAGATTTCTGAAACAAAGTTCTACCTGTTGTCCTCATTTGGATACGTGGTAAACAAAGAGCCACACAACAATTTTTTTTTTTTTTTTTTTCCGTAAAGGTTTACATAGTAAATAACTTTTTGACTATGGATCCGATCCTTGGCTCCTTGCTACAAACAATTATCTAAGTTTAATGATTAAATAAAGCTACCAATGCGACTTTTTATAAGTATTTGTGAAATTATTTAAGTATTTATATCACAATTAATTATTTTAATTATAATGAAATTTATTGTGAAATTTATTATAAGTATTTGTGAAAAACTAAATTTATTGTGAAACTTATTATAAGTATCAATTGTGTCTATTATTCACGTCATTTTTATTCTGTCACGTGACATTATTTTATTGGACAAACTAAACACGTGTAACATTATTTTGTGACACTGAGTGAAAAAGTATAAATGAAGAGGCTACTGATGTAAACAATATACATCTTCAAGAGGTAAAATCAAAATTTTAAAACTCTAGGAAAAATAAAGATTACATCAATAAAATCTTTAAATTTCAAGTTTTTATTGAGTGTGAATTTTGACAAATACACATTCGCACTACATTTTCTTCTTATAACCTCTATGCTTGTAACATTTCAAGATGATATGAGATCAATAAGTATCATGACAATAAAATCTTGTTTCTTGCAACAATGACCAATTCCTTTTGAGTCCGCAATTTCTATTTGTATATGTGATGGCATGAGCTTGAGTCATTGCATTTTTTTTTTTTTTTCTGATCCTATACCACCAGCCCTATCAGAGTAAGTATGTGAGAGGCCCCACCCTCAATCCACCAACTTTTTGTTGGGACAAACCCGCGTGAATTGGTGGGGTTGTGTTGGTGTCCCGCTATATTTCCCCAAAGATTTAGGGTTTTACATGGAGTTGACATTTATTTTATTTAAATGGTAAAAATAATAAAATCCAAAATGAAAGAAATAAAAATATTTTATTGATTAGTAGTGGGTTAAAGGTGTTAGAGATTTAGTGTCCTAAGACAATAAAACATAAATAGTAATTTTTAAAATTATTTTTAAGTTTAAAAATAGTACCTCACTATTTTGTGTTTCAAATGTCGTGAGAAGAACGGTTTGCTTTGGATTGAAAAAGCGTCATGATACATGATATGATATGGGACATTAGATTTCAATTTTAGTGAAACACTATTATTTCTATGGCAAAATTTTCTACTTTTTCAAGAATGCATGATATTCATTGGCATAATATTGTCAAGATGATAATATAACACCGACAAAAATAAAAAGTTGACAAACATCATATTGGTGACTTTTTAAGCAAAAGACCTAACATTTCAAATAAAATACTGGGTTCAATCCCATATCTATTGAAGTACAATTTTTCCTTTTCTTTGCACCATTTGAGGAAGTCGAGTTTTCCTTCTCCTTCTTAGGACATGTGGAGATGTTATGACCAACATGCTTACAAAACCCACAAGTTCTCTTTTGCTTTCCCAATTCTTTTCCACCTTTCGTTCTTTTTTTCTTTGGGCGACCTATCGTTTGTGAGAGTGGAGGACAACGAACAAAACAATCTCCATCAATAGCATCATTAGCATTAGCACCAACCATATTTTCCTTGTCCACTAAATTTTCATCACTCAACACTATCAATTCTTTTCCACCTAATGATGTTTCGCGACAACAACGTGGTGGAAGATACAAAGATGGAATTCAGTAACAATCTTTGTGAATGAATACACTAAGTGTGTGACGAAAAAGTATACCCCAAAATTCAAAATTCTTGCAACTACAACTAGTTATCTCACCATCCCATAAGACCAAGTGCTTTTGACTATTTTTTCTTCATAATATTGTAACACAAATTCAATACCGTTTTCTTGAAGCACAGAATATTGTGTGGCTCTTCCAAACACCTCTTGAAAAATTTTGAAAGCATAGGGTGTCAACACACTATGTGCTTGTTCTTCTATCAGTGACAATGTTCTTAAAGAAGAACCTCTATATTTCTCCAACATTATATCATGTGATTGTAATTGCTCAATATCTTCAATGGCAAGGTCAACCTAAAATTACAAATTGTAAATAATTTAAAGACACATAAAGACTACAAATATTAACAAATAAAAAAATAAATCAAATTCTACAATAAAAGAAAGCAATGATAAATAATGACTTACTTGTTCAACAAATTGCATCTAGTTTATGTGGGAACTAACAAACCGTTTGATAAATGCATTTATACTTTCAGAAAAATAGCCACAAAGGTAACATGGTACCCAAGAATGCCTGATTTGATATAAACCACTTACATGCTTGTTAGTAAGCACGTCATATTTTGCCATAACTTGAGACCATTGATGCTCAAATTCTTCACATGTATCTAACTTATATAGCTTGTAGAAATCCGTGCACCAATTTGAATATTGACTATGAAGAATTGCAGTAAACCAACCACTAAATTTAGAAGTAATGTGCCATATACAAAAAACATGTTTTGTGGATGGCAATTCTTTTGATATTGCCTCTATAATCCATGGATCTTGGTCTGTTAAAATTGCCTTAGGTGACTTCTTCATTGAATTTGCAAAAGTCTATTAATCAAATACAAAGTTATTAGCACATGAAAAATATAGTAGGATATATACTATTAAACTACTAGTTGTTTCATTTCGAAGAAGTGCACAACCAAAGAGAATTGTCTTTCCATGATTATTGATACCAAAAAAAATACCAAAAGGCATGTCATATGCATTTACTTTGTAAGTAGTATAAAAAACAACATCTCCATATTTTTGGTACCAATCAAAACAAGGAGTAGGCACCCAAAAAATATGCTCCAACCTACTCTCTTCATCAGTTGTATATGCATATTGAAATTTAAAATTATTTTCCTTAGCAACTTTGCACAATTGTAAGAGACCCATAGCATCATTCATTGCATGCATCCTTCTCATTTTCACATAAAGATTATGGATATCTCTTTTAAAAAATAGAAGATCTCCATGCTTCACACCTTTCTCAAGCTCCATGACACGTATTATTTGCCTAACCGAAAGTCCACCCTTTTTCAATAAGAGAATGCGATCTTTATCTTCTTTAGTGTTAGCTCGATTGGCTGGAAGAAATCTCACTTCCGAAGGGGACAACAATTCATGATTGTGATCTATAACAAATTTAGTGACATGCCATTCTCGTGGAAAAATGTCAAATGACTTTCGCAATGAGATTCTTAGATGAGCTTTGCATCCACATCTTGTAGATATCCTATTTTGTTGCTCCTTAGATGAATCCACTCTTTTTAATTGTTTTCTACCTTCTCGGTGACAAAAGAAATCACGTCTTACATTTTCTCCATTTTTTGTGACAAAACGACCTTTTTGAATTGTAAAACCATATCGATTTGCATAATTTTTATAGAAAATGAAAGCCTCTTCTTCACTAAGAAAACATTGACCAACAAAAGGTTCAAACTCATCTTCTATTGAATTAATATCTTCATTTTCTTCAATAACTCCTATTTCTTCCATTGGATATTCATTCCAAACCACTAATTCCTCCCCACAAATGTCATTATTTTCTCCATCATTTGGAAGCTCATTCAAGTCAACACAATTCCTCGAAACACTTTGATAAATCTCACTTGCAATTACAATATCATTCATTTGTTCTATGTTGTAAAAAAAAAAATCAAAAAATCAACATCATATTCAATTATAAGTGAAATATAAAATAAAATAAAATAAAATAGTATACCTTCTTGAGGTAATTCATTTAAGTCAAAACAACTCATTGAAACTAATTGATGAATCTCACTTGCAACAAAATTCTCATCCATTGATTCTACAATAATTTAACAAAAATAATAAATAAATATTAACATCATATTTCAATATATTTGAAAAATAAATTAAGAACAAAAGAAATATATGTACCTTATTTATAATTTCTTGAACACTATATTCTTGTAAATATTCTTTGATCATTCATTGAACTCTTCTTTTGAACATTGAACTCTTCTTTTAGTTTTTTCTATGATATTGGTAAAGTGGAGGAGAAGAAAAAGTAAATATTGTTAAAGTAAGTATTGGTGGGAGATGAAATAGGAAATGGAGGGAAATTGCAAAAAGAGCATTTTTGTCTTGTTAAAAAAATTGGAGGACAATATTGTCATTTTGTTTTGTTAGATCTGGCCATATCAAAAGATTATTGGCAAGATCAAACAAGTACTCCTTTTTCAGCTTTTTTCAAGTTTCTATGCAAAGGGCCACCACTATCATTGGCATAACCGTGTGCCCTAAGGGTAACAAATGCCTAGTTTTATTATGATGCATTACTATTAACCTTAGGGTTAAACTTGTTGCACAGTCATTATTTTACTCAGCTTTACACACACAAAAAAACAACTAACATTATGATTTAAAGTCATGATTTCTAAGTTTACACTAGTTGCGTGTGCATGCACACACACACACATGAAAAAGCAATTGTAATAGTGACTTAAAGTTTTTTTTTCGCATGTATACAAAACTGTGTAAAACACTTGGTGTTATAAACATTACTTGTTTCCCTTTACATAAGAAGTCATGGGATATCCTACATTCAAAATGCCCCAATTAAAACCCGTTGACGAAACTGAAGACCCATTTTCAAGTGGTGCTTGATGAGATCATATGTCGGATGTTCCAAACCACAGTGAAGGGGTTGGCAGTAATATGGTGGAAACAAAGCATGGTGGGTTCATTTGCCAAATTGAACATATTGTCTATCAACCACTTCATAGGGGGATAGAGACACATGAAACCAACTAGCAACTACATATATACCTCAAAAATGATAACCAAGAAAGACGTTTGAGTATTTACTAGGCTACGTCTCTAGTTTCAATGAAAAGATTCTGCGGAGTGATGAAGCAGATGAAAAGGTAGCATTAACTAGGAGTGTAGCCAAGAATATTTACTTGGAGCCATATTTTATCTATATATGTAAATACTTCTAAAGATTGAGATTAAAAGTGTTTTTAATCTCAACCATTGAAAGTGATTTGCATGTGCACAATATTGCACCCTTTCTTAATCTCTCTTGGCCCCCTTTCTCTTTCTCCACAAACCGAACATTGATCTATTATTGACTGATAATTTTATTGACCATTGACTCCCCCCCCCCCCCCCCCCAAAATAACCTATTTTGCTCAAACCAACCACTTTTTCTTTTCTTTTTTGTATCAATTCCAAAATTTGTTATGTGTTTTCCCATTTGAGACTCACAAATATCTAGAGTTTATTTTTGTTAATAAAATATTCATATTGTTATTTGGGATTACAAGAAATATCAATGATTTTCTCATACAATCCAACACAATAAAAAATGTTTTCTAACTTGTTCTCCGGCATGCAACCTAATACGAGAAAACAAGTCCGTTTTCTATAAGAACAAACGAAATATTAATTTTGAAAAGTTAAGGATAGTTGGCAAAAACAAGTAAAGTCAATGAAAAGATTGATGAAGCACATAATCCATTTTGTGTTTGAATGAAGCTTATTGAAGAGTACTACTTAGGTACTCCCAGAGCATGGAAAATAGTGCTTCCTTCCCTCACACTCAATGTAGGGTCTATTTCACTATACTCCAAGATTACCTAAGAATTTTTCATCATTGAATGTGTCAACCTATATTCTTTTTGCTATGAGTAGATTTTTTTTTTTTTTTTTTGGAATAATCATTAAGTTTATTCCACAAAAGGAAAGGGATACATTAAGGCATGGGCCTAAGCCCAACTCTAGTTAGAGCAGAGGACAAAATTAAGATATGGACTGGCCTAAACCAGGTACAATTCAAGCCCTATCTCGCAGTGTTCTAGCTCATTCCAATTCCCTATGAACAAAAGAAAATTTTTCTAACACCTATTAAGTCTCCTTCAAAAACTACTCATCTCAAATTAACTTCCATTGCACATATGACATATGGTTTCTCTTAGAAAAGCTCATTCTTAGCTTTAGAGGAGGGGTCCGAAATCAAATTGATACACCCAAGCTTTTGCTATGAGAGAAAAGGAAAATTGCTCAACTTGAATGAATGATTCACGTACATAGAAATTGTAATACCCCAAATAGGAATTAGAAAATTCTATTTCCAAACAAACCTGTCAAGTTATGATTTTTTTCATAACATTAGTATTGGCTTATTCCATGACAAAAATTGTTGAAATTGCATAAATTTATTTCCTTGTATTTTTGTGGGATTTATTTGTAATAGGTTTAGTATTAAGTGGTGGAAATTTGATCAAGACAGCTAAAAGTCACATGAGGAGCACATGCCAGAAGCTGAAGATTCAAGTGCTAGCTATGGAAGTTGAAGAGTCATGTGCTAGACTGCTAGTTGTGCTAGCTATTTTCGCAACTCAATCAACCCGCCAGTGACCCGCGAAAAACACTAGTTTGAGGATTTTTGAGTGTGACCTATTTTCCCATCACCTATACTATATATACTCTCATTATCCACAAAAATAGCACGGAGCCTATTGAGAGAAAAACCCTAAGAAAGGTTTCTACAACACACCCACCTTATTAGAGAGAGAGCTACTCATTCTTAGAGAGAAATCTTTGTAGTCTCTTCTCATTCCTTTCCCATTGTTATACCCATTGAGAGGAGATTTGTACCCAAACACCACATGTTTTTGGAGCTTGGGAAGCATTGAAAGATGCCAAGGATGGTGGATGCAATATGGAGCTTATTGCGGGATCTGAAAAGCTAAAGAAGACATGGTTAGGTTTAACCTTGTTGGAGCAAGAAGCTTAGAGGGCTTAGGTGCATTGGGTAGATTAGGCTTGGAGGTTCTATTGCTATTCGTGTATCCCAAATTTATTCTTTAGTGGATCATTTTACTACTTGGAGGGCGGCGGAGAGGTTTTTCGCCGAGTTCTTCGATTTCCTCTTCGATAATACATGCTGGTGTTATCCTTGTGTTTGCATCAATCTTCCCTTACTCATTAACCATTAATTGCTATTGTGTTTGTGATTAATTAAATGTTAAAGTAGTTTTCCAAATTGGGTATTGCTTATATTTCATTTTCCGCACATATATTATTTGAATATAAGCTTGTGTTGGTTAATTTGAAATTGGGGATCTAAACATTCACTAGTGTTTTACACACTAATTGAAATTTCAAAACCATAATAGCATCAATCTTCCAAATAAAACATTTGAAATAAAGACAGTGAGTTTTATTTCCTTCCCCTCTCCCTTGTGTGCATATTTGTTTCTCAAAAATAATAATAATAAATAAATAAATAAAGTGGGGATAAGACTATCTAGGATAACACTTCGGGACATAGATGGAGCAAAATTGGACCCAAACTCGATAACATATTTAAACTCGAAGAAAAAATATGGATATGGCTAGAGATATTTTTTTAAACCGGGAAAAAACAGGTCAACCTGAAGCTAACCTGCTAAAATGAAGTCGAATAAGAAAATATAGGTATGGATTGAGATATTGTATCCCGTGAAAAATGTGTCGACTTGAAGCTAAACCCATTGAAATGATGAGTTAGGTTAGGTCACCCACGAGTCACACAAGTTTATCCAAAATTTATTTTGCGCTTTTTTGCTTGTTTTCGATTTTAACTCTTTGTAAAAATGTTTCACACTTTTACCACTTCTTTTTTCTATTGCCTTTTTTATTAGTTCTTTTCTTCTTACAGACACTTATAGAATTTTTTTTCTTAACAAGATCGATGCTTGAAGGCTGTTTAATGAACCTTTAGTTATGTAAACTGAAGAATTGATGTGTTTAACTTTTAGTTTTTTAGCATTTTTGCTTATTTGTTCTCTTATTTGTATTTGGAAAATCAAAAACATAATATTATTATGTTTCATTATATTTTATATTATTGTTGTTTGCATGTGAAAAAGAAAATTATGGGTTTGACCCACCCTAAAAAGACCGCATAAGGGCCATAGGTTTTACAACCAATCTCTCACCTGAACCCAATCGATCCAACCCGTCTACTAGGTCTAGGAAGAAGTACTTGAGGCATGCACAAAGTTTCTAGTGTAAAGCTTGCCGACCTTCAACTTCCAACCATCAAGCACTAAGTTGTTCTCCTTAAGTCCTAACTTTAGGCTAAATTCAAGTAATTATTGGGATGGGTAAACATTAAGTATAGTACATTAAAAATGAAACAACACACAATATTAATATTCAACAGTATATAAGATTTAGTAAAAAATGAAATATTTATATGTACAAATGCAATAGAAGCTTACCTTACAAACACTAAAAGATAGTAGGTAGACTAATTCACACTTACAAACTTACTTTACAAACACTAAAATATAGTAGTAGATTTTTATTCATTAGATAAGTAGGTAAGAGACTCTGATACCAGTTACAACCCCCAAAGAGGAAATTTAAGATCATATGGAAGGAAGTAATATTATTGCATTTGTAGCTCTTTTCAAATGAATGGCTTCTCTAGTATAGGAAAATGAGTCATTTTTAGGTATTTTTAGAACATGGTGAATGATGTTCTCTCCTCTCATATTCATGGTGGAGTCCACTCATTAGATTTATGGTGTGGTCTATCATGAATGTGAAAGGATTGAGTACTATTTCACTATACTTCCACTATGTTTGTTTTAGCGATAATGTTTTCTAAAAAATGAGTCAATTTCCAAAATGTATTTTCTATAAATCTATATCATTTTCCTATGTTTGGTAGCAATATTAAATGAGTTGAAAAACAATCTCCTGACTTTTCTTATTTAGCTTACTGTGAAATAAAGTTGTTTTCCCAAAAAAATTTAATAAAAAAAAATCTTTAAAAAATAAGTCATGTTTTTATGTTGACCAAAGATAATTTTCCTTTGATTCATTTTTTCTAATGTTACAAAATACTGAATAACATAGAAAACTATCTATATACAAGATTTTCCATTAAAACAAATAGAACGTCTGAAAGTACCCAAGTATTTTCCTAAGAAAAGAAGATGCATCAAGACAAAATACAAAAAAAGATGGAGAAGACTAAAGAAGTCTATCAAAATAAGAAAGAATCTTCTTGTATAGTTGGAGAATCTAATATATTTGAGTAATACTAGAACCGATTAACAAGTGCATGGAGGCAGCAAGTACGATTGAGTTTTTTATTGAAATCAATCGGCTTTTTAGATACAGTCACTTTTAAACAAAGAAGTAAACACAAATACTTGGAATTATAACATAAAAATATTTAACAAAAGACCTTAGCTCGTTAGAAACACAAGGAAGTGCCACTTAACATGAAGCCCTCGTGCCCGTGGCTTCTATTCAAACATGTAAATGTCACAAATAGCAATACTTATTCAAATGGAACTTTCAAGGAGTTATTGCAACATCCTTATTTCCTTAACAAGGGCTGATTTGGCATAGGGACTATGGCAGTATGGCCATAACAGTATCAGCCAGAGTATGGTTTGGTTTGAAAATAAGAGGAAAGAAGAATGGATAGAGCTCATATCGGACATAACAACTGCTATATAGAACTCTGCATCCTTTTCGGTCTTTGCAAAATTTTTCAAAATTTCCCGCAGCAATGGCCAGACACTGTGCACAGTCTACCAGAGCCAGGTCTCTTGTGCATTGCACCAATGCATAGAGTGTCACAAATGTTGACAACTTGGTCTTACCTTTCCCAAGCCCTTCATTCCTAGTCTCAACAGCTTGTGCTCTAATCTGATCAAACAGAGTTTCTAGTTCTTTGTTAAAAGTATCAGGATCAGTTACAGTTTCCACATTCCCATATGATATACCATCATATGTATCAATTTCTCCAATGAAGTTTTTAGTGTTATAACGTAAAAAGCAATAGTCATACCAAATTCTTGCATCGGCTTGGTAGGGACAACGTTGGCGGATTTGCTTTGCTGCATCTTGGATGCAACTTGAGCAGTCTGTACTGCTCACATCACCTCTACATTGAGCCAGGCCAAAAACTTGATATGGGTTTTTACCATATGAAGTAGCAATAAAACCATTGGAGGGGGTTTTGGAAACCAATTCAGCTAATAAGCGATCAATATTAGCTGATATTTGGCTACCACTACCAATATTGCAAAACTGCCCCAAGGGATCTGCAGATTCAGCATTACAAATGCATAGAGCTAGGAAGAGAAGAATTTTGTAATTGAAAGTCATACTTCTCCTTTGTAGCAAGCTCACACCAAGATTCATTTCATAAGGCCCTTTTTAATAGGCTGAGGAGTGGACTTGGCAAGTGGATTCATTTCTTGACTTATTTGCTCACTACCACCTTGTTAGTGGAGATAATAAGACATTTTCTTCCAGAAGATGGCCCCTCTTTGTTTTTTTTTTTTTTGTTATAGTTGCTTCATAATAAAGACTTTTTTGAACGTTATGATACAGTCTTAAGTTGGCAATGCTGTGAAGAAGCTGGCTGCCATCAAAAAGAGCATTATCAAAATTAAAAGATTCTTGCATGTTTCAATTAGCTAACTAGTAAAGTCTGTCATGTCAAAGAAAAACTAATAAAATCTCTTGTCGTCAAACCAGTGACTTGGATGGTTGGGTTCAAATTCCACCAACACCAAAACTAAATTCATAGTGTCTTAGTCTAATAATAATAAGCAACCATTATGAAGCAAATATCATATGTTATCAAATCTAATAATAAAATTAAAAAAGATCAAGGATTTCTTCTTTCAATAAGTAGGGGAGGGGGATTCAAGCCTAGGTTTTCCAGATAGAGAGAGTCAAGAAATGCCACCAAACTAAAACACTCTTGAAAAATTCAAAGATTTATGATTGGCTAATTAGCAGTCTAATTTGCTAAAAAAAAATTATTAGCTTTAGCAGAAGCCACAAGGATAAACTTATCAACTTATGCCTAATCTGTACTTGTCAATCTGTAAAAGTAATTAGTGCAGCAAAACATTTTTTTTTCCTTGAGTTGCATAGAGAATTTCATTGTGAAAATTTAACTATGATTACAATTTTTGTTTTTTATGAATTTATCAACAGAACTAGCAAGATCAGTCTTTAGCTTCTTTATTCCCTTCCTCGCCACTTTTAATTGATCCACAACAACTGCGTTCTCAGTTTCAGACTTATTTAACTTCTTAAGGGCTACCTTAGCTGCCTTAGCATAATAAGAACAATCCTCATCAGCTCATTGTAAGCCGTTTGAAGATCCTTCTTACCTTTGGATTCATCTTCCAATCCCTCACTAGCCTTAAACTATATGTCTTCCTTATCATCTACATCAGAGGGTTCTCCATAATTCCCACCAACAACTTCAGCTATAGCAGTAGAAGCTATGAAGTTTCCTTCTCTATCACTATTGTCCTCAGAACTAGAACTCTTAGTGTTACTCAAAGTAGCATTCATAGCTTTACGTTTGGACTTGATATAATTTGGTCACTTTTTTACGGATGTGTCTATTGACATTGCACTCAAAGCACTTTAAAACTTGAGATTACAACTCTTTCACAGTCTTTTACTTAGTCTTTCTTAACTCTAGAACTCCCACTGAACTCTTTCCTAAACTATTTACCCTTTAGTTCCTTAGATCACCCTTGACTCTTCTTTAACTTCAGAAAATTTTTTAAGTTCTTTGCTAACAGAACTAGGTTTTCCTCAACGTCATCATCATTGGATGAGCAGGAGTCTTCTTCTTTAACAGTTTTTAGGACCATGTTCTTATTTTTCTTATTTTTCATAGGTTTGCAAAGACCCTACAAGTTCATCTATCTTAGGAGATTGTAAGTCTTTGCTCTCTTTTAATTCAAATTCATACTTCTCCTTTGTACGTAGCAAGCTCATGTAAAGTTTCATTTCATAAGGTCCTTTTAATTAGGCTGAGAAGTGGACTTGGTAAGTGAATGCATGTGAGGATAAAACATCTAGCAGACATTCTTGACTTGTTTGGTTACTACCACCTTGTGGCATTTTTATTTTTTATTTTTGGTTGCTGAATGAAAGTGAGGCGGGGGTGACCATGTTTGACTCACTCCCTTGGACGTGACCATAAGGACACCCCTTTTAGGAAATGTTGGAACCACCTTGTGACTTGTGAGTGAAAAAAATAAGATATTTTTTTCTAGAAGGTCGTCCCTCTTTGGTTTTTAGTTATAACTAGCCCCTAATAATGACCGTTGAATGTTTATGTAAAAGGCATATGTTAGACTATGCTTGGAAAAAGTTGACTGAAAGAAAACAAGAGCGTTATCAAAGTTCAAAGATTCCTGCAGGTTATAGTTAACTCAACCAAAAAGTTTTTTGTCATCGGACAAGAGAGCTAGATTCAAACCCTACCTAGAAAAAAAATAAACCCATTAATTAATATCTTAGCATAAGATGATGAGCAATCAATATATAGCAGATGCTACAGTTGTCCTATCATATCTAAAAAAATAAATCAAAAATTTTTTTTTTTTCTTATTAAAAGTGGGAAAAGGAAATTCAAACCTATGTTCTCTATGGAGAGAGAACACTAAATGTAATTGAGCTACAAAACTTTTAACAAATTTGAAAGATTTCTAATTAATTGATTAGCTGTCTGATGTCACAAAACAACACCACTAGTGCCTTTTATTAGCGATTTGGTCATTGGAACTCAAAAAAATTCCCCCACTAAGTGAGGGTTTGGATACACATTTGCATTTTCTGGCTTTTTTTTTTTCCCCAGTGCGTGAACAATAACATCACATGAGTTCACTGTACAGGAGACAAAATGCACTGTTCACGGGTCCCACGGCACTATTCACATATTAAAAAATTATTTTGCTACAGTGTTTTCAGTTTTCAGTTTCAGCAAAAATAAGTTGTATCCAAACAGACCCTAAATGTATTACAAATTTTTAATTGATTAGCGGCAGCAAGTAGGATAAACTTATCGACTTCTGCCAAATCTATATTTTTCAATCTTAAAAAATAATTAGTGCCTTAATACATATCTTTTTGTTTGAGTAGCACAAAGAATTTCACAATGAAAAGTTAGCAAATTTGAAAGATTTCCAATTAATTGATTAGCTGTCTGACGTCACAAAACAACACCACTAGTGCCTTTTATTAGCTATTTGGTCATTGGAACTCAAAAAAATTCCCCCACCAAATGTATTACAAATTTTTAATAGATTAGCGGCAGCCAGTAGGATAAACTTATCGACTTCTGCCAAATCTGTATTTTTCAATCTTAAAAAATAATTAGTGCCTTAATACATATCTTTTTGTTTGAGTGGCACAAAGAATTTCATGATGAAAAGTTAACTATGATTACTGTTTTTTTGAAGAATTTCAGACGTATAGTTGTGAAACAAATCATAGAGGTGATTTGGACCAAAGGGTCCATTTCATAGTAGCAGTGTACTCCAACCACGAGGCACCAGTGATCATAATTCTATTGAACATACAAACAAATTTGGCATTTAAAAATGCCACATCAACATTTTATTTAAAAAATAAAAAACAAATAAATTTAATTTAAATTGAAAAAAAAAAAAAAAAAAAAAGAGAAGAACTTTTTTTTTCTTTTCAGTTTTAAAGATTAAGAAAAAAACTTGTAGTAACTTTCTCAATTTTTCTTAAATTTTCTTGCCAACCAAACACAACATCATCAATAAACACAAAACTCAAACACGGTGCCAAAGTCAATTTTCATTTTCCTATCTCTCTTTCTCCCTCTCGGGTCAAACTCCTCTCTCTCCCTCTTGGCTTTCTCTTATTTCTTTTTCTCTTTAAGTTTAGATTGTAGTTTTTGGGATATGGTTTTGATATGGGTTTAGAGAAAGAGAGGTTGAGATATGGTGGTTTGGATTTGGGTAGAGAAAGGGGTTGAGATCAACGGTTGTTTGGATTTGGGTTTTGAGAGAGACAAGCTAAGAATATCGGCGGTGATTGGAGCAGATCAAGGGGAAGGAACCTCTGAACCCAGCCCTTTTGCTCTTCGGGTTCTCCCTCGACTAACGATGAGCAGAGCAAGGGGTAGATCTTCAAGGTTTTAATAATGGATGCGTGGGTTCTTGATCCGATACATTTAAGTTTTTGAATTTTTTGGATTGATTTGATAATTTTTTGGATTTGATTATTTTGTTTGGGTTTGAGAATATTGGGGGTTTTGGTTTGTTTTTCCTGTGGGTATTTGACCCGATCTTCAATAACGATTCATTTTCCCTCTCTCAAAATTCAACTGATCTGAATTTTTTGTGTTTGTTTCCCAAGAAAATTTATGGGATTGAAGGTTAAGGTTTACTTTGTTGGAGATCGGTTTGATTGTTGGGTTTATGGGTTTTCTGGGTTTGGTTGTTTTGCTGGAGATTTGGGTTTGGTTATTTCACTTATTTGTTGGAGATTGATTTTGCAGGAGATCTGGGTTTGAGAGTTGTAGCTACAACTATAACTACAACCTCACCCATTTGGGTTTGAAACATTTTGCAGGGATCAATTTTTTTTTGCTTTGCTATGTGTGTTTGCAAGTTTGTTTACTAAGAAAATCAAAGAAAAGAAAAAAGAAATCTTAGATATTGTAATTTTTTTGGGCAATGAAACATGTAATTCTTCCGAAAAACTAATGAAAATTTTTTTATAATTTATTTAGGTTTTAATGTTTGCTTTTAATTTATTTTATTTTTTTGTTCAAATATTTTCTGAGGTGGCCTTTCTTATATTTTTAAAATGCTAATGTAGCAGTTTTTTAAATGCCAAATAAAATTTTTTAATATTATTTTATTAGCCATGTAAGTATTTAGTGTACCAGCTATCTACTCTGTTTGCCACATAAGATATTTCTGTTAGTGAGATGATGGTAGGGACTAAAATAGAACGTATTTTTCATTTTGAGGACTAAAAGTGATAAAATAGAAAAGTAGGGACCAAAAAAAAATGAGGTTAAAATATAGGGATCAAAAATGCATTTTCAATCTTAAAAAATAATTAGTGCCTTAATACATATCTTTTTGTTTGAGTGGCACAAAGAATTTCATGATGAAAAGTTAACTCTGATTACTGTTTTTCGAAGAATTTCAGACGTACAGTTCTGAAACAAATCATAGAGGTGATTTGGACCAAAGGGTCCATTTCATAGTAGCAGTGTACTCCAACCACGAGGCACCAGTGATCATAATTCTATTGAACATACAAACAAAATTGGAAAAATCACGTAAGAGTGTAAGACCAATCTTGTCTTAAAAGTGATTGATTTTTTCGGAGGTTCAAAATGCACACAATTGATGTCAATCATAGATCATTCATTATTGATTGATTATATGGTGCTAATAGTTGTGCGTACCATGGCCATGTATAACCTTGACTAGATGCTTACCAGGGAAAATGGCAAAGTTGTTGAATGAATATCATAACTTCTAAGTGTACTATTAGGTATAGTTTATGATGCATTACTATTGCCTAACTAATAGAGAACATAGGGGAAACTATTAGGGAACCTACCCCTCAAAGTAATAGGGAGGAATCCGTCACGTTCAGGTATTTAACTTAGGGTTGAACTTGTTGAACACATGTTATTTTACACACGAAAAAGCAATTATATAATCATGAATTAAATTCTTGTGACTTCAAGTCACAATTTTGGTTGTTCTTTTATGTGTACAAAACTATGTAAAATAACTTGTGTGTAATAGTACTTGTTTCTCCCTCCAAAGTCACGGGAATCTGGGATATCCTAAATTCAAGATGCCCCAATTAAAAGCCATTGACGAAACCAAAGACCCATTTACAAGTGGTGCTTGTTGAGATAATGTGCTGGATGTTTCAAACCACATTGAAGGGGTCGGCAATAATAGTGTGCAGTAAGTTGAAACAAAGCATAGTGGGTTCATTTGCCAAGTTGAGCAGATTGTCAATCAGCCACTCCATAGAGGGATGGAGAAACATGAAACCAACTACATATATACCTCAAAACTGATAAGCAAGAAAGAAGATTGAGTATTTACAAGACTACGTCTCTAGATTCAATGAAAAGATGTCGTGGAGTGATGAAGCAGATGAAAAGGTAGCATTAACCAACCAGGGGTGTAGGTGTTGCTAAGAATTTTTACTTGGGGCCACATTATAATATCAATTAAAAGTACAAGAGTATGTCTTATATATCGATAGATAAGGTGTGTTGTACAAGTAACTTACAACTATGGACCTAAGTATTCTAACAGCCCTCCAAACTCATATTGGTGAAATGATGTCAACTTGAGTATGGGAGTCAAAGCATGAAAGCGCCCTAGTGGAGGAGGCTTAGTGAACATGTCTGCAAGGTGATCTTGGGAAGAAACTTATTGCAACGATAGGGCTAAGTGTAGATAATGACAAATTAAGTGGCAGTCAATTTTAATATGTTTGGTATACTCGTGAAAGACGCCATTGTGGGCAATCTGAATAGTATTCTAACAATATCAAACTAATATGTATATACACACACGCACTCATATGATTGACCTAAAAATATTCCAAAGGTTGAGATTAAAGGTGTTTTTAATCTCAACCATTGAAAGTGGTATTGCACGTGCACGATATTGCTCCAAATCTCAATCCCTCTTAACTCCCTTTTTCTTTCTCTACAAACCGACCATTGATCTATTATTGATAGATCATTTGATTAACCATTGTTCTTTTTTTTCTTTGTTCTTTTTCCAAATAACCTATTTTGCTCAAACCAACCACTTTCCCACTTTTTCATATAAATTCCAGAATTTGTGGTGTGATTTCCCATTTGAGACTCCCAAATATCTAGAGTCTAATTTCATAAATAAAAGTGTTTATTCATATTTTTATTTGGGGTTACAAGAAATATTAATGATTTCTCATACAATCCAACACAATAGAAAATGTTTTCTAACTTGTTCTCCAGCTTGCAACCTAATACAAGAAAAAAAGTTCAAATAATATTTTCAATAAAACATGTAATTTTTTTCCAAAAAACGTTTTCTATCAAAACAAACAAAACATTAATTTTGAAAAGTTAAGGACAGTTGGCCAAGAGAAGTAACGTCAACAAAAAGATTGATGAAGCACATAATCCATTCTGTGTTTGAATGAAGCTCATTGAATGTGTCAAATGTCAATGAGTAGATTTTTTTTTTTTTTCTTCTGAATAATGATTAAGTTTATTACACAAAAGGAGAGGGGAATACATTAAGGCATGGGCCCGAGCCCAGCTCTAGTCAGCGCAGAGGGCAAAGCTGAGATAGGGACCGGCCCAAACCAATTACAATTCAAGCCCCATCTCGCAGTGTACTAGCTCATTCCAACTCCCAATGAACAAAAAAAAAAATTGTCTAACACCTATTAAGTCTCTTTCAAAAACTACTCATCTCAAATTAACTTCTATTGCACATATGACATATGGTTTCTCTTAGAAAAGCTAGTGCTTAGCTTTAGAGAAGGGGCCCCAAATCAAATTGACAAACCCAAGCTTTTGTTACGAGAGAAATGGAAAATTGCTCAACTTGAACGAAGGATTCATAGACATAGAAATTGTAATACCACAAATAGGAATTAGAAAATTCTATTTCCAAACAAACCATAAAAGCATCAATCTTCTTTTTTTGAAAACGCCACTTTGTATTAAAAATTAACGAGCATCAAAATACAGAGCTTCCAAGGCCGGTTGAAGGGATTCCTCTAACCAAATAATCTCATCATTAATACAATTGGGCTAGAGAATGGGCAACGAAATTGGCTGTTCGAACAACACACGACACCAACTGAACTTGTAAACCTGTAGCCAGGCAGTGAATATCTGCATACAAATGACCCAGTCGAGAGTGAATCAGGCGCGAACTTGAGATGGCCGCCATAACAACTAAGTTATCCCCTTCAAGCACAATATCAGTGAAGCCTGAATCAACTGTAAATTCTAGTGCTTTCCTGCAAGCCAGCACTTCCGCTTCCTTGCTATCTTGAACAGGTGGTCCTCTTGCTGATAGAGCTGCCATAACCTCCCCCTCATTGTTTCGGATCACCGCCCCAAACCCCGTCGCCTTACAATCCTGAAAGATTGCAGCATCGAAGTTAAGTTTGTAGTTCAATCCCGACGAAGGAGTCCAATTTGAGCTTTTCACATTGACCGTCGAAACAGCCAACTGAACTTGGGACTGTTTGAACTCATCCAAAAATTTACCAGCTCTCTTTACTAGCCGAGACGGGTCTTGTATCACTCCACCAAAGATAACTGCATTGCGCTGTGTCCATATGAGCCAAGCTTGCACGAAAAAAAAGCTCCAATTCCTCTCGAGATAGCTTCAACGTCAACTCCTCCACCAAGTGCAGAAAATCAAGTTGGCCACCCCTAGTTTTCTGTAACTTCCTCATGCTCCCAACCCATACGTCCTGGGCCACGCTGCAATCCCACAACGCGTGCAGCTCTATTTCACTTGTCTGTTTACAGAGTTCACAAATACTGTCTTCTACCACATGTTTTCGGAGCAAGTTGTCTCAGGTTGGCAAAATACCTTGACAAGCCCGCCACACAAACACTTTTATTTTGTTGGGAATGTGCATCCGCCATAGCTTGCCCCATACCAACTCACCAGCTACTGCCATTGAGCTTTCCCCCTGCAGCTAGCTTCCTTCATGATTTTACAAGCCACCCTATACCCTAACTTAACAAAATAGACCCCATCTTTATTTAGAAGCCAAAAAAGAGAGTCAGCCACCATTCTTCTACTGAGTGGAATTCTGAGAATGGCCTTGGCATCTTTCTTTTGGAATTTCGTTTCTATCAAGTGTCTATCCCATACTCCAACATTCCGGTCAATAAGTTCCACCACCCTCCATTCCCATTCTACCTCCTGTGGTTGATAAATCACCATGTTACTAGGGTGACTTGGTATCCACTTATCAATCAAGACCCTAATATCAGAACCAATTCCCACCCTCCAACAACAACCATGTTTCAGGACTTCTTGGGCGGCTAGGATGCTTTTCCAAACATATGAACTGTTTGGGACATCCTTTGCCTCCAAGAATCTGCTCCTTGGGAAATACTTAGCCTTGAAGCACTCGTGTACCAGTGAACTTGTGTCCTGGATTAGCCTCCAGCCCTGCTTGGCAAGCATTGCCAAGTTAAAACACCAAATGTCCCTAAACCCCATGCCTCCATCCTTCTTAGGTTTAGCCATTGACTCCCAACTCTTCCAATGGATCTTCCTTTCATCACCCACCTGACCCCACCAAAATCTAGCACACATGGCGTTAAGTTCATTACACAGCTTCACAGGCAATTGGAAAACTCCCATAGTGTATGTGGGAATAGATTGAGCTAAGGCTTTGATCAAAACTTCCTTCCCTGGCCTTGACAACATTTTACCCTTCCATCCCTGAAGCTTCTTCCAAACTCTATCCTTGAGAAAGGAAAAAGTTTGATAGTTGGATCGACCAATCAAAGTCGGTAATCCCAAGTACGACTCAAACCTTGCTACCTCCTTTACCCCCAATAAATTTATAATCCTTTCCTTGTGTCTTGCCTCAGTATTGCTGCTGAAATAAATCGAAGACTTCTCAAAGTTTATGCATTGCCCGGAAGCCGAAGCATACAAGTCCAAAATATCCATAAGCACCTGCATCTCTCCTTGGGTTGCCTTGCAGAATAATAGAGAGTCATCTGCAAACAAAAGATTAGAAATGCAGGGAGCTCTTCTACAAATGGACATCCCATGGATCTGCCCCTCCATCTCCGCTTTGGCTAGAAGTGAAGTACAACCCTCTGCACATAAGAGAAACAAATAAGGAGATAATGGGTCTCCCTGTCGGATTCCGCTAGATGGTGAAATATTTCCAAAAGGTTTACCATTAATACAAACAGAAAAAGAGGGAGTAGAGACACAAGACATGACTCGGTCAATCCAGATCTCAGGAAATCCCATCTTTTCCATAATGCCTTTGAGAAAAGCCCATTCAACCCGATCATAGGCTTTGCTGATGTCCAATTTCAGAGCAAGAGAGCCTTTTTTTCCTTTTTTACGACAATGCATACCATGTAAACATTCATAAGCTACCATTATATTATCAGTAATGAGGCGACCAGGAACAAAAGCACTCTAGGTAGGAGAAATAATCTGAGGGAGTATTTGCTTCAGTCTATTAGCTAGGACTTTGGAAATTATTTTATAGATGACATTACATAGGCTGATAGGTCTATAATCAGACATTTTCTCCGAGGATTTAATTTTAGGAATAAGACCAATATGGGTATAATTAACACCAGGATCCATATTTCCAAAATTCAAAAAATCTAACACCGCTGCAACCACATCATCATCAACAATATGCCAAAATTTTTGGTAAAAAAGAGCATTCATACCATCGGGTCTAAGAGCCTTTGTTGGTCCCATTTGGAACAACGCTGTTTTGATCTCATCCGCACTATATTCACTGGTTAGGATATCCTTCATATCATCAGTAATTCTGTGATGAACAGTATTCAAACAATCCTCCAACCGGTTACATGTACCTGCTGTAAACATACCCTCAAAATAGCTAGTAGCTACCTGAGCGATATCTGATATGTCCTCCACCCATCTACTGTCTTAAGTCCTTATTCCTTGAATCATATTTCTCCTTCTTCTGTTTGACGCCTTAGAGTGAAAAAATTTCGTGTTCTTATCCCCATGCTTCAACCATGAAATCCTTGAGCGTTGCGCCCAGTATATCTCTTGCTTCATTAACAAAGCATCCAACTCCTTACTGGTAGCTAAAAATTCAGCCTTACTGTCATCTGTTGTCTCTCCCTTATTGAGGTCTTCAACCCGTTTTTGGAGTGCTTTAATTCTCTCTGTATCAGGATGGGTCCTAGAAGAACCCCACACATGCAAATCTGTACCACATGAAGCAATTCTCTCCTTAATTCTGTTCAAACCCGAGTCCATTTCCACCGGTTTTGTCCATGCCTCCTGAACCATAGCTTCACATTCCTCCCACAGCAGCCACGATTCTTCGAACTTGAAACTTCTTGGTTCCCTTGCATGACTACTCCTATGATTCTTGATTTGCAAAAGTAATGGTGCATGGTCAGAAGCATGCGAGAAAAGATGGGTAACGACACTTGCCGAGAATTTCGCTTTCCAACTTTCTGTGGCAACCGCTCGGTCTAAACGCTGCTTGGTATTGGCCAAACCTGGGTGTTTATTGTTCCAGGTGAAGGGATAACCACCAAACCCTAGGTCAGTTAAATGGCAACGTTCCAAGGCTTCCTTAAACTCATCCATTTGGCTATATGGAGGGGTCGAGCACTTTGTTTCTCATGAGAATGTAATATGGCATTAAAATCTCCTATGCACATCCACGAACCGTCCACAAAAGACATCAAGTGATAAAGTAATGCCCACGACTTGAACTTCTGCATAGACTCTGGCCACCCGTAGAACCCGATCATGTACCACTCAGAGCCGTCCTCCTCCCTCACCCTTGCTAAAATATGATTCATAGTAAAGTTTATGACATCCACATCCACTCCATGCTTCCATATCAAAGCATCAATCTTCAAACAAAATGTTTGAAATAAATAAAGTGGGGATAAGACTATCCAAAATAACACCTTGGAATATAGACCTAGAAAAATTGGACCCAGACTCAATAACCTATCTTAACCCAAAGGAAAAATATGGGTATAGATAGAGATATTTTTTACCTGTGAAAAAAGGGTCAACCTATAGCCAACCCGTTGAAATGATATCAAGTCGAAAAATATGGGTATATATAGAGATATTTTTGGCCCATGAAAAAATGAGTTGACCTGAAGCTAATCCGTTGAAATTATGTGTAGGTTACCCCACGGGTCACACAAGTTTAACCCTTTTTTTTTTTTTCAAATGGAATTTATTTGCTGCTTTTTTGCTTGTTTTGGCTTTCTAACTCTTTGTAAACATGTTTCACACTTTCACTACATATATTCTTTACTTCCTTTCTTTTCTTAGTTCTTTTCTTCTAATAGACACTACAGATTTTTTTTCTTAACAAGGTTGATGCTTGAGGGCAATCTAATGAATTTTGGATTGTGTAAACTTAAGAATTTATGTTTATAAATTTTATTTTTTAGCATTTTTATATTTGGAAAAGAAAAACATAATATTATTATGTTTCATTTTTATTTTATATTATTATTGTTTGCATGTGAAAAAAACAAAATTACGGGTTTGACCCAACCTAAAAAGATCACGTAAGGTTCATAAGTTTTACAACTCATCTCAGTATCTCACACCCGGACGGCCGGACCCAATCAATCTAACCCATTTACCAGGTCTAGGAAGAAGTACAAGCTTACCTTACAAACACTAAAAGATAGTAGTAGATTTTTATTCTTTAGATAAGTAGGTATAAAACTCTGATACGAGTTACAAACACAAGGAGGAAATCTAAGAACATAGGGAAGGAATGGATGGATATCTATCAAGATTATAACAAATAGTCTTCTAGTATAATTGGGGAATCTAATATATTTGAGTAATGCTAGAACCGATTAACAACTGTACGAAGGCGGTGAGAAAAGTTGAGTTTTTTTTTATTGTAATAAATCACTTTTTTAGATGCAGTTACAAATAAATCAATTAAAAAAATATTTATTTATTTGTTTTTACTACTTTTCAGCACTCAGTAAATACCACCTTGTTGAAAGCATATTGCCTCATGTTAACAAAAGCCCTTATTGGCTAAAGAAGTTTTACAGTTTGTTTGTGGTGATTCATCATTGAAGTGAGAGTTACAAGACAGACCCACCTAATCAGCTTTGTTGATGGTATCCATTTTCAATAGAAGTGCCTACCGAACCAACTTCATGAACCCTCATATGAATGCAATTAAAAGCTATTAAATAAAAGCACGTACGGTTAACTTCTCAGATCACCATACACGTATTATATATTCTGATAACTTCCTAATACTTGTGAGATAAGATACCGCACATGACTGGACAAATACTCCTAACAAGCATCTTAAAATATGCATATATGCGTAATTTTGGTGTGATGATTATTCTACAAATATAAATATTTGTGGAGTGTAGGGGACAAAAACCGGAGTTTAAGTCTTTAAGAAGGAGTTTCACATACATATACACTTAGATTATAATATAGTAGAAATTCTAACTTGTATAAAATATATATATGCACATAATAAGTCAAATCTTTTAAACAAAAATTTTCTTCTAAACTAATTTAGAGAAGGAAAACACTAAAAGTATTACAAATTTTATTGCATAAAATTTACAAAGTAATGTGACAATTAAAGTGATTAGTGGGTCTTAACAACCTTATAAATAAATATTTAAATTGTCTCTTTATGATTGGTGACACATCAGTATGTAAATTTAATGTAGTAAAAAGTTACAAGCTTTATTACACACGCTTTGTAGATGCAATAAAGTTTTTTTTTTTAGTGGTCCTATTTTGTAGCAAAAAAAAATATTTCTTTGTTTTTATTTTTTTTTTCTTTTAAGAATATAATTTATAAGTGGATAAAGAAATTTATAAATCTACAGGAGAATAACCCTAATCCTTATCTCTACTTAAATATAAAGATGTAAAAGCATTTTTGAACTAAAAATAAGAATTCTAAACAAAAGAAGTCTATTAAACAGTAGAGTAGACAATAGCAGTTGTGTCGTCCTTTTTTTTTTTTTTCTGTTGGTAATAAGAGTAAGTTTAGATATCGTTTATTTTGTTGAAATTGAAAATTTATTGCTGAAAGTATTATAGATAAAAATAAAAATTAATTGAAATAACACAACGAAATTCTTAAATAGTACTAAAAAGTATAATCGAATTCATAAATAATAGTAAAAATAAATTAAATAATAAAATAATTTTAATTTTTTATTACCATCGGAATAGAGAATATTCTCTTAGCTCTCATTTTCATTCCTAGGTTTTGAGACCGGCAAGACTGAAGTTGTCTTTTCCGGGCCGCCTACGTTGCACTATTCTTTAGAAAATCCCTACCACACATTACGTTGATGAACTTTTGAGGTGTAAACCATATTATCCATTATTTTCATATGAAAGAATTTCCTCACTTATTAGTGCATTTGTATTCGACTTTTCAAAAATTTAAATATAGTACTGTATACAAAATCACCCTTAAATGCTCCTCCGTTTGACTTTTGTTTTTAGGTTCTGTTTGGTAAAAGATTCAAAGTAATATTATTTAAATTTTATGAAAATACATATAAATAAAAAAATATATAAAAATACATGTTGTTTTATTTAAACAACAATTTTCATTATTAAAATGTCGTTATCAAACGAAAGCTCAATTTTTTTGCAAATTGCAAAGTGTGGAAGCTTTTTATAAAAAATGTTCTGTTACTTTTTTATTCATCTCTCTCATACACACACCATGGGAAGGTGTTGGCCATGAGGTTTAGGTGGTGTCGAGTGTATCCGACATTGATGGGCATCAAGGTTGCTTTTGTGGTGATTGATATGGTTGGGGGCAGCCGATTGGTTAGGGGTGTCACAATTATCCATCTAGGCATGGAGTATCTCAAGAACAAAATTAATGATGGCCAATGTCCCTAATTTTTTTTTTTTTTTTTTTTTTTTTTTTTTAACGGTTTCTCAATTGAGTAGCTTAATTTCGAGTCATCATAAAATAATTTACTATTGGCGGATGGGGGGAAAAAAAAAAAGAATTACTTCTATTTTCTATAACAAATAGATAAAATAGATAATAAAAAAATGACTTCTTTTAATCTGTTCTTTTTTTTTGGGGGGGGGGGGAATTTATCCAAACCTTACTATATAAGGTGTGAATGCTATTAAGGGTCTTTGGACCAGCATTAAGTTCTAGAGTCTAGACTTCAGTCCCAAACAAACATAACAGAGCATTTTTTTTTTTTTTTTTTTAATAATTGAGTTAGCAATTTTTTATTAGTTTTTATCTAAACTCACCACCAATATCATTGTTTTACCTACTTATTGCCAGCTCAATGGGTGAGCCAAATAGGCAACTGCCTAAGGCCCCCAATGAAAAAAGGTCTCTAAATTTTTACCAATAAAGATATTCTTATACTAATAGAGGTATTAATTAAGTTCTAAATATTCACCAATAAATAAAAGTAGTTGCTTTTTATTTTATTTTATTTTTAAAAAAAAAAAAACTAGTTAAAGAAAAATATTTTCATTGGATGGGTCAATCATTTAACTCTAACACATAAATGTTAAAAGAACTCATTAATCTTACACTAGTAAATAAATTGATACTCAAATTCTATTTTGAAATATCAATTTTGAATCATAATTTTTTAGTATTTGGTTACTTCATTCAGTACATAGTGTTTATTTTAATTGTATAGTCATTAAGTAATGCGATGGGTTCGTTTTAATTTGTATTTTTTTTTTAAAAATAGATTTTAAATGAAAAAAAAAAAAACAAAAGTTAAATAAATATTCTATCAATATTCAAAGTATAAAAATAGACTTCACTTAAAGTTGTCGTCTTATACTCCACAATACCTTAAGCCAACCCTGCACCTACTATTAACACAATCAACCATGTTTGTCGATGCAAAACTTTTTTTGAAAATATCTATCATACACGCTCAATTATAAACATAATAAACACTTCAATTTTATGAATTGAATAAGTTCTAATTAGTTCAACTAGTAAAAATTTGTATTATAATCTAATAATATGAACTTTATTTACACTTCGGTGTAATGATATAGATTTCTCTCGGAACCTATAAGTTAAAACTCTCAAAAAAAATATATATATATATATAAACTAAAAACGTCACTAGTGTACTATGTGTTGAAGTTTTTTTTTTTTTTTTTTTTTTTGAGAAGCATGTGTTGAAGTAAACGGGTAAAACAAATTTTTTTTTTTTTTAATTTAATGAGAAATGATACGTCTACACCATTTCTATAATATTTTTATGACAAATCCTAAGTGGCAAGTTGTTACTAGTTGTTATTGTTGGGACAAAAAAGTAATCTTAGCGTTAGTTTAAAATTTGAACCAATAACAACTAACCACTTGTAATTTATTATAAAAATATTGTAAAAATATTGTAGACGTAGTATCTCTCTTATTTTTATATGCAGAGACTTTCTCATTATTTTTTGCCCGGTAATTACGCAGTTTGTCTGCATTAATTCCACTGTCTATGATTGATTGATTAGTCGGTTACCTTTCCTCCACTCCTCCATCTCATTACAAAACAAAACAAACTTCTCATTTACCATTTACACGCATTTCTCCTTTCCCAACTCCCCATCTCCACAACCAAAAAAAAAGAAAAAAAGAAAAAAGCAAGCAAAGAAAGACCCAACACTTTTTATAGTCACGCACACACAATTTATACTGATAACATTTGAGAATCCATTGATTGATATTTTATATTACAAATGGATGAGCATTCTTCAGGCGGTGAGGAGTACTTGTTGAAGATAGTTCTCATTGGTGACTCTGCTGTTGGCAAGTCCAACTTGCTGTCACGCTTCGCTCGAAACGAGTTTGATACTAACTCCAAGGCCACCATTGGCGTCGAGTTCCAGACCCAGGCTGTGGAAATCGATGGGAAGGAGGTGAAAGCCCAGATCTGGGACACTGCTGGGCAAGAGCGTTTCAGGGCTGTCACTTCTGCTTACTATAGAGGCGCTGTGGGTGCTCTCATTGTCTACGATATCACTCGTACCACCACTTTTGACAGTGTCAAAAGGTGGCTCGATGAACTCACAAGTATGGTTTTTCTTTCTTGATTTGTGTAAATCTTTATTGGGTCTCTGCTTTTTTATCGAATTAAGATTTATAACGAGTTTGCTTTGCTGCTGACGATTCATTTTGGGTATTGAAAATGGGTGATTTGATATTGATGCCTTGCTTGTTACTTAAGTAAAACACTAAATCGTAGGTTTCATATGAATGGCTGATTATAGATTGTGTAATGAATGATTGACTTATCTGTTGGGTATGCACATGTGAGTCCAAGTCTCACATGGAGAAAAAGTAAAGGAGTTGAGGAATTAACAAGAATAAGTGAGCCCAATCCATAAGTTTAAGCTTTTGAATTAACTAGTGTCCTTAAGTAGTTGGGAAATTCAATGCACCGAGTTAGGATTCTTGGGCACAAATAAATATGCTTGCTCCCGTGAAGGTAGGCAGACTGCGAACCATGTAAATCTGTTTATTGGTCTCTATTTACATGACTAACATTGCTTAGATCAGGAATCTTCAATGTGTTTCTCTGTTAAAACAAATCTTTGTAATTCTTGCAAAACTAATGATTTTTCTGGCCAAATCTGTATTGGAACATGAACAAGGCAAGTGGAAAAAAGCTGGAAACAGATTAAAAACTAAAGTGACAAAACTTTTAGCTATTAGGTTGTAGCTGGAGCTTATAGATATTCATCATGCAAACATATTGAATGTCAAGACAATAAAGCTGCCTTTGGTTAATCTAAAATTCCATTACTGCTGGATAGATTACTCAAGGTGTTGCATCTAGTTTTGTTACATTAGGTTGGTGTCTTGGTGACTGCATATATTAGCAGTCAGTTATCCTTTACTGTGTTGAAAATCTTGTTTCAGGAGCATTCCTATTTCTAATTGGCGAATTTGAGGGTTATGAGCCAACTTTTCTCCTTATTAAAGTGTGATGATCCTACTCTTGGATATGTTAATCACTTTAAAATGCATATCCCTTGGTTTTTTGTTTAACTTTCTATTAAATCTTGCTTCATTGAGGCATATAAATTTTCAACTAGAATTTAGGCCTAACATACTATCTCAGTTGAAGGAAGGCCACAACAAATTTAGCACAGGATTTATAGATTTTTCTTCAAACGAAACTCTGTATTGTTTCAATTGTTTCCCTTCTAGAATTTGTGCCGTGCTCTCTCTCTCTCTATGATGCCATTCTTTTGCAATCTTTTATGTTTATCATATGTTTTTTTTCTTCCATTTGTGGCCCTTGATTTGTAATATGAAGATAGTTTCTTGTATGTTCAACTCTAAGGTGAATTAAGTGAACTTTTAATTGGATTAATGCAGCTCATTGTGATACCACAATGGCAAGAATGTTGGTTGGGAACAAGTGTGATTTGGAGAATATTAGAGCTGTAAGTGTAGAGGACGGAAAAAGCCTAGCAGAAGCAGAAGGACTGTTCTTTATGGAGACATCTGCACTTGATTCTACTAATGTTGAAGCTGCATTTGAGGTCGTCATCCGGGAGATTTACAACAATATCAGCAGAAAAGCCATTAATTCCGATTCTTATAAGGCTGAGTTATCTGGGAATCGAGTAAGCCTGGTTAATGGAGATTCATCAAAGCAAAGTCAGATGTTCTCTTGTTGTGCTAAATGATTTTTGTTCCTTCAGTTTTACCCTACAAATTTATACAGTGTTTCATTGTGTTCTTTTCCCTTTCTTTCTGTTAGATAATTACCTGCCCAATTCAGTCTCTCCAGTAAGTTTATTTTATTGGTTCTGGTGCTTTCGTGAAATGAATCTGTATCAGATAAGATTGTACTTGGAACTTTAGTTTCTTTTCGTGTTTTCTATTATGGGGTCGAAAGTATAAGCACAAGGTTTTGCAATAGTGATCTTTAGATATGCTCGCATATGCACTAGACAGCCTTAGATGCATAATGAATGTCTCTGTATCTAGTACTCTGGGAATTCCTATTTTTCAGACTCTAATTCATTGATAAGCTTCGCTAATGATTTTCCTGTGGTATACTATGTTGTGACTTTTGTGACTTCTAAGTGAGTATGGTTTGATTTAAATTACAGGTGTCCCTATTTGATTGGATATGTTACAATAAAAAATTCACATGTTAAAATATGAAATTTGGTGTTACCACTTTGATCCTGTTTGTTTAATAGTTCATACACAACCCACCCACTCCCATTTTTTTTGTTGAACTTAACAAATGAAAGGAAGAAACATCAATCTAGCTGAAGTACTAATATTTCGTGCGGAATTTAGAGCATGTAGCCAGAAGGGAATAGAGCTGCTATTTCTGTTGCTAGCTCTCATTCTGTTGCTAAATTCCACTTCTGCGAAAATAGATTTTCTCTGCTGTAGATTCAAATTTTGGATGAGAAATTAGTTGTATATCTTTTACAGGATGTATTAATTTGATGTGATTAGTTGTATTTTTTGTTCTACCAAAAAATAAGATCAATGTTCTACCACTAAGCCTCTGATTGTTGACTAGAGACCTTTTCAGCAGAAAAGTGCCATTTAAAATGAATTGTTGCAGCATGATTTCCGGGTGTTTGGGATGCACAACATTCTACATTTTTGTTAATTTGTCCAATGGAACCAAGCCGCTATGTGATGTTGACATTGTTGTTTCCATCATAGGAGATTCTTGACTATTTTAGAGGTAGTTCATCTAGAGTGGGCTCTTCGCAGGGAGGCAATTTGCTGTGGCCTACTTGAAACTGTGGAGGTGGTTCAGCACAAAAAAGGGCTGTTGCCCACTAATATATTTAAGCTTTCATGAACTAATGTGGGATGCATATACTTGAACACGCCACCTAAAGCTTGTGCACAGGTCTCCCGTACAGGAGCAAATCTACAAAAAATAAAATAAATAAAATAAAATTTGAATTTACTAATATATGAGTACCCAAACATGTATCAGAAATATATAGAAAGTATACATATATGGCACCGGTCAAGAGACAACACAAACAATAGACGAATTGCACATTCTTGAAGAAATTCATAGTATTTTAGCCAAGAATGCCTAGCCAGTTAAACCGAGTTCATCAGCTCACAATTTTCGGGAATATTTTTCAGCATATCTGCTTTTCCAATGGAAACCTTGTCGTCAGCATAAACCTTCATCTCTGCAGTATCAGCAGCATCTTTACATAAATAGCATACACCATCAAGAAAAGATTCCAGATCCACCTTAACAAAAGTCACATTCAACTGGCCATTATCCAGCCCAGAAGGTAAGTTCCACCCATGATCAACCTTCATGCAGACATCAAAATTGCCAACCTCACTGGAAGAGACAATATTGGCCATTGCTGAGGATGAGACATCTTCAAACTTAGGCCTCGTCAGATCTGGCCGAAGCCCATCCGATGAAACTTGCATATTCAAATCAATCTCTCTCTCTCTCTCTCTCTCTCTCTCTCTCTCTCCATTGTATTTGATATACCTTTATCTTCTAGTTCTACAAAAAGTGCACCGTCCCAGCTCAAGTCAGGCATAAACACCCCAGCAGAAGCACCTTGATGAGTTAAAATTTCCCTCTAGGCCATGACACTATGTCACTACCGCGGCGAACCTCCCAAACTGTCATTTGAAAATGAAAAGAAATAACAAGAATAAGAAGCATAATGACCCTGATGAAAGATCTACATCTTGTGAACCAAACCCCCCTCCCCCAACCAAAAACGAAAAGACAGAAGGGGTAAAAAGTCACTTACCTGGATCAAACATATTAAGGATGAGTTACTCAAAAAAACTACGGAAGGGCCACCGCCCATCTCCATCAAGCTCCAAACTGTCTTCGTCATTACTAACATCCAAAAATGGCTGCATGAGAAGCCAAATGCAAAACTTTGTACCTTATGGAAGGGCCACTGCCCATCTCCACCGCCCAGTTTCTGGCCTTTTTGGAAATTTGTAGTCCAATGCCTTCAGCATACGGTCAGTATCATGCTTCTCATTAAACTTTTAATTAAAGCACACACTACCAAAAAGCGATGGTATCAAAAATGAACAAGAGAAAGAGGGGTAATTTTAAACTCAACACATCTATATTTTCCTTTCCTAAATAATATTTCATTATTAAAAAAAAAATTAATTGCAAAATAAGTGGGGTACCCCTATCTCAGTTCCCTATCTTACTTGCACAAAATAGCTAATATATTTTATCATTATAATTATATTATTACAAGAACAAGACTCTTAATTGTAGTGGTACATAGAAGGAAAAGAAAGAAAATGATGATCACAATTTAATAGAAGCACCCAATATAGAAGACAAAATCTATGTTTACTTGACAGCAAGACACTTGTCTCAATTTAAGTATTTGCTACACACACCTTTTTCGTACTTGTAGTGTTATAAGCTCTGCCAGTAGCTTTGCACCATAAACTCATGAATTGGAAAATCCCAAGCATCCAGAATTAATGCCAGACAATAGACTGTATAAAGAAGTAAAGAATGAAAAAGGAGAGTTGAGTCTTAAAGTAATTAACAGAAGAATTAGAAATTTAATGCATCATAGATCATTTTTCTTGCTATTTTAATTTCATGCCATCTTATGTGCATCTTTAGGCCTCAGAGTCTATTATAACAAATTCCTGAATACTTTGTGCTGTACCCAGAATATACCTAACCCACATAGCTTTAAGACCTCTAGACAGATAGTTGGTGGTTTCCTTGGGCTTTGCATCCAAAGGCAACCCATGTTTGGGAGGGTTTTTGTTTTGTTGGTTTTTTTTTTTGGGCTGTGAGGGGAAGGTAGACTGTATTGGACAAGCTATGCCAGACTGTCTCATAAAGGAAACTAGAATCTACATCCTAGGGAGGAATGATTTTGTAGCCTAATTCGTTGTCAATCTCCTTTTTTTGAAAATTCTAAGTCGACGAGATATGATTTCCATCTTCCTTTTCAATGATTACTGACTCTGTCGATGAGCTTACCGTAGTCGACGTTACTAGAAGTTTAGTTTTGGAGTTCTCACACTATTTCTAAATCAGCATAGGAGGCCTGACTTGCTGGGGGTGGCACTTTCATGGGCTTTTGCAAATAATCCCAAGCTAGTAGGTTTAGCCTCGAATACAAGGACAGAAGTTTTCTTGTTTGAAAATTCGATCTTCACTCATAGCCATTCCCCATATTTCTAGTCTTCTTTTCTTAAAGTTCCTTTGCTCCTTAGCTAACATTCACAGTCTCAATCATCATAAACTACATTCCGAAACCAGTAGCAAAAATTGGGTAACCATTCAAACTTCAAGGCAACTCATCCAATGACCTTACCATTTGACCATATTTTCCAAACTTGACCAAGAGATTTAGAGATGTCAATTCGAACTCTCACCCGTAAGTAGTAACCATTGCCACTCTCCTCTTTGGATTCCGTCATATGGAGGAGCGTTCCTAGCGAATTTCCTATTAAGTCACGAGTCTCCGGAGTCAGAAAATGGATTGGGAGATCATGGATTTGTACCCAAGAGGAAGAGAATTGGAAGGGAAGAGCAGAGATACAAACATTCTCTACCACCCTCTCGAGAATAACTAGATTTTTATCGTACAACCATGGCTCATGTTCCAAAACTCTCTCAAGATCATAGTCTTCCTCAAAATCAAAGAACAATTTATTTTCTCCCATGTCTTTGATCTCAAAATCTATTTTGTGTTATCTAGAGGGATGAAAAGTAGCCACTTATTTAATGTTTGCCACCCGGCTGCTTGGTCAAAAATTTAGCAACTACCAAGAGACAAGGGGAAATCAATTCCTTAGAACATTTCACACCGTTCTCCACATTTTCTGAAAGGTTAAACTTGTTCCCTCGGCCTTCTAGTGCTTCCATGGATAGTCTATGGTATTGAGAAAGCATGAAAGAAGAAGAAAAATGGCTTAAAAATAAGAAGAATAAAAAATTTACTAAGCAGTTAGCCACTAAGGGCTACTAAGACTTGTACGAGGACAAGGACAGAAAAGCTCCACTGGTCTAGGAGTCAGCGTGGCTAACCTTTGAAAACAGAGTGATTAAAAAAGTTTGAAACTATGTAAATGTGAAGAGATGGAAGAGAAAAAAAAAAATAGTGGATACTTTAAGGTTTCTTTTCAAAAGTGTAGCTAGTTGAAAGGGAGAGAAGATAGGCATTTAGTGCAACCACGACTACTGTAACCCATCTTTAATTATATAGCACATCTATCTATTAATAATATATTATAAAAGTTGGATTTCATAACCGTGGATACATCCTACAATAACACTTATTCATTTTCAAAGCATATTACAATGACACATGCATGACAAATTTCTATATTTAATTGGTATGATATGGACAAACAATGCCAAGTGACAAAAAATCATATGTAAATGTCAATATGTTTGCCATAGTACTAGACATGTGGCATATAATTATAAATTTTGAATGAAATAAATGGTTTTCTTTAGTATAGCATTTAAGTTCACATTTTTATTGTTTCTCAAAAAAAAAGTTCACATTTTTATTCTTATTTATAACCACTAATTCTTAATTTTTCATTTGCCTATTTATTTTTCTAACCATTCCCCTTCCAAAGGCTATTCAAGTATTTTGTTTTTTTTAAAAAAAAAAAATTGTTGAAAATATACTTTAATTGAGTAATATATGTGTAATCTAATTACCTATTGATATTAATAAATAAATAAATAAATAAAACGTATTTTCGAACCTTAATTAAATACATCACAATTAGAAAAGAAGCCTATAAGTCTTTTTTTTTTGTCACTTCTTTGACACATGAAATTAAAATTGTACACATATAACAATTAAATGTATACAATATTATCCTAACTTTTAACTTTTGATGTTTTTTTTGACACAAAGGTGTATATATAATTTGCTTTGGGTATTAATAAGAAGTTTTTTTTTTTTTTTCATTTATATCACATCATTATTTTAGTAAGTAGAATTATATTTACTTCCAATTATCTACACGTATAATGTTCATCCTCTTCTCCAACATTTCATCTTCCCCATCCCCTCTTTCTTAGTGAATAAGTTTAATTTTCTTGTTCCCCTCTATATTTTTAGATATAAATATGTTTTGTCTTTATCCCTATTATAACCAACAAGCTTAAGTATTTTGATGAGAATTTTTTTTTTTCACAATTGCATTTTTATTTTTATTCTCCACTATTAGCGGTATCTCTCTCTCTCTGTCTCTCTCACTTACACTTTGCTATTAATCTCTAACTTTATTCTTTGATTTGTTTTAATACTTTTCATTTTACATATTGTTTTTTGTATATGGAATTCAAGATTGATCGATATTTGCGACAAAAGCTTTATTTATGTATTTTTATTGTTTAAAATTTATTATTATTATTTTGATGCTAATGCGAATATATTTTCTTTTGGTGTTTTGATTAGTGGATGATTTTTTTTTTTCTTTGAGAATCAATTTTTTTTTTTTTTTGAGAGACTTTGAGAATCAATTAGCAGGTAATATTCAATTTTTTTTTTATTTCATATAAATTTTGTCCAATTATGATCCAAATGTTTATTCATATTTGCATGATTGTGGAATTCACTATGTATATGAAAGTTTCTAATAGTTATGTCAACATTTCGGTGTACAATATTTGACTTATAATTTTTTATGTTCATCATTAAATTATACAACATTTTCATTTCATGTTTCAAATAAGAAGTTTTATCTCCATTTTATGCAAGTGCAACCTCCTAAAAAATGGTTACATATTGTTTTATATATTCTTACTAAAACTCACTATTAACATACATGGTAAAAATTGATGCTCTACATTTAAAGAAAAACAATTTTTTTAGATGTTTCACTTTCCCTAGAATTTGTATCTCATTATTAAATAAATTGTACTATCATGTCTTTTTCTTTTCTTCACATTAAGATTGATATAAATATTGTAATATTAAAATTTTATATATCATAGCATAGTCTCAAATTTTATATAACAATCTTTCTAAGTGATATTTTTTTTTTCTCAAAAAAAAGCGTGTGTATAACTGCATATAAAATTATAAATAATGTTAACATATTAAGAAATTTTGGTTGACCTTTTATGTAATATTATTAACTCAATAATAGAAATAAAATTTTACTCATTGTTTCATTATTAATGCCTATTAATTAGCAACTATTGGAAGCAAAAACAATAACTTTTTTCCAGGATTATAATTAAATCTCTGTTAAAATGTTAATTTTACTTAATATAGCAATACTTATGAGTTTCCATGCATCACCATAATTACAATACTAAAAGAATGTTTTAAAAAAAATTGTGCAATGCATGGGCCTATCACTAGTTATTTAAAAAATTTCTTTTCTTTTTAGGCCCCCATTTTAATGAAAATTTTTGACTTTGTATTTGGGCCATTATTTTTTATTTTATATATATATATATATATTCTTTTGAAATGTTTGGGAGTTTAATTTAAGACCCAATTTATCATTTTGGCCCGCAGGATAAGCCCAGCCCAAACCGATGCTCCTTACCGAAGTGAATAAACCCAACTTTAACCGATTTAATTAGGGGCCCTCATTTTTTCTGTTGGCTTTGGGGTGAACGAATTGAAAACCCACACCTTCCATTCTGTCCAAACTTGTCCGAGCCAAGCTCCGTATCCAGTGGCCCGGACTATTTGGAATGCATTACAACTTTGCAAGTAAATTCAGCCCCTAGTGGGAGTCTTGAATCTAAGCCTGTATGGCTTTTTAATACACGCCGTCATTCTTTTGAAATTGGAGACTTATCAAACTACTTGATCAAAAAGAGAGAAAAACTAAGAAAATGTAGAAGGGAGAAAGAGAGATTCAGAGAAGAGAATGAGGAAAGAATCACAGATATAAATATAAATTTGTTGGTTGTATCGGTGGTATAATATTCTGCTGATGAAGAAGAAAAGTGCACTAAAAAACGACTTCATTCAACTACTAATGCCAAAGTCCCAAGAAATTTTTTATTTTTTTATATTTTAACAAATGAGCAAAAATTGAGAAACATTTTTTTTCTTTCTTATAAAATCAAATATTTTTAAGAGTAATCTTACTAACGCAACACTTTCACAAAAAAGTGATGTTAGTCGTGGATCTAGATAAAAATCAGTTACAACTTACCACTTAATTTTAATTGTAAAAGTATCACTAAGATGATCATATTAGGTTTTAAAAAAAATTAGAGTCAAAGGGTTCAACTTTTATTTTAAAAGTTCAAAATAAACAAACAAACAAACAAAAAATAAATTTTTTTTGGGCCAAGTCAGGGGATTCATATGAACCCCTGTATGTACCGCCACCTTTGGTGTGGAGACTGGGTTTATGTTCTTTGTCTTGTACTTGTCTGTAGCAACTAAAGTTGCTATGTCTTGTGTTGTCTTTAGTAGAGGTTATTGTAAAATCTACTAATTACATTTAATCTTAATGTTTCTTTGTTTGTGTTTGAGGAAGTTGGGCTTCCAATCAATTTTTTAAAGTTCTATTCTTATATTGCTTATTTTGAACTAAAATGCAGATGTCTATTCAGTGTCATAACCATATTAAACCAACTTCCATAACTGTTTTGATGATGAATCGGCCTCAGCCATCCTTTCCCTCCCCTTGCCTACAAGATTCAAACTAGACAAGCACATATACCTTTAGTTGGAGTCCATTGGAAGAGGCTATGGAAGATCAAAGTTCAAGAAAGATTAAGAATGATTATTTGGAGAATTGGAGCTAACACTCTTCCAACCAAAGAAAACATATTCAGGAGGATCGACTCTATGAACCTTGCATGCCCTCTATGATGTCAAGATTCAGAATCAAGTAGCCACATATTCTTCAATTGCCCCATTGCTAAAGCCATTTGGCAGTTGTTGGGGGTTCAAAGCAAGTGAGCATCAAATTTCTTCTGGTGAGGACATCATCAAACTAGTCCTAGACCCCCCTTAATGCCATGTGCCCTACTGATGGCCTATCGATGATATCTCTCAAAATGACAATTATTCTGGATGAAATATGGCAACTTAGAAACTAGGATCCACAGACACGGACACGGACACAAGCATAGGAGAGGACTTGGACTTTGCTTTTGATAGCATTTCTACATTTTCTACTAGGCAAGACAACTAGGAAGCACTTTTGGTGTTGAAGAAGGATTGAAAGATATTAGGTATTCTACACATTGCTTTCACATATATATGGAGTGAAATTCACTCGTTGCGTGTATAACTTTGATAGACAAATAATGTATGAAATAGGAGGCACCAAACATATTTGGGGCCAGGGTTTGAAATTTGCATAATAGTGGTTGTAATATATGCCTTTCCTTTTTAGTTAAATATGCATATTGCATGCCTTTTTTCATGTATTTAATTTGTTTGAGATATGCCTTTAAGTTTAAACTGTAACTTTTGTATTAGGTTCATCTCCATTTGAAATGGATTTATTTCATGGCTTCAATTAAATAGCCACATTCTTTCTGTGCACTGTCAAATCCAGGAAATCAAATCATAATTGTGAAATAGAACACCCCCCTCCCCCCCTCTTCCCACTAGTTGATAGGAATGTACTATAATTTCTCTTCCCATTTTAGCCAAAAAGACACAGACACCATCGTCACACAAGCCACCCAGACTACCATTCGCACCATTGCTTGAAACCACCAAATCAATAGATTACTAAAAGCTGAAGCGTAGCGTTTAATGCTGCTACGCTCACGTTGAGCCACGTCAACGTCCACGTCATCATCTTTTTTTTTCTTTTTCTTTTTTTTTTTCCATTTTCTTATAATTATTTATAATTTATTTATTTATTTCATATTTACACTTCTCCAACCTTTCTTCCTCCCTTACCTTTTCATCTCCCCACTACTTCTCTAACCTTTCTCCTTCTCTCATTCTCTCACCTTCTCATCTCCCCACTACTCTCTACATTAATATCATTCTTCATCTTTCCCTTCATCTTCCTCTATTTTTGTCTCTTCTTATTCATACTTTCTTACTATAAATTTGTCACTATCTCATTCATTCCATGCATAGTTTTTCCTTACAAAAAAAAGGTTCTCTCTCTCTCTCTCTCTCTCACACACACACACACACACAATTTTTGAGTGGATTTTTATTTTTTATTTTTCTTGCATCTTCGCTTTAGGTTGATAATTTTTTATATTCTTTAATCTACTTTAGGTTAATGCGATTCAATTCTCTCTCTCTCTCTCTCTCTCTCTCTCTCTCTCTCTCTCTCTCTCTCTCTCTCTTTGATTGTTAAATGTTATCCTATTGCATTATAAAGGATTAAATATAAAAATATAATATTATTCTAATACATAGCATGATTTGGATAATTTAATTTGGTAGCTACTGTAATTTGATAGCATGATTTTTATAGTGCTCAATTTAGATGTTAAACTATGAGACTTTAATCATTTTTGTTTATTTTTTAATCCTTTGTGGTAGACAAAGTACTCTATAATGCAATTTATTTAGAGAAAAGCAAAGGTTGGCTAAACAAAAGTTATTGGATGAGAGACAAATTTTATCTTTCGCAATTTTACTTTAATTATTTGTGGGTACATTGTGCACCGCACACCGTGAGGCGTTTGTCCGCTTTGGGGAGCCAGGCCCGCACGGTTTTTGTTCTGGCCCCGAGTGCAGGAAGACCTGAGTGCAGTCCCACATCGGGTAGAACACCCTCCCACTCATGGTTTATAAGCTTCTGGAGCGACCATGAGTGTACCATGTCTAACACTCTGAGTGCTAGACATGGTACACTCATGGTCGCTCCAGAAGCTTATAAACCATGAGTGGGAGGGTGTTCTACCCGATGTGGGACTGCACTCAGGTCTTCCTGCACTCGGGGCCAGAACAAAAACCGTGCGGGCCTGGCTCCCCAAAGCGGACAAACGCCTCACGGTGTGCGGTGCACAATGTACCCACATTAAAAGGGCCCTTTTAATGTGGGTACATTGTGCACCGCACACCGTGAGGCGTTTGTCCGCTTTGGGGAGCCAGGCCCGCACGGTTTTTGTTCTGGCCCCGAGTGCAGGAAGACCTGAGTGCAGTCCCACATCGGGTAGAACACCCTCCCACTCATGGTTTATAAGCTTCTGGAGCGACCATGAGTGTACCATGTCTAGCACTCAGAGTGTTAGACATGGTACACTCATGGTCGCTCCAGAAGCTTATAAACCATGAGTGGGAGGGTGTTCTACCCGATGTGGGACTGCACTCAGGTCTTCCTGCACTCGGGGCCAGAACAAAAACCGTGCGGGCCTGGCTCCCCAAAGCGGACAAACGCCTCACGGTGTGCGGTGCACAATGTACCCACATTATTATTATTATTATTTTATAACAATGCATATATAAAAATTTAATTCTTAGATTTTGCTAATAATTGATTATTTGATAATATGTTTTGGGTGGACGAAATTACAATTTCCGCAAAGAAAATAACCTTAGTAGATTATAAATAACAATTTTTTTCCTAATTGGTTCAATTAATCATAGTTAAGTTTTATTAATTTTTTTAGTTACTTTTTTCAGTGTTTTGGATTGTAGGCAGAAAAAATAAGTTTGAGAAAGTTTTTTTAAAACTAAAAGAATAATTTCTAAATTTTATTTTCTTTTTAATGATTCACAAAATGTTATAAATAACTTTTATTAAAAAATAAATATTTTCGTTAAATTGCCTTTTGAATTTTTGAGAAAAATTGTATTTTTTTTTCATTTTAGTACGACAAAAATTATTAAATTTATGATTTATGATTGTTTCTATATTACATTTATGATTATTCTTATAATGAATAAAAATATAATTACAAAATAAATTACTCTTTATTAAATTAGTTTAAACTGTATAAAAAAATTTTAATAAAACTACCATAAAAATAATTATCATGCGCAACGCGCAGGTTTGTGGCTAATCTATATATATATATATATATATATAAAACCGAAACCTTTGGAGCTCCCACAATTTTCCACATCATTACTATTTTCTTTTTCTTTTTATTTTAGATTCTTTTTATTTTTGGTTCAATTTTCCACGTCATCACTATTTTCTTTTTCTTTTTCTTTTTCTTTTTATTTTTGGTTTTATATCTTATCAAGTATTACAATAGTTTAGTTTAAATAAAATTCTATTAGATATATGTTTCAAAAGCTTGAAAATAGCCTTTGGAGCTCCCACAATTTTCCACGTCATCACTATTTTCTTTTTCTTTTTCTTTTTATTTTAGATTCTTTTTATTTTTGGTTTTATATCTTATCAAGTATTACAATAGTTTAGTTTAAATAAAATTCTATTAGATATATGTTTGAAAAGCTTGAAAATTCTATTTCAACTAAAATTCTATAACAAAAATTTTCACAAATATAAACTTCTGCCAAGGTCGAAACCCTTCATACTCACTCAAATTTTCACAAAGAAAACACACATATCAAATTGAAGCCATAGCAGGAAGCAAGTTGATTCTTCAACGAGAACAAATCCTGTAGTACAAAGGCCACCTAATTGCTTTTAGTTTTGAACTCGATTGTCTTATTAACAACAAAGTCTAAGAATTGCAGTGATGGACAGCCGTCCACAAATAACATCCACGCAAGGGCTTGATGTTCTTCTTAATTATCTCATATAATTCTAGGAATTATTTTATTTAATTTTTTTTGGAATTAATATATTTAGATGGTTGGCATAGCAGACAACGTAAAAACAATTTTCTGTCATTTATGTTGCCTTCTGCATAACCCTAAATCAATGTTGAAATGTTGTGTTTTACAACCATCTGATCTTGGTAACCAAACCCTGCACCTATGATTGTTTATGATTATTTTTGTTCATTGTTTGTAGTTTAAACCCATTAAAACTTATTGGCTGATGGTATTTCATGGTTTTTTTTTCCCCCTTTACTTTTACTTTCAAGGTTGCTAGGAACACAACCTAACATGTGATTTTTTTTCATTGTTTAAAGTTTAGACCCATTAAAATTTAAAACTAATTACTTTATAGGTTCATGTACTTTTTTCTTCTTCTTATTTTTCTCTTTTGAATAGTCATATATTTTGTGTTAGTTTTTGCAATATTTGTACATGTTTAGCAGATTTCAACAACTATACCATGTATTATTCTTTTGAAGGTAATCAATTTTTCTTTTATATTTCTCTATTATAAAATCATATATATATATATATATATATATAGTTTTGTTTCAATAATTTATAGGATGTAAATCTTATGATTCCTTAATATTTTTTGGCCTTTTGGAAGTTTTAACATCTGACTTTTTGAGTTATATTTTTGTAATATCCAAAACTATCTGGAAAATTTCAATAATTATAACCATGAATTATTATTTTGAGTGTAACAAATTTTTCTCTTATATTTCTCTGTTGTGTAGTCACACACACATATATTTTTATAATTTTTAAGCTCTTAATCTTTTGATTCTTTTCAATAGTTATAAGTTTATAGTCATGAACTATACTTTAATATTTTTCGTAAGTCATTGCACGTTCAAACAATGACTTCTTTATCAAATTGTAACACAAATTGAAGTTATACAAGAGCAATTCATGCAATAATATAGTTTCTTAATCAATTTAAAATTTTATAAAATCAATTTAGTTTACCACATAAATAGGTAGGTTCCCGTGCATAGCACGGGTTGGCGACTAGTGATTCTTAAAAATAGAGTCGTTGAACAAAAAGACAAAGTCGCTGCCATTTGCAATTGCCAAACCCATAAACAAACAAATAACATAGATCAAACCCATAAATTATATTCAGCCATGAAGATCTGATCAAGGAAGTTAATAAAAGTATTGAATCATCCAATACAATTAGTAATTATTCTACCAGTCAATCCACCAATACAAAAACACATTCAAATAGTACCATTCTATATATCAGACTTACTGGTGAAAATAGGTCATTCTGGCTAGTAGATCAATATCGAACCAAAATTTCAACTATGTTTCTCTGTCTTCTTTTTATTAAGTTTTTTTTTTTTTTTTAATAAAAAATTTATTGTTTTGTCCACTCAATGTGAATGCTATCAAATAAATGAGAAGGAAACTAAATGTTGAATCCAACTTTTCAAGTTTTTGTTGTTTAGTGTGAATGATGTAAATAAATTAGAAGAAATTGATTTAACTTTTCAAATTTTGTCATTTAGTGTGAGTATCTCCACCCAACATCACATTGATATATCAAATCAAGTCACCTTATGGATATATCAGGTCATGTGATCAATGGTATTATTAATATATAAAGTCACGTGGTTACATGGTCTTCTCATAATTATTGGTTAGACCTGATGTCATTTTAAAATCTCTTAAATTTTAACAAATTATTGAAACTTTGACTATAAGCTTATGATTTCATATATTTTCCTAAAATTAAGTTTGGATATTTGTAAGACCTCCGTTGAGGTAAAATTGGAATTTTACCATCCCTTGAATATAGGGCTCAAGTTAGTCACCCTATGCCTCATAGAGAGTCCAAATAGGAGTGAGTGAAGGACAACATCCTCTATTGGCATTTCTACATTATGAGTTGGAGAACTAATCACATGTCAAGTAGCATTAAATAAGATTGATGGTGAGTGAAATAATAAATACAAAAATGCGATGACTACAACTATACGGTAAAAGAGGCTTACCTAGTCGACCTCCATGGCTAGGGGTGGTCATTGAGGTACGATCTTCTTGGTAGTAGGTCTACTATGTTTTAAGCCATTAAGCTTGGACTCACCATTCATCCAAATTCCAAATTTCCGCTCTAGATTTTTAAGACCCACAATATTCAAATTTAAAGAAAATAAGACAATTTGGATTTGAATATCAGGATGCTTGATCTAGCCTCCAAGCTGTAAGTAGCTTTCTTGATCAATCTCCACTTTTAGTTCTTCTAAAAAAAATATTTACTTTGAGTACTAGTATTTTTTATTTTTTTTTTTATAGAAAGTGCTAGTTTTTTTTTTTTTTTTTTTTTTTTTTTGAGTACTAGTTAATATATAAAGAGACAAACACTTTTATGATTTCATCACATATTTCAAATATTATTATTTAATATATATTCACAAGCAGCAAATCATTGTAAATTCTTTATTTTTATTTTATTTGGTTTTAGCGAAAATTGATTGCATGTTCCTAAAATTCTCCTATGGCACACGTGACATGACACCTATATCACTCACTCCATGGACCAAAATGAGAAAAAAAAAAAATGGAGGGCAAAATCGAGAAAAAGGTTAAGAAACAAGGGACAAAGCAGTCACATCACATTTAAAATTGAAAATGTAACGGTAACTTTCCAAAACATCCTGTTGTTCTTTCTTCCCTCACGTTTGCTTTAAACACAAGTCCCAAACAGTTCAAATCCCACAAAGGAAACAGAAAGCAAAAAAAAGGCAAAAAAGATCACGACATTTTATGTAGAGAGTATCTTATATAGAAGATTCAGAACAATATCTCTCTTAGATATGGCCATGTCCAAAGTAGAAGAAGAAGAAGAGACAGAGAGGCTTGTTATGGGCACTACAAAAGTGGTGTACTACTTAGAACCATTGATGTCAAAAGAACTTCTCTGCAAATTCCCTGACAAGTCATTGGCTTTCGACTTCGACTACACGCAGAGCTCAATATGGTCCCCTTTGGTCCCACGGGCTTACAGTGCCATGGACTTGGATTCTGATTTTGAAGATTTGGATTTCATGACACCCACAAATAGAAAGATCTCATTTGGTGGTGGTGCTATGGTGTTGAGCAACAAAACCAAGTTGAAGAAAGTCACTTCCAACAACAACAAGAAGCTCAACATCAATCTTAATCTTAATGTTTTGAAGATGAAGCACATGCACAAGAACAAAACCAAGGCATCTGAGTTCTCCCCAACTCCTCTAAAGCCCACTTTTACTTGTTTCCAACACACCACGAAGGTATTTCTATTCCTATTTCTTTCTAGAGAATTTCTATTATTTTGTTTTCTTTATTTCTATATTTTTTTAATCTGAAATTTTGAGATAATTAACCTGAAATTAATAAGCCCTTTTGAGAGAGAAAAAAAATGGTAGGAAAACTTTGTCTCTATCGAGTGCAATTTATTTTGGTTCATCATCTGATTAAAAAAAAAAAAAAAAGCATTTTTCTTATTATATTTTACACTGTTCATTACAGGCTTGGACTAAGGCGTTGAAAGCTGCCTCTAAAAATTTCAAGAAAAAGAAGAAGAAAGATCCCACGGCCCAAGTGAACCTCTCCAACAATTTGAGAGATGGGAATATTTCAAGATGATTATTCAATTGGAAATTTCTCTCTTTTTGGTCAATTCATTCAAATCTGTATTGCCCTTGCAGCAAGCAGGTACACCGTACATTACTATCATGTTATTCAAAAAGTGTAAAATTTTTATTAATTCTTGTAATGCATAATATTTGAAATAGTAACGGCTAGTTGGGGTTGCGTGGGATGAAAGTATTTCTCTGAGTCGGTGATAACAAAACAGAGAGTGAGAGTTTCTCCGTCTCCGTGTGGGAGTCGGAGAGTGATGTAGTAAATTTTTGTATATATATCTATCCCACTTTGGCAAGAAAAAACCTAAACGCAAAAATACTTTCTCTTGAAGATTTCAGTACGCAAAAATACTCTCTCCTGAAGATTTCGGTAGTCATGGCTATGGCTATGCTTTCGGGTTTAGATGCAAGAACTCGTGTGGCTATGGGTTTAGATCCTAACCCTCGTATGGGTTTGAAGAAGACTCTCTTCTGCTTCTGCTTCTGGGTTTCCTTCAAAGCAGCAAGATGATGGTAACAAGAAGGAAGCGATCTCAACGTTGTCTTCCACTGCCAGTAATAGTGCCGAGAATAGTGAAAAGAAAGAGAGGATTGTGGTCAAGATTAATTTGGCTGCATGGCGGCAAAGGAAAGCGCAAAAGGAGGAAGAGGAGAAGAGGAAGTCATTGGAGTTGAAACTTGAAGCATCAAAAAGAAAGCTACAACTTGGATACCAACAAGTTCAAAAGGCCAAAAGAAAGATTCAATTGGTGGATTTGAGAGACATCCCTAAGCCTGAGCCAGAGATTAATCTTTCCAAGAAATCCAAGTGCTATCACCGTCATTGATGATGATCTACATGTTGATGATGATTCTTTTTGTATATGATTTTTGAATTCTTTGTACCTAGTTCATGAAGTAATCAAGATGATAATTTTACAATTTTAATTTGTTACGTTTGGATGTATAACATTTGTTTGTATTGAAAGCAAATCTATCCGGCTCTGAGTCCGAGTGAACAAAACAAAGGGATTTTTATTCATCATTCACAACCCAAACCAAAAACAGAGAGATTTTATTCTTTTATTCTTTTATCTTTTAAGAGAGACGTGGTTTCTTATTGTAGAGGAGAATGGAAAGCAATTCAAGAAATTAGCGCAACATTTATTTATTTTTTCTTACTCTCCATTTTACCCCTCACTTTTACATTTACTCTTACGTGACACTTTTTTTTTTAATACAAATATTAATTTTATTTAGTTTTACTTCAATTGCTATACATCAGAGCAGAGAGCGAGATAGAGAGAGAGAGTTGCGAAAGCAGAATGTAGGATTGGTGTTGGCGGGAATGGGGGATGATGGGTTTCAAAAATTTTGTTTGGTGGTCATAGTCGAGTATGCCAATTTGGTAATAGCAACGGGCAATGGTGGTTTCAGATGCCAATTTGGTACTGTATTTGGAGGAGCCATTCCATCCAAGTCCAAGAGTACCACTGTGAGGTTCCCCAATATTTGATTTTTTTTTTTTTAATATATAATATTATTGATTGAGTTTTCTGTTGTGATGGAGCATTTTTAGCTCTTCATGTTAAGTTTAGACACTTGGTTTCTTCTTTGGCTTCGTGGGATTGTTTATACCCAATCAGTTTGTTTGGCTTGTTTACAGATGTCAAAATTATGTCCTAATGGGGGTTTATGTGGGTTCTGTTTGGAGAGATTAATATTCCTTTTTTGTCAAGGTGTGGAATTTGGAACTCAGCTTTTTATAGCTTGGAAATCACTTGCTATAGGTAGGATATGCATGGTCATTATACTTAAATAAAAAAATAAAAAAGGAATGCGTGGTCATTATGGGTAGCTCTTTGGTATGCCCTGAATTGTTTTGTTTTGTGGCCTTAATTGCTGTGTAAACCCCCCAATTTCTTTGGAAGTCTTTATGACTGGCTCTCCAGTTTTTGGTTGTTCCTCACCACTTCCCACTTCACTAAATTCCCCATAGAAAACAAAATTGAACTATTAAAGGATTACTTTGTGATAGTTTATACCTCTCTGCCCCGTTGATCCTTGATAACGTTTGGTCACAGGTGTTATGGTTTTACCATCCAATTGGCTGGATGATTTTGTAGAAGGAAGAGGAGGGTGTAACCTTAGAGTTTCTTTGATTACTGACTTTAAGTAACTCAGATTCTGAATATCTTTCTCATGGATTTTTTTTCTTTCCCCTAAAGGCTTGTCTTATCTCTGCTTGTGCCTTCAGCACTTTAGGTTGTTTCATCATTTCTGACATAGCCCACTCTATTGTGGTTGATGAAGTGTCAGTTCCAGCAGCAAATATAACCTGGAAAGATTCATAGATTGTTCTTAAGAAAAGGAAAAAAATGATAATAACAAAAAGTCACTGGCCACAACTAGAATATTAATATATATATATATATATATTTGAATGAGTAGGACAATACTAACCAAAATGACAGCCTTGATGTTGTCGATTTATAGTAATATGCTTGTTCTTATACAATGGAAAAATGCACTGCAGTGATGGGCTTTGGTTGCAAACCTATGCATTTTTTTTTACCAGAATTTATGCAATTGAATGTAATCAAGGTTTTTCATTACTACACCAGACTTTCATAGTCTTCTGTGCTTGAACTACTAGACTGCTCAAATTTTCACTTTGATCTGATACGTGCATAGTACGTTACATAAATGCAGTACTTGTGTCAATTATGTACATGCCAATTTAAACTTGAGATGTCATATATAATCAAGACCTCGTGTCCATCAACATAACAGGAAGTAACCTATATTTGACCAAAAGTTTTGTCGCTACATGATTATTCAAATCTCTCATTCAAATCAGCCAGTAGCTTTCATTTTCATTGTGTATAAGTGCCTATATATAAAGTGCAAGATTCAATAAATAAAAGTCACATGGCTGAGGGAATGCAAAAATAATTGATAATTACAGCTAAGCTGGGAATATGCTCAAATATAATAGTAGAGGCTAGAGATGCATGAGCAGATAAGCACAAATGTAGACTATTTATGTTCTTGCTGCCACATGTTAAATATGGTACATTCAAAACTCAGATGATGTGTAAATGATGTGTAATATTGTTTGGTATGAGGCACAATTTTTCATGCCTTTTTGTCTTTCATCTCGCACAAAGGAAATGAAACCTTGCCTCGGTGTAAAATTCCTCAAGTTGAAGAAAGGATCTGAAGGAGTTCTAAATAAGTAGGACTCCACAGACTTGATCTGATGTTGAGTGAATAGTAAGTTTCCATAAAGCATCTGATTGTATAAATCAAAATGAAACTTTTCGGCCTGACCGAAATGTTAGATTTCTTTATGGGGACTAAAACTAAGATTGTCTTTGTGAATTACCAAGCATATGAAGATATCACATTAAAAAACTGGTTCAGCTGTTAGATTTCAATTTTACAATGCTTGATTACATGAAAAAGATGAAAGACTAGTGGATTGCCAGCGATTAAAATATGATAATTCATGAAAATACTTCATGAAGTAATCTAACACTATTAGTACATTGATTGACATAGTCAAGCAAAATTTCAGGACCATCTGAAAGGATTTTTTTGATTTTGAATCTCCATTATTCTGAGATCTTCTATTGTATTTAGTCATTGAGTGAAGGATTATAAGACTTAGCAACCAAATTCAAGCTGTTTTTCCTTTGGACAACCTAACCAAAGTCTTCAGTCATATCTGGTCTTCGGGTGTCATTCTGCCTGGAAGCTCCCAATCAAAATGGTATAGCAGTTGAGCAAGAGGAAGTTCAATATTGGTTAGACCGAATGTTACTCCTGGGCACATCCTCCTTTCTGCCTCAAAAGGGATAAATTCAAAGTGAGTCGCATCGAATTCAATTGAGCTGCAGGCAAAACTCTCTAAAATAAAACTCATAGCATCATGCCAACATGCAGGATCTCTTCATCAATTTTGCATTTACAGTGACTTTGGTTTTGAGGTGTATCTCATATCCATCAATTTCACATGGCTCTCTCTGCATTCTATTGGAAGTATCAAAGGAAGAGGAGGGTGTATCATTAGAGTTTCTTTGATTTGAATATCTTTCTCCTAGATTTTCTTTATTTCCTCTCAGCTTGTGCCTTCTCCAGCACTCTAGGTTATCTCATCATTTCTGAGTTCTGACATAGCCCACTCTATGGTTGTTGATAAAGTATCAGTTCCGGCATTAAATATGACTTGGAAAAGATTCATAGAATGTTCCTAAGAGAAGAAAAAAAAATGATAATAACAATAAAAATTAAAAAGTCACCGGCCACAACGAGAATTTTTTTTTGAATGAGTAGGATACTAGGTTTCAGAGTAGAAAACAGACCAAAATGATAGGCTTGATGTTATCAGTTGTGATGGGAAGCTACCACTTTGCTGAAGGCCTAAAAGAACATCAACAAGATATCCCTTCAATGGTTCACCCGTGCAAGTTGCTGCACTCATCTGATTTTCCTTATGGTCAATGATTTATCATCTGCACCCAGACTACCTATATTACCGAATCAAAGAACTGCGGACATTATTCAAGGCTAAATGGATTCAGTCTATCTATCACAGGTATTATATTTCTGTTGTCATTAGTTGGAGAAATTTACATACGACACTTATTTAACATTCATAAAATGTATTTAACAAATTATGAGTTCAATACATCCTGTTTAGTAGATAGACGGATAATCAATTTATGTTTGTCATATTAATTATTTTAATTTTCAAATATCTAGGGTGAATTTGTTCATTTCAACACTATCAATTGATATAACTGAACCCATTTCATTTTGAATGTAGCTAACTCGTGCTCTTACAATGTTTCGACATGTTAACAAGACTGATGTTGTCACCCTTGGTACTAAATTGGGGTTAAGCTAACTACCATGCATCTAGATCTTTCCACAGGGAGTTTTCTTTCTTTCTTTCTTTTTTTAATTTTTATTTATTTATACATTTCTGTATTTATTGGTATGGAACTTATTATCATGTTAATGAAGTCCCTTTCTCATATCATGGATGCATCCATGGAAGATCTAGCTCAATGCCCTGTAATAAGAGACTCGGTATTTTGTCATTTTGAATTGGTAGCTCATAAGGGAGCCCAAATTTTATTAGTTTAACGTAGAGACTTAATTCTATAGGGCTCTAATTCAAGATGCTACTGGAATTGATGATAATTATATATTTTACGTTTGACAGAATAATTTTTTTTATTGATAACTGTACATATTTTAGCATAATGAAACGTTTGGAAAGTATTCATTTGAAATATGATTTGGTTTAGTCAAATTGTATTCCAAAGAAGGGAAATGCATTTTAGGTGATGAAAATGTACCTTTATTTAGTGCTAATTATGTTATTCTATTTTTCCTTCTTTTAATTTTCTTTTTTTCCCTAAACAAAAAACTTTTTTTGGGGGGGGCTTTCTATCAAATCTATTATTCTTGAAATAACAGGGATGATAGTAAAAGTATTTGTTTTGTTGATGCAAGACGAGTGCATTACACAATTGCTTTTATATTGTAGCATTGGCTTGGAAGGTGGCTTTTACATTTTTTCGAAGTTATAAATCAATATAAATGTGTTGTTGAAGATGTCATATTTATTCCTGGATTGCTTTTTCTTTTTTTTCTTTTTTCATTATGGCTTGCAAATTCCTATACTCTAAAACAACAATATTCTTTCTTAAATTAAGCTGTGGGTGTTATGTGGATTGAGCAATTTTTAACACATCCAAAGCTGCTGGAGTTGGGTCTCTGATCCGTGATAGTGACTAGCGAGGGTCAAGTAGAGGCAGCTTTAGGCTTTGTTTAGGAGTTCATAAGGGAATGGAATTGAATGGTCATTAAAGGAATGGAATGGAATGTACTAAGTAGGGAAAAGAATGAAATGGAATAGAATTAAAAAATTTTGTTTGGATGTTTTAAAATAAAGGAATGGAAATAAATGAAATATAAGTAACATTGTTTAGAAGTAACATTGGAAGGAATGTAATGAAATTATTTTATAATAACATTACTATTATAAATGAAATATAAGTAATGTCATTTAGAAGTGACATTGGAAGGAATGTAATGAAATTATTTTATAATAACATTACTATTATACCCATCATTTTAAAGAACATAAAAAGTGATTCTAATTTAGGCTCCATGTGAATTTGCTTGTAATTTGCTTTCAAAATTCAAAGAAATAATAATAGTAAGATGCACATAGGTGTTGCAAGGTAATAGTAAAATTCCCCTTCTTTGGATTTGTTATTTGCAAAAAGCACTGGTTAATAGAATTTGAAGCTCAAATATTCTATTGTCTATAGGGAAAAAAAATTTATTGTAGCTAAAATTAAGCTATGTATATTTCTATGTTGTAAAGCATTTTACACATCACATATTTATTGTCAACAAAATAAACATTGTCTAAAAATGCAAACAAATACCTTTTAAAGGCCCATGCATGGTATAAAAATAAAAAAATAAATAAATAAATAAAAAACTTATGTAATGAGTCTTGCCAAAACAAAACAAAATAATAAAATAAAGCAAATCTAAAGTTGGCCAAGAAATCCCACACTTTTTAATTTTTAGGCCTCAACATCAGTGTCAATAGGACACATTTGCGCTCATGATCTGGGCAACCAAAGAACATCTCCTTATACATTAGATTCTCCATAAAAAATATGTAGGCCTCAGTTTTTTAAATTGGATCCAAGTCTAGTACACCCAAAGTTGTGTGAACTTCTGTTTCATATGACTTTGAAAAACACTTTGCCATAACCTCAGTCATTCTATCAATTGCCATTGATACATTATCAAATGACTGGGAAATTACATTCCAAGTTCATCATCTTCTGCCACTCTTCTTTTCTTGCTTTTAGAAGACATTGCATCTTGTGATGATGCTCGAGAATGTACAACATTAATTTCTGGTGACCTTTGATCATCTTTGACTTCAAAGTTCTCCAAAGAAACTTCATTTTGGGATACCATAATATCAATCTCATCAATAGTGATCGATGTAGAATACCTAGCACGTTTCTCCTTTGCAATTTCAGCATGATCACCTTTTGCTCTATCTTTAGGCCAAAGTTGTGCCATCTTTAGTTGGGCATATGTGTAGTCATCCACTTCTTGGCCACAGGTTTAGACTGTTACAAACCAAGAAAAATAATAATACAACAAATATATATATATATATATATATATAATTATGTAATACAAAATTAAAGTCACAAAAAATGGTAATTTACCTCTATGAGTGGCTCCCAAACTTCTGGTTCAGCTATCCATATATTTAAAGAATGATTTCATCCAAAACCACTCAATCCATCTTTAAAAATGTCATAGAATTCATTAAAATTCTTTTTCATTGTCTTTTGTCAATTTTTCAACCAACTCTTTCACTATGTCATCATATGTCTTAGAGGTAAAAGTTTCATTAACTCTACCACCTATGATCACTTGATATAAAAAAGCATCCACTAAAGTATTATCCATAACACTACTCCATTGTACTTCTTTGCTTGGATCTCCACCATTCTTCTTTGATATCTTGCCCATACTATAATTAATAGGACAAAAAACACATATAAAATAATGTGTAGATATTAATATTAGTAATCAAAAATCCAATTACAAATCATTGAGATCATATTATCATTGTTAGAGTATCTTACAGCAAAAAAAAATAATGTTGTGTCCCTAATAGGGTGTATATATATTTAGTTTCTAAACCGTAAATTAATTAACTAGAAAAGTAGCGGTTCTTTTTTTTTTTTTTTTTTTTTTTGGCTGAGTGAAAAGTAGTAGACATAGACAAACAAAACTAGCAATATTGAATTATAGAAATACATTAAGTAGCATGGCTTGATAGAAATACAAAAGTGGCATGGTATGAATACATACAGTGGCGTGAAACAATTGTGGCATGGTAGAAATACAAAAGTAGCAAACAAATAGACAAACAAAACGGCCAAAATGGGCAAATGCCCTTTTTTCGGAAATTAAACATCTTTGTGCCCTCATTCTGAAAGTAAATAGGGAAATGCCCCTCTTTTGTAACTCGATTTTAGTATTATCGAGTTATATGAAATACTCGATATTCCTATGATCGAGTTATATACAGGTTTTCCCCCCACTGCTGGCATTTTTTTGTTTGAATCTCTACATAACTCGATTAGTTAAAAATCGAGTTAGTTATGCTGTTATAAACACTGATTTCGTACTGTCTTTGTGTCAGGTGGAGTGTTTCAATGTAACTCGATTTATGTAATATCGAGTTATAAAGTATACTTGATTTCCGTAAAGTCGAGTTATTCTCTTATAATTTCTGCACACCTTCTCCCACTCAGTGTGCCTTGCTCTCTGCTGAACTGAGGATGCTTTCTGCAGAACTGAGTTGGAACTCCTCCACGGATTAACAGCGGCTTTCAAACTCAATTGAAATTTGTATCACCTCAGGTAAAAAATTCACATCACAATTTTAGGGCAATGTTATTTTCATTTGATATTGTGCTGAATTTTGATTTTTTAGGTTGAATGAATGTGAAGTAAGTACATTGGTGTGATTTTGGTTATTTGTTGTAGTAAACGTTGGTCAGAAGAGAATGAAATAATTTCTTTACTATAGCAACATTTTGTATTGCACATAATCATCATTGGTCAGACATTTACAACAACATTTAGTGTTGAAGACAATGTGTAGACATTACCAACAATGTCTATGAATGTCTTTGCTGTGTACCATTCGATGTCTATGGTCAAATGTTGGTGTTAGTGTTAGTATTTCATTTTTAGCATGCAATAGTTCTTGCATTTTATGAATGTCTTTGCTGTGTACCATTCTATGCAGGATTACATTATTTAGCAACAGTTGATACACACTGTTAACTTGATCATTTGGTGTTATTGTATTCAGTGTCAATGTCTGGTTCTGGCAACCCACAACTCTATAGGCCTCATGATGTGTTCACTGCTATGGGTCGTTGTTGGGTATTGGAAGATGAGTTCAGCTATCCAATCAATCCGAATTTGCGAAATAGTGCTTACGTTCACAATACCATGAGACAGGAGTGGGCTTGGTTATTTCGTGAACAACAAATGTTCTATGATGAGTTGGTTGGTTTTAAGTTGCCAGTGCCTCGGCGACTCGCATCACAGATGCCCAGAGACAGCATGGACGAACTTCGTAAAGCATTGAACCGCATAAGAGAAGAAAATAATCGAATGAAGATACGTCTTAATCGATATCGGACCCAAGTCGAGATTAGAGAGTCAGTGCAGGAAGGGTGGTACGAGCATGCACAGTTCATGCAATCACTTCTTGCTGATCCCATTTATCAGTCAGACGTGGAGATGTCAGATGAAGAGTAATCGTGTCGTGTCGTGGTGTAATTAGATTTTGTTGGAGAACTATTTTGCTTAACTATGTGTTATATGTATGGTTGCATTTGTACTATGAAAACCTTATTATTGATTATGAGAAGCATGCACATTATTCGTAATGTAGATTATTCTCACATAAGTCATAAAAGTCAAATATTCTCACACATGATGTTTTTCAATAAGCACGTACGACATAACACAGAAAACATAAAATAACTTACACTAACATTATTAACTTAACCATAGACATAACACACACACACACACACACACACCACAGTGGCATTCATTCTGATAGGTAGTCCTCGTAGTTGAGGACATTGTTACGTTCTGCCGGAGTGAGTTGCCTGTTTGTTGCAACGGCTTGCTCCTCCGCCAATTGTAGCATATGATACCTGGACCTACGAAGTATCATAAGATTGTTCTCTTTTTTTATTTTCGTCACTGCACGCTCATACTGGTGCATGTTTTGTCGTGGCAGTGTGAGCGAGCTACGCTCGACAAGAGGCGCTCCGAGTTGCAGGAGATCATTGTGCAGAGCGTTGGACTCGTTCACGCGAAAGTCCCACTCCTGTTGCAATCCGGCATAGTATTCCCTCTCGTTAGAATCTCTTTGCGTTCTATAGTTATTTGGAAAACGAGGTAGCATCCAATTACGCATTGACATTGGAAAATGTGACTTCAGATCGGTATGTGTAGAAGTTTTGCAAGGGTAGATGTATGTAAATGGGACTTCGGTATGTGTAGATGTTTTGCAAGGGTAGATGTAAATGGGACTTTATATAGGGGTTTTGCAAGGGCAAGTATTCAGGTGGATGTGACTATAAGTATTCACGTGAATAAAGATGATATGACTTGACAGTATATTGTTCAGTGGCGTCTGTTGGTGCATGTGATTCGTTGAGGTAGCTGTTTCATATGGCTATAGCTTGTGCTACAGTAGCGGGCTGGTGCTGTGTACTGCAAAAGAGGTTGCGTATTTATTCACGTGAAGACTATTCAACATTGTTGTGCTTCATCTGACATGACTTGACGAGACAATGTTGAGCTGTGTTAAATGTATCATAAACTTCTCAGGGATGCTATAGGTACATCCTTTAAAAATGCTGCATTGCAAAAGGATGCATAGCTGTGTATTGACGTGCGTGTAGGTGATATGACTGGACAGGGTTCAACAGTGCAAAGCTGTTGAGCAGCACTACGAACATCAATGTAGCAATAGGACCAATAACACCCGAAATTGATGCACAAAATTTTTTGCGCTGCTATGTGTATTGACGTGAGTTTGGATGGGTAATTCTGGTCAGGGTTCAACAATACTGAGCTATCCACCGTAGCTACAGTCATTGCTCCCTATGGTGGAATTTGGCAAGTGTGATTGAAGAAAGCTGATAACAACATTTGGTTTTGTAATGGTTGGCAGGATTTCGCTGAATACCATTCTATCTGTTATGGTTATTTTTTAGTCTTCAGATATGAAGGAAATTCAAGCTTCCATATTGTTATATTTGATAAGACTGCCATTGAGATTCAATATCCACCTAGGAAGAATTGTAAATTGGAAGATCATCGGGTAAAAATATCAAAAACTTAGATGAAGATGATACAAACATTTCTTCCTCAATGGATAGACCCATAAAACATGAAGTCAGAGAAAAGTTTGTTCTTAAAAAATTACCGATTATGTCTAGAGGAAGAGAGAGAGAGCAATCCAAGCAGCCAAAAAGTTGAAGCCTAAAAATCCTTCTTTCATGGGTATCTCGTGGCCACATAATATGGTGAGCTTTTATACATAATGTGATTATGATGTTCTCTTAAATATGGCTTGGAAACATATATGGGAAGCAAGTATATTATTGGGAAGCAATTTGTCACACATCAATGTCTTGTGCTATTACCCTCCATCAAAACATATTAAGCAATGAGATTCGGGGAAGGCTGGGTTGCATTTTCGAAAGACAATAATTTAGAAAAAGGAGATGTCTGTGTCTTTGAGGTGATCGAAAGGACTCCTGTTGTGATTAGTGTCTCAATATTTCACTTGGTTGACCATCAGAGTTTTGGACAAGGATAACCTGTTTAAAATTTAAACTAGTGATGTTTATGCTTATATTTAATTAGGGACTTTGATCACTACTATGGTTTATTTCTGATGGATGTGGTTTTAAGACTTTTCTCTGACCAGTTTGGTATGTCTTGTTCAAAACTATTCAAAATTCCTGTGCTTCATCTGACATGACTTGTTGAGACAGTACTAAGCTGTGTTCAATGTATCATAAACTTTTCAGTCATGCTCTGCATCCTTGAAAACGGTGCATTGCAAAAGAAGGCATATCTGTGTATTGATTGGACAGGGTTGAACAGTGCGAAGCTGTTAAGCAGCACATGTAGCACTACGAACAACATCTATGTAGCGATGGTGGACAGCTCACACTCAAAATTGATGCATAACCAATTCAAGGATGCTCTGCCTCTTCGAAAACGGTGCATTGCAAAGGGTTGCACATATGTGTATTCACGTGAGTGGGTATGTGTATTCAATAGTTTCGAGATGTTGAGTATCACATGCAGAACTACATCAATCAAGTGTAGCAATGATGGACAGCTTACCCCCAAAAATTTGCTTACACTTATGAGGGGTCCTCTGCATCCTTGAAAATAGTGCATTGCAAAATGTTGCATATCTGTTTATTCACGTGAGCATGGATGATATGACTGGACAGGGTTCAATAGTGTCGAGTTGTTGAGCAGCACATGCAGAACTGCGAACATGACTTCGTCGAACAGTGTCGAGCTGTGTTAGCCTTTTCCAACCTCACTTGCCAAATGCTAGTATTATGAGCAATGAGTGTAGCAACAGTAGAGAGTTTTATCCCCCTGTTTCCCTACAAACTTTTCAAGGAGTCTTTGCAGGTAGAAAATGTAGTTACATTTTCTCAACATCAATGTAAAATTACATGAAGAAAACTATGCTTCCAAGTTTTACATCAATGGCTTCCGATCATCACAATTGCAATATTAGGGAGGGAGCTTTCAAGCAATGCTACAACAAACCAATAACTTGAATGAAACATTTTAAAGGCTGATCAGGCTTTTAGGCCTTTACCCTATTTTTAAGCAAACCAAATATCGTTGTGAGAGTGTGTTGGGTGAGCCATATGGATTTTCAGTGAGTGAGTGGTTAGTCTGGTTTGGACGAGTCTTTATGTAATGTATCTATATAAAGTAGGACACTATTACAACTAAGATACACAGATACGTGCATATTATATCGTGACTCAAACAACTCATATAAAAGAATTATTCGTATTTTTGAATCATATTCGTGGTTGGTCTATGTGGTTTGGATCAGTCTGTATGTATTGAATCTATTAAATTTTCCTACAAGTAATGTGCAATAAATATAATTTGGAGCCATTTCACTTCCTAAGGTTTTCCCTACATTACAAAGCAAAGGACATTGTCCGTCCATGACCCACATTACTTGAATGTAGCAACAAAGAACACGTATGAAAAAAATGAGAATTTAAAGATGTACACATAAACTTAGCCAAAAGTAATAAATAGTTAATCTTTAGAGTTGCAAAAGTTGAACATACATAATCATCATTTGTCACACATTAACAATAACATTATGTATTGCACATAATGTGTAGACATTAACAACAACGTCTAATGTTCGTAGGTAGAAATTTTTGGAAATCATCATTGCTTGAATCTGAGAAGTCTGAAATATCTGTTTCATCATCTAACGCAGTAATTTCATTAATAGACTTCATGGCTCGCTCTTGCGCCTTCCCCTTTAGATGCTTCCTAGCTTTTTGGATTGCGTGAAAACGGTCTAGTCGCCTTTGCATTTGATTGTTCTCTTGTTCAAGACGAGCAAGTATGTTGGCAGGTTCATCTCTAGGTAACTCGGCAGAGCGTGCCTTAGGAACTCGTAACCCGTGCCATCGACAATACACCTCTAACTCACACCTCTTCTCGTATAGGGTTGACCATGGTGGTTCTGCTATAGTGAACTCTATTGCGGTGGTATCTGTACTTAGTTTTGTAGGTTTGCCGACCATGATGTGTCCGACGCTTCCAAGACTCTCATACGTGTATATTGGCATATTAACGAAATCTCTCTTCTTTCCAACCCATTTTCCTCCATAGTGGTCTGTGTATGTATGTAGTTGTTGATCTGTTGGAACTTGTGATGATGCATTTGTTGAAGTAGGTCCAAACTTGTTTCGCATTGTACGATTTGATGTTGAGGCATTGCGACTCATAGCTTAATCAATCTACGAAGTTAGCGGGGGTAGAAAGTTAACATTATGTCACTGGTGCATTTATAACCTCATTTCACGGTCCAGGCATTACAATTTCACTTACTAGGGCTTGTCATGTCAAACCCTTCAGGAAAAACGCTATATGAACAGGATTTTAAATGTTCGTAATGTCACATCAAAGGTGGGCAGTAATTGCAACAGTAGATGTAAATGAGACATCTGTGCATCCAATTTCAGAATTCTGTATTCACGTGAGTATGGGTGTGAAACAGTGTCGACCTGGGTATCCACATCGTGTAGAGCATCAAACATGACTTGACTAAGCCAACACTCTGTTGGCGCATGTGCTGCGATTGAAGGAGTTTGATATGACTACAGTTGGTGCTACAGAAGCAGGCTGGTGACGTGTGTTTAGAGTTGGAACTTGGTCGCCTTCAAACTTCGCTATATTAATTGTGTTTTGTCTTTCACCAGCAAGTTCGCAATATTAATTTATTAATTATGTTTGGTCTGTCACAAAATAAATTATGAAGATCACAGTGTTTTTTGTGATTTGGTCATTTTGAATGTCTGTAAACATCATGGTGTGTAAATATGACGGTGTTCATTATCTTTGGTCATTAAACATTTACAGGTTAAAAGCATCACTTTGGTCTCAGAACCATCACTCTTACAAATTACGTAGCGCCACAGGCTGAAACACTGAAATTTCTCTTGTAATCGTAGCCAATTAATGTGACACTGCATTTGAGGGAATACCTACTTACTCGACTATTCGATCAAACATCGTGGTGAAAGACTTGTCGGTTTGAAGCGAGGCCCAATTTGGACTGAATACCACATCTGTTATACCTTAGATGTTGGTGGCTTCAGCTCCTGGTTATATCTGTTTAATTGTGCTTGGTCCTTTACAAAATCTTAAACATCAGGGTGTTTATTATCGTTGGTCATTTTCAAGGATGCTAGTCAAAACGCTCTTCCCATAATTCGTGACTGTTGGTTAGAAGAGATTGCACATGGTAAAACCATGTTCAACCCTGAAACTAAGCTCTCAAACAAACGCGTGCCATAATAATTTACAGGTTGAAAGCACCACTTTGCTCTTAGAACTTTGATGTTAGTGGCTTGAGGTCACTGTTATATCTGTTTAATTGTGTTTGGTCATTCGTAAAAACATTAAACATCAGGGTGTTCATTATCGCTGGTCATTTTCAAGGATGGTAGTCAAAACACTCTTCTCATAATCCGTGACTGTTGGTTAGAAGAGATTGCACATGGTAAAACCATCTTGAACACTGAGATTGAGCTCTCAAACAATCACGTCCCATACACATTTACAGGTTGAAAGCACCACTTTACTCTCAGAACTTTGATGTTAGTGGCTCGAGCTCACTGTTATATCTATTTAATCGTGTTTGGTCCTTCACAACAACATTAAACTTCACGATGTTTATTATCTTCAGCTCACTGTTATCTAATATATTATGTAACGGGCTTCCCCTGTTTGGATTCCTCATATTTGATTAAAAAAAATCCGTTAGACCGAATGCTAGAGTGAATGAGGTCATGGCAAGTGTCGCTTTTATCTTTTTCGACGAGTCTGCACTGCAAGGTTTCATCAATAAATTTTGTAATGAAAATATGATGCATGAGGAATAGTCCAGGCGAGGATCAAATTCAGAATAATATAGTTGATGATTTAAGATCGACAAAAATGTCCAATTAGTGGAAAATACATGTAAGCCCAGCAAAACCTCCAATAAAAATAGTTGCCTGAAGTCAAGATATAGCTTCAGCCATTGTTCCAAGGAAAATCTCCTAGGTGGTTCATCGTTAATATCAAAACCTGTAAACGAATTGTGCTTTCACAAACCTTCCATTTGTATTAATAATTACTATAATCTAAAAACACGTGAGCGTCGTACAGAATTATGAAATAAATTTTATTTACACACAGACTTGGATCTACTTGATATTATATAGAATCACATAATAACATAAAAAATTCTTAGACCATTACATCCATTTCAATAATACTAATGATAGTAACGAGGGGCATGAAACTAACCATCATATTAATATATCAAATTACTTTCAACGGATACCATGTTCTTCAAATTGCCACTAAAATAACAAAATATAGAACTGTCATACAATTCTCCAAATATGTTATACCAACCACGAACTGAAAATCGTCCCCCCCTTGGGTACAATGCCCAATGGGAATCATCAAGAGTCAGATGGTGTAGAAGGTGGAACAGGACGTCTATAGTGACCTAAGTCCGCTCGCATAGCTCCAACCTCGGCAAGAAGACCATGTAGAAGCTGACCATGGGCTGCCTGAGTCGTCATAATGGTCTCCATCATAGCATGAAGAGAGGGAGGAAGAGGGCATGTATGCGCTGCATCAACAATGTCAACATCTATCTCATCATCACCATCCTCGGCAACAACAGATGTGGGATCCCCATGCATGTCCTCATCTTGAACATCTCCAGTAGTAGACCGTACTCGTGGTCTGTTGGATGGACCAACACTGAGGTCGACAACCTTCTTTTGGGCAGTTCGCTGTTTCAGAAATTTGGCTCCTATAGGGGCTTGGATGTGAACCAACTCGTGGGAAGGAAAGTTCTTTAATCCTAAATATTTGAGGACCCTATGGATGAGAACTGGGAAAAACAAAGCATGCCTCTTATACTTGCTCCTACGCACCTTGACAATGGTTTCGATGAAAAGGGAAGGAAAACAAATGGAACTATTGGTGACGAGGGCATAAAGCAAGATACACCTGTCTACAGGGATTGTATGGATATGAGAGATAGGGAAAATGTTGTGACAAGCTATCCTAAAGAAGATATAATTAAGCTCAGTCAACTCACTTGAGCTAATACTTCGGCCAGAATCCCGATTGTTTGATCGTCCACAAAGAACATCCATAACATCATCAATACGAGGAGACATAGAGTTTGGATAAGTAGGTGTACAAATTATAGGTACATCAAGGGCTTTAGATACGTGCTCCCTAGTTATTGTAAACGGTACACCACGTATGGACGATGCCACCTTGTGACCACCAAGATCCTCATGCACCGATAGATTTGAATAGAATTCTCTAATCAAGTCAGCTGGAGGGGGTTCTATGTTTGTACATAGGGACAGCCAATGCCTAGACTGTAGATTCTCACGAACAAAAGGATGCAGTTCCTGTAAATTGATTTTCCTTTCTCCCCAAATACGCCTACGCTTAATCAAGGTTTCAAAGGTTTGCTCATTTTCTGGCGTGAGGAACCTTAATTGATCAAACACCACTTCAGGTTCGGATGCAGCTTTGCATTTTCCCCTCTTAGTCCTCTTCGGACCCATAACTAATCGATGGTCAGTAGTGCAAACACGATCAGCTCACACGGTAAAACAGAACCAAAATGAAGTTTGAAGCAGAGAACAAAAATTGAAGAGTAACCAGATACCATGTGTAGAAAATCATGCACACAATATACTGTCTAGAGCAGTTTACAACTACACAATGAAAAAACAATATTCTTATTCACGGGTTGTTTAGTTGGTGCAATAATTGTAATGCATTTTGGTCCGAGTCAATAATTTGAAGTTAGAGACCTAGAGTATATAACAGAAGTCTTATTATATAGGAAACATACAAGTGGATTTAGGAAGTGACATATTTTCGAAATTCATAGCTACATGTAGTAAGTTTCACCAGCATATATCTATACCACAATGTACAGTTCAGACAGACAACCAGCATATATCTATACCACACACATATGGACCCACTGGCAAGTTCATTTTGTGGAAGGAAGACAACGTATGACATAGGCAACCTTACTAACAACAATGCATTTGACTAGCCAAACACCCAATTTCATCACAATGTTCGTAGACATAGACATAGAAGTGTGAAGCATCAAAATGCAAAATTTGAGAATAATGCACCAACAATGTGTAATTTCAAAGACAGCAACCGTTAAAAGAGTCTTATTATGTAAAATCCTCGACGAATTTGGGCGGGAAATTGTGGGTTCTAGCCGGATGAAGCGAGAGCAATCGAAGATGTAATTTCGGACAGCTGCAAGTTCTGCAGAACTGGGGAAGAGTTAATAAAAATGGGTAATAGTTTGTAATGTCCATATAACTCGACTTTCAATAACTCGAGTTACATGCAATCCAAATTTCCAGCACAAGGGCTTGCACATAAACCGATTGTCTGTAAATCGAGTTATGTGTAGCACAAATAACTAGAATCCAGTTAATGGTGGAACGGCTTTCTCATAACTCGATATTACAGACAACGAGTTAACTTCAAATAACTCGATTATACCTAACTCGAGTTATTTTTCTGGGCCCCCAGATATTTGGACTGGTCCAGATGCAGTCCAAGACGAATCGAAGTTTAATGGTAGGCCTGCCACAGAACTCGATTCTACTTGAATCGAGTTCTGTGCAGTGGAGAATCACAAGAATTCAAATTCCTCGAGATTTGGGAAATCGAGTTACGTTGTACACATGGAACCACCCAGCCCATATATTTGGACTGGTCCAGATGCAGTCCAAGAGGAATCCAACTGTATAGGGCTACCTCGCACAAAACCCGACTCTGGTAAAATCGAGTTATTTGCAGTACAATATCTCAAGAATGCAATTTCTGTGTGTAATGGCTTGCACATAAATGGATACATCATAAAGCGAGTTATTTGCAGAGTTACTCAATTTTGTAGAACTTGAGTTATTTTCACTGGTCTCACCCATAGACCGCTTCTCCCTTAATCTTCCTGTTAGGTGTAATCATTTCTCAACATTAATTTAGTGTGGTATTGACAATAACAAGTTGACTGGGGTTGTTAATTATGATACCTCAATTCATGTGTCTGATCCTCAATTTCCTTGTACAATATGGTGAAGGTATTGTGCTGAAGCTAACATAAAGAATTGCCGTTCATGAATATTTTTGTGATGTGATGTAAGCATTACCTGCCTTCAATAAGAAATTTGTAGGGCTGCCCTAAATTCTAGTGTCATCATTCTGCCATTCTAGGACTGCTACAAGTAGTCTTCATTAAAACTCGATCCAAAAATCATGCGGAGCCTTTTTATTTAATATTTTTTATTTACTTTTTTTTTAGTGGTATGATTTTCAATAAAATGTAAGTTTCACAGTTTTCATGAAAATTTATTTTTCATGAAAATTTCTTGAGAAAATGGATTTAGAAATAATCCAGACTCATGATTCCTTATGACAATGATAGAATTACTTGCATTTCTGCCGTGTGGATGACCCACTTTCATAAGCAGTTAATGCCAGCAGTTATGACAGGAGTTTGACAGATGTTGTTTGCAGGTTTGTTCAGTTCAAAGATGATGTTTTTCTATAAATTTTGGTGTCTTGAATGCTTCCGTGTATCCTAAATCTCTCTCCTTTTATATTTTCCCCTTATATTCATCCTTGCGTTTGCAACACTACTGTTCTTTTGAAGGACTGCTGCAACAAAAAAAAATATCATCCATTTTGTGTAGATTTGATTTCAATATAATTTAATTATCTTATCCAGAAGCATGAGTATGCTCTCTGGAATTTTAATGTTTTTGTACATGCAGGGAGCTTGGCATTGGAATAGTTCCATACACGAATTTGGTTGTGGTTTTTTAGCTGGCAAAGGAGCCGTGGAAAATTTGGCTGCAAATAGCGTATTGGTACATATTTCACCAGTATTTTGTGTTATTCATTTGTAAGATACAAAGATTTTTCAGGAAACAATGATATTTTTCTTTGAGCAACGATTCATCAAGGTGCAACCAAATAAAACAGTACCTATTTTAGTCCTTGCAGTTTAACACAAAATTCCAATTTCATCTATAACATTTGAAAAATTGCAACCAAGTGAAATTTTGAAAATTTAGCTATCAAGCTTTTCAATTTGCCACATTATATTGATTGACACAATTGATGGATTAACTTCTCACTTATTTTTTAAACATCTAAATTTGCAAACATCAAAAATAGCAACTAAAAGTAGCTCAAGTGTTATTGTATTAAAGTGTTACAATATATACAAAACATACAACAATGTCATCTGAAAACAACAAAATCCTATAGCGATAACAATGTTGACCCCCCTAAAATAAAATCCAAGAGTCGCCATTCAATGTAATATAATTGAATGACATGCAAAAAGGCCAAAATCCAAACAAAAGCGCAGAAAAAAATACAGCATCACATTCATTTTAAAATACACACTTGATAGTTCATCATAGTAATTAAAAATTTTCCAAGAGTGAAACTCTAAACATCACAAAAGTACCCAATCAATAAAGTTGCAAACTGGGATGAACAATATAGGGATGAATAGTAAAGTTGCAAAGTAAACACACTCTAAACATCACATAATATTATCATCACTTTGCATCCACCCTAACCACTTAGTCTTGGCACTTGAAAATGTGGACGTTTAACACAACACCGTCCCTCATAATCAGCTCAAATACACAAACATCTCCTACTCGCAAACTATTTTCCCTCACAAATGCAGACCAACCAGCTGATACGACACATGATGAACCCCCACTTCGTTCATAAATGTATAGCTTCACAGGCCATAATCGGTCCACAATCTGGAGCTTGACAGGGAGTATAGTTGCTTTGGTGTAGTCCTTGGTAAACCCGTCTCTCGGTAAGTAGTTCATAATGTCTTGGGGTAAACTCTGTACAAGGAACAATAATAGATATTTAACAAATATATTCCAGCAACAAGTATCTAATTGATCTACATCTTTTCACCTAAAAACACAAATAAGTTTAAATCATTACCAACAAAATGTCCAGCCACAAGTATCTAGTGTGACAATCTTTCTAATTGATCTATGAAAACTGATTGTTAATGGGAGTTGCATTTGTAAATTACAAAAATATTCCATTTTAGTAAAGCTAAAAGCTTACCGCACGATCCTTGCCATTAACGTAGGATGGACGCATGATGACAGTGAAAAGAGGATTTTCAGATTTAAAAGCATCGGCTAGAACACGATTTTTAGCTACACCACCGTCTTTCTTAGGATGGGCTGATCCTGAAACGAGTTGAAAATATGAAGTCATGCACATAAAATTAATAGTAAACATGCTAAACAAATCAACCAGTTGCTTACAAAAGTGTAACATTCAAACCTGAACCCTCTCCCCTATAAAAGTGTTTGATGATTTCAACAGAGCTGTCATCACTCTCATCATCTTCGATCCTATGAACTTGGAGTTCGTCGTCTAAAGTATAGTCTATTTCTGTTGCAGTGGCATCAAATATGAGTACATCAAAGTGTGAATTTCCTTCATATTTGAAAACCAGCAAGTGCCCCACGGCTACACCATTAGAGCTTGCAAATTCGGACCAACCATTTTGAAACCAAACCCCCCCAGCATGTTGTGTCAACTTGACTTTCCATTTTCTACCATTTGGAATAGTGAGAAAGGCCATATTTGATAGGTCCACTCCAAATTTCTGCACGAACTTATCTGGAATCCGCTGTAAAAAGAATCTCCATAACATAAATGCAGGCTAGGGAAATAAACACATGCAATCAATCAAGCTCTATGGAGTTGTGCAGCTACCATTGCAGGAAAAATGGATTTAGTGATTGTTAGGTCATATTACTTTCATAAGTGTTCAATGGTATTACGATTTGTTGGATGACCAAAAGCTCAAAAAAGCAGACAAAATCCTTATACACAATGCTAGAAAATAAAAGTTTGACTGATGGCAGAATACTCCTTAGTTACAGCCCCCCACCCCCACCCACACCCAAAAAAGAAAAGAAAATCAAACAAAATAAAATAACAGCCCATGCAACATTGACGTTATATTTAATAGCTATAACCTCAATCTGTCATATTAAGGGCTCGATATTTGACAGTAACAAATCTTGTGAATTTTTATGCTTCTTATACAACCTAATCTTATAACGAAAATAACCATCAACAGCTTTCAACATTTTACATTTCTCTGTTGTTGTTGAAATGTAAAAAATTTTGGGGAAATGTTGTATTTTGATAATGTGTCTGTCATTTGGTTTTGGGGTGTTGGGGAAACATTGAAGATGACCCACTTTTGTTTATGGGCAGGATTTGGATTTAGACGTACAAATTTTTGCCACTCAGCCACTTCATAAGTTTGTGAACTCTAAAAAACAAATGATAAAAAGAGTGAACGATTTCTGTATCCTAGTTTGATCCCAGGACACAGTTTCACAGTTTAAATTCAGTTATACATCTGTGGTGACCCTATAAGCCCTATCACATTTTCAAGAAAATGCCATCTGCTCTTGCTCTGTATTTATTATTCCTCAATCTCTACCATGCGATTATCCCTGTTTCATTTTTTGTTCATATAAAAGTGTTCGATGCAAAAGTACTCTGTTATGTGACTGTGTTCTTCTTAAAGTGTAACCTACGTATTGCAAAATGAAAGTTTTTCTGACTACATGTAACAAATGTACATTTTGTGAAGAATCACAAATAAAGAAGAAGAAGTGTACGAAGTGTATTAGCATATGATTTTTCAGAGGAATCTAGTTTATAAATTTTACGCATACTTACAAGCTTTCCTTCCTGAACAGCATTCGGCAGAATAATCTTGAAAAAGTGTGGGGACCGATCGTCGTTGTCTCTCCGCCATTGAGAAGCCATTGTTCTGGTTCTCCAAACTTTCGCTGAGAAGTTGAACAGTTGCTGCTTCGTACGTTTGAGCAATAAATAGTGGCCTGGTCATACACATAACCCGATTATTCATAAATCGAGTTATTTGTACTGCCACTAAAAGGAGTCCATGCTGTGCGCAATGTATGTCAGAGGAATCCATGTTGTGTGTGGTGGTTTGGACGTAACTCGATATCTCTAAAATCGGGTTAAATAACTCGATACTACATAAATCGAGTTACACGACAATAACTCGCTTATACAGAAATCGATTTAAGATATTTGGACTGGTCCCGAGGCAGTCCAAGAGGAATCTAACTGTAGACAATGGTCTTCAACGTATCTCGAAGCTATAGAAATCGATTTTCTCTGAACGTAACTCGGTTATAATGAAATCGAGTTACGTTTACTGGGTTCCCGACCCAGCCCAGATAATTGGACTGGTCCAGAGGGGCAGTCCAAGAGGAATCTAAGTGTGCACATTGTCTTAAACGTATCTCGAAGCTACAGATATCGAGTTGGTCTCAACATAACTCGGTTATAGTGAACTCGAGTTACGTTGACTGGGTCACCCAGTCCAGATTTTTGGACTGGTCCAGAGGGGCAGTCCAAGAGGAACCTATGTGGACAATGGTCTTCAAAGTATCTCGAAGCTAGAGAAATCGAGTTCTTCTGAAGGTAACTCGGTTATGATGAAATCGAGTTACGTTGACTGGGCTTCCCGACCCAGCCCAGATAATTGGACTGGTCCAGAGCCAGTCCAAGAGGAATCTAAGTGTGCACATTGTCTTGAACGTATCTCGAAACTACATATATCGAGTTGTTATCAACATAACTCGGTTATAGTGAAATCGAGTTACGTTGACTGGGTCACCCAGTCCAGATTTTTGGACTAGTCCAGAGGGGCAGTCCAAGAGGAACCTATGTGGAGAATGGTCTTCAACGTATCTCGAACCTAGAGAAATCGAGTTCTTCTGAAGGTAACTCGGTTATGCTGAAATCGAGTTACGTTGACTGGGCTTCCCGACCCAGCCCAGATAATTGGACTGGTCCAGAGGCAGTCCAAGAGGAATCTAAGTGTGCACATTTTCTTGAACATATCTCGAAGCTACAGATATCGAGTTGTTATCAACATAACTCGGTTATAATGAAATCGAGTTACGTTGACTGGGTCACCCAGTCCAGATTTTTGGACTAGTCCAGAGGGGCAGTCCAAGAGGAACCTAAGTGTGCACAATGGTCTTCAACGTATCTCGAAGCTGTAGAAATCGAGTTCTTCTGAACGTAACTCGGTTATGCTGAAATCGAGTTACGTTGACTGGGCTTCCCGACCTAGCCCAGATAATTGGACTGGTCCACAGGCAGTCCAAGAGGAATCTAACTGTGTTCAACGTAACTCGGATCTAGAGAAATCGAGTAACCCAGGTACTTGAGAATTGAGAATGGATTGAGTCGAAGACGGTTGAGAATGGACTGCAACGTAACTCGTTAACTGGGAAATCGAGTTTTATTTAGTATATAACCTTTCTATTTGGAATTTTTCTTGCGACTTGCACTGTTCACACCCATTCAGTATTGGCGTGCTTATTCATAGTAAAAGTGGAGCTGCTGACAACCATGCTGTGAACAACAAGTCATCCATACAAATGCAGACCAACCACATCCATCAGTAACATTCCCCCATTTGCATTACGCGAATAAAAAAATCATCCATATATACAAGCTTATTTGTAAGTAAACAGCCTCTATGCATTTAAATCAGTTGATGTACAAAAATAAAAAGTTCAATTTCTGCATTTTAAACATTCTTCACAATTGTAACTTGAAACTTGGACAGCATCCGCCAACAATGGTTTTAGGCAAACATGGAGTCATAGCATTTGAGTGACACCTTCTTTTTGTTCTCTTCAGAAGTTGCCTCCTTTCTGAGGAGTAGCCAACACAGAAATTAGTATACAACCCACGGTAATGAATAAATTGAATTGACAAATACAGAAGAGCCTTCAGGCTTGCCTGCTTAAATGAGGAGCATCTACAGTTACACCTTGGCGACAATTACAAATCTGCAGCAAAACATATACAGTTAGGGAAATAGAGACCCCATGAATACTAGAAGTACACCACAAACAATAAGATTGAAAGAACACCAAAACTAGGACAAAAATAAAAAAATGGTAATATGTAGGAGTTAAGACTAACTGCAACTACTTGAAGAAGTAATCACAAGATTGCCCAAAGTGGAGCTAAATTTGATACAATGGTATTACTATCATGGTTCCAATCTACAAATTACTGCCCACATCTTAATTATAACTCATATAATGTAATATCTAAACATGTAAAGAAGAATAACTTATGATACCCCCTTGTTACTATGATTTCTAATTGTTACCTGCTACATAGCACCATGGCTTGTTGAAGCCACATTTCGAGTTGGACATGTACGACGGTTATGACCCTCTTCGCGACACAACCCACACTTCAACTTTGGTCCATTCTCAATCCACAATGAGGTTGGCAACTCCCTATCCTCGTCATCCATCTCATTGCGGATTCTCGTGGACTTTGGCCGACCTTTCTCACGGATCAACCGCTGGTTTGGCATCACGGTTCTCCTTTCTGCTGGCTCCGGCCATTCTAACCTATCTTTTAGTGGTTGGAATATAGGCTCATAGCTGTGATACCGTTCTTCAAGGCGGTAGAAATGATCCATATACTCAGTGGCATCATGGTTGTGTTTGGCACAAACTGCTATCAAGTGGGAACAGGGGATCTTGTTTGCTTCCCATTTGCCGCACGTGCATGTCATGTCTATGAGGGAAACCCTATGGGTGTGATCTCCCCCGCCAGTGTTCAACAGTGAAGACTGTGTCTCCACTGTATATAACCGTTGTTGCGCACTCATCCTTCTAACAATATGGAGCTTCGCCTTCTCTTGATTTTCCTCGAACTTGTCATAGGCATATTTGCACCACACTTGCCCCTCTTCCAACTTCTCTAGGGTTTTGTTTCGACGTTCGTCAAAGTATGAGTTCACCTTGTAAAATGTAAACTTCACCATTGCAGTTATGGGCAAGCTACGTGCGCCCTTAAGTACCCCATTGAAGCACTCTGACAGGTTGGTTGTCATTGCCCCATATCGGTGCCCATGGTCATGTACAAGTGTCCACTTTTCTTGATTTACCTCCTTAAGATAGTCGTACGCATCCAGGTTGACATTCTTGATGCAATCCATGGTGTTCTCAAACTTCCTAACTTGATTCGCAGTTGCTGCGTTCCATACCAAGTTCTTCAACGGCACACTATTGAAGTTAGTGTTAACATTGCTTACTAAATGGCGGAGGCAATACCGGTGATGGGTTAAGGGCGGTTGCAAGTAGCCCCTAGTGGTGTCATCGAAGCATGATTGTATCCCACGATGCCTGTCGGATATTATACACAAATTGGTCCGGTCTGTAACATAGGTCAACGGGCATGCCAAGAACCATCCCCATGTCTCCGTGCTCTCGCTTTCAACAACGGCAAATGCGAGTGGATAAACCTCGTTGTTACCATCTGTTGCCATTGCTATCAACAACTTTCCTTTGTACTTGCCATAGAGGTGCGTTGCATCTATGCTTATCACCGGCCTGCAATGCCTGAACCCTCTAATACACGGACCGAAAGCCCAAAACGCGGAGTTGAATATACAAGTCCCCGGGACATGGGGGTCACACTTTAATGTGGTCACAGTATCCGGATCTGCATCAGACAATGCAGCTAGAAATCGTGGCAATTCTGCGTACGACTCGTCAAAATCCCCGTAAATACGTGCAACTGCCTTCTGTTTGGCTTCCCAAACCTTGTACATAGTTACATCATGCCCATGCCTTGCATGCAACATACTACGCAAGTCCCTTACCTTTCGGGTTAGGTCCTCCCGTACATACTTCTCAAGTGCAATGGAGATGAACTTTGAATCCATCATCCGCCCATCAGTTGGTAGCTGGAGGGATGAGCAACTATGAGGACCCTTACATGTACTGATAACCCACATCCCGTGCTTCTTGCTGCAATTGGCCCGAATTGACCACATACATGCCTCATTCTTGCACCGCACTACCAGCCTATTGGTGTCAGACTTGATGACCTTGTATTGCTTATTATGCTCCACAGAGTAGAGGGTCAACACATATTGAACAGAGGCTTTATTCTTGAATAGCATCCCCCTTGCTGGGTGGTCACCTTTATGCCAACTTGTAAGATGTCCTGTACCCAATGCAGGTGATGGGTCATTAATATTGTCCCATGTGTTTGATGTGAACCATTCTGGGATAGGAACTGTTGTAAGGCAATCCTCCTCATTATTTTCGATCAGTGGTACATCTAAGACCTCCGCGTCATCCACTGGTCCATCAGTATCAATGAACTCTTCGTACACATCTCGGCTGGCATCAATATCAATTCCCCCGTCCATATCAGCTTGGACATGCTCATATGTGTGACTAGACCCTCCCACATCATGTGTATTGGTGGCGCCCACCACTTCGGTGTTGTCCAAATGATCAACCGCACTACATGGTTGATTATTGTAGGGGAAAGGCGTGGCATAGGCAAAGGGAGGATGCACTTCAACCGACAATGAGTGTGGCTCTTCGACGCCACTGGCATGCTGTGAACTTGCACTACCATGGAACCCAACAGCCTCAACAGTTACATACAAGTCGGACGCTATGAACTGGGGGGTCCGCTTAATCACTGCCCACATCATGTCCACGTCAGCATCGCAACCCAACGGATTTGAGTTGTAGACAACCTGAGTACTCACAAGTATCTGGGGGGCACGGTACACGATGGATATCTTATGTGACTCCTTGTCCAACCGTAGAGCTACCATTATCTTCCGGTGCATTTTTCTCAAGTGTGTTCCCCATTTCAACTCAATGAACTTCTGCTTCACTGACTCACCTCTATAGGACAGCCCATGCAAGTCATGGAAATACTGTTCCCCATCATAGTAAACGTAGAAGCAGTGACGACCCATGTCAGACCTGGATAAGGACAATTAATTGTGGTTATCATGTAGAAGATAGGGGGTTATGTTAATGCAACAGTAATTAATCTTTTACAGATGCACTATGATGCTATCCTAATTATAGGTGTACACACTTGATTCGTTTGGACACAAAGATTGGCCTTTTAGGGGAGACGTGCCATAACAAAGAATCAGGGTGTTTGTAATATCGCTTGGTAAGGATGCAATATGGAGTAGGAAAAAGCAAACATGGTCAGCAAAACTTGTTCACCTCGCAGGCTTTCTTTTTCAGAACCCACACAGTAAAGCCTTTCAGAACTGAAAAAGCCATACAATGTAAACCTCAGTATACATTACACATCATTGTTAATATGTATGAATGAATGCATATGTCATCATATGAATTCACCGTACAATGTTTGTTTATATATATGTTTATTTAGAATGATTATATACATATTTCCCAAAAAAATTCTCGAAAATAATTATTATATACATTACTATATCTATACATATTTAGGAACAATATGTATACAATGTCACTATCACACACACACACACACATATAAGATTTTGCTAATGTATGTCATAAGAGCACACAATAATTAATCATTTTTTGGACAATTTTTTTCAGGATTTTCAATGCATTAACAGTTTTTGCAATTCCTAACCTTGGTGTTTTTTCAAAAAATTGGTGCCCTAAGCACATACATTATATGTAGACATGCCTATACATGTCTGTGTGTATATATATATATATATATATACATGTGATCATATATGGGTAGGTAGCTTTGTTTATATTTACATATATTTGCATATACATACATACATACATACATACATATATATATAAATGTGTGTGTGTGTGTGTATGTGTGTATATATATATACATATATTTGTTCATGCCACATATACATCTTATGATATGGGTAAATACGTTTGTCTATACGTACATATATCTATACATACATACATTTATGTATATATATACACACACATAATTTCAGAATAAGACAGTTGTAGAAAGCAATCCAAATTATAAGTAGTTATGTAAGTCAATCCAATTATAAGTTGTTATGTAAGTGAATATATACCTATCAGGGAAGATGTGCCAGAACAAAGAAGAAGGGGACCACAGCAACAGCACGCCTGGTGAGGATGCAATAATGACAAGGAAAATGGCAGAAGAGTTAGCAAACTTTGTTCACCTCATAGGCTTTCTTTTTCAGAGACCAGACAGTGAAGGTTTTCAACACAGATAGAGCCAGACACGGGCATGGATTCTGAAATGTGGGGAGGGGGACAACATGACTCGATATTAAGGAAATCGATTTTATATAAAACTCGATACCACATAAATCGAGTTACTGTTGACGAGACATATTGAAATGACGGCATTTCAGAAACTCGGTTACTGAGAAGTCGAGTTACATATAACTCCGCGTTGTAGATGTTGCTATAACTCGATTTCTGTAGAATCGAGTTTTAGCTCCATTTCCTCTACAAAAGCCCACTTCACACGTTAGAAGGTGCAACCACATTCTAGAGCAATTGAATTCCCACCATTGCGTGTTTGTAGAGCAGGATGGGACGAACCTATGTTGTGTTTAACGGTCGTGTTCCAGGCATATACGACAGTTGGCTAGATGCGAGTAGACAAGTTCATAAATTCCCAAATGCCAATCACAAATCATATAAAGATCGAAGGGAAGCCGAAGCTGCATACATGGAGTATTTGCATGGTAATGGTATGGGCACGCATGGTGGTGCGTCTAGATCGTGGGAAACTCCAAACATATCAACCTCAACTCCACCTAGCACTTCTGAAAGCGAAGGAACCAACTATGGCAGTGGAGACATTAGGAACACTTTGTTAAGGTATCAGTTGGAAGTTGCCATTGAGGAGCGTGACCACGCAAGGAGGATCGCAACGTTGAGTGCAAACATGTTGAATGAAGTGGTGGCTCATGTTGTGGGGGATGATGAAGTTGATGCACCCACGAGACAACGTACGGATGCATGAATGCAAAAGTACGACTTCTTGTTGTGGTATTTAGTAAGATATGTATTCTTGCAAGTAACTACTTTCGTGTGTACTTTAAGTAGAAGTGTCATCATTTTCCAATTGTTTCACTGGCAGATATGTATATATTTTTGTTTTTGGACTACTTTGGTCTTATTCGGTCCATTATATCTACTTTGGTCTTATTCGGTCCACTGTAGTTTCAAGGAAAATCGGTGTACTACATTCTATTTACTCTATTTGATCCTATTCAATCAGCTTTGGTCGTACCCCGTCTATTTGATTCACTGCAGTCCATTATTGTGTAGTTACAAAATACTAGATCAGCCTATACACAATGAGCCATGATTAACGAATGTACATGACGTGAAACACAACAATGAATTGCGTAACCTCTACATGAACGATTTGGAAATCCTCCTCGTTGGAGGATTCACTGCAATCCATACCAATCAAAGAAAATTCAAAGTTTAAAAAAGATAGGATTGGAATTATTCATACATGATAAATCGTCCAACATTAGAAAATTATCTAAATTCTTCAAGTCAATTCTGAAAATTTTAATAGCCACGATATAGAAAGTCCATAACAAAATGACCATGAATAAAAATTGACACCAACCAACTAAAAAAACAAATAACACAGTAAATAAAACCCTAAAATTATGATGTACCTTGTAATATTATTCTGAATTAGAAAAAAAAATGAACACTTAAAATTTCAAAGTTACGTAAAAAGTGAACATTACATGGAATACTACAGGTTTCAATAGATACATTACTATATCTTCCCTCTAGCTAGCTCCACTAGACAAAACAGGTTCATCTCTATGAGAGTGGTCTTGCCACTGCCAATTCTGCCAACAATACGTATTTTGTGCCCTTCCTCAAATGTGCAACTGATCCCCCTCATAACAAATGCATCAGCCTATATTTGATCTGTTTTATCAATAATATTCTTAGAATCTCAGCATAAGAACCTTATAGATTTTTAAATTAAATAAAAAAAAATAGTTACCTGCAAACCATGTATTTCAACTTTACCCACAGATGGCCAATTTGATGGAGGCCGGTTCCCTTCGAACGAGAACATTGTTCAGGAAAGTTCGGTGTAATGCCCTTGTAAAAACTCAAAGACCTCGAACCTAGAAGACCCAACACAATAAATTAGCCTTATAGATGAGAAAATGTCTCAAGTTTATAATGAAAGTAAGAACGTCTAACAACCTAAAACAAGTTTGTGAGTCAATGGGGTGAGACAAAATCTCCCACCTTCACAAGTTGAGATCATTAGGTACTTATTCTCTTATAGCATTTGCGAGAACATGCACAGATTTAGTATTTTACTTATAGAAAAGATCAATGTGTTTGCACTCTACTTATAGAAAAGGCCAAGTCAAATTTTCAGCAACTATTTGCTAAGCAGATGAACCGCTGGGATTTTATTCAGCCCTTCATATGCAAGCAGGGGCAGAAAGTCCTATAGCATGTACACAAATTGTCTAATGAAAAACCAGATAAATGCCAGCAACGAAGCAATAATTCAGCAATTCATTCTGTACGAAATATTTTTGCTACTCTGCATACCGTTTTCTAGAGCAGACAAGTCCTCATTCTTCTCCTACAAGTCACGTGCCAGCTGATATGTCAGCTCAATGGTCTTAACTGCATTTCCCTCCAAGGAAAAATGAAAATTCCTAAGCATAAACTATACAATTAGAAGCATGAACAACCATGTATTCAACAGATAAAACAACCTATAAAATATTGACGAATTATTGAAGCATAACATATAAGAGAAATGGCTGAGATTATTATCAAGATCTATAATTTATACTCCGCCTTGTTATCTTCAGATAATGTGTTCGCAAAAATGGTTAGCCAAAATTCATAAAATTTTGAGCAAATTGATTACCAAGGCATTCAACCAAATAGAGGATAAACATAGACTTGCAACTACTTGGAAGGGTAAGCAAAGCCTTGGAAATTTTTTTCAATTCTAGCGTCCTCTAACACCCATATACATATTATAAAGCCAACTTTCAAGCAAATAACTCAACTCTCAATCATGTGAAGATAAATAGAAAACCAGTCAGATTGGTAATGAATGCCGGACGGTGGTTCTGTTTTGAACCTTGCATATCAGATTTTCCACCGTGCAAATCAAACCACCAATCTTGAGGCCAACTAAACCACTTTCTTGAATTACATAAATGTAAAATCAAACACATATCATCATATAAGTATCTCTCAAAACTACAAACAAAATTCAACAAAACAAGCCTATCATGCAAATGCAATAATTATAGGAGTGTGCTCTGATGGTGTGAGTAACCATCGTACAACACTAAGAGTGAGCAGCTTTAAATCCTATTACTTTTCCAACCAGAATAGAAAACACACTCAATTACTTCTTAATTTTTTAACGGATACCATGCCCTCAAGATAATCATTAGGCTGTTTCATCCCCAATTCAAGCAATGAACGCCTCCATCATTTCATTAAAGCAAATGATGGACAAGATTTGATTCATTGGCCAATGACACACACAACATATATATATATATATATATATATATATATATATATATATATATATATATATATATATACTGAAAAGCATAAAATAAGAAGGCTAATTGATGAAAAAATCAATAATCAATTAAATGTTTCTCATTGGGTCCCCAAATTGCTACCAAAATGAAAAGATAATATATACAATGATAAATAACAATTACAAACCCCAAGAAGCGAAAGGAACAAAACATGCACACATAACTAACATTTTTGCCGTTTTCAGCTTTAGGTAAGTTATATTGTGAGCTGCTCTACAACTAAGGAAAAAAATATATATATAAATTCTATTCTCCAAAGTTCCTACTAACAAACTTGTAATCAAATGTACACAAATCTAATCATTCTAGAGAGGAGATTAAAAATAAGAAAATGGGAAGGAGGATGTACCAATCTAGGAATTTTAGGGAAGGCGAATCAGAAAATTAGGAGAGAGACACATACCTAGCCAAGCATTGTAGAGGCTCCGATAAATGATTTGCTACAAAGGACTTGGTTCTGCCATTGATCCGCATAAACTTCGTCATCAAACTCTTTTACAGAAAGTATCAAATTACTTCTTCTTGCTTATCAACAATACCACACATTTGTTTCTCACAAAAATAAAAAAAATAAAAAAAAAAATTACTCTATTACAACCCACTTTACTGTAGCTAACAACATACAAAAACACAAGAAAGTTTGGCTTCAAATGAATACCAATCCAGACATTTGTCAAATTGCAATCAAAACTCCAAGTGCAGAAAAACTTCCTAATACATCAATAAATACAATACGCCTTATGGGTTTTCTCCAAAATATCAATTTCTTGACAACAAACACATTGACAGCCAGTATTCTCCCCAAGCAATGATCCAGAAATAGATGCACAGCCACCAAGATTCTCCCCAATTAGTAGAACATTTTGCATGCTTATTCCAAACACCTATACACATGAAGAATAAGCACACAAGGACAATCCGGCTCAATGGCCTTTTCGTGTCCACCATTGCAGTTAGGTCTAAAAAAAAAGGCTACTTTAGAAGAAAAGTGAAACGTAACTATGCAGTCACCTATTGGCAGGAAGCATAAGCATACACTAAGGCATTTAATGATCTTTTCGTTTCCGCCCATATGCCCTGACAGGTCTAATCTTACCTGTTTCATCAGACACAACAGCATAATTAAATTAACATAATCAATCAAATGCACAGTAGAAGTAGCTCAAGAAGATGGGAAGTGTAGACGAAGTACATACCATCACCGGTCCCGCAATCGGGAGCATGCGCACGCGGGCGTCGCGATCTCCGCAAAGCCTCCACCGGCTCAATGTCCTCAGCCGGTATCTGCTCAATCTGTACAGCCTCTCCGTGGGGGGTTTGAGATGGAGCTGACATGGTGGGGTCCACATGCAGTAGAGGTGGGGTGGGCATGCCTGGTGTGGGGACAAATATGCATCCACCATCATGAGCAGATCCACTGAAAACTGGGGGCGACATACGAGGAGGGCCCTCATAGTCCGTGCTAGCACCATGGGATGTAGTGTGGGCTGGAATAGTGCCCTGATGATCGACGCTATGGGATGGCCCAGCACCATCGCCAGACGTGCATCGCGGTGTCCTGTCGTCGTCATCAGACAGTACCCAATCAGTGCCAAGCCATTCCTCTTCTGCACCCGACTCATTCCCTTCCTCGTAGATGGGAGCCGACTCGGTCGTACGGCTGCGACTAGCTTGACCACCTCCACGATGTCCACCCCCACGAGACCCACCACGTTGCCCACCACGAACTGGGGCCTGTGTACCAATGTCAACTGCTTCTCCAAGCGCATTCGCCAATTTAAGTCGGCCTAGCTCCTCCACAAGCTCTAGTGTAAATGTAAGGTCAGTGTGCATGTCAGAACCTTCATCGCACCTCTGTATAGACCTAATCATCGTCCGAACCTACAAAACAAGGGCGTCATAAAAGCAAGAACGCAAGTATGATACAAAACTTGGATAAATCTGTTCCAAAATCAAAAGAAAAAGTAGCAAACATAGCTAATGAAATCCTTATATTACTTATAATTATGAAGCATCTTTAAAAAGACAGTGTATAAAATAGGGGTTGGCCCCCCCTGTGCAAAAATTTATAGTTCCAACCCAACACTCAGGAATTTTCAGTTTCCTGTTATGTTTATCGCTATGCAATCTAAACATTGCGATAATACTTCTAAAAAACACGTATAGTTGGTTGTACATAAGTTCAATCTTAGCATAAGTGAAAATATCAAAATTTCACTTCTGTATCTAGGCTTCACCAGATTTACAACTCCATTAATATCACATTGCAATCAGGACACATATTTTGAAGTTATTATTTCCTAACGTACACGCCCAAATCAAATGAATTGAAAATATCAAATGTCAGCTTCAAGTTTCAATTAAGGGAAGTACCAAAAACTTAGAACATATATCATACTTGAATCTAGTATAAATGCACATCTCCTTGCTGCATACTTGCAAGATTTTAAATGACCTTTAAGCTGTTCGGAATTGCATTCTACCAACAGTTTAGTAAGGGACTTCCCAATCCTAGAGGTAATATCTATCAAGGAATATGTAATACAGTAATCAGTCTTGGAGGAAAGGCTATCTAAACTATCATGAAATGTGAATTTATCACTACTACACTGAGTTGCACCGTCCATTTGAAAGTACAAGCCAACCAAAAACAAAAAAAATTAAACAAAAAATAAAATAAAATACAATAAAACCCAACCCAACCCACCCTTTTTAAAAGTTGAATGTAATTATATGAACAAAGGTGTGGTCATCATTAGTCATTGCCCATTAACCATTCCTCACGCAAACAAATTGGATCAAGACAAATTCAGTTTGTTATGAACAACTAAATCATGCAGTATTTTGACTTTAAAACATAATGACAGACTCATGCAGTATTTTTTGACTTTAAAACAAAATGACAGAGAAACTTATAGAGATGTAACAACGATAATTATTGTGGACTTTTGCATGCATGATAAAGCTGCTGAGGATATTTAATCGAACAATGGTTTCATCCATAAAATAGGAATTGTTGCCTCACCATGAGTTCCCAATACGCAGACTCTGGTGTTATGTACCGCCTTGTGTGGCGATTGTACCACATCATGTACTCAACGAGGTACGTATCATCACCGTCTAGGAGATCGGACCCGCGAACTACATTCACTCGGTTGGCCCATTGCCGAATAAAGGGATCATGTTCTACCTCCCAGTTCTTCTCCCATTTACCCTGAAGGGATATCTTGTGAAGGGTAGGCGACGTATCCACGACAGTTGGAACTGGTTGCTTCATTCCAAACTGACGGAGGACTCGCTCAGGATGATGCCACTCCACTATCCAAAAGAATATCAACGGCACCTCGGCCCTCCAAATATGCTGCCCGGCAGTGCAATACGCAGGTAGGGAGCCCAGCGTATGCGTGTACGGCTCCCATACAATCTGCATAAAAGCATAATGTTTGTGATAGTGAGACATCATACTAATTTAACATTATGTTTGTGATATGTAATATGCAAAGCATGGAATTTCTTGCTTCTAGTCGTACACAAAATCTTCAGGGATTATTGGGCAGAAAGTAAAAGAACAACAAAATTGACCTGCAAAAAATATTAAATGATCTAGGTTGTTCGTGTCCACCATTTTCAGCCCCATGTTCATATGCTGGACAGGGTTCAAAGCTAACTGACACCATCAAATACTAGGGTTTTCAATCTGAACCAAACTTAGAGGAGGGTACTAGAGCATCCTTATGCCTGTAAGATGAATCCAAGTTGATGATTTCGCAAAATCTTTTTATCGTAATAGAAATATTGTGCTACATTAATTGCATTAGTCATTAACAATGTTTCAATGAATGAGAACAAAATGACTATTAATCATTGTCACACTAAAGTAACTGTACTTAATTTGCTCTTGAAGCTGTAAAAAATATGGAGGGAAGACATATATAAGGTCTACTGAAGACATTGCATTTCAAGTAGCACTTTATATTGCAAGAAATGGAAGCTATGTAAATTATTACATGGTCTAATCCTCATCAAATACTGTTATTATATTTCTATGTAAATATATATTTCTTATAAATTTTAGTGTTGGAAATTACGTAAGCCTTTTAGTTATCTCAAACTAATCATGTCAATGTCTAAAATTACATTCCTCTTGAAGAATATGGTGAGTAGCATATTTTGCACGCTTCTAATAATTATATGAATAAAGTACTCATTAATAATCCATAGCTTTTAATAATTTTAGGACTATTAAGGCAGCTAAAGTGGGGACAACTTAAGGAGTTGCATGCTGCAATTAAATTGTGCTCTCCAACTTTGGTGCTGCAAGGAGCACGAACTAACTTTTCATTTAGGTCAACAACAAGAGGTAATGTGTCAAGCGTCTTTATGTTTTCTCATATATCACTGATTAACAATTATTTGTTTCTTTAAACTTAGGCCATTGCTTTCCAAGAAGACAATCGAGGCTGTGCATATTCAAAATATACCACTTGAATACGTAAATCGAAGTCAAACAGTATTCTACTAGACTATAAAAATATAACCTTCAATTCAGCAAAGGTAATTTATAACTTACAATGTAACAATGTTTTTTGCATCACAATAACAATGTTTGTAATCCTGGATAGCCCTATGTTAGAAGAAGAAATACTAAATTGTCTACTTATTAGGCAGAGCAATAACTATGGTTTTAAGCTCATAACATTTTATTAATTAATTACAAACTGTACAAGCTTAATTACAAACCGTACAAGCTTAAATTTTATTTGTTTAATCAAATTTGTAGCATATATTGAGACTATATGCAAAAACAACCGACTAAAGTAGAGCGTGATAGTAAGAACAAGCAATTGTACATATGAAACTTCTAGCCAAGAGAGTTCGATCGTACCTATGAAACTTATATCTATGCCCAAATGGAGCTCACACACTAAAACCACCTGCAGCACCAGTGGCACCAATGAATTGTGAAGAGCTTAGATTGACATTGACTACCTATGAAAACACCATCAACTAGAACATCCCAAACGGATGTTTAGATAACATAAAAGTTTATATTAACCTTAGATGGTCACTTAATACTAAATATTGCTATGTTCTCTCACAGGGGTAGTTCAATGCATAAACTCCAAACATTAGTAAGTTTTTGAAGGCAAAGCAACAATTGAGACTATCTTGGGTGCTCACTCTGGCATCCTAAACAACCCCAAATCTCATTTATGCTTATAACCTATACCCTGGACTCTCGAGTTCCTAGTGGGGGGGGCACTAATGGCTTCGTATTTTGGAAATTTCACAGTGTGGACCCAAGCTATGGCAATGGCTTAGCGTATGGTCACTCTATGACATTCAAGGCAGAGTAAGTCCATCCTTTAGTTTGCTTAATTTCAAATTTCAATGAAAGCCAGAGAAGTGATCATGTGTTTTACGGGCCAATGATCAATAATGTCATCATTCCCTCTGTTTCTGTACTTAGGCCAAAAATGCAAATTGGGGTTGTATATTTCTGCTCTCATGTCATGATTACACAATAATTAGATAAAATTTTCATAGTTTAACATTTGCAGCTTTACCAACGTTCTAAATGTAAAGAATTTTATCATTTTATGAGATTTAACAGCCAACTATATTACAACAGTGAAGAGAAGCTCTAACTCAGCAAATGTAATTCAACGAAAATCTGGAATATAATTGTGGTAATATCTAAGTCAACCACCAAAACTATAGCGAATCCAGAAGGTGTGAAATATTAATAAGCTTCAACAGTTCTAAACAAAATTTGTATTTTAAAGCTTTAATATTGAAGTATAACGACTATCAAAGATTCAAACTCTCTCTAAAAGAATTATGAGCAGAAGTCTGGGCTAACATGTTGAGCAAGACTCCAAAACGCATGTAAACAAGCAGAAAGTGCAAAAAGAACGAAGAAGACAGTGAAGCAGAATTCACGCAAGGATTAGGGAAAGAAAAAAATTTGGACCATTTCTCGATTTATGCGTGTCATCCTTGCGCAGGGGCCATGCGTTTTGAAAATATCATTTGTATTCTAATATGCCTTGATTCCCTTGTTCTGAAAAGACCCATATTTGTCAAGTTTATAGTAGGAAATTTGTTGTTTAGAATTTAATTGATATCTTCTGTGTTTACAATCATTCGCCTTATATAAAGTCTTAAGAAATATTGTTTTGAAATTTTTTAGTTTATTTTCATAGCAGGCTAAAAGTTCTATTTTCTCGTGTTAAATAGGTTGAAACGGTGTATAATGACATAATCAGAAAATGAACACAAACTTTTGATTCAGTTAGTAGCTGGAAAGAATTTAAAGATGTCATCCTCAGTTTTGAAGATGCATCATTAAAATCAAATGAATTACTTGAGCACACAAATACAACCAAAGACAAATCTGATTATCTTTGGTATACTCTTAGGTAAATTCATTTCTCATTGAATTATAACCAATTACATAATCCAATATGTGCATCTTCTCTTCATTGCATCAGATTAATGACATTTGTAACAATTGGTGGAGTTTTTGTTTTTTGGTTGCAACACAAGTTTGAACTCACTGTCTTGCACATGCTTCAAACATCTTGGAAAAGGGACAATTTATTATGTTTTTTTTTTTTCGGTGTAAATCACAAACGTTTCCGTACATAATGAAGAATATAGCCAAATTCTACTTTATATATATATGACTAAATTTATATATAACCCATTGATTTAACCCAACTTAACCTGAGTCATGTGAGTTGGGTTGCATTGGAAAAAACCCTTCAATCCAACCCAATTTGGAAAAAACCCTTTGATTTAACATTCAAGAATTTTTTACTTTATGTTTGGTCGTATTCATGCAGGTGCTACAAGTGGAAGTTCTAATGTGAAGTACTTCACGATGGACATTCCAATTGAGTTAAATGATGGGATGGAAATCCAAGTATACAACAAAATGATGGGATGGTATTATGAAATCAACTCATTCGTACAACAATCCAAGAATTCAAAATAAAATAAAAATAAAAACGTGGTCATGCAATTGAGGGAAACGAAAATAAAAGCATGTGCGGTGCATTTGGGGGAAATGTGCTCGGCCCGTAGTCATAAGAATTGAGGGAAATGTGGTCATAAGAATTCAAACTAAATTAACCGAATACCTGCTCGGCCCGTAGTGTAGCCAGTGACGCTCGGTACGCAGCAAGGACGTGTGTGGCATGCTCTGCGGTGCATTTTGGCCCGCTCCACCTACCAAACATGGGGTGTCGACAAATGCTCATTACTGAACCTTACATTTAACCTTACATTTAACAAACTTTGCTTTTATATTTCACATCCATATACTAAGCATTGATAAGTTTCTTTTGTTTCTTAGTTTGGCATTTTTTTAATTATATGAAAGAGACAAATAACGAGAACTCAATGAACGTACCTAATGGCAAGGGGCCCTGAGTGCACTGGCGGTAGAGGCGGCCTCACAACAGGGCATAATTGTGGGAACCTTGAATAGGCCCATAGCTGCACCAACAAGACTGCTCCTCCAATCTGCATCGCATCCTTCTTCGATGCACCACAAAGTTGCCTATACAGCCAGGCCAATGCTGCACTACCCCAGCTATACCGTCTCGCATTGCTGACTGGGTTGAGCAACTGCAGAGGCACCAGTGAGACCCGGTCCGCAGACTTGTCCATGAACAAGAGGGCCCCCATCCGTACAAGTACGTGGTAGCGGGCATGTTGCTGCACGACTTCGTCAGCAGCATCCGCAGCTAAGGGATCGGCAAACTGTGCATCAAGCCAGGTGTATCTTATCCTCCCCCCAGCAAGGGTAGACTTGTTTGAGTTTGGTATCGGGGGTGGAGGTTTATGGCCCAACAACTGTTCGCACAGCTGACTCCATTGGTAGTCTGTCTTCCCAGTGACAGGCAACCCATCCACCGGAAGCCCCAGAATCACCTCCATATCTTGCAAGGTGATACCCATTTCTCCATGGGGTAAGTGGAACGTGTGCGTCTCCGGACGCCACCGCTCAACCAACGCCGTGATCAAGGCGTGGTCGACCTCCATATCAGGAACCTTGAATAAACCAGTCAACCCTGCTGCATCTATGTGTTGCATGATACGTGGATCTAGCCCACCCTGTGGCAATACACATTTACGGCGTCGAACCTTTATCATGCCAGGCACGTCCTGCACACGGACGAGTATTGTGTTAGGAGATTAAACACAAGGTAATTATAAAACAAACATGTATTAATAATACTACTACATACCTCGTCAGCGGCGCACCTCCAAAGCGGACTTGACCGATGATTCGACTGCTGGCCCAACTGGGTATCCACATCGGGTCCAGGCCGCACTCTATCTAGTGCCTGCATATCTGACATGGCAGCAAATACATTGTTAGCAATTTTCTAACAAGTAAACCACAATTAATATAAAATAAAAGCATAGATTCAGTAAGACATTGGACTGATATGCACAACAAAAGTAGTGTCAATCCCAAGAAATAATGAAATTTATAACAACCTAGATATACCAAAAACAATGAGTACTAAAACTTTTAAGGGATAGCAAAGAACTTAATCTCTTTGTTGCTGTACTAAACCCAGAGACACACTAAAACACCACCACTCGATTTGCCAAAACCCCTCATCAAAACCCCAAGCACATATAAAATCATTAATGAGAAAATCATCATTGCAGCATATAAAAGACAACAAAATTCTCATCTTCATTAGTAAATTTACTACTTCTTAAGTTTCAACAAAATAATCAAAATCCCACACAAAACGCAACCTAACATTAACCAACATCAGAAAATATTTCAGAGGGAGAGGACCGTACCTGTAATCAGCGGCGGCGGGAACCAACGACGACTGATGAAGACTCGAGGAAGAGCGGGGAAGCCTGATCGCAGAGCGAGAGAGAGAGTGTGGAGAGAGAGTGATGGCAGAGAGCGAGGGAAAGAGAGTGTACAGGGAGAGCGAGTGACTGAATAGCGTTGTGAGACGTTAGGGTCCTATTGATTCAAACCGCTGAAAAAAACTCGATTTCCAGTTTCCCGAGTTATGAACGTCTCCACAAACTTTTTTTATTGGGAAAAATTAGAATCAGACTAACTCGGTCATAGAAATATCGAGTTATTCATTAAAACTCGATTTCCAGTTTCCCGAGTTATGAACGTATAAACAAACATTTTTTTATTGGGAAAAATTCGAATGTCAGAATAACTCGGTCATACAAATATCGAGTTATTCATTATAACTCGATTTCTATATTATCGAGTTACAAATGAGGGGCATTTCCCTATTTACTTTCAGAAAGAGGGCAAACGAATGTTTAATTTCCCAAAAAAGGGTATTTGCCCATTTTGTCCCAAACAAAACTAGCAAAACCAAAGTGGTGTGATAGACAAAAAAAAAATTAATAGTAGCAAACAAAGAAATTGAAAGACTAGCAAACTACTTGTGAAATAGTAACACATAATCATCCATAATGAATCAATGGGGCAGTCAACAAAAAAACTCACGGAACAGCAGCAGTAGCGAAGAACAACAACAGCAGCATGAGCAATAGTGCAAGAATGATAGCTAATGAAGCAAGATTTCGCCTCGTCAGTATGCTCCTTAGCAGTACGATGGACTACCTAGGGCTCGTCAGTATGTTCTTCGTCAGTACGATGGACGACCTGGAGTTCCTATACCAAAGAAAGCACTAAGCAAATAATGACACCGGTTTGGGGCCTGCCAAGGACCCTCCGATGCTTAAATTAGGTTAAACTCTTTAGAAATCTATAATCTGTAGAGTAATTTGTGTGTGTGTTACATCTCCATTTACCTAGCTCTCTTGGCTTTATATAGACTCAGATTGAGTAAATGCTCAGACTGCTGGCCTTTCTAACGTTGTACCACAGCTGGAGGATTTATGGCTCAATAATGACCACTTAATCCCAGCCCTTTAATGCTCGTAACGGCCATTTAAATGCACATCATTGGACGGTAGTAATGGCTCCGTCCTCATTTATCATTTGGTCATTGAATGCTGTCTGGAATTAATGCGCTTACGCTTGTCCATACTTTTACTCATCATTAACTTGGACGGTTTGCAATAAGGATGAGCATTTTATCGCTATCCGTCATAAATGCTCTGTGCATTTATCTTCTCAGGCATTATGGTTGAGCTGGAGGGTTAAATGGCTCATTTAGTAGCCATTTAACCTCCTCATTCAATGCCCTGTAACGGCTATGTAACAGTCAACTTAAGGTGGCTGTAATAGTTGTGACCTGGTGGCTAGAAAGGTTGTACGTCTATTACACTTGTGCCATTTAAGTGAGGAATTTATATCTAAGTATTAATTGTGTCTTACGATCGTCCTTAGTAATAACGGTCATCTTTAGGTTGTCCTTAGTAATGACGGTCACTTTATGGATGACCATTTTACACTACTCGTCAATAGATACATTATTTTGTATGGCTGGTTGAGAAAAAAAGGTTTTGTGATGTGTAAAAAGGGCTGAGATTGAAGGGGTATTTTAGGAATTTTAACAAAATTTTCATTAAATTTGAAAATCTTTGGGGAAACAAAAATTTGAAATTTTGATGGAAAAGGGAGGAATGAGTGTTCCTTCCTAACTATTCCATTCTCTCCCATATAAACTCCCAAACAAGGGAATAGACTTTTTATTCCCTCCATTAAAACTCCCAAATAAGGGAAGGGAAGAATATTCTAAAAATATTCATTTCATTTCATTCCATTCTATTCTATTTACTCCTCCCAAACAAAGGCCTAAGTAAAAAATTATCACTTCCATTGGGCCCTCTAGAGACGAAAGCAAAAGCATTGGAGGAGGGTGTGCACTTTGCTTAGGACATAGGTATCCAGGACATTTTTCTCAAATGTGACTCAAAGATTGTTTCTAAGGCGATGGAGGGCACTAGTGATCCACCCATGTCAATCAGCAACATCATGGATGGGATCCGAGTTAAAATACAAGACTTTAGAAGGTTTCAAGTCTCTCATGTAAAGCGTCAGGGCAATCGCTCCTCTCATCTCTTGACTTGTTATGCTAAGAATAGTTTAGATTATTTTGCTTGGACAGAGGAAAATCCTATTATGATTGAATCCACACTGATTCAAGATGTAATATTTTTATCTCACTTTCTTAATAAAAGCACGTATTTCTCATCAAAAAAAAAAAAAGAAGAACAAGAAGATGTAGGTATTATTATTATAGATATGATATTGATGTTTAGAATTTTCATTATTCTGAGATCTTCTATTATAGTTAGTCATTGAGTGAAGGAGTATAAGACTTAGCAACCAAATTCAAGTTGTTTGACAACCAAATTCAAATTCATCTTTAGAGGTCAATCTTTAAAGTGAAATATCATGGAATAGATCTATTTGAAATAGTAATTGTTTATGCTATTTTTATTCCAATTAAAATAAAGACATTTAAAACTCCTACCAAATTCAAACAAATGAAATTAATATTTTGCTAATGAAGTATCTCGCGCATTGCAAGGATTATTGCTTAGTACTACATATAATTACAGAAGACAGTGCTAAGGCTTTGCAATTTGTTAAGTTTGAGGCTTCCATTGCTTGACATGGGTTCAAATGTTATCACGGGGAAAAATTTGTAGACAATTTCTAGCAGGCTCAGTCAAAATAAGTCCACATGGACTGGACTGGGAGGGTACAAAAATACAAAAGTTCCCAACTTTATTAATATTATTATTAATATCATCTTCCCTGCCAAAATGGCAAAATACTCATTTCACCGAAACTTTCCAACAAAATGTCTCATGTCTGAAACTATTTAGGAATATGCTCTTATTTTGAAACTTGATTTTTAGAAAATCGAGTTTCATGAAAAAACCAGAATGGAACTCGAGTTCCATGCTTTTTTTTTTTTTTTTTTTTTAAAGTTTGATTGCCTATAACTCAATTTTCGCCAAATCGAGTTTTTCATTGAAACTCGATTTTTAGAAAACCGAGTTTAAAATATGGGCATATCCTTAAATAGTTTCAAACAAGTGGCATTTTGCTAGAAAGTTTCGACGAAAGGGGAATATCCCCATTTTGGCCCATCTTACCTTTGGAACAGAGTAAGTCTAACACCATACTAATTTTTACAACTTTACCATAATTTTGTCATTTGGCGAGTTGTAAGGGTGGAAATAAAATGGTGGGTCCATATGAGTCTATGATTTCATCACTCACAAGTCACTGCATAACAAAGTTGTGGCAAAATTGTAGAAATTGGTTTAATATTAGACTTACTCTTTGGAACAAGCTACAAGCAGAGAAGTCAGGACACAATCGTTTCTTTTTCTGTTTTTTATATGCATGATCCTGGTCCTACTTAATAATTGCTTGTTTTTGGTTTGATTTTATCTTTCCAACCATGTCTTTAATATTCCAATTTCCAAATACAATATATAATGGGTCCTACTCATGAGCCTATCACATTTGCAAGTGCCATGCTCATGGACCGCAGGTAGGTTTATTAATAATTCTTTCTTTCTCCTGGGGTAACTTTTCAGATATTGATTTTCCCACTTTCTCTTCTTTCTTTTTTTCTTTTTTTTTTTAAATTATATGCCTTTACACTTTTTCCTGGGAAACCAATCAGAACATGCAATAATACTATGATTAATTTCAAGCAACCTAATAAGATTGGGCTTAATTTGGCTGCAAGTTTTGGGAATAAACAATTGTAATAACTAGTAAGTATTGCTGACTGTGAGGTTTTTACCTGAAAGAATAACAAATATTTAATGCTTCTTCAACCATTACTTAAGCTGCAGATGTTGCTCATTTTTACATTACCTTAAAATGAAGATTAACATTAGTGTCATATCAATTAGTCACAAATAGCTGGGAGAGAACCTAGATAACCGTCAAGCTTCTGCTGATGTACCTGTTGTTTTGTGTTAATAAAATATTTATTGATTTGATTCATCAAAAAAGGTAGTTGAGAGTTGAACTTTAGTTTAGCTTTTACACCATTTATTTAAAGAAGTACGCTAAACTAAAGTTAATTTATATTTGACCTAAATAAGATGAACTTTTAAGTTCTCTCTATGGAGCTCTCTTATCTATTTTTGTGATTTTTCTATTTTGGTATACTTTAACCGATTCACTCATTATATAGGCAATTTTGTTGTTTTCACTTGATATTATATGAATGTTTGAAAATTGCAGGTTATTTCCGCAATTTAAGTTCAATTTTTGCCTTGACTGAATAAATCTTCTGTTCATTAATTTGTAGAACAGAGCAGTTACTTGAAAATGCTAATAGAATAGGTTTATTAATTTGCTAATAGAATAGCTCAAATTAGTGAACAGAAGATTTAATGCAAATAGAATAGATTTATAAATCATTGATTCTCTACATTCAGCACAAATGAAAGAACCAAAATGCATAGGTTTAAAAGATTTATAAAATTTAATCAAGACTTTTCATTCTTTGCCTAAAACGGCCTATCTTTCACTTTTTAAAAAAGCAACATAATTTGCCTACTAACTCACATATGAGCCCACCACATACAATCAGCAATTTTAAATTTTTTAATGACGTGTGAGGTTCGGCCAATTGTTGTGAATTTTGGTTGACCCCAAGACTAATGGGAGATAGTTTATACCGGGGTATATTCTTGAAATCATCAATGACATTGTTCACCAACATATACAATCTGTACATCCAGGACAGATGGCATAGGTTCAAAACTTTAAATAAACAAATAGAACTTCAAAGAGAAGCCTAAGCCCCTTTGCCTATATGAAGGAATGCCTTGTAAGATGATTAACTCTGGTATTGACAAAAATGGCCACATGGGAAAACTAAAAATTAAAAAAAAAAAAAAAAAAAAAAAAAAAAAAAAAAAAAAAAAATTTACCAAACTCTCAATTCTGAAAAAATTAAAATTAAAAAAAAAAAATGGAGTAAATTCTCAGGGCTTCCTCAAGGCAGATGCTGCACCCATCACAACAGCCAAGACCGGCACCTACAGCTGCAGCTGTTAAGGAGGATGCCTTGGCTTGAGCATCTCTACTTGCTCCTATAACCATTGCTTGTTCTCGTGCCAACTCCACCATAATTCTATCTTTAGCAAGTTCCTTTAATTTGAAAAAAGAAAAACATTAAAATTAATATTGAAAAGAAAACCACATGAACAACAAACCACAACACATATTACAACATGGTTATTTATAGAACCAGAGAGCGTCGAAGTAACCAGTAAAATGGTTTTTGGGATAACCAACTAAAGTAGAACCAACATATAAAAAAGATTGCAGAAGCATATGACCTAACCAACAACAAGAAGCCATGAAGTTCCTCAATGACCTAGACTAGATTCATACATGGGTGATTAATGCAATCCAGCGATAACGAAATCATTCATTAAACTCTCCAATATTCTAAACACCCAATTTCTTTTATCAACCCTTGTTGCAGACCCCCTCCCTCCCCCACCCCCAAAAAAAATATCATAAAAAAAAAAAAAAAATTCAATGCACAAATTCATTTTTGAATATTGTCAGCAAATTCAACACCCCTTGCTACTGCATCGAAAAATTTGTGCCCATAGTCATAACTTAACACAACCATTAGTAAGAAGGGGTTCAAACATTTCATTCTGTTAATACAAAATCAATTTAAATGCTTTTACCTCGAAAGAGTCTTCCTCTTGGCTTCGAAGCACACAGTGGATTAGCTGACAAAGAGAGGCAACACCCTCCACTGAAAGAACAATATCTTTCTTCTGGAAAGGCCTCCTAAAAAGATTGATTGGGCCAAAAAGAAATTTTTTGAGCACCCATCCTCCCATCAGAATCTCCGCCAGTTGCCACCCAAGACAAAGAAGCACTTGCAACACCAGGCATAACATATGGACAGGAATTGACTACTCCAGTTGAGCTTAAAGATGCTTGGTATGCCTGCACAACAGCATCTATTGCTGCTTTTTGCTGATGTGCACTGACAGAAAATTTGTTTGTTATGGCAAGAACCCAAGGGATTCCTAGAGATTTGGCCTCATCCAACAGAAGAGAAAGGACTGGCTTCTGTTGTGACCAATCTGAGTGATTGTATCGGGGTATTTTATGGGACAGGTTATGCACAAGAACAATCAGATCTGTCTTCCGACTAAGATCACGAATTCCCATCCATAGTTCATCTCTGAAACGAGAAACTTCCCTATTCAGATCCTGCAGTGAAAATAATTAAATAAATATATGAACAGGGGGAGAGAAATTAAAGACAAAAAGTTGAGAAATATACTTATAATAACTATGAGAGAGAGGATAAACACATGAGAAATCCTTCTCGACCTAATCAGATCAAGGATATAATTAGAAGCTGAGAGCATACTCTGCCTGAACTCCATCTATCCTAATGTTAGAGGCCTTATCTCATCAAAATCATTAACTAGCATGAAGCATCTACATTGCACCATGAGTTGGTAAATATAAACACTTCAACAAGGTCCTTTTCAATGTAAACAACTTAACAACCTCTGGTAGAAGAATATCCACATCCACCCATTCTTTATGGCAGGAGAAAGTATCCTGTGAACTACAGTTAATTGGCTCCCCACAAGTAAACTAATATCAAGCATGTCCAAGATGGATTATCAGGGTCAAAATGCGGGTCACTACTTTTCTTTATTTGTAAGTTATACATGCAAGTGGATCTCAAACCCACAACCTTATCCTCCACCTTACTCTTACAAGCAGACCTTACACTCTTACAAGCAGGAGGTGCCATTTGAACTAAAACTCATTGGCATGCTTGGGTCACACGGAACAGCTTGATCAGCTATATGTGTAGTATGGTACAATTGGTATAAATTACAGCAATTTTTTTTTTTTTTTTTTTGATAGATAAGAAAAAATATTATTAATAAAGGACTTCTTTATGCAAACAACATAAAGCAGCCAAAAAATACAAAAGAAAACATAAACTATATACAAGAAAGAAGTGAATCTACAAATAACGGGTGAGATTCACTAGATGTGAGTCCCGAAACCCAAGACCAATCAAATAAGGTGCCAATGTTAAAGTGTAATAGAGGAGAATAAAAATGCCTTATAAACAAGTAACATCTTTTACAGTTAAAAAAACAAAATGAATACCTGCTAATTTACCCCTGCTGAAACACAGTAGCATAAACCACCAGCAATCCCTTCTTGATCATCACTCTCAGGAAGCTTATTCTCAACATTGGCATTAGTGTTTACTCTGCTTTGACTAAGTATTGCCTTAAGAAGAGAAGTTTTACCAGCACCCTACATGGCCCATAAGTCATGTGTCACTATATAAATAACCAAAAAAAAAAAAAAAAAACATCTTTTGTAAATCATATTTTCCATATATATTTTAACATCAGTACCTCAAGGCCAAGTAACCGGACCCTACGAGTTCTGAAATGAACCTCCTTAGAGACAGTAGCAAAATCACTAGTGAAGAACACAAAAAAATCATTCAAACCTTCAGGGCGAATAATTTTTTCATCACAAAAGGAACCTGAAGTATTTTCATGATTGAGATGGGCAGCATCTGAATCAATAGAAGAAAACAAAGGCATCAATGGATCTGCCACTATCTGATGCTTTGGTGGTTGTCTCAATGGCGCTCCAACCAAAACTCGCATTTGTTGTAATTCTAGCTCCATTTCACAATTTGAAGAATAATTCAGAACTGAGGGGAATGATTCCACTCTAGTAGAACACCTGAATGGGAAAATCATGATGTATCTCAAACCAAAAGACACCCATGGAGGTTCTGGGAAAAAAAGAACCTCCCACCGCCCTCTTTTTTTTTCATTCTCAAGCTCCGCCCACACATATGCATATGGACAGGTGGATAGTAGAGTTGTGTTACAGAAGAAAATATGCTATCAAAATTATGTTGGCCAAAAACAGAACAATTGAAAAGTAAAAACCATAAACACTGCACCAAGTGTCAGGACAACTTCAGCAGCAAGACATGGAACTCAATTAGATACCATTTCATAAAATTCTAATGGCCATACAAAATCCACTACTGTGAACCAGAACGCACCATTTGTCAAAATGAGATGTTGATCATTCTCTCTAATAAAACATCACCAACAATCTCAAATGACTCATAGCTTCTGTAGTGTTACCATCCTAAGAATACTCTCATTCACAAAAATACTCGGGTGTTAAAAATAAATAAACAAATATCAAATCCTGTAGATAAAGTTGAAACAAAATAATAGCTGAACAATGCCATATAGTAATACTCTCCACCTATGGCTAACCTAGTTTCTCAATTTTCTTGGGCCTAGCAATTGGCATTTGTGAGTAATACAAACTGATTGGGGTCAACCCCACAAAATCCTTTTCTCAACCAATCAAGGAGAGGCTGCTGGAGCAAATAAACACATATACTTGATAATAAACACAAAGGCTACAAAGCTAAACCAATCTGTGGGGAATATACATATAGTGGTTCCATTTTGTCTCGTGTGGCATGAATGAAACATGAGATGCTTTGAGGGCCAAGATCTTAACATAATGAAGTTTTTGTTTTTGAAGTCATTATATGAGTGGCAGCCACTTGTATTGGAATTTAAAAGAGTTGGGACCTCTCACGTCATTTCACAAACTTATAAGCAGTGGAGGGACAAAAAGGTAATTCCCAGGAACTCAAAACTTACTAGCAAGTCAATAATGTCACAAACAAATGATCAGAGACCCCTACAAGAATCAATAGACTACAAAAAAGCAATGAAAAAGAATGAAACAACTTATACAAGCCAGCAACATCTTATCCACAGAATTAGATGCATTTTGCATGCTCATTTTTAACATTCATGACTTGAAACTGGTTCCACATTTATTCAACAACTTTTACATGTAACACAATGTCAAAGCCCTAAAAGGCTAGAACATGGTTGTCTTTCCTTTTCCCCCTCCATTTATACTGTGGTTATACTTAATTCTTTTGTTGTCATTTCTCCTTCTCAACAATTTTGTTTTCAACCCATTAGATTCCCATTTATAAATTTGGAGTAGTTTAGTCAATGCTCTCATTCAAAGCTCTCAACTGCTGAGAGCTCTTTCCTATGTCCACTTCCTCTGTCCTATTAACCTGAGAACTCTTTGTTAATTGCTTTTCTGTAGTCTTTCCTTTTTTTTTATCTTTTTTTTCCTTCTTTAATTTTTTTTTAAATTTGAATGGTAAGCATACTTGCACTTAGTTGGCCTTGAATCCACTACCTCACCCTCCATCCCATTATTGTGGGAAAAGTAAGTGCCATTTAAGCTAGAACTCATTCACTTTTCCAATTTCCAATATTCATGATACTTCTTATTCCTTTACTTCCCCAATGCATTTGGATTAGCTCTTTGCTAAAAGTTGGCAAAAGTACAAGTGTACCTAAAAAAACTGAGGCTCTAAAAAAAGTACATAAGCAAATAATGTAATAAAAATATAGGGGAAATTACACTTTACCCCCCCCCCTCCCTCCCTCCCTCTAAACTATACCATCTAAACTACGAAAATGCACACTTTACCCCACTAAACTATACCCCTTTTTACACTTACCCTCCTAAATTATACTCTTTTTACACTTACCCCCTAAATGATGAGAATACACACTTCCCTAAACAATTACCAATGAGATGGGGTATAAAGTGTCACACAGGTAATAGTTTAGAGGGGTAAGTGTAAAAGGGGGTATAATTTAGGGGATAGAGTATAATTTCCCCAAAAATTTAAAAAACAACTATAAATAAAAGATTTAAAATAAAAATAAATAAAAAAACCTAATCCAAACTCATAAGTCAAACTTGTTTGAAGAAAGCCATTTTCAAGAGGGACCTTCTATCTTGCTGCAGTTTACTCAGGTACTATGTATAATTTCCAACCATCTTGCTAGAGGCATTACTTGCTCTTTGCAACCAAATCCCAAAAGGGACTGAGTCTATTTTATTTCTATAGCCACTAACCCAGAAGAGGTTTGTTCCAAGCTATCACATAACAAAAGCAAGACCATTAATATTTTAAACTACAAAAATCCATTTTCTCAATTAAGGGACATGCTTCATATTGAGACCATATGGATATCTCAACCAATATGATGATCTCCTGTCACTAGCATAGCTAATATAGTTAATAGAGTTTGTTGGTGAATTTTTTTGGGCTAAGGATGGGAAGGAGATCATTATCAAAAACTAACCCAAGGAGGCATAGTTAATTCTGACTCACAATGAAATATATCAGCGGACACCAAAGCATTCAGAGTACTGATATAATTTCAGCTTCTTTTCCATCTCTTGTGCAATGTTCGTTTGTTGCAGCTTAATTCATAAATATAGGCAGCTTACTTTCTTAGTTACAGCTTTGTAAAGATTCACTTTTTCCTAAGAACAGTTTAGTCAATCAAACCCAGCTTATTTCTATCTGGCAAAAATAATCTACGATAAACGTATGAAAAACAAACAGACAAATAAATGAAGCATGAATTCATTATATATACCTGCCCAAAAGGTACATAAGAAGGTAAATAGGGCACTTTACTCCAGCTCTTGCTATCCCCACCTTTAATGTCAGCTTGTTCTGCTAACTTTCCACTTGTTGCTACCTCTGGTGGCGCTTTATCAGTGTCAGAAAATGGATAAAGGGAAATGCCATCTGAACCCTCTTGGATTACAAGAATCGGCACCCAAATGAATATTTCTTTTTTTGTTTTTTTTTTTTTTTGGAAAAATCAAATGACCAATTTGATTCCTTCTTCTGACATGATGAAACCATATCATCTAAATACTCGCCATGGATGAGTTCCAATATTAGAACTCCAATCAAAATCATTGTTCCAACACATTCTGCAAAGACAAAGACAACAATCCAACATTAGTTATAATCTAAGCCCTATGTTACTTCAAGAAAATAAGAACTATATTACCAAGCAGAATGTATCCAGGTGTGCCTATACATCGTGTCTCATATGGGGTATTAAAATCCACAAGTCTGGCTAGCCCAAAATCTGATATATGGGGCTCATATTCATCATCCAATAGAATATTTTTGCTATTTATATCACGATAGATAAATTGCTTTTTGCAATCATGGTGCATATAAGATAGCGCTACTGCCACACCTTTTATGACTTTAAATCGGCTTGACCGATTTAGGCCTCTAGCAATGTCTTCATTTCTCAACACATTTGCCAAGCTTCCCATTTCAAAGTACTCATATATGAAAAATGAGACCCTTCTATGTATGCAATAACCGTAAAGCTTTACAATGTTTCGATGTCCCGTTCCCTCCAGTGCTTGTAGTTCCTTTAAACTTTCTTTGACATATCCTCTACCATCAGGCAAGACATGGAGTTTCTTAACAGCTACATTGCCAATTGATTCCAACTGCACTTTGTATACACTCCCTTCTCCTCCAATACCGATGCAAAATTTGTTATGAAAATCCTCCGTGACTTGAATTATTTCGTCAAACAATTTTTTTCCCTCAGCAGAAGAATGAATGGGGAGGTCGTCTTCATGAACTTCACCTTGTTGGTGAATCTCACCTTCTTCTATTATTTGTTCACCTTGTGAGTATTTTTTTTCTTCCATAGATCAAGTAAATTACAATGAAAATGAATGGTACAACTCCCAAAGAACCAAAAATAAATGAAATGACATAAATTCTACTAGCCAAAACATGATGGTGTTTCTTGGAGGCACGGCTGCAGTGTGTCATCCCTATTTGATTGCCACATAATCCTTTATTCCCCTCCAATGATTCAATGGGAGCAAGTAGAAATGCTGCACTATTGGGAATAAGGCCTTGCAATTGATTGAATGAGACATCAGCATACATTAGCCACTTCATATCTTCAAAGGAAGAAGGAATTTCACCAGAGATGTTGTTGTGGGAGATGTTCAGCATCACTAAGTTTTGCAAAATATCTATATTGCATGGAATTTCCCCTTCAAGACAGTTGTGATTCAAATCTAGCTGACACAATTGTGCAAACTGTACTAGCTAATCAGGAATATTTTGATTGAACTTATTGTAACTCAAGTTCAAGTAAATAAGTTGTGTGAAATTACCCAAACATCCCGGTATTGGCTGGCTAAACATGTTGGCAGACAAGTCCAAAAAGAGAAGCTTGGTTAAAGCTCCTAATTCTTGTGGAATGATGCCGGAAAGTTGATTGCCATTCAATAGCAGCTTGAAAAGGGATGTCAACTTTCCAAGTTGCCTAGGAATTTCCCCAACCAATCTATTCCAAGACAAGTCTAGTACACCTAATTGGGTTGAGCTTCCTATTATTGCCGGTATGGTGCCAGTGATGTTATACGCAATAAGGAGCATATTTAGTTTCGGACAACTTGCCCAGTTGCTTGAGATTTCACCAAAAAAATTATTATGGCTAAGATCAATAAAATTGAGTTGTGGATAGGCACCAAAATCTTCAGACAGATTTCCGCTCAATTTATTTCCTTTCAATTGTAACCTCAACAAGGCAAAGCAATTTCGCAAGCTTTTGGGTATTTGACCACTGAATTGGTTGTGGCTTGCAGTGATCTTTCGAAGTAATCCACCTTGGCAGATATTTTGAGGCAACGAACAAGTGAAGTAGTTCATATCGAGTATCAATGCAGTTAAATTCACCAAGTTTCCCAACTCTTGAGAAATGGTTCCAAACAGTTGATTATCACGAAGGAACAAAGTTTCCAAATTCTTCAACTTACCAACTAAAGCAGGCACTGGTCCAGTAAGTTTATTTTCATGTAGTTGTAATCGTTTCAAGGAATTTAAATTTCCTTGCTCCTCAAGAATACAGCCAGAAAGATTATTTGTATTGACATGGAAAAGTTTAAGTTGGCCAAGAGAACCTATGGAAGCTGGAATTGAACCAGAAAGACTATTGTTTTCAAGACTTAAGCTAATCAAAGATTTCATGTTGCTAACTTCATGTGGAATTGGGCCTGAAAGTAAATTGCAAAATAAATGTACTAATGTACATTTTGTAAGGTTCCCAAAGGTAGAAGGGTGCCATTATTTTGGCACATAACACCCAACCAGTTGCATGGGCTGCCATTATTTGGAGCAAATGTCCAAGAAGAGAGTACTTGTTGGCTTCAAGCATCGAGTGATGATTTCCATTCTATCAAACCATTGAGTCTACAGCCAGAACCGTGAACATGAACGATAATGCTACCCAAAAAACCGAAAATGACATTGGCACCATGCTTGAAAGAGGAAACGCTACTCAAGTAGAACAGGATTATACACACTACTGAACCCAACCTCACGTAGGTAATGAGAGTTCAGGAATTATGATGAATTTGAATTTTGTTGTCTAAAGGAAAAACAGCTTGAATTTGATTGCTAACTCCTTCACTCAATGACTAAATACAATAGAAGATCTCAGAATAATGGAAATTCTAAACATCAATATCATATCTATAACAATAACACCCACATCTTCTTCTCAGCCCTTTTTACACATCACAATACCTTTTTTTCTCAACCAGCCGTACAAAATAATGTAGCTATCATTCTTGCACTGCTGTTGTTGTTTTTCGTTACTGCTGCTGTTCTCTTCATGCTATTGCTACTGTTCAGTGAGTTTTTTTACTAACTGCCCCATTAATTCATTATGGATGATTATGTGCCTAATAGGTCCAATCCCTTCCACCTTTGGGAACCTTAGAAAATGTACATTAGTACATTTATTTTGCAATTTACTTTCAGGCCCAATTCCACATGAAGTTAGCAACATGAAATCTTTGATTAGCTTAAGTCTTGAAAACAATAGTCTTTCTGGTTCAATTCCAACTTCCATAGGTTCTCTTGGCCAACTTAAACTTTTCCATGTCAATACAAATAATCTTTCTGGCTGTATTCCTAAGGAGCAAGGAAATTTAAATTCCTTGAAACGATTACAACTACATGAAAATAAACTTACTGGACCAGCGCCTGCTTCAATTGGTAAGTTGAAGAATTTGGAAACTTTGTTCCTTCGTGATAATCAACTGTTTGGAACCATTCCTCAAGAGTTGGGAAACTTGGTGAATTTAACTGCATTGATACTCGATATGAACAAATTCACTAGTTCTTTGCCTCAAAATATCTGCCAAGGTGGATTACTTCGAAAGATCACTGCAAGCCACAACCAATTCAGTGGTCAAATACCCAAAAGCTTGCGAAATTGCTTTGCCTTGTTGAGGTTACAATTGAAAGGAAATAAATTGAGTGGAAATCTGTCTGAAGATTTTGGTGCCTATCCACAACTCAATTTTATTGATCTTAGCCATAATAATTTTTTTGGTGAAATCTCAAGCAACTGGGCAAGTTGTCCGAAGCTAAATATGCTCCTTATTGCGTATAACATCACTGGCACCATACCGGCAATAATAGGAAGCTCAACCCAATTAGGTGTACTAGACTTGTCTTGGAATAGATTGGTTGGGGAAATTCCTAAGCAACTTGGGAAGTTGACATCCCTTTTCAAGCTGCTATTGAATGGCAATCAACTTTCCGGCATCATTCCACAAGAATTAGGAGCTTTGACCAAGCTTCTCTTTTTGAACTTGTCTGCCAACATGTTTAGCCAGCCAATACCGGGATGTTTGGGTAATTTCACACAATTTATTTACTTGAACTTGAGTTACAATAAGTTCAATCAAAATATTCCTGATTAGCTAGTACAGTTTGCACAATCGTGTCAGCTAGATTTGAATCACAACTGTCTTGAAGGGGAAATTCCATGCAATATAGATATTTTGCGAAACTTAGTGGTGCTGAACATCTCCCACAACAACATCTCTGGTGAAATTCCTTCTTCCTTTGAAGATATGAAGTGGCTAATGTATGCTGATGTCTCATTCAATCAATTGCAAGGCCCTATTCCCAACAGTGCAGCATTTCTACTTGCTCCCATTGAATCATTGGAGGGGAATAAAGGATTATGTGGCAATCAAATAGGGATGACACACTGCAGCCGTGCCTCCAAGAAACACCATCATGTTTTGGCTAGTAGAATTTATGTCATTTCATTTATTTTTGGTTCTTTGGGAGTTGTACCATTCATTTTCATTGTAATTTACTTGATCTATGGAAGAAAAAAAATACTCACAAGGTGAACAAATAATAGAAGAAGGTGAGATTCACCAACAAGGTGAAGTTCATTAAGACGACCTCCCCATTCAATCTTCTGCTGAGGGAAAAAAATTGTTTGACGAAATAATTCGAGTCACGGAGGATTTTCATAACAAATTTTGCATCGGTATTGGAGGAGAAGGGAGTGTATACAAAGTGCAGTTGGAATCAATTGGCAATGTAGCTGTTAAGAAACTCCATGTCTTGCCTGATGGTAGAGGATATGACAAAGAAAGTTTAAAGGAGCTACAAGCACTGGAGGGAATGGGACATCGAAACATTGTAAAGCTTTATGGTTATTGCATACATAGAAGGGTCTCATTTTTCATATATGAGTACTTTGAAAAGGAAAGCTTGGCAAATGTGTTGAGAAATGAAGACATTGCTAGAGGCCTAAATCGGTCTAGCCGGTTTAAAGTCATAAAAGGTGTGGCAGCAGCACTATCTTATATGCACCATGATTGCAAAAAGCAATTTATCTATCATGATATAAATAGCAAAAATATTCTGTTGGATGATGAATATGAGCCCCATATATCAGATTTCGGGCTAGCCAGACTTGTGGATTTTAATACCCCATATGAGACACGATGTATAGGCACACCTGGATACATTCCGCCTGGTAATATAGTTCTTATTTTCTTGAAGTAACATAGGGCTTAGATTATAACTAATGTTGGATTGTTGTCTTTGTCTTTGCAGAATGTGTTGGAACAATGATTTTGACTCCAAAAGTTGACGTCTATTGTTTTGGAGTTCTAATATTGGAACTCATCCATGGTGAGTATTTAGATGATATGGTTTCATCAAGTCAGAAGAAGGAATCAAATTGGTCATTTGATTTTTCCAAAAAAAAAAACACAAAAAATATATTCATTTGCCGATGAAGATGTGTTGGACCAGCACCCTCCAGCTCCCACAGAACTAGAAAAGTTGAAGCTCGCAAATGCCTATAAATTGGCAAGACGCTGTGTAAAAAAAGAACCAGATGGAAGGCCAACAATGAAAGACGTTTTTAAGAATATTAGCCAAGAATACAACTCTAGCAGGACATTGTCGAACAATGGATGATTATGTGTTACTATTTCACAAGTAGTCTGCTACCATTTTTTTGTCTGCTGGTCATTTAATTTCTTTGTTTGCTACTATTAAATTTTTTTGGTCTATCACACCACTTAGGTTTTGCTAGTTTTGTTTGTCTATTTGTTTACTACTTTTGTATTTCTACCATGCCACAATTGTTTCACGCCACTTCATGTATTCATACCATGCCACTTTTGTATTTCTATCAAGCCATGCCACTTTATGTATTTCTATAATTCAATATTGCTGGTTTTGTTTGTCTATATGTCTACTACTTTTCATTTAGCAAACCAAAAAAAAAAAAAAAAAACTGCTACTTTTCTAGTTAATTTACGGTTTAGAAACTAAATATATATACACCATATTAGGGACACAACATTATTTTTTTTGCTTTAAGATAGCCTAACAATGATAATATGATCTCAATTATTCGTAATTGGATTTTTTATTACAAATATTAATATCTCCACCATAAAAAGATTAACCTGAGCAATTGATTTCATAATAGCAATGAAAGGCCTCGAAATATTATGTATTACAAGAATTAATAAAAGTTTTACACTTTTTGAATAACATGATAGTAATGTACGTACGGTGTACCTGCTTGCTGCAAGCAGTGGTGGCGCCAGTTATACTCAGGGTGTGGTGTTCCCAGGAACACCCTGACTTGTTCCTGAAAAAAAAAGAAAATACATATATATATATATATATATATATATACACAATAATTAAAAAAAAAATATTTGTTTACCCTTAAAAAAATTAGGAACAATTAAAAAAAAAATATTTGTTTACCCTTAAAAAAATTAGGAACACCCTCAAATTTAAAATATATATATATATATATATATATATATTTGTTCTACTTTCAATCAAAAAAAAGCCCAAAAAAATTTTTGAACTAAAATCTGAAAAAAAAAAAATATATATATATATATATATATATATATATATATATTGTAAGCAAACCTAAAAACAGAGCAACGCCTCCCCTCATCAGAGATCGGTCCAGTCGCAGTCCAGAGCACATCGTCGCTCGCTCGCCTCTGCCTCAGCCTTCAGGCCTCCCTGCTCCGGTGCTCCCTCAAGGTTTTTCTCTCTGTCTCTCTCTCTTTATCCGCCTTGATCCAATCATCAGCTCTTCAAACCCTCACTCCGCCTCTCATAAAATACCATACCAGCTTCGGCAAAGAAAAAAAAAAAAAAATCTGGACCCAGATGCGTGAAGAACAGAGCAGCCCAGCAAACTTTTCTCACATTTTCTCACCTTTCTCTTCCCCTACATCTCAGATCCAAACCCACCACAGCCACATCACATCTCAAAAATCCAAACCCCACACCCATAACCACATCTCAAAAATCCAAACCTCACAACCACATCTCAAGTCCGAACTCCACGCCCACACATTAGATCAGAAGCTTGAAATCACCATGAAAATACCATACCAACCCAGGCACCGTCGTCTTGCCTAACCGTTCAGCCGGAGATGAAGATGAGAAAAGAAATAGGTGAAGGAAAAAAGAAAGAGAAAAATAGAGCAGAAGGATCAAAGGCATTTATCGGAAAATACTTTATTAAAAAAACGATTACATCGCAATGCCGACCGTGGCTCTGAGACTGACATAGCAGTACCGATGGTGGAAATGGAGAAGAAAAACAGCAAATTCTTGATAACCCGTAACTCTGTTTGGTGCCGATCTGTGGGTATATCGGTTTGGTGCTTGTAATCTTTGAATGGGTTTGGTGCCTGTAATCTGTGGGTACAAAGACCAAACCCAGAAACCAACGTGAAAATGAAAGAAAAAAAAAAAAAATTGCAACCAAACCCAGAAACCCACGTGAAAAGGAAAGAAAAGAAGGAAAAAAAAAAAAAAAAAGGGAGAACCCAAGCTCAAAAACCCAGTGAAAAGGAATGGAAAAAAATAAAAGAAAAAAAATGCAAGCAAACCCAGAAACCAACGTGAAAAGGAAAGAAAACAAGAAATAAAAAACCCAGTGAATGGAGATGAGATTTGAGAGTGTGATCTGCTTTAGTGAAGAGCCGTTGAAGAAAGACCCATCAAAAGCAGTGCCTGGGTGTGATGGGTGTGACGTTGCTCAGACCGTAGGTCCCATGATATAGGTTTACAAAAATGGCGCTGAAAACTGAGAGCCTGTTTTTAAAAAGAGAAAACATTGGGTCAGGAGCTGGCGTAAAACCTGTGTTTTACGCCAGCCAATCCTGACCCGTCACGTCACCTTTTTTTTTTTTTTTTTTCGGCAAAAACATTAAGCCTTAAGCCGCTCTCCCTCTCTTTCTCTTCTCTCCTCACCTGATCTCTCCATCTTTGAATCAAACCCACAACCTCCATGGCCGGAGCTTCAAAGCTCAACACAAGCCACCAGCACCACTGCCATGGCCGGAGCTTCTCAACACAAGCCACCAGTCTGATTGAGCGCAGCGGATTTGATCTGATCGGCCTTCTTGGAAGCCTCGGCAGCAAGCTCCATGGATTTCTTGGTGGTTTCGGTGACCAAATCGGAAATGTTAACGGAACTCGTGAGAGTCTGAGATCTCCTCGCCGCTTCTTCTGCCAAGCCTTTCGCTCTCTTCCAAATGTCCTCCATTGTTGATTTTTCTGAATCTCAAAATCTCAAATCTGAAATTCTTTGTGTTGTGTTGTTTGTGTTACTTTGTTTTGTTAGACATAAAGATTAGGCAGTGAATATTGATTAGTAGAAAGACGTTGATGATAATAGGGGTCTTTGTTGTTTGTTTGTGTTTGTTTCGCTTTCTGTTTCTGTTTCGGTGTTTCTGTTTCACTTCATCACGCAAAAACGCGCCGTTTTAGCTCTGGAGCCTCGTCTCAACCCCCAGTCTCAGGCCGCGAGACTAGTGGCTTGTGTTGAGCTTTGAAGCTCCGGCCATGGAGGTTGTGGGTTTGATTCAAAGATGGAGAGATCAGGTGAGGAGAGAAGAGAATGACAGGGAGAGAGGCTTAAGGCTTAAGGCTTAATGTTTTTGCTGGAAAAAAAAAAAAAAAAAAAAGGTGACGTGGCGGGTCAGGATTGGCTGGCGTAAAACACAGGTTTTACGCCAGCTCCTGACCCAATGTTTTCTCTTTTAAAAATTGTTGTTTAAACAGATGTGAAAATTGTAGTTTAAAAAGTGTTATTGAAAAACATGTTTTTAGTATTTATAAAAAAAAAAATGTGTTTGGTATCATGGTTTAAATAACGTATTTCAGTGTTCAAAAAATATAAAAAATGTGTTTGATACGTGTGTTTAATTTTGTAAAAAAGCTGAGCAAATGTACGAAATAACAATTTTTAAATTAGGAGAGAGAAGATAGAGAGGAGAGGAGACAAAGATAATAAAAAAGCTGATCAGGTAAGTCCGAACACAATCCAAAAAGGCTGATAAGTGAGTTCAATTTTATTACGGAAGTGCCATCGGAAACATCAGTTTGTTGTTTAAAATCAGCTCCGAGCACATTCCAAAAAATGCTGTTCAAACATGGGTTTTGGAGAAACAATTTCCAAACAGCCCTGTTTTGAACTCCGTGACCAAACACATTTTTCCAAATTTTGGACACTAGTGTTCAGTGTTTAAATACTGAACACTGTGTTTTGAAAAGACAGACCAAATGGCCTCTGAGTTTTGGAAACTAGAAATATCTCAAATGTGTTTTTAATTTCCATAACTCATCACTCAAAAATCATAGAATTGAGTGATGAGAATTGAGTGATGAAAACAGAGTTATGAAAAACCAAACAGACTTCTCAGTTATAGATCCCACCATTTTTAAGTTATGAGTTATGAAAATAAAGTTATGAGTTATAGGAACATAAAATCCAAACAACCCCTTAGAGCATCCACAGCCGGTTTTCATATCTCATCTTATTTTACCATCCTAAAAAGCTACTTTATCAATTATACCATACCATTTTACAATACCTCCAACATCCCAATTTTTATTTTTCTATTCTACTCATTAAAATAATATTTCTACCCAATAAAATATTTTTTTTTCTTTTTCTTTTTTTCCCAATTTTCCCCTCCACCTTCCCTCAACCTCTATCACCAGGCCTCCACTGCCCAATCACCACCACTGCGCCTCCACCATGCCCACCACACCACCACTGCCCACCAAAATCCCACCGGAGCAAAAACCCATATTAAAAAAAAAAAAAACCAGAACCCAGAAAACGCAGAACCAGAACCCAGAACGGCAACACAAGCCATCGATCTGTTCTTCAACCTAAAATCTCAAATGTGCAAAACCAAAATGGCAACGCAAGCCATCGATCCCACTCCAAATCAAATACTCGATCTTCTCGTACCCCACGAACTCAAACCTAATCTCCTGGAACCCAAGGTACGATCCCACCACCTGAACCACGATCTCCACGATTAGACCACGATCTCCACGATCAGACCACGCCGGGTGAGACAGTGCAGACAGTGGCCAACGGCAGCCTGGGCTTGGCGTTGAGAGCAAAGGGAGAGAGAGAAGTCTGAGAGAGAGAGAGACGTTGGAGACAGAATTTGAGAGAGTGAGAGAGTCAGGGAGACAGATGAGAGAGAAAGATAATAAAATAATAGTTTTTGTTTTAGAATTGTGCTACAGTGCAATTCTACATGTAGAATTGCACTGTAGCACAATTCTAAATTTTTTTGCAATAGTTACATTATACAAGTCCGGATGCAGAGGTTATTTTGTGCTTATATGTTAAATTGACCCAAGATATGGCATATGCCATTTGGGCTGCGGATGCTCTTAATATTTTGTCCCTTTTTTGACTTTTTGAATTTAGCTTTATGTTATGATTCTTATCGGTTGGTTGGTGTGTGTCGGTGTTGATGGGATATTAATTGTTTTTTAGTGTAATTTATATTATGATTTGTAATTGTGTAATTTTCTAATTTGCAGCTACTTTTGTGAGACAATAATATAATAAATTATAGTTTATAAAAGACAAATAAATCAATGAAACAACTAAATAATAATTGTAAGGACACAATTTTTAACGACCCAAGGATGGGCTCGTATGTAAAAGGGCCCGAACAATACAATTTGTAAAGAGTGGGTTTGGAAAGGCTGGACTTTGGTCGTTGGGCGACGGTTCGGTCGGGATTTTCATGGAAGCCCATATGAAGGTGGGTTTGGCCTGTATGGCTAAGCCTTAAACGGATATGGTGTGAGGATCTATCTCCTCGGAATTAGTCCGAGGAGTGTCTCGTCCTTGTCATCCCTCTTCCTTATGAGTTCCTTCTTCTCCTTTCTCCTGGTTCCTGGGCCTCCCCTTTGTCAATGCTACGAGCTTCCCTTTTATACTAGTATTTCCTTCCTATTCTTCACCTACGTGTCCGTTTCTCCTTGGTCGGGGTGGTTACGCGTCTTGTCAATCCTCACATCAGAGTGGTTGGGAAAAGCTGGATAGCATGGTATGAGTATGGGTTTGTCAGGCGATGGGCTCCACATTAAGGTGTTGGCAGCCTTCTCCCTCGTGCTGCTCTTGTACTAAGTCTGTCCTTTTCTTCAGGCGTTTTTGTGAGATGTTGGATGTAAAGTCATCCTCGGCCACATCCTTGTGCCTTCGAGGAGTTTCCATTCCGCGTCCTTGACAGTAAGGCTCCTCGGCTTGGGTTTTGGGCCCTTAATACAAAGTGGGATGGGACCTCAGATTTCGGGCCCCACAATAGCCCCTCAAAATCCTGCTGTCCGACTTTTTAGTTGGGGAGGGGGGTTTTGGTGACGTTAGGCCCACATTATGGCTCGCTCAAATCCAGTACTCCACTATTATTTGTATTTTTTCATTTACATGGGAGGCGTGTCAAGATAAGGGCCACTCCTTTATTTTTCGCTCACGCGGGGTCCTCTGACATTTCAGTACTCGAGGCGCGCCTTCACGAGGATCTTCAGATCCTACGACTGAGGATGAGGCTGGAAATTGAGCCGAGTCTGCTTTGTCCGTAACATCCCTTGGAAATTTGCATGAATTAAGTGCCACCGGTTTACTTCTGTGTATAAATAGGGTAGGGAGTCACTCCACCTGCACATGAACTCTCCTGTCCCCTTCAGAATCATACTTCTTCTTTCATATTCACAATCTCCATTTCTAGTGCCACTTTGCCTCAAAGCAAGATGTTTGAGGCGTGGATGAGGATGAAAGGTCTCCGCACGCTTCGGAGGCACCGAATCCTTAAGATGATATGGTACGGACAAGGATGGCACAGATTCAAGCCAGCCCCCCGTTTTGACAGGGGGAAGATGGTATTCCTCCCACTTTTAGTCAAAATCCGAAGCAGGTTTTGGTCATGCCAGATTTTTGGTATGTCAGAAGAAAGAATTTCCGCCATCAGCGCCGTCTGCTATATCGCAGGCGTGGTTCCGTGGAGGCCCGTCAACTTCCAGTTGCTTGCACCTTTTCTTCGACGGTGCGGGCCTCAAGCCAGGTGCTCTCTCCACCTTTTCTTCAACGGTGCAAGCCCCACGTTGGGTTCTTTGGCTGCCCGAGTTATGGGCATGTAAAAGCATTGAGGAATGGTTTTCTTACACAACTCCTCGGAACGGCAGCCAACCTCTCTTCTATGCTTTTTCTTCGGCTTTACCTTCATTCTCTTGTATTTTTTCTTTTTACTCACGTAGTTAGCTTTAGTATAAGCTTATTTCAACTTTTCATTGTACACTGTACTATTTCTTTGTCTTAATAAAAGATGAGTTTGTTTCTTTCTAAATACTTTTCTTTTCTGCAACAACTACTTAGTGCATGAACATTAAATATACGCTCGTCTTTAATAATACTTGGAGCAGAAAAATGCCTTAAAATCAATTCCTACTAGTTTAAACTTACCGATGTTATCAAGTATCACAATGGTAATTCTCAATAGATTAAACTCTTGAAACTAACCGGAGTAATGGCTGAGCACTGAGCGATGCATGCAAAACAAATGTCCGAGAACGATGAACTCTGAATAATTCGTCCGAGAGGGTAGCCGAGTAGCGAGGGACTTCGATTGTGTTTTTGGCTAATATATTGCACTATATTACATCAATCCCTTTGGTATCGGGGATCCGAGGGTAGACTGGGGAATCCGTGCAGTTTAGGGATTAACCCAACTGTTAACGGGGAGTTCTCCTCGGACGGATTTTAAGGTTCATGTAACAGTTTTTCTTTTAAGTAGTTGGTCTCCCCATAGGCTTGAGTCCGAGGACCATGCAAGGCCTTGGTTCCGTCCAAAACTTGTGAGATTTCTTTTTTGTACTTGGTTTCCCCATAGGCTTGAGTCTGAGGACCATGCAAGGCCTTGGTTCCGTCCAAAACTTGTGAGATTTCATTTTTGTACTTGGTTTCCCCATAGGCTTGAGTCCGAGGACCATGCAAGGTCTTGGTTCTGTCCAAAACTTGTGAGATTTCTTTTTTGTACTTGGTTTCCCCATAGGCTTGAGTCCGAGGACCGTGCAAGGCCTTGGTTCTGTCCAAAACTTGTGAGATTTCTTTTTTGTACTTGGTTTCCCCATAGGCTTGAGTCCGAGGACCATGCAAGGCCTTGGTTCCGTCCAAAACTTGTGAGATTTCTTTTTTGTACTTGGTTTCCCCATAGGCTTGAGTCCGAGGACCATGCAAGGCCTTGGTTCTGTCCAAAACTTGTAAGATTTCTTTTTTTTTTACTTATTTATTTTCGAACGTAAGCCCCTAGACCAGGGCGGGGAAAGCCAGCTTGAGGCCAGAAGCCCCTAGAGTTGTCCGCGCCGTTGTCACTGCGAGGCGCAGCCCCTAGCAGAAGTTTATGTCAAAGCAACAACTGCATGTCGCCGGAGACGGAGGAAACTCCGCGAACCTCTGCTTGCTAGAGAGTTGACTCCACCGCCACCTGCGCCAACGCGCAAGCCTTCCCACAGACGGCGCCAATTGTAAGGACACAATTTTTAACGACCCAAGGATGGGCTCGTATATAAAAGGGCCCGAACAATACAATTTGTAGAGAGTGGGTTTGGAAAGGCTGGACTTTGGTCGTTGGGCGACGGTTCGGTCGGGATTTTCATGGAAGCCCATATGAAGGTGGGTTTGGCCTGTATGGCTAAGCCTTACACAGATATGGTGTGAGGATCTATCTCCTCGGAATTAGTCCGAGGAGTGTCTCGTCCTTGTCATCCCTCTTCCTTATGAGTTCCTTCTTCTCCTTTCTCCTGGTTCCTGGGCCTCCCCTTTGTCAATGCTACGAGCTTCCCTTTTATACTAGTATTTCCTTCCTATTCTTCACCTACGTGTCCGTTTCTCCTTGGTCGGGGTGGTTACGCGTCTTGTCAATCCTCACATCAGAGTGGTTGGGAAAAGCTGGATAGCATGGTATGAGTATGGGTTTGTCAGGCGATGGGCTCCACATTAAGGTGTTGGCAGCCTTCTCCCTCGTGCTGCTCTTGTACTAAGTCTGTCCTTTTCTTCAGGCGTTTTTGTGAGATGTTGGATGTAAAGTCGTCCTCGGCCACATCCTTGTGCCTTCGAGGAGTTTCCATTCCACGTCCTTGACAGTAGGGCTCCTCGGCTTGGGCTTTGGGCCCTTAATACAAAGTGGGCTGGGACCTCAGATTTCGGGCCCCACAATAATAATTAATAATTTTATTAATATTTCAAAATAACTTATAGTTTATTGTTTATTCTTTTACTACCTTTAAAAAATTTCCTGGGAACTTATAAAAACACCATGAGAAAAATTCTTGGAGCAAACACGGGCAATACAGATTTGAATGAATTGATCAAAAAGAGAGAAATTTCCAATTGAATAATCATCTTGAAATATTCCCATCTTTCAAATTGTTGGAGAGCTTCACATGTGCCGTAGATCTTTCTTCTTCTTTTTCTTGAAATGTTTAGGGGTAACTTTCAATGCCTTAGTCCAAGCCTGTAATGAACGGGGTAAAATATAATAAGAAAAATGCTTTTTTGTTTTTTTTTTTTTAATCAGATGATGAACCAAAATAATCGCACTCAATAAAGACAAAGTTTTCCTACATTTTTTTTTTTCTCTCAAAAGGGCTTATTAATTTCAGGTTAATTATCTCAAAATTTCAGATTAAAAAATATAGAAATAAAGAAAACAAAATAATAGAAATTCTCTAGAAAGAAATAGGAATAGAAATACCTTTGTGGTGTGGGGGAAACAAGTAAAAGTGGGCTTTAGAGGAGTTGGAGAGAACTCAGATGCCTTGGTTTTGTTCTTGTGCATGTGCTTCATCTTCAAAACATTAAGATTAAGATTTTAATGTTGAGCTTCTTCTTGATGTTGGAAGTGACTTTCTTCAACTTGGTTTTGTTGCTCAACACCATAGCACCACCACCAAATGAGATCTTTCTATTTGTGGGTGTCATGATGCGGAGCTACGTTGTCCCTTGGCCCCCCCAAAATTTTGATTTCTTCTACTGTTAGGCTATGAGTCTAATAGCAAAAAATAAGTAAAAGGCAATGACCCCCTAGAAAATAATGACCGGCCCCCCCAATTCTTTCTAGGATCTTTACTTAGTCCAATAGATAACCCGAAGTCCTCAAATAAAATACTAGTTAGCTCTCCCAATTGTCCAAATGATTTGTTGACAATCCAAATATCCAATAGACAATAATCCACACCCTCAAAGTATCATCTTTTACCACTCATTTTCAAACAAAAATTTACTCTCTTTTTTTCATCATTCTCAGAGCATCCACATCAGTTCATGGATAATCTTGCAAAATACAAAAAAAGCTATTTTTACACATTTTGACCCAAAAATGCACCACATCAGTGCTTCTAAAATTGTGTAAAAATGTGTATATCACTACACGAGCTACAGTAACCATGTAAATATACACGGTTACTGTAGCTCGTCCATTTATTATTTTATTAATTTCCCGTTCGCTCCATTTTTTCTCTCTCTTCTCCGTGCTCAACAAACTCAGTAACTTCTCCTCTCCTCATCTTCTTCTTTTTCCTCAGATGCACACAAACACACCTACACACAGACACATCCACACAGATACACTTACTAAAAAAAAAAAAAAAAGAGATACACAAACACACCCACACACAACCAAACCCAAACGGACAAACAACAAAGAGACAGATCGGTGCTTATCGGAACGATCGATGCTTGACTGGAATGATCGGAGCTCATGGGTCTTGCTTGATCGGAGCTCGTGGGTCTCGCTTGATCGGAGCTCGTGGGTATGGGCCTTGCCTGATCTGAGCTAAGGAGATTAGTGCTTGTGAATTGGAGCTAGGGAGAACGGAGCTATGGATCGGTGCTTGTGATCGGAGCTGTGGATTGGAGTTGTGGATCAATGCAACTGTGGATCGGTGCTTGTGACCAAAGCTGTGGATCGGTGCAATTGTGAATCGGTGCTTGTGATCGGAGTTGTGGATCAATGCTTGTGACCGAAGTTATGGATCGGTGCTTGTGACCGAGATGGTGTGGATTAGACCGAGAGGGAGAGAGATGGGTATAGGGAGAGAGCAACAAATCAGAAAAAATGGGTAGAGAGAGAGAGAGCGCGCATATTAAAAGGGGTTAGTTGAGAGAAATAATAAAATAATTGGGAAAATTGATTATTTAAATAAAAGAGGGGATAGAATAGATGAACTGATGTGGGTGTTTTGTAAAAGTGGATGTGTAAAATAAAAAAAGTAGGTTCTTTCATGTAAAATAGGCAGAAGATTTAAACGAGCTAATGTTGTTGCTCTCAATCTCAAGAAGCCACCTACGGGATTCTCAAAGAAAATAGAAGTAATCACTACTACTTTTTCTCCTGTTGATACAAGCCTACACTACCTCATGTTTCTTTACTCTCATTGTTGATTGCTCTAAAGACATTAACTCTCTTCTCAATAAGGGTAGAAATCAAATAAACTCCTTTCATCTAAAAAAAACTATCCATATTTGCTTTCAATTCCAGCTTCTTCTTGGTCTCAGTATTTCAAGTTTGTTTGTTTCTTCAACATCATATTGGTATTTAGATTTATGCTTTTTATATATTTGATAATGGTCATTTAGTTTTATGAATATGCTTTGTTTATTAAGTTGTTCAATTTGTTGTATTGCTATATGATAATACTAGTTAGGGCAGCATGTGCAAGACCTTGCATGTGCTAGCCAGGGGAAAAAAAAGTAGTGATTAGGATCAATTTTAAATTTTATTTGTATCACAAAATAAAGATATAAATCATTTGATTTTTAAAATACATAGAGATTTACGTTAATCAAAAGAGACATTAATTTTAAGAATTTTGATAATTATGTTATAAAAAGTTAATCTCATTCGTGTAAGACCGTGATGGATCCCAGTCCAATATTTTATTATTTTATTTTGACCTATAACTTACACTTCAATAGTTGTGAATATATTGTAATAACAACAATATGTCACAACATTTTTAGTTGTGCTAGATCTCAGTATGATATTTTCTTATTTTATTTTGACCCATAAGGAATTGACTCATGCATCACAACATTTTCATAATATCTCTATGTATACATTGTACTTAATTACAATGTAAATTTATATTGTAGACACAAAAAAATTGGCAAATTTTGTACACATTTACAAAATTTGTACAATTTGTACCATTTTTTGTGCAAATGTGTATAATATTAACCACTTTTGTGTATTTACAATGTAAACTTGCATTGCAAGTACAAAGTAAACATATAAAGATATTAAAAAAAACAAAAAACAAAACAAAAACAAAAAACAAAAACAAAACTTAAACCAACTAGCACACTTGAAGGGAAAAAAACAAAAAAAAAACAAAAAGTGCACGTCACTAATTGAATAAACAAAAAAAAAAACTATTCATGAACCTTTGGCTCTTTTTATATATTTAATAGATATGCCAACTTACATAAATATTTAAAAGGAAAAAAAAAAAAAAAAACTTTAGGCATTGTAGAAATTAGTATTAAAATATTGCGGACTTAGTATTTTTTTATTTGATTTATAAAAAACTGAGATCTCAACAATTCTGAAAATATTGTGATAACAATAAGTGTTGTAATATTTTCTTAAAACATTATTTTTAGTTGTGGTTGGTCACAGTCTCATATTTTATTATTTTATTTCGACTTGTAAGAAATTGACACGTCAATAATTGTGAAATTTGTTGTGTCAGTATAACAATATATATACCAACTTACATAAATATTTAAAAGAAAAAAAAAAAACACAAACCAATTACTGGAAAAAAAAAAAAAAAAAAAAAAAAAAACTTTAGGCACTGCATCTACCGTGCCAGTTGAATAAACCAAAAGCATTGCACAATAAGTGTTGTAACATTTTCTCAAAACATTTATTTTTAGTTGTGGTAGATCACAGTCTCATATTTTATTATTTTATTTTGATTTATAAGAAATTGACCGTCAATAATTATGAAAACATTGTGAAATTTGTTATGTTAGTATAATAATATATATACCAGTTTACATAAATATTTAAAAGGAAAAAAAAGAAAACACAAACCGATTACTGCGAAAAAAAAAAACTTTAAGCACTGTAGCTACAGTGCCAATTAACTAAACCAAAGCACTATAGCTACCGTGCATACGCACATTCGCGATAAAGCAAAAGCACTGCACAATAAGTGTTGTAACATTTTCTCAAAACATTTATTTTTAGTTATGGTTGGTCACAGTCTCATATTTTATTATTTTATTTCGACTTATAATAAATTGACACGTCAATAATTGTGAAAATATTGTGAAATTTGTTGTGTAAGTATAACAATATATATACCAGCTTACATAAATATTTAAAAGAAAAAAAAAAAAACCTACTGATTACCAAAAAAAATAAAAAACTTTAGGCACTGTAGCTATAGTGCCGCTTAGTACTATAGCTACAGTGCCGCTGCTCACCAAATTTATAGTGGCAAAGCACTGTTAATAACTGTGAAAATATTGTGAAACTTGTTATGTCAGTATAACAATATATATATAAAAAGAAAAAAAAGGTACAAACGGAAGACTTAAAAAAAATAAAAACTGTAGCAACTATAGCTACAGTGCCGCTTGGTACTGTAGCTACCGTTCAAAACTTTAAAAAAAATAAAGACAAAGTGGCTTAAAAAAATGGCACTATAGATGTACAGTGTAAAAACACTAGATGTACAGTGCAAAAATATTGTACGTACATTCGTGCATTACATCTCAATAATTGTGAAAATATTGTGAAATTTGTTGTGTCAGTATAACAATATATATAAAAGGAAAAAAAGTATAAATGGAAGACTTAAAAAAAAAAAAAAGGCAAAGTGGCTCACCAAAATGGCACTGTAGATGAACAGTGCCAAAACACTTAATGAACAGTACCAAAAAAGAAAAAAAGAAAGGGACTCACTAAACCAAAGCACTGCTACAGTGCATAAAAAAAGAGTGGACAGGATTAATCCTCAAAAAAAAAAAAAAAAAGCAGAAAAAAAGAAAAGAAAGCAATGAAAAAAAAAAAAAAAAAAAAAAGGACTCACGAAACCAAATCACTGTAGCTACAATGCTTGATGAACAGTGCAAATACACTGAATGAACAGTGCCGCTTTTTATATATATAAGATAAGATATTATCTCTTTCCATATCATCATTTTTTTTTTAAATTTGAAATTAGGAGCTGAATAATTCATTAAAAAATAAGAAAATTTTCAGTATTATGGATAATGATGGGTTAATGGTGCTTAAAATAATAGTATGCAAATTTTTGTATATGTGCATGGTAAAATAGACTGCTTTTTGTACTTCCATTAATATTTAAGAATATGACAATATATCAAAGTTGATAATTTTTTATTTATAAATTTATGAATTATGATATTTCTATCAATATTGCAATTTGGCCCCCCAAATACGAATTCCTGGCTACGCCCCTAGTCATGAAACCCAAATCTTCAAAATCAGAATCCAAGTCCATGGCATTGTAAGCCCGAGGGACCAAAAGGGACCATATTGAGCTCTGCGTATAGTAAAAGTCGAAAGCCGATGACTTGTCAGGGAATTTGCAGAGAAGTTCTTTTGACATCAATGGTTCTAAGTAGTACACCACTTTTGTAGTGCCCATAACAAGCCTCTGTGTCTCTTCTTCTTCTTCTTCTACTTTGGACATAGCCATATCTAAGAGAGAATTTGTTCTGAATCTTCAATATAAGATACTCTCTACATAAAATGTTGTGATCTTTTTTGCCTTTTTTTTTTTTTTTTTTTTTTTTGCTTTCTATTTCCTTTGTGGGATTTGGACCATTTAGGACTTATGTTTAAAGCAAACGTAATAAGAGCACCCACATCAGCTTGTGGATAACTTTGCAAAATAGAAAAAGTAACAAATTTTACACAATCTCAGCAAAAAAACACTCACATCAATGGGTGTAAACTTATGTGTAAATGCAAGTTGCTACAGTACCTGTGCATAATTGCGTGGGCACTATAGCATGTGTATATAATTTTTTAACAATTTTTTCTCTCTTCTCTCTATACCTGACTCTCAGCTCCTTCTCTCTCTCAGGCGCACAACTCTTTCTTTCTCTCATTTCATCCATCTTTCTTCCTCTCATCAATCGTTCTTCCTCTAGCTTCCGCCGATCGCCACCGCCACCAATCGCCACTGCACTGCCGCCGATCGCTCTTTATTCCTTTGTTTCTCGTTGTTTTCGAGTTGAATGGGCTTGATCAGTGGGTTTCGGGTTGAATATCTCTCGCCATCGCCATCGCCACCGCTTGCCTTTGGAGGCGTCGATCTTGTTTCTCGTTCTCACCATCGCCACTAGAGGTGTCGATGTAAATCGTCGATCTTGTTTCTCGTTCTCGCCATCACCATCGAAGGCGTCGATCTTGTTGCTCAAGGCGAAGCGTCGATCCTGATAAGTGGGTTTTGATCCATTTTGCTGGGTTTGTTTTTCTGGTTTTCTGTCGGTGGGTTGTGTGGATTCCGGTATGATGTCGATGTGGATTGTGGGTGTGGGTCGGTGGTTATGTGGCAAAGAAATGAATATTTTATTTGAATAAATACATATAATAGACAAACTGATATGGGTGTTTTATAAAAATAAATGTGTAAAATAAAAAAAGTAAGTTTTAAATGTACAAAATTGAAAAATTTATACACAGGCTGATGGGATGCTCTAAGGGAAGGAAGAACAATAGGATGTTTTGGAAAGTTACCATTACATTTTCAATTTTATATGTGATGTGACTGCTTTGTCCCTTGTTTCTTAACCTTTTTCTCGATTTTGCCCTCCATTTTTGCTTTTTCTCATTTTGGTCCATGGAGTCAGTGATATAGATAGGTGTCATGTCACGTGCGCCATATCCACAATAGTTTAGAGTGAATAATCTAACAAAAAGTGACCATAGGAGAATCTTAGGAACATGCAGTCGATTTTCGCTACAACCAAATAAAATAAAAATAAAGCATTTACAATAATTTGCTGCTTGTGAATATATATTAAATAATAATATTTGAAATATGTGATGAAATCATAAAAGTGTTTATCTCTGTTCATCCAAAAAAAGTGTTTGTCTCTTTGTATATTAACTGGTACTCAAAAAAATAATAGATGAATAAAAACTATCACTTTCTATAAAAATAAATAAATAAATACTAGTACTCAAAGTAAATATTTTTTTTTAGAAGAACAAAAAGTGGAGATTGATCAAGAAAGCTACTTACAGCTTGGAGGCTAGATCAAGCATCCTTATATTCAAATCCAAATTGTCTTATTTTCTTTAGATTTGAATATTGTGGGTCTTAAAAATCTAGAGCCCTAATTTTGAATTTGGATGAATGGTGAGTCCAAGCTTAATACTACCAAGAAGATCGTACCTCAGTGACCATCCCTAGCTATGGAGGTCGACTAAGTAAGCCTCTTTTACTATATGGTTGTAGTCATCGCATTTTTGTATTTATTTATGCTACTTGACATGTGATTAGTTCTCCAACTCATAATGCCGAAAGGCCAATAGAGGATGTTGTCCTTCACTCACTCCTTTTTGGACTCTCTGTGAGGCATAGGGTGACTAACTTGAGCCTTATATTCAAGGGATAGTAAAATTCCAATTTTACCTCAATAGAGGTCTCACAAATATCCAAACACAATTTTAGGAAAATATATGAAATCATAAGATTATAGTCAAAGTTTCATTAATTTATTAAAATTTAAGAGTTTTTAAAATGACATCAAGCCTAACCAATAATAATAAGAAGGTCAGGTAAGCATGTGACTTTATATATTAATAATAACATTGATCACATGACCTGATATATCCATAAGGTAACCTGATTTGATATATCAATGTGATGTTGGGTGGAGATACTCACACTAAATGACAAAATTTGAAAAGTTAAATCAATTTCTTCTAATTTATTTACATCATTCACACTAAACAGCAAAAGCTTGAAAAGTTGAATTCAACATTTAGTTTCCTTCTCATTTATTTGATAGCATTCACATTGAGTTGACAAAACAATAAAACTTTTAACCAAAAAAAAAAAAAAACTTAATAAAAAGAAGACAAAGAAACATAGTTGAACTTTTGGTTCGATACTGATCTACTAGCTAGAATGACCTATTTTCACTAGTAAGTCTGATATATAGAATGGTACTACTTGAATGTGTTTTTGCATTGGTGGACTGACTGGGGTTTTGAAACCCGGACCGTTCAATAAACCGTAAAAGAGAGAGGTTCGAGGTTTTTGAGATTGGACCGAGGTCGAACCAGGGTCAAACCGTGATGACATCATAATTAATTTAATAATTAAATAAAATAAAATAATTATATTAAATTAATATAAATATAAGAAATAACTAAAATAATTAAATTAAATATAAAAATCTATTTTTCAAATGTATTTTTTTACATCATAATTTTCACAAGACAAATAAGAAATATCAAATACTAAGCAAAGGTAGATATAGTATTTATTTATATGTTAATTAGTAAAACTTGTGATAGCAATAATAATATACAAATTATAAGGACACTTATATTATATTAAGTAAAATAAAAATTTTAAATTATTTAATAGTTTTAAATTAAAATAATTATATACTCAATTATATCTATTACTTTTAATAGAAAGTAATTTTAGAATCATACAATTTTATATATTTTTTTGGCACAATTGTGAATTTAAATGTCTATCATTTACATATAAACTCATTATTTTTTCTTTATTAGTTACTCTCTATTGCATCACAATTACAATAAAAAAGTTATGAAATAAATTGTGATATTAGATTTTTTTTCTTTAAAGAAAATTATAAATATTAATTGAAACTTGAAAATGCTTTAAGAGTTAAGATATTTGTCACATTACATTGGGCAAGGTGAAAAAAAAGGAATGGCTGAAACTTGTCTACCTTTCCAATGTAATCACGTGGAGGGGCTTTGGAAACACAAATAAAAAAAGAATACAAACACTTTAAGAGAGAGTGGAGATGGACAAATGAAAATGGAAAGGGGAAAAAGAAGAAAGAGGAAGAAGAAGAAGGAGAAACAGCAGCAGAAGATTTGGCGTCACCAGATATAGCAGCAGAAGATAAAGACGTGACCGACGACTTGTGTGGGCAACCTTCTGCTTCAAGTACTTGGTGCAGCCCCTGCTTAGTCGTCTTCTTCTTCCCTGTTTATTATTATTATTTTTCCTACCAATCAGATCTAAAAAAAGCCCAAAGTGTAAGCTGTTGTTAGCTGAAAAAAAGACAGTGAGAACCGTTCACGGTTCTAAGAACCATGTGGTTAGACCGCGGTTCACACGATTCCATGCTTTTTCTTCATTAAGGGGTTCTTAAGGTTAAAAGAACTGGAATGAGGAGAGGTTCGCGGTTAACCCGGTTGAACCGTACAGTCCGGTCCGGGTTTCAAAACCTGTAGGATAATTACTAATTGCATTGGATGATTCAATACTTTCATTAACTTCCTTAATTAGATCTTCATGGCCGAATATAATTTATGGGTTTGATCTATGTTATTTGTTTATTTATGGGTTTGGTAATTGCAAATGGCAGCGGCTTTGTCTTTTTGGCCAAGACTATTTTTAAGAATCATCCGGTGGTTTTAAGCGATGGTGTGAATGGTAGTTTGGGTGGTTTGTGTGACAACAATGTCTGTGTCTTTTTGGCTGGAATGGGAGGAGAAATTATAGTACATTCCTATCAACTAGTGGGCAGGGGGGGTTCAATTTTACAATTTTTTTTTTGGTCAGCAATGGAACTTTCATTAAACTTAAAAATTAATAAGTCTATTACATCTTAGACTAGCTTTGTCAGGAGCTATTATACTTTCCACCACAGACGGAGGATACAAAAAGATAACAAAAGAGTTTACACTGCTAGCACCAAACTTGGCCAACGCATCAGCACATTGGTTGGCCTCCCTATATATGTGAACTATCTGCTTGTTGGGGATCTCGCTTAGCAGGTTCCTGCAATCAGTTAGTAATGGTTCCATTAACAAGTTGACAGTATTATTATTCACCAACAAAACAACACTCAAAGCATCCATCTCAATAATTAGATTGCTAAGTCCCATCTCCTTGGCTAATAGAAGCCCATCTCTTAGAGCCCACAATTCTGCCATACAGCTATTGGAGCCCCCAAGAGGCCTTGCAAATCCTTTCAACCATTGCCCATCATGATCTCTGATGATACCACCACCACCAGCACGTCCAGTGCTCCCAATAGCAGACCCATCTGTGTTCAACTTCGCCCACCCCATTGGAGGCTTCTCCCAACCCACTTCAATTACAATTTTAGCTTTAGGCAGCTTGGCATTCCTTCCCACAGAGAAAAATTCCGCACTATCTTTAATGCTCTTCTTGTAAAATGTCCGCTCCAACCTGCCTGTCCTGAAAACGTAATTATTTCTATGCAACCATAGATTCCACACTCCTATGGGAAACAATAATTTCCAAGGAATCCCCATCCACCTAGATATGACATCTGATTTGCAATTTACTTCAAGCCATTCACCAATGGATAAGTTGAAAGTCTCCCTCAAACAGGTCGGGAAATGAAGTTGCTGCCAATAGTCCTTAGCAAACTCGCAACCCCTCAGTAAGTGATCAACAGATTCATTGCTTTGGTGACACAAACTGCAAGAAGTATCAATATTCAGGCCTCTCAACCCCAAAACTTCTCCGGTAGGTACACTGTTATGTAAACATAGCCAAAGAAAAAATTGGATCTTAGGAAGAGCTTCAATCTTCCACACCCACTCCATCAAAACAGCATCAAGCTTCAAAGGATTAAGCCCCTTTGCCAACAAATATGCAGACTTCAAAGAGAAAAATCCATTCTTAGAGTAGGCCCATTGGAGCGAGTCCTCTGCCTCATTATTACAAGACAATGGAGTAGCTTTAATGGCATTGAGTATATTTTGTAAATCAAAGGATAAGAAATCTTCTTGCCATACATGATTATGATCAACACATTGCTTTACAGTGATGAGCTCTTCCTCACGATACAATGGCCCTTCGATGAGAGATCTCAGCGTGCCCATTGGGAGCCAAAAGTCAGTCCAAACCTTCACTGTTTCACCATTCTTTACTGACCATTTCAATCCCTTGACGTAAATTGGACCACCCCTCTTACAAGCCGCCCAACAACTAGAGCCTGGGAGCTTACTTCCTTCATTAGTCATTTTGCTTGCTGAAAGATACTTGGCCACAAGCATTTTTGCCCATGGAGCCTCCTTTTCACAAGCTAATCTCCAACAAAGCTTTGCAAGAATGGCATTATTTCTTTCCTTCATTTTGTGCAACCCCAACCCGCCAAGCTCTTTAGGGAGAGTTACCTTATCCCAGCAAACCAAGTGCATCCTCCTTTTTTCTTCTGTTGATCCCCACAAAAAGTCCCTTATAAGCTTATCTACTTGATCACAAACCTTAACGGGTAATGCTTGGCATTGCATGTAGTACTCTGCCACAGGAGCTACTGCTGACTTAACAAGCACCATTCTACCAGCCCTTAACAATAAATTTGCCCTCCATCCAGCCAGTTTGCTTTGTATTTTATTAATCACAAAATTGTATGCGCTTCCCATTCTACCTTGATGAATAATTGGAAAACCAAGGTATTTTCCTAGGTTAGAGGTTGCGGTAATCCCAAGTCTCCTACAAATGCTCCTCCTTCTCCTACAAGCCACATTAGGAGAAAATAAAATCTTTGATTTGGTCAGATTCACCTTCTGCCCAGCAAGATTGCAGAAATTATCCAACACTTCAATGATAGCTTCACAATTTTTCCTATCAGCCTTAGCAAAAAGCATCAAATCGTCAGCGAAGAAAACATGGGAGAAGCTCGGCCCACTTCTTGAAGCTTTAACCATATCCCATCTCTTATCCTTGCACATACTAGTGATTTGGGCCCTAAGGAATTCCATGCATAGAAGAAATAAATAGGGAGATATAGGGTCTCCCTGCCTTATTCCTCTCGAAGGTTGAAAGGAATCCAGCTTACCTCCGTTGAACAAAATGGAAGTGGTAGTAGTAGACACGCAGCATATGATCAAATTTATCAACATCTCCGGAAACCCAAAATGCTCTAGCACCATTTTGATAAATGACCACTCTAGGCGATCATAAGCCTTCTCCAGATCAATCTTTATAACCATAAATCCCGTCCTTCCTTTTCTCTTCCTAAGAGAATAAATTAATTCTTGGGCAATTATTACGTTATCCGTACCCCTTCTCCCTTTGAGGAAGGCAGTCTACATTGGGGAAATTAAGGATGGCAGCAGTGGTCGAATCCTCAGAACAATGATCTTTGAAATGACTTTGTATATCGTGTTGCATAAACTTATGGGTCTATAATGACTGACCGTCTCAGGACCAGGTTGCTTAGGGATCAGTGCAACAAGGGTCTGGTTTAGATACTCAGGAACTTTCTGCCTTGAGAATACTTCCTTAACCTCTCTTTTTACCGAATCTCCAACCACTAACCAAAACCTTTGAAAGAATCCAGCATGTAGCCCATCAATACCAGGAGCTTTGTAAGGCTTCATAGTTTTTAGGGCATTCCATATTTCCCCATCCGAGGGAATGTTGGTTAAGCTACCAGCTTCCTCTTGACTAAGCTTAGCACACCAATCCGAGCTCCATTGCGTAGTAATAGGACAGAAAACTTGCTCTGACTGATAAAGCTTCTTGAAGCTTGAGTTGAAAATTTCTTTAACTTCCTCTAGATTACGACACCATTCACCCTCACTGTTTTGGACACAGGTGATTCTATTCTTACTTCTCCTATTGAGCGCAGAAATATGAAAGTATGCTGTATTTCTCTCCCCTGAAATTATCCAATTGGTTCTGGATTTCATAGCCCACAGCTCTTCTTCAAGCTCAAGAATTAAATTGTACTCCTCTGACAGTTGCTTTTGAAGATTAATCAAAAAACTATTAGGGCAGTGAGCTAATGCCCTTTGCGTTCCCAACAGTCTCGCCAGAATTTTCTTTTTTCTTATGAAAACATTACCAAATACCTCTCTATTCTAATTTTGTGCTTTAGTTTTGAAATTAGAAATAGCTTCAGCAAGATCACCCTCACTATCCACCCAAGCATCCCTCACCACTGCCGGAAAATCACAATGACTCAGCCAAATAGACTGAAATCTAAATGGCCTGTCCACATTGGAACCCAAAAAAGGATTTAAGTTCAATAACAACGGACAATGGTCTGAGTTAATTCTAGCTAAATGAGTTACATTAGCTTCCGGATAAAAATTCTTCCAACCCGGATTAACCCAGCACCTGTCAAGCCTACATTGAATTAAATTATCCAACTCCCTTTTGTTAGTCCAGGTATATATAGGACCTGTATAGCCAAGGTCCATCATTCTGCATTCATCCATACACTCCTTTATAGCTCTAACTCTTCTCTGGCAAATCGAGTTCCCCCCATACTTCTCTTCAGCAGCCAAAACTTCATTAAAATCACCCATAAGTGCCCAAGGCAGGTCATGCATATTAGCTAAAATCTTAAGGTTATTCCACAGAATGCAACGTTCTTCAAATCTAGGACTAGCATAAATAGCACTAATTAACCAGCTAAAAGATTGAGATCTTACCCAAATTAGCGCATGAATCTCCTGCTCAGTAGCTGCGAGGACTTCAACATGCACCAAGTCAGTTCGCCATAGCATCCAAATTCCTCCAGCGAACCCAATTGTATCTGCCACCGCATACCCATCAAAAGGCAGAGCCTCTATAATCTCATCAGCCCTTGCACCACTCATTCTAGTTTCCGTGATCACCATGAGTATTGGTGAATTCCAATCCACCAAATCCATAACCGTTTTCCTGAATAGGGGTTTCATAGCCCCTCTGCAGTTCCAAATCAAAATATTCATAATTTTTGAAGAAGAGGAAACACCGAACTCAGACAAAGAAGAAGAGTCTTCAGTGTCTCTAGATCTCCATAGCTCCAACAACTCCTTCCTTGACTCCCAAATCCCCCGGAATAGAGTCACCGAATGCTTTATTATTCCTAGCTCTTCCTGAGTAGCCTTGATTAGAATCGTGCCATTCATCTCCGGTTCGGCAAATTGGATCATTTTCACCTTGTGTAAATTGCCCATCAATGAGCATTCCACCGGAGCAGTTAGCAACTTCTTCCTTATTGCGACTTTTGACTCTGTCCACCCCACTTCCGCTTCTGACAGAAATTTTTCCGAGTTCTGCATGTTTGATCCTGTGACTGATGACCTTGAGCTTGTCACCGAAGGTACTGGCACTGGAGGTCGATCCGTCAAGAATCTCCACCACGGGTCCGGAGTCATGATCCATGCTTCGTCTTTCATTGGCAGATACCCCAGTTGCCTGCTTCTCTTCGTCAACGGGAACATATTCTTCCACGCCACCATCAGGTCGTGCTCGAACCAGCCCCATACATCTGTTGGATCTTGCTTTATCCAACGGATTGTCTCTTTCCCCACTGGAATCACCTTTCCTTTGTAAAAGATCGCCCATTTCTCTTTGCTCTCCATCGCTGTTACTAGAAACCTCAGCTATAGAGTTTTCTTTTAAGTCATTTGGGTTATCTTTATTACTGAAAGGGCTAGAAAAACAAAATGGGCCTGGCTCTGCCTCAGACCCAAACACAAACACTCCGTTATTCTTGCTCTGGCCCACCACTTTGGACTGCATCCCAACTATACTAGTTACTTTCTGGTTTGATTTGGCGTGTACACCCTTTTCCTTGGTACCCTTCCCAATTTTTGTTTGGCTTTGACTAGACATAGCCATCACATTTGTCCCTTTCTGCAATACAGCAGGTTGCGTGTGCAACGCTTTTCTCTTGCCATTTCTTCCATACTGTCCCGCCACTCTAGATATGGAAGCTGTAGCAGAGGACGCTTGCGTCAGCTGAACGTCAGCCATATGATTCGTCTCTGTTGAGTTCTGCACTGGTTTTGTTCTACTATTCATTTTCTTCCTACTGACCACCATCCATTCCCCATACTCTTCCTGTGGTTTTTCCTTTTCTTTATCCTTCAACCCCTCTTCCTCCTGGGTATTCGACGTCTCATTGTGCACTTCACACTGGTCCTTACTCCGCTCCTTAAATTGTTCCTTAACAATGTACGGGCATGCTTCAAGTTTATGCCCAATCCTACCACACGAAAAGCAGAGGGCATTGATACCCTCATAGAGCACACTTTGTTCAATCTTGCCAATAAATATCTTCCTTACCAAAGGCTTGTCCAAGTTCACTTGAACACATAGTCTAGCAAACCTACCCCGCTCCCAATTGACAGTGTGAGAATCGATTCTGAGGACTGGGCCAATGGCTCTCCCTATTTTTTTAAGAGCACTCGATTCATAGAACTCCAAGGGCAACTCAGGTAACCTTATCCAAACTGCTACCGATGAGAGAGTTGCCTTAGAGGCCTTGAATCCTGGATCCCACTGTCTGATAGCAAGAAATTGCTGCCCAATAAACCAGGGACCCCCTTTAAGGATGGTATCAACATCTTCCATTAATTCGAACTTCACAAGGTAATAATCATAACCCAAATCTATGCAGTCCATGCCTCCACACGGACTCCACATTTTCCTCACCCTCTCAACAAGGAAAGAAAAAGCTATCCTCTTCCCAAAAGTTTTGATAATCAGTGCTTTTTGCCAAGGAGCTCTCATGCGCATCTTCTCTTCCTTTGAAAATCCAATTCTAATGTTTCCATCCTGATCGCTATCCTCTTCGTTATCAGACTCCACATCTTCTTGCATAGAGCAATCAAAGCCAAAAGCTTGCTCAAATGCTCTAGGAATTGCACCCACCAACTTATCCTTATAACTCTCCACATTGTTTCCCTTAACATTCTCCCTCGTTCCATCCACACGATGGCTATCCTTAAACTTTTTGGTACTGCGAGCAAGAGTATCCTCCTCTTCATCTGATTGTTTCAGTGTTTCTCTCTCCATCCTTTTTTTCGATTTTACAATTATGATTTGATTTCCTGGATTTGACAATGTATAGAAAGAATGCGGCACTCATTACATCTTTAACTTTGTAATATTTAATCAAAGTCATGAAATAAATCAATTTCAAATGGAGATGAACCTAATACAAAAGTTACAGTTTAAACTTAAAGCCCTATCTCAAACAAATTAAATACATGAAAAAAAGGCATGCAATATGCATATTTAACTGAAAAGGAAAGGCATATATTACAACCACTATTATGCAAATTTCAAACCCTGGCCCTAAATATGTTTGGTGCCTCCTATTTCATACATTATTTTTCTATCAAAGTTATATATGCAGCGAGTGAATTTCACTCCATATATAAGTGAAAGCAACGTGCAGAATACCTAATATCTTTCAATCCTTCTTCAACACCAAAAATGCTTCCTGGTTGTCTCGTCTAGCTGAAAATGCAGAAATGCTATCAAAGGCGAAGTCCAAGTCCTCTCCAATGTCTATGTCTGTGTCCGTGTTTGTGGATCCTAGTTTCTAAGTTGCCATATTTCATCCAAAATAATTGTCATTATGAGAGAGATCATCGATAGGCCTTAAGAAGGGCACATGGCATTAGGGGGGTCTAGGACTAGTTTGATGATGTCCTCACTAGAAGAAATTTGATTCTCACTTACTCTGAACCCCCAAAACAAGAATGCCAAATGGCTTTAGCAATGGGGCAATTGAAGAATATGTGGCTGCTTGATTCTGAATCTTGACATCATAGAGGGCATGCAAAGTTCATAGAGTCGATCCTCCTGAATATGTTTTCTTTGGTTGGAAGAGTGTTAGCTCCAATTCTCCAAAGAATCATTCTTAATCTTTCTTGAACTTTGATCTTCCATAGCCTCTTCCAATGGAGTCCAACTAAAGGTATATGTGTTTGTCTAGTTTGAATCTTGTAGGCAAGGGGAGGGAAAGGATGGCTGAGGTTGATTCATCATCAAAACAATTATGGAAGTTGGTTTAGTTTGGTTGACACTGAATAGACATCTACATTTTAGTTCAAAGTAAGCAATATAAGAATCGAACTTTAAAAGATTGATTGGAAGCCCAACTTCCTCAAACATAAACAAAGAAACATTAAGATTAAATGTAATTAGTAGATTTTTTTTGGGGGGGGGGGGGTGGTAGAGAAATCAGTAAAAAAAATTTATTCAACCAAATAGAACACAAATCCAGCAAACAACACAGTAACCTCTACTAAAGACAACACAAGAATAGCAACTTTAGCTGCTACAGATAGGTACAAGACAAGGAACATAAACCCAGTCTCTCCCCCAGAGGTGGCGGTACATACAGGGGTTCAAATGAATCCCCTGACTTGGCCCAAAAAAAATTTAGGCTAAAATGTAAAACTCATCCTCTAAGTTTCACATTTTTTCATTTCAGTCTTTTAAGTTTGGGTTTTGTTATTTCAATCCTCTAAGTTTTATTCATTCTCAATTGAGTCTTCCGTTAGTGTTCTGTTAATTGCTACCGTCAACTTATCAAAATGACGTCGTTTTGATCATTAGTTAATTTTTTTTTTTAATTTTACAAAAACATTAATTATAATAAAAAAAAAAAACATAAACTAAATTCCTCGTGACTGAAGAACAAATATTCCCCACCCCACCGATACCTAAGAGACAGAGGGAGAAAAAGGGGGTAAAGAGATACCAAAACCAAAGAGACTCATATGCTCAACAACATTTTATCCTACAAAACAAAAACACAAACCACATTCTGAGTTCAGAAACAAACAAAAGAGATACATTACAATGATTCTTGAACCACTAAGCACTTTCACGTGCAAATTGTTCGACCCTGTTCTCACCGAGATTCAAATTAGCATTGCTATCCTTTAACCCACAACTAGTCTCCACCAACACATGTGGATCATTGTAATGCCTAACAGCTTGAATTATGCCTCGAACACGCTTATATGGATCCGAAGTTGAAAATCTCAGACTCCAATAACACGACATCGTAGCCTAATTGCATCATCAGTGCTGCGTCGGTCGGAGTCACGATGCCTCCGGTGGCAAATTGAACCATTGGCAGCCTACCCATTTGCTTGGTTTAAGCCACGAGATCATAGGGTGTCCTTTTTCTCTCTCTTTCCCCCTATTTCCCCCTCAGTCTCTCGATGACTTGATCTCTCACTGGCAGTTTTTTTTTTTTTAATAACATTTTTTGTTTAATCAAGAAATAAAAAAAAATTAAATATTAATTAATGACCAAAACTGCGTCGTTTTGGTAAGTTGACGACAACAACTAACAGAATACTAACAGAGGACTTAATTGGGAAAGAATGAAATTTAGAAGACTGAAATGACAAAACCCAAACTTAAAGGACTAAAATGAAAAAATATAAAATTTAAAGGGTGAGTTTTGCATTTTAGCCTTAATTTTATTTATAATTTTTTTTTTTTTGAACTCTGAAAATAAAATTTGAAAACCCTTACTCTAATTTTTTTAAAACCTAGCTTAAATAAACTTGAATATGATCATCGTAATGCTACTTTCACAATTAAAATTAAGTGGTAAGTTGTAACTGATTTTTATCTAGACCTACTACTAACATCATTTTTTTTTGTGAAAGTGTTGCGTTAGTAAGACTACTCTTAAAAATATTTGATTTTATAAGAAAGAAAAAAAATGTTTCCAAATTTTTGCTCATTCGTTAAAAAAAAAATAAAAAAAAAAAAATCTATTGGGACTTTGGCATTAGTGGTGGAATGAAGTCGTTTTTCACTACACTTTTCTTCTTCATCAACAAAATATTATACCACCGATGCGACTAACAAATTTGTATCTACATCCTGTGTTTCTTTCCTTATTCTCTTCTTTGAATCTCTCTTTCTCCCTTCTACATTTTCTTAGTTTTTCTCTCTTTTCGGTCAAGTAGTTTGATGAGGCTCCAATTTCAAGAGAATGGCGGTGTATTAAAAAGCCATACAGGCTTAGGTTCAAGACTCCCACTAGGGGCTGAATTTACTGGTAAAGTTGTAACGCATTCCAAATAGTCCGGGCCACTGGATAAGGAGTTCGGCTTGGACAAGTTTGGACAGAATAGAAGATGTGGGTTTTCAATTTGTTCACCCCAAAGCCGACAGAAAAAGTGAGGGCCCCTTGCATAAAAAAAATAAATAAATAAATAAAAGAAAAAGAAAAAAAAAAGCGAGGGCCCCTAATTAAATCGGTTAAAGTTGGGTTATTCACTTCGGTAAGGAGCATCGGTTTGGGCTGGGCTTATCCTGCGGGCCAAAATGATAAATTGGGTCTTAAATTAAACTCCCAAACATTTCAAAAGAATATATATATATATATAAAATAATGGCCCAAATACAAAGTCAAGAATTTTCATTACAATGGGGGCCTAAAAAGAAAAGAAAATTTTTAAATAACTAGTGATAGGCCCACGCATTGCACAAATTTTTTTTTAAACATTTTTTTTTTTTGTGTAAATTAGTATTGTAATTATGGTGATGCATGGAAACTCATAAGTATTGCTATTTAAAATATTAAGTAAAATTAACATTTTAGCAAAGATTTAATTATACTCATAAGTATTGCTATTTAAAATATTAAGTAAAATTAACATTTTAGCAAAGATTTAATTATAATCCTGGAAAAAAGTTATTGTTTTTGCTTCCAATAGTTGCTAATTAATAGGCATTAATAATGAAACAATGAGTAAAATTTTATTTCTATTATTGAGTTAATAATATTAAATAAAAGGTCAACCAAAATTTCTTAATATTTTAACATTATTTATAATTTTATATACAGTTATACACACGCTTTTTTTTTTTTGAGAAAAAATATATATCACTTAGAAAGATTGTTATATAAAATTTGAGACTATGCTATGATATATAAAATTTTAATATTACAATATTTATATCAATCTTAATGTGAACAAAAGAAAAGGACATGATAGTAAAATTTATTTAATAATGAGATACAAATTCTAGGGAAAGTGAAACATCTAAAAAAATTGTTTTTCTTTAAATGTAGAGCATCAATTTTTACCATGTATGTTAGTAGTGAGTTTCAGTAAGAATATATAAAACAATATGTAACCATTTTTTAGGAGGTTGCACTTGCATAAAATGGAGATAAAACTTCTTATTTGAAACATGAAATGAAAATGTTGTATAATTTAATGATGAACATAAAAAATTATAAGTCAAATATTGTATATGAAAATGTTGACATAACTATTAGAAACTTTCATATACATAGTGAATTCCACAATCATGCAACTATTAATAAACATTTGGATCACAATTGGACAAAATTTATACGAAATAAAAATTGAATATTACCCACTAATTGATTCTCAAAGAAAAAAAAAATCATCCACTAATTAAAACACCAAAAGAAAATATATTCGCATTAGCATCAAAATAATAACAATAAATTTTAAACAATAAAAATACATAAATCAAGCTTTTGTCACAAATATCGTTCAATCTTGAGTTCCATATACAAAAAACAATATGTAAAATAAAAAGTATTAAAACAAATCAAAGAATAAGGCTAGAGATTAATAGCAAAGTGAAAGTGTGTGTGTGAGAGAGAGAGAGAGATACCTCTAATAGTGGAGAATAAAAATAAAAATGCAATTGTGAAAAAAAAAAAAATCTCTCATCAAAATACTTAAGCTTGTTGGTTATAATAGGGATAAAGACAACATATTTTTATCTAAAAATATAGAGGGGAACAAGAAAATTAAACTTATTTACTAAGAAAAAGGGGATGGGGAAGATGAAATGTGGGAGAAGAGGATGAACATTATACATGTAGATAATTGGAAGTAAATATAATTCTACTTACTAAAATAATGATGTGATATAAATGAAAAAAAAAAAAAAAAACTTCTTATTAATACCCAAAGCAAATTATATATACACCTTTGTGTCAAAAAAAACATCAAAAGCTAAAAGTTAGGATAATATTGTATACATTTAATTGTTATATGTGTACACTTTTAATTTCATGTGTCAAAGAAGTGAGAAAAATAAAATGACTTATAGGCTTTGTACGGCACCGAGATTCCAAGACCTATATGGGCCCTGGGCCTAGGTCCAATGGAACGGCCCCATTGCCCTAAGCCCTTCCTGAAACTGCCTTCATGTAAAAACAAGTTTTGGGTCTTGGATCCTGAGAAGTGTTCGGCATAAGCTTTACCGAATAAGCATATGAACCATATCCGGGAAAATCATGAAATGCTCGGGGAACTGCATTACTAAGCACAATCGACTAAGCTGGAACCAAGTTCCAAGGCCATAATTGCTGCATCCCACTCTCACCTAAACACCCACTTAAAGCAGATAATATTGGACCTTCAATAGCACTAGCAGTGGCTGTAATCATAATCTCTCCACTAACCTTGGCTATAAATAGCAGAAGTTTGGGAAGAGGAAGGGGTTCACAAAAAAAAAAAAAGAGAAAACAGTCAAGGAGGAAGAGAGAATGAATATTGCTTTGAGTCTCTCTGCTGAGAACGACCCAGAATAGGAAATCTTGAAGCCCACTCTACAAATAAATTGTAAGCCCAAGTGAGTTCAAGCCCAACAGTCTCACTTCTGGTTCATACAATTGGCGCCCACCGTAGGGCTCTCCTACGAAACTGTGGTTCAACTGAGACTCAAACAAGGGAAATGTCGAGGAGCGTTCGGGAGGGCGTGCACCGAGTAGTTCCACAGGATCTTCTCGGGGATCGACGTGGAGGGAGAGAAGGCAGAAACGACAGGAGGATAGGGAGCACCCGAGAGGAGAAGAAAGGTCCGGATTGGGAGAAGGGTCAGATCAGACCCACCGAACGGTTTCTGGTGTGTCGGCGCATAGGCAGTATGATGATAGGGACCGAGAACTGGAGCGGTTGCGAAGATTGGTAATGGATCTAGAGCTGGAAGCAAGGGGTTGACGCCAAGAAAGGAATCGCAACCTCCGGCAAAGGAGAAATTACGGCGAGGAGGGCTCCAGTCAATCTGGTACGCAACGATTCCAAAACTGATCACGCTCTCAAGAGTCACACCGGCACTCCCGAGAGACACGTCATCACCGGGACCGTTCACGGTCGCATGGATACGATGACCGAGGGTCAGAATCACCGGAGGAACGACAACCCCACAATGCTGCCATGGACGCCATGAGCCGAGCCTTACGAATGGCCGCCCGATCACCGTTCTCCGATGAGATTGAACGGGCCCCTATGCCGAGTAGATTTACACGACCGCCATTCATTTCCTACGATGGGAAGACAGACCCTGTGGAGCATGTCAGTCATTACATCCATATGATGTCCTTGCATGCACACAATGATGCGTTGATGTGTAAGGTATTCCCCTCCAGTCTCGGCTCAACGGCCCTGAGATGGTTTAATGGGTTACGAAAAGGCTCCATTCGTAGCTTCGCCGAGCTGATTCAAGAGTTCGGCAATAGATTCGTGACATGCAGTCGAGTGCCACAGCCGGTGGACGCGCTACTTTCCATAAAGATGAGGATCGGAGAAACCCTTCGGAGTTATGCCAGCCGGTACTGGGAACTCTACAATGAGATTGGTGGAAGAAATGAGAAAATTGCGGCAAGCACCTTCAGGATGGGGCTCCCCGAAGACTCTGAGTTACGGGAGTCATTGACGAAAAGACCTCCTGAGGATATGAGGCGACTTATGAGACGCATAGAGGAGTACAAATGCCTGGAGGATGATCGGCTGTAGAACAGGGGGAAAGCTTCGTTACTCGGGAGATCCCGGCAAGGCGTTGTGCTGGCCAGACCCAAAAAAGACTTCAGAATGCAAGAACCAGAGGTGCAAATTGAAGGAGTTAATGTGGCGTTCAAAGAGCCCGTGCACAAAATCTTAGATCGGATCAAGAACGAGTCATTCTTCAGGTGGCCAAACAAAATGGGGGGCGACCCGTCTCGGAGGAATCAAAACCTATACTGCACATACCATAGAGACAAAGGGCACACCACCGAGCAGTGTCGGGTACTAAAAGATCACCTCGGGCAGCTAGTAAGGGCAGGGTACCTGAAAGAGTTTGTAGTAGACCCCGCTGACCGAGAAGCCGGCCAGGGCGTCCAACAGAAAAGGAACCCCCTCCCGCCACCACTGGGGGTGATCGAAGTCATCCACGCTGCACCAAGAGGAACGACAGCAGCAAAAAGGGTATTGACAGTGGCTTGCACGAAAAGAGATTCAGCCGAGAAGAAGAAGAAAGCTGAACGGCTGACCATCTCGTTCGGAGATGACGATTTGGAAGGGACGGTCCAACCTCATGATGATGCATTGGTAGTGACGGCTCGGATAAGCGGGTTCCTGGTGAAGAGGGTGATGATAGACCAAGGAAGCGGGCTGACGTCATGTACCCAGACCTGTTCGAAGGGCTCGGATTGAAGACCCAGGATTTGGCGAAATATGACATGCCGCTGGTCTCATTTGACGGGAGAGTCGTGATTCCCGAGGGACAAATCTCTCTCCCGGTGGACATGGAAGGCAAGGGAGTTATAGTGACTTTCATAGTAGTCTGGTCATTCTCACCGTATACCGTAATCCTGGGGAGGCCGTGGATTCACGCAATGAAGGCTGTTCCGTCCACCCTCCACGTGAAAGTAAAATTTCCCACTGAGTATGGAGTCGCCGAGGTGAGAGGGAACCAACAAGTGGCGAGGCAGTGTCTTGTCGCCGCAGTCAGGTGGAAAAATGAACAGCTCGGACAAGTGGAGCAGACCGAGAAAGAAACTTTATAGCAATTACAGAAGCCCCGAGGGGAAACGGGGGCAGACGTGGTCGAGGAGGTATTGAAGGTTAGAATTTTTCCAGATACTGACAGGTATTTCCAGATAGGTACAAGCATGAATGACCGAGAAAAGGTAGAGATGTTGTTGTTCCTTTTGTAGAACGTAGACGTTTTTGCCTAGAGCCCGTATGAAGTACCCGGCGTAGATCCCGAGTTCATTGTCCACAAACTCAACGTGGACCCATCATTTCCCCAGAAGAAGCAAAAACCGAGAAGAGCGTCAAAGGAACATGTCGACGCAGTAAACTTGGAGGTCCAGCGGCTGAAGGAAGCCGGAACGATAAGAGAAATATTCTTCCCGAGATGGCTGGCAAATACAGTTGTAGTGAAGAAGAAGAATGGTAAATGGAGAGTTTGTGTGGACTTCACAGACTTGAACAAGGCGTGTCCCAAGGACCCGTTCCCAATGCCTAAAATTGACCAACTAGTAGACGCCAAGTATGGGCACCCAAGGATGAGCTTCCTGGATGCTTTCCAGGGTTACCACCAGATTGCCTTGGCGCTCGAGGATCGAGAAAAGATAGCATTTATCTCCCCGGGTGCAAACTATCACTACGAGGTCATGTCGTTTGGATTGAAGAACGCCAGAGCCATGTACCAGCGGATGATGACGAGAATGTTCCGAGAAAAAATTAGATGCACAGTTGAAGTATATATTGACGACATGGTGGTAAAAAGCAGAAAAGAGTCACAACATACGGAAGACCTCCGGGGAGTATTCGAGATACTACGGCGGCATAAATTGCGCCTGAATGCCGAGAAGTGCACTTTCGGTGTGGGGGCTGGCAAGTTCCTAGGTTATCTGATCTCTACTCGGGGAATAGAGGCTAACCCCGACCAAATAGAGGCCGTAAACCGTCTTAGGCCACCAAGCAATTCCAAGGAAGTGCAAGTGCTTACCGGGATGTTAGCCGCCCTAAATTGATTCATCTCCAAATTCGCCGATCGCTGCCGGCCATTTTATCAACTTCTGAAGAAGTGGAAGGGGTTTCATTGGGACGAGGGATGTGATGAGGCTTTTCGAGAGCTGAAGGAATACTTGGCAAAGGCGCCAAGGTTGACGGCCCCGGAGCTCGGGGAGGATTTGTTTATGTACCTCTCAGTCACCGACCATGCCGTAAGTGCTATGTTGCTAAGGGATCAAGGAGTACAGATGCCAGTGTATTACATAAGCAAAACCTTGGTAGATGCCGAGACGAGGTACCTTCCCCTGGAGAAGTTGGTTTTAGCCCTGGTACACGCCACTAGGAAGTTGCCACATTACTTCCAGGCTCATACGGTGTTCGTCCTCACCGAGTATCCATTGCAGTCACTGTTAAAGAGATCAGACTTCACGGGCCGAATTGCCAAATGGGGGACTCGGTTGGGATCGTTTGACATAAGGTACCGACCAAAAAGCTCGGTGAAGGGACAGGTTCTTGCAGATTTCATCGCAGAATTCACACCTAAGAACGACGGCAAGGTAATCTGTAATGCAGAAATTCGTCCGTGGAAGGTATTTGTAGACGGTGCTTCAAATGCTATGGGGGCCGGGGCTGGTATTGTCATAATCACCCCGGAAGGCATACGATTGGAACACTCCTTCAGGTTGGGATTTAAAGCCTCGAACAACGAAGCAGAGTATGAGGCCCTACTGGCCGGTTTGAGGGTCGTATTGCATCTAGGCGCAAAAGATGTTGAGATTTATTTAGACTCTCGGCTGGTTGTTTATCAAGTCATAGGAAGCTTCGAAACTTGGGACTCTCGAATGAAAGCTTATCTAAATGCAGCCAAGCAGATTATTGGTCAATTCGGAACGGTAAAGGTGTCTCAGGTAGGTTGGTCATAAAACAAACAAGCCGACTCACTGGCCACATTAGCTTCATCGGCTACCGAGGATACGCCACGGCTAGTCAGAATAGAGCTTACAAGGGAGCCAAGCATCAGTGTGAAGAGTATCCATGACCAAGCCAGAATGGAGGTTGCCAAGGTAGCGGTGGCCAATCCGTGCTGGATGAACCCGATCATAGATTTCCTTGTCGAGGATAAGGTCCCGGATGATGAAAACGAGGCCAAAAAGATTCGTCGGGTAGCTCCCCGGTACTGGCTGTCTTCGGATCACAAACTGTACCGAAGGTCTTTCGCAGGCCCTTCCCTTTTATGCTTACATCCCGAGAAAGTAAGCGAGCTTCTGACCGAGCTACATGAGGGAGTGTGTGGCGACCATGTTGGGGGACGATCTTTAGCGCACAGAGCGATGACCCAGGGGTTTTGGTGGCCACAGATGTAGAAGGATGCCGCCGAATATGTCCGGAGGTGCGAACAGTGTCAAAAGCACGCCCCTTTGATCCATCAGCCAGCAGGTCGTCTGAACCCCGTCAGCAGCCCGTGGCCGTTCGCGCAATAGGGGCTTGACATCCTCGGCCCATTCCCCTGAGCAACAGGAAACCGCCGTTTTGTATTAATGGCTGTAGATTACTTCACAAAATGGGCGGAAGCCGAGGCCTTGGCAAACATCCGGGACACTGACGTGAAAAAATTTGTATGGAAAAACATAGTCACAAGGTTTGGGGTGCCAAATTCGCTAGTAACAGACAATGGGCTACAGTTCGATAGCAAAGCTTTTCGGGCCTTCTGCGACGATCTCGGCATCAGGAACAAGTATTCAACCCCGGCTTATCCACAAAGCAACGGCCAAGCCGAGGCAGTGAACAAGACAATTTTGAACGGGCTCAAGAGGAGGTTGGACGAGGCAAAAGGAAGATGGGCTGAAGAGCTACCCAATGTATTGTGGGCTTACCGTACTACCCCCAGAAGATCCACCGGCGAGACCCCTTTCTCTTTGACATACGGGGCGGAGGCTGTGATACCAACCGAGGTGAGCTTATGCAGTGCACGGGTCGCGGGGTTTGACCCCGCCCAGAACGCCGACCTGATGATGGAGCGTTTAGACTGGCTAGAAGAATGCAGGGAGGTCGCAACCATACGACTTGCCGAGTATCAGCAGAAGCTAGCCCAAAGATACAACCGAGATGTAAAGGGGAGGGAATTCAGTGTCGGAGACTTGGTACTAAGAAGGGTCGTGGGAAACATGCGAGACGTAGCTACAGGGAAGCTTGCCCAAACCTGGGAAGGACCGTACAGAGTTACCGCCATCGCCGGTGCAGGGGCCTACTACTTGGAAGACTTTGTCGAGAGACCGCTTCCCCGGCCGTGGAATGCCAACAACTTAAAGAAGTTCTACGCGTGACCATCCGTGTAAGCCAAACCTTGTATTTTGCTAAAATCAAGATTATGATGGAGTTGCTTGTATATGCTGTTTTTGATTCCACAATTGCACACCATGAGAATTGCAAATAAAAAACTTTAAGGACAGAAACCTGGCCCTCGGCTTGATTGACATCGCCGAGCAGGTGAAAACCTTATCATAAAAAAACTCTAAGGACAGAAACCTAGCCCTCGGCTCGATTGACATCGCCGAGCAGGTGGAAACCTTGTCACTAAAAACTCTAAGGACAGAAACCTGGCCCTCGGCTCAATTGACATCGCCGAGCAGGTGGAAACCTTATCACTAAAAACTCTAAGAACAGAAACCTTGCCCTCGGCTCGATTGACATCGCCGAGCAGGTGAAAACCTTATCATAAAAAAACTCTAAGGACAGAAACCTGGCCCTCGGCTCGATTGACATCGCCGAGCAGGTGGAAACCTTATCGTCACAAAGGAATAAAAGGACAAAGGACGAAAACATCATCCTCGGCAGGATCAAAATCGCCGAACATATGGGAACCCTAACCCTTACAAACATTAAATCCATTGTCACTCTCGGATTATCCAAAGCACGGCGCAATAGGTTTTGGGGTATCATTCCATTTACGGCCAAAACACTGGCATAGTCTAAGCGAAACATACAAATAGATAGAAGTTCATTCAACAAATTAAAACCAAAGTTAAAAAAGGAAGCTGTTTACCGATCAAACCCGCGAAATAACAGGAAATTGTTCGTTCACCACATCCCGGCGACATAGGCAAATAAACCCTTAAGAAAGTAAACTAAAAGTGCGATAAAAATAAGTGAAAGCATAAGAGAGGCTGCAGATAATCAGCTGGAGGGCCGGGTCGGATTTGTCACTTCTGGCTGGTCGGTCAGGGGGTATCGCGAGTCTTCGCCGAGAAGGTCCTGTACGGTCGGGATGCTGGTGGCTTCCATGTCCTCTAGCTCAGCATGAGCGTCAATTTGTTCAACCAGCTCCCTCATGCTTGCCGTTTCCTCCTCCTCAACAGCAACCGAGGGATCCTGCACGGCAGTAATGTCGCTCAGAAAGGGAATTTGGCCGGGGTCTCTCAGGTGGGAATCCTTGTGAACACCCAGTGTTTGAAGAGCGGCAAACCACCCGGCCTCAAAACCCAGCTTCCGAGCCTGGGCCACTACCGGCTCTACAGATTGCTCGGCATCAGCAAAGCCTTCGTTGTACCACTTCTGCTCACAGGACGTCAGGGTTGCCCTAAGGTCGGCTATCTCCTTGGCATTGGAAGTGTTGAGGCTGATGGCTTCAGCTAACTTCAAGTCCGTTTCGTTCTGCTTAGCCAAAAGCTTCGCACACCTCTTTTCCGCCAACGCCCTATTTTTCTCCGCGGCAGCAGCCTTCTTCTCGGCGTTCTCAGCTGCCTTTAGTTTTTCCTTCACTGTTTTGGCCGCTGACTCCCGCGCCCCCTTTTCACGCTCGACCTCCTCGGCAAGATCCCGTGCCCGGCCAGCCATTATGTGAGCCAGTTGAGCAGCCTAGCAATCACAAAAGTTAGTAAGGAAGCAGAAATAAATGTATGGGAGGAAATAGATAACTAAAGAATTACCGCGATAGCGTGCCACTCTAACCGGCGCCCCACAGACTCCTCAGATCCCTCCTCAAAGGCGTGCACGTCATCGGGAAGAAGGAGACCCTCGGCCAGAGTTTGGGCAATACGGCCACCCTCGCCTTTCTCCCATATCCGCACACAGGCGGTCGAAGGCAAAGGCTTGCCGTCCAACAAGAACTTGGGCTTCCACGCTGGAGCCGCTTGGGAGGAGGACGCAACCCCCGGACCAACCTGGGTTTGCGGCTCACGGATAACGATCCCTCCTGTCGGCTGGGGAGGAGTTTGGACGGCAGCATCTCCCGGTCCCGTGGATGGTTGATCGGTGACCTTTTGTTTCTTCCGGGCTCGTTCAGCTTGAGAAGAAGGTGGGGGCTGGTTGGGCTGCCGTGCACCGGGCACGAAGCGGTCAATGGTCATAACCCTCCTTGACACCATCCTTCCGTCGGGTTGGATATCTTCAGCTGACGAGGCAGCCGCTTCAATCGCTGGTTGTTGGGGCTCGGCGGGCGGATTCTCGGGCTGCGCCTGCTCCTGAACGGGGTCCTCTTGTTGGATAGCTTCATGGGCTAACTCTCTAAGGCGCCGAGACACGCGTTCCACGGACTCATCTCGCAAAGGGGCTAGCTCGTCCGAGCAGGTGAAGCGCCATCCAAATTCCCTCGCCTCCCAGGTTGTAAGTTTCGGCGGCAAGAAGTTTACGTACCGGACATCGATGTATGACAGCAGGGGGCTATTAACTAGAAGTGCCTGCTTAAAGTTCTACCAGGTAGAGTAAACTGGCTCTACTCCGAGGATCAAGTGCGAAACCCGGAGTTGTCCGTCCCAATGCACGTATATCTCGGAACGAAGGATGAAGTTCAAATCTTTGACATGGACGGTTCTGACATCCGGAACAAACACTTTGCCGTCTGCAAAAGAGCAAGTGTCATATCAGTATCTGATAATAAAGATTTACTTTAATGAAAAGAAAAGGAAAAGGGGTGGAAAACAATTAGATTAAGGGAGTGGTACAAACCCACTTCACGCCGTGAAAGGGGGCAAGGGACGTCCCCGGCAAACCAATTGCCGCGCACCCAAACGAACTCCCCGGCGGAGTTCCTGTTCGAATCAGGTAGGCATGATATCAGCCGTACCCGATTATCTCTTGTCTTTAGGTAATAGTTGGTAACTTTGTTCCCGCAGAGGCTATACATATGGTTAATGTCATGATAATTTAACTGTAAATCAAAGGTATGGTTCAACCTACTGACGCAGCTAACTACCCGGTAAAAGTTGGGGGAAAGCTGGTCGGGACACAGTCCGTAGTACCTAAGTGTATCTGTCAAAAGGGGATCCACGAGGAACCTAACCCCGCCCTCTAAGATTGACATCAGAGGAAAGAAGACTGTGCCTTGTCCTCGGTGGAGAGCAATATCACTCTCATGGCAGTAAGCCACTTCCACGTCATTGGGAATACTAAATTTGCTCCTAAAGGTGGCCAAGGCAGCCGAGGACTCTAGAAGATGAGAGTAACCCATCTATGACGCTTAATGCTATGAAAGGGAACTTGAAGAAATAAAGCTGAAGGAATAGGAAGGGGAAGAAAACTTACTTTGGGTTCTAAGGAGGAAAGGAACACTTTGCAAGTGAGTAAGCACACAGAGAGTTGGTCGGCAGAGAGTAAGCTCGAAAAAATCAGAGATGGAGGAAAAATGAAAGAATGTTCTGAGGGGAACTATTTATAGAGTCAAAAAGGGGGGCAAAGAAACGTTTAATCAAACAATAAATGGGCACGCTTTACGAACGGCCCTGCGAATACCAAAGGTAACCAATACGCGCGCCGCTTCGGTTCATGAACCGTCAGGCAATAATGACAACTATACCTAACGCCGCAAAACGGCACGTCTTTTGAGATGAGCATTAATGAGAAACCATAACCACGAGTCCCAGGCCATAAGATCTCCGAGATCAAAAGGCTTAGCCAGCTCCTTGATTCTTCCCGGCAACCGGGTATGAATCAAGGGGGGGCTAATGTACGGCACCGAGATCCCAAGACCCATATGGGCCCTGGGCCTAGGTCCAATGGAACGGCCCCATTGCCCTAAGCCCTTCTTGAAACTGCCTTCATGTAAAAACAAGTTTTGGGTCTCGGATCTTGAGAAGTGTTCGGCATAAACTTTACCGAACAAGCATATGAACCTTGTCCGGGAAAATCATGAAATGCTCGGGAAACTGCATTACCGAGCACAATCGACTAAGCTGGAACCAAGTTCCAAGGCCATAATTGCTGCATCCCACTCTCACCTAAACACCCACTTAAAGCAGATAATATTGGATCTTCAATAGTACTAGCGGTGGCTATAATCATAATCTCCCCACTAACCTTGGCTATAAATAGCAGAAGTTTGGGAAGAGGAAGGGGTTCACAAAAAAAAAAAAAAGAGAAAACAGTCAAGGAGGAAGAGAGAATGAATATTGCTTTGAGTCTCTCTGCTGAGAACGACCCAGAGTAGGAAATCTTGAAGCCCACTCTACAAATAAATTGTAAGCCCAAGTGAGTTCAAGCCCAACAGTCTCACTTCTGATTCATATAGGCTTCTTTTCTAATTGTGATGTATTTAATTAAGGTTCAAAAATACGTTTTTTTTATTAATATCAATAGGTAATTAGATTACACATATATTACTCAATTAAAGTATATTTTCAACAATTTTTTTTGAAACAAAATACTTGAATAGCCTTTGGAAGGGGAATGGTTAGAACAATAAATAGGCAAACGAAAAATTAAGAATTAGTGGTTATAATTAAGAATAAAAACATGAACTTAAATACTATACTAAAGAAAACCATTTTTTTCATTCAAAATTTATAATTATATGCCAAGTGTCTTGTACTATGGCAAACATATTGACATTTACATATGATTTTTTGTCACGTGGCACTGTTTGTCCATATCATACCAATTAAATATAGAAATTTGTTACGCATGTGTCATTATAATATGCTTTGAAAATGAATAAGTGTCATTGTAGGATGCATCCACCTGTTATGGAATCCCATTTTTATATTATATTAGTGATAGATAGATGTGCTATATAATTAAAGATGGGTTACAGTATTCATGGTTACACCAATTGCCTATCTTCTCTCCCTTTCAACAAGCTACACTTTCGGAAAAAAACCTTAAAGTATCCACTAAATTTTTTTCTCTTCCATCTCTTCACATTTACATAGTTTCAAACTTTTTTAATCGCTCTTTGTTTTCAAAGGCTAGCCACGCTGACTCCCTAGACCAGTGGAGCTTTTCTGTCCTTGTCCTCATACAAGTCTTAGTAGCCCTTAGTGGCTAACTAATTAGTAAATTTTTTATTCTTCTTATTTTTAAGCCATTTTTCTTCTTCTTTCATGCTTTCTCAATACCATAGACTATCCATGGAAGCATTAGAAGGCCTAGGGAACAAGTTTAACCTTTCAGAAAATGTGGAGAACGGTGTGAAATGTTCTAAGGAATTGATTTCCCCTTGTCTCCTGGTAGTTGCTAAATTTTTGACCAAGTAGCCTGGTGGCAAACATTAAATAAGTGGCTACTTTTCGTCCCCTCTAGATAACACAAAAAAGATTTTGAGATCAAAGACATTGGAGAAAATAAATTGTTCTTTGATTTTGAGGAAGACTATGATCTTGAGTGAGTTTTGGAACATGAGCCATGGTTGTACGATAAAAATCTACTTATTCTCGAGAGGGTGGTAGAGAATGTTTGTATCTCTACTCTTCCCTTCCAATTCTCTTCCTCTTAGGTATAAATCCATGATCTCACAATCCATTTTCTGACTCTGGAGACTCTTGACTTAATAGGAAATTCGCTAGGAATGATCCTCCATATGACGGAATCCGAAGAGGAGAGTGGCAATGGTAACTACTTACGGGTGAGAGTTCGAATTGACATCTCTAAACCTCCTAGTCAAGTTTGGAAAATATGGTCAAGTGGGAAGGTCATTGGATGAGTTGCCTTTAAGTTTGAATGGTTACCCAATTTTTGCTACTAGTTTCGGAATGTAGCTTATGATGATCGAGACTGTGAATGTTAGCTAAGGAGCAAGGGAACTTTGAGAAAAGAAGACCAGAAATATGGGGAATGGCTATGAGTCAAGGTCGAATTTTCAAACAAGAAAACTTCTATCCTTGTATTTGAGGTTAAACCTACTAGCTTGGGATTATCTGCAAAAGCCCATGCAATTGCCACCCCCCGGCAAGTCAAGTCTCCTATGCTGATTTAGAACTAGTGTGAGAACTCCAAAACTAAACTTCTGGTACGGTCGACGACGGTAAGCTCATCGACAGAGTCAGTAATCCTCAAAAGGAAGATGGAAATCATATCTCGTTGACTTCGGATTTTCAAAAAACTTTAATGGAGATTGACAACAAATTAGGCTACAAAATCATTCCTCCCTAGGATGTAGATTCTAGTTTCCTTTATGAGACGGTCTGGCGTAGCTTGTCCAATGCAGCCCACCTTCCCCTCACAGCCCAAAAAAATTAAAAACAAACAAAAACCCTCCCAAACATAGGTTGCCTTTGGATGCAAAGCCCAAGAAAACCACCAACTATCTATCTAGAGGTCCTAAAGCTATTGGGTTAGGTATATTCTGGGTACAACACAAAGTATTCAGGAAGTTGTTATAATAGACTCCGAGGCCTAAAGATGCACATGAGATGGTCTGAAATTAAAACAGCAAGAAAAAAAAAAAAAACTTGCCTAGATACATCTGAAACGCCTTAAGGGGCCAACAGAACAATCCTAAGTCTATCCAATCAAGAATGTTTTAGAGAAAAATGAAAATTCAACCCAATTCAATGAAAATGGAAAACTTTTATCCCTAGTGAAATTTCAAGAGATGCATGAATCAAAATGAACAAGAGAATTTTGGAGGTTTGAGCGCGAAACAAGAGCTTTGTCTCAAAATTTTTTGTACTAAAAACCATCTCGTACATCTTAGAGAGGTTCAAGGGACGTACCAGGTGCCTATTTTGAAAATTTTCATTAAAAAAAAACTCTTCATATGTCTAAGAGATGAGTAAGGAACGTGCGACATATTTGTCTCAAAATTGTTTGCACTTAAAATCATCCCTTACATTTGAGAGACAATTTAAGAATGTATGACAACTCTGTTTTTAAAATTTTGCATCTCAAAAAATTTCTTGTACATTAGAGAGAAATCCTATATATTTGCTTTGGAAAATTGCATCACAAAAATTTCATTGTACAAGCAAGGGAAGCGCAAGGGACATACGAGATATGTGTTTTTAAAACGAGAGCAAACACTACGATACAGAGAATATAATTTCTTAACCAAGAGAGTGAGAGAGAGCATGCAATTATTTTTATAACAAAAATGTATACATATAACTAATCAATATAAAATAAATACATAAATAATCTCCATATTAATAGTGGTAATCCTTTAAGATTCTTTTGAAACACATTGGCTTATATTTCTAGTAAATGGCATTATGGTCCACTCAATGAGGCCAATCAGGATCCTATTTTTTAGTACTAATAGGCGATTTAAATGAATGGAAGGCTACCCAAGGAACTCAACAATACCTATCTAGTTCTCATCCCCAAGGTGCAAGGAGCCAAAAATTTCAGTCAATATGTGCCCATCAACTTATGTAATACCAAATACAAGATTATTGCAAAGTTATTGGTATAAAGAATCAGGACCTTATTATACAAATTTATTAACCGATCTCAAACTAACTCTGTAGCATCTCACAGAATATAATGTTAGGACAGGAAATAATACACTGCTTTGGAATGACAAAAGAGAAGAAGGGTCAACCAATTACTAAGGTTGATTTTTCAAAGGCGTATGATAGATTAGAATGGGACATCTTACTATAAGTATTAAGATCCTTGGGTTTTTATGAGAAATTCATTCACCAAATCTAACAATGAATACCAACATCCAAATACACAAGCTGATAAATGGGGTAATCTCAAGCTAATTACTTCTAGGAATCAAATTATGCTCATTTGATTGAGGCAATGCTAGATTTTATTTCCTCCACATGAACTACTATTATTAAGACTAGTCCTCGGTTCATTACTTTCTTGGCAGTATTCTTTGACTAGGTTTGGTGGGCTAGGAATCAAAAAGTATTTTAAGGAAAGGATTGTGAACATTTAAATCTTGAATATTATATTAATAGGGGAGGGAAATTTAAATCTTGAACAATTCTATTAGAAATATTAAAAGGTAACAATTGAACTACAAAACTGTTGACACCAATCTTTGTAGTTAAATTATATTTATATTAAAAGGTGACAAGAAATATTGTACCTAGTCAAGCCAGCACTTTAACAAAACAAAATCTGGAGTTTTCGTCTCTAAACTCACCCAAAAATGAGCCTCCATAACCATAAAGTAGATTCTACAAATGAAATACCTCCAGAAAAATTTCGTCTACCTCCGAGAACTAATGTTTATATCCAAAGCACCCTCACAAGATATAAGTTCTTAGAAGATAATCTTGAGTCAAGATTATTAGGTTGGAGAAGTAGATGTCTATTATGGGTTGACAGATGCACATTGATCAAATTATTGGCACAAGTCATCCCAAACTATTCTACGGTAACATTTGACATCTCTACCTAAATTTGTGCTAAATTGGATGAATTGTCTAGAAAGTTTTGGCGGTGCCCTAAGAGCACAAAGGGAAGGTTTCTTGCTTGAAAGGCATGGGAAAAATTATGTCTTCCATAAAGACAAAAGAGGCCTAGGATTTAAAAAATCCAAATAGTTCAACAAACTGCAAAAATTTCATGGATGGTGGAGAGGGACAACTTATGTATGAATATCCTTAGATGCAAATATAAGATAGAGATGATTGACTTTGAAAGAATCCAAAAAAAAAAAAATCCCCAATACAGAAAGCAATAGAGGAAGCCAAAACATTGGTTACAAAAGATGCCTACTGCGTGTTAGAAGATGACTCTTCTTTTAATGTATAGGTGCACCCCTGGATTCCTTGGTTGCCTAAATTCAAACCTATGCAAAAAACATGAGAATGTTGATCGGATTCCTATGATGGTATCAAATCTTTTCAACATTGAGCTGAATTGCTAGAAAATTCACTTCCTCCAAGATTTCTTTGATCCAAAGTCAGCTATTCCTAGGATTCTTGTTCCCTTAAGACCCAGGCTTGATAAGCTTATCTGTGTAAAGACACCAAGGGCAGCCTCTCGATAAAATTTGCATATATGGCTAGTCAAGACTCCAAGCTATCCTTTGTATTTATATTTGTTTTTCTGCTTCAATTATATTGTTGTGTAGTTTAGGTTTATCGCTTTGATAATTATAAGCATGTTAGGATAGCTTAGGAATATAATAGATGTAGTTTTCGTGTGTTGTTTGTTGGACGTTCTTAGGTAGGGATATGTACGCATGCTTCTACATGCGCAGTATGAGAATGCATTGTATATGATTATGCATTGATGTATAAGTGATGTAATGCAGTGAGGTAAATGCATGCATATAAGTTTGAACTGCATGTTTAACATGATGAACTTGTGAATTTGATGATGAACATGATGGGCATGCATAGTTGATACCATAGTTATGTGATGTTATGTGTTTACTGCCTTTTAATGATGTGATATGCTTGCTGCCAAGATAAGATGAGATGACAAAGTATGTTGGATGTTTTTTATGCTATACAATGAGATAATGACATGTCTATCTAGATGAACGTTAGGTTTTGCATGTAGATAAGACAGATGCTATGTGATGATAAGATACATGTGATGTATGATGATATAACATGCTTAGATGAATGTTAGGATGTGATGGTTTACCATGACAATGAAATGTTGACGAGATATGATACGCCATGATAGATGAATGGTAGGTTGTATGCTAGATGCATGTTATGGTAGACCTAGAGAGTGTGTGTGTGTGTGTGTAGATAACCTATTAGAGGACTCTTTGATAGACTTAAGATATAGAACACAATTAGTGGAGGCAAACCTAATGGACAGGTGGGATTAAGTGCCTAATACCTACTATCCCCATGCCTAAAATCTGAACACATGATCTGGTAAGATTAGTCCCTCCACAAGAGGTGCTCATATTTATGGTTCCTATACCTAATCTAGGTGGCAACTCCATTTACATACCCTCTACCTCAATCTACTCTACCAAGGCATACTCTCCAAGCCACATCACGAACGCTTGTGCCCACATATGGCTTTTTTCTTTGGATGCTATTTGGTTATTGAGGAACCATATTTTTCATATTATGGCCAACCTAACATTATGAACATTGCTAGTAGCGTTGGAAGTAGGGTGATGGAATATGTGTTGGCTTTGGCTAATGAGAAACCTTGAGATGTGAAAGTGACTGAAAAGTTAAATTTATGGAAACCACCTAATATAAGATGAATTAAATTGATTGTGGATGTTACTGTGAGAGACCACACCTCTAGCCCAAACCTTTCAAATTCAGTTTGGTATAACTTGCACAAATGGGTGAGGTCATGTTGGTGGCTCTCAAGAGTGGAGGTTGTACTGATGTTATTATCCCTTCTAGATTAAGAGTTTTAGAATGAAGTGGCCACTTACATTAATAGAGAAAATAAGAAATTGAAATTGAAAGAATACATCTTTATTAATAAATTGAAATTGCATATCTCTTGAAAATAACTAAAAAATACATGATTTTGATATTAGATACAATCTAAAAAAAATACATAACTTTGATTAACTCTAATCTAGGATATGCACAAGTTATTTGAATTGAAAAATCCTAGAACATGCAAAGAGTAAGAAAACCTAGATCTAACATGCTAGCAATCAAGAACACATGAAAAACTTGAAAATAAAACATGCTTGAATCTAAATAACTAGGGCATAATTAAAAAGAAAGGTTTAGAAACCTTACCTGCATGCATGAGCACTCCCGAACACCCCAATTAATTAATCAAATTTTACCCATTTGTCTTGGAATCAATAAATGCCTTTGTCTCTAGATTGAATTAAGAAATGTAACCTCATGATAAGCTATATCGTCAATCAATAATATTATGACACATCATATCATTTAAATTGGACTAAAAATAGACCAATTATAATGAAAAAGAGTTCATAGTCATGTAAGTTCATAATCTAATTTATGCAAGAGATTTTTTTTTTTTTTTTTTACAATTAAAACTTATTTATTTGATCACTTTCAATCAGATTGTACGAAAAAAAACTTATTCTAGAAAAATTTTAAACATAACTTAACTATTGATTCAGCAATTTTAAACAGGTCGGCTTTAGAAGGTTTCAAAAATTAAATTCTTTTTTTTATTATAAAATGTAGGGACACGATTTTAGTTAACCCTGTCCTGAACTGTCAAGCCCTGGCTTAATGAGTCCCACACAATGAATTTTGTAGAGTATGGGCTGAAGAACTCAGTCTCGGTTGGCTCAGACGGTTCGTTGCATGTCCTTAGTGGATATAGAAACGTGAATCAAGAAAATGGATGGGGAACTGGAAGTTTTATTCATGGTCATGCATTCGTACAATGAATCCTTGCTTTTTTCTCTCCTCCCTTCCCTATTTTTTTTTTCCTTCCTTCTTTTGGGGGACTCCTACATATTATATAAGCTCTCTTTTATCATCTGGGCCTTACACTTGTTGATCATCCAAACCCCCACTTGAGCACCTGTCCCATCAGACGCCCTTACCAGTTCCTTGTGAGTTGCAGTGACCAAGGTGGCACTGTTCAGGGGTCTTCTCCCCATTAATGCGGCCAGGAGAGTAGCTGTGGTGCATTTAATGTGGTGGTGACAGCCTTTGCTGGAATATTTGAATCTTCTTTCTTTTTACATGCTTGGGGTGAGGGCTACAGTAACCGGGATGCATCATTGACCTGGACTTTGGAATGTCCGAGGAGGAATTACTCCTCGGACGTGTTTTCTTGGCCCCAGTTGGCTTGGGCAGGGATTCTGGGCCGCGACGTCTCCTCGGAAGGAATGGTCCTCGGACGGGCCCAAGGCCCAGCCCACTTGTTATTCTGGGTCGGTCCCCACATAAAATATTCGGCATAAAAATACAAAAAAATAAATTATAAAATTCCAATCACCTAGATTCACTTATATATTAGAAAAAGAAAATGGAATGTTCAATTGTCTCCGGCAAGTTCTGATCTTGGTGCTCAACTCTGAAGAGAGAGAAGAATAGGAGAAAGTGACGAAGTCACAGAGTGGATGAAATTAAAGAAAAAATTGCATTTGCTCCGTGACTTTTTTTTTCTTTTTTTTTTAATTTTAATTTATTTTCAGCCTTTGGATTGCAATTTGTCCACATGTCCTACATCCATATTAAAATGGGAGAGAATGGAGGGATTTTAAATGAGAGGGGAGCCGGACCCCTTTTGTCCACATACCCCCATACCTAAAACAGATTGTCAAATGATCAGTATTCTTACTATTTTGGATTTTCAGAAATGTTGAATGGTTAATGACCAATGTATGTAGGTAATTGTTGGCTGAGTAGATTGACTTCTGGCACAGATTCTTATTAGCGGTTCATTGAAACTTTATGGAATTGTAGGATATATGAGAGACTCAATCCGTTTGGATTATTTGCTGAAAGTTGGTTAACATATAATTATACCTAGATAAAAAAGTTATACCTAGAAAAAAATGAAGTTTTAAAAAGTTGTGCATATAAGTAAATAACCTAAAAGCTGAATGAAAAAACTGCATTGAAACGCACCCTAAGCAAGGCAAAGCCCCTAGCACCTGTAAGTTCTTAGCTGAAAACAAGCTTAAAGATGCTAGTACTTGCATTTTTTCTGCTTAGAGTTCTAGCCTCGAACTTGCTATGCTTACTCTGTATCTTGTGCTTGTACTTTTTTTTTAACCTTCTATTTTGGGATTATATGATATATCTTATTGTTGCATGGACAAAGCCTTTCTCACATTGATATGCTCTGGAAACTTTTATAAGGGAACATTTACTTGGAATCTTGGTGAATTGTAGTTGCTCTTCCAGCAAGCATGTATTTTTAAACCAGATAGAAGTTCAAAAAGAGTTTACATAAGTTTTCCTATATTTTTGTAGGACTTGGCCTTTTGAAAACCACCCTTTCACTGGATGCCTGATAATGAAAGTTCTGAAAAGTTTAATATTCAACTGATCATGAGCTGTAAACATCAGTGTATTTGTTTGCTATACCATTTGTACCAAAAAGAAAACTGTAAATTACTAATGAGATAGATATGTAATTTCTAGTACAATGCATAACCGGTCCAATTACTATGCAAATAACCATTACTTGCACGGTTACGAATTATTAAACATAAGTTGCGTGGTATGATTTGAAGTTCATATATAGAATCTGTTAATAACAATTATTATCTGGCGTAATTGCAGCCATCCATCATAAATTGTGAGGCTATTTGCATTGTATATCGTCAACTATAAAATGACAATCCAAGTCCTAGTTTGAGATTAATTTGCATAATCCAAATTAGTGTCCAAATTAATATTACTGAAGGTAGATTGATCTCTAAATTAGGAGGTTGATTATAGAATTATTGTTGTTTATGATAAATGTTGCAAATGTCTTCATAGGTTAGGAGGGCCGGGACAGTATCATCCATTAATATGTTAATTTAGACATTGATTTGGTGGATGGGTTGAGCATTTCAAATTAATCTGGAATTGGGCTGTCGATTTTTTGAATTCGGAAATCTCTCTTCCTTAGGCGTTGCGATTTTATGTTTAGTAGCTTTGGGCTAGTGAAATCTTTGGAGGTTTGGGTATCATAATTTATAACTAGAAAGGGAAAAAAGGATCCTCATGGCCCAACGAATCCTTCAACATAAGGATTCTCACAATTTTTTAACATATTTTAAAAAATTGTCAGTCAGCATTGCAAGGTTCTGTCAATTTATTTTATCTATTTGTATTGAATTATTACTAATTATAATTATGAGAAAATATAATTTTTGAAAATCTATTTATTATATATAACTTTATAAGTTTCTATGATCCAAAGTCAAATGGTGTTAGGCCGGACTAAGATAGTTTGAGGCTTAAGGCTAAAATTTTTAAATGGCATTTTTATATCTAAATATCACTTAAATAATATTTAGTTTATTTTTTATATTATAATTTTTTTATTTCAAATTTATTATTAATTCTGATTTAATAATATGACTAATTCAGTGAGCAAGTGATACTTACGATATAGGTTTTACAAACTAGTGTGTCACCAATAAAAATAAAAGTAAAAAAGTTATTCAAACATTCATTTATTAAACTATTTAAGTGGCACCAATTATATTCTTGTCACATCAGTTTGTAAGTTTTTTGTTATAAAATTTATATTAGTTGTAGCATTTTTCATTTACTTAATGGTGTTTTGGTTGTATTTCTATTAGTGCATTTTTTTGGGAGAAAATGCTAAAATTATTACAAATTTTAGTACAAAAAGTATACAAACTAATGTGACAGTTCAACAAAAAAATAATTGAGTATTAAATTACTTTTTTATGATTGGTGACATATCAATTTATAAGACCTATGTAATAAAACTTTTAATATACTAGTATAACTCTAATATTTTAGGTCTTCTTAAGTGTGGAAAAAAAATTTAATATACTAGCATAACTCTAATATTTTAGGTCTTCTTAAGAGTGGAAAAAAAAATGTACATGTAACTCACATTTTTTTTTGAATAAAAAAAAAAAAAAAAACCTTACTCCCAATATCTAGGGCCTTTCTATGTTAAGGGGCCTTAGCCTTAGGCCATGGTCTAAATAGCCCATGCCTAGGACCAGCCCTAAATGGTGTGGCCCAGGGTAATACTTAGTAATCCACATGGTTTTAAAAACCAGAATGAGCAAAAAATCGTTTTTGCTCTCGATTTGTTCAACCTGGTTTTTTATTGGTTTTTATTGGTTTTTATCGTTTTGACTGATTTTTTGACTAGTTTTTACCGATTTTGAGGGTTTTTACTGGACCGGATTGGTGCTTGATTCTCGGTTGAACTAGTCTAATCAGCTAATTTGGTTCGGTTTTTAAAACAATATTAGTTCAAAACTGCACTCTAGGCTCTTACATAAAAGGTGGGCTCCATAGTGGGACCCACCCCAATGTGTGGCTATGAAGCAATGCTCCGGAAGTAGGACCGGAACTATATATAAGTATTTTTCTATATTAGATGTTGTGTTTAATTTTCCCTTAAACATGTAATTGATTTGTTATAATTTACTATTAAATGCTACTATTTGTATTTTTTTAAGGAAAACAAATAGGCAATAATTCAAAGGAAATTAGGGGAAGGGTAAAAAAGGAGTTTTTTTTTTTTTTTTTAATTACAAAATAGAAATTCTACTCTAACCTAATCTAAGTGTATATGTGTGTGAAACTCTCTCCTAGATACTTGAACATCAGCCCTTACCCTCCACACCCCACAAGCACTTATACTTTTGGAGTGAAGGTGGGGGAAAAAACAAGATTTTATGAGCCCAAAATAAGAAGCTCAAAATTTTTCACATAGAATTGTTTACTATATATAGTAAAGTAACAAAAAAAAATGGAAAAAAAAAAAAAAGACTTTTGGCATACTTAACATTAAATTATTGGAAGAAATTGATTAGCATTTAAATATTAGAAGAAGTTAATTGTAATACATTAATAATTGAACAACTGGAAGAAGAATGGTTAGGAAAATTATTCAGCAAATGACAAATTAATAATTAATAGTCATATCACCGCACACCCTTAGTGCAATAGTCACTCCACAAGTATAAGTGCTTGTGAGGTGGGGGGTAAGAGCCGCGGTTCAAATCTCCAAGAAGGAGCTTCATATATATATATATATATATATATATATATATACTTAGATTGGGTTAGAGTAGAATTTTTATTTTGTATAAAAAAAATTAATAGTCATAAATAAGAATTAAAATGCGAGCATAAATAGAATGGTAAAGAAATGCACCATTGCGCACCCTTGGTGCGGTGGTCACTCTATAAGTATAAATACTTGTGGGGTGTGGGGGGTAAGGGTCGGAGTTCAAGTCCCCAAGAGGGAGCTTCACACACATATATACTTAGATTATGTTAAAGTAGAAATTCTATCTTGTATAAAAAAAAAAAAAAAATGCATTTACTTAATATAAAATCTTAAATTATATGCCACATGTCTATTATTATGACAAATATATTGATACGTACAAATAATTTTATGACACATGTCATTGTTTGGCCATATCATACCAATTAAATATAGGAACTTGCCATATGTCATTATATTATGCTTTGAACATGAATAAGTGAAGCGTGTATTCACAAGTTTTGGGATCCAACTTTTATATTATAATATAGTTAGATATATTAAGATAGATAGATAGATAGATTTGCAATATCTACCCATAATCCAAATTAGTGTCCAATCAATATTATTAGAGGTAGATTGATCTCAAAATTAGGATGTTGATATTAATTTAGACATTGATTTGGTGGACGGAAATTTAAGGTGCACATTGAAAATGTCTTTATAGTTTTGGAAAAAATGAGCATTTGTCTCTAATTTACAAATTATGTAGTAAAATGTTCCTATTTTTTAAACTTTATTTTAACGAAATTGAGTTACAGGTAGAACTCAATATTGCTAATGTCGAGTTCTACTTGTAACTCAATTTTGTCATTTAATTTTTTTTTGAAAATTTAAACGGAACTCGATATTACTATTGTTGAGTTTCACTTAAAAATATACATAGAACTCAATAATAAGGATATCGAGTTTTACACAGAACTCAATTTGTTAAAATCGAATTTAAAAAACAGAGACATTTTTCTAAATAGTTTCAAAATAAGGGCATTTTGCTACATAGTTTGTAAATTAGGGGTAAATGCCTATTTTCCCCGTATAGTTTTAGAGTGAATACTTGTATTTAACTCCATATTTAATTTCCTCAAAAAAAAAAAAAAAAAAACTCCATATTTAATTACTTATGGAAGAAAAACATGCAATATGTTATTTCTCTCTTTTTTCCGCTTGAAAATTTGATATTTGCTTCTTCTTTTTTTTACTCACGTGGCTAACTATATGAGGTGTCCACTCTTTTTGCTCTTTAATTTTTTTTTTTTTTTTAATATCTTTCTCTTGCCCGATCCCCTTTATATCTCAAAATCTCTCTTCCACAGCCTTGCCACTTCGCACCAGCGATTTTGTGGTTTGTAGCTTTGGGTTATTAGTGAGATCTTGGGGGTTTGGGTATCATAGTTCATAAGTAGAAAAAAGAAAAAAAAAAAAAAGAAAAAAAAGAGAGGATTTTCTAGGCCCAACGAATCCTTCAACGTAAGGATTCTCACAAGTTCTCACAATTTTTTAACATTTAAAAAAAAAGGACCCTCAAGGCCCAACAAAACCTTCAACATAAGGATTCTCACAAGTTTTCACAATTTTTAACATTTTTAAAAAAGTGCCAGTCAGCATTGCAAGGTACTTTCAATTTATTTTGTCTATTTGTACTGAATTATTACTAATTTTAATTATGAGAAAATATGATTTTTGAAAATTTATTTATTAACTTTGAATAATAAACTTGGGGTCTGTTTGGGATCCGCTTGTTTTGCTGAAACTGAAAACTTTTTGTTGAAAGTACTATAGATAAAAGTAAAAGTTAACTGAAATAGCACAATAAGACCCATGAATAGTACCAAAAAGTGCAGTGGAACCCATGAATAGTAACAAAAATAAGCTGAATAGTAAAATAAGTTAGCAAAATTAATCATGCCAAACACTCATATCAATTAGTCACAAATAGCTGGGAGAGAATCCAGATAACCGTCAAGCTTCTGCTCATGTACCTGTTGTTTTGTGTTAATAAAATATTTATTGATTTGATTCATCAAAAAAGGTAGTTGAGAGTTGAGACTTTAGTTTAGCTTTTATACATTTATTTAAAGAATTACGCTAAACTAAAGTTAATTTATATTTGACTTAATTAAGATGAACTTTTAAGTTTTCTCTATGGAGCTCTCTCATCTAATTTTGTGATTTTTCTATTTTGGTATACTTTAACTGGTTCACTCATTATATAGGCAATTTTGTTGTTTTCACTTGATATTATATGAATGTTTGAAAATTGCAGGTTATTTCCACAATTTAAGCTCAATTTTTGCCTTGACTGAATAAATCTTCTGTTCATTAATTTGTAGAACAGAGCAGTTACTTGAAAATGCTAATAGAATAGGTTTATTAATTTGCTAATAGAATAGCTCAAATTAATGAACAGAAGATTTAATGCAAATAGAATAGATTTATAAATCATTGATTCTCTACATTCAGCACAAATGAAAGAAACAAAATGCATAGGTTTAAAAGATTTATAAAATTTAATCAAGACCTTTCATTCTTTGCCTAAGGGTGAGTTTGGTAAAAGCTGTTAAAAAATGCTTTTTGAAAAAGCTAAGTGTTTGGCTAGCACTTATAAAAGTGACAGTTTGAAAGATAAATTACCAAAAATGACAATGTATATATAAGGGAGTTTATTTCATACTTAAATAAATATTGTGAAATTATTTTTTTCTCACCAATATTAGCTAATAATAACCTACCACTTAAGATTTATTGTGAAAGTATTGTAAAAATATTGTGATAGCATTTCTCAATTTTAATTTCTTATTCTTTATTTTCTTTATTTTCTTTTCATCCATATTTCCTTTTTTTTTTTTCCTTCTTTTTTTTTCCCCCTTTTTTTCTCCTTCTTTTTTTCCCCCCCTTTTTTTCTCCTCCACACACGTATCCACGCACGTATCCTTACTTTTTTTTTCTTTTTTTCCTTCTTTCCTCTTTTTTCCCTGCCACTTCCTCCACGCTCCAGAACATTCCACACAGAGTCTCTTTTTTCTTTCCTCCTTTCTCCCTTTTCTCTTGCCATACAGAGCCTCCCTACCACTTCCTTCACATATTACTAGCAGCACCCAGTACCCACACTTCAAGAAGACCAATACCCACACTTTAACTCTGCCTTTTGAAACACAGTGGGCAATTTGGAAAGAAGACGAAGAAGAAAGAAGAAGAAGACGAAGAAGATCGGTCCGATCGGTCAAGAGGAAGCCATGACTTTCTAGCTACAAACCAAAATGCACCTCAGAGAAATCCCTCTATCGAAGCTTGCATGGTTGAATCTCTCTCATCTGATTTCAAGTGTTCTGCTACCATTGAGTTTGTATTTTGATTTTGATTTTGGGTTTGGGTTATGGGTTTTCAGTTGATGGTTTAATTATAAATTATTTTTTGTGGATTTTGGGTAGATCATGTTTGATTTTCGTTGTATTTTGGGTTTTCGTTGTTTTAACGAATTTTGGTGGGGGGTGGTTTTAACGAGTGATGGTGGTGGTGGTTGGGTGGTTATGGTTGGACGGTGTTGGGTGAATGGTGGGATCTGCGTTTTGGTGGTGGTGCTCTTGTAGGTTCTGTGCGTCTGTGTGGGTGTGTTTGTGTGTATCAAAGGAAGAAGATGAGGACATCTTCTGATTTATTGAAGGATAATTTGGTAGTTGCTCACAGAGTCCAACGGATAGTTGATCAACGCACATGGACTTTTTCCAAAATGCAACTCAAAGCTCCTTTTCCATCTTGCGCATTCTCTTCACAAACCCAAAACACAACTTTTTCCAAAAAGTTGCGTTTTGGTCTCAGCCAAACGGGCTTTGGATATTGACTTTTTTCAAAACGGGCTTTTTGGGCTGGGAAAGTGGAAACAAACGGGCACTAAAACGGCCTATCTTTCACTTTTTAAAAAAGCAACATAATTTGCCTACTAACTCACACATGAGCCCACCACACACAATCAGCAATTTTAAATTTTTTTAATGACGTGTGAGGTGAGGCCAATTGTTGTGAATTTTGGTTGACCCTTGGACTAATTGTGCTCAACTCTTTATTAATGGGAGATAGTTTATACTGGGGTATATTCTTGAAATCATCAATGACATTGTTCACCAACATATACAATCTGTACATCCAGGAGAGATGGCATAGGTTCAAAACTTTAAATAAACAAACAGAACTTCAAAGAGAAGCCTAAGCCCCTTTGCCTATATGAAGGAATGCCTTGTAAGATGATTAACTCTAGTATTGACAAAAATGGCCACATGGGAAAACTAAAAATAAAATAAAATAAAATAAATTACCAAACTCTCAATTCTGAAAAAATTAAAATTAAAAAAAAAAAAATGGAGTAAATTCTCACGGCTTCCTCAAGGCAGATGCTGCACCCATCACAACAGCCAAGACAATACCAAGACCGGCACCGAGGGAAGCACCCACAGCTGCAGCTGTTAAGGAGGATGCCTTGGCCTGAGCATCTCTACTTGCTCCTATAACCATTGCTTGTTCTCGTGCCAACTCCACCACAAGTCTATCTTTAGCAAGTTCCTTTAATTTGAAAAAAGAAAAACATTAAAATTAATATTGAAAAGAAAACCATATGAACAACAAACCACAACACATATTACAACATGGTTATTAATAGAACCAGAGAGCATCAAAGTAACCAGTAAAATGGTTTTTGGGATAACCAACTAAAGTAGAACCAACGTATAAAAATGATTGCAGAAGTATATGACCTAACCAACAACAACAAGTCTCGAAGTTCCTCAATGACCTAGACTAGATTCATACATGGGTGATTAATGCAATCCAGCGATAATGAAATCATTCATGAAACTCTCCAATATTCTAAACACCCAATTTCTTTTATCAACCTTTGTTGCAGACCCCCTCCCTCCTCACCCCCAAAAAAAATATCATAAAAAAAAAATTCAATGCCCAAATTCATTTTTGAATATTGTCAGCAAATTCAACACCCCTTGCTACTGCATCGAAAAATTTGTGCCCATAGTCATAACTTAACACAACCATTAGTAAGAAGGGGTTCAAACATTACATTCTGTTAATACAAAATCAATTTAAATGCTTTTACCTGGAAAGAGTCTTCCTCTTGGCTTCGAAGCACACGGTGGATTAGCTGACAAAGAGAGGCAACACCCTCCACTGAAAGAACAATATCTTTCTTCTGGAAAGGCCTCCGAACAAGATTGATCGGGGCAAAAATAAGTTTTTGAGCACCCATCCTCCCATCAGAATCTCCGCCAGTTGCACCCCAAGACAAAGAAGCACTTGCAACACCAGGCATAACATATGGACAGGAATTGATAACTCCAGTTGAGCTTAAAGATGCTTGGTATGCCTGCACAACAGCATCTATTGCTGCTTTTTGCTGATGTGCACTGACAGAAAATTTGTTTGTTATGGCAAGAACCCAAGGGATTCCTAGAGATTTGGCCTCATCCAACAGAAGAGAAAGGACTGGCTTCTGTTGTGACAAATCTGAGTGATTGTATCGGGGTATTTTATGGGACAGGTTATGCACAAGAACAATCAGATCTGTCTTCCGACTAAGATCACGAATTCCCATCCATAGTTCATCTCTGAAACGAGAAACTTCCCTATTCAGATCCTGCAGTGAAAATAATAAAATAAATATATGAACAGGGGGAGAGAAATTAAAGACAAAAAGTCGAGAAATATACTAATAATAAGTAATAACCATGAGAGAGAGGATAAACACATGAGAAATCCTTCTCGACCTAATCAGATCAATGATATAATTAGAAGCTGAGAGCATACTCTGCCTAAACTCCATCTATCCTAATGTTAGAGGCCTTATCTCATCAAAATCATTAACTAGCATGAAGCATCTACATTGCTCCATGAGTTGGTAAATATAAACACTTCAACAATGTCCTTTTCAATGTAAACAACTTAACAACCTCTGGCAGAAGAATGTCCACCTCCACCCATTCTTTATGGCAGGAGAAAGTATCCTGTGAACTACAGTTAATTGGCTCCCCACAAGTGAACTAATATCAAGCATGTCCAAGATAGATTATCAGGGTCAAAATGCCTGGGTCACTACTTTTCTTTATTTGTAAGTTATACATGCAAGTGGATCTCAAACCCACAACCTTATCCTCCACCTTACACTTACAAGCAGACCTTACTCTTACAAGCAGGAGGTGCTATTTGAACTAAAACTCATTGGCATGCTTGGGTCACACGGAACAGCTTGATCAGCTATAAGTGTAGTAGTATGGTACAATTGGTAGAAATTACAGCAAATTTTTTTTTTTTTTTTGATAGATAAGAAAAAATATTATTAATAAAGGACTTCTTTATGCAAACAACATAAAGCAGCCAAAAAATACAAAAGAAATCAGAAACTATATACAAGAAAGAAGCGAATCTACAAAACAACGGGTGAGATTCACTAGATGTGAGTCCCCAAACCCAAGACCAATCAAATACGGTGCCAATGTTTAAGTGTAATAGAGGAGAATAAAAATGCCCTATAAACAAGTAACATCTTTTACAGTAAAAAATAAATAAATAAATAAATAAATACCTGCAAATTTACCCCTGCTGAAACACAGTAGCATAAACCACCAGCAATCCCTTCTTGATCATCACTCTCAGGAAGCATATTCTCAACATAGGCATTAGTGTTTACTCTACTTTGACTAAGTATTGCCTTAAGAAGAGAAGTTTTACCAGCACCCTACATGGCCCATAAGTCATGTGTCACTATATAAATAACCAAAAAAAAAAAAAAGAAACGTCTTTTGTAAATCATATTTTTCATATATATTTAAACATCAGTACCTCAAGGCCAAGTAACCGGACCCTACGAGTTCTGACATGAACCTCCTTAGAGACAGTAGCAAAATCACTGGTGCAGAACAAAAAAAAATCATTCAAACCTTCAGGGCGAATAATTTTTTCATCACGAAAGGAACCTGAAGTATTTTCATGATTGAGATGGGCAGCATCTGAATCAATAGAAGAAAACAAAGGCATCAATGGATCTGCCACTATCTGATGCTTTGGTGGTTGTCTCAATGGCGCTCCAACCAAAACTCGCATTTGTTGTAATTCTCGCTCCATTTCACAATTTGAAGAATAATTCGGAACTGAGGGGAATGATTCCACTCTAGTAGAACACCTGAATAGGATAAATACAAAATCATGATGTATCTCAAACCAAAAGACACCCATGGAGGTTCTGGGGAAAAAAGAACCTCCCACCCCCCTCTTTTTTTTTTCATTCTCAAGCTCCACCCACACATATGCATATGGACAGGTGGATAGTAGAGTTGTGTTACAGAAGAAAATATGCTATCAAAATTATGTTGGCCAAAAACAGAACAATTGAAAAGTAAAAACCATAAACACTGCACCAAGTGTCAGGACAACTTCAACAGCAAGACATGGAACTCAATTAGATACCATTTCATAAAACTCTAATGGCCATACAAAATCCACTACTGTGAACCAGAACGCATCATTTGTTGAAATGGGATGTTGATCATTCTCTCTAAAACATCACCAACAATCTCAAATGACTCATAGCTTCTGTAGTGTTACCTTCCTAAGAATACTCTCATTCACAAAAGTACTCGGGTGTTAAAAATAAATAAACAAATATCAAATCCTGTAGATAAAGTTGAAACAAAATAATAGCTGAACTACGCCATATAGTAATACTCGCCACCTATGGCTAACCTAGTTTCTCAATTTTCTTGGGCCTAGCAATTGGCAGTTGTGAGTAATACAAACAGTCAACCCCACAAAATCCTTTTCTCAACCAATCAAGGAGAGGCTGCTGGAGCAAATAAACACATATACTTGATAATAAACACAAAGCTAAACCAATCTGTGGGGAATATATATATATATATAGTGGTTCCATTTTGTCTCATGTGGCATATATGGCATGAATGAAACATGAGATGCTGAGGGCCAAGAGCTCAACATAATGAAGTTTTTGTTTTTGAAGTCATTATATGAGTGGCCAACATGCTCAATGTCTTCTTCAATTAAGGAGCTCCCAGATTTCACGGACTCCCTGGGCTCTAGATAACAGTTGTGTTTTTTCTGGTTTGTTTTTATTTTCTTTAGCACTCTTTTCTTGTATACATCCCATGTACTTGATTTGAATTTTTTTTTTTTTAATAAATTTATATGCTTATAAAAAAATAATTGAAAACCCCACTATTGAATTACACGATCTATTGATTCTTAACACATACATAGCATGCCAAATTTCATGTCAATCATATATTACTTACTACATGTCTATAAATTCATGTTTAACATAAATTTTTAAAATAGGAAAAATTTGAAAGCAAAACATTTTATAAATAAGATAGTTATTGACATCTAATCATATCTTGATAATATGCAAGCTTGGAGATTTAAAGAAGACGGCATAATCCAACGGTAGATTTGTCAAAAATACTAATCCAATACAAAGTTATATTAACAAGATTTACAGTAAGTGTACCTTGAACCTATATAGTAGTCACTAGAATAAAGAATGTGCAATTCACTTTGCAATTTAATTTATGATGATCATGAGGCAATTCTCCAGCAACAAAAAAGCTTAGAAGATAAATATTCCTTTAATGTGATCCCTTAATGTATGAACGCACTCAATAGAAACCGGTACAGAAGTGAAGAGCATATTGGTCAGGTCAAAGCTCAAACAGGTGTAGAAAAGAAACAATTGAATCAAGAAACATTAGTGAGAAGCATATATTTAAAAAAAGGGAAGAAAAAAAAAATGGCCGCTACCAAAAGTATCAGGAAATTAGGTCTTTGTGTTCAGTATAGGTGATCTATAAAACACGACAACAACAACCAAGCCTTGGTAGTCAGTCCTAAAGGTGATCTAAAAAAGACACTGATCATGAATGATGATATGCACGATGACAATGAAGCAATCCTGGCAGGTTGCACTAAAGTCATCGTATCCTAATATATCATATAGGATGTGCTTAATTGTAAAATTAATTCACAAAAGAAGGGTGGGGAGAGCCATAAAAATTGCCAAGGACCATACCAGTTACCATTCACTTGAGCATGAACCAGTGTACACAGATGCAAGCCAAATCCAGTGATATCGACTTTTAAAGGTTCTCCATTCTTCCCACCAGGTACTCCATTCCATCCAAGAGGAGCAATTGAAGTAGCTGTGCGAATAACTGGAGACTCTACAATATGCCCAAGCTCTACAGAGCCCGCAACTGAAAGACCAAGCCACTGCTGCAGATGTGTATACTGCTGCAGTTGCTCAATTCCCAAGAAAGATGAAGGATTATCACCCATGCATAGGTCATAGATTCTGCACACACACAAAAAAAAAAAAAAAAAAAAAAAAAGAAAAAGAAAGAAAATAATAAGACAATTCCATCAAATATGAGACTTATGAATCCTGAAATTTCTTGCTAAATATGATTCCAAAAATGACCATCCACTGTCACATATCCAAGTAGAGACCGCAAGGAACTATAATGATTTCAAGATCTTCTTGAAAAAATGTATATAAGTTGCATTAGTGAGAGGGTGAATAATTGTAGTTTATTGACGAACTTAAACTGTTTTATATGTTTTAAAACACGTTGAATAAATCTTACTACAGTATTAGCAATCAATAATTTTACTAACAACCCTTGAACTGCCTATGAAAATTCCTTGGTCCAATACCAGGGAAATTATGCAAACAAGAACCTAACAACCAATGTAAACATTGACAACCAATTTGGTAGAAAAAGGGAACAAAATACAAGCACAACTAAATTGCGTGATTAACTCATTAACAAATGTAATAGGTATATTTTTTAATAAACAACGATCCACACCTCTGAAATCGGAGCCTATATGACCTCATAGAATGCGATTGAAACCGTTCCCTTAATTCCGCAATCACAGATCTGACCTGAAAATGTCTTTGCCAGAAGAAAGTAAACAAAATGAGAGATCCCAAAAGATACTACTACCAGCTACCACTCAGTATCACAAAAGGCTGTTGAAATCATAAGATTTAGGCCGCAGAATTATTAAAAATCTTGCCACCCCCAACCAAGAGAGAGAGAGATTTCTAAACAAAGGAAGACATACCGATGTCAACTTCGAATACTCAGCACCTGATAGTGATTCTACTGATGAATTCCCCAAGAGATAAAGCTGTAGTAAATAAATAGATTCCAATGAAGTCAATAAAATAAAAATCAAACACAACAAAATTACAGACCCGATATAAAGAACAGATGTGTGAAGACTGAGTTCAGGACAACTATTATGGCAAACAACATGTAATGATGCCTCTGATGTTGGAGAGAGAAAACAGACAAGCACGCTAATACCTCACGCAATAAATTAATTGCCAGCGAAATTTACTTTTACATAAATTACTCTCAAAGACTGTGTCGAACTTGGTTGGGGGTAGAAGACTAGAAGGCAGCCACTTGTGTTGGAATTTAAAAGAGTTGGGACCTCTCAGGTCATTTCACAAACTTATAAGCAGTGGAGGGACAAAAAGGTGATTCCCAGGAACTCAAACTTACTAGCAAGTCAATAATGTCACAAACAAATGATCAGAGACCCCTAAAAGAATCAATAGACTACAAAAAAGCAATGAAAAAGAATGAAACAACTTATACAAGCCAGCAACATCTTATCCACAGAATTAGATGCATTTTGCATGCTCATTTTTAACATTCATGACTTGAAACTGGTTCTACATTTATTCAACAACTTTTACATGTAACACAATGTCAAAGCCCTAAAAGGCTAGAACATGGTTGTCTTTCCTTTTCCCCCTCCATTTATACTGAGGTTATACTTAATTCTTTTGTTGTCATTTCTCCTTCTCAACAATTTTGTTTTCAACCCCTTAGATTCCCATTTATAAATTTGGAGTAGTTTAGTCAATGCTCTCATTCAAAGCTCTCAACTGCTGACTTAAATCTACAATGCATTTTTTTCTTGGGTTGATGCCACATTCCGGCCCTTAAGTTCCATCTTCCATGTCTGTTGCTGTGCTACCTTCTTGAAACATCATCCCTTTACTCTGACATCTACTCTTCTAGCATTGATGCATCACTTGTGTTGGTATGGTACTCATCCAGCTCTAGCTACTAACTAACCATTTACTTCCATAGATGCATTTCTAAGTGTCCACTTCCTCTGTCCTATTAACCTGAGAACTCTTTGTAATTGCTTTTATGTAGTCTTTCTTTTTTTTTTTTTATCTTTTTTTTCCTTCTTTAATTTTTTATATATTTGAATGGTAAGCATACTTGCACTCGGTGGGCCTTGAATCCACTACCTCACCCTCCATCCCATTATTGTGGGAAAAGTAAGTGGCGTTAAAGCTAGAACTCATTCACTTTTCCAGTTTCCAATATTCATGATACTTCTTCTTATTCCTTTTCTTCCTCAATACAGTGCATTTGGATTAGCTCTTTGCTAAAAGTTGGCAAAAGTACAAGTGTACCTAAAAAAAGTGAGGCTCTAATAAAAGTACATAAGGAAATAATGTAATAAAAATTACACTTTACCCCCCCCTCCCCCCAAACTATACCACATAAACTACGAGAATGCACACTTTACCCCACTAAACTATACCCCTTTTTACACTTACCCTCCTAAATTATACTCTTTTTATACTTACCCCCTAAATGATGAGAACACACACTTCCCTAAACAATTACCAATGAGATGCGGTATAAAGTGTCACACGGGTAATAGTTTAGAGGGGTAAGTGTAAAAGGGGTAAAAAAATTTTTTTGATAAGTGTAATTTCCCCAAAAATATAAAAATTAATTATTTAAAAAAAAAAAAAAAAAAAAAAAAAAACACTAATCCAAACTCATAAGTCAAACTTGTTTGAAGAAAACCATTTTCAAGAGTGACCTTCTATCTTGCTGCAGTTTACCCAGGTACTATATATAATTTCCAACCATCTTGTTAGTGGCATTACTTGCTCTTTGCAACCAAATCCCAAAAGGGACTGAGTCTATTTTATTTCTATAGCCACTAACCCAGAAGAGGTTTGTTCCAAGCTATCACATAACAAAAGCAAGACCATTAATATTTTAAACTACAAAAATCCATTTTCACAATTAAGGGACATGCTTCATATTGAGACCATATGGATATCTCAACCAATATGATGATCTCCTGTCACTAGCATGGCTAATATAGTTAATAGAGTTTGTTGGGGAATTTTTTTTGGCTAAGGATGGGACAGGAGATCATTATCAAAAACTAACCCAAGGAGGCATAGTTAATGTAGACTCACAATGAAATATATCAGCGGACACCAAAGCATTCAGAGTACTGATATAATTTCAGCTCCTTTTCCATCTCTTGTGCAATGTTCATTTGTTACAGCTTAATTCATAAATATAGGCAGCTTACTTTCTTAGTTACAGCTTTGTAAAGATTCACTTTTTCCTAAGAACAGTTTAGTCAATCAAACCCAGCTTATTTCTATCTGGCAAAAATAATCTACGATAAACGAACGAAAAACAAACAGACAAATAAACGAAGCATGAATTCATTATATATACCTGCCCAAAAGGTACATAAGAAGGTAAATAGGGCACTCTACGCCAGCTCTTGCTATCCCCACCTTTAATGTCACCTTGTTCTGCTAACTTTCCACTTGTTGCTACCTCCGGTGGCGCTTTATCAGTGTCAGAAAATGGCTTAAGGGAAATGCCATCTGAACCCTCTTGGATTACAAGAGACTGTGGCCCAACTACTTCATCTTCAACCAAAGATGCTGCAACGGAATCAGCAGACGTAGACGTTTCTGCAGATACAAATCGTTTTCCTCTGTATTTATTCAACTGTCTGATTACACCCTCCAAAGGAACAAGCCTTGAAAGCCTCCAAAATGAACTCTGTACAGGACCCAATCCCAAAACCAACTGCTCCCCCTCATTCTCTTTTAGCTTATCTATCCCTTCCTCACGTTTTAACATAGATATATTAGTAGATTCAGCATCAGAAGTCATCGATTGAGCCTGTGCATTATAATGATGAAAATATGCGGGAGACAAGATACGAGGCACCAGATCTTCTGGAATACAATAACTCTTGAAATAGTGATGCCATCCTTTTCTATTAACATAGCTGAAAGAAAAGAAAAAAAAATATGGATGTGTTGTCTTAAACTAATAATTAAATAAATAAAAAAGAATAATATCAGGAACTCAAATATTCAGAAATAATTTTTTTTTGATAAGTACAAATATTCAGAAATAATATAATTACTAAGAAGATTCCTACTCTTTTAAAGCAGCATTTCCAACTGGGGGCTGGGAGAATGTTATACATTTAACTAAAACTTTTTCACTCTCCTTTGAAGATGATGAGGCAGCTATAACCCTCAAAATGGCAAGGGTAGCTAATGTTGCTACCTACAAAGACAAAATAAGAGCAGATAATAAATTTATTAATTAATTATATTTTTTTAATAATATACAATTAATTGAGTAGACCAAGGGGCAGCAGCCCAGGTACACTGACTACATCAATTAATTATATGCAGAGAACTGGCTAAAACTGAAGCAAAGCAGTCTAATCAGACTTACTGCTCCACCAAGTGAATGTCCACATAATACAAGCTTTCGCTTCTTCTTCTGAGCAAGTCTGTATAACTCCAAAGCAGGTATCCCTTTAGCACGGGCCAAAAAGCCCTGAAAATTTTGGAAAGAGAAAAAAAAATCAGAAAAATTCGTAGACAATTATACAAAATAAGAGCATCTGTAGAATCTAGGAATAACCAACCAATACATTGGCATATAGGGAATTAGATATGCTTAGAAAACACGGGGAAAAAAAAGTATGACGCGCTAACATATTTGACATATGTTGATGAAACACAATCAACAAATCCATGAAAACAATAACTGCTATCTTACTCGATGGGCAGCAGGTTTAGATTTATCTTTTAGTTGCTTAGATTTTGATTCAAGGGGATTCCACAAGTTTTCCGAATTTCCTTTTCGACTTTCATGTTGTTCTGACTTAACAGTTTCAATCTCCTCGGCAACTTCCATACTATCCTCATGAAATATAGCACCTTGCAGTATGTTTGCATCAGCCATGACATCCCTTGATTTGCACAAAATAAAATTCATACTTATAAAATTATAGAGACTGAGATAACTAAATCAATAAATTCTATCATTCTTACTTGTACTGCTTCGTTCCAATAAAGGAAGCAAATAATGTGTCACCAGCTTCTGCCAAAAGATACCTGCAACAACCAAGATGAAAAAGAAGTTATATGATAAACAGAAAAAATTAAGAGTGATTATTCAAAAAATGAAAATGAAAATCACTTTGGCAAAAAAAAATGAAAAAAAGACAAGAGTATGCATAGGTAGACATATAACTAACAAAAGTATGCATACGTAGACAAATAACTTTAGTAATTTAAATGAAACTAGAGTAATTTCATGGAAATTTAACATCACCACTACCATTCATACCATTAACTAAAATAACTACAGAATTTTGAAGTTTCAACTTGTATAAAGTTCCATACTTTGGTTTGCACCAGCTGCCACTGGAAACCACGCATGACATATCTAAAGCATTTTTAGGCAAAAGGCATAAAGATCTTCTAATTCATCAGCATCTTCCGTGTTTTACATTTATTAACATGAAAAAAATCTCTACTACTTGGAAGATTATCATTGTACACAGGACAAGAAAGGGGTATGGTACACCACTTGACATGTGGTATGACGTGATTTATGCTTATATACATTGCTCAATAAAAACTCATAAAAGACTAAGGTAATACAAAGTCCGAATATTTATAAATGTAGCCTTCTTTGAGTGGACACAGGCAATCAATACAGTTTCTCCCTCAAGCTTCCTTGATTTTCTAGATATGTTAATTTTTTTGTATTTGTTTCTAGGCAATATACATCCCATGTACTAGGAAACCCTTTTATATTTTTTGTTTTACTGATACGTTTATTAGTATCAAAAAAGTGTAGCCTTTTGTTGCCCAAAAACTTAATATACACAATGTCTCCATATAACCTAAAAATCTGCGAATAGAAAAAGGACAAAAAGGAAACAGTAAGAGGGTAGCAGCTAACTATGTTTTTCAGAAATGGTAAAAGATATTAGAAAGCCAATCCAGCAATCATTTTTAACAAAAAAGGATTAGGAATACATTTGGCAGTATAGAGAAATCTTTTAAATGAATATTAAAAGATATAGAGCAGAATAAACCTGTGAGGAACATGATCTGAAGAAGGCTGCACACGCTCCAAAGAAACAACTTGCCCTCCAAAGTCGGCCTTAAATTTATTTACGGCCCGTACCATATCAGCAGCAGGTCTCTTCACAATAAAGAAAAACATCGTAAATATAAGCAAATTCATTTTTGGTGCCTACAGAACATTTATTCATAACTATTCCACCAAAAAAGACATGTCATGATTATCAAAGCTTTTGTTGCATTCCAATTTTGTAAACAGTAAGGTCAACTGAAACACACATACATGACACTGACAAACATCTCTCCCATTTAATTATAGCCACATTCTAATCTGAATGACAAAAGGGCTCAAGGGAAAACAATGTTGTAGTGATCCATGAATTACCTCAAGAAATGCAAGATAACTATATATAGTTCACTGGTGTTTATGTGCAAACAAAAGTGAGAAAACAATGGACCATCGCCTTCTTCACCGTACCTTATTAGGGTGTTGCGGTCATTAGTATTTTCTTTGTATGTGATCTCTTGGGTTATGCCTAAGTTGGTAGTGTGGTCAATTGCATGTTGGAGAGGCTTTTTCAAGAGACATCAATATTGTATTGTTTGAACTGAGAGAGAGAGAGAGAGAGGAAAAAACTTCAAGTGTTTGGAATGCCATGCTATTACTACCATTATGCTTGATGTGTGCTATCTGGAGTGAGACGTATGCTTGGAACTTTGTGGAATTGAATTCTCATTGATTGACTTATGTCACTATTTTTAGATCACTTTTCATCTCGATGCATCTTTGAATTTCTTGATTTGATTGATCTTTGTAGATTTAAATCTTAGCTTTTCTTCTTTACTTATCTCCTGTATACTACTCAATTATTATGGCTACACTTTTCTAGTCATTTTCATTAAAAGTTTATACATTTTTATTATTATTATGAAAATTTTATAATAAGAGTCTGTTTGGATACCGCTTATTTGCTGAAAACTGAAAACTTATTGCTGAAAACACTATAGCAAAATAATTTTTAAATATGAATAGTGCCAAGTGGGACCTAGTTTTAAAGGTTTTTTTGCTAAATTCCGTACTTGCGAGTCCCGTGAACAGTGCACAGGATCCACCATTTTTCAGCAAAACGCAGAAACGCATGTTCAACGTGCGTTCCAAATGCACACTAAGTGGAGAGCCTTAGTATATGTCAAGTTTGAAGAGGAGTCCCTTAAAGAATTAGAATCAGACACAGTTAATGAAATATACAAAAGGATGAGAAGAAACATTGCCTAGAGCATTAGACCAATCATCTATAGTATGTGAAATTAAGAACTTCAGCTCAATTGTAGAAAACTCAACACCATTGAAGGAATTATTTCTCTCTCTCCAAACGATCCACATAGAGCTAAGCGAGAAAAATAAAACATAGTTATAATGTACCAATGAGCTCAAGCTAAAATAGCAAGTACTCCTTCTATAATAACAGGATGGAAGGAGACGTTGTGAGTTTAATACCTATAAATATAGGTATACAGTTAAGGTAATAAACCCCACTATTAGATTATGTTCTCTTTAGGCCCACTGCACTTCATATATTGTATTAGTTATACTACTAGTCCTAGACTATGCCTATAAATATAAATGTAGTAGTTGTACATTTTGGTTATCATTCAAAAGTTTTAACACCCCTCTTAATCAAGCACATATTAATCTCTCTCTTTTTTTATGATAGGTAAGAAAAAATATATTAAAACACTACAATATGCAAGAAAAGCACATAGCAGTCAAAAGGTACAAAATTAAGATGGGAAAAACAAAAAAGAAGAGAACTAAAGAACAAAGGGATGGAGTCACAAGATGTGAGTCCCCAAGCCCGAGACCAGTCAAACCAATAACCAATGAAAGAAGCAAGCAACTGGTCTCCCAAACTCTCCACATCCTCAAACGTACGTTGATTACGTTCCCTCTGTATGCACCACAACATATTAATCTCATTTCCCCTTCCTGTCCTCAAATTTCCTAAAAACCAAGAAACCCCATTAACAAAAAAAACCTAAACTTGTCGTTTAAGAAACACAAACTCCTCCAAATCCTCAATTTCCTTTCCATTTCTTCACTTTTCTAACAAACCCAATAACCAATTTCAACTGTTTTTTTGTTTTGTTTTTTTTTGGGTTGATAAGTTAACCAATTCCAACTGGGTTGGTCTCAGAAAATGAATTACTCCTAGACTATGCCTATAAATGTAGTACCTGTACATTTTGTATATCATTCAAAAGTTTTAACACCCCTCTTAAGCATGCACATATCAGTCTCATTTCTGAAGTCCTCAAATTTCTTAAAAACCAAGAAATCCCATTAACATAAAAACCTAAAACCGTCGTTTAAGAAACACAAACTCCTCCAAATCCTATATTCCTTCCCATTTCTTCACTTTTCTAACAAACCCAATAACCAATTTCAACTGGGTTTGTTTTCTTTGTTTGATAAGTTAACCAATTCCAACTGGGTTGGTCTCAGAAAAATGAATTATTCATTGTTCAACACAAAAAAAAGACCCATGTTTTGTTTTCCATAAAAGAAGCGAGAAGCTTACCTTGTAAACGCATTCGGAGAGAACCATGCAGCAGAGGATGTCTTGCAAGTCAGAGACAGACTCGGCCTTGAGAGCACGACAGAGATGTTTGAGTTGCTTCTTGCGACGCTCGTACTCCTCCTGGATCCGCTTCCTCTGCTCTCTGTCGTTGCTGTTCCATGGCCACTTCCTCACTCGCCATTGCAGTGGACCCCACGAGGAAGAGGCATTGAGGATCTTTGCTCGTTGCTCTCTCATCCACGTCTCTAGTCGTTGCTGTATGCCCTCCATTATTGCATACTATTTTGTCCGTACACAATCACAGAGATTTGTCTTTAAAGAAGAAGAAGAGAAGAGGAGAAGAGTGATTGCGATTGTGATGGGGAATATCTCTCTGTGTCGATATTTCAATACAAGCATATGCCGCGGCTTCAATCTTTTCTTTTTTTGTTTTTTGTTTTGTTTTTTTTTTTTTAATCTTTTCTTCTTCTATTCGTTTCCAACTTAACTTTTCCAAAAAAAAAAAATTTAAGAAGAAGCTTCTCCAAATGATTGCGTGTGGAATTTAAAAAGTATTTTTAGATAGGAAAAACCAAATTACTATTATTTTATAATAATAAAAAGTACTATGTCTATAACATTTTCATATTTTTACAACAAATTTTAAGTGGTAAGCTATTATAAAATTTTTAATTTGAATCCACCACAAAAATTACTTTCTTGCCCTTAGTCACAACTTGTAACAACTTAACATATATAATTTGTTGAAAAAATGCTGTAAACATAACATTTTTCATTTTATAAATGGTATTACAAACATATGCTCTTAGGATATATTTTAGTAAACTATTTTAAGAAACCTTTTTATAGAAAAATGAAAAAGCGACTAACTTTTTCGACAATTTTTTTAATTTCCTATAAGAAGTTTTCTCAGATGAATTGTTAATAGATGCTCTAACCCGGCCCTTTATAAATTATTTCGAAAATCAATCTTGTGTCAAGAGCTTGGGTTGTCCATGGGTCAAGTCAAGACGAGCTTAGGCTCAATCCAGACACAACTTGATCCTGTCGAGTGGCAAAAAACAAGACTTGCACTGAACCAAAGAGAAGTGACAAGTCAAGCTAAGTCAGTTGTCCACAGTGGTTATCGATTTTGGATGAAATCAAAGGACACAGCAACAAAGAGAAATTTTGGCTGATTTGGCCAGAGATCCAAAGATCATGAGATCTCCACCATATCTAGTCGGAGATTTACAAGATCTCCAAGAGATGGGCTTTCTCAGCTGAATCTAGGAATGGCAACGGGTCGGGTTCGGACCGGGTTTTTCCATACCCGGACCCGACCCGCGGGGCAAGACCTGTGGCCCGGACCCGCCCCGTTTAGGGAACCGGGTTTTTTCCCGGGGCCCGGACCCGCCCCAGCCGGGCCCCACGGGTCCCGCGGGCCCCGTTTAGGGCTTGGTCCCAGTTCGTGGCCCAACCAAAAAAAAAAAAAAAAAAATTTAAGCCCACATTTATTTTTTCCTTATGTTCAAGCCCAGATTTATTTTTGCCGTTCAAGCCTGCATATTCCAAATAAAAAAATTAAGCCCAAATTTATTTTTGCCTAGATTCAAACCTACATATTCAAATTCAAGCCTAAATAACGTGACCCAAATGCCAAATCATAAACTACTAATCATAAATCAATAAATCACCTGTTAATTATAAATCTATAAATCAATAAACCATAACTAATATCATAATCATAATTCAATAAATCATAACCAAGAAATTACCTAGATCATAACTAAAATCACTAGCTAAACATAAAAATAAAATAAATCAAACAAATCAAAGAAATAAGTATCAAAAGTTCAACGAGTCCAAGAAATTAAAAAGCTACAAAATAAATCCCACAAGTTTAGAATAATTACAAACCAACATATTAATCCAACAAGTCTAAGAAATTAAAAAAAAAAACTACTAAATTAATACAAAATGTTTAATCTTCATCAATTGTGATACAACTCCCATCAATTGTGGCACAACTCCCATCATCTTCATTTGGCTCCTCATCGTCAAGAATGGATTGAAATGTACTATCTCCGGATATAGTTGAAGAACCTACAACAACAATGAATTAAAATTAACAGAGTTAATTTGAAAATCTCTCACAAAATACAACAGCTCAATAGTTAACAAACCCAATAACATTATAACATCACAAACACCTTAACCCATAAACCAAACCCTCACCCACCCAAAACCCAAATAAACATTATTATTATCATCACAACAAATTCAATGAAACACCACACATAAGACATTAAAACTTCACATATCCTAATTATGTTAAATACACTGCAATTCCAATATTTCTGTGAAAAGCTCTAATGGGATTAGTAAGTACAAAATTATGTTTAAATATTTTCACTAGCGTTACAAACTTGCTTTTGCATATAGCAAACAATTTAACCAAAATAAAGTAAATTGTGTAGGTGTCCTGCTGTAACAAACTAACAATGGTATATTATTCACTCAATAAAACTAGATTCAATCACCATAAACATTTCAAAAAAACACATTTATAGCTTACAATATCAACAAAGAATTTAAAACCATACTGGGTCTTTCTATTTCTAAAATTCATAAATGAGTAAACTAGGAGAGATACAAGCATATAGATTATGCAAACCAATATTTACAATAAATTCAACAATAATTCAGTCTACAATAATTCAGTTATTGACTAAAACATAATAATAGCACTTTCCTAGATTTTCCCAGGTACCAAACAAAGATCAGAGGGCTTTTTCTCACAAACATAGATAGTATTATTATCAAAAGTCAAGAAAACCCAGCAGATATACAAAATAGAAAAAAACCCTTTCAACAACAAAGATATTTAAGACAAAGCAGTTAAGGAAAAGAATCAAAAGATAAAAACGAACTTCACGAACTCAGTGAAAATGAAATAAGAAATTAAGAATACCTGACTGACTGCTGAGCTGAGCGAGGGAGGGAAGGTTCACGGACTCAGTGACTGACTGACTGAGGAAGTGTGTGAGTGAGGGAGGGTCGGACTGAGCTGATCGGAGTGAAGAAGTGTTGGACTGCGCTGCGCGTGAGGCGTGAGGGAGAGGGAGGAGGGAGGCGTGAGGCGTGAGGCGTGAGGCAGAGGGAGGCGTGAGGGAGGGAGGAGTGCGGAGTGTTGGACTGGGCTGCGCGTGAGGTGTGAGGCAGAAAGGAGGGAGAGGGCTGCGGCAGCTGAAGATTGAAGAGTGAAGAAGAAATGAGGGATTAGTTAGGGTTAGATTCTAGGTTTATATATATATTAGGGTATTTTTGTAATTTTAGGTACCGGGTTTTTAAACGGGTTTTTATACGGGTCGGGTCTGGGTTTTTTTAATAAAACCCGGACCCGTTTCGGGTTATTTTTTAAAAACCCATACCCGACCCTATTTCTAATCGGATCGGGTAAAACCCGGCCCATTAGGATCGGGCCGGACCGGGTATCCACGGGTCGGGCAAAAATTGCCATCCCTAGCTGAATCAGATCAGATCAATCCTAATCGAGTTGGTTGAGTGGAGCATGTATGTAGATAGCCCTATTAAGAATTTTGTAACTCAAGTGGTTGGTCACTTGACATTTTCTAGTGTTTTTAATGCAAATATCTAGCTTCAAATCCTTCTCCTTATCATATGGGGAAAAAATACTTTTCTCTTTACAAATTTTTATTTATTTATAAAAGGTTAGAATGATATTTTGGGTTTCAAATCTATCACAACAATTCTTATATAAAATTTAAAAATAAAGTCAAATTATAAAATCTACCCCAAATTATAAGGATACTTTACACTTTACACCTTAAATAATGAAAAATTATAATTATCACTCTAATTGTAACAAGCATTAAAAAGTACGTCTTACAGTCTAAGATTAAGTGCCCGTTTGGTTTTTGTTTTTTGACGAAAAATTATGATAGCATTTTGTCATTTTTTTTTTTTTTTTTTTTCATTTAGTAGGATTTAAAAATCGTGTGTTTGATCCCACTATTGTGATTTTCTGCCTTTTCGTACTGGACCTCCGAGCATCAATTACAAATCACACTTTAGGAAAAGCACTTTTCTAAAAGCCCAAAACCAAAAACCCTCTCTTAATAATATTGCCTCCCTAATCCCTAAGCTAATTGATTCTCAAAAAAAAAAAAAAAAAAAAATCCCTAAGCTAATTGTTGGCGTCCACTCTAAGCTCTGGTGAATATGTGGATCAATGGAGTCTTGGTTCATTCTTGGCATGGACTGGAAACAGATTTGGATAAGGATAACAAGAGAGGACAGTTTAGTAAATTTATCTATAATATGATCGATGGCAAGTTTATATTCCAAAGTGTAAATACGCTATAATTTTGGGTGCATTTATTAAACTAGCAAATCAAAAAATGTTTTATTAATTCTGAGTTTTTTATTTTTTATTTAGGTTTTCTTAACCAAAAAGATAGTAACAGATTCGTAAGAAATATACATATGGATTATTTTGTTTAAGTAACCAATTCTTGGAAACCCACCTATCAAATGACTTTTTTTTGAGAATGCACCTATCAAATAACTTTACTATTAAGAATTGCTTAGTCGCAAAGCAATATCACATATGCCATTCTATCATTAGTATTCTACCCAAAAATATATATCTCATATGCTACGTATGTGTTGGTAGACTTTTTAAATTTCAACTTTGGTGGTGATAATTGATAAGAAACTGTTGAAAATATAAGAAGTTATTAGTACTTTCTTCTCAAATAAAAAAAGAAAAAGAAAAGGAAATTAGTACTATTTTAAATTTCGAATTCATAAAAAAAAAAAAACAAAAACAAAATCATGTTTATTACCACCTTTATTAAAATAGGGATAAAGTTTAGCTATAAAATTGATTGTAGCTTTAGGCTACAAACTCACTCAATATCTTTTTATTGGAGGTGAATTTTGACAAATCCACTATTGGATTACATCTTCTTCTTATATCCTCCATGTTTGCAAAATTTCAAGAAAATTAAAGATCAATAGCTATGTCATCAATAAATTTTTAAATTACAAGTTTTTGTAATTTAAAATTATGCATAAAATATAAGATTATAGATTTTATAGTAAATAATATCCGATTGACACAAAAATTTACATGTGTATTAAGAGCGTAAAGAACATGTAATTCAACGGTTAGATTTTCAAAATATGCAGTAATATTTATTTTATTGAGTGAGTTTGTAGTCTAAGACTACAACCAATTTTGTAGCTAAATTTTGTCCTTAAAATAGAGCCAATTTACCAATTTGTTCCTACTAACTGATTTTGCAAAAATTAAAATAAAATCCAAACTATTAGACATTGTGGGGTCATGGACCCAAATCGTACTATTGGGTTTTGGGTTTTGGCCGAGAGCGTGGGGTTTCGACCGAGAGCGTGAGAAGTCCGAATCCGAGGAGGAATATCTCCTCGAATAAGCTAAACGCAGATCGAGTATAGATCCTAATGATCAAAGTGACCTTCCAAGAAGCTCTAGTGATAGGGACATGCACCATAAACGTACAAGAGAGATAGGAACCCAAAAATATCTAAGGGAAAGTTGCTACCACATCATTGAATGCTCTGTAGCTAATTCCCTGGCCATATTAATGAGGAAGTGACCTCTGAACAGTACTTTTCCAGCCTTATAACCATCCTCCAAAGACTTCTAGAGGAGTCTGATGGGACAAGTATCAGCCTAAGCCATCAACTATCCACGTGTAGGGTAAAGATGAAGGAAGAGATGTAGTATAAATGAGAATAGAGACCCTAGAGGAAGATGATGGGAAAAACAGAGAAAGAACACTGTAGCATTCACAATTGCACTTGTACTCTGTTTACTTGATTTATATGAGCACTTGTCTCCTCAGACATGAACACTTGCCTCCTCAGACAAGGAGTTCATCCATATTAGCCGTTGTCCAATTCACTAAAACCTAGTTCTTTGATCCACGCTCTACAAATTTATTGTTTGGGCCGTTAGCGTTGAGCCCAATCCAATCCGGTTTTAGGACCAACACTTTTTTAGTCCTTACAATTGGCGCCGTCTGTGGGGAAAGCTTGTGTGATAGTGAGTGCAACGGTTAAGTATGGTAGGATCACAGTTCTAGGGGCACATCTTTTGAAGTGGTTAAACAGAATCTTAGATATGTCGGGTTCTTCAAACCTCCTGCTTTGGGGAAATTAACACACACTGACATCTTTTGAAGTGGTTAAACAGAATCTTAGCCATGTCGGGTCCTTCGGACCTCCTGCTTTGGAGAAATTAACACACACTGACATCTTTTGAAGCGGTTAAACAGAACCTTAGCTATGTCGGGTTTTTCGGACCTCCTGCTTTGGGGAAATTAACACACACTGACATCTTTTGAAGTGGTTAAACAGAACCTTAGCTATGTCGGGTTCTTCGGACCTCCTGCTTTGGGGAAATTAACACACACTGACATCTTTTAAAGTGGTTAAACAGAACCTTAACTATGTCGGGTTCTTCGGACCTCCTGCTTTGGGGAAATTAACACACACTGACATCTTTTGAAGTGGTTAAACAGAACCTTAGCTATGTTGGGTTCTTCAGACCTCCTGCTTTGGGGAAATTAACACACACTGATATCTTTTGAAGTGGTTAAACAGAACCTTAACTATGTCGGGTTCTTCAGACCTCCTGCTTTGGGGAAATTAACACACACTGACATCTTTTGAAGTGGTTAAACAAAATCTTAGCTATGTCAGGTCCTTCGGACCTCCTGCTTTGGGGAAATTAACACACACTGACATCTTTTGAAGTGGTTAAATAGAACCTTAGCTATGTCGGGTTCTTCGGACCTCCTGCTTTGGGGAAATTAACACACACTGACATCTTTACAAGTGTTTAAACGGAAACTCAATCATGCCTCGGTCCTCGGACCAGTTGATGAGGGAAGTTAACACTCAATGACAACTCTTCCAAGTGTTTAAACTCAAACTTAGTCATGCCTGCAGTCCTCGGACCAGATGCTAAGGGGAAGTTAACACTCAAGGGCATCTTTACAAGTGTTTAAACGGAAACTCAATCATGCCTCGGTCCTCGGACCAGCTGATGAGGGAAGTTAACGCTCAATGACAACTCTTCCAAGTGTTTAAACTCAAACTTAGTCATGCCTGCAGTCCTCGAACCAGATGCTAAGGGGAAGTTAACACTCAAGGGCATCTTTACAAGTTGTTTAAACGGAAACTCAATCATGCCTCGGTCCTCGGACCAGCTGATAAGGGAAGTTAACACTCAATGACAACTCTTCCAAGTGTTTAAACTCAAACTTAGTCATGCCTGCAGTCCTCGGACCAGATGCTAAGGGGAAGTTAACACTCAAGGGCATCTTTACAAGTGTTTAAACGGAAACTCAATCATGCCTCGGTCCTCGGACCAGATGATGAGGGAAGTTAACACTCCATGACAACTCTACAGGTGTTTAAACTGAGCCTCAGTCATGCCTTGGTCCTCGGACCAGTTGATGTGGGGAAGTTAACATTCTATGTTATCTATTTGTTTCTCACTAAAGTATCAAGACAAACCCAAGATCATAACCAACTCCTCAGATTGGTAGCTCTAAAAGGAGCAATTTACAGTACAAATGTGAGGCACGTAAAACGGCACTCCCACGAGTGTAAATCAAGGGATCAAGTAGAATTAACTCTTAAAGAATTCAAAACCCCACTTTTCTCCTCGGATGAGAGGAAAAAACCGGAGTTTTGAGGGGCTATTGTGGGGTCATGGACCCAAATCGTACTATTGGGTTTTGGGTTTTGGCCGAGAGCGTGGGGTTTCGATTGAGAGCGTGAGAAGTCCGAATCTGAGGAGGAATATCTCCTCGGATAAGCTAAACACAGATCGAGTATAGATCCTAATGATCAAAGTGACCTTACAAGAAGCTCTAGTGATAGGGACGTGCACCATAAACGTACAAGAGAGATAGGAATCCAAAAATATCTAAGGGAAAGTTGCTATCACATCATTGAATGCTCTGTAGCTAATTCCCCTGGCCATATTAATGAGGAAGTGACCTCTGAACAGTATTTTTCCAACCTTATAACCATCCTCCAAATACTTCTAGAGGAGTCTGATGGGACAAGTATCAGCCTAAGCCATCAACTATCCACATGTAGGGTAAAGATGAAGGAAGAGATGTAGTATAAATGAGAATAGAGACCCTAGAGGAAGATGATGGGAAAAACAGAGAAAGAACACTGTAGCAATCATAATTGCACTTGTACTCTGTTTACTTGATTTATATGAGCACTTGCCTCCTCGGACATGAACACTTGCCTCCTCAGACAAGGAGTTCATCCATATTAGCCGTTGTCCAATTCACTAAAGCCTAGTTCTTTGATCCACGCTCTACAAATTTATTGTTTGGGCCGTTAACGTTGAGCCCAATCCAATCCGGTTTTAGGACCAACACTTTTTCAGTCCTTACAGACATAATAGAGTTAACTTGGACAGAACATAAAATTGACAGTAGAGAATAAGTCTTAAATCTTCCAAAATGAAATCTGTACAGGACCCAACCCCAAAATCAACTGCTTAAATTCAACAATGATAACTTAGGGTCCGTTTGGATACAGCTTATTTTTGCTGAAACTGAAAACACTGTAGTGAAATAATTTTTAAATGTGTAAATAATGCTGTGAGACCAATTTTTAATGAAAAAGTTGCTGAAAAGTGTAATTTGTGAGATCCGTGAACAGTACACGGGTGCACTGTTCACAGGAAAAGTCAACGGTAACAGCTTAAAAAAAGAAAAAAAGAAAAAGAAGGACGCGTTTACTGCGTGCAACTGTAGCATGGGTCCCATGCCCAAAACGCAAACGTTGAAACGCAGAAACCAAACGGGTACTTAGTAGTAAAATAAATATAAAATCCAAACTACTAATTCTCTTTTATTCTCTATCCCTTCCTCACATTTAACAATGATAACTTAGAAGAATCAGCTTCAGCAGGCATCCATACTATAGAGCCTGTGCATTTTATTGATGAAAATATATTGGAGACAGTATACAAGGTATCCTCCAAACACCTTAAAAAACATAAGTAGCTTTTGTTCACTTGTACAGACCACAAATCTTTAAACAGAATTCAACCCTTGTTTGTCATGTAAAGTTTGACAGTACAATGTTGTTTTCAATTTCACCCATTAACTACTATCTAAATGCCAATTTAGGACCAATGCACATGATTTCTTCTCCCTTTATACTGACATTACTTCTATAACATTTGAATAACTCTATTGCAGTGGTAGTGATCCGACGACACCCATGTATGTACAAGACAGAGAGCCGGCTACACCCATCTTTAAGAGCCAGCAAACCATCATCACATAGATTACGACACCGGTTCACATGAAGTTTCTCCAAACTATGGCAGTTGAACGCAATTGCCTCCCACCCAGTTATCGTCACCCCATGGCACAATGCTAAGTTCCACTCTTGAAGTAAAGGACACCCCTTTGAAATTGCCATAATAGACTCATTGCCAACAGCTCTGCAATTGCGAAGATTAAGGAATTTGAGACTTGTGGCAAAACCTGTTCCAATTGGTGCCAAATCACCTCCTTTAATCCTACAGCTTACACCAGAAATATTCAAATACTCTAGCCCACGTCCACTGACAATCCCCATTATACCCTCCGGTTCAAGCTTACAACAATCTGCTTCTATATAAGCTAAGGTTGATGAACACCCTTTGAAGCCAATACCACTTACTTCCCAAGAAGAAGAAATCCTAACCACCTGAAGCTGACGGCATCCTTGAGTAACAGCCTTTAGTCCATGGTCAGAAATATATGCACAGTATGATAGATTCACATCCTTTAAAGCTGAGCAAGCATTAGCCAAACTTTCTAACCCAGTATCAGTGATATTGCATCGGTAAAGGCTAATAACTGTAAGCGAAGGACAGAAAGTACCAACGAGAGACAGTCCACGATCGGTGATTTCAAGACAACAATCCAGAAACAGAGTACGCAAATTTGAACCACAGTGTTCCAACTGTCTCAAGTCTAAATCAAGCAGTTGTGTGCAACCAGAGAGGGACAAAGACTGTAAATATTGAAAACGGGTGAACAGCCTGTGTAGATGGAATGAGTTAATAGGACTGGTTTGGGATAACGAGGAGCGGATGAGTTGGGTGAAATTGGTGAATGAACACTGGAATTGCAAGGCCCGGCGACTTAAATTTTGTATATTGAGCCAGCGACGGCATGTTAAACCAAACGATTCACGATCACAGCTACAATCAAGCCATTGGAAAATTAAAAAGAGACAATCATCAGGCAGATCAAGGATGAAGGTAATACTATCTCTAGAAGGGCCTTCCATTTGAAGTTGTTAACCCTCTTAGCACTCTTCAGATGGCTGTAGAGCTTCAACCTTTATGCTGAACTTTTCATAAGCTGAGATAGATGAGCTGAGCAGGTTGAAGATAAGAAGAGCAGGTGCATCTCATATACATGACCTATATGAACTCCACTTTTATGGCTGAGGAGTTTACTTTGAATAGTAATGAGCCCACAGGGAAACAGTTTACCTTGTCAACCTGAGTAAATCAACTGAGATCAAATGATATGGAGAACAGAAATCCTTCATTTATGTATTTTCAGTTAGAAGATGTAAAATTTAGAGGGTATCCACAGGACCCACAACTGCAAAGGATAGAGAAGGGATAAAATAATTTTCTACATGACAACAAATCTCAGGGAACCACAATCTACAACATAATACTTATCGCTTGAAAAAAAAAAATATAAATTGAAAATCATAAGGCATTGAAAGGTTTGAATGCTGGCCTACTTAACTATGTAATTTAATATTTGTCAACATTTAAAAGGAACCTTTCTTGCTTTGTTGCTTTTGAGAAAGTTTATAGCTGCTTGATGCAGTAACCATGGCATGATTAGAAAAGAACTACTGCCATTGGATTTCCAAAACTATCAATGAGATTGGGCTCAAATGGCATTTCCTTCCATCATAAGAATGAGTAAAGGTTTGAGTCTTGGGTTCAAGTATGAAATTAACTTATCAATAAAAACAATTGCAATTCAAAAACTAAGGCTTTGGGCCTTGTGATAATCAAGAGCCTCGTGCAAGCTAAGAAGTCTATGGTTAAACATACATGGTACTAGTTGTTTGGACATTTCAGTTATTAAGTCTTGCACAATAATGGTCCGTTTGAATTGAGGGAGAGTAGAGTAGATTTATCACAAAATTAGCTTATTTTTAGTCAACTCTACTCTACTCCCCTCCACTCCCCCCTCCTTCCCCCCTCCATCCAAACAAGCCATAAAAGTTTCACTTTCTGCACTCTTATGAGTGATTCGAATTTAAGCCAGACCTGATAATCCACTTCTTTAAATCCTAAAATCCATTCTTATCAAACAAAATCCTTTCCCCTATCAAAAAATCATAGCCGTCAAGCTACAAAATCCACAATCCATTACAGTTCATAACGTCTGAAAATCACCTTCTCTTTCCCATATCAGACCTATAACCTTCTATTACAAACATCCAAAGTCTTTTTTTTTTTTTTTTTTTTGAGAATCACAAACATCCAAGTCTTAATAACCCATGGAACTTCTGTTCCCATCTTGGCACCAATTAAGCAATAAATACCTATCAGTCTATCACCTTAAAACCTTTACTTCACTTCCACATGACAAAACAGCCATTAGCTCAAGGATGTCAATGTTGTCATCCTAAACAGTTGTATAGGCAGTTATCCCCAAGACAAAGACAACAACTTCAGCAGATATTTGATGAAATTTACAACTAAAATCTTTTCCTGGACAGTATTACTAGTATCATCTTTCTCTATCCTACTAAAATCCTCATTCCAAACAAAACAAACCAGTCATCATAGAAGATATTGACAGGTTCCTCATTAATAATAATATTATTTGCAAAGGAATTCACTTTAATAATTGTCCACCCAAAATCAATCACAGTAAGGATTCAATATCAAATGGGTTCTCAAAAAAAAAAAATCAGGTACCTTAAAGTCTTCAAAAAAAAGGATGAACTTCAAAAATTCATAAGATGGGACCAACAAAAGACAGAAAACAAGAAGAAGATAAGATTACTTCCGAGCGATCATGAAATAAACAAGAAAGATTCTAGTTGTTTGTTGTTGGTTTACCTGAGTATAAGAGAACTTAGAAGTCTTAACTTGGGAGATGCTGAGGTGAGGATCAGAGCAAGTTTGTTAATCCCATATGATAAGAATAAGATAACCAATGGATAGTTTGTACTAGATAAGGCGTTTCGGGAAATTCTTTTCCTGTGTTGGCTGATATTATAATTTTGCAATGCAAACCCGTGTATATATGTAATTTTCTACGCCCACTTTTGGTGTTATCCATTACCAAAAGGACACTGGCCGCTCGAAAGCTTAATTGGTTGAGTAATGCAAACGATCCACTTTTGGTGTTATCCATTACCAAAAGGACTATAGCCTCTAAACACGCGGGCACGGCGATCTTCTTTTTTTTTTTTCTAAAGGTTTTAATAATTTTCATTAAAATAAGTCGTAATTGCTATATTTTCCAATAATAAAATATCTGAGGGTAGGAGTGTGCAGCCAACCTGTCAAAACTGACTAGACCCAACCCAACCCAACCTAACCCGGCAGGTTGGGTCAGTTTTTAGGGTTTGGTGAGTTGGGTTGGATTACAACATTTTTTTTTTTTTTGATAGCGGGTCGGGTTGGGTTTGGGTCATAAAATTCCAAACCCGTCAAACCCGATCCGTCCCGACCCACCCATATATTTAATATATTTTTAAAATATATTATATAATTAATATTTTTTTTTGGTTTCAAAAAAAAATTAATAATTTTTTTTAAATAACCAATTCTTCCTATCCTATATAAAACTCAATTAGTTTAAATAAACCCTGGTAAATTACTATTGTTGTTTAGTCATTAGTGTTGTTTGCCTTTAAGAAGTTACATTGATACTAATCTTTGGATTTTTTTAATATATTTATATTTTATATTTTTATGCTCAATTTAATAATAATAGTAATAAAAAAAAATTGTCCAATCCATTGGTTCAACCTGACCCATGTGGGTTAGGCTGGGTTGGACTTATGTGATGAGTTGAGTTGGGTTGAAATTTTTTTAACCCACCATGGTGAGTTGGGTAAAAAAATCTCCTTACTCCGACCCGACCCAACCCATGCACACCCCTATCTAAGGGAGTAATGAGATCTGTACGAAAAAATTTATTTTACCCACAAACACATAAATCTTATCACACCCCTAGATACTTCTATGATTGGAAAATGTAGAAACTCTAAATTATGATTTATAGTGAATGAAAATTATTAACCTTTAGAAGAAGAAAAAATAGAAGAGTCTTTGTTGGGTACACACATTTGAGTAAAGTCTTACATTGAAGAATGAGTAGTTAATATAATATAGTTAAGTTCATGTTCATTGAGCTTAGGCCTTTTAGGTTAAGTGTGTTTCTATATATTATATTAATTACTCAATGAATATCTTTGTAGTGTTTATCTCTACAACAACCTCTAAGTCTAGTATTTTATAATCATCGTCTATTTTTTGCAATTCTTTTAATGCAATAATCAATGTTTTAGGTGATTGGAATACTATACTATAATTCGATATTAACCATTAGAACAAAAAAAAAAATTAGAAGAACATCTTAAAATTTTACATAAAGTAAAAATACAATAATGAAATTGTAACTATAAAACTAATTAAAAATTGCATGTGAAAATGTTTATGGAATCTATTATGAATAAGTTGATGAATCGATGTAGAAACTTGAAATATTTACATCAAGGAAAATTGTAAAATAATAAACTATGTTAGTAACATAGAACAAATCATCTTATTAAAATTCTGCAGGCTATGGTGGAGAAGTTGGTGGAACAATGTTTTGTGTTCTCCTTTCTAATTGCTTTCCAACAACATTTGCCATGGACATTATGGGGGCCAGTTAGTCAGGAGGTATTAGTGAGGCCATGCGAATTGGACCTGTGGCCCAATTCGAGGACATTAACTAATCCGAGAATGGCCAAAATGAGGATATAGTGGGAATGGTATAAATAGAACAATTAAGATAATACGAGATAGGTCCAACATATGTCCGAGGAGAAAATCCATCTTGGGAACAAGGATCCGAGGTTAGTAAGAGTGTCATATTACCCTAAACCTTCTTCAAAGTTACATCCCAACTAGGAGTTGGACGTTGGACAAGGGGTAAGAAAGGGGAGGCAACAAATATCTTCAAAAGCTGCTACCTTCGTATTAAATGCCTCTCAACCAACTCTCTGGCCACATTAATGTGAAGGTGATACCTGAACAGTGATCAAGCAACCTTACAGTTACTAGTTGATGGTTCTGGGAGGTGTTGGATGGGACAAAAAGGCGTTCCTAGAATCCCACCTACACGTGTAGGGTAGGGATGATGCCAAGATTGTAGTATATAGCATGGGAAGATGGCCTAAAGAAAGAAATGAGAAAAAATCAAGAGACTCTGGTAATAGTTCGATGAACTCCTGTAACTTAGTGAAAAAAAGAAGACATTATAATATAAACTCCTCAGGTTACGCCAAGGAGAAATTTTTTGACTTTTTGTGTTTAACGGTCTAGAATCAGCAGTCTTTATTGTATTTTTTCTTGAGTAGAACCAGTTCTTTCACCCACGCTCTACAAATTTATTGTTTGGGCTTGTTGGCCTAAAACCCAATTTTATATTGGGCCCAATCCAAATCTAGTCCCTACAATTGGCGCTATCTGTGGGGAGAGCTTGATCTATTCGGAAAAAGATTTGAGTGCGTAGTCTAGGATGGAAGGAGCATGTCCACAACAGGCAGCGACAGGTCCACACCAGGTGGATGCTAATTTACACCAGGCAGAATCAAGGGGGTCTCAACATGATAATCCGTTTGTGAATCTCGAACGGAGAAAGGATTATGAGGGAAGTATGCACACAACGTATACTAGCAAAAGCCAGTCTCGAGGGAAGAGCCGTGTTTCCCATGCGAAGAACGATAGAAGCATGCAATGTGAAATTGACGATTTAAAGAGGGAATTGCGCCACGCACGACGAAGACATTCATTGCCCAACTCTGAGCTGTCCTCTGAGGAGACAGATGGTGCTAGTTATAGGCGGAGATCCAGAACTCCGCCCAATGAGACCTTTTCCTACGAAGAGGAGCGCCATCATAGACGTAGATACAAAAGTCCGCCTTGCAAAGGCTTAGGGAATGATGCCATGAATAAGGCGTTGAATCAAGTTTCTAAGTCACCCTTCACACGAAACATAGAAGATGCGAGCCTTCCTTAGCGATTTCACCAACCTACGTTCATCATTTATAATGGTCGAACAGACCCGGTTGAACATGTCAGCCATTTCAGTTAAAGGATGGCTGTTCACTCCAAAGATGGGGTCCTGATGTGTAAGGTCTTTCCATCTAACTTGGGCCCAGTGGCGATGAGGTGGTTTAACGGTCTAAAGGCGAACTCTATTGACTCCTTTAAGGAACTCACCCGGGCTTTTGGCGCTCACTTTATTACTTGTAGCAGAGTTCCTTGGCCTTTGGGGTCCTTATTATCTATATCCATGCGGGAGGGTGAAACTATGAAGGCTTATTCAAATAGATACTGGGAGATGTTTAACGAAATCGAAGGAGATCATGACGATGTAGCCATTAGCACTATTAATGCGGGTCTTCCGGCTGAGCACGATTTGAGGAAGTCTCTAACTGGTAAACCTGTTACCAGTGTACGCCAACTGATGGATTGAATTGACAAGTACAGACGAGTAAAGGAAAACCAACTGCAGGGGAAAGGAAAGGCTAAGGTAATCCCTTAGGAGAGGAGGGATTTTAGGTTGGACCGGTACAATAATAACCGACCTCGGAAAGACTTTGTTGGGCAGCTAGGATCTACCAACACTCAAGTGGTTAATGCTGTGTTTCGAGAGCTAGTGCAACAGGTACTGGAGAAGATTAAGAATGAGCCGTTCTTCAAATGGCCAAACAAGATGGCAAGAGATCCTATGAGGCGCAACCAAAACCTTTACTGCCAATATCATCAGGATCATGGACACACTACCGAGGATTGCAGAAACTTATGGGACCATCTGGATTAGTTAGTCCTAGAAGGGAAGTTGAAACAACTCTTACATCATTCCAGTGGTCGGGGAAGCCAAACAGGCACGGAGCTTCGGGGAGATGCTTCTTCAAGGCTCCCCCTCGGCACAATAAACGTTATCTTTGCTGCCCCGGGGAGGACCGATCTTGTCCTTCCAGGGTGATATCGTTGTCCAATCATCCAGCCGAGGATTCTAGCTCAATGCCTAAGAGGGCCAAGATGGGCATCTGATTAGTGTTGGGTTTTTCAGATGAGGACAAAGTTGGAACCATGCAGCCCCATGATGATGCTTTAGTGGTCACGCTAAGAATTGGTGGGTACGATGTGAAAAGGGTGATGATTGATCAAGGTAGCATTGCTGATATAATGTACCCTGACTTGTATAGGGGCTTAAATTTGAAACGGGAAAACTTGACAACTTACAGTTCTCCTCTGGTGAGTTTTGAGGGTAGAATGGTCGTCCCAAAAGGTCAAATCAGATTACCTGTGCAGGCCGGCACGGATGTTGTGGAGGTGGACTTCATCGTCATAGACGTTTTCTCTCCCTACACGGCCATCATGGGTAGACCTTGGCTTCATACCCTGGGAGCCGTCTCATCTACTCTTCACCAGAAGGTGAAGTACCCATCTGGAGACCAGGTTTTGGAGATAGTAGGAGATCAGACTGCAGCCAGACAATGCCTGATAGCGGCTATTCAACATCGGCCTGAGGCGGAGACCTCGGCCATCTCTGATAATGGTTTATAGTAATCAGAAATCCCGGTGTTGCCCTTCAACGGACTAGCTGACGAGGAAAAATGTGAAGATCTAGTGAGGGTAATCGTTGGCGATGATCCAGAGAAGTTCTTCCAGGTTAGAGATAAACTGCCTTTGCAGGAAAGGGAGCAATTGGTTAACTTCCTCAGAGAAAATGTTGATGTGTTCGCGTGGAGCGCATATGAAGCCCTGGGTATAGACCCAAGTTTCATCTGTCATCACTTAAATGTTAATCCTTTCATCACCCCGAAGAGATAGCCACCTCGGCGTCCGTCAAAAGAGCACGCCGAGGCTGTCAGAAATGAGGTAGCCAAGCTCAAGCAAGCAGGGGCTATCAAGGAAGTTTTTTTATCCTCAATGGTTAGCCAACATTATGGTGGTGAAAAAGAAGACCGAGAAATGGCGTGTGTGCGTGGACTTCACGGACCTCAATAAGGCCTGTCCCAAGGACCCATTCCCCATGCCTCAGATAAACCAGTTGATGGATGCAACAGTAGGTCATCATCGGATGAGTTTTTTGGATGCCTTCCAAGGATATCACCAAATACCGTTAGCATTGGACGATTAAGAGAAGACAACTTTCGTCACTCCCATTGGAAACTATCATTACAAAGTGATGCCCTTTGGTTTGAAAAATGCAGGGTCTACTTATCAACGGATGATGACTAAAATGTTTGAATCACAATTGGGCAGGAGCATTGAAGTCTATATCAATGATATGGTTGTAAAGAGTAAAGTGGTGTCTAAGCATGTGGGAGATCTTACAAGCATTTTTGGAATTTTGAGAAAGCACAAGTTACGTCTGAATGCTTCAAAGTGTTCATTTGGTGTAGGATCCGGAAAGTTCTTGGGCTACATGGCGACTCACAAGGGAATTGAGGTGAACCTAGATCAGATTAAGGCCATTAACGGCTTGCAAGCCCCTCGCAACCCCAAAGAGGTCCAGAAACTGACATGAATGACTGTTGCTTTGAACCGATTTATCTCCAGGTCAGCTGATAGGTGCAGACCCTTTTTCCTTCTATTGCATAAATGGAAAGGATTTGAATGGACCGAAGAATGTGCTATAGCATTTCAGCAGCTGAAAGAGTATCTATCTCGGCCGCCCATCATGTCCAGTCCTGAGATGGACGTGGTTCTGTTTGCGTGTCTGGCAGTAGCCTCTCATGCGGTAAGTTTTGTTTTGATACGACTAGACAGTGGCGTCCAAAGACCAGTCTATTACATAAGTAAGTCATTTCATGAAGCCGAGATGCGGTATTTATCATTGGAAAAGGCTATCTTGGCAGTAGTGCATGCTACACGAAAGCTTCCCCATTATTTTCAGGCGCACACCGTGGTTTTCTAACTTAATTACCGCTCAAGTCAATACTTCGAAGCGAGGATTATACCGGGAGGATCGCTAAATGGGGCATGATTCTAGGGGCTTTTGACATCAAATATATGCCTCGTACCTCTATGAAAGGCCAGGTCCTCGCCGATCTAGTAGCCAAGTTTGTTGAACTTCCAAAAGAAGCAGAGGTGAAGCAATATGGCATGGATGAAAAATCGGTTGGCCTAATCTCCGCACAAGGCCCCCCATCCTGGAAAGTATATGTGGACGGGGTGGCGAATCAGCGGGGATCAGGTGTGGGGCTGGTTCTGATATCTCCTGAAGAAATCACCATTGAAAAATCATTGAGGTTGGGATTCTCGGCCACAAACAATGAAGCAGAATATGAAGCCTTGTTGATGGGAATGACGATGGTCCAGAAAATGGGCGGGAAGACAGTGGAAATGTTCTCGGATTCAAGACTGGTCGTAGGCCAAGTAAAAGGAGAATTACAAGCCCGAGATACAAGAATGCAAGAATATTTGGGTCAAGTTAGGTGAATACAAATGAAAATTGAATTCTTTGACTTATCGCATATCCCCAGAAGTGGAAATACCCACGCAGATTCCTTGGCTACCCTTGCCACTTCCTCGGCACTGAATTTGCCTCGAGTGATAATGGTCGAGGATTTATGAACCCCTACCCCAACGAGGGAAGATTTGCTCCAGATCCATCAAGTCAATTTAGGGCCGAGCTGGATGGACCCTATATTGCTATTCCTCGAAAGGGATATATTACCTGAAGATAAGTCAGAAGTTGAGAAAGTACGAAGGAAAGCTCCTCGGTTTTGGCTATCCGAGGATAGAAGGTTGTACAAACGATATTTTTTTGGACCATATTTACTTTGTGTACACCCTGAGGCGTCAGAACTACTTTTAGAAGAACTACATGAAGGAATTTGTGGAAGTTACACCGGAGGAAGAACTTTATCTCACCGAGCCATCACTCAAGGATATCGATGGCCAGGCATGCAAAAAGAAGCGCAAGAATATGTTAAAAAATGTGATCAGTGTCAGAGATTCGCGCCAAACATTCACTAGCCTGGAGGACTCCTTAATCCTCTTTCCAGCCCTTGGCCTTTCGCTCAATGGGGTTTGGATATTGTAGGTCATTTCCCTAAGGCGCTAGGAAACAAAAAGTATCTGCTGGTCGACACAGACTACTTCACTAAGTAGGTCGAAACTGAACCTTTAGCTAATATCAGAGACGTGGATGTCAAAAGGTTTATGTGGAAGAATATCGTTACTAGATTTGGGGTTCCCCATACCTTCATCTCGGATAATGGCCTCCAATTTGATAGCAAAGCCTTCAGGCAATACTGCTCTAATCTGGGGATAAAGAATAGATATTCCACTCTAGCCTATTCGCAAGGAAATGGGCAAGCTGAAGCTGTTAACAAGGTTATAGTGAATGGACTTAAAAAGAGATTGGATGATGCAAAAGGAAAATGGGTGGAGGAGTTACCATATGTCTTGTGAACGTATCGGACAACGCCTCGACGGTCAACGGGGGAGACTCCTTTCTCAATGACATATGGAGCTGAGGCCGTAATCCCTCTGGAAACAGGCTTTCCAACGTTGAGAACAAATGCATTTTCCCCAGACGGTAATGATGGCTTGTTGGAAAAAAGTTTGGATTTGATCGAAGAGCGAAGAGAGAATGCAATGGTTCAACTAGCCTACTACCAGCATAAGCTCAAGTAAGGTTACGATACCAATGTAAAGCTGAGGCCGTTGGCCATAGGAGATTTGGTATTGAGGAAAGTCTTGGGAACCACCAAGAATCCGGCCTGGGGAAAATTGGGGCCTAATTGAGAAGGACCGTATCGAATAACTTCAGTGGCAGGAATAGGTGCATACTATCTGGAGGATCTAGATGAAAAAACTGTACTCTACCCTTGGAATGTAAACAATCTAAAGAGGTATTATTATTAATAAAAATAGTCCTGTTTAGTTTTCCTTTAATTTATTCCGATCATTTATCATGTGTTTCCTTATCTATTGAAGTATTAAACAGAAACTAAGTTATGTCAGGTTCCTCGAACCACAAACTTAGTGGAAATTAATACCCTATGATATCTATTGAAGTATTAAACAGAAACTAAGTTATGTCAGGTTCCTCGGACCACAAACTTAGTGGAAATTAATACCCTATGACATCTATTGGAGTATCAAACAGAAACTAAGTTATGTCAGGTTCCTCGGACCACAAACTTAGTGAAAATTAATACTTTATGACATCTATTGAAGTATTAAACAGAAACTAAGTTATGTCAAGTTCCTCGGACCACAAACTTAGTGGAAATTAATATCCTTCGACATCTATTGAAGCATTAAACAGACTCAATAGAAATTAACACCCCCTGGTACTATTAAAATGCTAGTTCAACATGAACTTGAGCATTTAAAGGGAGTAAACCCTTAATTCCCATTCTCGGATCACAAGGTTTGTGATCACCTAATAAAGATGTAAACTTCAATAAGCCCATGAGCATCACTTAAGGCATTCTAAGGTGCCCTGGACTTAACTTCGTTTAATCAAAAGTTTGGATATTTTCTTGAGGTTAAACTTGTTAGAATAGATATATATTCAAAATATGTCTAGGTAGTGTTATGGATTCAATGGTTATCGTCCATTTTAACTACCAATTAAAAGTATGTGTAAACTTTGTTTTTCTTTTAAGTAAACAAAGGACGGTCAAGATGAAAACTACTCAAAACCAAAATAACAAAACATATAAAATAAAAATGAAATAAATAATAACTCAAGCGAATTTGAGAGGGTAAAAATGCATATTTCATTAAAACATGTCCGAGAAGAACAAAATCCCTTACAAAAATCATAATTATATTACAAAGGAAGGTTCATTTTTTCAATTTAATCTGAAGCTTGGAGGTCTTGTTTGTTAGGTTATCAGTTTTTGTAATGATTGTTCCTTCCTTATCTTTGGAGGCTCCCTCAGCAGGCATGGTAGTTGAAGCCAAGTCCTGCTAAAAGCCCTGGGAAGCTACTCCTACTTCTGGAATCGCTGCAGCTTTGTCCGAGGGTACTTCTTGGGAAGCTCCAAGTTCTTTTGTCGGCGCCTGCTGATTGGGAAGAGGAGGATCCTGAGGCTGTGTTTCTTTAATCGGATCAGCAACTGTAGAAGCCACTTCACCTTGAGTAGAAGGATGGTCCGAGGCTCGTATGGCAGGGGGGTAGAATATATTTTCAGATTTCCTCAGCTCAGAAGAAGTCTCAACCCCAGCTCGGTTAAGGGCTTCATTCCAAGTCTGGGCGCAGTAGATACAACAGACAGCTGGGACCTCTGCCCTAAGGGTTTCCTCGGTCTCAGCTACTCCAAGGTCGTAACCCTTTTGCTCAGCCTCGTCCCTTGCCTTCTCGGCCTCTATTTTTGCCTTCTCGGCCTCAGCTCTCATTTTTTCAGCCTGATCCTTGATCTTCTGGGCTTTATCCAGTTTCTTCTTAAGGGTGGCCACTTGTTCCTTAGAAGCATCCAGCTGATCATTGGCCTCGCGCAGGCGTTTCCTCTGATCCTCGGCTTGTCTTTGTGCGCTTTCCAGAGCCGAGTCAGCGCTTCTCCGAGTATGTTCCTCCTCGGTTAGCTTTTTCCTTAAGTCTTTGTTACTCTGATCAGCGATGTTGAACGAATGCACGGCTGATGCTCGCATTTTCCTCTCGTCTTCCAACTGCTGATAACAGTTGTTGGTTATCTCTTCAATTCTGAAAGTGGTTTGAACAGCCTAAAAGAAAAGGGTTAGTAACCAAGCGAATGGCAATAAAAAAAAATGAATGACATAATAAAATCAAACAGTAGATAAATAATAAATGTAAAGGATAGTGTCATACCATGCCCAGATATCTTTTGAGGTTAAGGAAAACCTCGTTCTTCCTAATGTTCCCCAGCTTGGCCATATCTTTAGGAAGTAACAAGGCCTCCTCCAAGGCCGAAGCAACATGGCACCCAATGCCCCCGTTGAAATCCCTGATTGATGCATCATCTCTCAAGGGCTCACCGCCGAGCATGGGTGCTGGGAGCCAGGCCTGAGTCTCTAGAAACTGAGTATCCGCCTTCTCCATGCCTCGTTCTGGCACGCGGCTAACTTTTTGCTGCTTCGCAGCTCGTTGAGCCTCGTCTTCACGAGTTGAACGAAATCTCCCAGTCTCCACCACATCTTTACCTTTCTGCTTTCTCTTCCTCTTCGGATCAACGGGTTCATGTCTAGAGGGCAGAGATGGCTGAGGAGGAGGTAGAGGAGACTTGGGAGGAGGAGGGGGAAGTTTAGGTTGAGTAGACTTCCCTGGTGCACCTTTTCCGAGTTGGTCTCCTATTAGTTCCATCAAGCTCTTCTGGGGTTTCCTTTGGATGCCCATCTCGTTTGATATGCTCTCGGGGGATGAAAGTTGGTTGAACACTTCAAAGTCCTCCGAGGAATCTGATAAATCTACGATCCCCTCTGGACTTTTTTCTTCTTCTTCTTCTTTTTCTTCTTCCTTTTTCTCTTCTTCTAGGAGGGATTGAGACGAAGATGCTCCAACTAAGAGAGTTGCTACGGAAAGTGGCCGAGTAATGGGTGTACCTTCAGGAATGGGAACACCCTCTGGAACGACGAATCCCTCGTAGGCAACACTAATACGATGGAGCCGAGGATCACGGGCTTTTATCACGTACTTAGGGGCTTGAAAGGCAAGGGAAATTTGTGTGTACCCAAGGATTAAATGTGCCACTCGCAGTTGACTGTCGACTTCGTTTACGTACACCTCGGCTCATAAAATCCTATCTAAGCTCTCTTTGTTGACTAAACTGAGATGGGGTTTAGTAGAATGCTTATCTACAAAATCATTAAAATGGAAGAAAATTCTGTCAGAAGCAGGGACATTGGGAAATAAAAGAGAAATACAAACCAAGACACATAAATCTATGGCTATTCCCCCACCTGGTTCTCCCTCCCTAGTCGAACAGGGTAGACCATCGTGCCATTCCCCAGAAAAGATTAAGATGTCTTCCTTCAAGTTTTTGTTTGATGTGGGAAGGCACTGGATCAACCTTACCGTGGGATACCTCGACTTAAGGTAATATCCCTGTCCCTTCAGATGGTGTAAGTTATATACCCAATTCACATCGTGGTGAGTCAAATTTAGGTTCATTCTCTTGTTTAGAGCCTCTATACTCCCCAGTACCCTAAACATATTTGGGGCGCACTGTGTGGGAGATAGTCTAAAGAACCTAAGATAGCTCCTAGTAATGGTGCCTATGGAGATGGTCATCTCTCCCTCTATGAAAGCGATCATTGGGATAACCACCTCTTCGGTTTTCCTAGCATCTACCCATTCCCCCTGGGCAGCGTATCTCACGCTTACCGTTGGTGGGATCCTATACTTAGCCCTAAAACTTTCTATACCCTCCTCAGACTCAACTAAACGTTGAAACTTACCCATTTTTCTAAGAGGTTTTTGAAGAAAAATTAACAAATTTAAAACGAAGACTAAGAGTTTTTGAGAAAACTTACAGGTTTAAAAAAGGGGGTCCTCGGACAAATTCCTAGTATTTGTAGACGCACAGAGAGATGAGAGAGAGAGAGATAGGTTCAGTGTATGAGCTCTAGGACTGTGTAATTGTTGAAAGTAGGAAAATGGATTGATTTGAAAAACTATTTATGGTGGCGCAAAAGTTACAAGCGGGAAAGTTCCCGCTCGTAAAACTAGAAAAAACCTCCACCGTTCGATTTGCATCCTGCCGTTGAACGTTGGGGACAGAGGTGCCGCCAAAATTTAATGATGGCACGCTCTGGACGCCGAAGCGTCAGGAGCGTGCCTTGAGCAGGTAAAAAGGCATTTAGGAGATCGGGAAGACAAAATAAAACCATAAAAAAGATGGGCAGAGGACATCAAAATCCTCATTTCCTCCCAAGGAGTCGAAAAGTAAGATTTTGAGAGGCTATTGTGGGGGCCAGTTAGTCAGGAGGTATTAGTGAGGCCATGCGAATTGGGCCTGTGGCCCAATCCGAGGACATTAACTAATCCGAGAATGGCCAAAATGAGGAGATAGTGGGAATGGTATAAATAGAACAATTAAGATAATACGAGATAGGTCCAACATACGTCCGAGGAGAAAATCCATCTCGGGAACAAGGATCCGAGGTCAGTAAGAGTGTCATATTACCCTAAACCTTCTTCGAAGTTACATCCCAACTAGGAATTGGACGTTGGACAAGGGGTAAGAAAGGGGAGGCAACAAATATCTTCAAAAGCTACTACCTCCGCATTAAATGCCTCTCAACCAACTCTCTGGTCACATTAATGTGGAGGTGATACCTGAACAGTGATCAAGCAACCTTACAGCTACTAGTTGATGGTTCTGGGAGGTGTTGGATGGGACAAAAAGGCGTTCCTAGAATCCCACCTACACGTGTAGGGTAGGGATGATGCCAAGATTGTAGTATATAGCATGGAAAGGTGGCCTAAAGAAAGAAATGAGAAAAAATCAAGAGACTCTGGTAATAATTCGATGAACTCCTGTAACTTAGTGAAAAAAAGAAGGCATTATAATATAAACTCCTGAGGTTACGCCGATGAGAGATTTTCTGACTTTTTGTGTTTAACGGTCTAGAATCAGCAGTCTTTATTGTCTTTTTTCTTGAGTAGAACCGGTTCTTTCACCCACGCTCTACAAATTTATTGTTTGGGCTTGTTGGCCTAAAACCCAATCTTATATTGGGCCCAATCCAAATCTAGTCCCTACAGACATATTTTCAAACTAACAAATGTGCTGTTTGTTTTTTTTAAAAAAACTAACAAATGTGCTACTTGTTTCTCAAAAAAAAAAAAAAAACAAATGTGCTACTTTTGTGTTATTAATAAACAATTTCATATATCAAGATTTATTAGGATATGTTTGTACAACTGCCTTTTTTTACAAAAAAAAAAAATCCTACTATTTTGACTTTATTTCCTAAAAATCAAAACAACTTTTTTTTGCACACTGAAATCATGCTAAAATTTAGCTTGCCACTTATATTCGTGTAAACATTTTTTTTTAACGCGATGGAGTTTTTTTTTTAATATTTTTTTATCATCTGCTATGATGGAGCTTAACTCTAAGAATTTGTGAACAAAACATTTAGAACAATTTCAAATAACATTTTTTTTTTCTCTTTATTAGAAAAACCAATTGAATTCAAAGCTAAAATGATTCTAAGATCCCATTAAAGATGGACATCAAAACTCATAATCTGTGAGAATAATATAGAAATGGATTAGCATGGAGTTCAAGTCTTTTATTTTTTTTATTTTTTTTAAGATAAACACACTTTATTTTCTCCCCCCCTTTTTTTTTGACTTTTCACTCCTCATTTCTTCATGCTTGTAAAAAATAGATTAGAATTAGGATAATAATTATCGGACTCTATCATGAAAGAGTCAAATGATTATCATCCTCATACTAAACAAAGAGCCTCAGAGCACGCATGAAGTACGTGCGATGAGGCTAGTTGTCATTTATTGTATTTGGTTGGATCCTATGCGCGAAGTTGAATAATGTATACAGATTGCATCAGCATATGGACTGACCTTCATCTAATTGAGTTTTTCTAGGACCACACATTTAGCTACACACTTTGTCACAACTTTCATAAATGTCAATTTGTGATTGGATTACACCACTCTAAGCCGTGACAAAGTGTGTTGTAAAGTGTGTTTGTATCCAACTTGGCCTAAACTTGTCTACCATTTCGTTAGTAGAACCTTGTTCTTATTTTTTCAAGAATAGGAGAAGAAGCATTTAAACTCATGATCCATATTTTCAGCCATTGTTGCATCTTTATGGTTTATCCCATAAAATGTCGAAATGTTCAAGATATATTCTTCTTTAACAAAATATCACCACACAAAATGACATTGACAACTAATATGAATTTATTGAAATCAAAGTACAAACTAACAGTTTGTAACTTTGAAATTGTTAAAAGAAATTAGTAACCAACCACTTAATTTGAAAAACTCCTAGCTAACCACGAATTCAACCAAATTTAATAAAAAAAAATACAATATAAATTAATAAGTTTAAAGAATTGACAATGTTAACTATAATAACACGTAATAGTGAAAATATGCATTGCCTTTTTGTGACTAGAAAGCATAAAAAGGTTAAGAATCTTTTAATTTGAAGGATCAAATTTAAAGGTTTTTAGTTAGAATATTCCAAAACTTGTCTCGGTGCACCTTAAATAAAAATTTGGGTTGCAAAGCTCTCTTCAATAAGGTTTCAATCAATATTGCAATGTTATTTTGTTGGGACCTAAAAACAATGAAAATTAAACTCAAAATTCAAAAAACTAACCAAAAACAAATGATAATTAAAATAAAACCATAATTTTGTGCAAGTAGCTTCTCAACTTCATGGTCAATGGAAGCCAAGTTTATAATACCGTAAAAGTTTACATGCAATCTTGAATAGAGGTGAGAATTTAGGATGAATATGAAAGTGGAGAAAGAGTTACCGTTATTTTTCAATCCAAAACCTAGCAAAGAGTGAGACTCTGCAAGAGAGAGAGGCAAAGAAAAAGAATAAACATGGTATATTAGGAGAAAAAAAAAACAAGAACTTAACCAATACATCTTTGAAGTTATTAACCCAAAAAAATTATGGAAGGAGGAAAAACCCATATATATTGCACAAAGGGAGCAATTTGAGAGAGCCTAGCTTTGTATTAATATATTTGTAAAGTTGAGAGAAATTAAATTCATCACTCTCCATAGAAGACCAAGCATTGAACAATGTTTGGTTTGAAAGGTCTGCGTGCCTCTACTCAATGTTCATGAGATCAATGGAAGGAAATTAATGGTTGAAAGATTCAAATAGTTTTAAACTTGGGAAGTGGCTAGATAAGCTATTCCCAAACAGATTGAATTTGGCCATTTGTTTTTTTGTTTAATTTTTGGATAAAAATTGAACATAGGTGGAGAGATGATAATTGATAACTGTATTTGGGCTTTTGTTTTTCCAATCACAAAATTACCTAGGGGTCTGATGAGTGTTATGTATTTGTGGGTGAAATAATTTTTTCATCACACCCTTAAGTATTTTTGTAATTGAAAAATGTAGTAATCCCAAATCATAATTAATGCAAATTATTAATCTTTACAAAAAAAAATAATAATAATAGAAGAGCCTTGAGGACACGTGCAGAGACTAGTTTTGGATAAAGTTTCTTCTAAAATTTTGTAATTAGCTTAAATTTTGAAAAGTTGAGTGTGCTAAAAACTTGGGGAGTTGGTTGTTTTAAGTTTTGCTAAAATATATATAATTAAAATATAAAGAATCAGACATTTTAGGGTAATTTCCCAAAAAAATTGGTACTGTAAAATTTTGGTGAGAGACTATGGTTTTTCCGATTAAAAGGAGAAGAGAAAAGAATGATAACTGTACGTGTGTTATTGGGATGTAAACTACCTAAGCAAATGTGAGTTAGCGGGGGTGGTTTAAAATCTACGTGTGTGTTCGTTTCTTTATATATTTAATTTGATCTTTTGAAAAATGGTTTAAAATCACATAGCTTTGGTTCAATGTGAGGTATTTTTCCAAAAAAAAAAAAAAAGAAAAAAAGAAAAGAAAAGAAAAGAAGAATATAAAGTTACCATTGAATGTGAGTTACCAAGCTGTTGTCAATGCTTGTCAAAAGTGACAAACAAATGTAAAAATTAAATAACAAAAATGGTTAGCATGTGACATTACAGAGTAGAGGGTTAATATATAACTGCCACCTTATCACATTGCCTATGGTCATGAGAGCATTAGCATTGAAGAATGCTAATGCCATATCTAAGGGAAATTTAGCATTTGCAGCCTTAAAATCATTTGCATCAAAGAATTGTAAAGGCAAGTATTGCAAATTTTTTTGCAATACTGTTACAGTGCAATTTCTATCTTTAGAATTGCACTGTAGCAGTATTGTAAAAAAAAAAAAAAAAATTTATCTCTCACTCTCTCATCTCTGTCTCTCATCTCTCATCTCTGTCTCTCATTTCACTTCACTCTCCCTCACTCCCACTCTGTATCTCCGTCTCCTACTCCCTGTTTCTCCCCCATCAAACCCCATCAAACTCCACTCCCACACCCACACCTTCCCCCCGCCGCTGCCCCAATTACATCCCCAATAGCCCGGTAGCTCGCCAAGCTCTGCGTCGACATAATCGAGGCCGGCTTCCCCGCCGCCTCCAACGACGATTTCGAGGCCGTGAAGACCATTGCCAAGGAGGTTGGCAATGCTGTCGATGCCGATGGGTACCTTTCGGTCATCTGTGGCCTCTCTCTGTGATTTGTAATGGGGTTCGGTGGTGTGGGTGTGGGGTTTTGATTTGTGGGAGTGGGTTTTGGGTTGTGGTGGTGCAGTGGCGGCATGGGGCCGTGGTTGTGGCTGGGTATTGATCTTGCTTGGGGCCGTGGTTATGGAGACAACGCCGGTGGAGGCATGGAGATCAGCTTCTGATGGGTTTTGATAGGGGTTCTGAATGGATTTTTCTTTGATTTTTTGTGGGTTTCTTTGCATGGTGGTGGTGAGTGTGTTGTTGCCGTGGTGGTGTCTCTGGTTGTGGTGGCAAAGGTGGGTTTCATTTGTTTGGATTTTCGCCGTGGGGTGGTGGCGTGGCCATGGGTTTCGGTTTGGGTATGTTGTTTGTGGTGGTGGTGGTAGCAGGTGGTTGCAGATTTGGGTTTTTGTTTTCATTTGGGTTTTGATATATATTATTTTATTATGTAAATATATTATTTTAATGAGTAGAATAGAAAAATAAAAGTTTGGGATGCTGGAGGTATTGTAAAATGGTATGGTATAAATGATAAAGTGACTTTTTGAGATGGTAAAATAAAGTAGGATAGCATTCTTCAATGCTAATGCTCTGAGTGATGCTCGATTATACATGACTAGATAGGTCAGAGGCATATGAAGAATTTCATTATTCTTTAGGAAGTTACATTATTCAAAATTTTATGGAGCTTAGATATAGCATCCCTACCTTGCAGGTTTGGCTTAACGGTTACACAAACCCTTTCTTATTCTATGCAAAAAAAGAAAAATATGATGTTCACAACATTTTCACAACTCTTTCACAACAAATTTTATGTGGCATGTAGTTACTAGTGGACAAGAAAGTAATTTCAATGATAGATTCAAATTAAAAACCTGTAATAACCTGCCAATTAAGATCTGTTGTGAAAATGTTATGAATGTAACACTTCTCAAAAATAAATAATGGATCGCGCAAACGAGAGAAACACAGTTTAGATAACATGCCTACTGTAAGTAAGTGGGAGTGTTGGCATTGGACTGGACATGTTGAGCTTGCCTTGATCTGAAGAAAGCCCATATGATTTGGGCAGCCTATACATTAAGATGAAAACCTTAAACCTATGGTTGTATGCATGGGGGATAAATTATAGTTTTCGAAGAAAAACACTGAAAATTTTACCTCCCTCTCAACCAACCACTTTATAGTTTGAAACCCTATTTGTGTGCTTTCTATTGTTCTAGGTTTCCATCAATGAAAAATCTTGGGATTTGGTATGTGGACAATTGTGGGTGCTTGTTTTTTATGGTTCCTCTGCATTGGCAAGTCGTTAGAGCTTGTGAAGGTCATTAGAGTCCCTCTGGTTCGTTCATCATTTGTTGCATGTGCTAGGAAAAAAAAAAGGCTTAGCTTTTGTGCGAAACAACAAGGAATGTGGCTTAACTTATTATACATAAATAATTAAAATTTTCAATAAAATCGAGAGCGTATAAAGAAAAAAATAGCAAACTAACACTGTGTTTGGTTGCAAACGGAGGAAGAGAAAAGAAAAGAAAAGATGAAGGAGAAATGTTTAGTATATGTTTGGAAGTAGGGAGGAGAAGGGAAAAGAAAAAAAAAATGTTTGTCTGGCTTGCAAAAGCAGAGAAATGGAAAGAAGAAAATGTGTTATTTACTTTAATACCCTCATTAATTGGAAAAGTGAGTAAAAGGCAAAATGGTAATTTTGAAAGAAATAAAAAGTAAAAAAAATGCGGCTGCATTTTCCCATTCCAACTTTCTCTCCATTTTGGGCAGATTGGAAAAGGTGGGCCCGGAGGAATCTCATTACTCATATTCTTTTTTTATTTTTTATAAGAGGGATCTCATATTCTTTGTTTTCTTTTCTCTCTAGCCAACCAAACAGTAGAAATAGAATCCCTTCCCCCCTCTTCCTGCCATTCCAAACACAGCGTAAACCAAACAGTCAAACACTTCCTTCCTAAGGTTTATAAGTCCATCTTCTAAATTTTTTTTTTTTTTAAATTTTAAAAATGAACTTTACTCAAAGTTTGATCGAAATGATACTAACCTCAAGTTCATGAAACTTAGAAGTAAGTAGGATTTTGTTATTATTATTTTAAAATGAAACATTCCCTTAGGAAGATCATTGTGTGACAGGGCTTGAACATCCCTAGTTTAGGAGAGTGTTATTTTGTAAAATATAAAGTAAGGTTAGTACAATATGTATTTATTAATGTACAAAGGGTAAAACTTGAGAAAAATTATTTTAAGTATCGTGTTTAAGGTTTTTTAATTAAATTTAATAGCGTGGTTACATTGACTTATCATTAATATATAAAGGAGTCCTCAGCCTCCATAATAATATTCGTTAGCAATTAAGCATTACTATTACATTCTTAGGAACAACATGAAATGAACATTTTATAAAACACACATTAAGCTCATGTTCCGTTGTAAATACATCATCAATCTCGAGCACACTTAGCTTACTTTATTTATCAATTCAATCATATGGTTGAATTAAAAACCTCTTAACAAACCCAAACAAAATAAACATGAGTAGGAGTTGATTAAAACATGAGACCTTTATTCACACAAAAAAGGGGGTGACATCTAAAATAAGAAAATCATATTTAATATCATTGTTTTTTTTTTTTTTTTTTGCTGGGTAAGTGTTTATGCAGGGGCTAGAACCCCTGAGCTTGAAGTCACTTGGATGACTAGATACCACTTGGGCCAGCAGGCCCGGTGGTAATATCATTGTTGTTTAGCGAATTTTTTTTTTTCTCATGAGAATTATGATTTCTCAAGAAATTCAGTGTTCAAAATTCCTAGCCAATATTTTAGTTCACTCGCAATTATCATGAGATTTATGAAATCTGGAGTTCAAAACTCTTAGCCAAATCCTTCTCAAAAAAAAAAAAAAAAACTCTTAGCCAAATATTTTAGTTTACTCGCAATTGAATAAAAAATAACTTTGGACAACCTTATTAGTAAAATAAATAATAAAAAAAACAAAAACAAAAACAAAAACAAAAACCTAAGAAAAACAATGAGATCTATTAGAGGAAAGTAGTACTTATAATATCGTTGGTTTCTTTTTCTTCACTCTCTATCTCTCTCTCTCTTTCGCTCTCGCTCTGTCTAAGCTATTCTTCTTACCACGCTCGAGTCTCGAGTTTTGACCCAAACCGCTACCCACACGCCTCTCTCTCTCTCTCATTCACTCACTCAGTCACTTGGCCGGCCGGCCGCCTCTTCCAGCAACCTCCGGCAATTCTTTTCCGGCCAGTCGCCGGAATATTCAACGAAGGGCCCCCCCAACTCTTATTGGCTCGGCATCCACTGGAAAAGCCACGGTAAATAATAATGATACTCAGTAAAAAAAACAAAAACTTTTGGTTTTAGTTCTTGATTTAAATACTTGGGTTATGACCAATTCTTGATTTTTGTGTGTATTAATATGCGAAACCCATGAAGATTTCATTTTGTTGAAGTTGGTAGGGCCCCCAAGTCCCCATTTTGATTTTTGAATTTTTATGGGTTTTTGGATATGTGCAAAAATCATGGAAATTTAAACAAGACTTGAAATGCCCTCTTCCTTTTTCTGGGTTTTCAGAGGAATTATGGGATTGAACTCTTTTTTTGGTGATAAATTTATGAAATTTGATAATGGAGACATTGATTTTTTAGGTTTTTTTTTTCATGGACTTGTAAGGATTTGGAAAATTTTAAACCTTGTTGGGGTTTATGGACCCTTATTTTAAAAAGAAGTTGTAGTGCATTAAATTACTTAGTCAAGTTGCAATTGGGGTGCATTAAAGTTTGATTTTACTAAATCAACTCTAGGGCTTTTAGTGCTGGAAATTTGATTTACTCAAGTTTAGTGACTGGTCATGGAAAGGGCATCTGTGACCGAGTCTAAGTAGATTAATTGGGACTTTCTGTGCAAAATTCTGGCACTTGGGGCTGTTTAGTGTTTAGTGATGCATGTGGAATCTGGTTTTGCACTGTTAGGGATTGATAAAGCTTGAGTGGGATTAGTTTGCAAAACTGATCTATGTTTTCCTTGGGATGGCTATGTAGTTGAGATATCATAGTTTTTGGCGGGCTTTAAGTGGAATTTGGGGACTGCCCTTTCCTGGTTTAGGGTCTGCCTTGACCATTTGGAAGGCTTAGGCCGTGATTGTGGACTTTGGACCCTATGTGAACTAGGGGGTTCAAGCTGTGACATGCGTTATTTGCTTCATGAATATCTGGGAAATATGATTTCTAGGGTTTACTTTTCTAGTGCTCTATTCTTGTTTTCGATTCCCATTTTGATAATCGCGCACTTTATGAGAAGGATTAATGCAATCGTTGAGATTATCACTAGAAATGGGAAGCCAAATGAAAAGAGTTAGTGAATATTGGCCCACTAGTGTATGTTGATGAAAATAGATTTGTGCCAGCGAACTCTTTTTGCTTGATCTTGGTGTTGGGGCGTTTTGGACTGTTCTTCCATCATAGAGTTCCTTTTTTCTCTTAGAATAGTCTCTTGATTTTTAACTTTCTGTGGTATGTTGCTGTTTTCCTTTTGTGTTCATCATCGTGAACACCTTGTACTTTTCTTTTCTCCTTTATCAATAATATCACTCTTATTACCTATTAAAAAAACAATGTTGATGAAAATCTTGTGTTTTAAATACTCAATTAGAGTGAGTCAAAAGCCTTATCATTTTAAAATTTGGCTTTTATTTTTCGTCATTTCTTTTTAGTTTCCTTAAAATAAGTTGGAATTCAAACCTTAAGGAAAGATGCCCTCAAGGCACTAGATTCATAGTTGCCTGAGGTGCTAGGCGGCTATAGGGTGCTTGTGCAAGCTAAGAAATTCACCAATATCCGAAGTAGTTGATATGCATGAAAGTACGTTAAAAATCAATATATGGAAATTTATACCACACACACTTTATGTTAGATCTCTCCCTCTACCCCATTCTCATTCGGAGGAGTAAGTGCTATTTGAGCCAAAATTCATCAACTTATAACTAGAATATAGTCTAGTGAACATTAACTAAATATGAACATATTAATCATTATTACCATTATTTGGAAGTTATAAGTACAATATAATCTAATGAACTTTAACTTACAATAGGTATAATTATGCCAATGAGCTCTAGTTCATATGACACCTCCTTTCTTTGTAAAAGTAAGGTGGAGGGTGAGGTAGTGGGTTAAAGACTCATTGGGTGCATGTGTGTAATTACTGCAAAAATAATAAATTAAGCATATTTATCATCCTTAACACCATTCTTTTCATTTTGCATTATATTGAAATGAACTGGAAAAAAAAATGTATTCCCTGGGAATCGAATCAATTAAAAGAGAGATTCTTATGATTTGTAAGACACAGCTTTATTATTGAGACCCCCATGTGACACATAGAGAAGCACAGCAATATCTTTCTTAAATTTTAAGTTTTGAGTGAGGGCTTATATTGTTATGGACAGGCTTAAATTATGTGGGTCTTATTATTAATTTTCCCTTTTTTTGGAAAGGAGATACTTTTTAATATTTTTTAATATTTTTGGAAAGGAGATACTTGATTATCAGAGCCCTGGTTTAGTTTAAGTGGAGTGTGGGACTGCTTGAATTTTATGATTAAAGTACCTTTAACAACAGGTTATTTTAATGAGCTGCTTGCTAGCAGCCTAGCTCCTGTTGCCTGAACCATAGCACTCATTTCAGTCAGAAGGTCAGTGTGGAGTGCACCGTTAAAGTTATCCATCCTGTTGGCCTCGCCCAGGCACCTAGGCAAGTGCCAGCCTTGCTTTTAACTACATTGAACATATTTGTTGACAAAGTAGTAATTTGCAAACAGTGATGTCAATATTTAAAGTGTGGATGGGAGAATGGAGATTGGAAAAAGTCTTTTGATAGGTGATTTTTCTCTCTCCATATTGAAAGTTTGTGTAGTATGACTGGTGGACATCTAATAGTACTTAAAGTAATAGGTGACCATGGACATGTATGTAGAGAATTCCATGTCTAACACATAAGAAAAGAAAAGTTTCGAGTTCCCTTATGATGGAAATAGACCATTTAATGCATATGCTTAGTTTCTGTTATAGTGTTGTAGAGACTAGAGACCTATTCATGTTCTTTCTACAATTTTTAGAGTAGAGATTCTGTTGATTTTGATGGTTGTGGCAAACTGCAGTTGATAATGGTCCACTGTTTTCTGAAACATTGACACATGGATCCTGAAGGCAAGAATTTTGGAAGAGGTAAAGATTTATTATATATGTTTTCTTTGTTGTTTGTCTTAATCTGTTTTATTTCCTTGAAACACTTGTTTGACTGAATCTGGATTTGGTATCGTATTTGTTAATTTGGTCTTGTGTATAGGAAATCTCTGTATGTGGACATTGCAATATCTACACGTAGCAGTTATTTTTCTGCTTATGACCTCTTATCTTGCATGGTGCACACAGTGTTAGATGACCACCCTTCATTTAATTATTATAGGGTTACTCATAGAAGACAACAATTATTAACCGAACTAAGCATGTTATTTCTTATGTGTTAATGTACTTATAAAAAATATTCTTGTGTGTTAATGTAATATATCTTATTTCTCATTTTGTGTTGGTAATATGCATTTTGCACATGCACTTGTGCTAACATATAAAGTATTTATTCATTGCAATTTGATTCACTTGGAAACTGTTTGACTTAACTAATTCTACAATGAACATTGAATAGTGAAGAAGGGCTATCTGCAATTTTGTTTAAACTTGATGTTAGATTATTTGTATAATTTTTAGCCTTTTCTTCTTTATGGGGTGTTGGCCTTCCTTACCCAAACACCCACCCAGACACTGATGCAGAATGGGTTTGCAGAACTAAAAAATAGATGATAAAAGAAAGAAAGAAAGAAAACACTTGGCTTCACCACCTGAGGATACTTGTCATCACCACCAAGCTGTAGAGAAAACTCTAATACCAAGATTTTTATTCAAAATGTACTGCTCAAAACTATTTTTGGAGTCTCTTATAAATAGGCTTCAAGGAGTACATCAAGCTACAATTACATCCCGTAAAATCCTCAGTAACGCTAAAGCCCAAATTCAAAAAGCAAAAATAAAAAAATCAAATATGAGATCAGGTATCTTCCTGTATCAGTCACAGAAGCATGCATATGCCCACATATACACAGTTTAAACAGGGTGAATAAGGAAGAAGAAAAAAAGAGAGAAATTTGTACATGATCCATGGATTTTATATATGGAGCATAATGGTGGAGCCAAGAGGGTTGAGGGGGGCAATTGCCCCCTGGCCCCACCAAAAATTCCTCTTCTATACTTTATTTTCTATATTTTTCATGCGTTTTTTATATGCCTTTGAAAAAAAGAAGAAAATCTTTCATATTTTATTAATGGTTTTTAAGGTTCAAAAGTAAAAGAAGGATAGGGGAAAAAAAGAAGCAGCAGCAAAATATAGAAGCAAAATTTTTAACAGGAGAAAAAAAAATTACTCTTATTTTTCAAAAGTGTTAAAGATCATAAATTATTTATGTAATAATTTGTTATTTTTATGGGTTTTCTAACAATATAATACTGCTTAGTATTCACAAGTGGCATTTTACAAATTGGTCTTTAGTGTTCTATATATAATGTGTGTGTTATGCTAGTGTACAATGTCTATCTATGTATGTCCGTGGGTGTATGAAGATATATGTATGTTAGTTATAAATTTTGCCCACCCCTCTCCCTGCAAATCCTGGCTCTGCCAATGGTAGAGAGCCTTGTGACATCTTAGAACTGTCTTGGTGTGGTAATACATGCAAGACAAGGATTGGGCCAGGGATATTATCTTTTCCTCTAGAGGTAGGTTTGGAAACATTACACATGTGCCTTTAGTGGCATCATGCACGGAAAAGCTTGCCTATTTACGTGTGTTTCTGCATCTGTGTATATTCGTGTCCACTAGGCAGGACTTCACAGGGTTTTGCACTTTTGCTTAATTGTTAAATTGTGAGATTTGCATAATACTTGGTTTGTTGGGATCTAGTATGGAGACAGTTTGTGTTGCTTGAACCTAATACCAACTATATGATTTTGTTTCTTGGGAACATGTTTATTCTCTGTCTCTGTCTCTGTCTCTCTCACACACAACACACACACACACTTACAGATACATAAAAACATTATTCTATTGATTAACACAGTTGTTTACCTGGCAAAAAAAAAAAAAAATCAAGTAACTTCTAAGTAATTTAACTAATTAACTAAATTAAACTTTTTAAGGAAATGCATTGCACCTTCAGGTATTGGTTGACAAATGTTGCTGCAATTACCAATGGTTGAAAGTTATTAACTTTATGAATTATAAGATTTTAGTAAAAACCTGTTTTTTCTCTCTAAAAAAAGGGAAATATGCTTGCTATGTATAACATGGAAAATTCTAGATAAGTTGATTCTTTAGTGCATTTTGCTTAAAGTACAGGAGGGTTGGAACAGAAGATACTAGATATAAAAATTTGGTGCTGCCTGGGTATCCTGTAAATAGTTGGGATGGTTCAGGACAGTGGGATTTTATTTTTTTTTCTTTAATATGCAGGAAAAGTCTTAATGTGGTGTAAATTTGGATTATAAGATGGCTTAAACTATTTGGTCATGCTTTTCAGCTTCATATACCTTGCCTTTGGGCTCTGCTTTTTTCAACATCAAACATATTCCTAGCAGAAATGGTTTCACAATAAAATATTTCCAGGGAAATTGCATTATCTTCCCGTAATTGGTATCCTGAAAATAATTTTCTAGTTTTTTTTTTTTTTGGTACCAAAAATCTGGAACTCTAGCTTAAATGGCACCTCATTCCCTTGTAAGAGCATTGTGGAAGGTGAGGTTATGGGTTTAATGGCCATTAGGTTCATGTGTAACTTACCATTACTTAAAAAAAAACAGAAGCCCACAAAAAGTTGGTAGGTAGTGGTGGTTATGTTGGGTGGTGTGGGGGCTGGCAGTGTGGTGTGGGTGGGGGAGGATGAGGTGTTGGTGCTGTGGAGTTTTTTTTTTGGGTGGGGGGGGGGGGGGGGTGTTAGAGTGGGGAGGGGGCAGGTAATCATAAGCTATTTTTTATTTCTTTGGTTATAATTTTCTGTTGAATATGCAAAAATTTTCCTTTGATAATCAATTTCAGTTGCATCAAACATAGGAAAATACAGGAAATAAATTTCGTAAAATATTGCATTCTGAAACAAGGCAATCTAATGCATGTATTTGCCTCATCTTTTGGGAACATTTGATTGATGTCAGATGATCCAATTCTGTTTTCAGTTACTTTTTGCCTTTTTGTTAAGTTTGTTGGCCTTTTCACTTTGCACCTTTTTTTTTTGGTTCTTTTCCCCCTCCTTTTGGATGACATGCTGTACTATTTGGGCTTTAGGACCAAGGGAACTGACTGGTGCTGTAGATCTCATAAATCACTACAAGTTGTTGCCACACCATGATTTTTTCTGCAAGAGATCACTTCCTTTGTCAATTTCAGACACACATTATCTTCACCATGTTGTGGGAGACACAGATATCAGAAAAGGAGAAGGGATGCAATTGGATCAGCTTATTGAGAACACATCTTATTCCAGAGATACTAATACACGGATACAACCATTTGATCTTGATATTCTGAAAGAAGCCTTTCAATTAAGGGAAACTGCTCCTGTTGATTTGCCCCTTGTAAGAAATCCATTGCCTTGAAATACTTTTGGTGCTTTAAGATAGTTTCTTATATTTGGATGAGAATCCCTGCCATGTGGTTGGTTCCCAGAGTTAATATGGTCCTGTAATGGGTTACATCTGTTTTTTAAATGCTGATCTTATTTCTTTTGCTGTCTTTAGGCAGAGAAGGGGATCCCTACCATTGCAGGGAAATCAAAAAGTGAGTCCAAGGACAAGAAGCATAAAAAGCACAAAGATAGAGATAAGGATAAGGATAAGGATAAAGAGCATAAGAAGCGCAAGCACCGTCATAAGGACCGAAGTAAAGATAAAGATAAAGATAAGGATAAGGAGAAGAAGAAGGATAGAAGTGGGCATCATGATTCTAGTGCTGATCACTCAAAGAAACACCACGAAAAGGTTGGCTAAATCTCTCTTGTAACTATGTATTCTTGAACATTTGGGATGATTTGAGAAAAATGGGAATGCTGTGAAAATCTACTGGGTAAATATAGTCAACAAGTTTTTTTAAACTTTCAAATGGCCTTCTCTTTTTGAGCCTTTAAAGTTAAGCAATCAGCTATAGTTAGGTATAGACTGCTATTTTCTGTCCAATTTAAGGTTAGATAACTAATGCTGGTGGCAACAAGCTCCCATAAGAGTGGACTTTAATATCAAGATTAATCGAAATTAATTTTCTGGGTTCTACATAGAAGTTGAATTCAAGTTGTCAGTTGAAATGTAGTGTTCATGGCATTAGGTTAGAATACATGGTCTAGGGCACTAAGTTTGCTATTTTTTACCCTTGTGAGGGTACACCTGTAATTTGCATATCATTATCTGAGTATAATAGAACTGGTGTTAGGGTTAATCAAATAAACCTAACACATGATTTTTCTCCAAAATTCAATACACTATAGTGGCATTGTTCACAGCAGTGCTGAAATTTTGGTTTTTAATTATTAGTGAGTCCAAGTAGTAAGGATTTCTGTGTCTTTTATTTACATTTTTTTTAGTAATAATGTGTGGTCCAGATTAGTTTGTTTTAAGGTCAAGATTGAGAGTTGTTAGAATTATACGAGAGGCTCATATAGCTTTGTAATGAGACTCTTATTATCATTGTCATGTAACACAATTTTTACAGCTGGTCTTGAGTTTTAACTGAAAGTCTAGAAAACATGGGGCTTTCTTCATTAGGAGTGATTCCTAGGAACCAACTCATTTTATGCCAGTAATTATATTCTTATTTCCACCCTATGTTTCTTATTTTCTAGCAAGTGTGACCAAATCTGTATGCCCTTAATTTCCAAACCAATTTCACCAATTCTTGAATCTTTTTGATAGCTAAGTCAAAAATATTATTCAAACACTACACTAGAAGATGCATCATCCAGTACACAGGGCATCTACTTGAGGGGCACCACAAATTAACAAAAATTACAACATTCAAGAATGTCAAGCATATTAGAGAATAAATGATCACTTAACAAAGTCATCCACTCATACAGGGAAAATGTAAGAAGATCATCATAGGTGGTTCAATTCCTTCAAACTTCAGTTTATTTTGTTCTCATTAGATGGTTCATGTTATGCATAAAGGGATCACTTTTCAAATATCACTGCTATGGTGCCTAGCAAACCACCCCTTCCAACATGTCAATCAACTACCATATCAGGCATAGCCCACTTCATCCCAAATAAGCAGAACACTAGGGACCATAATTCTCTGGCAATATCACAATGTAGATTAAATGGTCCATTGTCTCTCCATCCTTCTTACACATGCAATACCAGTCAACAACAATTATGTTTCTTCTTCATTAGGTATCTAATGTGAGAATTTTCCATAAAGCAGCTTTCCATATAAAGAAAAAAAAAAAAAAAAACCACCTTAGTAGGGACTTTAATATTCCAAATGCTTTCCCATGGAAAAGAATGCACACCTCCAACATAAAAGACTCTATAGTAGGATTTTGATGTGTTTCTTGTTAGCATCCTGCAGATCCGTTCTTCAGCCTACCTTCTAATCTTACTGATAAATGAGGTGAGATTGAAGAAATTTGTTAACAAAATCAACTCCCAATGTTGAAAGGCTCTAATAAAAGCAACATCCCACTGAAAGTTGCCTGTATTCCAACACAAGTAGTTCGCCAATCTGGAAATGCTTCCTAAAGAACCCTATCCCCACACTACTTGTCTTGCCAAAACTGAACATTAGTACCACTACCAACTTTTTTTTTTTTTGATAAGTAGTACCACTACCAACCTTAAAATTGATGAATCTGGAAAGTTTGCCCCAACCCTTTCTAATATCTTTCCACAACATACACCATAATGACCCCAGCCCACCCTCAAGCACCAACCACCCCACTCACAATTATATTTTTTCTCCACTATTTTCCTGCAAAGAGCATCCTTCTCTGTGGCAAAACTCCAAAGCCATTTACCCAATAAATATTGGTTGAAAGGCACCCAATTCATCTTTTACAAGCCCTAACAGATTTTCTAAATCATAGAATCTTTGCTGATATCCTGCATGAATTGGTCTGGGTTCTGGTTATGCCACCATGAGATAACTCATCAAAAAAACTAGCACAATCAATTATTGATAAATTACCTTGTGAAAACTAACCATCTTATCATAAAGTCTCCCCTGACGTCTGTCTTGAAACGGTTTTTCTCTTTAAAAACATCCTCAACTCTTACAATGCATCATTGTAGCCCGGGCTAAGATCTGGAATTCAAAAGGAGATGTCGACCATGCAATCTTCTGATCTCTAAGAAGGTATTGATACAGCTTTCATGTGGGAAACAATCATAAGGGTTTTGAGATCTAAATATCAAGTGAAGAAAGCTGCAGTTTGCAAGCCTAAACAGTGAGCAGGAAAAGCAGCAAAAGAACATAATCAGCAAGTTGAAATGCCTAGGTGACTTTCTGATGAAATTTTAAATGGATGAAATTTTCAAAAAGGCGAAGCCCCTCAATTGATTGACAAAGATGAGTTTAGACATGAGAGCAAAGAAACAGAGGTCAAACAGGCTGTTGGAGCAAAGGAAACTGATAGTTCAGCCACAGAATATTTCTTTCATGTCAAATACATCTCTAACAATATTCAAGAATTATAGAAGAGGATAAAGTCGTAGCAAAGGAAGACATTTTATTCAGTAAGAGTTCAAGATCCAAGATCTTAGATCCTAGATCCAAGATCCTTCTTTCTTGTTGCTACGAAGAGTTGTCAAGAAGAATTAAAAGAGTGACAGATGGAAAAAAGAAAAATAAAAGAGTTGGGAAAGCCTATTTCAATACTTCGACCTACACTCCAGGCTAAGAATGTGTAATTTGCAATGTTGGTTCACGTTGTTGATTTTATAATTGCTGGAAATTTCAGTGCTACTATTAAAAAAAGGACGTTCTAGTGTCATCATGGTTTACACCAATAAAGAAAAGAAAGAAAATTTCAGCCCAAAACTTTTATCCTATGTCAGTGGTGTTGTTCAAGAAGTTTGGAACTCTATTACTTCAAAGCTCAAAAATCTCTCTTTTTTGATAGGTAGTAATACTTTTATTGAAAAAAATTGAACATGTTCACGATGGTGAACACTCTGAACAAGAATCAAAGCTCAAAAATCAAGTTCAAGTTTTATCTAATCAGGGGAGAGAGTGGCATGAAGCTCCCAGAAGAGCAAACTTAAAAATTGAGTTTATCTGAAATTGTGGTCCGGATTCTACATAGGAGCCAAATTGAAATTAATGGCCAAAATTGTTTGTTCAAGGCACTGCTGAAATTTAGATTTTTATTATTTTTGGGTCCAAGTAGTAAGACTTTTGGGGTCTTATATTTATATTTTATTTAGTAATAAAGTGTGATTTAGATTAGTTTGTTTTGAGGGTCTAAAATTGTAGTTATTAGAATTTTTTGGGAGGAGTATATAAGCTTTACAATGGGATTCTTATTATCTTTAGACATATATAATCAGAATTTTGATGGCTGGTCTTGAGTTTCTTTCAACCCCTAGTAAAGTGTGACACTTTCTTCACTAGTGTTGTTTTAGGAATCAGCTGGTGTGATGCTAGGGAATATATATTTTTTGCTTTCCACAATATGTTTCTGATTTTCCTGCACATGTAACTAAATCTGTGAGCCCTTAATTCCTAAACCGATTTCACCATTTCCTAAGTCTTCTACAAAGGCTAATCCTAATCTTCTAATTCCTACAATCTTCCATTGACATTCGATATCAATAGCCCTATGGTTTGTGACAAATTTAAAAAATTTGCCTTGCTTTGTTGATTCATTGAAAAATTAATTTAAGGTTTCAGTGTTTTCCCATAATTGAGTCTATTTACTGGATTTTTTCTCAGAAAAGGAAGCATGATGGAGATGAAGACGTTAATGACATTCATCGACACAAAAAAAGTAAGGTAATATGTATAAACAAGAAACGTTAACAATTCGGATGATTTTGTTTTGTTTTACTTTCAATCCTACTTCATTGTTTCTCGTATGAATTGAATAATTTTGGCCATTATTCGGCTATAATTAAGCTTTGTGTATTAACACTAATTTGTTGCAGCATAAAAGCTCAAAAATTGATGAAATGGGTGCGATAAAAGTAGCTGGCTGAAGGTGGCATAGAATAATTTACTTGTTCTCAATGCTTCTTGTTAGAGAGTTTGGGGGGTCTTTGGCTTAACGATATCCAATTGCTTGAGGTAAAACACCATGACATAATATTTAATATTAATTCTGATGAACACTTGCCCAGCAGCGTACTACACAATTATGATTCCTCATCTCCCTCATGGTATTCATGATACACCTCAACTTTATGTTTCAGTAATGGTAATTAGCCTTGTAATCAACCACACTATTCTCCTCCCCTTAGGCCTAAACGCACATACACAATCCCAGATTTCCAATAATCAAAGTTAGTTTGGATCCTTATCTGTTGCAGCTAGCTCTCGTCCCAGCTAGTCTATCCTTAATATCCAGCTTATCTGTTAAAACATAGCCTAGACTCAGAGAGTCAGAAGTGTTGTCAATCCCTCGTTTGTTTAATAGCAAGTTAAATTTGCATTTTTGAATAAAGCAAGAAGCTGTTGTTTCTTCATATTTTTCTGTGGCCTTGCATTACTCTCTCTCTGTGCGTGTTTTGGTTTTCTTCATTTGTGTTCAGATTACTTGGGTCTTAATGGTATTATTATTTTGGCAAAAATGCAAATTCCACTTCTATTAACTAGTTACTGTTAAGTGTCCAATTTTGAAATAAATTTTTTTATTTAATTCAAAAATTCAAAAAATAATAAAATAATAAAATAATTTTTTGAAAAGAAAAAAAAAAGGAAAAAAAACCAGATCTGGGTGGCGTGGAAGAAGCAACAAGATTGGGAATATATTTTCTTGTTTTACTTACATAGAAAAGACCCAAGTGGAATTGAGAACCGGTACTTTGATATTTTGCTTATACCTATACCTATTTGTTTATCTGCCACAATGATGGAAATGAAATCCCTGAAATAAAAAATAACCCAAATTGGCTCCTGGGGTTGGGTTAATGTTACAGGGGGCATGTTTTGTGCAAATGGGTATTCCCTTTTTAGAATTTACTCCAGTTTAATTGCTCATGGGTGCTCTTTGTACGAAAACAGCCTGGGCATCACCATGCTACAGTTTAATTGTTATCTTGCTTTTATTTTGGTTTGGTTATGGGGTTGTACTTGGTTCCTGATCCTGTTGCTTGCCTAGATCTGTTTTTTTTTTTTTTTTTTTTAAATATTATTTATTTATTTTTTATTCAAAAAATTATTTTTAATATTTTTTGGATTTTTTGAATAAAGAAACTATATAAAAATAAAAATAAAATCAAAATTAGACACTTAACAACAACCACTTAACAGAAGTGGATGGGAGGCCTTAATTGATCAAATTTTCAACTTAGAGGACTCGATTGAACAAAAGTAAAGTCAAATATCTGAAATGAATATTGGTCAAACTTAAAGAGTATAATATGCATTTTTACTATTAATTTCTTATGTATTCTGCCTTTAGCAGCAACTGTAATCTGTAATCTTCTCTGCATGGTAGACCAAACCTAGAAATGTGTGTATACTACAGTCATTACTTACATTACAATTTTTTTTTATACAGAACGGCTTGTGAACTGACTAAAGATTGTGAAGATAAATTAGCCTAGTGATCGCATCTGATGTAAGGTAAAAATTGCTAAAAATGAACTCTTTTGTATCATAACAGTGGTCTAATATTATTGGCAGTAATGTGCAAGACTCTTTACTTTTTTTTTCTTCTCAGTTTCTGTGGCGCATTGGATTTCTCAGCGTGTATTCATTATTATAATCTTTCTCCTGTTTAGAGTTTTTAAGCTGACATTAATGATAAGCTTAAATTAGAGTTTCCAGTTTTTGAGTTTAGGAAGACTAGATTGGGAAGGGGATTGTGTACATATTCCCTCATCTGTTGTAGCAATGACTAGCATGTCTGGTTATGCAAAATGATTGTAAGGGCTAGGGCTATGTTCTCACATTAATCCTCAATTCATTTAATTAATGTATTCTTTGTATATACAGTAAACTTAATGACTGGGTCATCGAGGGAATCATTATTGCTGTTGGTTGATATTTTGAGGCTCAGAATGATTCTTTTCTTTATTGTTTGTCAGTGATGGGGGCTTCTTAACATTTTTGCTGCTTAATTAACATTCATGTCTGGGAGTAGCAATTACCAAAACCAGGGATTCTACTGTGCAAATGGATGATTCGCAGTTATTTGCTACCAGCATTAATAAACCTGGATGATTCATAGTTACTTGAAATTGTCATTAATTAACCATTGGTCTTTGTTGCCAAAGTGAGATATCTCTCGTTTTTTATAGGGAGAGGTCTACATGATTTGGAGATTTTAGTAGATGTAAGCCGCCTATTTGTATATCTCCGTGCAGATACTCATTCACTTGTTCAAGATGAAGCTATTTTGGGTTTGTGGCTATGGAGGGAGAGGCGAGGATAGGAGAGTAGAGGAGAGGGGAAGGTAGTTGGAATTTACCAACTGTGGTGAATAAATTCTTGTGTAGGAGAAATCAAGCGAGGGGGGATGATTGATGGTCCAGATTGCTTAATTTGCGTATTACTGTAAGACAAAGAAAACCTATTTTCGTGAGATATGCCTGGTTGAAACCACTCTGATGGTTAAGTCAATGTTTAAAAATTTGAAAGAATGAGTAATAAAATTTTCAGAGTTTTTCCTAATACCTTTACCAGAGTATGAGATCCCTTCGTATAGCTGGGGACCTTGCCTTTTTCCTGTCTAAACCGTCCCATGGATTCAGGCATTTAAGGGGATATGGTGCTTGTCACTTTGGGCCAATTGAAATGGGGGAGCTTTCTAGGGCAGCTCACCTTAGGCCGACCAAAGGGTGACAGGCTCCACCATATTTAATGCTATGTGAGGTTGTTGGTGGCACAATAAATGCTGGTTAACGATTGTTAGATTAAGGGTGACACTTCTTTTGAGATGTTGACTCCAGTTTGGCCTGGCAACTGGTGATTCACTGAGGCAATGCTTGTGGATGTAGGTAGTAATGCCTGGTCTGAACTTTCTAATTAGACTTTGGTAACATAACTCTATACTCATGAAACTCATGACTGCAATGTCTGTGGTCCAAATCTGGTGTATTCTAACTATCAAAATATAGGGTTATTGGTTAACAGCAATCAGCTCTCCTTGTCTGGTTAAATTGGAAGCTTTCCTTCTTCCTTTTGGCTCTTCTCCCCTAAAGTTCTCTGTAGTATTTTTTTTTTCTTCTTAAATGGTAAGATGGTTAGCTCGTCCTGGTTTCATGATAACCCAATTTTCGAGGTAATTTTGACTTGACTATAGGTCCCATGTTTCCAAATGAGCTCATTTGATGCTGCTGAATGATTTAGCAGTGCCACAAAGCGGTTGTTTCATCTGTTTGAGGGTGAATCATGGAAAGTATGGTATAAAGTCTTTTGCAAATTACCCCCTCTTCTCCAACTGGGAAATGAAAGGGCTTGGACCATACGTGAAGTCCAGGCTTCTGAACAACTAAACAAACAATTAACTTGATTGGTTCTGTTTGTTATGAGCCTATTGGGTATTAGCCGAAGCAACCCCCAACTTCATTTTTCAGTTGAGATGCCCCAGGCCGAGTTTATTCACTTTGAAAGTTCTGGGCCTGTCTCATTGACTGCCCAAAATTAATGGGCTATCCTGTTAAGTTTCACAATGGCACATGTCCAAAAAGGAGTTTGGACACCTGTCCTGCAGTGATTCCCCCACCCCCCTTCCCCCTTTTTTTTTTTTGATGAACAAAAAAAGGGCTGACGTGGTATTATTGCCCTGGCTCACTTAAACTCGAATTCTATAGTGTGGGACCACTGAAGCTATTTGGGGCTATATATGTGAGCAGTGAGCACAACATTTAAACTGAAGCGCCATGACTCGAACCACAACTCTCAGGCTCGCAAGAGTGATGGTTCAAGGAACTCTTTCCATCAGGCTGCCACACCCTTCTGTGGTCTGCAGTGATTTCCCTTGCAATAATTCATCCAACTCTTGGTTATAAGATAGGACAAGAATGCAGAATTCTTACTGCCCCAAAAAAAAACTATTGCACCTTGCACATTACTTGTGTATTACTGCTCTAATCCCTGAATTGGTTGCTTATAGAATTGTGTGCACTTTATTTTAAAAGTACTTTCTTTAGGGAAAGAGGAACCAAGCCCTCAAAAATAATTCCAATGATGCATGTAATGACAAACTTGATATGGCACCACGTAAATAAAGAGAGCCTCGACGTTCTCTGTGGAGAGAGTTTGGGCCAAAAATAAGGGCAATGAAAGCTCATCATTGTTGTTTGATAGTGATTATAAAACTGTCAAACAAATAATCATATAGAGCTAAGGGGTCAATTGAAGACTCAACCATTCATTTGTATTAAATATTTGGTATCCAACCGCATTACCATTTACTTTGGATTTACCTAGTTGCACCAATTATGATCAGTAAGACCTAATAAAACGCCATTGATTAAACTTCAGTTGCAACAACTACATGGTCCCAAAAACAAAAAGAATCAAACTAGATAAATCATTAATTGTAGCCAAGGGCGTGGGGGCTAGCCCAGCTAAATTATGTCTATCCAGTTAGTAGTAGTTACTCAAAACTTTATTCTGCAAGAAATGACTCACATGTGTAATTTTTTTTTGAACTAAGCCACATTGGTAATCATGTTTGTTGTTAAAATGTAATGACGGTAACTTAACCTATTTTTAGATACCCTCTTAGGATGTAATCACCTTTGAAATTAAATCTTTTTTTGGTTTTAAGAAATGAATGTTAAGGAAGGATAATGCTATAGCCTATAGTACATAAACATCATTCCACTTTAATTTTCTTTTTCTTTTCCTTTATTTCCTTTTATCTTTTTGTGGGTATCCTAAAAAGTTTGTTACTTTGTCCCTTCGAAAGTAAAATAGGCTTTGCATTGGGAAATCTAAGATGCTACCTTCGTAAAAGCAAGAAAGTTGCACCAAAATTTGATGATGATAGTGCTGTGCATGCCAGTAGATTCTAAGTAAGGAAGTAGCATTGTGTGGTACACATTTGAAAGTAACGGACCATAAATTGTCCCTAAAGGGGAAAGGCAATGTTTTTTTTTGCTATGAACATGGGATAATGTTTAATAAAAGAATCAAGCATAGTAACAAAGTTCAAATAAAAAGCTTAAGTGGAAAGAGCCAAACATGTCCTAAAGTCAGCACATTTTAGGTTTCTCTAAAATGTGTTTTAAGTCTTACCATCTATGGCCTTGCTAGAAGGTTTCTTCAATTTAGGGTGTGTTTGGATTGAACTTATTATTGTTGAAACTGAAAATTGAAAACTGAAAACACTGTAGCAAAATAATTTTTAAAAGGGTAAATAGTATCGTGGGACCCATTTTTAATATTTTTTAATGAATAAAGTGACTGTGGGTCCCATAAACAGTACTGCTATAGTACCGCTACAGTACCGTTTGTCTCCCTTTTCAGCAAAACACGTGAAATGTAAAAAAAAAAAAAAAAAGTGTGAAAACGCAGACGCAGCAACGCAGACGCGGAACCAAACACACACTTAGAATCAAGTTAATCAATGTGGGAGCAAAAGGCACAGTATCAGATTTTAACCAATTAATAATAGCTAATGCCTAATAAAAAGTCAAGTCTCTAAAGAAATAAAGGGAAAACCCTACCACCATAAAAGTTGGAAGGCCTAGCTAGGTAGGTATGTCCCAAAGCTCATCTAGTCATCTCTTGCACTAAAAAGTGATCCCTAAGAATTTGAGGGAAACCCCACTATTCCTCTGCCCTCATCAAGGCATTGTGTCATATTCATGTACATTATATAAATAGTGTATATTTTGGGTATGGTTTTCTTATATATTAAGTTTGCATATTTATTCCTAGGTGCAGTTGAGCTGTAAGTATAAACTGCCAAAAAAACAGTCTTGAGTACTGAATATTTTGCAGAACCCTGAAGTTATGATTTTGATATAAAGTGATGCTACAAATTACAAGGGAAAAGATGACAAAAAAAACAATAGGATGTTCTGAAAAAGAGCTTATCCCTCTATCATTCCTCATTCTTTCCATTCTTCACCATGAATAAATATTATAAAATATCATTTCTCTTTTCTTCTTTTATCTTTTTCTTCTCAATATATTAAGAATAGGGTGGGATCCCCTGTTATTTTAATTTTCCAGCTACTTTTATGTTTTGGAGTGTATCAAACCCATGTCATCTAGTGCGGGATTAAAAAATTTCAGTGGTGTAACGACTAATTTATATGTCTTGTGCTATTGTGTGAGTAAGGGGAAAAAAAAATTTCACTTGCTGGGCCTTTTCCAATGTCAAGTGTCAACTTGGAATGATAACAAGACAAACAAAAGGTAACATTGTTTCCTGTACTACAACTAATTTTAATCTCATCAAACCAAGCACTATTTAATTCACATGAAAATTTTTCAATTTTCTTTGTGGAAAATTGTGATGATCAGATTCACAGATCTTTTTGCTATTAGCCTATTATGATTTTATAACTTTGTCCTAATAATTTATATGCTTATAAAAAAATTTTAGTTCATAACTAAAGATTTGTGAAAAGATGTTGCAAGTAGGCTTTAAGTATTGTTTTGCTTTGAACAATGTTTTTCAATAGGCAAGTATTTTGTTCTGAAATTAGTTTTCTCTTTTTTCTTTTCTTTTTTTTTTATAAGAGGAATTTATTGATAACTGAGTAAAAACCCAATAATTTAATCAACTTTCACACTTTTCTATGAGCAACCTAATATGAATATTTTACTAACTAGTAAAGACACAGCATAAATGCAAATATTTTACTAGCATGGATGAATAACCTCAATGCTTCCTATCTCATCAAACACAAGAAAATGCAAAAAAGTACTTTCCACTCAAATGAACGGCATTATTAAGTAATGACGGGAAATCTAGAAATGATTAGAATATTTAATGCAAAAATATAAATTAATGATAGGGTCATGTTAACAGATGTACTTAGATTAGATTAGCGTAGAATTTCTATTTTTATATAAAAAAAGGCAATTGTTAATAAATCATAATAGGAAAGTTTTGATACCAGTTTTATAGAAATTATAAAAAACTGTCATCAACATTTATTATTTTATCATTCTCCCAATAAAATGTTTCTAAAAATAATTCTTAAATCAATAGCCTAAGGTATCGGTTAACATGTAATATTGTTGTCAATAAATTATGATAGGAAATCGTATTAGAGCTAAACTTTTTTATTTAACAATTAAATTAATTAAGTGCAACTGAATTTTAAATTTTAGGGGTCAAAAAATTATTTTACTTCTCCTTCCCTCTTTCCGCACTAGACCATGACCGACTAATAAAGAAGGTCATTTGGATAACAAGTTTTTGCATAGGGACCATTTTAAAGAAAAGCAAAGAAAGAACGTCATAATTTTTTACTATCTAATTTATCATTCAATTTTAACATATTAGTAGATTAAAAAAAAAAAAAAAAAGTTTTCCTACATTACACAAGCATGGTACTAATCTCTTTAATAATTTAAATATACCTCTACTTTTTTGAAAAATCTTTAGGGGATGTAATTGCAGTGCAACCATTCACTTGTATGTGACTCTACAATATATTGACATCATCTATTTATGAATCCAATAATTTACTTTTTTATTGTAAAGGCCAGACATTAGATCCTCCCTCATGGCTTTTAATTCTGTTGCAATATCTCAAGTTCTTTAAGTTGTGAACAATCTAACTCATTTCTTATGATATATTTGGAATAGAGGGAGATAGAAGGAGAGGGATGGGGAAGGTGATCGAGAAAAAATATAATAAATTTTGACTTATTCTCCTCTCCTCTCCTTCCATCCAAACATAAGGTTAACCTCTTAGGCTTTCAACTATAATTTTATGGGATGAGTAATTCTTGTGCCACACCAAAAGACACAACTTTGACCACAACTAGCTCACGTGGCGAGTTGTGGTTGGTGGAAGAGTGATGGTGGGTCCATGTGAGAACACTTTTTTACCAACCACAACTCGCCACATGGGTGAGTTGTGGTCAAAGTTATGCCTTTTGGTGTGGTACCAGAATTTTTCTTATGGGATTTATCCCCCATTTTCAATAAGCAAGGAGAAAAAGAGCGTAAAATATTGCAAAACAAAAGAAACCTAAATTGAGTTGCTTGTTCAAAAAACACACATGTAGGACTTAGAAGCCACTGCAGGGAGGAGCTTTGGAATGTTATAATCCAACATTCTAGTTCCTTGGACTATTTTATAGTTGCAACAATTTAATTCATTTCTTATGATATGTTTGGAACAGAGGAAGAGGAGAAGGGAAAGTGGCTATAATATATTAAAGGTGGGATTTTTCCCCATCTTCAATAGGCAAGGAGAGAGAGTCCAAAGTAAACTTAGAGTTACTAGTCCAAAGAAAATAAACATGCAGAACTTAGAAGACAACAAAGCAAGCCAGCCCTGATGAATGAGGGCTATAAAAATGGAATGTTCTTGTCGAACATTCCAGTTCCTTGGACCATTATTTCTTAAGCACAGTTGTATGTAGCTCTTCAATTCATGTAAAAAATGAAAAGGATGCTCCCAGCCAAGCTGGCCCTTGTCTTCTTTTCTGGCATTTGGTTTTTGTCCTCACTCCTTAGTCCCTTCTTAAACACTTAAATATTTTTTTGACATCAGAACAAAACAAAGTCCAACTAAACTAAACACTACAACTAGTGTCACTAATATATACTTTCCATCTTTTGCTCAAGCAAAGCTTCCTTGTTTCCCGGGGTAGCCCTTACATTTCTTTCTGCTATATATGTTTGGACAGGTATGATTTGGAGCAGGAAGTAGTAGAACACAGTAACACACACAAAATAGTAATCACCATAATATAAAAAACAATGTGATATTAAACTAATGGATATAAATGACATTTTTTAACTTTTGGCTTCAGTTGAATGTTCTTAGGATAGTATATTTATAAAATTTCGCACATCACCAAACATGTGCTTGAACATAAACTGAGTTTTGAGTTTTCAAATCGAATAGAACTCACAGTCTAATTCAATAATAACAATTGAGTAACCTAATCCATTGAGACTTGCAACTTGCAAGACTAAGCTAGTGGAAAAAAAATGTTCTATTCTGAAAAATGTAATTTGAATATATACTTTGGGATGATTGATTTTTTTTTTTTTTTTTGGTAACATTTAAAATATGGGATAATCTAATAAATAGCATATGTGAAACAAAAACAAGATGACTTTAATTTTTGATATTGCAATAAGTTTGTCTTAATAATGAATTTTCAAAGAAAACAATTTTGTAAATATATATGTTCCCAAAGCAGTTTTAACAATGTTTTCTTTTTCCTGTGCATGGCTTTGAAAAGGGGGGGTAGGAATCAAATTATAGATAAACACAATAAAAGCAATCATGCCCTTAATCCATCAAGTCATGCCTAACCGTTGCCCTTAAGATATAGAACATCGAATCCTTAAAAAGATGATAAGATTTGGCTGATTCCCAAAAGATTAGAGAAAATGAAAAGGGTTAAACAATATATATTATTCCTTACTGTGGCTTTTAAATTCTTGAAACTTTAGTTTAGTGAGGGAAAAGCTCACTTTCAAAAGCTTTTGGTGTTTTCTATGGTTTTTTCCTTCCTCTTTTTTGTACTTCTTTTTAAAAAAAGAAAAAGAAAAAAAACTATAGTGTTTAGTAAGTATCCATGGCCTATTGAAGGAGAGAAAAAGTCAATTGATTTGAAAATCAATACTAGAAAAGCTAAAAGAGGGACATAGATCTAATCAATTATCAATTCATGTTAATTATTGCATGGATGCATGCTAAGGTATCCATCAGACTACTAACGACCATATTACAAACCACCAAACAATATATAGCTGGCGATATAGGTTGCCCAATGATGATGTAGATCGATCTCAGAATTAAATCTGTCTGAAAGATAAAGTTAATTGATAGTGGAAGTCATTTTCTTTAAACTGTTGAAACAATAATTGTTAAGAGTCTTATGCTTACTAGGGAGAACTTGTTTGAAATTCCCTTATATACACCAAAACTATTAAAATGGTGGTTATGTTGCACACATCAATACACAGACTTGAAAATTGTGTATTTAAAACATGATTTTAGTTATAATTAAAAAAAAAAAAAATCGTATTTTGAACACATGATTTTAGTTTATGTGACGCATATATATAAACCGTACACATTGGTGTGTAATTAACAATGTTCTAAAATGATAACTTATACATGGAGAACAAATACAAGAGGAAGTATTAATCCTTCATGAGTATTCTACTCTCATAATAGAACCTAAAACTAGATAAAGAAGCCTACCTACTACACCAAAAACCAACCAGTAAAATTGATCGAGGTGCTTTGAAGGTTAAGTCAAATTTAGCATTATTTAGATAGAATTTTACTAAGTAAAAGTAAAAGTATTAGTTTCTTCATGCCTTCATTGGAATTTTGTTAAATCATATATCATTGTCATGAGGACATTATGCGGATTTCCCTTTTTTCTAAATTCAAAGGTTAGGTTAATTTCAGGAAGCTCGAGGAGAGGTGGTTGAAGGACATCACCTTCCCCCTTTCCTGGGTTATAGAACTAATCACTTAACAGCATTTCACTATTAATTGGTTTTTTAGTCATAAAATATTAGGCGTATAATGTGATAATAAATATTGTAAGGACTCAAATTGTGACGATCCCAAATGATATGGGCTCGCACGTAAAAGAAAGGCCCAAACAATATGATTTATAGAGCGTGGGTTTGAAAGGTTAGGCCTTGATCACTGGTCGGTGGTTAGTCATGGTGTTCATACAAAAGTAAGTCATGTTCGCTCGAGGAGTCATTCTCCTCGATGCGGTCTAGGAGGCTCTGGTTTTTGGCCTTTTTCCCAGCCCCTTTTTCGGATTGCTTACTTCTCCTTTTATACTAGTTTGCATCTCTTATCCAACGTTCACGTGTAGGTTCGACGTTCCAGGACTGATACTTGTCCCATCAGCCCATACCTAAAGTGGTTGGGGGTGGTTATAAAAGCTGAAGAGCACGGTTCTGTCAGGTGCAGAGTATTTAATGGCAATAATGGCAGCTTCCCCTTTGTCCTTGATCGCCATACTGTCCAGCTGTCCTTTCTCTATCAACATGGATATTTTAGGTTTTTTTCTCAAAACTATGCCTATACTGCTCTTGCCCTTTCTTTCAGGAGGACCTCGGGAATGCCGAGGACAGAATCATCCTCGGCTACGTTTCAATACTACTTGGACTTTCATTACATATCCTTGGCTATATCCCTCCTCGGCTCGGGCCTTGGGCCCCAATGTAAAAATGGGCCAGGGCCACAAAATATTGGGCCTCATAATAGCCCCTCAAAATCCTGCTGTCTGACCTCTTGGTCGGAGAGGAGGGTTTTGATGATGCCAAGACTTTATTACAGTTCGTTTAGCTTTGCCCTTCATTAATGTTGGCGTCTCTTCATCTGCCTAGGAAACGCGCCGGGTTAAGAGACATTCTTCTAGATTTACACACGATGCGCTCCCGCCGTTTCAGGGTACGAGGCACGTCTTTAATAAATTTCCTTTGCAAGGCTAATCAAATCTAACAGTTATAGATGACATTGGGGAGTTGAACAGACTCTATATCGTTTGCAGCTCTTCTTGGAAATCTGTACGGATTAAATGCCACTGGACTTACCTTCCATATAAGAAGCCAGATGAGAGGGTATTTCCATTGCATAAAGACCCTTTAACCTTTCTGAAGCCCTAAACCTCAAGTTGCGCTCAAAGTTTTCCTTATCAGCACAGTCAAATCTTATAGTGTGATATGTCTGAGGTGGAGACGGGGGTGAAGAGACCACATCCTTTCCAAAAGCACCGTGTCCCTCCGAAGCTTAAGATGGCTCGGTCAGGGCAGGGTTGGCAAAGACTCAAGATATTTTCATCCTCTTTCAGCCAAAATCCGAAGCAGGAACTAATCGTAGCAAGTTTTTGGTGCAATCGAGCTGGGGTCGCTCATTATCAGTACCACCCGCTCTCTTATGAGCATAGCTAATATGGCACCAGCGTGTTAGGAGTCAGGGTTGATGCAGGGACTAAGTCTCCCTGCTTCTTCCTCTCTTCCTTCACTGGTGCCTCCTTTTGCCTCCCCTTCTTCTTCTTTTTCATCACCAAATCCATCCTGGTGCTTTTACTTCTTCCTCTTCTTCTCCTCATCCATCATAGGGGGTCTCCCTCTCATACACGGCCACTACTGGAGCAGAGTTTAGAAAGATTTGTCGTTTCATTGTATTTTATTATTATTATTTTTATCTTATTTTTGTTTCTGTAATTAGCTTCCTGTATAGGCTTGTTTAAGCCCCTCATTGTACGCTGTACTGCTTCTTTACATCAATAAAAATTGACATTGTCTTATTCTATGTATTCTTTCTTTTCTGCAGTGGTTATGCCATAAATAGATGTGCTATCATATAATTTCCTTTCATGTTCTGAACGATGCTTAGGGCAGAAACCCATATTAAGAAAAAGATATCATTCTGAGCTTATTGAAACTATTCGGCACAATAATGCCGACATGAAAAAACAATATCTAGGGCAGAAATCTTTATTAAGAAAGAGATATTATTCTGAGTTTTATTAAAACTATTCGGCACAATAATGCCGACATGAAAAAACAATATCTAGGGCAGAAATCCTTATTAAGAAAGAGATATTATTCTGAGCTTTATTAAAACTATTCGGCACAATAATGCCGACATGAAAAAGCAATATCTAGGGCAGAAACCCTTATTAAGAAAGAGATATTATTCTGAGTTTTATTAAAACTATTCGGCACAATAATGCCGACATGAAAAGAGTTGCATACCCCCAAACTAACCGAGAGGACAGCTGAATGCTCGGTGCTGTGCAAGAGATAATCATCCGAGGATGTGTAACCCGAAAGGAACAGCCCATGCGAGTCGCCAAGTACCAGGGTGCTTCGCCACCTTCCAAACGACCTTCATAGTCCTAGTTCTTTCTAGCATCCGGTTTGAGGACCGAGGTGCGATCGTACGGAACTTAAACGCTCGTTTTCACCAGTTCCCTTAAAACTGAGGATCTGAGGACAGGTTGGGACCTTCATTCCGTTTAGGACGTAATCCAATTTTTAGTTGATAATCATCCTGTAGGACTGAACAATCTAGAATTCTCCTTAAATGGTTGGTTTTTCCATAGGTTTGAGTCCGAGGACTATGCAATACCTTGGTTCTGTCCAACACTTAGATTTTCATTCTCCTGTACTTGGTTTCCCCATAGGTTTGAGTCCGAGGACTATGCAATACTTTGGTTCTGTCCAAAACTTAGATTTTCATTCTCTTGTACTTGGTTTCCCCATAGGTTTGAGTCCGAGGACTATGCAATACCTTGATTCTGTCCAAAACTTAGATTTTCATTCTCCTGTACTTGGTTTCCCCATAGGTTTGAGTCTGAGGACTATGCAATACTTTGGTTCTGTCCAAAACTTAGATTTTCATTCTTTTGTACTTGGTTTCCCCATAGGTTTGAGTCCAAGGACTATGCAATACCTACCTTGGTTCTGTCCAAAACTTAGATTTTCATTCCCCTATACTTGGTTTCCCCATAGGTTTGAGTCCGTGGACTATGCAATACCTACCTTGGTTCTGTCCAAAACTTAGATTTTCATTCTCCTGTACTTGGTTTCCCTATAGGTTTGAGTTCGAGGACTATGCAATACCTTGGTTCTGTCCAAAACTTAGATTTTCGTTCCCCTGTACTTGGTTTCCCCATAGGTTTGAGTCCGAGGACTATGCAATACCTTGGTTCTGTCCAAAACTTAGATTTTCATTCCCCTGTACTTGGTTTCCCCATAGGTTTGAGTCCGAGGACTATGCAATACCTTGATTCTGTCCAAAACTTAGATTTTCATTCTCCTGTACTTGGTTTCCCCATAGGTTTGAGTCTGAGGACTATGCAATACTTTGGTTCTGTCCAAAACTTAGATTTTCATTCTTTTGTACTTGGTTTCCCCATAGGTTTGAGTCCAAGGACTATGCAATACCTACCTTGGTTCTGTCCAAAACTTAGATTTTCATTCCCCTATACTTGGTTTCCCCATAGGTTTGAGTCCGTGGACTATGCAATACCTACCTTGGTTCTGTCCAAAACTTAGATTTTCATTCTCCTGTACTTGGTTTCCCTATAGGTTTGAGTTCGAGGACTATGCAATACCTTGGTTCTGTCCAAAACTTAGATTTTCGTTCCCCTGTACTTGGTTTCCCCATAGGTTTGAGTCCGAGGACTATGCAATACCTTGGTTCTGTCCAAAACTTAGATTTTCATTCCCCTGTACTTGGTTTCCCCATAGGTTTGAGTCCGAGGACTATGCAATACCTTGGTTCTGTCCAAAACTTAGATTTTCATTCTCCTGTACTTGGTTTCCCCATAGGTTTGAGTCCGAGGACTATGCAATACCTTGGTTCTGTCCAAAACTTAGATTTTCATGTAGTTGGGTGATATTAGCCCCTTGGCCAGGGTGTAGGACATTGGTTTGGGGGGATTAGCACCTCGGCCAAGCTCCTAGTGAAAAACGCAGCCCTTAATGGAACTTTATGTTAAGGCGCTACAAGGGGCTGTTGGAAGTGATGGGGGGGACTTTCTCGACCCACCGCTTGTGCCAACACTCAAGCCTTCCCACAGACGGCACCAATTGTAAGGACTCAAATTGTGACGATCCCAAATGATATGGGCTTGCACGTAAAAAAAAGGCCCAAACAATATGATTTATAGAGCGTGGGTTTGAAAGGCTAGGCCTTGATCACTGGTCGGTGGTTAGTCATGGTGTTCATACAAAAGTAAGTCGTGTTCGCTCGAGGAGTCATTCTCCTCGATGCGGTCTGGGAGGCTCTAGTTTTTGGCCTTTTTCCCAGCCCCTTTTTCGGATTGCTTACTTCTCCTTTTGTACTAGTTTGCATCTCTTATCCAACGTCCACGTGTAGGTTCGACGTTCCAGAACTGATACTTGTCCCATCAGCCCATACCTAAAGTGGTTGGGGGTGGTTATAAAAGCTGAAGAGCATGGTTCTGTCAGGTGCAGAGTATTTAATGGCAGTAATGGCAGCTTCCCCTTTGTCCTTGGTCGCCATACTGTTCAGTTGTCCTTTCTCTATCAACATGGATATTTTAGGTTTTTTTCTCAAAACTATGCCTATACCGCTCTTGCCCTTTCTTTCAGGAGGACCTCGGGAATGCCGAGGACAGAATCATCCTCGGCTACGTTTCAATATTACTTGGACTTTCATTACACATTCTTGGCTATATCCCTCCTCGGCTCGGGCCTTGGGCCCCAATGTAAAAATGGGCCAGGGCCACAAAATATTGGGCCCCACAAATATGATTTATAGAATTATGGAAAACCAACTATAATATTTGAATTTTTCAATTTAAAAAAAAAAATGCAAGTAATTCAAAAGCCACAACTAGGTTTCAAGATAATATAGTAGATGATTTTCTAATGGAATATTTAATTTTATATATTAATGGAGAAATTATTGCAAAATTTTTAGTCCTCAATCATTCATAGATAGATGATTTCGGGATTAAAAATGTGCCTAGTTCTGTTTTGATAGATTATTGATTTGAAATATATAACAAAATAGTTATTCTTTGTTTTTTTTTTTTTTTTTTCATTTAGTTTTAAATTTTCGTATATTTGTTATTCTTGAATAGTGAAATTTTTTATTTATATTTTGAATTTGAACCTTTCCAAAAATAAATTTTTGGTTCTATTCTTGCGTGGCATGATCAATGTTATACCAGCTCTTATCAAATTATAAACAACTGATTCAAAATTTGTATTACAGAGAATATGCTAATAGGCAAGTGATTCTTCTTTATATAATCATATTTTGTTGAGAGAGAGAGAGAAATATAGAGAATATATCATCATCATTGCGTCATTACCATATATTAGTAATTATGTTTTCTTCTTCTTCTTAAACAATCATTAAGCCATGAAATCATTGATACTCTTATTCCTATATTATATGTACCTATACATGCAGCAACTTTATAGTTCCACTAAATACGTAAAAACTTAAACACACTACACAGTCTAGGACATATTTTCATGGATGGGATTGATTTGTCTCCCACTTCTTATCACGTAGGCCATTTGAAGATAGACTAATGAGAATTACAATGATTCACAATAATCAAAATTGATGCCAACAAGCTGTTTTAATTTCTTATGAAATTTCTTAGGCTTCCTTATTCTTTGGCAGAATTTTAAAATTTCACTAAAATAATATCTTGCTAATAGGGTAAGATTTCAGTCCAATACTCATGTGCATTGAATAAGATACAAATTAAATTGATATGTGACAATTTTAAAACACATATTTGTGTTTCTATTGCGTTTAATGCACAGAAACACTGAACGTAAGTTAAATCTATTGACAAAAACCGATATTCCATGTTTATCAATAATAATATTATAATTAGTCATATTTTACAGTGGACAATGGGTCAACATAAAATTTGAAAAAGAACTTAATTATTTTTAGTTTAATTACCATGAGCGAGTTGGTAGAGCCAAGCACATGTGATGAATGTATTAAATTGATGTCGGTTCGATCATGCCACTAATGCCATCAAAGCAAAACAACCTTTGTTAAACAGATTGAATTCAATAATATGAATCACTGTCCCCCCATTTCAATTTAATAACATTTTATGAACGATTGAAAACAAATAAGAGTTGCATACTATTTTTCTTTTTTCTTTATAAAAAAAAGGGACAAAGATAAATAAATAAAAGGAGTCAACATCTTCTAGCAGATCCATGCATTTGGTTGGTTGTAGTTGGTATTCATCCATGGATTTCCTAAATTTGGTAGTTACAAACTTACAATACAATGGCTATTTGTCTATATATTGAGTTTGAGTATTGACCCATGTACTTGTTGCATCTCTATAGGCAAAGAAAAAGAAATAATAATTAAAATTGTAACGTTGGTGTTGTCGGTGCACCCTAGTCGACACTCCCAACAAAAATGAAATAGTAATAATAGTACCATTCAACCAATGAGTACGCAATCTGTCTGGAAGGTCCAAGACCTGACCTCCATGACTCGATAGATCGTTTGTCATGTGCCATAGCCCATAGTACCATGTGATCAACGAGTTTCTTTTTGCTAGGCCAAGTCAAGTCGTGTCATTTCAATTTATATTGAACACATCTCAAGTTTAAGTTCATAATCAAACTAAATTATTTGTTTTAATTTTTTTATTTTTCTTTCGTTGAATAAGTTCAAACTTGTTTATGAGTTAATTAATTTATTATTATTTTTATATATAGTAAACATTATACAACTATTCTTTTAACTCTTTATTATTATATGCTAATAAATTACTAAAATCTAAATTATAATTGATATTGTATTATTTGAATCAAATAGAAAGAATGACTTTTGTTTATGAACATATAAAAATCGAATTCATTAACCTTGTAAAATTGTATTATATAATTTTGCTACAAAATGAACTATTTGTATCATCAATAAATTATAAGTAGTAATTGAATATCTCTTTGTTGGTAAGTTGAGCTTTTTTTAAAGCTAAATGATGGGTGTATGTGGAAGGGAATTGGAAATGTGTAGTTCTGGACTAGCTATGGATGCATGTATTTTTTAACCAGGACTTTTAGTTTCTACATGACACATGGAGAGAAGAAGGGTGACAACATTAGAAAATTGTGGAAATCATGTTATCAATGAGTGGGCAACTTGGGTCAACTCGTCAAGGGGTTGATCATATACATAAAAAAAATTATCTTATGAGACCATTTCATGAAGTGTTTCACTCATTGAGACTCATCAAATATGAAGACAATACTTCATAAGACGATTTTATGAGATATTTTTTAATGCATGTGTTGTGAACTAAGAAATAAAAGATAGTGTAGTCAATTTAAAATAACCAATCTCCTGAACTTGAAAGTTGAGAATGTATATAACTTACCTAAATAGTCCAGAATGAGATAATCTCATTGATAAATCGTAAAATATAAAAACTAATCTTATCCTAAAATATAGGGATCAATTTAAATACAAGCAAATAATAATAATAATAATCTACTACTACCTTATTTACATAAAAAATTAAAAATCTATCACCAAGCCTAAATTTAAATACTTCTAATTCAAAATATGGATGTGGGAAAAACTCACAGGTGAAGTTGAAGATGGAAGTCACTGATTGTCGGCAATTTGATGATTTCTGTATTTATTGTGCTTTTATACTTCTTGGCGCCCCAGACAATTGTGATGTGATGCAAACTGCAACGGTAACTGTGTCCTCTCTGCTATGACAAGTTATGACCAACATAAAAGGTATAAAGAATGGTAGGCAGAGGAGAGAGAGAGAGAGAGATGAGATCTCACCACAGTTGGTGTTATCATTATTTTATCCATATGTATATTAACAGTACTCGTTAGCACTAGCATTAGCACACACTTAGTTTTTAATTTAATTTTTGGTTTGGAGATGAAGTTATTAATATAAAGCTGTTAAGCATATACACATGCAGAGAAAATGGACAAGAACTAGAAGACCGTTTTTCTTGACTTCCAAATCCAATGAGACACTGGTGATCCACACTCCAATCTCATGCGCTATCATCGGGTGCCAAATAAATTAAAAAAAGAGTCTAATCTAATGCCCACTACTTCTTCCACTACTATGTCGCTATCGCCAAAAGTGAAAGAAAAAATTAATTAAATAAAACCTTTTTTTTTTTCCCTAGCCGTGTAAAAGAAACAACAGTTCTTTAGAGCATCCACAGCAGTGGAGCTAAAAATATAGTAATTTAGCTCCACCAAAAATTACTTTATCTATTTTACCTATACACATGCCACAACAGTGGATCTATTTTAGCTTTCAATACAATAAAATAATATAACCACCACAATAAAATAATATAACCCACTATCCAAAAAATTTTCACAACACCAACCACAACCACTTCTACAATCAGCCACAGCCACCGCCGCTGTCAGCGCCACCGCCACCACCACCACTACCACCAGTCCACAGCAGAAAAAAAAAAAAAAAAAAAAAAAAAAAAAAACCCGATAACTCCAATCTTTTTCCTCTACCAGACCAAACAAATTCACCGATCACAAACAAAATAAAAAATCACAAATCACAAACAAGTAGCACGTCGGCGAGCTCCATGGGTTTCAGACCGGCGGCTTGATGAGCAAGCGATCGGCGGCGTGAGATGAGGCGATCGGCGACACAACGTCGGCGAGCTTCGATGAGCTTCAAACCGGCGGCTTCGATGAGCTTCAGACCGACGGTTTCAATGAGCTTCAGACCGACGACTTGATGAGAAAGTGATCGGCAGCGTGAGGCGTGAGGCGATCGGCGGCGTGAGGCAATCGGCGGTGGAAGAGAAGTTTACTTGAGAGAGAGAGAGAGAGATGAGAGAGTGACTGGGGAGATATTCAGCAAAAGAAAAAAGGCTGGGGAGATGAGAGAGTGACTGAGAGAGAGACTGAGGAAGATGAGAGATGAGCGAGAATGCCTATTATTTTATTAATCGGTCGAATAAAAAATTCATTTTTTTTGCTTGCTATCAGCTACAGTACACATCTATATATAGATGTGTACTGTAGCGGAACATCCAAATTTTTCCCTTATACCTCCACTGCTGCAGCGTGTCTTTTGGGTAGGTGGAGCTAAATTTTAGCAATATAGTAATATGCCTCCACTGCTGTGAATGCTCTAAAAGGTGAGATATTTTGGCAATGAGAGATTGGAAAACACAAAAAAAATGTTTTGGAACTTGTATGCTATTAATGAATTTACTTTATTTTTGCATTAATTAACTTGTACTAGTATATCACACTGGCATATAGATGATATAAATATAAATTAATTAATACTTGTGAAATGTTTTGGAACACTCAATGATGGGAGAGAATTCAAAAAGCCATGCAAGCACGCTACTTGTTTTATTCAGCAAAAAAAAGCACACTACTTGTTTTTCAAAACGCATTGACTTGGGTTAGCAATCTAGCATGGATTTTCCACATTGTGTCTCCACTCTCCTGTCAGTCCTGTGGGCATGAGAGGATGCTTTAACTACATATATATTAGCCAATAACCTTCCCTGAATTTTAAAATATTTTATAAGATTTTTTTAATGATTTATATACAATATTTATTGTGGGGGTAAAAAATGATGAAACCTTAAAGGAGGTTTTCACGGATCTAATCACCACAATTAATTTGTTAATAAGGGGGTAATCCACAATGAAAAGACTGAACAAGTAAGATCAAAGATTGAAATGAAACTCTTGTATATTAATATAACGTAACTGAACTTTTGTTGAGATTACAAGCAAGATTAGCCAAAGTAAGAACACTTTCTTTGGACTCTCTCTCTCTCTCTCTCTCTCTCTCTCTCTCTCTCTCTCTCTCTCTCTCTCTCTCTCTCGGTTCCACCTTCAATAAGTGAGAAAAAGGCTTATTATACCCTCTCTTAGATCATCCTTCTTATTAGTGAAACACCAAGCTGGATGTTAGCAGATCATTGTCTCATTAGGTGTCTCTTCCCTTAATTTCATAATGAAATTGATTATTGGGGTGTCCAGTTTAGGCTAGTTATTCATTATCAAATGCAGCATGCATTAAGTAGAAATACTTAATTAATGCGGAGGTGACATTGCTTGCGTGCCAATTTTTCTGGTTCCTTGGTGGCTTTTTAGGTAATTCCTCCATCAGCGACTCTTTAAGTAATTCCTTCCTTGGCGGATTTCCGGATCAAGAATCATCAGATAGGACCTTACCTTGGTTTAGCAGGTTTTCGTCGTTTTTGCTTGGGTGCAGTGGATCCAGACTAATTGGGTCTTACCCTTTATCCTCGTCACAGGAACCTTCCATGGGCCCAATACTTCGGGTTGTGACCCGAGCCCAACATCTTAGGCATTACTTGGGCTGTTACATGGGCCCAAAATCTCATGCCTATCTCGAGCTTTACAAGCTCAACATCTTTGGCTTGACTCCTTTGTGGAGGGGATCATTCTCCCACATTAATTACATGTTATAATAATTAACAAATCAAATTCAATTATATTACATGTTATTAGAAAAAGAGAAAATAAAAATGATTAAAAGTAAAGTCATATATAACTATTAATATTCTTTTTAATTACCTAGCATTATATTCTTTGTTAAAGGAGGTTTTCGTGGATCTAGTTGTCACAATTAATTTGTTAATAAGGGGGTAATCCATAATGAAAAGACTGAACAAGTAAGATCAAGGATTGAAACAAAACTCTTGTATATTAATATAACGTAACTGAACTTTGTTGAGATTACAAGCAAGATTAACCAAAGTAAGAACACACTCTCTCTCTCTCTCTCTCTCTCTCTCTCTCTCTCTCTCTCTCTCTCTCTCTCTCTCTCTCTCTCTCTCTCTCTCTCTCTCTCTCTCTCTCTCTCTCTCTATTTTTGTTCCACCTTTAGTAAGTAAGTGAGAAAATGCTTATTTATACCCTCCCTCAAATCATCCATCGCTTAGCAGATTACCGGGCTAGATGGCAGCAAATTCTTGTCCTATTAGGTGTCTTTTCCCTTAATTTCATGATGAAAATGAACTTTTGGGGTGTCCAATTTAGGCTGGTCATTCATTATTAAATGTAGCATGCATTAGGTAGGAACATCTTATTAATGCGGATATGACTATTACTTGGATTGAGTGCCACTTTTCCTGGTTCCTTGGCGGCTTTCTGGCTAATTCCTCCCTCGGCGGATTTCCGGATCAAGAATCATCGGATAGGACTTTACCTTGGTTTAGCAGGTTTTTGCCTTCTTTGCTCAGGTGTAGTGGAGCCAAACTAATCGGGTTTTTTCCTTTTATCCTCGTCACAAAAACCTTATGTGGGCCCAATACCTCAGGCCTTGACCCGAGCTCGACATCTCAAGCATTACTTGGGTTGTTATATGGGCCCAACATCTCATGCCTACCTCGGGCTTTACAAGCTCAACATCTCTAGCTTAGCTCTTTGGTGGAGGGGATCATCTTCCCACATTTAGTACATGTAATAATAATTAGTCAATCAAATTCAATTATATTACATGTTATTAGAATTTATAACTATTAATATTTTTTTAATTACCTATCACAATTTTTTTTTAGAATCTACGTAACACATATTTTAGACTATTATATATATATATATATATATATATATATTTCATGTCATTGAAAGGAGTTAAAACTCTAAATTATATTTAATGTCATTTGATAGGTAATTTATTAATCTAAAAAGGATGGAAGAGGGTGTTGTCCTCGATTCACTAATACTTGATCTTGCAATGGGGCAAGTGACTTAACCCCCAAATTCAAGTAGAACTAGAATTCTAATTATATCTACAGGGAAGGTCCTACAAATATATAGACTTATATCTAGGCAAAATTATGAAAAATTAGAAGCTCACGCTCTTTAAAAATTTTCTATCATCACAATTGTCTGACTTAATCTTTGGAGGACCCCTTACCAATCGCTCAGGTGTAGTAGGTAGGTTAATATAGACTTATTTCTAGGCAAAATTATGAAAAATTAGAAGCTCACACTCTTTAAAAATTTTCTATTATCACAATTGTCTGACTTAATCTTTGGAGGACCCCTTACGAATCGCTCAGGTGTAGTAGGTAGGTTTCTTGAAACATTACTGTGGGGTAGTAGCTTGGTGGTTGTAGTCTTTATATTGTTTTATATGGCGTTTGGTAGAAGTTAAACGGTTCAAGTAGTTTCACACTTTCACTGTAGCGAATGTGTTGTGCCTATGATGATAGTCTCATCAAGACCCCGATGGTACATGTGATATTACATATTTTTTTTCATTAAAAAAAACATGCGATAGTACATGTGATATGTGGTCAATGAGTTGGCACCCACATTTTTTTCATTAAAAAAAAAAAAGTTTCTTGAAACAAGTCTACTTCTAATGGCCAAAGGCTTTGTAGCTAAATTGGCATCTCCCCATGCACAAAGTGCTTAGGGGTCTAAAGGGGGAAGGGTTCGAGCTGTGAGGTTAGCCACATGTTGTAATTATTTTTCAAAAAAAAAAGTATACTCCTAATGAACACCTATCATTCATTCGTTCTATACTCAACATGTTGTAATTATTTCTCAAAAAAAAAAAGTATACTCCCAATGAACACCTATCATTCATTCGTTCTATACTCAAAACTCAAAACCCTTATATCCAATTGGAAACTCACGAGTGATTTTGATTTCACCATTTTGCATTTTATTTTCCACAAAAGATAAATGAAGCAATTTATTAATAGTGTGCTTATCTCTTTTCTTCCTTTTTTGAAATAACAGTGTGCTTATCTAGTTTTTAGAAAATCATAATATTTAGGTGGCACTGTGGCAGTAGTAAATATTTACTTCTTTCAGAAAAGAAAAAGAAGAGGAAAAAAAAAAGAAAAAAAAAGATGAGCACGGTTGAAGGGAAAAGTACCAGCAGAATCTTAGCTGGATGCATAGCAGCTCGCACCTAATTTCCTCCTTACCTTTTCCCACTCTGATTCTTACCTTTTCACACTCTCTTCATCCATCTTCACCTTCACCACCATCTCCATCTTCATCCACCTTCACCACCACCACCTCTCTCTCTCTCTCTCTCTCTCTCATCTGCAAACAGCAAATGAAACACATTCACACTCACACTCACACTCTCACTCTCACTCTTCAGTCTCTGAAAATTTAGTCCACATTCCCACAATTCAACCATAGCCTCTCTGTCTCTGTCTTCTTCATCTGAGCCGGTAGTGTTGATGTGGAAATACTACAAGTACAACACAATGCCCACCATTTCCATCACCATCTTCATCCTCTTACTACTCTTATCTTTCACACCCAACCCCATATCCTGCACCCACATTCACACTCACAACCGCAGAATCCTCCATGAACCCTTCTTGCCACAAGACTCTCTCCCTCCTTCACAACCCCCCACCGCCACTCCTCCTCCTTCTCGGCCCACTACCACCACCCCAAAATACCCATTTTCCAGTTCTACCCCTAAATCATCTCCATTTTTCCCATCCTACCCTTCTCCACCGTCAACTCCTCCGCCACCTTCTACCTCCACCTTCGCTTCCTTCCCAGCCAACATCTCCTCTCTCATCCTCCCCCGAACCTCTTCTCCCAAACACAAATCTCCCAAAGCCGTCGCCGCCGCCGTCTCCGTCGTGGTAATCCTCCTCGCCATTGCCGTTTTCTTCTTATTCTTCCACTGGAGGCGCAGGCGGATCCGTGGTCTCGACGACGAGGACGACAAGACTTACCTGTCGTCGGAGGTCCAAACAAATGCAGAGGAAACAAGGCCCACCACTGCGACTGCCAGCAAGAGAGTGAGAGGAGCCTCCACTTCAGCAAGTTCTGAGTTTCTGTATCTGGGTACTTTGGTGAACCCTCGTGGAGGAGCTAGGATTGATGATCATGGCGATTTGGATACTCGGAAAATGGACTCGCCGGAGCTACACCCACTTCCGCCACTTACTGCTAGTGCTAGACAAGCCGAGGAAGAGGATGAAGACGAAGAGTTTTACTCGCCGAGAGGGTCATTGGGTGGGAGTGGGAGTGGAACTGGATCTGGGTCTCGAAGAACTTTTGCGGCAGTGGGGAAAATCAGTGATTCGAGTTCGAATTCGTATTCGTCTTCGACATCGGAATCGGGATCTCCTGCTCGTTCTCACTCTATTAGTCTCTCTCCGCCTGTCAGTTGGAGCCCCAAACCCAAGTCCAGAGAAGAAAACCAAAGCCAAAGCCATAACCAAGCTTCGGCTTCAGCCTTGAATGAACCAGCATTGAATGCAGAGAGAGCTCTGGGTTCATCTCCTACAAGAATATCGAATGCCTCAGATCGTGGTAGGTACTCACCGACACTGCCTGCTTTATCATTAGAGGTGGGTTTGGGTTTGAAGGAGCAAAACCCAGATGCAGCTTCTTCTTATTCATCATCACCAACATTATCCAATGCTTCTGAGCCAAAAAGACAGTCTTTTTCACCGAGAGACGCAGACCCAGTTGCTGAATCTCCAATAATATCCATGGCTTCTTCTTGTTCTTCATCGCCATTATCCAATGCTTCCAATCCAAAAAGGCAGTCTTTTTCACAGAGAGAGCCAGAACCAGTTGCTGAATCTCCAACAATATCCAATGCTTCTTCTTCTTCTTCATCGCCCCGATTATCAGTGTTGAAATTGCAGTCTCTTTGTCCACAACAACAATCTGAGAAAGGTTCAGTTGGAAGATATTCGCAGAAAGAGGCAGGCTTAGTTGCTGGATCACCAACAATGTCCAATGCTTCTTCTTCGTATTCTTCATCGCCACGATTATCCAACGGTTCCCAGCCAAAAAGGCAGTCTTTGTCACAGAGAGACGCAGACCCAGTTGTTGAATCAGCGACAATATCCAGTGCTTCTTCTTGTTCTTCTTCGCCAGCGCGTTATTTGGAGCAAAATACAGTTGGCTTATCCAATGTTTGGGACTCAAATGCGCAGTCTGTTAAGGTTCACGCTCCGCCACCACCACCGCCGCCGCCGCCGCCGCCTCCGCCACCGCGGCCTCAGTACAGACATTGGGAAGCTCCGAAACCTTTGACACCAGTCTCTAAGCCGCCACCGACGCTATTGATACCGCCATCAAGGCCTTTTGTATTGCAAACCCCACCAACAACAAAAACAATAACAGAGGTTTCTCCAATTGAGTTGCCACCGGCCTCTTCAACCATAGAAAACAGTGAGGAAACCCCAAAGCCAAAGTTAAAACCTTTACATTGGGATAAAGTCAGAGCCAGTTCTGATCGTGAAACGGTTTGGGATCAACTCAGATCTAGCTCTTTTAAGTATGCTACTCACTTCTCAAACACTCTCTTTTCTTTTTCTTGCTCCTTCTCTTTTGTCTTTTCATTACTATTTTGGGTTTTAATCTACTTTCGGTCTACTTGTTTTTCTTGGCCTAAAACTGTTCAGTTCTATACTTGTTTGTATCATATTTGTTGACTAATTGTGTATTGAATTGGGGTGCTGCAGATTAAATGAGGAAATGATTGAGACATTGTTTGTGGTGAATGCCCCGAACCAGAAACCTAAAGAAACAACTCCACGATGGGCGGCTCCCTCACCAAATCAAGAGGACAGAGTCCTTGATCCGAAAAAGTCACAGAATATCGCAATTTCATTAAGGGCGCTTAATGTGACCATGGAGGAAGTCTGTGATGCCCTTTTAGAAGGTATCTATAGTCTTATCTTGTCTTCTCATTTAATTTTCATGTTGACTTCTTGTTTCTGGGAAAATTGTTGTTTCTCTTATGCAAATGTTATGATTAGAACATATTAACTGTCACATGCTTTAATAATGAAAAATCAGGTTGCTTTTGATGTCTAACAGTTTTTTTTTTGAATATAAATTCCTACATTTTATTGCTACTTTTGTGTTTACTTGTATTTGTATGAGAATGGCCTTCTCCAGGGTATATAGCACAGTTGAAGTCTGTAAATGAAGCAGAAGTTCCTTAGGCAGGCCTCGTTAGAGTTAATCAACAAGCACTTGGCTTCTGTCCTCTCTTCTATCTCTCTCTCTCCTTCTGTAGTGCATGCCCATGTGCAGACATTTTAGCTTGCAGACAACAATTTGTGGAAAGTTACAATTATGGTTAGGATTGCATTGTTGTAACGTCTTTCAGTGTGATTATGAGTGGTGGGACTTGATACTCGTAAGTGCAGGAGCTGATGTTGAAGTGGCAGTTAAATAAACTAGCACTTCAGGATCAGGAGTGCCTAGAACTTATTGTCTGTCTTTTTGCTTTGCATTTTCATTTTGTTATGTACACTTTCATCATCTACTGTTTTGTGAAAAGCTAATTTTCTGTAATCCTCTTTAACACAACGCATTAATGGAATGCTAACAACAGATGATGCTTAATATATAGCAAAAGCAAACACCAGAAATTTATATTCAAAACGAAGACAAATTTTTTTGTTCCATGAGAAGATTAAATAGTTGGTAGGGTGCTGCATGAAAAATCTGTACATCTTCCTATATCTATTCAGATTACAGTAAAGAAAATGGAGCCCCAGAGGTCCTTGTGTAGATATCCATAACTGATGGGCTTTTTCCCCCTATTATTGAGATACTGAACTTGTAATTAAAGTGAATTTCTTTTCTTTTCTTTTCTAAACTAAAAAAAAAAATGCAGGTAATGCGGATACACTTGGTACCGAACTGCTTGAAAGTTTATTGAAGATGGCTCCAACGAAAGAAGAAGAACGTAAACTGAAGGAGTACAAAGATGATTCACCAATCAAGCTTGGTCCAGCTGAGAAATTTCTGAAGGCAGTGCTTGATGTGCCTTTCGCATTTAAAAGGGTGGATGCGATGCTTTACATATCTAATTTTGACTCCGAGGTTGAGTACCTGAAAAAATCTTTTGAAACTCTAGAGGTAATTCAAGTTATCTAATTTCTCCATCTCCCTGCTTTCCCCTGTTGGTTGCTTTATTTTTTGAATATTACCAAATGGTAATGTTCTGCGATACATCTTCCTTAGAACTTGGAATTTTCCGGACGCCCAATACCACAATATGTTGACTATTCAAATCCTTTGTTACAGTTCTTTCTGAACATGGATCATGTGTTGAATGGCCCAGGTTTTTAGGCCAGCTTCCATGAGCATAACTAGGCTTGCCTGCTAGTTTCAGTGTGTGTGTGTTCGTGTGGACACACTCACCTTCGAGTCAAGAAAAAAGAAAGAAAGTCAAAGCCGAACTCTAGTGAAGACTTGTTATCCAATGTTCATCTATGCCAACGCAACTTACGTTGTGCTGTATGAATATTTTGCATTCTCCCTGTAAAAATATCGTACTCCACATAATAGATTCCTGCAATAGTCCATTGTTCATTGTTGGGTAAAGATTATAGTTTTGTGGGTTTTATTGAATCTAATTGGTTTTCCTTCTACAGGTTGCTTGTGAAGAACTGAGAAACAGTAGAATGTTTTTGAAGCTTCTAGAAGCTGTGTTGAAGACTGGGAATCGCATGAATGTTGGGACAAACCGAGGTGATGCCCATGCCTTCAAGCTTGACACGCTTCTCAAGCTTGCTGATGTCAAGGCTGCTGATGGAAAAACCACACTGTTGCATTTTGTTGTACAAGAAATTATAAGAACTGAAGGTGCTAGACTTTCAGGAACCAACCAAACTCCAAACTCCACTTTGAATGAAGATGCAAAGTATAGGAAGCTTGGCCTGCAAGTTGTTTCAAGTCTTAGTTCAGAGCTCACCAATGTGAAGAAAGCTGCTGCAATGGACTCCGATGTGCTTTGCGGTGAAGTTGCCAAGCTTTCAAGTGAGCTTGGGAACATTAGGGAGGTGGTGACATTAAATGAGACAGTAGGATTGATGAAAGCACCCAGAAATTTTCAGAGTCAATGAACAGGTTCATGAAAATGGCTGAGGAGGAGATCATAAGAATTCGAGCTCAAGAAAGTGTTGCTTTGTCTCTAGTGAAGGAGATTACAGAGTACTTCCACGGCAACTCAGCTAAGGAAGAAGCTCACCCGTTCAGAATCTTCATGGTGGTGAGGGACTTTCTTACGGTACTTGATCGGGTCTGCAAGGAAGTTAGTTTGATAAATGAGCGAACAATAGTTAGTTCTGCCCATAAATTTCCAGTTCCAGTGAATCCGATGATGCCACAAGTTCTTCCTGTTCCAGTGAATCCGATGATGCCACAAGGTCTTCCTGGATTCCCTATTAGGCGGCCATACGGTTCCTCTGATGATGAGACTGCATCCCCTTAGTTTTATGGTCTGAATCAGGATGACCTTTTAGCTGCATGTAGCCAAAAACTGCCTGGAACTGGTGGTGGTTAGGAAAGGTTGGAGCTTGTATGGTCTGGCCCTGTTGTAATTTTATTTTATTTTTTCCTTTTGATCTGTATAAATCCATGTAAAAGATTTTGAGTTCATCCTATAGATAATATACAGAAGAATTTTTGTTCAAAAAGAAGAATAAGCTAGTACGCTGAATTTTTTTGGATATGTATTGTAAGCCTATGAACATAAGTTGATTGAAGGTGGTACAAATGCTGTTCAATTACTTAATAAAAAATTCTGCTCATTGAGAAATATAGCGCCTTTTTTTTTTCTTTCTTTTTTTGATATGGAAATATAGTGCCCTTGGTTGTAGAATCTTTTGAATAAATATTGCAAAAAATTGAGTTTATTTGTGATATGGGTACAGTTGAAAGTTGGGAAAGATAAAAAATTTCAGCAACACCGTTGTCAAAATTCTAACAAAAAGTATGAGAGAGAAGATAAATGATGTGATGGGAAGAGTGAGAAAAAATTTGAATTTCGGTAATGAGATTACTGAAATTCTTATTGCTCCAAGTTAGCGAAATTGTAGGGGAGTGAGGAGAGAGAAAATAGGAATTGTGGCAACCAAGTTGCCAAAATGGTAGGGGAGTGAGGAGAGAGAAAATAGGAATTGCGGTAACCAAGTTGTCGAAAATGGGAAAAAAAAAAAAAGAATTATGGCAACCAAGTTGTCGAAATTGTAAGGGAGGAGAGAGAAATATTTAATAGGAATTTTGGCATGCCGAAAAAAAAAATTGTGGCACTGAAAATTGGAGTCGTCAATCACCTCACCTCTTCTTCCTGATTCTTATTTTCCAAAGTATTTGGAATATATTCTTTATTCATTCCCAATAAAATCTAGCCTACTGATATCACACATAAAATCTCTGTCATGAATTCTTTTTTGTCTTTTCATTTCTCTTCCTCGTTATAAAAGGCAGCATGCACCATCACTTCTTGCATTGTATCTCCTCACAGAAAGTTTCATTTTTCATATTGTTTCACTTACCTTCAATTGTTCATTACTATATTACTCTTCTGCTTTGCTTCAATGTGCACAACTAAGGATTGTAAGTTTTGGGTTAATGTAAGTTTTTTTGCTTTGCTTATTAACTTACAGCTCTAGAAATTAACAGATTTATTATTATTGTATAAATATATGCTTTGTAAATATTAGAAGCTAATACATTGTAAAATATTATTGTAGGGACACGTTTTGCAGCCCAAACCCAAGGTGTATGGGATCTTAGACTAGTGAACCCAGTACAATAAATTTGTAAAGAGTGGATCAAAGAGTTAGGCTTTAGTGAATGGATAACAGTTAACATGGTGTTCATGACAATCAAACAGAGATGAACTGAATTTATCAAAGAAGATTTGTCCTCGGCATAGTCCGAGGAGCTTTGTTCTGGTACACATTGGGTGATAGTGGTTGCAGTCGCCCTTCAGATTGCCTCCTCCTCCCATTTTATACTAGCTTCCTTCCTCTCTCCAACGTCCATGTGTAGATTTAGATTTATAGTGCTGATACTTGTCCCATCAGCCCCTCCCTAAAGTAGTTGGGAGTGGTTGTAAAGGCTGAAAAACATGGCTTTGTTAGGTACAGAGTACTTAGTGCAAGAATGGCAGCTTTCCCTTAGATATTTCCATTCCTTCCGTTGTCTTTTTCTGTCTTAGTACTTATCCTATTCCATGGAATGACCTGGAGTGTCACTCTCAGTGGCAGGCCGTTCTCTTTGTCCTCGGCCATACCTGGCCGAGGAGAGGTTCTTCCCATGGCCGAGGAGGGGTTCCTCCTCGGACTGGGCCCTTGGCCCAACATGTATTTTAGTATGGGCTCCTTGGTCCGTTATCCCCACAATTATGTATTGTTGTAGTTAATATTGTTTGTATGACTATGATTATGATTATGATTATGATTATTGTTGTTGTTGTTGTTGTTATTATTCAGATTTTAGATTAATGAATTTTGTATGTTTAGGACTACAAGAATTTTTAGTTATATTTGAAATTTACCATAATAAATTGTCACCATATATGAAATTTACCCAAGATTTCGGCAACTTGGTTGCCACAATTTTTTTTCCCCCCCTCTCATTTTCAGTAAATTGGTTGCCACAATTCCTATTTTCTCTCTCCTCACTTTTCTACAATTTCGGTAACTTGGTTGTCACAATTGGTTTTTTTCCTTTCAACCACTCCTTCTTTGGGCACTTCATCTGGGCAGGAATTTTAGGCAGCAAGAATTTCGGTAACCTCATTATTGAAATTCAAATTTTTTCTCATTCCTCCCATCACATCATTTATCTTTTCTCTCTCATACCTTTTGTTAGAATTTCGACAACGGTGCTGCCGAAATTTACTCTCTTTCCTTATTTCTCCAAATAACTTTCAATAGTACTCATATCACAAATAAACTCAATTTTTTACAATATTCAACCAAAAGACTCCTTGGTTGTAGGGATTTTTCCTCTTATAGCAATAAACTATGTTCCAACTGAATTTCAGCATTGTATAAAAGTGGATGTGATTTGTAGGACAAAGGATTTCTAGTTTAAAAAAAAAAAAAGGGAAAAAAAATTCCGATTCTCCAACCTTTTTTACTTCAAAGTAGGTTTGGTTCTATAGAATCATTGGAAAGTGATAACGTTTGATTACATTGAAGATACATCTAAATTGACTAGTATTATAATAACCTTACAAGCCTATACTGGGTACCGCTTGATTTCCATTTCTGACTAGTGTTTTCATTTATCTAAATCTGAGTCTGAGCCTACTTGCATTCCCAGTCGAAGCCCCTTTAAGGTAGTTTATGAGGTCAACTAATGATATTCGTTGCCCTTAGTGTTACTGGTTTCTTTCAGACTTTAGTCTTGAGGTATCTTTCAGAGTAATTCTAATTCTGTTCATTTTATTTTTTGAATAAAAAATTCTAGTAAATTTAGTCCACAGGAAAGGTAAGTTTTTCATAGCTATTAATGCTGGATAAAATAAATAAAGTGCTGCTTTTGCTTGTGTAACTAAAAAACGGCTGCTCTAGAAGTACAACATAGTACTGCTGATGCAAATATCTATCATCCCTTAAGAACATCCTGGCTGACATGTGATTATCAGCTCCTGGCAAGCTGGCATGTCCTTGACCAAAGATGGTTGAGCAAAATCCTGTTGTGGATTAAATTTTTTAATGTCCCCCTTGAGAATGGCAATGCATCTCATGCATCCAGCATTGCATCTCATGTATCATCTCTCTCATAATATGTGAGTCTCATATAAATGTGGGACTCACTTAGAGAGATATGTTGCATATACTAGATGTATAAGATAATTATTGCTTGAATATTGTTACAGTGACTGGTGGTTTCTCACCAAACAAATAAAAGAAAAGAAAAGGTGAGCATTGGACCAGTGGCAGCCTGGCAGGTATAGTTAAGTGGGCAGTGCAGTTGAGAAGTCACTTCATGCTGGAGGTAGCATCTCATGGAGCCTCTGTATGCAATGGATCTCTCATAGCATGTGGGGCCTGCATACTGTGAGGGAGCCGGTGGCTCAATAAGAAAATTGTCCCTCTATGCTGATCATTTAACTGAAACAAAGAGTCAAATTTGCTTGGTTCTGTGCGGTGTAAAATTTTGGATACACTATTGTCCAAGTGTTCAATGGCTATAAATGGTAACCTCTTTGGAAAAAGGAATTTGAGCAAGCATAAAATGGTGACCATGAGTGGAACATGGTGTTTAGTAAGAAAGAAAAGCATATTGTCTTAGATACTAATCAAGTAAGAATCAAGTGCAACAAAGAGGAGAAGACTGATAATTGCGACTTGGGGGCTGGAAGCAGGAATATATTCTAAGTGTTGTATTCTTGTAATTTCGGGAGGGCAAGGGAAATAAATTAAATAATGCTCAACAACTTCTCAAGGAAGGTGTTTTAAGATCAGAGGGAAATAAATCATTCCTTTGACTTGAAGTGTGAGAATGATGAGTGGGTCACTCTTAGGGTGAACTATGAATCAAAATCATATATGTGCACAAAATACATAGTTTTGGGGCATGCTACTTCAAAAGGCAATAAGGGAGAGACAATAGTAGCAGTTTTGGCAAAATTCAGGAAGGTGCGATGAAGCCTGAAGAAGATGAGCAATGGTAGCTTGTTGATAAAACACGAAAGATTGATTGACGTGGCAGCTTTAGGTCTGGTTGAGAACAGTGGTAACTCAACCAAGGCAGATGCAGATGATGTCATGTTGCATTCTAAGATAGCATAGTGGAGGAAATAGTGCAATTTTAATTGTGACATTGTTGATATAGTAGTTCCTTAGGATATATGGGGAAGGTAATTCAACTGAATGTTCCTGTAACCCCTAGAAAATATGGAAATACTCAAGCACAAATGAAGGTAGTGTCTCCTGATATAGCCTCTCCTGATCTAATCCCTTTCTTCTTATTCTTGTTTCCTTTTCCACCACCTTGGAGGTAAGTTTGCATCTTTCTATTATTTTGAGAATGAATTTTGCCTGCTGGAATGCAAGGGAGGCTTCACATAGAGTCCAGGGTGGTCACAGGACCACCCGACTTGGAAAAAAAACAATTGTTATGTATAAATTTTAAAAATTTATGATTTTTTTATCATTAAAAAAACTTTGTGACCAATCTAAATTTTTTTTAGGTCCAATATAATTAAATTTTGGACAAAATTTGGCAACAAGCTTGGTTGTAAACTAAGGCTACAACTCTATTCAATATATTTTTTTTATTGAATGTGAATTTTAACAAATCTACCATTTAATTACATTTTCTTCTTAAATCCTCTATACTTGCAAAATTTCAAGAAGATAAAAGATCAATATCTATGTCGTCAATTAAATATTTAAATTTCAAGTTTTTGCAGTCTAAAATTATACATAAAAAATAATTTTATGGATCGAATGGTAAATAACACCTGCTTGGCATGAAATTTTGACATATTTTTAGAACATAGAGAACATGCAATTCATCGATTAGATTTTCAAAATATGTAACTACATTAATTCATTTAGTAAGAGTGACTACAACTAAGTTTGTAGCCAAATTTTATTCTTAAACTTTGGTCCCTTTAACAATATATTAAGTCCTTGCAAATAAAAATAAAGAGTCCAAGAAAAATTTTATTTAACCAAACTTTTGAAGAGATGTAATTTGCAACATTGATAATGAGACTATCATGTAATAATTTCAACAAAAAAAAAAATTGTAGAAAGAAATTGTAAGATTTTATTTATTTGCGTGTGTGTTTTTTTTTGTCAATGTATGTTCTCTTTTTATTAGATTTTGTATAATTTTAGTTTCTTAATGACTATCCTAAAAAGAATTCCTTGAGCCATCATTGCTTCTGGAATGGGGCGGGTCTAATGACCTCATAGAATATCATTGGCGTAATAAACTTACATACCTCTTATTTTGCTATATTAAAAGGGAAAAAAAAAATATAAATACCTACAAGTTTTTTTTGTTGATAAATAAGTAATTTTATTAATAAAAACACACTTGAAGAACAACCTTCAAACAGAACAGGACACACTTCAACAACATCAACACTAGAAGAAAGACTTCAAAACATGGCATACTGCCCTATTGCAAACAAGTACACTCCCCCAAACTCCGAACACTGCAGGGCACCTTGCCATTACAACAATACAAAACAGATAAACACTTACCAACAGACCTTGCTCAAAGCACATACAAACGTAGTGGAAGATATATTCCACCTATTACACAGAGTGTACTTGACACTGGTTTACAATAAAAAGCCCTCCATCTTACCTTTGTTTCTGATCTTTCTTTAATATAATTAGAGTCTTACAAACTTTCAACCAGAATTGGCATAGTTACTACTAGTTGCCTTGAATGGTTTGCTGTACATTTAAATGCTCTGTGATCTCTGCAGGGCCTCAGCATCCATGCGCTCTAGAACACGGTGAGCTTCTTCCTCTGTTGCTGGAACAACGTTCCTGAGCCTAAATCCATTCTTTGGGGCTTTTGCCTCAGGACGAACAGTGAAAGTAAAATAGAAAGTATTTGACACCTGTTTCAAATTATACAGGAACAGACAAAAGATATGCAATCAATAAAGGGAAATTTTTAAACAGCCATTATGAACTGAAGCTCAAATTCATGTGGATAGTGCAAAAAAGGATATTATAAGCCTTCTACAATTACTCTTTCTAAGGTAATATAAGAGTCATAACATCATCCTATATAAGTACAAATCAAAATTTTTTGTTCTTTGAAAGCGGAGTTTGCTAGGACTTACCACACTAGACCTCATCTCAGGCCTTGTAACGTGAGCAACAACTTCAACATAGATTAGAGGCTGATCAGGATTGTCAAGTTCTGTGTAAAGAACACATGATTTGAAACGCAAGAAATCTCCAACATCCACCTGTTTGACAAACATATATAATAAATTGTCTCTAGATATGTACAAAGTTATTCATGTCACATGTAGGCTGAATGCCAAAATGGTAGCCAAAACATGGTAGTGCTAATACATTTTGGGCAAGGTAGAACCAATCTTGCAGGGCTCTTGAGTACAATCTAAATCCCCCAATATGATTGATATATAACAAATTTTGGTTCTTAAAATAAAAAGTGGTGTCATTAATTTGCAAATACAAAAACATTTAACTCAAGCCTTAATACTAATTAATTTGGACTAGGCTCCTCATCATCTAAATGGGGTTGGACATATGTACTCCTTTCCCCCATTCTATCTTTATCTAGTAATGGTTGATTCTAATACAGTGGCTGAGTTGTGCACTTGCTGGAAAGGGTGTTGTCGTAGATAAGTGTATTTGGAATGCTACTGCCTTGTGTGCCATGATGTGTTTGATTTGAGAGCATTAGCTGCACCCAAGCAAAACTCCCTCGCATAGGAAGATTCTGTTCTTATTCTCACTTTTTAATTAAATGGCTTCTTGATATATACTACATGTTCATCTTTCATAGGCTTTCTTTACACTCCATTTCAGGAGTTAGTATCTTAATTTTTTGTGGGGCTTCTCTTGTATATGTCCTGACTATTAGGATAAGCATCCTAAACTAAACCACACAAATGAAATCAGAAAGGGGGAGAAGTGCTGTCTCAAAAGAAAGGCTGATGGTACTCACAGGTTTATAGAAATCAACATGATCAACTTCCAGAAAGGAAGGAACTATTCCAGCAAAGGCATAAGCCGTTGAAAAAGCCAATTCAAATGCTCTGTGCATCAGAAACCCTCCAAAGATTCGTCCATGGAGGTTTCTCTGTTGTGGATGGCATATCAAAGCATTTTCAAGTCGAGTATCCCTCAGAAGAATGCTGTCTCTGTCAGCCAAGGCTGGCATGTCACAGAAAATCCTGCCTTCAGACAACAAAGCTTCCAATCTATTCACCCCTGATTTATCACTTTGCTTTTTATCTTCTCCCCTCTTCATTTTTCTCACCTTATCTCTTGCTTCAGCTCCATCATGTAGGATCTTTTCCTGTTCAGTTTCTGGTGTGAGCCGGTTCACTTGAGCAGCTTTGTTAGTCTTGTAGTCACGGGCCACAAAGATCAAGTTGGCAGTCAGAGCTACCGAGTCTGAATCATCAGGCCCCTCACCTAACAAACATGTAGTAGATCAGATGATGGTCAACTTTGTGCAAATAGGTCTACAATTGTCCAGGCAGAATAATGTTCTCATTTGTTTGAAGAAGAATTCATGATTTATGCCTGGTTTCTTAGGAGTTAAGTTAGTATGCATATGAGGAGGAGTTGAATTCTAAGATTATTAAAACATATAAAAAAAAAAGCATAATTTCTTGTAAATGATTGTGAAAATTAAAAAGAGTTTTTATAACAACTCAACTTAGGCCAGCCTTGATCCCAAATGAATGGTAAGATCACTCCTCTTTTGCATAGGTCATAGTTTTAGATTCAGAATGCCAAACTATGTCAATGCTTATAGAAAGAAGGGAGCAAACCTAATAGAACAAAACAAATAAAATGGGCATTTTATTTGAATGAAAATTAAAAAGATGAATACAATCAAGACCAAAGACCTAGTTATACCCGTAATATTGAAATAGGTCAGTTTAGAAAGAATGTGCTTTACTGCTTTAGTGTACTTATTGTTGACATATTAAAGACAAATGGATTAAAGTCTTATGATAGATCACTATGACTAGCTATGTTTTAATGTAGTAAATTTTAGGTGATTCCAGCAATATTGATGATTCAAATCATGTAAGTGAATTAAGCAAACTGGCCTAAAGTATTAGCAGCACTCATCATATATATCTGAACAAGTATGTAGTGAAGACCTATGTGAAGATGTTGTGTCACTGAAGGTTATCATCATCTCGACATCAAATTAAAGACTAATTAAGGTCCTAACTCCTGAAGGACATTGAAGAGTAAGTGATGTAGGACAGGCCGAGATACAGTGTACGTGTGCTTGTGATGGGCCTAGAGTTAGGAGAAATTGACAATTTATGATTTAGAGCTTTAGAAAGAAGGGTTAGAGTTCAAAGAATAGTCACAGTTTTGGTAGGGAAAGGGAAGGATTTGATTAATTAATTGCAAAAGACGTGAAAAGAAATTCAGATTTAATTTGTCCACAGTTTCTGAAAATATAATAGCATTAGCATGATCAGTATGTGTATAGAGCCCATGCACTAGAGCCCATTAGGCTTACCTAAAATGATATTCACGCGACACCCACTGACTTAGAGCCCAGCAGGCTTAACTAAAATGACCGAAATGCCCCTCCTTTCGGTCTTAAGTTAAACATTAGGAGCCCGTTTGGTTTGTCATTTGAAAACACAGTGTTCAAAAACAAAAAAAATATGTTTGGTGTACCTGTTTTGTCCTTATTGTTTGAAAAACATTGTTCAAAAACTAATGTTATAAAACCCATTTTTTGAAATCAGCTCCGGATAGATTTTAAACAATAAACACTAGTGCTTAGTGGCAATTCTGTAATTATCTCAAACAACAAACACTAGTGCCGGTCAGCTTTTTCATACTTTGTCAGTTTTTTTTTTAAATGTTTTGGCTGTCTCCTGCCCACCATGTTCTCTCTCCTAATTTAAAATATATTTATTTTGTACTTTGGTCAGCTTTTTTTATCATTCAAAACACACATACCAAACACATCCTTTATATTTTTTGAACACTGAAAAATGTTATTTAAACCATGATACCAAATACATTTTTTTGTTTTATTCACACAAAATATGTTTTTCAACAACACTTTTTAAACCACAATTTTCACATCTTTTTAAACAACAATTTTTAAAAACTATAACCGGGCCCCTAACTCTCTCTACCAAATCTCTCAAACTCCTCACCAGTTACCATCACTTGTCACCACCACCAACAGTGGCGACTATTGAGAATTGAGATTGCCACTCTATCATTTCTCTATTTAACATTGAATGGATAAATTTTTTTTTTTTGGAAAGCGAATGGATAATGTTTATATAGTTTTCAATTTTAGTATATTTTTCATTCTTAAATTAAATTATAATTTTTTTTTGGGTTCATGTCTCGTGTCTTGGCATCCCTAAACTAAATTTCTTGTTCTGTCCCTCATGCAAGTTGTTTGATGTAGGATAGAATCTATTATTTAATTTTTATAATATATTAATTTTAGTATTTTTATGTAATTTTTGTTATTTTAAGTTTGGAGTTATTATTTCCTTATTTTTAGGTGTTTTTAATATTGTTTAGTTGAATTAGGGTTTTGAAGATTTTTCTAGTCATTTAGTTACTATAGGTTTTATTTTATTTTATTATTTAAACGTATTGTAGCCTCTAAAGGCAATACCGATTATTATTAATAACTTATTCATAAGTCAAGGAACCAAGATTTGTGGTTCATGATCAGAAACTATTAGTTAAGTTTCTGTTCCTTCTAAAAGAGTATCATGTGTGCTTTCTTCTAACTTCTGTAGTATCAATGTCTAGGTCATGTATTATATCAATATGTATGTGGTAAATAGTGGAATGTATTTATGAGTTTGCTTTTGCATTTAGAGTTTTTTTTTTTTTTGTGAAACATATATTCTATATGTATGAAAATTTGAAAATCTGAAAGGATGTTTGAAAGTATGAAATGGACTTGTGTAATTAAGTTTCTGTGTGTGTGATTGCTATGATTTCATGGTGTAAGTAACCGTGTTGTGTTTGTGGTTGAATTCAAGTATGACTCTACATATAAAGATTGTAAGTGAAAGCAAATTGTTTATTCGTATTTTCTGGAGATTTTCTAAAAAATCTTCTTTCTCTTCTTCAATATTTTTGGTAAACAAATAGATGGAGGACTGAGAGAGATGGATGGGTAATTGGTCTTTTACTTTTAGGTATTAGGGTATAGCTCTTCAACTGTCACATGTGATTCACATGTCTATAATTTTCTTTTAATTTAATAGCAAAATGAATAGAAAAGGGTTAAGTATAACAAAGTTTTTGATTTAGAGAGTCGATCGTGCTTTTCATTAGTTTAGGTTATAAAATGTTATTTTGAGTATAATAGGGTGAAAAGTGTGAATTTTTCCTAAAAATATGTAGAGTAAAAAAAAACTTTTTCCACCCTTTATCTTCATTTCTCTTCCTAATTTCTAAAATCGAGCAATGCTCCCATTTAACTATTGAAAATGAGCAAATACCCCCAACTCCAGTAACACATAACGGAATCTTTTTTGATTCATAGAATATTTCATAGGGAAATTACTAAATATACTTGAGAGAGAAATGCAAATAACACAATAGGTAGGGGGGGGGGGGAAGTGCAAATGACCTAATAGTTAAGGACTAAATTGTAATGAACGTGTCGAATTATATTAATATTTCAAATTTAAAATCTCAACAATTTCAAGCTTAATTAAATTTTTTTTTTTTGACCTCTCTAGTATAGTGAAGAAGGGAAAAAAAAAAAAAAAATCTTATGATATATTATACTATTATCTCCTAATTAATGTGCTCAATTTTACATATATATATATATATTTTTTTTTTCAATTTTTTATTAAATTGTTATAGAATTTTTAAGGTTATTTATAATTAAAAAAAAATCCTTTGATAGTTAGAAATAAATCTAAGATAGGAAAAACAAACATTAACATTGTTTTAGTTAATTCAAAATAACAATGTCATATAACATCTTTGAAATAAAATCAAGGCCCACATAGAACATTCTAAAACTTTCGTGAATATGATTAGCTAATACTTTTAAGTTATTTTTTTTTTTCATTTTACTTTTTAAGTATTCAAATGATTTTTTGGAATATCTTATATTTAGCTTTATCTTATATTTTCATATATTAATGATAATTTATTTATTGATTATTTTACTCTTATATATATATTATGTTAATCAAATATTTATTTTAAAAAATTAAGTAATTCTTTCTTCTATTAATAAACATTTTTTTGAGTTAATTTTGTCTCAACGTTGGGTCATTTGCATTTGCCATCTCAAAAGTACTTTAATAATTTTATTGTGAAATATTTCATGAATCAAAAGATTCTAAAACAAAGTAGGGGTATTTACTCATTTTCAAAACATTAATTTTGATTTTGTAGTTTAGGATGAAAATTGTGAACTAACCCATAAATAAAAGGGAGAAAGTGTTTTTTTTTTTTTTTTTTTTTCCAAATATGTAATTTGTACATTTTTTTCCTCCACTTTTAAGAAAAGCCCAAAAAATATATTGATGTGAGAGATATTATAAATTATATTATATAAATCTTACAAATTAATGTGTCATCAATTATAAAAAATAATCCAAATACAAAAAGAAAATAAAATTTGTAACAGTTTTACCATTTTCCTAAAGAAAATTATGGATTAATATATATGCAACTCAATCTTCATTAAGGAAATTAGTAATTTTAAAAGTAAGAATGATGGATTTTAAATTTAAAAAAAATTAATATAGAATATTAACTAAATTTTATTTAAGTAATATTTAAACATAAGAAGGTGTATTTAAAAATTATAGCTGTAGATCTTAAAGACTCAAACTGTATTCTATTCATTTTCCATATTACATTACCTTGAGTTATGACTTCCATTTGAATCTCAATTGAGGAGCGGCCAACCCATATGATAGAACCACTTATTTTGAGATCTTTGTCAACACTTATTGGCTTCTTCAGCACGATCCTGTCCACAGAAGCTGTGACTAGCATGAGAGGCCTTGTTGTGATATCATCATCTGAACAATGCTAATTAATCCCACACCAAATAAACAAACAAATAAGTTACTAAGATATTATTCATACGTCTAACTGTATTATTTAGCTTTTTTTTACAGTACTTTTAACAAAACAATTTCAGTTTCAGTTAAATAAACTATTCCCAAACGGACCTAAAAAGTTCATTATAAATTTCCAGCTTTTAACATGCAAATGATCAACTATGCACACAAGTTAACCCCTTTGAGAGAAGTAAATTTCAAGAATTTCCTAATGAAGTGTAAAATTCCAGTACATGTGGTAAAATATTAAGGGAATCACTTACCTTGACATGTTTCCAGCTTTTAACATACAAATGAATGTGATCCGCCACACAATATAGCAACTTTGTTTTTTAAGTCACCACAAAGATTTTATCACTACTGGATTATCACTTGAACCCAACAACATCTCATTTGAGAGAAGTAAATTTGAAGCAATACTACCCAAAGTGTTAAATTCCAGTAAACAAACAAGTGGTAAAATGTTGAGAGAGAGAGAGACCTTGAAAGTGATGGTGCCAGCCAAGGCATCAAGGTCTTCGAGCAACTTTCCAATTCTGAACTCATTCCATGGATCCTTATACTGCTTTCTCAAGGTGGAGTCGGAGGAGAAAGCATAGACAATGGTGGTGCGACTCTCTGAGGGAGTTCTTGTGAGCAATTCAGTAGGAGGAGGGGCATCGTCTGGTATGTCAAATAGCCTCTCATTGATGGTCACCCTCTCGTCCCACAATGCATCTGTCACTGGTGAATGGTACACTCCTGGCCAATAGCTAATGGGCTTGTGCACCTCAGAAGAAGAAGTAGGAGAAGATTTGGCATCCTCAGTGGGCTTAGTCAAAGTTGAGACAACAGGAATGGTGTTAGAAGAAAGAGAGGAATTCAAATCCATGGAATATTTGGTTTTTCCTTTTAAAGAAACACCACCGGGTTTTAGGTTAGTTTTGAGTAGAGAAGTCACAAATGGGATGTGAAAGTGAAGGCAAACATATAGTGAGCGTTTGCTTTGGACGTTTTGCTGTTGAAACGCGTTTGCGTTTTGGGCATAGGACCCACGCTACAGTAAACACAGCTGAGCCGTATAAGTTGACTTTTTTACTGTGAACAGTACATAAATGCACTGTTCACGAACTCACAAATTCCACTTTTCACAATTTTTTTCATTAAAAATGGGTTCTACGGTACTATTCACACATTTAAAAAATATTTCGTTACAGTGTTTTCAGTTTTAGCAAAAATAAGCTCAATCCAAACGGACCCATATAATGTGGCTGAGTCTTAGTATTACACCCTGACGGAGTGTGAAACACGATTCCACTTTATTATTTAAATTGTGTATGAATGTGCGCAATTAAGGGGTTGTTTGGTATTGTTGTTTAAACAACAGTTTTTGACTACATTATACATATTTTTATGTACTTTTTCACCTACACATATTTTCATAAAACAACGTTATTAGAAATATCCTACCCAACAGGCCCTAACTATGTGTAACATATATAGTGAGAATTTGATTGGGTGCAATAAACACTGTGTAATAAGAATTAGATAGGTCACTCTGTCACTGTGAGCAAGGTTTTCAGATCCGGACCGTTCATTAAATCGTAAAAGGGAGAGGTTCAAGGCTTTTGAGATCGAATCAAGGTTGAACCGGAATCGAACCGTGATGACGTCATAATTAATTTAATACTTATTTAAATATAAATAAATATATTAAATTAGCATAAATAGAAAAATTAAATTAAATAATCCAATTAAAACTATAAATCCATATTTTAACTATGTCTAATATATCAATCTCAAGCCCAAATATGAAATATCTATCCACTAATAATAATAATAATAACCATTTTTTTATAAAAAGAAAATTAAAAGCATCAATTTGTACCGGCAAGTGGACAAAAGAGGATGATATGCATCAATTTGGGTGATAAAACCAAACACATGCCTGCCTGATGCCTCTTGCCAGTTGCCTCCCACTCCCACCTCTATTAATATCTTTTTCTGATCCACATCACACACCTAGGACCTACAAGTACAACCTACATGTCATTACAATTTCCAACAAGCCCTCATCTCCACACGATTAAACTTATCACTTCACTATCAAACATTTCTTTATTTATTTTCCAAAACTCTTTCACCTCAATCATAGCTCTCTCAATCTTTCACCTCAGACTCTCTCTTTCTATTAAAGCTTCAGACCTTCAACCCCTTCTCAAGGACTCAAAGCTTGCTCGATATTTACTGGTGCCGCCGCTCTCCACCAAATGGCATGACTTCATCGTTAGTGTAAAGAGAGTTAGAAATGAAGGGAGGCGGAAAGTATGACTGGCATGAGGGGGAGGGAAAGAAACATTTTGTGTGTAATTTTGTACCGGTCCGGTATCCATTAACCGGCCGGAATCCGGTATATATCGCGGTATGGTGCCGTTTAAGGCCTTAAATTTTTTTTTTTAAGAGGGACCTATGAGAACTGCGAGAACCATTCACGGTTCTCAGAACTGTGAGGTATGACCACGGTTCGCACGGGTTCTTGCTTTTTTTCCATAGAACGGTTATTGAGACTAAAAGAACCGTAAAATTGAGCTGTTCAAGGTTTTTTCGGTCGGACCATATGGTCCGGTCTGGGTTTCAAAACCTGAGGGCAACCAATATAATTGGAACAATGTTACTACACAAACAGATATTCTGCTGAGTGCGATGCCTTCATGATATGGATGCATCAATAGTAATAGTGCAGGCAGGGTAGGAAGGATGCATTATTCACGTGGCGGGTCCAACACAAAAATGAAATCTCAACTGAATTAAAAAAAAAAAAAACAAAGAAAAGACCATTATTATTATAATTATTATGCCCATTCCTTCTGCCCCAATTCCCTCTCAAAGAAAAGACCATTGATTAAAGAGAAACCCACCGTAGAAATAAATGTGACACACCCCATGTGAGGTGGGCCGGCTTTAGACTCTGGCTTCTCACTCAAGCAAAAATGTTTATGAGGGTCTGGGTTTCCAATTCTATGAGTACTTATTAGAAAATAGAAACTGTCTGGGAAGTAATTAAATGCATGATTAATAAAGTTCACCGTAATTATGAAAGAATAAAACGAAAAATGGAATATCATGCAACTGTACTTCTAAAATACCTAATAAAATTTTCGAATTCTAGTAAGGTTGGGATAAAATACTGAGCTTAGCCTACCAAATCAATAACTCGATCTGGTGTATATATAAAATACAAATTAGAGTTGCTCCAATGGTAGCATCACATGAGGAAATCAAGTTGATCACATAAGAGAGTTTAAAATTGCATATAGTGTCAAATAATTGAACATTGATAATAATTACTTATTTGATGCATGTGGTACACGAGAAAATAAACTAATATAAATCCCTTGTTCTTAGTGTCAAATCGTTATCAGAGTTAATAATCCAAAAAGGTGGCTTTTGGATCAACCAACTATCGACCTTATCTTAGGCTACCAAATCAATTAGTTTAGTGTACATAATAATGCTGACATCACATGCGCAAATCAATTAGTTTAGGCTTTCTCAACAAAAAAAAAATCAATTAGTTTAGTGTACATAATAATGCTGACATCACATGCGCAAATCAAGTTGCTCGAATGCTGACATGAAAAAAAAAAAAAGAGCTGACATCAAATGCGTAAATCATGTCTGGCTTTAATGTTGTGGCTAGAAGTGGCAAGTCGAAAAACTACCTGTATCTTTAACTTTAACTTTTCTTTAGCAATGATGATGTATCTCACTTGATGTGGTGTTTTATTTTTGAATATTTCTATTGAGAACACCATAAAATATCAATTGAGATACAATTGTTTTGGATACCTCAATCAATTGTTTGGTATTACCTGATGTATCTATCGGAGTATTCAGAGTTCAAATCTCTATTTTTCAACTATCGAATTATATAAAAAAAAAGGGTAGAAAATTCTTGGTTATTAATAATAATTGTTAGGATCATTTAAGTATTGGCAAATTGCGTGTTAAAATTTTTGTGGCAATTGCAAAATATTTTTCATGTAAGTCAATTGAGTTATGGTTTGGGTTTTCAAGAAGAAACGAGCTGAAAGTTGAAGTTGTTGATTCTAAAGAATTGAGTCAATTGAAGATGAAGTTTGGTCAATCGAGTTGTCAAGCAAGCAGACAAGAATAGAGCCACAGAGCAGCTCCACTGTCCACTATTCCACTCTTGCCCAAAAGATGTTTCATATTAGTTTTGAAGTTTGAGTGCAGCCATCCAACCTTTGATTTATAACCCTTATATGCACGAAAATAAAACCCTAATTGATCTAGAACGAAGGTAGGAGGGTAGTGTACCTTTTAAAGAGAAGTTCTTGTATTCTTTCATACCTTTACCCTCTCCCATTGACCATCTTTGAGAGGAGAATGTCACCAAAATATTGAGCGTATGTAGCCTTGAGTGATTTGGATTGTTGGAAAACCACAAAGACATTAGAAATCTTCAAGAGGCCTTGGAGTATTTGAGAGATTGGACTTGTGTTTGGCGTACTTGACTTGTGTTTGGAGACCATGAAGAGAAATGGCTAATGCAGTTTGTTGCTAGGACGCTCAAGTACATGTACATTGCATAACTGGAAGTTTTGTAAGTCGTTATATATTGCAATTTAATTTGGATCTAGTTTTAGGATTAGTGCTCTTAAATCCTATTGTATGATGCTATGTATGATATTATGTATGACATTATGTTGTGATTAATAAAGTTGTTTTATTATTATATAAAATAATGGTAACATGAATATTGAGACATTATCATATAGTCCATGAGATACATAGTATGTGATTTAGTCACAGAAAATATAAATCACAAATTTTTTGTAAACTTAGAATTTAATTTGTAGTTGATGATGAAAATAGGCATTTCATCTGTGAAGACTATAACATATCAACTAAAATGATTTGTCTTGATCATAGAAGTGGAGACTTCTAGTTGGTATGTTGATATGTTTTAAGAGTTAAGACATATTGAACTGGACCACTGTGAGATTTATTATTCTTCTAACGACTGTCAAACGAATAATAAATCTCACGACTTATATTTGCATAAACTTTTAATCCTGAGAGAATAATGGACCTTGATAGGCCAAGAATGTATTGACCCATTGTAATGAATTAACTAATTAATTAGCCAAGTTAATTAATTAATTCAATTAGCATGCAATAAGCGTGTTAGCACAAACAAATTACCAATTAAACTAAATGCAGGGAAAATAAATTTGACACGGTGATTTGTTTACGAATGGGGAAAACCTACACGGCAAAAACCCCATCGGGTGATTTTAAGGTCACCACTCTCGAGAATCCATTATTATCAAAATAAGCGGTTACAAGTAAAGAAATCTCAGTACCTTATACCAACCTATAGTTAAACCCTTACCTTAATACCCAATTGGACTTGTTTTGTAGTGACAATCTCTCCTTTTAATGCACGGCTCCTAGTACGTGATTAACCAATCTGATGCGCGGATCCCAGTATGTGGTTTACTCCTTTGCACGAATCCAAGTACGTGACTAACTTCACAGCAACCCTTTAATTGTTGTAGTTGATTTGCAGCAGCTTCACATAGAGACATCAATAAGATCTTCAATGTTGGTGTAAGAAACTTTGCTTGGTTACAAAACCCAAAGGCGTACAAGAAATGCAGCAAGAACTCTTTCTTCTGTAGGAGGAGGCTAGGGTTTCAAAAAGAAAACCTTATGAGTTGATTTGCAGCAGCTTCACATAGAGACACCAATAAGATCTTCAATGTTGGTGCAAGAGACTTTGCTTGGTTACAAAATCCAAAGGCGTACAAGAAACGTAGCAAGAACTCTTTCTTCTGTAGGAGGAGGCTAGAGTTTTAAAAAGAAAACCTTATGAAGCTCTCTAGGGTTAGGGTTTTTCTTTTTCCACCTCCTTTAAATAGGAGCTTAATGGGCTCTCCTATTCCAAATAGGTTTACACAAATCTTGGGTTTTCCTAGTCCAATAAGGATTATACAAACCCACAAATCTTGGGTTTTCCTAGTCCTATAAGGATTACACAAACCTATAAACAAATAGTTTTTTAGAATAAAAACATTGTTGGCTATAGTCTGAATCTCATAAGCTTGATAGATCAAGACATGTGTCGAGTTTTAATGAATCTCGATAGATCGAGCTTCTGTTGAGGAGGTATCGAGACCTACAGCTTGCACTTTTCTTAAGCAGTTCTTGAGTAATCTTTATGTCTTCAATTTATCCACTTGTAATAATCATCTTGAACTTACTTAGATTTACCCAAATACAAGTAAAGTACGTTTTGTCAAAGGATATGCTAATTACATAAAAATATGTCCCTAACAGACCTGATCATGAAGTGTAGGTTGCTTTGATATATCAGGAATGAGATCTAAAATCACGATCAAAATCTCAGTATGTTAGGTAGCCACATTTAGTGTTGATAAAACATATATTCTCAAGATGAAATTCATAATCTCTTAACGGAGATATAAAATATTCCCTTAAGATAAGTTTAATGGGTTTGGTAATTCAGAATGTTAAGCCTAACCACTTTAATAAGGAGTTATTAAAGTATATATTTATAAAATTGGATTTCATAAATATATGATAAATAACTTAAAGGATTAAATTGGATAATTAATGAATTAAGATGTAGTAATCTTCAAAGTGGCAGTTTACATTCATGACTTTGTATTACTACGAATATTTTATAAAGGGTTGCATGTACAATAAAGTCTTGGGATATAATTTATTAATAAAGCCTAGAGTGCAATTATATTTATATAGTGATATTAAATATAATTAATGGTAACTTTGGACTTATCAAGAGTTGACAAAAAAGCCCAAGGTCCATTGAAGCTAGAGTCTTATTTGTTCTCTTTTGGTCCCACTCCAAGCCATATACTTAAGCTCAATTGGAATGGCCCAAAAGGCTAGACCAATTAGATAATTAGTTAGATATTAAGGGAGAAATATATAGAATTTTGTAACAAGTTGTAAGTTTATAAAATGGTGTGTATGTGAGTGTAAGCCTCTCTCTTATTCTCCCTTGGAAATTGATTGAGAGACCACATTTCTTGTGCGTTAGTGGAATTGGAGTGAAGATTAAAAGTGTTCCCAAGTACTTCTAATTATTGGTTTTTGAATTTCATCACACCAAGGTACACTCTCTTCGTTCTTGAATTCTGAAATTTACATAGTGCATGTTATCAATTGCGAATGAAGCAGACCCGTTAATTTTCCGCTACGTATGTTTTGTATGAGATACAAACCATGTTTTTCCAACATCTAGTTAATCACTTAATAAGTTTTACTAGGTATCTAAACATGTATTTTCAATAACTAGTTAATAGTAATGGAAAAGTCTGACATGATTAATAGTGGTAATGGAAAATGATTTTTTTATTCCATTAGATTTCCACGTGGACTACCACTAGACCATAATTAAAATTTTTTTTAAAGGTAGAGGAATGCTACATTTATTATAGTTTCACAACAAATCTTTAGTGATAAACTGTTATTTGTTATAATCTTGATCCACCACTAATATCACATTTTCAACTATTGATAATAATCTGCCACTTACTATTTGTTGTGAAAATATCATCATCGTTTCATTTCTAAAAAAAAAAAAAAGATTTGAGTTTAATAACCCAGTTCAATATAGTCACCATTATCCCTTACTAGAAACCCAAAAAAAAAAATCCCTAACAACTCAGAAAAGACTAGCAATTACAGCAACATAACCAATAGAAAATATTGAGCAACATTTAAAAAGTGAGGAAGACGAAAAGGAAGGAGAAGTGAGCAACTAATAGATAAGAGATTTGACAGTGGCACCGGAGCTGTCTCATTGGAGTGCTTCGTTTTCTTCTTTATTGTGAGTAGCACTAGCACCAACAATTGCAACCACCGCCAATACTATCAGGACAATAAACTAACTGCACCACCCTCTTGACCTTCATTTCTCTCTCATTTTCTTTTTCGTTGTTCTCACGCAATGTTTACTTTTATAAATTTTATAACACATTAATATATATATATATATATATATATATATTAATAGGTAACTCTGAGAGAAAGTTCAATTAGAATCCAATTTTGTGTCATATGTCTTAATTTATGTGGGGACCATACCATAATTATCCACTTAAGTTTGTGTGATGTGTTCACTTAAGTTTTTTAATCTTTGTGTTAAGTGAGTTAATGTGTGCAAAATACTAAGAATCTAATATTAATGAACTATAAATTAAAACAAAAAACAATCACATATACTTAATAAAAATTAAAAATCACCATACAATAAAGATTGCCACATGTTCTATCTTATTGAAAATTAAAAAAAATGATAATTAAGTAGTATTAGATTTAGATAAGAATTTTAATATGTAACTAATTATGTTTACTTTAAAAAAAATTGACTAATTATTTATTTTTTTATGATAAAAATTGTGTTTAATTTTAAATGTATCTATACGTATGCATGTGTTACATGCTATTTTTTTTAATAATTTGACTAATTATTTATATTTTTATAATAAAAATTGTGTTTAATTTTAAATGTATCCATGCGTTTGTATGAGTTATATACTAGTATTGGATTATTGGTCTTCATCCATCTTAGACCAAATTACAGGTTGTGCGAAATATTTTAAGTGGCACTTCGGAAGTGCCACATTGAAAAAAGAAGGGAGATTTGAGTTTTGATGAGAGAAGCCTGCAAGGTTTAGAAATAGATTTTCATTTAAAGAAAAAAAAAAAAGTAGTTATGAACAGGCTGGTTGAGTTTCAGAATCAATGAAAGAAAGCCTAATTAAGAAATAGGGAGAGTGGCCAAACTGAGAAAAATATTTCAGAATGGAGATGTTTTTTAGGGCCACATGGGCTTCTAGTAAAAGTCCGTTTGGCATAAAAGAATAAAATTTTTATTAAAAATAACATAATTAAAACGTTAGAAACCGCAGAAACCATTTTAACACATTCAACAAATGTTTGGGTTACAGCAAAAAAAAATAAGCAATAATAACAAAAACTAATACATTTATAAGCTAAACGGGTCAAATGGGTCAGACGGGTTCGCATGTTGAACACATACACAATCCATTTATTAAACGGGTTAGCTGTGTCGACCCGATTATAACTTGAACTCATTAGGCTCAATCCATGACCTGTTTATAAACGAGTTAGTCGTGTCAGGTTTGTGGGTCGTGTCAAATTTTACCACTCTTAGCTATACGACTAAGTTTGTAACCAAACTTTGTAAAAGAAAAAAGAAAAGCGCAAATTTGACACTGAACAAGCAAGAAAAAAAGAAAAAGAAAAAAAGAAAGAAAAATGCAGGAAACAAAGTCAATGAAAAAAAAAAAAAAAACATAACATAAGATAGCTAGGACTGGTAGCATGAAACAAATAAAACAAAACAAAACAAAAAGAAAAAAAATGAAAAGAAGGGAAAAAAAATAAAATAAAGAGAGATAACGTTACAATTGAGGATAAATAAAAGTAAATGAGAAGGCTCAAGCAAAATCCCTCATATTTTCTCCCAAATTTGGAGAGATTGATTTTAAATGGGTCTAGAAAAAAAACACTTAGGCCCTCCATTTTCTTCCCTATTTAACCAAACATCCTCCACTCCCATTTTCTGCCCACTTTTCTCTCCCAAAATTTCCATCCCTCCAGTAATCACCCCAACTAAACAGGCCTAAAAGTTTAATTTGGTTGCTTTAATTTTGGTTCAAGTAATAATTGTGCTCAATTTAGCTCATTATTAAACTAAACTTGGCTAAGAGCTTTGTATAATTCAACAGGTTGGCACCACCTAATGCTTCCAATGAAAACATCTTAGGTTCAAATACCCTACCATGATTGCAACCATCAAATTAATTATAAATAAATAGATAAATTTATTTAGCGTAAGCCTGTAAGATTAATTAATATCCCAACTAATACTACGCATCCATAATTTAATATATAGAAATGACAATGATGTTCATACGTCCACATTTTTACAACCAATTTTTTAACATCTACTTTCATGTTTTAAATGTATTTATGAACATTTCATTGTCTCATTCAAGGACTCATAGTCGTACACCTGAAATTGTCCTGGACTTCTCCTCTCTCGATGCTAAACATGATTCCTTTCCAACCATTTTGTAGCCAATGTGGTCTCTTTCCCGCAACTACAGAGTACACTGGCAGTTTGTTTTGTCCTTTTTTGTTTCTTTTAACTGTATCTGGATTGATATAAGAAACTGCAATGCGATTTTGTGCATTGGCCTCTACTATCAATCACACACTATTTGTATTTGTATAAGAAAAATAAAGGATAGATTGGAATCCATGTGACTGATTGTGTTTGTTTGAAATGATTTTAATTTTGCCTGATCGATATGATTGTAGGTGTATAGATGACTTTTGTCAAACTTCGATTTGTTTGCTTTAGATGTTGATTTGGGGATTTGACTTCGCTTCTAAAATGAATGTGGTTTGGTGATGTCTCAATTAAGAGAACTTTTGAAGGATAGATTTGGACTCTATGCAACTGATTGTGTTTGGTTGAGATGATTTTAATTTTGGCTAATCAATTTGAGTGCCGGTGAATCGATGATGCTTCGATTTGTTTGCTAAAGATGTTGATTTGGGGATTTGAATTCAATTCTCAAAAGGAATGTAGTTCAATGACGCCTTAATTAAGAGGATTTTTTTTTTTTTTTTTTCAAATTGATGTAATTATTGGAGATGATGCTAGTAACAGTTATTGATGGAAATCAACAGGCTAAATTCTTATTACAATTTACAATCAAGAGCTAATTTCTTATTGCAATTCTAAGTTATAGAGCATCAATAAGCTAAGTAAACTAAAGTCATGCTAAGTCACACCGTAAATCTAAATGTATTTATATATATAATAATAGGTGAAGCTGAGAGAAACTTAGAGCATTAGCATTGGAAAATGCTAATGCTATATCTAAGGCAAATTTAACATTTATAACCTTAAAATCACCTACATCAGAAAATGGCAAAGGCAAGTATTGTAAATTTTTTGCAATACTTGCTACAGTGCAATTCTAAAGATAGAATTGCACTGTAGCAGAATTGTATAAAAAAAAATAGTATTTTATCTCTACTCTCTCTCCTCTGTCTCTCATCTCTCTCATTTTGTCTGTGCCCTTCTCTCTCTCTCGTCTCTGCTCTCCGTCTTCTCTCTCGTTTCTGCTCTCTCATTTCTCTCATTTTTTTTGAATGGATTTGGTCCGATGGCTCCAGTGATGTTTTTTTCTGAATGGGTTTGCTCCGGTGGCTCCGGTGATGATGTTTTTTGAATGAGTTTGCTCTCTCATCTCTGCTCTCCATCTTCTCTCTCGTCTCTGCTCTCTCATCTCTCTCATTTTTTTGAATGGATTTTCTCCGATGGCTTTGGTGATGATTTTATTGGATGGGTTTGCTCCGGTGGCTCCGGTGATGATGTTTTTTTGTATAGGTTTGAATGGGTTTGCTCCGGTAATGATTTTATTTGAATGGGTTTGAATGGGTTTGCTCCGGTGATGATTTTTTTGAATGGGTTTGCTCCGGTGATGATGTTTTTTGAATGGGTTTGAATGGGTTTGCTCCGGTGACGATTTTTTTTTAATGGGTTTGCTCCGGTTTTTGGTCGGTGGCTTGGGTTTCAAATCGGCGGTGTGGATTGGTTGATCGGCGGCGTGGATCGGTGGCCTGGCCTGGGTTTTTGATCGGTGGCCCGGTTTTTGAATGGGTTTGTGTTTGTGTGTGTGGCTTGGCTTTGTTGCTGGGTTGTGTTTGTGTGTGGCTTTGTTGCTGGGTTGTATTTGTGCGTGGCTTTGTTGCTAGTTTGATGTTTGTGTTTGTGTGTGTGTGGGTGTGGTGATGGGTTTGGATAGGTTGATCGTTGTATAGTGGGTGTGTGTTGTGTGTTGAACCGGTGCTGGGAGAGAGGAATAAAAATGGCTGTTGAAAAGCCTAGGAAAATAAGCTGAACGGTTGGGAAGAAATAATAAAGAATGGGTTAAAAAATAATATTTTAATAAAAATAGAATTTTGGGATGCAGAGGAATTGGAAAATGGTATGGTATATTGATAAAGTGGTGTTTTAGAATGGTAAAATAGAATAGCATTGAAATTTTCCAATGCTAATGCTCTTAAATTAGAATTTCAAATTAGAGTTCCAATTTTACGCCATGTGTCATAAATTATTTATTCTTAAAAAGTTTTATTTCTTAATTTTAGAATAAAATGTGAGATCACATTATAAATATTCATCAAAGTGAGTTATTTAGTACAAAAACCAAAGAGTCTAGAATAAATAAATTGTAAAAAAAAAAAATGCTTCACAATAATTTTTAAAAAAATGGATAATTTACATTTTATACCTAATAATATCCTTACAAAATTTTTTAAAATTTAACAAAATATAAAAATGACTATTAATAATATTTAAATTATATATATAGGAATTATATTATGCATCTTATTATATACCTTTAAGTGTATCCATGCATATGCATGGGTTTACAAGCTAGTATATATTAATAGGTAAAACTTAAAAAAAATTCAATTAGAATTTAAAATTAGAATATAAATTTGTGCCATGTGTCTAAATTTATATAGGGACCACATTATAATTATCCACTTAAGTTTTTTTTTTTTTTTTTTGAAACTGGAACCAAATGACTTTTATTAATTCAAAAGACTAGAATCCAAATACAAAGCATCCACTGCAGGGGGAGGATCCTCCTCCTCCATCCATACAATATCATTATCAGATAACCTAGCAAATTTTCCCAAAGCATGAGCAACACCATTGGCACTACGCCTAACACAGCTAACTGAGATGGATCTAAAACCTGCAGCCAAGCACCAAATATCTTCATAGATTAATCCAAGCCGAGAGAAGTTTGGTTGAGCCTGTGAAACTGTCTTCATCACCAGAGCATTATCACCTCCATAAAACCAGTGTCTATAGCAAATTCCAGAGCTTTGCGACAAGCCATCACCTCCAATTCTTCACTATCCCTCACAGCACCACCCTTGGTAGATACAGCAGCCATAACTTCACCATTCCCATTACGAATAATAGCACCATAGCCCGAAGTCGCACCATTATCAAAACAGGCTCCATTAAAATTCAGCTTGAAGAACTCTCCTTGTGGTGGCTACCATGCTTGACTTGCAGGGACGTGGACTGATACAGGCACACTCAGTTGGTCTTGAGCATCAACAAACTCTCTTAAATAATCTGATGCACGTTGGTGAGATCGTGATGGATGTTGGAAGACACCCCCATGCAACATTGTGTTCCTCTGCAGCCAAATTTGCCAACAAATCACCCAAAATAAATCCCATTCCTCTAATGACAGCTTCGACATGAGACTAGCTACCAACTGTCTAAAATCCACTTGCTCAGTCCCAAATTTTTGAAATCTGATAGCACTACCTGCCCACACATCTTGTGCAGCCCCACACTCCCAAAGCACATGCAATACTGTTTCCATAGCTCTATGACAAAAGCAACAACTCGCATCCTCCATCACCCTTCTCCGAACCAAATTATCTCATGTAGGCAATATATTTTGACATGCTCTCCAAGAAAAGAGTTTTACCTTATTGGGGACCCTTGCTTTCCAAACCTGTGACCATAAGGAAGTGCTTGCTCTTTGCACTGAAGCCTCTCCTGAAGAACTCTCTGCCATCTTCAATAGCTTAGCTACATGGTACCCAGACTTCACACTATATCTGCCATTCTTTGTAAACAACCATACCAAGGAATCCTGCACAACCTGCCTACTCAAAGGAACCTGAAGAATAGCTTTAGCATCAAACTGATGGAATAAAGCCTGAATTCGTTCTCTATCCCACTAGTGGATCTGCCAATCAATTAAGTCTGAAACCCTCCACTCCCAAATATCCTCCTCGGGTTGGAACAAAATTTTTCTGGTTGGCTGATTAGGTAACCAACAATCCTTCAGAACATGGATGGAAGCACCATTACCCACTCTCCAATAACACCCTCTCCTCAAAACCGGTTGGGCAGCTAGCAAGCTCTTCCAAACGTAAGAGCTATTTTGACAATCCTTCGCCTTAAGGAACTCACACCGCGGAAAATATTTTGCCTTAAAACAACTATACAAAAGAGAGTTTTTATCCTGCAACAACCGCCACCCTTGCTTTGCTAGCATAGCTAAATTAAACGATCTAATATCTCTGAAGCCCATCCCACCCTCTTTCTTCGACTGTGTTAAAAAGCTCCAGCTTTTCCAGTGAATTTTCCTCTCTTCACCAACTTGGCCCCACCAAAATCTGGCACACATAGCATCCAACTCATCACATAATTTTCCAGGCAATTGAAACACCCCCATCGTATAGGTGGGAATAGATTGAGCCACTGCTTGTATCAGAATCTCTTTTCCCGCCCTAGAAAGCAACTTCCCCTTCCAACCCTGCATCTTTTTCCAAACTCGTTCCTTAAGGAAAGCAAAAGAATCATATTTCCTCCGTCCAATCAAAGTAGGCAGCCCCAAATAAGAATCAAACCTTTCCACGGCCTTCACCTTCAGTTTATCAATAATCCATGCTTTTTGCTCCACAGATACATTGCCGCTAAAGTAAGCAGAGGACTTCTCTAGGTTAATGCATTGGCCATAAGCATCAGCATAAAGTTGTAGAGTATCTGAGACAACCTGCACTTCATCTTTATTAGCCTGACAAAAAATCAAAGAGTCATCAGCAAAAAGTAGATTAGTTATATGAGGAGCATTTCTACAGACTGCCACTCCATGCAACTTCCCATCTAATTCTGCTTTAGCAAGGAGCGAGGTAAAACCTTCAGCACATATCAGAAACAGATAAGGGGACAATGGATCTCCTTGGCGAAGACCTCTAGAAGGAATGATATTGCCATAGGCTTTTCCATTAATCTGAACAGAGAAGGAAGGTGTAGAAACGCACCTCATAACCCTATCCACCCAAACCTCCGGAAAACCCAATTTTATCATCATACCCTTAAGAAAGCTCCATTCCACCCTGTCATAGGCCTTACTCATATCCAACTTAAGAGCTAAAGCCCCCTTTTTACCCTTCCTTCGAATATGCATGGCATGCAAAGTATCATAGGCTACAAGCACATTATCAGTAATAAGGCGACCTGGTACAAATGCACTCTGAGTAGGAAAAATTATCTGTGGTAAGATCAGCTTTAACCTGTTCGCCAAAACTTTGAAAATAATTTTATATATCACATTACAAAGGCTAATCGGTCTAAAATTTGCCATTTTTTCCGGTTTCTTTACTTTAGGAATCAGAACAATATGAGTATAATTAACATCAGGCTCCATATTACCAGAATGTAAAAAATCTAACACAGCATCAGTCACCTTATTACCCACAATATGCCAAAATTTTTGATAAAAAAGTGCATTCATATCATCAGGTCCAGGAGCGTTTGTTGGTCCCATTTGGAACAACGCTACTTTAACTTCTTCGCTGCTAAATGACCTGGAAAGCATCTCCTGCATATCATCTGTGAGTTTATTAGAAACTGTAGTAAGGCAATCCTCCATTTTTTTAATCATTGTGTCAAGTGACTGAATGAGTGCAAAATACTAAGAATTTAGTATTAATGAACTATAATTGGTTTTTTTTTTTTTAAAAACCAATCACATATACTCAATAAAAATTACCGCACAACAAATATCACCACACGATTTATCTTCTTAAAAATTAGAAAAAAATAATCATAAGTAGTATTAAATTTAGGTAAGAATTTTAATATGTGACTAATTACGTTTACTTTAAAATTTTTTTGACTAATTATTTATATTTTTATGATAAGAATTATGTTTAATTTTAAATGTATCTATACATATGTATGTGTTACATGCTATTTTTTTTTTTAATAATTTGACTAATTATTTATATTTTTATAATAAAAAATGTGTTTAATTTTAAATGCATCCATGCATTTGATGGGTTACATGCTAGTAAGACTAATCGATTATCAATACTATGGTAAATAGCTTGAACATGAATATGATCGATGATTAGAAACAAAGGATCTTATAGGCTAACAACTAAGAACTTGAGTCAAATTGAAAGAACTTGAATATAATCAGGATTAACAACTTACAAGTAAACTACTTGCATGAATACACCTTCCTAAATCCTAGGAACTAAGAGGAATCTACAAGGGAAATGTACAATAGCAGGAGGTTAATCTCTGTATCAACAATTTCACCATTCCAAAGTCAAGAAGATATTTCATGGGTTTTCTTTGGATCCTTGGATGGACCACCTTGATTTCTCAACCATTGCTTACTTGGATTACTTTTACTTGTTTGGTTGGTCCTCCTTTTTGGAATTGAGAAGCATATATATTGCTCTGTCGTGGGGCTTAGCTCTTGGATGGATTTCCCAGTTGCAGGCTCATTGGCTTTTGTTTTAATTAGTATTTTTATTACAATTAAACATGAATATAATATGTCAAGTGAAACTATCTTTGGAAACTCAAATTTCATTTTACTATTTTTTTAAAAAGAAAAATCACATTCATGAAAAATATATCAATAGTTTGGAAGTGATGCACCTACATCTCATGAATATAGATCTATATATTTTAGGGGTTAATTACTACTTTAGTTCCTAATGTTTGTCCTATGTGTTAAACTGGTTCCTAACATTTTAAATGTGCTAGTTTAGTCCATAACTTTTTGGTATTGAGTTGAAATAATTCATGTTTTTAATGGTGGATATGGAAAAGGTTGACATGACTAAAAATAATAACAATAAATAATTTTTTATGTCACTGGACTTCCATGTGCCCATAATTGTTTTTTGGTTTAAAAAAAAAAAACATTATCCCTTGCTAAAAAGTAAGAACCCTGTAAATCTCTAACAACTCCGAAAACACTAGCAAATGGCAATCACTGCAACATGAACAACATCAGATATTGAGCATTGAGCAACACAGAAAAGTGAGGAAAACAAAAAGGGTGGAGAACCATAGAGAAGATATTTGACACAGTGGCACCCTCTGGACCTTTGATTTCTTTCTCTCCCATTTTCTTTTTCTTTAATCTCACACAATGCTTGCTTTTATAACACAAACTCATACTCGTCTTGATACGACTCAAACCAAATCACATATTGTGCTGAAAATTTTGAGTGCACCTTCGGAAGTGTGAGATATGAATTTTGTTGAGGAAAGCTTGTAATTAAGGTTTAGAAATAGGCTTTCATTTTAAAAAATGTAGTTATGAACAAGCTAGGTTGAGTTTCAGAATCAATGAAACAAAGCCTAATTAAGGGAGAAAATGGGCAAATGCCCCTTTCAAAAAAAAAATCTAGCATTTTGCCTTATTTTCCAAACTAATTAGGAAAATGCCCCTCTTTTGAAACTCGATTTTCTCAAAATCGAGTTATAAAAAAAAAAAATAAATTCTGGAGCCCTATAGTGATGTTTTAAGGAGCCTATAATGATGTTTTAAGGACCTATAGTGGCGTTTTGTAATCCGATCTCCATGAAGTCGAGTTACATGCAATTTTTTTTTTCTTTTTTTTACCTATAACTCGATTTTATGAAGATCGGATTACAAAACGCCACTATAAGTCCTTAAAATGTCACTATAGGACTTAACTCGATTTTGAGAAAATCAAGTTTCAAAAGAGGGGCATTTCCCTAATTAATTTGGAAAAGAGGGCAAAATGCTGGATTGTTTTTTTGAAAGGGGCAAAAGCCAATTTTTTCCCCTAATTAAGTAATAGGAGAGTTGGATTTGGGCCAAACTGAGAAAAATATTTTAGAATGGAGATTATTATTTTTTTTTTTTAAGGCAACGTTCCTGTCAACGTAAAAGTTAATTTGTTTATTATAATATCATTAATCACGTCAACTTTTACTCAGCTAACCACAGACTATTTTGACACATTCGACGAATAAAAGGTTATAATATTTGAGAAATCAATTTTAATTATATTTCATTACATGTTATTAGGAAGAGATAAAATTAAGAATATAGGAATATTGCTTGACTGAATCGACAAATATTTAATTATTTTCACTAATATAAGAGTATAACTATTTTTTATATTCTTGATTTTATGTAATTATATTTGCTTTTATTTTTTCTATACTTAATTTGTTTAAATTGTTACCAAAGCAATTTAATTTAAAAAAGAATATTATATTCCAAATCAATAATATGTTATTATATATAAATCTAATGAAAATAATTATTAACATTAATTTTATTAAATTATTAGCGCATTATTTATAAATAATCAATACAAGAAAATAAACACATTTACCATATTAATACTCAATTTAATTACATAGCACAAATTTAATTAGACTACTATATATATATATAGAGAGAGAGAGAGAGAGACACACATGCACACACATTACATGTAATTAAAAGGATTTAGAAAATATAGCTTGTTAAGGTTATTTCAATTAAAAGCATAAACATATTACTCCTTTGTATTCATACATATGTAATTAATTCAAATAATTTGTACATACAATTATTTGTTATACATCTTAAAAAAAGTGTTTTTTTTTTTATATTTTTTTTATTGCATGTCCTATTAAATTGGTTTCTTCCTTTTAATAATTAAAAAAAAACAACATTTGTTATCAGAGAAATTAAACTTGAGGATGAATGTCATACTCAAAATCAATTGAATTTTTATAGTTATGAAACTTGGACCGGCCTAACTGGTCTGGCTAATAATCTTTTTTTTTTTTGAGAAGCAGTCTGGCTAATAATCTACTAATCCAGTGAACTAGTATATGCACTTGAACTAACAAAATTCATTAAAACCCAGCGGGCTTTCGGCAACCCGTGCAACTTGGACCGGTTGTTTTCACCTAACTACTTCTGTAAATTTGAACAAGATTACTTTTATAGGTCCATTGCAATGCCTTTTAAAGAATAAACAAAAATTGGAGCATAATGAAAACAAATGATTTTATAATGAGGTTGATACTGGACTTATCAATAAAGATATAGTTTTATATTTTAGCTCATATTGTAATCCATGGGATTAGAGCAACTAGTGAGATATGAAATGTGCATAAAATATGACTTTGTAGTTTGATATATTCTTTTCTTCCAATAATTTTAAGACGTGTAATGTAAAAAATTTTTATTTAGCAAAGACTTAGCTACAATTCTATGACATCCTTTTATTTTATGTTTTCTAGTGATGTGAGTTATATGGCTCGTTTGAATTATATTATATGGCTTGTTTTTTAGACTTAGTTTTGATTAGTAATTTAGTCATATCTATTTTTTCATTTTTCATATTTTTTTATGATTTTTCAAAATTTTTTTTATATCTATTTTATTTTTTATTTAACCTTGCAGTTCAACGACGATTAAATAAGTAATGCACCAATTAATACATGATTAGACGTTGTTATTAATTTCTACTTACAAAGATTAGACGTTGTTGTTAATGTCTAGATATTGTTTTTAATGTCTAACAATGGTGATTATGTATGTTCAAATTTTACAAAATAAGAACTTGTGCTTACTACATACACCTTCGGTTACATAATAATGCAAATTTTAATTTTTTTAATTTTTGTTTCTTTCTTATTTTCAACATTTGATGTTAGTAAAACGTTAACGTATCTCTTGAATATGTCTCATGCAATGCATTTAAGTTTGATATGCGAGTCCCACAATCCATGAACGCATATTAAAAAAAAAAAAAAAAAAAAAAAAAAACCAAGAACTACATACTTTTTCAGAGTGAAATTGAGTTCACTATGACCACTTTTCTTGTCTTTAGGAGGCCATTTGTTAATAAAAGCCTTCTAGTATTATCAACAATAATAAATTAAATCAACAGTGCCTAAATAAATTGGTGTCCCTTAAATTTATCATTATATTACATCAATTCATCATAATTATCATTATATTACACCAGTTCATCATAATATTGTCAAAATCAACTAGTTTTTGTTTTGATTAGGGGGGGAAAACGTTTTCATTTTCCCATTTCCTTTTCCAAAAAAAAAATGTGGTGTTCCTTAAAGGGGGAAAATAACAAGAATCACTAGCAAAATAAGTTCCTTCATTTCGCTAAGATCCCTCCTAAACTCTTAACAACAATTTACAAAAATCTTAGCCAAATAAGATTTAGTTCATTGCTTCTTGCAGATTGTAAAATTTCCATTTTTTGTACATAAAATTTGCAACACCAAACAACCAGTATTCCTCCAATGTACTCACATAACACTCATTCAACCAAATATCGAAGCATAAACAATACATAATATCAAATGAAAATACTTTCCTAATATGAAAATACATTTTGGCTAATAAACCTTTGCAATATCTAAAACTATTCCTCACCAACGTCAGAAATTTTTCTTTGTGCATCAAATTATGATATGGGTTTTGTACCTGAGACGATAGAGAGATGATCGCTAGATCGGAAACACCGAATCTGAGGATGTATAATTGAGGAGCTGTGAATTGAAGTGAAGGATATAGAAACACTGATTTTGAACTATCTGATTTGGATATAGCTTCAATGAAACTTCATTTTCTTAAAATTGAGTTCACTTTTTAAAAAATTCCAACATAACTCGATACTATTAAATTCGAGTTATAGACCCAACAAAAAATTTCGGTGTAACTCAATATTCGTAATATTGAAAAAAATTATGGGGAACTCGATTTTACTAAAATAGATTCGAGTTTCATCAAGTAATTTTTTTATAGGGAAAAGTCATGTCTGCTTGTCCAACGTGGTAAAAACTTACCTAGAACTTGGAAACTAGAAAATCGACTTACAAGGAAACTCGATTTTTAGAAAATCAAGGGGGTGTTTGGTACTGTTATTTAAACAACAATTTTTAGTGTTTAAATGACATTACACATATTTCTACACATTTTTTTACTTTTACATATTTCCACAAAACAACAACATTACTAGAAATCTCTTACCAAATGACTCCCGAGTTCCAAAAGAGGGACACGATACTAAATAGTTTCAGAATAAAGACAATTTGCTAGATACATTAAAAAATAAGGGCAAAAGCCCATTTTCCCCCTACATTGGGTACCGCTTGATTTCCATTTCTGACTAGTGTTTTCATATAAAGACTTCTACATCAAAATCTGAGCCTAGTTGCATTCCCTGTCGTAGTCCTTTTAAGGTAGTTTATGAGGTCAACTAATGATATTCGTTGCACATAGAGTTACTTGTTTCTTTTAGACTTTAGTCTGAAGTATCTTTCAGAGTAATTCTGTTCTTTTCTGTTTTGGATGGAAAATTCTGGTCAATTTAGTCCACAGGAAAGGTAAGTTTTTCATAGCTATTAATGCTGGATAAAATAATTAAAGTGTAGCTTCTTTTGTACCTAAAACACGGCTGCTCTGGAAGTACAACATAGTACTGCTAAATCAAATATCTATCACCCCTCAAGAATATCCCGGCTCGCATGTGATTATAAGCTCCTAGCATGCTGACATGTCCTTGACTAAAGATGGTTGAGCAAAATCCTATTGTGGATTAAATTTTCTAAGTTTCGAATGGCAAGGCATCTCATGCATCCAGTATATGCAATATCCTTCTCATAATATGTGAGTCTCATGTAAGTGTGGGACTCATATACTGTAAGAGAAATGTTGTATGTAAAAAGATAATTAGTGCTTGAATATTGTTATAGTGATTAGTGGTTTCTCACCAAACAAATAAAAGAAAATAAAAGGAGAGAATTGGACTAGTGGCAGCCTGGCAGGTATAGTTAAGTGGGTAGCGCACTTGAGAAGCCACTCTATGCTGGAGGTAGTATCTCATGGAGCCCCTGTATGCAGTGGATCTCTCATAGCATATGGGGCCCGCATACTGTGAGGGAGCCGGTGGCTCAATAAGAAAATGTCTCGATATGCTGATCATTTAACTGAAACAAAGAGTCAAATTTGCTTGGTTCTGTGTGGTGTAAAATTTTGGACACACTATTGTCCAAGTGTTCAATGGCTATGAATGGTAGGATGGTGCAACCTCTTAAGAAAAGGGAATTTGAGCAAGCATAAAATGGTGACCATGACTGGAACATGGTGTTTAGTAAGAAAGGAAAGCATATTGTCTTAGCTACTAATCAAGTAGGAATCAAGTGCAGCAAAGAGGAGAAGACTGATCGTTGCGATTTGGGGGCTGGAAGCAGGAATATATTCCAAGTGTTGTATTCTTGTTATTTGGGGAGGGCAAGGGAAATGGATGCTCAAAAACTTCTTAAGGAAGGTGTTTTGAGATCAGTGGAGGGAAATAAATCATCCTTTGACTTGAAGTGTGAGAATGATGAGTGGGTCACTCTTGGGTTGAACTACTAATCAAAATCATATTTGTGCACAAAATACATATTTTTGAGGCATGCTACTTCAAAAGGCAATAAGGGAGAGAGCAGTAATAGTTTTGGCAGACTTCAGGAAGGTGCAATGAAGCCTGAAGAAGATGAGCAATGGTAGCTTGTTGATAAAACACAAAAGATTGATTGACATGGCAGCTTCAGGTTTGGTTGAGAATAGTGGTAACTCAACCAATGCAGATGCAGATGATGTCATGTTGCATTCTAAGATAGCATAGTGGAGGAAATAGAGCAATTTAATTGTGACATTGTTGATATAGTAGTTCCTTAGGATATATGGGGAAGGAAATTCAACTGAATGTTCCTGTGACTCAGAAAATATGGAAGTAGTCAAGCACAAATGAAGGTAGTGTCTCCTGATATAGCCTCTCCAGATCTAATCCCTTGTTATTTTTCTTGTTTCCTTTTCCACCACCTTGGAGGTAAGTTTCTTCGGCTTATTTGCATCTTTCTATTATTTTGAGAATGAATTTTGCCTGCTGGAATGGGGCGGGTCTAATGACCTCATAGAATATTACCGGAGCAATAAACTTACATACCTCTCATTTTGCTATATTAAAAGGGAAAAAATATATAAATGCCTACAAGTTTTTTTTGTTGATAAATAAGTAATTTTATTAATAAAAACACACTTGAAGAACAATCTTCAAACAGAACAGGACACTACAACAACATCAACACTAGAAGAAAGACTTCAAAACACAGCAGGGCACCTTGCCTTCACAACAATACAAAACAGATAAACACTTACCAATGGACCTTGCTCAAAGCAAATACAAACATAGTGGAAGATATATTCCACCTATTACACAGAGCCTTGTTACACAAAGTACTTGGCACTAGTTTACAATAAAAAGCCCTCCATCTTACTTTCGTTTCTGATCTTTCTTGAATATAATTAGAGTCTTACAAACTTTCAACCATAATTGGCATAGTTACTAGTAGTTGCCTTTAATGGTTTGTTGTACGTTTAAATGCTCTGTGATCTCTGCAGGGCCTCAGCATCCATGCGCTCTAGAACACGGCGAGCTTCTTCCTCTGTTGCTGGAACAACGTTCCTAAGCCTAAATCCATTCTTTGTGGCTTTTGCCTCGGGACGAACAGTGAAAGTAAAATAGAAAGTATTGGACACCTGTTTCAAATTATACAGGAACAGACAAAAGATATGCAATCAATAAAAAGGGAAATTTTTAGACAGCCATTATGAACTGAACCTCAAATTCATGTGGATAGTGCAGAAAAGGATATTATAAGCCTTCTACAATTACTCTTTCTAAGGTAATATAAGAGACATAATATCATCGTATATAAGTACAAATAAAAAATTTTTGTTCTTTAAAAGCGGAGTTTGCTAGGACTTACCACACTAGACCTCATCTCAGGCCTCGTAACGTGAGCAACAACTTCAACATAGATTAGAGGCTGATCAGGATTGTCATGTTCTGTGTAAAGAACACATGATTTGAAACGTAGGAAATCTCCAACATCCACCTGTTTGACGAACATATATAATAAATTTTCTCCAGATATGTACAAAGTTATTCATGTCACATGTAGGCTGAATGCCAAAATGGTAGTCAAAGCATGGTAGTGCTAATGCATTTTGGGCAAGGTAGAACCAATCTTCCAGGGAGGGCTCTTGAGTACAATCTAAATTCCCCAATATGATTGATATATAACAAATTTTGGTTCTTAAAATAAAAAGTGGCGTCATTTATTTGCAAATACAAGAAACACGTAACGCAAGCCTTAATACTAATTAATTTGGACTAGGCTCCTCATCATCTAAATGGGTTGGCCATATGTACTCCTTTCCCCCATTCTATCTTTGTTGAGAATGCAACTAAGAAAGATGACAGAAAGGAAAGCAATACAGAACAAAAGAAAGAAGAAGAGCACAGATGCAGTGATGATCAAAACGACAGAGTTTACAAGCAAAAGAAGAAAGGAAAATTAAAGAAAAACGGTAGCGTTTTACTTAAGTGATTGGCACGTGAGTAGTTGGCATGTGAGATTGTTTGAGTGCTGTACAGCTGTAATATTAGGAGTGGATTAGTTTGTTAAGAGTTAGTTAGATCAGTTTATTTCCCTCTTTGCTCTGTAACCGTGTATATAAGGCAGAGCCTTAATGTAATTTAATCACTTCTTCATTCTAATCAATTAAAACCTTTTATGTTTCAAGCCAATTTGAAACAGCAGACATCTTTACCAAAGCTTTAGGACTTCCAGCCTTTAGCAGATTGGACAATTGTTTGGGTTTGATTGATATCTACTCACCAAGTCTGAAGACTTCAACTAATCAAGTCAATGATTTTGTGAATCATGACTTAAGGGGGAGTGTTGAGAATGCAACTAAGAAAGATGACATAAAGGAAAGCAATACAGAACAAAAGAAAGAAGAAGAGCACAGATGCAGTGATGATCAAAACGACAGAGTTTACAAGCAAAAGAAGAAAGGAAAAATTAAAGAAAAACAGTGGCGTTTTACTTAAGTGATTGGCATGTGAGTAGTTGGCACGTGAGATTGTTTGAGTGCTGTACAGCTGTAATATTAGGAGTGGATTAGTTTGTTAAAAGTTAGTTAGATCAGTTTATTTCCCTCTTTGCTCTGTAACCATGTATATAAGGCAGCCTTAGTGTAATTTAATCACTTCTTCATTCTAATCAATTGAAGCATATAGTTTTCTCTCAAAGTAGTTTCTAGAAGCTTTCTTTAATATGGTATCAAAGCTTGTATAGCTCATCAATGGCTTCCGCGTCTAACACTGCTTCAGATTCAGAAACTCTTCCCACAAACACTTCTGATACTGCAAATCGTAGATCATCCAATCAAGCTCCTTCAATGTATGATGTGAATACCAACCCTTCGAGCCCTTATTTCATTCCACCATCTAATGTTATTCTGGTTTCCCAACCGTTGATTGGCCCAGAAAATTACCTCAGTTGGTCAAGGGCTATGTTTCTATCTCTTAGTGGTAGAAACAAATTTGGTTTTCTTGATGGTTCAATTCTTACACTCGATCTTTCTCATCCTTTGTACAATGCATGGCACAAAGCAAACACCACCATTCTTTCATGGATGGTGAATTCCTTGAGCAAGGATCTAGCTACCAGTGTCATGTACATTCACATTGCAAGGGAATTGTGAATTGATATGCGTGATAGGTTTTCACAGCCAAATGTTCCGAGATTCTTTGAGATTCAAAAAGAAATTTCAAAGCTTTCACAAGGTTCCTTATCGGTGAGTTCTTATTTCACCAAGTTTAAGATTTTATGGGATGAACTTGTGCATTATCAATCTTTCTCTGCTTGTACCTGTGTTTGTACTTGTGGTTCTCAAAGAAATCAACTGTATGCTCAGCAAAAGGATCAAGTTTTCCGACTTCTTATGGGACTCAATGACAGTTATTCCACTGTTACTAGTTAGATCTTGATCACTGAGCCACTACCTGCTTTGAACAAAGCCTATTCTTTGATCTTACAAGAAGAAAAAGGTAGGCAAGTTGGTCAAGCTGATTTGGTCATCGAACCAACAGCTTTATATGCTAACAATTCTAATTCTAAGGGGTTTCAAGGTCATCAAGGTTGGAATCAAGGTGTGACTCATGGCAACCAGGGTGGAAAGAATGGCAATTTAAAGAAGGAGAGGCCTGTATGCACTTACTGTGGGATTGTTGGCCACATAGCAGACAAGTGCTACAAACTACATGGGCACCCTCTAGGATATAAGCACAAAGGAAAGGCATCTGCTAATCAGGTCTTTAGCAATGGCTTTTTAGGAGGTTTCTTTTGCAACAATGGTGGTTTTGGGAATATTACTTCTCAGCCTATGCAAAACTTTCCCAGTCAACCTGATCTGATGCATTATACCCCACAGCCTCAACTGTCCGTGCCACAATCTCAATTCAGTGCACCTCAATGTCCCATCACTTAGAGTCACTGTGAGCAACTGCTTTCTTTCCTTGCTTCTCAGTCTAAAGCTTCTCAGCCTTCTTACCAAGCTGCCTTAGTCTTGTCTCCACTGAGTGGTGGTGCAGCTACTGCAGGCCCTAGTTCTTCCATGCTTTATCTTGCTAATTTTTCAGGTAACCCTTTCTGGTTGCCTCCCAATTTTTCCAATTCCATATTTTCTGCTCATATAGTTGATAGGCATGCTTATAAAGCCAATGACTAGATTATTGACATTGGTGCTTCAGACCATATGGTCCATTCAGTGTCTTGCTTATCATCTATTACTTCCATCATTAACACTTTTGTCTACTTGCCCAATGGAGAAAAGGCTTTAGTTACTCACATAGGCATAGTTCATATCTCAGATCAACTTACTCTTTATGGAGTTCTTTGTGTTCCTTCCTTTACTTTTAATCTCATCTTAGTTAGCCAACTCACTAAAACACTGTTTTGTTGTCTTGTATTTTTTGGTTCCTTTTGCTTTATCCAGGACCTAGCCAATTGGAACATGATTGGACTGGGTAAAGCATCAAAAGGCCTTTATCTACTACAATAGAGTCTTCCATCATCATCTGTTCTTGCTGCTTCTTCACATATACCTAGTTCAATTCCTTTTGTCAATAATACTTCTATCAATAATGTTGATTTGTGGCATTTTCGTTTAGGGCATCCTTTTTATGCTAAAATGTCATTGCTTAATAAGTTTGTATCTGGTTTGAATTCTAATAAAGTAGCTTGTTGTGACATTTGTCATTTTGCTAAACAAAAGAGGTTATCTTCTCCTAGTAGTACTCATGTATCTCATTGTCTTTTCGATCTTGTGCATTGTGACCTTTGGGGACCTTTTTCAGTCCCAACTATTGAAGGTTACAAATACTTTCTTACCATTGTGGATGATTACTATAGATGTACTTGGGTTTACTTACTTAAATCTAAGTCAGAAACACAAGCTCTTATTGAACAGTTTTCTAACATGGTTGAAACTCAATTTGGTGCAAAAATCAAGTGTCTTAGAAGTGATAATGGCACAGAATTCTTTATGAAGGATTTTTTCAAATCAAATGGTTTTTGGCATCAATTAACTTGTGTTGAGACTCCTTAGCAAAATGCAATTGTTGAGAGAAAGCATCAACACATTTTAAATGTTGCAAGAGCCTTGAGGTTTCATTCTTCCTTGCCTTTAAAGATCTGGGGTGACTGCATTCTTATTACAGTCTATCTCATCAATTGGCTACCTTCAAAACGTTTACAAAATAAAACTCCTTTTGAAATGCTTTTTCAAACATCTCCTTCATATGGCCATATTAGAACCTTTGGTTGTCTATGCTTCACTTCTACTGTAAGGTTGAATTTAATCAACCATGTGTTGGCTTTATTCCGTAACAAATTTGCTTGTAATATAGCACTTAGAAACCCTGTATTTAGGTGGGAATCATGTAAGGGTAGTGTGTGAGAAAGTGTGAAGAAATGCTTAAGACTGTGCAGTGAAGTAGGGACTCGCGGCTGGATCTCGCGGGAGGCTCGCGGCTTGCAAGCCACCAAAAGTTGCACACGCGCAGAGCATGTGAGCTGAACAGTCATGCCAGCTGGAGCACTACAGGACAAAAATCCAAACTGGCCATTCAGTTATCTCGCGGCTTGAACTCGCGACTCAGTCAAGTCGCGAGGTCAAGTCGCCAGTCAGCCTTGTTTTGGAAAAACTGACTCTTCGTATTCTATTCTCACACCAGTATAAATACCCCTCATTCCCATAAAATATGTGTGGCTATTCAGAAAGAAAAACCCTAAGAGAGGTTTCTTCAAAACACCCACCCAATTAGAGAGAGCTACTCATTCTTAGAGAGAAATCTTTGTAGTCTCTTCTCACTCCCTTTCTCATTGTCATACCTATTGAGAGGAGATTTCTATCCAAACACTACCCACACCCATTTAGAGTGTTGAGTATTTTTGGAGCTTTGGGAAGTATTGGAAGATGCCAAGGATGGCAGATGCTATGGATTGTAGCGGAATCCGGTAAGCTAGAAAAGAAAAAGGTTCGGCGCAACCTCGTTGGAGCAAGAAGCTTGGAGGGCTTAGGTACATCGGGTAGATTAGGCTTGGAGGGTCTATTGCTGTTCATGTATCCCAACTACATTTTCTAGTGGATTGTTTACCGCTTGGAGGGCGGCGGAGAGGTTTTACGCCGAGGGCTTCGGTTTCCTCTTTGATAACACATCGTGTGTTGTCCTTGTATTTGCATCTCTCTTCCCTTTATCTTTGCCTTTTATTTTCTGCTGTAGATGTGATTTTAATTGGCTTAGATTGTTTACCAATTCTGTGTTATGCTTTAGTTCATGTTCCGCACATTAATTGTTTGATATAAAGCTTGAATTGGTATTTTGTAAATTGGGGGTCTAAACGTTCAAGGGTGTTTTTACACTAATTGAACTTTCATCTACTCTTTGTCAAAACAGACATAAATTTGCACCAAGAGCTAAGAAATGTGTTTTTCTAGGATATCCAAGTGGTATTAAAGGGTACAAGGTCATGGATTTGGCAACCAACTCCATTTTTGTTTCTAGAGATGTGATTTTTTATGAACATATCTTTCCTTTTGCTTTTGGTTCTTCTTCTTTCTCACTGCCCTTAAATGATTCTCATTTTTTTGATTCAACTTCCTTTGTCTTCCCTCATTCTGTTCCTGATTCTTGCATTTCAGATTCCACTTTTTTAAATGAAAGTAGTGTTGTACTCCTTGATTCTGCAGCTACTGTTTCTGCAGATCAAATTCCTAGTTCTCCATCACATTCACCTCTTCCACATGTTACTCCTATTGTTGTTGATTCTGAGCATGATCTTGTTCCTATGACTGCCTCTAGGCCAAATTCTCCTTTGCCCCTTAGAAAATCCATCAAATCACATAACCCTCCATCCTACCTTAAAGACTACTCCTGCAAGTCAGTCACTTCCACACCTTCTAAACCTTCCTTTGGCCTACCTTATGACATATTTGCTTGTCTCACCTATTCTAACCTTACTAAGCATTACTAGCAGTTTGTCATGGCAATTGATTCCACCTCACCAGACCTTACTTCCTTTCATGAGGCCCTTTAATCTTCTAATTGGAGATCTGCTATGGATAAGGAGATTGCAGCTCTAGAACTCACCAACACTTGGACTTTAACCAACCTCCCTCCTGGTAAGGTTCCTATTGGCTGCAAGTGGGTCTATAGGACTAAGTATAAGTTTGATGGCTCCATTGAAAGGTATAATGCTCGTTTAGTTGCTAAAGGGTATACACAGAGGGAGGACCTTGATTATACTGACACATTTTCACCTGTAGCTAAGTTAGTTTTTGTAAGGATGGTTTTATCTTTAGCTACTGTGATTGTGTGGGTTCTTCAATTATTAAGAGACTTGAGGGTTGATCATCCAAGTAGTGCTCAACATTTTTGTGACAACTAGGCTGCATTACATATTGCAGCTAATCCTGTATTCCATAAGAGAATGAAACACATAGAAGTTGACTGTCATTTGGTCAGGGACAAAATAACAGAGGGTGTGATTAAAACCTTTTATGTTTCAAGCCAATTTGAAACAGCAGACATCTTTACCAAAGCTTTAGGACTTCTAGCCTTTAGCAGATTGGTCAATTGTTTGGGTTTGATTGATATCTACTCACCAAGTTTGAAGACTTCAACTAATCAAGTCAATGATTTTGTGAATCATGACTTGAGGGGGAGTGTTGAGAATGCAACTAAGAAAGATGACATAAAGGAAAGCAATACAGAACAAAAGAAAGAAGAAGAGCACAGATGGAGTGATGATCAAAACAACAGAATTTACAAGCAAAAGAAGAAAGGAAAATTAAAGAAAAACGGTAGCGTTTTACTTAAGTGATTGGCACGTGAGATTGTTTGAGTGCTTTACAGCTGTAATATTAGGAGTGGATTAGTTTGTTAAAAGTTAGTTAGATCAGTTTATTTCCCTCTTTGCTCTGTAACCGTGTATACAAGGTAGAGCCTTAGTGTAATTTAATCACTTCTTCATTCTAATCAATTGAAGCATATAGTTTTCTCCCAAAGTAGTTTCTAGAAGCTTTCTTTAATAATCTTTATCTAGTAATGGTTGATTCTAAGGACAGTGGCTAAGTTTTACACTTGCTGGAAAGGGTGTTGTCGTCGATAAGAAAGAAGTGTATTTGGAATGCTACTCCCTTGTGTGCCATGATGTGTTTGATTTTAGAGCATTAGCTGCATCCAAGCAAAACTCCCTCTCATATGAAGATTCTGTTCTTATTCTCACTTTTTAATTAAATGGTTTCTTGATATATACTACATGTAGGGGTGGCAAATGGGTGGGTTGGGTCATAAATGGGTTGGGTGTATAATTACCCATTTATCCATTTATGACCCGTTTATATATAAATTAATTATTCATTACCAACCAAACCCATTTAATTAGTAACCCACCCATTTAACCTAATATGACCTAAATACCTCTAAAACTACTTGAATACATGGTTTTGAAATCCGGACCGGACCGGCTGGTCGGACCGCGGTAACCGGAAACCGTTTATCATTCCGGTTTTTTAAACTACCAAAACCGAAAATTTTAAATTTTCAAGGAACCTCTCGACCCGCGGTCAAACCGCCCGGTTTTCAAAACCGGACACGGGTCTGACGGTTCCTAAAAAATCACAAAACAAGCATTGCTCAAAATAATCTCCAACATCAGATCTTCCCAGAAAAAGAAAAAAAGGAAAACAAGTAAAAAAAAAAGAAAAAAAAATGAATAGAAGACTATGGAAGAAAGGCCACAAATCTGCTTCTGGCTTCTGCATATGCATCTACATCTGTATCTGCATCTGCATCTGCTTCTGCTTCTTCTTTATTTGTTGAAAAATTGTGGAAGGAGACTGCTGTTTGTTTGAAAACTGTGGAAGAAATAACAGAGCTAGAGAGAGGCGGAGGTTGTTGGGAAAGCAAAAAGAATAGAAGACAAAAGTCCATAAGGTTTGAAGTCTGATCGTGTGGTGTGGCTTGAGGAAATGTGTAACTTTTATCATGATGCTTGGGGAAATGTGTGAGTGGGGTTGGGTTTCTCATGATATCTCATGAATCATAAGTTTTTTTTCTTCTCCTTTTATCCAGCACAGCACAGCCAACTTATTAAGGTTTAAGTTTATTATTTTTTAGTTATATTTTTTAAAACTTTTTTTGTTATATTTATTTATTATTTTTTAGATATAATGTTTTAAAATCTTTTAAATAACAAGAAAAAATCTAACAAATATCATATTTATCGTAAATTAAGATATATTTGAATCTCTATAAGTACTAATTTAGTCAATATTACAAAATTTTAAGCATTTATTTTAATTATTTTGTATTAAATATTATTAATTTAATACAATTTAAGTAAGAGAAAATAGTATTTACAAATGACCCAACTTTTTCCTATAAATTTTTATATAATTTTTCAATTTTTACTAATTTAATATATTTATTTATATTTTAAGTAATTATTAAATTAATTATGACGTTATCACGGTTCGACTCCGGTTCAACCTTAAAACCCTTGAACCTCTTCCTTTTACGGTTCAATGAACGGTCCGGGTCTGAAAACCTTGCTTGAATACCCTCTTGACCTCCAAAATACCCTTAAATACCTAAAATGATGCAAATACCCCTAATCTTCCAAAATTACTAATATACCCTTGGACATCCAAAATTATCCCCAAAATCTCTAAAATTAGCAAAATACCCATGAAACCTCTAAAATGACCAAAATACCCCTGAAATCTCTAAAATCACCAAATATGCTTAAAAACTACTAAAATGACCAAAATACCCCTAAAACCCAAAAAAGACCAAAATACCCCCAAAACTCAGAAAATGACCAAAATATCCCCCGAAACCTAAAAAATGACCAAAATACCCTCAAAACCAAAAAAAATAACCAAAATACTCTCGAAACCTAAAAATGACCAAAATACCCCCGAAACCCAAAAAATGACCAAAGTACCCCCAAAACCTAATAAATGACCAAAATACCCCCAAAACTCAAAAAATGACCAAAATACCCCCGAAACCTAAAAATTACCAAAATACCCCTGAAACCCAAAAAATTACCAAAATACCCCCAAAACCTAAAAATGAACAAAATACCCCCAAAACCTCAAAAAAAAAAAAACCAAAATACCCCCAAAACTCAAAAATATCAAATACCCTTGAAACCCAAAAAATGACCGAAATACCCTCGAAACCTAAAAAATTACCGAAATACCTCAAAACCTAAAAATTACCAAAATACTTCTAAACCCTAGAAATTTACCGAAATAACCCTAAAACTAAAAGATGATAGAAATGCCCTCGTAACCTAAAAAATGGCTAAAATACCCTTAGAATCTAAAAAATGATCAAAATAACCCCGAAATCTAAAAAATTACCGAAATTCCCTCGAAACCTATAAAATGAATGAAAGACTCTTAGAACCTTTAATTTGTCAAAAATATCCTCGAAACATCCAAAATACCCTGAAACCTCTATTTCGGTAATTTTAGATGTTTTAGGTGTATTTTGGTCATCTTACATGTTTAGGGGCATTTTGGTCAAAATTTGGGTTTTAGGGGTTTTTATCAATCATTTTTTTTTAGGTTTTGGGGTTATTTTGGTAATTTTTTTTAGGTTTTTAGGGGTATTTCGATCATTTTTTAGGTTTCAGGGTATTTTGGTAATTTTTTAAGGTTTCAAGGGTATTTCAGTTATTTTTTAGGTTTTAGAGGTATTTCGGTCATTTTTTAGGTTTATGGAGTATTTTGATAATTTTTTAGGTTTAGGGAGTATTTTGGTAATTTTTTAGGTTTATGGTGTATTTTGGTAATTGTTAGGTTTTGGGGGTATTTCGGTTATTTTTTTAGGTTTTTGGGGTATTTTGGTCATTGTTTTAGGTTTTGGGGTTATTTTAGTCATTTTTTAGGTCTTGGGGTATTTTAATCATTTTATAGGTTTCAGAGGTATTTTGGTCATTTTTGGGTTTTGGGGATTTTTGGACATTTTAGAGGTTTTGGGATGGGGGGGGGGGTATTTTGCTCATTTTAGAGGTATTTTTCTCATTTTGTGGGTTTAGGGGGTATTTTGGTCATTTTTTGGGTTTTGAGGGTATTTTGGTCATTTTTAGGTTTCGGGGGTATTTTGGTCAATTTTTGGGTTTTTGGGATATTTTGGGCATTTGAGAGCTTTTGGGGGGGTATTTTGCACATTTTAGAGATTTCGGAGGTATTTTGGTCATTTTCTAAGTTTTTGGGGGGTATTTTGGCCATTTTTTTGGGTTTTGGGGGAATTTTGGTCATTTTTTGGGTTTCGAGGGTATTTTTGTCATTTTTTGGGTTTTGGAGGTATTTTGGTTATTTTTAGGTTTCGGGAGTATTTTGGTCATTTTTTGGGTTTCAGGGGTATTTTTGTTATTTTTTGGGTTTTGGAGGTATTTTGGTCATTTTTAGGTTTCGGGGGTATTTTGGTCATTTTTTGGGTTTTGGTGGTATTTTAGTAATTTTTAGGTTTTAGGGGTATTTTGGTCATTTTCTCAATTTTGGGGGTATTTTGGTAATTTTCAGGTTTCGGGGGGTATTTTGGTCATTTGTTGGGTTTTGGAGGTATTTTGGTCATTTTTTTAGGTTTTGGGGGATATTTTGGTCATTTTATACGTTTCGGGGGTATTTTGGTCATTTTTTGGGTTTTGGTAGTATTTTGGTCATTTTTTAAGTTTCAGGGGTATTTTAGTCATTTTCTAGAAATTTAGATTTTATGTTGTTTATTTAAATTTTAGATGGGTTTAGAGGGTATTAGTGAGTTTATCCATTTAGACCCATCTAATTAAATAACCAAATGGGTCTTTACCAATTTAACCAAAATATTCAAATGGGTTGGGTTAAGACTTATCCAAATAGGGTGGGTAATAAGTGGGTTCATGGATATGGATAAAAATTGCCACCCCTAACTACATGTTCATCTTTCATAGGCTTTCTTTACACTCTCCATTTCAGGAGTTAGTATCTTAATTTTTTGTGGGGCTTCTCTTGTATATGTTCTGACTAAACCACACAAATGAAATTAGAAAGGGGGAGAAATGTTGTCTTAAAAGAAAGGATGATTGTACTTACAGGTTTATAGAAATCAACATGATCAACTTCCAGAAAGGAAGGAACTATTCCAGCAAAGGCATAAGCCGTTGAAAAAGCCAATTCAAATGCTTTGTGCATCAAAAACCCTCCAAAGATTCGTCCATGGAGGTTTCTCTGTTGTGGATGGCATATCAAAGCATTTTCGAGTTGAGTATCCCTTAGAAGAATGCTGTCTCTGTCGGCCAAGGCTGGCATGTCACAGAAAATCCTGCCTTCAGACAACAAAGCTTCTAATCTATTCACCTCCGATTTATCACTTTGCTTTTTATCTTCTCCCCTCTTCATTCTTCTCGCTTTATCTCTTGCTTCTGCTCCATCATAAAGGAACTTTTCCTGTTCAGTTTCTGGTGTGAGCCGGTTCACTTGAGCAGCTTTGCTAGTCTTGTAGTCACGAGCCACAAAGATGAAGTTGGCAGTCAGAGCTACTGAGTCTGAATCATCAGGGCCCTCACCTAACAAACATGTAGTAGATCAGATGATGGTCAACTTTGTGCAAATAGGTCTACAATTGTCTGGGCAAAACAATGTTCTCATTTGTTCGAAGAAGGATTCATGCTTTATGCGTGGTTTCTTAGAAGTTAAGTTAGTATGCATATGAGGAGGAGTTGAATTCCAAGATTATTGAAACATATATGGAAAGCATAATTTCTTGTAAATGATTGAGGAAATGTAAAGTGATTTCATAACTACTCAACTTAGGCCAGCCTTAATCCTCGAATAATTGGGGATCAACTACATTAATGTGTTTTTTTTTTTTTTTTTTTTTCGAGGTAAGGTCACTCTATTGTAGAAATAGGATAGACATCAGTTGTGAGTACCATCCTTATTCTGAAGATTGGAATTATTTTACTCCCCATTTTCATCCTTCATTCTTGGATTATATTGTTTGCATAGGTCATGATGCTGGTTAAGGAGAAGTGTACAAAAGTAATCAACCTATGAATTTCATTGTTTCAGAGTCAGAATGCCAAACTATGTCAAAGAATATAAAATGAAGGGTCAGCAAACCTAATAGAACAAAATTGATCGATAAAATGGAATGGCATTTATTTGAAGAAAAAAACAGTAAAAAAAAGAAGGCAATCAAGATCAATGACCTTGTTATACCTTGAAGTGATCACTTTCGATAAAAATATTGAGATAGGTCAGTTTAGGGAGAATGTGCTGCTGTAGTGTTCTTATTGTTGACATATTAGAGATAAATGGATTGAAGTTTTATGATAGATCACTAAGACTAGCTATGTTAATGGAGCAAATTGTGATGATTCAAATCATGTAATTGAACCAAAGATAAAAAGCTGGTGAAAAGTATTATCAGTACTCATCATATCTGAAAATATGTAGTGAAGATGTTGTTTAGTGTTAGGAGAAATTGACAATTTCTATATGGTTTAGGGCTTTAGAAAGAAGGGTTAGCGTTCAATAAATAGTCACAGTTTGGGTAGGGAAGGGAAGGATTGGATTAATTGCAAAAGGATTTGATTAATTTGTCCATAGGTTCTGAATAATAGCATGATCAAAATGCGTATACAAGACCTTGAACCGTGACTATGCGCCAAAGAAGAAGAAGAAGAAGTTGAAAGAGAAAGAAAAGAATACATCAAGTTCAATGTACCTCAATGCTCAAAAGACTCAATATTCTATTAATGAAAGTCTCTAATCAACCCACTTAATCATATGGGTACAATAATATAATTATATAAGCTTTAAATCTTACTGTCTTCTGATAGGACTAGAACTTCTATATATAATTCGAATGTTAGAAAGTTATGGTCAGCAAGGAAAATTAAAATAAAAAGTATTAAGATACCTGAAATTCATATTTTTACAAGAAAAACTAATGCTCCTAAATGTAGGGGACAATAAGTGATTTTTAAAAAAAAAAAAAAAATTAAAAAAATGAGAAAAATTACACTATTCCACTCTAAATTATACCCTAAAATTAGACATTATCCCATGAACTATTGAAACACACAATCAACCACCTAAATTGAACCACCTAAATTGAAAACGTTGTAAAACTTAGAGTCTGTTTGGGATCCGCTTATTTTGCTGAAACTAAAAACTTTTTGCTAAAAGTACTGTAGATAAAAGTAAAAATTAGCTGAAATAGTACAGTGATACCACACAATCAACCACCTAAATTGAAAACATTGTAAAACTTAGAGTCTATTTAGAATCCGCTTATTTTGCTGAAACTAAAAACTTTTTACTGAAAGTACTGTAGATAAAAGTAAAAATTAGCTGAAATAGTACAATGATACCCATGAATAGTACAAAAAGTGCAGTAAGGCCCATGAATAGTAGTAAAAATAAGCTGAATAATAAAATAAGCTAGTTTTTTAAGCTGGAGCCAAACGCACACTTAGATGGAAAACATGTATACGTGATATTCACGTGACATCCACTGACTTAGTGTGTGTTTGGGAAAAATTAAAAAGCCAGCTTATTTTAATATTCAGCTTATTTTTGCTACTATTCATAGATCTCACTGCACTTTTTGATACTATTTATAGGTTTCACTGTACTATTTCAGCGAACTTTTACCTTTATCTACAGTACTTTCAGTAAAAAAATTTTAATTTCAGTAAAATAAGCGGATCCCAAACAGACTCTTAGACTTCACGTGACACCCACTAACTTGAAGCCCACTAGGCCTACTTAGACTGATTGAAATGCCCCTCTCTTTGTAGGCTTAAACATTAGTTTGGTATGCAGGCTCAAACGACAGTATTTAAATACTAAAAATTATGGGCCCCAAAAAAAAGCTGTGTTTGGTATGAGTTTTTTATCAAGAGCGTTTGACTTACAGTTCTCAATTTAAGATGTTTAAAACATGTATTTTGAAAATTCACCACACCAGTTTTTAGTTTTCAAGTAATTTTGTTAAGATATCTTTTGCGTAGATAAGTTGAAAAATTGTGGGACCCATGGACAAAACTATACTTTTTTTTTTCTTTCTTTTTCTCTTAAGGGCCCACCACTTTGTCCTCTTTTTCTTTTCTTTTTTCTTTCTTTTTCTCCCTCCTTAAATAAAATAGGGCGTTATTTTCATTACTTAAAAAAAAAAAAAAAAAACCAAATACACATACTAAACACACAATTATATATATTTTTTATTTTACAATATGTTATTTATAACATGGTGCCAAACACATTTTTTGTATTATGAGTACTTTAAATACGTATTTTCACAACACTTTTTAAATTACAGTTTTCACATTATTCTAAAGAACAAAACTCCTCCCAAACAGCCCTGTTACCTCCCAATAGCCTCTCTACACCATTTCTTTATCTAACACTGAATGAATAATGGTTTTTTTTTAGTAATATTTTTTATTTAGTATATAGACTTCAATTTTAGCATATTTTTCATTCTTGAATTTTAAATTTCTATGGATCATGCCACGGGGGCTCGCCCCCACTAAATTAAAATTTTGGTTTCTTCCCTGGTGCTAGGCGTTAGGCCATGTTATGTATGTGGTAAACAGTTAAATGTATTCTGTACGTATGAAAATTTGAAAATCTGAAAGTATGTTTGGGAGTACGAATTATGGGATGGACTAGTGTAAGTTTCTGTTACGTGCCTAGTTTTTCTTCAATTTTATTATTTAAGACTTTATTTTTGTTATTAGGAGTTGGATTATAAATGTAAAATAACAAATTTCATTTTGAATTCAAAAAGAGAATTCCTAAAATTTAGGATTTTTCCCCTACACCTTCATCTTTTTATTTCTTAAAATTTAGCTTTTCTTATTTTAATTTTTAAGTATTCAAATGATTTTTTTGGAATATCTTATATTTAGCTTAATCTTTTAATTTCATATATTAATAATTATTTATTTATTGATTATTTCAAATTATTATTTTATTTTATATATGTATATATATATATATATATATATATATATATATATATATAGTCAACTTAATTTGTGAGGAACTATTAAGTGTAACAATGATTATACTGACTCTACTAGGTTTAAAAAAAAAAATTGAAACCAAGCACCAAAAAAAATCATAACTGACATTTCCATTATATTTTTTTATGTTAATAAAATATTTATTTTAATAAATTAAGTAATTTTTCTTCTATTAATAAACATTTTTTGAGTTTATTTTGTCCCAATATTGGATCTTTTGCATTTGCCCCCTCAAGGGTACTTTAATAATTTCATTTTGAAATATTCCATGAATAAAAAGATTCTGTAACAGAGTAGTGGTATTTTTTTTTTTCAAACATTACTATTTTATTTTATAGTTTAGGGTGATGAGAATTGTAAACTAACCCATACAAAAGAGGGGAAAGTGTGTGTTTTTGTTTTTTTTGCCAACTATATAAGTTGTGCATTTTTTTCGTCCCCTTTTAAGAAAGCCCCCAAAATATAGATCTTACAAATTAATATATTATCAATTATAAAAAATAATTCAAATACACAACGAAAATAAAATTTGTAACAATTTTACCATTTTCCCAAAGAAAATTATGGATTAATAAATATGCAACTGATCAATCTTCATTAAGTGAATTAGTAATTTAAAAGTAAGAATGATGGATTTTAAATTAAAAAAAATTATTTTAGTATAGAATATTACCTAAATTTTATTTAAGTAATATTTAAACATAATAAAGTCTATTTAAAAATTATAACTGTAGATCTCAAAGACTTAAACTATATTCTACTCATTTTCTATATTGCATTACCTTCAGTTATGACTTCCATTTGAATCTCAATTGAGGAGTGGCCAACCCATATGATAGAACCACTTATTTTAAGATCTTTGTCAACACTTATCGGCTTCTTCAACACAATCCTGTCCACAGAAGCTGTGACCAGCATGAGAGGCCTTGTCGTGATATCATCATCAGAACAATGCTAATCCCAAACCAAACCAAACAAATAAATCACTAAAGGAAATTAAAAGTTTATTACAAATCTCCAGCTTTTAACATGCAAATGATCAACCTCACATGAGAGATTAGGGTCTGTTTGGTAATATTGTTCTAGTAATATTATTTGTATTTTTCAAAAATACACGTAGATGAAAAAGTATGTAAAAATATGTGTAATATTATTTAAAAACTAAAACACATATTTAAACTTCTATACATTTAAACTCAACGGACCCTAAATTTCAAGAATTACCAAGTGCAAAATTTCAGTAAACTAGTGGTAAAATATTAAGAGAAGTACGGACGTTGACAGCTACATATATGACACGTTATTCAATTCATTACAGGTTTCCAGCTTTTAACTTAATACTGATAGCAACAACTTTGTTTTTTTATTTTGGGTGACCACAAAGATGCTATCAGTACTGGCCGGATTATCACTTTAACCCAACAAGATCTCATTTGAGAGAAGTAAATTTGAAGCAATGTACTACCAAAGTTTTAAATTCCAGTAAACAAACAAGTGGTAAAATGTTGAGAGAGAGAGAGACCTTGAAAGTGACGGTGCAAGCCAAGGCATCAAGGTCTTCGAGCAGCTTTCCAATTCTGAACTCATTCCATGGATCCTTATACTGCTCTCTCAAGGTGGAGTCGGAGGAGAAAGCATAGACAATGGTGGTGCGACTCTCTGAGGGAGTTCTTGTGAGCAATTCAGTAGGAGGAGGGGCATCGTCTGGTATGTCAAATAGTCTCTCATTGATGCTCACCCTCTCGTTCCACAATGCATCTGTCACTGGTGAATGGTACACACCTGGCCAGTAGCAAATGGGCTTGTGCACCTCATCAGAAGAAGTAGGAGAAGATTTGGCATCCTCAGTGGGCTTAGTCAAAGTTGAGACGACAAAAATGGTGTTAGAAGAAAGAGAGGAATTCAAATCCATGGAAACTTTTGGATTTCCTTCAAAGAACACTCCTCTGTTTTTGTAGTTATGAGTAGAGAAGTCACAAATTGGATAGGCACTATTTATTACACACAAGTGTGTACGAAGTATGTAAATAAGTTGAGACCGTATTTTTACACGATTTTTAAAATTGTGTGCAACAAACATTGTGTAATAAGAATTGGATAGGTCACTCTGTCACTGTAGGGTAACCAATAAAATTGGAACAATTAATGTTACATACACAGCTAGAAATTCTGCGTGCGATGCCTCCATGATATGAATGCATCAATAGTAATAGTGCAGGTGGGGTAGGAAAATTGCATTATTCACGTGGAGGGTCCAAAAAAAAAAAACTCAACTGAATTGCAAAAGAACAAGGAAAAGAAGTGGTGCAGAAATGGAGAGAGAAAGCAGAAATGACTACTCGATCTGGTGTATATATAATTATATATATTACAAATTCGAGTTGCTCCAATGGTGGAATCACATTAGGAAATCAAGTTGATCACATGAGAGAGTTTAAAATTGCATATAGTGTCAAATAATTGAACATTGATTATAATTACTTATTTGACGCATGTGGTACACGAGAAAATAAACGATGCAGCCACCCCAACCAACACCCCCCCTGCCATTAGGACCGACAACCAGCCACTATCTACAAGCCAAACAACCAACCACCTTTTCTGACCTCTTAGGGCAGCCAGCAACTCTCTTATTTTGACTTCTTATATCTGTCATGTATTTTTTTTAATTACAACTTTGACTTATGTAATTATTAACTACTTTATTTTCTAATAGTTAAAGATTATAAATAGGCTTGCTATATAAGAGTACAATCAATTTTTGATGTGAATATAATTTAGTTTCAAACTTGAACATAAATTTGTTTCTCTAGTTTTTCTATAATTCTAGCTTTAATTCTTAATTTTAATGCAATTCTAGTTCAAGTTCTCAATCAATTAATCTTGATTCCCATGAATAAACTAATATAAATCCCTTGTTCTTAGTGTCAAATCGTTATCATAGTTAATAATCCAAAAAGGTGACTTTAGGATCAACCAATTATCGACATCACATGCGCAAATAATGCTGACAAGAAAAAAATAAAATAAAAAAAATCTGACATCAAATGCGTAAATCATGTCTGGCTTTAGTTGTGTGGCTAGAAGAATTTCGTACAAATATTGGGTGGCAAGTCCAAAATCTACCTGTATCTTTAGCTTTAACTTTTCTTTAGCAATGTCTGCCGTTTATCCTAAAAAAAAAAAAAAAATTTCTTTAGCAACGATTATGTATCTCACTTGATGTAATGTTTTAATTTTGAATGACTTTTTTGAAAAGAAATGTCAATTGAGATAAGTACCTCAATCAATTGGTTGGTATAGCCTAATGTATCCATCAAAGCATTCAAAGTTCAAATCTATATTCCTTAACTATTGAATTAAATAAAAAAGGGTAGAAAGTTCTTGGTTATTAATAATAATTGTTAGGATCATTTAAGTATTGGTAGATTGTGTGTTAAAATTTTTGTGGCAATCGCAAATTGTTTTTCCTGTAATTAAGTCAATTGAGTTATGGTTGTTTGGGTTTTCAAGAAGGAACGAGCTGAAAGTTGAAGTTGTTGATTCTAAAGAATTGGGTCAACTGAAAATGAAGTTTGGTCAATCGAGTTGTCAAGCATGCAGACAAGAATAGAGCCATAGAGCAATTCACTCCTTAGTCCACTCTTGCCCAAAAGAGGTTTCATATTAGTTTTGAAATTTGAGTGCAGCCATCCAACCTTTGATTTATAACCCTTATATGCACGAAAATAAAATCTTAATCGATCCAAAACGAAGGTAGGAGGCCAGTGTTCCTTTTAAAGGGAAGTTCTTGTATCCCCTCCCCCATTGACCATCTTTGAGAGGAGAATTTCACCAAAATATTGAGCGTAGCCTTGAGTGATTTGGATTGTTGGAAAACCACAAATACATTAGAAACCTTCAAGAGGCCTTGACGTATTTGAGAGATTAATTGGACTTGTGTTTGGCGTACTTGACTTGCGTTTGGAGACCAAGAAGAGAAACAACTAATGTGGTTTGTTGCTAGTAGGAGCTGGACACTCAAGTACATGTACATTGCATAACTGGAAGTTTTGTAAGTGGTTATATATTGCAATTTAATTTGGATTTAGTTAATCACTTCATTCCGTTAATCTGGATTAAAATCTTTGAAAACTTGTACCAGGTGTCTAAACATGAACTTTCAATAATAAGTTAATAGTGATGGAAAAAGCTGACATGGTTAACAATGATAAGAGAAAATGATTTTTTTTTTTTCCATTAGATTTTCCCATGGACTACCAGTTGACCATAATTTTTTTTTTTTTTTTAAAAAGGTAAATGAATACTATATTTACAACAAATTTTAAGTGATAGATTGTTATTTGTTACAATTTTGATTCACTACTAATATTACATTTTCAACCATCGATAATAATCTGTCACCTTAATTTGTTGTGAAAATATTTTCACGTACATGACTAATAGAAAACACTAGCAATCACAGCAACATGACCAATAGAAAATATTGAGCAATATCCAAAAAGTGAGGAAGACGGAAAGGGCGGAGAACGGGAGAAGTGAACAACTAAAATACAGAAGAGATTTGACAGTGGCACCGAAGCTGCCTCGTAACTCATTGGAGTGCTTTGTTTTCTTCTTTATTGTGAGTAGCAGTGTAGCACTGCACCAACCACCGCCAATATTATCAGAACAATAAATTAACTGCACCACTCTCTCGACCTTCATTTCTCTCTCATTTTCTTTTTCGTTGATCTCACTCAATCCTTACTTTTATAAATTTTATAACACAAACTAATATTGGTCTTCATCCGACTTAGACCAAATAACGGAATGTGCGAAATATTTTAAGTGGCACTTCGGAAGTGCCACAATTCACCAAAAAAAAAAAAGAAAAAAAAAAAGAAAAAAGAAAAACAAAAATAAAGGAGATTTAAGTTTTGTTGAGAAAAGCTGTAAGGTTTAGAAATAGATTTTCGTTTAAAAAAACAAAAATAGTTTTGAACAGGCTGGTTGAGTTTCAGAATCAATAAGCCTAATTGAGAAATAGGAGAGTTGGATTTGGGCCACGCTGAGGAAAATATTTCAGAATGGAGATTTTTAATTTTTTAAGGCCACATGAGCTTCCACGTAAAAGTCCCATTTGGCATTTTTTTTTTTTTTTATTTATATTATCATCATTAGTTACGTTAACTTTTATCATCTACCCCTTAATGATAAGAATTATATTGACAATGCCAAAATGTAAAGGCTAAAATGACACATTTAAAAAGGTTAGAGACTATTATGACACATTCGACAAATGTTGGGGTTATAATATTTGAGGAATTGACTTTAATTATATTATATGCCAATAGAAAGAGATAAAATTAAGAATATTATGAAACAGTTTCTTGAGTTAATTGAAAAATATTTAATTATTTTCACTAATATAAGAACATAATCATATTTTATATTCTTGAAAAATATTTAACTTTTTTTTGAGGTGTTTCAAGTGAAGGAGCTCAAAAGTTAAGCTACATTAATCCAAAATTGATTTGGAGAAGTCAACCATGGATTGGAGGTTCGTGCATATTGAAGAAGTCTGCTAAGAAGAGTAGTCCAATTAGGTTGGAGATGGGCTTTGATAGCAGGTCAATAGGTTCTATTGTGAGTAGTTACTTTGAAATTAGGTAACATTACTTGTACTTGTAATCTCAATCTTTGTTAATGGATTATTTAGATTGTGGTGACTTAAATATCACCTGATAGGGTTGATCTTGTTGAGATTTTTTCCATCATGACCATAACACTGTGTCAAATTTATATTATGCTGAACTTTACTATAAACAGTGGCGGAGCCACATGCATGCTTGGGGGGCTTTGGCCCCTCCAAATTTTTTATTTTTATTTTTATTTTTTACAATATAGGTATATTTTATAAATATTTAAAGGTTATATGAAAAAAAGATTTGACCCCCCCCCCCCCCCCCAAAAGAAAGCATTGATAAAATAATCTAGTAATCATTCCAAAAAAAGGGTTTAGAGTTGATATACAATTGCAATAGAATGAAATAGTTAGGTAGTAAGTTTTGTGAGTAAATAGTAGAAGTGTGGAACTCCTAATTTTTAAATCAATTTCAAATCCTATTAATGTGTCCAAATCATTCCACATTGATAATATATGCAATTTGGTTGAAATTTTATATTCTCAAGATTTTATCAGGAAAAAAAAGCTCATATGAGACTTCAATTATAACATTATGATTTTGATTTGTCAAACATGGATGAAGTTTTGCAAACAATTTATATATTGAAAAGGAAATTATGAATTTGCTATAAAAATAATAATTGATGAAGTTTATTATGTGAAGTATTATTGTTGAGCATGACTTTAATGGAAGATACAATATTCGGGTTTTTTTTTTTTTTTTTTTTGGTTCTATATATTTGTATGTTGTATACCGAAATATACAATGTTTGTATACTTATTAGAGTTTAAGAAGATTATAAGTTTCTCTTGTAAAAAAGATCTTGTGTCTAGGTGTGTATGTATAGATATTAAAGTTGATAATTTTGTCTATTTGTGATTCGAGTTCATTTTGAGAAAATAGTTCAGCCCTCTCAAGTTATAACCCAAACAATATGGATTCTCATTTAAAGACAACAGCTTAAATGCAAGGTTTGTTAATATTTTATTGAAAAGGACTTGTGAATAGATAATATTTCCAAATTTGATAAGGGCTCTTATTCTTCTCCTATTGCATGGGATTCATTGTGTTGGCCTCTTAAAGAGGGTGGATTGGGATTTAGAAAGTTTTGGGAATTTAATCAAGCTTTGCTTGCTAAACTCGCATGGTGGCTCCTAGAGGGTAGAGATTGCCTTTGTATAAATCTCCTCCGAGCAAAATATAAAGTTAGAAATAATTGGCTTAATCATAAAGCCTTTGGTAGTATTTCTCCAGTTTGGAAAAGCTTAGAGGGTATAAAACAACTCATCTTTCAAGGTGCGTGTATGTTGATTGGAAGTGGGGATTCTGTTTGTATATCCTTGGATTCCAAATCTCCCTCACTTTCAGCCAAATTTGTGTGAGAATGCATCTATGGATGGAGCTATTGTTGTATCACAGCTGTTGGATCGTAGCAGGACTCGGTGGGATTTTTTCAAATTGAGGGCTATATTTGATGATGCAACGGTAGCCTCAATTTGCCGAATCCCTTTACCTCTTAATGTTCGTTCTGATAAATGGATATGGACCAAATCTGTGTCTGGAGAGTTGTCTGTTAAGTCAGCTTATTGGCTTGGTAGATGCTCTAACCGTCCTCCAAACCAAGACATGCTGAGAGGGCAAATGTAGAAGACCAGAATTCATGAAAGGTTGAAGATGGTTTTATGGAGAGTAGCTGCAAATTGTCTCCCCACAAAGGATCAAAGGCTGAGGTATGATGCCAATGCAGACACCATTTGCCACCTATGTAATTCTAGGCAAGAGTCAACTATCCATCTTTTTATTAATTGCCCTCTAGCCAGAGCTTTGTGGTTCAGTAGTCAATGGGGAATAAGAATTGATAATTGCGAGCTGTCCATTCTGGCCTAATTCATCCATTTTCTGCTTGCTCCTCCTTTCCAAGAAGCTAGTGAGGACTTGCTTCTTTTTGGGGCCTTACTTTGTGATTTGATTTGGAGACTAAGGAATGAGGCTCTATTTGAGGGTAGAGTAGCTAGCAATGAAGATTTAAGAGCCAAAATTGTTAGATTGTTTGCGGAGCATCGTAAACTCAGATCCTCTCCTCAAATTCAAGGCAATAGTGTTCAAGCTAAATGGGTGAAACCTGAGAATGGTTCTTTTAAATTAAATGTTGATGCTGCTGTAGGTGCCCATCATTCTATTGTTGCAATCATGGCAAGGGACTGGAGAGGGGAGTTGGTATTTGCTTGCTCCAAAAAAGTGAACACCACCCTCCCTCTCCAGGCAGAAGCAGAGGCTCTTTTATGGGCTTTGCAACTTGCTGAGCCTTTAAATTCAGCTCCAATAATGTTAGAAGGTGACTCTTAGGTTTGCTTCAAATCAATCACAGTGCATGGCATGGTCATCCCATGGGCTATTGAGAATGTCATTCAAAGTGTAAAGTATCTGGCATCCAATCTCCCTTGTTTGTCTTTTAGGTGGGTCCCTAGAGAAGCCAATGGGGTCGCCCACTCTCCTGCTAAGGGTGTGTTTGTTTTGGGTGAAAATCACTTCTGGAAATGCTTTTCCGGAAATGAGGCTGTTTGGTTGGTCCGGAAAATTCTATTTTCCGGAAATTGAAATCCGTTGATCGAAAAAAAATGCCTTTGACCACGGAAATCATTTTACACTTCCATTTTCACTTCAAAGTATTTCCGGAAAAAGAGAGAGAGAGAGAGAGAGAGAGAGAGAGAGAGAGTGTGTGTGTGCGCGCGCGAGAGGAGAAGACCGAGCTCCAGTCAGTCCGACGATCGCCGGCGTACTCCGAGCTCCAATCCGTGCCGATCTTGCGAGCCCCAGTCCGACGATCGTGATCGACGCTTCGCGAGATCGCGTCGTCGATCGCGATCTCGTGAAGCGTCGATCACGATCTTGCCTTCGCGAGATCGCGCCGTCACGAGATGGCGACGTTGATCACGATCTCGCCTTCGCGAGATCGCGATAAGGCGAGATCACGATCTCGGATCGCGATCGTTGATGATTTTTTTCCTGGGTTTGTCTTTTCCTTCTTCTTTTCCAAACACCAGAAAATATTTTCCGGAAAATTTTTTGAAATGCAACCAAACACGTGAAAACATTTTCCTTTCCGGAAAATGGAATATTTTCCGGAAATGCTTTTACACGAACCAAACACAGCCTAAATGGAGTTTGTTGTATAGTGTGTTTGGCTCTTTTGACTTTTGTAAAAGCCCTTCCTGTTTTGTTAAGATTATTAGGGAGGAGGTTGGGTGCCTTGTTGGTTTGTAGTTCTTTCTCTTTGAATAAAATTATCCATTCATCAAAAAAAAAAAAAAAAAAAAAACCGTTTTATCAAAAAAAAAAAAAAAGATTAAAAACATTTAAAATAATAATCTAGAGATCTGTGCTAACAAATTTATTAATGCATAACATGAATGGTTGGCCGCTGACCTAAAGGCAAACGAACAAACAGATGTGATTCGTTGACCAGTGGTTTTGGCCCTTTTGGTTTGGGTATGACTTTGAGTCTTGGAGCCCATTGATGCATTTGGGGGTTCCAAGTGCACGGATTTATGTAAGGTTATTGTGAGTTGTGATGATTTTGACTAAAAAGAGAAGAAAAAAAATATGTATTGCACGAGATAGTAGGTCGGTGGTGAAAGGTGTTCTTTGAAGAAAAAGAGAAAGATCAGCGAGGAGGAAGAAGGCAAGGAAAAAAAGAAAAGAAAAGAAAAATGAAATAGGGTGGTGAGTTGAAAAGTATTATTGGAAGAGAAAAAATAAATAAATTTTATTTGGGATTTCGTCTTCGCAAGTGACCAATCTGTAATGACATCATTTATGTTGTTTTATATGTGTAATTCTAATTTTACCAGTCACCTCACACCGTACATATGATCTCTCTCTATATATAACCAATAAAAAGAAAAAGAAAAAAAAGTCTATTTGGCTAAAAAAAATATTGGGTGGCAAAGCGTTTGGCTATAAGAAAAATACTATTTGTCTAGGTAGTACGGAATTTGTTTTATTTGGGTATAAATATTGGAAAAGGAATATTCCATATTAATCTATTTGGTCAAAAGGTGTGAAATGTTAATCATGTTGAAAATTTACGGAGGAAGTGTCATTTTTGAAAAGTCGAGTATAATGAGTCTAATTTCGCTATAATTACTTTACCCTATATTTTACTATCGGTTTATGCTTGTGCTTATGTTTTGTTTTGTTTTGTTTTTTTTATTTTATTTTTTGATCTTGTTCTCACCACTCAACTGCGTATGTTATATTATATAATCTATATATATATATATAAAACCGAAACTTTTGAAACTCCCACAAATTTCCACATCAGCACAACATTAAAAAAAAAAAAACAAAACACAAAACAATAAAACCAAAACCAAAAAAAAAAAAAAAAAAAAAAAACCGAAACCTAAGAAAACCATTATAAACCTCTCTTTTCGCAAGCGCCTCTCCTTTTCTCTCTCTCAGTCGCTTGCTCTCTTCATCCATCAGCAAAAGGGTCTGCTTTTCTCTCTCTCAGTCGCTCTCTCTCTCCATCCATCAGCAAAAGGGTCTGCCTCCAAACCTCGCTCGGTCTCTTCATCCATCGGCAAAAGGGTCTGCCTCCAAACCAAACAAAGTAAGTTTTTGTTTTTTCCATCAGCAAATTGCTTTTCTTTTTGTGTGTTGTTGATTTTGGAAGAAAACCATTATAAACCTCTCTTTTCGCAAGCGCCTCTCCTTTTCTCTCTCTCAGTCGCTCGCTCTCTTCATCCATCAGCAAAAGGGTCTGCTTTTCTCTCTCTCTCAGTTGCTCTCTCTCTCCATCCATCAGCAAAAGGGTCTGCCTCCAAACCTCGCTCGGTCTCTTCATCCATCGGCAAAAGGGTCTGCCTCCAAACCAAACAAAGTAAGTTTTTGTTTTTTCCATCAGCAAATTGCTTTTCTTTTTGTGTGTTGTTGATTTTGGTTGGTGGGTACTTATACAATATCAATCATCAATGTTTACGTGTTTTATTGATCTTGCAAACATAATTCAGTATGTAACCGGGCAATTCAGGCTAATGAGGCTGATACATAATAGATTAACATGTACTATGGCCAAAATAATTTTTTGGTTTTCACTTGAATCAATAATAGACATGGCTTTGAGATTTGGCTTAGAATCTGCTGCTAATCTGCTTTTCAATGGCCGAATAAAATTAACACAAAATTCTATTTTTTTGTGTGTGGAAACTGAGCTATTGGTCAATTTGAATTGTTTTTGTGTGGAAACTAAGCTATGATTTATTTTTTACCCCAACCTATTTTGTATTCTAGAGTCAATTGAATTGAGTTTTTGTGCACACACTAAGATAATCAAATTGAATATATGTTTTTGTGTGGAAACTGAGCTATTGATCAATTTGAATTGTTTTTGTGTGGAAACTGAGCTATGGGTTTGAATTTGTTTAGTGGAAACTGAGCGAGGTGGAGTTATCAGATTGCTTCCTTTTTTTTTGTGTGGAAACTGAGTTATGATTTATTTTTTACCCCAACCTTTTTTGTATTCTAGAGTTGATTGAATTGTAGTTTTTTGCAAACACTTAGATAATCAATTTGAATATATGTTTTTAAATATAATGAATGCATTGAATATTTAGTGGAAGACATGAAATAAATGAAATAGAAAAATAACAAGATGCTACTAGAGAATCGATGTTGAATTCCAATAGCTAATGTCACATCATTTGGAAAAAATTGGTAGCTTTCCCGTGCATCGCACGGGTTAGCGACTAGTATATATGAACATGCATGGCACATTAAATCCTAATAGAATTTAAGAATCAAGATATAGCATGCATCAAATCAAAAAAAAGAAGAAAAGATATAGCATGCAGAATATATAACCAAGATATAAAAGTTAAGATTTGATACTATATTAATTCAATGACTTGCTACTTGCCATATAAATATTAGCGACCAGTAATCCTTTCCTCCATCTGCAAAGGAGTAAGAGGTTATTGTCGAAGTTCCAATGGCTGTTTCTCTCAACCTCTCATATTCTGGTGCCGATCTGCTAGAAGTCGACCAAACAGACTTAGTGCACACTTATCTAAGAGGTCTGATCTGCTAGTGGTTTAGATAAAGATATCTTCTTCTTCTTCTTCATTAGTGAGCTGGAGGTGTTGTATACCGTCAATAACTGTTTGATCCATATTGAAGGGTTAATCAAGACTCTATATTCCAAAAACATTCAAAAGAAAAAAAAAAGGACAAATGAAAATTAAGATATCAAAACAACATATCTATATTTGTGACAAAGGGCGATGCAAACAGTGGAAGTGAAGACAAAGCATGAGCTGTAAAACAATATGATCTATCAAAGTCACATCCCAATCACACCACATTGGCAAATATTTTTCAGCCCCTACAATTTTCAAAATTTACATCTTAAACCACAAAGCATGGAGGCAGATGTTTTAGTTCTAATATTTATTAATTAAGATAAAATTATATTATATAATATAATATATGCAAGACCTTAGACTTTAACATTTTTTAAAAATTAACTCAAACTAAACTGTATGATCCCCTTTTTAAAAGCACCTCAATCAACCTTTGTTGTGTCTCAATGTCTAAGGTATGATCCCCAATAACTTCATCTAAAATGAATAAATATAAACATACTAAGCAAGATCATTAGCAAAGCAAATAAAAGATAACTCAGAACCTCACCTACCCAAACTAAACGGTAGGCTAGTATTTGTTTTTCACTTCTGGTTGCGGTTTTTTTTAACTCCTTAGATATGACCTTGGGATCCTGCTATATGGTTTTCACCTCTTAGAGATGTGCAAGGATGAGTACAAAATTCACTACTTGATTAAAGTAATCCATCAATTTGTCTACTAGACTACAGTTTCACTAATAAAAATTCATATGATTTCTTGGACTATATAATAGCCTTGTCTTAGCTCCAAAGCCCCATGACAAACCTACTATAAGTCCATGAGTCTCATCCTTATCCGTAACACACCAATACATTAAGGTGAACTTTTTGATCCATCCAATAATGTCTACAACTCTAACGTCACAACCAAAAACAAAAATCACTACATCACTTGTTCAACAATAAAAGTTATATTGTTTTAGAAATCAATCATTAATAAATTAAAAGATCAATCTTCCTTTGAGTCATTCTTGAAGTCATTTTAAGTATTTTTCTCTCCATTTTCACTTGAATCTGTCATCCTCCAAAGCTATCACCTCCAAAGCTATCACCAGTATTTTCCTGTCTCCCCTTACTTGAATCTTACATTGAGTCATCCTCCAAGTCATCAACATTATTTTCCTCTCCGGCCTCACTTGTGCCTGCATTAGTCTACAATAAAAGAGGTTCAAATTAATGCCCCAAACGAAAACTAATCCAAAAAAAAATAAAGAGATGAAAGAGAAAATTAATCCCAAAACAACATATCACTAAATCATGATCTAATCAACAAATATCAAGTCCTTTCTAACCAAATTCCTCAAGAACAAAAATAAGAAGATTTTTTTTTTTTTTTCAAACCCAAAAACAAAAAGATTAAATTAGTGTTTCTATATCATGAGCGTAAACGAGTGAGATATGCTTGTGTAACAAACTCTTTATCATTTTGCTATTATACATACGAGAAATGAGCACTTCATCACCGTAGAAGAAAAATGAGTTCGAATATAAAATAGAAATTTTTTTATATGAGAACAAAACTTTCACACTTATAAAATAAAGAAAAAAAAATGTATACCATATGTGCATGTCTGTAGATAAATATATGAAAAATAAATGTATACATTATTTATTTGGATAAAACTTGCCAAGAAACCAAAAGCATAATACATGGCAGCGGAAGCAAATTATTCCACCAAAAGCCTTCTAAAAATGATTGCCAAAGTGGATCGTGCGTTTGTCAATAACTTTTTCTTTTATCTTTTAATTTAAAACTAGTTGAATTCACTTTTGTTTTAAATGTATAAACAAACTCAATATTAAATAAACTAATTTAAAACTAGTTGAATTCGCGTTCCAGTGCATTGCATCTTTTAACGACCAGTAGTGAAAAAGTATATTAACAATTGCGAGTGTTATACATATTATATATTATTAACGTTATGTTACCGTGGAATTTAGGATATGTGACCATTGGGTCCGCATCATGTCACTTTCCTTGTGTTAACTCCAACAAAAATGCTTTTAAGAATTACATAAAATAAAAACGTGAGAACATAGTCAACATACCTTCTGAGTGAATAGTTGTCTTAAGCATGGATCATTGTTTTTCTCCCATCTTTTTATGAAGGTATTCACATCTTCCACCGGGAACAGACCTGTTTGGTTTGCCGACCAATACTTTCCGTCCAGTTCAACATGCTGTAGCTTCTGCATGCTTAGGACTCCATTAGAGAAGATCTTCAATTCCGGGCATCTGTCCACGTATAGAAATAACAGTGATGGGAATTTCATGGTGCGATTACTCAAGTGGAAGAAGCTTCCCAGAGTGGGTAAATTATAAAGCGACAAACGATTCAATTGATTGAAACAAATCTCATCTCCTGCTTCACCTTCTCCCTCGTTTGTGACTATTTCTCTCATTCTTTTGCATCCAGATAAACTCAATTGTTTGAGTTGGACCAAACTTTTGACGGTTGAGGAAGTTGCTAAACTAATCAACCCATGACATTCTGATACTTCCAAAGTGTATAAATTTCGGAAACACATTGAGGATGGCACTAAATTTTTCAATCTGCCGCAATATGATACATGTAGAGACTCCAAATTTTGAATGCCCCTACCTTGTTGAGAGTTTTCCTTCCACAAATGCATCAACTTGGGCATTTTAGATAGATGTAAAGTTGTCAAACGTTCGAACATCTCAGCATATTGTCCTTCGTTATCGACAATTCCACATGGACAAATTTCTTCCAAGAAAAAATTAGAGATATCAAGCTCCTTAAGATTGTACAATCCTTGAACAAATACCCAAGGGAATGCTGTTGACCTATCTTTGCCGTACAGCCCGAGGACTTTTAGATTGCAAGAGAACTGTGCTTTTAATCGATCCTGTGTCTGATTTATGGTATCATCCCAATTTAATTTCAATTCTTCAAAGTTAGACAATGTATCCTGGGAAAGATCAAAGCATTGAACAAAAGAAAGGAAAAGTTAGTGTTCTCTAAGCAAGTTTAGGATAATATTCCCAACTATTTCAAGTAGGGATCGAATGTATCAAACCAGTTGCAAAGTTAGGATATCAACTCAATTGGGGGAAGATTAAATGACAAAATTGAAAGTAAAATTAAATTGGAAAAATAATAATGGGTATGAATAACAAAATAGGTACAGAATACTATGATATGCTATTGTCATACAAATCTCTATGATATTGTGATTGTCGGTGAGTCCATCAACAAGCAAAGTCTATGTCGGCGTACTTCTAGAGTCATCGTGTGACTCGATGAGTTCGGGGCAAATGTCGCAGGGTTAAGGATGTTCTGTCTTTTATGCTTGAACATGTGTAAACGGTTCAACATGTTGCGTGATGGACTCAAAGAAGAAATGGGGTTTAGGATTTTGATATGATTAGTTTTAAAATGAGTTAAAAATAAAAGGAAACAAAAGAGATTAGGTGGTGAGGTGGCAGTGTCTCATTGGTCCCTTAGAGATTACCTAAAATCTAATTAGGTAGAAAGTGATTTCCTTAAGATAAGAGGGGTGGTTTTGGTTTAGGCGTGTTGAAAAAACAGATGGTGCTGGGTGTGTTCATGAATCCATTTGGGTATTGCGAGATTTCTCTCTCTTCTTGACTCTTTGTCAGAAAAAGTTCACTTTATTCTAAAAAATTGAGTTACAGTTCCAAACACAATTTTTGTGTTTTCAGTACTTAAAAAACTAACCTGAAAACATGTTGACAAACACACTTTTTTGTATTACGAGAATTGGAAAACAAATTTTGAATTTACTTTTTTGATGACTGTTTTCACGTTGTTTTGAAAACAAAAAACACCAATACTCTAACCAAACAGGAGTGCGCACACTATGAAAAGACAAAAACTAGTATGAAATTAGTTGTTTCTTTCTTCGAGTAAAGAGGCTTTATGTATGTGTTATTAGGGGCAATTTAACATCAGATAATATTGTATATGATTTTGGGGAGGTCGTGGTGTGATTGCTTATATATGATTTTCTTACATCAGATACTAATATTATATATGATTTTCGAACATCAGATACTATGTCATGATTGATTATCTTGTGTAATGATTGCATATAACACCATCTCACACTTGAGTAAACCTCATAAATGAACTACTGATCTGTACGTGAGAGAGGCATAGTATGCAACTTGAGGGATTTGGTTTCCATTTTTTTTAAAAAGGAAATATAAAAAGTAAAAAAGATCCAATTCAATTAAAGTTTGCCACTTGTGGTTTTAAAGGTGTTTAAAAGTTGAATTTCTTACCTTTTTTTAATTTTTTAAATATGATAGATTTCAATTTATAGTATTGACTGCATTATTATAGTTCCTTATTATCAGGTCAAGACACCTAGTGATTTTTTGTGTTTGTGGAATTTTAACCTAGATCTTTTTTTTTTTTTTTTTTTTTTAATTTTATAACAGACTTTATTAGTTGAAGTAGTTGGAACCTACAAGAAAAGTTGTAAGCCAAAGACAAAAATAACCAACAAAATATGATGTTAGGATTTAAATATCTTAGTTTGTATGAGCAAACATATGAATCAAAATTTGTCTTGTTATAGTCTTTAGAGTTTATAGGTATGTTAAGACAGGTGCTCAAGGTTTTGTTTCTCAGTGTGCAAGAATGAAAATTCGATTCATTTCGACTGATAAAAAACTTATAGTTTTGATCAATCGAAATGCGTTTTCACTAAAATGGATTTTTAGCCTAGCGGCTCTCAAGTGGTCAGGGTTTCAAATCTATTTTACTCAATATATAAAGAAAACCCTAAGAAACGTTTTTAGGAACTTTGGAGCTACTCATTTGAGATCTAAAAGATTTTGTGCCTACTAGGGGGGGCATTGCTTTAGTCTAGGGTGTTCAAATGAATTCCAAGAGCTGGCAAAGAAAAAAAAATTTTAATTTTTCTTTTGTTTGACCTTCTTAAATAAAATTTTGAACACCCTGAGTTCCTAGAGAAATGATATGTATATAATATTTTTACAACAAATTCTAAGTAACAGGTTGTTAATGGCTGTTACAAGAGTGGGCAAAATAGTAATTTTAGTGGTGTATTAAAATTAGAATTGTAACAACCTACCATTTATAATTTGTTGTGAAAATGTTGTGAACATAACACTTCTCAAGTCCTTAACCTTAAATATTTTTTAAGTCCAACTGAAATTAGTTTGAATATGATCCTATTAACAATCTATTCTTGCAAATAAAAGTTACAATTAACTTATACTTCTGATTGAATTTGTGAATGGAATAGCTAATTTTGAATGTGTTTTTAATTTGTTGTTTGTTTAATGGGGACTGAGGCATGGGCTAGTCAATTCATTAGTGATTAGTGAATGTTAATACTAAAAGACAATTAAACAATTAGACAATGAGTGATTCTAAAAAAATAAATATAAAAACATTAGACAAGAGGCATAGGACAAGGGAGTGATTGAATGAAGACAAAAGCAAAAGTTAACACAACAAAAGTTTTCTTAATATAATTACAAAGAACAATAGTTGTCAAAGTTGAGTTGAATTGTTAAATAAAAGAATTGTAAAGAGTAAACATATAAACTAACAGATAAAAATATTATAAGCAATAATAATTAAAGTTCACTTAACAACAATAATTAATATGTTTACTGCATTTTTATATTTTTAATCTGAGATTGAAATCATATTCTAGTCTAATCTAAGTATATATGTGTGTTAAGCTTCTTTTTAGAGACTTGAACCCGGCTCTTACTCCCCCCTTCCAACTTCCTTCTATAATTAATATGTTCATTATATTAAGAAACAATATACCAAATGAACTTATAGTTTATCTTTTATAATCTTGCTAGTACTGTGAACAAATTTGTTATAAGGAAACCATGTAGACTGCAAGATTCTTCTCCTACTCAAGATTCATCTTCTTACTGAACCCCACAGAAAAAAAAAAAAAAAAAAAAAAAAAAAAAAAAAAAAAAATCCTAGAACTGCCACTAGTGCCTACTGCTTCCAAAGTCGCTATCAGTGTTCATTCTCATACAATCAAAATTGATGAATCTGAAGTTGCTACAAATCAGTCATCAAAGGTGATGAATCTAATCTTCAAGGGAATATGCATTCGAGGATTAGAGGTTCACTTGCAGTGAATTGCTATCAAAGATGTCTGTGGATCTCAGAACTTAGTTTGATAACTATAGTCAAGTTTACAAAGAATAGAGAGTTATCCAGTCTGTAAACATTTATTTAAAAGTGGACTTGTTCACCTTGGGATTGATAAGGTCAAGTCTTCCAAAGTTTTTCCTATGTAATTAGTTTGTTTTATAGGTTTTTTCCTTGATCAAAAAAATATCATATGTTTTTTTTTTTTTTTTTTTTTTTTTTTTTTTTACTTTTCCACTCTATGCATGCTATTGATGTTTATCTTTTTTTTTTTTATACAAGATAGAATTCTACTCTAGCCTAATCTAAGTGTATATGTGTGTGAAGCTCCCTCCTGGAGACTTGAATCCCGGCCCTTGCCCCCCACACTCCACAAGCACTTATACTTATGGAATGACCATCGCACCAAGGGTGTGCGATATTTATCTTATTTTTAAAGGCTATTTATAATAAATCTAATAATCAACTTGGCCTTAAATGTGAATTATGTGATTAATAATCATATCTGACAGTGGTCTAAACCCAACATGTGACAAATCATATGCAAAATTATGGTTAGAATGGGTCGAGATACCCATCAAAATTGCCCCCTAATTCATATGCGTCAACAACTTTTTTAATAAACTTAAACAAAAAATTTGAAACTATCACGAGATCAGCAAAACATATTAGTCAAACCCAAAATTCCGAAATTATTTTAGAACCAAACTCAAATAGAAGTTTAGAAAATTAAACAATAATATGGAATCCGACCTACCAACCACAATTAATTTGAAAATTATCTATTGACTAGTAAAATGAAAGGCTTCTCTATATAAATTATCAAACACAAAAATGATACCCTAATTAGTTTTAAAGAAGATGATTTCATATAAGGTTTTAGTCAGTTGGATATCTCAATTATGTCCTTCATTTTCCAAAAAAGAAATCTGAAAAATATCGTTAAGGTAGTCATGAACCTATCCAATGTATCTAATTTCTTATTCTGAACATTTATTTGCTAGTTCGTATAGCTTCAACATAGCTACGGTACAGCTGGAAACTAGGCTCCTAATCCTACTACCTTTTTTAAAAAAAAAAAAAAAATTTTATAGGTAACCTAATCGAACTATTTATATGTAGTCCCACTGGTCATTTTAGTATTAAAAAATCGTTATTAAATTTAGTTTTTTCATTATTTTATGATAATTACACTAGCTAGTGTCATATACATGTTAACAAAGAGACAAGTACAAATCCACACCTTTTCAATTGGAAAGAGGGGCTGCTGAATCTGAACATGATGCCCTGCCAACTCATCTCTTTCTTGGAAGCTTAACTCATTTGAAGCAATAATCTTCACTTTGTCGCAATTCAATATCCTCAACCTTTTCAACAATGGCCACTCTAAAGTGTGTTTTCCTGGATAAAAATACTTGAGTTCAGGCAGCGATTCAAGATATAGAGAGGTTATTCGTGGGAACACAAACTTAATTGTTGTTTCCACTCCTTCTTCCAAGGCAACAATTTCCTCCAAACAACAATCGTGTATTGTTAGACTCTTAAGTTGTTCAAGACTCTTGGCCACCGAGACTAGAAAAAGACTTTTCAGAATCTTACAATTAAAAACTTCAACAGTATGCAGATTTTGAAATGTGAAAATTGCTTGGAGATCCAAACTCCATACATGCTTAAGCTTCGGAAGATTGTATAACCGTAGGACTCTCAACTGAGTGGATACCGTATCACAAATTTCATCAACATTTACCCCTCTAATTTCAAATACCTCTTCTACAGAATTGCAATTCCATATACCCAATCCTTCAAGATTCTGGAGTCTTCTCAACATATTAGGGGGAAAAATGTAAATTAGATTTTTACATCTTCTAACATACAACCATTTTAGTTTGTAAAAGGAATCTGGTGCGAGTTGATGATTGTGCCACAACATCTCCAGGTTATCCATGGCATTGATGTGTATATCCTCCAAGTTAGAAAATGCAACCTACAGTTCTCACATATTTATTTACTGAGTCGATAACATAGCCTTTATATTCCCAAATAATTGAGAAAAAGAAGATTTCTGTTGGGAATAAGAAATAGAGACAGACATGGGAAAGGTTAAAATTAAATTGTATTCTAAAAAACCACGTGGCTAGTACAACATGGAGCAAACTAATGAAAGCATTGAGGAAAAAAAAACAAACCACCCGTCAATTGAAGAGAAATTCTGTGGGAGTACAGAGGTTAGTTTCTTCAAGTTCAATTCTTTACAAAATGTGATTGCTGTACTCTCGAAATTCAGATAATAAAAAAAACAAAAACAAAAACAATTGAATTGTTTAATTTTTAATTTTTAATTTTATTTTTGAGAATCAATTGAATTGCTTGATTTGCTTCTGCAAGATCTTGTGAGTTTAGGGCAAATTATTTAGGTAAGAGATTCTATATATTGTATGAACTGGCTTTAAATCACATAATGAGAAATGATTAAGCGGTCACAAATTTTTATAAAATTATTTGGGATATTGTTTAACAATTGATTATATTAGTACTAGTATAACATCTACTCCCTTTGTATACTGTATCCCTTCCTAACCCTTAGTAAGCTCTCAACCTTCAAATGGAAAAATAATAATAATAAAATAAATATTACTTCCACAATATTTTTACAATAAATTTTTTTTTTTTTTTTTTGAAAACCTGAAGGAAGGGTTTTGATTGTACTGCACGTTAGGATAGCTGTAAAAATTCGGTGCTGTAACGTGTAACTGAAGTTAAAAAAAAAAAATGATTGGACCAGGACTCGGTGGTGCACATTTAAGGGGGTGGGGTGGGGGGAAGCATATTTAATGAAGGAAAAATTAAAGGCAAGTAAACGGAAGAAATTGATAAAATAATAATAATAATAATAAATGGAGCAGTTCAAAAGCACCCCAAAAGAATAAATAAAAAAAATCATTTTTAATATACAGAGCTCCATTTAGATTTATATGAAGCATTTTTAATGGAAATCATTTTAACAGGAAAAAAAAATGTCAACCGAACAATGTCCATCAAGTATAAAAGCAATACAATTCAAACATTTTAACGTGGTTTAACAAAAAAAAGAAAATATTCAAACATTTTGGTGGAATTATTGGTGTACCTAGACCTATTGATTAACAAATTGTTACAGTATTAGTTTTAATCTTTGGATAATTACACTAAGTGTTATATGCTTATATACACATTAACGAAGAAACAAGTACAAGTCCATACCTTTTCAAACAGAAAAAGGGGTTGCTGAACTTGAACATGATGGCCCAACTCGTTTGTATCTGAGAAGCTTAATTCATTCGATGCAAAAGTCTTTACTTTGTCGCATTTAGATATGTACAAATACTTTAGTGATGGCCATTCTGAAGTGTGTTTTCCTGGATAGAAACACTTGAGTTCAGGTAACGAAACAAGATTTAGACGGAATAGTTGTGGGAACACAAACTTAGTCACTATTTCCAATCCTTCTTCCATAGCAACAATTTCCTCCAATCCACAATCGCGTATATCCAGGTACCGAAGTTGTTCAAGACTTTTGGCCACTGAGACTGGAAAAAGACTTTTCAAGCTTTTACAGTTATAAACTTTAATATTATGCAGATTTTGAAATGTCAAAATTGCTTGGACATTCAAACTCCATACATGCTTAAGCTTCGGAAGATTGAATAAAGTCAGGAATTCCAACTTATTGGATACTGTATCACATATTTCATCAACATTTTCCCCCCTAATATCAAATACCTCTTCTACCGAATTGCAATCCCTTATCTCCAAATTTTTAAGATTTTGGAGTCTTCTCAACATATTAGGCGGAAAAATGTTCATTAGATTTTTACATCTTGCAACGCCTAACTTTTTTAGTTTGCAAAAGGAATCCGGAACGAGTTGATAATTGTGCCACAACATCTTTAGGTTATCTTTGTCACTGATGCATATATCCTCCAAGTTAGAAAATGCAACCTACAGTTCTCACATATTTATTGAGTGAGTCAATAACATACCTTTATATTACCAAAATAATTGAGAAACAGAAGATTTAAGTTTTTTTTTTTTTTTTTTTTTTTTTTTTAGAATGAAGATTATTTAGGTTGGTTATAAGACAGAGACAAACATGGGAAAAGTTAATATTAAATTATATTCTAAAAAACCACGACGCTAGTACAACATGGAGCAAACTAATGAAAGAACTGAGGAAAAATGTAACAAACTAGCCATTGCTCTCAAAATTGAATTTGGTTATGTAAAATCTCGTGAGTTTGGGGCAAATTGTTTAGGTAATATATATAGACACACACTACTACTACTACTACTACTATTTAAAGGGTTTTTTCTCTTTAGGATCCTTATTTTTTTTGGTTCAAAAATGCCCCTACATCCCTAAGTTTAATTAGAGACAAAAAAATTAGGACCACTATCTTGTTGATTTTCAAATTTCTTTTATCCAATTATAAATTAGATTATCAAAATAAAAATTATATATATAAAATAAAAACACATTTTTTTTTTTAACAATATAGGACCACTAAATAAGCGCATGATAAGGCTAGTGTGTGCGTACTAAAATACTCTTACACAAATTATTAGACTATCTAAAATACCTCTATCTTTTAGTTAAATAATTTTAAACTACAAAAACTATTGTTCAAACACCACAACACATATTTCTACACATTTTTCACCAATTTCCACAAAACTTAAACAACAACACTAGAAATCTCTTACCAAATGGGCCCATACCTAAGTTTTAGGTTTTTTTTTTTATTTTTTTTTTATTATTTTTTATTTTATCTTTTCTATTAAGCCTAAAACTTAGACACTATCTCTATCTTCTCCTTTTTTTCTTTTTTTTTTTAAAAGAATTTTTATCTCATTTTTAAATATTATCCTACGTTATTTTACCTCTTTCTTTTAAAAAAGATACACACAGGTATTTATATATTACTTTTAAACATTGAAACACTAAACCAAGAAAACAAATAAATAAATAAAAGTATTATTGCACGTGCAAAGCGTGTGTGATAAGCCTGGTATATATATAATATATAAGAGAGAGAGAGAGAGAGAGAGAGAGAGAGATAATGAGAAGTTGTTAATGGTCCCAATTTTTTTTAAAATTATTTGGTATACCATTTATGAAATGATTATACTAGTATCAAATCCATATATACATTTGTCTGCTAGACTCTTTTTTTTTCCTCAAAAATTATTAAAATATGCTACTAACTCCACATTTTGAACCCTTTCCTCTTTAGATTCTCAAGCACTTTATGCATAAGACAATGTCAATTTAGCTCTAAACTTGAATGCAAACACTTTAAAATCTTTTAATAGTAATATAATATTTCCTTATGTTATATATACATCTTTACTAAATATATGATAATTTTCATTATTAAAAAATTACTCCACGGAGTTCATAAATAAGTAATAACTGCCCACGTTCAGGGGCGGAGGGAAGGGGGGGGCGAGAGGGGGCAGGTGCCCCCCCGAACTTTCAATTTTTTTTATTGATATGCGATAATAATAATGTATTGAACTGAAATGTGTTATTTGCCCCCCCTACACAAAAGACAAAAAAAAACTTTTCTATTTATTGGGAACAACCTACAGCTACATGGTTCAGAACTCAACAGTAACTCTAAAACTACCGTAACTTTAATATAAAACTATTGGTCCACCTAGTAATGATTTAAAAAAAAAAAACTCCTGCTAATGCTATATGCCTATACGGAATAGGAATCACAGCAGCCTAATTCTAATAGAACTCTGTGAAAAAAAAATATATATATATATAATACTGTATAAAGCACGCCTCCCCTTAAAAATAATAATAATAATAATAAAAAAATAAAATAAAAGGGCTCTTGGTATTCTTTTAAAATTAAGTAAAAGGGAGATAATTAACTTTTTCATAGTTTGTTATTTTGTTAATATAGTAAGGGTAAATTTGATAATTCATTTGGTTCAGTACTTTTAAGTTCTGTTCTCCTTCAAAATCTCTCCAACTTTGGAGAATTAAAAATGAGGGGTTAGAAGTAGTTAGAACCCTTCCAAATCTCTTTTTTAAACTTACTCTTCCTCTCTCTACTTTACTTCCCTATATTCCCCCTCCATCCAAACAAGCTATTAGAGTTTCTGATGCATTTTTAAAAGCATTCAAGATAAGTTTTTAAAAGCATTCAAGTTATTGAGTCATGTTTAAATATTCACAGATATATTACGTACTTTAAATATTCATGTTTAAATTTTTTTTAGATTAGTTTTTTACTTTCAATCTTATCTTTTAATCTTGCCCCCCCTAAACTACATTCCTGGCTCCACCACTGCCCACGTTCCATGTGATGTGTTTCTTAAAAAAAAAAAAAAAAAAAAAAAAAGTTCCATGAAATGTGCGGTAAATCTTTAATATTTGAATGAATTATCACCTTGCTTACGTATAATATCTATAATGTGGTATAATATTTAGAGAATTAATTTCAATTATATTATATTTCACTAAAAAAATTGGTGAATTGAAAATTGTTAAAATTAATATAACTAAAATGAAAATATTTATTTATATCCACACATAAGAGAACAATCACTTTTATATATATTTTTGGTTGTGTGTTACTAAATTAAAAATTTTTTTTCTTACTATGGCTTTTGAGTGGAGTTTGTGGTATGTCTTTGTGTTAGAACCCTTTTATGTCTCTGTGTTGGTTATATGTATATATATTATATGTCATTAAGAGATGTTAGGAAATGTAAATTGTTTTGGAAAGGACAATTGTTACAAATATTAACATTTTACTTTGATAAATTCACAAATATTTTTATATTTTAGCAAAATTAAGCACACAAATATTTTTGTATTCGAGTATCATGTGTTATTTTTTATATATATATATATATATTGCTTTTTGATGAGGAGTTATGCTATACTTTCAAATATATTTTATAATAAGTACTCCACATAAATTATTTCTTATATCAATTTTAAAGAATAACTATATAAATCTATTTATAAATAATTAGTGAACCATATACATATAATTAATACATTGAAATAAATATATTTATCCCATTAACATATGGCAATTAATTAATACTTTGTTATAACTGCAATATTTTGATAAGATGCATGAAGGCTAAATGAAGAGAATCTCTTTATGTTTAACCGAATGCTCTACATACAATTGTAGATTGCTATAATTGAGTTTTGCGCCGTTTATTGTAAATATATTTGATTTAATTATAAAGACTTTCTACGTACCAATATATAAGACACTCATTTTTCTTTTCTTATACTTTGCTGAAGATTCTTGATAATCAAAGAAAACATCGTCCAAAAAAAAAGTTAATCAATAACATCATTTAAGAAAATTTTTTATGATGCTCCCATTCACTGGGCTACCTCGGTTAATCAAGCCTCCAATGAGTCACTCTTCCTTGACTTATTATAACCTTCTACTCTTTCTTGGTCCTCCATGTATCAATTCCTAATGATTTCCTACGCCTAAGAATATTCCCAGCTCTCACTAACGAATTTTGCTTAAAAACATATATACTCAAACAATTATTCTAACAAAAACAAACCACAACTATCAAAAAGAAATCTAATATACAGCAACTTGGTAGAGGCATGGTGGTGACATATGGGTTAAGAGTGACTTACTCAAGAATCAAGACTATCACTTTGTATAATATAATCTCTCTCATCCATTAACAAAATTTATCAAACTCGTCAGTTTTCTTGCAAAAAGAAAAAGAATTGCTACACTAAGGTCAAGATCATGGTGACATATGGGTTAAGACTTAAGAGTGAGTGACTCAAGAATCAAGATTATCACTCTTGTATGATCAAATTTAGGACAGAGTGAATCTCAAAAATGCTGTAAAATACAGAATCGACCTTCATTTTTATGCTCATTCTACGAACGGTATGATTTAACCTTAACTCGCATGATTCTCCCTATGCTACTTTCGTCTTCCTTTGTACATCCCTCACTAACCATATATATAGTGAGCTCTCAATCTTCATACCTCTCAATCACAAACAATTAACAACTGTAATATGACAATTGCAGAGAATCCAAAAAAAGAGAGTTGAAATACTAAATCACACCTAAAATAATTGGCAAATGGCAATGTATATGATAATGAATAGATTCCAACACCCAAAAGGAAAAAAAAAAGGGGGGGGTGGGGTGGGGAAGTAAAGTGATGTGTTTGAGGAATCCTAGAGGAAAAAGAGGAAGAAGTCATAAAATTTGGAAAATTATGGGATGTAGCTATGTCATTATTTTAAACCGTGCGTCAATGCTATTTATTGGAGATGTGAAAAAATAGAGGGAAGGTGAGAAACTGAAAGGTTCAAGATTAGAAAGAGACGGAGGAAGCAAGATTGCAAAATAGAGGCAGAAGAATATACATAGACAAAAGGATGAAAAGTATAATGTTTTGTAAAATTTAAGGATAAAAAACAAAATTTTGTAAAAATATAGGGACAAAATTGATATTTTATCTTTTTATTTTTATTTTTTAATCATATGAAGGAAGGATTTTTTTTTTTTTTTTGATAATGGTGAAGGAAGGATTTTGGTTGTAGTGCAAGTTAGGATAGTTGTAAAAATATAAAATCAAAGTTAAAAAGAAATGATTGGACTAAGGACTCGGTGGTGCACAATTAAGGGGGAAAAAGTATATTAGGTAGGAAGAATTAAAGGCATGTAACCGAAAGATATTGGTGAAAAAAAAAAAATGGAGCAGTACAAAAGCACCCCAAAAAAAAAAAAAAACATTTTTACTATCTTCATTCAGTTTCGTAGAGGTTAAACGACAGAGCTCCATTTAGATTTATATGAAGCATTAAGTGGAAATCATTTTCCCATTAAAAAAAAAGAAAGTGGAAATCATTTTAACGGAAAAAAAATGTCAACCAAACAATGTCCATCAAGTATAAAAGCTATACAATGCAAACATTTTATATCCATGTCAACAAAGAAACAAGTACAAGTCCATACCTTTTCAATCTGGAAAAAGGGAGGCCGAATCGGAACATCATGGCCCAACCCATCTGTATTTGGGAAGCTTAATTCATTCAAAGCAACAATGTTCACTTTGTCGCATTTGAGTATCATCAACTGTTTTAGTGATGGCCACTCTATAGTGTGTTTTCCTGGATAGAAACACTTGAGGTTAGGCATCAATTCAAGACTTAGAGAGACTAGTTGTGGGAACACAAACTTAGTCACTGTTTCCAATCCTTCTTCCATAGCAACAATTTCCTCCAATCCACAATTGTGTATTTTTAGCTTCTTCAGTTGTTTAAGACTTTTGGCCACCGAAGCTGGAAAGAGACTTTTCATACTTTTACAATTAGAAACTTCAACTTCATGCAGATTTTGAAATGTTAAAATTGCTTGGGGACCCGAAGACCATACATGCTTAAGATTCAGTAGATTGATTAACTTCAAGACTTTGAACTGAGTGGATACCACCATATCACATATTTCATCACCATTTTTCCCTCGAACTTCAAATACCTCTTCTACTAAATTGCAATTTCTTATCTGCAAATCTTCAAGATTCGGGAGTCTTCTCAAGATATTAGGCTGAAAAATGTTTATTAGATTTTCACAGTCATCAACACGCAATTGTTTTAGCTTGCAAAAAGAATCTAGATCGAGTTGATTGTGCCACAACATCTTCAGCTTATATATGGCATCGATGTGTAGATTCTCCAAGTTAGAAAATGCAACCTACAATTCTCACATGTTTATTGAGTGAGTCAATAACATACCTTTATATTACCCAAAGAAGAAGAAGATTTATGTTGAGAATAAGACATAAAGACAAACATGAGAAAAGTTAATTAAATTATATTCCAAAAACCCACGAAGCAAGTAGAACATGGAAGAAACTAATAAAAGAAAGGGGAAAAGGAAAACAAAAAACTACTTTAGCACAAACCCATTGCTACCCCACCAGCACAAACCCATTGCATTCAATTTTAATGTCTGCACTCATACCCAAACCACTTTAGCAATAATTTTTCTCTTCCCGTCCCATTGGGTAATGGGCACCTGACCCAACCCGACTTGTTTGCTTTTTTGTTTTTGTTTTTTTTTTTTGAAAAAAGAAAAAAAAGAAAAAAAAAGAATGAGAGTTGAAAATGGGGGTAGTTTAAGTTTTATTGAAGCTTAAAACGGCAATAAAAATATATATACAATTTCCCTCTAGATTTCTATGGTTAAGAGCATCCACAGCAGTGGATCTAAATTTTTAGCTTTTTAGCTACACAAAAAGTCACTTTATCTATTTTTTAGCTTTTTACCTACATACATGCTACAGCAGTGGATCTATTTTAGCTTTCAACACAATAAAATAATATAAACATCCCAATAAAATAATATAACTACTATAATAAAATAATATTTCCCACAACCAAAAAAAACCTCCACAACACCATTCACAACCACTTCTACCATCAGCCACACCTACAACAACCACCACCACCACCACCGGCCACCAGTCCACAGCAGGAAAGAAGAAAAAAAAAAACACCAACCCAAATCAAACCACCGGCCAAATCAAATCAACCCACAAATCACCAACCCAAATCAACCCACAAATCCACAACCACCACCACCACCTCCACCACCACCGGCCACCAGTCCACAGCAGGATAAAAAAAAAAAAAAAAAACCCAACCCAAATCGAACCCACAAATCCACAACCACCACCACCGGCCACCAGTCCACAACAGGAAAAAAAAAAAAAAAAAAAACCAACCCAAATCGAACCCACAGCCACAAATCACAAATCAGACCCAGCCATCACAAATTGAACCCACGCCGGTACGACCCACCACCAGCAAAACGACCCACCACCACCACCATCTCCACCGTGACCCCTGAAATCCAGCAACCCAAACGCCGAAATCCACCAAACCCAAATCCAACTACCCAAACGTCGAAACCACACATCGATCTCAACCCCGATACCAACGCACACCGGAGCACAACCACGACCGAGCGACAGAGTGGAGGTGAGGGAAGCCACTTCGATCCACGAGGTCGGAGCACAACCACGACCCAGCGGTCGGAGCACAACTTTGAGAGAGTGAGGTTGAGAGAGATACCGGAGTTGAGAGAGTTGAGATTGAGAGAGATGAGATGAGAGTGAATGAGAGAGAGAAGGGACGGTGAGAGTGAATGAGAGAGAGAGAGAGAGGCATTTTTTTAATAAAAAGTTAGAATAAAATAATGTTTTTTTTTTTAGCTGTAATGAACAGTGCACATCTATAGATAGATGTGCACTGTTCATGTGGAGCTAAAAAAAATGGATATAGCTCCACTGCTGGAGCACCATTTTAGCAGCAGTGTAGCTATATTATAGCAATATAGCAATATAGCTACACTGCTGCAAATGCTCTAACAAACTTAGTTTGGACCTTAACACTAGTAACTAAACAAACTAATTTAAACATTCTAATTATATTACAAATGAGCAAATAAGTTAAGTAAGGAAATAAAAAGGACATGATTGACGTAATTTGACATGCACAAAGAAAATCAATTGTTGACTAATAAGAAGATTGGTGTGATACGTGTTTGTCTAACATATTCCCTCATAAGGAAATTTCGTAAGCAAATTACGTCAATCTAGTAATTTATGGGAAGTAAATGATGTTAATAGAATCAATACTTTCCATCAAAATGAAAGTCCTAATCATGATATCTAAGGGATTTGACTTTGCAATAGTGAATAACTAGCAAGTAATTTCCATACAAGTGACAGTCAAATTCATGCTCAACTTTTAGTATAATGCTCAACTCTAAAATGTGTACTTGTGAAGGTTATCACAATCTGTAGAGGATATTAAATCATAAGTCATAACAATACCTTTTTGTTGAAAAGTGATTGAGAATCAACATTAGAACAAAAGCCCATTAAATTTGGTAATCTTTTCAGATTTAAAGAACGCAATTGAGGGAAGTCAATTGTATCCGTAATAGTGTCATCATTGACCTGTATCCCATGTTTTCTTTCCTCTGCAACAATTGCAGTCATTACCTTGCAATCCTCAATCTTTATTTCTTGGAGTTGCGAAAAGCATCTGAGCAAGGTTGAGGAGAAGACAAATACCAAATTATCACATTTTCTTATTTCTAACTTTCTCAAGTTGTGGAAAGACCCCATTGCAAGTTGGTTATGGCATATATTTTCCAAATTGATCATATTGACTAGAGAAAGTAACTCTAAAACCGGAAAGGCAACACATATCGAATCAATGATGTATTGAATCTCAACACTGTTTTGAACATAAAGATGCTTCAATCGTGGAAAACCTTCCTTATCAACTTCAGAAAGAATATTTTTAATACCCTTCCCAGGAGCCAAAGTGAGATATTCGCAACCTTTCAATAAAATTTTAATTCCATCCTCTTCTTGTAAGCTTCTATCAAGGTCAATTTTCAATGTTCTTGAGATTTCAAACTCAACACGGCTATTACTATTCCAATACCAATCAGGGCCTATTAATATTTCATATCTCACCAACTTATCAAAAAGTAAGGCATTTGGTAGAATATTGGGATTCGGAATATGTATACATAATGTCGTCAAGTGGAATAAATGATCCAACTCTGAGACTCTAGCATTGCTTCTTTCTGTAATTTCTCTGCCAACCTGCCATTGATTAAAGCTCTGATTCATGTGTATTTCTTCTAAATTTTTTAAATTTGATAATACATTTGATGGAATGGCTTCAAGTTCGGTGCACCTTCTCAAATCCAACAATTGAAGGTGAGTCAATTGCCTTATTCCTATGGGTAACTGCTTAATCTTGGAATCAACTAGGACAAGAGCTTTCAAATTCTTCAATTCTCCAATTAAAGCCAAGTCTTCTGACTTGCACTCAAGCAAAGCCAATGTCTGGAGGTTCTGAAGAAGTGAAAGGGATGAAGGAAGTGGAAGACTTGGTCTCATCAAAACTAAAACTTTTAGATTTTTTGCCCCTTCAAAAATGTGATTAGGAATCTGCAAAGAATTTTCTTTATCACCCAAAATAATGAAGTTAAGTTGCGGACATTCCAACCTTTGAGGAAGCTCACTAAACTTGGCTTCAAAAAGTGCGATTCCAATGGAGTCTTTCATTTTTTTCATATTGGACCATTTTTCCGAATCATCTGAACTTCTTATGGTTAACATTTTCTTTTCTTTGTCTGCAATATGTATGGCAACATCACGAATGACGTCATGCATTTTAAATGTACCACTCCTATTACCTTCTAACAGCAAGCAAGAATCTTTTAGACTTTCGACCAACGTGTGGACCCTATTCCTCACTTCTTCCATTTTATAAACATCTTCAAAGAAGTCCAAACCCACCAAATATCTCCATAAGAGATCTATTTGTATGTCCATATCTTCTTTAAATGAACTGCAGAACAAGAATAAAGATTGCGCTTCCTTACTTAAAAAATTGTAACTAAACTTTATACTCAAGTATACCTTCTCGTGCATCCCTTTGATCTGTGTTGGATTTGCCCTTTTTAACTGTTGCAAGGCATCCTTCCATACATTTGGGTTCTTTTGATTTTTCAATGTATTCGCAACTGTTGTAATTGCAATCGGTAAGCCTGCACATTCTTTGACAACCTCAACCATGGTAGATTGGAAATTCAAGGTTTCAGCAAAATCGCCCACTATCTTTACAAACAAGAATTTAGCTTCTTTGTTGGATAAAACTTCAACTTGGAATATCTTTTCAGCATCCATATCCTTGTCTAATACATCTCGAAATCTAGATGTTAGCAATAGTTTGCTTCCTTCGCGATTGTCCCCGAAAGAAATTCCAAGAGCATCCAAGTCAATCTTGTTCCAAATATCATCTACAATTAAAAGAATCTTCTCTTTCTTCAACCGCTCGCGTAGCAAATGTGCTTTTTTAAAATCAGTGTCCTCATCATTGAACTTCAACTCTAATTCTTTTGCAATGTCTTTCTGAATCTGTTTCAAGTTTGGAGTTAGGGATACAACTACTGTAACAATCCTTTCAAATAACTTGTCTTTCATGGCTTGTGTTGCAATTTTTCCGACCAGCATGGTCTTGCCCAAGCCGCCCATCCCACAAACCCCAATGGCAGTAATAGTATCATCTTTTAGAGCCTTCATAACTCCGTCAAAAATTGATTTTCTTGATTCAAAGTCCTCATATCCTTTAGTAGAAATAGTAGTACCCCCTTCTATAGGGACACGGTGGCCTACTGTATGGAACGTGTCCGCCTCATCCTTGAGTTCCTTGACGTCCAATCCCATCTTGTGTGCCTTTTTTCCAATCTGATAACGGGCCTTCAAATTAAAACACTTCAACTTTGCTTGGCCTTCCTTTTCAACAAATTCTTGTACCTCTGCAGTGATCCCCTGAACACGTGTCTGCCACCTCTGGACGTTAGCTTCAATTTCTTCTACATTGTAACTAGCAGCTTGAACCTTACGCTGCACACTATCTCTAGCACCTTTGAGATCGTCAAATTTGTTATTTAGAATGTCAACATTTTTTTCGTAGCGAAGATAACCCATCTGACGTCCGACTGCTGCAATTGTGTAACCCACAGTTTTTTCAACGAATACTTTTACGGTCTCCGTAAGAAACTCCATTTTTTTGCTTCTTTTTGGGTTGGGCTGCTGTCTTGAGAGTATAGGCAAATAAAGGCCAATAAAAAACAATGACAACAACGAAAGTGCAAACAAATTTTGTCAATTTTTTTTAGAGGATAAGTGTAATCAAATTGAAGGACAAAAGAAGCCAACGTAAATGACATTAACATACCTCTACGTTTGGAATATTACTGAAGATAATGGTCTCCTACTGTCTTCACGCGTGCCGTTAGTGCGACACACAAGAAAGCTGAAAGCTGAAAACATTTATCGTTTTTAGCTAATTAGAGCATTCACAGTAAAGATTGTAAATTTTTTTAACATTTAACCGCTTAAAAAAAAAAAAATTTATTTTATGTATTTTAACAACACAACTTACCGTATATCCAATATCAAAATTTCTATTTTTTTACATTATTTAAAAAATTATTCATTTTTTATTCATTTCTTTCTCTTCCTTTCTTTTTTATTTTTATTTTTATTTTTTATTATTATTCATTTCTCTTTTTCTTCTACTCTTTTCTTCTCTTTCGTCTGAAGCAAACCACAACCCCACCTCCACAATCCCAAACACACAGCCCCACCCCGACAAACCCACAACCAAACACTGCCACGCTCCAACCGGACACCCTTCAAAACCCACGACCCCACACTCACCACCTCCACAAACCCATAACCCCACCTCCACAATCCCAAACCCATAGCCCCACCTCCACAAACCCACAACCAGCCACCACCACGCTCCGACTGACCATCCTCCACAAACCCACAACCAACCACCACCACACTCCCCACCACACTCCGACCGCCCCACCTCTTTTGATTTTTGCTCAAACCCAAACCCAAAATCTCAAAGTTTTTCTCTTGGGGTGAAAGAAAGCCAAAGGCCGGTGAAAGAAGAAAAGAGAGAAGAAAATGAGAACGGTGAGAGAAAAAGAAGGCAGAAAACAGAGAAGAAATGAGAGAGAAGTATTAAAATATTATTATTATTTAAGTGTTGAGCCACAGTAGGCTGTTATTTATACCAGCCAACTGTAGCTCAGTTATTAAAATTTTTGAGTATAGCAATCTAGTGTGTTTTTTCTGAAATAAGTTGCTAAAATCAATTTTTAGCAATCATACCTTCTTTATTGGGAATGCTCTTAGAGAATTATATTGGGTTATAGTACTAATGCGGCAGATTGTGATAAGCTGTGAACCAATGGACTATTGTCCCTTTTTTTCTAATTTTATTATTAAAAAAATAGATTATTGCCCATAAAATGGTAGGAAGAAGGCATCTACTTTGTTTTTTGTTTTTTAATTCTAAAGGTGCAGCTTACAACAGTGAGAGTCAGAGAGATATAAGGCTTTTAGTTACATATTGTTCAAAATCTAATATAGCCCTAGGAAGCATGGGTGCAGCTGCAAGGCCACCACACCCGCACCTGACACGCACGGACGAGCTATGTGGTAGTGGACACCGCTACACACGCGTCAGTGGCGTGTCCTTTTTTTTGTTTGCAGTTTCGCGCCGATTTGGGCCGAATCAGGTCGAAACCACCTTTGAATCAAGTTGAAATTCTAGTAAAAAAATAATAATAATAATACAAAACTCAATGTTTTGAACTTTGAAGCAACTTTAAACCAAAAAAAAGAAACCCTTATCCCTCTCAAACGACAGATTTCTCTGCCTTTCTCGTTCTCTCACTCTCTGTCTTTCCTCTCTCACTCCCTAACCCACGGCCACTCACTCAAAATATCTCCTTTGCCTCATTGCCTAAGCTCACTCTTCATCTCTCGGTCTTAATCTCGGCCTCAAGCTCACTGACCCAAGTCCCAAGCTTACTCAGGTATTTTGCTTTCATTCTCACTCTCCATTATACTCTCACATGCTCTATTGCTCATTCTATATCTGTCTCTCAATATGTATCTATTATCTGATTTTTTAAATTTTTTATATAAGATGTAATGTTGAGACTTGAGTTGATTACTTGATTTCTTATTTAGTTATTATATATTTGTCAAATTATTTGTAGGTCAAACAACTTAAATTGAAATTGTGATGGAACTTTTGTGGGATCCTATTCTAGGGTTAAGGCTCATTTATTAAAAATTAGTGGTAAAGGTATTAAAGCATGTATAAAAGTGACACCGGGCCATAGATTGTAAATGCAGAGAGTGCATGATTAGGTTGAGAATGATAAGTTAGAGCGAGAACGTAAAAGTTGAATTCCCTTACCCCCCCCCCCCCCCCCCCTCTCCCTGGGCCTATTCCCTCATTCTAGGGATAGGAAGGGAGTGGTAGTACTGATGCAATGGTTGATGGTAAGAGGAGGAAGGTGATTGCGAATTCTCCTTTGGAGAGAGTATTTCAAAATAGTGCTAGAGCTAAATTGAATAGTAAAATTGCTAGGATGTTTTATATTGGTGGGCTTCCATTTCACTTTGCAAGGGACCCAAATTATCGTAATTTCTAAGCATATGCTGCTACCCATAACATTCCGAGTTATATTCCTCCTGGATGCAATGCCTTGAGAACAACACTTTTGCAAAAAGAAAGAGCAAATGTTGAAAGACTTTTGAAACCAATTAAGGACTCTTGGCTTGCAAATGGTGTAAGTATAGTTTTTGGTGGATAGTCAAATCCACAAAAGAGACCTCTTATTAATATAATGGTTGCATCAGATGGGGGTCCAATGTTTATAAAGGCAATTGATGGGTCAAGTGAATACAAAGACAAACATTTTATTGCTGAGTTGTTAAAGGATGCTATAAAAGAGATTGGATATGAAAAAGTTGTCCAAGTCATCACTGATAATGCTAATGTGATGAAGGCTGCTGGAGCTCTTATTGAAGGTGAGTATCCCAAAATATTTTCGACAACATGTGTTGTCCACACTCTCAATCTAGCTCTGAAGAATATTTGTGCAGCAAAAAACACTGAAAAGAATGAAGTTACATATGAAGAACGTAGTTGGATTATACGTATTGCTGATGATGCATCCTTCTTACGTGTTTTTATCATGAACCATTCAATGAGGTTGATAATGTTTAATGAATTTTGTCCATTAAAACTGCTCCAAGTTGCTGATACTAGATTTGCTTTGGTTATTATCATGCTAAAAAGGTTGAAGTTGATAAAAAGATGCATTCAAGCCATGGCTATTAGTGACTGATGGGCTTCTTATAGAGAGGATGATGCTGGAAAAGCTCAAAAAGTGAAAGATTTGATTTTAAGTGATCATCGGTGGGATGTTGTTGATTGTATCTAGGGCTGTCCACGGGTCGGTCCGGGTCAGGTTTGTGCCCAACCCGGAATCGGATGAGAAAAAAATGCACCCACCGCCGACCTGCCAGAGTAATCAGTTCAGGCGGTTCAGACCATCAACAGGTGGCGAGCGGGTCGATCGGAGTCATAGATCTGAGAAGACGGCGAGAAAACGGTGAAAAAACATAGATCTGGCGAATAAACGCAGATTTTGGCGATAGCTTTCCAGATTCCGGCGAGATTTCCCTTAGATTCGGCAAAAATATCACCGGATTTGATGAGATTTCTCTAGATCCGGTCAAAATCTCACTAGATCTAAGGGAAATATCACTGGAATCTGGGTTTCTTCGCCGGATTCTGGAAAATTATCGTCGGATTTTGGAAATTTTGGCTGGGATCTGGAAATTTTGGCCGGAATCTGGAAATCTTTTAGTCGGTTTGGGTGTTTTGGGTTTTAGAGGAGGAAAACCGAACCGACTCGCTGGGATCGGTTTCTGGTGGTGAAGACCCACCACCGACCCGCCGGAGTAGTCGAGTCGGCCAGATTTGGGTCCGGTCCGATCGGTTCTTCGGGTGGGTCGGGTTACCGAATCAATCTGGACAGCCCTAATTGTATCATTGAATTCACAGGACCTATTTATGATATGCTACGAAAATTTCTGTAGAAAAGAGCAAGAGTTTGGAGCGATACTTTGAAGATGAGAATGAATTAAGGATGGTGAAAATTGAGTTTGATACATTTTCAGGAGGGAGGTTTCCTGCTTTTAAACTTCTTGGACAACTTTGTTCATCCTTATGTGCTGAGAGGAATTGGAGCAGATACAAATTCATTCATTCCTTAAAAAGAAACAAAATGGCTCTTGCACATGCTGAGGATTTGGTATATGTGCATTCTAATCTTCAACTCTTGTCAAGGCACCATGAGGAGTACGTAAATGCAGCAACAAAGATATGGGATATTGCAAGAGACCCTTGGAATAAGAGTGACATACATGGAGGAGCTAGAATTTTTGAGAATGCTACCTTTACACTTGATGAACCAGAGTTGGAGGCCATGGTTATTAAGAATGCTAGCACTAGTGTTACTACTAGTGAAAGTGAAGTTCAAAATGAAACCGTTGATCTTGAAAATGATGATGACATTTGTATTTGATTATCTTGAACACTAATCTTTTATTTTGTTTTAGTTTCAAACTTGTGGGTTGTATTCTAATTTCTGAACATCATGGAATGTTTTAGTTTTAAACTTGTGGGTTGCATTCTAATTTATGAACGTCATGTTTTAATTATTATCTACCATTACTTTTAAATTGGTATATGTTTACAATTATATGAAAAAGTATGCTTAGCAAAATATAGAAAATATAAATAAAAATATTTTCAATAATTTTTAAAAAGACATATTCCGTCGCACCCACACCTTATATTTTCAAAAATTGCCGAGTCACCACACCACACCACACCCGCACGGGCCACAGCCACATCTACACCCTCACCCGCACCTGAACCCAAACCCGAACCCCCATAGATATAGCCTCTTTTTTTAGGGACACTAATTATTAGCTAATATGGAATCTAAAGTACATGTGGTGGCATTATTTTTCTTAGTTTGAAATACTTATGATCATATATCCTTTATCCATTCCATCATATTACAGAAGTTGGTCTAAAAATAACAAGAAGTGTGAAAATAATAATTCCCAAAATCAAATTTAATAGGATATTTTTTTTTTGGATAAATATAATATCAAATCTAATAGGAAATTACGCTGTTGACAAGTAAATTCTCACGCCGTTTGATGTCCTAACTCCTATTTTTACAGGGTTGGCTCAATATTTTGTGGGACCTCATGGAAAATTTTAAATGGTACCATTTTATATATATCTAGATATTAATTAAAAAAAAAATATTTAACGTTTTTTTTTTTTTTTTGGTGGTAATTCTTCAACATTAATCATAGTCTGAGAATTCCAAAGGTCACATGGCAATGGCATCCGACAGGAGTAATTTCCCTTTTGCCCTGAAGTGTATTGCTGTAGATTGGTCGTTAAATTATTGCTTTCTTGGTTTGTTCTCTCAATGCTCTCACTAGATTGCTACTCTGTTTTATTGTCTATTTTTAGTTCTTTTGGTAATATGATTTTTGCTCAGTTATTTTATGTGATGATTTTTTTTGTTATCTACATTCTGTTTTGGGTTTTTCATTGTGTTGGTGTATATTTTGGATCTTGAGTAGCATTCGTGATGTCATATTCTTTTGTAGTATATTAATTTTCTTTTCTTTTCTTATCTATTTTTTTAATGACAAGTTTCATTTTATGACGGTGTCGTGTCTAACCTATGAAGAGGGTGACCGCCTCATAAATCAAAAAAGGGAAATTCTTTGTTTTTATGCAGATCCATTATGTTCCTCAAAGGCTATGCCCTTTTTTGGATCGACATATTGTTACTATTTTCGTTTTAAAAAGTGTGTACAAGAAAAGTAGAAAACATATTTGTTACTTGGGACGTGATCAAGTCCATTTTTGTACAAGAAATAGCTAGAACTACTTTTTAATCTAATACTCAACATAATTTTTTCCCCAGCCTGGCCCTTAGAGCATTCACATCCAGACTTGTAAATAGCAAACTATGGTATATTTTAGCATCAAAGTACAAATAACATGCATTACCTGGTCTTCTAATTACAAAATTTTTTGCAATAGTGCTATGGTACTGTCTTATATGTATGACAGTACTGTAGCAACTTGTAAAACTTGAACCACATATTTTATTAATTTCTCCTCTCTCTCTCCCTCTCTCTCTTTCTCTCTCTCTTTGAAATCTAAATCACTTTTCTCTATTCTCAAGCCAACCTCCCTCCCTCTCTCTCCCAACGCACTTTGTCTCTGTCTTACTCACTCCTTCCTCTCTTATATCGGCATGGATATCGGCAATATTCATTATTTTGCAGCCAAATGGAGAAACACATATGGGCGATTTTTTTATTTTTTATCTTTTTGGAAATTGAGTATCATCAAAGGTGGCTAAATGGTGTAATTTTGGGTTGATCGACAACGTCAACTAGTGGTAGCAATTGAAGAATGATGCATATTTTTTAAATAAAAAATTGATTTATTTTATTTTATCTTTCTTTTCTTTTTCTTTTTGGTTTCGGTGTTGTGTGTGCGGTGGCTGATGTGGGTTGAGATCGGTGGTTTGGTTTGCTGGCAGTGGGTTTGATCTATTGTAATTTTTTTTTCTATGGGTTTGATTCTTGGATGGGTTTTCGTATGGGTTTTTTCTATGGGTTTGATTCTTGGAGATTATAGGGGGTTTTGATTCATGTAGTGGTGGGTTTTGGTCCCGGTGTGGTATTTGGCTTGGTGGCAATGGGTTGTGTTGTGTTTGGATTGGTGGTGGTGGTGGTGGCAGTGGGTTATGTTGGTAATTTGCTGGGTTGATTTGGGTGATTTTGGTATGGGTTTGTTGTGATTTGTTGGGTTGATTTGGGTGGTGCAGCAGTGGTGGGGTGGTGGGTTTGGGTGGTGGTTGTGTTGTTGATGATGGTGGTGGCAGGTGGTGGTGGTGTTGTTGATGGTTGGGAGGTGGTGGGGTGGGTGGGTTTGAAGAGTGGTTGTGTTGGGTTTTGGGTTTGTTCCCGGTGGTGAGATTGAGGTTGAGAGAGACAGAGACAAAGAGGGAGAGACAGAGACAGAAAATAGAGAGAGGAGAGAGATGGTTTTGGGTTATATATTTTATTGGATAGATATATTATTTTAATGTATTGAATAGGAAAATAAAAGTTGGGATATTGGATGTGTTATAAAATTGTACGGTCTAATTGATAAAATAACTTTTGAAAATAGTAAAATAAAATAGTTTGAAGATAACAAATGTAAATGCTCTTATGTAACATATTAGGTCGTCGCCTCTAAAAAAAAGAATTTTCATCTTCCAACGGTTGTCATTCAAAATCAATTTAGATGGAAGAATGTCTTCAAGGGTTTGATCCAGTTAAAAAATGACATTAATTAATTAACCATTTCTACTGTTCTTTAAGATTTCTTCATTGGGACTTCCTTCTTTATCTTATTTCTATAATTTAAGAAAGTAAAATGCCATAAAAAGCGAACCTATTTTTAAAAATTTATCATAGGGTAAGTCATTTATACTTTAAATCCAAAACTTAAATCAATAACAAAACTTAGGCTTAATGGTATTATATATTTTCTTTATTACTACAAATGCCAGCTAACAATATATTTCGTGAAAGAATTTTTACTCATATGACAAGAAGTTTGAAATTAAAATAGAACAACTTAAGAACATTGGATTGTATTTTATTTGGTGAAATTATTTTTTATGTGCTCATAAGAAAGAATTGGATGGGTCACATAGATTCATGAATAATTATCAAATAGTGTTAAGGTCTTAAAATTGTGAACACTAGTCATGGATTTGATTAAAATCTTTTGGTTTGGATGATGAATTTAATTGAAAAGATATTAACAAACGCTTTTTTGTTTCAATTTTTAAAGGAATTTGGTTAGTATCTTTTCTATAAAGAATTTGATGTGTATTGTTCGATGCTTTTGCATTTTTTTTCTCCATTCCAAGTCAAATATTAAATTTTTATGCTATATTTGTTTTAGTTTTAATGAATAATAGAGCTATAAAAGGCTTTTATATTATTTAAAACAAAAATTTTGTTAATAATATATACCCGCAATGCGTGAGCTATGCCTAATTTTATCTGTATATATTATGAAGATTCAGAAAGTTAGTTATTGCTTTATTTTTACTGTCAAAAATATTCCCAAATTAATTAACCAACAATTTAAAAATTTAAAATAGTAAATTTACAAAAAAAAAGTTAGTTATTACCTTTTTTTTACTGTCAAAAATATTCCTACTTAAAACTTAAAAATTAGGTTAAAATAGTAAATTGACAAAAATAATAAATTCTTACTTCTACGTTGAAATGTCTTTCTATTTCTAATAAATTCATACTTCTACTCAATAGCTTAAAAAACTCCCCACGTATTTACCTTCACTACATTTTTTGAATAGAATTTCTCATAAAAAAGGAACGTGTACAATAAAACTTCCCCACATGTTATTCCTAATTGAAATATATTTTTTGTCAGTTGCACATCAACAACAAACACATAATACTTATCAGATTTTTATTACACTCCTAGGTTTTTTATTTTTTTATTTTTATTTGAAAATTAATAATCTCAAATTATAATAAATGTAAATTATTAAAATTTACCAAAAAAATAGAAGAGTCTTGTACGTGCCCAGAAGCTAGTATATTTTATTGCTTAGTAGAACTGCTGGTTTCTCTCATGGGAGAACCCGAATTAAAATTCCTCTATCCCCTCTCTTTAAGAAAAAGAAAAAGAAAAAGAAAATGATGTTTAATAGGAGAATTTGCAAGATTTTTAAAATTATGTTCCTTATTTTGTTCATGCTTACAAACTTTTTCTTTATTTGAAGTATGTAGTTAAATAATTGAATTTACTATATTTTAATAATTTAAAATTTTGAAAAAAATTGGTAATTTAACACTTTTCTTAATCCCTATCTCCGATTTTGCCATTTTTTTATTATAAATTTTTATTTTACGGGCAGCTATTAGATCCATAATTAAGCACCAAATTAGTAACAGACTACAGTGATTACAACCGTAAAGAACCATGTCAAAGGATGAATGAGATAAAAAGCAATAAGAAGGTTACCGAATCAGAGCCGCAGGTTGTTTTAGACTCCGACAGTCACTATGCTGAGTATCAGAAAACGGGAAACAGTAGATGACATCTTGTTCTTTCCTTCCTTTCTTCCTTCTTTCGTTCTTTCTTAATTTCCTTTCCTTCTTCTTTTTCCTTCCTTGCCTGTCTTGACAAATGATAAGTAGAACAAACTAAAATGAAAATTAAAAAAGAAAAAGTAAATCAGTGTAACAAACTGCAACAAAAATCAAATTGAGGAACTAAATGGAAGTACCTCTCTTATTTTAGCAGATCAAGGATAGTGGCTATAATAAATGAGAGCAACGGTGACGATTGAGCTAGCTGGACTTTTCTTCTTCTTTTTTCTTTATATTTTTCTTCTTCTTTTGAGAAGTGAAGCAAAATAAAATTAAAACGATGGGATGAGGATGATAACACAAAAAACTGCAACGAAGATTAAGGTAAAAAGTCGGAAAATCTCACTCTTTACTATAATTTTTTTTTTTTTTTTTTTTTAAGAACTAGAGCAAAGCAAAACCAAACTAAGAGGATGACTGCAACGAAAATTAATGGTGGAAAGTAGAAAGAATCAAACTCTTTTTTTTTTTTTTTTTGAAAAGTGGAGCAAAATAAAACCAAAGTGGGAGGGTAAAGATTGACGAAACAAAAGATGCTGTGAAAATGATTTCAGATGAAAAGAGAAATGAAGGAAAATAGAATGGGACAAGTCTTTTAACGGACCTCAACAGAAGAGAGTTTCTTTTCAATTATTATTGTTTTTCTATTTAAAAATTCTAGATCCACAACTTGGAACGAATCTTTTAAATTATTAGATAGTGGCAGACTGGCAGGCAGAATTATTGAGATGATTAAAGCACTTTATCTTTTTCTCCCTGATTTGTCATCTTCTTTCCCGTTGGATAGTGCCAAATATCAGAACTAAAACATCTGCGTCGATATGCTTTGTGGTTTAAAATGTAAATTTTGAAAGTTGTAGGGGCTGAAAAATATTTGCCAAAGTGGTGTGTCGGGTGTGACTTTGATGGGTCGTATTGTTTTACAGGTCATGTTTTGTCTTCACTTCCACTGTTTGTATCGTCTTTTGTCATAAATATAGATACGTTGTTTGATTTCTTAATTTTCATTTGTCCTTTTTTTTTCTTTTCTTTTTTTTGAATGTTTTTGAAATATATGTGTCCTTAATTTTATTTTATATTTTATAAATATGCTTGTTTTTAAAAACTTCCCACGTTATCATTTAGCCTTCAGACTAATATTAAATGTTTTAATACTGGGATACATCACTGCTAATGGATAGCCCTACTCACATGATGGCTGGTTTAAGGTAAATACTGGATGATGGGGGTTATATTTTTTGATATTCAGGGTCTGTTTGGATAAAATTTATTTTGTTAAAATTGAAAATTGAAAACTAAAAACACTATAACAAAATAATTTTTAAATGTGTAAATAGTACCGTGGGATCCATTTTTAATGAAAAAATTGATAAAAAACGAAATTTGTGGGTCCGTAAACAGTGCATCCGTGCACTATTCACGGAAGAACGGTCAAAAATTGCGGCTACTGTTGCATGAATAGTAGCTACTTGTGGTAAAAACGCGTGGAAAAAAAAAAAAAAAAAAAAAAGGAAAACGCAGAAACGCAATTCAGCAAAAACGCAACGCTATCCAAACATTACCTCTAAGAGTAAGGGTCTGTTGGCTAAGGAGATTGAAAATTTGGAACGGTAGAAAATAATTAGAATGATGGAAAAGTAGAGAGATAAAAAAAATTATTTGATTGTGTGTGTGTTAGAACTTCTTTTCCTTTCTCTTGTGTGTGTGTTTATTTCTAAAAAAAAAAGTAATTGTTCTACATTTCTTAAGAGAGTGTGTTATGTGTAGTATAACCTACTTCACCATTTCTTAAAAGTTACTATGACTTTTGAGTGGAGTTATAGTATTCTTTTGTGTTAGAACCTCTTTCCATCTATCTTGAGTGTATGTGTTTGTTTCTCAAAAAAAAAATAATAATAATAATAGCTTTTATATTTGTTCTAAGAAGAAAAGATTGAAGTTATTTTTGTTTTGCTATTTACATTTTTTTAATTTTCATTTTAGCTCATCATGTCTGGTGTGGGGGGCAAGCTTTGTCAGTCAACAGTGGGCCTTAGGACCAGGATGAAACCCAGCCATGGCGGGAAGCGAAAACAGGGTCGGGAGACTTTTAGCCCAATCCTGTTGGGCCGGGCCGGGTTTGTTTAAGGGTCGTCCGAGGAGGAGTGTCTCCTCAGACGCACTAAATGGACGTCCAGCGCGTGCCCTGTTCATGGTGAGGAATCCTTCTAAATGAAGGAAAATGCTAAACGGGCAGGGAGCAACCACTACTGCCGCATTAAATGCAAGGAAACTACTTTTCCAGCCGCATTAATGTGAATTGGACAGGAAAATAGTATTATCTCGGCCATTGCAACTCACAGAAAAAGGAGGAGGATGTCCTTTGGGACAGGCACTCAAGTAGAGGCCTAGATGGTGAACAAGTGTAAGGTCATTATCAATTGAAGGAGGATATATAAGAGCAGAAAGTCCCCATGAGAGGGGAGGAAGAAGAAAGAAGAAAAAGAGAGACTTTCTAAAAAGAGAGCAGTAGGAACACTAAAGCAGCCCCATGGACTGTTATCTCATGAAACTGAACAAAACATTCTCACGTTCCATTTGTTGCATGGTTCACCATTAATCACGTCCACTCTGTCAAGACCTAGCTCTGAGTCCCACTCTCTACAAATTCATTGTCGAGGGTCTTTTGGGCCAGAATCGCTTGCTTGCTGGGCCTGGGCCCCAAAAACTGCCCTTACATTTGGTTTCATTTTTATATTGACCATAATGATTATATTTGTTAGTAATTTGACCTTTAAGTGCCAAATAAATATTGTCTATTAAGACATGTCACTCATATAAGTCAATGTATGTTAGTAATCTGATTGTTAAGTGTTGAATAAATGTTGTCCATCAAGACATGTTACCCATATAAGTCCATTTTTGTTAATAGGGAAATGCTAACAAATTATAATAATATGACTGTTAAGAATCTGTTTGGGATCCGCTTATTTTGCTAAAACTGAAAATTTTTTGCTGAAAGTACTGTAGATAAAAGTAAAAGCTAATTAAAATTGTATAGTAGGATCTATAAATAATACCAAAAAGTGTAATGAGATCTATAAACAGTAGCAAAAATAAGTTAAATAATAAAATAAGCTGACTTTTAATTTGTGCCAAACGCACACTAAGTATCAAATAAGTACTGTTCATTAAGAGGTGCAACTCACCCATACAATAATAGGTGTCACAAGATTATTAAGGAAAATAGACGACATGAGTAATGTGAAATGGAATCAAATATGTATGGCCAAAAAAAAAAAAAAAAAATTAAAACATAAATGATAAAAATAAAAGGGTTTTACTAATGTATATACCCTAAGGGCATATATTAGTAAACCAGTTCAAAAAACATTTTATGGGAAACTGAAAAGTAATTAACTGTTTTCACAGTTTTTTCAATTTTCCATAAAAATTTTCCTAAAATGAATGATTAATGTATATTCACGTGATAGCTAGTTTAAGGTAAATAAAGGATGGGGCTATATTTTCTAATATTCAAAGAGTTAGGGTCTGCTAGGCTGAGGAGAAGAAAAAGTGAGAAGATAGAAAAAAGTTAGAGTGAGGAGAAGAAAAAGTGAGAAGATAAAAAAGAGTTAGAATGATGGAAAAGTAAAGGTATTAAAAAAAAAAAAACTTTTTTTTTTGGTTGAGCAGAAAAATGAGGATAGAAAAAGTAGTTTATATAAATTTACTCTTATACTCCTACAATTTGTTTTATTTTTCTTTATAATTACATTACATTATACTATATATGACAATTGTTAGGGTATTTTTTTTACACCTAATTTTATTTGGGTACCACCTATTTATTTTCAAACACCACTAATAAGTTATTGAGTTTTCCCAAATATTTTTTGCTCTATTATTATGTTAATCACAAATATTTTCATATCTCATTATCTAAATAGGGTTATGATATAAAATATCACAAAAAAAGCCCGAAAACTCATATTTTATCCAATTTTATTATCATATTCTATTTAAAACCCAAGAATACTTATGCTTGGCAATATTTGAGAAGCCCATGATTCAAGTCCATGGCAAAACAATTTTATCAATGGAATTCAAATCCATGATTAAAGCCCATGATTTAAACTCATGGCAATTTATTTATCCAAAACTCAATTTTCATTGGCAACATCAAAGCCCAATTTTCATTGGCAATATCAAAACCCAATTCTCATTGGCAACATCAAAGCCCAATTCTCATTGGCAATATCAAAAACCCAACTTACGTTGACACTATTAAAAGCTCAAGCTAACTACTTGGCACTATTCTATCAAAAGCCCAAAGTTATTAACACTAGGCAAAATACTATATCATAATTATTTCACTTAAAAGTCCGATAATGAACAATACTTTAAATTCTTAAACATATTATTATAATATAACAAGCTCATGGAATTTATGAATTATCTATTCTCAAAACTCATGGCAATCATCTTGTAAAAACCCATGGAAAATTATGATTGTTAGACCCATGATATATATTTATTTCATGTTATAAACTCATGAAATACATGGACATCATTTGCATCGCGACATCCATAATATACGCCTTCGACCCTCATGGTAAACATTCAAACCCACAAGATCATCATTTAAGTTATGATGCGATTATTAGAAACCATGAACATTATTGCAACATGGAATTCATCAAAGTAAATATTATTTACAAAAGTATTTTGAAACTTGTCCTATTGTTTCAAACATTACAACTAATTGCCCAAAGGCCCATTGCAAGTATTTATGAAAAACCCCAAAATATTTACTAATAAAAGTCCATGAGGAATGAAAGTCCATGGCAACATATGCACACAACTCAGCCCATGTGAGCAAGCCCAAGCAAAAAACACCAGCATGAGGCAAAGGAGAGTGGGCAAACAGTCCTTGTTCATTCCTAACCAAAAAGAGCAACTAAGTACTCATACAAGGGAACCAAACCTTTGAGAATGGACTAAGGGCTGTTCCATCAGTTTTTAGCCACCCTCTGCCTGACGTGAACAATGTCCAAGGGCTGTCATATCAACTGAAGTAAAAAGGATGAAGGACTCCATCATCTTCCTCAAGACCGCACCTCTAGCGGAAGGGGAGTTGAAACCAAACTTCAACAAATTGATGCTATAAATGTTAAAAACATTCAAGACGTGATTCACATGCCAAGCCCATGAATCCTAAAGGGGAAAAATTGGGAACATGTGGTTTGGAGGGCATAAAGGGACCTTCAGCAGAACCCCCTAAAGTGGACTTAAAGTTTAACACCTGGCTTGGGGTGTTGACTCTTACTTCTTGAGGGACCAAATCTCAGTTTGCAGCATTAGGATTCGTTCTTGATACACGCCATAATCATATTGATTCAGCTCAGCCCCAAAAATCATGGCATTAAATGCAAAGCACTCTAAAATCTCATCATTACCTAAAGAAGTAAGGCACCCCCTAAAGTGAATCTCTTACTTCTGACCAAAAATTCTCAAGAAGCTTAACATTGATTCATCACCTTTGAGTAGTCATACTTTTTTGGATTCTTGTCAATTAATGCTTCCTCAAGCTCCATTATAAAAATATACACACCTTAGCTCACAAGGGGGGAGGAGACCTCTCTAAAAATTTCTGTCATTGACTACACTCTGCAGAAATTCAATCCCTATTTGCTTTCTTTAAGCTTCCCCAACCTCTCTTGAGCTCACTCATAACCTTTCTCAGCCTATAGTCACCATAACACCAACATTCACCACCTTGCTTACACCTTTCTACTTCATAAACATCCTACAACTGACCAAGACAGCCACTCCCTCTAAAACTCTTGGTTTTTTTACTACTTTGCTTGTGGTTTAGCTTTCCTCAAGCTCACCACTCATCATCTTTAGCCCACACTTATCTAATCTCAGATACTTTTTTCCCCTTTCACATAATCACAGCCCATAAATGTCTCTCAACTAGTCACAAACAGACCACTACTCACAAAAAGCCTTAACCTCAGAGTTAACCTCATCCCACTCACTCAAAACAGCCCATATTGTCTAATTCATGCCTTATGAACACACACTCACCAAAATCTTAATCTAATACTTGCTGCATTGAGCTAGAGATTTTTCTCTCCCTTCATTCCATCCTATTTTTCCTTTTTTATTTGTAACTATGGAGCCTTTAATCATTGTTTATTATTATTATGATGAAGGATATAATGTATTTGTAACAATTGAATTTTTCCCTCACATTGATGTAATGATGGTTGAAAGTACTATAAATTCCCCTGACCAAGACACACAAGGACCCCCAGGAGTAAACACTTTCCTAAATTTATTTAATCATTAACTGTTGGACTCTAAGTATAATTTCACCCATACTACTGGAGATAATACCATACTGCTAGAGGACTGATTTGAACTATGACGCTATAAAAAGACTAATAATATAACAAACTAACAACACTAACATGTTTATTATGCTTTATTGTTGTCTTTTTGTTAGGGTGCAACCTCTATCTCTTGTTTGGGCAGACTTACACCACCGATAGCCTTTGGGCTTTATTTCAAGATCCCATCGTCGAGTTTCGGCTTAGTTACCCCATATTCTATTTGGAAACATCAAAATTTTCCCCTCAACAACAATTATAGAGGAGCCATCTATCATTTGGTTAAAAAATAAATACCACCATTGATTCAAAAAAGTTTTAAAAAATAAAAAAGATATTGTTAAACACAAAAACAACCGTTGAGACTTGGTTAAAAAAAAAGCCACAGTTTGATAAAAGAAAGAAAATATGTTGAAAGAAAAAAAAAATCCTATTGTTTGATAAAAAAAAAAAATAGAAAGACCAATGATTAAAAGAAATAAGTCACTATTTGAGAAATGAAAGAAAACACATTGAAAAATAAAAAAGGAAAATGAATTGAACCTAAAACACAACATAGACACAATGAAGGGAAGGGCACATTTAGTAATTTGTCATCTACCCCTCTCCTTAGCCACTTTTTCTCCTATAAATCTCTCCAATTTGGAGAGGTTTCTTTTTGATAGCACAAGAATAAAATGCATAGGTCCCACCAAAATCCCTTCTATTTTTCATCATTACCAAACAACCCTGCAAATTATTTTCTTTTGTATTCTCTCCTCTATTTTTCATCCTCCCACTTTTCATTCCAACCAAACAAACCCTTAGTGTGAGTTTTGTTATTAGCAATGAGCATGAAGAATTTATGGGGCAATGTGTTCATTGGAAGCAATTGGATTAGATGCAAAGGATGCGGAAGCACTAGCAGCTCCAGGCTTTTGAATTTTTATAAAGTAGTAATCGCCAGTTTAAATGGAGAAGGAGGGAAGGGGAGTAGGGGAGAGTTGGCCAAAAATTAGCCTAATTTCCAGCCAACTCCCCTCTACTCCACCTCTTTTGTTCTCCATCCAAACTGGGCATAATATCCAAAGAAATTGATATGGCTGAAAATGGACATTTGTACAAGTTAACAGCAAGGAGTATGGCTAATCTTTTCCGCGTTGTGTCCTTCTCATACCAAGAAATTATTAGGTCTACTAAGAGGACTCATCGAGTATCTTTCTAATTAATGAGATGATGCCACTTATGCAGATGTGACTCAATTTCCTAATCAACATAAAATATATTAAAAAAAAAAATCACAAATCATTAGGTGATGTTATATTTGCATAAGTGACAAAATTTTATTGGTTGGGACTTAAAAGAACCCTAGAAGACCACTTCTATAGTTCCTACAATTCCCAATGGACCAAGTAATTTCTCACACCAATAAGTAAAAAAAAGGTCTCTCAATATTTAGCTATTTAATCTAGAGTAGTAGATAGCTAAGTATTCTAGACTAGTAGATGGCCAACAGGTTTGGCTAGAAGCTGTGCCAAGTATTCTAGACTAGTAGATGGCCATAGGTTTGGCTAGAAGATGTTCCATCACTCCTATCTAACTGTCTAAATTTGAATATACATATTGATTAAGTTAATGACTTTTATATTTGTTCTAAGAAAAAAAAAAAGATTGAAGTTATTTATGTTTTGCTGTTTACATTTTTTAAATTTTCATTTAGCTCATCACATCTGATTTCATTTTTATATTGACCATGATCATTATATTTGTTAGTAATTTGACATGTCATTCATATAATTCAATTTATGTCAGTAATCTGACTGTTAAGTGTTAAATAAATGTTGTCCATTAATACATGTTACCCATATAAGTCTATTTTTGTTAATAATATGACTGTTAGGTATCAGATAAGGATAATTCATTAAGAGGTACAACTCACCCATACAATACTAGGTGTCACAAGATTATTAAGGAAAATAGACCGACATGAGTGCTATGAAATGGAATCAAATATATATAGCCAAAATAAAAAAATTTAAAACATAAATAATAAAAATAAAAAGGTTTTACTAACATATTCTCTAAAAGCATACACTAGTAAATCATTTTAGAAAACATTTTACTGAAAGAGTGAATAACTGTTTTGACAACTTTTTCAATTTCTCATAAAAACTTTCCTAAAATTGATAATTATTGTATGCCCTAACCTAACCAAACCCAAAATAAAAATAACCTAAGATTTTAAGGAAAAATAGTATTTTAATATATATTATATCACAATTTAAAAATCAATTTACAGTAATCCTGTCAATTGCAAACATAGGCTTTGATCAACTTGCACCTATTTGAATACTGAGTCTACATTCCACGTCAAGCGTTTCACTTTTTTTTTTTTTTTTTTAAAGAAGAGTGTTAACTGAGTTCCAATGGGTCTCATACACTATTCACGAGACTCACAAACCTCTTTTTTCAACAAAATTTTCATTAAAAATGGGTTTCATGGCACTATTCACACATTCAAAAATTATTTTGTTATAGTGTTTTCAATTTTCAACAAAATAAGCAGTATCCAAATGAACGTACCCGTTTGGATATTGATGAAAAAGGATGCATTTGGCTCTGCGTTTCCTTTTTTTTTTTTTTTTTTTTAGCGTTCTGTGGCTGTGGTGGCTTTTCTAGTGGGTCTCGTACACTATTCATGAGACCCACAAATCTCTTTTTTCAATAAAGCGTTCATTAAAAATAGGTCCCACAATACTATTCATATATTTAAAAATTATTTTGCTATAATGTTTTCAGTTTTCTATTTTCAATTTTCAACAAAATAAGCGGTATCCAAACGGACTAATATGTGTTTGGCAAAAATTATTTTTGTCAACTTATTTTATTATTCAGCTTATTTTTACTACTATTCATGAGCCCTGCTACACTTTTTGGTACTATTCATAGGTCGCACTGTACTATTTTAGCTAACTTTTACCTTTATCTATGATATCTTTAACAAAAAGTTTTCAGTTTCAGTAAAATAAGTGGATCCCAAATAGACTCTTATTAATTAAGATCAAATTATATAATATAATATAATATATTCAAGACCTTAAACCATGGTTTTAAAAACCGAAATAGACAAAAAACCAGAATGAGAACTGGTTTCTAATTTTCAAGTCGAATTGGAGTCAAACCGTGACATCATAAATAAATAATTAAAAAATAAAAATTTTAAAAATTACAAAATATAATTAAACGTAGTAGAAAATCAACTAATAAACCAATAACACTTTTATTAAAAAAATATAGCTAAAGTATAAAACAATAAACAGAGGTTTCAAAAGAAAATAAACGTTAAACATTAATGAAATATAAATTGAAGGAGATAACAACAAAAGAAGCAAAAAAATTTATAATCGTTAAAAAAAATAAAAAGAATAAGAAGAAGAAGAAGAAGTAAAGCCCACATACACACTACACGTGAAGTCCCCAATGCTTACTAAAAGACACATCCTTAACATCTTACTAGCCTCGTCACACGTTTTTCGTGCAATGACACTTTTTTTTTAGTGTCATCATTTTTTATTTATTAATGGACCTATTTTGTAGAAAAAAAAAATCTATGTTTTTATTTTATATATATAATTTTTATTTTGAAAATCTAATTTATAAGTGATGATAATGCCAAAATCGTCAGTTGGGTCACTCGTCCAATCCGGAGCTCTTAATGATCTTGTAGGACCTGCAAAATAAAGGAGGGACTGATCGAAGAGACCACAGGTTGTGCCTAGTGGGGGAGCCTCCAATGCTCAAGTTAGTATCAGCCCATATCTTTCGTATGTAGATAGCATTTTGTAATAGTTTTTTAACGTGCCTTAGCAAATGGACCGATGGTCCCTTTTATAGGTGACTTAGGTAGCTGTTGGATACAAATGAGGGTGATTATTTGTAACACCCTGACCCAATTTTTATAATTAAACTATGTGTTTAAGTGGTTAAGTATTATTAATATTTTAAGCCACTTTCTAAAATTAATATAAGAGTATTTAATAAGCATATTATTTTATAATGCCATTGAATGAGAATTGTAAAGATTATAAATAATTGAATGACTATTTGTATTATATATATATATATACACATACACTAATTATGTACAAAACTATATTAGGTGGTTAAGTTATGAGATATATATATATATATATATATATATATATATATATATGTATGTATGTATATGCAAAGTGATATTATTTTTGTAGAAAAGTAAGTGTGAATGCAAGAAATTATTTGGTAGAAAAGTGAGTGTGAATGCAAGAAAGTTGAAAAGATGAGTTATCCTCCCTTTCCTTAGCAATATACGTATGTCACCCAAGATAGTTCACCCAAGATATTTTTGTTGGACTTCTTGGCTGCACCAGAAATTTCCCTTGGTCATTCTTGCTTTACTTCTTTGTTTTCTTCCTTCTTTGTTCTTATTGGTTGCACCTTTATCTCTTCTTTGACTTTCTCAAAGAAAGAAGACTCAAGAAACTCTTTTGCTCCCATTTCCCACGGATCCATGCAAATCAGAAATTTGCACCTCACTTTACACTCTTTTCTCTTAAGGAAAGTGCTAGGAAGCTCCCTTGAGTCTTTCTCTCAAGTCCACCAGTTCACACACCAAAAGAAAGACAAAACCCCACCCAAAAGTCTTCCCCCTATCTCATTTTCTTGGCTGCACTAGACAGAAGGTCCAGCAGCAAGAAGGAAGCTTCTTTCAACTCTCTCAAGCTCTCTACCTCTCTTACCTTCTGGTCCAGCCACTAGGAAAGGAAAATCCTTTCATGTAAGTCTACATATATATATATATATATATATATATATATATATATATATATGCTGTTTTAAGAAGCTTTGAAGTTGTGTTGGTGATTTGTTGAAGGTAGGTTAGGGTTTTTACTAATTAATGATTTTATAGGAGTAAGGAAGTAAGAAAAAGTTAGGATGAGTATTTTGATGCTGCTGCTGGGATTTTTGGTTGTGTTTATTTTGCTCTAAATGGTTAAATGATTGTATGTAGGTGTTTTATAACATGTTTTATGAGTGTATAAAAATCCCCATATGAAAATACCATCTTTTGCTAATTGTTTGTGGATTTACGATAAAACGTTGCAAAACTGTCACTGTGACAAATTCTGTGTTTATGCATGATAAATTATGTATTAAATTGCATATAGTGAATTTGGATGCTAAGGATAATTCCTATGAAACCTAAGACACTTTTGGTTGTTATTGAATTGGTCTCACAGCGTTTGGATTAATATAAAAATAATGGTTTAATTTTTAAGTTGCAAGAAATTCTGTCAGGGCAGATTTGAGTATGCTGTCTTGTGTGATTTTTAGTAAATCATGGGTTTATTCTTTGACTCCAAAATTTTTATGGTTAATTAACATACAGGGGAGTAGTTATATAAAATTTCATGACAATTGGATGTGTTTGGACAGCCCGTTTGTATTTTACAAATGGAGCCTATGCTGCTGGAATAGAACAGTGAATAGTAAGGGACATGCCTAACTTTGTGAATTTAATTCTCAAGTTAGGGTGAATTTTTTGAGTTATAATTTAATATGCTCATCCGTTGATATGTTAGAATCATATATAAATTTTATGAATTGGTTTTTCTATGATTTAGTGCATCATGTTGTCTGATGAATGTACTTTGTATTTGTGGGAACCTCATTGAGGTGGAATTAGGATTTCCTTGATTCTAAGAGATAGGTTTTGAGATGAATGTGAAGTTTATGACAAGAAAATTATGGATAGTAATAAGCTTGATATTTGGTTTAGGTGTTACCAGTATCCAAGTCTAAGCTCCTTTAAATTTAGCCTCTCGGTTCCTCTGCTTTCAGGTAAGGGATAAGTTATATGGGCATTTGGTAAGTCATGAGGTTATTTTAAAGTATATTATGCATTAAAATGTTTTTGATTAGAGATATGGCATGTAATCATTATTCTGACAAAGATATGTTCGTGAGTTTTCGAAAAACTTATGTATATGATTTAAGCATATTGATGCTATTACTGATTCCACGAACATGATATTTAAAGAAAAGAATGGAAATACTATCATTATGAAATGTTATGCAAAATAAGAAATTTCAGTATGATGTAAAGTATAAAATGTTTTCAGGTTATGTCCTCTAGTGATCTAAACTCTGCTAGTAGGGGTTAATTACTAGCTTTCCATGGAAAAATGTTATATGATTAGCCATTAAGTGGGACTGGCTCTGCTGTACCCGCCCCTTGTTGGTTACGGCCAACTTGTGGGGGAAGCCAACCTACCCCCATGGTTGGAAGATATGTATTATGATATGATCCCGGGAATACCTAGCATTGTGGGGAATGCTGGATGCCTAGCACCGTGGTGCTAAAAGCCTCCCAAATAAGTACAGACTTATCAGATATGGGCTAACTAATAAGTTATTTAGGAACAGCTATGTTATGTTATTAATTATGAGAGAATTCTTTTGTTTAAATGCATTATGAAAAGTTAAAAGCTCTCATGAAAAGAAGTTTATGATGAAAAGAAAAGCTGTTCATTAAAGATAAAAGTTTCTGAAGTTCTGTTGTGCTATAAAGATAAAGTTTTTGATGAAAGTACAAGTTTATGTTTAAAAGTTATCAGATATCTGTTTTTATGAAACGTTAAATTTTATGATCATGAAAGTTATAGTATCTTATGAGAAGAAGTTTATAAAGAAAAGTTTTCTTATTAGTCAAGACGTTTCTATTTCAATACAAAGTTGCCGATTATCTGATTTAAGTTAAAATAATTATTTTGTAATGAGAATATATATATAGCGACTTTGTAGGAAATGAAAGAAGTTTAATCTGAAAGGTTTGGTAATGTTAACCTAATAAGAAAAGGAGAACAATTGTTTGTTATGAAGAGCGTATAAGTTATTATTGTGAATAGTATAAAATACTATGCATGAAAAAAATGTTCTCCTATTCTAATATTCATAGAATGAAATGAAATGATTTACATGCATCCTCATTAAATTCTCATAAATCTTACCTTTACTGAGCTGTGTAGCTCACCCCTTCCACTCTTTCAATTAGCAGGTTTTATTTTGGAGCAGAGAGAGCCTTAGTCAAGTTTTGGAAGGAGCTGGTTTTAGTTTTATATGTATAGATGCTAAATTAGCAATATGATGCTTAGATTTATAGCATTGTGTATTTTAGGATATGATGAAAATGTATACCTCAAAATATTAAGAGATGTATTAGGTGAAAGTGTGGAAATTAAATGATTGGTGGATTATGTTATTCTTTGGAGTACAATGTAGATGCTCTGCATGTCAAGTGAAAGGTTATATCATTTAAGTAAAGAAACAAAAATGAAAAGAAAGAGGAAAGATTTTGTAAAAGTTTTCAAAAAGTTAAGTTGGTTCTTGTTAATATTAGGTTTAGGCTTGATATTAGCATACCGATCGTGGTCATAAATTCGGGTATTGAGTTTGGGGTGTGACATTATTACCCTAATCATAATGTTCTTTGTCTTGACGGGAGAGTTTAAGACCTATTATGGTCGTTATTGAATGTGTAAAGCGGTTACTCATCTTTCTTTGATGACCCACTAATGATGTAATGGTTGTCCATTAAGATGGACGATCTTAATGATTTTTCTAGACTCATCAGTTGCCCCTCATTCCCAAGTCTGATTTTGTGTTGATCAGACTTAGGGAATGCTCTTGACTTGTTTAGATTTAGACTCCTTTGTCTTTCCATTAATTTCTTCTTTAGGGATGGTGGTTCTTTTTAGTTTCTGCCTTTTGAAGTTCTTTTTTGATGTTTGAAGGATCATTGCTTGATCTTGGGAGTAAGCTGATTTCTTTAGATGATCATTTTATATCACTGCTGAAGAGCAAGCTGTTTTATGCGGATGACCATTTTGAGTGCCCAATGTTGAAAATGTGGGTCTTTTTGAGTGCCCACTATATCAAGTGGGTTTTTTTTTTTTTTTTTTTATGTATATGCCATGTAATTAATGGTCTTTGTATGGCACGTGGTTAGTGGTCTTTGTGTGTCACGTGGTCTTTGTGTGCCATGTGATTAGTGGTCTTTGTATGCCACATGGTTACGTGGTCTTTGATGCCACATGATTAGTGGTCTTTGTATGCCACATCCATAGTGGTCTTTGGGTGCCACATAGTTACGTGGTCTTTGTGTGCCACGTGATTAGTGGTCTTTGTATGCCACGTGGTTAGTGGTCTTTGTGTGCCACATGGTTATGTGGTCTTTAATGCCACATGATTAGTGGTTGAAAGCTCGAAAATGTGTTAAAAACACAAGAGTTATTTCGACCCCTAAATTAAAGTTACGGCTCGATAGATTTTACACTAACTTAATTCTAAGTGCGGAATAGTATAAATGCGAGCAGATAAACAAACAAGCTACTCTCACACATATTCATATAATCACAGCAGTAAAATGAAATGTAAAAGAGTAGGGAAGAAGAATACAAACATAGATAACACGTCGATGTGTTATCGAAGAGGAAACTGAAGAACTCGGCAAAAAACCTCTCCGCCGCCCTCCAAGCAGTAATCGATCCACTAGACAATCAGTTGTGATACACGTGTTAGCAAGAGACCCTCCAAGCGTAATCTATCCACTGTACCTAAGCCCTCCAAGCTCCTACTCCAACAAGACTTCTTGGAACCATGTCTTGTCTAGCTCTTCGGATCCCGCAACAAGCTCCATGTTGCATCTGCCATCCTTGGCTTCTTCCAATGCTTCCTAGTAGTACCAAATGATCACTTGACACTCTAAAAGGGTGTGTTAAGTGTTTGGGCTATCAACCTTTCAATGGTATGGAAATGGAGAGGTAGGAGTTCAGGAAAATCCACAAGCTATTATGTAAAGGATTGTGGGTATAACAATCTCTAACTCTCAATGTGTTTAGCTAGGGTTTTCTTTCAAAAGCACTCCTTAACATTTGTGGGTAATGTAGGTATATGTAGTATGGATACAGAAAGTGTGTATCAGATAGTACAGTCTAGCAAAATAGAATGTCTCACGAGTGTCTCGTGGGAAAGCCTTACCCGCGAGATACTCGGAAGATATAGCTGTCTCCATTTGTACTGACTCTTCGCATTTCAGTCATGTGCAGGGCACATGCATTACTCCGCGGGATGCTAAGTCGTGAGATACCCGCGAAAACCTCTTTAGTCTTCAATAACTTGAGTCTTCACACACTTTCTCTCTATCACAGAACCCTTACAATCAAATCCCACAATAAATACAGGGTACAAAAGATTGAATAAAATTACAATCAAATTTGGTACGGAATAAAAGCCAACTAAATACATAGTTGTAAATCCCAACTTTACAGTAGTCTTTGTTGGGTGAACTTCAATGGCTTCTTTGGACAATGATCACTAGGATCGATTCTTTCTTTGACGATCATTGCTTAAGTAGACCAATGATCACATGGATCGGTTTTCTAGCTCCTTTGGAAATTATATAGCCTTAGGTCTCTTTGAGACTATGTCGCTTTTGGGACTCCTTGATGCTGTTTCGTTTTTGACTTTCTTGAGGTCATGTTGTTATCTACATCAAGTAGCACATACTCTTGCCAAATTTTGGTTAAATAAGAACCATATAATAGTTTATATATAAATAATAAGTTACCAATGGCCTAGTTGGGTATTTTTCTTACTTTCTTGTAATCCTAGAGTTTTACCTCTTTTGTAATTCATCTAGTAGTACATACATTTTTGCATGAAATCTTACTAGGTGTAAATTTTATAGATGAATATAAAAAAGACAGAAATAAATGTGTTACCTTAGATGACGGCTTTATTTTGCCACACCTTGATTTTTCATTGCTAGGATCTTCTTGACGAGCTTTTCTCTATTAAGATTTTTAAGCTTAACATGATACTTCATACCTAAGGCCTAGATCTCTTTTTCTTTAATTTTTTGAAGGCGTAGAAACTAGGCCACGTTGTTGCCCCCATTCAAACATGAAAAGTGAATTCTCATTTGTTAATGTCTAGAGGAATGGTCTATTGTGGTTGGAACTTTTGTGTTTTTTATTTTATTTATTTATTTATTTATTTTTGGAGTGCTTTGATGACCATGGTCATTGTTATTCGAAGTAGCAATTTCCCCTTCTCTCTTTTTTAATTGTACACTTAAGTCACTTTAATAGTGTTAGTTGCATTTTGTTAGGAATGACAATATACAAATATGCAATTGCATGGTTTACAATTATGGATGTCATTTGATGAAGTGCATTCTAGAAGTATAATATGATTTGTGAAGACTGAAGCTATTGGCTACATTCTTCTTTAAAGTGTTGAAGTCAAAGCTGGTATGTCGATTATTTTGGATTCTCAAGTTTCCAACGTATATCAAAAATGATTTTAAGATAAAAAGAAGTGTTTGATGTTGTGATATCATGTGCAATAAGTTGGTAAGATATGAACTAGAGAAACGGTCATGAATATTTTTGAAAAATGGTGTTGCGAATCTTTTATTCTAGACCTCAAGTTTCTCTATTCCGACCTTACTAAATCATAGAAGTAATCAACTTTCAAAATAACAAACTGTTGCAAACATTTAAAGGATAAAAAGGGTTGAATCGTTAAATTATGCAATTCATAACGTTCTACTATACTATTATGGTAAAACCATAATGATATTTGATTCCACTTTTTAGTGCCTCAACAAGGCATATTTTAAAAAGAATTTGACTTCACCTTTCTTACAATCTCAATAATTATAGAAATAGGCTAAAGGAAAGTATAGGATTTCCTTGGATTTTTTTTTCTTTGCATTTAGTTGGTAACTTATGCAATGCCTTAAATTTAAGATATATACGTTACACACATCACAATCAAGTTTTGGAGATTTAGTTAACAAGAGAGAGAGTGAGTAAGGTTTAATTACTTGTCGCCTTGGAGACTTTTTTAGAAACTGAATATCCGAGCCCACCTTTGCAAGGATGTTAGAACATGCATGCTTGGCTTGGAAACACTTTGCAAACATGACAAGTGACTTGGATGTGTGTGTGGGACTTTTGGTATCCTTTTAAGTTGAATCCTTTTCAATGAGCTCTTCTTTGTTGGGTTGATATTGGCTTCAAAGTTACTAGGGCTTGATTCACCATTTGTGATGTCAAAGGAATTTTCACAATCTTTGGTTGTATTCCCCTTTTCCACTTAAGAGTTTTGATCTCTTTCTTGGTTGTTTCTTTTTGACAAGTTCTCATTCTAAAACTTATGAACTTAAGAATATAGGTACAGTAAATAGTCTATTACTTTTACTGTGCAAAGTGTTAGACTTGGAGCAGCATTGTCAAGTAAGAAATTCACAAATATTATTAAAAACAAATGTATAAAATTTGTTGCGGCTTAGGGACGGTATATGTTGATGCATCTATGACATAGTCTTTAGCATAGTATCCCTTAGTGTGTTTACGTAACACAAATATGTATGTGCATAAATAAAATGTAATTTATTTCGTACTGAGCATTAAAATTATGGCTCAATTTACGAAAGTATGATGCACAGGCATATAGATACCACCAAAGTTTTCATAAAATCGTGTGGTGAGATTTGCATATAAATGGAACAATTTTCGTGCTCTATTTTCAAAGTCAAAGCAACATGTATGTATACATGGAAAATTTTGAACAATAAACTTTGTTTGTTCTATGGTAGAACATTTCAAGATATTGATTCTAAATATCTTTATATAGATTGGCATAAAGTTTATGATTTTTTCAATCACAAACTTGCATTCCTTTTTTATGTGATATGGATAATCAAATCTTTTGACCCAAAAATAACATTTAGCACATTTGACTGAAGGCCCCAAGGAGCATTCATAGGAGGATCCTTAACACCCATTAGGAAATTCACTACCTTTCTTTAGGCAGAGTTTTCTTTGAAAACCTTAGATTTAATTTCAAAATTATAAAAATGCAATCAAATAATTTTTGGTTTTAATGCCTAAACCTGGGGTTTATAAATTTGGAAAGGCAGTAAGATTTGACTCCACCTCTTTAATGTCCAAAATTATGAGATAAATTTTGGTTTCGTTTTTCTTTAATACTCAAAATTAATATCTTTAAATTTGGTAGAAAAACAAAGGTTGGGAGTTTTTACCTTAAACAGTTCTTAATAGCAATGTTTAAATGTTGGAGTATCATAAATTCATAACCTTGATTGATAAACATAACATGAGCATTATATCATATGGTGCATGAGCATATAGACATCACAAAAACTTATTCACCATGTAGAGAATATATTTGAGGAATCTTAGTTTGAAAATGAAGCAATATCTCCCTTTTTTTTTCTTATCTTAGCAAGATGCACTAGGAAAGAAAAGTGGTGATATGAAAAGTCATAATACGTGCGTATCAACTAGGATGTTATGCTATGATTATATTAGGAAATGTAATAAGACATTTTTGATGGCCATAAATAGGATATCAAGGCCATAAAATCTGGCTTTAATAGGAATATTATAGAGGAAACGGTAAGTCTCCCCATTGACTAATCCTTTTTATTTACCATATATATTATATATCTATGTAGGCTGTAACTATTAAAGCCTCACAGTTGTACAAATGTTTATATCCCCTTTTGAACAAGCACATCTCTCATACATGAGATATCACCAAACATTCTCCGCTTTTCTAACTAAATATATGCTTCACTATTTAGTTTATGAACAGCCTTATATTTTAGTTTAGCAAAGCAATATTGTTTGAGTGAATTAATGAGGGGCGTGAATCATGGATAATAGATGGATAAAGGATCCATTACGGTCCAAACATGCCAATATATGCATTGTGGAGGCACTTAAGATAATCAAGAAGTAAATAGAAAATTTAGGTACTTACTTTCCAATACTGCTTCCTCCATTTGCTTCGTTCATGGCCTTGCTCCTTGGCGAGAGGTAGCCTTTTCGCTCTTCCCTCATTATTGTATGCCCACTTTGGGACTTTTGACCATGAAATCTTCATCGAAACTCAACTCCATAGAGTTTATTTGATTCACGGCTATGCATTTTTTGTTGCTACTTTGGATGAGCGCAGCAATTCAGTATTTTATAACTTTGGATTGAATTGAGTAACCCTTTGTCATAGGAAGAGGTTAGTGGCTAATCTTTTTCCACATACGACACCAAACTGATGATGTCAAAATCGTTAGTTGGGTCATTCATCCAATCTTCGAGAACACAGCTCCACTCCCAACAATAAGTTTACATGGAGTCCAGCACTAACCCAGATCTTGCCGCACTGGTTTTACAAATTCAATCACTTGAAACCACTGTGGAAGAGCTTACTAGGTAGAATCAAGAGATGGTGCAACGGCTGCAACAAGAAGGTAATCGCCCAGAGACCAAAAAGGACAATGAGGGGGATAGTCACAGGAGGTGACCTAGCACCCCAGAAGACGCGAGCTTAGATCTTCTCAGGGAGATGAGAAAGGAGATGGACGAACTGAGAAACGACATCAAGGGAAAAAAAGATCAAAGTCTGGACAGAATGGTCAAAAAGACAGACTTACCTTTCACCTTAGCTGTCCGGGAATGCCCGGTGCCTTCCAAGTTTCGTCTACCTCAGCTCGAGCCCTTTGACAGATTGAAGGATCCATTGGATCACCTCAACACCTTCAAAACAACTCTAGGTCTCCAACAGCCCCCTGATGAGATCCTATGCCGCTCATTTCCTACCACCCTCAAGGGGGCAGCCCAGGAATGGTTCACCAACCTACCAACATCCTCTATTGACAATTTCGAGCAGCTAGGCAGTGCCTTCGTTCGTCACTTTGTTGGCGAGCAATGCCCCAAAAGGCAGGACGACCATTTCCTCACCATCAAGCAAGGAGAGAAGGAAACCTTGAGGTCCTATGTGACACGTTTCACCCAAGGAACTTTGGAGGTGGACGAAGCAGATGACAAAGTACAACTAACGGCCTTCAAGGCTGGGTTAAAGTCCAGGGACTTCGTGGTCTCCTTGGCAAAAAACCCCCTTAAGACGATGGCAGAGGTGCTTTTGAAGGCACAGAAGTACATGAATACTGAGGACACCCTAGTAGCCATAGATGGGATAAAGAAACCCAAGGAAAAGAAGAAAGAAAAAGAAGATAAGCGAAGAGGACAAAAAAGGGATCAAGTGGACCGGTAGAATGCTGAAGGAAGTAGACGCAGGGATGACAAAAACCCTCGTCCAATAAAATTCACGCCTCTATTGATGCCCGTTGACCAAATCTTGATGGAGATTAAGGACAAGAAATACCTCAAATGGCCCAGGCCATTATACTTGTCACCTAATGTGCGTGACAAGAGGAAATACTGTCGTTTTCACAAAGATCACGGACATTACACAGAGGATTGCCGAGACCTGAAGAAGCAGATAGAAGAACTTATACGGAAAGAGAAATTACACAAGTACGTGAAAAGAGGAGATTCTAGCAGGTACGGGGACGAAAGTAAAGATCGACACGAAGTTTCTTAGAGAGACAAGGATCACCTACCACCTCGTCCACAAAGTGCCATAGGGGAAATAAAAACTATCACGGGAGGGCCGTCCATGGGAAAGTCGTTCAAATCCCTCAAGAAATCATACCAAAGACAGGTGAACAGTGTCCATAGCCTGCCTCCTCTGAAGCAAAGATGGATTGACCAAGACATGTATTTTTTAGAAGAAGATGCTAGAGGGGTAAAATAGCTCATGATGACCTGTTGGTCATTATGATCATGATTGAAGGATTTAACACCAGAAGGGTTCTGGTTGACAATGGGAGTTCGGCAGACATTATTTACCTTTTTGCATTCCAGTAGTTAAAAGTGGACCTAAAGAGACTTCGTCCTTTCGAGTCCCCCTCGTCAGTTTCAGTGGAGATAAGGTGTATCCCCGGGGAATAGTGACACTAACGGTCACAACTGGCTCGCATCCCCTCTAGGTAACAAACAAGCATAACTTTTTGGTAGTAGACTCGCCCTCATCCTACAATGTGATTATAGGACGGCCTGCCCTCAATCGTTGGAAGGTAGCCACTTCTACTTACTGCTTGAAAGTGAAATTCCCAACAGAACAGGGGGTTGGCGAGATAAGAGGAGATCAGGTGATGGCAAAGGAGTTTTATCAGGCAGTCCTAGCCTCAAACAAGAACCACACGTGGATGATTGAAGACAAGACATAAGAAATCGTTGAGAAGTTGGAAACGATAGAGTTGGTCGAAGGAGATTCTACAAAGATGACTCGTGTAGGGACAAGCCTAAACCCCTAGATGAAGAAAGAGATCGTTAGCTTCCTAAAAGATAATCTGGATGTTTTTGCATGGAGCCATGAAGAAATGCCAGGTATACCACCCAACATCATCCAACACCACCTAAAAGTAGGCCTCGGGAAGAAACCCGTCCAGCAAAAGAGAAGAGTTTTTGCCCCTGAACGGAACAAAGCCATCATGGATGAAGTGAACAAACTGCTCGCTGCTAACTTCATCAGGGAAGTCTATTATCTCGAGTGGTTGGCCAACGTCGTCATGGTCAAAAAAGCGAACAAGAAGTGGAGAATGTGTGTTGACTTCACTGATCTAAACAACGCCTACTCGAAGGACAGCTTTCCCTTACCTAGAATCGACCAGTTGGTAGACTCAATCCGGGCACAAGCTTCTTACCTTCATGGACGCATTTTCTGGGTATGACCAAATACAAATGGCTGAGAAAGATCAGGAAAAAACAACCTTCATCACCAGCCGAGGGCTCTACTGCTACAGGGTTATGCCTTTTGGTTTGAAGAACGCAGGAGCCACATATCAGAGATTGGTAAACCAGATGTTCAACAAGCAGATTGGGAGGAACGTAGAAATGTACGTTGATGATATGCTCATCAAGCGTAAAGAAGAAGAGAGTCACCTGGACGACCTCAGAGAGACATTCAACATGCTTAAACAGTATAGCATGAAGCTAAACCCGTTCAAATGTGCCTTTGGAGTCTCTTCAGGGAAATTCCTCGGGTTCATGGTGTCGCAAAGAGGGATAGAGGCAAACCCTGAGAAAGTGAGGGCTATCCTCGAGATGTCCTCTCCAAAGACGGTGAAAGAAGTACAATCCCTTATAGGAAGAGTAGCTGCCCTCAATCAGTTCATCTCAAAGGCGACGGATAAGTGTCCTCATTTCTTCAAGACCCTAAAAAAGGCCTTCGTATGGACGAAGGAATGTGAGACAACATTCTAGGAATTAAAACGCTACCTAAGCAATCCCCTACTCTTGAGTTCGTCCAAGGAAAGAGAAGATTTATTCCTCTACCTGGCAATATCCGTAACTGCAGTCAACGCAGCCTTGATTAGGGAAGAGAACTGGATACAACTTCCAGTGTACTACATTAGTCAGGCTTTTCAGGGAGCTAAAGCTCGATACCCGAAGATAGAAAAGATTACCTTCGCTCTAATAGTGGCCTCAGTAAAACTCCGGCTACACTTTCAGGCTAACCCAATCGTAGTAATGATGGACTAGCCTATCAAAAGAGCGATGAAAAAACCTGAAGCTATAGGACGAATGGTATAGTGGGCCATTGAGCTCAGTCAGTTTGATATAGAATACCGCCCCTGGACGGCCATTAAGGCTCAGGCACTAGCAGACTTCATAGCAGAATTCACTGATCCCAAGCACGAAGAGAACCACGAAGAGCTTTGGACGATCCATATGGATGGCTCGTCGATCTAGAAAGGAGGTGGAGCAGGCGTCGTCATCACCTGCCTTGAGGGAGATGTTTTGAAGTATGGTGTCCAACTCAGGTTCCCTACAACTAATAATGAAGCGGAGTACGAGGCTATATTGACGGGGCTAAGAATTGCCAAGGCACTCGGAGCTAAAAACATTTCACTAATGAGTGATTCACAGCTCGTCGTAGGGCAGGTCAAAGGAGATTTTGAAGCAAAGGAGACGAGAATGTAGAATTATCTCAAGTTGACGAACCAGCTGGTAAGCAAATTTGATCATGCAGAATTTGTTCAGATCCGGTGAAGCCAAAATGTTGAGGCTGACGAAGTCGCATAGACTGCATCCGCAGACGATCAATTAAAGGCAAATGATTGGAGACTGGAAGAACAAAATTTCCCTAGCATTGAACAATTTCAGACCTTCGCTGTACACACTCGTTCAGGGTGGACGAGTCCTATTTTGTCTTACCTTAAAGATGGACAATTACCATCGAACCTTGAAGAAGCCAAGAAGATCAAGAAGTGAGCTATCAGATTCACCATACTCAATGATGAGCTCTACAAAAGGGGTTTTTCCCAACCTTACTTGAGGTGCATAGAAGAGGAGGAAGCTAAGTATGTTCTAGAAGAAGTGCACGGGGGAATTTGCCATGACCAGATGGGCTCGTCTAGAAGATCATGAAGGCAGGTTATTTCTGGCCCATAATGCAGAAGGATGCAATGGATTTCGTCAAAAGATATGACCACTGCTAGAGGTATGGAAATGTCCAACATGTCCCCAGGGAAAAGATGACGACCATTTCCTCACCTTGGCTTTCTCACAATGGGGAATTGATATTATGGGCCCCTTACCATAGGGAAAGAGATAAATAAGGTTCTTACTTATCGCAATAGACTACTTCACAAAATGGGTCGAAGCGGAAGCACTAGCGACGATCACAGAATCAAAGGTACAAAATTTTGTTTGGAAAAATATTATTTGCTGGTTCGGGATACCAAAGACGATCATTTCAGATAATGGTCGACAATTCGATAGCCACGGATTCAGGTCGTTCTACACGAACCTAGGCATCAAGAACAAGTATTCGTCACCAGGACATCCTAAGGCCAATGGACAGACAGAAGTAAGGAATCGGACCTTGCTAAAGATCATCAAGACCCGGTTAGTGGGGGCAAAGAAAGCATGGCCCGAGGAATCATCAAGACCCAGTTATGGGCCTACAGAACTACAGCTCTAACGCCAACAGGAGACGCCCTTCAGAACGGAGTTATCCCAGTTGAAGTAGGACTCACCAGCCTCAGAACGGAGTTCTTCGACGAACAGAGTAACGACGACCAATTAAAACTAAACTTGGATTGCCTGGATGAAGTCAGAGACCCAGCCTCCCAAAGAATGACCAAGTATCAGCTGAAGATGGCCGAATACTACAATCAAAGGGTAAAGTTGAAAAGGTTCAACATTGGTGATCTCATCCTTTGAAAAGTAACTATTGCAACAAAAGACCCAACACAAGGTAAACTAGGGCCAACCTAGGAAGGACCATATAAAATCGTCCACTATTCCCGTCAGGGAAGCTACCATCTGGAGGATTTGGACAGAAACAAGCTACCTCTCCCTTGGAATGTGGAACATCTAAAGAGGTATTATGGACAGGAATTGTAATTCAATTGTATGCATTATCTCTTACTTTTCAATCAAATAAACATATTATTCAGAGACCCATGCATTCTGGTTATCTTTTTCTTTCTCAAACTACGTACATAACCCGAAAAGCAAAGACATCGTCCAAAGAAAAATAAGACGATAAGATTCCTTAAGTGGATGTACATCGTTCAAAGAAAAAATAAGACGATAAGATTCCTTAAGTGGATGTACATCATCCAAATATATATATATATATATATATATATAAGACGATAAGATTCTTTAAATGGATGTACGTCGTCCAAAGAAAAAATAAGACGATAAGATTCCTTAAGTGGATGTACATCGTCCATGAAAAAAAAAAGACGATAAGATTTCTTAAGTGGATGTACATCATCCAAAGAAAAAATAAGATGATAAGACTCCTTAAGTGGTGTACATCGTTCGAAAGATTTCTTAAGTGGATGTATTCCGTCCAAGTTAAAGATAAGAATTTTCACGAACATCGTCCAAGTAAAGGATGACCAAGTCCACGTTTGGACAAATTTCTTCAAGTCCCTAAAAGGACGAGAATAAGCAAAAATATTAGCAAAAATTTTCTAAGTCCACAAAAGGACAAAAGGCACAGTCTGAATAAGACAATAGTCAACAAGAAGTGCATGCAAGACGAATAAAGATGAAGACATTAACATAAAATTGTTCAAAAAGCCCCAAAACAAAGGGAACATTTAGATATGAGTTGTCCAGTGGCCTTAAAACATACAAGGCATTTTCCAAAAAAAAAAAAAAAAAAAAAAAAATTCTTCCTCATGGGACAACGGGTTCAAGTTGGTGAAGCATTGTCTTCATCCTTGTCAGCTTGAGAAGGGTCCGCACCAGTAGACGCTACAACCTGAGCTGCCAGGGCTACTTCATCCTCTTCAATCTCCTTATCAATAGCCTCAAAGTCTAAATCCTCCAAATCAGTCCCTGGGCCGTGCTTAATCAGGTACCTCCTCAGTAGTTCAAAGCCTTTAAAATACCATTGAAATAGGATGGTATTATACTCTTTAGTAGATTGAAAGGCAAGGACGGCCTTAGCAATGGTAGCCTTCATCCTTTGACCAGCTGAGGCAAGAGGCTCGTCCTTCTGCTTCACCAGCTGTTTCTCGGAATCCAGCTGCTCAGTCAAAACCTGGAGTTGCTCCTTAGACACCTTGTTGGTGTCCATAGCAGCTATCAAGTCTTTCTGTAGTCTTGAAGCCTCGACCTCTAGCGCCTCCATTTTTGAATTGGCCACGACGACCTTCTCCTCGTTTGCCAGATACTGGGTGGTGATGTGCATGGTTTCCCCCAATACCTGACAGCAAAAGTAGCCAAAGTTAGCAGAGGCAGTTAAAATCTTAAGGACGAAGAAGAAAGGGATAAAAGTAGGATAGTTACCTGCACGAGTTTGTGAACATGACGGCTCACCATCTCGTGGGAAGGCACACTTGAAATCTCTTTCATCTTCCCAGGAGTAAGGAGCTCATTAGCACGGTCCATAGCTACTCCAGCATCCTTCCAAACACTGAAGCCTACCTTTTCTTTCCCCTTGTCTCCCGTCTTTCGCTTTTTTGAAGGACGGACAACTTCTTCGATTGAAATGCTAGGAGAAGCTGCTTGACCTTCGTCCAGATCCGGGGCAGGAGTGGACGAGACTCTCTCCACCGTCTCTTTTTCCTTTTCCTTGCCGGTAATTCTCAATCTTCCTTGTTTGATGGCGGAAAGGAGTTTGTTCTTCTTCCCCTTAATCTTAGCATACATCTCTTTATTAAATTTTGTCATCATCTCTGCACCAAGAAAAGCAAAGTTAATCCCAGGAAAAAGAAGAAGAGACGATCTTACATAAGATAACTTAGATAACTCACTTTTTTTTTTGTTCCCAGTCAATTGCGTGAAGGACATAATCTGAAGGCTCCGGCCCCAAACAATGACGAGCTAAAGTGCACGGATCAACCAGCTCGTCAAAATCATCAATAGTAATCACGTACTTGATGGCCTCTTGAACCCTCTCTTTGAACTTCTCTTCAAGCTCTGGACACTCTTTCACTACAAGACAGAAAAATAGGCAAGGTTAGAATGACGACCAATATAAACAAAAGGTTGAAAAAGGGAAACATCTCATGGGAGGCAAATGCACCAAGCTGAGGGGTCTCCCACCGGCGCAGCAACCTAGGGACGTCCCCCCAAAAGTCTTCAGAAAGAGTCTTCCAACCATCGGCAGACATGAAGAAAAACCTAGACTTCCAATTACGGAAGGACGATGGAAGATTAACTACGAGACGAGACTTCCTATTCCAAGGTACAAAATCGTAATACCCAAACTCTTTGGATTCTTTCAAACAGTAGAGATGGACGAACTCGTTAAGCGTGATCATATCCCTGTCGGCTATGGTCGTCCAAATCACCATGCAGCCTATAAAGATTCTCCATGAATTCAGCATAAACTGCCCTGGAGTAAGGTTCAAGTAGTGAAGGAGCTCCATGATGAATGGATGGACGAGAAATCTGAGGCCACACAAAAACGCAGCCTCATAAAAACAGACCTCTCCATGAGCAAAGGCACAAGCCTTCTCACCCTTCCTAGGAAGACGAGCCCTAGTCTCATTAGGAAATTGGAATCTATCCCTAAATTTATTAAAAACCTCTATCTTCAAGGAACACTTTTCTTTAAGAGCATGGAAAGAACGAAGTGTATCAAAAGCAGAAGGATGAGATGATGAAGGTGCACTAGAAGGCGTAGAAGTAGTCGTGTCTACCCCTGCTCTAACCGTGCCTACATGAGAGGACAAATTCCTCTCTAGATTGTCCGATCCCACCTCAGACCCCATATTTTCCCTCCTTAAAGCCTCTCTAATGGATTTAAACCAAATTAGGGAATTATGCAACAATGGGTACAAGTCACCCAACACCAAACCTAGATCACTACCAACCATAACAAAATCCCTAATATGTGGATACGGATCACTAGATGAAAACGCACTTAACGTATCACTACGAGAATCTACCAACGCCCTTAAGCGAGCAAATAAGAAGGCGATGGAGGGTGAAGTGTGCCTAATTTCAGAAGAATCTACCATTAAAGAAGGCAACACAACCCAAAAAGGAAAATAGGAACTCAAGAAAAAGGAATACAAATAAAACACAGAAAGGAAAGGGAGTAAATAAAGGGCGTACTTGAAAATAAGGGAGGAAACTGAGAAGACTAAAAGCAAAATGCACAACCAGGAAGTCAGAAAAACCAATCGCAGAAAAGAAAGTGAAGAAGTGAGAAGGGAAAAGCAAAGATTAAAACTTTTACCTTGAAAAGTGCGGGAAATCTGAAAAGGCTTCACCGGAAATAGGACCCATCAACCAATCAGAAGGAGACACATGGCCATGATGCGTGCCATGCCGCCACGAAGCAATCAATGTGGGAGCAGAACCCCAAGCGCCCCAACCGCCAAAAAAAAAAAAAAATCTCATTTTCCTTTGGTCATCCAAACTACGGACGACCTCGGAATAAGGGAGCAGCTGATGATCCCGATTATACCTTCGTCTATAGGAAGACACGATGATGAGGACAATTCTAGGAACTGTCCAACCAGTGATCGTCATCAGGCTAGAACAGACTCGTCCGTCCTTAATCATTGATGAAGCATTACAAATCAATGATGAATTTCTATACTGTTGGGGAGATAACCCACCATCAATGTTTTATGAAGGCGTTACTGATACAAGAATAAAATCGCCATTAAGGTAGCACCAATAGCTAGAAGGAAGAGGAAAACACTTGTATAAATACCTACCTATAAGGTCCAAAAGATAGGTATACATACACTTAAAATACACTACGTCTGACATTCTGTTATTCTAGCCATTCTAGCTTTAGCATCGGAGGCTCTGTGGCAAGCGCCACACCGATGACCATGCTCTTTCTTTTCATAGCTTGACTTGTTGTAGGATTAGGATTAACTGAGGACGACTCCCTTTTGGACGAACATTTCTACTGACAATCTGAGCATCATCAGAAATCAACAGGCCAAATTCTTATTACAATCAAGTACCAAGTGCTAATTTCTTATTGCAATTCTAAGTTATAGGGTATCAATAAGCTAAGTAAACTAATTAGAGTCATGCTAAGTCACAACGTAAATAGGACTTATCAAAACTACGGTAAACAGCTTGAACATGAAATAAGATCGATGATAAGGAACAAAGGATCTAATAGGCTAACAACTAAGAATTTGAGTCAAATTGAAAGAACTTGAATATAATCAGGATTAATAGAGTAACAACTTACAAGTAAATTACTTGCATGAATACACCATCCTAAATCCTAGGAACTCAGAGGAATCTACAAGGGAAATTAATGATTCAGGAATCATCAGTGAGTAGGTTCGTACAGATGGATCAACGCAAGCTCATCCAAGTTCTTGCAAGTTTTAGAAAAAAGAAGAATGGGATCTTCTCAGGGGGATCACCGATGTGGTGCCAGCCACGGAGTCTCCAATGATAAAGTCAGTGAATATGGCTCAAGAAAGATAGAGAACTCGATAGTAGGAGTTTAAGATGGGTAGAATGTTTGTCCCTTCTCTTGGATTCTCTAGGTCTATATATATCGACTTTCTTTAATAGCCATTGCTCTCTTAAATGGTGGTTTAAGGAGAGCTTTGGTAATGTCTCAGGTCTTCAATTTGGCCTTTATTAGGGCCCCAACAGTCTTCTCACGATGTGTAACTGTCAGGGCATTAAATGGTAGCTTTCATAACACTCTATTTTTGTCCAGGTTGGCTTCCTTGGGCGAGGGTAATTACTGGATCCATCAGTTACACCCTTATTCTGAGATCGTCCTTACATGTGATGACAATCTCAAGAATACGAAAGGCCATTTTGCTTGGATGTGTCTTTTGGCATTTTGGTTGTGTCCACATTTAAGGCAGAGTTACGGCATTGTACGTGTTATGGCCACGTGACGCACTCTCAGTGGTGGATGCTAGCGCTTTATCCGAGGGACTTTTGGGTTTCCTGCCATTTTTCAATTTTCCAAGTTTAGCTTTTTAAGCCACTTCGTTTTTCTTATTCTTCTTCACTTTTTCTCTCTCTTGTGCCATCATTGCTCTGTGTTTTTCCTCTTTGAGCTTTCTTGAGTTCCACTAGCTTTTTCCTCTCTAAGTCTGGTTTTTTGAGGTATAGTTTCTTTTTCTTCTCCTTTTTTATAGTGAAAATTACCTACCTTTCCTTTTTCGTTTAAGGATATAAATTTCCCCCATTTTTTTCCTTTTTTTAGTTCCATGGTTGAGAGCTCTGAGGTTAGGCAACTCTATCCTTTCATTTCGTTTCTCTTCGCCCGTTTAGGGGCATCTTTTGGTTCTTTTAGCACCCAGCGCCCCCTAATTGAGGATTTCGTATTTAGGGATAGCAGTTTAGGTATTGTATTGGCTGATTTGCATCCTTTGCTACACAATCCTTGAATTGGTTTAAGGAAATGGTGGGTAGAGGGAGTTAGCGTTTGAGGTAAGGTCTAGTGAGCTTGAGATGGGGTTGTTATCTAATGATGACCTCGTTAGGGCGGGAGAAGATACTATTGCATCGGGCCATTCGTCGTCAAGATGGAGGGAGATTAGGCCTTTTCATGCCCTTAGGGAAGAGTGCGCCTTAGACGCTGACACCTTTTTTAATTTTAGGGACAAATTCCAGTTCCTGAGGAAGTCAAGGTTCGTCTTCCTCGAGAAGGGAGAAAGCCTGTCATTTCTCTCTTGGAGAAATGTGCTTCTACGAGGTTGCTTTCTAGTGTAGTCTTAGGCTCCCCATCCACCCATTCATCATGGAACTCTTGAACCATTTCAACATCACTCTTGGGCAACTTATGCCAAACTAGTGGAAGATAGTGATTAGCTATATAGAGATTTGGATAGTCGTCACTGATAGTGACATGATCAGGTTGGATGAGTTCGTTCACCTGTATTGTCTAAAAGAGTCTAAAGTGTACGGGTACTATGAGTTAGTGCCTTGAGTCAGGCAGGCAAGGATTATTACGGATCTTCCTTCATCCTTTCGATATTGGAATTTCAAATACTTCTTCATGTCTAGAGATGGATGGGAGACACTTTCTGATGACTTCTGAGGTGAGGTTCCTAGATTGCTTCGTCGGTGGAGGTCCCTAAACTTAGGTGCATCGTTCGCCACTTGCTTTTTGATAGTTTTGTTCTCAAACCTGATTCATCATTAACCTTTGTTTGTCGTGTGCATTCACAATTAAGGAGCGCCCCAGGCTTAAAAGCAAATATAAGAAGCACGTCCAGGTGGCCACTGAGTACACAAAGATGATCGACAACTTTGACGACCTTGTCGATCCTCGAACTTTGGCTCATCACTTCCTGGGTTCGAAGCCTTCGTCCTTCATCTTGCGTGCTATTGAGATCGAAGAAAAAAGTGATTTTTTTTTTTTACTACACTTTTTTTTTTTTTTTGCACAGAAATGATGACCAAGTTCAATCAGGAGATGTACGCCAAGATGAAGGCCAAGAGGAACAAGCCTTTTTGAGCCTAGGGGAGAAAGTGGTTTGGGTCGTTGAGAAGGGGGTCTCGGTCTCCCTAATTATCTTTGTCCCTGAAGCCATGAGGACGGCCTTTCCCACGACTTCCTTGTAAGAGCTCACTCCTCGTCTAAAGAGGCAAAGGACCATGGCCAAGGGAAAGGAGAAAATGGGCTCCTAGATGTCCAATGTCTAGGACAATGCTGGGATTGCTCTAGTGAGGGCCTATTCCATTGTTACTGCCGACGATCTTAAGGTGCTTGTTGGTGTCCCTTCCCATGAGCTTGTGAACTGCCATATCTATAACCTCGTCTAGGTAAGTTTCCTTTTGTTTCATTTACGGTTTGGAATGGTTTTTGTAATTTTATAACCCTCCCTTCCTTATGACTTTTAGGCTCTAAGGGAGGCGATCCACATATCTACTTAGTACCTTGGCCAGGAGGAGAAGGCCGTGGTGGCGGTGTCCAAAGTGGAGGCTTTAGAGGCTGAGGCTGCAAAGTTAAGAAGAGACCTCATTACTGCCATGGACGAAGCCAACACAACTAAGGAGAAGGCCACGACGTTGGCTAACGAGCTCAGAGTTGAGAAGCAATTGACACTGCAAAAGGATGAACAGCTCCAAGCTGTGAACCAAAAGGTCAGGTCTGTGGCTGCTAAAGTTGTCTAAGCTTTCCAATAGATTGAAGAATACAACACCGTCCTCTTCAACTGGTATTATAAGGGCTTTGAGCTCCTCAGGAGATACATGCTGAAGCATTCCTCAGGAGTCAACTTGGAGGATTTGGATTTCGAGGAAGTAGATAAGGAGATGGAGGTTGATGAGGCCGCCCAAGCTATTGCTGCTGCTCTTAAAGAGAATGCTTCGGAGGGAAATGATCGTGAACCTGAGGATGCTTCTGTCAACAGTGCTAGTCGTGACGAGGCTACTGTTTAAGCATTCCTCTATTAATCATTCTCTTTTTTTTCTTTTTCTTTTTTTTTTTTTTGGTGTGTGTGGAGGTGCCTAATGTTTTATTGGGCTTCAAATATTAACTTTGAAACAATCTTCTCGCCCAGTGTGTTTTTGGGTTTTAAATATTAACTCTGAACTGATGCTTTCGATGACTATATATTTATGCCGTTGTTCGTTTACCCTATCTTCAATGGTTGTTCTTGCTTTCATTTTTCTTGGTGATCTATGTTTGCAGAGGAACTTGAATTCGTCAAGGTTTAATGACTTAGTCATTTTCGTGTGATTTGTATCATTGTTAGGAATTTTATCACTCTGTCATTTTTTGGGATGATTTACATCCATTTAAGGGATCTTATCACTTGGCTTCGTCAGTGATGTACATTTGTCTAGGGAATTTTATCATTTAGCAATTTTTTGGGGAGATTTACATCCACTTAAGGAATCTTATCACTTAGCCATTTTTTGGGGTGATTTACATCCACTTAAGGAATCTTATCACTTAGTTTCATCAGTGATGTATATCTGTCTAGGAAATTTTATGACTTAGCCATTTTTTGGGGTAATTTACATCCATTTAAGGAATCTCATCACTTGGCTTCATTAGTGATGTACATTTGTCTAGGGAATTTTATCACTTAGCCATTTTTTGAGGTGATTTACATCCACTTAAGGAATCTTATCACTTAGCTTATATTTGACACAATTTGATGAATATTCACTGAATAGTACTTTTATTTAAAATGAAGGTGTTTATTTTCATGGTTACAACAATACCTTATGTCAACTAATAATATTTTTTCAAATGCTCGATGTTCCATGGTCGCAGTAATCTTTTCTAGTCCATTGACTCTGGATGGTAGCTTCCTGGTCTTGAATAGTGGATTTATTTTCATGGTTACAACAATATCTTTTGTCTACTAATAATATTTTTTCAAATGCTCAGTGTTCCATGGACGCAGTAATCTTTTCTCGTCCATTGACTCTGGATGGTAGCTTCCTTGTCTTGAATAGTGGATGACTTTATAAGGTCCTTCCCAGGTTGGTCCAAGCTTTCCCTGTGTTGAATCCTTCATTGCTGGTGTGACTCTGCGTAAGACAAGATCTCCGATGTTAAGTCTTCTAAGCTTCACTCTCTTCTTGTAGTACTCAATCATCTTCTGCTGATATTTTGCATCTTATAAGATGCTTCCTCTCTCACTTCGTCCAAGCAGTACAGGTTAACCTTCAATTGATCGCAGTTGCTATCTTCGTGTAAAACTTCTCTTCTCATGCTGATGACTCTTGTTTCGATTGGTATTACTACTTCGGTAATGTAGGTGAGTCTGAACGGCATTTCTCCTGTCGGGGTCCTCGCGGTGGTTTAGTATGCCTACAAGACGTTGGGCAGTTCCTCCAGCCATGCGCATTTTGCCTCCTCTAGATGAACTTTGATGATCTTCAATAGTGTTCGATTCATCACTTCCATTTGTCCGTTGGCCTATGGATGTCTTGGAGAAGAAAACTAGTTTCTGATTCCTAGTCCTGAGAAGAAGATCCTGAAGACTTGACTGTCAAACTGGCATCTGTTGTCTGATATTATCGTCCTTGGTATTCCGAACCTATAAACTATGTTTCTCCATACAAAGTTCTGGAACTTTGCCTCCGTGATAGTGGGTAGTGCTTCTGCTTCAACCCATTTCGTAAAATAGTCAATTGCAACCAGTAAGAACTTTACCTGTCTTTTACCTTGACATAATAGGCCCATGATGTCTATCCTTCATTGAGCGAATGGTTATGGGGAAGTTATGGTCGTCATCTTCTCTCTTGGGACATGCTAGACATTCTCGAACCTCTGGCACTTATCACATCATCCAACGAGCTCCCTTGCATCTTTCTGCATGGTGGGCCAGAAGTAACCTGTTCTAATGATCTTGCCTACTAGGGATCTTAGGCCCGTGTGGTCTCCGTATATTTCTTCATGGACTTCCTCTGGGATATACTTAGCTTCATCTTCTTTGACACACTTTAGATATGGCATGGAGAACCCTCTTTTATACAAGGCGTCATTCAGGACTGTAACCTAGCCATTCTCTTTCTGACCTTCTTGGCCTCGCCAACGTCTGCTAGAAGTCGTCTGTCTCGGAGGAAAGAGAGAATCAGAGTCGTCCAACTGTTTTGGTTATGAATTGCAAAAGTGTGGAATTCTTCAATGCTAGGATGCTTTTGCACTTATATTTTCAAATCTGGTAGCATTGTTCCTTCTTCAGATGATGCTTGCTTGTTACTTTGTCTACTTCTGAGTTCTAGCTCCTAGGGACCTGTGTGAAATCTACCCGATCAAACTCTTGGGTTAGGTGGTTTGTCAGCCTGAGGTATTTTTGCATCCTATCCTCCTTCGCATCATATTCACCCTTTATCTATCCTATCACCAATTTAGAATCGCTTTGAAGGAGTAAGTGCCTGGCACCAAATCTCTCCCGATCTTAAGCCCCGTCAATATGGCCTCGTATTCTGCTTCATTGTTGGTGGTGGGGAATTGAAGTTGTACTTCATACCTAAAGACGTCTCCTTCTGGAGTGTTGATGATGACCCCCACTCCCTCTCTTTTTCGGGTTAACAACCCATCGGTTTGGATTGTCCATCTCCCCAATTCATCTTGGATCTCTTCAGCTGGAACTGTGAACTCAGCGATGAAGTCTGCTAATGCCTGTGCCTTGATCGCTGTCCTAGGGCGGTACTTGATGTCGAACTGGCTCAGCTCAATTGCCCATTGCATAATTCTTCCTACAGCTTTGAGCTTGTTCATTGATTTCCTTATTGGCTGGTCAGTCATTACCAAAATAGGGTTTAACTGGAAGTAGGGAAGTAGTTTGCGAGAGGTGACGATTAGGGCAAATGCGATCTTCTCATTCCGTGGATACTTCACCTCAGCTCCTTTGAAAGCTTGGTTGACATAATAAACCAGGAGCTGCACTTTATTCTCTTATCGAATCAAACTTGCACTCATGGCGATGGCTGACATTGTTAAGTACAAAAACAAGTTTTCCCCTTTCTTTGACAGGCTTAGGAGTGGAGGGTTACTCAGATAGTGTTTCAATTCTTGGAAGGCTTTTTCTCACTCCTCTATCCAAGTAAAAGCTTGCTTTAAGGTTTTGAAGAAAGGTAGGCATTTGTCCATCGCTTTAGAGACAAACCTATTAAGGGCTGTAATCCTTCCAGTTAACTTCTAGACTTCCTTAACCGTTCTCGACGATGTCATCTCTAATATAGCCCACGCTTTTCTGGGTTAGCTTCTATCCCTCATTGGGACACCACGACCCCTAGGAACTTTCCTGATGCAACCCCGAAGGTGCATTTTATAGTATTCAACCTCATCTGGTATTTCCTGAGGGTCGTGACGGTCTCCTTGAGGTCGTCCATGTATGTGTCTTCCTCCTTGCACTTGATGAGCATATCATCCATGTATACCTCCATATTTCTCCAAATTTGTTTATCGAACATTTTATTGACTAACCTCTGGTAAGTCGCCTCTGCATTCTTTAGTCCAAAAGGCATTACCTTGTAGTAGTAGAGCCTTTGGCTTGTGATGAAGACAGTCTTCTCCTAGTCTTCTTCTGACATCTTGATTTGGTTGTATGTTGAGAATGCGTCCATGAATGTGAGGCGCCTGTGCCCTGCCGTGGAGTCCACAAGCTGATCTATTCTTGGCAAGAGGAAGCTGTCTTTTGGGCGGACCTTATCCAGGTCCGTAAAGTCCACGCACATTCAACATTTCCCATTTGCTTTCTTTACTAGGACGACTTTGGCTAGCCAATCCGAATAGTAGACTTTTTTGGATAAAATTGGCTGCCAGTAACTTGTTTACCTCGTCCATGATGGCTTTATTCCGTTCAAGGGTGAAGACTCATTGTCTTTGCTGGACGGGCTTCCTCTCAGGGTTAACATTCAGATGGTGTTGGATGACTTCGATTGCTATGCCTGGCATGTCCTCATGACTCTATGCAAAAATATCCAAGTTGCTCTTAAGGAATTGGACTAGCCTTCTTTTCATCTAATTGCTCAAGTTCGTCCCTATCTTCGTGGTCTTTGTTGGTTCTCTGACTACCAGTTCCATAGTTTCCAAGGTTTCTACTTTCTCCTCCTCCTTCTCCTCAATCATCCATGTATAGTTTTCCTTTGCAGCTAACACTACTTGGTATCATTCCTTGGCCAACACTTGATCTCCTTTTACCTCGCCCATGCCATACTCTGTTGGGAATTTCACCTACAGGCAGTATGTGGATGTTGCTGCCTTCCAGCGGTTGAGTGTGGACTTTCCAATAATCACATTGTACAAGGATGGGCAATTTACCTCCAAGAAGCCAAGTTGACTGGTTAATTGTTAGGGGTGAAACCCTACTATGATTATTAGTGCTACTATACCTTTGGAGTATACTTAGTCTCCGCCAAAACTAACGAGGGGTGATTCAAAAGGTCATAACCTTTTAGGATCTACCTTCAGCTACTGGAAAGCGGAGAGGTAGATAATGTTTGCAGAGCTGCCATTATCTATGAGAATCTGCCTAGGGTTGAATCCTTCTATCATAAGCATGATAACCAAGGAGTCGTCGTGCGGTTGTTTTACAACTCTAGCATTTTCTTCCGAAAATAAGATGTCCCTCTCTGTTTTTCTTCTCTGCTTTTGGGGGTGGTATCTTGTGGACACTATTTATTTGCCTTTGCTGTGACTTCTTAAGGGATTTAAAGGATCCACCCGTGGATGGTCCTCCTGTGATCGTCTTTATCCTCCAATCGCACTTTATGGAAGATTGAACGTATTTTCCTCATCCTTAGGAACTGTTTTGTGCCTCTCCTTGTTATCATTTCTAGGTTTGCTAGATTCTCCCTTCTTTACAAACTTATGTAGCTTCCCTTTCTGAATGAGTTCCTCTATTTGTTCCTTCAAGTCCCTGCAATCTTCAGTATAGTAGTCATGGTCCTTTTAGAAGTGGCAATATTTTCTCTTGGTCGCACACATTGGGTGATGAGTGCAACGGCTTCGACCACTTAAGGTAATGATCGTCCTTAATCTGCATCAAAATTTTATCAATGGGCATAACCAGAAGGGTAAATTTTACCATCCGAGACGTTTTATCTTCCATCCATTTATTCCCATCTAAACTCTGACGATCTTCCCTTTCTCTCTTATGTCCCCTCCAGTCTTCTCTTTTGCCCTCTTTTTCTTTGGGCTTATCCTCCTTCCCTATTGAGGCTAGTGCATCTTCAGCATTCATGTACTTCTAAGCTTTCAACAACATTTTTGCCATTGTTTGCAGGGGACTTTTCGCTAGAGCGACCACAAACTCTCTAGGTTTCAGCCCGGCTTTGAAGGTGGTTAATTACACCTTCTTGTCTGCTTTATCAACTTCTAGGACTTCTTTGGTGAAACACTTCACATATGATCTTATGGTCTCCTTTTCCCTTTACCTAATGGTGAGCAAATGGTTTGCAGGCCTTTTTGGGTATTGTCTACCAACGAAATAGTGCATAAAAGAGATGCCCAGTTGTTCGAAGTTGTCAATGGACGATGTTGCTAGCTTACTAAACCACACTCGCATTGCTCCCTTGAGGGTGGTAGGAAAGGAGTAGCACAATATCTCGTATGGGGGTTACTGTAGACTAAAAGTCATCTTGAAGGTAGTAATATGGTCCAGTGGATCTTTTAGACCATCGAATGACTCAAGTTGTGGAAGACGAAACTTCAGGGGCATAGGGCACTCTAGGACTTTCGTGGTGAAGGGTGAGTTCATCCTTCTGACCGTCCCATCCAGGTTTCGATCCATCTTTTCCCTCATTGCATTCCTCAGCTTGACCATTTCTCTCTTCACTTCTTTGAGGAGGTCCAAATTTGCTTCATCAGAAGTGTTTGGTCATCAGTGGTCGTCTCTTCTACGACTATCTCCATCGTCATCCCGATTAGTCCTAGTCCTTGTGGGTGAATGATTCTCCTCCTGTTTAATTGCAATCTCATCTCCTGGTTCTACCTAGGGAGCTTCTCCATGCTGGCTGTGAGTGTTTGGATTTGTAGCGCTAGTGCAGCAGAATCTTGTGGCGTATTGGACTTCATTTGGACCTTAGGATTGAATGAAACTACACTTTCAAACCGAAGTATGAAATTGTCATTCCCATAGACGGCGCCAAACTAATGATGCGAAAATCATCAGTGAGTAGGTTCGTCTAGATGGATTAACGTGAGCTCGTCCAGGTTCCTACAAGTTTTAGAAAAAAGAAGAATGGGATCCTTTCAGGGTGATCACCGTGTGGTGCCAGCTACGGAGTCTCCGATGATAAAGTCAATGAATATGGCTCGAGAAAGGTAGAGAACTCGATAGTAGGAGTTTAAGATGAGTAGAATGTATGTCCCTTCTCTTGGATTCTCTAGGTCTATATATATTAGCTTTCTTTAGTAGCCGTTGCTCTCTTAAATTATGGTTTAAGGAGAGTTTTGGTAACATCTTAGGTCTTCAATTTGGCCATTCTTAAGGCCCCAACAATCTTCTCACTGATGTGTAACCATTGGTGTATTAAATGGCAGCTTTCATGACGCTCTATCTTCGTCCAGACTAGCTTCCTTGGACGAGGGTAATTACTGGGTCCATCAGAAATGTACAATAGCAGGAGGTTAATCTCTATATCAACATTTTCACCATTCCTAAGTCATGAAGATATTTCATGGGTTTTCTTTGGATCCTTGGATGGACCACCTTGATTTCTCAAGCATTGCTTACTTGAATTACTTTTTTTATTTTATTTTATTTTTTATGATACAAGATAGAAATTTTATTCTAACACAATCTAAGTGTAATATGTGTGAAGTTCCCTCCTGGAGACTTGAACCCCGACCCTTGTTCTCCATACCCTATAAATACTTATATTTGTGGAGTAACTATCGTATTAAGGGTGTGCGGTGGTTACTTGGATTACTTTTACTTTTTCGATTGGTCCTCCTTATTGGAATTGAGAAGCATATATATCGCTTTGTCGTGGGGCTTAGCTCTTGGATGGATTTCCCAGTTGCAAGCTCATTGGCTTTTGTTTTAATTAATATTTTTATTACAATTAAACATGATTATAATATGTCAAGTGAAACTATCTTTGGAAACTCAAATTTCATTTTACTATTTTTTTTAAAAGAAAAATCACATTCTTGAAAAACATATCAATAGTTTGGAAGTGATGCACCCTCCTCTCATGAATATAGATCTATATATTTTAGGGATTAATTACTACTTTAGTACCTAATGTTTGTCCTGTGTTAAACTGGTTCCTAACATTTTAAATATGTTAGCTTAGTCTATAACTTTTTGGTATTGAGTTGAAAATTTGAAATAATTCATGTTTTTAACGATAGATGGAAAATGTTGAAGTGACTAAAAATAATAACAATGAATAATTTTATATTTCACTGGGCTTCCCCGTGCCCATAATTGTTTTTTGATTTGAAAAAAAAAAAAAAACATTATCTCTTGCTAAAAAGTAAAAACCCAGTAAATCTCTAACAACTCCGAAAACACTAGCTAGCAAATGGCAATCACTGCAACATGAACAACAGCAAATATTGAGCATTGAGCGACACACCAAAAGTGAGGAAAACAAAAACGGTGGAGAACCTATAGAGAAGATATTTGACAGTGGCACCCTCTGGACCTTTGATTTCTCTCCCATTTTCTTTTTCTTTAATCTCACACAATGCTTGCTTTTATAATACAAACTCATATTGGTCTTGATACGACTCAAACCAAATTACAGATTGTGCTGAAAATTTTAAGTGCACCTTCGAAAGCGTGAGATATGAATTTTTTTTGAGGAAAGCTTGTAAGGTTTAGAATTGATTTTCATCAAAAAATAATGTAGTTATGAACCAGCTAGGTTGAGTTTCAGAATCAATGAAACAGAGCCTAATTAAGGAATAGGAGAGTTGGATTTGGGCCAAACTGAGAAAAATATTTCAGAATAGAGATTACCTTTTTTTTTTTTTTAGGCCACATTGCCGTCCGCATAAAAGCCCATTTGGTTATTATCATATCATCAATCACGTCAACTTATATTCACTTAACCTCAAAGATTATTATGATACATTTCGAAAATAAAAGTTATAATATTTGGGAAATCAATTCTAGTTGTATTTCATTACATGTTATTAGAAAGAGATAAAATTAAGAATATATGAATCAACTGCTTGACTAAATCGACAAATATTTAATTATTTCCACTAAGAATATAATTATCTTTTATATTCTTGATTTTATGTCATTATATTTGCTTTTATTTTTTCTATACTTTGTTTAAATTGTTATTAAAGCAATTTAATTTCAGCAAGAATATTATATTCCAAATCAATTATATGTTATGTATAAATCTTATAAAAATAATTATTAAAATTAATTCTATATAAATAATTAGTGCACCATCTATAAATAATTAATACAAGAAAATAAACACATTTACTATATTCATACTCAATTTAATTACATAGGACAAATTTAATTAGACTACTGTATATACATATATACACACACATATTACATATTAAATGTAATTAAAAGGATTTAGAAAATATAGCCTGTTAAGATTATTACAATAAAAATTATAAAATATTACTCCTTTGTATTCATATATATATATAATTAATTCAACTAATTTGAACATACAATTATTTGTTATACATCTTTTAAAAAAAGTGTTTTATATATGTATGTATGTATGTATATGTATATGTATTGCATGTCCTATTAAATTTGTTTCTTCTTTTTAATAGTTTAAAATAATTTTTTTTTTTTAAAAAGCCAGTTGTTGTCAAAGAAATTAAACTTGAGGATGAATGTCATATTCAAAATCAATTGAATTTTTATTTGGTTTTCATAATAAGTATTCTTACATAATTTTTTTATTAAAAAAAAAAAAAAAAACCGTACAAATCATAGTTATGAAACTTGGACCGGTCTACTTGGTTTGACCAATAATCTACTAATCTAGTGAACTAGTACATGCACTTGAACTAACAAAACTCATTAAAACCCAGTGGGCTTTTGGCAACCCATGCAACTTGGACTGGTTGATTTTACCCAACTACTTTCGTAAATTTGAACAAGATTACTTTTTCAGGTCCATTGCAATGCCCTTTAAAAAAAATAAAATAAAATAATTTGGAGTGTAATGAAACCAAAAGATTTTATAATGATATTGATGCTGGACTATTCAATAAAGATATAGTTTTATATTTAGGCTCATATTGTAATCAATGGGACTAGAGCAGCTAGTGAGATATGCAATATGCATAGAATATGACTTTGTAGTTTGATATATGCTTTTCTTTCAAATAATTTTAAGACATGTAATGTAATTAAATTTTATTTAGCAAAGACTTAGCTACAATTCTATAACTTCCTTTTATTTTATTTTATTCTATAACTTCCTTTTATTTTATTTTTATGTTTTCTAGTGATGTGACTTATGAAAATTTTTGTTTAAATTATATTATATGGCTTGTTTTTTAGACTTAGTTTTGATTAGTAACTTAGCCATGCCTACTTTTTCATCTTTCATATTTTTCAAACTTATTTTTATATCTATTTAATTTTTTATTTAACCTTGCAATTCGACCGATGATGCATTGGGTTAATGTCTAGTATAGTCTAATAATTGTGGTATAAATTCCTTTACATAAATAAGTAATGCACCAATTAATACATGAAATTCAATGCATTTCTCCTATTAATACATGACAATAAATACATTAACTATATGCAATTATTGATTTTAATGGGGTGGAAGATTAAATGAAGAGAATTTTCATTCTTTCTCAAGAAATGCTTCACTTAGCAAAACCTTAGACCATTATAGCTAAAGTTATAGTGCACTTTTAGACATACTAGCCGATATCCACCATGATGCGCATGCACACTATTTGTTCATTTTCAAAACTTTAATAAGAAAATATTTTTATAGTTGTTGAGGGCCATTTGTGGAAGCCCAGGCAGACAGAAAACCCCAATAATGAGGGTCACAAAGAATTGACAAGATAAATAGCAAAAAATCCATCAGGCCCAAGCCTCAGGAATAATGGATCACAGGCCCAACAAATAAATAAATGGGTCTTGAAGAGGCAAGCAGGCTCAAAGAAGCCAGGAAAGAAAGAAATAACATCCCATGAGTAGAGTATGAGATAGAAAAGTGAGAAAGGGCCGCCGCAGGCCCAAGGCAATGCAAACTAAGAGAGTAAGGGGTTTATGGTAGGCCCATGAACCCTAAAGATAAGGATAAGGTTATTGGGCCGGGAAAGCCCGATGAAGTTAGTAAAAAACCCATGGGAGTGTGGAATTAGCAAACGGGTCGAGGAATCCCAAAGAAAGCAATCGGGCCATGGATGCCCAAAGAAAAGCCCAAAGGGACATAGGAGCCCATGAGTAAAAACAAAACAGTGCCCATGACAGGCAACTGAGAAAAAGGGATAAACGGCTGGCCCAAAAAAGAGGTCCAGCAGGATTAAGTTATTACGGCAGGAATAACAATTCAACATGGCAGGCAGTAAAGAAAATCAAAAGTGGGCCAAAGAAATGTGAGGCCCATCATCATACGAAGCCCAGCTCCTGAATGGAGCGAAAAACCAAAGGAAAGCCTACATGAAAGGCTAGGAAATGCAGACGGAGAGTCTCCAGGTCGAGGCAGATGCATGAGCAGCAGGCAGACTCTTAGACAAATTTGAAAGGGAAGCACGCGCAAGGCCCAGGCACCACCAGCCTGTACCTAGCCAATATAGGACATGGTGGGGCCATGGGCCAGAGGTAAGAGGTAAAGGGGGTATGGTTTGGTGGTGGGGAGAGGGGAAAAGATCTATTTGCGGCTTCTGCCCAAGCTTCTTTTGGGAGGTACGTCCTGCTGGGATGATAGACCACCAAAAAGAGGCAAGTTTGAGGGGGAACCGTTGGGTGCATGCTCTGAGAGTAGAGAGAGAAAGCATTAATACCGTGGCAGGAAGAAATGTTACGGTATACAAAGAAACAAAACAAACCTGCCTTTGTCTGGCAAGGGTGGATGTCGCACAGTCCTGGTAATCGGCAAGTACGCCAAGACCAGACAAAGGCGGTTAAGGGACAAGACGGTAAAACACTAGTCACGATAGGCGCTATAAAAAGGCTCTTGCCGTGCCCTGTAGAAAAGATAGAAAAACAGAGTATATTTTTACAAGGAAAAGAAAAAAACAGAGCAAGAAGAAAAGAAAAAAGATAAGAAAGAAAACAGAGAAGAAAAGAAAGAAAACTAAGAAAAATGAGAGTTAGTTCAATGGGCATGCATCAATAGATCGGTTTCCCTCTCTCCTCCTTCAAATCTTACCTTCTTCCAAAACGCAAATAAGGACTCTTTCTTTTTGAGCAATAACCATTCAGGTCTGACTCCCTCAAAACCATTAATCCCCACGGCAGGATCCTTTTTCTGGGGGGGTTATTTGCATTGAGAAGAGGCGTTCTCTCCTCTTTAGCTTTGCTGCGGCAGACTAAGTTTAAAACTTAATTTATGTTCATTTGAATAGCCAATATTATTTTCTTCATTTTTCTGTGATTGATATCATTATGACTGTAATCATGCTTTACTAGCAGGGAATACATAGCCATTTATTTCAATAGTCAAAGTACTCTGTTTTTAGTTATTATTATATCTGCCTGCCGTGACTCGTCTGCAACAGTTTTGCTTGCTGCAAATTTTCTCCTGGCAGACAAGGCATAAGTTTGTGCATAAACCGGCCCAAGTTGAGTTACAATTGGACCGGCCCCAGCTCCCTTACTCAGGAACACTAGGGCCCATCACCGCAGGAGGCAGCCCAATATACCATACATACAAAAATGGCCCCTACATTAAATTGGCGACTCCACTGGAGAGTTGGGAAGCAGACAGGGGCAAAGGAAAAGAAAACAGAGCCCCTCGCAAACAATGCCGCCCAAGTCCAAGACGACACGGAATATGAGTGTCGTACCCTCACAAGCAGAATCCAGGCCAACGACACCTCACCAAGAGCAACTTAACCAAACGGAAGGTGCCAACAGAACGGGGGCTGATCCTCAGCCTCAGACAAGAGTCCCCGTGGACAATGTCAACACCTTTGTCGAAGTATTGCAATCATTTCAGCACTCGCAGCAACAAATGATGGAAGAGATCCGTCAACTAAAGGCAGACAAAACAAAAGAGAAAGGCAGCCAGCATGACCCGAATCATGTGGCAGACAGAGAAGAGACACTGGCAGGAGGTGTCCCTCGGAACGCAGGACAGTGTTTCATCACCATGGCTGAGGTAGCGGTTCTCTTGGAGTAAGAGAGAGCCAGAACACCAAAGGAGAGGTTTTACGCAAGGAGACCTCCCTATCCTCTAAAAGTACTCAGCAAGCCGTACCCTGAGAGGTATGAACCAAGGGCCTTTGCCCAGTACGATGGTAGGAAGGGAAGTGCAGTAGAGCACGTGAGCAAATTTATTGACACCCTTGGCCCTTACGCAACAGATGAAGACTTATGTCAGCGGGAGTTTTCAAAGTCACTATGCAACCGGGCATACACCTGGTACATTGGTTTAAAACCAGGATCAATCCCAACCTGGGATGGCATGGTAGACGTATTTTGCACTAAATACTTTCACGGGGAAGAAATGGTGACACTTGCAACTCTACAGGTGACAAAGCAAAGGAATGAAGAGGATCTGATGGAATACATCAAATGGTTCAGGGACATAGCACTTGATTGCTATGATCACTGTGAGGAGAGGACGTTGGTAGAAATGTGCATGACCAATATGATTCGGGAGTTCAGAGCTGTCCTGGAGAATCTGGAGATTTCCCAGTTTGCACAGCTATTGCAGAAAGCTAGAAAGACAGCTCAGTCCGTGAAACCCAGTTCAGACAAGAGGAACGTACCGCAGGTTATGGCGGTGTCCGTTGGAAACCAGAGAAGGAAAACAGAGGGGAGGGAGTATGATACACCCCCACCCCTACCATGCACTCCTAAGGAGCTGGATGTGCTACTTGACAAATGGATAACGGACAGGATCTTTAAACCCAACCAGATTTCTAGAGAGCCTATGGAGGAAGAAAGAAGGGATCCTTTCTTCTGCCGCTTGCACAACTATGTACAACATCCCACCACAGAATACTGGGCGCTCCGCAGGCTGGTGCACCGCAGGATCAAAGAAGGCACATTAGAGTTTACCCAGCAGGAAGTCCAAAGAAACCCACTCCCAAACCACAAGGGAAAGGGTGTAGCAGCAGTAGTGATATGTGCAGACCCAGGAGAAGACGAGGAAGAAAACTTGGCCCTGCCTGCCGCGGCGATTACCACTCTTCAATAGAGTGCCAAGTTCGAAAATCTATTTGACCAGTTGGGACTTACAGTAAAAGAAAGAAAAATAGCCACGGAGGTTTTGGTAAGCATCGCCTCTGGAGCAGGGGTGGAATGCCTATCAGCAGAGATGCCAGAAGACAGGGCCCTCCTACAGGAATCAATAGAAATCACATTTAGCAGTGAAGATATGAAAGTGGGGCACCCAGATCATAGGAGGCCTCTCTATTTTGCAGCATCTATAAATCAAATCCCTATCAAGAGGGCCCTGGTGGATACGGGTGCTTCCGTAAACCTCATTCCATTGAGCACCCTGCAAGCCGCAGGAATTTCAGAGAAAAAGATCCAATAATGCCCAATGGAAGTAACGGGATTCGGTGGAAGAGATGAGTACACCACAGGCCACATTCAGTTATGGTTGAAAGTAGGCTCTATAGCCTCTCTAGCTCGCTTCCACGTGGTCAGAACGGAAGTATCATACCATGTGCTTTTGGGAAGATCTTGGTTACACAAACACCGACTAGTCCCGTCCACCTACCACCAATGTGTGAAGGGAAGATTGAATGGCAGGATGATACGCATAGCGGCGAACCCCTCGCTGTTCGAGCAGGCAGAAGTTCACTTGGTGGAAACCATGTTTTATGACCAATGGGCTCCATCTGGAGAAAATTCGGTTGCAAAGCCACGAGACACCTTTGTGCCTAGGTGGGACGATGTTCAAGATTACCCAGAACTTGATTTAAGAGAGCTACTGGCACAAAAGAAGAAAAGGAAAGAAGCGCCTGCCGCAGAGCCAGACGAAATGCCTCAGTGCATCAGGGTCCAAGGCCTTGATGGCAGGATTGTTTATAAATTATAAAGGTGCGTGGGGCCCACGGGTGAAATGCAAGTGGGTCTCACCTAAAAAGGGCAACACAAGAGTTGGGCGCGTTGTGTTGTTGAAGGAAGTTTGGAAAAAGAAGAAGAGAAGGATGAGGCAATTGTGGAAGAAAAGGACATCCAGGTTATGGCAGAGGAATAGTTGGAAGAGGTTGACTTAGGGTCTGACCCGCAAGAACCAAGGCCCATCTCAATTAGTGCAAGCTTGGCAGAAAAGGAGAAGTCAGAACTCATACTGTTGCTAAAAGAATTCAAAGACGTTTTTGCTTAGGATTACAATGAAATGCCAGGGCTCGATCCCGGGCTTGTTGCGCATACGTTGAATGTGGACCCAGAGGCCAAGCCAGTGGCCCAGCCTGCTAGGATATTTCACACAGAAATAGAAGGGCAAATAGTCAAAGAAGTACAGAAGTTGCTAGTCGCAGGATTCATCAAGCCTATCCAGCATCCCCGCTGGCTATCCAACATAGTACCCGTAAAGAAGAAGAACGGACAGATAAGATGCTATGTAGATTTCAGGAATCTCAATAAAGCTTATCTAAAAGACGAATTCCCACTGCCAAACATGGATTTACTGATAGATTTTGCGGCAGGAAACGCCATGTTCTCATTCATGGACGGTTTCAGTGGGTACAATCAGATCAAGATGGCGCCAAAGGATGCAGAAAAAATTGCCTTCAGAACACCCATGGGCAATTTCTATTATACTGTGATACCCTTCGAGCTAAAAAAAGCGGGCGCAACTTATCAACGAGCAATGACGGCCATATTTCACGACATGATGCACCAGGAGCTAGAAGACTATGTGGATGACATAGTAGTTAAGTCAAGTAGAAGAGAAGAACACTTTTGGGTGTTAAAAAGAGTATTTGAAAGATGCAGAGCTTTTAAGCTAAGAATGAATCCCCTCAAGTGCGCATTCGGAGTGTCCTCTGGGAAATTTTTAGGTTTCCTGGTTCACAGTAGAGGCATAGACGTGGATCCGGCCAAAGCCACGGCCATAGCAACTATGAGACCTCCTGCCACAGTAAAAGAATTGAAGAGCTTCTTACGAAAAGTCTCATATATACGGAGATTCATCCCTGGGTTGGCATCAATCACATCTGCCTTCACCAAGTTGCTTAAGAAGGGGCAAAATTTTGAATGGGGGGAAGCGCAGCAGACGGCCTTCAAAAGGCTGCAGGAGATAATGATGAACCTCCCCATAGTGCAGGCCCCTATTTATAAAAGACCACTACTACTCTATTTGGCCACCAACTCGTACGCCATTGGTGCACTGATCGCTTAGGAAGATGGAGGTGGTATTGAGTAGCCAATATACTATATCAGCTGCACCTTAAAAGATGTAGAAACTCGTTACCCAAGGGTAGAGAGAGCATGCCTAGCCATTGTATAAGCTTCGCAGAGGTTACGTCACTATTTCTTGGTATACGAAGTGTGGCTAATGACTAAGTGACATGCCGTTAAAGCTTTGTTACAACAGCCAATTCTCTCCGGCAGGATATCCCAGTGGTTGCTACAGTTATCACAATACGACTTGAGAATGGGGACACCTAGGGCAGTGAAAAGTCAGGCTATAGCAGATTTATTGGCGCAGTTTCCAAGAGAGGAAGAATTCTCACTGGATGATGAAGTTCCAGGGGAAGTAGCTATGGCAGCGGAAGTCAGGGAATAGTGGGTAATGAAATTTAATGGGTCTTCTACTACCCATTCTGGAGGGGTGGGCGTAGTTTTGTATCATGAAGAAGACAAGGCAGTGGCACTGTCATTTAAGCTGGAATTCCCCTGTTCAAACAACACGGCAGAGTACGAGGCCTATCCAACTGGGCTTGCCACAGTGCTCGAAATGAGAGTCAAACATTTGAAAGTACTAGGAGATTCGAACTTGGTCGTCTGCCAGGCCAAAGGAAGTTTTTCCTTAAAGGAGCCCAGCCTAGCTCCCTACAGAGCAATGGCCCAGAAAACGGAAGAGAAATTCTCAACCTTTGAGATAGAACATGCCCCGAGAAACTAAAATCGGTTTGCAGATGCATTAGCCGCAGTGGGTTCGCAAATAATCTTCAAAAGGAATAGAACTAATATAGAAGTTAGCAAGAGGGAAGAATCCATCATTGAAGTGTTGAAGGAAAAGTTCTAGGAAGAACAGGGCGAAGGGGATTGGCGAATCCCCATAAAGGAAACCTTGGTGAAGGGAGACGATGCAACAGAATTGAAGCTATTAAAAGACTATGCCTTGGTAAAAGAAGAGTTGTACGGTAGGATGCCAGGTGGGATTTTATCCAGATGCGTGGGCCAGGAGGAAGCCCAGAGAAAATTGAAAGAAATACACGACAAGACTTGCGGGTCCTGTGGCGAAGTTAGTCTTTACCGCAGACTCCAGAGGGCAGGCTTCTATTGGCCAAGCATGGGTAAAGACGCAGATTAAGTCTAAACCCAATGTGGGACCTGCCAGCTTGCAGCAGGTAGGGAGGAGAGTTATGCTATGTTCATCAGCGAGGATTGGAGAAGCCCTTTCGTGCAGTACCTAGCAGAAGGCATCCTGCCACAAAGGCACAGTGAAAGGTACAAGTTTAATAGGTTGGCAACACGCTACTTCTTGCATAACACAGTCCTTTTCAAAAAAGGATATGATGGAGACCCTTTGAGGTGTTTGGGTCCTGAAGAGGCTAAAGAAATGATAAAAGAAGTACATTCAAGGGAATGTGGTGAACATTAGGGGAAGAAAAAGCTTTACAGGTGCCTGCTGTGGATGGGCTACTATTGGCCAACCATGAAGAAAGATGTGGCAGAATTTGTAAAAAAGTGCCACAGTTGTCAGGTACAAGCCAACTTGATTCATACCCATCCACAAGGCTTACAAAGCATGGTCACCCCATGGCCCTTCCACACTTGGGGGCTAGATTTAGTAGGACCATTCAACCCGCCATCACGTGGGTACATATGGATATTGGTAGTTACAGAATATTTTACTAAGTGGGCAGAAGCAGTACCACTCCGCAAGGCCACAGGGGGAGCAGTGGCAAACTTCATCAAAGAAAATATAATCGTGAGGTTTGGGGTGCCCCACAAGATCATCAGTGACAATGGCACACCATTTGTCAACAGTGATGTAAGGAAAATGCTAGAGTTCTACCAAGTCAAACACCACAGGTCATCACCCTATTACCCTCAAGGGAACGGGCAGGCAGAGGCAACAAACAAAATTCTCATAAAGATTATCAGCAAGATGAGCCAAGAGTATGCGGGAGGATGGGCAATGCACCTGCCAGATGCTCTCTAGGCATACAAGAAATCACCAAAGTTAGCCACAGGCTTTTCACCCTTTTCCTTAGTCTACGGCATTGAAGTAGTGATTCTGGCAGAAATAATGACACCGTCCCTAAGGGTTATGCAGATGCGAGAAAAAGAAAAAGAGGGAGAAGTCTTCGAGGCAGAAAGGTTTGAGGACCTGGAAGAACTTGATGAAAAAAGGGAAGAAGCCCAGGAACGTAGTCGGAGATACAGGTAGAAGATGACTGAAGCCAACGGCAGGATGACCAAGGAAAGAGTGTTTGCAAAAGGACAACTAGTGTTAAAAGTGGCAGACTACGTCAGGCGAGGTTTGGCAGGACCCTCCAAGTTTGTACCAAAATGGGAGGGACCCCTTGTGATAAGAGAAGCGCATCAAAGTGGGTATTATCGCCTAACTCAAATGGATGGCAGGGACTTGATGGACCCCATCAATGGAAAATGGCTGAAGCGTTATTTTGCTTAGAGAAGAAAGTTATGTGGTGGACCCCTTTCCTTAGTAGATTGTTTATGTTTCCTTTCCTTTTTCTTTTTTATTCCTCCAAGTGATTATGTCACAAAAGAAATTGTAACGTGCTTTCATGAGTATACAATGAAAAAGTACGAAATATTAGCATCATATCATAGCAATAGTAAAGAAAAAGTAGAAAAGTATAGCATTATTACAAACCCAAACAGTGACAAACACAAGCCAAGTAACTATGACAGAAAACATAAAAGTGTTCTGTGAGACATAACAAAAAACAGAGAAACGAAGAAAAGGAAAGGAAATGGTGCTATCATCAATAAAGTCCAGAAATGAGACTCTGATCTCCAAAGCGACTGGGTCCACCAACGCCGGAAAGAAGATGCTCACGGCGACCCTCCAAATCAGCCACATCTTTCTTCAAAAACTCAATACAAGCGTCTATGGCCTCAACGGCTGGCTGGACTCTCCTCATGAAAAAAGTTCGGACAATCTCACGTAGATGATCAAGAATAAACTCCACAGCAAAACCCACATTGATGAGCTCCTGTATCACGGCCCTCCACTGTAGGATCCTCTTGGTAGAGACGGAATCAATGAAGTTATGCTCGATGTCATTCAACATGCACCCCAGCATTTGCAAGAAATGCTCCCTAGAAGAACGACCAAGGCAAAACTCCTGCATAAAATTGCCATGACGATTGTAGATCATCACTAAGTGTGAGACGTAGTCCTCAGGGACTCGGAAGCCATAAAATTCTACATAAGGAGGACTGGAAGCCCAGAAGTTTGCCGGACCAAGGTTGTTAACCTCTGGCTGGTCAAAGCGGACAAAGAAAGATGCAGCATCATCTGGAACGGTGGCAGAACTACTACCCGCCTCAAACTGAGAAGGGATAGTAGGGAGTGGACCTATCAAAAAAAAAGGGGGGAAACACAAGGAAAAAAATAAAATGGCACGAGAAGAAAAGGCTTGCAGAAAAAGAAGATGAAATAAGAAGAGAAAGAAAAATTGCCAAAGTTACCAGGAATGGGGGCTGCGGGTGTAGCAGAAACAGGTACTGCAGGCACAGAAGAAACATGGGTAGTAGGTACGGCTGAAAGAGGTACTGAGGGTGCGGCAGGAGCAGTCATTCCCACGCCTGCTGCAATTTCTGGACCTTCAGAAGTCTCTGCAAACGGGGAGATAAGCATACAAGTGAAATGCAAATACAAAAAAAAAAAAAAAAAAAAAAAAAAAAAAAAAAAGGAAGGAAGATGCATACCCATGAAGTCAAGCTTTGGCGAAGCGCTCCCCTCTTCATCAGAATCAGAAATTCTCTTTTTCAGCATAGGTGCATCATCAGGATCCTCAAGGATATCATCGGATCCCTCTGAAGATAAGTCCGAATCAGGACCACGGGTAGCAGAGCCGAGAATGGAGGAAGGAGTAACAACAAGTGAAGCACCACCCTTTGCAGCCTGGGAGATAGCTGCAAATGGGTCACTAGTCGAAATCACAAGCGGCAAAATGAGAGAAGTGGTTTTGGTTTGAACAGCGGCAGAAGGAATGGCTCCTTCTGGAGGAGTGGGTCTCTCAACAGGCAAGGGTGTAGTCTCACCAACCCCTTCGACATGAGTACCCTCTCTAGGTACCGGCTCGGCAGAAGGGGTAGGAGTTTTGGCGAGAGTCTTGTGCGCAGCAAGAAGAGCAGGCGTTGCTAATACCGCCTTGGCCCCATCAAAAAAGCCTTCCATAGGCACACCCATGGAGGCGAAAATCTCCTCGGCGGTAGGGCGATATATGGACAAAGGCTAAGGCTCCTCCTAAAAAGAAAATTTTTGTTAAGTAAAAATAAAAAAAGGGGCAAAAGACCCGTGGTGGATGCGTGCGAAAAAGAAAGAAGAAAGAAGTGGAGAAAAGGGATTCACCTCAGATTTAGGCTCATCGAGCAAAATGGGGCAGGTAACTGATGAGTCTTCCTTATGCTTGGACTAAAAGGAAAGAGGCAAAAGAAATTGGCGAGTTAGCCACGAGAAAATTAAGAAATTTTATCGAAAAAGGAAAAAAGGGAGAAATAACTTACCCTCCGTTTAGTGGCAGATACGGGGTGAGGAGTAGTTTTCCTTTTGCTATCACGAGTCCTACTAGCCAGTGGAGCACCTGCAGGAGGCAGTGGTGTGGCAAGCTTGGTTTTGCCAGTAGACTTGGGTTTGGCAGGCGCTTTCTTGCTCGGTACAGAGAGATTGATTACCTTAACTTTTTTCTCCCAACCAGGGGGATAGTTGCCAGCATGCCAGAACCATCTTTTCTTCTCTACGTCCCATTCAAAAATGGCTGACTGGCTCTGTTTTCTAGCATACGCCAAAACAGATTTAGAGGGAAGCAACAGGCGAGGGTTAACCGAGACAACCATGCTTAGCCCTTCAGGAGGAATAAGGGAGAAGCCACGACTCCCCGCTAACTCAGCCACAAATGAATCCATTACTGTATGCCAGTAACCGTGCATGGGAAAAGTGCAGACACCCTCCTTTAGTGAACCGGGAACTATAACGGCACTGAAACGCTTCTTCCAAAAGTCAAAGGCAGTGTGCCGCAGGAAAGGACGGACTGAAGTAGGAGCTCCTATGAGGGAAGAAATGTCATCGGGGATGTCTTGGTCTAGTCCAAACTGCCTTCTCATCTGGTTGGTAGGATAATGAACAAATATAATGCCTTCATCGGCTAGGTAAGGCAGCCATCCGGCATTGGTAGCGGCAAGATAGGTAATCCCAGTTTCATCAAAGCTGACCAATGGGGCAGTAGTCCCAATGGTGTCAACAAACGAACCCATGACAGAGTCCGCACAAGTATAATCAGCACCCAAATTTCTATAGGCTCTCCAAGAGAAACCTACACTCTCATCAAAAGATTCAATCATAGAACAGCTAATCGGCTTCAAACCAGACCAACGAAAAGCAAGCGGGAAATCGGATTCAAACCTGCCACAAAAATTGGTAATCACTCTCGGACAACTCTGGTACTTCTCTCTAGCAAACCGAGAGGGTCTACATTTTGTCAAGTATTGAGCACAACGCTCAAGCAACCACTGCTGAAGTATAGTGCAATGAACGGAAGAAGTGACAATATGGCAAGACCCAGCCTGACTCTCATCATTACGGAGGATATCTAATTGAACATACAAGTGCTCCAGGAACATAGGAGCCAGCGGCAGGCTCACCCTAGCAAATATTATGATAGCCAAACCAAAGTACAAAGGTTTTATGGCATAGTGGGGGTGGAACCCAAAAACAAACTTGCAAAGCCGAAATGCAATAAAAGCCGCACGGCGGGCAGCAGCAGAAAACTTAGAGGAAGAACTCACCCAGTAGGACAACTTGGTGTTTCTGGTCATCCTTTTCCTCAGTTCAACCTCAATGGCCTCTTCCTCAGGAGAAAGCTCTAAGGCGACAGGATCGGTATGGTCGAGAATGGGCAAAAGCAACTGGTTAGCCACATCTTCGAGAGTCACGGTGAGTTCGCCGCACGAGAAAAAGAAGGTGTGGGTGGTGGTACACCATCGCTGGACCAAATGACGGAGGTTATAGAGGTCCCGAAAATTCGACAAGCAACGAGACGAGACTATAGCCTTCAAGACACTGGCTCGCTGCAACAAACCCATAAAACCCACATCGAAAAGCTCGCTGTCAACCCGTTCCTTCCAACCCGAGGATGTGTCGGACCCAAATTCAAAATTAAGGGGTACAGGAAGCGAAACACCTTGGCGAATGGACAGATCGGGGATTGAAGATGCCAAAGGAGCCCAAGAAATGTCAAGGTCTTGCCGAACAAGGGTAGTCAATACACGACCCGGCAGCAGCGGCACATAGTCACCAGGGATTTTTGGGAAGTGAGGATTGATTTCATACCAAGGGTCGATTAAAGGAGCGCATTCACTGTCGGGGTCGCGCTCCATCTCTTCCTCAGCGAATCGCTCCGAATCGGAACGTTCCATCTCCTCGGGAACGGTAGGAGAATCGGAAGCAACCGCCTTCCCTTTGCGGCGGGAAGAGCCTTGACTTTTCACCGGCGACATGGTGAGGAGGCTTAGTTGGAGAAGATGGGTATGGGTGTTTGAAAGGAAGAAGGAGAGTAAGAGACGGAGAGTGTATGTTCTGGGAAAAGAAAGAGTTTGTGATTAAAGTGCAGAAGGATTCTTCCTTAAATACCCAGGTCATTAATATCAACACGAAAGGAGGTGACGGGTTAGCCATCAGAAGGGAATGAAATTAATGAAGTGGCGGCTCTGTTTTGAAAATAACTGCCAAACTGGGAAATTCGAAGAGACAACCCTGTTCGCGACAGGAAGGAGAATATATGTATGTATTAGACGGGGTCCACAGCTTAAAAAAAAAGACCTGCGAAAAAAGAGAAGAAGAAAAAAAAAAGATGAAAGAAGGGCAGAAACGCCTTTTCATTCACATATGAATCGCAGGAACGTTTCATATGTTCAGGGGACTAAATGTTGAGGGCCATTTGTGGAAGTCCAGACAGACAAAAAAGCCCAATAATGAGGGCCACAAAGAATTGACAAAATAAATAACAAAAAACCATCAGGCCCAAGCGGCAGGAATAATGGATCACAGGCCCAACAAATAAATAAATGGGTCTTGAAGAGGCAAGTGGGCTCAAAGAAGCCAGGAAAGAAAGAAATAGCATCCCATGGGTAGAGTATGAGGTAGAAAAGTGAGAAAGGGTTGCCGCAGGCCTAAGGTAATGCAAACTAAGAGAGTAAGGGGTTTATGGCAGGCCCATGAATAACAAAGATAAGGATAATGTTATTGGGTCGGGGAAGCCCAATGAAGTTAGTAAAAAGCCCATGGGAGTGTGGAATTAGCAAACAGGCCGAGGAAACCCAAAGAAAGCAATCGCGCCATGAATGCCCAAAGAAAAGGCCAAAGGGACATAGGAGCCCATGAGTAAAAACAAAACAGTGCCCATGACAGGCCACTGAGAAAAAGGGATAAACGGCTGGCCCACAAAAGAGGTCTAGCAATATTAACTCATTGCGGCAGGAATAACAATTCAACATGGCAGGCAGTATAGAAAATCAAAAGTGGGCCAAAGAAATGTAAGGCCCATCATCATACGAAGCCCAGCTCCTAAATGGAGCGAAAAACCAAAGGAAAGCCCACATGAAAGGCCAGGAAACGCAGACGGAGAGTCTCCAGGTCGCCGCAGACGCATGAGCAACAGGCAAACTCTTGGACAAATTTGAAAGGGAAGCACGCGCAAGGCCCAGGCACCACCAGCCTGTACCTAGTCAATATAGGACATGGTGGGGCCATGGGCTAGAGGTAAGAGGTAAATGGGGTATGGTTTGGTGGTGGGGAGAGGGGAAAAGATCTATTTGCGGCTTCTGCCCAAGCCTCTTTTGGGAGGTATGTCCTGCTGGGATGATAGACCACCCAAAAGTAGCAAGTTTGAAGGGGAACCGTTGGGTGCATGCTCTGAGAGTAGAGAGAGAAAGCATTAATAACGTGGCAAGAAGAAATGTTACGGTATACAGAGGAACAAAACAAACCTGCTTCTGTCTGGCAAGGGTGGATGTCGCATGGTCCTGGTGGTCGGCAAGTACGCCCAGACTAGACAAAGGCGGTTAAGGGGTAAGACGGTAAAACACTAGCCACGGCAGGCGCTATAAAAAGGCTCTTGTCGTGCCCTGTAGAAAAGATAGAAAAACAGAGCATATTTTTACAAAGGAAAAGAAAAAAACAGAGCAAGAAGAAAAGAAAAAAGATAAGAAAGAAAACAGAGAAGAAAAGAAAGAAAACTAAGAAAAAGGAGAGTTAGTTCAATGGGCATGCATCAATAGATCGGTTTCCCTCTCTCCCCCTTCAAATCTTACATTCTTCCAAAATGCAAATAAGGACTCTTTCTTTTTGGGCAATAACCATTCAGGTCTGACTCCCTCAAAGCCATTAATCCCCACGGCAGGATCTTTTTTCTGGGGGGGTTATTTGCATTGAGAAGAGGCGTTCTCTCCTCTTTGGCTTTGCTATGGCAGACTAAGCTTAAAACTTAATTTATGCTCATTTAAATAGCCAATATTATTTTCTTCATTTTTCTGTGATTGATATCATTATGACTGTAATCATGCTTTACTAGTAGGGAATACATAGCCATTTATTTAAATAGTCAAAGTAGTCTGTTTTTAGTTATTATTATATCTGTCTACCGTGACTCGTCTGCAACAGTTTTGCTTGCCGTAAATTTGCTCCTGGCAGACAAGGCATAAGTTTGTGCACAAACCGGCCCAATTTGAGTTACAATTGGACCGGCCCCAGCTCCCTTATTCAGGAACACTAGGGCCCATCACCACAGGAGGCAGCCCAGCCCATTACCGCAGGAGGCAGCCCAATATACCATACATACAAAAAAGGCCCCTACAATAGTTCATGTATAATACTCATTATGTGTTATGGACAAAACGTAGGTACAATATCTTAGATGCTGTTCTTTAGATTCCCCTCTTAAAATTTAGCCATGTATCTACTTAACTAAAAAATACATTTCCATCCTATGAGGAAAAATTCATATGGCAGAATTTTAAAATGATAACCTAATGAATAGTATCTAAGTATTGTACCTAAGTCTTGCCCATGTGTTATAATAGTTCAGAAATTAATTTTAATTATTTATTATACGTCAATAATTTTAGTTACAAAAATGTAAATTGTTGGTCAAATATTACATTGCATCTTTATATTTGCAATTCTTGCAAAATATTAAGATGATTAGAGATTAAAAAAATGGTTTTATTTAAAAATAGTTAATTAAATAGTAAATAACATTCATTTAATACAAAATTTGATATGCGTGTTAAAGACAAAAAAAAAAGTGCAATATAAAGGTACGATTTGAATATATTAGACTGATAAAAAATATTGATATAACATTAACAAAATACTAAACTTTACTCAAACCATGGGTGGAGTTCGCATGGGAGTCCTCCTTGTTCTCCTTGGTATGATCCACTAACAAACACTTGATCTTGAATCATTGGCTCTAATACCACTTGTTAGGGAGATAACACCGTAGGAAGACTTCAATTGAGAGGTTTATTGAGCCAAAATTTAAGCAAATGAGTTTGGGCCTAATTTTGTTAAATTAACTACTCACTCCTGTCATTAGCATCCCACATAAGATTTCAAAAATTAACTAACCACACCACTCACATGTGAATGTTCCAATACTTTATTTATTATTTTATCAATAAAATATCTTATAAACTATAAATATTGATGGATAATTAAATATGGTAATTGTTAATAAATAGATGTTATAGAATGCTTTACACATTCCCTACGTACAAAATGAATTCTCGAACCTATTATAAAGGTTTGTAAATACTTAATTCTCGGATTAAAAATAAGAAACTTAACACCCTTTTAACCCTAAGTCAATAATAGAATTAATTAGACATTGTAGACGCCTTATTTTATATTTGTTATGACTTAAGTCTCCATTTCCTAATGACGATACTCAAAGACCCATTGCCAATAAGTCTCGGTCAAGCAAGATGATAGAGAACTCAATATTTTTCAAACCTACAAAGACCATTTGGAACCCTAGTTCCACACACACGGATTGGTAATCTACATACCCAAGTTCCAGCCTGCATGTACAGGTTATCAAGCATGTGTTGAAAAAGTTTGGTAAATCCATTTATGGGAATTTCCTCATATGAACTCAAAGCAAGAGTACGGGTTCCTCTTTGTTAGAAGAAGGTCTTGCACTCGAGATTTCTCTTATAAAAGGTCCCATGAGTACATATTTTAAGGAGTTTGTGTACATATATTAACCTCGATCATGCATACTCAACCTCACCCATAAATTCAAATTTCCAGTTGTGATTATTGTTTGCTTGATTTCTAGCCTTCAATTCCGTGATAGTAAATTTTTTAAATATTCCTAACATCATTAAAAAAAATTATAAGCAAAATAATTATTAATATTAAAATTAGAATAATACTAAAGATAGAAACTACTTTATAAAAAAAATTTATAAACTGTTAATGTAGTGAGTGATTATTGATAAATGAAAAAGTAATATTAATGATGGGTCAAGATGAAAACTAATAAGAGGTTGACTACATCAGCATTTTATAAAAATGTTGTAAAATAGTTTGTGTCTATAGCATTACTCTAAAAATTAATTATAATATTGTCAGGGGAAATTAATCATTTTTAAAACTCAATTTTAATTTTACTCACTTTTCTTTTAAAAAAAAAAGTTCACATTTAGGAAAAATAAATCAATAGTTTGGAAGTAATGTAACCCCTAGATCCCCACTATAATATTAATGAAACCTACTACGAGAGTGTGAGACATTCATTGTACATTGTAACTGTTTGTTGGCATTAACTGTAGTGGCTCAACACCTATGAAGTTATGTGAGGGAGTTGTGTGCGCGAGTTGCGAAAACTGCGCAAATATCAACAACAAATATTTATGAAAAAATAAAAACAAAAACAAAAACAAAAAAACAAACTGGTGGCAAAGACGAACAGTCGAGCAAACTCACATAGTATAATACTATTACTATGGTTCATAGTTCCATCAAGTTCGATACAAAATGCACCATTTCCGTGTCTTCCAGTCCAACCTACCCACTCCAGTAATAAATACGAGTTTGTTGCCATGTCTGTCAATTTTTTCTGGGCATTTTCTACTCAAATATGGAAGTTCTATTCCAGTTCACCAGCTTCCATATAAAGGAGACGTGCACTAAAGCTCTACTTGCAGAAGCGTCCTCAATTAGGTCTCTCTTCTGGGTATTTATCTCTCTCTCATTTGAGGTTACATTCTGTTGTGCTTAATGCTTTTTCTTTTTCCTTTCTAGATATCATATCTCAGTGTTTAGATGCCTTTTTCTCTGCCGTCAACGTAGGTTCTGATCACTTAAATTTTCTGATTTTTTCATTCCGAAACTTATATGATAATTATCAATATTCTTGATGGTTTTTTCTATCTTTTTATTTTAATCAAAGTCTAGTTAACATGGTTGGCTTTGATCGTCCTCTTGTTTAATTAAAGAGTAATAAGATATTCTATTGTTTGCAGTTCTTTCAATCAATTATTTGTTGTGTCATTTAGGGTTTTACATTACTAGGTTTTTGTTTTAATTTTTTTTATAGATCACTTCATGGATAAAGGGAAGAATCCTCTGTTGGAAGATGAAGACATGTTTTTTATGCATGGATATCAGCCTCAATTTCCTGATGGTGAAAACCTTGTTTCAAACAATACTAGGTTTTATGACAAACATGAAGGTTCAGGCTCAGGCTTAGGCTCAGACTTGGGTTTAGGCTTGGTGGATGGAACTTCTATTTTGGATGAAATGGAGGAGGCGGAAGAGAATTTCTTTTCGAAATTCATCAGCATGAATATAGGTTTGATTGATTCGCCTGCTTTTGAAACTTCTTCTGTTGTACCAGCACCATCAAATCCTGTGGATCCATCTACTGATCCTGTGCCCCAAGAGCAAGCTCCACCAGAAACAACTGTGTCATTACCAGCACCAGCAGGATCCACTGATGATGCACCCCAACCAATTGTACGGAGATGCTTGTCTGCTGCAGCACTTGCAGAGATAGCCCAACATGATCCAAAGCGAGCAAAGAGGTATAGAAATATATGTAGACTATCTTTTGGGAATTATAATCTCTTTTCCTTATGCTACTGTCTAATATTGGTTATTCTGCCTCCATTAATTTGTGTTAGCTGATTTACATATGTGATTGAAAATTTTGGCGCACTTTTGATGATTTTCTTCTTTGTACGTGCTCCTAATCTTCTTTGTCCATGGTTTGAAAATGTATCATGACATTTATTCCTTATGCTGCTATCTATTATTGGTTAATCTGCCTCCATTAATTTGTGTTAGCTGATTTACAAGTATGATTGAAAATTTTGGCGCGCTTTTGATTATTTTCTTCTTCGTACATGCTTCTAATCTTCTTTGTCCATTGTTTGAAAATGTATCATGAAATTTATTGTGTAGTAGTTAGTAATTAAGATAGATATCCTTTTAATTAAGTATGATTAGTTATTTATTGATTTAACGGTAATCGTTGAAGTTAACATATATGATTGCTATCATTATGTTGATTGAATAGATGGGAAATATATAATGACTTATGTGAATGAAAAATATCAATCAAATGTCATAAATTTTCATCCATGCCCGTGAATTCCTAATATGTTTATTTAGCTTTATAGCCCATGTTTCTATTAACTCAGGTGTCTTTCACAAGCTCCCTAGGGAAAATCTAAGCATGGCCGTAGAAGTATAGAAAAAAATTTATATATAAAAATAAATAAATAAATAAAATAAAATAAAATAAAAACCTTGTCAACAGGAATGTACTTATTTAGAAAGCAAGTTCAACGGTGAAATCTTAAAGCCTAGTCAAGTATAAAAGATGTTATATTACTAAATATGTGTAATTAAACCATTGGAGTTTATGGACTTGCTCATATTTATGATCTTTAGGAAACACCTTGTAGGCAGTTCTAGCAAAATATATCTTCGAAAAATGAGAAAGTGTTGGTTTTCCCTTTAGTAGTGTTAGAGACTGCATCACTCCTGTCTCTCAAAATTGAATATTCAAATTATTCAGAAGATGGGAAGCTATTTGGTGCTTTTTTTTGGGATTTTTATTGGAAACAATTATGAACTCTGACATTGTCTTCCATTTTCTACATGGATAAGTCTTATATTTCAATATTGTGGTCATGTGCAATTCAAAAAAATTTCCCATAATGATGCAGCCAAAAGCTTGTGTTTTTGCGAACATACATTATCAAGCTGACAAATATCCCGGTTAACTTTTGAGTTCTTAAATTTGTATGGAAGGACAATTAATGTACTGTAATAATGAAAATTTTATGGGACACTTTTTGCAATACCTAGAGAAGTGCCTATTTGTGCATTAGGAGTAGAAGGATTTATTAAATGCTCTAACTATTCTAACTTTTGAGAAAAGCTTCACTTTGATGATTTTATAACTGTGATCATTTTTGTCAATATGACAATGATCAAACTTTCCCTTTATAGTTAAAGTTCTTGGTTGATAATTGCTTTGAATATGTCTTGTGGTTTGTCTGGTTTAATCCCTTGATCAGATAGTGTATGTTATTTGTACATATATGTAATTTCTTTAGATATATGCATATGTAGCCCACCATGACTAATTAAGTGAAAAGGATCCATAGAGTCAATACCTTTTTAGTTGGGATTAAAGGCTAAGTGAAAAGGACATCCATAGGGGCAAATGTCTTGAAAATGTTGTTTTTCAATACCGTGGTTGCTTGTCATTATTAAATGGTTTTATATGTGATGTTACCTAGCCAAATCCATATTTAGTTCTCTCAAACTAACCAGAATGTTGCTAATCTTTTGTTTTACATGTTATCCTTTTCTAAACATAACTGACATATGTTTGATTGAATCTGTGATAGAATTATAACAAACAGATTGTCAGCTGTGAGAGCGAAGGAAAAGAAGAAGCTTTATATTTGTATGCTTGAACATAAATTACAATGCTTGCTATCAGAAAGGGATGCATTATCAGCCAAATCTAACATAAATCAGGTAATTAGCATGACTGGCATCATAACAGTTTAGCAAACGAGGAATTTATTTTCAAAGTAAAAAGATAACATTTTTTTTTACACTTTTGGTTTACCCATATATGTTATTGACGAGCATTCTTTTTTCTTTTACGATAGAAGCAGCTTATTTTCTTATTTTTCAAAAGCAATTTGTGAAGTTTTATGTTGTTCAATACATTAATAAGCAGAGAGACAACTATTTCCTGAAGGCTGAAAGCAATAGACTAAAAGAAAGTCTAGACAACATGGAGCAGCTAATGCGCTTGCAAGATTGTAAGGATTTCTTTCACTTCTTTGCAGTTTTGGTGTTTTTCTTCCAGTTTACTTTCTAATACTCCAACCTTTAATTATACTTTCTCACCTGAAGTTTAATTTTATTTGTTTCTGGTTCAAAGATGTAACGTATACATATTGTCATGAGGTCATTTCTTTGTTCTCAGAGTTTACTTTCAGAGATTGTGATTTTTAACATTTGATTTTTAATTATTTTCAGTTAATTTTATTGAAGAACTAATTTCGATCAGGTGGCTAAAGTGCAACATTTTGAACTACATGTTGACAAATGAATTCAAACTAAACAAATATGATTAAAATATAATTATCATTTTTTCCTATTACTAATTTTTTTTTTAAATATCTTCTGTGTGTTTGTGTGTGTGTGAACACGCGCCAAGGAAATACACATGATCTTGTATACTGTGTTTTTCAGATTGTCTTCCCTTTTTAGTATTCAATTAGATCTTTTAGGAGACAAAACTTTCTTCTTTTGTCAAGTAGGACCTAACTGTCATATAAGGAGCTTGCACTTTAAAATCAGTTGTGTTAGTGATTTTTTGTATCAGTACAATTGAATTTATCCAAATCATATGGAACTTGCTATATGTAAAATTTATTTTTATTTTTTATATTTGATTAAAATATAATAATGTGAAAACTATTTCTCTGGCATAGTTTCTGCATATATTGCATTTTTCACACTAACTGGCTGGACATCATGAACTATTCACATTGCGTAGATATTGTTTCCTTCCACCATGGGCTTTGAAACTGTTGATGAGGTCAAACTAATTGGAAAATGTTGAGCTAATTGAGACCAATAAAGTTTATACTCAACTTCCCCAAAGTTGTTCATCAAAAAAAAAAAAAATGTACAATCGTAAATATACAAATTATGACATATAATTAATTATAGCTTTATAGCTTGTTACTGTAAGCTGAATATTGTAAAGAGAGATAAAAAGAAAAGAAATGTTATAGATGATAGAGACAGAAAAATTAGCATTATCAAAAATTTTCAACATTGTGAAAGAAGAAAGAGGTTCAGGAAGCATCTTGTCTTTCTAATTAAACTAACTCTTACAAGAATGGTACTAGAGAACTCACATACATTTTCAGACTCACCTAAATCACATTATAACCTTTTCTCTTCATTTTAGTGAATTCTTATCATTAGAAGCAATTACTAAACATGCAGCAGGGAAAGAGAGATATTGTTATGCCTATTGCTGATTCTTTCTTAACCTAGTTTCATTTCTTGTGTTGTTTCTTTTATCAACTACAAAGAAATGTAATCATGTTTCATTTATAATTTGGTTTCTCTTATCAATTGCAAGGACACGTTTATAGTGAGTTTGTAAAAATCAAGGCTTCAGGAAAAAGAATTATAAAGGATTTTTTGAGAGAATAAAGGATTCTAATTAATAGTAGATTTGAAAATTAAAAAGAATGTAATTAATGAATACCCAGATACTTTTCTGGTATTTTTCCTTTCTAAATATGATGACAAACATGTAAAAGTGTCACATTTAATTGTGAGGGACCATATTAAATCATCCATTAAATAGCTTAACTGTAATTCTTGACAAATAGTAAGATTTTATATATATATATATATATATATATATATATATATATATATATATATATATTGCTTTCCTAAATAATGATTGCAGATTTGTGAAAATGATATAACAAGGGCAAAGTTATTTTAAGAAATTTTTACCACTCATCTAGCTTATTGGTTGCTTTCTATATGGCAATATATTTGCGATAAATCTTGTGTAGGGAATAGGGATGGCGATTTTGTTTTGCCCCACTCTGACCTAACCCACCTGTCTATGTGGATTTTTCTCACTATGCAAAGGTGGTGGGGGCAGAGATGGGATGAGATTTTGGCCCTGTACCCTAGAGTGAGACAAGGACCCCGGCCCATTGCCCCATATATATATATATATATATAAACCCTTTATTTTATTTATATTTAAAAAACTCCCCTAGGGTTCTTAGTAACTTGTATTATTAAGTAAAATGCTAAGATATTAAAACTTTTTTTTTATGGTCTTGTTATATACTTTGGTTTATATTATTGACTTACTTAATGAAAGATAGTTTGATTTCGTGTGATCAATTTAATTGTAATTTTTGGTATAATTTTATATTTTTGTAATAGGTGTGGGGCGAGGTGGGGGCAAAGCATCCATGATTTGGTCCCACTCCGCCCCATTGCCATCCCTACATGTGCTTACTTTTTCCTTCTAATTGTCTACATAACAACTCCGGTTTGATTAATCAATACTTCAAAGATCCTTTTGTATGGAATAGGATAGGGAGAACTTGAACCAAAGACCAATTTATAAGTATCAATTCATTTTATGAAGTTTTATGATGAAGCAGCTGTAATAGTACTTTTTTTAATGAAATGATACTAGAAGTTGTAAATAAAAACAACCAAGATACAAATTTCTTCTATTTATCATTTATTATGGATTGATTATTATTTAATGCACTTATCTTGACCTTCACAGGTTCGATCTCATTCTTTTTGCTTGATTGCTAAAACCATCCTAGACCAACTTTAGGTTAGGAATCTTAGGATGACCTGTTCTATGCCAAGCTTGACCTAGGTCCAAATACTTTAGCATAAACCAATTAGTTCGGCCATGTTCAACATGTTCTAGTTTAATACATGATTTGATGTGTTTGATAATGTGGTAAAACATTTTTATTAAACATTGTTTGTTAATATATAGTTTTATTTGCTAACAAACTTGAACCAAAAGATCGGATAGAAGTAGGCAAATTTGGATCCAATGTAATAGCCCAGCTATTGCACCATGCAATTACCACCCTACGTGAGATCTAAAAGTTGATTGGGTAAATATTTTTTAACCTTTTTTTTTTGGTCTTGTCAAATTTTACATCTCACATGGACATGGTAATTGCATGATGCAATAGCCCTAACTGTTGCACTAGATCTCAATCCGATGTAGGCTACAAGGATTGGGCTGTGATTAACTATTAGACGTACACTTTTGCAAACAAAAGAAATATTTTTCTTAAAGAAAAACTATACCTCATCGCAATGTAGTGCCATTATAGAAAATAGCTCCTACTACTTGGCTAGAAATGTCATATTGTTTAACAAAATCCAATTTTCTATAGTAGCCGCAATCTGGTGGAGTTGACTCATTTTGTCAAAATTTTGAAAAAGCATTTGTTAACTATGATGCAAGCAATATTTTTGGTATGTCATTTACTGTGCATATAGTAAAATCTTTGTGTTTTTTATACAGTATTGAATGATGAAATGAAAAGGGAGAACGAAATTTTGAATCTATTGAAGAACCAAGTTATTGCCAATGGTGGGACAATGATCAACTTCATTGCATCTTCTGATAACAACCTTCATGCAGTGGATGTTCCATTAGCAACACCTCAATTTTCTCAGCTCCCAATTCAGATTCCAAACCAGGGCCAACAACCCCAGTATCATCCTCAACAGCAAAATGGGCAATCTTCCTATCAAGTTGAACATGAGCAGCAGGAACAACCTGGTCGATTTGCACAGAATCTGCAGCAATATCAATCTCAAATACAGAATAATCTGCAGGTAATGCCCGATCATCTTCAACTACAACAAAACCAGCAACCATTTGTTCAGCAAATGCAATTTGAGGACAGCAACATAGGAGCATATCATTCTATGCCTTCTCCAAGTGCTAATGGGAGATGTATTTAAGCAGTCAACAATTATTCCAAATCATAACTGGTTTCATTTTCCGTGGCATTAGTATGTTTGGACAACGGTTTATGGAATTCACTTTTCAGGACTCTGGCATATCTTTTATCCTATTGTCTTCATAAACGAAAAGAAAAAAGTAAGAAAACATTTGAAGAATGAATATTTTCTTTGGATGACCTATACCTATTGATTCCTGTAGGGGTGAAGTGCGTATATGTTGCACTAGTTGATGGATATAGGCTCATTGAGAGATGCAATCTTGCATACAATTTTTTACTTGGTTTGTCATACACAAATGTATGGTATCCATTGTTTTTCAACTTCTCTAGGTTCCTACCAATTTCTCTAATTGAAAGCACTTACTTTCATTTTATTGAATGGTTGCCATGTTGTTTCTGTGGGTCATATATATTTGATATGTTATGATGTACAGTTTTTTTCATCCACTATGTTCATTTGGTGACCACGGGATCATATTTGCAAGATACGAAATAATATACAAGCTGTCAAAAGCCTTGTAGCTCGACAAGCATATTTGGTGTCTCCAATAAAGGTGTATTCAATAGTCAATTCTTCCATTCTCCAACTATCAAATTATCAACAACCAAAAAAAAAAAAAAAAAAGTTACAAGCTTGAAGACTCTCCCTCATATAGACTGAAACTCCAATGCCTAGAAGATTTTATAAATCAGAAAAATATAAGATATACTACTATATTATTGTATTAAATGACTTCCTTGTTATTCTTTGTCTTAAACCTAATGGAAGCTAAATGTCACTGTATACTCTCTCCCTCTCTTTCAAGCTCGAGTATCCAACTCACACACCCATATATCTTTTCTGAATAAATGTACTCACTTAAACCATGTAAGTAGATAATCATTTGTCTAGGAAACTACTTCTCTATTTCATCTACAATTTTAGAGGTATACTTTCTACAATGTGAAATTCAATGGTCCCTCTAGACATCTAGAAAGAATCTTATAACTTAACATTCATGGATGATTTTCATGAATTGATGACTTTCCATTGATAAATAGTAGCATATATATTATGACATCTAAACCCATTGAGGCAAGTTAACTATTTAGGAAAATTATAAATTATTATCTTTATGATTTGAAAATGATCTTTGGGAAACAATTATGATGTTACTATTATTATTATTTTTTAAATATGAAATTTTGTTTATTAATAACTTTCGCATAGAAACTTTTTGCAACACTTCATAAATTTGCAAAATTAGGCATACACTTTTTTTTTTTCTTATATACAAAATAGAAATTTTATTCTAGTCTAATTTAAGTATATATGTGTGTGAAACCCCCTCTTGCAAACTTGAGCTGCAAACTTGAGCTGCAACCTTTGCCCTCCACACTCCACAAACACTTTTACTTATGGAGTGACCACCGCACCAAGGATGCGTGGTGGTTATTCTAGTCTAATTTAAGTATATATGTGTGTGAAACCTCCTCTTGCAAACTTGAGCTGCAACCTTTGCCCTCCACACTCCACAAACACTTTTACTTATGGAGTGACCACCGCACCAAGGGTGCGCGGTGGTTAGGCATATACTTAATCATGTTTCTTATTCACATGTATTTAAGTTTGTCAATAATAATCACTATAATGATTCACCCAAAAAGAAAGTTATAATCACCATAATAGAGTGGATAATCTTAAAACTTATCATCTTTGACTTTGTGACTAAAAAAAATAAAAAGTACCATAATTCAATTTTTTGTGAGTTATGTGAAAGATGGCAAAGTATGCAAAACCACACCTAACCCATATTTTTTCCTTTGCCATTGGCAGCACGACTTTGAAAAATGTCTTGTGCTAAAATTTACATTCAGCTGCACACCATGGAACGTGGTGGTATTTAGACATGAAAGGTTCAAGCTTGCATTTACAATTATCAATAGCTCTATATTTAACTTATTGTGTTAATATAAAACATATTACACAAACACGCAACCGAGAGAGAAAGTGAAGATGGACATATATTACTATTGGGATTCTGTTGTCTTGTTCAGATGACCATCATTTATCCATTTTTCTTCTATAGGGATATTAGCAGAAGAGGCAGAACCATTTTCATCTTTGGTTTGCTGAATAACTCCATTCATCCTAAGTTGTTGAGAAGTTTTAACTTTCTTCTTGGGATAGATATGCACCGAAGGAGGCAAAAGAGAATCCTGTATTGCCTACAAAACCTCAATTCCTAAATAAATTAATAACTTTACCAAACATCAAAAGTAAATTCTTTTAAAAGAAAAGACAAATCAGAGTGAATTGAGCAAAATTTCAATGATATTACCAAAGAAAGTGCCAAAAGATGCACTTTTCCAAGAAATTATTAGTTCTACCAGGAGGATAGCTGACGTGGTCCTCCCCAACCTTTCAACCAATAAAATGCTATTATTTATGTAAATCTGACATCACATGGTAATTTTTATTTTTTATTTCTTATACTGATTAGGAAGCTCACTCACACATTTGTGTAGATGGCATTGTGATTGGTTGGGAGGACCACGTCAGCAGTCCTCCTGGTGGATCTAATAATTTCTCCATTTTTCCTAAGATCTAACAAAAGTCAACAAATTTCCTTTTCCTTTGAGAGAAGCGATAAATAGTATTAATAATGGGACTATGAAAAAATATACAAGGCTCACATTAAAGATGGCATTTCTGGCTCAATTCCTAAATTCCATTACAAACACAGAGGCATACAAAAGACAATAACAAAACAGAAAAGGAAATAGCATGCTTTATGGACTGGCTAATTATATTTTATCAAGTGATACTGTGATAGATAAAACCTTCATGTGCAAGACACAGAACCTAATCCGGAGGAAAAAAAAAAAAGATTAAGATGACTTTATTGAGCTCTTTTCTCTTTCAATTCATTGCCAAGGATAGGCCTTACATGGAATCTAACACAACTTTCAGAGTACATCAAGTGTGAGAGTGAGGATAAAAGTGTAAAACCAGTCCTGGTTTGTCAATTCTTCAGAGCTCTGTTTTTCAGTGTTTAAGGCTGTATCTAACCACATAAGTAACTCATTTATAGATACTCCCAACTACTGTAGTAGTCATAAAACATTGACCTAGGTTCTCTCTTTATAAACCAGTTCTAGTTATAATTTCCCTAAATTTCTTGACCCATGTACATGGCTTACAAGGATTCCTTGAGTTAAGCTGACTTGCACTTCTCCCTTTGATCAACCTGGGTCTTGAACTATTCATTCAACCAGTTCAAATTATGTACATATTCTTGACAAACAGGAACTTAAAATTCCTCAGCATGACCGCATCAAACATGTTGGGGACACTCTTGCATGCGTGTCCTTAGTGTGTTGGGAGGAAAAGAGTTTTCCTTTGATTTTAGATATGTTTTTAAAGATTTTGATAGTTGTTATTTATAACTTAAAATAAACATATGCCTATAAATAAATAAAATAGGACAAAGTTTGGCTCCAACCACCAATAGGAAGATGACATTTGTCCTTGACATGTGCAATGCACATGTTATCTTCCTATTGGTGGTGATGCATGGATGCTAAGATTTTTAGGATTTTATTCTCTTTTTATATTGCATTTAATGTAATAGGTTACAACTTATTTCCTTTCCTTCTATTATGTAGTTTGGGGTGCATTTAAAGGCCCTAAAATGCAGTATTGTAAGCAGTCGATTGTGGATTTTAAAAAATTGGGGTGGAGGTTTACTTCCAGTGCTTGGTGCTAATTCCAAGCAAACCTAGGAGCTGACTCTTGGGTTTCTATCATGCTTGCTGCTAATTACAAGCAACCCTAGGTGCCGATACAAAGGTTTTATCTATTTTTATGTTTTATTCACTTGATGTTGACTTCAAGCAAAACCCTAGGTCCTATCCATTTGTTTGTTTTTTCTTTTCTTTCCAAATAAAATCCCCATGTAGAGCCTATCATCTTGAATCATTGTGTCCATGCTTCTCAGTTTGTCAACAATTTCTTAAGTTATAGTAGCTTTACAAATCTTGCATATGGTTATTGTAGGGTCTTGAAGTGGCTTTGAAATCCATGCAGAAAAAACATTTCATTAGGAAAAAAAATATTCAAGTTTCCTAATGAAATGTTTTTTCTGCATGGATTGAAATTTTTGAGTTGGAAGTGTTACAACTTACAACTGCAATATAGGTAGACAAAGTGATGATGCATCTATAACATGGTTAGATATGAAGCATCCTCTTTGGAAGCCTAAGGCAAAGTCAAGCAAAATACTTGGTAGTTAATTAGGTCAGTAATAATTATATTTGTAGGTCTGGACTTTTATTTGACCTATATGTGAGTTATGTAGTTTATGGGTTCTATGTGTAGGCTTTAGTCCAATTCATTTAGGAGCTTGTGTACTAGTCAAAAGGGAATTCTAGTCTTATCATAAGAGTTAAGATCTAGAGACTATATAAGTGTACTTCTGTACTCAAATAATTCAGAGTTGATTAATAGAAAAATTGAGCATATTGGTTTTTGGAAGGCTTGTGTGCCTAGAATGCTTCTTGATCTGCTTTGTTTTCTTTTGTGGATACTATTCATGGGAACGTTCACAGCATTTTTCACAGGACTGTTCACAATCCTTGAGCAACAAGTGTTATTTTCTTCTTTGCAACCCCAAATAGAACCTTTTCCCTTCCACTACCAAACCCTAAAATCTCTCATATTTTACCTACCATATAGCTACCTAATTTTTAACTTTTCAAAACATAGCTCTTTCTTCTAAAATTCTAAACCCTAAATCCACAAATTCTCCAAATCCTAAGCCCACAAGTATGTAGACAGTATTCTTCCTCAACCAGTGTCAAGAGGGTGTCAGCACTCTGCACATCCAAATTCTTCTTTTGCATCGCAGCCCACATGCATATGATGTAGATGAACACAACTAACCTAGAAGTTACAGTCTCTTCATATATAACCAACCTACAATTACTTAATAATTTTTAGCTAATCAGGACTAAAAATCATTTATAATTAGGATTAGTTACACAAAACTTGACACAACCAAATGTGGACCATTTACATCAAATGTATGAATGAAAAGAAACTAATATCCATGCTATAGGGGAAAACTGGTTGACATAGAGAGAAAAAGAATGAAAGAGGCATACCAACCACCCTTTGTCGCCTCTGACCCCACCTCTGATTGCGTAGGCCTCTTTGAAACCATTCTTGAACAATAACTCAGCCACTTTCATGGAATTGCCATCAAAACTACCTTACAAAAAGAGAAACTACTGATGAAATTAAGAATATTTTGGTGCAAACAAGGGAAGTTAAAATCAGAAAGTCTGGAGCTCGATGTAATCTTTACACCGTAGACATATGCTTTACAGAGCATTTATTTATCAAGAAAGAAAACTGAAATAATAAGACAGACAACAATTTTTACAGCTAACTAGTGCTCAACCAACTACAACGTTCTTTTCACAAGTCATCAAAACAGCATAAATTTCAATAGGAAGTATTCGACTGACAGTTAAATTAGCTACAGAACAACGATAATACCAATAAAGAAAGGAAAAGAAACAGTCATACTGAACTGAATTCATCTTTAACCTCTACAACAATACTTAGAACAAACAAATTTGGGAAAGATATTCAAGTTTATAACAAATTCAGTTGAGTTAAGGGAAACAGAAAATAAGCCAAATGAGCAATCTCTGACAAGTTATTTCTCAACTATTTATAAATTGCAAGCTTTTTAAGAAGAATGGTGCATTGTCATCTTTTAGAATTGAACAACTGAGCCACAAGAAAGAAGGGGGGAGGCATTTTTTTTACCAACTCCAAAGCCCTTTTTGTACTCTATTTCAATGTTTAAAGTTCTATCCTGTAGGGAAAAAATAGCGAATTAATATGACAACATGCAACAGAATTATTTCCTTTTCTTAGTGTAAATTTAATGCACACTTCAAACATACTAAGCAACTACAACAATAACCAAGACAACAAACAAACAAAAAAGTGAAGAAGCTGAAATAATATAACAAAACTGGCCCAAACCTACAGTCTCAAGCTTTTGGGTTGACCAGTGTATCTATATGTTATATTAAGGCCTCAATTGGGTGTTATCTTCCCAAAAAATCCAAACATCTTGTTTCTCAAAGGATACGAGTTACTTTGAATATAAAATTTTGACACTTACTTGTCCAGAACACAGACCACAGTACTCGACACATCCCCAAAACTTTGCAAGACCTTCTTCACAAACCCATCTTCATCTCCCTCAGAATACTGAACTTGGACCACACCCTTGTTCAGTATCTTCAAATTTGGAGACCTCAAATACTTCACAGTCTTATTGTCCCTAATATCCAAGAGCTGAACATTGGGGTCGTCCCTGAGTTTTCTAAATGCATCAATGGCAGAAATGAACCTGTATTTTCTTAAGAAAAACTCGTCAGTTAGTGGTATGACAATCAGCCAAATAAAAGTACACCCAGCAACAAAAAATGGGTTCCTGTTAAAAAAATCATCAATCGCAAGTAACACTGACTCCAGGTTAATTTTGTCAGAGACAACAGGTTCAGAAGCAAAGGAAGGAAGAGGAGTGAGGAGGTTGATTAGAGTGAGAGAGAGTTGGGTTTTTGTTAGATTTTGAAACAGGGGAGCCAAATGAGAGGTTTGGAGAAGCAGAGGATGGTTTTGGAGAGGGGTTTTGTTGGTGGGGAAATGGGGTTTATGAGAAGCTAAAAAATGGCAAGTGGAAATGGGCTTAGAGCTGCATGGTTTCTGGGTTTTGAGTGGACAAGATGAGACGACCATGGAAAGAGACTCCATGAGGAACATTTGGACAGAGAGGAGGATAAAGGCAAGGGTGGCAGTTTATCAGTTTATGTGATTGGGTTCTCTCGTTTTCCGTTGGGTCTGCTCTTTTCTTTTCTTTTCTTTTTTCTTTTTCTTTTTTCTTTTTTTTCTCTTTACTTTTCTCTTTTTTTTTTTTTTCTTTTTTTCTTTTTTGGTCCAAGAAGAAAGAAACTTTTTCAACTTGCTATTTGTCCTTACAACTATTCCTTCATTTTAAAAAATACACTAAATACTAGGATATAAAATTTTAAATCCACAAACTTTTTGACCTGAAGAAAATAAAAATTCCCAAGAATGAAAGTAAAAATAGATTTCTTTTTAAATTGAGAGAAACGTGGTAAATATAAAGTCCATTTGGATACAACTTATTTTTGCTAAAACTAAAAATTGAAAACTGAAAATACTGTAACAAAATAATTTTTAAATGTGTGAATAGTACCATAGGACCAATTTTTAATATTTTTTAGTACATGAACAGTATTATAAACAGTGATGAACAGTACATGAATAGTGATTCTTGTCTCCTAAAAAAGCTGAAACGCGTGAGGAAAAAAAAAAAAAACAACGCAGAACACAAAACGCAAACGCAATAATTCCTATCCAAACCGTACCATAAATTTAAGTAAACATCCTATAGACTGTTACTTTTATTTAAAAGATGCCTTGCTACTCCAAAATTTTCTAATGAGAAATTGTTTTGGTATTTCTACTAAAGAAAAGGTGAATATAGAATAAAAGACCAATGATAACCATCTTAAGGGTCCGAAATTCTATTTCACCATTGTTCTTCACATGCAATTTCTAGTCACAAATAAAAGAGCTGACACACAAAGTGGAAAGGCCAATCCCACTAGCCTAAATTGAATTATATGGAGTAAATTTTATATGCACCTAAAAGTTTATCTGTACAAGGAAGATGTACCATTAATTTCCTGTACAACAGATGTATACATCATTCCACTAGCTGAGGCCTATTTTCACCATTATTCTGCACATTACATTTCTTTTGAAAGCAATCAACAAAATCTTCCATGCATGCCTTGTAAGTCTCCATTCCTGGAATGCGCTTAGCAAGCTCCATACCAATATTCATCCATTTCTTGGCCATTTCAATCTGCCCCAATCGCACAGGCAGTGCTGCCCGATTCCATGCTGTCATGGCAAGCCATTTTCCCTCTTCAGTAGGATACTCTCCTTCCTTCAACCCCACCATTATTTGGTAAGCTTGCTTGTACATGCCATACACAGCATCATCATCTGTATCACCCTTATGAATACTTGCTACTGCAATAAGCTTCCGCAGAATAAGAGCCACATTTTGAAAATCTGGAGATGGAGAAGAAAGGAGTGATGAGAGGCACTCATTTAAAGCAAAGGTAGCTACTTCATGATTGGACTGTGGAGCCTGCGAGGCAGTAAGGCCTATCTGAAGGAGGTGTTTGGAATTGCAAGCTTTTGAACTGGCAAAACTTTTCACCAGGAGTTGCTGTGATGCTAAATCATTTAGCCTTCCTTTTATATCATAGGCACTGAAGGTGTATATGAAGAAGAGATCAGGCTCAAGGGTGGTAATTTGATCATCGTTTAGTCGAGTCCCAGTTGAGATTGACTTCAGTATCTGCTTCCATGAAAGAATGCCATTAAGAGCGAGTTAGGGAATATTAGAGCATAAATTGTAGGGCTGTATCATTCCAAGTGGATTATGATGGATACAATTTATTATTAATATTATATATCAACACTGAGAGCAAGATTTTGAGGCATCAAGTGCTTTATGAGTCAAGCAAATAACTAATAAATTAATAATCCATACCTTCCCTGCTTTATCGAGCAGTTTTACAGCTTCAGTCACTTCACTTTCTGACAATGCAGCCTTCCTTTGTTTCTCTGAAGCTATCATGGAAGATATGGTCAGTATTAACGATTTGCAAACCATAACATTGTTTTCTTCTGCTTGCCCATCAACCGGAACACAGTATATTTCTGAAGCTAATCTAAAAAATTCAGCACATAGTTCGTAGTTACCCTCCTTTCCAGTTATTGTCCCTAAGTTCCATGAAGTTACAGCAAACCAATTCCGTTCCCGTCTTCCAATATCCCCTTTTCCAAAGAAGATATCTGAACCAAGTTCAGATGCTCGATTATGAGCACGTTTTATAAATTTCACAACTTCCAGCTCATTGCCAGGCTGTTGAGAAAGGATTGTAACCAAGGTACGTAGCACTACAATTTCTGTTGTAGGCATTGATTTTCCTGGGGTATAGAAGTTTAGTAGATTTGATAGAGCAGCCACAGCAACAGGAAGAGCACGGCAAGCAACAGCTTCATGAGCTGAGAGGGAGATAAAGTCTGTTGTAAAATCGAGGCAGGTTGTCATTGCTTGGATTTGACTAATAGCACCATCATGGTCATTCCTTTGCAGGTAAATCTTGAACTACATCAAACAAAATATCAAGTTTGCACATATGTTATTAGATAATCTTGGGGAGATCAGGGAAGGGTGCGTTTGTTATCAAGCTTAGCACTGAAGCTAACAGTGACAGTGTTTTGCTGGTCCAACATATGACAACTTGTCTGTGCTTGTATGAACACATGCAAGTGTGTGTGTGTGTGTGTGAGAGAGAGAGAGAGAGAGCACCTTAAGGAAAGCACAGGCTATGTTGGGCTCCAGCTACAGACATAGAAAAGCATTAAAATTTAAAATATTAGTCACATTTATACAGTTCTAAGCGTTTAAAGATCTTAACTATCTTGGGAGGCCCGAATCCCAACTTATAGTTATTATTTAAAATACCTTTTCAGCCTCATTGATATACTCTAGAGCTCGATCAAGCTGAGATAGACCAAGGTGACAGAGACACAAAACTCTAAAGCCCTTAGCTCGGAGAATTTTACTCTCAATATCATATGGAATATAAAGCATTGATTTTTCAAACATCTCTGCACTTGTCCCATAATCTTTTGATCGAAAGAAGTCAGCAGCGCTGTAACAAAGACAGAAAACAGCTGAAATAAATGCACTTGGATTGAAAAGGAGTGCTTTCAATTAATATCATATTTTCTTATGAGGCAGAGGGCATCACTGTTTTGTTTCAAATGCAACATGTGATAAATTACCATGGGCCCAACACATGAGAATTTTAACATTTTAAGTGGGAGGTAGAGTGGAGACAAGGTTCAAACCCAAGACCACCTACCCAAATACTATGACAAATTACTAATGTCCTTAAGCTGTTAGGAATTAGTGAATTTAGTCATTTAACCAATATTCTAACAATATGAAACCTTGCTTGGCTGTCGTGTGTCAGCAGCCTTGTTGCCACAAGATCATTTGCATAACTACTAGCTGCTAGCATGTCACAAAAATGGCTTCAATGACTTTATAGAAATATTCAGGATACAAAATTGAAGCTAGAAAAATGTCGTGTGTATTACTTCCAATCAATGGAAGTAAACATGCGTAAGATTCGTTTTCGAGTTACACCAACACACACACACACACACACAAAGGACTAGACTCCAATGAGCAAATGAAAGTCCCACTTTAAAACTCCTATAGAATACCCTTTTTTATATAGAAAAACTCCTATAGAATACCTAGGATTCCAAGAAAAGGCATCAATCAAGGAGGTGAAAAAAGGTCCAATAAATCTCTTGTTGAGTGACCTATCTCCATAGACCATATCTCCTCAATAAAATCATCCTCTTAAGGTCCTCACATCTGGATCCCTCAGAGGTGCCTTGATACCAATGTTTTTTTCAAACTTAACTTATTACTCTACCATTTGAGAATGAAAAGAGAAATAAGCCGATCCCATGTGGTTTAATATTCACCCTAGTTGTGGAGAAACCTCGCTTTTTTGTGTTATAAATGCAATTTACCATGAAGAGAGAGACTGGCAGGAATGGGTTTTGTTGATGATCAGTTCTTAGAAAGGTAAGAATTCCCCAAAGTTAGTGATGTGGTTAAGATCATGTTTGCTGCTGTTCTTTACTGCATTTGCAGGGAACACAATGTTCGAATCTTTCAACATTAGTGGAAACATGTTTATGTGGTTCAGCAGGAAGTTAAGTATGCTGAAGAGAGTGGAGAAGAATCAACAGAATTGCTGGTTTCAGAGGTCAACTGTCTGAGTCCATCTTCTCAAGAACTATGTAGTTTGGTAAACAGTTTAAAGTTGTATTGGAAAGCCGTGATTAGAATATTCTTCCTTGTCACAGGTTGGTGTCAATGCTAGTGTTCTTTTACTGCCCAGGCCTGGTTATAGTTCTTTGCTGGGGTATTATATGCCCTCATGCTTTTGTACTAATTTTCTCTGTGTAATACAAATTCACTTAAAAACTAATAATAATACACGCACACACACACACACATATATATATAATTAAAAAGAAAACCTTCATTCACTGAGTAATTAGAGCTGTTCAGAGAGAAGAAATGAGCAGCAACAATCCCTAATATCCTACACCAGAAGATACATTATTAAATTAACTAGCAATGACCTAATGAAGATCCAAACAGAACTCTATCTACCAAAGTTTGGAAGTGTTCTCAAACATATAGAACACTACCCATATGATGCATGCAATGGTCAAAGCTGACAGACATGGAACAGTACCCCAGGAATTCATTTTATTTTAGGAGACTCCTTTTAAGGGCTACTAATCATCTGATCCTAGTTTAAACTTACTCAGGAATAGAAAAAGAGTTGCAGAGGGAACAAATAGGAACAGAAGGACTAAGATATTTTAAGTTCCAAGTATTTTGGCTCATATAGATGTCAAACACAACAATCAGTTCATTTCTTAAATCAGAGCCCTTGTAGAATCAATCCAAGTAATAATGTTATACTTTGTACTAACATTTTGTAGCAAACCATTACTCCATCACATCAACAAATACTAATGAATCAACATCTATAGTCAAAAAGTAGTTCCTTATGTTAGCAGTAATTAGAAATTTGATTCAGGGGGAGACGTTTTTTCATGCAGCAAAAGAGACAAGAAATCAGAAGAAGCCAATAAAATCCCAACATAAAGTTTGATCCTCCATGGAGGGATTAGTACTGGTTTTGATAAACCAGTCCCACATTCAAATTTTCAAATGTAGATGGATTTTGTTATGAGAATCCAAATGCTAATAATAAATTACTAAATACAGCTTTAACTTATAGCTGTGATGAAATCAATATGGAATTGAAATTGACAATTTAATCATCATGTAACACAAAAGATTTGGAGTTCAGTTCAGTGATTACCAATTCCAAAGCACAGCGTGCATTGCCATCCTCTCCTTAGCTACGGCCTCGCCTGCAAATAGCGCCACAACTCTGTCATCCGAGACCAGCTCTGCCACCACTTTAGCCCTCACTTTAGACCCCTCACTCTCAACACCATCCCCAACCACCCTGTGAGCCACTCTCACCGCCGCCCCCGCGCTGACGTGGCATCGCCCCATTAGCCCCAAGAACAGCCCCTTGGCCGTCTCGGCCCCGGCTGACCCTCCCGCCGCATCGAAATAGGATTCCACCGCGGACAACCAAACGCCCTCCGGGATTCCAGTATTTACCACCATGCCCCTGAGCTCCTTTTCTGCTTCACCGAACCTTCTTAACCCTAACCAGGCCTTCACCGCCATTACTGGCAGACTCGGATGCTGGTTTTTCTCGTCTTCACTCTGTCTCAGAACCCTAACGCACTTGATCACGCTCTCGTACTCTTCTTTCTGTAAATGGACGGCTGAGATGAACCGCAGCGTTTTCCATCTCAATTCTCTCAGATTTCCGTTTCCGACTTTCTCGCACAGATCCAATGCTTCCTTCATCAATTTGAGAGCTTCGGAGAGAGATTCAGTCTCATTCTTCTTCGATAGAAGAGATTTTCCGAAGGCTAAGTACTGGTTAGCGAGCGAACCGTAGTGATCGAAGCAGAGAAGCAAGGTCTTGGAGCGGCTAAGCAAAGCGACGGCGAGGTTTCTGTCGGAGAGTTCCCAGGCGGTACGAGATCTGGCGAGATTGACATCGAGGAGAAGTTTCGTTGCATCGTCGGTGGAGATGGCGGCGGCGGCGTTGGAGTTAGAGAGAAGATCGGTGGCTTTCTCGAAGCAAGAGGAAGCGAGGTCGAAGCGGCGAAGGTCATGCCAGATGAGGCCGGTTTTGTAGTAGAAGGAAGCGGACTTGATGGACGGAGAAGGAACGCCGGAGACGTTGCCGGCGAGGGAGAGGATATCGGCGGCGATGTGGCGGAGCTTGGCGAGGTCGAGAGACAAAGCAGCAGAAGAAGAAGAAGAAGAAGAAGAAAAAGAAGAGGAGCGGAGTTTGGGATTGAGGTTGGAGAGGTCGACGCAGGAGTTCCAGAGACGGTAACTGAGTTTCCATAGATGGAGGTTGAACTCGGAGGAGAAGGGACCGAGTTGACTCAGCTGAGTGAGGGATTGACGGAGATTGGAAGAGATGGTGTTGGTGTTGGTGTTGGTT